>CM038233.1:15850986-18825986 GCA_021442155.1 Cymbidium sinense | reverse complement strand
GTTACTCAATAGCATTGCTCATTAATAAGTTTAATAATATTCATTTGATTAGCTAATAAGTTAAGCTTATTTGAACCAAATATAAAATTTCTTACAAATTACATAACTTATTAATTAATTAATAAAAAACTATTTCTGAATTTCAGTAATTGGCCGTGATGAAAGGCTTTAAGCTTACATTTTCATTAGAGTAATGTTTAATCAATTAAAAAAAATATATAAATACATAATAGATCAGAAAACTCAAATTTGTATATACTGTAAATTAATCTGAAATTAAGAGTCCCCTTCTTAAATTTTAACTATGTCAATTTGTTTGTTGCACTTTAGATTCATTATAGTAATTTTAGCTAAATCATAAAGAATTAATCATAGCTAATAATTAAGGGGAAATTCTTGCTCATAAAGTAAGGACAAGCACTTAAAAGAAAGAAAGAAAGTTGAAAATTACATTTCTTTCTTTTCAAAATTAAAATGTATAATATTATGAGTAATTGAAATATTTTAAGTAAAATTCAAATAATCTCATTTAAAATTAAATTATTTCTTTTTTAGATCAACCATGTACTAGTTTATTTGATATGCCAAAAAGAAAAGTAAAAGTTTAAATATATTTGTGATTACGGGTGCATACGAGTCGAGCAAAACGAGAGCTCGGCTTGTATGCTATATTGTAGCCTCGAACTCGAACTCGAGCTCAACATGAATTTATTACCAGAGCTTGAACTCAACTTGTGTATGTTATTTTCAGCTAGAGCTCGGCTTGAAAACTCGACCTCAATTATAGAGCTCGAGCTTGGCTAAAAAAGCTTGAAGAGAAGGAATAAACATGGATGCATGGAAGCAATATCACATTATCCTTAGGGATGTTTGGCAACGGATTTACTAGAGATTTAGATGGCTAAATCTCGTAAATCCTATGAAACACCTTCTATGGATTTAGTAAATCCGAGAATCGAGGTAAATCCTGAATTTGTTAAATCGTCGATTCGAAGGATTTAATAGGATTTAGAGATCGAGCGAATCTCGATATTGCGGGAATTGGCCCACTGGTCGTAACCCAACCAACAGCTTGTATTTCTTTGCTCACAACTGAAGGATCGTTCGCTCTTCACTTCCAAACCTTCACTCAAGCCACAGCTCTGCATCACGCGTCTCTCGGTGGATTGCTACCACATGTACGTTAGTTCTTTGTGTTTCTCTTAGTTGCTCAAACTTGCGGAGACGTTTTGCTTTGTGTTTCCCTTACCTGCTTTGCGCTATGTGACCAGAGAGTTTTGGTTGAAGTTTTTAGTTATTTTTGTGGTTTGGGATTAGGGTTCTGGTTGAAGTTTTCTTCGTGTTTCCCTCTCTCGCAATGACCACCCTTCCCGAAAGTTTCTCCACCTCTCCATAGAACACAGCTAAGAAGCCTCTTTGCCTCTCTCACAATCGCAATAAGATTCTCCACCTTCTCTCGTATTCGAACTCACTGTAATGCACCATTTAAGATTAAACAGTTTATGGGTGTCTATTTTGTCTTCCATGTTCAAACCTTGGGCTTGTATGACTTTAGAGTAAAGTCTGCTATGATAGGGATGAAGCAAGCCTTTTCTTTCATGTTTTTTTTTCAACTTATAGTAACAAAATTTTATTACTTCAAGTATTAGCTATTTGTATATTTAAACAAAGCATATTCAAACTTTTGGCTAAATCAAATGTTATTTAGAGTATACAACTATGTATTCAATATTAGTTTGGATAATAAATCAAATATTATTTAGGGTATTTAATTTCAGAAGCATAGTTTACTTTGTAAAATTGCTTGTTTAACCTTGAGAACATATTTTTATCCAGTTTAAAATATGCTTTTGGACACTATTTTTTGAAGTCTTGGTATATCAGAATTTTTGATAAAAACCTTAAAAACTCATTTTTTGAGTCAAATTTTTCATCACTAAATAGTTTTTTTTTTCACAAATAGGATTGATAAATTTGATTGGTTTATTGCCAACAATATTGTCATGTTAAATTGAGTAGTTTTATATAATTGTAGTAGCAAGAATGTTGATTCCTGTTGCTTCCAAAGAATTGCAATTAAAGAGAAGTTATATATATTAAATGAAAAGAGAGGCATCTACAAATGATTTTAATAGATTACTTCTACCAAAATTTTGAAAGTTCAAAAATATAGCTATTAATTTTGTTGAATTGTAGGATCCATTTCACCACAATTTTACCTTAAGTCCCAGATTTCATAAATTAAGAGATTCAACAATAAGTTAAATTAATGATATTTTTTTCACCAGAGATTTTTAAAAATAATATTTCACTTTTAAAAAAGTTAATATTAGTAATATTTTTATTATATTAAATATTTAAATGTTTATAAGTAAAGATCAAAATTTTAGTATTAAATGTGCAAATATATAAGAATTACATGCATATAAATAGCTTAAAAAATGAATTATAGTTTTAAACTACTAAGAGCAATCAACCTATTTCAAGATGAATAAATGAGATTGGATTGCATTAGTAGATTACAAAACATGACATAATTTTGATAAAACTACCATCTTGTTTAACTATAAAAATGGATTTAATTCAAATTAAATTTAAAACTACCATCCTGTATAATAGTGTTGCCACAAAGAGAGAGACAGTGAGTGAGTGAGTGAGTGAGTGAGAGAGAGAGTGTGTGTGTGTGTGAGAGAGAGAGAGAGAGAGAGAGAGAGAGAGAGAGAGAGAGAGAGGGAGTAGAAACTCGAGTTGAATATAGTAAATATTGTAAATCCAGATTTTTAGCAAATTTTGAGAGAACTAAAGCCTCAAAGGGAAAAATTAGTGATAGAAAAGGTAACATTAGTGATGATATTGATGATGACTGTTAGTGATCAACTATTTATGTAGCGAATCCAATTGTCAATGTAAATAAGTTTTTAATATATTAATCCTCTTCATAAAATACCATAGACATTTCTAAACAAGTGTTTAATCTATCATAGCTTTAAATCTTTTCTTATATCGTGTTTCTTATCTGTTTGGCTCATAGTGTTTAAAATAGTTATGATGTATTTCTCAATACATTAAAACATAATTTTTGACTTTAGAATATATTTAGAATGTTTTTGCAATATTTAGAAGCAAGCTCAAAAAGTTTGGTTGCTCTGAAGAAATTAAAAAATGCAATCGAAAAAAATGAAAAGTTTGATGTTGTGTAAAGCTCTTAGAAATAATCAATATTAGTGATGCTGCATTAGATTAGGAGTCAACAAATATTGAGTACATTTGTCATAAATAAATATATAAAAATAAGATATTTATTATTCGTGTGAGGTAATTTATTTTCATTCACGTCCTTTCAATATAACAGTTATTGTTTTATTGACGCAAAAATTTCAATCATATTTGTGGATATGAAAAGATTTTTAAAGGGGAAACTCAAAGAACTGGGTTAGACAAGTTCACACTTTAATGTGGAGGATGAATTAACAATCAGCAAGGGGACAAATGAACCACTAGAGAGTTCCTAAATAGTTAGAATATCATAATGTTGCTTTCGGAGACTTGCTCTGGGAACAATTTGTTCCTTTTGTTGATCTCACTTTTTGAGTTCTCTCCTCTCAAGATCTAGACACTTCTTAATCAGAGACAAGAATTCTTATTAAAAGACTTTAACCAATTCTTACCCAAAATCCATGTTCACCTTTTCAAAACCAATCAATCCCTCAAATCCAAATAAATTCAAATCCATCAAAGAATCAATTAACTCAATTGATTTTTCAAAATATCAATTCAACCCTTCAATCACTCTATCAAACTTACAACTAAACTCAATTCCAAGCCCAATTTACTAAAATACAATCATGTCAAATCTTATCTAAGCCATGTGATCCACTCTTATGAGCTTAGCCAAAATTCCCATTCAAATCAAACTCAATTGATTCACTCATGGATCAATTATTTCATCAATTATCTTCCCAAATATAAATTAAATCTACATCCAAATGATCAAAATTAAATAAAACTAAATCCCTATTAGATTTGCCTCCCACATGGGATCTTTGCCAAAATTGGCAAAGTCTACTTTTCCTCTCCCCTTGGTAGCCATCACTCACCTCAAATGGGGTCTCACCTGCCCACCTAGTCCACTCTACGTGAGCTAGGCTTGCCATGGACCAAAGGGAGGTGAGCTAACTCACCTCCCTCATTACTCGAATCCATTGGACACCAAGGAAGCCACCATTTGCATTGAGCCCCCCTGCCAATACTTTCTCCACTCATGTCATGTCACATGGAGATGATGGCTACCACTCCGATGGCCAGGTGGTGGCTCACTAGACTAAAATAGAGGATCAATCCCGTCCATCAATCACAAGGAAAAGGGTCATATACCCCATCAATTCAAAAATGAAGACATGCATTCGACTTAGTGTGAGCTTCCTAAGACAATTTTGAGTCCTCTAGTGAGTTCCCGACCTTCCCTAAGAGCTCCCTCTCCATCTGAAATAGGACACCTATGTTCTTGACCCAACTCCCCTATTTCTCAACCAAAACAAAATTCCTTTACCCACGCTCCCCGTACCTCGTCGAGCATGAACGAACCTTTTTCCAAGCTTCCTGACCACTGGAAGCCTGAGTTCTATCAAAGATGAGCCTACAAAGGATGGAGTGGAATTAACTAATTGCAAGCAACTTAATAGGGCTTCATCTCCACCAAACGAAGCTTCTTCAAGCGTGTGAATCGTCAACCATTAGCTTCGACGAGGTATGCCATTGAATTCGTGCTTTCTTGAAATTTTTTTAGAGCTTTTCAAAGAAAAGTTAAATGTCTTGTGATCTTGATTGTTGGATCTCCTTCGATCATTATTGTGAAGGTGTGAGATCCATTTGGAGTGGATCTGAGCTCGGGTGAGCTCGGATTGCATGGGTAATGGCAGATGGCTTTCGCCGTCGTACGACACGATAGATCCACGCTATCTATTCCATGATGATGGATGACCATGATTATCTTGAATCATTTCATCCCTTATTACTCGCAGGATCGATCTGTGTTATCCGATCCAAGATCAAATGATGGAGATCGAAAGCGGGTCCGTCGTTAGCCACGCTAGTCAGTGCTGACTCGGACTCGCATTAATATACAATCCCGTGGCACCACGTGGAAAGTGCATCGCATCAACATGGCATATGGCGTCGATGGGATTAGGCTTAATTAGACTTAATTAAATGGAATTATTGGCTGAAACTTCAAATATTTATAACAAATTATAGAAAAATAAAAAAATATAAAAAAATACTTATTTTAAAGGTATTTCAAAGAGGAATTCATTAAAAATATCCTTAATTAATTTTGCATAGTAATTAAGGCTTAATTAGATAGTTAATTAGCTTAATTACTCCATAATTAATTAATTAATTAACTCCAAACTTTCTGAGATTGTTTAAGGGATGACCTCTACCTCCCATAATTTTCTTGGGATTTATTTGTTAATTAATTAGGAAAATTAGTTAATTAATCCCTAATTACTTTTTTAAATTTAATTAAGAGTTAATTAATCACATGAACAATAATTAATTAATTAATTAGCCTCATTAACCATTATCTAATAGTGAGGGGACTTATGGAAAAAGATTGAGACCTCTTTCCTAATCTCTTTCCCTAAGTTCTTTCCACTTTTCAAAAAAAAAAATTAATTAAGGATTAATTGGTTAATTAATTACTTAATTAGTTAAATTAAAATATAATCACATTGGATCTTAATTAATTAATTGAGGGGTAGATATTTAGGTGTTTAATAACCTAAAGAAAAGTAAGAAAATTATGGTTAATCCACATGTGTGGAAAAACCATAAGAGTATTTAATTAAGTTCCTTAATCTAATTAACCATTAATTATGAGCTAGCCCTTTCATTTCCTTGGACCATTGCTAATTTACTTTTCAATTCATTTGCATATCATGTTGGCTCACAATTATTTGGATAATTATGTTAAGGTAACATAGGAAAAATGAATTTAATGCATATCACAACTTAATTAATCCATAAAGTCAACTTAATCAAATTTTATTAAACCAAATTAATTTACAAATATGGGAATGGGTTAAGATCAACAAACTTCTTCTCATATCCCTTAACTCAAATTAAACATGAAGTTAAAAATAAACAATAAAGAAGCTTTGGTTTGCTTTAAATAGTTTTATCTAATATGATTGTCCTTAGAAATTAATTTGATTGAGTGAAATCACATGCTTATATTTGATTGTTCTCTTCCCAATCATGTTAAATTTGGTATGTCATTTGGATTCATGCATCCATCTTTTCAAAAGCAAGTAAAGCAAAATGGATTTTCTTTATGTAAGCTTACATGTGTTGATTTAATTTAATATATGTATGGCTATTATCACTATTAGATCCAAATGTATTTTTCAAGAGCTTATAAATGAATAGTAATATGTGTCATGATGCTAGTTATGAATACATAAGAAATGCATATCCTTATAGTTTAAGTGTATGAAGTGAAGTCCCTTTCCTTTATTCATGTGTAGATTTACATAAGTATGAATGTAATGGGTATATATCATGGACATCTCGGGAATACGAGACTTTAAGTAGCCCCAATGAGTCCATTTCATTACCTCACTTTCTTGGTTTAAACAATGACATGTACTCATTTGATTTCATTCTTATGTATCTTTATATAAGAATTTAGATAGAGCTTTAAATCATATATCTAAATAATTCCATTAAATAAAATACAATCTTTGCATGATTTTCATCTTCATAATTATAAATACATGTATATATATAAAAAAAAATGGGTATATAGTATGGACATTCCAGGAATACGAAGCTTTAAATAGTCCCAAAGAGGTCATTTGATTACCTCACTTCTCTAGTTAACAAAGGCACGTACTTATTTATGTCTTTTATATATGTATGTGTATATTTAGTTAGATAATGATAATCCTCTTTTCTATTTAAAATAAATAAATACATGCATTCATAATTGTTTAGCCATTGGATTAATTAATCATGTATCTTGGAGCTTACTTTTCCATATTTATGTATATAAATTTACATATGTTTGAATGCAAATGGGTATATAGTTTGGACATCCTAGGAATATGAAGCTTTAAGTAGCCCCAAGGAGGTCATTTGATTACCTCACTTCCCTAGTTAATAATGGCACGTACCTATTTAACCTCATCCCTATGTATTTTTGTATAAGAATTTAGATAGAGTTTTAAAAATATGATTATATAATTTAATCATATAAAAGACTATAAACTTAAAGTACAGATATATAAATTCATCATATAGGTGTGCTAACATATATTGCATGTATATGTACACTTAAGATTAAAAATCATATGCATCATATTTGTGATGGAAAGAGATGATTTTATGTGTCATACATTAATAATTCAATTGGATTAATCTTAAGATACCTTCCATATTAAATAAGATTTATTTAAAGTGAACCAAAACTTAGGATTAATTCAAAATGTGTAATAAGCCATTAACTAAAGAGAACTAAATTAAATCAATATACTTTAGAAAGTGACTTGGGTAGAGATGAAAGAGGGCAATCCTCTTCCTTCTCTTTCTAGTGATCATAGTGTGATCATATGAAACAAAAGAATAAATCTTCTCTTAAATTATAACATAACAAGTCTTACCCTTATTTAGTATAAGTCACAAATTATCTGCCAAATGTTGTCTGCTTTATGATATTTGAGTGTTGATGATATTTTGTAAAATCAATATATTTAAATAATATAATTAATTAAGACATGTGGGCTTGGTTACTCATGTGTAGGGTGCTAAGTTTAAATTATAAATATAATTACTTGGGTTGTATGTGTGTTTTGCTAACATCTATTTGCAGGTGTAGTTAGATTTGTTTTCTTATTTTTAATGTAATTTTATATTAGGAATTATGATTAGTGCTATGGAGTTTAGGATGAACATTGGCTAGAGGACTTTGTCTTGGGGTGCCATGTGATGCCTTGAAACCTATCAAATAGAAGAAGCAAGGAGGAAAGAAAAGAAGAATGAAGACCCCCCATAACATTCACTCATTATAAATTATAATTATTATTTTGTAATCTCGGGTTGTATAACGAGAGCTCTACTTCTTTTCATTTGGGTTTATGCGGATGACCACCCTGCGCCTTTTATTCTTTTATGATAGTTTATAAAATTGATTGATATTGCATTTAAGTTGTGCATTAGAAATGACATATTTTTTTCATAGTTTCTTAAATAATTGATGCTTTAACCTGGATGCGATTAGACTCTTAGGATAAAATAATTTTTTTACCCAACTACAACTCATAACTAAAGTTTTAAATAATTCATAACCTCACCATAAAGATTAAGCATTAAATAAGATAATTAAAAGATTTAACAGACCCTTAGCTGCATGATTGAATATTTCAAAACATGCATATCATATTATTTTGCTCTTAAAAATAGGATATTTTCATCCTTGTATGATAGGGGAATGCTTGTTCTGTGAGGACATACCTTGTGTTGGAGAATACCCATTTCTCATTAATTTAGCCAACAACTTTATTTCATCATGCATGTAGCCATCAAAATCCTAAAGCTTTTGTCCAAATGATGTATCAAAAAATAAAATAAAATTTGAAAAGAGTTTGCATTAGATTAAGTCATTACTCATACCACTCATGCTCTAGTCTCTTAGGGAGTGGGCGTAAGAACTTTAGTTTTTTTAAAATAAATAATAGCCCAACTATCTTATAATTTCATATAACTGGATCACATGATTTTAAAATCATAGGAAGAGTTAGCTGTCGGCCACTCTATACAGTTATAAGCCCAGCAGTCAGGCGATTTATCCTCTTTTGTGGAGGTAAACTTTATGTCCACCTATCACTTAGATTTAGGTCATGCTTTAGCTCTTTTAAAAACTCTCTAGATTTATGATCCGAGATTGTTGTTTCCTTTGGGATACAAGCATAAATCTTCACTTCTTAGGCATTTTCACATTCTTATGTTATTGGATTATAAGCCCTAGTAATATAATGGAATTTTAACTTAGACAAAATAATTATCTTCAACTTCAAATACATAAAGCTCAATTATAAGATAGATTGGATTGCTTACTAGGCTTCTTAGTATCATGAGCATTTTCTACTTCTTCCCTTTGGCTTCCAAAAATAATTCTTCTCCTTGAACTTTCCTATTTGATTTTTGAAGTATAAATAATCCTTTGATAATCTAACTTTAAAGTTTTTGGAGATCTAATTATCTACTTTAATCAAGAGTATTCTTGGGGAACTTCATTCTTTAAGATGTAATTAATTATGGAGGCTTGCCTCCATAAGAAACTTTAGAACCCAGTTTAATATAAACCCTACTTTATTCATCCATATAAAGCAGGAGAAAATTCTTTGGTACATTCGAAGACCCATCATGCCTTAGGTGTCCTTAGTAGGTGATTAGGTCCATTGTAGAGTGATGTTTCTATCTTTCAAGATAATATATCATACCTCAATGTCGTACCTGATCACTTCAATAAGTACCCCTTACGATCTGCGTGGTGTCCCCCCATACACATCCAAAAATAAACACCATAGATTTGTTTTGGTGACTCCAACGGGGATGGTTCCTCTCTTCATATTTAGTAAATAATTATTATCTCCAAGCATCAATAATGGACTTATATTTTATATAAGCCCTAGACTATCTTTCTTTCGATTGACACTTAGCTTATTTCATCCTTAAGCAAAGCTTACCAACATCATTTAAAGAACTAAAGAAAAAAAAGCAAAGATAGTATAATCATGGCATAAAAGTTAAACATTTCCAAGTGGTGACCTAGTATTGAAGAAAATAAATATTGCAGCTCGATAGAACATCTTGGGTAATCTCGCCCACACATGGGACGACCCTTACATCATTAGAAAACATGTTGGTTCCTATGCATACCACTTATTGATTCATGAAGAATGAGATGCACCCTATACTTAGAATGCTGAAGATTATAAGAGATTTTATCCCTAAGCCAAACTATAACATTTATGTTTTCTTTTTTTCCTAGTTATCATTTTTATTATTAAGTTTTATCCAACAAGTTGGAATTTCATCTTACTCACATAATCACTTGGTCAAGTGTCAAAAACACTCAGGGAATATATGTAAGATATTTGGGGAGCTATGTGATGACTCATGATACTTGGTGCATAATTTTTGGCCCAAGAAAAAGGATTCACTTGCCAAGTAGCTAACAGCCGGGGTAGGAAATTTAAATACTTGGCACGCCATTCTTAGCTCGAGGATATCTAAGCCCAGTAAGAAATTCTTGAGTTAGAATTATTTACATTCATATAAATCTGCTTTATAAAATATTAAGATCGAAACCCTAATAGGTTTGTGACTATTAACTAAAAATCAACACTCTATTTGGTTGGCAACTCAAATGTAAGATCGATACCCCAAGAGGTTGATGAATACTAATAAAAAGATAAAAATTTGATGTGGTTGGCAACTCAAGTGTAATGCTGACACTGCAAGAGGTTGACAGTTATTAACTAAAAGACAAATAGTCCATGTATTTAGCAACTCAAGTGTATGACTGACATTCTAAGACGTTAGCAATTATTAACTAAAAAACCAACACTCCATGCGATTGACAACTTGTGTGAGACTAACACCTTGAATGGCTAGCGACTACCAAAAGGACCAACTTATCATGATTAGCAATAAAAAATCATTGATCTCTCCATGATTGGCAAACAAAAAAGGATGACCCATTATAGTTAGTAATTAAAAATAAGAATCATATCTTGTAGTCAATATTTGTATTCTTTCTAGTACCAAATAAGGAATCCTTACAATGACAAGTACCACACAAGCATTATGATTAAATTCTTGACCAAAGAAAATTCAACGAGTCTTCATAAGTGATAATCTTCACAACCATTTAAATAAAAATATTTGTGAGAAAAAAGTTATACGAGTGCAAGTATGAGATACATGATCACATATTTTCCTTGATTGGAAAAAGTATAGAAAATAACTAGCTCGTGTTTTCATCATCACCGTCCTCATTGAAATCCAAAAGAGTGAGAATGTTAGAGAAATCCAAAAACTTGGCATCCAACTGATCGTGTTTTACTAGCTTAGCAATACTAAAGTCTGCACAAGCCTTGAAGCTTTACTGCATTAGATCCCACTACTCATTAGAATCAAGGAAGCCTGTGAACTCAACCTCATTTTACTAAAATTGCTTAGTATGATGAAGGAGCTCCTACTCTAGTTCCTTCTTTTCCTCATCAAAGTGATTCAACTCTAAGACCACCATGTTCTTCTTATCCTCTTATTGTATCACCTACTTTTGTTGATTAGACAACTTGGCTACATAAAATTTGAGCTCGCCCTTCACGATTGCTAATTCCATCTTCGTTGTGGACAGATTCTTTATATTAAGAAAGAACTTCCTACAAATATCTCAGTTCAATTGCCACACAATCGCTTAAGTCATCATTACAGTAAAAGGCAGTCAACCATTAGGAGGGTCCTCAAGAAGCAAGTTGAACTCTTCAGAGAAGATGTTTTGTCTGAGCATGAAGTCTTCACCAGTCCACTTTGACAAATCTGGAGAAAGTTGTTGACTGCATCCTCTTCCTCCTCCTCCTTCTCAAACTCACTTTTCTTCTTTTGGTTACCCCAAAGAGTGGAACTTGCAGACCTCTTCTTAGACTTTTTAGAGAAGTACTTGGCCCACCTTGTCAGCAATCTCAACAAGAGTTGACTAGCCACCACCCTCCTCACTACCGCCCTCCAAAGGAATCAGATTTTTGAGGAATCGAGCATAGGGGGTGCAAAATCTTCATCTCCTATAAATAAATGAGTAAAAAGATAAAAATGTGCAAGTCTGAGAATGACATTAAACTTGTAAAAATGATAAAGTACATACCATAAAGGAGATTATTAACTCGGTTGAAATGGAGTAGTAATGAACGCCCATAGTCCTATCTATTATTGCCTCCAACACTTCCTTCACTTGGGCACTTGGCTCATAAGAAGTCACCTTGCTCATAGAAAAGGGGAGGGGAATGGTCGATACTAGCCACAATGATGAGCTCTAAACAAATAAAAATAGTGAACACCACTTCCTCACCTTGTTAGACAGACTATGAATCCTCAATAAGATCACTGAGAATTGAATGATCCCATCTTTGTGTCCCATCAAAAGAATATATGGCAAAAAAAAAGTCCAAGGTTCATAACAAGCTTTCCTCTAGTAGGAACAAAATAAAGTAATGATTCTTGCATCAAGTTCAACATGATTTGAGCAGGTACAACTCCATGAAAATTTAAAATTTCTCCCTACTTGGTGGGAAGAGCAAGTCAAATGCTGCACCTAAGCTAGTCTAAGGGTCTACATAACTAGTTTGACCGAGTCGAGTTAAATCCCTTATCTTGGTTAGCCACTTGAACTAAAAGATATGGATTTATTTGGTAGTAGCAATAAAAAACATAAGTCATCATTGATGGTATAAGATTGGGCACCTCCTTGGCCTCGGATTGCATGAATATAATTATTGCCTTCCTTAGAGCCTCCATACCATAATTCAAAGATAACTCACCTTGAGGTCAAGAGGGAATGCATTCTACTTGGATGACAAGATATTCACTCACTAAAATTCAAAAAGGAAGGCAATAAAGTTCTTACCACCCACGATGAAAGTGAATTTATAGATGTGATGAGAAAGGCTTGGTAACACTAACATCCCATCAAAATTAAATAAAGAAATCATTACTAGATCTTATAGAAATTTTAAGTGGTGTAAGTCATGATAAAAATAATTAAAGATTCTCACTCACCTCTTTAACATAAAATGAACTTAACATGAAAAGGGCGAGTATGAGATAATTCTTCTTTCAAATAGTTTTTCATTAAAAATAATAATAATTACAACACACTCGTTATACCCACTATGCATCACTTTTGAATTGCTTTACATGGGGTCTGAGTGTGACTCATCCTGAGTCCACCCTTATCACACATGTAATTGAACACGAGGTTAGCACAAAAAATGAAGAGAGAAGACCGGTCAACTTAATTGAGCATCAAAGTGATGTCAACTTGGCCTTCATGATTGCCAAACTCCTCTAGGACTTTACAATCACGGCTTGCCTCCACTATAACTCCATCTCTAGCTCAACTATAGTTTGCTTAACTCCAAGTTTGATGAGTTCAAGTCCTCTTCCTAATGAGTGATCCTTCTCTGCAAGGAGATGAGCTTGGATAGGTCTTTCTAAGATAATATAGATCTTCTTTTCTTCTTCTAGATATAACACAATAAAATCTATAGGGAATATGAATTTATCTATTTTCACTAAAACATCCTTTATAATTCCCTTAAGATAAGTCAAAGATCTATTTATTAACTAAAGGTCACACTAGTTGGCTAGATTTCTCCTAATCCTAACTTCTTAAATATAAACAATTACATTACATTTATACTAGCTCTTAAGTCATACAATGCTTTCCTAAAGAATTTGTCTCATATAGTTCATAGTATAGTAAAACTACATAGATCTTTTTTAGATAATTTTCTTTAAATTATTACACTACATTCTTTAGTTAATGTTATACTTTTATTTTCTTCTAATTTTCTTCTTTTAAGTAATATATATTTCATAAAATTGGCATAGGTTGGCATTTATTCTATGGCTTTCAAAAATAGGATGTTAATTGATAATTGCTTGAGCACATATAAGAATTTTAAAAATTATTCTTCTAAATTTTATTTTTAGAGATTTTGAGATAATGGTGATGGTGGTCTCTCTCTCATTTCTCTAAATGCTTCTCTCTCAGCTTTCTCTTTTTTACTCTCAATTTTATCCTCTTTCTTTTTCTTAAATAATCTTCTAAATTCTCAATCTGCATCTTTTGATTTCCATTTTACTTTTCTTAACTCTTTTCTACTTCTCAATTTTATTGCTTTACATTACTCTTTCACTTTTTCTTTAGTATTAGCCTTAGTGCTACTAAGTAAACTATCTTGGGTCTATTAGTTAAGTTACTAGCATAATATCTTAATTGACTTTCTAAATTTTTAAAGAGGCAAGTTGTCTTTGTAATTAGGCCCCCATTTGTAATACTAAATATGCTAATGAAGGTTTCTTTTCCTTAGGTTGATTTTGAAGAGGATATTCATGTGGAACTATAAGTCTATGATTTTAAATATTAAAGTTTTTCTTATTTTAATTTCCCATATTTCTATTTTGATTAAGATTTGCATTATTATTTCTTATAAATTAAGTTGATTTCTCCAACTAAGATTAAAAGTATTTGAGAATGGATCATTAGGTCTATTAACTGCATAATTAAGCATTTTTATATCATGGTTTGTACACTCTTTTATTATGAGTGCTTCACTACTCTCACCAACAGGATTGCAAGGGATAAAATTTTGATTAATCCCCAAATTATCAAGTTTTTTAGACATTGTTGCCACTTATGAAATTAACATGGAAATTGCATCAGAGTTATACACACTGGCTACTTTCTCATGGTTTAGTCTATCAGATTGCCATTGAAAGCTATTGGTAGTCATTTCAATTAACGCATCTAATTCCTCAAAAGTTTTAGACATCAGACTACCTCCATCTATAATGGTTTTAAGTGATCCTACTAAGCCTTTATAGAATGATTGAAAAATCAACCTATCAAGTAAAGAATGATGTGTACATTTTCTCAATAATCCATTATACCTCCTAAGCTTCATAAATTGATTCATTATTCATGTAAATAAATGATATGATATCATTCCTAAGCGTTGCAATTTTAGAAGGTAGGAAATACTTGGCTAAAGAGTTTTGAGCTGAATTATTCCAAGTAGTTATAGATCCCTAAAGCAATAAATTCAATCATATTTTAGCTCTATCTCTTCTAAGTAAGAATGGAAATAATTTAAGTCTAATATCATCATCACTAACCCTATTATACTTAATGATAGCATAAATTTCTAAGAAATTAGCTATGTGCATGTTAGAATCTTCTATAGTTAACCCATCAAACTCATAATTTTGAATCATTTGAATTGTTGAAGGTTTTAGCACAAATGTTTTAGCTTAAATTGCATATTTAGTTATACTTTGATACACACCATCTACTAAAGGTGTAGGATAATCTCTAAGTGGTCTAAGATGTTTTACTTCTACAAGTGGATTAGCCATTTTCATTCTCATTTTGATTTCTCCTTTCTTTCTTAAGTTCCTTACAAGTTCATTCATTCTTAAGGTTTAAGGGTAAAGTTATACATTATTATCACTCCAAATAGAAAATAATAAAACACACTAAACTTACTAAACATGAAATTACTACAAATTTATAATGAAATAAGAACATAATATAATGAGTTTAAAAATGCTTAAAATTTACCACAACTAAACATCATTAACACAAATGAGTTTAATTAAAAATAAATTATAGCTAGATTAATAATAACTTAATTAAAATTTTTCCAAATTATTAACAACAACACTAAAGAAAATTTGACTAAGCTAAAATAGTGAACACAAGTGTACGCGTTGGTC
Source organism: Cymbidium sinense (assembly GCA_021442155.1). NCBI lineage: Eukaryota > Viridiplantae > Streptophyta > Magnoliopsida > Asparagales > Orchidaceae > Cymbidium > Cymbidium sinense. The sequence goes on along the minus strand of CM038233.1, from coordinate 18,810,425 downwards.
AAGTAATATAATAATGAGTTAAGTATTCGTCCAATGAGAAGCTTTTATAAAATTCTTATTAAGTTATTCATTAATCTTATGCCATTCTAATATTTATCCAACAAAATTAAAATGTAAAAAAAAAATTAAAATTGCTATAAATTCTAAAAGTTTTTTAAAATAGGGTTAAATTAATTTTCAGAAAACATACACTGATGACATTCTTCATGTTGATAAGACTTGAGAAGGAGTCCAAGAGAAACTTCAATTATGGAGGTCAACCTTAGAGTCTAAAGGTTTTAATTTGAGTAGATCTAAAATTGAATATATAGAGTATAATTTTAGTTGTAGAAGGTTTAGTGGTGATGTTATGACATTGGGTGATCAAGTCATTAAAAAGAGTGAGCATTTAAGATATCTAGGCTCTATCGCTCAAAATTATGGTGAAATAGATGGAGATAATATTAGTAGAATTCAAGTTGGATGGTTGATGTGGAAGAATGCATCTAGCCTACTGTGTGATAGAAAAGTACTGTTTAGACTTAAGGAAAAAATTATAAGATGGCGGTAAGACTTGCAATAATTTATGGTGCAGAATGTTGGACAGTAAAAGAGAAGCATAAGATTAAGTTAAGTGTTGTAGAGATAAGGATGTTTAGATGGATAAGTGGCTTTAATCTTAGAAATAAAATGCAAAATAAGTATGTCCAGGAAAAGTTGGAGTAGCTCTAGTGGCAAATAAGATTAGAGAGAGCCGCCTAAGATGGTTTGGCTACATAAAGCATTGGCCTTCCGATGACTTAGTTAGGAGAGTAGATGTATTAGATTTGCCTTATGTTAAGAAAGGTAAAGGTAGACCTAAAAAGAGTTGGTTAAGTTGTATAAAAATGACCTTATTTTATTAGAATTAAATAAGAATTTGATACATAATAAGATACAATGGAGATAAAGGAATCACGTAGTCAACCCCACATAGTAGGATAAAGGTTGTTGTTGTTGTTGTATACTCTAAATTTACAATCTCTTGATTATTTCTGCAACTTAAGTAATTGTGAAGTTAATTTAGATAGTTTTCACTCAGGGTATAAATATCTCTTGCCTATGCCTAGATCAAAAAGATCTAATCAATATAATTAATTAATTATATTCTTACATACTTAATAAGCAATTGCATTATTTTCATCTCACTATGCTTATGTATATTTAAAAGATTTGATTATCTTTTTTTAATTGCTCCACTGGGATTTTTTTGATATTTATATATCACATTATATATTAAATTTGCGATTGACTAGATCACAACTAAATGAAGCATTGAGAAAAAACAAAATGGCATAAACATATTCATCACAAAATAATTTACTTTGAACTTCACATCACATTATCTCTGAAAATAATATAAGGTTCTATAAATTGAGAGTATTAATAATTTAGTTGCTCAAACAAAGAAAAAGAGTACATTATTATTCCATAAATATAGAAGAACATCTGAGACAATCAAAAATAAAGAAAGATTAAATTGAGAAAAGTCTTTTAAGCCCTTCTTAATCTTATCCTTTTCTTCGTAGTTTGAATCTCCCACTTTTGAATATTCTCTTTTTTTCCATCATCACAACAAATAACATATAGACGACACAAACACTGCACACAAATACATTCACTTAAAGACTCACTTTTCAAGTGTTATTATGCTCACATCACAACCCTCTTATAATACCTCTAAACTCCTCAAATCAACCACTAAACTACTCAAAACTACTCTATCTAATCATAGTGTTGTGTTGCCTAATTTACATCACCTAGGCACTAGGTTTATTGTGTTATGGCTTCATGGGGTTGATACTTTAGCACCGAGGTATTCTGCTTACTATCTTTATGCTACAACACTACTCGTTTAACACTTAGATGATGTGATATCTACTTTTTTTTGTTAAAATTTAAAGAATTTTGGGGCCATAATGCTAGTATTTAAGCACCAAAATGCTATGATATTTGTCTTCAAGCATTTTTGAAACTTTTCATCCTTCAAGCTCTGCAATGCTACCCATCACATTATTAAGGCACTATGCACTCTAATTTTATGTCCAAATCTTTACAAATATAATGCCATAGTGCTTATTGTTCAGCATTAGACACTGTCTTCTTTATCTCATTATCAAATTTTCTCTAAATGGAGCATCACGGTGCTACTTTCACAATGCTAAGATACTAGCCTTCAAACTTTGATTTTTCTTTCTTTTCACTTCATGTTAGAATTTCTTGTCAAAAACTTCAAAATACTAAAAATGATCACAATTTAATATAAATTAAGCACATATATATAAAACATATAAAACTTACTAAGTTTTTATGCTTATCAATAATCAATTTATAAAATCATTGCAATTAAGTTCAGTATATGAGTCAAGCAAACATTTGCAAGATATCAATAATCACAATACAAGTTAAAATTGCAATAATATCTATTTTAGCATGGCTAAGAGTTCCATAATGTAGTAAAACTAATATAATACATCATGCCCATCAATTATTTAATATCTTATGGCTTACGCTTATAATATTTAATATGAAAGAGTGTGAAAATGTTATGCTTAGTCATGATCAAACCAAAGGGAGCATACACATACCATCCATTTCATTACTCACTCTTAACAAATAAAGATGTGTTTATAACACAATATCATAATTAGCATTATTATATATGCCAAAAATCTTTTTAATTTGCTAATAAAATCAATATATGGTAATATTCATAATCAATGTTATTTCAAATAAAATCATTTATAACAATGCAAGATATATTTATCCTTCTCAATAACACTAGTCTGTAATAAAGTATTCCCCATAAGTTTCATGCAAAAATCAATAAACTAGGTGAGTGTAGACTTTGAATAATAAACATATCTCTTAATTATTAATTAAAGATGCATGATGCAATCATATCAGATTTAAACACTAACCTATACTTATCTTTATAATCAAATCCCTTAAATGATATAACATTTTTAATGCTTCGATCATAATTTAAGTATTCATATTAGCTCTGTTGACCTCACTTTTGGAGCGAGCTTTCAATTTCTTCATCTTAGACATAAGATTTCTCTAAACACTAAGAGTTTTTTAGTCTTAAGACACTTCTAGTGATTAGGTGAACACTTAACCTATCCATAAAGACTTAGAAGAATTAGCCATAGGAAGAGGTTATGCCTTAGGGGTATTAGGAAGATTTGCCACCCTATAGCTTGAACCTAATCCTTACCTCTCTCCTTCAAACTAATCCAAATCAAATCTTGAATCAATTCCAACTCAATTGATTTTCTTAAATCATAAATCAATTCCAAAATCCAAATCATAAATCAATTCTGAATCAAATGATTGAAACCCATGATTGAATTCAAATCCCAAAATCTTTCCTAACCCCTTTGATTTCACCCTATGGACTTAACTCAAACCAAATCCAAATTACTCCAAACTCAAAAATTTTTCTCATAACTCATTTATATTCTCATTTATATTCACAAATATAAATGAAATATAAATTCAAATAACCAAAACTAAACCCAAAGTTAAACCAAAATCCAACTTATACTCTTTCAAGTCAAATCCTTGAACTTAACCAAATCATTCTCAAATTAATCCAAACCCTTGAATTTTCTCTTCAAACAATCACTCTTTCAATTACATGCCCAAATATAAACATAAACCACAATCACTAAACCAAAATCAAACTAACTCAAGTCAAACCCATGTTCACCCTTTTGACTTGAAATTGTCAAATGAACCAAAACCCATTTGACTCCAAATCACTTGCAATTGGATTTACATTTCCATCATAAGTCCATATGTGAGTTCAACCAAACTTGAATCAAGTCTTGATCAAGCCAATTGACCCATTTAGGCTCACTTGACTCAAAGTGACCTAAAGGACCTTTTTGAGCCTAATTCTAATCCAACCCAAATTAGATTGACTAAGCCCATCTAAGTCTCACATTGTGAGCAACAATCATCTTAGGATGATCAATCACCAAAATTGGGTCAAACTTAGCCTTTGATCAAGTCAACACTTAGCCCAAATGAAACCTAAGCAAGCCAAAATTCATTATAAGCCAAATTAATTGAAACCATTGATCTAAACTAATATATAATTAATGATTGAACATGATCAAGCCATTAGTTAAGCCGAACTAAGCCTAATTGGCCACTTGACCTATGTTGACCCAAATTGACCTAAAAAAAGTCAAAATGGGTCAAATCTTGATCTAAGCCAAATTGATTGCAACCAATGGGTCAAATTCATTCCAAATTACTTGTTGAACTTAATCAAAGCCTCAATTGACCATGAACCCAACTTGACCTAAAAGGTCAAATCAACTTGAAATAAAGCCAACTCAAAATTGATTGAAACCAAAGCTTACAATACATCTTAAATGATCAACCAAGCCTAAACTAACCCATGAAATAACCCAATTGGGTCAAATGGGTCAAATTGGTCAACTTGACCCATTTGACCTAAATGAACCTAAACTAAATCTAAACCAAATTGAACCAAACCAATGACACCCGTAGGCTCCAAATGATCATTTGAACTTGACTTAACCCATGGTTTGATCCAATTTGACCAATTGATCAAACTAACCCAATTTGACCCAACTTGATCTAAATAAATCAAATTAAACCAAATCAAATCAAATGAACTCTTAATTACTTGAAATTTGGCACAACCCATTTTTGAATCATTTCAAATCTGCAAAAAATTAAAATCATAGCTAAATGACCACTTTGCCATTAGGTCAAAGGGTATCCTATGACCAAATTCACTTAGAATTTGGTTATTTCTCTCTCAAGGCCACTTGGAATCCTCCCATTGGTCCACATGGGCACCAAGGGAGGTGGTGAACATCACCCAATGAGCTTAGGTCGGCCATGACCCAAGCCAAGGCTAAACCAACCTTTCAAATGGAAATTGAACTTGGAATTCCAAATGCACTCACCTAACACATGGCAACTCACTCTCCTTCCCTCCATTACTCAAAATGACCCATGTGGGGTGATTGACAGCTCAAGCTACCTCTCCAATTCTTTCCATTGATAAAACATGGCAATCCAGCTCATCACTGTTCGATCCAAGGAGGGGGAGATATACTCCCCCTCATTCTCACTCAAACCATAAGCATTGATTTTGATAGAGCCAAGGAGTTTGAAACGAAACCTCTCAAATCCCTTGTAAGCCATTCCTGAGCTCCCCCATTTCTCCTTCTCGGTTTTGCTCAGAGCTAAAATAGGGGAGGTCAATCAAAATCCCAACCCACTCAATTCTCCATCAAAACCAAATTAACCTTGCACACACCATCAGTGGGCTTTGTCGAGCTCAACCAAGTCATTTCCCAAGTCTCCAAGCCATGGGATGAATCACCTTTATTAAGGCCGATCACCATTGAAGGGGAGCTTGATTAACCAAGAAATCCACTCCAAACTAAGATCTAAGTCCTTCAACAGGGCTTCATCTTTACTAGACGAAGCTACCTCCATTGTTAAAAGTGCCGGTGATAGCCTCTTGCAAGGTAATTGCTTAAAATCATAGCCATAAGAAAAATTGCTTGGTCTTTTTTTGAAGAAAATTATCATCCCTTGAGATCTTCACCGTTGGATGTGCATCCCCCCTCCTTCCAAAGGTGTGGGATCATTTTGATCCCAATATGAGCTCGGATGAGCTTGAATTGAATGGGGAGAGACAATCTCATCGAATCACACGTCTTCCATTCCGTGTGATTGGAATGGATGACTGTGATTATATCATGATAGTTTCCCTCTAATTTAAGCCTAAGATTCTTTGTGATCTTAGATCGACACGTGAAGAAAAGTTTGTCGGTACCGGTAGGTGGATGTGACAACTTAAATAACCTATCCCATCATGCCATGTGGCCCGACGAGATTAAGGGGTTAATTAAGCTTAATTAATCTAATTTTAATGTTGAAACTTTCAAAATTCATAACTATTTGTAGAAAAATCTAAAAAATACAAACTCAAGTTCATTTTAAAGATAATTCAGAGAGGAATAATAAAAAACTAAAATTAATTAATTTTGAATAGTGATTTTAATTCAATGGGTTTTATTAGAAATTTAATTGAGCTAATTACTTCCTAATTAATCCAGCAATTAATCCCAAATTTCCTGACGTTAATTAGTGTGATGACCCGTGCCTCCCATGATTTTCTTGGAATTTATTGCTTGAAGAATTAGGAGAATTATTTATTTTATCCCTAATCACTTTCTTAATTAATTAAATGATTAATTAACATGTTAAATAATGATAAATTCATTAATTAAGCTTGCTAATCATCATGAAATAGTGAATTGATTTAGGGAATAGATTAGGACTTCTTTTCTAATCTTTTTCCCTAAGTTCATTTCATTTGGAAAACATTTAATAAAGTTATAATTAATTAATGATTTAATCACTTCATTAATTAATTCCATTAATTAAACTCAAAATCAAAGCATTCTAGAACTTAATCATTTAATTTTTGGGTAGATTCTTAGGTGTTCAATAACCTAAGAGGGTTCCAAAGGAAATTATGACCAAACTACATATGTAGGAGGGTTATAAAAGTACTTAATTAGCTTAATTATCCAATAATTATGAGCCAATTGCATTAGACCCCTTTATTTCTTAGGTGCATTGCTAATTTAATTTCCATGTGATTGCATATCATATGTTGGCTCATAATTGTTTGTATAATTATGTTAAAGTATAGGTAAGGTATAATTAATGGATTTAATTCATACCATAACCTAATCAAAATATAAAATCAACCTAATTATTTTAAATTAAACTAAGTCAATTCACACATGGGGGAATGGTTTAGGATCAAGCTTTCTCACATTTCTAAAGCAAACTTTTCTAATATTTCCTAGGTCAAATTAAATTCAAAAATAAAAATCTCCTTAAAGAATTTTGATTCATTTTAAATGATCTTATTTCATAGGATTGCTCTTAAGAATTAATTAGGGTGAATGAAGTCATGTGCTTACATTCCTTTATTGCTTTCCAATCATGCTATATATTACTTTCCATATGAAATCATGCATTCATTTATTTTAAAATCAATTAAAGAAAATGTTTCCTTCTATGTCAATTTGCATGTGTTGGCTAAAATTAAGAATATGAGTGGCTATTATCATTATTAAAAAAAATTTATAAATAAAAATTATAGAGTGATGCTAGCTATGAATAATTATAAAACTTATATGTGTATTATGGAGTTCATTTCTCTTCTCTTAATATGGATTCATAGGATTTGCAAGTGTATAGTTCATTTGAAAAGAACGTAACACTATGCATCTTATCTAAGACTTAGACTTTACTATACATGTAAATCTTATAATCAAGTCAACCATAAACACATCTTGCATGATTCATTCAATTATTTCTGTACATGATATATTACATCTAGTCTAGCTTTAAGTAGCCCCAAAGTGGGTGATGATGAGATTGAGAGAACTTGTTGATAATTAGTGCTCCCACCAAGGATTGCCAAGGTTTGGCCACCAAGCTCTCAAACTGCAAGAATAACTCAATAATTTGTAATTGTCAAAAGACCCCCTTCATTCTAGTAAGGTGTGGTGGTGTGAAGCATTAAGTTATCTCATTATTTTATGCCATCCACCCATTTCACATGCTATTATTTTATGTGGATTCAAGCACCTCACATGTCATGCTTTGAATTTTTAAATGCAAAATTTCAAACATGGAGTTTCTAGAAGAAAATTAAAAATTCCATAAATAAAAAAGATGAAATCATAAAATGGGCCTTAGCAGGCTAATGAGCCATTCCTTCTTCTTTCTTCAATTTTCTTAGTCTTTAGCTTGAGATCTTGTAAATAGATCTTGAGCTCTAATTTTTGGATCCTCATGTTGTTCTACATCAACTCTTTTGGGCTCAATTTACTCACTCCAGAGTTGAAATCTAAGAAGTCTTCTAATTGTATAAAGTCTCCAAATCAGTATGGGTCAACCATGTGTCTTCAGTTGGTGGCTTATTCTTCTAATGAACTAGAAAAAGTTGTTCAAAAGCTGGATTAATGGGTACTTCCTCAGTGATAATATAGTCAACTTCAAAGGAAGAGGGCTTCTGTAAGTATGGTGTTATATCTCATGCTAAAGAGTCAGACTGAACAAGTGAAGATTTACTAATTCCTTCACATGATAGAATATCTTCAATATTAATAACTAGATGAATGAGCATATCAGCAAGCAAATCAAGGTGATAAGCATTAGTTCTAATTTTCTTAAGAATTTTAAATGGATCACAAGCTCGTGTATGTAATTTCTTATATCTAGTGGTTTCATAACACTCAGGATGAATTCAAATCAATACATAATCACCATCTTTATTTTCTTTCATTGAACGATTATGATTTACCTTATAAGCATAATTTTTATTACTTATTGTAATTTTATTTCTTATAGCTTCATACATACTTTAAAAATCTTTAGCAAATGAGAATGCTGCATCAAAAAATACATGAGATGATATGTTTGCTACATCTATTGGTCATCGTGAGTTTTGACCATAGGCTATCTCAAATGGTGATTTTTTTGTAGTTCTAGAAATAGTACTATTATAGGCAAATTCTAAGGTTGGTAAATGTAAATGCTAATTTCCTAAACTTTTACCTACCAAGTATCTAAGAAAATTTCCTAAGGTATGATTAATTACTTCAATTTTCCCATCAGTTTGTGGGTGAAAGGCAGAAGAAAATTTTAATTTGGTACCTAAAAATTTTCATAATGTTTTTCAAAAATATGAGACAAACTTAACATTTCTGTGAGAAACAATGGTTAAAGGGAGACCATGGAGTTGTACTATTTCCTTAAAAAATAATTTGGCTATATAAGAAGCTTCATTTATTTTTGAACAAGGTAAAAAATGAGCCATTTTTGAAAACCTATTCACTACAACAAAAATACTATAATGTCCTCGAGATCCTAGGTAATTGTAGAATAAAATCCATTGATAGGTCTTCCTAAGGCCTATAAGAAACATGTAAGACAGTGTAATGTCCAGACCTTTGTTTGATAAGTTTTAACCTATTTATAAATTAAACATTGAGCCACTAATTTTTGAACATCTCATTTTAATGAAGGCTAATAAAATCTATTTTCTAATAAACATATGGTCTTATCTTTTCCAAAATGATCAATTACACCCTTAGCATGTAGCTTAGTGATAAGGAATTCTCTAAAAGAAGATCAATGAATGCATAGTTATTTTCCTTTATATAAATATTCATTTTTTTATTAAGAATGACCCTTGTAAAGTTATTTGTTTATCTAGGTGTTCAAGATAAATTAGGTGAAAGTCATGGCACATAATATAATCATACTTAATTCTATCAAATCTTGGGATTCTCAATTCTAAAGAAGAAATCATTAGGTTTACCTTGGATAAAGCATCAACAGGTTTATTCTCAATTTCAGGCTTATACTTTAGAACAAAAGAGTAGTCTTGTAAAAGTTCAACCCATTTTGCATGCCTATGACTTAATTTTTGTTGAGTATTAATGAATTTTATGGCATTATGATCAGAATGAAGTATAAATTCTCTATGTAAGAGATAGTGTCGCCAATGCCTTAAGGATTGAATTACAACAAAAAACTCTTTATCATAAGTGAAATATCATTATTTGGCTTCATTTAACTTTTCATTAAAGAATGCTATAGGATGATTCTCTTGACTTAAAATTTCACCTATCCCAATTCCTGAAGCATCATATATTACTTGAAAGGCTTTAGAAAAATCAGGAAGCCTAAGGATTGGTGTAGAAGATATTAGAACTCTAATTTGCTCTAAGGCCTTTTGTGCATTAGGAGTCCAACAAAATTTATCTAATTTTAGTATATCAGGTATCAGAGTAATAATGGTACTAAAATTTTTGATAAATCTCCGATAAAAAGTGGCTAAACCATGGAAGCTTCTAACTTCAGTAAAACTTTTAGGTGATGGCCAATCTAAGATTGCTTTCACTTTAGAAGGACCAGGTTTAAGTCCATAAGTGGGTAAAATAAAGCCTAAAAAGATTACCTCAGCTTACAAAATGAAACACTTTTTTAAATTAATATATAATTTCTCTTGTCTAAGTATTTCAAAGAATTTCTGTAGGTGTTGTCGATGCTCATTTTCAATTGGACTAAAATTCAGAATATCATCAAAATACACCACCAAAAATTTACCTATATATGGCTTAAGAATAGTATTCATTAATCTCATAAATGTGCTTGGAGCATTTGAAAGTCCAAAGGGCATGCCTAGCCATTTATAAAGTCCATTAGGGGTCTTAAGCCCCGTCTTCCACTCATCTCATGATCTAATCCGAATTTGATGATATCCACTTTTTAGATCAATCTTTGAAAAAAGATTTGCTCATGAGATTAAATCTAATATATCATTTAATCGAAGAATAAGAAACCTATATTTGATAGTAATTTTATTTATTGCTCAACTATCAACACACATTTGCCATGTTCCATCTTTCTTTGGGGTTAATAATGCTAGGACTACACAATGACTAAGACTCTCTTGAATAAAACCCTTTCTTAATAATTCCTGAGCTTGTCTTTTAATCTCAACATGCTTGGTAGGGTTTATCCTATAATATGGAAGATTAAGAAGTTGAGAACCGGGTAAGAACTCAATAGCATGTTGAATGTCTCTTAAAGGAGGTAGCTCATCAGGAAACTCATTGGGTGCAATATCCTTAAAATCAAAAAGAAGAGAAGAGACCACAATAGGTATGTAAGTCTCATTAGAGTCTGGTATGACTTCTTTTACATGTAAGATGTGAAGAAGAAATAGTTCATAAATTTTTTTTTGTAAAGCTCCAAAACCTACTATTTCTATCTTTGGGGTCAAAGAAAGAAGATTATATGTTTTAAAATAAGAATCATAAATGATAGTATTAAGCCTAATAGTAGGATTTTCTATGATAATTAATTAAAGTTTGAAAATTTTCTTCAATAGAGGCTTAGGTTGCAAGTCAGAAGTTATTTTGTGTGGTGTTATGGAGCGTGTTTTTTCTAATGACTTTATTGGTAGGATTTTAATAGTCATATTATTATGTTTAAAAACATAAGTATTTTTCCTACCATAGTGAATAACATTCATATCATACAGCCAAGGTCATCCTAAAAGAATATGAGCAATGTCCATAGGGAGAACATCACACCAAATTTGATCCTCATAGCTTCCTATTTTAATTAGAACTAAACATCGATTGGTGATGGGAAGAGATGTATGATTTACCTAACTAATATGAAATGGTTTAGGGTGAGGTTCAGATTTTAAGTTGGCTCGAGTAAAGGTGTGTGTTGAAATGATATTCACAGCACTTCCTCCATCTCTAACTAACCTACATCTCTTTTCATTACACAAAACATACATGCTAAAAATGTTCTTTCTCCTCCAATCTTTCGCCTAATTTTTAATTACAGTAAGACATCTCATCACATTTACCTAAGGGTCATTAGTTAATTCCAATTCGTTATCAGATAATGGGGTGTCATCATAAGATTCTTCTAGATTATCATCTATTGGGTTTTCAACTTCTTCTAAAAATAAGATTTGAGCTTTACATTGATTTTGCACATGACCCTTTTTATGACATTTACAACATATTACTTCCCTAGTGCTCTTAGAGCTCCCTTCAATTGAAGTTTTAGGCAAAAGGGTAGGGTCATTTGGATGGGTGGGTTTAATAATAGATCTATGGGATGAAATGGAAGGTACTTGACTTTAGTTTTAGAGATGAAAATAGATTTCTTTTGTTGTTCAACCAATAATGCATAATGAAATGCATCCTCTAAAGATTGTGGGTGAAATAATTCAACTTTATTTCTAATGTTAGTCTGAAGTCCAATAAAAAATTTATTAACTAATTACCAATCATTATCAGCACAATCAATTCTAGAAACTAGATCTTCAAAAATATTCAAGTATTCAGTTACAAGATGATTATCTTGTCTCAAAGTTAATAATTGACTAGGTAGCTTCTTATCATGATGCCTTGGATAATGCTTTTCTCTTAACATTTCTTTCATTTCTATCTAAGTGAGGTTTGCTCTTCCTAATCTTTGTTCTTTAGCTAAAGTATTTGTCTAAAAAATTTTAACAAGCCCTATCAATTTCATTTTAGTGAAAGTAACCTTTTGGTAATAATCTATTTTATACCAATCAAAGAAGTCATCCATTTGAACTAACCAATCAAGAAATTTATTTTGGTCATGTATACCATATAAGTTGGGGCTTCTACTTTAACTCTTCGAGATGGATCATTAGAGTCTTCTATAGTATTAATATAATTTTCTCCCCTTCCATCATTTCTAGCAATTGATGGTCTGCTAAGTGATTGGTTTTCTCTATGGTTTGGGTATGAATCTTCTTCATCTATCCCTATTGGCACAATCTGAGCATGTATTGGAGGAGGAGTTGGCACTCCATTATTTTGTAGATGAGCTATAAGAGTTTGCATTTGTTGTTTAAGTTCTTGCATTTAATTCTTATTTTCTTTTATTATTTGTTGAGTTTTTAATTCATTATCATGGATCCTATGATCTAAGGCATCAACTATTCTAATCAAAATTTCAACTTGATCTTGAAAGATAGATTTTGGTGCCATGAGATTTTTTTAAAGAAAAAAAAGAATATATGAAAAGGGATCAACGAAAAAAAATGAAATAAAATAAACAAGTATAATATAATTGTGGAATCAAAGTGAAATTTTAGACTAAGAGAACTTCCAGGTGAGGAGGGGGTACAAGACCATTTAAATCCCGAGCTCTCCTTAGATAGTTTAGATCTTTTTGACAAAGTTCTATTTATCTTCCAAAATCACCAGGTTTAACGCACTTATATTATTATGCATGCATATATTTTTTATTTTTTCTTAATGCAATGAAAAAAATGCTCAAATTTATCAAGCCTCTTTTATTTTCTTAAGAAAGTAAGTTATCATAAGTTAATTAAAGAAACTTCTAAAATTAACCATAAACAATAACAAAGATAATAAAGCAAGTAATTAAATTTTAATTTGCACTAATGGCTAAGTTATTTTTAGGGTGAAGCACTACCTCACTAAGGTACTCTCTTAGTTTTATTTTTTATTTTTTTTTGAGGTGTGCAAGTTCACATAATGGGAAATCACTAAAATATATAATGGAGCTTACTAATTGAAATTTTATGCTAACACCATAAACTTACAAGCAATATATATCTTTTCAAGTTACTAATATGTATTTAAACAATCACATAAAAGAAAATTAATTAACCTCACAAGTTTGAAGACAAGTTCACCACTTGAGATGCTCCCTTCATTGAAGCAAACTTTTGACCAAATTTGCCCCTTCCAAGCTTCACTCTGATATCAAATTTGATGGAGGTGGGTGTTCTTTCTTTTGATGAGATTGAGAGAACTTGGGTATTGGAGGTGAGGGAAGAAGATATGTTGGATAACTAGCGCTCCCACCAAGGATTGCCAAGGTTTGGCCACCAAGCTCTCAAACCACAAGAATAACTCAAATAATTTGTAATTGTCAAAAGATCTCCTTCATTCTAGTAAGGGGGACTATTTATAGCCATTACAAGCATCTTTCAAAAGAAAATAATTCAAAGCATGTAGGGAAAGGTGGGTGGCCACATTAATGTGAAGCATTAAATTACCACATTATTTTATGCTATCCACCCATTTAACATGCTATTAATTTATGTGGATTCAACCACCTCACAAGTCATGCTTTGAATTTTTAAATACAAAATTTCAAATATTTAGTTTCTAAAAGAAAATTAAAAATTACATAAATAAAAAAGATGAAATCATAAAATGGGTCTTAGTAGGCTCTTTCTTGAATTTTCTTGGGATTTAGGTTGAGATATTGTAAATGAACCTTGAGCTCTAATTTTTGGATCCTCATGATATTCTACATCAGTAGGTCTTGTACTTTACGCCCATGGTGTAGAAAATAACGATAACATATTTGTTGACCTCACTTTTGGAGTGAACTCTCAACTTCTCCATCTTCGACATAGGAATCCTCTAGACATTAAGATTTTCTTAGTCTTAAGACACTTCCAATGATTAGGTAAACACTTAACCTAACCCTAGAGATTTAGAAGAGTTAGCCATAGGAATAGGTTATGCCTTAGGGGTATTAGAAAAACTTGCCTATCATGTAGCTTAAACCAAAATCCTTGCTTCCATCTTTCAAATCAATTTGAAATTCAAATCAATTTCAAAATCAAATCAATTTCAAATCCAAATCAATTCCAAATTCAAATCAATTCTAAATTCAAATAAATTCCAAATTCAAATTAATTCCAAATTCAAATAAATTCCAAATTCAAATCAATTCCAAATTCAAATCAATTTCAAATTCAAATCAATTCCAAATTCAAATCAATTTCAAATTCAAATCAAATCCAAATATTGAATAAATTCCAACTAAATCAATTTTCTCTAATCATAAATCAATTCCAAAATCCAAAGTATGAATCAATTCTAAATCAAATGATTGAAGCCCATGATTGATTCAAATCATAAAACCTTCCCTAAGCCTTTTGATCTCATCTTATGGACTTAGCCTAAACCAAATCCAAATCACTCCAAACTCAAAAGATTTTCTCATAACCCATTTATATTCTCATTTATATTCACAAATATAAATGAAATATAAATTCAAATAACCAAAATTAATTCAAAACTCAAATCCAAATCGAACCAAAATCTAACTTATACTCTTTCAAGTCAAATCCTTGAACTCCTTCGAACTAATCCAAATCATTCCAAACTCAAAAGATTTTCTCATAATACATTTATATGCCCATTTATATTCACAAATATAAATGAAACATAAATTCAAATAACCAAAATCTATTAAAAACTCAAATCCAAATCAAACCAAAATCCAACTTTTACCCTTTCAAGTCAAATTCTTGAACTTAACCAAATCATTCTCAAATCAATCCAAACCTTTGGATTTTCTCTTCAAACAATCAATCCTTCAATCACATGCCCAAATATAAACATAAACTACAACCACCAAACTAAAATCAAACTAACCCAAGTCAAGCCCATGTTCACCCTTTTGACTTGAAATTATCAAATAAACCAAAATCCATTTGACTCCAAACCACTTGCAATTAAATTTATATTTCCATCATAAGTCCATATGTGAGTACAACCAAACTTGAACCAAATCTTGATCAAGTCAATCGACCCATTTAGGCTCACTTAACCCAAAGTGACCTAAAGGATCTTTTTGAACTAAATTCTAATCCAATTCAAATTGGATTGAACTAAGCCCATCTAAGCCTCACATTGTGAGCAACAATCATCCTAGGATGATCAATCACCCAAATTGGGTCAAACCAAGTCAAACCTAGCCTTTGACCAAGTCAACACTTAGCCCACATGAAATCCAAACTAGCAAAAATCTACCATATACCAAATTGATTGATACCATTGATCCAAATCAATCCATAATCATTGATTGAATATGATCAAGCAATCAATAGAGCTAAACCAAGCCTGATTAGCCACTTGACCCAAGTCGACCCAAGTCGACCCAACTTGACCTAAAAAGTCAAAATGAGTCAAATCTTGATCTAAGCCAAATTGATTGCAATCAATGGGTCAAATTCATTCTAAATTGATAATTGAACTTGACCAAAGCTTCAATTGCCAACTAACCATTTGACCGTGAACCCAACTTGACCTAAAAGGTCAAATCAACTAAAATTAAGCCAAACAAAAGTTGGTTGAAATCAAAGCTTGTAATACATTTCAAATGATCAACCAAGCCTAAACCAACCCGTGACTTAACCCAATTGGGTCAAATGAGTTAAATTGATCAACTTAACCCATTTAACCTAAATGAACTCAAATGAACTAAAAACCAAATATAAACCAAATTGAACTAAACCAATGATACCCATAGGTTTCAAATGATCATTTGAACTTGACCTAACCCATGGTTTGACCCAATTTGACCAAGTGGTCAACCTAACCCAAATTGACCCAATTCAAACCAAATGAACTCCAAATCACTTGAAATTTGGCCCGACTCATTTTTGAATCATTTCAAATATGCCCAAATAAAAATCAAGGCCAAATGATCATTTTACCCTTAGATCAAAGGGTATCCTATGGCCCAATTCACTTGGAATTTAACCAAATTCTTTCTCAAGACCAGTTAGCATCCTCCTTGTGGTCCACATGGACACCAAGGAGGGTGGTGAATATGACCCAATGGGTTTGGGTTAGCCATAACCCAACCCAAAGGCAAACTGACCCCTCTAATAGAAATTGGCCACTTGGATCACCCCATACACTCATCTAGAATATGGGCACTCACTCTCCTTCCCTCCTCTACCTAAAATGAATCACATGGGATGCTAAACAGCCCAAATTGACCAACCAATCTTCTTCATTGATGAAAAATGATAAGGTTGCTCTTCTCTGTCTGATCCAAGGAGGGGGAGATATACTCCCCCTCATTCCCACTCAAATAAGTGACACTGAATTCTTTGAGCTCTAGGATTCGAAAGCAAGCTTCTCCAAGCCTAGACAAGCATTCCCAAGCTCTCCCCCATTTTCTCCTTCTTGGTTTTCCTAAAGCCAAAATAGGGGAGGCCAATATAAATTCTAAGTCACTCAATTCTATGCCAAATCCAAATTACTCTTGAAAGCACCATCAAGGCACCTCTTCGAGCTCAAGTAAGTGATTTTCCAAGCCTCCGAGCCACGGGAAGCCTCATCTTGATCAAGCCTGATTTCCATTGAAGGAGATTGGTCAACCGAGAAACTCACTTAAAATTAAGACTTGAAACCATCAAGGGCTTTGTGTCCACTAGATGAAGCTACCTCCTCCATTGGAAGAGTTGGTGATAGCCTTCGGCAAGGTGTTGCTCAAAACCAATCCTCCCTTAAAAATTTCTTGGTCCTTTATGAAGGGAATTGTAATCCCATTAGATCTTGACTATTGGATAGCTTGTTTGTGCCTCCTCAAGGTGTGGGGTGAGTTTAAACATTATCCGAGCTCGGGTAAGTTTGGATCGAGCGACGATCGACGGACAACATCTGTCTCTCACCGCTCAGGGAGAGATAGATCACACACTATCCATTCTGCATGATTGGAACGATTGTGATTTAATCATGTTAGATATCCCTCTAATTTAAGTCTAAACTTTGGGATTAATTGCAGCCATCCGATCTTAGATAGGATGGCCCGTGGAGAAAGCACGTCCGCCACCAGCTGACGATGGCAGTGGATGTGATAACTTAAATAACATATCCCATCGTACCACATGGAAAGCACACCACATCAGTCGACATGTGGCCCGACGGGATTAGGGGGTTAATTAGCTCTAATTAATTGGATTTTAATGCTAAAACTTCATAAAATCATAATTAAATGTAGAAAATTCTAAAAAATATAAATGATGGCTCATTTTAAAGGTATTTCAAAGGGGAATCCAATAAAATTATTTCTAATTAATTTAAATAGTGACTTTTCTTTAATTAAGATTTAATTAAAAATTTAATTACTTTAATTACTCCATAATTACTTAATTAATTAATTCTAAATTTCTCAAACATGTTTAGGAGGAGGACTTCTGCCTCCCTTAATTTTCTTGGAATTCATCCATGAGTTAATTAGGAAAATTAATTAATGAACCCCTAATCACCCCTTAATGTAATTAAGAGTAATTAAGCATTTAAATAATGATTTAATACCTTAATTGAGATATTTAAACATTGTTTAAGTAATGAGGAGGTTTATGGAATGGGTTTGGGATATTTTCCATAAGTTATTCCCTAAATCCTGCTCTTTTCCTTAATCCAAACATATTTAAGGATTAATCCATTAATGATCTACTTAATAAGTCTAATCAAACTTTCAAAACTAATCTGGAGTTAATCAATGTCTTGTTGGGTAGATCCTTAGGTGTTTAAAACCCTAAGGTAAGTTTGAGAAAATCACATCCAACTCACACATGTGGGCAGGTTATGAAAGTACTTAATTAAACTCTTTAGCTCAATTAATCAATAATTGTGAGCCAATTGCATTAGGCCCCTCTATTTCTTAGGTGCATTGTTGAGTTAGATTCTATGTGGTTGCATATCATATGTTGGCTCATAATTACTTGAATAATTATGTTAAAGTGGTATAGGTAAGAGGTAATTAATGGATTAATTCATACCTTAACCTAAACAAAACATAAAATCAACCTAATTATTATAAAATTAAACTAAATTGATTCATATTTGTGGGAGATGGATTAGGACCAACAAACCCTTTTTATCTTTCCTAAGTCAAATCAAAATCCAAAAATAAAAGTCCCTTTGAGAATTTTGATTAATTTTAAATAATCCCATTCTATATGATTATCCTTAGGAAGTAATTAGGGTGAATGAAGTCATGTGCATACATCCCTTTATTTCTTTCCAAGCATGTTAAAATTTATTTTCCATATGAAATCATGCATTCATCTCTTTTAAAAATCAAATAAAGAAAATGTTTCCTTTATGTAAAATTGCATGTTTTAGCTAAAGATAAGAATATGAGTGACTATTATCACTTTTAAATTAAAAATTATTTTTTAAAAACTATAAATCAAAGATTATGAATGAAGTGATGCTATTTATAAGTACTCATATGCTTGCATGTGATTATAGCATAGGATGTGTGTTATGTTATTTTCCTTTTCTTATCTTAATGGATTTAAGTAATATTTGCAAAGTGTATAGTTCATTTGAAAAAGAACACAACACTTGCTTAAATATATTAATATGTATTTCTATGTTATGACTTATGAAGGATCTTCACATTTACACATGTAAATTATACAACTAAATCAAACATAATATTTTACATGATTCTTCATCCATTTACTTTATTTTTGAACATTCACGTGTATTTAAAAAAAGTGGTATATTAGTCTGGACATCCCGGGGCTATGAGGCTTTAAATAGCCCTAAGTAGGTCTTGTACCTTAAGCCCCTGGTGTAGAAAATAATGGCGCCGTGCTCACTTACATCTTTTATACATATGGATGTGCATTTGATTAATGGATAAAAGAATCTCTCTTTTCTACATAATAAAGATATGCATTCATGGAATATTCAAATTTTCAAATCATACTTCTTAGCATTCATCATCAAGGTGTGCTAAAATTTGCATTGCATGTATAGCTATGCTTAGGATCATTCATATGAATGGTATACATGGTGAAAAGAAATAGACGGGTGTGTGCTATGTGATAATAATTCACCCTAATTAATCCTAAGAGGCCTTTCTTGTTGAATATGACTATTTAGAGTAAATCTAAGCTTAAGGTTAAATAAAATACATAATAAAACATTAGCTAATGGAAAATCATTAATGAATTTACCTTAGAAATACTTAAGGTAGGGATGAAAGAGAGTTCTCTTTTCTTTCTTCTCTTCACATCATTTAGTAACTAAATGTAGGTTCATCCAAACCAAATCAAATCATCAACTAAAAGTTGACAAATCAACTAAATCACTTGAAATGAAACCACCCTTTAAATTGAATCTCTCACACTTAAAAATTTTCAACCTTAAAGCCTAGCTAATAATACCACACAAGACTTAAATGGAACACACATTAAGCTAAGTCACCATTTCTAGCTCTATGTTAAAGCGATGCATGGTTTGATGCTTGATTTTATTTTGTGATGTAATGTTTTAGACTAGATGTTTGGGTGTGTGTGCGTAGACTGGATGATAGGATGACCTTAGTCTAATTATGTATTCTACAGGAGATTATGCTTAAGGGGCATTGTAATAAAAATATAAATACTTTTGCTGTGCAGGTTGCTTATACCCCTAAGCATAATACAAACTAGGACAGGTGGGTTTTATTACCCATATGTGGGGTGCTAAGTCCAACTTTTTCATATAACTGCTTAGGTTTTCTGGAATGTTTAGCTCATCTCTATTTTGTAGGTTTAGTTAAATTTACCTTTCCCATTTTTCATGTAAATTTTACAATTAATATTTGGAGTGAATGTTATGGAAATTAGGATGAACATTGGTCATAAGACTAAGTCTTATGCACCATGTGATGCTTTGGAGCAACCATCTCAAACCAAGCTAAAGAGAAGAAAGAAAAGAACCAAATAAAAAATGAAGAATAAAGAATGAAGAATGAAGACCCCTATAATATGAATTCCTCTTAATTATAATTATTCATTTGTAATCTGGGTTGTATAAGGGTAGAACTCAGCTACCCATTTTCCTTTTTGGGTTTATGCGGTGGATCCCGACCGCATCAACCTCTTATTCTTTTATGCTAATTTTGTAAATTGATTGATGTTCTATTTATGATTGTGTAATTAGGATGGTATGATTTTCCTAGTTTCTTCATTGCTTGATGAATGGCCTCGATGTGATTAGGCTCTTAGGAAAAAATAAATTTTCTATCCAATTAATCAACTCAAAATTAAAATTAAATAACTCATAACCTCACCTAAAGCCTAGACATAAATCAAGATAATAAAAGATTTAGCAACCCCTTAGTTGGATATTGTATATCTCACATCATGCATAAATCATATTGCTTCTCTCTTGCAAATCGAGTGCTTCCACCTTGGCTTGAGAAAATGGCCTGACCTTTGAGAGCCATGGTGGAAACACACATCCTTCTTTTTGAATTTTGGCCCATAACTGATTTTCTCATGCATTAGGCATATGAAGTCACATATCTTGTGTTAAATAAAATGTCCAAAAATCAAAATAAAACTTAACGACAATTTGCATTAGATTAAGTCATTACTCATACCCTTCATGATCTAGTCTCTTAAGAAATGTGTTTAAGAATTTAGCCTCCTTCCTAACTAAACAATAGTCTTTCCATCTTGCAAAGCATAAGACTTGCCTACATGTATTTAAAATCATAGAAGGAGTTAGTTGGTGGCCACCCCCAGGCGGTTGTAAGTCCAACAATTGGGTGGTTTATTCTCTCTTGTGGAGGTAAACTATATATATATACTCATTTTTGCCTTAGAATTAGGTTGTGCCTTGGCTCTCACCAAAGCTCCCTATATTTAGGATTCAAGGTTATTGTTTCCCTTTGCAGTCTATAAGCATAAATTCTCACCTCTTATAGATTTCCATAATCTTGTGTTGTGGAATTGTAAGTCCTAGATTTTTAATAAAAATTCAACTCAAATATATAATTCTCAATTTCAAAAATGTAAAGCCTAATCATAGAATAGTTTAAGATGCTCACTAGGTTTCCTAGTATCATGAGCACTCTCTACTCATCTCCCTTTGGTTTCAAAAGTAACTCTTTCCTTTTGCTCAAATCCCACTTGATTTCCCAAAAATAACCAATTGATTGATAGTTCTATCTTTGAAATCTTTAGAGGCAATATTCTTTTACCTTAATCGAGAATATTCTTATGGAATCTTAACTATGTGGGCTTGCCTCCATAGGGAACTTAATGAACCCGATTTAAAATAAACCCTACTTTACTTTTTCATGTAAAGTTAGGGAAAGATCTTGGGTACATTCGAAGACCCATTATCCTTAAGAGTCCTTATTGGGTGATTAGGTCCATTGTAAGAAGGTGACTTCTATATCTTGAGATAGTACATCATTCCTCAATGTCATACCAGATCACCCTAATAAGTACTTCTGTAGATCTACGTGATGTCGAATCCTATCATTCCAAAATAAAATGCCACAGATTTTTCTGGCAACTCCGCTGGGGATGGTTCCTCTCTCCATCTTTGGTAAATGATCGTTGTCTCCAAGTATTGATAGTGGATTTATATTTCATATAAGTCCAAGACTATCCTTCTTTTCTGTTGGCACTTAGTTTATTTCATTCTTAAGCTAAGCTAGCCAACATCCTTTAGGTTTTAGAACCTCACTCCATGTAGGTCTTAAAATCCCTGTTGGGTCCCCTAATAGGTGAAAATAAAATTTAATAAAAAGAGATAACTAAAGCCCTTTTTTTACCATCTCTATGGTAAGGTAAAGTTCATACAAAAATAAAGCAAAATAAATCCTTTATAAAATTATCACTTTTCAAAAGCAATTTTGCAAAATTCACACAATAAAATATTTGCACAAAATTTTTCACAAAATATGTATAACTTAACCTCATCTAACAATCTTCAAGATTATTACATGTAGGATCTTTTCAAAATGAAAATCAAAACCATTTTTCAAAAAGCACATATGAATATCCTCATTAAATATATCCAAATTTATTGAATGAAGATTTCATTTCAAATTAGAATAAAAATCACCTTCTCAAAAAGAACATATTTGAAAATGAACATCCTCATTCAATATACCCAAATTTGTTGAATAAAGATTTCATTTCCAAATAAAATCATATCATAAAGTTGAAACTCCATTTCAATATATCTTACTTATGTTGAAGTTGGAGTTTCTTCCTTTGCAAAAATTACAAATTTGAAGAATAAGCCTCTTCATTCAATATATCCAAACTTGTTGAATGGAGGCTTTATCTTCAAACAAAATCACACCATTTGAAACTTCACCACATTCCACGCATGTTAAGTTGGAATTTCCTTCTCTTTTTTTTTTAAAAAAAAAAGGCAATAATCACACACAAAAAATTATCATCTTTTAAATAAAAAATAAAAAAAATTACTTCTATTTTACATACCCAAATTTGTAAATAGAAATCTACTTTGCAAAAATCATAAACATCAAAATACATTAGAATTCCATTTGACATACCCAAATTTGTCAAATGAGAGTTTCATTTTTCAAAAGAAAATTTAAAATAAATTAGATTCCATTTAACATACCATGCTTGTTAAATAGAAATCCCTCCTTTCAAAAATAACACAAAAATAAAATCAAATGCATTTTGGACTCACTTAGCATACCCAAATTTGCTAAGTAAAGATCTCATTTTCAAAAAAAATCAAAATAAAACAAAACACATTTGGACTTCACTTAGCATATCCAAATTTGCTTAGTAAAGATCCTCTTTTTAAAATCCTAAACAAAACACATTTGGACTTTATTTAGCATACCCAAATTTGATAAGTAAAGATCCCATTTTTTAAAAATCAAAATAAAATCAAACACATTTGGACTTTATTTAGCATACATAATTTTGCTAAGTAAAGATCCTCTTTTCAAATCAAAAAATAAAATCAAACACATTTGGACTTCACTTAGCATACACAAATTTGCTAAGTAAAGATCCTCTTTTCAAAATCAAAATACAAAAATCAAACATATTTGGGCTTTATTTAGCATACCCAAATTTGGTAAGTAAAGATCCCATTTTTTTAAAATTAAAATCAAAATTATATTTGGACTTTAATTAGCATACACAAATTTTCTAAGATTCCATTTCAAAATTCACACATGATTCACATCATGAGCAAAGAAGCAAAAGAAGAAGATTGTTTTCAAACATTCCATCTAGCATACCCAAATTTGCTAAGTGAGTAAATTCCAAAATCAAATAAAAAAAATCAATTGACCCTCTATTTAACATACTCAAATTTGTTAAATAAAGGGTCCCTAAACATAAAAATCAAATTCAAATTTGAACCAATGGAAGCATCAAAAACCTCTTCAAAATATTTGAACCCATTTTCAATAAACACAAATTTGTTGAAAATGGATTCTAAACTAAAAAAATCCTCTTCTCCAATTCATTCAAAATATCTCTCCTAAATTCAAAGCCCCACTTAACATATTCAAATTGTTGAGTGTGGGTTTAAATTCTAAATCAAAATTAAAAAAAAATTGGCAGAATACAAAAGTAGAAGATCTGATTTGAGTTGTTTTCAAAAAAATTTCAACTCGCTTTAAAACTTTTCCAGTTCCCAAGATAAATGGATGCCCAAAAGTATGTGTTACTTTTCCTTTTGGGATGGATTTGGCCTTGGATCGAGCCAGCCTCCCACAAATTGATTTTGCTCATATGATACACTTTGGTCAAGGATTTGAGAGGGCATGGATCACTTGTGAGGGGGAAACTCACCACCATCAGTTCAAATGTGGTGATTGGGTAGAAGCTAGTCAACCATATTGAGATGCCATCGATTCTGAATTTCCCTCACCGAAGAAGAAGACGGTGGAGATTCCCGCAGTAGCCATAGCTTTAGTGCCAATACATTTAGTTGTTCCCATTACTTCCCCAACACAGGCTAGTACCCACTCATAGGCTTCTTCTAATGGGAATGCTATCCTAGTTTCAAGGATAGTCTCCCCTACCTTTGAGATAAGGTATAGTACCTGTACTGTTCCTCCCAGCAAAACTTAGCACCGCAATAGATGCCGCAAGATCAAGCGGCATCATGTGTGCATCACCAAGGAGATGGAAGCAATCTCTCACATTACAGTAAAGGAGTTACCCAGGGTAGTTTCTCTTATGATTACACATAACAAGTTCCATCCTCTTTTCAGATTTGATGGAAAGAAAGATGTTAGGAGGATCATAATGCCACTTGCACCTGCACTTCATTTTGAGGAACCTACCAGAGATAGAAGGAGGTCATATGCCGATAGGCTCACAAGGGCTTACTGATGGTTGGGGCCCAATTTGATTTATGATCAATCATTCCTCATAGTGTAGGCGAGCATATCCAGCAGGAGAGGGCCAGAGAGGCCCGCATATTAGTGTATGTTACTAGCAGGGAAAGGCAAAGGTATGCCAAGCAGTCAACCACCTTCACTCTTGTGGATTTCTCCGATCAGCACGCTACCCACATCGATCATACTGTCAGCATTCTATTGACTGGCACTACCCATCATGGGAAGAGAGCTCCACGAGAGAGTCGGTGTTGCCTCCCACACACTACTCCACTTCGCCATCACGGTCAAGTTCCATCTTTCACCAAAATCCATGAAGGTAGGATCGAAGGAAAAGAAAGCCCCACTAGTGATCTGGCTACAGCCAAGAGATCCCATTTCATATATACTGCCGACTGAGGCGAAGCTGAGCTCTCCTACTTGACCTCCCACTTCAGTTACGATGAAGAGAGAGTGGAAACCTCGTAGCATCGTAGTCATGCCATCACCACCATCACTGTAGCAGATCATGGAGATAGCAGCAATAGATGGAGAAGGAGACAGTTTCATTATCCCCATGGCCATAGATCCTCCCTGGAGCAGCACTCCACCAATACTAGATGATAGCCATGAGCATGTATCCTCTAGTGAGTGTAGTCCTCACAAGATTAGCTCTCCAGTAACAGGAGAGGTTAGATGTTTCTCTATTCATGAACATGATCCCACCACCAGTCAGTTGTGATCATTTGTGCTTGTGTAGTTGGACCGCTCCCTAGATGATATCATAGGATAGTATCTCATTGACAAGAAAGAAATCCTAGGGTACGACTAGTCTAACCTTGAGGAAGAAAAGGTCAGCTTTGATCCCAATGAAGATGATTGATTGAAGATTCAGTAGAGGTGCATATGGTTGATACTAGAGGTTCCCTCCTTCGAGATCAGCATAGCTTGGAAGGTGCTGCAGTTAAACAAGGTGATACAGCCTATTCAACCCAACACCTCCTTCAACAACTCAAACAGAAGGATGAGCAGATTGAGAATATGGGAAAGAGGCTTGAATATTTGCTAGTGGTAGTCGTAGAACTTCATAATCAAGCCCCAGTAGCACATCCTACCATTGTGGACACCAGTCAGCTTGAGTTTTTGCATCTCCTAAATCAAGCCAAAACTTCACCTCCAGTAGAGCAGGATAGTACTAGCTTGTATAGGAAGGTAGTGGACAGTACCTCCATATAAGAAAAAGATATTAAACTCCTGGTTGAGTAACAACTCCAATGAGAGAAGCATTGGTGCAAGCTTGAGGTGGTTTATCACTTCCAAAGGGTAGACCCTACCCAGAGGAATTCGATGCTATCCAATATCCTAAGGATTTTGTGCCTGCTTTTTTTAAGAGTTTTGATGGTAGCGGGAACCCTCACCACATAGCACTTGTGGCCAAGCTGAAATGATGACGATGCATTATTCTCCTTTGTCAGTTTAACATAGCCTTTGATTGGTACGCTGAACTCTCCAACAGTTTAGTGAAGACTTTTGTTGAGTTGGATCAACTCTTCATTAAGAGGTTTGGTGGAGCTCAGCAAATGGTGACTATAGGCGATCTCATTGTAGCACAACAACACCCCAGTAAGTCCCTCATTGATTATATTCTTAGATGTCACAATTTAAGTATGAAAAGTGAACCATAATTATCTGAACAACATGCCATTGAAATTTTACTAAAGAATATTCATGGCCTGATCACCTTCATGCTCAAAGGTTTCACCATCAAAACATTTGAGAAGCTAATCAACAAGGTAGCTAGTCTACAAGAAGAGGCCAAACAATTGCCTTTTCAAGATCAATCATCAAAGCCAAAGCCATAGAGGGCATATGAAAAGAAGCCAGGGGCAGTAGCAACATTGGACAAGGGGAAGCAACCGGCTAGAGATCAGTATGAGAGACTTCTTGCTCCACAGCCATCACTTCCACCTCCTTTACCACCACCTAGGCCATCCTATCAACTACCACAGTAGCCTCCATGGCCTTCACGCCTCCTCCTCAGCCATACTCTCAACAGCGGTATAGATACTCTCCCTTAGGTAGCTATCATCCACATATTCTTTTTGGATAAACTAAACAAACCATATTCATTTAAGAGGGAGGTAGTTCTAAAAATCTTTAAGAACCTCTTAAAGAAACCTGATTTTCAGCTACCTGAGCCTAAGAAGTCAAAGAAAGTGGGCAGTAATGATCCTAACTTTTTCCCCTGCCACTGCATATTAGGCCATATTTTGGAGGATTGCTTTACATTTAAGGACTGGCTTGAGCATAACTACAAGTCATGCACTATAGTTATCCCAAAGGAATATCTAGTGGAATAACCATCCAATTCTATTAGGGTAATCCTAGGGGATACATATGATCCTCTTAAAATAAATGAAGGTTGGGGTTTCTCCTTATCCCAATCCTATAAAAAGATTGTCTCAAAAATCAAGAAACTTTCCTTGCAGGTGCCTAAGGTAGCTTGAACCTCCAACATCAAGGAAAATTCGCAAGTTGCCAAAAATAACTTTGGAAAAGTGGGAGCTCAGCAGCAGTAGTAGCAACCCATACTTGCCCGGGATAGCCAAGTAGTGCAACCACCGACCAACACAGCCTTCATTTCACCATTGCAGCTACTACTTCAATCGGTACTTCTACTTCAGCTAGCTCTTCTTCTAGTATACATCTTGTATCGATAGATGAGGGCATCAAATCCCTCACCCCACCTACTTTACTAGATTTCTACTATGTACCTTCTTCTAAATCTAAGAAATTAAGGAATAAAGCATGTTTGAATTACATCTATGTCACTTCTAATGGGTTGTCTGACTCTACTCTTTTAAAAAACTCTTCAAGTCTAAATAATTATAATAACTCTGATCATCCTCTTTTTGATTCAGAGATGAACTTTCCTTCTCTGAATAATATGTGTTCACCTTTTGAGATAGATTTGGAATCATCTAATTCTGAGGGTCCTATAGGAGAAGTTGTAAGTGAGCATGAAAAGCAGGTAGAATCTTTCACTAAACTGGCATAAGAGATCACCAAAGTTAACCTCCGTAGTGTCAAGGTTCTACCTCCAAGGGTATCACCTCAAGATAAGGGAAAATAAGTCATTGCTAGCAAGCAATAAGCCCCACTACAAGATGCTCCACCCATGGATATGCTTGCGGAGGATCAACCCAAAGTTGATTATAATATCCTCGCTCACCTAAGAAAGTTGCCAGCTAAGTTAAGCATCTATGATGCCCTTGTCTTATCTAAAGAGATGAGGGAATCATTAATCAAGGCTCTTCTTAATCCAGAGATATGCTTAGCTCAATTGACCACTATTAGAGAGGAGGCACATTATGCAAGAGAAGCCTAGGGAGTCACATTTACCGATGAAGACTTTCT
Source organism: Cymbidium sinense (assembly GCA_021442155.1). Taxonomy (NCBI): domain Eukaryota; kingdom Viridiplantae; phylum Streptophyta; class Magnoliopsida; order Asparagales; family Orchidaceae; genus Cymbidium; species Cymbidium sinense. The sequence goes on along the minus strand of CM038233.1, from coordinate 18,782,435 downwards.
TTTGGGGGACATAGAGCACAACCGTCCCCTCTACATCATAGTGGATATGGGCAGATTCAGACTCTCTAGGGTGTTGGTTGACCTAGATGCATTGGTGACTTTTATGAGTCTAAAGACCCTTGCATATTTGAAGATTGACATCTTTGCACTTCGAAGAGATTGGATGATGTTCAGTGGATTCAATGAACAGGGTGAGGGGGCTTTAGGCTCCATAGTGTTAGCTTTGGAAATAGGTTATTGGAAGACTGAAGCCAACTTCTATATAATTGATTCAAATACATCGTTCACTGCTTTACTTGGTAGGCCTTGGATACACTAGAACAAGATGATTCCATCCTCCCTTCATTAGTGCATCAAGTTTCAAAAAGATGGACTCGAATACTATGTCAAAGGAGATGAAAAGCCATTTTCAATTAGAGAGATTGAGATATGTGAAGATGCAACCTACTATCTTTCTCAAAAATCAAAATGTCTATTCTTGTGAACTTGGGAAAAATTCAAATACAAAAGAAAAAAGAAAAAGAAGAAAAAGAAAAAGAAAAAGAAAAGGAAAAAGAAAATACAAGTACACAAGAAAAGAACATCGAGGAAGAAGTAAAGCCGCATGTTACATTCCACCCACAGTTTGTTCCACCATATGAACACATGGGTAGGATGACTCAACCTCCACCAAGTAGAGGTAGAGGTAGATACAGAGGCAACTCTAGAGGAAGAAGAGACTCTAGTCGGTAGCCAACCAATAGCAGGGGTTTGTTCCAGTTCACAGAAGTACTCCAGCTATTCACATAGACTTGGAATCTAGCTCAGAGGATGAGTCTCATATGATTAGTACACCAGCTAATCCCTCTCAGCGTGTCTCATTGGAGGTGACACTCAAGCCAGAAAGCAACGAAGGCCAAGCCTCCAAGCAAAGTATAAATGTATTTGAATCATAATTATGTCAAACTATTAGGCAGTAGTTAGAAACTTTACCTCTAGTCTCTCAAAAAGTTGAAGGTTTAGTAGTTAAGGAAGCCTCTAGGTCTTCCATGGATGTCAAGCCAAAGAGATTCCTATTGGGATCATCATCCTCAAGTCCAGAAGCTGATGTAGAACTTGAGGATAATTCATATAAAGATTTAATGGAATTACCTTTTGATTGGTACTCATCTTGTGTTCATAATCTTGCAGAGAAAGATTTGATTCCTTATACATGGTCTAAGCATAGGTCAGAGTATTTCAAGAAGCTTTGGAATAATAAAGGAAGGGATACACAATCAAGATCGAGACTAGGATTTAATACAGTGGGTCCAGTCGACGATGATGGTTACTGCTTAGTTGTCACCAATCATCTAGAGTCCGATAGGATCTTCTCAAACCACACTAACTCTTATGAGGAGGTGTGTTTAAAAACTTCAGATGATTCAGATGATCTTCAAATCAAAGATACACCTCCAGAATTTGAGGAGGAAATCCATTCAACAATTGACAAGCTCAAAGAATCAACCTTGGGATAGAAGAAGATCCACGCCATACATACATCAGTTCTCTACTGAACGAAGAAGAAATGAATGACTAAGTTAGACTATTGATTGAGTTTAAGGACTACTTTACATGGAGCTATGAAGAGATGCCCAGATTATCTCTTGATGTAGCAGTCCAAAAATTAGCAATAGACCCTAATGCTAATCCTATCGAGTAAGCTCCTAGATGCATGTGTTTAGAAAATTGAACAATAGGTCATTTAGTCAAGAAAGCGATGATCGGTTTCATCGGAAGAAAAATACCTACACGGTTGTGTCATGCGATTAAGAAAAGAATGGACAAATTAGCATATGCATCGATTTCAGGGACTTAAATAAGGCATGTCCTAAGAATGAATTTTCACTTCCTATACCAGGATTAATGGTGGACATCACCTCATCTCATGCAATATTCTTCTTTATGGATGGGTCATCTAGTTACAACCAAATCAAGATGGCCCTCACGGATGAAAGAAATACTATTTTTCAAACCCCGATCAGAATCTATTGTTATAAGGTCATGCCTTTCGGCCTTAAAAATGCTGGTGCTGCATACCAATGGGCCAAGACTCAAATCTTCAATGAACTCATTCATCATCAAGTTAAATGCTATGTTGATGGTCTAGTAGTCAAAAATAGAGAAGAGGAAGACCATCTCTTTGACTTGAGAGTAGTTTTCGAATGGTTAAGATAATTTAACCTCAAAATGAACCCCCTGAAGTGTGCATTCGAAGTAGCTTTAGGGGAGTTCCTTGGGTTTGTTGTCTGATATTGGGGGATAGAAATAGACCCAGAATAGATCAAAGCCATCTTAGAAATGCCATCCCTAAAAGCCTAACTTAACTCAGATCTTTCTAAGGGTGGTTGGTGTATCTAAGGAACTTTATCTCCAATCTATCAGGGAGATGCAAGCCATTTTCAGCACTTGTCAAAAAGGATGCCAAGTGCCAACAAGTTTTTGAAGACATCAAATAGTATTTGGTGATACCGCCAGTTCTAGCAGCCCCTATCTTAGGAAAACCACTTATCCTCTACACTGCCACATTGGACAACTCCCTTGGCACTTTGTTGGCCTAAGCCAATGACGAAGGGAAGGAGAACACTCTCTACTACCTTAACCATCATCTAATCCCTGTTGAAGTAAACTACCTGCCTATCGAGAAACATTGCCTAGATTTAATCTTTGCAACTCAAAAGTTATGACACTACATGGTTTCTCATAAGGTAGACTGGATTTCAAGAATCAATCCACTACAGTATCTCAAGAAATGACCAACATTATCTAGAAGATTAGCATGTTTGTCCATGATTCTCTCATAGTTTGATATCACATTCATACCCCTCCGTGTAGTGAAAGGACATACAATAGATTTCTTAGCAGCACACCCACTTCCTGCTGATTCCCCGCTTAGTGACGATCTCCCTAATGAACAAATCATGAACTTAGGAGAGGTTGACACTCATCATTGGGAGATGTATTTTGATGGTGTGGCTTCCTTTCAAAAAGGAGAAGAACCACGATCTGCTCTTCTAAGAAAGGCAGGGGTAAGAGTAGTTCTTCTAACTGCAAACTACGATGTGATGAGATTCTCATACTATCTCTCCAATCCATCCACCAACAATGAAGCCGAGTATGAGACTTTGATTGTCAGTCTGGAGTTAGATATTATAGTGTGTCAAAAGCATCAACACTTATGGGGATTCTCAGCTAGTTATCAACCAGATTGTTGAGTCCTATATGGTTATAAAACCTACGCTTCATCTCTACCATGAGTACACCATGAAGCTATTGGCCCACATCCTTGAGGTTACCATCTATAAGGTTCCTCGAGGAGAGAATGCAGTAGCAGATGCTTTGGCCAAACTAGCCAAGGAATTGGCATGCTGGAAGATGAGTCCATTTCAATAAGGGTCCAAAATAGACAAGTCCTATCCCTTGATCGAACTCATCGAGTCTTTCTCTTGAAGGGGAGGTTATCATTCAAAGGATGAGAGCTGGATTGGAGGCAACCATTCATAGATTACTTGAACATGGGAAAACTACCTCAAGAGAAATCACAAATTACCTCTGTCTCTTGATGATGAGTCATTTCAAATGGTTATGGGAGCCCATCAATCCAGTCTGAAGATGAAACCAAAGATCAAGAGACTAAGATACTAGTGGCCTTCAATGATTACAGACTATATGAACATAGTTAGGAGATGCCATCAGTGTCAGGTACACGGTGTAGTCCTACATCAACCACCCAACATTCTACATCCTACATTGGCCTCATGGCCATTTGAGTATTGGGGTACCGACATATTGGGTCCTATTGATCCTCCTTCTTCCAAGGGTCATCGGTTCATCCTAGCTACCACCGACTTCTTTTCCAAGTAGGCGGAGGCAATCCCACTCAGGGAGGTCACAGCTCAGCATGTGCTCCAGTTTTTCAGGAACCATATTGTATATAGGTTCAGGGTGCCTCGATAAATTATATCTAATAATGGTAATACATTCAGTAGCACCAAGATCAATAGCTTCGCTAGAAGATACGGTATAGATTAGAGATACTCCACCATCTACTACCCTAGGGTGAATGGCCTAGCAGAAGCATTCAATAAAACTCTCATCTAGATACTAAAGAAAACACTTGATGATAATAAATGATTGTGCCATGAGCAGCTAGTTGAAGCTTTGTGGGCATACTGCACTAGATACAAAACTCCAACCCAATCTACCCTGTTCTCCTTAGTGTATGGGTCCGAAGCTATTCTAACATTAGAAGTTGTCATCACTAAGGATAATGGTAGTAAAATCACTCTGACAGAATACTGAAAACAGTGACAATAAATGATAGTTACATGGCGGTTAGTTGAAGCTTTGTGGGCACACTAGATAAGAACTCAACTCAATCTAAGGTGTAGCAAAGCACCATTAAGTTTACCTCCCATTAATAAGGATAACAATGGGTAGTAAAATCACTACAGAGCAGAATGCCAAATTGCGATTAGAAGAGCTTGAAGGTTTGGAGGAGAAACACTTACAGGCATGCCATAATCTCGAGTTATACAAAGCCAACATGATTCAAGCTCACAACAAGCTGATCCACCCTAGAGCTTTTCAAGTAGGAGAGCATGTTATAATTCTAGGAGACCAATTGTTGCTTGTTAAAAGATGGGAGACAAGTCTGAACCCACTTGGGAAGGCCCTTTTATCATAGAAAAGGCATACCAAGGAGGATCTTATCAGCTTATTAATTATAAGGGAGAACACCCGATGCTTCCAATTAATGGGCTATATTTAAAGAAATACTATCCATAAAATTATGTTTGAAAATAATTCTATCTTCAAAAATTTCATCCCAATTCATTTAAATGTTCTCTTCTTTCGAAATACTATTTGCTTATTTACGAATCTGCCATGACATGTTTAGGATAGGTGTAAGAGAACCCAAGAGGCATCCTATCCTTCTTTCACAACATAGACATAAATTAAACATAATTCCCTAGCGCTACTAGAATATGTATGAGAAAACCCAAGATGCATCCTATTTTGACTAGCACAACTAAGTTAGGTGTGAGAGAACTTAAGCGACATCCTTTTTTGGTTGAATCACAACTACCATTCATGAAACAATTTCATCAACTCTTGAGCATGTTTAGGATAGGTGTAAGAGAAGAAAGAGGCATCCTATCCCTCTAACATAAACACTAAAATAAACACATATCTTTTGTCTCGAGCTATTTTGATGTGAGTAAGCCCCCTGTGGCACTCACTCATTAGCTTCTAGTCGGTAACATGCTACCTTGCTAGTATGTCACCCAATGGTCACTTATGTGGATTTGAGTCCACACTTTCTTCTTGACCTTGACCATTACAAATGAGAGCCTTATTAGTTTGGACCACGTAATAGTTACCTCATGTTAAATTTGTCTAAGAGGATGTAAGCCTACATGCTTTCTTCTTGAACTAGCCATCGCGCACTAATTAGGTTGAGTATATTTGAGGCTTAGGATAAGTCCCCCAGTGGCTCCTTTTATCTTGAGTACTTTTGAGTTTATATAAGTCCCCTAGTGGCATTCACTCAGTAGTCTCCCTAGGTTGGATGACACCTGTTGAGCTAGATAGACAATCTCGATAATCAGTTCTGTTGTAGGAGGATGTGAGTCCCGATACTTTTTTCCTAGGCTAATTGTTACAAACCAACGAGCACCTTAGGTTGGTTGATGTTTGCTATGTTGATAGCGACTCACCCAGTGGATACATGACTCTTGGCAGATATGAGTCTCTGAGCTTTCTCCTTGAGTTGGCCATCAAATACCTATAAATATTATCTTCTTCAGGGTTTTGGATAAAGCCTTTAGTGGCCCCTTCCCTATGGGCACTCTACTTGGATCACGTCCTTTGCGACCCCATTTAGACACACACGGGTTACTCCTAGATTGGACAGTCCCCCTTTCTTAGTAGCCACCCCTGTGGTTGGAGAATTTGTTCAGCGGATAAATAGACTCTTCCTTGGTTTTGTAAACTTGAGATAGGTCTAGGCTGATATAAGCTCCTTCTCAGTCTGATCCCTCACAAATGAAAATGGTCCACTATAAACAAACAAATTTGTTCTCTTGTGGAGTAGGAATTTAAGCACCCAGCGACCTCTTTCCTAAGCAGACATCCTATTTTTAGGGCATTGTCAGCATAACTGCCTATAGGAATTTCCTGACTACTCTTGAGTGGAGATAAGTCCCCGGGTTGGCACTCTCTCAGTTATCATCCTTAGGTCAGGTTCAATCTATTTTTCCATAAACAGGTTACCCCGTCGTTCATTTCACTCTGGAATATGTAAGTCTACTACGCATTCTTGCTTGCATGACTGCATAAATTGGAGGTAGCAGGTGGGGTTGACATGTTGTAAGTGTCACCCTGGTATTTTATTGAGAAAGATGTCCCGTGCTTTCTTCCCTGAATTAACTATTGCAAATCGAAAGGCACCCCCTTGGTTGGATAGTTCTCCCCTCAGCCAGGAAACTACTCCCTTTGGATCGATAAATCTGAGCTAGACCGAGGCCAATATGGCCCCTACTCAGTGCAATCCATCACAAACCAATGGGATCCATCAAACATAATTAAAAATGAAATTAATCTTTGACTATCTTTGAGATGATTTAAGCCCCCCAGTGGCATTGACTCAGTAGTCAGTCTTAGGTTTAGGTTTGATTCATTGTGTTGCCAATCGATCATCCCAGTAACTGATCCCTACTTTGGAAGATGTAAGTCTACTACGCTTTCTTCCTAGTACAGCTGTTGCACACCGAAAGGCAACCCTTTGGTTGGATAGCCCTACTATGTGGTTGGCAGACTACCCCTTTGGATTGATAAATTTGAGCTAGATCAAGGCCGATATGGCTCCAACTCAGTACGGTCCATCACAAACCGATAGGGTCCATCTCAAAAAATTTAAAATTTAAAATCTGAAACAAAATCAAACCAACCTCCCCAGCAGAGTCAAATTAAACAATCAAATCAATTAGCTTCTCCTCAATGGGATGCAAATCTTTCCAATTCCCTTAGTGGAATCAATTCAATCTAACTTGAACTTGCTTCCCTAGTGGAGGGTTCACACTTTTATCCCCAGTGGAGCACCAAATCATAAATCAACAAATCAAATCAAATTGCTCTCCAACAAGATGCAAATTAAATCAAACCTCTTATCCCTAGTGGATAACTTGAACCTTTTCCTCTAGTGGAAGGCTTATAGACTCAATCCCTAGTAGATTCCTCCTTCACTCTATTATGTCTTTAGCATAAGTGGAGTTGCATTGCACTGAGCTCTTGATTCCTTCTACACTTTGAGTTTAGGAGTAGATCATTTCTGTTAGTGCTTGCGATCGTTCGAACATTGTTGATTATCTCGGTCAACACCAATATGTGCGGTATGCCTTATCAGTCACACCACACCTGTTGGGCGCCCTTTGTTGACCTCACTTTTGGAGTGAGCTCTCAACTTCTCCATCTTAGACATTGAACTCCTCTAGACACTAAGAGTTCCTTAGTCTTAAGACATTTCTAGTGATTAGGTGAACACTTAACCTAACCCTAGAGACTTAGAAGAGTTGGCCAAAGGAATAGGTTATGCCTTAGGGGTATTAGGAAAACTTGCATACCCAATAGCTTAAACCAAATCCTTACTTCCTTCTTTCAAATCAATTTCAAATTCAAATCAATTTGAAATTCAAATCAAATCCAAATTCAAATTAATTCCAAATTCAAATCAATTCCAAATTCAAATCAATTCCAAATTCAATTCAATTTCAAATTCAAATCAAATCCAAATCTTGAATCAATTCCAACTCAATCGATTTTCTCAAATCATAAATCAATTCCAAAATCCAATTATGAATCAATTCCAAATCAATTGGAAACCCATGATTGAATTCAAATCACAAAACCTTCCCTAAGCCCTTTGATTTCATCTAATGAACTCAACCTAAACTAAATCCAAATCACTCCAAACTCAAAATATTTTCTCATAACCCATTTATATTCTCATTTATTTTCACAAATATAAATGAAATATAAGTTCAAATAACAAAAATTCAAAATCTAACTTATACTCTTTTCAAATCCTTGAACTCCTTCAAACTCAAATCATTCCAAACTCAAAATATTTTCTCATAACCCATTTATATGACCATTTATATTCAAAATATAAATGAAATATAAATTCAAATAACCAACATCAATTCAAAACTTAAATCTAAATCAAACTAAAATCAAACTTATACCCTTTCAAGTCAAATTCTTGAACTTAGCCAAATCATTCTCAAATCAATCCAAACCATTGGATTTTGTCTTCAAACAATCAATCCTTCAATCACATGCCCAAATATAAACATAAACTACAACCTCCAAACCAAAATCAAACTAACCCAAGTCAAACCCATGTTCACCCTTTTGACTTGAAATTGTTAAATGAACTAAAACCCATTTGGCTCCAAATCACTTGCAATTGGATTTATATTTTCATCATAAGTCCATATGTTCAACCAAACTTGAATCAAACCTTGATCAAGTCAATTGACCCATTTAGGCTCAATTAACCCAAAGTGACATAAAGGATCTTTTTGAGCCAAATTCTAATCCAACCCAAATTGGACTGAACTAAGCCCATCTAAGCCTCACATTATGAGTAATAATCATCCTAAGATGATCAATCACCCAAATTAGGTCAAATCAAGTCAAACCTAGCCTTTGACCAAGTCAACACTTAGCCCAAATGAAACCCAAACTAGCCAAAATTCACCATATGGCAAATTGATTGAAACCATTGATCTAAACCAATCCTTATTCAATGATTGACCATGATCAAGCCATCAATGGAGCCAAACCAAGCCTAATTGGCCACTTGACCCAACTTGACCTAAAAAGCCAAAATGGGTCAAATCTTGATGTAAGCCAAATTGATTACAACTAATGGATAAAATTTATTATAAATTGATAATTGAACTTGACCAAAGCTTCAATTGGCTAACTAGACCCAACCTAGCCCAATTGACCATGAACTCAACTTGACCTAAAAGGTCAAATCAACTTGAAATTAAATCGAACCAAAATTTGTTGAAACCAAAGCTTGCAATATATTTCAAATGATCAACCAAGCCTAAACCAACTCATGACCTAATCCAATTAGGTCAAATAGGTCAAATTGGTCAACTTTTGACCTAAATGAACTCAAATGAACCAAAACCAAATATAAACCAAATTGAACTAAACTGATGATACCCATAGGCTCCAAATGATCATTTGAACTTGACCTAACTCATGGTTTTACCCAGTTTGACCAATTGGTTAACCTAACCCAAATTGACCCAACTTGACCTAAATAGGTCAGATTGAACCAATTCAAACCAAATAAACTCCAATGCACTTGAAATTTGGCCCAACCCATTTTTGAATCATTTCAAATCTACCCAAATCAAAATCAAGACCAAATGAACTCCAAATCACTTGATATTTGGCCCAACTCATTTTTGAATCATTTCAAATCTGCCCTAATCGAAATCAAGGCCAAATAACCATTTCACCCTCAGGTCAAAGGGTATCATATGGCCAAATTCACTTAGAATTTGGCCAAATTCTTTCTCAAGACCACTTGGCATCCTTCTAGTGGTCCACAAGAACACCAAGGAGGGTGGTGAACATGACCTAATGGGTTTGGGTCAGCCATGACCAAACCTAAAGACAAATTGATCCCTCTAATGGGAATTGGCCACTTGGATCACCCCATACACTCACCTAGCACATGGGCACTCATTCTCCTTCCCTCCACTACCTAAAATGAATCACATGGGATGCCAAATAGCCCAATCTGACCAACCAATCTCCTCTATTGATGGAAAATGGCAAGGTTGCTCTTCTCCATCGATCCAAGGAGGAGATACTCCCCTCATTCTCACTCAAAGTGATACTATTGATCTCTAGGAATCAAGCAAGCAAGCCTTCAAGCATTCTCGAGCTCCCCTCATTTTCTCCTTCTCGATTTTGCTAAAGCTGAAGTAGGGGAGGCCAATCTAAATTCCAAGTCACTCAATCTACCACCAAATCCAAATTACTCTTGCAATCACCATCAAGGCACCTTATCAAGCTCAAGCAAGTGAATTCCCAAGCCTCCAAGCCACGGGAAGCCTCACCTTGATCAAGCTCGATTGCCATTAAAAGGGAGCTTGGTCAATTGAGCAACTCACTTCAAATCAAAACTTGAAACCTTCAACAGGGCTTCATCTCCACTAGATGAAGCTACCTCCTCCATTGGAAGTGCCGGTGGTACCCTCTGGTGAGGTATTGCTCAAAACTGATCCTCCCTTAAAAATTGCTTGGTCCTTTGTGAAAGGAATTATAATCCCAATAGATCTTGACCATTGGATAGCTTGCTTGTGCCTTCCCAAAGGTGTGGGGTGAGTTTGAACTCCATCCGAGCTTGGGTATGCTCAGATCGAGCGACAATCAATGGACGACATCCATCTCTCACTCGGGAGAAGATAGATCACACACCATCTATTCTGCATGATTGGAATGGATGGTTGTGATTTAATCATGTTAGATATCCCTCTGATTTAAGCCTAAATTGTAGGATTAATAACGACCATTCGATTTTAGATCGGACGCCCGTGGAGAAAATGCGTCTGTCACCAGTGGCACGGCGGATGTGACAACTTAAAAAACCTATCCTGTCATGCCACAAGGAAAGCGCGTCGTGTCAGCCGCCACATGGCCCGACGGGATTAGGGGTTAATTAGCTCTAATTAATTGGATTTTAATGTCAAAACTTCATAATATCGTAATTAAATGTAGAAAAATTCAAAAAAAATATAACTGAGGGTTAATTTTAAAGATAATTTAGAGGGGAATCCAATAAAATTATTTCTAATTGATTTTAAATAGTGAATTTTCTTAATTAGGGTTTAATTAAAAATTTAATCACCTTAATTACTCCCTAATTACTTAATTAATTAATTCTAAATTTCTCAGACATGTTTCTGAGGACTTCTGCCTCCTTTAATTTTCTTGGAATTTATCCATGAGTTAATTAAGGAAATTAATTAATGAATCCCTAATCACTCCCAAAATATAATTAAGAGTAATTAAGCATATGAATAGTGATTTAATCCTTAATTGAGATAATTAAATATTATTTAAGCAAGGATGAGGTTTATGGAATGGGTTTGGGATATTTTCCCTAAGTTATTCCCTAAAACCCCCTTTTTCCTATATCCAAACATAATTAAAGATTAATTCATTAATGATATACTTAATTAGTCTAATCAAACTTTTAAAACCAACATGGAGTTAATCAATCTCTTATTGTGTAGATCCTTAGGTGTCCAAAAGCCTAAGGTAAGTTTGAGAAAATCATATCCAACTCACATGTGTGGGAAGGTTATGAAAGTACTTAATTAAACCCTTTAACTCAATTAATTAATAATTGTGAGCCAATTGCATTAGGCTCCTCTATTTCTTAGGTGCATTACTGAGTTATATTCCATGTGGTTGCATATCATATGTTGGCTCATAATTAATTGAATAATTATGTTAAAGTGGTATAGGTAAGGGGCAATTAATGAATTAATTCATACTTTAACCTAACCAAAACATAAAATCAACCAAACTATTGTAAAATTAAACAAAATTAATTCACTCATGTGGGAAATGAATTAGGACCAGCAAACCCTTTTCATATTTCCTAAATCAAATCAAAATCCAAAAATAAAAATCCCTTTAAGAATTTTGATTCATTTTAAATAATCCCATTCTATTTGATTGTCCTTAGGAAGTAATTAGGGTGAATGAAGTCATGTGCTTATATCCCTTTATTTCTTTCTAAGCATGTTAAATTTGTTTGCCATATGAAATCATGCATTCCTTGCTTTTGAAAAATCAAATAAATAAAATGTTTCCTTTTTGTCAAATTGCATGTTTTGGCTAAAGATAAGAATATGAGTGGCTATATCACTATTAAACCAAAAATTATTTTTTAAAACATATAAATCAAATATTATGAATGAAGTGATGCTATTTATAAGTACTCATATGCTTGCATGTGGTTATATCATAGGATGTGTGTTGTGTTATTTTCCTTTTCTTCTCTTAACATAGATTTAAGTAGGATTTGCAAAGTGTATAATTCATTTGAAAAAGAGAACAACACTTGCATAAATATATTCCTATGCATTTCTATGTTATGACTTAAGAAAGATCTTTACATTTACACATGTAAATTGCACAACTAAATCAAACATAATCTTTTGCATGATTCTTCATCCATTTGCTTTATTTTTATACATTCACATGTATTTAAGAAAAGTATATTAATACATCCCGGGGCTGAGGCTTTAAGTAGCCCTAAGTAGGTCTTGTACCTTATGCCCCTGGTGTAGAAAATAATGCCACTATACCCACTTACATATTTTATACATATGGATGTGCATTTGATTAATGGATAAATGAATCTCTCTTTTCTACATAATAAAGATATGCATTCATGGAATATCCAAATTTTCAAATCATAACTCTTAGCATTTATATGCATGGTATACATGGTGGAAAGAAATAGATGGGTGTGTGTTATGTGATAATAATTCACTTTAATTAATCATAAGAGGCCTTTCTTGTTGAATAGGACTATTTAGAGTAAATATAAGCTTAGGGTTAAATAAAATACATAATAAAACATTCACTAAAGGAAAATCATTAATGAATTTACCTTATAAATACTTAAGGTAGGGATGAAAGAGAGTTCTCCTTTCTTTCTTCTCTTCATAACATTTAGTAACTAAATGTAGGATCATTCAAACCAAATCAAACCATTAATTAAAAATTGACAAATCAACTAAATCACTTGAAATGGAACCACCCTTTAAATTGAATCTCTCACACTTAGAAATTTTCAACCTTAAAGACTAGCTAAGACATGCCACATAAGCCTTAAATGGCACACACATTAGGCTAAGTCACCATTTCTAGCTCTATGATAGGGCGATGCATGGTTTGATGCCTAATTTTGTTTTGTGATGTAATGTTTTAGATTGGATGTTAGGGTGTATGTGCGTAGACTGGATGATAGGATGACCTTAGTCTAATCATGTCTTCTGTAGGGGATTGTGCTTAAGGGGCACTGTAATAAAAATATAAATACTTTTGCTGTGCAGGTTGCTTATACCCCTAAGCATAATCCAAACTAGGACATGTGGGTTTTATTACCATGTGTGGGGTGCTAAGTCCAACTTATTCATAATTGCTTGGGTTGTGTGGCAACTTTAGCTAATCTTTATTTTATAGTTTTAGTTAAATTTACCTTTCCTATTTTCATTTAAATTTTGCAATTAAGATTTGGAGTGAATGTTATGGGGAATTATGATGAACATTGGTCATAAGACTAAGTCTTATGCACCATGTCATGCCTTGGAGCAACCATCTCAAATCAAGCCAAAGAGAAGAAAGAAAAGAACCAAATCAAAAATGAAGAATAAAGAATGAAAAATGAAGACCCCCATAATATGAATTCCTCTTAATTGTTATTATTCATTTGTAATACGGGTTGTATAAGGGTAGAGCTCGGCTACCCATTTTTCTTTTTGTGTTTGTGCAGTGGAGCCCGACCACATCGACCTCTTATTCTTTTGCACTAATTTATAAATTAATTGATGTTCTATTTATGATTTTGTAATTAGGATGGCATGATTTGCCTAGTTTCTTCATTATTTGATGAATGACCTGGATGCGATTAGGCTCTTAGGAAAAATAAATTTTCTATCCAATTAATCAACTCAAAATAAAAATTAAACAACTCATACCTCACTTAAAGCCTATGACATAAATCAAGATAATAAAATATTTAGCAAACCCTTAGTTGGATGTTGTATGTCTCACATCATGCATAAATCATATTACTTCACTCTTGCTAATGGAGGGCTTCCACCTTTGCCAGAGAAAATGGTTTGACCTTTGTGAGCCATGTTGGAAACACACATCCTTCTTTCGATTTTGGCCCATATCCAATTCTCTCATGCATTAGGCATATGAAATTCCATAGCCTGTGTCAAATAAAAATGTCCAAAAATTAAAATAAACCTTAACAAAAATTTGCATTATATTAAGTCATTACTCATACCCTTCATGATCTAGTCTTTAGGGAATGTGTTTAAGGATTTAATCTCCTTTCTAAAATAAATCAATTGCCTAGCCATCTTGTAAAGCATAAGACTTACCTACATGTATTTAAAATCGTAGGAGGAGTTAGTTGGCCACCCCTAGGCAGTTGTAAGTCCAACAATCAAGTGGTTTATTCTCTCTCGTGGAAGTAAACCATATACCCATTTTTTTCTTAGATTTAGATTGTGCCTTGGCTCTACCAAAGCTCCCTAGATTTAGGATTTGAGATTGCTATTTCTCTTTACGGGCTACAAGCATAAATCCTCACCTCTTTGGCATAACCACAATCTTGTGTTGTAGAATTGTAAGCCCTAAATTTTTAATAAAAATTCAACTCAAATATATAATTCTCCTCAATTTCAAAAATGTAAAGCCCAATCATAGGATAGTTTGGGATGCTCACTAAGTTTCCTAGTATCATGAGCATCATCTACTCATCTCCCTTTGGTTCTAAAAATAACTCTTTTATTTTGCTCAAATCCCACTTGATTTCCCAAAAATAACTAATTGATTGATAGTCTATCTTTGAAATTTTTTGAGACAATGATCATTTACCTTAATCGAGAGTATTCCTAAATAATCTCATTCCTTAGGATGTAATTAACTAGGGGAGCTTGCCTCCATAGAGAACTTAATAAACCCAGTTTAAAATAAACCTTTTTCATGTAGAGTAGGGAAAAGGTCTCTGGTACATTCGAAGACCCATTATCTTTAAGAGTCCTTATTGGGTGATTAGGTCTATTGTAAGATGATGACTTATGTCTCTCGAGATATTGCATCATTCCTTAATGTCATACCATATTAGTATAATAATTATATCACTGGATCTACATGCTGTCCAACCCCATCATTCCAAAATAAAACACCACGGTACTCACATATAACTTTTATACATATGGATGTGCATTTAGATAATGGAAAAAAGAGTCCCTCTATTCTACATAATAAAGACATGCATTCATTGAATATCCAAAATTTCAAATCATATCTCTTTGCATCCATCATCAAGTTATGCTAAGATTTGCATTGCATGTATAACTATGCTTAGGATTATTCATATGCATGGTGTACATGGTGGAAAAAAATGAATGGGTGTGTTATGTGACAGTAATTCACCCTAACTAATCCTAAGAGGTCTTTCTTATTAAATAAAATTGTTTGGAGTATATCTAAACTTAGGATTAATAAAAATACATAATAAAACATTTACAAAAGGAGATCCATTAATGAATCTACCTTAGAAATGCTTTAAGGTATGGATGAAAGAGAGTTCTCCTCTATTTTCTTCTCTTCATAATATTTAATCGCTAAGTGTAAGTTCATTTAAACCAAATCAAATCACCAACTAAAATTGATAAATAATTAAATCTCTTAAACTAAAATCTAAATTAAATCTCTCACACTTAGAACATTCCAACCTTAAAGCCTAGCTTAGACATGCCACACAAGCCTTAGATGACACACTCATTAGGCTAAGTCACCATTTCTAGCTCTATGTTAAGGCGGTGTATGGTTTAATGCTTGATTTTATTTTATGATGTAATATTTTTAGACTGGATGTTAAGGTGTATGTGCGTAGACTGGATGATAGGACAATCTTAGCCTAATCATATCTTTTGTTGGGGATTGTGCTTAAGGGGTGTTGTAATAAAAATATAAATGTTTTTGCTGTGCAGGTTGCTTATACCCCTAAGCATAATCCAAACTAGGACAGGTGGGCATGGTTACCCATGTGTGGGGTGCTAAGTCCAAATTATTCATATAACTGTTTGGGTTGTGTGGTATGTTTAGCTAACCTTTGTTTTGTAAGTTTAGTTAGATTTACTTTTCCCATTTTGATGTAGATTTTGTAATTAAGATTTGGAATGAATATTATGGGGATTAGGATGAACACTGGTCATAAAATCAAGTCTTATGCACCATGTGATGCCTTTGGAGCAACCACATTCTAATCAAGCCAAAACGAACAAAGAAAGAAAAGAAGCAAATCAAAATGAAGAATGAAGACCCCCATAACATAAATTCCTCTTAATTGTAATTATTCATTTATAATATGAGTTGTATAAGGATAGAGCTTGGCTACCTGTATTTTTTTCAGGTTATGTGGTGGAATCTGACCACATCAGACCTCTTATTTTTTATGATAATTTTATAAATTGATTGATGTTTATTTATGATTGTATAATTAGGATGGCATAATTTTTACTAGTTTCTTTATTATTTGATGAATGGCCTGGATGTGATTAGGCTCTTAGGAAAAAATAATTTTCTATCTAATTAATTAACTCAAAATTAAATTAAACAACTCATAACCTCACCTAAAGCCTAAGACATAAATCAAGATAATATAAGATTTAGCAACCTCTTAGCTAGATATTGTATGTCTCACATCATGCATAAATCATATTACATCACTCTTGCTAATGGAGGGCTTCCACCTTTTCTAGAGAAAATGGCTTGACCTTTGAGAATTATGGTGGAAATACACATCCTTTCTGATTTTGGCCCATAACCAATCTTCTCATGCTTTAGGCATATGAGATCCCATAGCCTTTGTGTCAAATAACATTGTCCAAAAATCAAAATAAAACTTGCACAATATTCATAAACCTAGTCTCTTAAATTTAGTTTAATCCTTTCAAATAAATAAAAATATTTAAAATTAGTTGGTTGGAAGTCACCATAAGTCCAACAGTTGGGTGATTTACTCTCTCTTGTGGAGGTAAACCATATACCCATTTTTCACCTTAGACTTAGGTTGTGCTTTGGCCCTCGCCAAAGCTCCCTAGGTTTAGCATTTGAGGTTGTTGTTTTGCTTTGCAGGCTACAAGCATAAATCCTCACCTCTTAGGTATTTATACAATTTTGTATTGTGGAATTGTAAGCCCTAAATTTCTAATAAAAATTCAACTCAAACCTATAATTCTCCTCAATTTCAAAAATATAAAGCCCTACCATAGGATAGTTTGGGATATTCACTAGGCTTCCTAATATCATGAGCATCCCCTACTCATCTCCCTTTTGTTTCAAAAATAACTCTTCCTTTTTGCTTAAATCCCACTTGATTTTCTAAAAATAACTAATTGATTGATAGTCCTGGAGACAATGATCATTTACTTTAATTGAGAGTATTCTTAAGGAATCTCATTCCTTAGTATGTAATTAACTATGGAGGCTTGCCTCCATAGGGAACTTAACAAACTTGATTTAAAATAAACCCTACTTTACTTTTCCATGTAAAGTAGGGGAAAGATTTTTGGTACATTTGAAGACCCATTGTCCTTAGGAGTCCTTATTAGGTGCTTAGGTCCATTGTATAATGGTGACTTCTATCTCTTGAGATAATACATCATTCCTTAATGTCATACTCAATCACCCTAATGAGTACATCTGTGGATCTACGTGGTGTCAACATACCCCAAACCAAAAAATAAAACACTACAAGCTCTTAATTTTTTTCTCCCACTTATGATAATCAATAAGTCCTCCAAGTGATCTTGAGATATTTCAAAATTTTGAATATAGTATAATTTTACATATGCTTACGAACCTCCAATTTTGTGAAAATAAAATTATAAATCTTCCAAAAATTTTCTAGTGTAAGTTGAATCCATATAAAGGTATTCAACACACGATCACTTAATAAAAAGCTAACATATAAATCAAATCATCACTTAATTTACAACCACACTAGTAGTAAACAAGTAGCTCTTATGTGTCCTAAGTTAATTGAGAAAAGACAACTATCACTTAATTAGTCAAACAAGGCCATAAGCATCAAATAATCCAATAGCACAATAAATGAGATAATCACACATCACCATGTAATTCAAGACCTAATCAAATGAATTCAAAATATATAGTATATTACTACAATCATATCAAAAGAGCAATCAACCATTGCAATCATTACAATTATCTCAATATGATGGCCTAATAAGACACCATACACCATAATAATATCTAATTTAACATGATTATAATCTTGTTATTATAAAATTAACACATGTCTATTGATCAACCAATATGTTATTACTCACATTAAGAACCTTCTTGTCTAGAAAAAGGTGAACAAATTTAATACTTGGCCATAACCAAACCACAAGAAGCATATGCATACATTGCTTTCATTACTCCTAATAGTTAGATATAAGTTTATAACACAACAACACCATAAGCAATTCTTTATTGCCAAAATCATTTTAATTTAAACTTTAATCAAATAATGAGATTAGTAATGTAACTAATCACCCTTACTTCAAATGAATAGATTTAAAATAATGCAAAATACACAGTATTCTATACACCACAAATTTATAATGAGTGTTGGTCATATATATCAGACAAAATAAGAACAAAGTACATCAAGAAAAACATCCAAGAATAATCATGCCTTATGTCAATTAATTACAATGCATGACAATGATCTTTCAACCTGTAAGCACTAAGTAACACACATCCTTACAATTAATACTCATTAAATAATTAAATATATTCCATGCCTTATTAATAATTCAAACATTCATGTCAACTCCAAATCTCATTCCTTCATTCATAACAATAATTAAATACTCCAAAAATGTCATATAATTGAATCAGTATATATGTCTTTAACACGTGATCAACTACCCAAAAGTAACATCCACCAATTTAAATATCATAAAATTTAACACCAATATTATGTAAATACAATATCTCTATTTTTCTCACTACTAAAATTTACACATCCATAAAAGACTATCATTACTAAGTTATTAAGGATCTACCCACAAAAGATCCTTACTAAGACTAAATCTAGAAGATCAAACTTAGGTTCTAATACCACTCTATCACATCCCACTTGATAGGGTTGGAAGGAACTCACAAAAAACATAATTAGTGAGTGTAAGTTTAAACTTAAGAAATAATTTCAATAAATATAAATATAATTATGATAACATTTATTTATTAATAAGGCTATTAGAGCATCTAAATCCAATAACAATCATTAAATTTATTATTAAATACAAATAAAATTAACTACACTATTAAATCGATTAAGTAATTCTAACCTTAACCACCTCTAATGACAAGTTGGAGCTTCAGTCAAAATCTCTTTAGAAGATGGACAATAAAGAATCTACAATTATAAAATAGGAGGTGTGAGTTTGCAAGAAACAAACTCAATAGGTGAGCCCCCATTGAGAGCAAAGTACATCAAGGTACAAAGCAAAAATATGATAAAAGAAAAGGGACAAAAATAACACTAAGATATTAAATTACAAAAATTATAAATAATGCATAGAAGATTCTTCTTAATAATAGAAAATTTATATATTGATGTTCATTTGCACTATGGAGTTCTATGTGTTTATTTTTTGTTATGTGTATCTATGTGATGTGTGTGTGTTTATGGGGGCGGACACCACGCAAATCTGAGGATGCACTTATTGAGGTGATCGGGTATGACATTAAGAAATAGTGCACTATCTCAAAAGATAGAAATCACTACCATACGATAGACCTAATCACCTAAAAAGGACTCCAAAGGCATGATGGGTCTTCGAATGTACTAGAGATTTTCCCCCTACTTTACATGGATGAATAAAGTAGGGTTTATTTAAACTGGGTTCTAAAGTTCCCTATGAAGGCAAGCCCCATTGTTAATTATATCAAGGAAGGTGAGTCCTTTAGGAATACTCTTGATTAAAGTAGACAATTATTAAAGCCAAAGAATTCAAAGATAGGCCAATCAATTAATTGGTTATGTTTGGAAGATCAAATGAGATAGATCGAAAAGAGAGATTTATTATTGAAGCTAAAAAGAGATGAGTAGGTGATACTCATGATACTAGGAAGCCTAGTGAGCATCCCAAACTATCCTATGGTTAAGCTTTATATGTTTAAAATTGAGGAGAATTATATATTTGAGTTGAAATTTTAATAGATATCTATGACTTATAATTCCACAATACATGATTATGGAAATGCCTAAGAGGTGAGGATTTACACTTGTAGCCCCAAAGGGAAATAACAATCTTAGATCCTAAATCTAGGGAGCTTTAGCAAAGGCCAAAGCACGACCTAAATCTAAGGTGAAAAGTGGGTATATTGTTTACCTCCATAAGAGAGGGTAAACTACATGATTACTAGATTTATAACTGCCTGGAGTGACAGCCAGTTAACTCTTCCTATATTTTTAAAACCATGTGGTCAAGTCATATGTTCTGCAAGATAGCTAGGTTGTTATTATTTAGAAAGAAACAAAAGTCCTTAAACTCACTCCCTCAAAGACTAGAGCATGAGTGGTATGAATAATGACTTAGTCTAATGCAAATTTTATGAAATTTATTTGATTTTGGACTCTTTATTTTGACACAAGCTATAGGATTTTATAACCCTAAATGCATGGTGAAGTTGATTATGGGCCAAATTAAAAGAGAAAATTGGTGTTTTCAGTCATAGGCTCTTAAAGGTCAAGCCTTTTTTCTATCTGGAAAAGATGGAAACCCTCTCTTAGCAAGGGTGAAATAAAATGACATGCATGCTATTAAGCACACAACATTCAGCTAAGGGGTTGCTAAATATTTTGTTATCTTGATTTAATGCCTAGGGTTTTTGTGAGATTTTGGGTTATTTTAAAATTTAATTATGAGTTATAATTGGGGTAAAAAATTTATTTTTTCTAAGAGCCTAAATGGATCTGGACCACACATGAAATCATCGTACATGAAGAAACTAGAAAAACACATGCCATTTCTATTACATAATGCAAATAAGTTAACAAACAATTTATAACCTCAATGTGAAAGAATAACAGGCCGGTGCGGTCGGGTACCGCCGTACAATCCAAAAAAGAAATGGGTAGCCGAGTTCTACCATTATACAACCCGGTAATGAAAGAATAATTACAAGTTATAAAATAATAAGTGTTATGAGGGATCTTCAAGTCTTCAGACTCCATCCATTTCTTCATTTGATTTGCTCCATTTGATTTGGTAGGCTTCTAGGTATCACATAACACCCCAAGATTAAACCTTTTGGCCAATGTTCATCCTTAACCCTCATAACACTTAGCCAAATTCCTAAAACATAATTACATTAAAAAAATAGAAACGTAAATCTAACTACACCTGTAAAATAAGTGTTAGCTAAACACACCATACAACCCAAGCAGTTATATGAATAATTTGGACTTAGCACCCTACACATGGGTAATCAAGTCTACTTGTCCTAATGTAGATTATGCTTAGGGGTTAAGAAACCTGCAAATAAAGCATTATATTTATTTTAAGCACTCCTTAAGCATAATATCCTGCATAAAACATGATTAGGCTAATCACAGCCAAACATCTAGTATACAAAATATACACCCTAACATCCAGTCTACAACATTATATCACAAAAAAACATACATCAAACCATGCACCACCCTAACATAAAGCTAAAAGTAGTGACTTAATCTAATGTGTGTGTTAAGGCTTGTGTGGTATGTCCTAACTAGGTTTTAGAGTAAAGATTTTCTAAGTCTGAAAGACATTTAATTAAAAAGGGTGGTTCTACTTTAAATGATTTAACTAATTTGCAAATTTTACTTAATGTTTTCTTTTATTTCACTTCGCCTACACTCAACAACTAAGTGCTATAAAGTGATGAAAAGAGAGGACCACTCTCCTTTATCCCTACCTTAAGTCACATCTAAAGCAAATTAATTAATCAATTCCCTTTAGTGAATGACTTATTACATATTTTAAATAGTCTTAAGTTTAGGTTCACTTTAAATAAACTCATTCAATAAGAAAGGCATCTTAAGATTAGTCGGAATGAATTACTATCATATAACACATGTTTGTTCATTTATTTTCATCATGTATATCATGCATATGATTAAATCCTAAGCATAGCTATACACGTAATTTGTATCTTAGCACACTTAAATGATGAATGTGAGTAAATGTATTTGGGATTAATATTTTATTTGGTTGAATGATTTTGTCATATTAATTTAAAGATGCATCTAAATTCTTATTCAAAAGCATAAGAAAAGAATCTTAAATCACATGACTAATCAACTCAACCAATTAAACAAAGTATGAATGCATGCCTTTTTTTAATAAAAAAGGGGGATTTTTATTCATTAGCTAAGTACACATTTATCTGTATAAAAGTTTTAAGCAAGTATGTCACCATTATTCTATACCAATGGAACGAGGTAGGAACCACCTTAGGGCTACTTAAAGTTGCGCGTCCCTAGGATGTCCAGACTAATATACCTGCTATCCTTAGATACATATGGATGTATAAATAACTACAAGAATATGAAGCCATGCAAAAATTGTATTTTTGATTTGATTAATTTATTTTGTGTAAATGAATTAAAGTTCTTTATAAATTCTAATGTTAAAATGTATAAGAATGAAATCAAGTAGGTACGTCGCCATTGTTTCACACTAAGGGAATGAGGTAGGAACCTCCTTAGGGCTACTTAAAGTCGTGCGTCCCTGGGATGTCCAGACTAATATACCCACTAACCTTCTTACTTATACAAATCAACACATAAATGTAAGGAAGATACTTTATTTCATACACTAAATTTATATTCACTTGCATTTTCTATGTATATATAACTACAATTACAATATATATGTATATTCATTCATTAATAAACTTTTAAAAATATATTTGAGATTTAATAGTGATATTAGCCACACATATTTTTAATTAAGCCAACATTTGCAAATTAACATAAAGGAAATCATTTTTATTTGATTAATTTGAAAGGCATGAATGCATGAATAAAAGTGGCATACAATATTTTAGCATGACTGGAAAGAAATAAAGAAACACAAGCATGCGATTTCATTCAATTTCAACTAAGCCCTAAGGACAATCATATTAAACAATTTCATTTAAGATGAACCAAAGTTTCTTAAAGCCATTTTTGATCTTTATGTTTGGTTTGAGTTAAGAAATGTGAAAGAGGTTTGGTAATCCTAATCCCATCCCCATATGTGAGTTAATTTTATTTAATGAAGAGCAATTAGGTTGATTTTATGTCTTAATTAGGTTAGGGTATGAATTAAGTCCATTAATTAACCCTTACCTACATCACCTTAAGCTAATTAACTAAATAATGATGAGCCAATATGAGATGCAACTACATAAAAAGTAAATTGACAATACTCCTAAGAAATGAAAGGGGCCTAATGCAATTGGCTCATAATTAATAGTTAGTTAAGCCTAAGGAGCTCACTTAACTACTTTAATGATTTTCTCACAGATGTGAACTAACCATGATTTCATTAACTCTCTCTTTAGGCTATTGAAAACTCAAAGAGCTACCCAAGATTGATTAAAGGTATATAGATGTGAATTGGATTTTAGATTGAGTTAATTAAGCTCATTAATCCATTTAGTTAAGCATTAAGCATGTTTAATTAATGAAATGAAATTAACTTAAGGAAAGAGATCAAGAAAGAGGCCTTAATCTCAATCCCTAAGTCTATATTTGATCACTTATGCTCTAATTTTATCTTGAAGATTAATTAATTAATTATACTGTTAATTACCTCATTAATCATTAATTAATTTGATTCCAAAAAATAAAGAAAACTTAGAAATAAATTAGAAAAAATATCCCAATCACATTGCCTAAGCTCCCTTATGGTTCAATAGAGGTAATTAGGCTTAAATAATTAATTAAGTAATTGTTCATTCACTAATTATCAATAATTAAATTAAAAGAGTGATTAAGGCTTAATAAATTAACTTCTCTAATTAAGCAATTAATAAAATCCCAAAAAATAGGGGAGGTAGAGGTCATCCCCCTAAACATCCACTACAAGTTTGAGATTAATTGGGTGAGTAATTAAGGAGTAATTAAGCTAACTAAATTTTTAATTGAACCTTAATTAAGCCAATATCACTATTTAAAATTGATTATTAATAATTTTCCTAGATTCTACTATGAAATATCTTCAAAATGAGCCTTCATTTATATTTTTGAGATTTTCTAGGACTAGTTATAATTTTCAGAAGTTTTAGCCTTAAAAATAGGTTAATTAAGCCTAATTAAAACCTTAATCCTGTTGAGCCACATGGCAGCTGACACGGTGCACTCTCCGTATAGAGTGACAAGATTGGCTTTTTAAGTTGTCATATCTGCCACTAACTCAGATTGCAATGGACGCGCTATCTCCATGGACCATCTGATCTAAGATCGGACGGCCATGATTCGATCCACAGTTTAGAGGAGAAATCAGAGGATCTAACGTGTGATTTGATCACGGTCGTCCATTCCAATCATGCAGAATGGATAGCCCGTGCTCTTCCTCCTTCATGTACGGTGAAAGATGGATGTCATCCACTTTCCCGATTCGATCCGAGCTCACCCGAGCTTGGATTGCCTCCAAAATCATCCCACACCTTTAGGGAAGGGAGATGCACACATCCAATAGCTAAGATTCGCTCAAATGCATATTCATTTTACAAAGGACCAACCTATTTTCACTAGGGAGCTTGATTTTATAAAATTACCTCACCAGAGCTAATGTCTGGCGGTGGGATCGACGGAGGTATCTTTGTCTAGTAGAGACAAAGCCTTGTTAAGAAGATTCAAGCTTGATTTGGTGTAGAATGCTTGGTTGACCAAGCCACACATGTAGGAACTTTAGCTTCAATCAAACTCTAGTCTCCGGTGGTTGGGATGGCTCGGGGATGATTCGGTTGGCTTCGATGAAGTATAAGGAAGGTGTGGGTGCAAGTAATTAAGATTTGATCAATTGGAGGAGGAAGTATTGCATGAGAAGGGGGTGTCCTATTTCTATTGCACATGGGAATGGAGAATTTTGATGAAGGGAGCTCGGGGAGGCTTTGGGAAGGCTCTGAGGAGTTTCAAAAATGCTTAGGGAACTCACTCAATGTCGAATGTCATGTTTGTCGTTCGAATTGAGGGGGTATACCCCTCAATTGCATTTGATGGATGGATGGGATTGGTCCCTTGATTTCAGCTAGTTCACTACCGCTAGCATGCCGGAGGGGTCGCATCGGTGCCACATGGCTCACCATGAGTGGTCGAAGCTATGATAGGCCACTCAAAGGAGAATTTGGGTAGATGGTGTGGGATTGCTCCTTTCTTGTGTCCATGGTGGGTTCAACCATGAGAAGGGAAAGGGAGAGATTACCTTTGGTCCATGGCAAGTGCTAGGTGTGTGTAGAGTGGGCTAAGGTGTCTAGATGCCTCATTTAGCCAAGTGGATGGACTTTGCCACTTATGGCAAGAATCCTATGCAAAGAGCATTGCATATTGGTCAATTCCCTTGGATTGGGTTCCACTTGGATTTGGCCTAGCTTGGGGCTGACCTAGGGTCAGTTTGGGTCAGGTTAGTTAGCCACTATGGTTCCATAAGGTGGCTTTGGGTGATTTGGCTTCATATGGTCAAAATATGATCATTTGGGTTAGGTTGGGTTGGGTTGACCAATTGGTCAAATTTGGTCAAACTAATGCTTAGGTTAGGTTCATATGATGATTTGGGATATTTTGGTTCAATTGGTTTTGATTAATTTGGCTTAGGTTTGAATTTGACTCATTTGGATTCAAAAGTGTCAAATGAGTCAAGTTGACCAATTTGACCAATTTGACCAAATTGAGTTGGGTTAGGTGTTGAGTCAAGTTCAATTGGTTGATTGAAAGTAATTATAGGCATTGGTTTGGTTTGATTTGGGTTTAATTTTAATTTTAGTCACTTTGACCTTTTAGGCCAATTTGGACTAGGTTGGGTCAAGTTGACCAATTGATCAAATTGGGTCAATCATGGATTTGGTCAAGTTCAGTAAGTGATTTGGATTGAACTGAGCCATTGGTTGCAATCAAATTGGATCAAATCATGATTTGACCTATTTTGGCTTTTTAGGCCAATTTAGGTCAACTTAGGTCAAATGGCCAATTAGACTTGGTTTGGCTCAATTGATGGTTTGGTGTTGTTCAATCATTAATCATGAGTGGGTTTGAGTTAATGGTTTCAATCAATTTGGCATATGGTGGGTTTTGGCTTTTTTAAGTTTCATTTGGGCTAAAGGTTGGTCAAAGTACCAAGTTGACTTAGTTTGACCCAATTCAAGGTAGTTGATCACTGTTGACCTCACTTTTGGAGTGAGCTTTCAACTTCTTGATCTTAGACATAGGACTCCTCTAGATACTAAGAGTTCCTTAGTCTTAAGATACTTATAGTGATTAGGTGAACACTTAACCTAACCCTAGAGACTTAGAAGAGTTAGTCATAGGAATATGTCATGCCTTAGGGATTTAGAAGGACTTGCCTACCCTATAGCTTGAACCCAATCCTTGCTTCCTTCTTTCAAATCAAACTTTAAATTCAAATCCAAATTCCAAAATCTAAATCATGAATCAATTCTAAATCAAATGATTGAAGCCCATGATTGAATTCAAATTCCAAAATCTTCCCTAAGCCCTTTGATTTCATCTTATTGGACTTAGCTCAAACCAAATCCAAATAAAACCAAATTCAAATGATTTTCTCATAACTCATTTATATCTTCATTTATATTCACAAAATAACCAAAACTAAACCCAAAAGTATACTAAAATCCAACTCATATCCTTTAAGCTAATTTCTTGGATTTAGCCAAATCATTCTCAAATCGATCTAAACGCTTGGATTTTCTCTTCAAAAAATTATTCCTTCAATCACATGCCCAAATATAAACATAAACTATAATCACCAAGCCAAAATCAAACTAACCCAAGTCAAACCCATGTTCATCATTTTGACTTGAAATTGTCAAATGAACTAAAACACCCATTTGACTCCAAATCAATTGCAATTGGATTTATATTTCCATCAAAAGTCCATATGTGAGTTCACCCAAACTTGAACCAGGCCTTGATCAAGAATTGACCCATTTAGGCTCACTTAACCCAAAGTGACCTAAAGGACATTTTTGAGCCAAATTCTAATCAAACCCAAATTGGATTAAACTAAGCCCATCTAGGCCTCACATTATGATCATCAATCATGTTAGAATGATCAATCACTCAAATTTGGTCAAACTAAAGTCAAACCTAGCCTTTGACCAAGTCAACACTTAGCCCAAATAAAACATAAACAAGCCAAAATTCAGTATAAGCCAAATTGATTGAAACCATTGATCTAAATCAATCCATAATCAATGATTGAACATGAACAAGCCATCAATTGTGCCAAATCAAACCTAATTGACCACTTGACCTAAGTTGACCCAAATTGACCTAAAAAGCCAAAATGGGTCAAATCTTGATCTAAGCTAAATTGATTGCAACCAATGGGTCAAATTCATTCTAAATTGATGTTGAACATGACCAAAGCTTCAATTGACCATTTAGACCCAACCTAGCCCAATTGACCATGAACCCAACTTGACATAAAGGTCAAATCAACTTGAAATCAAATAAAACCAAAATTGATCGAAATCGAAGCTTGCAATATATTTCAAATGATCAACAAAGCCTAAACCAACCCATGACCTAACCTAATTTGGTCAAATGGGTCAAATTGGTCAACTTGACCCATTTGACCCAAATGAATCAAAACCAAATATAAACCAAATTTAACCAAACCAATGATACTCATAGGCTCCAAATGATCATTTGATCTTGACCTAACCTATGGTTTGACCCAGTTTGACCAATTGGTCAACTTAACTGAATTTGACCCAACTTGACCTAAATAGGTCAATTTGAGCCAAATCAATTCAAATGAACTCCAAATCACTTGAAATTTGGCCCAACCATTTTCAAATCATTTCAAATCTATCCAAATCAAACTCATGGCCAAATGACCACTCTGCCCTTATATCAAAGGGTATCCTATGACCAAATTCACTTGGAATTTAGTTATTTCTTTCTCGAGGCCACTTGGCATCCTTCTATTTGTTCACATGGGCACTAAGGAAGGTGGTGAACATGATCCAATAAGCTTGGGTCAACCATGACCCAAGGCAAGGCCAAACTAACCTCCCCAATGACATTTGAACACTTAGAACTCCAAATACACTCACCTAGCACATGGGCATCCACTCTCCTTCACTCCACTATCCAAAATGACCCATGTGGGGTGTTTTACAGCTCAAACCATGCCTCCAATCCAAGCCATTCAGCCAAAATGATAAATTAGCCTATCACCATCTGATCCAAGGAGGGGGGAGATATACCACCTCTCATTCCCACTCAAACAACAAGAAAACATTTCCACAGAGCTTGAGAGGTTGAATAGAAGCCTCCCCAAGCTTTTCCAAGTCATTCCTGAGCTCTTCCATTTCCCATTCTCAGTTTTACTCAAAGTCAAAATAGAGGAGGTGAACTCAAATTCCAACTCAATCAATTCCCAACCAAAATCAAATTAACCTTGTGCACACCATTCTTGGCCCTCATCGAGCTCAATCGAATCATTTCCTAAGTATCCAAGCCACAGGAAGGACCATTTCGATCAAGGCTGATCACCATTGAAGGAGAGCTTGGTCAACTGAGCAAATTACTTCAAACCAAGGCCGAATTCCTTCAACAGGGCTTCATCTATACTAGACGAAGATACCTCCTCTGTTGGAAGCACCAGTGATAGCCTCTAGCAAGGTAATTACTTGAAATAGTAGCCATAAGAAATTTTGGTTGATCCATTTTGAAGGAAATTATCACCCCATAAAATCTTGACCATTGGATGTGCATCCACCCTCCTTCCAAAGGTGTGGGATCATTTTGATCCCAATCTGAGCTCGGGTGAGCTTGAATTGAATGAGGAGAGATGAATGGTGTGTGTCTCTCATTGCTTTCAAAGGAGAAGGATCATACATCATCCATTCCATGATTGGAACAGACGGCTATGATCAGATCATGCTAGATCCCTCCATTCTTAATCAGGATTACCGTCCATCTTGATGACGACTGAGAAGTCACGCACCACCGACTTAAATAATGTGATAACTTAAATAACCTATCCCATCGCCAAATAATCAAGACCGCCACATGGCCTGACAGGATTAGGGGTTTAATTAGGCCTAATTAATCTTATTTTAATAGTGAAACTTCCAAAATTCATAACTAGTTGTAGAAAAATCTAAGAAATACAAATAAACACTCATTTTAAAGATAATTTAAAGGAGAATAATATAAAATTAAAATCAATGATTTTGAACAGTGATTATAACTCAATTTGGGTTTTATTGAAATATAATTAAGCTAATTACTCCTTAATTACTTCACTAATTAACTCCAAACTTCTTGAGATTAATTAGTGGGATGACCTCTACCTCCCATGATTTTCTTGGATTTTATTGCTTGATCAATTAGGAGAATTACTTGTTTAACTTTTAATCACTTTCTTAATTAATGAAATGATTAATTAACATGTTAAACAATGATGAATCCATTAATTAAGTTGGATAATTATTATGAAATAGTGAATAGACATAGAAATAAGATTATGACTTCTTTTTTCCCTAAACTTTATTTCATTTGAATAACACTTAATCAATTTGTAATTAATTATTGACTGAATCACTTCATTAAATAGTTTAGTTTATCAAACTTAAAACTAAATCATTTCAAAACTTAATCATTAAATTTCTGGGTAGATTCTTAGGTGTTCAATAACCTAAGAGAATTCTAAAGAAAATTATAATCAAACTACATGTGTAGGAGGTTATAGAAGTACTTAATCAAATCCTTTAGCTTATTTAACCAAAAATTGTGAGCCAATTACATTAGGCCCCTTCATTTCTTGGGTGCATTGATGATTTAATTTCCATATGGTTGCATATCATGTATTGGCTCATAATTATTTGGATAATTATGTTGAAGTGGTATAGGTAAGGGATAATTAATGGATTTAATTCATACCTTAACCTAATCATAACCTAAAATCAACCTAGTTGTTATAAATTAAACCAAACCATTTCACACAAGGGGTGATGGTTTAGAACTAGCAAACCTTTCTCACATTTCTTAAGTCAAATCAAATTCAAAAAATTAAAAATGTCCTTAAAGAATTTTGATTCATTTTAAATGATCTTATTTTATAGGATTCTCCTTCAGAATTAATTAGGGTGAATGAAGTCATATGCTTACATTCCTTTATTTCTTTCCAATCATGTTAAATATTATTTGCCATATGAAATCATGCATTCATTTTTTTTGAAAATTAATTAAAGAAAATATTTCCTTTTATGTCAAATTGTATGTGTTGGCTAAAATTAAGAATATGAGTGGCTATTATCATTATTAAACCAAAAAAAATTCTTTTTTTTGAAACTTATAAATCAAAGATTATAAGTGAGGTGATGCTAGTTAAAAATATTTATAAGCTTGTATGCGATGATAGCATAAGATGTGTATTATGAAGTTCTCTTTCCTTCTCTTAACATGGATTCACATAGGATTTACAAGTGTATAGTTCATTTGAAATGGACATAACACTTGTATAAATCTATTCCTATGTATCTCTATATTAAGACTTAGGAAGAACCTTCATATTACACATGTAAATGTTACAACCAAATTAAACATCAATCTTTTTCATGATTCCTTATCGATTTGGTTTTTTTGTACATTTACATGTATCTAAGAAAAGTGGTATATTAGTCTGGACATCCCCTACTCATCTCCCTTTGGTTTCAAAAATAACTCTTCCTTTTTGCTCAAATCCCACTTGATTTTTGAAAAATAACTAATTGATTGATAGCCCTATCTTTGAAATCTTTGGAGACAATGATCATTTACTTTAATCAAGAGTATTCTTAAGGAATTTCATTCATTGGGATGTAATTAACTATGGAGGCTTGCCTCCAGAGGAAACTTAATGAACCTGATTTAAAATAAATTCTACTTTACTTTTTCATGTAAAGTAGGGGAGGAATATCTAGTACATTCGAAGACCTATTGTCCTTAGGAGTCCTTATTAGGTGATTAGGTCCATTATAGGGTGGTGATTTTTATCTTTTGAGATAATACATCATTCCTTAATGTCATTCCTAATCACTTCAATAAGTACCCCTTAAGATCTGCATGGTGCTCCACACTCTCTCTCTAAAAATAAACACCACAATCACCTTAGGATGATTGTTGATCATGATATGAGATTTAGATGGGCTTAGTTCTTGGCTCAAAAAGGTCTTTTAAATCACATGAGGTCAAGCAGACCTAAATGGGTTAATTGGTTAGGTATTGGCTTGATTCAAGTTTAGTTGTATTAGTAAATGGGTTTGAGAAGAAAATATAAATCCAATTGCACATAGTTTGAAGCCATATGAATTTTGGTTCATATGACAATTTCAAGTCAAAAGGGGTCAACATGGGCTTGACTTGGGTTGACTTGGGTTTGGTTTGATAATTATAGTTTATGTTTATATTTGGAATAATGATTGAAGGAATGATTGAATCATGAGGAAATCCATGGGTTTTGAATTGATTTGTATCATTTAGCCAAGTTCAAGAAATTGGCTAAAAGGGCTAAAATTAGAAATTTGATTTAATTTGGGTTTGGTTTTGGCCACTTGGATTTATATTTCATTTATATTTATGAATATACATGAATATATAAATGATTCATAAGAAAATCACTTGGATTTGGAGTGATTTGGAAGCAAATTTGTCCAACTTGAGGGATGTAGGTCAAAAGTGCTTAAGTAGAGAATTGATTGGGTTTGGTTTAGTTTGATTTGATTTGAATAGTTTGAATTTTTATTTTATTTATATTTGTGAATATAAATGAAGGAATGATTGATTTATAAAGAAATCAACCAAATTTTATTTGGTTTGAAAAAGGTTTTAGCTAAGCATATGAAGGTGGTTCATATGGATTAAGAAAGGTCTTGATTTGGTTTGATTTAGTTTGATTTGATTTGAATAGTTTGAATTTAGATTTTATTTATATTTGTGAATATAAATGCAAGAATGATTGATTTATAAAGAAATCAACCATGTTTGATTTGGTTTGAAGGAGGTTTTGGCTAAGCATATGAAGGTGGTTCATATAGCTTAGGAAGGGATTTTGGAGTTTAATTTTAATCATGGGTTTCAATCATTTGGAGTTGGATTTGATTTGATATTGAATTTAATATTTTAGAAAATCAATTGAATTAGGCTTGATTTGAATTTGGTTAAGGCGAAGTCCATAAGATAAGATCAAAGGGCTTAGAAGGGATTTGAAATTTGAATTTAATCATGGGTTTCAATCATTTGATTTGGGATTTGATTTGGAATTTTTGATTTGAGTTTGAGTTTTGGATTTGGAAGAAGGAAGCAAGGATTGGGTTTAAGGCTATAGGGTAGGTAAGTCTTCCAAAATTCCTAAGGCATAACCTCTTCTTATGGCTAACCCTTCCAAGTCTCTAAGCTTAGGTTAAGTGTTCATCTAATAACTAGAAGTGCCTTAATACTAAGGAGCTCTTAGTGTCTACAAGAGTCCTAGATCTATGATGAAGAAGTTGAGAGCTCACTCCAAAAGTGAGGTCAATAAAGGGCGCCCAATATGTGTGGTGTAACTGACTAGGCGCGCCTCATGTATTAGTGTTGACTGAGATGATCAACAATGTTTGAAGGATTGTAACCATTAACAGAGATGATCTACTCCTCCCGAGATGTATATGGAATCAAGATTTAGTGCAATGCAACTCAACTTATGCCAAGGCCATAAGAGAGGAAGGAAGGATCTACTAAGGGATCAAGTATGTGAACCTTCCACTAGGGAAGCAAGTTTGGATTATCCATAAAAAATAAAAGTTTGATTTTGATATGATTTGGGAAGAATAGATCCACTGGGGATGAGTGCATGAACCTTCCACTAGAGAAGCAGGTTTAGATCATCCACTAGGGATAGAAATTTAATTTGATTTGATTTTCTGAGGGCTCCACTGGGGAGAGGATATGATTCATATTTTGAGGGCACATCTACTAGAAATATAAGCTCAGATCCACTGAGGATAAAGTTGGTTCAATATATGGATTGAACTGGACTCCACTAGAGGGAGGATGATAGATTTGATAAAATGGACCTTGTCGGTGTGCGATGGATTCACTAAGAAAGGGCTAATATCAGCCTCGACCTATCTTAAATTTACAAATCCAAAGCGATAGTCTACCGGCCATCAAGTAGAGCTATCCAACCTAAAGGTTGCCTTCGGTGTGCAATGGTCAAGTCAGGAAGAAAGCTTGTAGACTTACATCCTCCTAAACAAGGGGCCACTGGGATGATCAGTTGATAGCAAAATAAATTGAACCTAACTTAAGGTGACTATTGAGCAAATGCTACTGTGGACTCATATCGACTCAAGAATAGTCAAGATCAATTTCATTTAAATTTTAAGATGGACCCTGCCAGTGTGTGATGGATCCACTAAGAAGGAGAAAATATTAGTCTAGTCCTATCTTAGATTTACAAATCCAAAGGGGTAGTCTATCGATAGTAGGTAAAGCTAACCAACCTAAGGGATGCCTTTCGGTGTGCAAAGGTTAAGTTAGGAAGAAATCTTATAGACTAACAACTTCCTAAACAAAGAACCACTGGGGTGATTGGTTAATAGCACAACAAATTGAACCTGACCTAAGATTGCCCATTAGTGTGCGACGATCATGCTAGAAAGAATGCGTGATAGACTTATATCTCCCAAAGTAAGGATGATAGTCGGGGTGACTCATTGGTGGCATAACAAGTCAAACCTGACCTAGGGGCGACTATTGAGAGAGTACCGACTCAAGGACTTATCTCAACTCAAAAGTAATCAGGCGATTCTTATAGGGAGTTTTGCTGACACTGCCCTAAAGATAGGATACCTACTTAAGAAAAGGTACCGCTAGGGGTTTTGCTCCTAATCCATAAGCGAAGATATATATATATATATATATATATATATATATATATATATATATATATATATATATATATATATATATATATATATATATATATATATATATATATATATATATTTTTGTGGACCCTATTGGTGTGTGAGGGACCACATTGAGAAGGAGTTCATATCAGCCTAGTTCTATCTTAGACTTATTATACCAAGGGAGAATCTGCATATCCATAAGATAAATTCTCCAACCACAGGGGTGGCTATTGGGAAAGAGGAATTGTCTAATTCAAAAGTAACCAGGGTATTGTCCAAATGGGGTCACTAAGGACATGATCCAAATAGAGTACCCATAGGGGAGGTGCCGCTGGGGCTTTATCTAAAACCAAATAAAAGAAAGCATATAGGTATACGGTGGCCAACTCAAGGAGAAAGTGTAGAAGTTTTACATCTGACAAGAGTGGTGTAACCACTGGGTGGGTTACCGTCAGCACAGAAAACACTAACCAACCTAAGGTGCCCGTCGATATGCAACAATCTATCTAGAAAGAAGGTGTGTCTCCCTAAAGTAAAACTGATTGCTGAGATAGTCTATCTTTGGCTCGATAGGTGCTATTCAACGTAGGACGACTGCCAAGTGGGGAGTCCCGTGTAAGGACTGGATCCAGACTTAAAGTAGTCAGGAGGAAAGGAGCCACTGGGGGACTTATCCTAAGCCTCAAATATACTCGACCCAATCAGTGCACGATGGCTAGTTCAAGAAGAAAGCATGTAGGCTTACATCCTCTTAAACAAAGTCATCATGAGGTAGCTTACCGGCTGCACAATAAGACCTATCAAACTAAGAAGGTGCTCATCGTGTGGTCAAGTTAGGAAGAAAGCATGTGAACTTACATCCACTAGATAAGTAACCACTGGGGTGACACACTAGCAAGGTAGCATGCGAGCCCGACCAAGAGTAGTTAATGAGTGAGTGCCATAGGGAACTTGCTCCCACATCAAGGTAGTCCGAGACAAAAGATATGTGTTTGTGTGTTTGTCATATATACTCAATCGAGTCAATTCATGATGGCTAGTTTAAGAAGAAGGTGTAGCAAACTTACATCCTCTTAAATGGAGCCAACATGAGGGTAGCTTACCGACCATGTAGTAAGGCCTACCATGCTAACAAGGCACTCATCGGTGTGCAACAGTCAAGTCAGGAAAGAAAGTGTAGTAGACTTAAATTCTTATGAACAAGGGACCATTGGGATGATGCACTAGTAGGGTAACACGTCAGCCCGACCTAGAGCATCCAATGAGTGAGTGCCACAGGGGGAGTTATCCCACATCAAAGTAGCCTGATATAGAAAATATGCATGTGTGTTTGTGTTGTGAAAGAAGGAATAAGATGCCACTTAGGTTCTCTTACACCTACCCTAAACACATCATGGGGGATTCACAAGCAAAGATATTTCTAAGCAACATGAAGAGATGAAATTTGAAATGAAGAGAAGTTTTATTGATAATTATTTTCAAACAATATTTATGGATAATATTTCTTTAGGTAGAGCCCGTTGATTACAAGCATAGGGAGCTCTCCTTTACAATTTATAAGTTGATAGGATCTTCCTTAGTAGTCCTTTCTATGGAGAAAGGCCTTCCCAAGTGGGTTCAAACTTGCCTCCCATCTTTAGACGGGTAATAATTGGTCTTCTTAAAACTAAAATAAGCTCTCCTACTTGAAAAGGTCTAGGATGGACAAACTTGTTATGAGCTTGAATCATTTTGGCTTTATACAACTCGAGGTTCTAGCATGCTTGGAGGCGTCTCTCCTCCAAACCTTCGAGTTCTTCTTACTATAACTTGTTGTTCTACTCCATTATGATTTTACTACCCATAGCTATCCTTAATGATGAGAGTTGGACTTCTAATGGTAGAACTGCTTAAGACCCATAACTAAGGAGAATGGGGTAGATTGAGTTAGAGTCATATGTGGTGCGATAAGCCCACAAGGCTTCAACTAACTGCTCATGCCACTGTCACTTGTTGTCATCGAGTGTCTTCTTTAATATCTAGATGAGAGTTTTATTGAAGGCTTCTACTAAGCCATTTGCCCTCGGGTAATAGATGGTGGAATATCTCTAATCTATGATATGTCTCTAGGCAAAGCTGTTTGATTTTAGTGCTCTTGAATGTAGTACCATTATCGAATATAATTCATTGATGTACCTCGAACTTATTGTGGGTGTCTTTAAATTTTTTCGATCTTCATTCTAAATTTTTTTTGAAAAAAGGAATAAAATGAAGAATAGAAAATCATACTTCTTGTTGGGACACTACGTAGATCCGCAGATGTTCTTATTAGGGTGATCGGGTGTGATATTGAGGAGAGGTGTACTATCTCGAAAGATAGAAGTCACCACCCTGCAATGGACCTAATCACCTGAATAAGGACTCCTAAGGACTATAGGTCTTCATATGTACCAGAGATTCTTCACCTACTTTACATGGAAAAAGTAAAGTAGGGTTTATTTTAAATCGAGTTTGTTAAGTTCCCTATGGAGGTAAGCCCCATAGTTAATTACATCTTAAGGAATGAGATTCCTTAGGAATACTCTCGATTAAGATAAATGATTGTTGTCTTCAAAGATTTCAAAGATAGAACTATCAATCAATTGGTTTAGTTTTGGAAGATCAAGTGGGATTGATTAAAAGGAGGGATTATTATCGAGATGAAAGGAAGATAAGTAGGAGACGCTCATGATGCTAGGAAACCTAGCAAGCATCTCAAACTATCCTATGGTTGGGCTTTATAATTTTGAAATTGAGAAGAATTATTTGTTTGAGTTGGACTTTTATTAGAAATCTAGAGCTTATAATTTCACAACACAAGAACGTGGAAATGCCTAAGAGGCGAGGATTTATGCTTATAGCCTAAAAAGGGGAGAATTAACCTCAGAACATGAATCTAGGGAACTTTGATGAGGGCCAAAGTATGACCTAAATCTATGGATAAAATGAGCATTTGGTTCATCTCCATAAGAGAGGAAAAACCACCCAACTGTTGGACTTATAATCACCCGGGGGTGGCGGCCAACTAACTCCTCATACGATTTTAAATTCATGTAGGTAAGTTATATGCTTTTGCAAGATAGATAAGTTGTTATTTGTTTAGAAAGACACTAAGTCCATAAAGATACTCCCTAAGAGACTAGATCATGTAGGGCATGAGTAATGGCTTACATATAATATAAAATTTTCATATATTTTATTTTCATTTTTGGATAATTCGTTTGACTCGGGCAATAAGATTCATATGCCTAATGCATGAGAAAGTAGATTATGCGCCAAAATCAGCAAGAAAGGAGGTGTGTTTTCACCATGGCTCTCAAAGGTCAAGCCAAGTTTCCTGGCACGGGTGGAAGCCCTCCATAAGCAAGATGCTTTTTATGCATGATATGAAAACATATAAAATCCAGCTAAGGGGTTGCTAATTCTTTTATCTTGATTTATAGCCAAGGCTTAAGTGAGGTTATGATTATTAATTTTCAGTTTTGAGTTGATTAGTTGGATAAAAAAATTTGTTTCTTTAAAATCCTAATCATCATCCAGGCCATACATCAAAGCAAGGAAGAAACTAGGAAAAATATGTCATCTTAATGCACAAGCTAAACAAACATCAAACAATTTATATAAAGTTAGCGCAAAAGAGTAAGAGGCCTTTTGTGATCAGGCACCACTGCACAAAACCCAAAAAGACAAATGTAGGTAGCCGAGCTCTACCATTATACAACCTGGATTACAAATGAATTAATTACAAGTAAGCAAAGAAATTCATGTTATTGGGGTCTTCATTCTTCATTTCTTCATTCTTCTTTTTTTCACTTATTTTTTTTGTCTTTCTTCTCTTCTTTCTTCTTTTGGCTCCTTATTTTAGTTGGTTGGAATGTGGATGCTCCAAAGGCTTCACATGGTACATAAGATGTAATCTTATGACCAATGTTCATCCTAATCCCCCATAACATTCATTTCAAATCCTAATTACAAAATTACATGAAAATGGGCAAAGTAAATCTAACTAAAACCTGTAAAATAGAGATTAGCTACACAAACCACACAATCTCAACATGTATATGAATAATTTGGACTTAACCCTACACATGGGTAACCAAGTCCACCTGACCTATTTTGGATTATGCTTAGGGGTATAAGAAACCTGCACATCAAAAGTAGTTATATTTTTGTTATATCGCCCCTTAAGCACAATCCCCTGTAGAAGACAATGGTTAGACTAAGATCACCCTAGCATTCAGTCTACGCACATACACCCTAATATCTAGGCTAAAATATCACATCACAAAATAAAAATAAACATCAAACCAAGTACCGTCTTAACATAGGACTAGAAATGGTGACTTAGTCTAATGTGTGTGCCATTTAAGGCTTGTGTGGTATGTCTTAGCTAGGCTTTAGGGCTAGAATTTTCTAAGCATGAAGAGTTCAACTTATAGAGTAATTTCATTTAAGTGATTTAGTTGATTTGGTTGATTTTATTTTATGGTTTGATTT
Source organism: Cymbidium sinense (assembly GCA_021442155.1). NCBI lineage: Eukaryota > Viridiplantae > Streptophyta > Magnoliopsida > Asparagales > Orchidaceae > Cymbidium > Cymbidium sinense. The sequence continues at coordinate 18,743,873 of CM038233.1, read as the reverse complement.
GGTTTGAATGAATCTACACTTAATTACTAAGTTACAATGAGAGGGAAAAGAGAAGAAAACTTCTCTTTCCTCCCTACTTCAAGTAATTTCTAAAGTAGAGTCATTAGTGATTTTTCTTTGGTGAATGTTTTTTTATGTGTTTTAATTAATCCTAAGTTTAGATGAACTCTAAACAAACCTATTCAACAAGAAAAATATTTTAAGATTAATTTAAGTGAATTACTATCTCAAAATACACAATACTTTATTTCTTTTTAACACATGTGACATGCATATTGATTGATGAATCCTAAGAATATCTATACATGAAAATGAAAATGTTAGCACACCTTCATAATGAATGCTAAGAGATATTTCTTATGAAAATTTAGAATATTTCATGTATGTATGTTTTTGTTAAGTAGAAAAGAGGAATTCTTTTATCCATTATTCATATACACATTTACATGTATGAAAGACACTAGTGAGTACGATGTAATTATTCTACACCAGGGGGTGTAAGATACAAGACCTACTTGGGGCTACTTAAAGCCTCACAACCCCGTAGTTTCGAGACTAATATATCACTTTTTTTAAATACATGCATGTACAAAAAGAAATGCATGAAAAGAAAATCATGCTAAGGTTTATGTTTGTTTGTTTGATTTTGATTGTTTAATTTATATGTCCAAATGTGAAGGTCTGTCTTAAATGATAGCATAGGAATGTATAGGAAAGGATTTAAGCAAGTGTTGTTCTTTTCAAATGAACTATACAGTTTGCAAATCCTATTCAAGACTATGCTAAAGGAGAAGAGAAGGAAAAGTCACATAATGCACATCTAATATTATAATCACATGCAATCTCATAAGTAATTATAAATAACATACCTTTCATTTGCAATTTGATTTATAAGTTTTGAAAGTAATTTTAGATTTAATAGTGATAATAGCCATTCATATTCTTACTTGAGCCAAAACATGCAATTTGACATAAAGGAAATATTTTATTTTAAATTTATTTTTCAAAAGACATGAATGCATGATTTCATATAGCATATACATTTAGCATGCTAGGAAAGAAATAATGTGATGTAAGCATGTAACTTCATTCACCGTAATTAATTCTTAAAGACAATCCTATGCAATAAGATTATTTAAAGTGAATCAAAGTTGGTTTAAAGAGAATTTGATTTTGTTTTGAGTTTGATTTGATTTAGGAAAATGTGAAAAGGTTTGTTGCCCTAACCCGTTCCCCCATGTGTATGTTAATTTAGTTTAATTTTTAGGTGATTAGATTGATTTTATATCTTGGTTAGGCTAAGGTGTACATTAAGTCAAATAATTAACCCTTACCTGCACCACTTTATCATATTTAACCAAATAATTATGAGTCAAAGTATGACATAAAATTACAAGAAATTTAAATCAGCAATGCACCAAAGAAAGAAAGGGGTCTAATGCATTTGGCTCATAATTAATGATTAATTAAGCTAAAGGGTTTGATTTAAGTACTTTCAACCCTTCCCACACATATGGGTTAGATATGATTTTCTTAAGCTACTTAAGTTATTGAACACCTAAGTATCTACCCAAGAAGGAATTGATTAAGTTCAGATTGATTTGATTTTAAAATTTTAATTAATTAAGCCATTTAATAAAGTGATTAAACTATTTTATTAATTTGCACCTTAATTAGAATTTTATCCAAATGAAATAAACTTAGGAGAAAAGATTTGGGAAAGAACTCCTAATCTCATTCCCTAAGTCCATTCACTGTTCTAAGGTAATTAACAAACTTAATTAATGAATTTATCACTATTTAATAGGTTAATTACTCATTTAATTAATTAATAGATTAATTAGGAGTGAATCTAGCAATTCCCCTAATTAAATAATTAATAAATCCCAAAAAAATTAGGGGAGATAGAAGTCATCCACACTAAATATATTTAAGGAGTTTGGAATTAATCAATGGAATAATTAGGGAGTAATTAATATAATTACATTTCTAATAAAACCCAAATTACATGAAATTTACTATTCAAAATCAATTAAATTTAATTTTATATTATTCCCCTTTGAAATATCTTCAAAATGCATTTGAGTTTATATTTTTTTGATTTTTCTACATTTAGTTATGGATTTTTAAATATTCTATGATTAAAACTTGATTAAAACCCCTAATTATATAACTAATCACATCAGCGCCACACAGACTGCTGACGTGGTTCGCGCTTTCCTCATGGCACGATGGGATTGGTTATTTAAGTTATCATTTCCTATGCCACGTTAGCTGGCAGTGCTATGCGATTTCTCCCTGGACTGTCCGATCAAAGATCAAATTGTCAAGATTAAACTCGCAGTTCTAATAGGATAAATTAGGGGATCTCACATGTTTTAATCAGGACCGTCCATCCAAAATATGCGGGATGGATGGTCCATCATTCATCCCTATGCTCGCCTGTGGGAGTTGGCAACCGTCCATCTTCCATGGCTTGATCCAAGCCTGATTGAGCTCGGATTGAGCTAGGATTGATCACACACCATCTAAGAGCAAGAGCAAAGATATCCAATGGTTGAATTGCAATGGGGTGAAACTTTCTTTCACAAAGGACCAAGGAATCATACACCTAAGCTCAGTTTTCATCCATACCTCGCTGGAGGCTATCATCGGTGCTCCCAACCATCGAGGTAGCTTCGTCTAGTGGAGACGAAGCCCTGTTGAAGGTTTGAGGGCTTGAGGTGAAGTGGATTACTCAATTGGCCAAACTACTCTTCCTAGGCTTGCAGATTTGATCAAACTCCCTCCTCACATGCCTTGGAAGCTTGGAAGAAGCTTTGGAGTAATTCGATTGGGTCCTCTGAGGGTACTTGCAAGAGCAATTGGATTGAAGTTAGGTGTCAGATGAGTTGGAAATTTTCTTGAGCTCCCCTCTTTTTGGCTTTAGGAAATCCGAAAATGGAGAATTCAAAGTAGCTTGAAGAAGCTTGGAGGAACTTGGAGAGGCTTGCTCTGTTCCTTAAGCTCAATTGAGTGTGAGTCCATGGAATTCAAGTGAAATTAGATGGAGTATATCTCACCCCATAAGGATCAGACGACCAAGCTTGTACATGCCATTTTGATCAAATTGGCTAGATTGATTGAGTTTGTTAGGCCATTTTCAGTGGCATGTGGTTCAATTTTGGCAGAGGAAGGGAGTGGAGAAGTTTTCATGTGCTCATTTGAGTGGATGAGTGATCCCATGTGAACAAATTCCATTGGGTGGTTAGTTTGGCCATGGGTTAGGTCAAGGCTGACCCAAACCCATTGGCTCATGTGCACCATGTTCATTAGTGTCCATTTGGTCCACTAAGTGGGTGCTAAGTGGCCTAGAAAAGGATATGATCAAATTCCAAGTGAAATTGGCCATAGGTTACCCCTTAACCTAGGGGTAAAATGGTCATTTGATTTGATTTCACTTTTGGCAGATTTAGAATAGTTTTAAATTGAGTTGGTCTAAATTTCAAAGAATTTGGAGTTGATTTGATATCATTTGGCTCATGTTGACCCATTTAGGTCAAAATGGGTCAACTTGGGTCAAGTTCATGTGACCAATTAAAATGTTTTGGTATCATTAGTTTGGTTCAATTTGATTTATATTTGAATTTGGTTCATTTGATTTCATTTAGGTCAAATGGGTGAAGTTGACCAATTTGACCTATTTGACCCAATTGGGTTAGGTCATGGGTTCGTTTAGGTTTGGTTAGTCATTTGAAATGTTTTGCAAGCTTTGGTTTCAATCAATTTTGGTTTGATTTGATTTTGGCTCAATTTGACCTTTTAGGTCATATTGGGTTCATGGTCAATTAGGCTAGGTTGGGTTTAGATGGCCAATTAAGGCTTTGGTCAAGTTCAACAAGTGGTTTATAATGAATTTGACCCATTGGTTGCAATCAATTTGGCTTAGATCAAGTTTTAACATATTTTGGCTTTTTTAGGTCAAGTTGGGTCAACTTGGGTCAAGTGGCCAATTGGGCTAGGTTAGGCTCAAATGATGGCTTGGTCAAGTTCAAACATTGATCATGAATTGGTTTTGATCAATGGTTTCAATCAATTTGGCCTATGGTAGATTTTGGCTTGTTTAGGTTTCATTTGGGTTTTGACTTGGTTTGACCCAATTTGAGTGATTGATCATTTTATGATGATTGTTGCTCATAATGTGAGGTTTATGTGTGCTTAGTTCAATCCAATTTGGGTAGGATTAGAATTTGGCTCAAAAGGGTGCTCTAGGTCACTTTGGGTCCAGTGAGCCTAAGTGAGTCAATTGGCTTGATCAAGGCTTGATTCAAGTTTGGTTGAACTCACATATGGACCTATGATTGAAATATCAATTCATTTGCAAGTGATTTGAAGTCAAATGGGTTTTGATTCATTTGACAATTTTAAGTTCAAAGGAATGAACATGGGTTTGAGTTTTGAAGTTGGTTTAGGTTATTTAAATTTATATTTCATTTATATTTGTGAATATAAATGAGAATATAAATGAATTATAAGAAAATATTTTGAATTTGAATTGATTTAGATTTTATTTGAGCTAAGTCCATAAGATGAGATCAAAGTGACTTAGGAATTATTTTGGATTTGAATTTATATTTTATTTATATTTGTGAATATAAATGAGAATATAAATGGGTTGTGAGAAAATTTCTTGAGTTTGAAGTGATTTGAATTTGATTTGGGCTTGGTTTGAGTTTGGAGTTTGACTTGAAAGAAGAAGTGAGGATTTGGTTTAGGCTATATGGTAGGCAAGTTTTCCTAACACCCCTAAGGTATGACCTATTCCTATGGCTAACTCTTCTAAGTCTCAAAGGTTAGGTTAAGTGTTCACCTAATCACTAGAAGTGTCTTAAGACTAAGGAACTCTTAGTGTCTAAGAGAAATCCTATGTCTAAGATGGAGAGGTTAAGAGCTTATTCTATAAATGAGGTCAACAAAGGGCTCCAAATAGGTGTGGTGTGACTGACAAGGCATACCACACATATCGGTGTTGACTGAGATGATCAATAATACCAAATAATTAACAAGAACTAATAGAAATGATGTACTCTCAACCCAAGTTGTAGAAGGAATCAAGAGCATAGTGCAATGTGCCTTTACTCATGTAAAAATACATAAGAGAGTGAAGGAGGAATCCACTAGGGATTGAGTATGTGAACCTTCCACTAAGGGAAAAGGTTCAAGTCATCCACTGAGGGATGAGAGGTTGGAAATTGATTTGAGTCTCACTGGGGAGAAAATTGATTTGGATTGTTTAGTGCTCCGCTGGGGATGAAAATGTGCACTCTCCACTAGGGGAGCAAGTTCAAGCCATCCACTGGAGGAAAAAGGGGTGTGAAATTCGCTGAGGGATTAAAATTCAGGATCCATTAGGGGAGCCAGAAAGATTTGCATCTCACTAAAGAGAGGTAGAATGATTTGATTTGTTTGTTTAGTTTGAGCTCCACTAAGGGAGGAGGGTTGAATTTGTTTCAGATTTTACTCAACTAGGGAGGTTAGAAGGAATTTATTTCAAATTTTTAAGTTTTGAATTTTGAGATGAACCCTATCAGTTTGCGATGGACCGCACTGAGTAGGGGCCATAGTGGCCTTAATCTAGCTCAAATTTACCAATCCAAAAGGGTAGCCTACTAACCACATAGTAGAACTATCCAACCAAGGATTTGCCTTCCGATGTGTAGCAGCTGTACTACGAAGAAAGCATGGTAAACTTATATCCTCAAAAGTAGGGATCAGTTGCTAGGGTGATCAGTTGGCGAGGCAATGAATCAAACTCAACCATGGGTTGACTATTGAGTGAATGCCATTGGGGGACTTAAATCAGCTCAAAGATAGTCAAGGTTAATTTTATTTTATTTAATTATTTTTTATGGATCCTATCAGTTTGTGATGGACTGCACTGAGTAGGGGCCGTGGTGGCCTTGATCTAACATAGACTTACCAATCCAAAGGGAATAGTCTACTAGCCACATAGTAGGACTATCCAACCAAAGGGGGTTGCATTTCAATTTGCAACAGTTGATTCAGGGAAGAAAGCTTGGGGACTCACATCTTTCTCGAATTGGAGATCGTTGGAGTGACACACTAGCAAGGTAATATGTCAACTCGACCTAGGCCTGACTACTGAAAGTGAATGTTGTTGGGGGACTTAAATTAGCTTAAAGATAGTCAAGATTAATTTCACTTGTTAATTATTTTTGATGAATCCTATTAGTTTATGATGGATTGCATTGAGTAGGGGCCATGGTGGCCTTGATCTAACACATATTTACCAATCTAAAGGGAGTATCTTCCCGGCCGAGGGGAGAACTATCCAACCAAAGGGGTGTCTTTCGATTTGTAGTAGCTAATCTAGGGAAGAAAGCTCGGGACTCACATTTCACTACAAAAGACCACTTGAGTGACATTAGTGAGGTAACATGTCAACTCGACCTAGGTTGCCCGTCGGTTTGCGACAGTCATGCTAGAAAGAATGCATAATAGACTTACATCTTCCAAAGAGAAATGACTATCGAGGTAACCTATTTATCGCAAACAAATTAAACTTGACCTAAGGGTGATTATGGAGAGAGTACTGACCCAGGGACTTATCTCAACTCAGGTAGTCAGGCAATTCCTATAAGGAGTTCTGCTGACACTACCCTAAAGATAAGATTCCTGCTTGGAAAATTGGTCACTAGAGGGCCTGAATTCCTAATCAACATGCAAATTAATTTATTTGTTTATCATGGACCCTGTTGGTTTGCGAGGGATCATACTGAGAAGGAGCTTATATTAGCCTAGACTTATCTCAGTCTTATAGAACTGAGGGAGAATTTGTGCATCCGCTGAATAGATTCTCCAACCATAGGGGTGGCTATTAGGAAAGAGGGACTGTCCAATCCAAGAGTAACCCGGTAGTGTCTAAATGGGGTCGCAAAAGATGTGATCCAAGTAGAGTGCTCACAGGGGATGGGGCCACTAAAGGCTTTATCCAAAACCCAGGAGAAAATAATATGACTAGTCATATATCAAATAGGTATTCAGTGTCCAACTCAAGGAGAAAGCTTGAGGACTCATATCTACCAAGAGTGGTGTACCCACCGGGTGAGTCATTAGCATAGCGAACATCAACCAACCTAAGGTGCCCGTAAGTTTATGACAATCAACCTAGAAGAAAGCACGGGGACTCACATCTTCCTACAGCAAAACTGATTGTCGGGATAGTCTGTATTCGGCTTGATAGGTGTCATCCCACCTAGAGCGACTACTGAGTGAATGCCACAGAGGGACTATATTATCTCAAAAGTAGTCAAGAGGAAAGAAGCCACTGGGGGACTTAAACTGAACCTAAAATATACTCAACCTGGTTAATGCATGATGGCTAGTTCAAGAAGAAGGCGTGTAGGCTTACAACTTCTTAAACAAAGTCACATGAGGTAGCTTATTACCTGCACAGTGAAGTCTACCAAACTAACAAGGTGCTCGTCGGCTTGCAATGGTCAAGTTAGGCAGAATGCGTGGGGACTCATCCACCAGACAAGTGACCATTGGGGTGACATACTAGTAAGCTAGCATGGCATCCTGACCTAGAGCAGCTAATGAGTGAGTGCCACAGGGGGCTTGCTTCCCACATCAAAATAGCCTGAGATAAAATATATGTGTTTGTTGTTATGCTTGTGTTAAAGGGAATAAGATTCCTCTCGAGTTCTCTTACACCTACCTTAAACATGTTGGAGAATTTGATGAAACAATGCTATGAACAACAATTAAAATTCCACCAAGAAAGGATGCTGCTTGGGTTCTCTCACACCTAACTTAGTCATGCTAGTCGAAATAGGATGCATTTTGGGTTCTCTCACACCTATTCTAGTAGCATTGGGATTTGTGTTTAATTGTGTTTATGTTGTGAAAGAATGATAGGATGCCTCTTGGATTATCTTACACATATTCTAAACATGTCATGTCAGATTTATAAAATAAGCAAACAACATTCTGAATGAAGAGAAGATTTTGAAGAATTGGAATGAAATTTTTGTTCTTTGATGATAATTATTTTTAAACTTGATTTTTATGGGTAATATTTCTTCAAATAGAGCCCATTAATTGGAAGCATCAAGTGTTTCCCCTTATAATCAATAAGCTGATAAGATCCTCCTTGGTAGGCCTTCTCTATGACAAAGGGGCCTTCCCAAGTGGGTTCAAACTTGCCTCCCATCTTCAATGGGCAACAATTAGTCTCCTTAGAACAAGCACAAGTTCTCCTACTTGGAAAGTTTTAGGGTGGGCCCGCTTGTTGTGAGCTTGAATCATTTTAGTCTTGTATAACTTGAGATTCTAGTACACCCGTAAGCATCTCTCCTCCAATACTTCAAGCTCTTCTAACTGTAACTTGGCATTCTACTCTGTGATTTGACTACCCATTGCTATCCTTAGTGATGAAAGCTAAACTTTTAATGATAGAATGGCTTCAGACCTATAAACTAAGGAAAATAAGGTAAACTGAGTCAGGGTCCTGTATATGGTGCGGTAGGCCCACAAAGCTTCAACTAATTACTCATGCCACTGTATTTTGTTGTCATCAAGAGTCTTCTTTAGTATCTGGATGAGAGTTTTATTGAATGCTCCGCTAAGCCATTTGCCTTGGGGTAGTAGATGGTGGAGTATCTCTAATCTATATTGTGTCTTCTAATGAAACTGTTAATCTTGGTGCTCTTGAATGTAGTACCATTATCAGATATAATTCATCGAGGCACACCCTGAACTTATATACGATATGGTTCCTAAAAAACTAGAGCACATGCTAAGTTGTGACCTGTCTGAGTGGGATTGCTTCCGCCCATTTAGAAAAGTAGTTGGTAGCAGCTAGGACGAACCAGTGACCCTTGGAAGAAGGAGGATCGATCGGACCCATGATGTTGGTACCCCAACACTCAAATGGCCATGAGGCCAAAGTAGGATGTAGAATGTTGGGTGGTTGATGTAAGACCACACCGTGTACTTGACATTGATGGCATCTCCTAGTCACGTTCATGCAATCTATGATCATCAAAGGCTAGCAATATCATAGTCTCTTAATCTTTGCTTTCATCTTCAGACCGGATTGTTGCGCTCCACATAGACCTGAATGTACCTCAGTTACAATGCCATGGGCTTCATGTTTATCCAAATAATATAACCACATTTGATCAAAAGACTGTCGGTACAAGGTGTCATCCATTAGAGCATATGAGAGAGCTCTCTATTTCACCTAATGGGCTTATGACTTTTCTTGAGGTAGTTTGCGATTGTTCAAGTAATCTATGAACGGTTTCCTCCAATCCAGCTTCTCATCCTTATTGGAAACAACAACCTCCCCTTCAAGAGAAAGTCTTTTGATAAGTTCAGCATCAATAAGTGATAAGACTTCTCTATTTTGGACCCTTATTGGAATGGACTCATCTTCCGGACATGCCAATTCTTTGGCTAGTTTGGCCAAAGCATCTGCTACTACATTCTCTTCTTGAGGGATCTTGTAGATGGTGACCTTAGGGATCTAGGCCAACAGCTTCATGGTATACTTGTGGTAATGATGAATCTTGGGTTTGAGAACCTTGTAAGACTCAGCAATCTGGTTGATGACCAGATGAGAATCATCATAGATATTGATGCTTTTGACACACACTGTGACAGCTAACTCTAGACCGATAATCAAAACCTCATACTTGACTTCATTGTTGGTGCAGGGATTGAAAAGATAGTATGAGAATCTCACACATCACGGTCTGGAGTTAAGAGAACTATTTCAACCCTTATCTTTCCTGGAAGAGTAGATCATGGTTTTTCTCCTTTATGAAAGGAAGCCGCACCATCAAAATACATCTCCCAATGGTGATTGTCAACCTCCCTTAAGTTCATGATTTGTTCGTCAGGGTGATCATCACTAAGTTGAGAATCAACAAGAAGTGGGTGTTGCTAAGAAATCTACTAACGCTTGTCCTTTTACGCATGGAGGGGGTATGAATGTAATATCAAACTATGAGAGAATCATGGACCAACGCGCCAACCATCTGGAAAATGTTGACCATGTCATGAGATACTGTAGTAGATTGATTCTTGAAATCAAGTCCACCTTATGAGAAAGCATGTAGTGTCATAGCTTTTGGGATGCAAAGATTAAAGCTAGGTAATATTTCTCAATAGGTTGGTAGTTTGCTTCAATAGGGATCAAACGATTACTGAGGTAGTAGAGAGAATTCTCCTTCCCTCATCATTGGCTTGGGCCAACAAAGCGACAAGGGAGTTACCCAGTGCAGCTCTGTAGAAGATCAACGGTCTACCCGAGATAGGGGCTGCTAGAACTAACGATTTCACCAAATACTACTTGATATCTTCAAAGGCATGCTAACACTTATCATCCCACTTGAACTTGACATCCTTTTTGACAAGTACTAAAATGATTTCCATCTCCCTTATAGGTTGGAGATAAAGCATCTTAGATACGCCAACCATCCTTGGAATGATCTGAGTTTAGTTAGGCTTTTAAGAGGTGGTATTTTTAAGATGGCTTTGATCTTTTCTAGATCTATTTCTATTTCCTGGTGTCGGACAACAAACCCAAGGAGCTTCATGAAGCTATTCTGAATGCACACTTCAGGGGGTTCATTTTGAGGTTAAGTTATCTTAACCATTCAAAAATTACTCTCAAGTCAAAAATATGGTCTTCCTTTTCTTTTTTTTTTTTTGACTACTAGATCATCAACATAGCACTCAACTTGATGATGAATGAGTTCATTGAATATCTGAGTCATGGCCCGTTGGTATGTAGCACCAACATTTTTAAGGCCGAAAGGAATGACCCTATAACAATATATTCTGATCGAAGTTCAAAAAGTAGTGTTTCTTTCATCTTCGATGGCTATCTTGATTTGGTTGCAGCTAGATGACCCATCCATGAAGGAGAATACTGCATGAGATGAGGCAATGTCCACCATTAATTCTAGTATAGGAAGAGGAAACTCATCCTTAGGGCATGCTTTATTTAAGTCCCTGAAATCGACGCATATGTGAATTTTGCCATTCTTTCTCTTAATTGGTAAGACACTGGCTAACCAGGTATGATATTTTTCTTCCCTGATGAAACCAACATCGATCAATTTCTTGACTTCAGAAATGACCTGTTGTTCGATTTCTAATCGCATGTGTTTAGAAGCTTGCTTGATAGGGTTAGCATTAGGGTATATTGCTAGTTTATGGACCACTATGTCAGGAGATAATCCAGGCATCTCTTCATAAGTCTATGCAAAGTAGTTCTTAAACTTAATCAATAGCCTAACTAAGTCATTGGTTTCTTCTTTGTTTAGTAAATAGCTAATGTACGTTGGGTGTGAATCTTCTTCCGTCCCAAGGTTGATCTCTTTAAGCTTTTCTATTATTGAATGTATTTCTTCTTCAAATTAGGGTGGTGCATCTTTGATTTGAAGATCATCTGGATCATCTAAAGTTTCTAAACACATTTTCTCATAAGAGTTAGTGTGATTGGAGAAGAACCTATCATATTCCAGATGATTGGTGACAATTAAGCAGTAATCATCGTTATTCACTAGACACACTATACCAAATCGTAGTCCTGATCTTGATTGTGCTTCCCTGTCTTTGTTGTTCCATAGATTTTTGAAGTACTCTGACTTGTGCTTAGACCATGTATAAGGAATCAAACCCTTCTTTGCAAGATTAAAAACATAAGGAAAATACCAATCAAAAGGTAATTCCATTAATTCTTTGTATGAATTATCCTCAAGTTCTACAACAGCTTCTGGACTTGAGGATGATGATCCCAATAGGAATCTCTTTGGCTTCATATCAGTGGAAGACCTAGGGGCTTCCTTAACTACTAAACTTTCAGCTTTTTGAGAGGAAAGTGAGGTTAGAGCTAAGGTTCCTAACTATTGTTTGATAGTTTCACATAAACTTGATTCGAATACATTCATGCTTTATCTGGAGGCAGGGGTTTCATTGCTATCCAGCTTGAGTGGCACCTCTAAGGAAACCCACTAAGAGGGGTTGGTTGGTATGCTAATCATATTAGACACATCCTCTGAGTTGGATTTCAAGTCTATGTGAATAGTATAGGTACTCATATGAACTAGAACATAACCCCTATTGGTTGGTAGCCAACCAGGGGGTCTTCCACCTCTGGAATTGCCTCTATTTTTGCCTCTACCTCTACCTAGTGGAGGTCAAGTCATCCTACCCATATGTCCAGATGATGGAATGAACTGTGGGTGGAATGCGACATGCGACTCTACTTCTTCCTTGGTGTCTTTTTCTTGTTCACTTGTTCTTTCATTTTTTTCTTTTTTTTTTCTCTTTTTCTTTTTCTTCTTTTTCTTTTGCATTTAAATTTGAATTTTGACCAAGTTCACAAGAAAAGGTGTTTTGAGGAAGATAGTATGTCGCACCTTCATATATCTCAACCTCTCTAACTGAAAATAGTTTTTTTTGTCTCCTTTGACATAGTACTCTATTCCATCCCTTTTGAACTTGATGCACTGATGGAGGGAAGATGGAATCATCTTGTTAATGTATCCAAAGCCTACCAAACAAAGTAGTGAATGAAGTATCCGAAAGTCTTCCATTCCCCTATCTCCAAAGGTAACACTATGGAACCTAAAGCTCTATTGCCTTGTTCATTGAATCCTCTCAACATCATCCGATCTCCTCAGAGTGTAGAGATGTCGATCCTCAAGTAGGCAAGGGTCTTTAGACTCATAATATTCATCGATGCACCTAGATCAAAAAGAACTCTAGAAAGTTTAAATTTGTCCATGTCTACTATAATGTAGAGGGGATAGTTATGCTCCATGTCCCCTAGAAGAAGGTCTTCATTTGTGAAAGTGACTCCCTGGGCTTCTCTTGAGTAATGTGCCTCCTCTCCAACAGTGGTCAGTTGAGCTAAGCATATTTTAGGATCAAGAAGAGCCTTGATTAATGATTCCATCATTTCTTTGGATAGGACAATGGCATCATATATACTTAACTTAGATGACAACTTTCTCAGGTGAGAGAGGATATTGTAATCCACTTTGGGCTGGTCCTCCACAAGCATATCCATAGGTGGAGCATCCTGTGGAGGGGCTTCTTGATCACTGGTACTAATGACTTGTTTTCCCTTATATTGAGGTGTTGCCCTAGAGGTAGAACCTTGCCACTATAGAGGTTGACTTCGGTGATTTCTTGTGATAAGCTAGTGGAAGATTCTACCTGCTTGTCAGGCTCACCTACAACTTCTCCTATAATCAGATGATTCCATGTCTATATCAAGAGGTGAACTTGTATTGTTCAGGGAAGAAAGATCCAACTCTGAATCAGAAAAAGGAAGATTGGAGTTGTTATAATTAGTGTTTAGACTTGAAGAGTTTTCTTGAAGAATAAAGTTAGGTAACCCATCAAGTGACATAGATATAATTCAAACTAGCTTTATTCCTTGATTTCTTAGATTTTAAAGGAGGCACATAGTAGAAATCCAATAAAGTAAGTATGGTGAGGGATTTGATGCCCTCATCCGTCGATACAAGATATCTACTAGAGGAAGAGCTAGTTGAAGTAGATGTGCTCGCTGAAGAAGTAGCTACAATGGTGGACTGGAGACTGGACTCGGTCGGTGGTTGCACTACTTAGCTATCCCAAGCTGGCAGAGGCTGATGCTACTGCTGCTGCTACTGTTGAGCTCCTAACTTCTTTAAGTTGTCCTGGACAACTTGCAAACCTTTCTTGATGTTGAGATTCAAGCTGCCTCAGGCACCTGCAGGAAAAGTTTCTTGATTTTGGAAATAATTTTCTTAGAGGTTCGGGATAAGGAGATATCCCAACCTTCTTTAATTTTGAGAGGATCACAGGCATCCCCAAGGATTACCCTAATGGAACTGGATGGTTATTCCACAAGGTATTCCTTTGGGAACTATGGCACCTGTCTTGAAGCTATGCTCAAGCCAATCCTTGAACATAAAGCAATCATCCAGAACATGCCCTAGCATGCGATGGTAGGGGAAAAAGTTAGGATCATTGCTCTTGCCCACTTCTTCTGGCCTTCTAGGCTCGGGTAGTTGAAAGTCAGGCTTCTTTAAGAGATTCTTAAAGATTTTTCTAACTACCTCCCTCTTAAATGAATATAGTTTGTTTAGTTTATCCATAAGAGTAGGTGGATGGTAGCTAGCTAGCGGTGGGTATGTGTACCACTGCTGCTGTGGATGTAGCTGAGGAGGAGGCAATGAAGGTAGTGGAGGTTGTTGTGGGGCCGATAGGATGGCTTAGGTGGTGGTAGAGGAGGTAGAAGTGATGACTGTGGAACTCGAGGTCTCTCATACTATTCTTTGGCTTGTTTCCCCTTGTCTACTGCTGTCACTGCTTTTGATTTTTTCTCATACACATTTTGGGGTTTTGGATTTGTTGATTGGTCTATAAAAGATAACTGTTTGGCTTCTTCTTGTAAGCTAGCCGCCTTATTGATTAGCTTCCCAAAGGTTTTGATAGTGAAACATTTGAGCATGAAGGCGACCGGGCCATGAATATTCTTTAGTAGAATTTCTATGGCATGCTGTTCAGACAGCTATGGTTCACATTTCATACTCAAATTATGCCATCTGAGAATATAATCAATGGGGGACTCACCAGGGTGTTGTTGAGCCACCAAGACCGCCTACAGTCACCCTTTGCTTTGAGCTACAATAAACCTCTTGATGAAGAGTTGCTCCAACTCAATAAAAAACTTCACTAAAATGTTAGAAGTTAAGCATACCAATTAAAGGCTGTACCTACTAAGCTGCTGACAAAAAGGCAAAAGAGTAAAGCATCACTGCCACTAGTGTTGCAACAACTAGCCTTAAAATTCTCTATGTGCTGCCTTGGGTTCCCGCTGCTATTGAAGCTTTTGAAAGAAGGTGGTATGAAACCCTTAGGATACTGGATGACATTAAATTCCTCTAGGTAGGGTCTCACCTTTGGAACTGATGATCCTCATCAGGCTTGAGCCAAAGCTTCTCTCACTTACTGCTCAACCATAGTTTTGATATCCTTTTCTTGTATGCAGATACTATCCACTACCTTTCTACATAAGTTGGTGCTGCCCTGCTCTACTGGTGATGTAGTCTTCGTTTGATCCAAGACATGTAATAACTCAGGTGGATGATGTACTGCTAGGGCTTGATTTTGTAATGCCAAAACTACTATCAGCATGTCTTCATGCCTCTTCCCCATCCTATCAATTTGTTCATCTTTTTTCTTTAGTTGTTGTGGGAGGTGTTGGGTCAAGTAGGTGGTATCTTCCTACATGGCCACATCACCTTCCAAATTTTGCTAATCACAGAGGAGTGAACCCCTAGTATCTATCATGTGTACTCCCACTGAATCCTCTAACACATCATCCTCATGGGGATCAAAACTGACCTTCTCATCCTCTAAGTCAAACCAGTCATATCCTAAGATCTCCTTCTTCTACACTAAATATTATTCTATGATGTCATCTAGGGATTAGTATAGCTAAATAGGTATAAAAGATCGAGGCTGACCAGTAATTGGATCATTTTCATGAGCGATGAATCGACCTATCTTTGCTTTGGAGAGAACCCTATGGTATGCTCACTAGAAGAAAGATGCTCTTGGCTGTCACTAGATCTAGGTGGAGTAGTACTCCTAGGAGGATCTATGGCCATGGGGGCAACTAAACTATCTCCTCCTCCTCCCTCGACTATTGCTATCTCCATAGCCTACTACGGTGGTGGTGGTAATGGCATGACTATGATGCTCCATGGTCACCATTCCTTCTTCACCATAACTAGGGTAAGAGGTCAAGCAGGAGAGCTCAGCCTCGCCACAGTTGGTGGTGTAGATGGAATGGGATCTCTTGGCCGTAGCTGGATCACTAATGGGGTTTTCTTCTCCCTCGACTACTGCCTTCATGGCCTTCATGGCCTTTTGAATTTGGAATCCATTTTCAATAAATTTGTGTATGTTGAAAATAGGTTCAAATATTTTTGGAGAGATTGATGCTTCCATACATACATATTTGAGTTTTGATTTTTGATTGTTTGGGGACCCTTCATTTAATAAATTTGAGTATGTAAAAGTAAAGGGTCAATTGATTTTGTTTGGATTTGATTTTAAAATTCACTTAGCAAATTTGGGTATGCTAAGTGAGGTGTTTGAAAACAATTTTCTTTTTTCTTTTGCTTGCTTGTTTGTGAATCATGTGAATTTGAAAATGGAGTCTTCACTTAGCAAATTTGGGTATGCTAAATGAAGAATCCAAATATTTTGTTTTATTTTTGAAAAGAGGATCTTTACTTAGCAAATTTAGGTATGCTAAATAAAGGATCCTAAGGTGTTCGATTTTGTTCTTTTGATTTTGAAAAGAGGATTTCTACTTAACAAATTTAGGTATGCTAAATAGGAAATCCAAATGTTTTGACAATTTTGAAAAGATAATTCCTTAGCAAATTTAGGCATGCTAAATAGAAGAAATCCAAGTGTGTTCTATTTTTGGTGGTTTTGAAAAGAGGATTCTTAGCAAATTTAGGTATACTAAAGAAATCCAAATGATTCTTTTAATTTTTGATTTTGAAAAGAGGATTCTTTACTTAGCAAATTTTATGCTAAATAAAGGATCCAAATGTGTTTTTGATTTTGGTGATTTTGAAAAGAGGATTCTTAGTAAATTTAGGTATGCTAAAGAAATCCAAATGTGTTTTGTTTTTGATGATTTTTTGGAAATAGGACCCTTTACTTAGCTAATTTAGGTATGCTACATAAAAGAAGTCCATGTGTTTCATGTTTTGTTGTTTTGATATTTGGAAAGTGGATTTTCACTTAGCAAAGTTTGGTATGCTAAATGAAGAATCCAAGTGTTGTTTAATTTTTGATTTTTAAAAAGAGGACCTTCACTTAACAAACTTGGGTATGCTAAATGAAGGATCCAAATGTGTTTTGTTTTGGTGATTTTGATTTTGAAAAGTGAATCTTTCACTTTAGGAAATTTGAGTATGCTAAATGAAAGGTCCAAATGTTTTTGATTTTTAATTTGGAAAAGGGGATCTTCACTTAGCAAATTTTGGGTATACTAAATGAAGAATCCAAATGTGTTTCATGTTTTGACTTTGAAAAAGAGGATTTTCATTTAGCAAATTTGGGTATGCTAAATGAAAGATCCAAATGTTGTTTTGATTTTTGAAAAGAGGATCTCCACTTAGCAAATTTGGGTATGCTAAATGAAAGATCCAAATGTTATTTGATTTTTTTAAAAGATGATTATTGGGTTTATTTTGAAAAATGAAAACCTTCATTCAATAAATTGAGTATATTGAATGGAGATATTAATTTGTGCTTTTGGAAAATATGATTGTTAATTTTGATTGAAAATGAAAACCTTCACTCAATAAGTTTGGGTATATTGAATGAAAGTGTCTATTTGTGCTTTTGGAAAATATGATTGTTGATTTTGATTGAAAATGAAAACCTTCATTCAATAAATTTGAGTATATTGAATGAAAGTGTTCGTTTGTGCTTTTGGAAAGTATGATTGTTGATTTTGATTGAAAATGAAAACCTTCATTCAATAAATTTGGGTATATTAAATGAAAGTGTTCATTTGTGCTTTTGAAAAATATATTTGTTGATTTAATTTTTGGAAAGTGAAGTCCTCATTCAATAAATTGAATGAGGAAGTTCACTTGTGTTTTTTTTTTTTTGAAAAGAATGATTTTGGATTTTATTTTTGAAAAGATCCTACATATAACAATCATGAAGATTGTTAGATGAGGTCGGTTTATGAAAATTTTTGTGTAAACATTTTATTATGTGCATTTTGAAAAAATGCTTTTTAAAATTTGTTATTTTTTTGAAGATTGTTAGAAATCTAGGGCTTACAATTTCATAACATAAGATCATGGAACTGCTTAAGAGGTGAGAATTTATGCTTGTAGCCCGCAAAGGGGAGAAGCGACATTCAGAACATGAATCTAGGGAGCTTTGTCGAGGGCCAAAGAACAACCTAAATCTAAAGTGAAAATGGGCATTTGGTTCATCTCCACAAAAGAGGATAAACCACTCGATTGTTGGACTTACAACCGTCTGGCGGTGGCTGCCAACTAACTCCTCCTATGGTTTTAAATTCATGTAGACAAGTCATATGCTTTTGTACGATAGCTAAGCTATTTTTATTTAGAAAGAGACTAAGTCCTTAAACACACTCCCTAAGAGATAAGATCATGTAGGGCATGAGTAATGACTTACATCTAATGTAAATTTTTCATATATTTTATTTTCATTTTTGGACAATTCATTTGACTCATAGATTCATATACTACCGATAAATTAGATTATGGGCCAAAATCAACAAGAAAGAAGGTGTGTTTCCACCATGGCTCTCAAAGATCAAGCCAAGTTCCCTGGCACGGGTGGAAGCTCTTTATAAGCAAGAGTGAAGCAAGATGCTTTTATGCATGATATGAAAACATATAAAATCCAGCTAAGGGGTTGTTAATTCTTTTATCTTGATTTATAACCTAGGCTTTACGTGAAGTTATGAGTTGTTAATTTTTTATTTTGAGTTGGTTAGTTGGATAGAAAATTTATTTTTTCTTAAGAGCCTAATTGTCATCCAGGCCATACATCAAAGCAAGGATGAAATTAGGAAAAACATTTCATCTTAATGCACAAGCTAAACAAACATTAAATACTTTATAAAGCTAACGCAAAAGAATAAGAGGCTTTTTGTGGTCGGGCAACACTGCACAAACTCAAAAAGACAAATGTGGGTAGCCGAGCTCTACCCTTATACAACCTGGATTATAAATGAATTAATTACAATTAAGCAAGGAAATTCATGTTATGGTGGTCTTCATTCTTCATTTCTTCTTTCTTCTTTTCTTCATTTCTTTCTTTCTTTCTTTCTTTCTTCTCTTCTTTCTTCTTTTGACTCCTTCTTTTGGTTGGTTGGGATGTGGATGCTAACTTCACATGGTACATAAGATATAATCTTATGACCAATGTTCATCCTAATCCCCCATAACATTCATTCCAAATCCTAATTACAAAATTACAAGAAAAAGGGAAATATAAATCTAACTAAAATATGTAAAATAGAGATTAGCTAAATAAACCACACAACCCGAAGCAAGTATATGAATAATTTAGACTTAACACCCCACACATGGGTAACCAAGTCCACGACCTATTTTGAATTATTCTTAGGGGAATAAGCAACCTGCACATCAAAAGTAGTTATATTTTAATTACAACGCCCCTTAAGCATAATTCCCTATAGAAGATAATGGTTAGACTAAGATCGCCCTACCATTCAGTCTAAGTACATACACCCTAACATCTAGACTAAAATATCACATCACAAAATAAAAATAAACATCAAACCATGCACCACCCTAACATAAGACTAGAAATGGTGTTTTAGTCTAATGTGTGTGTCATTTAAGGCTTGTGTGGTATGTATTAGCTAGGCTTTAGGGTTAGAATTTTCTAAGTGTGAAGAATTCAACTTAGAGGGTAGTTTAATTTAAGTGATTTAGTTGATTTGGTTGATTTTATTTTATGGTTTGATTTGGTTTGAATGAACCTACTCTTAATTACTAAGTTTTAAAGAGAGGGAAAAGAGAAGAAAACTTTTCTTTCCTCCCTTCCTTAAGAAATTTCTAAAGTAGATCCATTAGTGATTTTTCTTTGGTGAATTTTTTATTATGTGTTTTAATTAATCCTAAGTTTATATGGACTCTAAACAAACATATTCAATAAGAAAGACATTTTAAGATTAATTAAAGTGAATTGCTATCACAAAACACACAATACTTTATTTCTTTCCAACATGTGTAACATGCATATGGATGAATCCTAAGCATATCTATACATGCAAATGGAAATGTTAGCACACCTTTATGATGAATTCTAAGAGATATTGTGTATGAAAATTTGGAATGTTTCATGTATGGATGTTTTTGTTAAGTAGAAAAGAGGAATTCTTCTATCTATTATTCATATGCACATTTACATGTATGAAAGACATAAGTGAGTATGACACCATTGTTCTACACCAGGGGTGTAAGGTATAAGATCTACTTGGGGTTACATAAAGCCTCACAACCCCAGGATGTTTAGACTAATATACAATTTTTCTTAAATACATGTGCATGTACAAAAAGAAATGCATGGAAAGAAAATCATGCAAAGGTTTATGTTTGTTTGTTTGATTTTGGTTGTTTAATTTATATGTGCAAATGTGAAGGTCCCTCTTAAATGATAACATAGGAATGAATAGGAATGGATTTAAGCAAGTGTTATGTTCTTTTCAAATGAACTATACACTTTGCAAATCCTATTCAAGACTATGCTAAAGGAGAAGAGAAGGAAAAGTCACACAATGCACATCTTAGATTATACTCACAAGCAATCTCATAAGTAATTATAAGTAGCATACCTTTCATTTACAATGTTTGATTTATAAGTTTTGAAAGTAATTTTGGATTTAATAGTGATAATAGCCATTCATATTCTTACTTGAGCCAAAACATGCAATTTGACATAAAGGAAATATTTCATTTTAAATTTATTTTTCAGAAGAAATGAATGCATGATTTCATATGACATACACATTTAGCATGCTAGGAAAGAAATAAAGTGATTTATGCATGTAACTTCATTCACCCTAATTAATTCCTAAAGATAATCCTATGGAATAAGATTATTTAAAGTGAATCAAGGTTTGTTTAAGGAGATTTTAATTTTATTTTCAATTTCATTTAATTTAAAATGTGAAAAGTTTGATGGTCCTAAACCATTCTCCCATGTGTATGCTATTTTAGTTTAATTTTTAGTTGATTAGATTGATTTTATGCTTTGGTTAGGTTAAGGTGTACATTAAGTCCATTAATTACCCCTTACCTACACCACTTTACCATATTTAACCAAATAATTATGAGCCAATGTATGACATAAAACTATAAGGAATTTAAATCAGCAATGCACCTAAGAAAGAAAGGGGCCTAATGCATTTGGCTCACAATTAATGATTAATTAAGCTAAAGGGTTTAGTTTAAGTATTTTCATAACCCTTCCCACACATATGGGTTAGATATTATTTCCTTAAGCTACTTAGGTTATTGAATACCTAAGTATCTACCCAAGAAGGAATTGATTAAGTTCAAATTGATTTGATTTTAAAATTTTGATTAATTAAGCCATTTAATAAAGTGATTAAACTTTTAATTAATTGGCACCTTAATTAGATTTTTATCCAAATGAAATAAACTTAGGGGGAAAGATTTGGGAAAGAACTCCTAATCTCATTCCCCAAGTCCATTCACTTTTCTAAGATAATTAGCAAACTTAATTAATAAATTTATCATTATTTAATAGGTTAATTAATCATTTAATTAATTAAGAGAATAATTAGGAGTGAATCAAGCAATTCCTCTAATTAAACCATTTATAAATCCCAAGAAAATTAGGGGAGACAGAAGTCATCCACTAAATATATCTGAGGAGTTTGAAATTAATCAATAGAATAATTAGAGAGTAATTAACTTAATTATATTCCCAATAAAACCCAAATTGCATGAAATTTACTGTTCAAAATCAATTAAACTTAATTTTATATTATTCTCTCTTTGAAATATCTTCAAAATGCATTTGAGTTTGTGTTTTTTCTGATATTTCTACATTTATTTATGAATTTTTGAAGATTCTATGATTAAAACTTAATTAAAACCCCTAATTATATAACTACTTCATTGACGCCATGTGGATCACTAACACGGCACGCGGTGCAACGGGATTGGTTATTTAAGTTATCACATCCAATTCCACATCAGCTGACGGTGCTATGCAGTTTCTCCCTAGACCGTCCAATCAAAGATCAAATGGCTAGGATTAAACTCATGATTCTAAAAGGATAAATTATAGGATCTAGCATATTTTGATTAGGATCGTCCATCCAAAACATATGGGATGGATGGTCCTTGATTCATCCTTGCCCTCACCTATAGGAGATGGAAATCTTCCATCTTCCATGGCTTGATCTAAACATTGAGCTTAGGAGACCAATCACACCTCTAGAGCAAGAACAAAGACATCCAATAGTTGAATTGCAATGGGGTGAAACTTTCTTTCAGAAAGGACCAAAGAATCCTACATTTAAGCTCGATTTTGATCCATACCTCACCGGAGGCTATCACCGATGCTCCCAACCATCGAGGTAGCTTCGTTTAGTGGAGATGAAGCCCTATTGAAGGTTTGAGGGCTTGAGGTGAAGTGGATTACTCAATTGGCCAAACTCCTCCTCCTAGGCTTGTGGCTTTGATCAAACTCCTTCCTCCCATGCCTTGGAAGCTTGGAAGAAGCTTTGGATTAATTTGATTGGGTCCTCTGAGGGTTCTTGCAAGAGAAATTGGATTGAAGTTGGGTATTGGATGAGTTGGAAATTCTCTTGAGCTCCCCTATTTTTGGCTTTAAGAAATCCAAAATGAGAATTCAAAGTAAGTTGAAGAAGCTTGGAGGAAGTTGGAGAAGCTTTCTTTGAGTTCCCTAAGCTCAATCGAGTGTGAGTCCATGAATTCAAGTGAAATTAGAGGAGTATATCTCCCCACTCAAGGATCAGATGATCGAACTTACACATGCCATTTTGATCAAATTGGCTTGATTGATTGAGTTTGTTAGGCCATTTTTAGTGGCATGTGGTTCAATTTTGGCAGAGGAAGGGAGTGGAGAAGTTTCCATGTGCTCACTTGAGTGGGGGAGTGATCCCATGTGAAGAAATTCCCATTGGGTGGTCAGTTTGGCCATGGGTTGGGTCAAGGCTGACCTAAACCCATTTGGTCATGTGCACCATGTTCATTAGTGTCCATTTGGTCCACTAAGAGAGTGCCAAGTGGCCATGAAAAGGATATGACCAAATTCAAGTGGAATTTGCCATAGGTTACCCTTGACCTAGGGGTAAAATGGTCATTTGATTTTGATTTCATTTTAGGCAGATTTAGAATAGTTTGAAATTAGGTTGGTCCAAATTTCAATGAATTTGGAGATGATTTGATATCATTTGGCTCATGTTGACCCATTTAGGTCAAAAGGGGTCAACTTGGGTCAAGTTCATATGACCAATTGAAATGTTTTGGTATCATTGGTTTGGTTTAATTTGATTTATATTTGAATTTGGTTCATTTGATTTCATTTAGGTCAAATGGGTCAAGTTGACCAATTTGACCTATTTGATCTAATTGTGTTAGGTCATGAGTTAGTTTAGGTTTGGTTAGTCATTGAAATATTTTGCAAGCTTTGGTTTTAATCAATTTTGGTTTGATTTGATTTTGGCTCAATTTGACCTCTTAGGCCAAGCTGGGTTCATGGTCAATTGGACCAGGTTGGGCTTAGTTGGCCAATTGAGGCTTTGGTCAAGTTCAATAAGTGGTTTAGAATGAATTTGACTCATTGGTTGCAATCAATTTGGCTTAAATCAAGTTTTGACACATTTTGACTTTTTTAGGTCAAGTTGGGTCAACTTGGGTTAAGTGGCCAATTGGGCTAGGTTAGGCTCAAATGATGACTTGGTCAATTTCAAACATTGATCATGAATTAGTTTTGATCAATGGTTTCAATCAATTTGGCCTATGGTGAATTTTGGCTTGTTTAGGTTTCATTTGGGTTATGTGTTGACTTGGTTTGACCCAATTTGAGTAATTGATCATTTTATGATGATTGTTACTCACAATGTGAGGCTTAAGTGGGCTTAGTTCAGTCCAATTTTGGTAAGATTAGAATTTAGCTCAAAAGGGTGCTTTAGGTCACTTTGGGTCAAGTGAGCCTAAGTGAGTCAATTGACTTGATCAAGGCTTGATTCAAGTTTGGTTGAACTCACATATAGACTTATGATTGAAATATAAATCCATTTGCAAGTGATTTGAAGTCAAATGAGTTTTGATTCATTTAACAATTTCAAGTTCAAAGGAATGAGCATGGGTTTGATTTGGATTTGAGTTTTGAAGTTGGTTTAGGTTGTTTGAATTTATATTTCATTTATATTTGTGAATACAAATGAGAATAGAAATGAATTATGAAAAAATCTTTTGAATTTGAGTTGATTTGGATTTGATTTGAGCTAAGTCCATAAGAAGAGATCAAAGTGACTTAGGAAGGATTTTGGATTTGAATTATGGATTTAGTTTTAGTTATTTGAATTTTATTTCATTTATATTTGTGAATATAAATTAAAATATAAATGGGCTGTGAGAAAATTTCTTGAGTTTGAAATGATTTGAATTTGATTTGGGCTTGGTTTAAGTTTGGAGTTTGACTTGAAAGAAGGAAGTGAGGATTTGGTTTAGGCTATATGGTAGGCAGTTTTCCTAACACCCCTAAGGCATGACCTATTCTTATGGCTAACTCTTCTAAGTCTCTAGGGTTAGGTTAAGTGTTCACCTAATCACTAGAAGTATCTTAAGACTAAGGAACTCTTAGTGTCTAAGAGGAATCCTATGTCTAAGATAGAAAGGTTGAGAGCTCATTCTAAAACTGAGGTCAACACCTATATACGATATGGTTACTGAAAAATTAGAGCACATGCTGAGCTATGACCTCTCTGAGTGAGATTGCCTCCACCCACAAGGAAAAGTAGTCAGTGGCAGCTAGAATAAATCGATGACCCTTGGAAGAAGGAGTACTGATCAGGCCCACTATGTCGGTACCCCCAACACTCGAATGGCCATGAGGCCAATGTAGGATGTTGAATGTTGGGCAATTGGTGTAGGACACCATGCCCCTGACATTGGTGGTATCTCTTAGCTACGTCTATGCATGTGATCATCCAAGGCCAGTAGTATCCTAGTCTCTTGATCTTGGCTCTCATTTTAGGATTGAATTGGTGAGCTCTGCATAAACTTGAGTGTACCTCAGTCATGATCTTATGGGCTTCGTGTTTTTCTAAACAATGTAACCATGTGTGATCGAAAGACCGTCGGTATAAAGTGTCATCCATGAGAGCGTATGAGATAGTTCTCTACTTCACCTGATGGGCTAATGACTTCTCTTGAGATAGTTTGTGTGTATTTAGATAATCCATTAATTGTTGCCTCCAATCTGACTCATCATTCTTTTTGGTAATGGCAACCTCCTCTTCAAGAGAGAGTCTCTTGATGAGTTCAGTATCAATAAGAGATAGGACTTGTCTATTTTGGAACCTTATTGGTATGGACTCATATTTTGAATATGTCAGCTCTTTGGCAAGCTTGGTTAATGCATCTGTTACTGTGTTTCTCCTCAAGGGATCTTGTAGATGGTAACCTCTGTGATTTAGGCCTGCAACTCCATGTTATACTTGTGGTAATGATGGAGCTTAGGCTTCAAAATTTTATAGGACCCAACAATTTGGTTGTTATCTAATTGAGAATCCTAGAAGATGTTGATGCTCTGGATGCATAGTATTATGGCTAACTCTAGACCGACAATCAGAGCCTCATATTCAGCTTCGTTGTTAGTGCATGGATTGGACAGATAATATGAGAATCTCATCACATCACAATCTGGAGTTAGAAGGACTATTCCTACCCCTGCCATTCTTGAAAGAGTATATCGTGGTTCTTCTCCTTTTTGAAAGGAAGCCGCGCCATCAAAATACATCTCCCAGCAGCAGATGCTAGTGTCCCCTAAGTTCATAATTTGTTTATCGGGGAGGTCATCACTAAGCGGAGAATCAGTAGGAATTAGGTGTGCTGTTAAAATTCATTAGTGCCTGTCCTTTCACCGTACGGAGGGGTACGAATGTTATATCAAACTATGACAAAATCACAGACCAATGCGCCAACCGTCTGGATAGCGTTGGCCATGTTATGAGATGTTGCAGTGGATTGATCCTATAGATCAAATTCACCTTATGAAAAAGCATGTAAAGTCATAGCTTTTGGGATGCAAATATTATTGTTAGGCACTGCTTTTTAATAGGTGGATAATTTTTTATAGCAAGGATTAAACAATGACTGAGATAGTAGAGTGTATTCTCTTTCCCTTTTGTTATTGGTTTGAGCCAACAAAGTGCCAAGAGAGTCGTCTAATGCAGCGATATATAATATCAATGGCTTGCTTGGGATAGGGGCTACTAGAACTACATTGTCATCGGGTAGTGCTTGATGTCTTCGAAAGCATGTTGACACTTGTCATTCCACTTGAACTTAGCATTCTTTTTGACAAGTGCTGAGAATGGCTAGCATCTTCCTGAAATGTTGGAAATAAAATATCTTAGATATGCCAACACCCTTGAAATGATTTGAATTGAGTTAGACTTTTAGGGGGTGGCATTTCTAAGACAGCTTTAATCTTCTCTGAGTCAATTTCTAATGCATGATGCCGAACAATAAAATCAAGGAATTTCCCTGAACTTACTCCGAATGCACACTTCAGGGGATTCATTTTAAGGTTAAATTGTCTTGATCATTTGAAAACTACTCTCAAGTTAAAGAGAAGGTCTTCCTTTTCTTTACTTTGACTACAAGATCATCAATGTAACATTCAACCTGATGATGAATGAGTTCGTTAAAGATATGAGTCATGGCCTACTAGTATGTAGCACCAACATTTTTAAGGCTGAAAGGCATGACCTTATAATAATAGATTCTGATTAGGGTTCAAAAAGTGGTATTTTCTCTTCCTCGGGGGCCATCTTAATTTAATTTTAGCCAGATGACCCATCCATGAAAGAGAATACGACATGAGATGAGGCAATGTCCACCATCAACTCTAGTATATGAAGTAGAAATTCATCCTTAGGACATGCCTTATTTAGATCCCTAAAATCAATGCATATGTGAATTTGCCATTCTTTTTCTTAACTGGAATGACACTAGCCAACCAGGTGGGATATTTTTCTTCCCTGATAAAGCCAACATCGATCAATTTCTTGATTTTAAAAATGACTTGCTGCTTAATGTCTAATCGCATGCATCTAGGTGCTTGCTTGATAGGGTTAGCATTAGGATCTATTACTAGTTTGTGGACTGCTACGTTAGGAGATAAACCAAGCATTTCTTCATAACTCCATGCAAAGTAGTCCTTAAACTCAATCAATAGCCTAACTAAGTCATTGGTTTCTTCTTCATTCAACAAGGAACTGATGTATGTCAGGCATGGATCTTCTTTTGGTCATAAGTAGATTTCTTTGAGTTTGTCGATAGTTGATCTGATTTATTCTTCAAACTCTGGCGGTGCATCTTTGACTTCAAGATCATTTGGATTATCTGAAGTTTCTAAGCACACCTCCTTAGATGAGTTAGCATGATTTGAGAAGAACCTATCAGACTCCGAATGATTGGTGATGACTAGAAAATGGTTGTCATCATCGACTGGACCCACTGTGCAAAATCTTAGTCCTGGTCTTGATTGAGAATATATGCTTTGGTTATCCGATCACCTTTCAAAGTAATCCGACCTGTGTTTAGAAAAAGTATGTGGGATTAATCCCTTCTTTGCTAAGTTAAGAACACAAGGTGAATACTAATCATAAGGCAATTGTATTAAATCTTTATATGAATTATCCTCAAGTTCTACATCGACTTTCTGACTTGAGGATGATGCTCCCAATAAAAACCTCTTTGGCTTGACATTTGTAGATGACTTTGGGGTCTCCTTAACTACCAAACCCTCAACTTTCTAGGAAGAAAGTGGGGTTAGAGCTAAGGTTCCCAACTATTGCCTGACTATTCTACATAATACTAATTCAAATACATTAATGCTTTGCTTGAAGGCTTGGTCTTCATCGATATTGGCTCAAATGTCACCTCCAAAGGGACTCGCAGAGAGGGGTTGGCTGGTGTGCTAACCACATGAGACTCATCCTCCGAACTAGACTCTAAGTCTATGTGGATGTGAGGTACTCATGAGTCGGAACATAGTTCCTCTTGGTGGCACCGACAGGAGGTCTTCCACCTTTAGAACTGCCTTTGGATCAACTTCTTTCTCTCCCAAGTGGAGGTCGAGTCATCCTACCCATGTGTTCATATGAAGGAACAAACTGTGGATGGAATCCAACATGTGGCTCTACTTCTTCTTTAGTGTCCGATTCTCGCTCAATTGCATTTTCATTTTCATTTTCATTTTTTTCTTTTTCTTTTTCTTTTTCTTTCCATTTTCTTTTTCTTCTTCTTCTTTTTCTTTTATTTTTGAACATTGACCAAGGTCGTGAGAATAGACTTTTGATTTTGAGGAAGGTAATAGGTTGCGTCCTCATATATCTCAACCTCAGTAACTAAAAATGGCTTCAAGTCTCCTTCGACACAATACTCGATTCACCTCTTCAGAATTTGATGCATTGATGTAAAGAGGATGGAACCATTTTATTTCCATGTATCCAAGGCCTACCAAGCAAAGAAGTGAGAGATGTATCTAAATCAATTATGTAGAACTTGGCTTCTATCTTCCAGTCATCTATCTCTAATGGCAGCACTATAGAGCCTAAAGCCCTGTCACCTTGCTCATTGAATCCTCTCAATATCATCTGATCTCCTTGGTGGTTGGAGATATCAATCCTTAGGTAGGCAAGGGTATTTAGACTCATAATGTTCACTGATGCATTTGGATCAACTAACATCCTAGAGAGTCTGAATCTACCTTTATTCATTGTGATGTAGAGGAGATGGTTATGCTCGATTTTCCCCAAAAGAAGATCTTCATAAGTGAATGTAACTCTACGTGCTTCTCTTGAATAACATGCCTCCTCTTTAATAGCGGTCAGTTGAGCTAAGCATATTTATGGATCGAGAAGGGCTTTGATCAATGGCTCCCTCATCTCTTCGGATAAGACAAGGGCATCATATATGCTTAGCTTAGCTGGCAACATTCTCAGGTGAGTGAGGACATTGTAGTCAACTATGGGTTAGTCCTCCAAAAGCATATTCGTAGGCGAAGCATCCTGTGGAAGAGCTACTTGATTGCTAGAACCAATGATTTGCTTAACCTTATCTTGAGGTGATATCCTAGGAGGTAGAACTTTGTCACTACGAAGGTTGACTTCAGTGACTTCATAAGATGGTTTAGTGGAAAGTTCTACTTGCTTATCAGGTTCACCTACAGCTTCTCCTATAGGATCATCGAAGTCAGATGACTCCAAATCAACCTCAATGGGTGAACCCGAGTGAATCAGAAATGGATAATCCATTTCCAAATAAGAAGAAGAGTGATTGAAACTAGAGTTATTATTAATTAGACTTGGAGAGCTATCTATAGGAATAAAATCAGGCAGGTCATCAGAAGTGACACAAATGGAAGTGAAATCAACTCGCTTCATTTATTTCTTAGATTTGGATGAAGGTATAAAATATAAATCAAGTAAAGTAAGCAGAGTGAGGGATTTGGCACCTCCATCTGCTGATACAATATAGTTACTAGAGAAGAGCTGTCTAGAGGAACTGTAGCTGCAACTATGGAAGGAGTGTTGGAAACGATCGGTGGTTGTGCTACTATACTATCCTAAGCAAGTGGAGGCTGTCATTGCTGTTGCTGGGCTCCTACCTCCCTCAAGTTGTCTTTAATAACTTGCAAACCTTTCTTAGAGTTGGAGGTTTGAGCTGCCTCACGCACCTGCAAGGGTAATTTCCTGATCTTAGAAATAATTTTCTTGGCGGTTCGGGATAGGGAGATATCCCAACCTTCCTTTATCTTAAGAAGATCGCATGTATCCCCAAGAATTACTCTGACATAACTAGAAGGTTATTCTAACATGCATTCTTTAGGGATGACGATGGCACCCGACTTGAAGCTACGCTCAAGCTCCTTAAAGGTAACACAATCTTCTAAGACATGGCTTAACATGCGGTGGTAGGAGAAATAGTTTGGATCATGACTCTTGCCCACTTCCTCCATCCTCTTAGGCTCCGGTAACTGGAAATTAGGCTTCTTTAAGAGATTCTTAAAGATCTTTCTAACTACCTCCTGCTTGAATGAATAAGATTTGTTCAATCTATCGGCAAGAGTAGGTAAGTAATTGCTACCTAGTGGGGTGTAGGAATATTGCTACTGATGATGCTGATGAAGAGGTGGCGTGGCAGCGTGTGGCCTTTGAGGTGGCCTATTTGATGACCGAGATGGTGAAAGAGGAGGTGGCGGAGGAGACCGCTGAGCTTGAGGCCTATCTAATTGAACCTAGCTGGCTGCTTCCCTTGTCAACTGCTATGACTACCACTAGTTTTCTCAAATTCCCTCTAAGGTTTGGGCTTGGCTGACTGGTCCTAGAAAGGCAACTATTTGCCTTCTTATTATAAACTAGCCACCTTGTTGATTAATTTCTTGAAGGTTTTGATTATAAAACTCTTGAGCATGAAAGCAACTGTGCCATGGATGATTTTCAGGAGAATCTTTATGGCATGCTATTCAGATAGTTGTGGTTCGCATTTTATTCTCAGGTTTCATCACCTAAGAATGTAATCAACAAGTGACTCATTGAGGACTTGTGTCACTACAATAAGATCGCTTACAATAACCCTTTGAGGAGATCCAACAAATCTCTTATTGATGATGTGCTCCAACTCAGCAAATGTCTTTACATAGCCATTGGACAATTTGGCATACTAGTCAAATGCAACACCCGCCAGACTGCTAACAAATAATCAAAAAAGAAGGGCACCACTACCTTCAGAATTGCAGTTGCCAGACCTGAAATGTGTAATTTATTGGCGAGAGTTCTCACTGTCATCAAAGATTTTAAAAGATGGAGGCACAAAACTCTTAGGATATTGGACTGCATCAAATTCTTTCGAGGATCTACCCTTTAGAATAGATGAGCCACCTCGGGCTTATGCCATCTCTTTCTCTCTCTTATTGCTCCACCAACTGCTTGATATCTTTTTCATGCATGGAGGTGCTATTCACCACCTTCCTATACATGCTACCACTATCTTCCTTTACGAGAATGCACCTAGGATGATCTGAGGTATGTACCAACTCTGCTCTGTCGGCTACTATGGGAGAAGGCTGTGAAACCGGGGCTGAATTCTACAATACTGAAACCATTGCCATCAACTCCTAAATCTTCTTCCACAGCTCAGTCAAGGAGTAGGGCCATCAATAAGTCGGTCCTATCGACCGGTGGCAGACAACCGAAATCAACTAGGGAGGCCGCAAGTGCTGCAAACCTCTTCATCCCTACTCCCTGGAACTACTTTGGCTTCTGATGCTCTATCCATGCGGATCTGCTAACACTCCTGGGAATGATCATCCTCAAATTAAACAGTGTGCCAGACTCTAAGCGTCTATGGGCTCTGCCAACCTGGCGTAGTACCGTCCGTAGATCGTCATAGGACTTTCTCCTATCCCTAGCTAGAATTTCACTATATCAAAAATTTAAAGTACAAGGATATTAATTCTCCTTTATTTGGGAAGCAGTACAAAAATCAATATTAGTACAAAAGTGTTGAAAATATGAAAAGAGTAGAAAAGCTCTCCCCCTTCTCAAAAATTCACCTTTTTATAGGATCAAAGGATAGTTAATTATAGAAAGAACATCTTAGCTAAGTCAATTTCATAAGAGAGGACTTGCTTGTGAATGTGAGTGTTCCATATTGAGTGATGAATTCTCATGTGTTGCTGCCAGTTTTGGTGGGATGAATTATTTGGTGTGTATTTGATTGCACAATTGCCCGCATGTGGGCAAGTCTTTAGATGTGAAGTTGATCACTAGATATTAATTACTTGATTAGGATGTTCTTTTTCTCACTCTTTCCTGCTTAGAGTGAGTCTTTATAAGCGAGTGAACTACTTGTTCAACTTTTGCTCTTTTTGGTTGGATGTTCTTATGTTGACCCTTTGTCGCTCATGAGCACTCATTGGGTCAATGCGCACTCCATGGGTGTACATTTATCATCCCGAATTCTTCTATTCCTTGTAGAAGTGACACATAAAATGGACAAAAGAATAAAAGCATATATTAATTATTAGCAGTCAAAAAAAGACCATAAATATTTTATGTCACATCACCTTTGAATTTGTCCATTCCTTTGGAATTTTCTCGTGCTCTGGGCTATAAAAGGAATCCAAGCCTTAGCCATTTTTTTGTCATGATTTTCTTTGATTCATCTCGCTATTTTTTATCAAGTTCTTTTTTTTAATAGAGTGAACATTTGTTATGGACTCTAAAAGACCTTGTGGTGATATTGATCCTACCGAGTTTTGGTTTAGTCTGTAGAGGAAGAAGAAAAAGATAAAGAAGAATTGGAGAAGTTGTTGTAGCACTTCCTCACGAGGTGAGTTCTCTCACTCCGATCACCAGTGAAACTACTTCTCTAGCTAAGGACTCGCGTGTAGAGGCGTGTGTGGAGGGGAATGCTATTGTAGAATTGGTGGACCTCTCTCCAAAAGTTTGTCGAGTGTTCAGAAGGAAGGTGAGGATTTTCTTTCTATTCGATGGAGGAAGGTTGTGGTGAGTAGGTAGGCGAGAACCTTGCTTCACCTTTTGCAACTATTTTTTACACAATCCAATGTAATCTTTTTATTATCGCAGTTGAGAATGTTGAGTGTTTGTAAGTAGTGTGAGATGATGGACAGTTGATAGCTCCCGCGAGCATTCCTTTATTCGTAATTGATGATATCACTTCCTGTCGCATAGGGGCAACTTCAATAGAAGAGGTTCCTGTTGTCGCCGACCTACTAATGGCTTCGTTGAGTGGTGACTTGGAGGCTTTAATTTTTTCTTTGGGGGTAGATATCTCTTTATTGGAGAAGGAATTGACAACTCCATCTTTCTTGATCATCGGAGCGATGAGCTTCACCTCAGCTATTATTCAAGAAATTATGGAGGGCTTTCTTTCATCGACTCATTGCAACAATGACAACTCCTAGAAGAATTGAGTTATCCCACCCAAGGGGAGGTGATGTTGAAGCGGAGCTTGGGTCGTCCTCCTTTTTTGTCAATTTCATTTCTTTGTAGTGGTAAGTAACTCTCCTTGAGGAAGGCACGAGCTTGGTGAGATAGGGGGTAGTCAAGTTACAGAAGAGGTTAAAGGCTGTGAAAGCTAAGCCACAATGGAGGTTGATGGCTGAGGAGGTTGAGTTGCAATTGAGGTTAGTGGCTTTGGAAGATTAATCTTAATGAAGGTTAGGCTACCATGAAAGTTGAGTTGACTATGCTTCATCACTACGTCAAGTTGAGTGGGTCATCTCTCTTCATCGTGGGTATAAACTATATGTTTGATTACCTGCCAATAAAGGAGCATTCACTGACGAATGACACTTAGACCTAATAGTTAAGCAATTTTAAAAAAAAAATGCAAAATAGAATAGAGGTGAGTGATGTAAAACTTTCTATTATTATAATAAAATAATATTTGTCTAAATAAAAGAAATGCTTATATTTCTTTCTTGCCTTTTCTTTTATGCCGAGTGTTTTAATGCCTTGTGGTTGCGAGTGAAATTTTTAAATGCTTTTGTTGTAAATTGCACCTCGTAAAATTTATGCAAAATTTGGTATAATTTTTTCATTGATGTGGCTTCTGTATTCTTGAGATCTTTTTACCATGCTTATAAATTCTCTTTATCGTGGTTGGGTAAGTCTTTATTACATTCCTTCTATTTTAGGGTTTGTTTGGGGCAACTGTAGTTTTTTGAAAAATTGGGTGTAAAGCTGCTGTAGGGAAAGCAACTTTTAAAAAAGTTGTTGTGGGTGTTATAAATAATTTTTTAAAAAATTTAAACAGCGGTTTTTTGATAGCCACCATACTCTAACAGCTCTAGTTCCCAAGAGTAGCTTTTCACCATAAAGTTTTTTGAAAAGCAGCCAAAAACCTAGTAGCCAAATGCAACTGTTGTTGCTTTCTGACTATTTTTTGAAAAGCAAAGCAGCCAGAAAGTTATCCTGAACACACCCTTAGAGCGAGTAGATTTTTATTTGAGCTAGTTTCTTTCTTTCTGCTCACCAACCCTTTTTCTTATTAGCGAGTTTTCTGATCATGGTCATGGTGGCTTTTAAAAAGCATCTACGAACTTTGTGGCGAGTGTAGTGAATAAGTCATCGACTCTTGACCTAGAGAATGAGCCCTTCATCTTCCATCGATATTATGGCAATTCAAACTTCTTTATGAGAGTTGCTCGTGAGGACTAGCGACTAAGGGGCTATTTGGATTCTTGAGAAAGGAGTGCAGTCAAAGGAATGTAATGTATTTGGATTAATTTAAGTTGTTTGGTTGAAAACTCTATATATATATATGTTTATTTTTTCTTGTTTTATATAATGAATGTAATGCAAAGTATTTTTTGGGGTTAAAGGTGGCGATGGTGGTGAGTGGTAGTAGGGGTTGTTGCTGGTGATAGTGGGCGGCGACGGGCGACCAGTGGTGGTAGCGACGGGCGTGGTAGGCAGCAGTGTCAGTGGTTTGAAGTGGTAGGCAGCAGCCAGATGTGGTAGACGGTGGGTGAGGCGGTCGTTCTCACTTTACATCGATTAGTGTTACATTTCCAATGCATTTCAAATACACTATGAATACCATAGAATTTTACTTTACACCATATCAAACACTCAAAAGTTAAAATCATTGCATTTGATTTAGTTTACACTCAAAATGCATCTAACCAAATAGCCTCTAAATACTTTGAAAGCGGATGAGTTGTGTGTTTAGTTTGACTGCCTCTAATTCGGCCTTTGATTCCTGCTTTACGTTGAGTGTGTGGACATTTTGAACTTTTATGGTGTAGTGCTAGCTTTAAGTGTTGTTGAATTCTATAGCAGTGTGATAACCTTCATTGTGTCTTGAGACAAGAGAAGTTGCTTTTGGAGTTTGACTCTCTCTCACCTTATCTATTTAGTTAAAGGTCATAAAGATGGAATTGTCTATTTCTAGGCAGTTTGCCGAACAAGGTGAGGAATTGACGTCTCAATCTTTATTTTGTGAAGTCTTGGATTGAGTGGGCAGTGTTGAGTCTACCCACTCCTTTTACTGTCGACAAGGTGGCTATTCATGTGTTGAGTGTTGAAGAGGCCTAGATTCTAAGGAAATTGGAGGAAAGACACCCAACATCAAGTTGTTTCTTCAATTCAACAATGTCCACGAGCACATCTATAGTAAGTAGTCACTATTATATAGATTCATTATTTTTCCCATTTTCATGTTTTAACATTTGACTCTCCTATTTTAGAAGATGATGTCTTAACTCTTTTCTTATTTGATCCTGAGGTCATCAATGTTTCTTGACAAGTTCAAGGAAGGTGAGGAAAGTGAAGATGAGCTTGTACCTATTGAGGCCTTTCTTACGAAATAGATCAATGAGAGAGTTCTACTCTCAAGAAGTCCAAGAAGAGACAAACAAGTGACATTCTCCATGCCTCACTGAGAAAGAAGAGCGATAAGGGAAATGAGCTAGTGAAAGGAATTCATCACCTCTATTTTAAGAATAATTATAATTTCAATGTAGGTGATCCAACGAGTGAAGCCTTTAAGATGGGGCATCTAAGTTTTCTAAAAGTTAAATAAAATCCTTGAAGAGCTTCCCTCGAGGAGACTTGTTTACACCGTTATGACTGCTCAAGCAATAGTGCGACTTCTGACTTGGGAGCTCAATAAGGAGTTCATCTTCGCAATAAAACCTCTTGCAATTGCCAAATCAAAGCGCTACACAATGATTGATTGATGATGAATTGTTGAGTCTGAGTTAAACATGCTACAAGAAGAGGCAAAGCGATAAGAGGAGATCAAGAACTAACTCGCCTTTTCAAGGCAAATAAAGAGTTGGAGGCAAGACTTTCTCATCACACTAAGGAGTTTTGTGGGGAGGCCGAATTATATAGTTTACTAGGCTATGAAGGTCTGTTGCAGTTGAAGTTCAAAGAAGGTGCTGAGTTTGTCATTACGAAGTTAGTGAAGCATGACCAACTAGACGCTAAGTATTTAGACTTAGATAATGTGCACGCTCTGTTAGAGTCACTTTGAGGAGAGCAACGAGGAAGCGAAGACTAGCTAGTTTTGGTAATTTTTTTTACTAGTGAATTAGAAGTGAAATTATATATGAAAAATATTTTGTAAGCTCACTACTCACCTATATACAAGAATTTTTCTTAATGAAGGAAAATTTATTTTC
This sequence comes from Cymbidium sinense, assembly GCA_021442155.1. Lineage (NCBI taxonomy): Eukaryota > Viridiplantae > Streptophyta > Magnoliopsida > Asparagales > Orchidaceae > Cymbidium > Cymbidium sinense. Next base: position 18,707,801 of record CM038233.1, on the reverse strand, counting down.
ATATTTGATTTTGATATGCTTGTAAATATATTTGGTTTATGAATGTATTTGTTGAATGAACACACTCGCTCATCATACTCATCGAAATAATGTACTCGTTGAATATACTTATTGAATAAATATACTCATTGAATGAAAAAACTCAAGTTTAATGAATATACTCACTTGTTTAATATATGTACTAATCGAATGTACTCATTAGATGAATATACTCACTTTATGAATGAATATGTTTGAAATTATTTGTTGAACAAATATACTCTATGTATGTGTTTAATGAATAAACTTGCAGTGTTAATAAATGCACTCATTGAATATACTCGTTGAATCAATATACTTGCTGAATGAATAAACTCAATGATTTTAGTAAATATACTTGTTGAATATATTTTGTTGAATAAATGTACTTGATTTTACTCGCTAATCAATTATTTTAAGTAATCGCTTCACATTATTAAGGGAATGGTAAGTTATCAATTGCACGGAGTATTGGTCCTTGTATTTCATATCGCCAACCAAACGGAGTGCGGTATTTTAGTCACCAACTGTACTGGGTGTTGGCCTTTTACTTTGTAGTTGCTAACCACACGAAGTGTTGGTCTTTTATTTCATAGTTGTCAATCACACGGAGTGTTGGTCTTACACTTTGGTCGTCAACTACATGAATGTTGGTCTTACACTTTAGTTATCAACTACACAAAGTGTAGGTCTTCTATTTTGTAGTCGTCAATCATAAAGAGTTAGTCTTGCATTGTAGTCACTAGCCACATGAAGTATCAGTCTCTCTATTCTGCAGTCACTTAGATATTTATGAAGTGTTTTTAGCGAGTGAGTTTAAATAAGATATAATTTTGATAGTCTATCGAGTCGACCCTTATAAACTTGGGAAAAAGTAGCTTGTTGAATGATTTGAGTCCTCAGTCTTAGCTCAAATTACCGCGGCTCGTGTAGCTCATCAAGTCTTAACTCGAATCACTATAGTTTGACAAGTATTATGAGTCAACATACAACCCCATAAATCTTTTTGAACTCGGGTTGAAGGTAACTCATGGAATAACCTGGTCCAAGGTAGCTCGTCGAATAGCTTGGGCCAATGTAGTTCATCGAGTGGCTTGGGCCTATACGTAACTCATCAATTTGCTAGGGCTAACGTAGCTCGCCAAGATATTCGAGTCAATGTAGCTCACCAAGTCAATCGTGCAAGTGTATTTCATGCTTTAGAGATATCATGTCTCATTTAGAGATTTGGGCCAAAGCGGCTTGGGTCAATACATAGCTCACCAAGTCACTCGGGCCAATGTAGCTTGTCAAGTTTAAATAGATGTGATTTGTCGTGTAAATATCATGTTTAGACTCTTTAGTCGATGTTTCTAAATTCTGAATAATATTTTCAAATATAAAAAACTATTTGGAAAATGTGAATGAGGAGATTTATTTACTATATTCAAATCCTTAAAGTGTTTTTCCTATATAAATAAATTAATGAAACAACTTATTTGTAAAGGAAGCAAATATGAAGAACTTCCCTCAAGGTAGTATTCTCCATTATGTGGGTCACATGAGCTGATATTGGTTCATGATTTTGTTATGAAATTATCTCCTTTTGAGCCTTCTCATGAACTCATCGAGCTTTCCTACTTTGATGAGTTTCTTGACCAAGCTCTTGAAGTGTCGGCATTCTTTAGTGTCATTCGCATGGTTGCGATGATAGGCACAATACCTAAAGCAATTGTGAACTTTTTTAGCCTTCAATAGTGATTGTCACTTGAAGTATTTTTTGTTTTGATTGGCCTCCATTAATTCTATCATTAACATCCACAATTTTGTGACTACAATTCGCTAAATACATGTGATTTGGTGGATTTCTTAATTTGCGTCTATGCATTAGTGCTTCTTCTCGTTCAACTTGTTGTCTTCTCCCCTCATCATTTTTTCAGTCTCAAAGTTTATCTTTGGAGCGTTAGTGTGACCTCTTTGTTGAGTCTCTTTTATGAGTCGTTGTTGTTGATTGACCAACCTCATTGTACTCTTCTCCATTCACATGACTGTTGGTTAACTCCAATAACTCTGTGTGTTTTGGGTTGTTGATGTCCAAGTGTATACCTGAATGGCCCTTCCTTGAGGCCTTGGGCGAGTGCGGCTTGTGTGATTGCGGGCTACAAATCTTTTTGAGGGACTCACATATTTCTTGTTTCATTTGTAGGAGATCTTGTGAACTCTTCAATAGTTTTTGGGCACTAGTGAATTGTGTGAAGAAGATTTTTTTTGAATCTCATGAATAAAATGACTTCTACTGGTAAACACGAGAATCATCTAAGAGTTGACTATTTGAAGGTAGCAAATAATAGCTAACATTTCATATATTGTCCAAGTTTAGCAATGATGTAGTGGACTCAAAATATGTTATGATCGGCAGGGTCGGTGCGACCTTTGCAAGACTCTGTGTGTGGAATTTTGAACTTTGGTGTGGGGCGAGTAAAAAAGTTCTCCCCCTTCTCAAAAATATTCTTTTTTATATGATCGATAGGTGGTTACATATAGAAAATATATATAATCTAAGTTAACTACATAAGAGAGGACTCATTTGTGAAGGCGAGTGTTTTATGTTGAGTGATGAGTTAGCAGGTGTGGTCGCCAGTGTTGGTGAGATGCGTTATTTAATGTGTATTTGATTGCACAGTCGCTCATATGTGTGCAAGTCTTTATTCATCAGGCCAATTGTTGGATACTAATTGCCTAAATGGGATGATCTTTCTTCATGTTCACCCTCTCGGAGCAAATCTTTATGGGTGAATGAATTACTTGTTCAAATTCTGCTCTTCTTGTTTGGATGCTCCTTATGTTGACCCTTTGTTGCTCATGAACATTTGCTGGATCTATGCGTACTCCATGGGTTACAATGATTGCTATATTTTAAAGCATAAAAAACTTAATCAATGAAATCAGAAGTTTGCTTATGTGAAGAAGGGCCAAGCAAAAAAAGGTCACCTTGTTTCGTTGTCTTTCAATGACTATTTGAGAAGGTCGCTAGGATGTTTGCATTGTGTTCTTGAGTGAAGGCTAGGCATATATTTGCATATTGGGTTGGGTATGATAATGGCAGAATATGGTTTGTGTTTAATACAAATTAGGGTCAATTGTTATTATTGACGAGAGTCTTTTGATTCACTCAAGTAGCTATAAATGATGAAGTGAGATGAAGCTGTTGGAAGGATTTTCATCTTGATCCAGATTTTTTCATTTTTGGCTCGATTGAACTATAGAGAATGGAAATCGAACCATTGGTGTCAACCCAAAGTTAGAGCACCATTGATCCTGAGATTGACTTCCTTCGATGTAAGAGTAGTCATGTTCTCAACCTCCACATCTCTTGTGAGTTTACATTTTTTAGGGTTGCATCTCTTTGGTATTTTTTTCACTTCAAATTCAACATAGATTATTGTTATAGATTTTTAAATGATTTTTGAATGTTTTGAAAATGAATTTATCTTGAAATTAAGTTGGTTGATTTAAAACCTTTATTTTGGTCAAAATGTTATTAAAATATTCTTATATTTTAACTAATTTTTTTAAGAATTAGATCCATATCTTACAAAAAATTTTAACATTTGATTTTATTTTAAATTATAAAACTTATTGTTCTTATTTCATAAGCCATTTATTTCACTTGTGGTGTACTTAATATTTAGGTCATAAAAATAAAAGAAACTATGAATATCTTTTATTTCATAATTTTAAGTTATGACTTTCATTTTAATATATTTAACTTCTAATTAAAAAAATTATATTAAAATTTTTAAGTAGCTAGCTGAATTATACATAATTTATATTTTATGTTTGGCCTTTAAGTTCATACTATCATACATTTAATAATTTAGGTATGCTTGATTCAAAAATAAGGAGAAGAGATTCAACTGAGAAATATATGAACTTGAAATTTGAGTTGAGTACTCTTTGCCATTTATGCATCTATTGCATTAAAGAGATAAATGGAGGTATTTTTTGAGTTAAGGAACATCTCATTAGGGCTTCTAATGCATTTAAAATTTTTTAATATTATCAATTGCAAAAAAATACTTTCCATTGGAAGAGATGAGTTATTTATCAAGGAGTAAAAACAATTCAAATAGAGTTAATATATAAAAAATAATGAAAGGGTAGTTGATATTGAATATTACAAAATTTAACTATCTTTGAAGTGTGGTAAGAGAGCATTTGAATCAAGTTTTGAATTTGGAAGTATTAATATATCTAAAATGAAAGGGTTAATATATCAAATCTTGTTTAAGGAATCTAAAAAAAGAAGTTACAAGAAGAAAATGAGACAAATTGGAATCAATGTCAATGTGGATGAAGGAATTGGAGATGTAATTGTATAATATATAATTAGATGGTACTACTAAGTAAGAATCTCTTTCAATATAGTGAAGTTAGATAATTTTGATCATATGGTAGATGCAATCATATAACAGATTAGATCTTTGACCACCATCTCATCATTAGTTAAGAGTTCCTCTACTTGAAAAAGATTTGCAAGTGAATATTAAGAATATGAAGAATAAGAAAACATTTGGTAAGGGAAGCGGTACACTCTTATGTTTGATAGGCAGTTAATCATGGAGAGCAATATATAATTAATTTATTGTCAATCATTGTATTCTTAAAGTTAATAGATGCTTTTGAATATATGAAAATTAAATTAAAGCTCTTTGAACTTTTAGATTTACAAATAAAAAATATTGGAGAAGATAATGTGCTTCAAGTTATTATAGATAACCACTCTACTTATGTTTTTGTAATTTAAGATGTAATATATTATTATTATTGTATATATATATATATATATATATATATATATATATATATATATATATATATATATATATATATAATATATATATAGGTTAAAGAATATCAATACATCTTAATATATAATGTATTAAGAATAATATCATATATAACATTAATTTGATGCAAAGAATATTAAGAAGATATTAGGTATACCATAAATATGGAAGTAATTGATATGTATACAATTATGGATTTATTCTTAACATGATGAGAAAATATATTAGTGGTACATAATTGGTGAGACTAGACATTACTCTCGCAAGCATAAATAAACTAAAAGAAAATTTCAGTCGTATATTTGTTTTTGAAGATTTAGGCAACTCTAGTTTAGTGTTAATTATAAAGTAAAGAAAGTTAAGTAGGTCATTCTCAAGATTAGATTTGGAATGATGCATTCTACACTTTGAAGATTAGAAGCTCATTTTTGAAGATGCTAAGATTAATAGATCATGACAAGTGGCTTATAATGGGTTATGTTTATGATGTAATAAATAGATTTTATGATGCAATTAGTGGTGTGTTTGAAGGAGATAAAAAGAATTATGAGCAAATTTTTTTCTATCAATGGTGATAGATAGAGATGTTAATTTCAACAACTATTGGATCAAACTAGATACTATCTTCATTTAGAGGTTTTTTTTCAATAATAAGTCTAAGATACAATTATATGAATAATTGATACAAGGTGTATATGTGATTATTAACAGATTAGTTGGAGATTTAAATTAAAGAATGACCATTGATCAAGAACTTTTTATTTATAACTATGTCGGTGGTCTATTCACAATTGAGTATGTCATTTGTAATAGAGATAAAAAATGTATAGGTATGATTAACTAAAATTTCTAGATCACTTTCAATTTTTAATTGGTTAAAATTTTCATTTAATGTTATATTATAATTATAGTACAATAGAGCGGTGGGAGATGCATGGTGGATCAACCCCACCTTTGTAAAAATTGGCTATTAAGATTTAAGGATCAACTTACAGTGCTTTTAAGTATGAGATGAACTTGAGTGTCTTCGAGTAAATTAATAATTTATAATTTATAAACATATTAAATAATTTATTTATTTTATGCATTTATTTAGATTTTTTTAATATTTTATATATTCATATGAAAATAGAAATCGACTAGGCCAAAAGTGCTTAAATGATTTATTTTTTATCAAGTACAATAAAAAATTGAAGATAATATTTAATTTAGAGATGTTTTTGATTCAATTAAGTTGAATTTAATTGATAAAAATTATGAGTGGTTGATTGGAGAAATGAAGAATACTGGTGAATAACATTTGATGATGAAGATTTCACTTGGAAGTAAAAGAAACATAAGGAAAATAGTTTATAAGATTTAGTAGGTCAAAATAAAAGGGGGATCATTTATAATGATGACTAGTTTATCTTGACATATGTTCACTCTTATTTTGCAAGAAAGAGAAGATGATATTGTTTTACAAGATGTAGAAAGAGAAGATGAAGAATTTAAAGATGAAATAGTACTTGGAGAAAAAATTATGTGAATGAAAGAGAATCTTTGATGGCTATTAAATTTCTTTGACTTATTTTATAAAACTTCAGAGTTTATTAGTTTATTAAACTTTAAAATTCATCCATCATTATGAATTATAAGTATTTTTATTTAATTTTCAAGTTATCACAACAAACTATTATAAATTTTTAAAAGTCTCAAATTACGAGTTCACTTTCAAAGTTTATCTTTAAGTTAGCTATGTTCATCACTTTATCACATTTATTTTCTATTACATATCATATTTTGTGTCATATACTAAATATTCTATATGTTATAATGGTTAATAAATGTATCAATAAATTTATAATCTTATATGATTTATGGGTGCTTTGTTTATAAAAGTGCAACTTTATTTTGCCCTTCATGCCTTGAAGCAAAAATAAACCTTTATGCATTGCATTGTGCTTTGAAAACACTAAAACTAATAAATGTTATGCTTTGAAGGTCTATTTCTAATCTTTTATGGTGATGTTGACCTTTCGCTTAATTGATAAAAAGAATACACTCTTTATATGGGATAATGCTTGTTAAGAAGCATTTGATAACATAAAACAATATTTTTGCATCCCCAAATTTTAGCAATGCCAATAACAGGAAAGCCATTAATATTGCATGTAATAGCTTTAGAAGAATCAATAGGAGCTTTGTTTGCCTAAGAAAATGAAGAAGGGAAGGAAAATATCATATACTATATAAGTTGACATCTGATAAAAGCTGAAATAAGATATTCTCCTTTTGAGATGAAATGTCTAGGATTGATATTTGCATCTCAAAAACTGTGGCACTATATGCTATGACATAAAATAACTTTGATATCTAAGGTCGACCCTCTTAAATTATTAATGACTAGACCTACCCCAATCGATTACTTAGTTAAATGGGTAGTCATGTTACTTCAATTTGATGTAACATATATCCCACAAAAGGCTATAAAAGGACAAGCTTTGGCTGACTTTCTAGCTGCTCATCCCTTACCAACAAACTCTTCACTCAACGATGAATTTTTTGATGAACAAATATTTGAAGTGGAAGAAGTTCAACAACCATCAAAATAGGAACTCTACTTTGATGGAGCTTCAGCAGTAAAGCCAGCTAAACCACCTAGTTTACCTACAGTACATGTCATAATTGGCTTAATATTTGTGATACCGCAAGGTGACACTCTCTGATATTCATATAGTTTAACAGAACCTCAAACCAAATGACGAGGCCAAATATGAAGCATCAATTATGGGTTTAGAGTATAAATTAACATGAGAATTAAGCATGTTCATGTTTATAGAGATTCTCAACTCATAATTTGACAAAAAATTAGGACTTTCAAGAAAAACATGTATGAAATGGTGCTTTATCATAAGCGTGTCTTGGAGCTTCTAATATGAATCCTTGAAATAGTAATTATAAAGGTGTCACATGGGGATAATGGCAAAGATGATACATTAGCAAAATTAGCTAAAGAAATGACAGACCCTCATGGAGAGTCAATTATAATAATTGTCCAAAAGTAAGCTAGCACATGAGATTTCAATGATAATAAAAGAAGATGACTGGTGAGAACCATTCATCACCTATCTTAAAGGTGGCGAATTGCCAAAGGATAAATCAAAGGCTTATCAAAATTCACAAAGAGCACTATGATATGCTCTTGTGAATGATATGTTATATCAGTGCTCATTTGACCAAATGTGGTTGCAATGTCAAGGACCACATGAAGCAAAGATTATGTTGGCTGAAGTCCATGAAGGGTTGTGTGGTGCACACCAATCCGGTTCTTAAATAAAATTCAAAATCAAACAAATGGGTTACTATTGGCCGAGTATGATTCAAGACTACACTGAACATGTCAAATGATGTCATTGGTGTCAAAAATATGCAGACACATTGTATCGTCCAACTAATTACCTACATCCAATAGTGGCATCTTGGCCACTTGAAAGTTGGGGAACCGATATAATTAGCCCAATAGATCCTCCATTATCTAGGGGAAATCATTTCCTTTTAGTTGTCACTAATTACTTCTCCAAATGGTTAAAGCAATTCTATTAAAAAAAGTTAAAGCATACAATATAGTAAAAAAATTTTGAGATCATATTATCTAATAATGGCACTGCCTTAAGGAATGCCAAAATCTATCGCTTCATTGAGAAATACAAGATAGATTGACGATTCTCTTCAATAAACAATCCAAGAACCAATGTCTTGCAGAAGCATTCAATAAAATATTGGTTAAACTTCTCAAAAAAATATTCTCTCTAAAGTTAAAAGGGAATACCATGATAAATTAAAAGAAGCCTTAGCCTTATGGTCATACCGTACTACATACAAAATTGCTACACAAGCAACACCGTACTCGATAGTCTTTAGATCAGAAGCAATACTTCCTCTTAAAGTAGAACTATCTTCACTCCATATAGCAGTTCAAAATGAACTTACAATATAAGAAAGTATTTGAATATGAATCAAAGAGCTTGAAGCTCTATATGAAACTCGATTACAAGCTTAATAAAATCTAGAATTATATTGAGCAAGGATGACATGAGCTCCTAATTGCATGGTTCTCCTAAGAACTTTCAAAGCAAGTGAACTAGTATTAGTACGAAAGGCTTGTCATTCCCCATCAACAAGCTGGTGGAAAGTTTTACCCAAATTAGGAATGATCATATATCATTGAAAAAGTATATGAAGGGGGAGCTTATTAGTTCATTAATGCAAAAGGAATAAGGTCTATGTCTCCTATAAATATATAATATCTCAATAGACATTATTCATAACTATTAAAAATGTTATGCTTTATAAATGAAATAATCAAAATCAACTCTAAATCAATTAACTAAAGTGATACATTTCACTTAAAGTATGAGAAGAATGTGCTCATCTCAAAGGAAATTATCTCTATCAATAGGCCCAATTATATAAGCCTTGCAATGCAAGGAAGATCCTCCATCAAAGAGAAACTCTCTCTAATTAAAGTTGTCTTGAATCAAGATCCATCATACCTAAAGGAGTCGGATCAGATCCATCATGTCTAAAAGGGCTAGATCTAAATTTAAAATAGATCCATCATACATCCAAAGGGGCTTGATTATATCCATCATGCCCTAAGGGGCCGGATCTAAATTTAAATCAAGATCCATCATGCCCAAAGGGGTTAGATCAAAGTTTAAATCAAGATTGATCATGCTCAAAGGGGTCGGATTAGATCCATTATGTTCAAATGGGCTAGATCAAATCCATCATGTCCAATGGGATTAGATCTACATCAAAAATTTAGATTCCAATATACCCAAAGGAGGGGGTCCAAATATAAATCTAGATTCAATATGTTCAAAAGGAGAATTAAATTTAAATATAAAAATTTTAAGTGCGGCTCATTTACAAATTCAGATGTTACAATTTTTTATAATACCTATAAAATTTATATGCTTCTCTTATCTAGATTTACTATAGATTAGCTACAATATTTACCTGAAAAAGGTCAGATGATATGACTCCTACGAAGCCTATAAATGAGCAAATTTGGACCACTATTGAAGCCCAAGATCCGCATTATATAGTCCGATTACAAGATCGGCTGCTATGGCATCAAGATATGTTAATGGGCATGGATATATTTGAAGATTCATTTGCTTGATCTTTATGCATTTTACCTCTTAATTCAGAGCTTCCATCAGGTCATGATCCTGCTGATTTGGTAATCAATTTAAAGTTAAGAAATAGTCACGATGGTCCTTCAAAGGGGGTCGCGAACCACCTTAGCTTTGGTGATCAAGATGTACTTCAACTAATTGTAGATACTATTCTTTCAATAAGCACAATCAGACTTTTGGGTTATCGCATACCACTTTATGAGGTAGAAGATTGGGACCCAAAGTTAGAAATTTGGCACACCCTTGTCAGCTATTGATGGCTACATATACTTGGTTCGCCATCATCTATAGATGCATGGTGATATCCTCAGAAGAGATGATATATATCACGCAATCCATGCAACACTTTTTGACAATAGTCACCTTCCATTTACTTGAATCTAAAGCATAACAGACAATGGGACAAGATCACCAATACTTATTGGATTGGTTCTCATGAGATGGCAGCCACCTTAGAAGACATGCAGGATATATCAGGCCTCCCTATTATAAAAATTTCCTATGATGAGTGTGTGCCTCTAGATCATGAGCTCTTTTAACATCAGCCTATTAGCTAGTGTAGGAAAGGCAACTATGTATATTCCTCAAGTCTCCATTATACTCTAGAACACTATCATAGACTATTCAGAGAGGGAAGATCAAACTATTGGCAACATGGCACAGTTACTCTAGACACATGTTCTGAGAGTTTCTTCAACACAGCAATATGTTTTCCTCATTTAACATAATTAGACGATCCATTTAACATGGGATTTCATTCATCTGAGAGGTCATTTAGTGCTAAATTCGAGCCAAAAGGAAGAGTCAATTTTTGGCGAATCTTACCATGGGATATTGATGAGGAGCTATCTTTAGTGGCTTACGTTGTCACTTGGCTATGCTATTTTGTGTTTCCAGGTCATAGAAAATGGTTCCATCCTTCAAGTCTATTGATGGCAAGCTTGCTTGCTCATGGTGAGAGGATAGCACTAGCACCTGCATCATAAGCCTACATATACTATGGATTGGGCAGAGTGAGTGTGATGATTGACTTACGACACTATGGTGTAGATGTTCCTTGGCACTATTTACATGTATGGATTCATGGACATATTTTAGGAGCTTTTAGGTATCCTGAGATGCCTCCTTACTTTAGTGAGCAGTGATTCCCTCTAATTATGTAGTTGATATCATATTTGGATTTTTCATGTTTACTTTTTCATGGATGACAGATCACTTCTAGATCATTCATAGATCATCTTGTCATAACCTACCTGCTCAGAGCTTGGGACAGAGATTCACAAATTCTCTTACTAACAGAGAGGAACCCTTACTATTATTAAAGCCAAAATATAGATGCCTAGTAGAATATCTCATTGGGCTGAGACCTGCTTGGCTTTATTATTGACGCATGAGCTTGTGATCTTGGTGTGATACAATCCCAACATAGTGGCTAAACAATATGGATTCACTCAAGCTATGCCCATATAAGGACTATCGTAGATATTGGATATAGCATATACTCATTCTCTGGGGACTCTGTTACTATTTGTTCATTTAGCAACAGTTTCTATAGTGTGAACTTTCTTACTTTGCCTAGAAACTGATTCTGATTTCTGTGTAGCCCAACAGGAGACTTACATAAAAGTTAGTCACTTATGGTTATAATGAATCTGTCATATTTCTCTTCCTTCTAAGATTTAAATTGGCATGGCATTTGCATTCCCCCTGACATGTGACTCATACTCTTAAGAGATCATCAAATGAGCGGGGGCAATAATAGGAAGTGAGGATGAAAGGCTCGTCTGCTCAAGAGATATGATTTCACTTATATTCTCATCCCACCAGTGGCAGTTCAGCCACCGTCAGGATAGATGGAGAGTGATGTCACCTTGGTAGAATCAATAAATACTAGTGTTGTTTCCTTAGTGCCTACTTAGCCTGTCAGCAATGACCATATACAAATTAAAGAAGACCTATATATAGATGAATCTAGCACTCTAATGACTAGTCATGAACCACTCTTATCAATTCAACTTGGGTGATAGTGAGTGCTACCCAAGATGATTCCTCAATAGAGCTCAACTCTTGTGTAGATAGTCACCCCACTCATAGTTTGAGGGATACAGCTTAGAGGCAATTATTTGGACTAGAGATCTCATGCTTTGTCTCCAAGATATAATTACTACTACAGAGACCTCAGTTAGCACTACTTCATATCAAGTCTTTCTAGTTTGCCATGACCTCGAGCATAATCTCAGAGCCTTGAGATCTTATCAAGAGTGTGCTTTCTAAAGCACAAATTGAACTCCTCAATATATCTACTGAATTGAGAGAATTACAACTAAAGAAATAGTATCTATTAGAAATGAGATCTATGATCAAACAGGCTATCACAACTATATAAGAGGATTGCTCATAAATAGATGCACAGCTGATCGAACTTGAGCGAATTATTTCCTCATTTGTTCATGACTAGGGTGCTACCCTTCAGCATCTCCATGAAGCTCGAGAAAGGTAGTCTACTATGGTCTATAGAGCTCATACAATCTTTGTCAGTATTAGAGAAATTCAGACTAAACATTTATAGTTGTAACCTTTTATGTCACTACTTTACATGATAAATGAAAGTGATTAGAGATTTTTAATGACTATATCTTCTCTCTTCATATTATATCATTGTATATAATCATAAAAAAATAAATAAGAAAGTAATGAATGCATCATATCCAATCGACATAACACATTTGTTGGGAGGAAATTTTGTTTGCAATTAAAAAATAAACTAAATTAAACATCTCAGCTTGCCTAAGCGTTGTCTCTTCCTTATAGCTCAAACCACCCCTCGATAGTTGCCTGCTTAAATAACAAAGCACTGTGGTGTTGTAAAGACCTTCAATTTTAAAAGCAAGAAAACTATCATTCTCACCCCAGTAGCGATATCCGTGTGGGGATAGTTATCGAGCAAAAAATTTCCCCAATGGTTGGAAATTCTTTATAAAAAGGGTAAGAACTACCCACACCCTTCTTCATCTTCTTTTTCCCTCACTCTCCTTCTATCCCACATGCCATATTCTTGCTCCCGGTCGTCTGCACTCTCAACAACATGCTTTCCACTACTACAAGAGTGATCTTCTCATACATGAGACAAAGTTGAAGCTTACTACCATCAACTCCAGGTAAAAAAAAATTTAGAAATCCTTTATTTATATAATTATCTCTCTAAAAAGTAAATTTAAAATATTTCCATCATTAATCTTAGGTCTGGTAAAAATAAAGTGATTCATCTCTATCTATCTTGGATTTGAAGTAAAAAAAGAACATACCAAGACCAAATTATAGAATCTTGAAATCCAAAGACCTCCATAGTTGAAATTTATTTTGGCATGAGACAAAAAAACTCTCCCTCCATCAATCCTAGATCTGAAACAAAGAAGAAGAGTGTGTTTTCACTAAATATGTAAACATCTAATACTACTAAAATACTATGATACCAATTTTTTTATTAAAAAAACTATCAATTTCTTTAAAAATTAATTCAAAATAAAGTTCCTACTCCACAGCGTTGCGGCGCCAAGGTCCAGTGCCAAGGCATTGAGCTCTCAAGAATGAAATCTTTCACACTTCATCTCATAGCACCGAGATGCCAAATATTGGCACCGCAGCACAAAGCTCTCGAGTTGGTATCATTCTTGCAGTGTCACAGTGTTGTATTTTTAATGCCACAATGCTAAGCTCTTGGGTGGGTTTCACATCTTTAAAGCAACATCAAAGCACTATTTTTTAGCGTCAAGGTGCTACATCTTGAAGTCTATTTCTCCATCGAACTTGATTCTAGTATGAAATAATTCCTCTCTTAGTTGATCTTAAATTTGAAACAAGGGGAGAAGGGTGCTAATGCAATAAAAAAAATTCATGAAATTTAGCACTACTAAGGCATTACGATGATAAAATTTCAAATTTCTCCAAAAACTATTAAATCTTAGGCACTGATGAAACAACACCACAGTGCTATGTGTCCAACATCAAAATGCTATGTTCTTGGGTTTTGTAGGAAAAATATGATAGAGTTGTGGCACTCTCCCTTAAGTGACAAGTCATTGCATTAATTTAATGATTTCTAATATGTTGAACACTGATTTCACTAAATCAAAAATCTAAATCTTGTAGCATCACAGTACTGAACATCAAGCAGCATAGTGCAGCCCTCTCATGTTGGACAATAAAATTTGTCTATCTTAGAGCACCAAATCGTTGGATATCGAGCATTGTAGGGCTGCCTCTTAGGTGCCCCTAGCTTCTCAAGTTCTAAGATTGTTTCTAGCGCCACAACACTGCCCTCTTTGAGTTCAAGTCATGGTTTCGTCCGTATCATTTTATTAAGTCCCGGAGTGTAATATGTTACAATGCCTCGATGTTAGTTTTTTAGAGTCGAGGCGTTGTGGCCCTAATGACAATTTTAAGACTTAAAATTATTATTATTTTAAATCATAGAGCATTTAAATAGAAATTAATGCAAAAATACACAAAAATGTGAAATAAAAATATTTTTTTATCAAAAAATCAAAATGATTACATAAATTGTATATAAAGAAAAAATATAAAATAAAGAAAAAATGGGAAAAACTAATAATCATAGTTGCTCTCATCGTCCTCCTCTTCTTCTTTCAACTCTGACGAGGCACTCACATAAGGTGGATATTGAGGCACCGTAGGAAAAGAAGCCTAACTCGAACTTGCAAAGCCATAGTTTTCAAACATATGTATTAATGGTGAGTTAAAAATCATCCATGTAATAAAACGTTTCTACTATTGATCCATATGATTATTAAATTTCTTTTCGAAGGCCTGTTGACTATGGCTACTCTCACCAACATTTTTCCTTAAATCTGAGACTTCTCTTCTGATTTCATGGAGTTACTCATTTAAGATTTTGGAGGATTGTGATCGAGGTTATGAGGCACGTGAGCTTTTTCCTCACCTCAAACCTCAACCCAAGTCCCCTAATTATCCTTTTATCAGAGGAGCCTTTTGAATAAAAACTTATTCAGCAGGCTCCCCCAATGCACACGTTGTACCACACAAAGCATAAATAAAGGAAGCATGACCAAATCCTATAGTAGTACTACCCTTAATCATATTACAAATGAAATTATAAATAATCTTTTTTATATCTACTATAAAGCCCTTTTGAATAGAAAAATTCAAAACAACCTTATCATTAATCACCTCATTGATATTACTAATGAGCATCAACTTAGTAAAAATAAAATAATATCAAGCCTTTGACTTTGTCATTAGGCTGGCAGTAGGAAATTTAATGATCATTTCCTCCCATCATTTCCACTAAATATTAGCATCTCTACCAATGAGAGAACTAAAGACTTCATCAAAATTAGGATGTTTGTTATAATAGAAAAGATGCTGATTGTACACTACATTTTGTAAATTATAACATGCATTAATGGCTATGCTATCAAAACTTACCAATTTTTCCCATAAAAAAAACTCTATCCTCTTGGTGCTCCTTCTCATTGGTGAAAAAATCTAGCACGACAAGAATGACACATAAGTTGCTTTTGTATGCCAATTTTCCTAGTTGCATTTATTAATGACCCTCTCCATGTTGTCACCCAAATTGTAGAAAGTTCTCTTTGGAATGAGGCGCTTGTGAGTGAGGGCATATTGGTACCTCTCCTTCGCTTCTACGATAACAACCCTATTAGCATCGCTCGAAGTTGCCCTCCTCTTACTAACAAGTCTTTTGAGTTGCATGATTGCTTTCTTAGTCTTAGAAAAGAATGAGAGAAAGAAAGCTCTAAGGTTTCTATAGAAAGAAGACTGAAAAATAAAAAATTCATAGCCTATGGGGTTTATTTATAAACTAGACCTAGTATCGCAATGCTACATTAGCAGTACCAAGGCGTTAACCTCTCACGATATATAAGATGTCAAGAAAGCTTCACATGCACGATTACCTAAGCGTCGACCTAGTCAAAATGATTCGTTCGTTCAAAAGAGCACTTTTATATTTATTATTATTATTAATTTCACAATAGAGTGGAACTGAAAAGTGTGTCAGATATTAATATACCGCCACAACACTCTGACGTAATGTCACAACATTAGTCAAAAGTTTATCCTGAATATTAAATGCACCTACTAACATGTCAACCCATTTGAATGGTCCTTTGACTGGTGTCACAGCGCTACATGATCAATGCTTAGGCGATGGTCAATCTACCAACCTATTTTCAACCATCCTTTATAACACTTATGGTGTCGCGGTGCTATTTTTGGTAGTGTCGAAGCATTGGCTTCTCAGGATCTTAAATATAAATCTCTCCTATAGTGACATGGTGCTGATTTCCAGTATTGAGGTGACATCCTAATAATGCCTATGCGCCATGATCTACAGCGCCAAAGCGCTCCCCTTCATAGCGCCTAAGTGCCATACTTCCAATGCCAAGGCGCACAACCTATTAATGTTTGCCATGCAAACACCCTATAATTCATTCATCATGTAAACAACATTATAAATCTAACACTCCAAAAAGATGTAAGTCTAATATGTTTGTTCATCATGTGAACCTAAACTTATCCAACACTCCAACTAGAGGTAAGTCCAACTCATATATTCGCCATGTGAACACCTACACTTATCTAACATTCCAAAGGGATGTAAGTCCAATTTGTTCATTTTCCATGCAAACCTAAACATATGTAGCACTCCAAATGGAAGAAAGTTCAACTCATTATGCGAACACCTACACTTATCTGGCATTTCAAAGGATGTAAGTCCAATCTATTCATTTGTCATAACATCCTAGACCTATCTGGCACTCCAAATGGAGATAAGTCCAACTCATATGATTCATATTAAAAAGATATGTTTGTTTTCCAACCTTAATTGGGGGTGCTCTCTTACTACGATAATAATGATAATTAATTATGAAAACTTGCATTCATAAGAAGTAAAATCCATATCTAAATAAACTCTAATATAATGTTAGGAAAAATTTGATTGAATATATATCAATTTGCCTCATAAAAAAATATACTCTAACCCATCTCAATAAAGATGGCGGAGAGCTTTTCCTCAAAGGTATTTTTGTGAGCTATCAATATTAGAGGATGTTATTATATGTTGGGTGTTGGTAGCAACCTTATCTATTTCAAGTATAGATATGTTACAATTATTAATAAGATGACATTGTTCTTCTTATGATAGTGTGAGCACTATTCATCTTTTAACAATACATTTCATTCTAAGAAAAAATAAATTCTAGCTAAATTTAAATTAATATCCATGGTTTATTGAAAGAATTTAACATGTCATTGAATAAATAAAGGGTATAAGAACTTATCTAACAAACTTAATAAAGACAATCATCATAATCAAATTAAACATTTGATGATAGAGAAGAGTTGACACACAAAGTTCATTTCTACAAGTCAGTGCCTAAGAAATTTAGCTTTCAAGAGATTATTAACTTATGCAACCTAATTTAAGTACAAATTCTAAATAGGTGAAAGATAGAAATTGAGGTTTAGAAGTTTATTATTACTATTTATTTGGTTATTAAGCTTCCAAAATATACATAATTATGCGAGAAAGCTTTACGTACACATCTAATTAATAATGAAAATATATTTATTTGTTGTAGAAACAATCGAAATAATTATGTTGGTCATGCAAATTTTTTTCTTTTTTATTTTGAATTTTGAATTCCTTTTCATCCTTATTATTGCTCTCCCGCATTTATGCGATCATCTTGAGTGCAGGAGCTTCTTGTGAAACTTTTATATCTACAAAATAACATCCAAGAACACTGCCATCAAATGATAAAATCTTGAAGAGTACATTTGGTATCTTTTCCTTTATACATATATACATATATATATATACATATATATATATATATATATATATATATATATATATATATATATATATATATATATATATATATACATATATATATATATATATCTATGTTTACTAGTAAAAGTATCAACTATGACACCAATATATCAATTATACTTTAGTATAGAAGTTTTGGCTGTTCAACTTTTGTATATCTTTTCTCTAGTACTCAGACTTCCTCTTATGTCAACAGATGGACCATTATCAAATCTGAATCATTCATCATCTCCAGGAGAACAAGCATGTGCTCAAAAATCACTTTGATCCCTTGAAGTTAACATATCTGCAAAAGATGGAGGATCTGGATGCCTGCTAATTTCCCTTCCTGATGATTCTTCTCCATCTGATGAAGCTTCTATTTCTTCCTCAGATTCAGAAGTTTCAATTACATAATTGGAGATGCTTGAAGGGGTTTGTGGTCCACTAATAGCAGTAATGGTCATTACATCCACAGGGATAGTGGTGTCACCCACCACTTGTTCTTCCCTCGCTTCGGTGGTCTTGCTCGCATCTGATGACTCCATTTGATCATAGAGTTTGGCCAAAGAGATGAGTTTTTGCCAAATCGAGTTCTCAGGATCTAAGGTTTGTAGAAATTCTCTATGTTTGTAGAAGAAATATGATAAATACAGAACTAGACATGTCATGGATGCAACTCCAGTGATGAGAAATAGGCCCCAGAAACTATGAAATGAAAGGCTATTGGAATTCATGTCATTCTCTTCTTGGGTTGGACAGCTCCAATTTCCATATAAAGTATTCTCAATATCTACCATCTCTTTACTCTCTAGTAATTTAAGAATCTCAGTTGAGACTTGGGAAACTAATGGCGAGTTCTTGGGAAAGGCCTGCACATAATGGTAAAAATAAATAAATGCTTGAGACTAAAAAGAGGAGTTTTTTATTCTTGTTTTTCAGAGTATGGCTTGTACTAAAAAATTCAGTAAAAATAAGATTTTGAGTAACTGAGAACACTTAAAAGTGCAATGAGTAAGTGCTATGCAAGTTGTTGGGATTTTAAGGACAAATAAAGGTTTTAAATTTACAAAGTTTAGCATGTTCATCAATGGTTGATTCAAAAAAACATAATCTAGAAAAATATATGAATGTAGAAAAAAAAAGATCTAAACATGGGAGGGAAAAAAATAGAAAATTTGAAGTAAGAGTAAAGAAACCAGTACTTACAAAACCAAACCCATCAGTCTTGTAAGTAGTTCCAACCATGGTGTACTTTCCACAGTACTTATTGAGGAAGATCTTGAGGTAAGGTATCTCATCCACTATTGCTGCAACAGTTCCATTAGATAGAGCATCATGATACTCCTCTGGAGAGCTTAAAGCAATGAGATTCGAGTCCTTGAAATTCAACCGCTTTAAGAGGGATGGCGTGAAAGAATCGACTAAGTAGCCAACATGATTTCCATTTTTTATGAGATCATTCATGTCTGTCACAGTTGGTTGAAGTTGCTGAACAGTGAGCATCGAACTTAAGCTTGCCGTGTAGCTGGACTGCAGCACAAGAACAACAAAGAGCCACACTATCACCACGAACCTAGATAGGTTGCTCAGCACCTGCTCCCTATGTGCAAAGACGAGAGTGGAGAATGAGAAGTATAAGATAGTGCCAAGCTGTTCCGCTGGTTCTCCTCGGAATTCTTTGTTGATCCTGTGTTCTATAAACCAAACAACAAATCCTGTGAAGATGAAAAAGGCTCCACTTGCGAGCCAAAGATCAGTGGTCAATGGATCCGAGAAGGCCCATGCGCCCTTTTTGCGGTTGTCATTGACTGGAACAAGCATTGACACGCCTGACTCAGTATAGGGCAATGTAAAATCAACGTATAGGGATCGATTAGCTATTATCGTCACATCTCCCACCACAGCATCGTAATTCTGGTATCAATTCATCAAGAAAGAGAGTCAAAATTTTTAGTTTAGATACAATGGGCTACAAGCTCCAAAATCTGGAGTTGCATTCTAAAATAAGGTGGAATTTTGAATCAGATATTTGAAAGAATCGATTATACAATGTTATAAAATTATCAAATAAATAGTAACTAGAATCATAAAACTTAGATTAATATTTAAATGGTGAATTTTAAAGACAATGTTATGTTAAGAAGAGAAAAAATCTTGACTTTAATAAAGAGAAAGTAGTAGGTTCAAGTCAACAAAACTAACCTGAAGATACACCTGATAAACAAGATCATCATAGGTCCATATCATGTTTCCATTCTTAACTTCAGGAAGATTAAATTCATATGGAGCATAAGAGAGATTCTTCATCACAGCTTCAAAAACATCTATGCAGTACCCCTTGGGAATTCGTTTTTTAGTTATGGGATCCTCTTCAACCCGAATAATTTGCGGAAAACCTGGCTTCACAGGAACAATAATTTGGAGCTTCTTCCTCCCACTCCCACCCTTTCGGCACCCCTTCTACTTCACCGGGCCAAATTACCACATCAAGCTTGTCTTTTGAATTCCTCCTTCCTGAAATGTTATAAGGAGGAGCCCAGAACCCAACTCTTCTCATCCTATTCTTCACCACATTAACTATCTCAAAATCCGGTGACTCCAATTGGCCATCAGTTAACTGAAATTTCCCTGCCAGGCCATCAAATTTAGTGTTACGTATGGACTGAAGAAGCTTTGGTCCAATAGAAGATGAGCCTATGCTGGCTATATCATTTGAACTATTGTGGATATCTGGCTCTTGAAATGTGAAATCTTCCATCCTTACCTTCTCTGCAGCAAGGGCTAATGACCATATAGTGTCATATGCCCACAAGCCAAAACTATTGGTTCTTTTACGATGGCGTGAGGATTTTCTTGGTGAAATATCTTCCTCCACCTCTGCGTAAAATCTCGAAGCTTACTGGTCATATTAACCAATGGCCTCACACCCAACACTCCTTGCATGACTTCAGTCGCTAATGAACCCATTATATTCACTATATCAGTCAAACCATATGTTGTAATCCACACATATCCTTCCTTCAACATTCCCTCCTCTTTAGCCACTGTAAAAAGCTTCATGCCAAGATCATAGCCTGTGTGTACAACAAATACTCTTGTTTGCATTTCCTTCAACTTCTTAAGCTCTCTTATGATTTGATTCTTAGAGGCTGATGGAGGAATATTGCTTCTATGTGGAACTCTCACGTCAATATGCTCAAATTCATTTATCAAGTAAGGCATAATTCCATTGCCATAATCATCATCTACATAAATTGGAACCACCTCTCTCCAATTGAATTCTTGAATAATAGAAGCTATAACCTTAGCTTGAGTGGAGTCATTGAAGGCCGTCCGCATGAAGTAGGAGCTTTGTATGGATGAGAGGGAAGGGCTCTTCGCTGAGAAAGAAATTATGGGAACATGAGCTCTATCTCCGAGCTCCAATATAAAACTAGCTTGTGATGATCGTTGAGGCCCGATTATAGCCTTCACTTGAATGTTGTTCAATAAATCGATGGCTGCAATGCATGGAGATTAAATTAGGTTCGCAACAAAAAGCTCTTTAAATAATTAACAAAAAAAAAAGAGAGATGATAAAGGATACAATCCCAAAATTCAAAAGAGAATTATCTATAGATATAACTAAACTGAGTTAAGAACTAATTCGTTCAAATTTATTTATATATTTTCTTATTGATGTTAATTAAGATCTGAAACTTTAAGTTCTTATTCAAGTTTTTTATTAATTTTTGTTGTTGACTTCAAGTTATAATCACGCTTTAGGGGCTGTTTGGTTGCCTGTATTTGGAATGCAGTGTAAAAGGAATCGATGTAAAGATGCTAAAGGATACTTTATAGTTGTTTAGTTGAAACTTTACAAATACACTTTTCTTTTTTTTTTTATGTAAATGTAAAAAGAACAATTTGACATCATGGCATGCTACGGCGGCAGTCTGGCAACAAAGCAACAATCGGCCGGCGCGAACGGATGTAAAATTGGCGGTCTGATGGCAGAGCAATGTGGCGGCAACCAACCGATGGCGATGGCCAGCGGAGGTGGTCGCGATCTGGCAGCGGCGATCGGCCGTGACGTGATGCGAGGCGGAGGCTGCGGCGGCGGCGGTCGGCAGCCGAAATTCTACACAGCAGCCGGCGGCGGCGGTGCGCGTGGCGCAGCGGCGGCGAGTGGCGGCGGCAAGGCGGCGTAGGTGGTCATCCCTTTCATTCTTGGTGTGTTTGAATTTCTGGTCAATCTACGCGAACTACGAGTATTTGAAATCGCGAAAATTTTACTTGCAACCAAACGCTTTGATATGGTGCTCAAAATACCGCTAATCAAAGTCGAATCTTAATATCAAAAGCGCGATTTGGTCACCGACGAGATTAAGCACGAAATATCGCCGGAATCTTTGGGATATCAATTACATCCCAAAATAGCTCTTAAATATAGAGTGTTTATAAAATCGATCGGCGTCGACGTGACGAACGAGCCTAAGATCTCATAATTCGACTTCATTTGGGCATCAAATCATCAAAATCATCAAATCGAAGGAACAGATTCAGATCAAGAGGAGTGGTACGGACTTTGCATAAAATTAAACGCCCCTCTCCCATCTATAAACTCATCTCTCACATGAAGGAGCCAGAAGAGGCTGAAACAAGTGAAGAGGCACCGCCAATACCTGCCATGCGTCGCTGATCCTTCTAGATCAATCTGCGGCAAGGAAGAAGAGGAAGAATCCAAACAAGGAAGAAGAGGAAAAGAAGCAAGGAGGGAAGAAGCTCGAAGATCCTCCAAGCAGTCAACCTCGGCCATCATCAACATCATTATTTAATTAAATCTACAACATTCGTATTGTTACGATCGTTATTGGGTTGTTGGTCTCTCATCTGTAATCCATGTCAGGACTTGTACTCTGAAAGCATCTAGTGGAAGCTTTTCTTAGCGTGGTTTCCTCTTTTGAGGTTTTTTAAAAATTCTGAGTGTCTTGTTCATTAATTACCCTATTGTGTCTTTAATCTAATCCAATTTAAGTAAACTTTTCACTTGGTTTTTTAGCACGCAACACGCTTGAAATGTTCAAAAGCATATGAAGGCAACCAAACAGCAACTTAATCAAATCTAATTAATTCCATGAAGAAGCTAATGCTAAAATCTCTCTTCCACAGTCCGCTCCCATAGAAATGTAAAAATAAAGCAAAAAATTACAGAAAAATAAATTTTTTCGGGAGCAAGTTACAAATTATAGATACCAAACAAAAAAGTCTTTAAGAAATAAGAAAATTTTTAAAAAAGTATACATATTATGTAATTTTTATGTATTTGTATATCTAATATATAAATGAAGAAATTTTTAAAATAAGTATAATTTAAAACATAATTAATAATTTAAGTATCTTAAAAATAAAATTTAAATATAGGTATAAGTTTATCTCGACCTACTATATGAAAAATTAATTAAGACCTTATTTACATATTATTTATTTTGTATCAGTTCATGTAAGTTAGATATAAATTAGATAGTTTCGCGACTTTCATATATGACAGATAAATGCGGATTAAATGACTTATATTTAAATTTTATTTTTAAGATACTTAAATTACTGATTATATTTTAAATCATACTTATTTTAAAATTTTTTCTATATAAATTTTGAGATTTATGTATAACACCATTATATTCGATAAATATTAGCTAAATTATTATTATAATCTTAATTCTGAGAAAAAAAGCAAAATTTTTAAAATATCGCATCCCCATCTTAATTAGCAATTTAAATTCAAAATTTTTTTTATAAAAATAGGCGCGGTATGATGATTATCAGACGCTGCTTACGACACCAAACCAATAAAGCAGATTTTTTTTTTTGGCAGAGAGAGAGAGAGAGAGAGAGAAGAGAGAGATTATATATATATATATATATATATATATATATATATATATATATATATATATATATATATATATATATATATATATATATATATAATATATATATATATAAATAAATAAATATATATATATGTATTAATAATTAAATAATTAAATAAATAAATAAATTTTAATAAATAAATATATAAATTTTTTTATTTGTGTTTTTATATGCATTAATAATTAAATAAATAAATAATTTTTAATAAATAAATAATTAACTATATATATATAAGTTTTAATAAATATATATATATATATAATAATTTTTAATGTATATTTCGTGATTAAAAATAAATTATATTATTTATTTTTTATATATTTATTTTTTTTTATATTTTGTTATTATTATTATTTTTATATTTTATATTTTATATTTTATATTATTTTATATTATTTTATATTTTATATTATTTTATATTTTATATTTTATATTTTATATTATATTTTATATATTATTTTTATATTTTATATTATTTTATATTATTATTTAATGCATAAATATAATATTTTTTTTATATTTTATATTTTACATATATATTTCACGTGATTAAAGATGAATTATTATTTATTTTACTTATTTCTTTTTTTCTTCTTCAAATAATTTTATATATTAAATTTATAATATCAAAAAAAAAATTATGAAGATATAAAAAAGAAAATATAAAAAATATAATATAATATAAATATATAAAATAATAATAATAAATCTACGTGAAAATATATATAAAAAAAATTATTATATATATATATATAAAAATATATATAAATATATTAATTAATTATATATAAAAATTATTTATTTATTTATTTATTTAATTATTAATGCATATAAAAAATAAAATAAAATTATTTTATTTATTAAAAAATTTATTTAATTATTAATATATATATACCTATTTATTTATTTAATTAAGTAATTATTTATTTATATATTCTCTCCTCTCAACTCTCTCTCGGTAAAATATATGCATAAAATATAAAATATAAAATATTATATTTATGAAAAAAAATATAAAAAAAAAAATATAAAATATAAAAAAAATAATAAAAAAAAAATAAAAATATAAAATATTTATATAAATAAAATAATATTATAAAATATATAAAATAATAATAATAATATAAATATATAAAAAAATAATAATTCATCTTTAATCACGTAAAATATAAATACATTAAAAATTATATATATATATATTTAATCTCTCTCTTCGCTCTCTGTTACGAAAAATAAACA
Source organism: Cymbidium sinense (assembly GCA_021442155.1). Lineage (NCBI taxonomy): Eukaryota > Viridiplantae > Streptophyta > Magnoliopsida > Asparagales > Orchidaceae > Cymbidium > Cymbidium sinense. The sequence continues at coordinate 18,682,728 of CM038233.1, read as the reverse complement.
AAAAATCCTCGCCCTCTCTCTCCCCTCTCTCTCTCTCTCTCTCTGCTACCGAAAGTAAAATAAAATAAAATCCACGAGTCCAGACGACTCGCGGACTTGCGTCGGCTATTGTCCGTATGGACAACTAGGTCTATTTTCATAAACAAAAATTTTAATATTTAAATTATTAATTAAGATTATGAATGTGACTATTTTAAAATTTTGTCGAGAAAAAAATCTGATGGCAGAATTCTGTTAATTTTGTGAATAATGGAATTATAATCTTAATTTTGTGAATAATCTGATGGCAGAATTCTGAGCGAACAAAGCCTGAGAGTGTCTCATATAGAAAACCGGAGACGGAAAATGAACAAAATTACCTGCGGAGGCGGCGCCGAAAGCATCGCCGCCGGCATCTCGAACGTGAAGAGAGATTCTGGTGGAGTAGCCGGAATTCACCGCATAGAAATCGTCGACCGCCATTCTCATACAGCTCAAGCTTATGTTTCCAATCCATGAATCTGTATCCAAAATCACTCCCACATCAAATTCTATTCTTTTATTACCTCCTCCTCCTCCTCCTTCCTCTGCTCTTGCTCTCAGGGAGGCCATGGAAAAGAAGAAAACAAGATAAAAGAGTTGGAGCTGGGGATTTCTCCCTCTCTTCTTCATCTCCAGGGATCAAAGATCTCGACTTTGAACTTTCCGAAGAATATGTGATATATTTTTGAGATTTTGATCAGTGTTGTATTTATAGATTCCAAGCTTTGAATTATATTCTCACGGGATGAGCGGAGAGTCTAAGTCTACGCTTTGCTTTATACTGTCAATATTAATGCGGACACCGCACGGATAGGGATAAAGAAATTTTGCATCTATCTCTGCACCTCTGCATGCACTGATTCTTCTTCATAAATCTCGTGTTCCATGTGTCCGCACGTAATATTTCCCCCTTGCTTATACACTTGGAATGTGTCAAATTATTCTGAGTAGTTGGTTGCTCCTTTTTTCAAGTCAAGGACGCTGACTAATTGTTATTTAATTGACATTTTTGTCAGTGCTCCTCGATTAAAAAAAAAAAGATTTTAAGGAAGTCATCCTAAATCAAGCAATAAGGTGTGAGTTGAAAATTAAGAAATAATTTCAATCAGTATAAATATAATTCCAATAACATTTGTTTATCAATAATGATATTAGAGCATCTAGATTCAATAACACTAAGTAAATTTATCACCAAATGTAAATAAAATTAGCTTCGCTTTTAAATCCATTAAATAATTTTAACCTTAACTACCTCTAATAACATGCTTAGAGCCTGAACCTAAAAGCTCTCTAGAAGATGTAAAATAAGCAACTTTAAATCATAAAATAATAGCTGTGAGTTTTCAAGAAACAAACACACTAAGGAGCTATTTGGTTGTGATTTAAAATCTGTGTAAAGAAAGGATTACTTAGTTGATTTAGGAGTTTACAAATTCATAATTTTGCTTTTTTTATTTGACAAAAAATGTAGAAATCAGTTGACACGTAAGGCGGCTCGGCGACCTGACGGATGGCGGCGGGCGGTGGTGGAGGGAAGCGGTGGTCCGCATCACACATTGGTATTATTCGCTTAATTCCAAATACACGAAACCAAATTTTCTACGGTGTATTTGAAATACGTGGAATTTTACTTTACTGCAACCAAACGCCAAATGTTGAACGCATTTGAAATGCAGTGCATTCCAAATGTAGGCAACCAAACAGCTCCTAAGTGAGATCTCACTGAGCAAAGTATAAATGACAAGGTGCAATGCAAAAAATATAAACAAAAAAAAGAGAGAGAGGAATAATACTAAGATGTTAAATTATAACAATTATAAATAATATGCGTAAGATCCTTTTTAATTATAAAAAAATTCATTCATTGATGCTCATTTGTAAAGTAGAGTTCATAAAAAGTAATATATGCAACTAATAATCCTTCATTTAAATGTTAATACATTCATTTGTAGATATATTGCATTTTGTTTTCTAAAAGCTAATCATTGGTCATATAAATTCTCTTATATGTATAATATATATGTATATATATTATCGGTGTACTATATTGCCCTATTGGGAAGGTTAACACCAATCTTAAGAAAACTCAATGATCTCCTATTGAGTTGTCACTCTATGGGCCAATTGGTCCGACCAGTCTTAATCCAAAATGGCTTAATAATAACAATACACCATCATGCACACAAATATACAATAAATAAATTTTATATTAAATAGGCAATAGTTATTTCTAACAATCACTTGCAATAGTCCCTAGAAATTCATGTATCAAATAACCTAGTAGAGCCATCCTAACATGTTAGTGTGATAACTATTTGTAATTTAACTAACAATCACTTGCAATAGTTATTTTCATGATTGTTTCTATGATTTATGCAATTGTGGAGTTAATTTAAATGGTTATCAATTAAGAGCATAAATATATTTTCATCATGCCTAGATCAAAAAGACCTAATCGCTATAATTAATTAATTGTATTCTTATATACTAAGTGATTGTTGTGGGCTTCGAAAATTCGCCTCTGACCTCTTCGATGAAAAGAGTAGTTTTAAATGTCGGTGAAATTTTGAGAAGGCAAATAGAATAGTAGATAAGATACTACCTAGAGATTTCGTCCTCATTTGGTGAGGACTTTAGATCCGGTTCCAGGTTTCCTATAGGCGCAAGCCCCTATAGTTAATTATCCCTCCCAATAAGTGAGAGAGAACTTTCGATTAAGGCTAGTCGTTAGATCATTGAATGGGTAGCGTATAGTAGCAGCAATGTGGAGTTTCAGAATTTAGATTATGAAATTTATCATTTCACTAAATAGATGGTTTGGGGAATGATGACGCGTCTGACCTAGATCCCATGGTTCCGCCCCAAAATCGTCACTAGTTTACTTAGTCGAGGAGGAGGTGTCAACCAACTTGATAGAAGGATCCTCATGACACATGGGTTTCGTCCAAATCTTGTAGATATGGGGTGATGTTTGTCAGGAGATAATATTAAGTTTACCATGAAGGGTTGTTTACTATCAAATACCTATGATTCATAACTCAAACGAGCCATTGGGGAGCATATGCTCGATCGTGATAGTAATATAATGAGCGGTGGCCAAACCACCCGTCGAGGACTCACGGTCATAACTTCATCAACTATGGCCACATAGGATACGTCCGCGTCTTTATTGACAAGAGATTGATTGAGAGTGAACATAGTAGAACACTTGATTTGACATTGGCTCCATTATGAGCTAGAGTTTTCTTAATTTGTCACCCTCCGACAAATAGTTGCGGAAGGTGGATAGATTGAGTTTGGTTTAAGCTTTTATCGATATAATTTAATTTAAGCCATTTTTTAGATTGATATTTGATTGGAATTGATTTGATTAGAAAAATTATTGATTTGAATATATTTAAGAGCTTTAGATACTCACTCTTAGCAGCTAATAAGATTGGATCTCGTCACTAATCAATTTTTTTAGATATTTCATAGATTTGAAGCTATTATTATAGGTTTTTAGGTTTTGTTAACGACCAGTCTAAGACTAAGCGGGAAGATCAGCATATCCTTGAATTTAAGTATACATCACAATTCGGGGCCCATTGATTTAAGACTTTATGTAGTGTTTATTTTTTGAATTATGAGAATGATATGAGATTGCTATTTAATTTGATTTGAAAAAATTTTGAATATGTTTAAGAGCTTTAGATCATGTCAACTATGTTTACTAAGAGGATTAGATCTCTATCACCCAAGAATAGTTTTAAATATTTCAGATTTGAAACTTTTATTATAAGTTTTTGTTTTGTTAACGGACGTCTAAGACTAAGCAGAAGCAACTCGCGTAGCATCCTCAGACACTTGAATTTAAGCATTCAGCATAGTGCCGTGGACCATGCGGGTGTATTTAAGACTTTATGTAATGTTTATTTCTGAATTATGAGATTGATATAAGATTAATTTGATTTGAAAATTTGATTAATTTAAATATGTTTAAGAGCTTTAGATCATGTTAACTATGTTTAGCTACTAACAGAGAATTAGATCTACTATCACCTGACAGAATCATTTTTTTTGATATTTCACTGATTTGAAACTCTTATTATAAGTTTTTAGGTTTTGTTAACACGATCTAAGACTAAACCAGAAAGCAACCGTGACATCAAGAGACACTTGAATTTAAGCATTCAATATAGTATCGTTTGTAAGGTGTATTTAAGACTTTATGATGTTTAGTTTTGAATTATGAGATTGATAAATTATTGTTTAATTTGATTTGAAAAATTGATTAATTTGAATATGTTTAAGAGTTTTAGATCCTATCAACTCTATTTAGCTGCTAATAGAGGATTAGATCTACTGTTACTTGACAGAATTAATTTTTTTAAATATTTCATTGATTTAAAACTCTTATTATAAGTTTTAGATTTTTTGTTATTTGATCCACAAAAGAAGAAACAACCCATGACATCCTTGAACACTTGAATTTAAGCATTCAACATAGTGTTGGAGCAGTGTATTTAAGACTTTATAGTGTTTATTTTGATTATGAGATTGATATAAGATTGATATTTAATTTGATTTGAAAAATTGATTAATTTGAAAAGGTTTAAGAGCTTTAGATTCTGTCAACTCTGTTTAGATGCTAACAGAGGATTAGATCTACTATCACCTGATAGAATCAAATTTTAAATATTTCACTAATTTGAAACTCTTATTATAAGTTTTCAGGTTTTGTTAACGGGATCCAATAAAGCGAAAGACCTCCTGATCTTGAATTTAAGCATTGACATGCTATGATGTATTTAAGAGTTTATGTAGTGTTTATTTCTGAATTATGAGATTGATATAAGATTTTCATTTTTTATTCCAATTTAGCCTGCACAGCATTTTCAGATATTAAAATTTGCACTTGAAATCTCTATGTTCGAGCACATGCATGTATTTATAGCTTAGCTAATTTCATCTAATTAATAAAATTATTGATCTTGAAAATCATAATTAGGATGAAATTCCTTAATTTTTGATCAAAGGATGCATGATTTTTTAGAATTGAATTTAGTACCTTGTGCTTGAAAGGGTTGATCCGTTGATGAAGAAGACGTTTTGGTATATGTTCAAAGGATAATTTAACTTGTTATTTTAAGAAGATTTACTCTAAAAGTGGTTCCATTTTTCCTCTTTTATTCAAATTTGATTTTCCTCTTTTATCAAATTTGATTTTCCCCTCTTTACTCAAATTTGATTTTCCCCTCTTTTTATTCAAATTTGATTTTCCTCTTTTATTCAAATTTGATTTTCCTCTTTTATTCAAATTTGATTTTCCCTCTTTTATTCAAATTTGATTTTCCCCTCTTTTACCTTTTATTTCTATAAATAAAATTTGAGATGTTCTTATTACACGAAGGTTAAGTAGGTTTGAAAGGAGGTTAAAACTTTAGTAGACTTTCAATCCTTCAATAAATTTTGTAAGTGATTTTTACTCTTCTTTTATTTTGTTTTGCTTTTATATCTGTCGTATGTCATTTTAATTTTTTCTTTTTTTGTTTGATACTTTTAGTTTAAAAATTAGCTGCAAGTTTTCCTATTTAGCACTCTTAGGTCAGCTCATTTCACTCTCCAATTTTTTCTAAGTCAAAAGTTTTGACAAAATTTGAGACTCGGCGCGTCATCCATGTAGGGGCTCATCGGGGTATTTTGGCTTTCTCGGTATGCCCTCTTGAGTGTAGCGGTGGTTCTTGACTGACCAGTTTTCATCTCATCTCCCTCTTGAGCAGAGATCTTCAACTACAAATACATACAATGCAATATATAATCATCCTCTTTCTCTTTTTTTTTCTAAGTTTGGAAATTAGACAAAATTCCGACATTTGTCCAGGGGCGACATCTAACAAGTGGTGGCTTTTCTGATGCCTTCTTGAGTGTAGCGGTGTCTTACACCATGCTTTTTCATCACGTGCCCTGAGCACAAGGTCTTCACAAAAAACAACAAACATGTATATATATTCACATTCACAAATTCCACATGTTCTGACTTATTTTGCGACACACTGCAATGCTCGACAAAGGAATGAGATTGGGTTATGATTGGGGATGCAAGGTAAGGGGTGCGATGCTGAAAATCAAAAAAAGAATTCGCCTCTTGACGATGTTCTTTCTCGATTTTATAGTAAAGCGAAGGTAAGAAGGCTAAAGCAAGGAATGCGACGCCAAAAATCGAAAGAAGAATTCGCCTCTTGACGATGTTCTTCCCCCGATTGCAGCGTAGTGAAGGTAGGAAAAAGGTGGGGAATGCGACGTCAAAAATTGAAAGAAGAATTCGCCCTGATGATTCTTCCCGATTCTTGGCGTAGCAAAAATTAAGAAGGGCGTCGATATCGAAAGAAGAATTTCTCTTGATGATGTTCTTCTCGATTCATGGCGTATAGTAGGATTATGGGGATTTAATGCAGAATAGTTTTTGGATGGGGATGGTCTTAATTTGTATGTGAGGCCGTTCTGACTATGAGAATCTGAGCTTTCAAGTGAATGCTAAAGCTATTTTGCGGGTTTAGTTGCTTTTGGAAGTGAGAGACAACAGATGGCGGGGCCAGCGTGAGCCTGGCTGAGCGACTTTTGCTCGATTTTGAGTCAGAACAGTTAGTCTGAGTTGCTGATCTGGTTAGACAATCGATGGGTTGGAAAGCTTGGAAAATTAGAGGCTGATTCAGTGCAGGGATTCTGAGCAGCGGAAAGCGATTATGAGAGCAACCAGGATCAGCCGGATCATAGGGGCAGCTCGGTCCAGTTGAATCGAGGAGCGGAGCGTGAGGAAGCAAGCTATCGTGGATTAGTCAAAGAGTCGATGTCTGATCATGAAGCGATGGATGAGCCTGTCAATGAGCTTTGAGATATGATGGCGTCATGTCGCAGTCGCTGAGCGGCATGAGATCAAGATGGCCGGTGGAGCACGGTGAGCAAGAGCCGGTCGGGCTTAATCGATAGGGAGCGATTTTTTTGCGAAATTTTGTTGTTATCAACGAGAGAGAATGTTATAGGAGAGAGAAACATGGGAAGTTAAGAATAGAGAGAGAGTGGGATTCTTGAATGAGAGAGAGTGTGGGAGAATGAGAGGGAGTAGTTAAGGGAAATGGGGAGAGTGGTTCTTTTCAGTTTTTTTTTATTTTTAAATTTCTTTTCAGAAAACTGAAAATAGGGAGGAAATGGGGGTAGTATTTTAATAAATTGAATTTATTAAATATATTATTTGATAAATTAGTCAATATATATATGTATATTGATATAACAATTATATGTTAGATAATAAATAAATGTTAATATATAATTACAAAAAATTATATACATTTATTTAATAATATTTTGATTAAATATAATTATGTAAGCATTAATCAGCAATATTATTTTAATCAATTTTATAGAATTTATTTAATATATTTATTATTCACGATGTAATATTAATGTTTACAATAAAACCAACATTGATATTAGATGATAATAATTAATATTGATATTAATTGTTTTTTATTAATATTTTGTATGTCATTATCATATTTATGATCAAAAGATATTCAATATGTATCATTTGAATATGTATAATTAATTTAATAATAATAATGTTATATTTATATATTATTTATATGATCATATATATATATATTGATTTAGGATGAATTTATGATTTGAAATGGCATGATCTTTTACGATCGCGTTTGGTTTGAGTGCATTTAAATTAAGTCATTTGACTTGAAATGTGCGTGCTGACTTCGATCATTTTGAGACCATAGAATTGAGTGTGAATAGTCTTATTTGATAGATTTTGGTGTTTTGAAGCTAATGGTGATGTCAATTTTATGAACAAAGATTGTTTGACTTGCGTCGATCTCTCTTGACCTCTATATATGTGTAAGCGTGTTAGATTATTGTCGATTGATTTTATGTTGCAATATTTATATTACGATCAATTTTGACATTGAACTCAGCGGTGAAATTCATCGTCGATGGTCATTTGACCATTTTGATGGCGTCGGTCATTTTTGGATTTGTGACATCGCTTAAAGTCTGTTTAAACTTGTGCGACTTTGACTTTGAATATGTATGGAGTCAACAAATGTGATTAGCGCGTAAAAGAGTGCGTTTATTGAAAATTGGTTGCCTTTTAGTCCTCTTCTTTTTTTGTCTTTCTTCTCTTTTCTTTCCTTTTTTTTCGTGTCTTGAGAAGGTACTACCATTTACATTATTTAAATTTTATGTAACATTTCTTTTATCACTTGGCGGAGAATGTTCTTTGTTGGAGAGATCGGCGATTGTTCACAAACTGAGAGAGGCTATCTCGAGAGATTAACATGATCCTCGTGGAGATGTCGATATCAGAGATAATTAGGCGCTGACATATTTCTGAGGGGCGTGATCTTCTGAGGCTTCTTTGAATGCTCTTCCCAACTTCCTGATTGTGCTTCAGATTCTTTTATTTTTGAGGATTCTGCTGACTGGGCAACTACCCTTAAGCTGAAGTGCGGTGACTACAATCCTTTGGACAACACAGTAGCACAGGTTAGTTCTAGATATTGTGATATCTTACGGCTGCTTACGGCGGCTTTGAGCCATGAGCATCTCACGAGCCACGTCAAGACTCACTAGATCTGAGAATCTCTATTGGTAGGAATCTACTCTTCCCCATGGATATGTCACAGGTATATTCTAGCTCAGAGATACTTGGATAGGCGTCTTAAGGCAATATATGTATCTTTATTTGACTTGGAGCATGCCTTCTTGAGGCTCATGGTAGTAAATTTTAGGATCAGTAGTAACTGCTGGATTAGCGGAGGAGTTGTGATCCTCTTTTGGACTTACGTATGTCTTCATATTTGATTATCCTATGAAGAGTGTGTTCCATTTGGAGTTATTTCATAGGCAACCTTGATGATTATGATGAAGAGGTAGCTATGTCTTCTTTATATTGATCTCACGGACCACTATCACCCAGACTTTGTGTGCATTATATGATCACGAGCGCATTACTATGAGTACATGGTCCATTAGCGATTGTGCTATCGAATAAAGTAAACTTTACATGACCCTTTTGATTGGGTGTTAATGCGAGATAGTTGCTTATCCAGTGGCGAGAGCCTATTTTACCGGGAGGAGGCTTCTCAAACTCTCGGGATTGAGTGAGGATCATTCTTATTTTATAGTGACATGGCTACATTTTTTATGCTCCCCATTCTGAGAGGGCTTTCGGTGCTTTATTAGCGACCAAGAGATCTCAGGCGGCGGGTTTCTCTTGCTAGCGGTATTATCAGCTTTATAGGATATTGGGGATTTTGCGGCAGTTCCCAGTGAGATGTGATTCTACCTTGGCAGTACTTATATGTTTGGGTCCACCTCCACGTACATGGTTCCTTTGATTGTTTTGAGTATCCAGCCTTCTTTTTAGAGTGAGAATATCCTACAGTCTTATAGTTATATAGAGCATCCTTTACTTTGGAGATGGAGAGCATTCCCATGCTATCTTTTGCTCCTCATTTGGTCAGAGATGATTTTTATTGGTTCACCGGATGTACCGGCTACGGCGTGATAATTGATCTTGATCTTGATGAGAATGACAAATAGCATTATGCGGACACTAAGTGAAGCTGAATACCTTTTTGCTATATGCCCATGATGGTTTTGTTATCGATTTGGGCAGTCAGTTGTTATAGAGGCTATCATAACCAGTTGCACGATTTGGTTTCTTCGATTATTTTCGTGATGGCAGGCCACTCATCCTTGGTGTAGTAGATTTTAGGAGGATCAGGATGATTCCCTTGAGGCCGCGTTACTTTCTTTGCTTGACCATTTGGTACACTTTGGGGCTTGGTGCTCATTTTCGGATAGCTTCTCCACATAGTCACACGGGGATTAGTTATACTTGCCTCACCTGGGTACGACTATCTTTTGGCCCTTTCCTGGAGCATGGTTCCAAGAGATATGAAGCGATGGGTCCGTTCTCGAGATCGGAGGATCCGTCGGTTACCATTAAGAAACTATAGAGGTATAATCACTATTTTCCTCTCTTTCAATACTTTTGTCCTTTTTCAAAATATGTTTTTGCGTCTGATACTCTAATTTATTTTTGACAGATGCACCAGTTGACAAGCAAGTTAGGGCTGAGGATACCACTTCTTGAGTTGGGTAGGGATTCTAAGTATACATTGATGTTTCTTCACTCCACGTAGGTGTAGCCAACCCACGAGCTTGCTTGGTTTGATTGATTATTCCGCAGTGCGCCTACACGACCATTTATGACTTTCGATGAAGTGGCACAAGTGTACATGGAGATGTTGAGGATTAGAGTTGGGTTATCTGCGTGTCAACCTTTGATTGTCTACCACGATTTTATTATCCCAAGTGGAGCCACCTTTCTCTGAGCTTGACTCTTCATTGCGGGAGACCAGGTGAGACCTGGAGTGCTATGAGCTTCTTTGAGCGACATATAGCCTAGAGTTTACGGATAGTGAGGTCCCAGGATTATATCACTTACGATACTCCAGTTCAGTCAGATTCATCATGCTCTGGTAATTTCTTCCACTATTTATTTATTTATTTATTTATTTATTTATAGTAACTATACTCCTTTACATCTACTTTGTGCTGATTATTTTCATTTATTTCCTGCAGTGCCTAATGTAGGTTATGAGTCCAAGATCTACCATCGACATCCCTATAGGCCAAATCCATGATAGAGCATCTGCGGATTGTGGCTTGGTGTTTTGAGGGGCGTGATTTCTGGTTCCACGGACTCACGAGTCACGACTTTACGTCTTATGCGAACAATACTTTGGACCTTTTAGCTCGTGAGTGCGGAGGAGCAGCTCTCGATATCAGAGGCTCTTTGTAGAAACATAGAGTTCTTGATCCACCAGATGAGATCGCTCAGCATTATCCGTTCTAGCACTTTATTGGCAGAGCTTCAGAAGCAGGTTAGGCTTCATAGGGAGGTGGCTGATCTAGCACATGATGAATTTGAAGAGAGTGTCGAGGCTCTGACATGAGTTTTTTATAGATGCTTCTTGAGTTAGACAGTTGTGATCTTGCTCGAGGAAAGTAAGCAGACGAAGAGCTCTATAGGCGGGGAACAACAAGCGTTATATCCCATCACCATGCTATGGTAGATGTTGAGACTACTTTGATTAGAGCAATTGATGCTTTGCAGTTGGTTGAGAGTGAACAGCCATCTTTAGCATCTTACTTAGCACAGCTTCAGGAGTTACAGACTAGGCTCCCATGATGTACTTTACTTTTCTCTCCTTCTCTTTTCTTTTCTTTTCTTATTAGTCATGTATCACTTATCCTTTTATTGTATTAGTGGACTTTAGCATTCCTCTGTTACTTCTACACTTTTGTACTTTTATGGATTTGGTGAGAAGACCATCTTTGATTTGTGCTCTATGCTTGATTTGTAGACTTTGTGTTTTGAGTTTGATTTGTGTGCTTGCTATGAAACCTGGATCATTTCAGCTTCAAACCATCTACTTTCCACTCTAACAGCCCTACTGGTGATCCCTTTCTTTCATGTCATTGTAGATTTGAGTTTCCTCTAGCCCTCGTTTCATGCCTGGTTGGGTTTGATGGAGGAGTATTTATTTTGATGAATGATTCTTGAGGATTTATCCTCACTTGGTGGTTGAAAGTCCTTCATCTAGCTTTGAGCTTGGTGGATGAAATTGACTGATTTGTCAATATTGACTTGTCGAAGTGTATGTTTATCATGAATCGTGCTTGTCTTGAGATTCATTGAAGGATACATATAGATGACCGCCGGCATATAGGGTCAATATTGAGTTATTAGTCTAGCAACATGGGCTTTAACAGACTGAATAATCATAAAATTCCTTTAGTTCAGCCATTGACTTTGCATGAACTATGGAATTGCTTCCTCAGTCCTGTCCTTTCTGCTTTGATGGACTTGATGAGGAGGTAGGCTTTGATCTGTGCTTTAAGCTTGATTAGATCATTTGAGGATATATTGAGATATCACCATGCGGGCAATATATAGATTGATTTAAGGCAGCTCCGAATTAAGAGTTTCCTCAGACCTATCGATCAAGTAGAGAGATCTCTTGGATCCTGATTGCTTACAATCACTAAGCTGGATCTAGTTTGAGATTGAACAGCTATCGTCATTGAACCGACAAGTAAGGGCTCTTTCACTACGACCTTTTCATCCAGCTTGTTGAGTGAGGAGAGCATCAACAACTCAGCTATATTTGGGCTTGTTGAGTTTGACCTTTAGAACCTACTCGAGTCTTCGACTTAAGCTGTAGTGGGTTGGTGGTTTTATCATCAGACTAACGAACATGGGCTTTTTCACTGCGGCCTTTTCTCGCGGCTTGTTGAGTGAGAGAGCGTCAGCAACTCGGCCATTTATGGGCTTGTTGAGTCTGACCTTTAGAAGCCATCTGTGTCCTAGACTTGAGGATGTAGAGATTGATGTTTCTCCAATTTAATTGATTGAAGCTTCCAAAATCGGGAGTTCTTCTGACTTGATCTCTAGAATTTGGCAAATCTGAGAGATAAATTTCTTGACATTTAGGGCTATCTTTTCATGCATAGAAATAGATTCTTTTTATTCTTTCAAAACCCTGCAACTTAACAATGATAATTATAAATATATTCAAGGATTTTAAGGTAACGCTCGATGTCAACCTGAATCAGAGTATATTTGAGGATCTCATCTCATGACACGATGTCAACTTAAATAGATTTAATATAAATTAAAAAATACCCCTGTCTTGTAGGGGGAATTCTAAAGTACATGTAGGAGAATTTTTAACATAAAAATATACAAATACATCCATATTTGAATTGATGCACTCTAAAGGAGATTTTAACATACAACATTGATTTCATTTGTGTATATAATATCCAAAATGCCCCTTGTGTAATAGGAGAATTTTCACGAAAAGTTTTTCATCTAGAGTGGGTTTATTTAGGGATCTCGGCATGAAGCATGATGCCAACCTAAATAGATATACTAAAAAAATGCCCTATCTTGCGGGGATTTCTATTGTACCTTGGAAATGTGTTTATCATAAATAATACTTTTTTAGGTAACAACTATTGATTGGTAGCATTGGTCTTTCACCATTTAGGTTGATGAGTTGGTATGCCCCTCCTTGATACACTTTTCAATGACAAAGGGACCCTTCCCATTAGGCTCAAATTTGCCACCAAATTTTTTACTTGGGAATAATTGGTCTTCTCAGCACCAGGACCAATTCTCCTTTTTGGAATGTTCAAGGCCGCACCGTATGGTCAAAAGCTCTGGACATCTTTGCTCGATAGACTTCCAAATTTTGATGAGCTTCATCAAGCTATTCGAGTTCCTCCATTCTCAGTTGAGCATTTTGATCTTCAGTTAGGTACTGGATGGCTACTCAAAGTGAAGGCAACTCAACTTCAAGCAGAAGAACTGCTTCAATTCCAAATACCAATGAATAGGGAGTGGCTTTAATCGGCATCTTGTAGGTGGTTTGATATGCTCATAAAGTCTCTACTAGCTTGGTATGACATTCTCTTTTATTTTTAGTGAGAATCTTCTTGAGCAGTTTGACTAATGTCTTGTTGAAGGCCTCTGCCAAACCATTTACTTTTGGATTGTATATTGAAGAGTATCACCAATTATTTTTTTGTTGATCGACGAATCTATAAATCTTTGCACTTTTGAAGGCTGTGCCATTGTCAGAAATTATTCGATGTGACACTCCAAATCTATAAACTATATTATGCATGAAGAAGTTGATCACTTGGTTAGCAGTAACTTCTTTAAATGGAGTAGCCTTAGCCCACTTAGGGAAATAATCAGTCGCTAAGATGAAGTGAGGTCCAGCTGACGACGGTGGATCGATTGGTCCAATTACATTTATACCCCAACATTCGAATGGTCAAGATGCCATTGTTGGATTTAATGGATTTGGAGGTTGACGGATGAGATTTCCATGTACTTGACATTCATGACACTTCTTAGCATGATTAATACAGTCTCTCACCATAGATGGCCAATAATAATCCATCCTTTTGATCTTTACTGCCATCTTGGGACCTGATTGATGTGCACCACAAAGTCCTTCATGAACTTCAACCATCACTTTGCTTGCTTCATCTACACTTAAGCATCGTAGCCACATTTGTTCAAAGATCTACGATATAAAGTGTTATTGATGAAAGAATAGCGTAGCATTCTCTTTTCGATTTGAGCTATCAATGATTTATTACTAGGTAATTTGCCTTCTTTAAAGTAGTCGATGAAGGGTTACCTCCAATCATGTGGCTCTTCTACAATAAAAGCTTTATACTGCTTTTCTGAGGCAATGTCATTCTTAGCTCTTCTTGGTACAACTTTTTATTGATTTTGGGGAGTATGAGGAACAACCTGAGTCGCATCCTGCTGGGTCAAATTTGTTAACTCCTCTGCCTGCGGGGATTAATACTTTATTGGCTCTAGAACTCATCGAGTAAATATGTCGATCATGACATAATCACCATTCATACTTTCCATTTTCTTAGCTAATTTTGCTAATCGACTTTATTATTCGGATCGAGACAGAGTTATGTGATATTTGGTATTCTACTTCATAAGCTCGAGAACTAAACTGATAAAGCTAACTCAAGCTTGTTGATTTATAAATGATTTATAATAAGGCGAGAATCACCAAAATATGCAAGTTTGAATGCCTATGAAAATAGCTTCTTCCGGACGCCACTAATGCTTCATATTCCTTCATTATTAGTTCTCCTCGGTCAATCCATATGATCATCTCATTATCCCTCCTTCCGTGTTATGAAGATGATGCGATTCTACTCTTGCTCTTGGAAAATTTAGATGTTGGACTTGTTTGATCGATGAGGCTCCATCGAAGTACATTTCTCAAATTTGTGATTTTTCTCTTTCATGAATGAGCATAATTTGCTCATCAGGTAAATCGTCATTAAGAGAAGAGTCCGCAGGGATAGGATGTGCAACCAAAAAATCTACTAAGACTTGTCCCTTCATTACTTTCTGTGAAACATATGTGATATCAAATTGCAAAAGTATCGCCCATCTTAAGCGACTGTCAATCTTTGGTCTTGTCATCAAGTACTTGGATCAATCCTTGATATGAATGTAATCTTATGAGATAACATATAATGATGAAGCTTTTGGACTACAAAGATCAACGCTAAACCGTGCTTCTCTATCGGAGAGTATCTCATTTCTGCTCCAATCAGCCTCCAATTGATATAATAAAGAGCATTCTCTTTGCCTTCTTCATTGTGTTGTGCCAATAATGCTCCAAGAGACTCTTTTAATACAGTTGTATATAGAATGAGAGGCTTCCTAGGAATAGGCGCCACTAGGATTGGTGGACTTAACAGGTAGCTTTTTAGTTTGATATAAATCAACAGATGAATGTGAGTTATCCTTGTAAAGAACGGAGCTGATGCAAACTCTTCGATGGAGGCATCTCCATGATTGCATTGATTTAGCAGGATCAATTTCAATATCTCTGTGATGTACAATGTACCCCAAGAATTTTCTAGAGGATACCCCGAATGCACATTTTAGAGGATTCATCTTCAGATCATATTTTCTGATTCTCTAGATAATTCTCAAGTCTTCAAAGTGGTTTTCATTTTAAGCTCTTCACCACATCGACATAACATTCCACCTTTTGATGAATCAACTCATCAAAATATTCATGACTCTTTGGTATGTAGCTCCAATTTTTCAAAGAAGGGCATGACCGTGTAGCAATAGATGCCAATAGGAGTTCTAAATGATGCATATTTTTCATCTTCAGATGCCATTTTATTTGGTTGTATCCACGATGATCCATCCATGAATGAGAACATGTAGTTGGAAGTGTTGTCCAATAGTTCGATATTGGAAGCGAAAAGTCATCTTTTGGGCATGCCTTATTTAGGTCCCACAAGTCGATGTAGAGGATTTGGCCATTCTTCTTTCTAACAGGACAATAGCTATCCAATCGCATACTTCTCCTCACGGATGAAACACTTGATTTGCTTTTTTAGTTTTTTGTAATTACTATTCTTGATCTCAATCTCATCTAGGAGCTTGTTTAATAGGCGTCACATCTGGTTTAATAGCTAGTTTGTGAACTACTACATCAGGGGATAAGCCTAGCATTTTAGAATATGTCTAAGCAAAGCAATCCCTGAATTCATAAAGTAGCATTTTTAGCTCCTCAACTTTCTCATCAGGCAGAAGGGCGCTGACAAAAGTTGGATGGGGATCATCCTCAGCTCCTAGGTTGACTTCTTTAAATTCATCCATAGTATCTATTTGTCCACCATCTTCAAGTTCTTTAAGTGCGGGATTGGCTTCCACTTCTTCATCATTTTAAGAAGAATTTCATGGGAATCATCTTCTTCATCACTATGAGTTTCTATCTCGACTTCTATTATATTATAAGGCTCTATCTTGATGAGATTTGGATGAACCCTAGACCTTTAGTGATAAACTTATTACTTCTTTGCGATGCTTGAGGATTTCTTTGGCTCCATATCTTGTTAAAGATTTGAGTCCTATTTAGTAGTTCCAATATGAACTCCAAGCTTATGCATCATTCTTCGCAACTTCTGCGGATAGTATATTTGTATTCTTGTTGGTGCTATCTCATCAAAACTTTTATGTTGCACAGGCTGTTCAAAATCTTGAGGCTGAGACTCTTCAAATTTGTAAAATAGAGTTCCTCTTCTGCCACTCTCACTCAACGGTGGTACATAGAATATTATCAATTCTTCAATATTATGAACCTCCAATAGAGTGATTTCTTTGAAGCACTATTGAGGGATGGGTATAATTTTGAGTGAGTCATCTGACTCTGCCAAGTGAGCTATCCTCCTTGATGCAGCCATTTGAACTCTATTTCCATAAGTAGATTCAAAATCATAGTCTGAATTAGAATCACTTATTTCATACTCTGCTTTTCTTGAGAGCTTATAAGTTCCCTTAGGTTTGACATGAATATCTTCTTCTTCTTCTTCTATGTCACTTCCCAAATGAGGAACTAATTTTCCTAACTTAGATATAGAATCAAGTGCTTTAGGGAGAGTCGGCATTGCCTTCTTTCTTCCTCCTTGCTTCTGCTCTTTCATTTTGTAAAATTGCTCTTTAGTTCCTGAAGTGGATGCTACCACTTCAAGAGGCTTTGTTGGCTTAGGCTCTTTGAGGATGAAGTACTTTGCATCTTCATAGATTTTTTCTTCATTGATGGAGAATGGTTGTAGGTTACCGGGAATTCTGAATTCTTCTCCATCTTTCAAATACTTCATACATTGATGCATAGTTGATGGGACCATGCCATACTCATGCGACCGACAGAGAGCTCTAAATGATGTATAGGCATCAATTACATGAAACTTGGCTTCTTTATATAAATCCTTTAATTTGATCCAGAGAACAAAAGAACCCAAAGTTTTCTACCCTTTTTCATTGAAGCTGTGAACCATCAACTTATCTCTCCCAAGATGTTGGATATCCAGTGATAATCCTCTTAATACCTTTAGACTCATAAGATTGATAGAAGAACCTGGATCAATCAATATTTGTCGAGATGCCATCACTCTGAGTAACATAAAGAGGATGATTGTGATCCATTCTCAACATAAGATCTTCTTCAAAAATGTGATTCTTGGGAGATCTTGAGTTTGCAATGCTTGATCATGCATTTTTTCAAAGTAAGCTTCATAACTCTGGATCTTTGAGAGCTTGTATCAAAGTTTCTCGAAGGTCTTTTTTGACATCAAAGAGAGCCTCGCACACACTCGCCAGTGTGGATCTTTCTGATGTGATAGAATATTATAATCTATTTTCTCGCTTGATTTAGGCTTCTTCTAGATTTCTAGAATAATATCCTCGTTGACTTCAATTTGTTTGCCTTTATCTTTATTTGCATTTTCCTTCTTTGATGAAGGTGGTAAGACTTTACCACTTCTCAACCGAACTTGAAAACTTTTGCTAGATTCTTCTCAAGAGGTAGTTTCTTCAAATTTCCCTCTTATTCTGGAAGATTGGCCAAAAGGGTTAGACTCATTTTTCAATGTCATACATTTCATATGTGATGATATCGATGAGTCTGACTCTTCTCCATCGGGAAAACATAGATCTTCATCTGAACTATTATTGTCTTGTTGAGTCATTAAACAAAATTCGCATTAGCTCCTCGTGCTCTTCTTGCTTTCTTGATAAAAAAATTTTGATGTTGGTCGAAGTTTGTCTGACTACCCTTGTCATCTTGGAGTAACTGATGTTGAAGAATATCTAACATCACCTAAATGATTTGGCATGTCTCTACCGGACATGACTCACCATTATCTTCTTCATCTGATTCAGCAATGCGAAGTTTAGGCTTGAAGTTTGCCTAAATGTCTTGTCTGATACTCCTCTAGATTGTTAATGATCTTTTGAGTTGTAGTTCGCTTCTTGATCTTTTTTTTTCTTAGCCGCCTTTGATTTATGGGGCTTGCATTTAGGATCTCATGTGATGAAGTACTTATTAATGCTACCGAGAAGCCCAAATACTTGGTTTAGGCATCTCTTAAGTCCAATATAGGTTCAAGTGGTGATTTCCACTTAACACTAGGGACATCTTTTAATTGCTTCGATTTTCATGGTCTTTTGAGACTACTATTTTCCATTCTTCAGAATGATTTCTCCTTCTTGTCTTGGATGATACAAGAGGATGTAATCATCTTTGTAGACTCTTTTAGGTTGACTATCGATAGTGTAAATTCACCTCAACGATACTTTCTTCTAGCCAATCTTTGAATACATAGCAATCTTTGATAAGATGACTGATCATCCGATGATAGGGATAGTAGTTTGGATTATTGACTTGATCAGCTTCTTCGGGCCTTTTGATTTCTAGTACTTATAAACCAACTTTGACTGCTTGCCAAAATAATTTAGCCACTGTCCCTTCTAAAGGAATATTCTTTATTGATTTTTTCCTTAAGAGATGGTCGCATTCGCTCATCATCTCTTGCTTGTTTTGACGCTCCCCACCACTTGAAAAGTTTGAGGTTTGTCATTACCTCATAATACCAATTTTGGTGGATTAGAATAAATGTGCTTCTTTCCTTATCATCATTGTACATTGGTCTTTTCCTTTATCCACATTGTATATCACCTTCTTTTCATCATTTGAGCTATAAGAAGTGCATGAATTTCATTTCTTCTTGAGTCAAGGTTTGTTTCTCTTGCTTTATCTCATAGACTTGCACTTTAATTCAACTTTTCAAATTTAGCCACCCCTATCGCAAGTCCTGAATGTTGCAATCGATGCCATGCATAGAAATGGTGCCATTTTATCATCCATATTGCCATTAGCAATTGGATCGCATGTTCTTCTTCCAATTGTTGCTCACACTTCATACTTAGTGCCAATGACTATGAATTTTGTCATCGACTCATCTTTCCTCCTTTTCAAGGCAAGGTCAAGAATTTTGATTTTCTCACAGACGTGAACCTTTTCACAAATATGGTTCCAATTCAAAGAAATTTTAATAATCATTTGACAATTCTCATACCATTCAAAAGTACCGAGGTCAAAGCACAATGAATCGAAAAAAGCAAGTATCGCTCCTCTCGTGTTACCACAAGTAAATTTTAAATTAGCCGATGTTGCTTTGATTACCAAGCCCTAAAAAGTATTGAAATTTCGCACTGAGTAACCTGCAATTTACACTTGGTCATATTCAAATTGGTAAGGCGACCTTACTCACCGCCTTTTCACTGAGGCTATGATCGCTTTATCTTTTTTTCATTATTTTAGTCGAAAGCTTGTTACTCGATGTGCTAGCTAGATTTTGAATTGTTAGTTGGAGAGGTGTTTGGTTAACTTCATCCCTTGCTTCATGCATAGCAATGCATAGAGGGTACCACCAGGTAGTGTAAGTTGCATTGTTAGCTACCTGTTGATTAGCAGACAAAATAGGTGCTGCACTTGATATGATATTTTTCTGTAACATCTCCATCATGATGCTCATTTGTACCATCATATCATTCATTTTGGTACCAAGCTGTGCAATCTTCTTATCTTTGGACTCCATTTGACGATGCATTTCTCTTTGCTCTACCAAGACTATGGCATCAATCATGTTCTTCCTCTTCTTCTATTTATTATTGTTCCGCTCGTCGGGTAGAGCTTGACCTCTTCTCCTTATGCAGAGACTTGTTGTAGTCGATGACGCTGATTATAAAAGCGTGTACCAGGCTGGTCATTTTCTAGTTCAACCATATAGACAGCTTCAACACCTATGATATCTTTCTCATTTTGATCTTCTTCTTCTTCATCTTCAGCAAAGATCAAAGATCCATCCTTTATTTGCTTCTGTGAAGACTCTTCTTCATAACCATCAAATTTAGGTTCAGTTCCCAGTTCGAAGTTCGTGTTGATGATGGTGTGAAAGGTAGAGTTCATCTATATCTCCGCATGACATCTTATATTTCCATAGAATCTTCTTCATTATTTTCTTCCTGCACACGAATTTCTTATCGACATTTCCAGTGGATCTCTGGTTCAATGTGCGGAACAATCACCTCTTCTATTAAAAGGCCATGATCAACGTCAACCTTCTCTTGTGAGGGTGAAATTGATCGGCGATGGGATCCCCTAGAGGATTCTCCAGGGTGTTGACTATCATATCGTTCATCATTGATATCTCTTGTTTTGGGTATCCACTTCTATTGAGTTAATTTTGAGGCAGATTTTTGAGTATATGTATCAGATGTCACACCCCTTCTATTACTCAAAGTTTCAATATGGGGCCTTGACCTCCATATTTGCTTACCCTTTCACTAGGACCTTTCAGCAGCGGATTCTTGGACACGCGGTCCAAGTGTCACACTTCGATGCTCACCATGTGAAGTGTATTGGGCACGCTGGCCAGTTACTAGAAGAGATGACAACTTTCTTGGCGGAGCTTCGGTATTTTCCATCACCACAGGCCTCTGAAATCTTCTTTTCATTAGGCCTTTATTCTTAGCTACTTTAAGAACTTTATATATCCCAATAATAGTACTGCCTCCTCGTGGGTGGTGGAGCTTGACGGTTGGTTCTTCAGAAAGACTTTTAGCCAAGAGCTATTCCTCTTTACCCACTTTAGATTGTCAAAGTTGTTGTGGGTAGGAATACTCACTTCCGGCGGCAGTATTGCTTGTTCTCTAGGTCGATCAAAGGGAATTTTCTAAGCTCTCAGCTCAGCTTTCTCCTTCTTCTCTGTCTTTTGGTTAATTTACTTCCTGATAAGGAAGCTTCATGATCATGCTTTCCAAGTACTAGAGGTTCAGTAGGCACAGCAGGTGTACCACGAGGAATTAAAGGCATAGTTTTTTCCTTGATGATTCTTTTCGTCACGGGAGCTTCATATTGATCTAGCCTCTTGAAAACTGAAATTCTTTGTTGGGATAACTCCTTAACAGTAGCTAGTTGTTGAATTGGTTGGCGCACATGGCTAATAGAGTTTCAAAGAATTGAGGCCTTCTGATGGCTCCTCAATGTACCATAGTGGGGTACTGTGAGTTGCCTACGATAGTCGAGAAATTTAAGCTACCAAATTGGATTCCATCTCCGGTTGATGACAAGCATGTGATGTTCTGCATCATGACCTAGCTGAACGGTGAAAGGAGTACTTTGTAGATCCATTTCTACAAAAGTGAAAGATGGGGATTAGTAATTAGCAATTATTATCTCACCCTATACTTTCAAGTTGCAGAGATACTACATAACCAATAATGGTTTAATAAAGACACACTCTACGGAATGATTCATTCTACATAGAGCCTCATACTGCATTTATTATACACTTAAATCACCATATTATTATTTTGAATTTTTAAAAATTTTATTGTTACAAATATATGACTAGCCAAAGATGGAAAGAGAATCCCCGGAGTCGTTCTGAATCAGGCTTCAAAAAATTCACCACCGACCTCTTTGATGAAAAGAGTAGTTTTAAATGTCGATGAAATTTTCAAAAGGCAAATGGAATAGTAGATAAGACACTACCCAGAGATTTCATCCTCATTTGGTGAGGACTTTAGATTGCTCTAGCTTTAATTAATTACCCCTCTCAATAAGTGAGAGAACTTTCGATTAAAGCTAATCACCGTAGTAGTATAGCAATGTGGAGTTTTAGAATTTAGATTATGAAATTTATCATTAGCGGATGGTTGGGAGAATTATGATGACGATCTAGTTCCTGGCATCCCAGCCTAGTCTACTTAGTCGAGGAGAGGTAGTCTAACTCGAGAGAAGGATCCTCATCAGCAACACATGAGTTACGTCATCCAAGAAATCCTAGTAGACATGGGGTGATGTTTGTCCAAGGAGACAATCTTAAGTCTACCTTAGCTGACAAAGGGTTGTTTTCCCTATCAAGTATACCCTATGATTCACAACTGGGAGCATAAGCTACGGTCGATCATAATATAATGGAGCAAACCACCATGAGGACTCGTCAGAATCGCTTCATCTGGAGTCATTAGGCCATGGTCGAGGACACATCCAATGTCCTTATAGACAAGAGATTGATTGAGAGTGAATATAGTAGAATACTTGATTTAACATTGGCTCCATTGTGAGCTAGAGTTTTCATAATTTGTCACCCTCTGACAAACAATTGTAGAACTTGGATAGATTGAGTTTGGTTTAAGCTTTTAATGATAGAATTTCATTTAAGCCATTTTTTAGATTGATATTTGTCTGGAATTGAGATTTAGTTCGATTTGAATATATTTATGGGCTTTAGATCCCATCAACTCACCTAGTCACAACAGGATTGGATCATCATCACTCAATTAATTTTTTTGATATTTCACATTTGAAGCTCTTATAGTTTTAGATTTTAACCTAAACCCAGCCCCTAAGACTAAACTGGAAACAACCCTCAAAGATCCTCTCTTGAATTTAAGTATTCAGCCTAGTGTTGGGGTCCATGCGGGTGTATTTAAGACTTCATATAATATTTATTTCTAAATTATGAGATTGATATGAGATTGCTATTTAATTTGATTTAAAAATTAATTAATTTGAATATATTTAAGAGCTTTAGATCCTGTCAACTCTATTTAGCTGCAAACAGAGGATTAGATCTAATATCACCTGATAGAATCAATTTTTTAGATATTTCACTGATTTAAAACTCTTATTATAAGTTTTTAGGTTTTGTTAACTCAGACCTAGTCCTAAGACTAAGTCGAGAAGCAACCCGCATAGCATCCTCAGACACTTGAATTTAAGCATTCAGCATAATGTCGGGGCCCATGTGGGTGTATTTAAGACTTTATGTAGTGTTTATTTCTAAATTATGAGATTGATATAAGATTGTTATTTAATTTAATTTGAGAAATTGATTAATTTGAATATGTTTAAGAGCTTTAGATCCTGTCAACCCTGTTTAGCTGTTAACAGAGGATTAGATCAACTATCACCTGACAAAATCAGTTTTTTAAATATTTCACTGATTTGAAACTCTTATTATACATTTTTAGGTTTTGTTAACCTCGACCCAGTCCTAAGAATAAAATGGGAAGCAACCACAAGAGATCCCTTCTTGAATTTAAGCATTCAAGATAGTGTCGCCCCATGTGTGTGTATTTAAGACTTTATATAGTGTTTAAATTATGAGATTGATATGAGATTGCTATTTAATTTGATTTGAAAAAATTTGAATATGTTTAAGAGTTTTAGATCCTCACAACTCTATTTAGTCGCAAGAGGATTAGATCTACTCTTAATCAATTTTAGATATTTCAAAGATTTGAAACTTATTATAAGTTTTAGGTTTTGTTAACTGACCCCAAGACCGAAGCAACTCGGTAAAAGATCCTGCAATTGAATTTAAGCATTCAACGTAGCGTCGGGCCCATGCATGTGTATTTAAGACTTTATGTAGTGTTTATTTCTAAATTATGAGATTGATATAAGATTGTTATTTAATTTGATCTGAAAAATTGATTAATTTGAATATGTTTAAGAGCTTTAGATCCTCTCAACTCGCTTAGCCTGAGGATTAGACCTTACCCGATAAAATTAGTTTTTTAGATATTTCACTAATTTGAAACTCTTATTATAAGGTTTTAGGTTTTGTTAACCTTTACCTAGCGACTACTAAAGGAACCCCTGCAAAGATCCTCATACACTTGAATTTAAGCATTCAACATAGTGTCGGGGCCTATGCGGGTGCATTTAAGACTTTATGTAGTGTTTATTTCTGAATTATGAGATTGATATAAGATTTTCATTTTTTTTATTCCAATTTAGCCTGCGCGGCATTTTCAGACATTAAAATTCCCACTTGAAATCTCTATGTCCGAACACATGTAGGTATTTATAGCTTAGCTAATTTCATCTAATTAATAAAATTATTGATCTTGAAAATCATAATTATGATGAAATTTCTTAATTTTTGATCAAAGGATACCCTATGATTTTTATAGAATTGGATTTAGTATCGCCTCGGCTTTGTATGCAGTATCCTGATGAAGAAGGCATTTTGAAGCTATATGTTCAAAGGATAATTTAACTTGTTATTTTAAGGAGAAGATTTACTCCTAAAAGTGGTTCCCATTTTTTTCCTCTTTTATTTAAATTTGATTTTCCCTCTTTATTCAAATTTGATTTTCCCCCTCTTTTATTTAAATTTGATTTTCCCCCTTGTTTATTCAAATTTGATTTTTCCCCCTCTTTTATTCAAATTTGATTTTGCCCCTCTTTTATTCAAATTTGATTGATTTTTCCATCTCTTTTATTCAAATTTGATTTTTCCACTCTTTTATTCAAATTTGATTTTCCCCCTCTTATAGCTAGGACATTTGAAAGGGACAAGTTAAAAACTTTAGTGGGCTTTCAATCCTGCTTCAATAAATTTTGTAAGTGATTTTCACCCTTCTTTTATTTTATTTTTCTTTTATATCTGTCGTACGTCATTTTAATTTTTCCCTTTTTTGTTTGATACTTTTAGTTTAGAAATTAGATGCAAGTTTTTCTATGTAGCACTCTTAGGTCAGCTCATTTCACTCTCCCAATTTTTTTAAGTGAAAAGTTTTGACAAAATTTGAGCCTCCTGCCATCCCTGCAGTCGCATCGATTTTGTTCACTGATACTCTCTGATAGTGAGTCTTTGTGACACCACAGCCAAGTTTTCATCTCATCGCACCCTCTTAAGCACAACGAGGTCTTCAAATCTGCAAAGAATACATACAATGCAATATATAATCATCTCCTTTCTTTTTTTTCTAAGTCTAGAAATTAGATAAAATTAAAAAGATTTTGGCACCTTTAGATCTCTAACAAGTTATTTTACTGACGCCTCTTGAGCCTAGCGAGCGGTGTCTTATGACACCACAGCCTATTTTTTCATCCCGTCATGCCCTCTTGAGCACAACGAGGTCTTCAAACCTGCAAAGCAACACAAGCATGCATATATATATATTCACCACATAAATTTCACATGCTGACTTCCCAAGGAACTGGGTTGGTTGTGATTGGGGATGCGCGACGTTGAAAATTGAAAGAAGAATTCGCCTCTTAATGATGTTCTTCCTCAATTTTGTAGCAAAGCGAAGGTAGGAAGGCTAAAGCAAGGAATGCGATGCTAAAAATTGAAAGAAGAATTCGCCTCTTGATGATGTTTTTCCCCCAATTGCAGCGTAGAGAAGGTAGGAAAAAGGTGAGGAATGCGACGTCGAAAATCGAAAGAAGAATTTACTTCTTGATGATGTTCTTCCGATTTAGAATAAAACCGGAAGGAAGGAAAATCGAAAGAAGAATTCTCCTCTGATGATGTTTTTCCGATTTATGCTGGAGTGAAAACCAGTATTATGGAGAGGATTGTGAATAATGAGTCTTGAGGTCGGATTGGGCTATCGGAGCCCTGCCAGCGCAATGGGCTTGCCTGACATCGAAATGATTGTGGTTTTTTGGGGATTGGTTACCATTTTGAGGAGCTGACCGGAGGCAAAATTGGACCTGAGGCCGCGGAGCTCTGGGAGCTTTGTGGTCGGCTTTGTGGGTCGACTTGCTGCTACCTGGTCCACGCTGACAACGCGGGGTGGAGGCGCAAGGGTCGGCTCGGTCCCGCCTGACAGAATGCTGCGGATCATGGAGATACTGATTCACGACCTCGGCCGGGATGGGTGGATGCTGGACCGGCCCTGGGGTCACGCTGATTCTGTAAAGGCAAATAAAGCACGATGCTGGATGCGAACATGGGTTTCATGGCAATGTCGCTGGTCAATCGAACTTGCCCATGACGCAGGATCGCCAGTTGGGGCTTTTAATGGCAAGCCAGAAGAGCTATCTGAGCGTAAATGAGAGGGGAGGAGAGATTTTTTATGCAAAAATTTTGTTGTCAACCAGAGAGGGAATGTCACTGGGGAGAGAAACCGAAGCTGCAGAATAGAGAGAGTGGGCTATTCAATGAGAGTGGGAGAATGAGAGGAGTAGTGGGAAATGGGGAGAGTGGTTCTTTTAATTTTAAATTTCCTTTTGAAAACCTGAAAATAGGGAGGAAATGGAGTATAATATTTTAAATTTATTAAATATTTTAATATGAATTTCCGACAAATGCACATAGTCAATATATATATATCGATTCGAGGTAATTCCATCATTCTGAATGCAATGCCTGAGGATCTGAGGGCTGGTTCAAGTCGCAAAAAGTCATCAAATAAATGCTCGCCGCTTTCCGCCACCGATTCGATTTTCAGACTCATCCAAATTGAGTAGTCTTAATTGATATATTTTCAAGATTTTAGCCACCAGATAAATTTGACTTGATCAAGGCATTAATTTCAATATGTGATGACAAAATATCGATTGATCGTTAGATTTTGCAATATTTTATCAATTTTGACTCAAACTTCAATCGTAAGTCCGCTCATCGGAGGTCATTTTGACCATTTTCAGTGACATCCATTGCATTTTGAGCCTCGATTTACGTAGTGTTGCTTCTAAAGTCCGTCGAATTAAACTTGCGAGCTTGACTTTGACTTTGTGGCACACATATGGAGGTCAACAATTGCATTATATCATCTCCCTTTATGACTATAAATACCTTAATATTATAAGATGATGTATATTTAAAAGATTTGATTGCCTTTTTCTTATCATTCCCTTACGACTCTTCTATATCTCTAGAATACACTATCTATTTAATTTATGATTGGCCAAATCAAAAAAAAGAAGCATAAAGAAAAGTAAACAGCAAAAACATTTTTAGCACAAATTAATTTACTTCAATCATCATATCACATTATCACAAAAAATACAAGATTCTTCAAATCTTTGGTGATGATAATTTAATTATTCATACAAGAAAGAAAGAACATTATGATGTCATAAATGTAAAATAACATTTAAGATAATAAAAAGAATGATAAAATCGAAAAAAGTTTTCGAAGTTCTTCTTAATTTTATCCTTTGCCTCCTAGTCTAAATCTCTTGATTTCGGATCTTTTCCTTTTTCAATCTTCACAACAAACAATGCATAAATGACACAAACACTGCATACAAATGCATTCACTTGGAGTGTCATTTTCTAATTTACACTACACTCACATACATAATGGCACACAAACACTTTGCCAAAACTTTTTTCAATGCAAATAGATGTTTATTTGTAAGTGTAGCATCATCTAAGTAATTGTCCCTACATCTTCTCCAGTAACTCTATTGAATTGCCTCTAAAACTCCCCAAACCGACCACTAAAATTGCTCAAAACTAATTTATTGAGCCATAGTGCCAGATTTACAGCACCTAAGCACTGGGTTTATTGTGTTTTGGTATCATGGTGTTGATACTTCAACTTTGAGGCTTTTTGCTTGCTATCTTTAGTCTAAATTCTAAGTGTTGTAGCATTATAATGCTACTTGTTTAGTGTATGGACATTGTGATCTTTGTCTTTATCCTAAATGTTAAGAGATTTTATCACTGTAGCACAAGTCTCAGTGCCAAAGTTCTTTGATCTTTATCTTCTAGCATTTTTGTGACTTTCTGGATTTTTCTAAGCACCATGAAACTAGCCATCACAGTGTAAAACCATTGCGCTATCTATCATTAGCCCCAAATCTTTGCAAATACAGTGTTTAAGATCTATTCTTCTCTGTCTTAACACCAAAATCTCTCTAGATAGAGTGTTGTAATGCTACTTTTGTAGTGCTGACACTAAAACTTTAATTTTTATTTTGTTTCATATGAGAATTTCCTATCAAAAGCATCAAAAATAATAAAAATAATTACAACTTAACATTAAAAAAAGCACAAATATATAATTCAAAATACATAAAATTTACTAATTTTTTATGCTCATCAAACACCTCCTAACTTAAACTATTACTTATCCTCAAGTAATATTATGCATTTTCATGAAACCTTAAGTTATTTCGTTAGCAAAACTTTTAAATTTTAAATTAATTAAATAAGAATTTTTATTTAGTCTTACATATTTTTTTTTAAAATATGAAAAATAATTAAATTATAATATCTTAAATTCTTACTTAACCTAATATTTCCTTTGAGTCAAGTCATTTTAGATAAAAACCTAGTTGATTCCTATAAATTTTAACCAATTGATTGTTATAAAAATTCTTCATTTATTATTTGGATAATTACAACATAAATTTCTCTCTTGAATTCCATAAACTTATTTATTTACATAAATTAAGGGAGAATTATAAGCATTATTATTGTATGATACTTAGCCTCAAGTATTTTCTTCTTTCAATTTTTTCTTTTATTTTTTAAATTTTTTTTATATTTTGTTTTTAGAAAGGTCACCTTATTGGCCAAGTATTTCTATTGTTATTTATTTTTATACTTTTTCATTTCCCTTATATTTCTAACATAAATTCAAATTGATTATTACTTTTCACTAAATGTGTCAATCATCAATTGATACAAATCATTATTATGTTATAAACATAATAATAATTTAAATTTATAATATATGAGCTAACTAAATCTATTAAGAAAATTCTATGTTTGGTGGATGTAAGAGAATTCTTAATTCATTAGAAATTATGAGTTCCTATTAGAAATTTATTTATTAATACTTTAACTTATTATCCATAGTTTAATATTTTTTATGCAAATCATGATTTTCAAATTAAAATATTATTTAAGTGGTTTTAATGTTAAAGTTTTGCTTAATTAAATAAAACTCCATGTTTCAAAAAATAACATATAATTAAATAAAGACAAGTATTAATAAAATTAAAATTTCTAATTAAAACATGAAAAAAATTACAAAAAAAGACCACAGCATCAAGGCACAGCTTATTATAGCACCTAAGCATTGTACAAAGAAACTAGAATAAATGAAAAAATAAATAAATAATTCTTGCACAAAATGCATATACTCCCCAAAACTCAATTTTACAATACTTTAAAACTAAATAAAATAAACACTAATAACAAAAATAAATTTAAAAAAAAAAATGATCTTCACCCACATTTAGCTGGTAGTTGTGGAACATGTGGACCAAGGCCTAGTTGTACTAGGCCATATATGAAAACTATTGTTGCTAGTTCATATATTAGTCAAATTTTCTCTTTATCTCATACTATCACCTACTACTCCTATCAACCTTATCTGTAATTATCTCACCTATTCATTCAACTCAAGCAACTGAACACTCATAATTTTGGTGAACTGGGGTCTAAAGGGTGGTGTTTGCGAACTCTCACCAAATTCATATTTTGAAAATTGTGCCCTAGTCTTTTCTCTAGTCATAAGAGCCCTAGAAATGAATTTATTCTCATTAATATCTTCTAATGCCTTAGCCTAAGTGTAATGCTGATAAATGAGTGTGGGGTGTTCATAGGCGATAATAGTGCTACCCTTAATTATATTTAAAATAAAATCATTAGTAAGCTTATCTATTTTATACCCAAATGTGCAAGCAAATCAGACATGCTTTCAGTAAGCTACTCGATAATAAAGAGTCTCCACCATATGATGAGTGAAAGAAGAAAGTTCATGAATGAAACATGAACTCAGATTACATAGATAATGACTTGCCCATTGCAAGCAAGTGACCAAGGAAAACTGACTAACCTAAATGATCAAAGTACAACAATCCAACCTTACATTGGGAACCAATTATGTAAAATCAATTGCATATTAGAATAAGTAGAAAGCCACTCATTTAAATAGCCTATGGAGCTCACCACTCATCGACCATTCGACTAACATTCACCTGCAAATGTGAGCCCCACATTTATAAAGAGATCCATTCAAAGGGTGGGGAATCTTTTTTTCCTTTCTTCCGTCTTCTTCCCTAGAAGTGGGAAAGCTTTGACGATTTTGTATTGAGATCTTCATAGAATAATAAAAGTTTGGGACACTTCTTGCACTTCTTTTATTTTCCACTACTCAATTTTTCTTAACTCTATTTTTTAGGTATCTAAGAAAGTTCTCCACACACAGATTTGGATCTAACTTTCTGTTAGGTGTGGTGAGTGTGGATGAGGTCAAGAACTAGAAGTTAAATCCAAAGCAAAGTAGGGCACTCGATATGGGATCACTTAGCGAGCATTGAACAAACACAAGTAGTTCATCATGTAATAATACTTTAAAGATAAGGAGGATATGATCACTCACCTAGTAGCTATAGATAGAACCAACCACAAGAAAGCAAAGCCTAAACAAAATGACGGATCTTCAGGATCGATGACTCATCGAGCTGGCCAAGTGAGAAGAGAATTATCTAAAACTCCCAATCTAGATTATGCGTCAAATTATGTAAGGGAAGAAGAGGACATATAGAGGGACTAGGCAAGTCTAATCAACGCTTTCTCCACTAAAATCACAGAAGTGAACCCCCCATGTAAGAAGGAATCACTGCTCTCAAAAGTAGGGTGGCATCTCAAGATGACTAAAAGCTCTTAAAATATGTGCATGAATCTATCCATGTAAGTAGTGCTAATGAGAATCTACATCATAGCATCTTGAATCAGTCGTGATGCTCACTCTGTCTAATTCATAGTATAGATAGGCTAATGATGTAGGTGTTAGTGCTATCCTTTCACCATGAGCAAGCAAACTAGCCATAAAAAGAGCAAAATAACGAAAAATTCTATTGTGACCCAAAAATATAAAATAACACAGTCAAGTGACAATGAAGGCCACTAAAGATAGCTCCTCGATAATGTTCCATGCTAGGATTCGTTAAAAACTAACTTTTCCTATAGACTCAAATTTGACACTGAAGGACTTCTCAGATGAATAAAATCTCACATCATACAAATCATTCAATTGTGCGAATTAAGGAAAATATACTATTGATTTGAGAAAACTCCCTGTGTCTATTTTAATTTGGAGTCCTAGATCACACGTTAGATCTGGGTGCTTACTTATCGAAAGTGTGACATTAAGATATGA
The DNA here is from genome assembly GCA_021442155.1 of Cymbidium sinense. Classification (NCBI taxonomy): domain Eukaryota; kingdom Viridiplantae; phylum Streptophyta; class Magnoliopsida; order Asparagales; family Orchidaceae; genus Cymbidium; species Cymbidium sinense. The sequence goes on along the minus strand of CM038233.1, from coordinate 18,651,296 downwards.
TGTACTATCTCTTAAGATAGAAACTTCATCTTACAATGAAATCAATCACCTAATAAGCGCTCCAAAGGCATATGGGTTTACGTATACTAGAGATCTTTCCCCCCACTTTAAATGAATAAGTAAAGTAGGGCTTATTTTAAGCCAGGTTTTTTAGTTCCCTATGGAGGTAAGTCCCCGTAGTTAATTACATCCTAGGAAATATAAGTTTCCTATCAATAAATGTCTCCAAGGATTTTAAAGCTAGATTAACAAAGAATTGGTTATTTTTGGAAATCAAATGGGAATAGTTCAAATAGGAAGACTTCTTCACAGATTCTAAAATAGAATAAGTAAGAAGTATCCATGATACTAGGAGGCCTAGTGAGTGCTTCAATCAATACTATAGTGAGGCTTTACATATTTGTAAAGAGAGAAAATTATTTATTCAAGTTGAAATTTCATTAGAATGCTATGATTTAAATTCCAATAACACAAGATTATGGAAATGCTTAAGAGGCAAAGACTTATGCCCGTAGAAAAAGAGAAATAAGCTACCTCAGAACCTAAGTGTAGGTGCTCTAGCATAAGATAAGTGCTCGACCTGATTCTACTTGAAAAAATAGGATATAAGGGTTCACTTCCATACAAGATAGTGAACACATCCTATCTTCTGGACTTACAACTGCTTGGAGTGGCTGCCAGCTAACACCTCCTCTACTTTAGAACCATGTAGGGTAAGATGGCTAGGTTATTATTTAATCAAGAAGGAAGCTAGAGTTTTAAACTGACTCTCTAAGAGACTAGATAATATTTGGTATGCAAACATGACTTAGGTTAGTGTTAAAAATTTACATGATTTTAAAAATCATTTGACACATTTATATTTGGACCAAGGCTTGGAACAATTATGCCTATATGCATGATGAAATTAGATTATGGGCTAAATCAATTAGAAGAGGTATTCTCCACTACAAAGGATCGCTCTCGAAGGTCAAGCATATCTCTTATCATACAAGAGTGACATAATATGATATGCATGTTGTTATAGCATACAATCATTCAGAATCTTTTATTATCTTGATTAAAAGCCTAGGCTTTAAAATGAGATTGTAAGTTACATTAAGATTTAGTTATGAGTTATTTAGTGAGAGTAAAAAAAATTTAATTTTATCCTAAAGAGCTTATGACTTCCAAGCCACACATCAAATCATCAAACTTTAAGAAACTTAAGAAAGGCATGTTATTTCTATTGCATAATCTAAACATAACAATCAAATATTTGAATTTTGTAGAAGAATAAGAGGCTGATGCGGCTGGAAACTATCGTACAACTCGAAAAAGAGAAAAAAAAGTTGGGTAGCCGAGTTCTACCTTATACAACCTGGATTATAATTGAATATTATAATTAAAATATATGCTATGGTGGTCTTCAATCTTTTGTTCTTCTTTCTTTTCTTTGGATCTATTTGCTTCATGCTTCATAAGGTCTCCTAGGTCTTTGCCTTCTAGCCACTGCTCATCCTAAACCCCATAGTGCTAATCCTGATGTTATTATAAAATTACATATTTATGAAAAATAAAATCTAACTACACCTATAAAAATAAATGTTAGCTAAACAAACATACAAGCCAAGCAATTAAATTTCACATATTTGGACATAGCACCCTGCACTTGGGTAGCCAAGCCCAGCTGTCTTAATTGGATTATGCTTAGGGGAATAAGCAGCACTTGCAAGTAAGAACATTTATATTCATTTATTATTATAGCAACCCTTTAACATAATCCCCTGCATAAAATATCATTTGACTAATGATGGACTAACATCTAGTATATGCACAAACAATCCTAACATCCAGTCTAAAATAATACATCATGGAATAAAACACATCACCATAACATACACCAGCTTAACTTAATACTAGAATCGTTAACTTAGCATTCTAATGTGTGCTAAGGCTTAATGTGGTACATCTTGGTAAAGCTTTGAAAGTATGGTTTTCATTAAGGATGGTATCACTTTAAGTCTTTTAGTAGCTTGATTAGATTTTTAACTTACATGTTTTCATTTCATTCAATACCTACTTAGCATCCAACTATTATAAAGAGAGGAAACATGCTTAGCCCCTGCATCTCTAACCTAAGTTATTTTTTAAAGATGGATTATTATAGCTTTAGTTTTCTTAATGAACCAGAGAGATTTCATCTCATGGCTAAGCATATGCAAATATGTAATAGAAATTTGAGTAAGTATGTATCGTTATTAAACTAGGGAAGTGAGATTATCTAAGACCTCCTTGGGCTACTTAAAACCTCATATTCTCGAGATGTCATGACTATATACTTGCTAATTCAAACACACGTAAACATAAGCACAAAACATAAAGATAAAATAATCTATTATCATCTTTAAGTTGCAACTAAATGGAAATTTCATTAAATATTTACAACAAACATTGATTTAAATTTCACACTGCTTGATTCATTATTAATTTATAATTTTAAAAAATAATTTGAGATTTATTATTGATAATAGCCACACCATATAATAACATTTATCAAACTCATGTGATTTGAATGCAATCATATTCTTTTAATTTTCTTTTAAAAATATGGACACATGAAACAAATGGCATGGACATTTATAATAATTGAGAGGAAGTAATTAAATGTTACCACATAACATACTCAATTTCATTGAATTATAAGAACAATCATGTTAAATAAACATTCCTTAACACTAACCAAAGCTTCTATAAGATCTAATTTTGATGTTCAAGTTATTCAAACCTAAAGAGGAAAAAATGATATTTGGGATTCACCCCATCCCATGTTGATTATTTGACATGTTTAAGGAAAGAAATTAAATGTTTTATGAGTTGATTAGGTTCAAGCCACTAATCCATGAATTTGATTACCCTTCCCCAAGCTTCTTTAATTTAATTAGCCACTTGATCATGAGCCTTCAATCATATTCTTTGGGAAAATAAAATCAACAATGCACCTAAAGAAGTCTAATGCAATTAGGCTCATGCTTAAGAGTTAATCAAATTAAAGGAGAAAATATTCAATTTAAATACTCTTATGATTTCCCCACACTAATGGGATAATCATAATTTCTTTAATGACTTTATACTATTAAACACATAAGGGGATTAATGGGTTGCACTTGAGTTATTTTATCATTAATTTTTTTAATTTTTTTCTTAATTATTAAACACATTAATTAAACCCTTTTAATGGAATACACTTGGAAAAACAATTAGGAAATGGGTCCTAATTGATTCCCTTATCATCCCCACCATTTACATTAATTAAATAATAGCAATTTCTTAATTTTTACTATTCATTAATTTTGATAATTATTTAGTTAATTAAATAGGATAATTAAGGTTGAAAATCTAAAATCTTTAAACCACATGGTAAATAATTTAAAAAAAATTATGGGAAGCAAAGGACATCCCATAGAATCATCCCACCAAATATAGAATTAATTAGCCAAGTAATTTTGCCTTAATTAAAGTAATTATCCTGCCTTTAAACTTTAATTAAGCATTATTCATTAGGTATTAATTAGGAATTTTATTTTTGTTAAATTCTCCTATTTCTAAGCTTTCCAAAATTGGTTTACTTGCATTTTTTGGATTTCTCTACAATTAGTTATACTTTTTTGAAGTTTTAACTATTTAATTAGATTTTAAACCTTAATAAATCATTTTAAACCATTGGCGCCACACGAACGCTGATGCGACAGCACTTTCCACAAGATGATGCGGCATTGGCTACTTAAATCGTCTGATGCAGTAGCTAACACGGGGGCGGTGGATGGGTTTTGTTTCGGCGGTCGGACAGTTGAGATTAATCATGTGATTTTGAATTGATTAAATCAAGATTTTTAATGCGATTAATCACGACTGCCCTTTTTAATCACACAGAATGAACAACCGATGATCTGTTGTCTCACAAATGCTGAAGGCGGACATCGTTTGCCTTCCATCACTAGATCCGAGCTTGTTAGAGCTCATTCAATGACATAATCGACTCCAAAATGATCAGGGAAGAAATCTAAGGAGATCGTACAATGGAGATAATACAAAACATGATTCACCTCAAAAAAGACCAACACCTAATGACCAAGACTATGATTGACAGATTTTTACCTTATTAGAGCTATAGACTAGCGATCCAATGATTGAGATAGCTTCATCTTGAAGAGTTGAATCCCTATTGAGAAGATCTCAAGTTGCCTCCCCACCGATCAGTTTGTGGACCAAACACCACCATAAAGCTCACTGATGTTGGTCTATAGATGCCTTTTGGTGATCAAATCACATGGGAAATGTTTCATTTTCATTCACTAGAGTGAGGTGAAGGTGTGGGAAGAATTAATTTGAGTTTGGTGTAGGTTTGAGGAGTTTGGATGAATGGAGATGTTGGGTTTGATCGGGAGCAGGTCTTGCCAACGATAGGGTACACGGGAAGCTCGGGAAAGAGTGTGGGACTGTGCGGAATGCTCTGAGGAACCTCTTTGGTGAGTTTGAATGAATGGGGATGAGTATACTCTCCTCCCAAAGTGAACCAAAAGTCGATTGGCTGCCTTTTAGTCCGTCCGGGTGGTGGATGTGGCATGGGCTGAGGTGGATGAGTGTGGGAGGCTGAGGGATTGTAGTGGGCTATCATGAGGTGTACACTCCTCTTTAGGTGGACTACTAGTTGCCCATGGGTGAGCTCACCTTCTCTTAGCTAAAGGCTGAGCCCAACAGCTTTGGGCTAGGTTAGGTCAGTGATCATTTGTCCAAGAAAGGCCAAAGATGGCTACCAAGAGATAGGGAGTTAGAGAACCCACCCAAATGTGGATTTTATTGTATTTGGAGGGCTTGGTTCAATGGGTTTGACCCAAATTGGGTTCACCATGGGTTGGATCCACTTGGACAGGTCCATGGTGACCTAAGGATGAGTCATGCCAAGTTTGGTTGGGTTTGGCTCAATTTGACTCTAGTAAGTTAAATGGGGCATGTTGGGCTAAGTTGACCATTTTGACCAGATTAGGTGAAAGTGAGAATTTGGGTAAGTTTAGTTAGTCATTTGGAATGAGTTAATGCAATTAGTTTGATTCAATTTGGGTTAGATTTGGATTTAGTTCATATGGTTCAATTTGGGTCAAATGGGTTTAACCAATTTGACAAATTGGCCAAATTCACTTGAACATGGGTTAGGTTTATGTTCAATTGATCATTGTTGATTGCTTAGAAGAATTGATTTGAATTGATTTGGGTTAGAGAATGATTTGGTTCAAGTAGGTCAATTAGGTTGGGTTGACCAATTGGGTTCTAATTGAAGATTGAATCATGTTCAATATTCAATTTGTGACTAATTGGAAACATTGGTTTCAATCAATTTAGTCTAGGATTTGATTTGGTTCAATTTGTCCCTTTGGGTCAAATTGGATCAACTTAGATCAAAGGGCCAAATTGGCTTGATTAGTTTCTATTGATTGTAGTGGACTGTTTAAAAGCACCTACAATCATCAATGAAAAGATTGAATGGCTTGGTTTGATCCAATGGGAGTTTGATTTGAGTTTAGCTTAATTAGGTCTTTTAGGTCACATTAGGTCAAGTGGCTTTGTCAAGTCAACTTGGACCAATTGGGGTTATGGATGGTTGGGATGTGTTCAATAATGAATTTGAAGTTGATTGGTGGCTTTGATTTTAATTGATTTGGGCTTGATTGGGTTTAGCTCATTTAAGCCTTTTAGGTCAAATGGGTTAACTTGGGTTGATTAAATTCACTTGATTTAATTGGCTTAATTGTAAGTGTTGGAGTAGTTTGAAATGATTTATTGAATAATTAGAGTGATTAAGAAAACCAAATCGGATTTAGTTTGCCTGAATGGGTTTGAATGGAGTTATAGGATTGTGGTGGGTTAACTTAGGCTAAGGTCCAAGTTAATTTGGCTTAGAGCTTGGATTAGAAAACCAAATTCAATTAAGATTAATTGAATAGGATTGAGTTGATTTAGCTCCAATCACATGAGCTTATGTTTGGATGAGTTGACGAACATAAGTCTTGGTTTTGGCCTTAGGGTAGGCGAAACCTACTTGTCCTAAGGTAAACTCTAAGTTTAGGGCTAGGCCCTATAGGTCTCTAGGCCTAGGTTTAGTGTTCTCTTAACCATTAGAAGTATCCTAGCACTAAGGTCTAGAAGGCTCCTAGATTTAAGATGGGAGGAATCCTCACTACAAAAAGTGAGATCAACACTCTCAGACTATCTATCTAAAGTAACTGTGCCCCGTCGCCTACGGCCTTGCCTCTACTCTATAAATAGTCTCTAATAATGAGCTAGAGCATGATGGAGACCTAAAGAATATGCATAACTGTCTCTCCTATGAAGATCAACTAGCTGATGTTGAAAAGGCTCATGATCTGGATGGACATGCTCTGCTTAGGAAATACTTATAATAAGGAGTCCTGGTATATCATGCATGTCTACTAAGATGACTCTCATTTCATGTGGGTCAATCCAGTATTGATGATGTTGTTCCAATATTCTGCTATGCTCCAAATCCAAGTAAATGGAAGGTAGGTGTAGTCAAAAAGTCATGCATAGATTGCATGATATATACCATCTCTCCTGAGGATGTCACCACACATTTGTAGATGATGGCATGACCAATATATGTAGCCAATGATAGCTGACAAGGGTATGATAAACACTGACATTGGGTCTCAAACTTTTGCCTCATGATGAAATATATGATAACCCAAAAGCCTAATTATGCCTACAAAAGGAGTAGCATCTACAACTGGCTAAAGTACATCCTTATATGTAAAGCTAAGGCGATCTGCAACCCACTCTAAAGAAACATTATGACTATATCTCAGCTTTAAATTGATCACCCAATTATCATGATCATGATCTGATGGAAGCTTTGAATTTAGTGGTAGAATGTATGATGATCGAGCAAATGAATCCTCAAAATTATCCCTATCTATCAACATATCCTGATGCTAAGATAGTTAATCCTATAATCTAACTGAACAATGCGGATGATGTGCTTCAATAGTGGTCCATATCTGCTCCTTAGTGGGCTTAATAAGAGGTTATATCATTTGACCTTTTTTATGTAAATATTATAATCAATCTATAGTACATATGGACAAGAGAAGCATATAAATTTTATAGGCATTATAAAAAGCAGTGATATCTGAATTTGTAAATGAGTTGTACTTGTAGGCTTTAATTCAGTCTTCTCTAGTTTTATAGAGTTTAAATTTATATTTTGATTTAATCTTCCTTTGAACATGTTGAATCTAGATTTATATTTAGACCCGTCCCTTTTAGGTATATTGGTTATATTTAAACTTAAATCATGTCCATATGGACATGTTGGATTTAAGTTTAGGTTTAGATCCATCCCCTTTGGATATGATAGATCTAAGATTTGGATTTAGATCCAACCCTTTTTGGCATGATTGAATCTAAATTTGAGTTTAGATCTAGCCTTCTTGGGAATGATGAATATGATATGGCCCCCTTTGGGCATGATGGATCTAATTTATCTCCTTTGAGCATGGTGTATCTTTAGGCAATATGGATCTGATCTAGCCCCTTTGGGCATGATGGATTTGATCCTGCTCCTTTTGGCATGATGGATCTTTGTTTAAATTTATTTAAGGTCCTTTTGAGCATAATGGATCTAATCCGGTCCCTTTGGGCATGATGGATCTTGGTTTAAATTTAGATCTGGCCCTTTTAGGAATGATGGATTTGATCTGATCCCTTTGGGCATGATGGTTCTTATTTTAAATTTAGATCCAACACTTTCAAGCATGATTAATCTGATTTGGCCTCTTTAGACATGATGGATCTTGATTTAAATTTAGATCCTTCCCTTTTTGGGCATGATGGATCTTAGTTTAAGACAACTTCGATTAGATAGAGTTTCTCTTTGATGTAGAATTTTTTTTCTTGCATTGTAAAGCTTATAAAATTTCCCCTAGTTAATAGGAGAATTTTCCTTTGAGATGAGAATATTCTTCTTGTACTTAAGCAAAGAGTATCCCTTTGGTTGATTGATTTAGAGTTGATTTTGACTCTTACATTTGTAAAGCATAACGCCTTTAATATTTATGCATAATATCTCTTAAGATATTGTCCATTTATAGGAAGCATAGGCCATATCCCTTTTGCATCAATGAGTTGATAAGCTCTCCAATCGTATACTTTTTTAATGATATATGGTCCTTCTTAATTTGGTTCAAACTTTCCACCAACTTGTTGATGTGGAATGATAGGCCTTCTGCATATCAGTACTAGTTTACCTGCTTTAAAGCTTCTTGAGTGAACCATATGGTCATGAGCTTGAGTCACCTTACTCTATATATTTCTATATTTTGCTGGGCTTGTAATTGAGTCTCATTTAGAGCTACAATCTCTTTGAGTCATATTCGTACACTTTTCTCCGATGTAAGTTTATTTTGAACTACTATACGGAGTGAAGGTAGTCTACTTCAAGAAGAAGTATTGCTTCTGATCCGAAGACTAATGAGTGTGGTGTTTCTTGTGTAGTAGTTTTGTATGTAGTATTGTATGAGCACAAGGTTTCTATTAATTTATCATGTCATTCCCTTTTATTTTTAGAGAGAATTTTTTGAGAAGTTTAATCATCATTTTGTTGAGTACTTCTGCAAAACTATTGGCTCTTGAATTGTATATTAAAAAAATCATCAATCTATCGTATATTTCTCAATGATGCAATAGATTTTGGCATCTTGAAGGTTGTGCCATTATTAGATATAATTCTTTGAGTTACTCTAAATCAATAAATGATATTGTATTAAAAAACTTTTACTACATTGTTTGTTTAACTTCTTTTAATGGAATTTTTTATGACACAATTGGAGAAGTAATTAGTGGCAGCTAAAATAAAATGATGTCCCCTAAATGATGGAGGATTTATTGGGCTAATTATATTGGTTCCCAATTTTCAAATGGCCAAGATGCCACTATTGGACATAAGTTATTAAGACCAATGCAACGTATTTACATATATTTGACACTGATGATATCTTTTTGCATGTTCAATATAGTCTTGAATCATATTGGGCTAATAATACCTCATTCGTTTGATTTTTATTTTCATTTTATGACCAAATTGATGTGCACTACACAACCTTTCTTGTACTTCAACCATCACTATTTTTGCTTCATCTAGTCCAAGGCATCGCAACCACATTTGTTCGAATGAACATCGATATAATGTATCATTCATAAGAGAATATCGTAGAGCTCTTTGTGAATTTTGATGAGCCTTTGATTTATCCTTTGGCAATCCTCTGCCTTTAAGATAAGTGATGAATGATTCTCGTAGTCATCTTCTTCTATTATCATTGAAATCTCTCAATTTTTCTTAGCTTTAAAGGCTTGCAAGAGGGTTGGTGCTAATGACAGCAACCTTTGGCTATTATTATAATTGGCTCTCCCTTAGGTTCTGTTAGTTATTTATCCAATTTAGCTAATGTGTCAGCTTTACCATTATCTCGATGTGACACCCTTGTAGTTATTACTTTAGAGATTTGTTTTTGAAGATTCGAGATATGCTTATGATAAAGTGTAAATTTAGGCTTGTTTATCTTGAAAGTCTCAATTATTTGTTGAATTATGAGTTGAAATCTTGTAGAATCATCACATCCAGTGGTTGCCAGTTGGTTAAACTATGAATATCGAGCACCTTAAAGTGCCCGGTTTACAATAACCCAATAGAAGCTTACATTAAAGTAGAGCTTTATATACTTCATAAATTCATTAGTCAGTGGAGAATTTCTCAGTGGAAAGTTAGAGCTTTTCCTTTATAATCTTTTGTGGGACATATGTTATATCAAATTGAAGTAATAGGACTACCCATTTTGCTAACCAACTAGTTAGGGTAAGTCTAGTCATTAAGAATTTAAGAGGGTCGAGTTTAGATATTAAAGTTATTTTATATGTCATCATATAGTGCCAAATATCAATGCTAAACATTATTTCTCAAGAGGAGAACATCTTATTTTGGCTCCTATTAGATCTGAACTTATATAATATATGACATTTTTCTTCTCTTCTTTATTGTTCTGATCTAACAAAGCACCTAATGATTCTTCTAAGGCTAATATATACAATATCAATAGCTTTCCCATTATTGGTGCTGCCAAAATTGGGGGATGTAAAAAATATTATTTTATGCTATCAAATGCTTCTTGATAAGCATCATCTCATATAAAATGTGTTTTTTCATCAATCGAGCATAAAGTTGACATCTCCCCGAAAGATTAGAAATAAACTTTCTAATATAAGCCAATTTGCTTTATAGTGAACGTAGTTACTTCAAGGTCATAGGCGGTAGCATTTTTATTATTGCACTTATTTTAGAGGGATCAATTTCAATCCCTCTATGGTGCACAATAAAGCCTAGGAATTTTAGAAGTCACATTAGAAGCATAGTTTAATGAATTCAACTTTAAGTTGAAACTTCGAATTCTATCAAATATAACTCTTAAATCACATATGTGCTCACTTTGATTCTTACTCTTGACAACCAAATTATCAATGTAACATTCCACATATCTATGTATGAGGTCATCGAAGATTTAGGTCATTTCCCCTTTGTATATAGCATTAGCATTTTCCAAGATAAATGGCATAACTTTGTAATAATATATGTTGATAGGCATGCAAAAGATGTATATTTTTCATTTTTCGGAGTTATTTTAATTTGGTTATAACCTAATGAGCCATCCATGAATAGGAACATATCATAGTTTGATGTATGACCACCATGAGTTTTGCATTAGGTAGTGGGAAGTCATCTTTTGAGCATGTTTTGTTTAAATCCCTGAAGTCAAACAGACATGGATTTATCCATTATTTTTTCATATGGAGACAATATTGACAATCCAGTTAGCATATTTGTCTTCCAGGATGAATACTCCTTCAATGAACTTTTTAATTTTAGTGATTACTTGCTCTTTAATTTCTAATTGCATTCTCCCTTGATGCTTGCTTTACAGACTGTACATCAGGTTTCATGGCAAGCTTATGTACAACTATGTCTAGAGATAGGCCTGACACTTCACTATAATTCCATGTGAAGTAATCTTATATTCAAAAGTAATACTTTTAACTCCTCTAATCATTTTGATATGAGGTTAGCACTAACAAAGGTTGGTCTAGGTTCTTATTTAGTACCCAGGTTAATATCTTGGAGTTCATCAATGGTGACTTTATTTCCTTCTTCAAATTTCTTTGAGCCTTCTTCAAGATCAACTATTAATTCATCTTTGAGTACATTCTCATTTTCATGTGAAACATCCCTTTATTCATTTATTGTTTCAAGTGAAACTTCTTCCTTTTTCGGATACAATATAACATGAGCTTGTTGAAAGAGATGTTGAAGCAATAAATCCTAATTCCCATGTGGTGAACTTCCCATATCCCATGGAACTTTTGGTATTATCTCCTTGCCAAAGCCTCTTAAACAACCGAGCTTGAAAGCTTGATTGTATAGGCTAAATATTATTTTTAATCATCTTTTTAGAATTGATGAGAAGTATTAAGGAATCATTATTGAAATATTTTCATCCTCAAAATCATCCTATGTAAGCAACATTTGTGTGGGATTTACTATTTTCTCTTCTATCTTGCAGAAAAGGATCCCAAGTTCATTGTAGCATCATCTAGGAGGGACATAGAAAGTTTTCAACTAATATATTACTTCTTTTCTTGAAGTAGTTAAGGATTTTATATGTGCCTTTGACACTATAAATATTTTTATAACCTTATTGTAAATTTGGGATTATGGTACTCTTAGTAGAGAAATATGAGTTTTCTCTAATTATTTTGTCACATTACTAGTACTAACTTTTTTTTCTTTTGGCTAGCTGAGGCTTTGTTAGGTTGATTAAGTACAAACACCTATTCATCATCCTCGATATCGCTGCCAAGGTGGGGAATTACCTTGGGTTGCTTTAATTCATTGATACTTTTACCCTTTGAATTATCTTCTTTCAACATTAGTTTGATAGGTGGAGCCACTTGAATTGGAAAATTGACATCTTCTACATTCTTAGTCATGAAGTATTTGGTTTCATCATAGATCTTGATCTCATGTGTCAGGAATGTATTCATGTTACCATCAATTTGATGCTCTTAACCATTTTTAATATACTTCTTACATTGATGGAGTATTGAAGCTACTATGCCATATTCATTAATCCACGACCTAACAAAGAGTGCTTTGTAGGCAACACTAGCTTCAATCACATTAAATTTAACCTCTGTGTACAGTTTTCCAAACCATATAGGTATAATAAGAGACCTAAGTTTATTACCTTGTTCATTGAATCCTTGTAGGAATATTATACTTTTGTCCATATATAGAGCATATGAAGCTAATGCTCTGAGTGTCTTAGCAGTTAAGAGATTGACCGAAGTTCTTGGGTTGATCAATATCCTTTTTATGCAGATGGAATTACTTTCATCTGTGACATAAAGGGGTACTTGATGGTCCCTAGAAAGATCGTCATCACTTAATGTGATGGTTGCTAATTTTTGAGAGGTTAAGTCCTCTTTCATATTATTCTTGACTTTGCAAGGCATTGATTAATATCTCACATATATCTTTAGACAACATGAGAGCATCATAGATACTTAGTAAAGTAGGGAGCTTGAGTAAATGTGCCAGAACATTATAGTCTACTCCTATTTTTCTAGAATTTTGAGGTTTAGTCGATGATGGGGGTAAGATATTTTCATTTATTTGAATTTCTTTGCCTTTATCACTAACTTTCTGTTATCGAGTTGGAGAAATTCATGCCATTAAGTTGGCTTCTTTTTTGGTTGACCAAATAGCTATTTCATCATCCCGTTCATCTTATTGAGATGGTTGTTAAGCTGGCTACTTTTGGTCTTCTGTTTGTCATTGTAACCTTATTACAACGTCAGTTAGCTCTTCAGTTACTTCAACTTTTACTTGAGCTTCACCATCAGGTTCTCAATGATTTAGGCTCTCCTGATGTTCTTCACGTTTCAATTTTATAAATGTGTATTGGTCATGTGAAAAACTTTTACTTTCATGCAATCTATAACTTCATTATTTTCGAAGTTCAGGATTTATTGCTCTTCATTTATTAGGATATCTTCATCTTCTCAGAAGAGTTTATTATCTATCTCATCATTCATTGGTTGATTCTTTTTAGACTGGCATTTCCAGTTGATGATAGGAGATTCAGTTCCTTTTTCATCTAGTGGGGATGTCTCATTTTGAATTGTCTCATTCTTGATGACTTGGGACTCTTTATGTACCCAATTTGATTAGGACCTTTCGGTGGATCTCTGGGATGCATCCCAGATGTCACACCCTAGTGTTCACCGGATAAATGATTTTCTCTTTTTTGTTAGGGTTATCGGTACCTTTTGACAACTGGCCACCTAATACTTTCATACTGGAGGGCTCGTTATCGTTATTCACCAAACATTAAATCGTTAGGCCTTGAGTTCTACTTAAGGAGGGCACGATATTTTTTTTAACATTATCATCTCTCTTAGAGTAGAAATTTGTTAGGTTGGTGACCTGGCTCACCAACTTCTTAATTCTTTTCTGAAAGCTTTTGCTTTTAACAGCCTTCAGAACTTTATAGATTTTGGAGGAGATAGTCTCCTCCTTCATGGTTTATTCTATGATATGGGATGTATATGTTCATCCTAGAAAGATTTCTTTATAGCTCCTCTAGAGCTATTCTTGTTGACCCATTAGAGCAGGTTAAAGTTGTTATTGGTGGATATATTTGCATCCACCGTGGGCTCATATTGTTGTTTAGAATGAGCAGGCAGCCCGACAGTGCTATGGCTAACATTATACTTTCTTCTAGTTCTCCTAGATATTTTAGTGCCCTAGGAAGATGCTTCGTGGTCATTACTACCAAGAATAAAAGTAGCATTTTGTGGGATAGTTGACCGGCACCTAGAAGTTGACTATTTGACACAACAGCATCATTCAGAAGTTAGTTCAGATAGGCTCATATGAACATGCATTTTTAATTAAAGATGACAAACTTTTTTATTAGTGTTATGGCACCATGTCAGAGTGTCGCGATGCCACATTAATGTCTAGCATTGCTTTCTGCATGGCATCGATTGTGAAATTAATTATATAAATATCATAAATATGTCTTTTTGATCAGTGTAGTGACCGTTATGGTATGTTGACCAATGCTTCAACAATACATGCTCCATGCCGTAGTGTTGGTCCCGTATTTTAGAAACCAAGAGGCTAGCACCCCTGAACTAATAAAGCAACACCGCGGTTCTAGGAAATAGGATCCCTAGGCTGCTCATTTTTATTCTAATTATTTGGTTCGGTACTAGAGTTCTCATACCCTTTCCTTTCTTAGATTTTATTCCAAAAGCCAACATGCCGATAAACTACGTCAGCAAGAGCAAGAAGAGGGCCACTATCAAAGGCACTAGCAGATTCATTAGTGTAGAGGCTGAGGAACGATACCACCATGCTCTCATACACAAATATTTAATCCCATAGAGGAGTTTCTTTAATCTAGGTGGGAGCATGGAGAGGATTATCAATGAATCAGGATGCGAGATGCTGGCCTATAACAACAACCCTGACATCATTTCCCTTATGCGAGAATTCTTCATTAATGTGAAGAAGCATCAAAATAATAGAGTTTTTGTCAAGGGAAAACTAATATGTTTTAATAGTAGTATTATTAACACTTATTATAATTTATGAGATGTAGTATATGATCAGTATCTTTTCTACTACAATGATCATCTCGATTTTGATAAAATCCTTAATTTCCTCAATATTAGAAATTCTAATGTTCAGTGGAAAAGGAAGTCGAACTCACTATTGAGGTCAAAGCTTAGCATTATTTTATTTCTGCCAAGTTAATGCCCATTGGTAATATCAGTGAGGTGACTAGAGATAGAGCTATTTTGAATTTTGCTAATCAAAAGAACTTTACTATGGATGTAGGGAGGATTATTTATAATTTTATTTGTAATATGCATAGAGGTAGTACTACTATAAGGTACGATCATTCTTCTTTAATTTATTCTTTATGTGTTGCGAATGGTACACAAGGGGAGTTAGATGAAGAAGTCTTTATATAAAAAGCTCCCTTGACTAAGAGAGTAATTGAAGGATTTGGCTCAAAGATTGAGGTGAGAGAATGCTCTCGTGTTCCTCAGTCTAGTCTTAAATCCTCCAAGACCTTAAATGACCAACTCCAAGAAATTGGAGGACAAGTCTTTAATTTAAGAAAAAGAGTTGGTGAAACCAGTCAGGAGTAGTAGGAACTGGGAAGAAAATTTGCCCACCATATGGGTCAGCAGCAGTAGCAGTTTTCATACATGGTTGTGTTTAACATAACACTTGTTCATAAATTTGAGAACTGTGGCTTTCATGCGAGCCCAACTCAAGTTTCTTTTCTTGCAGCATCTCATTATTAGTCCTATGTGACCACCTCATTAGAGCCAGAAAAAGAAGAATTAGAGGAGGAGGAGGATGACTACGATTATTAGTTTTCTCCTTTTCTCTATTATTTTGTATTTTTCTTTTTCTTCTTTTACTTATATATTATAAAAATTTTATAAAAAAAATTTGATATTAATAAATATGTTTTCATTTCAATACTTTGCATTTGTCTCTATTATATGAAATGTTCTAGGATTTAAAAGCTTAATAATAATTTTTTTTCATTCAAAATGAACAATATTAGGGGTTCAGGGCCTCGACGCTACCAAATTAGTGCCTTAGTGCCT
The DNA here is from genome assembly GCA_021442155.1 of Cymbidium sinense. Classification (NCBI taxonomy): domain Eukaryota; kingdom Viridiplantae; phylum Streptophyta; class Magnoliopsida; order Asparagales; family Orchidaceae; genus Cymbidium; species Cymbidium sinense. The sequence goes on along the minus strand of CM038233.1, from coordinate 18,635,501 downwards.
TAACCTGAACCTCAGCGCTACATTGGTAATGTTGCAGCACTATAGATATGACTTGGCTTATTGTTAGAGAGATCAACACCTCCACGATATTATATGAGGGCCTTAGCGCTATCAGCTGGGATTAATTTCTCAATAGTGCAGCGCTGAGATCTCAACGCCATGTTGTTGTCAAATAAGTGCCTAATGTTTAATTTTTCTCGAGAGTGCCACACCTCAGCATTGTGATGTCAACCCATGGCGCTGTGGAATCCACGTTTAAGGTTTAAGATTCTCGAAGACCTAGCACCTCGGTGCTAGAACTTCAGCGCCTTAGCGCTATTTTGTCAATGCCTAAGATTTAATATGTTTAGGAAAATTTGAAATTTCAGTAGCATAATACTTTAGCAATACTAGGTTTCATGATTTTTAGTGCATAACACCCTTCTCCCTTGTCCCTGATCCAATATCAACTGAGGGAGAATTTTATTTAACACCATCAAACTTATAGTGCTTCAACATGTAGTGCATCAGTGCTAAAAAAATAGAGCTACAGTGCTATTCTAGAGAGGTGTAACTCGACAGTGTAGTGATGTGACACTAGATCTATAGTACTATGGCACTAGAACTATAGCACTATGGCACTGAAAGTTTGACATTAACCTGAGAGCTTAGTGTCACAGCGTCGAATATTTAACACCTCGGTGTAGCGAGGTGGAGCTTCAAAGACTTCATTACCAAGAGCTTAGCATCGTGGTGCTAGGACTTAGCACTGTGATGTAGGAACTCTATTTTTGAACTGAATTCTTGGAGAATTTAATAATTTTTATGAAAATTCAGAGGCAACACTTTAGCAGTGCTAAATTTTATAGTAATTTAGTATAAGAAGTACTCTTCTCTTTGTTTCAGATCTAAGATTAATGGAGGGAGGATTTTCATCTCACGCTGAAACCAAGTTCAATGGTGGAGATTTTCTAGATTAAAATTCTTGAGATTCTTGCGCCTAAAATACTTTTTAACATAATTGAATTATTCTCCCTTACTATGGATCCAAGATCGACGGAGGGAATATTTTCATTTCTGACTGGATCTAAGATCGAGGGTGGAAAACTTTTAAAATTCTTTGAATTTTTTTTGCGAAAGGAAATTACACAAATTTTTTTTTTTAAGAACTTTATTTGGAGTTAATGATAGCTGGATTTTGCTTTTTGCCTAGTACAAGAAGAACACACCCTTGTACAACAGCAAGAAGGCATTGTAGAGAGAAGAAACCATTTGACAGTGGTTAGTTTTGTTGTTTAATAAAACTGAAGACCATCGTGATAGCGCCTAGGTGTTGGGCCTACAACATCGTAGGTAGACAACTGTTGGGGGCGGTTTGCATTTATAGATTTTGTAAGATGGCAACAGCGTCAAGGCACTGTGATTGCAGTGCCACGATGCCCCAAGTCGGGATATTCCATTTATTTCACATTTTTATATGCAAATAATGTGTTCAACTGAATTTTCATTTGGATCATTTAAAGTGAGATGTTGCAAGGGCTATATTTTTGCTTATTGATGAGATATCAAATTATTTGCAAATTTCACTTAAATCTCTTCAACTCTTTTCAACTCATTCAATGTGAATTAAAGAATGATGTATTCGTTCATTGGAGAGCCTTTCTTATGCTCGTTGGCAAGCTGTATGAGTTATATTGCAAGTCTTTTTATGAATTTCTTTTGGATCCCATTAAGTCTAAGGATATGCACTTTAGAAATCTCATGTGATTCAATTCTAACTTCAAATGCAAGATCCAAATGTTCATTGAAAGATCATATTAGTGCTCTTTAATTCATCAAATTCTTCTTAAGTCTTATCTAAATCAATTTAATTCTCTTCAACCTGTCTAGTGTAAGTCATAGTATAGTCTAGTTATTTATTAAGGGTTCGGCTCTTACTTATCGAAAAATTGATATATCCCCTGTGAATCTCATTAAGCTTAATATTTGCATTTGTGATTGTTTTATAAACCTATATCAACACATTAAGTTTGTTTGTAGTGTTTAAAAAATTATAGGACACTACACAGATCTTCAGGATACTTATTAAAATGATCAAGTATGACATCAATGAATAATATAGTATCCCAAAAACATAGAGATATCACCCTTCGATAAACTCAATCATCTAATAAGAACTTTTAAGGTTGATGGTGTGTATGTGTACTAGAGAGTTTTCTGTTTGCTTATATAGATGAAGCAAGATGCAATTTAGTTTTGGATGGGTTACAAATTTCTTATTGAGGCAAGCCCCTATAGTTAATTATATCTTTAAAGATGGGATTTCCTAAGAAAACTCTCATTAAAATAGTCAATCATAATCTCTATGAATTTCAATGATTATAGTCGAAGAATTGTTTAGTTTGAAAAGTTAAATGGGAAATATCAAATGAGAACATACTTTAATGGATTCCAAAAGAAGATAAATAGAAAGTGTTTTCATATTAGGAAGCTTAGTAAGCACTTTAGTCTATCTTAAAGTTTGGCATTATATTATTTTTTAGATTGAGATTTATATTGAATTTTAAGTTAACCATTTTTTATAATGTTAGGCCTTATATCCCAATAATACAATATTGTAAAAATGCCTAAGAGGTAAGGATTCACACACATAGCAAAGAAAAAATAAGTGACCTTAAATCCTAAAATTGGTCCTCTAGTACAAACTAAGAGCTCAGTCTAATCTAGTGAGAGAAAAATTAGGATATGTTGGTTCATCTCCACTAAAGAGAGTGAACCCGTCCCAACTCTTTTGGACTTACAATTACCTGAAAGGGCGGCCAGCTAACACCTCCTATGAGTTAATACCATGTATCCAAGTCTCATGTAAAATGCAAGATGGCTAGGTTATTGCTAATTAGGAATGTAAACCTAGAAGTCTAAACTCACTCATTAAGATTCTAATATTATGATTGGTATAAATAGTGTCCAAGACTAATGCAATAAAAATTTATTCTCTTATAAATTTTAAACTCTCAAATTTGACTTAGGCTTGGGTGGATGAGTAATCTTATATCCACAATAACATTAAGTTATGAGCCAATCTATGAGGGGGGTGTTCTCCACTCAAGTGAGTTGTTGTCAAGGGTCCCACACTCCCCCTTATTATGCAATGAGTGGAGATCCCCCATATTTAAGAAAGGAAAGGCAAGATGTATATGATATGATTATACAATCATTACATAATTAAGTGTATAAATCTTTTATTAATTAATTCATAGGCTTTACGATGAGATTATGAGTTGTATTAATTTTTTTTAGTTTGATTATTGAGTTAGGATAGAAAATTTAATCCTTGAAAAGCCTATCGAATCGAGGCCAATATGCAATAATTATCATACTTTAAGAAACCTAGAAAAAATAATGTAGTTTCTATTGTGCAATCCAAGTAAACACACCAAACAATCAATTGAATTAAAAGAATAGAAGGGTCGCTGCAATCGTGTTCCACTATGCACTATGGAAAAAAGAAAATGTGCAGCCGAGCTCTACCCTTATATAGCCTGGTATATCCTAAATTGTAAAAATTAAAAGCCAATGGGGGGCTTTATTTCTTCACCTCTAGGTACCCTCACTTCAGCGGACCTCTCAAGTCAAAACATTTTTTCCACTGATCATCCTAAAACCCCATAATACTAATTTTAAGATCCATGAACTAGCACATAAGGGATTATTTCTATAAATAATGTCTTCATCCTTTGATTATCTCTGCTTGTGAGATATAGAAAATATGATTGAATTTAAGTACCATGTCCAAGCTTAATTCTATCTGCACACTTCATTTTTTTAAGGATATATATATTAGGCATTTTTGTGTTATGTTATGGAATTTAATTTTTGTGTTACAAAAGTTATCTTATGTAGATTCAATCGTTCATCAACTTAATTTTATTTTTATTAAGAGGGAGCATCTATAGTTGGCATAAGAGATATTATGGTTTCATGAAATATTGTACAATCAAAATCATAAACAAAATTATAGCAGTAATAACAAGATGTAGCCAACAATTAACGAACATGTATACATTTTTTTTTTTTTTTTCTGTGTTTCGTGTATTTATCCTTTCTTGTTTTGCTTAGGAGCTATTTTGGATCACTTTTGTTTATTTTTATATTTTATTTTGTTTACGTTTTATTTCAAAATAAAATATGCTTTGTAGTAATAATTATTTTGAAAATACTCAAAATATTTAAAAATATTTTGAGTGTTCTTAAAATTAATATTATTTATTTAAAAAAATAACATAAAAACATAAAAAATATATATAAATAAAATTGATCCCGAATAAGACCTTACCTATGATGATTTGAATTGGATCTCACACCTCTTCTTCTATAAAGCTTACTAAATAAAAAGAAATCTTCAATCTAACATCTTTTCTAGGATGGGTAATTAACTGAGTAAATATAAAATAAATAAATCTTTCAGTCCATTTCAAAGGAACTTGCCTGGAAGTCGCATTGCAATACCTTTCTTCAAATCAAAATTAAAAATCAAAGCTGTATGCTGGTGATTGACTTCAGAAATGAATAATTAATTGAGAAAACACTACGCAAAAGAATGCTTTCAATCAATTTCAAACTAACCTGTCACACCTTAAAAATCAAAGCTATATAATTAATTGAGAAAACACTACGCAAAAAAATCTTCAATCTAACATTTATTTTTCATGGAAACTAAATAAAAAACTTTTATTTATTAAAAAATAAATGACATGACATAAGCGGCATGCAATATGAATAATAAAAGAGGTATGTTTATAATGAAAATTATATAACAAGTGTCATCATAATATTATATGGAATAGATGATTAAAAATGTCATCTATGCTTCTGTTCATAATCATTCAATAAAAAGAATAGTAATCAATATATTTAAATAAAATAAACAAAGAAGCATAAATATTTTATAATAAGTGTGACCAATTATTGTTTCATATTAATAGAATATGATAGGTATGAATGAAATTTATGTCACATTAACTAAAACAATGCACATGAGAAATAAACTATGATATCATGTGAAATCTTTCAAAATTAAAGAAATTTGCATCAATTATCATAATAAAGTTATCACATTATAATTTAACACTTCTTTACAAATGTGTAAGGAAAACCTTAACATGAAAGTCATAATTGAATATATAAAACATAATTGAAACTTTATTACAGGGTTAAGTAATCTGCTACAAACATCAAAGATAAAACCCCTAATAGATGGTGTGGGCTATGGTGAGTTTTTGTGGGGTGATTCAATTGGTGGATGGATGATCTCTTAAGATGGCTTGGAGAGTAGGGAAGACTCTAATATGGTTTAATTTGGAGTGGTATTATAGATATGTGAGAACACAAAATAGCACAAAGTATTAATTCTGGAACACCAACTTCTAATGGTTAGAACATTTACTCTAAAAAATTAAATCACTTGAAAAAAATGCAAATTATAAAGTGGGAGGTTGATATGTAATTTAAAAAGTTTCATGATGTTTGGATGGTATATGTAGTTTTTTAGAATTTTCTCCTAGGACTGATTACATTAAAAATTGTCCAATAGACTTTTTGATTTTGCACTTATCATGAATTTGACTTTAAAATTTGGCAAAGCCCCAAATAATAAATGAAAATTAAAAAAAAATTGTGTTGATAATAATTTTAAATATTTTTCATGATTTTTGGTAGAGTTTAAGGAACTAAATATAAACTACAACAACCACTAACAAGTATAACCCTAGAGTTGTCTCACCACTTCAAACTTGCACAAAACACATGTTTTTACGAAGAAAAATTAAAAACTTTTATTACACATGAATATCTCAACAAAAACACAAAAAAAAAATTATACAAAAAATACAAGGATAAATTTAGGTCTACTCAAGTAACATATGCAGAAAGATCACCAAACCTATCTTAAGTTTCGTCGGCCACCAAGCCTTCATTAATGAAGAATCATATCTAACTTTGATTCAAAATGGCAAAAAAAACTTTATTATAGTCATAAGACATTGTTTTATATACAACACTTAATTCAAACTATTAATTGGAGGGAAGGAAGATGTGATTAAACTGACCATTCAAATGGCAGTAACTTCTCTCCTCACAACACTTCTTAACTATTCAATGGCAGGGTATTTTCTTGGTTGTCCCATGTGTTTGCAAAGAATTCACACACCACCGGGACAATGCACTAGTTATTATCGTAGCTAGCTTGAGTCAACTTTGCTCCATGATTATCTCCTCCACGCATTGGGATTTCTAGAAACCCCTTTCTGGAATCAAGTGCTTCTGAAGGAGAGCATGCTGATGTCGCTCCTCGACATCGGCACTGACGAAGCGGTTGGCATCATCAAATGCCCTCTTCTTTCTTACTACTCTTCTAAGAGGCATGATTAACATTGAAATTAGATAGCAAAAAGAGTTAGAAGAGAAATAAAAATCTTAGGAGAAGGGATCACTGAATGAAAATTCTTAACAGCCTTGACCTCTATTTATAAGTTAGGATCCAATGCTGCGGAGCCCAGACTCAGTGTTGAGGTGCTACCGTCTCAGGTTACAGAACACAACTCTGATGCCACGGTGCATAAATGCAATCCAGAGGTGCTAGTCAGCCCATCCCCTCAGTTACTATGCAACCTAAATGATATATTTAATTATAATAAATTTCATAACCGACACATGAAAAGAGCGCAATGCTGGAACACTTTAACCCGGTGTCATAAAGCTCATTAAAATAAAGGTAACATTTTCCATTAAAACTTGTTGCATGCCTATCAAGAATCTTGACCAGCGGCGTGACCCTACAAGGCGATGCTGCAGTACTATTCAAATGATCAAAGGAGCAATAATGTTGGCATTGCGGCACTATATACATAGTGTTGAGGCATTGAGCCTCTAGCTTAACTACCCCAATGTCATGCCACATAAGCAATGAGCTCCACTATCATAGTGTCATGGTGTTGGGTCCTAAAATGAGAATTTTTGAACTTTAATAAAATTTAATTTGTATTCTTTGCTATGCAAACACAACTATGTTTACACAATATCTAAATAACTCATCTATATGAAAATCTAAATGTATGTAATTCTAGTTTTACTATTCATTTTCCATATAAACACCCTAATTTTGGCATTCCTGAAAGGGATGTAAGCCAAGACTTGTTTTGTTCATCATGAACATCTATCTATTCGCCATGCAAACACCCTATAATTCGTTTGTCACGTAAACAAAATCACACCTATCCATCATGTGGACAAACCTAATTTTGGCATTCCAAAGGGATGTAAGCCCAACCTCTTATATGTTCACCATGTGAACATTTATTCATTCCTCATGCGAACACCACATTATTTGTTCATCATGAGAACAAATCCATATTTGTCTGCCATGTGGACAAACCTAATTTTGGAATGTAAGGTCCAACTTCCTCTACATTCACCATGTGAACATCTGTTCGTTCGTCACACAGACACTCATAATTATTCATCATGCGAACAAATCTATATCTATCCACCATCTGGATAACCTTAATTTGGAAATCCAAAGAAATGTAAGCCTAATGTCCTATTCATTCACCATGAGAACATCAGCTCATGCGAATACCTTATAATCTATTCACCACATGAACATTATTGCATAACTTACACTTAAAATTCTAAGTCTACTTGAGATACCTAAATGAGGCAACCCATGGCAACAAATCATATTCTCTAGAAATTATGGCCATGTCCCTCTAATGTTGGTAGGTTGGAATAATATAATCTCGGGATGATGGAACTATGGGATCTTGATCGGGATTACACTCCTATTTCTTGCAAGACAATCATTTATGCCACGAACACCTCTAAAACACCAATTACATATCAAATAGATATGTTTGTTTCCAACCTTAATCAAGAGTGCTCTCTTGTTGTGGTAAGAGGCTAATTAACTATGGAGGTTTGCGTCCATAGGAAGTTGAACCCATATCAAAATAAACCCTAACATAAATATTAGAAAATTTGAATATATATATATATATATATATATATATATATATATATATATATATATATATATATATATATATATATATATATATATATATATATATATATATATATCAATCAATCTACTTCATGAAAAAAATATACTCTTACCCATCTCAATAAAGATGACGGAGCACATCCTCAAAGGTATTTTTTGAGCAATCATTTACATTTAACACTCACACTTCCCTTTCTTTAAATTATAAACACAAAATTTACTTTTACATGATAATTGCACATACAATTTAAATAATTGTGAACAACACCATAAAATGCTATGCATTGACATGAATAAATAAAACTAAGTCTTCTAATTGGCCTTCATTCATCAAACTTTAATTTCCTCCCAATATACTCTTGCTTCTGATGAAGGGGACACCATAATTAGCCTTCAATGCACTTGACTTAGCACTTGTTAAGAGACCTTATTCATGTGCTACACCATGTTCCCTAAGCCCCAAAGGACTTTTCTCTAAAGAGTTAAAATCAAAATAGTCAATTAAAAGCTCTACGAGCTTGCTTCTCCAAGCCCTCTCTAATCATCCTAATATTCTATGTAGGTTGTTTATCTCTCCATGTAACAAAATATGTAATCTATACATTGATATGCTCTTCTTTGATGATGTGATCCACCTCAAAATATGAATGCTTGTTTGGTTCCTATAAAGAATGATTTTTCTCTTTCAAAAAAATCATCTTTTTTTTATTTTACAGTTAGCTAACTCCTTTAAATGATATTAAATATTTTCCATTAAATATTATGTTGATAAATATATTTTTTTATAATTCAAGAACATATGCATTCTACTAATTTTTCTAATAAGCTCAAATGTACCCTAGGTTGCAGTTTTCTAAATTTAGAGGATGGATATCTCTCAAGATGCATTCTAATTAACACCCAACTTGCATGGAATGGATCAGGATGGGTTTCTAGCTTAAGGTTCACTCTAAAAAGAGTGTGTGCAAAAATGGCATTCATATCATTATCCCCATCTATCACTAGCTTGTACTTCTCTTTACAAATCACATATATTGTGAAAATATTTCTTCTCTTCTAATTTTCATCTCTAGCTAATGGCATACCCATTATTATATTAAGTTGATCTCCCACAAGGTCTAAATCATCATAAAAAAGAGGTATATCATTATGAATCTTCTTAACCACATCATTTACACCCTTTTATTCTATTGCTTCTTCATTGTCCTCTAGAAACATAATTTTTGTTTACATTGATTTTACATATTACCTTTATAAAGAAACTTGAAACACACAACTTTCTTAGTCTTGGGTGATGATTTAAGGTCACTCTTATTATACTAAAAGTAGAGGGAAAAGGTCAAGGTCTAATAATAGACCTCTATGTAGGATAAGAAGGTGATTAATAAAAAAAATTGGACTTTTGATCCATATGATGAGGCTATCTTCATTTGATTTCAAGGAGTAAAGCATATTAAAATGCATCCTCATGTGTGGGTTTTGGACCAAGTCGTTCCTAATGTCACTCCTAAGGCTAATGTTAAACTTATTTGGTCATTACCACTCCTAATTAATTTAATTTATACTAGCTATCAAATTCTCAAATGTATTAATGTACTCTACAAATAGTATGTTTATCAACTACTCATGTAACTTCATTTTATAATTTTTAGGATAATATTTGGCCTCTCTTCTTATGGCCAATTTTATCAACTACCCTTAGAATTTCCTTCATTTCTACCTGAGTGTGTAGGTACCTTCCTAGCCTCTCTTCCTTAATCAAGATTGTTATAATAAATTTAACATATATAACTAATTTATTTTGACAAAGATAATCCTTTGATAATCATTAATCTTTCACTAATCAAAGAACTTATTAAGAGCATGTACTCTATTATATGTAAGTGCATCTACTTTAACCTCTTTAATGAGACTCATTCAAAATCTCAAGAATTCTATGATGTTTATTTCTAAGAAGATTTCTCAAGAGATGTCCCATATGTTTTATGTGCTCTTTATGATTTTCTATTTGTTATTCTCCTAAATGATCAACCTCTATAGAGGTTATAGACCACAAGTAAAGCTAAGCGCTAAGTTCATCACTAAGTCTTAGATCATACTGAATTTATCCTCAATTTGTATGGAAAGTTCTTTTACTAATGGATAACTTCAATAAGAGAGTAGTGGGTTAAAATGGATAACCTAAATAAGAAAGTATAAGAACTTTCCCTACAAATTGAGGAGAAACTTAATATGATCCAAGACTTAGTGATGAACACAGCCACCCAACTCAAAACATGGATTTTAGGGTACAAACAGTGCCTATGGCCTAGAACCCCAAACAAATTCTTGCAATTAAAACTTTTATTCTAGAATCCAAATCACTTGAAATTAAATTAAAATTGTGTGGTGGCAAGTCTAGTTATAATCTGAAATGTTTTATGAAGTTTGAAGGGGTCTAGGTATATTTTTTGGATTTTCTCTAAGGATTGTTCACATAGAAAATAGTCAGGCACTCTTTGATATTTACACTTTAAGTAAATAGAACTTCAAATTTCATTAAAACCAAAATCCAAATAACATATAAGATTTGAAAACGAGTGTGTTAAAAATAATTTTAGAAAGTTTCATGAATTTTAGAGGAGTTTAAGGGAACATAACACGAACTACAATAATCACTGGTCAGTCTAACCATAGAGTTTTCCAACACTTCAAATTTGCATATAACACACATTTTTAAAAAGAAAAATTATGAAGATACTTTTATTTCTTAGTTGAAGATCTCGACAAAAAATCATAAAAGTTACATAAAAATACAAGGATATTTTTAGCTAAACTCACCAAAGTAGGCTATGCAAGAAGATTACCAAATCTTTTTTATATTTGGCCAATCACCAAGCCTTCACAAATGGATGATCTAATTCAAATTTCATTTAAAATAACAAAGAAACTTCAATTTAGTCATAAAATATGGTTTTATATAAGACATTTAATTCAAATTACTAATTAGAGGAAAGGAGAAGGTGGTTGGACCTGACATTCAAATGGGAGTACTTCTCCCTCCTCATTAATCTACTTAACTACTCTTCCTCATAAGGTTGGGGGTGGCCAATCCAATAAATTTAATTAATTATAATTGATTAATTGACATTTTAAACGATTATAACTACATTTACCAAATTACAAATACTAGATCCACTTTTTACATGAAAATTACACATACAATTTAATAAATTGTAACATCACCATAAAACACTATATCATAACATGGAATACATAAAATTAAGTATTCCAATTGGTTTTCATGCATCAAACTTTAAATTCCTCTCAAAGCACTCTTCCTCCTTGTGATGGGTACACCATGATTAGCATTTAATGCTCATGACTTAGCTCTTGTTAATGGACCTTATTCATCTACATCTCAAGAAAGATATATATTTATCCTCAAATTAATAAAAATGTCTTACCTCACAATGAATGGAATGAAAGTCAAAAAGTCAAATGAGATATACATAGAACATTAGATAAGAAAATATAAAAACCAAAAATCATGCTCATTCTACATTAATTATTATAATTATAACATATAGTTAACCTATACATCCCTACCTTCTCTTTTAAGTGAGAAGGTCGTAATATGTGTAAATCAACATAAATGGAAGAGATTGGCTCACTGTGCAACTAGCTCATGATGTAAAAAAAACCAATATAGTATAAGATTATTTACATAAAATCTACTTTATTAAGTTATAAATTCAAATTATATAAAGGATATTAAATCTCAAGCAGTAAAGAGAAGAATCTATTGAAAATGGCTTTACATTAAAATGACTATAATAAATATAAGAGAAGATAATACAATTATACTGAAATCAAGCACATGATAGTTTCAATAAATCTTAGCAATTGAAATTAAAAATTAGAGCAAATAAAAAATATATAGTAATAATTAGAGGAAAGAAAAACACATTCAATAACTATAAGGAAATAACAAAACATCAGCATCATCTTTAAAAGGTTAGAAGTAAAAAAAAGGTATAAAGAAGATATAGAAAACAAGAAAGGGAGGATAGATATGATGTCTAATAAATCATAATATTATATTAGAACTAGTTGAAGAAGGTAGAGAGTATAAGGCTCACATAATCATTTTTTTATGGTTAGGATTAGAGAAGAAGATTTATAAAATAATCCATAATATTATTTCATTATATTACATATTAAATGTGACAGAAAGTACAATTCTTATATATTAAGGGTGACTAAGGACCGTCTAATGTTGGAGCTCACTCCAATAACCTTCCCACCAATGACTCTTCTAATCCCTCTATCAAACTCATATTCCCACAATTCTATCATGATAAATTATCAAAAAATCAAGTAAAAAAAAAGGTAAACCAACTCTTTATCTCACTAAAACTGAATCTGCTCAACTAGTCAAACCTCTTAGATTTACATTGGTTGGAAAGTTCACCGATAGACATCCAAACATGGACACCATTGGGAAGCATTTTGATGAATTCATACTCATTGGTGACTAGAATGTAGGACTTCTAGACGATAGACACATTGTTATAAGGCTCAATAGAGAGGAGGACTATGCACATTTATTTTCAAAGAAACTCTACCATATTGACAACATACCCATGAAGATATTGAAATGGACTCCTACCTTTGATTATAGCATAGAACCACCAATTGACCAATATAGCAAATACTTTCTAACTTGAAACTTTATCTTTTCAATAAACAAATCATATACTCTCTTATAGCATCATTTAGTAAACCACTTAAACTTAACTTACTTACATTTAATCTATCTTGACCATTTGTTGCTCGTGTTCTAGTTGAAATGGACATAATAGCACCTCAAGCTACTAAAATATGGATAAGAACCCCAACCAATGGCTATTGGCAGCAAGTTGTTATTGAGTAGAAACCATATTATTGCCCCAAATACAGGATGTCTGGGCATCTCCTTGAGAATTGTTACATTGCCAACTGAACCTAGAGTAAAGTACACTAAGCCAACTATAAAGGGGGATGAAATCACTAAAGGACTACAAAACATGCTACTAGAAACTAAAAGGAAACTACTATCAATCAGTTTGACCAAACTATTAATTGAGCTTATCGGGATAATTGCAAAGGAAAATAGCATACTAATTATAGCTCACATAGAGAACATAGATACAATTCTAGAAGAAAACATAACCAGTTATATCCAACAACTCAATCCAACTGAAAATGAGACACTAGTTCAAGCAAATATGGAGACAAAGAAGGTTGTGAGTAAATAAAATACTATGGAAGAGACTTTCAGATGCCAAACACAACAAACTCAACCTGATGATGTCCTTTACCCACCACTCTAGCAACACACAACCTATAATGAGGAAGTAGACAATACAATGCAAGATATTGAGGAGGAATGGTTGATCCAAAAATCCAAAAGAAACAAACATAAAGGAATTAGGGAGTTAAGGCATATAAACCCAACTGTAGCATCATCCATAGGGAATACTTCTACGACCAGCTATGGAATAAATTTGTGACACCACATAAATTTTAGGAATTTTTTATTTGGATAATTAAACACATCATTAAAGAGTAAACATATTATTTTGGAAGATAAACATGTTATCTAATAATGGATTTGATAATTTAATAAAAGACTCCTAAGACTAATGGATCTTTAATGTACCATAAAGTTTTCCTCTAAATTATATGATTAGTAGAGTAGGGTTTATTTTAAACTTTGTTCATGGTTTCCTATAAGGTCAAACCCTTATAATTAATTACATCTTAAAAATGAAGGATATCTTCTAATAATACTCTCCATTAAAGAAATAACCTATTATTTCTATAAATTTCTAAGCTAGTTATCAAAGAAAATGATATGTTGGAATTTCAATTGGGAATGCTACAAAGTGGAAAAACTTATTTTTAGAAGTTAATCAAGATTAAGTAGGAAATGTCTATTAATGCTAAGATGCCTAGTATACATTTCAACTATCTTAACATTAGGTTTTAAATTTAAATAGAATTTTGAGTTGACATTTTATTAGAAAACTAGGACTTAGATTCTAATAGCACAAGATTGTAGAAATGCCTAGGGTTGAAGACATATTCCAATAGGATGCTTCAAAACCTAAGTCTATAAGTTCTTCTAACATAAGTTAGATGCTCAACCTTATTTCACTTTTGGGAATTATTGATCATTCCTCTCATTTGAAGGAATAAACCTATTGCTGACTCTTTTAGACTTATAACATGCCTAGAAGGGCTGCCAGCTAACACCTCCAAAGTATATTTTAAATTCATGATGCTAAGTCTCATGTATGCAAGATAGTTAGGTTGTTGTATTTTTAGGAAAGAATGAAAGAACCTAGACTCACTCCCTAATCCCTAGGATCATGTATGGTATGATATGCACTTAACTAATACACATTTCAACTTTTAGATATTTTAACTCATGATTCATTTAAGGTCTTGGCATTTTATGTTTAAATGTCATGCAATTAGAAGTGGTCATGGGTCAAATTAAGAAGAGAAGGCAGACTTCCCTAAGAAGTTGGTCATCCTCACAGGTCAAATGCCCTTATGTGCAATGGGTGAAGTGCCCAATTCATGGAGTTAGAATAATATATTTTTATGATTCACAAAAGCTAATTATTTTTAGTTGATTTTAGTTTATTCATAGTGCTTTAGTTAATGTGAAGTTTTGAGTGTCTTTGTTTTTTTTTCAAATTGTTTAGATTTAGGTTGGTTAGAAAATTTAGTTTCTCTAAGAGCTTAAATCCAAGCATTCATCACAGAAAATATAGCATAGAAAGAAACTTAGAAAAGTGGGTTGATTCTACTACACACCCAAAAATAAATCAAGCTAATTTAAATTAAATAACATGCCAATACGGCCGGGTATGATTGTACACCTTAAAATAAAAGAGAAAATGGACAGTCAAGCTCTGTCTTTATACACCCGACCTAAAACTAAAGTTTAATTCTATGGGGATCTTCTTTCCAAGATCGTCTCCTTCTTCAAGGACCTCCATTGGGCTTCACAGGGGATCTCTGCACCCATCTACTGTAAGGTTAGCTCCTGTTATTCCTAGACCCTAAATATCCTAACCTAATTTGAAGGTTAAATTTATATTTCAAATTCAAAAATAAATTCTATGCCCTGTAATACAAATGTTAGAAAAATATAAATGTCACATATCAATTATATTTTATAAACATAGAGATTTAGCATTAGCTGCTTGCCAAGCCCCCTGTCCTATTAGGCTATGCTAGGGAACTATTCTACCCCTACAAGCAAACAACAATTTTATATTTTATTTTACAATTGCTCCTTTTAGCACAAGCCCTCTCAACAACAAAATTAAAAATTAGGTTTTAATAGTTTATTTATATTCATTATGGTGTGTTATGATATTTTAGATTATATTCATTGTTTTCCTAATTTATTTGATTCATTTTAATTTATTTTTATTAAAATTAGGGTTTATGATTGAAAATTTCATATATTTTCATTTATTCTTCAATAAATTATGAAAAATTCACTTAATGTGTATCATAGTACCAATCTCAATTTCCCAAAATTTTAAATCATTTTGAAGAATGTTTTGGGATTAATTTAGGTTTGATTATATTCATTCAACCAAATTAATGCGTTAATACCCCACAAAATTTGGGGCTTTTGGTTTTAATGGATTTCACTCACTGAGATAAATCCATAGAGCCATTATTTGTATTTTTGGCTTAATATTAAATTTATTAAGATTTTTTTTGAAGTTTTAACTATTTTTCTATATTGTTTAATTCAAAATGTTGATTTTTGTCTTTAACCACATCAGATCCACATGGATCCGACGTGGACGCACTTTACACATAATGTCGTGGCATTCATCCATGCAGTTTCCACATGAATCCCATTGAAATGGCGACGGATGTGATTTTGGTCCAAGTCATCTAATCTTTGATCGAATGGCTTATATCATTTCGTGAATTTCTTATAGGGATTCAATCATTCGGTTCAGCTAAATCTCGGACGTCCATTCCTAATAAAAGGAACAAACAGTAGAGATTCCTCCTTATTCGACAACGGTGAGAGCCGAGAGTTGTCCATCGAAACAAGGCAAATTCATGTGATCCAACCATTACTTGAATTCACTTCCAAAATGATCAATGAACTACAATGATGGAATCTATATATTTTGATCTCCCTTGAAATTAAATTCACTTTGAAAAGAACCAAAATCAAAAGCTTGAGGGGTGGCTTTAATGGCGTACCTTGATTCTGGTGATTTACAATGGCAGGGTTGACTCAAATAACTTTGGAATGATGAAACAATGCATTCGGAAGAAATAATTGGGTTGCCTCCTCATGGATTGACCTCTAGACCAACATACATATAGATTTTGATGAGCTTGGTTGTTATTTGGCTTTTCAATGGTGAGGGAGTTGGTGTATAGGTGCGCTCAATTTTTTCACTCAAGGAAGGTTGTGGAATGCTCAATTTTGTTTGAGGGCCACTTTCTCTTGACTTTCCATTAGAGGTCGAGACCCTCTTGTGGTTCTCTCATCTCTCTTGGTCAGTAGGGATGATTGTTGTCTTTGGAGGCTAGCTCATAGGATGACCAATGGCTTAACACCTATATGTAGGTGTTGAGATGGATAGGCAAAGAGGATGAAAGATTAGGGGTGTTGGATTTTTCTTCATTCTCTCTTTTCTTGTCATGGCATATTCTATCCTTTTGGATTTTAGTGCACCATAATTATGTTGCTTAAACTTGTTGTCAATCCCCTTTAACCCATCTTAGGATAGGTTTGAATGTGTTTGGGTGGATTAGAATGGGTTTTGTTCAAGCTTGGGTTCAATTATGCCATTTAGAAAATTTTGATGTAAGTTAACCTTGGTTAGTCCATTTTATGGATTAGAATTATATTAATATTTCAATTACATCAATTTAGTTCTTTATGATGTTCTAATTAGTGATTTCATAGAATTATTCATGGGTTTATTCCATATTTAACCCATTATGGTTTAAGTGGGTTGGGTTTAATTGAAATGAGTCAAATAATGTGTTTGGCTCAATTACCATGCATTTGATTTTAAATTTTGATAATCTAAGCAATTTGGGATGCATTAGATCAATCAATTCCATTTACATGGGGTTTAGAACTCAATTTGGCCCATTTAGACTTAGTGGGTTGGGTTTGAGTTCATTTAGGTCAAATAACCAAATTAGTTAAATTAGGCTCAATGATAGTTTATTTATTTTAGTCATTCTTAATTGATTTTAGATAAGTAATTTGGGTTGATTTTAGTTTGATTTGAATTTGAATCCAATGGGGTTCATTTAGGCCCAATTAAGTCAAATGGCCTATTTAGCCTAATTAAGATCTTATTGGATTTATATTCTTTTAAATTCATGTTAAACATGAATATATTATCATTTAGACCATTTGGAATGATTTTATTTGGTCAAATTTTGATGAGTTGATATTTGACTTAGTGGGACCCACATTAGTCAAACCTATGTTAAAATGGTTGACCAACTTTTAATCTTGATTTGGGATTTGGATTTAGTTATGATTTTAATTTGATTTCATGATTTTATTTTATTTTTATTTGCATTTTTTTAGTTTGGTTTTGCTTTAAGGTTAAATAAGATAATTAGCTTAATTACCCTATTCACTTTGATTTAAATTCAAGTATATTTATATTTCAATTCCTTTAGATTTGGATTTGAATTTGACCTAGGTCTATTCAATCCTATTGGGTCAAATTGGATCCTAGAAAGGTGCATTAGGCCACTAAGTGATGTGTCCTAAATATCTATTAGGAGATTCCTAATCTAGGATTAGGTATCCTAATTATTAATTTTAGAGGTAATGCTAACCTCATCCAAAAATGAGGTCAACAGTGACATACTAGCCAATTGGTTATGAGGAAATTTGTTGATTACATAGAAGATGCATAGCTTATTGATCCTAGATTCAGTGGTTCTCCTTATACATGGAGTAGAGAAAGGACCTTTGAACGTCTTGATCGTTTCCTACTCACTCACACTGGCTTGCACATTTTTAACATTCTACTGTAAGACACATAAACAAAACTTGTTCTAATCATGCTCCCTTATTATTATCTATTCACCACTAGTTTTTAGATTTTGAAATATGTAGACTAAACATAGCCTATTTATCAATTGTCTCCAAAATGCTTGGCAATCAACAGCAACTGACCCATGGATTAGGTCATGGATCCTATACAATAACTAAACCAAAGCACTTAAGCAATGGAACTGGAATGTTTTTGTAGATATCCATCAATAAATTGAGGTACAAGAGAAAGAAGTTCTCCTCCTTGAAAGAAAATGTATTGATGATTCATCAATGGAAGCTGAAGGTCTCAAACAAGCTCGAATTATGCTTAATTATCTAATTGAAATGGAGGAAGAATTTTTAGCACAAAAAGCTATTGTGACTAACCTCAAAGAAGGGGATAGAAATACTAGATATTACCACACTTTCATCAAAATAAAAGGGAATATAAAGCTATTACAAAAATTTAATCTCAACACACTTAGCTGCACACTAAAGATGACATAATTAAGGATGGGATCAACTACTTCAAAGCATTTTTTTTAAGAACTAAGAGTAAACCTAAATCTATTTAGTGATTAGTTATTTAATGATAATAGAGCTAAGGTAAGCCACTTGAATCTAGTATATATTCTAAAGGAGGATGAAGTTTGGGAATGCCTAGCTTTTCTTTGTGGATCAAAGGCTAGACCAGATGGGTACACAGCTCACTTTTACAAACATTCATGGCCTTGGATTAAATAAGATTTAATAGCGGCTATTCAGGCATTTTATGGGTAAAGACATTAATAAATTCTTTAGTACCACTACCATCATCATCATACCCAAAACTAACAGCCAATACAAATGGAAAGACTTTTGTAAGTTATAGAAAATAGACTTCAACCACACCTCCCCAACCTTATTCAAAATAACCAAATGGCCTTTGTTAAGGGAAGCAACATAGCCAAAAAATAGTCTATTAGCACAAGAACTCATTCTAGATCTTGATAAGAAATGTAGAGGAGGGAACATAATTATCAAATTGGACATTAAGAAGGCCTTTGATACAATCAACTAGAATTTTATCATGGCAACCTTAAAAGCTAAAGGATTCCAAGAGGTTTTTTGCTCACCTATTAGTAGGCTTCTCTCCAACAACTACTATTCTCTCTTTATTAATGGAGAAGTACACGGATTCTTCAAAGCATCAAGAGGCATCAAGCAAGATGACCTCTTTCTCCATCTCTTTTCATACTAATTCTTGACTATCTCTCTAGAATGTAGGATGCAAATCATTTAGCTAATAAGACAATCAACTACAAATCTAAAGGGAAGATCAATATTTTTCATTTAGCATTTGATTAATAATCTATTGTTGTTCTGCAATGGATCCAAGAGATTAATTAAAAGAATCATACACATACTTAATACCTTTGAAGCTATTTCTAGAATGACTTTCAACAAAATGAAGAGTTTGTTTATCGTAGGAAAATTCTATAAAATGGATAAAATTGGATTAAAAACCACACAGGTTTCACACATTCCCACCTTCCAATCAAATACCTTTGTGTTAATGTTTACAAAGGAAATAATAAGGCTCAATACTTTGATGGAGGCCATCACCGACACTTCCAACGAAGGAGGTAGCTTTGTCTAGTAGAGATGAAGCCCTGTTGAAGAAATCTAGTCTTGATTTGAAGTGGTTTGCTCGACCAAGCTCTTCTTTAAAGGTGATCGGTCTTGATAAAATGGCACTTCATGTTGCTTAGAGGCTTGGGAAATGGTTCGATTGAGCTAAATGAGGTGTGATGAGAGTGTGGGTAAAAGGAATTTGGGTTTGGTGAAGTGAGGAGGGAGTATTGTTCAGAATGGGCTGCCTATTTGGCTTTGCGTAGAGAGAGAAAATGTCCCGATTGAGGGGAGCTTTGGGAGACAGGAAAGCTGCTCTAGGAAGATTCGGAAATGCTTCTAGAGCTCTAAGAAATGAATCTATTTTTTTTTAGTGAGGATGAGGTGTGGGTATATCTCCCCCTCCTTGGATCGGATGGTGGATGGCTGATTTGTTATTTTAGCTCAATTGCTTCGATTGGTTGATCGGTTTGAGCTAAAAAATGTCCCACATGGGTCATTTTGGGTGGAGGAGTGATGGAGAGTGGATGCCCATGTGATTGGTGTGAATTTGGTGAGCCAAGTGTCCAAGGGTAATTGAGGAGGTCGATTTGGCCGCCCTTTGGGTCATGGCTGACCTAAACTCATTGGATCATGTTCACCACCCCCCCCCCCCAAGATTTGACCCATTTTGGATTTTTTTAAGTCATTTGGGTCAACTTGGGCTAGGAGGGCCAATTGGGTTTGGTCTAGCTCAAGTGAGGGCTTGGACATGTTTAATAATTGATTATGGATTGGTTTAGATCAATGGTTTCAAATGAATTTAGCTCATAATGAATTTTGGCTTATTTAGGTCTCATTTGGGCTAAGTGTTGACTTGGTCAAAAGCTAGGTTTGACTTGGTTTGACCCAATTTGAGTGATTGATCATTCTAGGATGATTTTTGATCACAATGTGAGGCTTGGATGGGCTTAGTTCAATCCAATTTGGGTTGGATTAGAACTTATCTAAAAAATGTCTTTTAGGTCACTTTAGGTCAACTGAGCCTAAATGGGTCAATTGACTTGATCAAGGCTTGATTCAAGTTTGGTTGAACTCACATATGGACTTATGATGAAAATATAAATCCAGTTACAAGTGATTTGGAGTCAAATGTGTTTTGGTTTATTTGATAATTTTAAGTCAAAAGGATAAACATGGGTTTGACTTGGGTTAGTTTGATTTTGGCTTGGTGATTATAGTTTATGTTTATATTTGGGCATATGATTGAAGGAGTGATTGTTTGAAGAGAAAATTCAAGGGTTTGGATTGATTTGAGAATGATTTGGCTAAATCCAAGAAATTGGCTTAAAGGATATAAATTGGGTTTGGATTTGAGTTTCGAATTTATATTGATTTCATTTTGACCATTTGAATTTATATTTCATTTATATTTGTGATTATAAATTAGAATATAAATGATCCATGAGAGAATCATGTGAATTAGGAGTGATTTGATTATGAATTTTGCTAAAGTAGGTCAAAAAGTTTGAAAAAGGGGTTTTGATTTGGTTTGATTTATATTCATTTGATTTAGATGCCAATTTCATTTATAGTTGTGAAAACAAATGATGGAATAAGTGATTTATAAAGAAATCACTTGGCTTTGGGTTGATTTGAAGGGTTTGGCTATGCTTATGAATGTGGTTCATAAGGCTTAGGAAGGTGTTGGATTTGCAATTGATTTTGGATTTGAATAATTTGGATTTGGAATTGGATTTGGAATTAATTTTGAATTTGAATCATTTGGAATTAGAATTGAATTTGGACTTGATTTTGGATTTGAGAAACTCAATTGAGTTAGGATTGATTTGAGATTTGAAAAATCAATTGAGTTGGAATTGATTTAATATTTGATTTGGATTGGTTTGAAGGGTATATGATTGGATTTGAGATATGGTAAGTGGTTGCCTTAAATCCTAATTGGCTAATTATGATAAACTCTTCTAAGTCTCTAGGGTTGGATTAAGTGTTGGTAATCACTAGAAGTGTCTCTAAGAACTCTTAGTGTCTAGAGGTGTCCTATGTCAAAGATGGAGAAGTTAAGAGCTCACTCCAAAAGTAAGGTCAACAAAGGGCACCCAATAGGTGCTAATAAGGTATACTGCACATATTGGTGTTGACCAAGATGATCAACAATATTTAAACGATCGCAAGCACTAACAAAAATGATCTACTCCTAAACCCAAGGTGTAGAAAGAATTAAGATCTCAGTGCAATGCAACTCTACTTATGTTAAAGACATAAGAGAGCGAAGGAGGAATCCACTAGGGATTGAGTATGTGAGCCTTCCACTAGGGAAAAAGGTTCAAGTTATCCATTGAGGATAAAAGGTTGTTAAATCCATTGGGGATTAGAATTTGGAATCCACTGGGGATAAAAGTTTGAACCTTCAACTAGGGGAGCAGGTTCGGGTTAGATTGAATTAACTCCACTGGGGAAATTAGAAAGATTTGCATCTCACTGAGGAGAAGCTGATAGATTTGATTGTTTAATTTGACTCCAATGGGGAGATTGGTTGGTTTTATTTCAGATTTTAAATTTTAAATTTTGAGATGGACCCTATCAATTTGCGAGGGACCATATTGAGTAGAGGCCATGTCGGCCTTAGCCTACTTCAGATTTACCAATCCAAAGGGGTAGTCTACCAACCACATAGTAAGATTATCCAACCAAAGGGGTTCTCTTTTGGTGTATCATGGTAGCATTGGGACATCCTCCAAAGTAAGGATCAATCAGGGTGATTTGTTGGCACACAAATCAACCCAACCTTAGTATTAGAGTGAATGCCGCTAGGGGACTTAAATCAACTCAAAGATAGTCAAAATTAATTTCATTTTAATTATATTTTATGGATCCCATTGGTTTACGATGGACCACACTGAGTAGGGGCCATGTCGGCCTTGGCCTACTTTAGAATTATCGATCCAAAGGGGGTAGTTTCTCGGCCGAAGGGAAGAACTATCCAACCAAAGGGGTGTCTTTTAGTTTGTAGCGTTCAATTCAGTGAAGAAAGCATGGGGACTCACATCTTCCTGAACAAAAGATCACTAGGGCGACGCATTAGCAAGGTAACATGTCAACCTGACCTAGGGTTGCCCATCGATTGTGACAGTCATACTAAAAAGAACGCATAGTAGACTTACATCTTTCACAGTGAAATGACCATCAGGGTAACCTGTTTGTGGCAAAATAGATTGAACCCTACCTAAGGGTGACTACTAAGAGAGTGCCGACCCGGGGACTTATCTCAATTCAAGTGTAGTCAGGCAATTCCTATAGGGAGTTTTGTTGACACTGCCCTAAAGATAGGATATCTGCTTGGGAAATAGATTGTTGGGGGCTTGAATTCCTAATCCAAAATGAATAAGATTATTTGTTTATTTGTTTATTGTGGACCCTTTTGGTTTGCGAGGGATCACACTAAGAAGGAGCTTATGTTAGCCTAGACCTATCTCAGATTTACTGGTCCAAGGGAGAATCTATGCATCCGCTGAATAAATTATCCAACCACAGGGATGGCTACTAGGAAAGGGGGACTGTCCAATCCAAGAGTAGCCAGGGTAGTGTCTAAATGGGGTCGTAAAGGACGTAACCCAAGTTGAGTGCCCGCAGGGGAGGGGCCACTAAGGGCTTTATCTTGAACCCTGAAGAAGATAATGTCTATAGGTATTCGGTGGCCAACTCAAAGAGAAAGCATGGGGACTCATATCTACCAAAAGTGGTGTATCCACTTGGTGACTCGCTATCAACATAGCGAACATCAACCAACCTAAGGTGCCCATCGGTTTGCAACAATTGTAGAAGAAAGCATGGGGACTCACATCCTCTATGGAACCGATTTGCGGGGATAGTTTATCTTATCAACATGTACTATCCTTAGGGGACTTGAGTGAATGCCACTAAGGGACTTATATCAACTCAAAAGTAGTCGAGAGAAAAGGAGCCATTGGGGGACTTATCCTAAGCCTCAAATATGCTCGACCTAGTTAGTGCATGATGGATATTTCAAGAAGAAAGCATGTAGGCTTACATCCTCTTAAATAAAGTCAACATGAGGTAGCTTACTAGTTGTACAGTGAGGCATACCAAACTAAAAAGGTGCTCATCAGTTTGAAATGGTCAAGTCAAGAAGAAAGTGCGGGGACTCACATCCACCAAACAAGTGATCACTAGGGTGACGCATTAGTAAGGTAACGCATCAGTCCAACCTAGAGCAGCTAAAGAGTGAGTGCCACAGGAGGCTTGCTCCCACATCAAAATAGCCTGAGATAAAAGATATGTGTTTGTGTTTGTGTTTGTGTTAAAGGAGAACAGAATGTCGCCTAGGTTTCTCTTACACCTATCCTAAAACATGCTTAAGAGTTGATGAAATGATGCTACAAATGGCAGTTATGATCCCACCAAGAAAGGATGCTGCTTGGGTTCTCCTATACATAACTTAGTCGTGCTAGTCAAAATAGGATGCCTCTTGGGTTCTCTTACAACTACTCTAGTAGCGTTAGGGAATCGTGTTTAATTTGTATTATGTTGTGAAAGAAAGATAGGATGCCTCTTGGGTTCTCTTACACCTATCCTAAACACGTCGTGGTAGATTTGCAAACAAGCAAATAATATTTCGAATGAAGAGAATATTTTGATGAACTGGAATGAAATTTTTGAAGATAATTATTTTCAAAATGATTTTATGGATAGTATTTCTTCAAATAGAGCCCATTGATTGAAAGCGGGTGTTCCCCTTTATAATTAATAAGTTGATAAGATCCTCCTTGGTAGACATTCTCTATGACAAAAGGGCCTTCCCAAGTGGGTTCAAACTTGCCTCCCATCTTTCATCGGGCAACAATCGGTCTCCTTAGAACTAAAACAAGCTCTCCTACTTGAAAAGCTCTAGGGCTGGACCAACTTGTTGTGAGCTTGAATAATCTTGGCTTTGTACAACTTGAGGTTCTGGCATGCTCGTAGATGTCTCTCCTCCAACCTTTGAGCTCTTATAGTCGCAACCTGGTGTTCTGCTCTGTAGTGATTTTACTACCCATTATTATCCTTAGTGATGAGAGCTAAACTTCTAATGGTAGAACGGCTTCAAACCCATACACTAAGGAGAACGGGATAGATTGGGTTAGAGTTCTATATGTGGTGTAGTATGCCCACGAGGCTTCAACTAGCTGCTCATGCCACTATCACTTGTTATCATCGAGTGTCTTCTTTAGTATCTGGATGAGAGTTTTATTGAATACTTCTACTAGGTCATTTTCCCTCGGGTAATAGATGATAGAATATATCCAATCTATACCATGTCTCCTGGCGAAGCTGTTGATCTTGGTGCTTTTGAATGCAATACTATTATCAGATATAATTTGTCGAGGCACCCTGAACCTATATATGATATGGTTTCTAAAAAATTGGAGCACCTGCTGAGTTGTGACCTCTCTGAGTGGGATTGTCTCTGCCTACTTGGAAAAGTAGTCAGTGGTAGCTAGGATGAACTGATGACCCTTAGAAGGAGGATCAATCGAACCCACTATGTCAGTACCCCAACACTCGAACATCCATGAGGCCAATGTAGGGTGTAGAATATTGGGTGGTTGGTGCAAGACTACACTGTGTATATGACATTGATGGCATCTCCTAGCTACATCCATGCAGTCTATAATCATCGAAGGCCAGTAGTATCCTAGTCTCTTGATCTATGCCTTTATCTTTGGACTGGATTGATGCACTCTACAAAGACCTAAATGTACCTCGATCATGATCTTACAGGCTTCGTGTTTGTCTAAACAGTGTAACCACATTTGATCTAAAAATTATCGGTACAAGGTGCCATCCATGAGAGCATAGGAGAGAGCTCTCTGATTCATTTGATGGGTTTGTGATTTCTCTTGAGATAGTTTGCCTCTAGTCAAGTAAACTATGAATGGTTGCCTCCAATCTGACTCATCGTCATCTTTGGCAACGGCAACCTCCCCTTTAAGAGAGAGTCTCTCGATGAGTTCAGCATCAATAAGGGATAAGACTTGTCTATTTTGAATCCTTATTGAAATGAACTCATCCTCTGGACATGCCAACTCATTGGCGAGTTTGTCCAAAGAATCTGCAACTGTGTTCTCTCCTCGAGGAATCTTATAGATGGTGACCTCAGGGATTTGGGCTAACAGCTTCATGGTGTACTCATGGTAGTGATGAAGCTTAGGTTTTAGAATCTTATAGGACCCATAAATCTAGTTGATGACCAGCTAAGAATTCCCATAGATGTTGATGCTTTTGACACACACTAGCTAACTCTAGGCCTCAAAGCCTCATACTCGACCGTTGTTGGTGCATGGATTGGAGATAGTATGAGAATCTCATCACATCACGGTTTGGAGTTAAAAGGATGATTCCTACCCCTGCCTTTCTTGGAAGAGTAGATCATGATTCTTCTCCTTTTTGAAAGGAAGCTGCACCATCAAAACACATCTCCTAGTGGCGAATGCTAGTATCCCCTAAGTTCATGATTTGTTCATCGGGGAGGTCATCACTAAACGGGGTCAGGAAGTGAGTGTCGATAAGAAATCACTTGCTTGTCCTTTCACCACAGGAGGTATGAATGTCGAACTACAACAAAATCATAGACCAATGTGTTAACCATCCGGATAGCATCGGCCGTGCCATGAGATGTTGCAGTGGATTAATCCTGGAGGGTAGATTCACCTTATAAGAAAGCATGTAGTGTCGTAGCTTTTGGTATGTGAAGATGAGTGGTAGGAAATATTTCTTAATAGGTGGATAGTTTCCTTCAGCAGGGATCAGATGATGGCTGAGGTAATAGAGAGCATTCTCCTTCCCTTCATCATTAGTTTGGGCCAATAAAGCACCAAGGGAGTCATCCAATGCAGCAGTGTAGAGGATAAGTGGCTTGCGCTTGGATGAGGCTTGGTGAGGCTTCACCAGATATTGTTTGATGTCTTCAAAAGCATGTTGGCACTTATCATCCCACTTGAACTTAGCATCCTTTTTGACAAGTGCTGAAAATGGATTGCATCTCCCTAATAGATTGGAGATAAAGTGCCTTAGATACGCCAACCGCCCTTGGAAAGATCTCGAGTTGAGTTAGACTTTTAGGGGGTGTCATTTCTAAGATAGCTTTGATCTTTTCTGAGTCTATCTCTATTCCCCGGTGTCGGACAACAAACCCAAGAAACTTCCTTGAAGCTACTCTGAATGCATACTTCAGGGGGTTCATTTTGGGATTGAGTTATCTTAACCATTCGAAAACTACTCTCAAGTCAAAGATATTGTCTCCCTTTTCTTTACTTTTGATAACTAGATCATCGATGTAGCATTCTACTTGATGATGAATGAGTTTATCGAAGATCTAAGTCATGGCCCGCTAGTAAGTAGCACTAGCAATTTTAAGGCAGAAGGGCATGACCTTATAATAATAGATTCTGATCGGGGTTCAAAAATAGTATTCCTCTCATCCTCGGGGGCCACCTTAATTTGGTTGTAGCCAGATGACCCATCCATGAAGGAGAATATCTCATGAGATGAAGCAATGACCACCATTAACTCTGGTATAGGAAGGGAAAATTCATCCTTAGGGCATGCCTTATTTAAGTCCACAAATCGGCATATACATGAATTTGGCCATTCTTTTTCTTAACGGATGACAGCTAGGTAGTATTTTTCTTCCCTTATAAAGCCAGCATCCATCAGTTTCTTAACTTCAGAAATAACTTATTATTCGATTTCTAATCGTGTTCGTCTAGGAGCTTGCTTGATAGGGATAGCGTTAGGGTCTATTACTACTTTGTGGGCTACGTGGGATAATCAGGCATCTCTTCATAGCTCCATGCAAATCTTAAACTTAATCTAACTAAGTCATTGGTTTCTTCTTCATTCAACATAGAACTAATGTATGTAGGGCATGGATCTTCTTCGGTCCCAAGATTGATTTCTTGAACTTGTCGATGGTTGAATTGATTTCTTCTTCAAATTCTAGAGGTGCATCTTTAATTTGAAGATCATCAAGATCATCTAAAGTTTCTAAACACACCTCCTCATAAGAGTTAGTGTGGTTTGAGAAGATCTTATCGATCAGATGATTGGTGATTGGCGGTAATCATCATCATCTTGGACCTATGAATCCTAGTCCCAGTCTTGATGTGCATCCTGCCTTTTTATTATCCGGCTTCTCAAAATACTCTAACCTTTTGCGACCATGTGTAAGGAATCAAACCTTTCTTTGCAAGATTATGAACACAAGGTGAGTACCAATCAAAAGGTAATTTCATTAAATATTTATATGAATCATTCTCAAGTTCGACATCTGCTTCTTGACTTAAGGATGATGATCCCAACAGGAATCTCTTTGGCTTGACATCCATGGAAGATCTAGGGGCTTCATACCAAACTCAACTTTTGAAAAAAAGGGGTTAGAGCTACGGTTCTCAACTACTGCCTATTGGTTTTACATAATCCTGATTCGAATATATTTATGCTTTGCTTGGAAGCTTGGTCTTCATCACTGTCTGGCTCGAGTGTCACCTCTAATGAGACCAGCTGAGAGGGTTGATAATCACATGAGACTACTCCTACGAGCTGGATTCTAAGTCTATGTGAATAGCATGATTACTCTTGTAAACTAGAACATAGCCCCTACTGGCTAGCCGCCAACCAGGGGATCTTCCACCTCTGGAACTACCCACTGTATCTGCCTCACAGTGGAGGTTGAGTCATCTACCCATATGTTGGTGGAATGAACTATGGGTGGAATGTAAATACTCTACCTCTTCCTGTGTCCCTTTCTTTCTCACTTGCTTTCTTTTTTCTTTTCTTTCTTCTTTTCTTCTTTTCTTTTCTTTTGTGTATTCAAATTTTGGCCAAGTTAGTGAGAATATATGTTTTAATTTTGAGAAAGATAGTAGGTCGCATCCTCATATATCTTGACCTCTCTAATTGAGAATGTCACACAGTATTCGATTCCATCTTTTCGAAACTTGATGCACTGATGAAGAGAGGATGGAACCATCTTGTTCTAGTATCTAAAGCCTACCAAGCAAAGCAATGATGTATTCGAATCAATTATATAGAACTTGGCTTCAATCTTCTAGTTGCCTATTTGCAAATGTAACACTATGGAGCCTAAAGCCCTCTTGCCCTGTTCATTGAATCCTCTTAACATCATCTGATCTCCTTGGAGTTCAGAGATATCAATCCTCAAATAGGTAAGGGTTTTCAGGCTCATAATGTTCACTGATGCACCTGGATCAATCAACACCCTAGAAAGTCGAATCTGCCCATATCAACTATGATGTAGAGAGGACGGTTGTGCTTCATATCCCCCAGAAGAAGTTCTTCATCGGTGAATGTGACTCCTTGGGCTTCTCTTGAATAATGTGCCTCCTCTCCAACAACGGTCAGCTGAGCTAAGCATATTTCTGGATCAAGAAGGGCCTTGATTAATTATTCCCTCATCTCTTTGGATATGATAAGGGCATCATATATACTTAACTTAGCTGGAAACTTTCTTTGGTGAGCAAGGACATTATAATCAACTTTGGACTGATCCTCCACAAGCATATCCATAAGTGGAGCATCCTGTGGAGGGGCTTATTGATCACTAGAACCAATGACTTGCTTCCCTTATCCTGAGGTGCTACCCTAGGAGGTAACCCTAAGAGGTTCACTTGATCTCTGTGGTTATTGATTCTACATGCTCATCGGGCATACCTACAGCTTCTCCTATAGGACCCTCAAAATCAGATGATTCCAAGTCTATCTCAAGAGGTGAACCCATATTATTCAAAAAGGAAAGTCCATCTCTAAATTAGAAAGAGGACATTATAATCAACTTCAGGCTAATCCTCCACAAGCATATCCATAAGTGGAACATCCTATGGAGGGGCTTCTTGATCACTAGAATCAATGACTTGCTTACCCTAATCCTGAGGTGTCCTAGAGGTAGAACCTTACCACTGCAGAGGTTAACTTCAATGATCTCTTTATGGCAGTTTAGTGGAAGATTTTACATGCTTGTCGGGCATACCTACAACTTCTCCTACAGGACCCTCGGAATCAGATGATTCCAAGTCTATCTCAAGAGGTGAACCCGTATTATTTAGAAAAGGAAAGTCCATCTTTGAATCAAAAAAGAGGATGATTAGAGTTATTATAATTATTAAGACTTGAAGAGTTTTCTAAAGGAGTAGAATCGATAACCCATCGAAGTGGCAAAAAATGTAATTCAAACTAGCTTTCTTCATTGATTTCTTAGATTTAAAAGGAGGTACATGGTAAAAATCTAGTAAAGTAAGTGGGGTGAGGGATTTGATGCCCTCATCCGCTGATACAAGATATTTACTAGAAGAAGAACTAGTTAAAGTAGGAATGTTAAAGTAGTAGCTGCAATGGTGGAATGGAGGCTAGACTCGATCGGTGGTTGCGCTACTTGGTTATCACAGGCAAGTATGGGTTGTTGCTGTTACTGCTAAGCTCCTATTCTCCCAATGTTATCTTTGATAACTTGCAAACCTTCCTTGATGTTGGAGGTTCGAGCTGCCTCAGGCACCTGTAAGGAAAGTTTCTTGATTTTAGAAATGATCTTTTAGAGGTTCAGGATAAAGAGATATCCCAACCTTCTTTTATTTTGAGAGGATCACATGTATCCCCAAGGATTACCCTAATAGAACCGGATGGTTGTTCTACTAGATATTCCTTAGGGATAACTATAGCGCCCGACTTGTAGCTATGCTCAAGCTAATCCTTAAATGTAAAGCAATCCTCCAAAATATGGCCTAGCATACGGTGATAGGGGCAAAAGTTAGGATCATTACCCCGCCACTTCCTCTAGCTTCCTAGGCTGTAATAAAAAATTAGTTTCTTTAAGAGGTTCTTAAAGATTTTCGACTACCTCCCTCTTAAATGAATAAGGTTTATTTAATTTATCCAAAAGAGTAGGTGTGATACCTACCTGGGGCGTGTATGTATACCCACGAGAGTATGTGAGAGGAGAGGTGTGAGGCCATGGAGGTTGTCAAGGTACATAAGATGGTCAAGAGTGGTAAAGGAGGTGGGGTTGAGAGCGAGGTCTCTCACCGATCTCTAGCCGGCTTCCCCTTATCCAATGCGCCTACCGGTTTCTTTTCATAGGCTTTCGTGGTTTTGCTTTAATGACTGTCTTGAAAAGGCAACTATTTGGCCTCTCCTAGCTACCTTGTTGATTAATTTTCAAATGTCTTAATGGTGAAACCTTTAAGCATGAAGGACCGCCATGAATATTCTTTCAATAGAATTTAAAGATGTTATTTAGTTGTTTTCACATTTCATGCTTAAATTATGTTATCTAAGAATATAATCAACAAGGGACTCACTGGAGTGTTATTGAGCTACAACGAGATCACCCATTACTCCTTTTGAGCTCCAAAGAACCCTTAATAAAGAGTTGCTCTAACCTCAGTAAAAGTCTCAATGAATCATGGGAAGTTCAATGATGCAATCAAAAGCTATGTCGCTAGTCGAAGCCGACAGAGATGTAATAATAACATACCACCAGCATAGTTGACCCTAAAGTGTGCTATATGTTGACGAGGGTTCCCACTGTCATCAAAACTTTTGAAAGAAGGAGGCACAAAACCCTTAGGATATTGGATAGCATCGAATTTCTATGAGTAGGGTCTATCCTTTGGAACTGACGAACCACCTCAGCCTTGTGCCAGTGCTTCCTTCACTTATTGTTCCACCATGAGTTTGATGTTTTTTTCTTGTATGGAGGTACTATCTACTAACTTCCTATGCAAGCTAATACTGCCCAGGTCTACTGAAGGTGAACTCTTGGGTTGATCCAGGACATGCAATAACTCAGGCTGACTATTCTTCATAATGGTAGGTTGTACTACTGGAGCTTGATTTTGAAGTGCTAGAACTGCCACTAATAAATCTTCAACTCTCTTTCCCATCCTATCAATCTGCTCATCTTTCTGCTTGAGTTGTTGAAGGAGGTGTTGGGTCGAATAGTGTCATCTGTTAGCCTAAACACCTTCCAAACTATGATGATCCCGAAGGAGGGAACCTCTAGTATCAACCATGTGTACCTCTATCGAGTCTTCCAACAAATCATCCTCATCAGGGTTGAAGCTAACCTTGTCCTCTTCGAGGTCAGAATAATCATACCCTAGGATTTCTTTCTTTTCAATAAAATATTGTGCCAAGATATCATCCAAGGAGCGGTCTAAATATGCCGGCATAAATACTCGTGGCTAACCGGTGGTGGGATTATGCTCATTAACGAGATACACCTGACCTCCCCTGCTACTGGAGTGCTAACCCTATGAGGGCTACGCTCACTGGAAGACACATGCTCATGATTGTCAACTACTATGGGTGGAGTGCTGCCCCTGGGGGATCTACCGCCATGCGGGCAATAGAACTGTCCTCTTCCCATTCTGCCGCTATATTCATAATCAATTGAGGTGATGGTGGTGGTGGTACGACTACGATGTTGCGGGGTCATCACTCCTTCTTCACCACAACTGAATTATGAGGTCGAGCAGGAGAACTCGCCCTCACCTCGGCCGGTGGAGTAGATGAAGTGAGATGGGCCATAATCGATCATAGTGTGGCTTTTTCTCCCCGATGTCGCTCTCATGGCTTTGGGTGGAACTATAGAAGATGGAACTGAATGAGATGGAGGACGTGAGTAGAGGTGGTGGAGACAACATCAATCATGCGGGCTCTCCTCCTATGATGGGTGGTACCAGTCAATATAATACTATCGGTGTGACCAACGCAGGTAGCGCGTCGATCAAGGGAAATCTATGAGGGAGAAGGCTGCTTCCTGTCTAGCATATCTTCGCCTTTCTTTGCTAGTGATATGAACTGATACTGGGCCTCTCTGGCCCTCCGATGGATCTGCTTTCCTACACTATGAGGAATAACCGACAAATCAACCGGGCACCGGACTCGACCATCCATAAGCCGCCAACTTGACATAAAACTCCCCGGCCAAAGATATGACCTTCTCCTATCTATGACAAGTGTCTCATAATGAATCATAAGTGGAGGTAATACTGCAATCCTCCTGACATCTTCCTCTCCTTCAGAAATAGAAAGGGGATAGAACTTGTTCTGAGTAAGCAAAGGAGAAACCTCCCTGGGTGACCCCTCCTCTACAATGTGAGATAATGTCTCTATCACCCTGGCAATGAGCACGTGGTGCGACTTGATCTTGCGGCTCAAGACTGGTTTGACTAGGTGGAGCTAGGAGCTAGACCCTACTCAAAGGTGGGGAGACTATCCTGCCGTGATAGCCTTCCCCTTAGAGGATGCCAATGAGTGGGTACTAGCACTAAGGATGTGAACAACCCGACTGTACTAGAACACTGCTGGGGAACCTCACCTCTTCCTCTTTAGTGAGGGAAACTCAAAATCTGAGGGCATCTCAATACGGATGACTGGCTTCTGCCTAGCCACCATAGACTGAGTTGAAACTGAACTGGAACTCAGCAATTGCTGAAAATAAACTCAAATCAGATTTTTTTGCCTTGGTATTCTGTTAACTATTTAATTTTAGTTTATAGTTTGAACCCACACTCAACAATTTGAATATGTTAAGTAGGGCTCATTGAATTTAGGAGAGATTTTGAATAACTTGGAGGAGAGATTTTTGAGTTCATTTGAGTTTAGAATCCACATTCAACAAATTTATGTATGTTGAATGGGTTCAAATATTTTGGAGAGACTTTTGATGCTACCATTGGTTAATATTTGAATTTGATTTTATGTTTGGGGACCTTCTATTTAACAAATTTGAGTATGTTAAATAGAGGGTCAATTGATTTTATTATAGATTTGATTTTGAGATTACTCATTTAGCAAATTTGGGTGTGTTAAATGAGATGTTTAAAAACAATTTTCTTTTTGCTTGTTTGCCCATGATGTATATCATGTGTGAATTTAGAATGAAATCTTTACTTAGCAAATTTGTGTATGCTAAATAAAGTCCAAATATATTTAATTTTTGCTTTGATTTTGAAAATGGGATCTTTACTTAACAAATTTGTTTATGCTAAATAAAGTCTAAATGTGTTTGATTTTTATTTTGGTTTTGAAAATGGGATATTTACTTAGCAAATTTGTGTATGCTAAATAAAGCCCAAATGTGTTTAATTTTTGTTTTGATTTTGAAAATGAGATCTTTACTTAGCAAATTTGTGTATGCTAAATAAAGCCCAAATGTGTTTGATTTTGTTTTGATTTTGAAAATGGGATCTTTACTTAGCAAATTTGTGTATGCTAAATAAAGCCAAATGTGTTTGATTTTTTTTGATTTTGAAAATGGGATCTTTACTTAGCAAATTTGTGTATGCTAAATAAAGCCCAAATGTGTTTGATTTTTATTTTAATTTTGAAAATGGATCTTTACTTAGCAAATTTATGTATGCTAAATAAAGCCCAAATGTGTTTTTTTTTTATTTGTGTTATTTTTTGAAGGGGGGATTTCTGTTTAACAAATATGGTGTGGTAAATAGAATCCAATTTATTTTCAATTTTCTTTCTGAAAAATGAAATTCTCATTTGATAAATTTGGGCATGTCAAATGGAATTCCAATGTATTTTGATTTTCATGATTTCTGCAAAGAAGATTTTCATTTAACAAATTTTGGTATGTAAAATGGAAGTCAATCATATTTTATTTTTCAAAGATGAAATTTTTGTGTGTGATTATTACTTTTTGAAAAGATGAAAAATTCCAAATTAACACATATGAAATGTGTTGAGTGGAGTTTCAAATGGTGTGATTTTATTTGAAAATGAAACCTCCATTCAACAAATTTGGATATATTGAATGAAGATGCTTATTTTCAAATTTGTGCTTTTTTGAAAGAAAGAAACTCCAACTCTAATATATATATATGGAATATATTGGGTGGAGTTTCAATTTTATGATATGATTTTATTTGGAAATGAAATCTTCATTCAATAAATTTAGGTATATTGAATGAGGATTCTCATTTTCAAATATGTGCTTTTGAAAAGGAAGAAACTCCAACTCCAACATATGTGAGATATATTGAGTGGAGTTTCAATTTTATGATATGATTTTATTTGAAAATGAAATTTTCATTCAATAAGTTTGGGTATATTGAATGAGGATGTTCATTTTCAAATATGTGCTTTTGAAAAGGAAGAAACTTCAACTTCAACATATGTGAGATATATTGAATGGAGTTTCAATTTTATGATATGATTTTATTTGAAAATGAAATCTTCATTCAATAAATTTGGGTATATTGAATGAGGATGTTCATTTTTAAATATGTGATTTTTGAAAGATGATTTTGATTTTGGTTTTTTTGTTCAAGGTGGAAATAAAGAAAAATTATTATGTATGAAAAATGAAAATTTATTTCTTTAGAACCTACATGGTGAAGGAAAATTTATTTACATCTTTAAAATATGGGAGAAAAGAAAATCTTAGAAAATAAAAATGGTTATCATTACTAGAGGATCATT
The DNA here is from genome assembly GCA_021442155.1 of Cymbidium sinense. Taxonomy (NCBI): domain Eukaryota; kingdom Viridiplantae; phylum Streptophyta; class Magnoliopsida; order Asparagales; family Orchidaceae; genus Cymbidium; species Cymbidium sinense. The sequence continues at coordinate 18,600,249 of CM038233.1, read as the reverse complement.
TAGAAGATGGAGTTGAATTGTGGTTTATTTGTGTATGTTTATGTGAGGGGACACCAGATCAAAATATACTCATTAGGTGATGACACATATTAAAGAATAGTGTACTATCTAGAGAGATATAAGTCATTATCCTATAATGGACTTAATCACCTAATGCGGACTCCTAAGCCATGATGGGTCTTCGAATGTACTAGAGATCTTTCCCCTAGTTTACATGGAAAAATAAAGTAGGATTTATTTTAAGCTAGGTTCATTAAGTTCTCTATGGAGGCAAGCCCCCATAGTTAATTACATCCTAAAGAATGAGGTTCCTTAGTAATACTCTCTATTAAGGTAAATGATCATTGTCTCCAAAGATTTCAAAGATAGAACTATCAATCAATTAGTTATTTCAAAAAAATTAAGTGGGATTGATAAAAAAGAAAGAGTTATTATCGAAACCAAAGGGAGATGAGTAGGGGATACTCATGATACTATGAAACCTAGTGAGCATCCCAAACTATCCTATGGTTGGGCTTTATATTTTTGAAATTGAGGAGAATTATATGTTTGAGTTGAATTTTTATTAGAAATCTAGGGCTTAAAATTCCACAATACAAGATTGTAAATAGAGGTGAGATTTATGCTTATAGCCCAAAGGAAATAGCTACCTCGGATCCTAAATCTAGGGAGCTTTGGAGGCCAAAGCACCTAAATCTAAGGCAAAATGGGTATATGGTTTACCTCCACAGAGAGGATAAACCTGATAGACTTTGGCCACTAGGGTGGTATAACTCATCCTATGATTTTAAATACATGTAGGCAAGTCATATGTTTTTCAAGATGGTTAGGTTGTTATTTACTTAGAAGAGAAACTAAGTCCTTAAACTCACTCCCTAAGAGACTAGATCATGTAGAGCATGAATAATGACCTAAATCTAATGCAAATTTTGTCTAGTTTTATTTTAATTTTTGGATATTTTTATTTGACACAGGTTATGGGATTTTATATGCCTAATGCATGAGAAAATCAGTTATGGGCCAAAATCAGAAAGAATGATATGTGTTTCCACCATGGCTCTCAAAGGTCAAGCCATTTTTTTTTTGGCAAAGGTGGAAGCCCTCCATTGGCAAGAGTGAGACAATATGATTTATGCATGATATGAGACATACAACATCCATCTAAGGGATTGCTAAATCATTTATTATCTTGATTTATGTCTTAGGCTTTAAGTGAGGTTATGAATTATTTAGTTTCATTTTGAATTGATTAATTGGATAGAAAATTTATTTTCTCTAAGATCGCATCAGGCCATTCAACAATCAAAAACAATTAAGAAACTAGAAAAATGCCATCCTAATTGCAATCATAAACATAACATCAATCAATTTATAAAATTAGCGCAAAAGAATAAGAGATGTGGTGGGTTCCCACACAACCAAAAGAAAATGGGTAGAGCCTCTACCCTTATACAACCCGGATTATAAAAGAATAATTACAAATGATGAATGCTATGGGGGTCTTCATTCTTCATTCTTCATTTCTTCATTTTGATTTGCTACTTTTCTTTCTTCCTTTTGGCTTAATTGGAATATAGTTGCTCCAAAGGTTATCACATGGCACATAAGACTTGGTCTTATAACCAATATTCAACCTAATCCCCCATAACATTCATCATAATCCTAATGCAAAATTTACATCAAAATGGGAAGGTAAATCTAACTAAACCTGCAAAATAAAGGTTAGCTAAACATACCACACAACCCAAGCAGTTATATGAATAATTTGGACTTAGTACCCACACATGGGTAACCATGTCCTAATTTGGACTATGCTTAGGGTATAACCGACAAAAGCATTTACATTCATTTATTTTATTACAATGCCCCTTAAGCACAATCCCAGAAAATATGATTAGGCTAAGATCACATCATCCATCATGCACCCCTAACATCCAGTCTAAAATATTATACCACAAAATAAAATCAGTATCAAACCATGCACCACCACATAGAGCTAGAAATGGTGACTTAGCCTAATGTGTGTCATTTAAGGCTTGTGTGGCATGTCTTAGCTAGGTTTTTAAGGTTAATTTTAAGTGTGAAGATTCAATTTAGATGATGGTTTCATTTTAAGTGATTTAGTTGACTTATCAATTTTAGTTGGTGATTTGATTTGGTTTGAATGAACCTACACTTAGTGACTAAATGTTATGAAAAGAAGAAAAGAGAAAAGAGCTCTCTTTCATCCCTACCTTAAAGCATTTCTAAAGTAAATTGGTTAATGAATTTTCTTTAGTGAATGGTTTATTATGTATTTTAATTAACCCTGAGTTTAGATTACTAAATAGCATATTCAATAAGAAAGACATCTTAGGATTAGTTAGGTGGATTACTATCACATAACACACACCATTCATTTCTTTCCACCATGTATACCATGCATATGAATAATCCTAAGCATACATATACATGCAATGCAAAAATTAGCACACTTTGATGATGAATGCAAGAGATGTGATTTGAAAATTTGGATATTCCATTTGTTAATTGGATCATTAATGCATGTCTTTGTTATGTAGAAAGAGAGATTTTTCATCCATTAGCTAAATGCACATCCACATGTATAAAAGTTATAAGTGAGTGACACCATTATTTTCTACCGGTAAGGTATAAGACCTACTTAAAGCCTCAATAGGATGTCCCTGATATACCACTTTTCTTAGATACATGTAGATGTATAAAAGAATCAAATGGATAAAGAATCATGCAAGAGATTATGTTTGATTTGGTTGTATGATTTATATGTGTAATATGAAGATCCTTTCTAAGTCTTAATATAGAGATGCATAGGAATAGATTTAGGCAAGTGTTGTGTTCTTTTCAAATGAACTATACACTTGCAAATCCTATGTGAATCCATGTTAAGAGAAGGAAAGAAAACTTCATAATACACATCTTATGTTATAATCACATGAAAACTTATAAATATTTATAACTAGCATCACTTCATTCATAATCTTTGATTTATAGGTTTTAAAAGATAATTTTTAATTTAATAGTGATAATATCCACTCATATTCTTAATTTTAGCCAACACATGCAATTTGACATAAAAGGAAACATTTTATTTAATTAATTTTTAAAATAAATGAATGCATGATTTCATATGGCAAATAATATTTAGCATGATTGGAAAGAAATAAAGAAATGTAAGCACATGACTTCATTTCATTCACCCTAATTAATTCCTAAGGGCAATCATATAAAATAAGATCATTTAAAATGAATCAAAATTCTTTAAGGAGATTTTTATCTTTAAATTTGATTTGACTTAGGAAATATGAGAGTTTGCTAGTCCTAACCCATTCCCCATGTGGATTGGTTTGGTTTAATTTAGAACAATTAGGTTGATTTTATTGATTAGGTTAAGGTATGAATTAAATCCATTAATTACCCCACATACCACTTTAACATAATTATCCAAGTAATTATGAGCCAACATATGATATGCAACCACATGGAAATTAAATCAACAATGCACCTAAGAAATGAAGGGGTCTAATGCAAATGTCTCACAATTATTGATTAATTAAGATAAAGGGTTTAATTAAGTACTTTTTTAACCCTCCTACACATGTAGTTTGATTATAATTTTCTTTGGAATTCTCTTAGGTTGTTGACCACCTAAGAATCTACCCAAGAATTGAATGATTGAGTTCTGGAATGATCTCATTTTTGATTTTGATTAATTAAATTATTTAATGAAGTGATTAAGCCATTAATTAGTTGGAAATTGATTAAGTGTTATCCAAATGAAATAAACTTAGGGAAAAAGATTAAAAAAGAGGTCCTAATCTCATTCCCTATGTCCATTCACTATTTCATAATGATTAGCCAACTTAATTAATGGATTCATTATTATTTAACATGCTAATTAATCATTTAATTAATTAAGAGGGATTAAGAATGAAACAAGCAATTCCCCTAATTAATCATGCAATAAATTCTAAGAAAATCATGAGAGGCAGGAGTTATCCCACTAATCAATCTTAGAAAGTTTGGAATTAATTGCTTGAGTAATTAGAGAGTAATTAGCTTAATTATATTTTCAATAAAACCTAAATTGAGTCAAAATCACTATTCAAAATTAATTGGTTTTAATTTTCTATTATTCTCCTTCACATCTTTAAAATGAGTATTTATATTTTTTGGATTTTTCTATAATTAGTTATGAATTTTGAATGTTTCACCATTAAAATCATTTAATTAAGCCTAATTAAACTCCTCCCATCGCCACATGAGGATGGCGTGCATTCCGTATGCGAGATTGGTTATTTAATTGTATTACATTGGTTGAGTCGGGTTAGCGGACGCATTTTCTCTGGTCGATCTAAGATCGGACGGTGAGATTAATCCATGGTTTAGGCTAAAATTACGGTGGATCTAGCATGATTTGATCACCAATTCAATCATGCGGAATGGATGGTGTGTGATCCTTCTCCTTCATGAGTGATAAAAATGTCGTTCATCTTTCTCATTCAATTCGAACTCACCAAGCTTCGGATTGGGATCAAAATGATCCCACACCTTTGGAAGGAGGATGCATATCCAAGTCAAGATTGCATGGGATGATAATTCCTTCAAAAGACCAAAAATTCCTTATAACTTCTGGTTTGAGCAATTACCTCGGAGGTATCCGGCGCTTCCAGAGGAGGTAGCTTCGTAGTAGAGATGAAGCCACTGTTGAAGAAATCGGTCTTAATTTGAAGTGGTTTTTGGTCAACCAAGCTCTCTTCAATGGTGATCTATCTTGATCGCTCTGGCACTTCCATGCTTGGAGGCTTGGGAAATGACTGATTGAGCTCACTGGTGTGAGAGGTGTGGGTTAATTTGGTTTGTGAAGTGAGGGGAGTTGATTGTTTGATTGACCTATTTTGAGAGAAAAATCAATGGGAGCTGAGACCTTGGGAAAAGCTTGGGAGGATTCAAAATTGCTCTGAGGAATGAATCTCTTGTTTGAGTGAGAATGGGGGGGGGTATATCTCCCCCTCTTTGATGGCTGGTTTGTTGTTTTAGCTCAATTGCTTGGATTTGATCATTTGAGCTAAAAAACATCCCACATGGGTCATTTTGGGTGGAGGAGTGAGGGAGAGTGGCTGCCCCATGTGATTGATGAGTGATTTGAGCCAAGTGTCCTGGGTGATTGGGAGGTCGGCCTCCCTTTTATCATGGCCAAGCTCATCATGTTCATCACCCTCCTTGGTGCCCATGTGGACCAAGAGATGGGTGAGTGGTGGGCCCAAATTCCAAGTGAATTTGGTCATGGGATACCCTTTGACCTAAGGAAAAAGTGGTCATTTGCTATGAGTTTGATTTGGGATTTGAAATGATTTAAAATGTGTTAGCCAAATTTCAAGTGATTTGGAGTTCATTTGATTTGATTTGGCTCAATTTGACCCATTTGAAAGTAGTCAAATAGTTAGGTTGACAATTCAAATTGGGTCAAACCATGGGTTAGGTCAAGTTCAAATGATCATTTGGAGCCTATGGGTATCATTGGTTTGGTTTAATTTGGTTTAGATTTGGTTTTGGTTCATTTAGGTTCATTTGGGTCAAATGGGTTGTCAATTGACCCATTTGACCCATTTGGGTTAGTCATGGGTTGTTTAGTTGGTTGATCATTTGAAATGTATTGCAAGCTTTGGTTTCAATCAATGATTTGGTTTGATTTCAAGTTGATTTGACCTTTGGGTCAAGTTCATGGTCAATTGGGCTAGGTTACAATTAATGTCAATTGAAGCTTTGGTCAAGTTCAACAATCAATTTGAATGAATTTGACCCATTGGTTGCAATCAATTTGGCTTAGATCAAGATTTGACCCATTTTGGCTTTTTAGGTCAATTTGGGTCAATTGTGGCTAGGAGGGCCAATTGGGTTTGGTCTAGCTCAAGTGAGGGCTTGGTCATATTTAATAATTGATTATGGATTAATTTAGATCAATGGTTTCAATCAATTTGGCTCAAAGTGAATTTTGGCTTAGGTCTCATTTTAAGTGTTGACTTGGTTAAAAAAGCTAGGTTTGACCCAATTTGAGTGATTGATCATTCTAGATGATTGTTGATCACAATGTGAGGCTTGATGGGCTTAGTTCAACCAATTTGGGTTGGATTAGAACTTAGCTCAAAAAAGGTCTTTAGGTCACTTTAAAAAGTGAGCTTAAATGGATCTTGACTTGATCAAGTTTGGTTGAACTCACATATGGACTTATGATAAAATATAAATCCAATTGCAAGTGGTTTGGAGTAGTTTTGGTTCATTTGACAATTTCAAGTCAAAAGGATGAACATTGACTTGGGTTAGTTTGATTTTTTTGATTGTAGTATTTATATTTGGGCATGTGATTGAAGGAGTGATTGTTTGAAGAGAAAATCCAAGGGTTTGGATTGATTTGAGAATGATTTGGCTAAATCCAAGAAATTAGCTTAAAGGATATAAAATTGGTTTGATTTGAGTTTTGAATTTATATTGATTTGATTTTGGCCATTTAATTTATATTTCATTTATATTTACAAGATAAATGAGAATAATGTAAAATGATCCATGGAATTAGAGTGATTTGATTGTGAATTTAGCTATGGTAGGTCAAAAAGTTTGAAAAAGGAGTTTTAATTTGGTTTGATTTATATTCATTTGAATTGGATGATTTGGATGTCAATTTCATTTATTGTTGTGAATATAAATGATGGAAAGTGATTTATAAAGAAATCACTTGGCTTTGGGTTGATTTGAAGGGTTTGGTAAAGCTTATGGATGTGGTTCATAAGGCTTAGGAAGGTTTTATATTTGGAATTGATTTTGGATTTGAATCATTTGGAATTAGAATTGGATTTGGAATTGATTTTGGATTTGAATCATTTGGGATTGGAATTGAATTTGGAGTTGATTTTGGATTTGAGAAACTCAATTTAGTTGGGATTGATTTGAGATTTAGAAAATCAATTGTTGGAATTGATTTGAGATTTGATTTGGATTGGTTTGAAGGAGTGTATATGGGTTGGATTTGAGCTATAGGGTAAGTGTTGCCTTAAATCCCTAATGCATAGCCTAATCTATGATAAAACCTTCTAAGTCTCTAGGGTTAGGTTAAGGGTTCACCTAATCACTAGAAGTGTCTCAAGACTAAAGAACTCTTAGTGTCTAGAGGAGCCTTATGTCTTAGATGGAGAAGTTGAGAGCTCACTCCAAAAGTGAAGTCAACAAGTTCACTAGACAAACTATCCTTGATCAGGCATTAGTTTTTGAGTTTTTGATTGAGAACAAGTGGGATATTCTAAAACTAAGGCAATAACTCCATGAAGACATTATAAATGAAGTATCTAGCATTCCAATTCTCTCGCAGACTGAAGATAAATTAATGCTGAAATGTAACAATGGAAAATCCTCTTTGTCTAAAGTTTTATTCTATATCTTACACCAATCTAGCGGGAACTTGGAATGGTAACGAATCCTTTGGAGTGTAGTAATCAAACCATTTAGTTTCTTTCTATGTTGAAGATCATGACACAATCTACTACCAATTAATGATATACTGAAACTCAAAGGCCTTAAAATCACTTCTATATGCCACCTATGTGGAAAGGATGAAGAAACTTTAAATCACTTATTCATCACTTGTCCAATCAGCAACTAAGTTTGGAAAGAAATGCACTCAACATTCCAAATAAAAAACCAAAGGATGAGTCTATACAAGTTATCTGAAGGCATGGAACAACTTCAATATTTATAAAAAAAAAGATCACATTTACAACATTCCTCTTATTATCTTATGGTTCATTTGGATGGCTAGAAACATGAATAAACATGATAGTCATCAAGTTGGAATGGAAAATATATTGATATACATCCAGAAATATATTGCTAAATTAGAAGTTTCCAACCATCTCAAAGCTCCCTCAAGGAATATGGTGAAAACCAAACAACTCCAATCTCCTTTAATACACTAGAACAAGCCTAAAGTTTGATGTATAAAGATAAATATTGATGGAAACTTCAAAATTGATAATAAACCTATAGGGATTAAAGGTGTTTTTCAGAACTCATGAAGGCCAATGCATATTCTTATTCTGCATTTTCTATGCTATGAATGCACTACATATAGAAGCCATTGCTTGTCTTACAACTTTAAAATTAGCAATCTCCCTCCAATTCCAAACATTTGGATTGAAACATACTTCTTGAACCTCTGCAGATACATTACTACCAGTGCTCAATGCCCCTGGTACCTTACATCCTAAAGAAAATCATGCTTCTATTATAACAATTCCTCTTCATTAGCCTCACTTATAGAGAGCACAATCAACCAGCAAACATCTTGGCAAGGATGAGATCACAACTAGAAAGACCTTTATTCTCATTTCATCCCTTACCTCAAATTCTTACAACAATCAAAGGCGACTTGCTTGACTTTCCTGACTTGCCATACATTAGAAAATTATAATGATATATATATATATATATATATATATATATATATATATATATATATATATATATATATATATATATAAAGCAAAAAAAGAGTACTAAGGTCAACTATTTAGATTACTCACAACATGAGTGGTTGCATGGGAAGCTTAGATTATTTTGATTTATATATTTATGTTGTTATGTGACATTATTATTAAATTATCATTTATAAGTTATTTATTTAGCTGATTATGAGGCATTAAATGCATGATTATTGCCTAACCTTATTACCTCTAAACTAGAATTATTGCTTAAGTTTCTAATATGATGAATGAAAAATAAAGAAGAATAAACTTAATCAAAAGTATTTTTGGGCATTAAACTTGATATGTAATTAAGCTCGTGAGCTTGCATCTATAGAAAATTAGAACCTCATATTTTTTTTAAAACTTGCTTTATCATCTCTTACTATTAAGAAAGATCTTTGGGATATTCCTTTTAATTTATCTTATATAGATTATCATATTGGAGAGATGGTTTATGATTTTTTTTTCTATTTTTTGAGATGGAATTGCCTAACAACTTCTCCCCAAACTCATATAAGGCTCTTTTATATCCTACATACCTCATCATTAAATTTGTAGGCATGAAATTAATTTTATATTTTTAAATGCTTAATCAAAAAAGTAGTAAGAAGAAAAAATATGATAAGTTTTAATATTAATATTTTAGTTTTAATATAGTAAATTATAAAGAATATAAAAACACTAATGGTATTCAAATTTTGGTTGATCATTGCATATATTTAGTGATGTTAACATAAGTTTAAACTACTACTTGAACTTCTTTCAAACATGAGGTATATAAATGCCACTTTTTGAAGATTAATCATATCTTGGTGAAATCTAGTGTTTTCCCTATGATTTGGGATAAAATATATACAATTATGATTTAGGATCCTATCAACCCTCATGTTTAATTTGTTGTTATGCATATCATAACTAAGTTATCCTATGACTCTACATGTCTTAGAATGTCTAAGAGGTTGTCTCTATGGGTTGACAAGAGACCACTTAGTCTACTAAGGAATAAAGAAATAATATAAAAAGGGCAGTCGATGAGAGAGAGACAAAGATGTATAAATGTACATAGTTCAATTTGCAATGAAAGATCGAGGGCCTATTGGAGGTAGTGCAACGAACAAGACTGAAGTTAAAGTGTAACTATATGGGTACAAAATTATATCTAAGAGTAGTAGGGATGGTGCACCAACTTATTATTCAAGTAGTCATACTTGTCTATGATGACTAGCCCACATGAGAGATGCATGTCACTTCCATATGAGAAGAGGTTAGGGTTAAGTGCATGAGGAGACAACATGCATTAAAAGAAATGTTGGTAAGGTTGGGGATCTTAAATTGCAAATGAAAAAAAAATTATAAAAAAATAAGTTGTGCTGGGGGAATTTATCCAAAAAAAAAAAAAAGATTTCTAGATGCTAATGAAAGTTCATCTAAAATCTATGAGGATTACAAAAAACATCACTCTTAGTTTAACTAGTAAATGCTTATTTTTGTGTAGTGGATTTAATTAGCTAAATATGTAATAATAATAGTTTGTTTGTATCTAAAAAATGAAATAAATTGAACATCCTCTACCTTATAGCTCAAACCATCCCTGATAGTTGCTTACTTAAATAATACAACACCGAGATGCTGTCATGATGACCTTCAGTATTAAAAGCAAGAAAATTACAATTCTTGCCCTGCCGTGATAACCTCTCAGGAGAGAGCAGGGAGAACAATTATGGAGTGAAAACCACTGTAATGATGGAAAATTCTCTATAAAAAGCCCCCACTCTTCATTTTATTTTTCCCTCACTCTCTCTCTCTATCCCACTTGCCTCATTCTTGATCCCAATTTGCGCCTTCAACAGTGCACTTTTTGTTGCTACGAGAGTGATGTTCTCGTGCATGAGACAAAGTCAAAGCCTACTACCATCAACTCTAGATAAAATAACTTGAAATACTTTCTTTATATAATTTTCTCTCTAAAAAGCAAATTTAAAAAATTTCTACCATTAATCATGGATCTTGTGAGAAATAAAGAGGCTTATCTCTATCAATATTAGATTCAGAGTAAAATAGAACACTCCAAGACCAAAATTATAGAATCTTGAAATTCAAAGATCTCCATCATTTAACTTAGTTCTAGCATGAGAAGAAAAACCCTCCATCCGTTGATCTTGAATCTAAAACAAGGAAGAAGAGTGTACTTGCATTAAATACATAAAAATCTAGCACTATTAAAATGTTATGCTGCAAAATTTTATAAAAATAATCAATTTCTTCAAGAATTTAGTTGAAAATGAAGTTCCTCGCTCCAGGAATTGTGGCAGCAAGGTCCAGTGCTGAGGCGTTGAGCTCTCAAAAATAAAATCTTTGATACTCCATTTTGTAGTGCCAAGGAACCAAATATTGGGCACCATGGTGTAAGGTCTTGGGTTGGTATCATTCTTGCAATGCTGCAGTGCTAAGCTCTCGGGTTCCACATCTTTAAAGGAGCATCATAGCATTATTTTTCAACTTCAATATGCTACATCCTGAAGTCCATTCCACCATGAAACTTTTTTTTTGTGTGAAATAAAATCCTCTCTCCATTGATCTTCAATCTTGAACAAGAGAGAAGGGTACTAATGCACTAAAAAAAATCAATTCACAATCTATTGAATAGAAAATTCTTTATTTGTGTCAGATTAACTCATCTTCACTAACGTATTTAGGGCACAATGAATCCGACACGAGCTACGTGAGCCCCAAACCAGACAAATTGAGAAGTCTAGCATTAGCACACTCCTATTTGGGAAACCTTCTTAGTTCAACTTGAATTTGGATCTAAATAAGGATCCACCCATCATGTTTGAACATATTAGAAAAGAAGAATTTCAGCATTTCCATGGATCGAACAGAACTTTTTTCCACCACATCATGCTCGCAACTGCCCAAAAAAGGAGAAACTTTATGCTCTTATTGTTGGGGATGAACAAGCTGAACCTTTACCTTCTTTATCACTGACAATCATTTATGGTCTTAGCTGGTGATTTGGGATGTTTCCCTCTCGAGATATCCAACATATTCTGAAGTACATTCTACATATTTTTGATGTGTATCCACTACTTAACAGTCAATATTTTAGTTATAGCCTTTTCAAAAAGCTATTCTAATTATGAATGATTATTCTATATCTAAGAAAGAAAAGGATCGCCTAATTACTAATCTAAAATCTCAAACACTACTTGAAAATTCTATTAGTCTTGCTTGAACAATTGTTAATAACATTATTTCTAGTATAAGTGATGCTATGAAAATAATGAAGCCATTTTTTTCTTAACATGATGATATTGAGCAAAAAAAATTGATTGCTAAGTCATATGAGGCATGAAATCTAGCACTACTGAGGCATTACACTGTCAAAATTTCAAAGTTCTCTAAATATTAAATTGTAGGCCCTAAGTTGGGTTAGATTTGTTACGCTACCAACAGGTCACCCCAACGGCTATTCTTAGTTTTGGAAGATGTAAGTCTGCTACGCCCTCTTCCTAATATAGCCGTTGCACACCAAAAGGCACCCCTTAAGTTGGATAGTCCTACACTTCGGCTGGTAGACTACCCATTTGGACTGGTAAATTTGAGATAGGCCAGGCTGCAATGGCCTTCTCGGTGCGATCCATTGCACACCGATGGGATCAATCAAATGAAATTAGCATTGACTACTTTTGAGTTGACATGAGCCCCTAATGGCATTCACTCAGTAGTCTCCCTAGGTCGGGCTCGATTTGTTGTGCATCCAACAGGTCACCCCAGTTGTTGTCTGCCTTAAAAGATGTAAGTCTGCTACGCCTTCTTCCTCGCACACCCGTTGCACACCGAAAGGTAACCTTTAGGTTGGATAGTTCTACCTTGTGGCTGGTAGACTACCCCTTTGGACTTATAAATCTAATGTAGCACAAGGCCCCCGTGGCCCCTCCTTAGTGGGTCCATCACACACCACTGGGTCCATGAGCCAAATAAAAATTAAAATCTACCAAATTTAATCGAGTTCACATTCCTGCGAATATGCCATCAATTCAAAATCATCCTCCCCAGTGGAGCCATAGCAAATTAAACCAACTCCCCTAGTGAAGTCTAAATTGAAACAAATCAAACTCATCTCTCCTTAGCGGAGTTAATCAAATAAATCAAAAAAATCCAACCAAACTTTCATCCCGAGCAGATACATCCCCAAACAAATTTATGAAATCAAACCCTTATCCCCGGTGGATACCCCAAACCTGCAGGTATTGCTTAATTTGCAAGCTTATTCAAAGCTCCAGCAATACGTAACTGAACGTGATATGCCTCCACATCAATTAAGACAAACAAATTGAAGTTAATTCGATCTTAATCCCCAGTGGATTATAGATTCTTATCCCCAGTGGATCTCCTTCTCACAAATAACATTCACAATCAAACTCAAATCCATATCCCCAACGAATAAATAGCTTAAACCTGCTTTCCTAATGGAAGGTTCATGTACTCGATCCACCAGTGGATTTGTCCTTCCTCTCTTATGCCCTTGGCATAAGTTGAGTCGTATTGCGCTAAGATCGTGATTCTATCTACCCTTTCGGGTTTAGGTATAGATCTTTTTTGTTATTGTTTGCAATCTTTTGGATGTTGTTGATCATCTCGGTCAACGCCAATACGTGCAATGTGCCTTGTTAATTACACCACACCTATTGAGGGTCCTTTTGTTGACCTCACTTTTGGAGTGAGTTCTCAATTTTCTCATCATAGATCTATGACTCTTCTAGATACTAAGAGCTCCTTAGTCTCGAGACACTTCTAGTAATTAGGTGAACACATAACCTAAACCTAAAGACTTATAAGGGTTAGTTATAGGAGTAGGCTATGCCGTAGGGACTTAGGGAGACTTACCTATCCTATAGCCTAGACCCAAACCATGTTCACCTTTTCAAACCAAACCCCCAAATTCAAATTTGAGTTCAAATTCAAATTCCAAAATTTATAATCAATCTCAACCTCAAATCCAAGCCCAAAATCCTTCCTAAGCCTACTGAATCCCATGGATTCAGCCGTAACCAAATTCAAATCAATCCAAACTCAATTGATTTTCCTAAATATCAATTCAACCCTTCAATCACTCTATCAAACATACAACCAAACTCAATTCCAAGTCCAATTTACTAAAACCTACAATCATGCCAAATCCTATATAAGCCATGTGATCCACTCTCATGAGCTTAGCCAAAAATCTCATTCAAATCAAACCAAACTCAATTGATCCTCTCATGGATTAATTATTCCATCAATTATCTTCCCAAATATAAATTAAATCTACATTCAAATGATCAAAACTAAATCAAACTAAATCAAGTCAAGTCAAGATCCTTTCTAAGCTATATGAATCAAACCCATGAGCTTAGCCCAAATCAACCCAAAATCAATTGGTTTTCTCATGAATCAATTATATATTTAATCATCTTCACAAATATAAATGAAATCTACACACCAATGATAAAAATTAAATCAAACTAAATCAAATTCTCTTCTAAACCCTTTAGGCATACCTTTATGAGCTTAGCCAAATTTGCCTTCAAATCACTTCAAACCCAATTGATTTTCTTATAAATCAATTATTCCTTTAATTATCTTCCCAAATATAAATGAAATATACATTAAAATGCTCAAAACTAAATCCAAATCAAATCAAATCCCAATCTAGAGCCAATTCCTTGGACTTAGCCAAATCCTATCTAAATCAAACCAAAACCAATAGATTTTCTCTTGAATCAATCATTCCTCCAATTATCTATCTAAATATAAATTAAATCTACAATCAGCAAGCCAAATCAAAACCAACCCAAGTCAAACCCAACTTAACCTTTTGAATTTTCAAATGAATCAAAAATTGGAATCCAAATTGATTGCAGTTGAATTTATATTTCAATCCTAGATCCATATATAAACACAACTAAATCAAACTCAACCCAAAATCAAGCCAACTAAACCCAATTGGTCCACTTGACCGAAAGTGGCCAATTTGACCTATTTGAGCCAAGTTCCAATCCTACCCAAATTTGATTGAATCACGCCCACCAAGATCTTCTATCATGATTGTTAATCATTCTAGGATGATCAATTATCATAAATTAGGTCAAACTAAGTCAACTTGGTCATTTGACTAAGTCAACCTCTTAACCCATATGAACTCAAACTATCCAAAACTCATCTTACACCAAATCAATTGAAATCATGGCTTCACACCAACCCATGATCAATTATTGAATATGGCTTGACCATCAATTAGGCCAAACCAAACCCAATTGGCCATTTGACCCAAGTTGACCCAAATTGACCTAAAAGATCAAAATAGGTCCAATCATGATCCAACCTAAATTGATTATAACCAATAGCTCAAGTTCATTCCAAATTGATTATTGAATTTGACCAAAGCTATAATTGAGCCTAGTTTGACCAATTGGACCCAATTGACCAACTTAGCCCAAATTGACCTAAAGGGTCAAATTGGCCTAAAACCAAATTAAATCCAAATTAATTGAAACCAAAGCCTACAATCCCATCCAATTGATCAATTGAACTTGAACCAACACCTAACCCAAGCCAATTTGACCAATTTGGTCAAATTGGTCAACTTGATCCATTTGACCATTTGATTCTAAATGAGCTAAAATCAAACTTAGTCAAATTGATTGAAATCACTTGAACCAAAACACTTCAAATCATCATTTGAACCTAACCCAAGCCTTAGTTTGATCCAATTTGACCAATGGGTCAACCTAACCCAACATGACCCAAAGTGACCCATATGACCCAAATTGAGTCAAATCTCTTGAAACCAACTCATGACACCTTCGGAGCTGACCTAACCTGACCTAAACCCACTTGGATCAACCCAAAACTAGCCCAAACCAAATGGGGTCAAACCCAAATGCAATCCCCATTGGATTTGCCTCCCACATGAGATCTTTACCAAAATTGGCAAAGTCCACTTTCCCTCTCCCCTTGGCAGCCATCACTCACCCCAAATGGGGTCTCACTTGCTCACCTAGCCCACTCTAAGTGAGCTAGGCTTTCCATGGACCAATGGGAGGTGAGCTAACTCACCTCCCTCATTACTCAATCCTTTGGACACCAAGGAAGCCACCATTTGCATTGAGCGCCCTGCCAACACTTCCTCCACTCATGTCATGCCACGTGGAGGTGGTGGCGACCATTCCGACGACCTGGCGGTGGCTTGCTAGCCGAAAATGGAGGATCAATCCCGTCCATCAATCACAAGGGAAAAGGGGGATATACCCCCCTAAATTTGAAAATGAAGACATGCATTCGACTCAATGTGAGCTTCCTAAGGCAAGTCCTCTGAGTTCTCGCCAGAGCCCACTGAATTCCCTCCTTCCAGATCCAAATAGACACCTCCGTTCTTGACCCAACTCCCCCGTTTCTCAACCAAAACCAAATTCCTCTTACCCACATGCTCCCTGCACCTCGTCGAGCATGAACGAACATTTTCCCAAGCTTCCCGACCACTGGAAGCCTGAGTTCAATCAAAGCCTATCCTCCAAAGGATGGAGTTTGGTCTTCTAAGCGATAGTGGAATCAACCCAATTGCAGCTCAACAAGGCTTCGTCTCCACCAGACGAAGCTTCCTCAAGTGTGTGAACCACTGGCCATTAGCTCTGGTGAGGTATGCCATTGAATCTAAGCTTTCTTGAAATTTTTAAGAGCTTTTCGAAGGAAAGTTGAATGTCACATGATCTTGACCGTTGGATCTCCTCCGATCATTATCATGAAGGTGTGGGATCCATTTTGAGTGGATCCGAGTTCAGGTGAGCTTAAATCATGTGGGCAATGGCGGACGACTTCCGTCCTTCGTCGCTCGTGAGATGATAGATCAAGCGTCGTCCGTCGTGTGATCAAATAGATGGTCATGATTAAAATCATTAGATCAAACTAATTTCATCCCTTATTAATCGTGGATTAATCGGCCATCCGAAATAACGTCGGAGATCGAAGTGCGCCAGCCTACATCGCCACGACTTGAACGAGCTTTACAATCTCAGCCACATGGAAAGCGAGACGCATCAACATGCCACATGGAAAGCACCACATCAGCGTGCCATGTGGCACCAATAATTAGGCTTAATTAAATGGAATTAATGACTAAATTTCAAATATTTATAACAAATCAAGGAAAAATCCAAAAAATATAAATAAATGCTTATTTTAAAGATATTTCAGAGAGGAATTCATTAAAAATATCCTTAATTAATTTTGCATAGTAATTAAGACTTAATTAGAGTTTAATTAGATAACTAATTAGCTTAATTACTCTATAATTAATTAATTAACCCCAAACTTTTTGAGATTGTTTAAGGGGATGACCTCTACCTCCCCTAATTTTCTTGGAATTTATTGATTAACTAATTAGGGAATTTAATTAATTAAGCCCTAATTACTATTTTAATTTAACTAAGGGTTAATTAATCACATGAATAGTGACTAATTAATTAGGGCTCATTAATCATTGTCTAACAATGAGGAGACTCATGGAAAAGGATTGGGACCTCTTTCCTAATCTCTTCACCTAAGTTCTTTCCACTTTTCAAGAAAAATTAATTAAGGATTAATTGGTTAATTAATTACTTAATTAGTTAAATTAAAATTTAAACTACATCAAATCCTAATTAAGTAATTGAAGGGTAGACCTTTAGGTGTTTAATAACCTAAAAGAAATTAATGAAATTATGGTTAATTCATATGTGTGGGAAAATCATAAGAGTACTTAATTAAGTTCTTTAATCTAATTAATCATTAATTGTGAGCTAATTGCATTAGATCCTTTCATTTCCTAGGATCATTGCTAATTTATTTTTCAATTCATTTGCATATCATGTTGGCTCACAATTATTTGGATTATTATGTTAAGGTAACAAAGGAAAGGGTTAATTAATGAATTTAATGCATATCACAACTTAATTAATTCATAAAATCAATTTAATCATATTTCATTAAACCAAATTAATTTACAAACATGAGAATGGGTTAGGATCAGCAAACTTCTTCTCATATCTCTTAACTAAAATTAAACATGAAGTTAAAATAAACAATAAAGAAGCTTTGGTTTGCTTTAAATGGTTTTATTTAATATGATTATCCTTAGAAATTAATTTGATTGAGAAATCACATGCTTATATTTGATTGTTCTCTTTTCAACCATGTTAAATTTGGTATGTCATTTGGATTTATGCATCCATCTTTTCAAAATAAAGTAAAGTAAAATGGATTTCCTTTATGTAAGCTTACATGTGTTGATTTAATTTAATATATGTATGGCTATTAACTATTAGATCCAAATGTATTTATCAAAAGCTTATAAATGAATAGTAATATGTTTCATGATGCTAGTTATAAATACATAAGAAATGCATGGGCTTATAGTTTAAGTGTATGAAGCAAAGTCTCTTTCCTTTATTCACGTGTTGATTTACATAAGTATGAATGTAATGGGTATATAACCTGGACATCCCCGAATACGAGACTTTAAGTAGCCCCAAGGACATCATTTGATTACTTCACTTCCCTAGTTTAAACAATGGCATGTACTCATTTGATTTCATTCTTATGTATCTTTAACATAAGAATTTAGATAGAGCTTTAAATCATATACCTAAATAATTTCATTAAAGAAAATACAATCTTTGCATGGTTTTCATCTTCTTAATTATAAATACATGTGTATGTATTCAATAAAAATGGATATATAATCTAGACATCCCGAGAATACGAGGCTCTAAATAGCCCCAAGGAGGTCATTTGATTATCCCACTTCCCTGGTTAACAAAGGCACATACTTGTTTATGTCTTTTATACATGTATGTGTGTATTTAGTTAGAGAATGATAATCCTCTTTTCTATTTAAAAATAAATAAATACATGCATTCATAATTATTTAGCCATTGGATTAATTAATCATGTATCTTGGAGCTTACTTTTCCATATTCATGTATATAAATTTACATATGTTTGAATACAAATTGGTATATAGTTTGGACATCCTAGGAATACGAGCCAAGGAGGTCATTTGATTACTCACTTCCCTAATTAACAATGACACGTACCTATTTAACCTCATCCCTATGTATTTTGTATAAGAATTTAGATAGAGGTTTAAGCTAATATGATTAGATAATTCAATCATATAAAATAATATAAACTTTAAGTACACATATATACATTCATCATATAGGTGTGCTAACATATATTGCATGTATAGGTACACTTATGATTAAAATCATATGCATGATATTTGTGATGGAAAGGGATGATTTGATATGTGTCATATGTTAGTAATTCAATTGGATTAATCTTAAGATGTCTTTCATATTAAATCAAATTTATTTAAAGTGAACTTAAATTTAGGATTAATTCAAAATATGTAATAAGCCATTAACTAAAGAGAACTAAATCAAATCAATATACTTTAAAAAGTGACTTGAAGTATGGATGAAAGAGGATAATCCTCTTCCTTCTCTTTATAATACTTAGTTGCTTAGTGTGATCATATGAAAAAAAAAAAAATACAAATTAAAATTCTCAAATCAATTAAACAACTTCAAGTGAAATCAACCTTTTATATTAAATGGAATTCTTCTACATTTAGAAAATTATAACACTAAATGTCTAGCAAGACTTACCACACAAGCCTTAACACATACATTAGAATTAAGTCACTATTTCTAGCTTTATGTTAGGACGGTGCATGGTGTGATATATGTTTTATTTTGTGATGTATTATTGTAGACTGAATATTATAATGTATGTTTTGTAGACTGGATGTTAGGCCGTGATTAGCCTAATTATATTTTCTGTAGGGGATGATGCTTAAGGGGCCACTTAAAAATAAATATAAATATTTTCTTTATAGGTTGCTTAAGCCCCTAAGCATAATCCAAGTTAGGACATGTGATCTTGGTTACCCATGTTTAGGGTGCTAAGTCCAAATTATAAATATAATTACTTGGGTTGTATGTGTGTTTAACTAACCTCTATTTTGCAAGTGTAGTTAAATTTAATTTTTTTATTTTTAATATAATTTTGTATTAGAAATTAGGATTAGTGTTATGAATGGGTTTAGGATGAGCATTGACTAGAAGGCTTTATCTTGGGGTGTCATGTGATGCCTTGAAACTTATTAAATCAAATAAACAAGAAGGAAAGAAATGAAAACATGAAGACATGAAGAATGAAGAATGAAGACCCCCCATAACATTCACTCATTATAAATTGTAATTATTATTTTATAATATCGGGTTGTATAAAGGTAGAGCTCAACTACCCATCTTTTTTTTTTTGTGTTGTATGGCGGTACCCAACCACATTGGCATTTTATTCTTTTATGATAATTTATAAAATTGATTGATGTTGTGCTTAAATTGTGCATTACAAATGGCATATTTTTTTTCAAAGTTTCTTAAATGATTGATACTTTAATGTGTGACATGGATGCGATTAAGCTCTTAGGATAAAATAAATTTTCTATCCAACTACAACTCATAACTAAAATTTAAAATAATTCATAACCTCACCATAAAGCATAGGCATTAAATAAGATAATTAAAAGATTTAGCAACCCTTAGTTGAATGGTTGAATGTTTCACAATATGCATATCATATTATTTCACTCTTGAAAATAGAGATTTTCATCCTTGCACGATAAGGGAATGCTTGACCTATGAGAGCATCCTTTGTGTTGGAAAACACTCCTTTATTGAAAATTTAACCAACAACTTTATTTCATCATGCATGTAGGTATCAAAATTCTAAAGTCTTTGTACAAATGAAGTGTTAAAAAATAAAATAAAATTTGAAAAGATTTTGCGTAATATTAAGTCATTACTCATACCGCTCATGCTCTAGCCTCTTAAGAGTAGGTGTAAGGACTTTAGTCTCTTTTCAAATAAATAATAGCCCAACTATCTTGCAATTTCATATGATCGGATCATATGATTTTAAAATCGTAGGAAGCGTTAGCTGGCAGCCACTCCATGAGGTTATAAGCCCAGCAGTTGGGCGTTTATCCTCTCTTATGGAGTAAACCTTATGTCCATCTATCGCTTAGATTTAGGTCATGCTTTAGCTCTTACTAAAACTCTAGATTTAGGATTCAGGTTGTTATTTTCTTCTGGCTACAAGTATAAATCTTCACCTCTTAGGTATTTCCACAATCTTGTGTTGTTGGATTATAAGCCCTAGTAATCTAATAAAATTTCAACTCAAACAAAATAATTCTCTTCAACTTCAAATGCATAAAGCCACTTATATAATAGATTAGAATGCTCACTAGACTTCCTAGTATCATGAGCATTTCCTACTTCTTCCCTTTGGCTTCTAAAAATAAGTCTTCTCCTTGAACTTTCCCATTTGATTTTCCAAGTATAACCAATCCTTTGATAGTCTAATCTTAAAATCTTTGGAGATCCTAATTGAAATCATTCTATTTAATTAATTTCTTGCCTCCATAGAGAACTTTAGAATCAGGTTTAATATAAATCATGTTTTATTCATCCATGTAAAGAAGGGGAAAAATATCTGATACATTCGAAGACCCATCATGCCTTAAGAGTCCTTATTAGGTGATTAGGTCTATTGTAGGGTGATGTCTCTATCTTTTGAGATAGTATATCATACCTCAATGTCATACCCGATCACTTTAATAAGTACTCCATGTTTTATTCATCCATGTAAAGAAGGAGAAAAATCTCTAGTACATTTGAAGACCCATCATGCCTTAAGAATTTGATTTATTTGTGAGTCCATGGTGATGTCTCTATCTTTTGAGATAGTATATTATACCTCAAAAAAAATAAATATCCCCGTGTCCCCCCATACACATCCAAAAATAAACACCATAGTAGGGTAATATCTGCAATGATGTACTAAGGAGAGTTAAATGGCCTGAGGTAGTTGTCATACTAAATAAGAAATTAGGAACAAAATACACAACCGCCATAGTGGATGGAGTTAAGATGAGAAGCTGCATATATCGATTGCACTAGATGAAATATGGGAAGAGATTATTCAGATAAGTTATTTTATTTACTCAAGATTTAGAGTTCTATTATGTTAAAATCATAAATACTATTGACTTTTATCTTAACAAAACAAGAATGTCCAAAAATACGACGCTTCAGACGAAACCCTTTTTTGAAGTACCACATATTTGAAATGATTTGTGGTGTTAATGAATATCCGCACACCAACACAAGCAATACATCAGAGGAGATATATATGAGAACATGTCTGATAATTTCATGTCAAGCCATGGAATAAATTTTGTTGAGGAGGCAAGAGAAGAAGCATGATACTTTATGACTAACATAGATCATAGTGCATCAGATCAACCTAAACCAAAGCGATCATCAAGCGAGAAACAACAAAATCATCGAAGAGCCAAGAAACCATTGGACCGTGACATGACACATGAATGAAAAAATGTGAAAGAAATTCATCAAACTATATAACAATATTGTCCATATATAATTGATGATTGTTTGACCTAAAGCCCAATCTATTACTAACGTAATACAAGATTAATGACTATAGTGACAACAAAGTTATATTGATGAGGTGGAAAAGTGATTTACTACGTAGCTGGATATACCACATATTAGCAACTCATCCACACTTCTATAGATCGCCGGCATGGTTGAAGTTTGCGTTGGAGTTTCAATTTTTTTTTTTTTGGTTAACATATTATATCATTGAGTAATTGTACTTTTTTTATGTCAAATCGTGAATGTTGTACTGTTTTATTTGGTATTATTTTATTATTTTTTATTAAATATGTTGTACTATTACATTCTTAGTTAATAAAATTATTGAAGTCTTATACTTTGATTATATTTCAAAATGAGATGGCTGCTTGAACCAATCTATTCTTTAATTGATAATTTTCTAGAGATGATTAACATTATTAATGCCTTGCTCCTCCCATTTATTATCGATGATGCTCAAGCATCGAATGAACAAAATTACATTCAAAGACCTATGTTTCATAGGCAATACACTAAGCATCAATACGTAATTGATATTCTTAACGGACATCCACGACATTCATACATTTGTTTTAGATTACCAACACAAGTATTTATACAGCTTAGAGATCTTTTGATTAGTTGTGGGTTATTAACACAATGAACATGATCGCAGTAGAACAATTAGGTATTTTTCTAAGAGGTGTTGCACATGCTCATAATTACAGACAACTTTATAAATTTTTTCAACATTCATTGGAAATAATAAGTCAATACTTAAATCAGGTGTTGCAAGCCATCGTTTCATTATCCGATGAGTTCATCAACCTACCGCCAGTGCAAGATGATTGTCATTTGTGTCGCAATCCCCAATTTTATCTATTTTCAATAATTTCATAGGTGCATTCAATGAAACACATATACCAGCTATTGTTAATTCATGATTGCAGAACATATATCATAACAAAAAAAGATTCACTTCACAAAATGTTATGCTTGTTGTTTCATTCGATCATCAATTTGTTTATCTAGCTTCAAGTTGGGAAGAATGTACAACAAATATGAGAGTTTTAAGTTGGTCAATTGAGGAATGAGGGTTTTGTGTTCCACAGGGAAAGTATTACTTAGTTGATTCAAGTTATGCCAATACAAATAAATTTATAACGTTAGAGGCTCCCATTATCACTTAAGTGACTACCGTGGAAGTACAACTCGTAGATACACAAGGCCACAGGAGTTGTTTAACCATCATTATGTACAATAATATAGTTGAGAGAACTTTTGGGATTTGGAAAGAGAGATTTTAGGTCTTGACTCACATGTACAAATTTCCTTTAACTGTACAAGGTGACATTGCAATTGCGTGTGTAGTGCTACACAACTATATTGGTCATTATTATGAAGGTGATTATTATTTTAATATGTCTCAAACAGAAATACAACATGATAAAGAATTAGGAGAGGTGACTGTAGAAGATGACAACCCTGATGTGCATGCAACTGTTAGCGAAAGAGTTCAAAGAAATGGTTTGAGATATATAATAGCTATCATAATGTGGAAAGCACAAGTAAGTGCTTTGTAAATTAAAAAATAATAATAATTAATAATATAATTTACTAATACAATTTTTTAGTATATATAGGAATTGGGGCGAAATCATCACAATACGTAACTTTATCAAAGAAGTTAAAAAAATGAAATTACATTTCATAATATTTTTATTAGATCTAAATAATGTAATATTTATCTATATTTTTTAATGAACATGATATCTTTGTTAAATGATTAATTTTAATTTTAATATTACTTTTTTTTTCATATCCTTTAAAAAATATTATTTAATTATAACATATTTAAATTGTCAAATAAATTACCAAACATCAATCTGAATTTAGCAGGATTTAATAAATCTATTACCAAACACTTTTCAAGATTTAACAACTCATGATTTACTAAATTTAGATGTATTAAATTTACTAAATCCTATTTGAAATAAATCTAACCCGTTGCCAAACACCCCTTAAAGTTCGGTAAAATCTAGATTGATGATCTGCACATTTCACAAAGGAATTTTAAAAAAATGGCTCACACAATCAAGAAAGAGCCGGCAAACATTTTTAAGTAGAAATATTGAAGACATTTTAGCAGCTGTTTAAGACAAATCATCTAAATTCTAACAAATACATAAGATAAATCTCCCTCCAAATACATATATAATATTTGAATTGAATCTAAAAGCATCAACACTAAAAAAGCAAATCAATTACTATAAACACTTACTCGTGAACAATTATATACCTATGATTTTATTCATTACAAAATCAAATGAGAATGGTAAAAAAATCATGTCATTAACCTAGATTCCATTGGTTACAAAAAAAAAAAAATTGTATAAAATGATCCAAAATATTCAAAACAACCTAAAAGCTCTTACTTCTGAGTTTCTTCTCACAACTGCATCAGAACTAACAACAAGAAATCTAACAAATATGAGAACAAACAACAAAATATAACCAAATAGTCCTACTGTGAATAAGACTAGCCTAATAAGAAAAAGCAATGAACCTCCCTACAACTGAATGTCGACCCTCTTGATTTGACAAAAAGAAAGAGTTGTCTTGAAGGCTGCAACAAATCTAGTCGAGATCGCGAGGAGAAAGAAAAAGGGTTGAGTTACAAGCGATAAGGAAGAAGGAGAGTCGAGCGAGAAAAGTCGTAGTGTTCAAAAGAATCGAAACCAAAAGCCCTAGACCTCGTGAGGAGGAAGAAGGAGAGGGGTCAAGCTGAGAGCAAGAAGGAAGTAGGTGAGGAGTTGAGCAAGAATAGCAACAGACGGTAACATTCGAAAGTCAAAACCAAATGCCCTTAGCCTCGTATGCCCTTAGTCTTAACTCACTTGAATCGGAGGAAGTGACTCGCACGGTGAATCTAGAGAACAGACGAGTAGCCTAATAAAATCGTTAATTATTTGAGCTGGCTGGATGAGTTTTTGAGTTCAGCCAGTTTAAACTCAAACTCAAGCTCGAGCTCTTGACTCAATAACCTTGGCTCGTGAGCTCAAAAATGGGTCAAGTTCAAGCCGGCATGGCTCATTTTCACCCCTATTTGTGATCCTTTCAACCATCACAATTATCATATTCAATAAATGGTAAGAAATTACATGAATATTTGTAGCAATGTCATGAACACTTGACAACCTACATTGAATTTCATGTCATAGATCATGAAAAATTAATGAATGAGGTTAATCACCTCCTTATATAAATATGATGAAAATAGGAATCAATGCCTATAAATAATGTTTGGGAGGTCTTTATCATCTAAAATCTAGCAAAGGAGGACTGGTGGCAGTTTGACGATAACAATGAGAGGCAGTCCAACAACGAGGATGATATAATAGTGGTGCTCTATGATTTCCCAAGCTTCATAAATTTTTTAAATCTCAAGCTTAGATCCTTTTATGTAAAGAATGATGATCTATTTATAAATTTTCTTCATAGTATTTTTTATAAATATAGGCAAAATTTAAACCATTTCATTGAATGACCCAAAGTGATCCCCCTTATTAAAGGGTATTTTTTTGAACATTTGAGTACCTTAAGAAAGTCAAAATTAAGCGATCTTAAGCTCATTAGATTCATCTAATCAAAAGACTTAATTTGACTCCTATCAATTCTAGTAGTCATTAAGTTACCCAAAAATATTCTTATGTTTTAAGTGCTTAATCTATGCTTATTTGGCCTTGTATGCTTAAATTTTAAATTTAAACTAAAATTTTTATGATGTTTTTAGCTTGCTCAAAATTGTGTTAGTAGTGCGATGGAGTTTATCATATAAGTTTTGAATAATGACCTTTTATGATGGGTTTGACTCTCATGCTAATAGAAGGTTCTCGGACATGGTGGTTTTTTGAAGTGGAGTTGAGTCATGCATGATGGTGAGGAGATTATCATGTGAGGAGAATGCAATATGAATAATTGAATAGTTGAATGAGGCAATATTATCCATATAAAAACAAAAAAATACATATATTATTCATGAAAAATTATCATTAAGCACATAAAAATTCCATAACACTATAGCTTAAAGTTGCTTCACAAGTAACTCAACGCTTGATTCAACCAAAAAATATTCAAGCCTATTAAAATTGAGAATACATCAAGTATTTATCAATAAATAAGAAAAAAAATTCATTGAAAATCAAAGAAACTTTTCCATATCAATTATTGTAATGGGTTGTTCATGAAAAATATTATAATCATTTGATTTCTTCATTGGTTGCCAATCCCATGCATATTTGAAAATTATGTTGTCAAGAATTTCCTATGATTAAGTACCCGTTTCATCACTGGTGGTTGAAATCAACCCTATTTTTGTTTTCACCAAATATGGAGAAGCTGCCGCGAAGCTTTAACTCTATCCAAAGTGGTAGGCGATTCTTATCCAAATTACTCTTACTCGACTTAGTCTTTGAAGAATTGTTCTCCATGACAAAAAAAAATTTCTACTTCGTCATGATCTCTTCAGATCTCGCCTTCTTCTTCTTCGATCTCCTCTTTCTCTCTACCAACACATTACTGTGTGCATCTCCTCTGCTCCCGTCTTCTGTTTCGCACCTGCCTATTGGCGACTTCGTTCATCTTCCCTAAACCTCATTTTGCATGTAAGCGTCGTCTTCTATTGGCTTTTTAATCGGTTGTACATGAGCAAATGGGGTTATGTCTTCCGTAAAACAGGTTTATTTCTGTTCTTTATTGTTCCATTGGTTTTGGTTTGCTAGTTGTACTTGTTTTTCTATTTTTGGGTTAATCTGGCTAGTTGCTAGTATTTCATTCCTTGGGTTTCTCTAGATCTGGTTGTGTTAAATTACTTCCAAGTTGGCTTAGTTGTTGGCTGGTGGTCGCAACTGGTTTGGGATGATTAGATTTTTTTGCTATTTCGTAGTGGATGTGGTTGTGCTTTTGCTATTGGATGGTTCTGATTGGAGATTCGTTTCCTATGTATTTTCCTTTTGGTTAGATGGAGGTTTTGGTGGCCGATTCATATTTTGGTGTCCTTCTTTAGTAGTTGTGTCCTCTGTGTGGGAAGCTATTTTTGGTATTGGGTTGGGAGTATGGAGTTGTCTTGGTTTTCCTATTGTGAGGCTCGTTAGATATCATAAACTAATGATAGTGTCGATGGAGACATCAAATTTGCTGCTACTTATAGATGTGGATTTTTATTCATGATAAACAACAATATAATTGATGGTGACGTGCATATATGAGAAATAAATATTGATGCATATATGAGACATTGTTATTATTAGTGATAAGTGGAAACAACAAGTACTAACATTGATGGCAATGATGAACATTAGCTTTAATGTATACAATGGGTGACAATATTAATTTTAACGGTAGGCATGACTCTCATTGATATGAAGATTATCAACACTGATGTTTGTTATGGAAATTAGTCTTATCTGTGATGGTAAATGTTAGTTTTAGTGATGATAATGAGTTGGATTATGCTGTGGCTGAGGGCTATAAAACTAGTAAATGGGCTGTGATGGCTGGGATGTTCCCCCTTACTTTTTCTTGGCTGGTAGCTTTATAGGTGATTGTAACCTTTCTTTGAAAGTTGGGATGCTCACCTATGTTGTTGCCCCTTGTGAAATGTTTTCTTTGACTGAGTCGGAGGCTTATTTAGCTCTTGTTATTTTTTTCATTTACTTTGGTAGATTTTTATGCTTATTTTGGTTGTTTCTTCATACTTCAATAGTTAAATGCAATTCATTCTTCTTCTTTCTTGGGTGAAGATCATATTTTGTTTAGGCAAGTGCAAGAGATCTCAAGTTTGTTTCTCTATTTTTTTATGTTATATGTTTAGCATCGCCTAACCAAATTAAAAAAGTGCAAACCTCTATTGTTTGATTCATATTATCTTCATCAATTGAGTGATAATAATAGGAGCTTAAAATGGAAAACTTAAGGGAAGGTGGAGCAGGTCCTACTTGGGAGAGAGATATAAAAATAATAATTTATGATCTTTATCTCAAGGAGATAAACTTGGGTAATAGACCGATAACCTATTTTAACAAAGAGAGTTGGGATAATTTAATAAAAAAATTTTAAGGAGAGAACTGGAAGAGAGTACAACAAAACATAACTTAAAAATAAATGGGACCAATTGAAGTAGGATTGGAAATTATGGAAAGAGTTGAAGCAAGGAACAACTGGTTTGGGATGGGATCCTATAAAAAAGACAATAGACGCATCTAACGATTGGTGGTGAGAAAAGATATAGGTAAATTTATTATACATACTTGTTCATTCTAATTATTACATAAAGAGTTCAAAAGATCATAACATCTAACCACAATTTTTTATTATAGATATTACCAAATACAAAAAAATTTAGATATTGCACATAGACCCTGACATTGAAGATAAATTAGACTGAATCCAGTCATGCTAGGCATTGTGCAAGAACAAAATTATTCTAACCAAATGTCTTCTTCAAATGATTCAGACAATGAATTATTATATGCCACAGATTTCCACACCAAATCCAGTCATGCTAGGCGTTCACCAACTCTAGCTTCTAGGCGAGAAAAAAAGAGGGTTGGATTCCTCCGAAATCAGATATCACAGCTAGTAACTGCACGCACTTCCAGAGCGAATAAGGCAAATACATCATCATCACTATCTGAGGCAATCACTACTTTAGATAAAATCACTTAAGTGTTTGAAAATATTCGCTTTATCTGCATTCAACGAGGTTGCTTGAAGATGCAAACAAGCGAGAGATCTTCGTGGCTATGGCACCTGAATGAAGAGTTCATTATCTATGCTATTATTTTGAAACACGTGATGTTTAGCTAAGTTGCCTTTGGTTAATGATGTTTTTTATACATGTCATGTCTTACACTTCTTTTGCTTAGTGATCTGGTAGTAGCTGGTTTGCTCTTTGGACTCGATGTATTTATTTCTATATGTTGAACTTTTAGACATTATATAGTAACATGTACCTTGGCTGATTTTGATATATGGAACTAGTTGGTTTGCTCATGTACTTGATCTATTTGCTTCTAGTATGCAAATTTTGTTTAGTAGTTTAATCTGTAATGGCTAATATAGTGAAGTATGTATTTTTTATCATTGGTTACAGTTATGGAAAGTGATGATGATGGCCAACCTATGACTGTTATTGCTACTACAGTATGCTTAATAAATGAGTACTACGAGTCTTACGTTAGTAAGACTCCATGTATGACTTCTAAATTTGTTGGTGAAAAATGGATCAATGAGTTAATAACAGATCACTTTAAGAGATTTCATTATATGTTTCGTAAGTCACAGATAATTTTCATTGACCTTTTGCTGGAGTTAGAACACATTCATGGGCTTCGTGGATCCTCTAGAACTACAACTAGAGAAGTTTTAGCGCTAACACTATATATATATATATATATATATATATATATATATATATATATATATATATATATATATATATATATATATATATCACATAATGAATCTATCGACTACCGAATTTTGACTCCTCAAATCATAAGCAGATACTTCTTTATTGATCTCGATGCGTTGGTAAGTTTATTAATAAAAGTTATAAAGTCGATAGATCCAACTTTTCAGAATATACCAGTTGAGATTCTGAATGATTGCCGATACATGTCATATTTCAAGGTATACTTCATTTTTAATTTTGTTTTGAAATAGTCATTTATGATTATCACCTAAGTTTGAGCAAAATTCTATTGTAGAATTACATAGGTGCAATTGAAGGGACACATGTCGATCCTCGTGTGCCTTCAAGTGAAAATGTGGCTTATATTGGTCGTTGTGGCTCGCCTACACAGAATGTAATGGAAGTATGTGATTTCAATATGGGCTTCACTTTTCTGATGGCTGGATGGGAAGAAAGTGTACATGATAGTCGCATATTCAATAATGCGATACGACATAGAGAAAATAACTTTTATTACCTCTTCCAAGTATTACTATATGGAATCATTTATTTATTTGAAAGTAATGATCATTACAGATTTTAATTACAAATTTAAACAAAAAAATATTACCTAGTTGATGCTGGTTATCCAATGCAACGAGAGTTATTGAAGCCTTTTTCGGAAACAAAATATCATATTCCTAATTTTGAAAAGAGCAGCCAAGTCATTAGGAGAATGAAAGAATTATTTAATAAACAACACTCACCATTGCATGGTGTGATTGAGAGAGCATTTGGAGAATGGAAGAAGAAATGGGTTATTATATGTGATGTGTCAGCATACTCCATTAAGAAGTAGATTAAAATAGTAGCAGCCACAATGGCTTTACATAATTATATGCATCATCATCCATCACACCATGACATTGAGTTCAATATTGTAGACAATAATCAATCATTTGTTCCACCTAAAGTATTTGAATATCAATTAGGCCACTCAATGACTACTCAACAAACAATAGAATTTGAGACACAAGATGGAGAAGGGGTTGAGAAGATGAAAGAGTTACGAGAGCAAATTACAAATGCCTTAGATATTGAGTAGAGCTTATTTAACCCTTATTTCAAATGGTAGTTTAAACATTATATATTCACATCTACAAACCTACTGGAATAAGTAGTTAGTCATTGTACTATTTATTTAATAATTTTTTTAAATATCTGTTTAATTATCGTTGCCAAGTTATATTAGAATGTCACAACTCTCATATTAATATTTTTTATTACCAATGCAAATTTATTTCAGGAAATATGAGTTCGAGGATCTCTACTGATTCTAGAGCTGTGTATTGCAACTGTAATTTGCAATGTTATGTATTCACTTCACGTAGAGACGAAAATTATGGTACAAGATTTTTCAGGTGTCCAAGAAATTGAACAGAAGATTATTGTAATTATTTCAGATGGGTTGACGAATACGAGGGTGACACTTCAAACAGTGATCATGCTTGGAGGGTAGCACTGGAGAAAAAAAAATTAAGAAATTTGATCAACGAGATAGTAAGCTTAATATTCTGATTGCACTTGTTGTTGAACTTTTATTTTTAATATTAGTATTACTTATTAAGTAATGTATAATCTTTTATTGTAATATAGTTGACTGACTATATATGAGTATCAGTTATCCTATTTTTCTTCATTTTATTTAATATTATTTATTTTGTTTAAAATTATTCAGCTCATATATTACAGAATATTTTAGTCATTTATTTGCAGCACAGATTCTAACGAAGTCTTTCAAATAGAATCATAGTCAAATAACAATCTTCTTACCAACTTCTCACAGCACCCTTAATTTTAATTTGAATGGTCAAATTTGATAAAAAAAAAAAAAAAAGGAAGGTGGTGTGTTGTTGAAAATATTGTAGTCCTTTGATTTCCTACTTGGTTGAATTTGACACATGAGAAAGGTGGAGTGACTTTTCAATATCTTTCATGATTGAAATTAGTTTTGAATTTAAGTCATTTGGTTGAATTTACATATGCTTGAAATGAAATGATTTGACCAAGCTTGAAGGATGCTCTTTGATGGAAGGTTCAATGTCTTATTGATGATCATATTATATTTTCTTGATTATAATAATCATATATCCTTGAGATACTCCATTTATTATGATAATCACATATCTTTGATGATCACAAGAGCATCCATTTCTTGCATTTATTTTTCACACTTCAAAAATCTACTTTGAGAGTGTGTTTAATCTTTTTATGATATATTAATGATAACATGTTTGAATCAATCATTATATAAGCAAGATTATAGAAGAGAAAGTTAGGGTTTTTATTGAAGGGCCAAAGGAGGAAAAGAAAATGAAGTGAGATTTAAATAAATATGTAACTAGAATTAAGATAACTACTCTTAAACAACAAAACTAAATGAATGTTTCATCACTAACAAAACCATAAGGGTTAGCCTCACCAAAGATCAAAACTCCATGTGTTGCCTAGTGTTAATTTTTTTTTTTTTGTAAGAGAAAACTAATAATTTTGTGTAGGTCAAGAGCAGCTCTAAAACTCAACTTAAGTAAAACAAATTTACTTTCAAGTCAATATTTTACATCACAATTTATGGCATTATTTTTTGATTATTTAGTGTGAATAATTAAAGTAAATTATATATACAGAAAAATTTCATTTTGGTTGCTTATTAAAAGAAATTAGTTACTTGCTCCTTGAATATAAAATAATTAGTTGATCAATGATACAAAGTGAGACAATCAGGCGAAAATTTAACTACATAGATTCAAAATTCAAACATGTATTTTCATTTAATTTTTTCAGGTTAAGGAGTTGACCAAAAAATTGAATTTGACCAAAATTATTTTAAAAATATTAATCCCATTTATTTAATAGAGATTATTGACTTGAGATTAGAGGTGTAAATGAGCCGAGCCGAGCTCAAGCCATCATTTGCTTGAGCTTGAGCTTGATTAATTTATCAAGTTCAAGCTCGCATTTTGTTTTACAAGTTCAAGCTGGCTCATTTAGTATGAAAGAAATAAAATAATTATGATAAATATGATAAAAATTTTAAAAATTTAATAATAATAAATTACTTGATATGAGAGAATGAGATAAATTTTTAACAATTGTATGCTTAAACTATTAAATTTTAATATATTTTAAGTATATTTTATAATAATATTTATTAAATGAGTTAGCTCGCAAGCAAATGAGACGAGTTAGAGTTAGCTTAAGTTTGGCTTGTTAGCTCACTGAGCTCGACTGACGAGCAATTTATCGAGCCGAGCTTGAGCTAGTTCACAAGCCGATTTAACTCGCTTACACCCCTACTTGAGAGATGATGTAATTACCTAATAACTAAAGATGAACAAAAACCATAAAAAGATGATAAGGCTGGCTCATCACTTAGGAGTTGGGAATGCATAAGTACAAACAATTCAAACGGATTTCTTTTTTTATTTTTTATTTTTTGTGTTTGAAGATAGATGGCTTAAAGCTAAATACTAAGTATTTCAATTAGGTCACATGGGTTCGAGTTTTATCCAAGAGATTGTGATGGGTTGAGTTTGGATTAGATTGTTTGACTCGTTTAATACTTATTCAAGTTGGATCAAATCCAAACCCATCCCATCAACCCAATTAGCACCCCTAATTAAAATTACACTAATATTTTATATTTCGGTTAATTAGTCTTTCCAACTAGTGTGAATTAAGGGGATGTATGATAACTAGTGTTTTAACCAAGGTATACACAATAGTTAACTTAAATCTTAAGCTTCCATCATAAAGTCCTCTTCTCCTTCCCATGTCACTAGTCCCATTGACATCAATCATCAATTATGAATTTCTCTTTTTTACATGCCACCAATCCAATTGATGATTTCTCTTAGTGAGCTCTATCTTGGCTTGTGTGCTTTATTGGGGATAATTTTAGAAATCTTGAATATTAGTAGAGGCAGGTGCGGATAATGGAAGTACATAGCTCTGTACATACATGCTCAACAGTGCACACCTGTGTATTTTTATTATCCACACCTCTATCTCTATTTATACTTTCCACAAAATAATTTCTACAAGATGAAAGAGACTATGGGAGATATAGTCAAGTAGAATAATGAAATATTTATTAAAAATTTATTATTAATAATAATTTGTGATTTGATTTGATAATCTTAATTAGTAATTTAAATAAATTAACCTTAATTATTAATATTAATTAATTTATGTAAATTACATTATTCGTCATTTAATTTTAGTAAATAAAGATTACTGTTCAAGTAACTTAATAAATCATTACTTAATGCTTTAATTTGGATGTTATCTTGTGCTGAATATAATTTAATTACTTCAATTATAATGGATAAAAATATTAATATTTATCAGATAAGTTAGATATAAATATATTAATTAAAGTAAATTCAACATCAATGATTAATATTATTAATTCAAACTATTAAATTAAGCATTATACAAAACATAATTTGCGGGATCTATTAAAGGTAAGTAGATCTTATATTAAGATTCCTAAAATCCTTAAATAAATAATCAAAAAGTTCCCTGTGATTTAACCAAATTTAACATATGCTTGTAGTCTTTGTTTATTTTTAAAATATTTTATTTATATATTTATTTATTTTCACTTGAGAACTTTGGCAGCAATATCCAAGGCCATATAGTGCTTAGGTTCACATGGATGTAGCTTGTAAAGTGTCCTTAGAGTGCAGGCTCAATTACTATATCGAAGAAAAACAATAATGTCAGATTCCCATAAAATAACATGCATGAGAAAACCTATTAGTCATTTTTTAAGTGTCAGCAAGTTTGTCAATTCAATGATTATTGCAATTCTTGTAATAAAATAGTTTCTAGGGAGCTAATTCTGAGAACAAAAATAGTCTCTAAAAAGCTAATTTAAGCATCAAAGGAGGCAATAAGATTATACAAAGTTTATTCACACATTCACAACAAGAGAGCATTTTGAGGCCATGCTGCTTTACATGTCAACAAAAGCTGCTCTTACTTTTAGTTTTCAGGTTACAAAAAGCACTTAACAAAACATCAGAACCAAACCTCTCACTAACACATTCAACTTCCACAGAGGCAGAGTGCACTAGTCATCATTGTCCTCGGAGATGCAGAATAAGAACTGCGGGAACGAGGCGATTCGAGGCAGATTCATCAGCAACTCACCAAACGATTCCTTTCTGGTGATGCCGCAGCAAGATTGCAGATCATCGAGAGCTTTTCGTTCGGGCAACAGTGGCTTCGAATCATCTTCTTCCATGAAGAATTGGTGTTCTTCTGTGGTGGTGTTGAAGTCTGAATGGAGGTTTTGAGAAGAGGGGTCTTTTTGGAGGAGACTGCAGAATGAGTTTACTTTAGATAGGAGAGATCTCTCATCAGAAACAGTGGTTTGAGAGTCTGTGAGGAGGTGCTCAGCCAATTCCTCCAGCTTTTGCTTGTTTGGGAAGCAGCCGGTTGAGAAGAGTGGGTTTCCTGAAGCCATTTGCTCGGATATGCACTGTTCTAAATGGCTGACCAGATCGTCTTTGGAGATGGGGCCCTAAGTTTTGGTGCTTTGAGCTGTTCCCATTGCAAAAGTGGTTTGGTTGTTTGCTGGTTTTCGTTGTAAGCATTTTCTTCGGAAGCTTGAGATCCTACGGAAGAAGCACCTGCTATAACAAACCAGAGTGTAGCTGAACCTTATTTTTTTAAAAAAAAAGTTAAGAGAGCGATCTGCATATAATTAAACGCTATATTGAATATTGCTCTTTACATATCCCTGTTTCAGCTTTTTTTTTTGTGCGTTTAGGTGAAAGAGTGCAGACTTATCCATGCATAGAAGAGAGTGGGCAATGGAGTGCGAATGCCTATAAAATTTAGCTGTTAAAAAATAATCCCCAAAAACACATTTTTTTTACAAACAACATATTCTAAACCAAAATTTGATCAATGATGCATATAATCTGATATGGAACTTTAATAAGATTTTGTAGGTTAATGGTTACACAATGATGATAGATAGTTTAAGTAGTGTTAGTGATTAATATATTATTAATGAGTCTCACTATGTCTTGTATCTCTATATATTCTTTCTCTTCGGGAGTATTATAAACCAATGAAGAATGAACTGAACCCCCTTGCTCTATGAATTTTAATCTTTCCACCTTCACAACCCTAAATTTTCTGAAGTTTCCAACAAGCTCAAATCATCATTTATCCTTCTTCTACCCTAGGTCATAACAATTGGTGTTTTTGTTGAGCCTCTTTACCTGACACTCATTGATTAGCACACCTTATGGATCGACACCATCAATAATGTAAACATCAAATCCTCATCGCAACTTTTCCACTCTCAAATCCAATGCCCACATCCAAATATATTGTACTTACAACAACAAAAGCAACCCCTAAATCACCCCTAATCACAATGCACCAATACAATTGGTCGATGTTCTACTTCACAAAATTATAAAGGTTCAACAAGAACATCACCACCTAAACCATTGTTACCTACCAGTGCTGCAAATGAACTGAGCCGAGCCAAGCTGAGCATGTCGTGTTCGAGTTCAAACTTGTTTACCATTATCAAGCTCAAGCTCGATTCGAGCTTTTTAGGCTGGTGTTCAAGCTTGAGCTTGTTTACCATTATCTAACTTGAGCTTGATTTAAGTTTGTTCACAAGCTCGATCAAATTGGGCTATCGAAGTCTATTAACGAGTAGCTCATTTCTTAATCAAGCCTTAATTGAACTTGTTTTCGAGTAGCTTGTTGATAAATATACGTCAACTGCATCAATTAAAGCTTATTAAGCCTTAAAAAAATTAAATATTTAAATAGTATTGTAATTGAGCTCCTTAACGAGCTTTAAATGTAATTGTTCATGAACATAAATGAGCTAAACGACAAGCTATTCAAACTTGTTCATTTAGCAATCAAGTATTTATGAAAGTGTTCAAGTTCGTTCGATTAGTTAATCAAGCGATCATGAATGATATCTAATCGAGTCGAGCAATGAGTAGCTTGTCGAATGCTTGGTTCATTTGAAGTTGTACTGCCCAAACATCTAAGGTCCATTTGAGCCACACAAAAAAAACAAACAAACGTCAAGTCCAACTATTGCAAGAAGCCACAAATATGTCTACAAATGCCTCTTAATAACAATAGGTGATGACATGGATGGACCAACTAAAGTCCGGGATCACTTAGACAGAAGTCAAACAAAAATATTGAGTTTTGGGAGATGATATGCAACATCAATCAGAAATCTAAGCAATAACTTGTTGAAGACATTATCAAGATCTAGGTTGCATCACATGGGATTTTAGTACAATGATGTATAGTGAGAACATTGTGGTGAACACAATGTCATTCACAAAATGACAACATCTACAATGATTCAATCAACAACCCAAACATTGACACCTCATTAGCTACCTTCTCTAATAATCCAATCAAAAATCCTCTCAATAACGTATAATTAGCCAATAAAATTTATCTTACCTGCAATTTATGTACCCAACAAGTCAGGGCATAACAAAGACGGTTTCA
The DNA here is from genome assembly GCA_021442155.1 of Cymbidium sinense. Lineage (NCBI taxonomy): Eukaryota > Viridiplantae > Streptophyta > Magnoliopsida > Asparagales > Orchidaceae > Cymbidium > Cymbidium sinense. Next base: position 18,563,155 of record CM038233.1, on the reverse strand, counting down.
GCAACACAAGAAAAATTAGAGGAGAATTCAGTAACACAAGAAAAATAAGAGGAGAATACAGTTAGATGGCCACTCACCTACTATAGTTTCATCTATGTTCCCAAGTCAAGGCATAACAAATAATGTGAAATCATGGTGAGATATTCATAAGGATTATTAGTGACATTAGTATTGAACAATACATTAGTTGCATGAAATTAATCATTCTTTGTACTTCTTTATATGACTATTGGTAAAAAGATCAAATTAATACAATGATGTTCGATGGACCATTGGTTGATTAAGGATGTGCGCTTTTAATTTTTGTTGATGAATTTCTACTGCTCCTGGGATGATTATTAATAATGAAAAATTTGCAAGCCAAAATCCCTAGAGAAAAATGTTAGCATCTAGATTTTTTTAGGTTAGATAATTATGAATTTATTTGTTCAATCAAAGATATTTCTGAGAGAATCATTTTAATTTATTTATTGTAGCATTTATCTGTAAATAGACCTGATTATAGATGCTTAAAACTCTATACATATAGTGATGGTCACCTAGGAAGAATATAAAAAAAAATGAATGTCAGAAGATTTGCATTCGAGAGGCTTAAAACTCTATACATATAGTGATGGTCACCTAGGAAGAATATAAAAAGAAATGAATGTGAGAAGATTTGCATTAGAGAGTCTTCCATAAGTTTTGAGACCAATATTATTTTGCCAAAGATTCATCATTTTCACATGAATTTTTTAATCATAACATTTGGAAAGGATCTGTCTATGAGCAATAACATTTGAAGGCTCTAATTTTGTATATAAATCTTCAATTTTGATGATTCCATAGTTAGATATATTGTGAAAAACATAGTATCTTCATTGAATTTAGTTGTGCAAATTGATCATTGAATAAATATTTTGATAAGTAAAATGAATATCTTATTGGATATAGCATGTCATATGTTTATTGATCTTTTATGTCCGTTTGTTCTATGCATAATAATGGCAATACTGAGATAAAAGTTTTATGATATGCATATTTGATGTATGCATGGAAAATGTTGGATGCTTAATTTTGATATCCAAAAAGGATATTGTGATTATGAGGAGCTGTGCTTTTATTTGTACACAATTTATGTGATAGTAGTTCATGAACTTGATATGATGCACAGTGCTAGTTCCTATTAACATGTTGAATTCATGCATATGGTGGCTATTAACTTATGAGAATATTTTACGCTGCAACATTTTTTTTGTCGATATGGATAAAAGCGTGGTATTCCCTGCAGCAATTGCAATCAATCAGGCATTATGACGTTGGTGCCATGTAGGTTAGTGACGAAGACAAGTGGCCATTGTGGTTAAGTAGAAGCACCATTCTGATGGAAAAAAAAAAATGAGAATGTGACTCTTTGTGATACCATTTACTCATCCCAACGTGATTGATAGATTGATCTCTTAGTATTAAGTAATCTTATGGTTAACACATTAACTGATATGACTCTGTGACTTTGTATGTTGGCCTTAATAGGTGGATTTTTTTTAGACATGCAATTGGTAGGGCATCTCCAGATAATTGTCCAGTTTGGTACTTAATGAACATATCTTACAAAAAAATTTTCAAGACCAGATGTTTCATGATACTTTTTTGAAGTTTTACCAAAAGCCCATTTAACATAAATAATGAATTGCTTTTTCCTAATATTAATGAATTGGTGAGTTTCATAATGATCATACATCTGATTCGCATAGAAAAATTATATAAGGAAAATTTCATAATCTTCTTGCCTATACTTGTTATGACCTTATCTATCAAGATGGTGGTGTGTAGAGACTACATTGGTGGCATAAAAATATACTCAGTCAAACCTTGTACCGTGATCAACATGCCCTTCTAATATTTTTTTCATAGGAGGGAGGGGCAGGATTTAGTTTAAATAACATTGGATCCCAAAAAAACTCCCATAACATTAATGAATTGGTGTGATTGAATGATCATATATAAATTGCATAACAAATATCTTTGAATGTGCCTTTTGCATCACTTGACACTGAATCATGCTAGAGATAGGAGATACATTAGTCTAACTTGACAAGTCTCTAAAATGGTTATTTGTATTAACATAAGGAGTTGATGAGCATTTGACTCCATTATCTGCTTCCCTGAATTAACTTACTCATTTCTTATTATTGAAGCTTCGATGAAGATGAGAACTTAACTTTCCCAAAAATTTTTGAGCTCTTTAAAAATTGAAAAATGTTTGACGAGAGATAATATCTTTAAAGGAAAGACTTTGAGTTGAGTTTTGATTCAATGAAACTTTTATAATGAACTCACTCCATAACTAAGAGAATTGTGAACATTTGTTTGGTTTTCTTTCTAATAAAAGGTTCCCATTTATCTTCTTTCTCATTTGATGCGTGCATTTCTTGCATCTTGCATTTTCCCTTTTTGGAAGATCAAGAATGCAATTAAAAAGATTAAGATAGCCAACTTAGGTAACTCTTCTATACACAATCTTCGAAGAAAATATTCCTCCATCCTTGATTGTGGTGCACTCTTTCTTGAATGAGTATTGCTTATTCAATTTCTCCTAAAGGTTGGGAGCTCTCCAACCTTCCCTTCCTAGCAATGCAACTCCTTTTTCTTGTCAACTAAAGAGGTGAATGTGGCAATCACCTCAACTTTTCTTGAGTAGTGATTTTTAATTTGTTCCCTTTTTCTTAGAGGATTGCTATTAATAATGCTCTTGGGCTAAGTAGCTTTTCAAATTTTGCAATTCAATTCAATAGATCCTAAAGACATATCTTGAAGCCATGAAAAGATAAGGAATCGATTTATTCACCAATGCTCCCCATAAGGAGCTCCGTGCCATGTTTCAATGAGTTGTTGTCTTGCTTCCTTTTATAAAGGAAATATATACATTAATTATTTTTGATGTCGGTGACCATTTTCATGAGCATCATCTTGAACTCTTCAAATGTTTAAGTCAATAGATAATTCAACATATCAATCAAAAGCAAAAATAGAAACATAGTTGATGAACTAACATAGCAAGCATTGTTTCTACTAATGTTGTTGCAAAATAGCCCTTGAATTGAGATAAATGTTGTTTGGGTTTTCTATATGGAAGAATGCTGAATTTCAGCACACATACCTCTTAGGCTAATGTAATTTATTATATATGACTTAATCTGGCTGACTTTTGTCCACTAGAACTTCAAGGTATTAGAAATGATGACTTTTGACTTTCTAGCTGATTAGAATTCTATTTAAAGACTATTGCTACTTTTTGTAAATCAGCTATAGAACCATTGTGGGAAAAGCTGAATTTTTTAAAGTCATTATAAATAGTATAAACTTGTTAGCTACATAAGTATAAAAAAATTCTAACTAACAAACTCTAATAATTTAATTTTTAAAGAGCTCCTTTCACTACATAAAATGACCATAAAAAATAAAAAAATTATAATCAACTAGAAGTATGCAGTAGTTTACAAAGCTATGAAAAAGCAATCACAAACACACACTAAATCTTCAATTTGAGTCCTAAATACCACCTCAACTCCGTGCAAAAAGTTTGCATTGGATTTTGTTCCACTTGATGAACTCAAAGAAAAGCTTAAAAACTTGTTGCTTCGATTGTCAGTTTAGCAGATCTAAGAAAGTTTCCCGATGAAAGGGGTTATTTGTTGATGTCCAACTGCTATCAAACTAAGCTGTGAGCTTATTCATCATGCCAATCATTTATTGAGGCAAACATAAAGTTGATTGATCTAAGCCTCTAATTGATATATTGCATTTAACAATATAATTGTGTTACATCCCCAGAAGGATCTTCATCTTCTGTATATCCTTTTGGTTGCTAGAAGGATTTACATTATTACTAACATCAAATTTTTTTTATTAGTCAGATATTGTCTGGAGTGCAAATGATATCTTTGCAATTTGATGGTTAAGAATCCATTTTAGATCTTTGTTGTATGGTTCTCTTGCATATTTGTTCACCTTAGTGTAGGTAGTTATTTGTGTATCCCTCCAAAATTTTAGTATTTATTTGTAAAGTTATTAACAAAAACACTTATTTATTATTTATATTTTTATTTAATTTTTCTAGATATACTAATTAAAATTATTTTATTTTTCTCAAATATTATAATTTAAAACTACTAATGACAGTCTGAAATCCAGATAAAAAAGGTTGATGATACTTTTTAATTACTAAATGGTGCCCTCACTAGAAAAGATTCCTAGCACCATCATTAGCCTTAACGGCCAGTTCTTGAGTTTTCCTTGAAGTCCTCCTTTGAGAGCTCCATAAACTGTTTAGAAACAAGGCTAAATAATTTCCAACCTTTTCATGGTAGCATACTTCTTGGGTGAGTATTTTCCTTTGATTTTTCCTAGTTAACTTTCTAATTAAAGCTAAAGTCAGTATGAAAAAGACAGTTTATTATAAATGAGAATGCTCTCATCGTCCTAGTTGAGTGCTAGAGTGATGCTCCAAAGATGAAGTGAGAAATCCTAAACAGTCACTGTAATTGCTCCATTTCCCATGACCTTCCTTGGCAGGTAAGAGAAACTCAAGAGAAGATTTACATACATACCACACAATTCTTATGCATTTACATATCTAATACCTCAAATTAGATATTTACTTATCTAACATTTTATTTTGCTTTAAAACGTGCATTTCACTTTTAAAAAATGAGTGATAATATTTTTGATATGATATTGAAGATTGGGATGTTTTATATATATATATATATATATATATATATATATATATATATATATATGTGTGTGTGTGTGTGTGTGTGTGTGTGTATAAAAATTAAAATTTAAGTGTTAGATATATAAACACATAAAAATTGTGTGGCATGTATGTAAATCCCCTAATTTTTATCGAGTTAAATTAGTTATTTTAACTAGTTTTCCTGATCTTATACTATGAATTATTTAGATCCATGGTTAAGACTTCTTATGGTAACGAACCACTATAGTTGATTACCTTTCCCATTTCCAAGAGAGTAGTCTTGATTAAAAAGATTGCTTAGGCTTGATTTTAGGCTCTAGTCTAATATTTAAGTTAAAATTAATTGAGTGAGAATGATTAGGAGAAGAAACCTAATCAAGATCTTAAATCATCCTAAGTATGGTGATTTATGTCCTTGGGTAGAATGGAGTGAGACTGGGGTGCTGACGCAGCTTTTTTCAGGCTGGTTGAAAGATGCTGTTCTCCAGAATGTCTCTCCTTTCAAGTTCATTGCCTTCCAGGTCAAAAACTAGTAACGTCTTTGTAGCTTTCTTTTCTCACCTAGATGCAACACTTTCCCATCCAAAGCCATGACCCTTTCTTCCAGAGTGGCCCTACTGTCAAAATGTGTTTGTGTCCTGGTTTCGGTTTCATGTTTTGCAGGTTGGGACGGATATGTTTCTCTTTAGATCTTAGCATCTCTCGTAGAAATGAAAGTCCCCAGGTTTGCTTATTTTCACACATACCGGCATACGGAAGTAACGTGTAACTGCGCCCCAGCAAATTCTGAGAAGTATCAACTAAGAGGTTACTAACATAATTGTACTTTAAAAGTAATGTCCCAGAAGCCTAATTTACAAGGCTTGCCTCATCTCAGATGCCTCAACAAAATAAGGGTAGATGTGTATATATGTGCCAAAGACGTCCTTTTGAGATTAGTACTAACTAAATTATTGGCTGATTGGTCACAATAATTTCATTAAATAATTTAGAGGTAAAAAATGACAGCTCTTTAGTGTTAAACATGACTAACAAGAACTCAAAGGCATGGCATGTCATTCAATTGTTGAAAAAATTTAGTTTGGCTTCTTAGAAGATGTATACGATGTGCAATACTTGGTTTGAGTTATTTTTAATTGGTGAATTGTTTAGCATATGAGTTCACCCAAAAAATGAAGTTTAAAACAAGTAAAAAAAGAAAGCTTGCAGTCATGCAATTATAAAGGTTAGAACTGGTGTAATGAAAATGAATTAAAGGAATCCGAACAGATTCTTTTATGCTTTATATTTCAGATTTGCCAACTCATAGACACAAGTAAAATCAGTTGATTTATGCAGGACCAGAAATTACCTGAATCACTGAAATGCATTTGCCTCGCTGAAAGATCTAGCACTGCATCAACTTTATCCCTTGACTCAGTCTTTGCACGGGGTAGTTTGGAATCATGGAATCCAGCTGAGGATCCATGATTGTCCTTCACATTCTCAAAGGGAAGACACTTGGACTCATTTTGGTCCTCCAAGCATGAAGGTTCAAAGCATGAAGACTCCAAGACAATCTCCGGTTGCTGATTTAGTGCTTTAAGACGTGGATCACATTGGAGAAGTTTCTCAAAATGTCTATTTAACAAACCCTGATGGCACTGTAGGAAATGCCTCCTGCAAGGTAGTAGTACCAAGTTTAACTAAGCATTCTGAAGTACCAACTTTAACCATGTATACAGGAAAGTAATGAAAGTTAAAAAGAAGCATGATTCATAAAATGTAAACAAACCTAAACGCTTGATGTTTCCGGGTAGTAGATGTCTCTAGTATGCAGGATTTAAATTTATTATAAATATATTTCTCCAACAAGAAAACTTATTCTTTATGCTTATACTAACTCCCTCTTGGCGCATGGCAGTAACAAAATTCGGTAGTGGTGTCTCACATTCACCACATACATTTCGACATTGGTGAGCCGTCTCTTGGCAACATATGGGGTGATCTTGGGGAGCATTGTAATTGTTTAAAAAAAAAATTGGAGGAAAGATTTATTTTTTGCAATATTTAAGCGTGTTTATATCTATCTGACTTTAAATCTATTATTATAAGTACATACTCGTGTTTTATAACGTGGTAGGAAATGTTATGATGTCTAACCCATACTTTTTTGGTGGTGGTAATAAATCATCAGGTGTCTCCTTTTCTACGCCTTTCTTTGGCGTGGTGGGAAGCTAGTCTAGCGCACTATATGCGGGGATGACGTCAGATAGAAATTTATTAAAAAAAAAAGATAGAAGAAGGGATGAAGTGCTTAAGTCGTCATGTTAAATTTTCTTTATCTCAAATGTGAATCTTTATCTTCAATTTTTTATCATGTCTATCACGATACGTGGCAAATGTGACGAGTATATGAATTGATCAATCTTATTTATGTTAAACATGAATCTTATGTATTGATTTTTACATCATATCTGATTTATCTTTATTAAGTGTTATGATATCATTATTTAATTTCATCAAAACTCTCTTAATGTTATATGTTGTGTGCTTAACATAAAGCTTGAAATACATAGAAAATAATATCTATATGACGTGGCATCTATCGTGAAGACATCAAAATAGAAAATTATTAGAAAGGAAACTTACAATCATGTGACCTGAAACACACTGAGATTGAAGAGCAGAAACTTTGTGATATAAAGGAGAAAAGGTAGGAAATGTAAGGATTTTTGTGAAGGGAAATTCTCTTATTTATATCTTTCTGCTTCCTCATTACTTTTATGTCACGTATATTAAAGTTCGTCTGAGAATCATCTAAATTATTTGATTTAATGCATTCACGTCGCACATAATGGTATTAATGAGATCACTCACGTCATTATCACTTGCATAAAAAAAAGGAGGAATGGATTTAAAGAAAAATAAACTCTTTTTGTCTATCTTCTTAATAAAATTTAATGGATCTTGATTTGTCATAAAACTCGTATAAGGAGGTGAATTTTAATTGATCCATGTCTCTTTTAAATGACATATGATATCTACTTCATCTCTTTCTCTTTTCCCTTTAAGAGCTTGCATATGGATCATGGTATAATGGGCCTCAAAATAATTTATTTTTATATACCTTCTTGATTTGTGACATAAAAGGAATTTTTGGAAACAACATTCATATCGTCTAAATAAAGGCCTATGTTTATCTTGGATCCATTATTTACCGTGATCAAATAGGAAATAATTTATTTCATATATCATCGATTTATGATAAAGGTGGATTTTTGGCCAAATAATATGCATATCATCCGATGAAAAGAAGTCATGTTTGGTTTACTTACGTTTGATCGAATAAGACGTAATTTATTTCAACCCATACTCTTGATTTGTGACATAAAGGAGTTTTAATAATATTATCATATTTATGAAAATTTAAAATGTTTGGTCTATTCATACGTTTGATCGAATAGCTGATAATTTATTTCATATACCTTTTTTGTGACAAGAGGAATTTTTGGCCAAAATAATATAAATATCGTATTTCCGATGAAAAGAAGTCATGTTTATTACCTTACATTTGATCGAATAGCTGAACATAATTTATTTCAGTATATCATTGATTTGTGACATAAAAGGGGTTTTGGTAAAATAATATACATATCATATTTCCAATTAAAAAACTAATCATGTTTGGTTAATTAAATTACGTTTGATCGAATAAAACGACATAATTTATTTATTCGTATCCTGATTTGTTCGTAAAAAAGGGATATTTTTATTACATCTGATTGTAATCTTCAAATAAATAATAGTCTTTATCTCTTATGACATTTACTTAATCAAAAGCTCAAAGTATTCAATGATTTATCCTATTACTGGCGATTTGAATGTTAGCTAAATAATGTTAAATATTATACCCAGATGAATATCAATCTACGTATCTTCACATCCGATTTGATCTTTGACGTAGTTAACAAAAAAAATGTATTAAAACCTAAACTCATTGAGCCATATTTCAATTGGACATTTAATGTATGACATTTTAAAAGAAACGTATCTGTATGTATGTTGAAATGTAAACAATAGTTAGATATAAAGCGAAAAAAGAAACGAATCTTATCTTGGGTTTGTCTTGAGGGTCAGTTAACAAACTCAAAATCAAAATTCGACATATAAACTCCAACGACATTCTATGTCTGTTCCCGAATATCCGGTATATGTTGGAGTAATTACTAAAGTAATATAAAGCAGATATTACACCGGTTTGGCCTTGGTAGTTAACAAAACTCAAAAAAATTTGACATATAAAACTTCTTAGGCATCTTGTCATCATGTACAAAATTTTCAAAAGAGCAGATCTTTACATGTATTTGAAGTAATTACTTAGTCAAATACAAAAAGCGTATCTTCTGCCCGGTTTGGTCTTTAGTCAAGTTACAAACAAAATCAAAATTTGACGTAACTTCAACATTAACATCTTAATATACATGTGATTTTCAAAGGATATTCATATGCGTGAAGTAATTATTAAGATAAATACAAAAGAAGATCTTACATACCGGTTTGTCTTGGACCGAGTCGTTAATAACAAAAATTTGATATTATAAAAATTTAATTAATAATATCGAAGTTAATTATCATATAATATAAGATATGAATGTCAATTAGAAACTACAAAATTCTTCGAGAAAGAAAAGTCTGAGCATCATACATGTTAGAGAAAGCAAGGTTTTGAAAGATTATCTTCGAGATAATGAATTTACGATTCTGTGCAGGATAAAGTAAAAGTCATCAATTGATATTAAGCACTATGATGAAGGATAATTATAATTAAAATTTCATGATAAATGATCATATATTCAAATCTAAAATCAATAAAATGATCAAAATTCAAAAAAATAACAAAAATATAAATAAAAAAATGAAATAAATTATTTAAATTAAAAACTTAAAAAAAAAAAGTCAATCGCATTTGTTTGTCTTGGTGTAATTAAGAAAACTTTTACTTAGTGTAAATTAAATCATACCTTCTCAAATATTCAAAGCACGTGGGGCGTGTCTCTGTCCGTGATTTTCGCGATATAACCTTACATAAATGACAGTTCTGACACGAGCCTCCGGTATTTGTTCGATATAAGCACTAAATTGTACTATGTTCCACGATGCTTTCAGGCTGTGAAATGTAGAATGTATTTAGTTAGAAAAAGTCATGTTAGCTAAGGTTGACTTATATTTGTCCCTTGACAAACTCCACTCAGAGTCTACAAGGACATCTTGAATGAACTTCGTGTGTTCGACGATCCTTCGTCAGTTGGGATTACCTCCTCACATTGCAGACAGGGGTGCGGCCGGGGATGAAAACCATGGGATCTAGATCGGGCGTCATCGTTCCCCACAAAAGTTTTAAATTAAAATAATAAATTTAAGTTCTAAACTCATCATTCTGATTATATACTCGTTCTTTACGATTCATTTAGTAGCTAATCGAAGAAGTGCTCTCGGTGGGAGGGTAATTAACTATAGAACTGTTATAGAAACCCACCAGATATAAAAAAGTTCTCACCAAATGAGCAAATCTCTGGTAGTGTTTTATCTATTCATCTAGCCCATTATCTTAAACAACTCTTTCTTTTGTTTTCCAAAAGAGGTGATGTAATTTTTGGATCCTCAGTCGCGAGACTACAAGTAGAGCTTGGGGGAAATAATGCAAACAAAATGAGGGAGAAGGGGCTCATTTGGCTGAGAGATGGAGACCGAACGAGAAGAGGAAAGACTGCGTGCTCTCTTTTTTTGTAGGATGGGGCCGAAGCGAGTATTAGAGGCACTTCCCGATTGGCGCGCGTGAAACCAATAAGGGATATTGGTATTTAATTGGGTTAATAGGAAGCAAGGTTAGATAAATTAAATAGGGTATTAAGAGATTTAAGCAATCATTACTCATTTTGATTAGTATTTTATTAGTAATTTTGCCGCAAATTAGATGAATTACCCCGTGTGATTAACCTAACGATATGGGTATCAATTTCAAGTGATTCCACTGTGTCAAACACAACGGCGATGTCTATTTCGCGATCGGAGATCACTTGCGACTTCGATGATAATCAAAGCGAAATCAAAGCTTAAATTGTGCAACGTCACATTTAAATTGCTCAACATTCGCATAGACTTTGTCGAATTGATTGTGGACGGTATCGTTTGAAAGATTTTGACGTTTGATGGCGCTTTCGATTCCGAGCAATTTGGACGTCGTCGAGAGCCTCGACAACCTCAATATTCATTAAAATTTGAATTTAATTAATTGATCAGTTATTGATTGATCCGATATTTTTCATTTAATTAATTTTGATATTTTAAACACAATTACAAAGCCAAATTTTCAGATCGAGATGATTTTGATCGAATCAATCACGATTAGGGAGTTTTAACTTCCGATCATGTGGTGTTGCTATCGATTTTTATAGATTTTGTTATATATGCTTATTTTGAATTATGACACATACTTGTAGGTCAACAATAGTCAGTGAGAAAATCGCATGTGGACCACTCAAGAAAATTTTACTGATTTAACATTATTTAACACCACACCCTAAGCACATATCATGTCCATGTTGAGTATTGAATGATGGAATGAAATAAAAGAAACTCTGTGCAAATAATTGGAACAATCCACATACAAAATTAGATCTAACAAGCATTCAATTAGCCACAAATAATCTTATTCATTTAGTCAATAATAATCCATTAATGTAGTATGAATCCCTATTTATTAAACATAAATCTACAAAAATAAGGCTAAACTTTAAATGCAATCTAATCCTATACAATCCCAACAAACTTGAAAAGTTACCTATTCTAATCTAAAAAAAACATAACACCTAGTAATATAACTCAAATAAAAAAAAGAAATTCAGCCAGAAACATAAATGGGCTAAGGATAGAAAATGAGTTTGATTCAATTTTATTTTAGCCTAGTTTAACTTATGATGATTGGATAGTACCCACTTGGGCTTTCATAGTTTATTTATCCTTATTTGAAGGCTTATACTACATCAACTCACAAAAGGTGCAAAGAACTCTCCTTTAGAGAGTTAAAGTCATCCAGTGGTGTTCAGAGCCCATTTCTGCAATTCTTCCTTGGTCATCTAAATGTCACTTGAAGGTATTCCTTTCCACCTAACAAAAACTTTATGCTCTGCATTTCTTTTAAATATCAATTACATTTAAAATGATAGGCTCAACATCCAAATAATCAAATGAAACGAGCATGCTGCATTCCATGGAACATGTAGTTATGATTAAAATCTTTCCTTTAGAAAAATCAACAAGTAATTGTCGAGATCTCAATATGAAAAATACAAAATAGGACTAATAAACATATTAGGGGGATAACCAGAAATTTAAGCATTAGAAATGATTTTCTTCACAAACCATTAATTACGCTTTTCTTAAATATGGTCAGTGTGAAAACCATTTGGGATATATGAATCATGGCAAATCCACCATTATTATATACTTTGAGCATTTCTCTTAACATTTACAACATCTTTATTTATTATGGAATTTATATGTTTTCAAATGATGTAGCAAAATTAGAATTTGTATTGGTAAAAGGACAAGATCCAATTTTGAATGGTTGGTAATGGATTTACATATAATGCTATGTTAGAGAAATTCAACAACAAAAAGATGGAGGTCCTAAATGTAGACTTTGGCAACCAAATAATTTAATAGATGATTTAAAACCCAAAATGACCCCTGACTATATAGATGAGGAACTAACTTAAAAAAAATATAAAATTGAGAGACTACATTTGCCACAAATAAATAATGAGGAGACTCTCTTAGGATTTATTTCTTTGATAGATTTTCAAGACTTCTATTTACTACTTCAATCTAAAGAATGTTGAAAACTTATTAACAATATTTATTAAATCTTTCAAAAAATAAGAACAATACTAACATTCATATCAGATACTATGGAATTTGCTAACTGATATATCCTAAATATTCCTCAAAAAAAAGTTTTATAAAATAAGAAGTATCAATAGTCTTGGAGCATGGGGTGAAATGACTCTTTATAAAGAATTGACCAACTACCATTATTATACTATCATGGCCATGAATAAGCCTAGGTAATCCCAAATTAGATCGATAGGTAAATCAACCTAAGGGTCAACATTGTTTAACAGCATTTCCTATATGCATGCAAAATGCTAACAATCCTAGTAATATTCTTTCTTACTAAAGGCTAATAAGACCTACACTCAAACAATTGTAGTGTTATCCCAAGCAATATTACCTATCATGCCACTAACATACATTAAGATATTTTTATGTTTTCTAATCAAATCTTTTAGGTCTACCTCTACTTTACTAACATAAGCCAAATCTAATACATTAACTCACCTAACTAGGTCATTGAACGATAGATGTTTTATGTGACCAAACCATCTAAGTAGACTCTCTCTAATCTTATTTGCCACTGGAGCTACTTTAACCTTATTACATGTATATTCATTTCTCATTTTGTCTCTAAGCATAAAGCCACTCATCCACCTAAGTATCCTCATCTCTATAACACTTAATTTTATGTTTCTCTTTTACTAGCCAACATTATGCACCATAAAACATTGATCTCATCGCCATCTTGTAAAATTTTTCTTAAGAGTCTACACAGTAATTTCCTATCACACAAGCCTGATGTATTCCTCCACTTCAACCATCCAACTAAAATTCTACATCCTCATATATATCATAATCACTTTGAACACTAGACCCGAAATATCTAAAACAATAACTCTTTTTAATGACTTAATCACCTATTGTCACCACTCCACCATTAGATCTTCTATAACTAAAATTATACTCTATGTATTTGATTTTAGATCTATTCAAATAAAAGTCTTTAGACTCTAAGGTTGACCTCAATGTTTTAAAATTATTCTTGGACTCCATCTCTAGTCTTATCATCAAAAAGAATATCATCAACAAAAACCATACAACAAGGTACATCCTCTTGTAAATGTCTAATAAGGACATCCAAAGCTAAGCTAAAAAGATATGGTCTTAAAGATGGTCATTGATGTAATCCAACTGAAATAGAAAACTGTTTAATTAATCCTCCTTGTGTTTGAACACAAGTGACAACTTCAATATACATATCCTTAATGACTTGTATATAAGTATTATTAACCCCCTTCTTTTCTAGAACTCTCCAAAGCATTCTCTTGGAACTTTATCATATGCTTTCTTTCAATCAACAAATATCATATGAAGATCCTCCTTACTCTCTCTATACTTCTCCATTAAACCTCTCAACAAATGCATATCATCTATAATAGACCTACTCGGCATAAATCCAAAACTGGTTTTGAGAAAATTTTGTATCTCTCTCATAATTTTAATGTATGACACATTAACTTAATTCCTCTATAATTTGTACACACTTGTGTATCACTTTTATTCTTAAAATTGAAACCAATAAACTCTTTCTCCACTCATCTGACACTTTTTTAGTCTTTAAAATAATATTACAAAGATTTGCAAGACAAAATTCCTTGATCTCCTAAACATTTTCACACTTCCAATGAAAAATCATCAGGTCATACTGCTTTTCCACACTTTATTTTATAAAAACACCTTTGATGTCAACAGTGTAGTAACAACATATAGAATTAAACACTCTAACACAAATCCTTTTTGAACTAGTTTATCTACTTATATTCAAGCTCAACTTGTTAGTCGGGATTCAATATACAATAGAGTAACTGTCATAACAATGAACACAATTTTAAATCAATAAAATGTAAGATACCCCGCAAAAAAAAGAGCTTATTAGGCAATTCATAGTAGCTATGTAATCATAGCCAACAAATAGTTCTCAAACATAGAACTTATAGGTATGAATACTAAAATATCCTCTGAAGGACCTTTCAACCAAAACAAAAAAAAAAAACCTAGAAGTGGATTACAATATGATTTAAGTAGTGGAGACATTGTTCAAAGCATCAAATGGTTTTGTAGAATCAAAAGTAATTATAAAACAACTAGTAAAAGTTAAAGTCTAGCCTAGGGATTTGACTAGTAACAATCTTCACATCATATTTAGGCTTTGTGGCTGCTTAAATGAAAGCTCAATAATCTTAACAAAAAAATAAATGAATATAGGTACCATCAAATTTTTAAAAAATAAGCATTTTCTAGTCCATACCAACATCCATGTATAAAGTTATGGGCAACCTAAGAGAATATGAACAACATCTATGGAATAGACATCATACTAGACCTTGTTTTTGTAGCTACCCATAGGAATAAGAACTAGAAAACACTTAATATCAAGAATATTTGTTCACCTAAGCTACACGGAAAAGATAAGATATGATTACACTCTTATGCTTTTAAGTTAACTCTACATAAAGTTGCTTTTCGAATGACATTTATGGAACTCCCACCATCAATAAAACAAATTGCATACTTAGGAAAATACAAATATGTTTTCAATCATCAAAAGTAGTCTAGGTCATAAACATGTAACTTATAACATGCAATTATGTTTGGTTGTCATCAAAACCCTAAATATCCTTAGTTAAAAGTTCACAATCAATCACATCCTCAAACTAACTCTCTTCTAACTCAATAGAATTTGGATTTTGTCAATCCAAAGAAAAATTAATTTGAGGCAATATTTTGTCAAAGTATTAATTGTTTTACCCAGTACACATTCTCTTGTTTTGTATTTAAGATTTATAAACCTAACTTTGATCATTTAAACTTATTGGAATAATGGTTAATTTAGTATGAAACAAAAAATTTCAGCTTGAATATAAGTGATTGATGGCCAATTAGATTGTGGTTGTAAAGTGTGTGATGAAAGCTTATAATATTTTTCTAATTCAAAAGCTTTGTGATGGTATCCTCAACATAATAAGGATATAAATGCTCTTCTAATTTAGGTCAGAGTCAAAGCCATTAATAAAATTAGTAGTCAATTGCCAATCACCTTCAATAATCTTATAGCTTTATACAAGCTCCTCAAAACAATCAAGGTAATCAATGACAGATTGAGAAACTTGTCTACAACTTAAAAAAACCTCAAAATCTACAACTTAAAAAAACCTCAAAAGATGTCTTTTATGATGGAATGGTAAATACTATTTGCCTTAAAATCTCTTTCATCTCAAGTATTGACAATAGCAGCTCCCTATAATTCAATATCAAGGTAAATGTTATCCAATATCATATAACTACTTTTAACATATCTATTTTAGCAAATTTGACACAATGCAGTCACCCACCCCATAAAAGAGAAGTCATTTGTTTCAAATCCATACCGATTTAATAATCTAGGTAATGAAGACCCTTGCATGCAGGTGAATTCTGAAGTAGTCTATGGCTAATAGAAGATTCAGTGTAGTAGTTGGTCTGCCTATGTAAACATATTTTCCATCATTTTGTCAAAATGGCTACCTCAGTCTCTAACCATTGATGCATTGTCAAATTTCAATTTCTAAAGAAATGACTTTTATCATTATTAATCAGGCTATTAGTGATTTCTCTTTAAATTGATTGTTTTGGACAAGAAAGTCATTAAAAATTAACATGCAACCAATAATGTAGTAATATACATGTAAAACTAAATGGGATATCTAAACGATAATGCAAATTAATTACAAGGATACGCCTAATAAATACTGGCATGCAATCATCATTCTCGCAATAAAATAGAGGGCACGGGACAGCTCACTTTTTTCTTAAAAGAATACCATTGATTTATTCATAGCAACTAATATTGAGGTTGCACCATTAAAGTTAGCAAAAAAAAGGTTAAAATTGGGCATAAAATGGAGGGCACAAGATGCATTTATCTGATTATTGATTAAAAAGAATGAAATCATCAACAAGAAAGTGGATAGACCAAATGGAACATTAGTTACAAGTAGAGAACAAGACTTACAAAATATAGGGTTAACACCCCATTTAGCACTAAATAGACATCAATATAATAGTAGGATTCATAAAGCCAGCTCAAACTAGCCGGGTTAAGGTTAATTATGATAAATTACTGCCCATTTATCTCAATGTCACTTGTGAATATAGATTATGAATTACGAATTACTATATCTAGTTGTAAAGAAACATGACTTACTTGTGAATACTTGCTTGCCCTCCAGTAAAATCTGAAGTTGCCTGCCATAGTGTATGCTTTCTTGGTTGAGGATTGGTTTCTCTGAAGAAAGAGGTCTAGCAAGCTATTACAAAATCCTTTTTACAATTACTTTCAATACCAGTTGCCCAGCCATTTTCAATCTTGTTCTTCAGTCCACCATCAAGAACCTCCCAGACAAGCTTATGTTTTGCATAGTAACACTTTGCAACTAAATCACCTTCGTACCTTGAAGCATACTACTTAACTAGATCGATTAGACGTGGGATAAACGTATGATATAGTTGAAGAATAAAAGAAAACTAGACAATTCAACTGCATAAGAACATTAAAAAGTTCAGTATCAGCAGTTTCCCTCCCTTGTAAGGGACCATGTACAATATACGGTCAACTTCAATTTCAAATCTAAAAACGGAAGAGCATTTGCTTCAATGTATGTAGGTTTAAAAACCAAATTCATTTTATAGTAAGAAAAAATGAATAATAATGGAACAGTACTACAAAAACATGGGGAAAGTTACTTCAGCACATAGTGCAGTTTCACTAAAATAATTGCTAAAAAGGGCATACCCAATGCATTAAACTTCCATCAATAAACGGTCTAGAAAGGGGTTTGACATTTTTTTACCATCGTGCATTGCTGAGATATTGTTTTATGACTTAACCTCATAGCCTCCAAATCAAAGTGTAAGGAACCTACCATGCCACTGCTCTTAGCCCAATCACATTCTAACAATAATCAATGTTAAAAATACATTAGCATTTAATAGCATTATTTTTTTCCCCAAATCAATGATTGGTTAGTTGTATATTTTCCTCAAAATTAAAGCACAACTTTTGAAAACAGGCTTCCCGAAAATAACTAGTAACATCTTCGTTTTACTTGCATCTTTACCCATACTTATCATATCATCTGCTGATTAAGAGTTGGTGGTGCTATCATGGATTTATTGAGACAACATCTGCAATTGTAACTTACAACACTAATATACATCACAAACAAACCAGTCTGCAAAAAGGCCAGATGAACAAATACCTAAAAGAGGGATTCAAGACTGGGAAGATGAAAATTGTATCATTAGCTTTCAATAAGATGTATGGTGTTTGACCCATATCATCAAATCTGGCCCAAAAATAAGCCAAAGTATCCTTGCAACTTTAGTAAAGAAATTTTAATATTACAACAATTTCAAATATTAACCTTCACAACAAGAAAATCTCTTAAATATCAAACAACACGGTTAATGCCTAACATAAGAAACACTTATTGCCTTCATCACATTACTACAAAGCGGTCACCTCTGGCTAAAAAATCTGCCATAATCAGCTTTCATACAAGTTCTGGTTAAGTATTTTTCTTCTTATTAGCAAAGGGTTGATGGTTGGCTAGTCCTCGCACTACATACTTAAAAAGTATATGTTTCCAATCAAAAATAGGATGACATGCATAAATAAAATTTGCATAATAAAAAATGTTAAATTGAAAAACTTGACCAAAAAGCATATATATGGCATCTATATAAACAAAGCCCTTTAGCTTTATGTTGTTAAGTTGATTGAGTGAAAGCCGAAACACATGATATATACAAAGAAGAATATTAGTAATTACTTTTGGATTTTGAGATAACCGCAAGTTTCTTGTAAGCCGGGCTAAAAACTCATCATGATTCACATAAATATGTTTTGATGTGTTTGTGCATGGATGTATATGGGGGTTAAGACAATTTGCTGGTGAATGGATTATTTGGTATCTTGTTTTCATTTGGTTGTAGGTAAGGTAGAAAGAAGAATAGACTAGATGACCAAGTTTGTTTGGGGAACTTGGGGAGTAGTTATAGCGTAAGAGATAAAATCAATGTTGAGAAGTTAAATAAGGTTTATGGTAGAGGGCTTTGGATTTTGTGAAGTAATGTAAGCAAGTGAGAGATTATCTGTCATCTAAAGGAAAAAAAAAAAGTGAAAAAATAGCAGTGATTTGCATGGATCTACAACAGAGATGATATATAAGTCAAAAAAAAAATTTATTATTTTATAAAACTGACATGTGTACTATGAATTTGAGCATCGAACAATAAAGAAATCATTGATAGTCATGTTAAGCATACATACATTAGAAGGTTAAGATGGGCACGTGGCAAGCCCAAGAAATCTTATCTTTAATATTTAATAACATTGTTTTAGGCTTTAATTATACTATGTGACTCTTATTTTGTGTCTAATTTACCTTAGCCTAATATCTTGTGATGGGCAAGCTTGTGTGTGATATGGTACATGTGCTCCTTTTATCTTCAATAAATTGGGCCAATGCCCTTACTTACAAAATAAAAACATGTTACAGAATACAAATATTGATTGAGGAGTGATTATGTTATAGAGATGATGGAAGCAACAGTTACAAAAGAGAAGGTTGTGAAAAATGGAGTTAGGAGATTTGCCTTGAGTATGTATAACACAAAGGAAGAAGATGCACCTATTAGATAAGGTTATAATATTAATGCTAAAAGATAAGGGAAATGGAGGAGATGCAGGTAATATGGATAAAAGTTGCTCAACAAAATAAATTTAACAGCACGTGAAACATATAGCTAAAATAAATGGAAAAAGTGAAGAGTAACCAAAGTAAATGCAAGTGATGTGGTAAATGCCAAGTACACAAAATAAATTTAAGAGCACGAGAAACACATAGCAAAAATAAATGGAAAAAGTAAAAATTAACCGAAGTAAATGCTAGTGATGTAGTGATGATGAAGATAATAGCACAAGTCAAGAAACAACGATATACTAAGTACAAATAATAACGGGAAATAAATTCTGCAAAATGAATGTAAATATAAGTAAAACGAGCAATCACCATTGAAGAAGATTACTAGAGAAGGAATTTTTAGCAACTATAAAAATATATACTTATTAAATGGGCATCAAATGTTAACGGAACTAAGAGAGGGTAAAAGGGCAGTTGGTGATAATGATCTCGATCAGAGCAAAGTAGTTTGATACCCTATTTGTGAAACAACATCATAACCAACTTGACAAAACAAACTTGAATAGTGGTGAATAGAATTTATTAGTCTTTCGTAATAATTGTATCTTTCCATACAACGGGCACAACAGAAATGGTAAATAGACAAAAGCAATATGCCTCTAGTACTTGAGCTGATTGACTAATTATTGAAACAAAAATTTATTAACTCAATTTGATAAGCATTAATGAGCTAATGACAAGAATAACATAGATTAGTATCATATTTTCCATTTTCAGACCTTGTGTTTTATTATGGCATGATTCTCTTTTCTGATTTACACTGACCCAAAAAAGTTGGTAAGGCTAATGATTCTATTTTATGAATTTAATAGGGAGTCCTCTTCTAAATGACGGGATGTTAAAACTCATTATTGGATTAGAAAGAGGGATAGGATTAAACGAAATGTTGCTTAGAGTTAAGTTGATCTCCATGCTTAATTCACTTGTATCATGATCGAATGAATTGAAAATCACAGAGAATAATGGATGACGTTTGAAGCATACATAAACCAAAGTCAAGACATGTCAAACCAATTGAATCAACCATCACATATTCCACAAAAAAATCTTCGTTAAAGAGCCTTACAACAACAACAAATCTTTATCCCACTAAATGGGGTCAACTATATAAATCCTTTGTCTCCATTGTGTCCTATTATATGTCAAATTCTCATTTAATTCACATATACTAAGATCATTTTTTATACATCTTAACCATGTTAAAGAGCCTTAAATGTCAAAATTGCTTAAAAAGGATATCCATATTGTTTGTCTCACCGCATGATGATAAAGGCAGAAAATCTTCCTAAACTACCCAAAATAAAACCTATTTGCAAAATGGACTGCACTGATACGTCTAAAGTATCAAAATCTCCAAGAAAAATACCTCCTGCAATCAATTGATCATACACAAGAAAAAAATAGGCGAAACTACTATCGATTAAATGTCAAAACTTAATAAGATAGCCATACTATCAACCAAGAAAGTCATACCTGAAAGGAGTTCTAAAAGAATTAAATTAATCTAAAAAATAAGACACTATTTTTTGTAAAAATAAAAGTGATAATCACTTATCAAAAAACATAATCTTCCATTCAAAAATAAAGCAAATACAATTAAAGCATCACTAATAGCTTGCTTGAAGCAAAGATTTATAACTATTCAAATCAAAGGCGTAAATGTTTTTTCAAATATTCGCATAAAAGTGATATCTAATGAAAAGCAACCATTTTATAAAGCTTCAACTAACCTCAGACATGATTGATAAGCAGATGCAAGATAAATTTTATCTTTAGATTGGTGACTGAAGTGTGCAGATATATTTAAAAAAAATTCTAACCTATCACCTTCAACCTACCCCATATAAATTTATTATTACCATTTACCTAACACCATCTACCTAATCTTTATATAAACTTGTTACCTACCACTTCTAAATGCTATATAAAAAAATAGTTGCATTACATTAAGGATCATCTCACAACCACATGCAAGAGAGAGAGAGAGAGACAAAATGCAGAGAGGGTGAAGCTTTCAACCATAACAGGGAGGACCTCTTCCATCAAAAAAACAAAAAGCGAAAAAATCTGTCACAACAAAGGGGTGGTGAGGAACAAACTTTCATAGTAGAGAAGAGAAAATAAGAAAATAATAACATCAACATCTTATTCTTTATGTTCAACCCTTACCATCATACGTCTCTCATTCATCAACATTGATATATCATCCTAAAATATAATTAATCGAGCATGAAACTTGAAGCAACATATGTGTTAGAATCTTTTGGAATTAAATTCACGATCGTCTAAACTCAAATTTTAACAAATTTAT
This sequence comes from Cymbidium sinense, assembly GCA_021442155.1. Taxonomy (NCBI): domain Eukaryota; kingdom Viridiplantae; phylum Streptophyta; class Magnoliopsida; order Asparagales; family Orchidaceae; genus Cymbidium; species Cymbidium sinense. Next base: position 18,541,425 of record CM038233.1, on the reverse strand, counting down.
AATTTAATTGAGCATTTCGATGAGACAAACTCAACGACAGCAAAAGTGATTTGCTTTAGATCCAATTGACCTCAGATCAATCACTTGTATAATTAAAATCTTTGAAGGATCAAATGATCTTTGAATCTGATATATAATTAAATCGAGCAGCTTGACAAAAGAAATCCAACGACCTCAAAATCACTCAAATTTAGGTCATAAAAATAATTAAATGCTAAAAATAATGATTTATAATCAAAGGATTCAATACGGATCATCCGATGGAGTGTTTGAAATTTTAGAACTATATAAAAAGAATCATAGTCTCGACATGAATGAGGGAAGCTAAGAACTAAGCATAAGAGTTTGAAGTTGACCACCACCACTAACTGTCACTAATACTCGTGACTGTTATCGCCCGACCACCACATACAATTGTTGTGGCTTTATTTTTAGGCAATTATAGCCTAACTTTTGTATAAACAAGCATTTCAAATTTTATAACTTTATCTTCTTTAATAAGGAAGAATAATGAAATTTAATAAATTCAAATATATAGTGGATGTTCTAATTGGGCTAGGCCTAATGATTTTTTTCCTTTTTGAGTTTTCCACCTAAAAAAATTGCTTTCTCACATCACTTTTACTTGTGTATGTGCTAAATATTCTTATTGAGCTAAGACTTAATTTACACCTGATTCTGTGATTTTCAACACAATAGTTTAGTGTCATCTATGGGAAGCATCCTTAACATACTTCTCTAATGATTGAAAATTAGTCTTTCAATCAAGGACAACATCATACTAGTGAAGACCATCCTAATTTAACATTAGAAAAATGCATAACTAAGATGCAAGGACGTCAATCTCAAATCCTTCAGCTCTTGATGAAAGTTGAGTAACAAAGGTACTATCACAACATCAACAAATAATGATTGCTCAACATATAGTCCTTATATAGCTCAATCAACCTACAATCTACTAACAACTCAAAAAAATTTTGATAATGATTTATCTTTTAAGTTTTATTTTCTTATAACAAATGATATTACATTTTTCTCTTACAAAACCCGGAAAGCTAGCAATGAATAAGGCTCTCATTAGAAAGACCTCATTAAACAAGAGATAGACACAAACTCCACTAATAAATCATGAAAAAAACACCAAGAAAGCCTCAATGGAAAACTAATAATGAACATGATCCTTATGAAACACTCCCGAGGGAACAAGTGATTGACAGGATCTGCACTCATAAAAAATTTTAAAAATAAAATCTTAAAAAATACAAATGCATCAAAAACTTCAGAAAGTAAAAGCCTCAAAAGATACAAATATGTCAAAAATTACAGAAGACTTAAGTCAGAAAATACAAAAAATCTCAAAAAATGAAAAACTAAAAGATCAAGTACATCAAAAATCTTAGAAGGCATAGACATCAAAAAAATATAAATACATTAAAAACCTCAAAAAGCAAAAAGTCTCAAAAGATATATGTACATTAAAAATCTTAAAAGACGTAAGCACATTAAAAGTCTCAGAGGGTGAAAGCCACCAAAAGTTAGGTATACCAAAAACCTCATAAGACTAAAGTTTGAAGATATGTATATTAAAAACATCGAAAACTAAAAATCTCATAAAATATAAATACATTAAAAACCTTTAATGGCTAAAAGCATCATAAAGTGCATGTATATCGATTTTAGAAGATAAAAAATGTAATAAGATAAACAAGATAAACAACATCAAAACTTAAGAAGACTTAAAAGTCTCAAAAGATATGAATACATAAAATCTCAAAAGACTAAAAAACCTCAAACGATACATGTATATTAAGAAACCTCAAAAAACTAAGGGCCTATTTGGGATCAATTTTGTTTTGTGTTTTTTATTTTTTATTTTTTATATTATTTTTAAAAATATGTTTGTTTGATATATTTTATGTGTTTATATTTTTTTGTTTTCAAAAAAAAATAACATTATTTTTAAAAACACTCTAAACACCTTTTAAATATTTTGAGTGTTTTCAAAAATAATAATAACCACCAAACATGTTTTACTTTGAAACAAAACATAAACAAAACAAAATAAAAACATAAAACAAAAAATAAAAAATAAAAGTGATCCCAAACAACCCCTAAAAGTTTCAAAAAATATAAGCACATCAAAATAACATAAAAGATTAGAAAATCTCATAAAATACATATATGTCAAAAATCTTAGAAGGCAAAGGCCTCAAAAATTCAGATAAATCAAAAACATCAAAAACTAAAAGCCTTAAAAGATATATATACATCAAAATCCTCCAAATATATAAGCCTCAAAGGGTATAGTATTTTTAACTAAAAGTATCATGCTCTCAATGGAGGACAAAAACTTAAAAGGCATAAGATAATACCCTTGGTAGAGAAGCACTTCAGCCTAAAAAGATGATACATATCATCTATCCATGATAGTATCGAACCTTTATATAGTGAATGAATGCATTCTGTGAAGGGGATTATACACCGCAATGGGTATCTCTTATAATAGAAAATTTGAGAAAGAGTGAATTATCGCCTCCCCAAGAGGGTATTTATAAGTGTGAGGGTGACAATCAAAAGGTCTAATATTCTTAAAATTTTTAATAAAATTTTAAAATAATAATAAATTTAATAATATATGAAATTAAATAATAAATAAACAAATAAAATAAAATACTTAAAAATTTTATATATATATATATATAATAAAATAAATTTAAAAAATAAAAGAGGGCATGCTGGGAAAAATCCAATCTCCATGACCATTATGTCACATCTGTGCTAATTAAACATCATATATACATATACATACACATAGGTGTGTGTTATTATTTCAAGCTAAAATGAGCCGAACGGAGAGCTATTCATATTCAACTCATTTATAAATTGAGCTTTAAATATTTGTTCATGTTTGATTCATTTACTTAACATTCAAATAAGGCTAGCTTAACAAGCGGTTTAAACGAGTTTTTTGATAATTATCAAAATATTTAATACAATCTGTCTGATTGAACATTTGAAATTTTAACTAAAATTATCAAAATGCACCTCCAAAACTCTAAATAGAACCAAATTCTCAACCTACATACAAGAAGACAAAGATTAAGCCTGAGAGACTGAAGCCAACCACCACCACCACCACCAACTATCAATAACCACTACTAATAGTTTTCATCACCATCACCAACAACGATTATAGCCTAATCAACACTAAACGATTGTACTAGCCTTATTTTTAAGTTGTTGTAGTCTAATTTTGATATAATATAAGAAAAATAAGCATTTTAAACTTTGGAACTCCATATTCTCTAGTCAAAAAGAATAATGAAATTTTATAACTTCAATCTATAATGAGTTATTTTGACTAGATTAGACCACTTGCTTTTTTCTCCTTATAGGATTTTCACATAAAAAATCTTGTTATCTCGCATCACTTCTATCTGTGTGAACTAGATATTCTTATTGAACTAAGACTTGATTTACACCCACTGAATTGTATCTTTGTTCTTATTCATATGAAATGTAATCACTCCATCTAAATTTTAAAGTTTAGTAAAATATTTTATCTTTGTGCAAACATGAAAGTATGTGGATCTTAACAAACTACATACACTTGATGTCCTATGTTTGAGATCATTGGTATTTATTCTCTATCTTCGTATAAGGTTTTGCTCAAAATTTTATTACTAATGTAACAATTAAGAGATAAAAATCAAATATTTATTGAAGGATTTTTATATGGTCTTAAGCAATCATCAAGAATGTGGTACATAAAGTTTAAAAATCACATGTCAAAGATAGAATTTTAAAAAATTGATTATGATGCTTGTGTTTATTACAATAATCCTTGAGTTTTAAAAATATTTTATCTACTTCAATATGTAGATGACATGTTTATTGCTAATGAAAGTGTAGTGGAAAATTCAAAAGTTGAAAGAATGCATGATTCTTAGATCTTACAAAAAAGATTCTTCAAATGGAGATGAAGAGAAATAGATTTCCCAAAGAACTAATTTAATCCCAAACTTCTTCCTTGAAAAGACTACTTAATAAGTTTGAAATGTAGTATTCAAAAATTGTTCTAACACCTTTGGCTCCACATATGAAGCTTAAGCAAACATCAGCTACCATCAAATGATAATGAAAGGATGTGCATGCTGTGGGTATCTAACCAAAATGCAATAGGCATCATTATGTATGAGATGGTTTGAAGTAAACCTAATTTGGAACATGATTTTAATTTGCTTAACCAATATATGGCTAATCTAGGTAAGAATTATTAGGAGGCAATGAAATGGATTCTAGGGTATCTTAATGGAACAAATGTGTGATATGCATGTGTTGCTCCACATGAAGATATAGTTAATGGGTACATAGATTTTAATTTGCTGCAAATATGAACACCAAAAAATCATTGACTAACTTAGTGTCTAAAGCCTTCTGAAATATAATCAAACAGAGATCTTATTTGCAATTTGTGGTGGATCCAACTACTATAGAATAAAAATATAGTTGCGTTTGCAGCTATTAAGAAAACTCTTTTGATAAAGGGGTTAATGTGTAAGCTACCCAATGAAGACATTTTACATACAACACCTATTTATTGTAAAAATCAAGGCATTGCATGTTTTCCCAAATTCATGTTCATCATGAACCAACAAAAATATGGATATGAAATTTCACTTCATCAAAGATCTACTAATCAAAAAACTAGTGAACATTATAAAAATCTCAATAGAACATAATTCAACAAATATGCTAGCTAACATAATGCTTACAAGCAAATTTCACCATTGTTTTAAGTCGTTGAATGTGATTTCACAAAAAACAAGTTTAATACTGAACAAAATGAGGATTGTTAGTATGATTTTATATCTATTGATATATGTTAGCTTAATGTTTATAACTAAGTCAGCTTATTTCAAATTTTTACAGTTTTTTGTCAATTATTAACTTTCTTGATTTCTCTTTGAATAGATTTTATGTGAAGTTTTGAAAGGAATTGTTCATCCATCACGTCTTATTCTTACATATACAATGCTAATACTTAACAAGGACGAACCAAAAGGCAATACTTAAAAGTGGATAAAAAAAGGCGCAAACTTTTAAACACTCAACCTCAGCTAGATTTATATAAACCACAACACTAAGTAAAAGCCAACTAAACATAGATGAAAGATCTGGTAATCACACACTAATTTGTATGCAATAATTGAAGAACAAAAATGGAAGGAGATGAAGAAGCTAACACATAAAAAACCACAACGAAGCTAAAATAATGTTTGTGATTTCACTTTGATGATTGGACACTTTCGGTGAATTGAAATTGGAAATGGAATTTTCATATAGCATTGAATTAGAAAATATTTGATAAAGAATTAACAGGTACAAAATTTTCAAATCTGACATCCAGAACAAAGAGGACAAATGATTAGACCTTAAGGGGAAAAATAACAAACTAGCTGGCCATGATAAATTCCATAAACATATTAGCACTCAAATACCAGTTGCATATGCTTATAATTAAGTCATAAGTTTGCTTCAAATCTTTCAAATACACATCTTGAAAGAATAATATGCATCACTAGGCATGTAGCATCCAATACCATTGGAGTAACATAACCTCAATACTTGGACAATCAAACTTCAAATTAATAGCTCATTATTGAAATTGTGGAATAAGGTAACAAAAAATATATCATTAAAAATATTAACTTAAAAACCTAAGAAAAACAGCTCCTAAGATAAAAGTAATCACTAATTTCCTTGTGTTCGGAGTACAATCAAAGTAAAGTTCCCTACATTGTATTCAATCCTAAACCAACATTTTGTTGGAGCAATTTAAAGGAAAAACTTATTATTCAATCCTAAACCAACATATTGCAGTTCCCTATGCAATATGTCAATGCTTCCAAATAAATGCAAACCTCGTCTTCTCATTTACAAAATAAAAAAAGAAAAAATTCAACTATTCTAAGCAGACTAATAAATGTATAATTTAATAAAAGCTGATCTTCCAAAAATAAGACGTACCATGAGATGTAGTTAGACAAATAATATATTGAACAAATCCGAAATATGAACTCTTCGAAAGCATCTCAAATGCAATTCAAAAAACAGCATAAAAGCAGTTCAAGAGAAGAAAATATATGAATAAAACTGCCTTCCTTACCTCCCAATTCCCAATCCTTAAAATGGAAGCAGGGAAGTTCGAGGCTTTCATCTTGTCAAGGCCACCTGAAACAGCTGTAGATTTCAGTTCCTTCTTTTTCCCAGTCTCTAGGCCTGAGCTTGCAGCAGATGACGTTGAAACAGAATTTTCCTGATATAGCCTCATCTGAATCATATCCAAGAAAGAAGGACTCTTCTTTAAGCGAAGACCCAGTGGGCTGGGCTCCTCTAGTGGATCATAAGCTGCTCGAGGTGGCATAACTAGCTTGCTTTCCAGCTGCTATAGGTCAAAACAGGGAAAGGAAAAAAGTATTCCAATTAACCTAAAAGGACGATTCGCACAACCACTCTTAAAATAATATCATATTTTTAGCAAAATTCCACCAAAAGGTGATATCATGAAAACAGAAAACGAAAAGCAAACAAGGATACGCAAACCTAAGAAAATAACATTAATCATGTTAATTTGCAATTAGAAACCAAACTTCACAGAAAAGCTACTTCAAGTATCCCATCCTCAACATGTACTATCTTCAAACGAAACACCTTTCACAACACCAAATTCCTAGAGACTGACTAACAAAGGAAAAAAGGGAAGAGTAAAATCTCGTCAAGATGAAAAAATAGGAACTAAATAGAGCTACTGATCACAGCTACCTAACTATATAAAGATCAAATTCCCAATCAAGATCCATGCAGAAAAAGACAATCCAGTAAGGAATCGAACAGAATAAGTTACAACGCGCCAAAACTTCGATAGTGGAAATCAGGATACCTGTTCCGCCGACTCAGCCATCTTTAATCTCTTGTCAACAGGACCGTACATTTCGTTTAAAGGGTCCTCGATCTCCGCCTTAACCGTCTCCGGCGCCGCGGGCATCGTCGTGAAGTGCTGCTTCGACTCTGGCCGGAGCCTGCCAAAATTCGGCAGCTGAACCATCGCAACCACTACGCAAACAGAACGATTCAGTTTTCCTGAGAGAAAATCATCAAGAGCGCAGACAAAAGAGAACCTGCCCTAACCCTAGAAATCGAAGTGCATCGGAGAAAAAGAGGAAGACAAGGCGGTAGAAAACCAGGAACCTTTTACCCAGAGACCCTTTCTTTATAAGTCAGGCTTCACAAATTTACTGATTTGCAAGGGTCTTTATATAAAAAAAAATGTCACTTGAGACTTGAGAGTGCCAGAGTAGGACCACTCGCACGTGCTGCAAGAGGCTTCCCCACGTGCCCTTATTTCTTGAACGATGTGCCGCGATCCGCCACTTCAGCGACCTCTAGGGTAGATTTGGCCTACGTGGCAAAATCATGTTGCGTTGGAAATGGGACCCAATGTACGCTGCCGTGGCGGCGTGGATAAGGTGTAGATAGGGAATGGGATCGAGACAGTCAGCCAAATGAGACCCAGCAAAGATACTCGCTATTGGGACCAGTGGGTTGGTGGCGGATGGCCAGGGTCGCCAGCAAAAAGCGCGGTGCCTTGACTGATTTGGAACCCATTCCATCGTGAGATCACATACGTGAAAATAGTCCAATGTATGTAATGCATCGTAGTCTAATAATTAAGAATTTTAATTTTTTATAAAAAAATTTGAGTTTATTAAATATATATATATATATATAAATTTATGATTAAATTTACTTAAATATCTCAAAAAAATATATAATATAATATTTATGATAATTTTATAATTAAATTGCTCAATTTTATTAAAAAATTTGAAAGAATTACACACAGGTAACTGAATATATATTAGTATTCAGCTTGTTAAGATTTTTTTTATTCAAAATTAACTTGTATTTAAAATAGCTCATAAATAATGTGTTTATGTTCAACTCAAAAATCTGTTCGTGTTCATTTATAGTTCGTGCTCGGCTTAAATTGGCTCATTTTTAAATATTTGAAATGAAATAATTTGACTTTTTTTTAAATTAATATTCAAAAATATTAATTTTAATAAGAAAAAATATTCATTGTTATGTTAACTCATATAAATATACAATAATAATTTGTATTGATAAAAATTATCTTTTAATAAATAAATTTATTTACAAAATGAACTCATAATTACATTTGAATTTAAATTAACACAAAATTTATTCCCTAAAGTGCAATTTATAATTAATCAATCTACAAACAAATTAACAAATGACTTGTATAATCCATTTACACATTTATTCAACAACAAAATGGTACTTTAGCATCTTCCAATTTTCAAATTAATCTTTTCTTCCTTTCTCACTCTTCAGAAATCAACAAATTATCATATGAGATATACACTTTGTACTTCATACTGCACCATATAAACAAAAAAAAAAAAAATTATATAATTAATAAATAATCTCAACTTTAAAATTTTATATTAAACAATCAATGATGTCATCATAGCTTAATGTCTGCTTAATAATATAAAAAAACATCATAATTTTAGGCTATCCAACACAAAATAATTGTGATATTAACAATTATACTTTAGAGACCAAAATACAACAAAACAATAAATAAAATCAGAACTATAAGCCAAGAAACAAAAGAAACAAACTCAACAAGATAAGCAGCTATATAGCCAAGCTAAGTTATATCTCATATAAAAAAAAAATTAACATCACATCCCTTTAAAAAACTCATAAATCCAAGCTATCCAACACAGCTAAGTATAGTATTGATAAATTAGGGACCAAAATATAATAAAATAATAAATAAAATTAGAACTGTATTAGTCAAGAAATAATTAAAACTAACCCAACTAAACAAGAAAGATAAATCATATTGAGAAGCTAAGTTGCATCTCTTATAGAAAAAAAAATTAACATCACAACTCATTAAAAAACCCATAAATCCAAGCTATCCAACCCAAAACCGAGTGTAGTATTAACAAATTAAAGATCAAAATATAATAGAACAGTAAATAAAATCATAACTGCATAATTAAGAAGCAATTAAAATGAACTCAACTAAATAAGAAAGATAAGTAACCATATTGTCAAGGTAAGTTGCATCTCTAATAGAAAAAAACTTAACATCACAATCCTTTAAAAAACACATAAATCCAAGCTATCGAGCACAAAACCAAGTGTAGTATTAACAAACTATAGACCAAAATACAATAGAACAACAAAACAATAACAACTTGAAATACCACAAAATTATATAGTAACAAGAAATTAAATAACCTGAAACAACTGAATAAAATTGTAAAGTAGCAAACAACAAAGTAACCTGAAATACCACAAAATTATAGAGCAGTAAGTAATTAAGAAATTTAAAATAACTGAACAAAATTATAGAGCATCAAGCAATAAAGTAACTTGAAATATCACAAAATTATAGGACAACAAGCAATAAAGCAAGCTGAAATAACATGAAACAACTTAACAAGCAATTAAGCAAGCATATTAAAATACAGTCCCTTCAAAAAACCCAAATTATCGAGCATTGAACAAGCCTAGTAGATTATTATTAGTCTAAAATATACAACAACAAAGTATTGATTTTTTTAACATTAATAAGCCAAATGGACTTAAGTGCAGATATGTTTCTCCCCCATTCACTTTGTCGCTTTACTATTCAATAAGATTCACATGCAATTTTTTTTCTTCCATGATCTCTTGCTATAATAAATATTCATTTATAAAAAGTGAAGACTGAACTTTTAATTTTTTTTAAAAAAGAAGAAACAACATCTTATCAAATAGTTTTAATATTGTTTTTGACTATCTCTAATCCAACCGATTATACAAACAAGTGTATTTTAGCTTTTATAGATAAAGAGCTTATATAATCATCCATAACTCTATTACTAATACTAAAAAGCAGATTCATGCAATCGTTGTTATGGAATTGTAAAGACATCCCTAGCCATTTTGGACAAGCATGGAAACTTTAGAGTATTTATGGAAACACTAATCAAAAACATCAAGTTGTTCATTATTGCACATATATAAACCCACTTTCAAATATATTTGTAAATATTATTTTGAAAGCTGAATGAAACTAGATGCTAAACAAAATTAGCAAACCTCAGCATAAAATCAAAAGAAGATAAAAAAGATGGCTCATTATGTAGCTGTGAAGACTCACTAGCAATTATTGAAGTTGAACTACAGCTAACAACATTAAAAACATATTGATTATAAAATTTTCAAATAACCTCTTCAACTGTCTTAATTTTATTTCTTTTTAGAAGATGAGTATTGTTGCGTGCTAAAAAATCAGTTGTGGTTGAATGAAAGTTTACGCCTTAGCCTTGTTATGAAATCCAGCACACACACAGGTATTTAAAGAGTGAACAAGAAAATTCTAGAAATTTTTATGTGAAAAAACCTCGATAGAGGAAAAAATCCTGAGGCTAGAAGAATCTTCCACTATGTATTTGTTTGAGTACAAAAGATACGGGATTACAAAATTAACATGAAGAGTGATGAGAATCTAAGAATCGGATAACAACGATCATATAGTCATGTTCAGTTGTTGGTTATGCTTGGTTACTAGTGGTAGCGATGATGATGATGAATAGTGGGGATGGCCCGGATGAAGGTTGTCATGATGGTGAAAGATTGGCGGCGGCAAGGTCGTGGCATTAGCGGCGGCGTGGAGTGGTTGACAACCATCAGTGGGCACAATTATGTTTGAGGATTTTCAAGCTTTGGAGCTCTCTCTCTCTCTTGCTTGGACTCCCTTATGAAGAATGAGGGGCTATTTATAAATTGGAGGAGTGACTCATAAATACGTACAAAATCCAAACCTTCCTCCCCTCCGGAAGGCTAAAATGATTCCTTTGATCATTGATGTATTTTAAGTTTTGAATGCTCAAATGAAGTCGAAATTATGAGATCTTGGGCTTGTTAGATCCCAGAGCTCATCAAGGCCTTCGTTGACTATAAACACTCCATGTTTAAGAGCTATTTAGGGATTTAAGTGATATCCCAAAGTTTTTGATGATATTTTTAAGTGCTTGATCTGACGGCTAATTTATTGAGGATCAATTTGGCTTTTGAAGATTACGTGCTTATTGTAGAATTTTTTAGTATCATGTCACCTATTTTTTGGATGACATTATCTCAATCATCAAATATATATATAAATACTTAAAAGTAACAAATTCTTCAATAAAATTTGTGGATTAACCATATATTTTGAGAGAAATCTTTTGTGGGAGCACAAGATTATGATCACGGAGCGTGCGAGGCGCGGATGTGTGGATACATCGCAAAATTTTGGGGTTATGGACCCATCCCAGCCACGCTGTGCGCATGGCCATGGCTATGGTGGTGGTGGCGGTCGTCAGGTTCTGCGAAGTTCGCGGGTTGTTGCGGGTCACGGTTCAAGGCGGTCAGCGGGTTATCGTGGGTCGGTGGCGACTGCGGGTTATCCGCGGGTCGCTAGTGAGTCGGTCGCGAAGCGCAGCGTATGGCGACGAGCAGCGCATGCCAGCTTAGTGCATGTGGACGCGGGATGATTAGGTTAAGCGGCTACGTGTGCCTTCTCCAGCCTAGGGGTTTTATAGACCCCATAAAGTTAAAAGGTAAAATTCGAACCGAAAACCGAAAATGGTGTTGAGGCGATCAAGACTCGTAGTTCATCTGAGGCAATTTTCCTCGAAAGAGGTGTCAATTGATCTCGTCGGTCCCGGGTTGAGGTGATCAAGACCCTAGTTCATATGGCAGCTCCGTTTCCCTCGAAAGAGGTGTCAACACCTCGGTGGCCGGTTGAGGCGATCAAGACGTAGTTCATACGTGAGCAATTTTCTCTCGAAGAGGTGTCAGCACATCGGACCGACCGGGTTGAGGCGATCAAGACCGTAGTTCATACGAGCTCTTTTTCCTCGAAAGAGGTGTCAACTGACCTCGTCGGACCGACTGGGTTTGGAGGCGATCAAGACTCATAGTGAGAAATTGAATTTCTTGAAACTTCAATGGATGGTTCAATGGCTGATAATTTCCAAGATGGCGGGGAAGCGATAATTTGGAGCCGTCATTTGAATGACTCAAAAAGTTTGGCAAGTAATTTTAGAGCATCATTGGGAGGAATAGTTTCTCTTTCTCTCTTTTTTTTCGATCTCACATGTATGCATATCTTTTTCATCAAATCGTAGGCAAAAATTCTAGCTTATGTGGCGTGAGTCGAAAAGGGTATGCCCAAGTATTGGGGTAAGTGAGTAGCTTCACAAAATTATCAAATTTTTGTCATTTCTCCCCCTGTTTACTTATTCATTATGTATTTTCACAGGGTGATGGCCGTAAGAAAAACCATAGCGTGGCATTCTGATATACCATCCCTTGTCGTAGATAGTTTAATGATGTTCCGTAAGAAATTTTATTTTCCTAATGACTTGGTGGCTATTGTTGCCAAAAGGTCTGATCGAGCTCGTTCACCTCCGTCGGGATACTTCATTATTTTGAGATGATTCTTTGTGCTGGATTGCGATTCCCTTTGGCTCCCGAGCTGATTGAGATCTTCAAAACATGTGGTGTAGCTTTGTCATAATTTTCATTTTGGGCTTTAGTGGTCATCGTTGGTTTGACTATCTTCTTCAGAGAGCGTGGTGTTACTTTGAACATCAAATACTTGTGTCGAATGTGTAGATTCACATGTGATGCTCAGGACGTGTTTCTTATCGGCTATAAAGAAAATTGGATAAAATTTTAGCATGAATCGTAAAATTGGTCTAATGGATTCTTTTTTGTGAAAAATGAGTGGGGCCTCCCTAAGAGATGGGGAAAGATTGAATGACCTTCCGGATCCATTCGATGGTAGAATGAGATCACGGAAATTAATATTTCGATGTAGGAAGCTTGCAACATGAGTTACGTCACATTGGCAAATATATAGTTGAAGATAGGATGTTCAAGGTTGGCCTTTCCATCTAAGCAGGAAGATCTCATGCTCTTCCACTGAAGAGGTCAAGTAAAGGTGATGAAAGGTCTCTTCATACTCATAGGGTTCTCTCGAGAAGCCCGTTACGGAATCACGGTGGTAGAAATGTTTCATCTTTATAGAAAAAGAAGACATGTGTTGAAGTGACTACAGATATCTCGAAGATGTTCTTCGTTGGCCTTTAAGAATTTAACTATTTCAACTCATGATGGGGAGTTCATTTCAAGCCATACATTCTGAGGTGTTAAATCACATATGCACCTTTGGGCGTCAATGAGCGATGAATTGGTATGTTGTCTTCTCCTCCTTCTTCTTTTCTTTTTTTCTTTTGTGTAATATTTATGATGGTTTTTTATAGGTAACTCAAACATTAGAGTAGATGGCTCATTTGGGTGTCGCTTTAGATGAGTGAAATATTGAATTTATGAAGGTAAAATATCTACAAGGTGAGTATGAGCGAAAGATGAGTGTTAAGGCCAAAGAAGTGGCGACTTTGGAGGATCAGTGGCAAGTGCGAAGCTGAATAGCGAATGTCGACTTCTCTTTCTCTCGGTGTTAGGAGGTGGAGCACTCGTGATGAGATGATTGAGGTGAGGATAGAGACTCACGTTAGAAGAGAAAAGACTCAAGGCACTTGCGGAGAGAAGAGCTCTTGGAGAAGAAAGCATTACAAAATTATCTTTTAGAAGAAGAAGCATATAATGTCGAAATGGAAGCAAATAAAATCTCCTTGAAGGGTGGAAGACTTTAAGAGCTCATTCGCTTATATATGTCGAAGACCATGTCTAGGAAGCTCATAATCATATTCTTGATGTTGAAGTGAAGGACTTGGAGCATCAATGTTTAATGCATCGTAAGACCGGAGCTAGTATTGAGGATCTATCTCCCAAGTATCAAGACTCTTAGTGGGAGATGAAAGAGTTGAGAGTGAGTCCAAGGGAGCATCTCCTAGTGGTGAGGAGGACGTTGATATCACCAACTGATATGATATAGCCTCACTTGAGGATGCCTTTTTTATCTATGTATTGTTATTATTGTGTATCAGAATTTTGATTCTTTCTTATGTCATCATGTTAGTGTTGTCAATGAATTTTTTTTTGTGGGTGATATACTCTTGTTTTGTTTTTACTCATCCGGGATGATTGGTCAGAATATTATTCAATGACGCTAACCTACACGGATGAGGCCGTGGGAAGTCCACCAACGACCTTTTGGCCTATCCTAGGTATTAGTCAAAACATTATTTGACATCTTAGTATGTAAGAGGCTGGGATATCCACCAAGGACCTTTGACCTATCTTGGGTATTAAAGCATTACTTGACTTCTTACCTGTATGGAAGAGGTATGATCAAGTCCCTGTGGGATTGATCATGCCCCGACTGAGATACAACGTGAGTTCTGTATTTTCTCAAGTGGGAAGATTAAATGAAAGAGATTGTTCATACACAACAAGATTGAAAGAAAAATCTATAAATTCATTACTCTGAAAAGTTCGGCGATACAATCATAAGAAGATTTTAACACGGATATGAGTTTCAAGAGAAATGATCACAACAACAGCAAGTCTTTATCCCACTAAGTGGGGTTGGCTACATGAAGAGGAAACGACAAACGAGATAAAATAAAAGTTACAATAATTATGCAGTAGAAATTACTGATAATATTTTCAAAGATTCTCAATGTTCCAAGTTCGAGGTAAAGTTTTTCCCTCTGGATCCTTGAGCTTGAATGTTCTTGGCTTTACCATAGCTATAACCATATGGGCCATCCCAAAGGTGAGAGTTTATTGTTGAGGGCCTTTACAAGCTTGAGACAGGACCAAGTCACCGATAGATATGGATGATTTTACTCTTTGTTGAAGTGATGAGCTACCCTTTGGTGATAGGAAGTAGTGGTAGGGCCATGCCACAGGGAGTAAGTCCAAGTGTCGAAGTTTTTCCATTACCATCATGATCGAATAATTGAACTCTTGGACTTGGAACTCCATATCTAGGTATAATAGCTTTTATCGAAACACAAGTTATATGGTGTCTCACTAGTCGGGTTCTGATGTAGTGCGGTAAGCCCAAAGAACATTAGAAAGCTCATCAACCCATTGCCCCGAGCTTCTCGAGATGTGTTTTAATCCTTTGAGTATAGTCACGTTGGTAGCCTTCACTGTTAGTTTGAGGATGTGCTACATATATGAAGCGGTGAATGTGAAGATCTTTGCAAAAGGATGTAAAGATTTTTCCGATAAATTGGGTTCCATTGTCGTGATGATCTTTGCAGAAGATCGACATACTATATTTTCCAAACAAATTATTTGCATTTTCCTCCGTGATTTTAGTGAGTGGTTCTTCCACCCATTTAGTGAAGTAGTCGGCTAAAATGATAAACTTTATTACGATGCTATCAAAAGGTCCCATGATATCGATTCCCATTGAGCAAAGGGACCATGGGCTTTGAATGGATAGAGCTCTGTATGTGGCATGTGAGGGAGGTTAGAGTGCCATAACTTGCACATTTTTTGTGAATTCTAAGGCATCTTGTTTCATCGTAGGCCAATAAACCTTGCCTTATAATTTTAATGGTTGCGCCCTTCCTCTAGGTGTTCTTCCACATATCCGAGTGAACCTCTCTTAATGCGTAATTGGCCTTATGATGGTAAGAGACATTTGAGGTATATGAGAAAAGCTTGTTTGTATAGTTCACCTCAGGATAATAAAGTTTGAAGCTTGTCTTTGAGATGAGTTGCAGTAGTTGGTTCTTCAATAAGGGTCACTTCTTGTAGAAAAGACAGGATAGGGTCCATCCACGAAGGTTCCTTTATCTCATTAATTGTTTATATTACCCACGACCCTTGGATAGTCGGAAAATATATTTCTTCAACATGCCTTCTCTTAAATAGATCTCCAGCAGCAGATGTAGCAAGTTTAGCGAGAGCGTCAGCTCGATATTCTTCTCTCACAATATGTGAATGATTTGATGTGTCCTGAAATGGGCAAGAAGAGACTTTACCAAGTGGAGGTATTATGCCAGCTGAGGATTATGAGTATTAAAGTTTCCCTCAACTTGGGAGGCTGACAAGTTGAGAGTCAATTGATCACTAAGTCTTGAGCTTCACAATCAATGGAGAGTCTCAACCCTACGATGAGAGCCTCATATTCGGCCATATTATTAGTTGTAGAAAATTTTAGGCGAAGTCCATACTCTAAGGTATTCTGCTGGGGGGAAATAAGTAAGATTCCGCACCGACCATTTCTAAAGCTCCAACAACATGAGGGTCCATTGAGGAGCGAAGGTGTGTGATTGCTCTTGAGTTGGGGCAGTGCATTCCACTATAAAATCTGTGAGTACTTGAGACTTTATAGCAGTGAGGTAGAAAATTTATATCAAACTCTCCCAATTCTATGGACCATTTAATTAACCTCCCGATTCTTACGGTTTTAGGATGACCTTAATGATAAATGAGTGTAAACACGATAGTATGAGCTTGGAAGTATGGACACAATTTTTTTAGAAAACTAAAGCTAGCCACCTTATCTACAAGTGGATAATGACTTTCTATATTAGAGAAAATTTTAAATAATAAATTGATTGTTGTATCCCATTTTCTTCTCACTAAAAAAGCTTATCATATGGGAAGAGACTATGAGATATAAGTATAACATCTCTCCTTGAATAGGCTTGGATAGTATGGGTGGAGATGCTAAATACTCCTTAGTTGCTTAAAAGCGGCCGACATTCATCATCCACTAAAATTATTATTTTAGCTCCTTTAATATTTTAAAGAATGATAAGTATTTATCCCGCGAGAGAAGCGGGATAACGCAGCAATTCATCCATTCAAACTTTAAACTTCTTTGATATTCTTTGGAGGAGTCATATCTTTGAGAGCTTTAATTTTCTCGGGGTTGGCCTCTATCCTACGGTGGGTTACCATAAATCCAAGAAATTTTCTCAATGTAACCCCAAAAGTACACTTGGTTGGGTTGAGTCGCATGTTATAACATCGGAGAAGGTTAAAGCATATTTCTAAGTCAAAAATATGTTGTGATTCTTCCAAGCTTTTCACTAACTATGTCATCCACATATATCTCCATTGCGCCTAATAGGTCTTTAAAACCTTATTCATAAGGTGTTGATAGGTAGTAATATTTTTAACCAAAATGACATAACTTGGTAATAGTATAAACCTTTATATGTTTGAAATGTTGTAGCTTCTTCATCCATTGGGTCCATTTTTATTTGGTTGTAACCGGAGTAAGCATCCAAAAAATTGAACATTTGATGTCCAGACGTAGCATCAACCAATTGATCAATTCGAGAAAGAGGAAAATTATATTTCGGACAAGCTTTGTTAAGGTCAGTGTAATCAATATACATTCTCCATGTTCCATTTTATTTTCTTAACCATGACAACATTTGCTTGCCATGTAGAGTAATGTACCTCATATGAATCCACTTCTAGAGCTTATTAACTTCTTGTTCAATAGCTTGGAAGGCGTCGGTGCAAAACTGCTTCTTTTGGATGATCGTTTGAATGTTGGATCAATCTTGAGGAGTGCATGATCACATTGGGACCCGGCATATCCGGCCGACTCAAGCGAAGATGTCTTGATTTACGCAAGAAGTCTATGTATTTTTCCCTTTCTTGAAAGCGGATCCCACTTTGCTTGTTAAGTAGTGGTTGGTCATCTAATAATGCAATGAGAGCAAGTCTTGAGGAAGCTTTCGGGTACTTCTTCATCTTGAAAATTAAAATCTTCAATGTTGAAGGTCCGCGAAGCTGGTTGAGCTTATGAGGTAACATGATTGCTATTTGTTGATTTTCCATGACCACCCCAACTCAACGAGGGGAAATTTCATCTTAAGATGAGATCTTGAAGTGACCGCAGAAAATTGATTGGAGAGGCCTTCCGAAGATAGCGTTATATGCTGAATCTAACTTGACCATCATGAATTGGATTAAATGAGTCCCTTGTCGAAAATTCTCCAAGGATAAGGAAGGGTGATTGTTCTCTACACGGCGATTATCAAACTCATTATAATGGTCTGCTAGGTTGGAGCTTTTCCCAAGGCCCATGCTAAGAAATGTGGAGTAAAATAAGACATCAACAGAACTCCCATTGTTAATCAAAATTCTCTTAACATTATAGCATGGTTCACTGATCACTGCGCTAATGACAAGTGGGTCTTGATGAGGAACATGGACTCCTTTTAAGTCCGAGTCATTAAAAGTGATGGAATGATCATCAATAACTTCTTTAACTCGCTCTTAGAGGTGGTAATGAGAACTTGATTAGATAGTATTGGTCCTCGCGATTGTTTTAATTTTCCCAAAGTTTGATGATTATTTTGTTATTTATGATGATTGTCCTGGTTGCCCCCCAATTGGAGGTATATTTGTTTGAGTCGATTGATTCTTCACAAATGGCGTAGATATCCTTGTTGAATGAGCCTCTTGATTTCTTCTTTGAGTTGTTTGCATGCCTCTAGTATGTCCACGACGATGGAAGTGACAATATTGCTCGATTTTTGAATTTGGTTTGATGGATGTGGCCACTTGATGTTTTCTTCATCTCGAATAACCATCGAGGTTAACGAGATGTGTTCAGATGTATTCCTTTTAGGTAGTGGTTCATGTATGCGTTGATATGGGGGTGGGGAGATCATGCGCTTGTTGCTTCTTTTGATGGGAATATCATTCCCAGGGTTCTCTTACATTTTCCTGTAGATTATTCAAATTATTTGTGATGGGCATTAATAGCTTCATCGACAGAGATTTGTGCTCCCACATGATGAATTAAGTATATGAAGCGGTCTCGCATTAGTGATGAGTAAAAAGGCCAAGGAAAACTCCTCTTAATAGTTCAGGGTCTACTCAGGTATTTGGCGAGCTTCTAAGGAGAACCTAAGTATTCCTTAAGTGATTCACCCTCATTTTGATGAATACTGGAGAGATGGGAGGAATCTTTAATGATCCTCCAGTTTCTGATGAACTATTCCCCAAAATCTTGGAGTTCATCAAAGTGCGGATGGATCCCCTTGGAAGGGAGTAAAACCAAGTGCGAGCTTGCCCCTTGAGGGTAATGTGAAATATCGACAAAGCGGTGTGAGCACGTTGGATATGCATGATAGTCTAATGGTCGATGTGTTGTGGGTCGATGCCCATCATAGGAATCAATGCTCGTAAGCTTGAAACCCACGGGAATAGGATGTTGAAGAATAGCTTTAGCTAAAGGTGAGGATTCCTCATAGCCGCGGTGAGGGGGAAGATGATTTCTATCTTGAAGATGAAATTTGTCTTGCATTAAGCATCATAATTCTGCACATATAACATGATGAGTGGGGTCAACAGGACAAGAATGTGTCAAGCTACTAATAATAAATGGTAGATTAGCAGTCGGTTGGGCTGCACGTGATGGATGAGTATAACTAGCGTGTCGAGATGATCACGGTCTCTGAGGAATGTCAAGGAGATTAGCATTTTGACCTCTCACGGTACGATCGATCTTAGGGGAGATGTGTTTTTGTAGTAGTGTTGTTGTTCCCAAAAGTCATCATCTTATTTTGAGACTCTTCCATTGGCAAACACATCTTCTAAAGATATTCTATCGTGCCTTCAGATGGGAGTGAGCGGCTTGGCGTCCTTGGTTCAAGGATTGGTTTTGAGTGGGAGTTGGAGTGGAGGCTCAGTTGTTACAGTAATGCCTTTATTGGCCATAACGAGGGTGTTCATAAAATTGTGATTGAAGGTTCGATTCTCATAAATGGCTAAAGCTATTGCGTCTAGAAAACTTGGTAGAGTGAAAGTTTATACTTAGCCTTATGAAATCAATACACACATGTATTTAAAGAGTGAACAAGAAAACTCCAAAAATTTTACGTGAAAAAAATCAAAGAGGAAAAACCACGCTAGAATCTTCCACTATGTATTTATTTCAAAGTACAAAATTTCCGATAACGATTACAAAATTATACATGAAGTTGAAAATGAGAATCAGAATCGATAACGCACCATATAGTCAGTTCAAGTTGTAACGATTCTTGGTGGTAGTAGATGATGATGAACAGTGGGGATCAATGACTGACGATGAAGGTTGTCATGATGGTGGCAAGCGAGATTGGCGATCAGGATCGGCGGCGGTGGTTAATCAGTGGTGGCCAATTGTGCTTGGAGGATTTTCAAGCTTTAGAGCTCTCTCCTCTCTCTTTCTTTGGCTCCCTTCATATGAGGAATGATGGACTATTTATAGATTGGAGGAGTGACATATCTGTAAATACATACAAAATCCAAACCACTCCCCTCCATCGGACGGCTTAAAATGATTCCTTTGATCATTCGATGTATTTTAAGTTTTTGAATGCTCAAATGAAGTCAGAATTATGAGATCTTGGGCTTGTTAGATCCGGCTCGTCAAGATACTCGATTTGACTATAAACACTCCATGTTTATGAGCTATTTAGAGTTAAGTGATATCCCAAATTTTCCAATGATATTTTAAGTGTTTGATGTCGACTAATTTCAACTGAGGATCAACTTACTTTTGACATCAAGATTGTGGCTTCGACTAGTAGAATTTTCAGTGTCATATCAAGTATATCTTTGAAAATATAAAATTTATGAACTTTATCTTCAAATGTGTATCTGACATAGCTATTATAAACATAAGTAAATTGTATTCACTCAGTACTTGTCAAATCGAATTTTCATTACAATTATCATTTATTTAATATATCCATTTGATGAATTGCATTTCTCCATCAACAACTTCTTAATAAGCATAACAGTTGATAAAAACATATTTGTAGTTGGATAAGTAGAATTAGAAATCATTTTGGTAACATTATGAAAAAAATAAGGAACTTTCTAATTTGCTTATACATTTATCAATCAAAATTAGATGTCAACCACTTGTAATTGCTATCTCGGGCTATATAATGGAATAATACACTGCGATAAACAAAGGCAAACTCAAGCATAATATAGGTAGAGTTTCATCTCGTTGGAACTCAATAGACAAAATTTTTAAAGTGGAAAATCCTAATTGCTTTGCCACTTCAACAAACTTATATAATCTAGTAGGAGACTTCTTAAGATATTTTATTGACTCCTTAAATTGATAAATACCTTGAATCTTCTTCAAATCATCTTAAATTATTATATTCAAGATGTGAGCACAACATCTCACATGAAAGAAATATTGAAAATGAAATTTACCTTAACTGAAAATTAGCTTTGAGAGCATTAGCAACAACATCATTATTAGTAGTATTATCTAATGTAATTGTAAAAACTTTATCTTATAAATTCCACTCTAGCAAACAATTACATATAATATCACAAATAAAGGTACTCATATAAGTTGGATCAAGCTCAATAAAATTGATAATTTGTTTATGTGATTATCAAGATTCATCAATATAATAAAATATTAAGCACATATACCCCATTGTTTGATTGAGTCTTCAGATATTAATGACACTCTATGTACGCTTTTAAGATATGATTTTAGCTTATCTTTCTCTACATCATACACTTTCATGCAATCATTTTTATGATATTTCTAGATACTCTCTCGTAATTGTGATTCAAAACTTTCAATAAAATGTTGAATCATATATGCTCGACAATCATAAATGGGTACTCATGTATAATTATTATTTTTGTAATTATTTCTCTAATTTGAGATTATCATAATTCTTATATCATGAAAAATTGGAATCTTAATTTCTAAACTAGCATTAGAAGGCATAATTTTTAATAATTTTTTTCTTTTATCCGACAACTCAATAACTTGTTTATTCTTACATTAAATCTTGTCACACACTCTCACATATCTAAGAAGTTGTGTAGTGGTGTTTGTCTTGAATTTATAAAATTTTGTACCACAACATATGCATTGTAAAGAAGGTGTAGTGAAACATTTGAGAGTTGAAATACTTTCAATAAACTACTCTCAAACTATAGACTTCTTTTTCCAAACCTTCTTAGGAGGGATTCCTTTATTAATAGAATTATGTGCATGTGCTTCTCACACAACTAGGTTGTGAAAAAGATTAAAATTTTCAATGTTATTTCCATCATCTACAATGATCTCATTACCAAATGATGTAGCTTGGGAAAGATCTAAATTTGACATGATAATAGACTAAATTGAAAAAGAAAATATGAGTCCAAACTAAAGATACACACCATATGTTTGAAATAAAAACATTAGCACATTATATTGAAAAAGACAACTTTTGAACTTAGAAAATAGAAGAACAAAATTGAAATGCATAAATAGGCATTTATGCTATTTATGATAAACTAAGAGGTGTTCAACATGACATCATTAGTGCATCTAACATTTCAAGTAATAAAGCCAACTAAATAAGAAAACTAGAAATTATTACTACTTAAGCCATATTTTTCTTCATCTCTTAGTTTTATTGTAGTAGCAATAAAATATAAATCATAAAATGTCATTCTATAAAGTGGATTACAACTCAATAAAATGTTATTCTTAAATCCAACAAGAGATTACAAATATTTAATCCAATGATACAACATGAAATATATGTTATGATCAAATATATTTGTCCATCCAACTATTAAAGTGAATAAAATTTGATTGAACCAAAATAAATTTGAATCATAATATCATGTCACCATTTTAACATAATCGGCCAATGCAAGGTTATCACATCAATATAGCATCAAAATAGAAGTAAGAAAATTGAATAGAAACCAGTAGTTTGTTCTTTGGAATATGGATAATATGCAGAGCTTCTCGTTTAGGTCAAAGGCTCAAATCTATTGCTAAAAGTAGTGAATAAACACACGCCAATATGGATACCATAACACAAGATGAAAATAGATAATAAAGACATCAACATAACAACATTTGGTCTCAAATTTTCATCTGCAAACCAAACATTGAAACTCGTAAGCCCTAAGGCCCCTAACAAAGTAATAGTGATGAAATTTTGAAAAGATTCTCTAGAGATTCACAAGCATTTACATAAAATATATATTTCAAAAAGCCTCATTGGAACTAATTATTTAGCTTTCACAAATCAGAAATGAACAACTAGATGTAGATGGTAAACAGTAAATACCAAAATATATACAACTTCACAAATCAAATAAAGAATAAATACTTTAACATTTGAATGCACATTCCCAACAACAAATAAAACACCAAAAATGACGAATAATAGAAATTTCAAGAGCATTATTGCTTTATTTGGAACCCATAATATGCTCCACCTTTTAATCACTTCATAAATTAAAAAGAGAAATCTCATTGTAAAGAATAATATGGAGAATATGAATGAGAAGAGTGAAAATAATAATATTATTGACAGAGGTAAGTGAGTCTTGAGAGGCAACTCAAGAAGTGAGGTAAGAAGGAGAAAGTAACAATCAATATCGAACATTAGATAACTAGAAACCGCGATCGGAGGTTTGTATCTTCCCATGGATAGCACCATTGTAAGACTCACAACTCGCACTCTCATAGAGAATAAGGGATGGAGACTCACAAGATTAGGATAACGTAGCCGAATTTTTGAATCGAT
This sequence comes from Cymbidium sinense, assembly GCA_021442155.1. NCBI lineage: Eukaryota > Viridiplantae > Streptophyta > Magnoliopsida > Asparagales > Orchidaceae > Cymbidium > Cymbidium sinense. The sequence goes on along the minus strand of CM038233.1, from coordinate 18,517,828 downwards.
AGTTGGCAAGTGAGTTGCGTGAGGTTATATATGTAGGGTTTAGGGCTTATAAAATTTGGGTCATATATATAAAAGCCATACAATCTAATGGCTATGATTTCATCAAAGTCATTTAATTACTTTTAATTTTTTATAATATATTTAACCTTATTTAATTTAAACTTTATTAACTAATTCAATTATTTAAATAAATATAAATTAAATAAAAAATAATTAATGATATAAAATACATTTTATATAATATTTACATAATTGTTTATAAATATTTAGTTATTTTGAGCTAAATCGAGCTAAACACGATTGAATAAAGGATTGTTCGTGTTCGATTTGTTTATAAATCAAAACACAGATGTTCATAAAAGAAATAGCTTTTTGATAGCCCTATACATGCATACCACAAAAAATTATTCAAGTTACATTTTAACATCTAAATTCTAATATTTACTTTTCTACCTCAATTCTCCCTTCAATTATCAAAATTATCACTATGTTAAATTTTCTCTCTCTCTCTCTCTCTCTCTCTCTCTCGTTTCAATCGACTCATTCCTCTATGAAAATGTTGCAGCCTGCAAGTGTAGTTCTTCTCTGCGCTTCATAGCTCTTCTTCTTTGGGCGTTCTCCTCCCGTGTTGTGCTTCAATACTGTTAGTCATCTCGCTCTTTATAATTCATTTGTGGTAGAATTCCTCTCAAGCCTTTTTTTTTTTGTAACAGTTATCAAAACCCTATCTCCCATTGCAAAACCATTGTAGCTCGTTAATTTTCTTTCCTATCAAACTAAAATATATGATGGTTGGTGATACTTTTTGTCAAACATTTCATTGAAGTTATTTCGTAACAGTTATCGAAACCCTATCTCTCTTTACAAAACCCTTTGTAGCTCATTCATTTTATTTCCCTTCAAATTTAAATTTATGATGATTGCTTACATGTTTAGTTAAACATTTCATCTACGTTTATTTGACTATAATTTACTAGAAACAACAACATAGATGGAATTAAAGGAAGAAATATGCTTATGAAATAGCTAGTTTGAGTTGTCTTCTAACTATCATTTGTTAGCTCTAGAAGAGAAATTTGAGTAGTGATATTCTTCTGCATCTAAAGAAAAAAAACACATGACTACAAAATGGTTAATTGAACAAGTATGGTTGATATAATTGATCATTATAATGTTTCCTACATTCAATTTAGCCAAAATATCTCAAATATTTATTCATCTAGAGTTGTTACATGCACTTTTTTTATAAAAAAAATATGAGTTGTTACATATTCTTTTTCAACGAGAAATTGATAAATTTTCTTTCATGCGGAAATTATATAGATAAAGTGGTTAAATTTAAGTGTTTTCTAGCATTAAAAAAAGGAGTTTACCCTTTTTATACTATTTTAATACCAAAATTGAAATATATAAATTGGCCATTCATGTCTTTTTTTACAAGTTTTAGTGAACTCTTTATTGGCTTATTTATTTTGTGCTTAGAGTTAAAGCTTCAATTATATATTTGAATTTTATAAAAATGAATTTGAGCACTTGACGACATCAATGAGCATCATAGACCATCCTATTTATTGTCGTTGTAAGTTATAATGTAAAGAATTCACTTGTTACATAGGTAAAAATCCTAGAAGAAAATTTTATAAATGCCCCCCAAATAAATCTGAAGATGTTGCAGCTATTTCAAATAAATTGATGAAGTAGATCAAACAACATTTGATATGGATTATACATGAAGTGCAATTACTAAAAAAATGATTTAAGAAGTATAGAGTCTTTAAGATATGATTTTTTTTTTCCAAATTAAAATGTTGTTAGTGATTCTAGTTGTGATTGTGGTGATTGCAATTTTGTGTCCATGAGTTGTGATTTTAGAGTATGAATGTAATTGATGTAGAATACTATGCAGATCAAGAAATTAGAGCACAAGGTCCATTTACTAAATCTCAAGCTAAAACCCAACATGATCTGAAGCAAGGAATTAGAACTCAAGGTCCATTTACCAGATATTAAGCTAAAGCTCAAAATAATTCAAGAGAGATAGTATAGCCCATTAGCCTAATAATGCCCATTTGATGATTTCATTTTTTTAAAATCATAAAATTTATAATTTCTTTCTAGAACTCTAGGTTAGATACTTTGAGTTTAAAATTCAAAACATGACATGTGAGTGATTGAATTTATATAAAATAATAGTATGTGAAATAAGTAGATGACATAAAATAATAAGATAACTTAATATCTCACATAATGTCGCTACCCACCTTTCCCTCAATATTTTGAATTTTTTTCTTTTAAAAATGATTATAATGGTTATAAATAGCTCTATTTGTTGGAATGAAAGAAAATCTTTGGGCAATTATAAATTATTTGATTTGTTCTTGTGATTTTAGTGCTTGTGGGTAAATCTTGACAATCCTTGGTGGGAGCACTACTTATCCAACATATCTTTCTTTTCTCACCTTGAATATTAAAGGTAACTTATTTTAATCTTTCTTATACTTCTAACATCATCTCCAACCATCCACTAAGCCTTCTACTCTTCTCCATAAGCTTACACCTTCCTTCCACTCAATAATACCCCTACTTCACTAATTATGATATGTTTTGATCCTTACACTAAATAACCTCTTAAATCCTATAATCCCCAATCAACTACTCTAGATAATAAATAAATATCCTAACCTAAATCTTCACAAGTATTTTCAATCATGTACCTCACTTAAAGCTCATTCCTTAAAGTTATATTTCAAATTAGCCCAATCTAGCCCAAACTAAGATACTTTAAGTATTCTCACTATCATATTAACCTACTGTGGTGTTTATTTTTGGATGTGTGTGTGGGGGGACACCACATATCATAGGGGTACTTATTGAAGTGATCGGGTATGACATTGGGTATGATGTGCTATCTTGAAAGATAGAAATATCACCCTATAATGAACTTAATCAGCTAATAAGGATTCCTAAGGCATGATGAGTCTTTGAATATACTAGAGATTTTTCTCTTACTTTATATGGGAGAATAAAGTAGGGTTTATATTAAGTCATGTTCTTAAGTTCCTTATGAAGGCAAGCCTCCATAGTTAATTACATCTTATGGAATGAAATTCTCTAAGAAAACTCTCAATTAAAGTAGATAATTATTATCTCCAAAGATTTCAAGGTTTGACTATCAAAGGATTAGTTATGTTTGAAAGTCAATTGGAAAAGTTCAAGGAGAAGACTTATTTTAGAATCCAAAGGAGATAAGTAGAGAATACTCGTGATACTAGGAAGTTTAGTGAGCATTCCAATCTATCATATGGTGAGACTTTATATATTTGAAAGTGAAGATATTTTATTCATTTGAGTTAAATTTTTATTAGATTGCTAGGGCTTATAATCCATTAACACAAGATTGTGAAAATGCCTAAGAGATAAGAATTTATGCTTGTAGCCTAAAGGAAATAGCTACCTCGGATTCTAAATCTAGAAACTTTAGTATGAGCTAAAGTGTGACCTAAATCTAAGCAAAAGGTGGATATAAGGGTTTATCTCCATAAGAGAGGATAAACTCATCTAACTTCTAGACTTACAATCACTTGGAGTGGCTGCCAACTAACTCTTCCTATAATTTAAAACTATGTAGTATGCTCTTATGAATTGCAACTAAGGTAGTTATTTAATTTGAAATAGACTAAAGTTCTAAAACCACTACTTAAGAGACTAGAGCATGATTGGTATGAGCATATGACTTAATCTATAAATGCAAAATCTTACAAATTTTATTTTATTTTGACAAATCATTTTAGACAAGAAGGTTTGGAATCTCTTTATGCCTAAATGCATGAAACAATTGATTGTTGGCTAAATTAAGAGAGAAAGAAGGTGAAGCTCGTTGTCGGGGTTGCTCTTATGGGTTAAGTGGTCCCTATTGTGTAAGGATGGAGGCCCTCATTTTTAGCAATAGTGATAGAAGATGCATGCATGATGTGAGACATACAACATACAGCTAAGGAGTTACTAAATCTTTTAATTATCTTGATTATAGCCTAGAATTTATGATGAGGTTGTGAGTTATTTAAAGCAGTTATGAGTGATTAGTTGGGTAGAAAAATTATTTTACCCTAAGAGCCTACCCCATCTAGGCCACACATTAAAGTATCAAACATTAAGAAACTATAAAAGCATGGAGTTTCTAATGCGCAATATAAACATAACATCCAACAAATTTATTAATTAACATAAAAGAATAACTGTTCGGTGCAGTCGGGTACTACTGTACACCCCAAAAAAGAAAAGATGGGTAGCCAAGTTGTACCTTTATACAACCCGGTATATAAAAGAATAATTACAATTAGAAAGAATACATGCTATGGGGGGTCTTCATTTCTTCATATCTTCATCTTCATATCCTCCCTCCTTTCCTTTGATTTGATTTGGTTTGCTCCAATGCATCATAGTGCACCTCAAGACTAAGTCTTCTAGCCACTGCTCATCCTAATCCCCCATAACACTGATCCTAATTCCTATTGCAAAATTATATTTATATAGGAAAAAGTAAATCAAATTACACCTGCAAAATAGATGTTAGCTAAACATACATATGATCCCAAGCAGTTATATATATAATTTAAACTTAGCACCCTGCACATGGGTAACCAAACCCGCCTGTCTTAACTTGGATTATGCTTAGGGGTTTAGGCAACCTGCAAAGAGAGCATTTATATTTATTTTAAGCATCCCCTTAAGCATAATCTCTCAGAAAAATGATTAGGCTAAGAGTAGCCTAACATCTATCTATAAAACATACACCCTTACATCCAATCTAAAATATCACATCATAAAATAAAATATACATCACACATACACCATCATAACTTAGGATAATAAGTGGTGGCTTAATTCTAATGTGTGTACTAAGGCTTTGTGTAGTATGTCTTAACTAAGCATTAGAGTTATGCTTTTCTAATAGTGGAAAATTTTAATTTAACATAAAGGTTGATTTCATTTCAAGTTGTTTATTTGATTTAGAAATTTTTATTTATGTTTTACTTGGTTTCATTTGATTTACACTTAGCACCTAAGTGTTATAAAGAGAAGAAAGAGGATTATCCTCTTTCATCCCTCACCTTAAGCCACTTTCTAAAGCACATTTTTATGACTTGATTCTCTTTAGTGAATGACTTATTACACATTTTTATTAATCTTAAGTTTAGGTTAGCTTTAAATGATCCTATTCAATGTGAAAGGCATCTTAGGATTAATATAATTGAATCACTATCACATGACATATATTAAATCATTCATTTCCATCACATATAACATGCATATGACTTTAATACTTAACATATATATACATACCATGTATTTTTGGCACACTTAAATGGTGATGAATGCATTTGTTTTGGAATTTATATTTTTAGTTAATTGAATTATTCACACATGTAGGTTAAAGCTCTATCCAAATTCTAATATCAAAATACATAAGAATGAAATTAAATAAGTACATGTCCTTATTAGCCAGAGAAGTGAGGTAATCAGATGACCTCCTTGGCTACTTAAAATCTCGTATTCTTGGGATGTCTAGACTATATACTTATTTGCATTCAAACTTATGTAAATTTATATATAAATCATAAAAAAGTGAGCAATAACTTTACATAATATAGTTCAATGACTTAGATGATTTTGGATGCATGTATTCTTTAACAATAAAAGGAATTTTTCATCTTTTAATTAAGCAAACATATACATGTATAAAAGATGTAAGCAAGTGCGTGCCATTGTTAACCAATGAAGTGAGATAATTAAATGACCTCCTTGGGGCTACTTAAAACCTCATATTCTTGGGATGTCCAAACTATATACTTGCTATCTTAAATACATATGAATGTATATACAACTATAAGGATGAAAATCATGCAAAGATTGTATTTTCTTTAGTTGAATTATTTATACATATGAATTAAAGCTCTATCCAAATTCTAATACCAAAATATTTAAGAATGAAACTAAATGAGTACATGCCATTGTTAAACCAAGAAAGTGAGGTAATCAAATGACCTCCTTGGGGATTCTCAAAGTCTCGTATTCCCGGGATGTCCAGACTATATATCCATTACCATTCAAGCTTATGTAAATCAATATATGAAAGAAAGAAAGAGGACTTTACTTCACATACTTAAGCTATAAGCACATGCACCTCCTATATATTCATAACTATCATCACTTCAAATGTTATCATCCATTTATAAACATTAAAAAATAGTTTTGAATTTAATAGTGATAATATCCATACATATAATTAAATTAAGTCAACACATGCAAGCTTACATAAATTACTTTGGTTTGATTTATTTAAATTTGATTTGAAAGAATGAATGCATGAAATCAAATGACATACAATATTTAAGGTGATTGGAAATGAATAACTAAATATAAATACATGGTTCATTCAACTAAACTAATTCCTAAGGACCATCACACGAAATAAACTCATTTAAAGAAAACCAAAGTTCATTATTAGTTTATGATTTAGGATTTTGATTAATTTGAAAGATGAGGAGATTTACTTGCTATTTTAATCCCATTCCAATGTTGGTGAACTTAATTGGTTTAAGAAAAATTAATTAAGTGAATTTTATGAATTAATTAAGTTGGATCCTTAATTAGATCAATTAATCACTCTTACTTATGCTTCTTTATTTTGATTAACTACTTAATTATGAGCCACAAATGACATGAACATGTGAGAGAATAAAATTGCAATGCTTCTAAAAGGGCCTAATGCAAATGACTCATAATTAAAGGTTAATTAAATTAAAGAACTTAGTTAAATACTTTCATGATTTTCTAACACTTATGGACTAATCATTATTCTTTTAAGGGTATTTATGTTATTAAACACATAAAGATGAACCCTTAATCTCATTGTTGATTATCTGATGTGATTATGATTTTAATTTGACTAATTCATTGATTATTTGATTAATTAACCTCTTAATTAAATCTTAAATTAATTCCCTTCTTAATGGAATGAGCTTGAGAAAATGATTAGAAAAGAGGCCTAAACATTTTCCCTCAACCATTCACTCCTAATTAGTAATTAGTGAACTTAATTTAATTAATTTTTACTATTTTGGAGGTTAATTAATTCAATTAATTGAGATAGTAATGATCAATTTTCCTAATTACCTAAGCAATAAATTCCAAGAAAATCATGGGAGTGGAGGTTATCCATGAAATTAATTCCCAATGTTTGAATTAATTGCCCAAGTAATTAGAGCTTAATTAAGCTAATTAAGTTTATATTCAAATCATAATTAAGCCTTAATTGATGTTCAAAATTAATTAAAAATATTTTTAATTGAATCTCCTTTGAATTACCTTTAAAATTAGTATTTATTCACATTTTTCTAATTTTTCTACAATTTGTTCTAATTTTTCAAAGTTCAAGCAATTAAAATAATAATCCTTTACTAATTTAATCTATTTCCTGCGCATTTGGCGCATGGCGCTTCCACGTAACCGGGATATGTTATTTAAATGCTAAAGGATAAATATAATGGATTAATCATGACCGTCCATTCTGATCATGCAGAATGAATGATGCATGATCTATTATCCTCGAGCGATGGGAGATGGACACCGTCCGCCTTCCCTTGCTCGAACCGAGCTCACCATAGCTCAGATGATGCCAAAATTGAACCCACACCTTCATGAGGAAGATCCCAAGAGATCTAACAGTTAGATTCACATACATACAACTTTTTTTTGAAATCAACCAAAGAATTTTCATAAAGCGGTTTAAAAAAAATTACCTCGCCGGAGCTCAAGATCGGTGGTGCAACACTTGAGGTAGCTTTGCCTGGATGAGGCGAAGCTCTATTGAGCAGTAGCTCACATGCTATCTCCTCGTTGTTTACTCTGTGGACCAAGACTAGTCAATTTGCAGCCCGGTTAGAAGTAGCACATCTAGTGGTCGGGGAGCTCGAGAGAAGAATCGTTCTCACTCGATGAAGGTAGGGGAAGCTGTGGGTGAAGTTAATTAGAGTTTGGTTGAGGTTTGAGGAAGTTGGGTCGAGGGTGCCTTGTTCTGTTTTGGGTTGATGGAGTTCAGGAAGGCTCGGGGAGCTTGGGGGGGGGGGTATATCCCCGTCCCCTCCATTGGATTGGACGGCTTGGATTGAAGCCTTATTTTTGGCCAGTCAGCCATCGTCGGGCACCAAAAGGTCAAGGTTAGTCCAATGTGACTCGGTTTGGTTGGCTAGAGGTCTGGTTGGTGGCTCAAGGCACTCCCCTCCTTCCTTGTGTCCATTTGGTTTGATTAATGTCAGGAAGTGAGTTAACTCACCTCCCCTTGGTCCATAGCTGACCTAGCCCATGTGGGCTGGGTTAGCCATGTAGGTAGAATGTTACTTTGGGTATGGGGTGGCTGCCAAGTGAAAAGAGGGATTTGACTTGCCAATTTAGGTATGATCCCATGTGGGAGAGTTTTATCCATTGGATAATAGGTCAAATCGAGCTCATTTTGGGTTGGGTTGATTTTGGGCTAACCCAAGGTGAGTCTAGGATGGGTTGGGTTAAATTTCATTAAGTTTGGGCTTAGTTTGAGTCAGTTTGTCTCAATTTGACCCATGTAGGTCAAATTGGGCTATGTTGGGTCAAGTTGACTAATTGGTCAAATTTGGTCAAGCCAAGGCTTAAGTCAAGTTCAAATGATGATTTGAAGTATTTTGGTTCAATTGGTTTGAGTCAATTTGGCTCATTTGAGTTCATATGAGTCAAATGGGTCAAGTTGACCAATTTGATCAAATTGACCAATTTGATCAAATTGGCCAAATTGGCTTGGGTTGGGCATTGATTCATGTTCAATCGATCAATTGAAGATGATTGTAGGCTTTGGTTTGAATTAATCTAGATTTGAATTTGTTTTAGGCCAATTTAACCCTTTAGGTCAATTTGGGCTAAATGGGTCAATTGGGTTCAATTGGGGTTTTGGTCAAGTTCAATAATCAATTTGGAATAAACTTAGCCATTGATTGCAATCAATTTAGGTTAGATCTTGATTTGACCCAATTTCATCTTTTAGATCAAATTGGTTCAAAGGGCCAATTGGGTTAGGTTTGGCTCAATTGGTGGTCAAGTCATGTTCAAGAATTGATCTTAGGTTGGTGTGAATTATTTGTTTCAATCAATTTGGATGGGTTGAGGTTTGGCTTGTTTGACTTATGTAGGTGGGTTGACTTGGTCAAATGACCAAGTTTACTTGGTTTGACCCAATTGATGGAAATTGATCAATCAAGGATGATTGATAATCATCATAGAAGGTTTTGATAGGTTTGGTTCAATCCAATTTGGGTAGGATTATGATTTAGTTCAAATAGATCAAATTGGTCACTTTGGGTCAAGTGGACCAATTGGGTTTAGTTGAATCGATTTGGGTTAAATTAAGTTTAGTTGGATTTATATATGGATTTAGGATTTGATTTATAGCTTTGATTTGATTTTAGCTCATTTGGATATTTCAAGTCAAATGGGTTAGGTTTGATTGAATTAATTTTGGGGTTGTTTCGATTGATTGTAGAATTGATTTATATTTGAGATGATGATTGGGGAATAATTGATTCATGAGAAAATTAATTGAGTTTGATTCGGGTTGAAGGAAAGGTTTTGGCTAAGTCCATGGGATTAAATCATATGACTTAGGAAGGATTGATTTGGTTCGGTTGATTTGAAGTTCAATCATGGATTTGGTTTAGCTTAAGAAGGCAAGTATGGATTTGGTTAGACAATATGCTAGGTAAATTTCCCTAATCCTAAGACATATTATAACCCTATGATTAACCCTTCTAAGTCTCTAGGCTTAGGTTAAGTGTTCACCTAATTGCTAAAAGTGTCTTATGATTAAGAGAATCTAGTGTCTAGAAGACTCTTAAATCTAAGGAGAGGAGATTGAGTCCTCACTCCAAAAGTGAGGTCAATACCTACATTCTTTGTTATCTTACCGAAACTCTAAAACATATCTTTAGATATCAATCTAAAGATCTATGGTCTTTTAGCTCTCTTAATCTCTCCAAAAGAAGGACACCCACCTCCATCAATAATGTAGACAAGAGTTGTGGTGGATTTAAGCATTTAAACTTATTGTTAACATGAATATTATGTTCTACTAATAACTTTTGATGGTTATATAATAAATTAAACCCTAAGAAAGTAGTTAGTGTGCTCAACTTTGATGTATTTTCTATATTAACTAATTCACAAGTAACTACATTTTATAAGGAACTTAATAATTTAGGGATTAATCAAAATTTTAGTCTCAACAATCTTATTGGTGAAAGTAGTAAAGAATTTATATTAGAAGAGTATAATTTTTAAGGAACATAAATCCTTAATTATGTAACAAATAAACCCAATGATCCCTTCCCAAATAATTATAATCCTATTTAGAAGAATCATCTTAATTTTTCATGGAACAATAATATAAATTTATATCAAAATGAAAATATTAGAAATTAGAAAATAGAAATTTTAATAATAAAAATTATTGACCTATGGCTTCACTTGAATACCCTCCTTAAAGTAACTTAAGGAAAAGAAGCCTTCACTAGAAGATTTGGGGCAAGTATGGTGGTATGAAAAAGTGGTGGTGGAGTTACTGTAGAAGAACTTACCATCTAAAAAGTTATAACATGTAATATAATTTTTTTTTTAAAAAGTTAGATCATAACTTTAATGCAGTCACCATACTCTGTTAAATCAGGTTGAAAAATATAACTTTTTTACCATAGATTCTCTAAAATGTAGTCAAAATGTAGTTCCCAAATGGCAAGGTGGTGCAATTTCTCACCACACCACACCACCACCGATGTTCCACCCTTAATGTTATAAATGGGGACCCAATTACAAAGCCAAGCTGACTCTATTAAAAAGTTGGAAATTTAATTAGGGTGATTGGAAAGCAACTTAACTAATAGATCCCAATGTAGTTAGCTTTGTAACATAGAAGTCAACCCTAAAAAAAAAGGTAAAGAGTGATGTAAAGTTATAAAATTGAAAAGTGAGAAAGAGCTAGAATAAATAAAAATGGATGAAAAGAAATAGAAGATAAAATTAAAGATTTAGAGGATTTAGTTGAGAAAAATAAAGAAGCAAAAATTGAGAGTATGAAAGAGAAGCATTTAAGAAATTAAAAGAGAAACACCATTACCATTCCCATAAAGACTCCAAAATAGAATTTAGATAAATAATTTTTAAAATTTTTATATGTAATCAAGAAATTATCAAGTAATATTCCATTTGCTAAAACCCTTGAATGAATTCCAATTTATGCTAAATTCTTTAAAAAAATATTATATAAAAGAAGAGGATTAATAGAAAATGAAACTATAGTATTAATTGAGGAATGTAGTGTAATAATTCTAAACAATTACTTGAAAAACTTAAAGATCTAGTTATCTTTACTATACCATGAATTATAGTAGATAAATTCCTTGGAAAAGCATTATGTGACCTTCAATTAGTTAATATATCTTTAACTTATCCTGAGGATATTATAGAGGATGTGTCAATTAAAGTTGATAAATTCATATTCCATATAATTTTGATTATGTTAGATATAGAAGAATATAAAGAGACCTCTATTATCTTGAGATGACTTGTCTTAACATCATGAAGAATTATGATGATAGGCAAAAGGGAAATCAACTATGAGAGTTCAAGATCAAGAAATCACATTTTATTTTGTTTAAATTTGATAAAATTATTTAATGATTAAAATGAGAAGTATTATAATATAGGGCTTAGGAATAAGTGTGTTATAGAGGATTCATAAATATCATTGATTCAAGATTTATTAGATTGAGCTTAGTTGATGATGATGAAGAAAATGAGTATGTTTCATTCCTTGGGTTTCCACTTATAGAATTTAAAGAAAAATTTAAGCCTTTAAATATTTTTATAAGCACTCATAGTATTAAGCCATCTATATTAGAAACACTATAATTAGAATTGAAACATTTACCTAGTCATTTAAAATATGTATACTTAGAAAAATTATCAACTTTAACTCTATAAATTTAGATGAAAATTAAGAGGATTTGTTGATGTTTATGCTTAGAGAGCATAAGAGGGATTTTGGTTAGACAATAGCAAATATTAGAGGGATTAACCCATTTGCATGTATTCATGAAATTTTAATGAAAGAAAATTATAAATTTTTTTTAGATAATCAAAGAAGCAATTATAAAAAAAGTAGTGAAAAAGAAATTTTGAAATGGTTAGATGCATGCATCATCAATCCATATTTGATGGATTAGAGTTAGTCTAATGCATTATGTACCTAAAAATTAAATAATAATTGTAACAAAGGAAAATAATGAAATCATCTCCACTAGGCCTATTATAAGATGAAAATTTTGTAGAGATTATAAAAAAATTAAATAAGACCACTAAGAAAGATCATTTTATCTTATCATTTATTAATTAGATGTTATATAGGTTAGCAAGGAATTGATCTTATTGTGTCTTAGATGGGTATTCAAGATATAATTTGATATCTATAACACTTAAGGATTAATAGAAAATCACTTTTATTTGTTCTTATGGTACTTTTATTTTTAGAAGAATATCATTTAGATTATGTAATGCACTTTTCACATTTAAATGCTGTATAATAGCTATATTGTTTTGAATTGACTAGAATTATTGATTTGTTTGTGGATGTTTTTTTTTTAATATTTGGAGTATCAATTAAAAATTATTTAAAGAACATGGAATTGGCCTAAAAGAGATATAAGGAGAAAAACTTAGTACTAAATTGAGAGAAGTGTTATTTCATGGTTAGAAAAGGAATAGTTCCTAGACATAGGATATCTGAATCATGAATTATAGTTGAAAAAACCAAGATTCAAATTATTGCAATAATGCCACCTCTAATAAATGTTAAAATAATTAGGAGTATTTTAGGATAGAGAATTTTATAGGAGCTTTATTAAAGATTTTTCAAAAATTTTAAAACCCTATGTAACTTGTTAGAAAAAGATACACCATTTATATTTATTCTTGATTATTTAGAAGCATTTACTCTTTTGAAGACTAAATGTATTTATGCACCTATCATTATGCCACTAAATTGGAATTATCTATTTGAACTTATGTGTGATGCTATTGCTTATGCAATAGGTGCAATATTTGGGCAAAAAAGAGAAATTTTTTGATGTTATTTACTATGCTAGTAAAACTCTTAAGGAAAATCAATTGAATTATTCTACAACTAAAAAGGATGCATTAGCAGTAGTATTTTCCTTTGATAAGTTTAGACCAAATTTAGTTGGTACTAAAGTCATTGCATATACTAATTATGTAACAATTGAATACCTTATAAAGAAGAAAGATGCTAGACCTAGATTGATTTGATTGATTCTTCTTTTACAAGAATTTTATTTAGAAATTAATGATATAAGAGATATAAAAAATTAAGTAGCTGATCATTTATCTAGACTAGAAATAGGCAAATAGTTTATGTCTAGTGGAGAGATTTTAAAATAAGTTTCTTATGAACATTTGTTTGCATTTGAACATAAAGTTATTCTTTGGTATGCAAACATAGTAAATTACTTAGTGAGTGAGATCCCATTTTATGGGTTAATTTATCATAAAAAAAGAAAATATTTTTGCATGATGTCATATTTCATTTTTGGGATGAGTCTTTTTGTATAAGAAATATTCGCCAAATTATAAGAAGATGTGTTCTAGATGATGAGATAAATGAAATTTTGAGGACATATCATGATTATAAAATTGAGAGCATTTTGGAGGAAATAGGACATTAATTTAAGTATTGCAAAATGATTTTTTTTGACTTACCCTATATAGAGATGCTAATGAATATATGAAGAATGACAAGTGCCAAAGAGTTGACAACATATCAAAACATCAAATGACTTTGAATTACATACTTGAGGTTGAGATCTTTGATGTTTGAGGAATAAATTTTGTGGGCTACTTAATTTTGTTCTTTAGAGATGAGTATAGTTTTGTTGCTATATATTATATTTCCAAATGTATTAAATTAATAACTACTCTTAGGAATGATTCTATGATTGTTTTAAAATTTCTAAGGAAAAATATTTTCACTTGATTTAGCACACATAAATTCATTATTAGTGATAAGAACACTCATTTTTATAAATACAAATGTGAGATTATTTTTGTCAAAATATGGAGTGAAGAATATGGTAGCTATAGCTTATCATCCTTAGTCTAGTGGTCAAGTAGAAATTTCAAACATGGATATTAAGAGAATTTTAGAAAAAAATGTAGGTACAATAAGAAAATTTTGGTCTAATAGATTAGATGATGCATTATTGGCTTGTAGGACAACATTCAAGACTCCAATTAGTATGAATATTTAAATATTATTATTTAAAAAAGCTTGCTACTTACTATTAAAAGTAGAATATAAAGCATAATAAGTGATTAAAAAAACATAAAGTTTGATTTGAAAGATGTAGAGGAGAAAATGCTCTTAGAACTAAATGAATTAAATGAGATAAGATTAGGAGCTTATGAAAATGTTGTGATTTATAAAGAACAAATTTAAAGATGGCATGATAAGAAGCTCCATAAGAAGTAATTTAAGTTTGGACAATAAGTGTTATTATTTAATTCATGGTTTTTTATTTTTTGGAAAATTGAAGTCAAAATGGTCATGGACTTTCTTAATTATTAAAGCTTATGCATATAGTGTAGCATATATTCAAGACTTAAAAAACTCAGAATATTTTTAAGGTAAACGATTAAATACTGAACACTATTTTAAGGGTGATGTGAATTAGCTTAAAAAATTGATTAATTTCGTTTGTATTATAGATGATTGAGATATGATTTAATCAAGTTGAGGACTATAAACCATGCACTTCTTAGGAGGCAACATAAGGTGTATCTTTTGTTATTTAGTTTTTGAGTTTGTGTGTTTTACAAATTTTATAAATATTTACAAAAATAAACCACAGAGGTGTAAAGTTTCAACACTATGGTGTTATGTCAAGTTAATATAACAATGATATATTTTGCTAAAATTTTAAGAAAATGTCACATGTCCTTTGATCGAGTCATAACACCTAGGCACTGGATTTGACCAACACTATAGTGCTAGTCAATGGTCAAGCCAACTTAGAGCAACCAACATATATAATTATGAGCATAAGGATAGAAATAGGCTGAATGCTAAGGTGCCATTGATTAGCATCATAATAATTTATTAAAAAAATTTAATGAGTGACATGAATTTTGGTGCTATAATTATTACTATCAGCATGTATTCAGTGAATATTAATTATTTATTTACTTGAATATAGATCCTTTTGACTATTTGAATAATTCTTAGGCGCTATATAGGTAGTGTCGCGATGTTGCACTGAATAATACAAGATAGTAAGGAAATCACCAATGTCACGGTGTTCCATAACTCTATAAATAGACCCCTAGGTTGAATTTCATATTCCATTCACTTCTTGACCTTAAACCCTTAAAGTTTCTTGCTCATTCCTTCAGTTTTTTCTTGGCAATCCTTACTCTTGGAAACTAATTGAATCATTTAGAAGAGGGGGAAGACTGTATTCTATGATTCTAGGAAATTTGTTAATGTTGAAGTATAATATATGTGCACTACTATATTCATTCATAACGATCCTCATTCTTGAGAGAGGATTCTTTAATCCTGGGGGAAAAAATGAGAGTATTATTATGCAAAGGGGTTTGAAAACTTTTGCATATGAGTCTGACACTAGTATAGTGCCTATTATTAGGGAATTTTTTTGCCGATGTTAAAGAACTCTAGAATTTTAAAGGTTTTGTTAGGGAAAATGAGTTAATTTTAATGGAGCTATAATTAATCAAATATATGAATTAAAAGATAGAATTTTATGAGTATATAGCCTATTATGATGGTCAAAATGATTTTAATGAAACAGTTGGGTTCCTTACTGTTAGAAATCAAATGCTAGGGGGAGAAGAGAGATGAAAAATTAATCATTTTTTTGTTATTAGTATGACTAACAATGCAAATTCTAGGCATCATTTCATTGCTACCAAGTTAATGCTAAGTGGGAGTATCAGTGAGATGACTAAAGATAGGGTTGTTCTAAATTTTTCATTTAGAAAGGTTTATCCATAGATTTTAGTAAGGTTATTCATAATTCTAGTTTAATTATGTTTAATGGTAGTATGACAACAAGTTATGAGCACCAATCACTAGTTTATCAGTTATGTACATGGGTATGGGCTTTAGGAGATCATAATGAGAAGAAATTAGCTCCTAAAACTCCTATGGCTAGAGAGAGGATTAGAGCAGTACGTTCAAAATATGCACTTATTGGGAGTTCACGCACACCATTCTCTAAATCTCGATCCACCAATACCATGAGTGAGTAGTTGCATGAATTGAGTGAGATTGTGTTAGATTTAATGTATAGGGGTTGAAAAGCAACAACTGGTAGTATGAAATGGGAAGAAAATTTGATCATTACATAAATCAACAACATCAATAATTTTATTACATGACTGATAACTCAATCTTAGTCCACATGTTTCACAATTGCCAACTTAATGTGAGTCTTGATTGTGTTTATCTTCCTGTGATGCTATAGTTCTAGCCCCATGTCAGTCAATGTTAAGCAGTTGAGAAAGAAGAAGATGATGAAGAAGAAGAAGTAAAAGTGGAGGAAGAAGAAGATTCAAGAGATTTTCTTTGTTTTTATTTTTGTTGTTTTGACTTGTTTATTTTTATTTACTTTATTTGTATTTATTTTATCTATTTTAACATAATGTAAAAATTGAGTTTAAGGGTGTATATATATTTTGTGTTAGATTTTTCTATTTTGTTTTTATGTATTTTCATGTGTCTATGTACAATGCCTAAGCACTATAATAGGTAGTGACATGGTGCTACATATGTTTTGTAATTTTTATTAAGTTTTAAGTAAAATTTCAATTTCTTATCAATTATTTTCTATTTTAATTTTATGTCATTTTCTAAAACTTAAAGTTTTATTAGAAAAGAAAATTTTAGAATTAAAATCAATTAAATATCATTTCAATTTGAAAATAGAATTTGCATTATAAGTTATTAAACTATGAATTATAACTTAAACTAATAATAATTAAAAAATCTTATAAGAACTAGTAATTTCTAATGAGTTAGGAATTTTCATACACACACCACATATAGATGAATTTTTATGAATTTAGTTAGTTGATATGCTATAAATTGAAGTCACTATTATTTTATAACATAATAATGTTTAGTATAAATTGAAGATTAACCCATTTAGTAAAAATTAATAAATCATTTGAATTGACATTTGACATATAAAGAGAATGAAAAAGTATAAAAATCATTAATATTAAAAAATACTTGACCAATAAGGTGATCTTATAAAAAAAGAAAAGAGAAAGGAAAAGAAAATAATGAAAAAAAAAGAGGAAAAGAAGAAAACACATGAGGCTAAGTATTATGCAATAATAGTATTTAAAATTTTCATATAATCTAAGTAAAATAATGAGTTTAATAAATTAGCTAAATATGTTGAATTCAAGAGAGAAAATTATGTTGTGATTATTCAAATAATAAATGATACATTTTTATTACAATCAATTGATTAAAATCCATATGAATCATCAATGCTTTTATTGAGAACATAAATAACTTAACTTAAAGAAAATATTAGTTTAAGTAAAAAAATTTAAGATATTATTATTTAGTTATTTTTTAAATTTAACAATGAAATATGAAAGATTAAGATTTAATTAAAATTATTATTTAATAATTTTAAATTCTAAGGGTTTTGCTATAAAATAAACTTAAGGATTCATTAGAATGCATTAGATTACTTAAGAATAAGTAAGAGTTTAAGCTTGGGGGTGTTTGATAAGTATAAAAATTTTATAAAAATATTAAAAATTTCATGCTGTGTTTATATTGTTCTCATCTCCCCTTTAACATATTGTAAGATTCACTCAATGTTGCATCCTAAGAGTGAGCACTTGTCGCCTCCACCCCTTTGGCATCTCTAATTCACAAGCAACCCCCTATGGTGTTGAATCATCATAAGGCATGGTCATTTTACACAGTTTGTTCAATAGTGGCTGCACTTCTTAAATTTTTTGTGACATACATGCATTTTTTTATTTATCAATTTTGATATTTCACTCTTTATATGCATTAATTTTTTATCTATTAAGTGGTTGTTTAGGTTCACTTTTCTTTTTTTTATTTAATTTAATTTTATTTATGTTTTAATCCAAAACAAATTTTAACAGTGATAATTATTTTTAAAATATTAAAATTACTTTTCGATTCTTTTGAGTTTTTCTAAAAAATAAGAAATATAAAAAATGCTTAGAAAATACACTTAAAAATATTTTTAAAATAACATAACAAAAATTATAATGTAAGATTGATCTTAAATAAGCCTTACTCATCAAGATGCATTTGCAATTTTAAACCCATAATGGGTGAGAAAATAAATTGGCGATTGATTAAATATCAAAAAGAGCATTCAGATAAGTAACCATGGTTCTAGTGTCATAGCACCAACTATTATTTAAATATTATCTTTCATATTTCAATTCATTTTTAATATTTTCTAATTATTTGTCACCTAATTGCTAGATCTTGAGAATTATTCAAAACTGAGAGATGACAAATAAGCTTGGCATGATTAAAAATATAATAATTAATTATGAGATGGAGATAATTGCGTTGCAGTTGTTTAATCCTTGAGATCTCTATTTTTATTAAAATTTATAGCATTAAATTATGTCAAAGATAAAGATAAGTTATACTTAGCAAATTAGTTTCACTAAGTTTTTGATGAGATAATAGTGAATACTTTTCAATTTAATTATAATAATGTTATTCTTGTTATGGGTCAAATTAAAATATTATCTTATTGAAAGTAATTTATTAAAATACAATCCCTATGTCTATTTCTTTGTTGCAAACGTCCTAATGATTAAAATTGTTATTAAAAATTTGTATAGCTATAATTTATTTATTTTTCTTTTATTCAAAACCTTATCAAGTGTCTTCCTTTGAATAAAAGTTTTGTTAATTTATTTTCAGTAGAAATCAATCATTATGAGACAATATATTTTCTCATCACTTCATTATTTATTTGATCGTATACTCTTACATGTACTGATAGTACATCTATTCATTAATATCGATACCAAGTTAACATTGGTTTTGATTTTAATTAATTAATTTTTACTTATTACAATTTTATTTTATTATTAGGAGTACTCTTTAGTGTATAGCTATTTTGATGATTATTCATCATTCTCTTTTAATTTTAAAATTAAGACATATCAAAGAAATTGAAGGGAAAAAAGAAGAGTTGCATATGCTATTGATCATGCTAAAAAAGTTATCATTGGTTGTTGTACCTCATGTGATTACACGCTTCCAACAATTATCAAAAATTCATAAGCCATTAGTAAACATGAATTCAAACAAATAATTTTAAGATAAAACTTGTTATACTACATATGATTCAAAACATTTGATATTTAATGGTCTACTAAATGATGATCCAAATTATCATATCTCATTTTTTTAAAAAAAATTAATACATTTAAGTGCAATGAAGTATCTAATGTATCAAGACATTGGGAATGTGTATCGCTATTAGTGCCCCATCAAGTGAAAATTTGGACTTCGGCCTAAAAGAAAAGCAGACAACCGAAGGATACTAGGAGGGAAGCTAGCCATCTTCATTTTCATTACTAGAAGAGTCATCGGATGCAAAAGCATAGTGTGACATCAACTTTCCCACCCAAAGTGGACTATTCTCTTGCTTTCGCTAAGATGATTGTATCGTCTGTGATCCTTTATATATTCTATAAGAGACCAGATACATCCTTCGATTTTGAACCTGTCGATTCAAAGCTGCTGAGAGAATCTCCATGCATAGGATAGGGAGAACCCTTGATGGATGTCATGGGTTAGCCTAAATTTGCTTAAAGAACACAAGCCATGGCCAGCGTGACCCAAGTGCCAAAAAAGACCTTCTATTTATATTCTTATGATAAAAAAAAAGAAGCCAACTAAATTTATTGTATTATGAGTTGGAAAGATTTTGCCCAAAAGTTTCTTACTAAATACTTTCTTTCCACGAATACTATAAGGGTGAGATTTGAAATCTCAAATTGGAGGGTAAAACTCTTTACTACATATAAAGGAAGTATTAAACACTTACGAGAAAATACACACATCATGGACTGCTTGATCTATCTTTTATAACAAGTTGGAAAGAGCAATGATGACTCTTATAGATGCTACATATGAGCAAAACTCATGAGGCAAAATATATTTAATTTGAGAATATGATCATAAATAATTATTAGTAGCCAAGAAGAGTTTTGCCAAAAAATATCACCATAAGGATTCATAATGTGAACTAAATCTCTACATATATTGCTCATATGACTTCATTAACAAAGTAAATAGGTTTTTTTCATAGTAAATGCAATTTAAACTCGGTTCATTATTTATGAACTTTATGGTGGCTGTCAAAAAAAAAAAAAAAGATTTCTATGTAAACTATCCTTTTGCACAATTCCACAACAATCAAACTAAATTTTTGGGGATCAATATTAGTTTGATAAATAATTTTTAAATCACCAATAGTTTTTTGGATGAATTGAAATTTTATGTAGCAACATGTTAGTTTCTAACAACCTTCTAACATTTATTACCCTTTTGAAGTTCGAAAATAACAAGCAGAATGAGGAAAATATTTCATTCATTGATGCTCTTACTTAGCTCACTCTTTCTTTTTGAATTTTGAGCAGGATTGATACTACATTTAAAAGATAAGAAATGGCCATTCAAGGAAAAAAAAAGCTATTATTAGATAAAATTGGAGTCTAAATTGATCAATTATCATCATGACAATCGAGTTCTCTTTCAAATAACACTAAAATCAATTGAAGAGTATATATAAATACCATAACATTAAGAAGAAAAATGTAAATAAAAGTGAAAGGATGATGAACTAGTTAAGCTTGAAGATTAAAATTCTCAACTTTAGGAGAGGTGCAAATTTAAATTATTTATTTGATTATCTTTCTTCTTATATTCTACCATTACCTTACACATTGATTTTAGAAGCAATTTTTTAAGTTTTTGGATATCTTTAGAAAATTATATATTAACATCTAATTTGTAAATGTATTAGAGCAAATGCATAACTATAAAAAGTTAATGAAGAATATTATTTCTAAGAAAAAGAAGCTAAAATATTTTATGATAGTTGAACTTATTAAGGATTGCAATGCTATTTAACGAAGAAATTTCTTATTAAATTCAAGGATCTTCGTAATTTAAATATTCCACATATTATAGAAAGATGAATGTTGACAAATCATTATGTAATCTCAATGCATATATATATATATATATATATATATCTTAAGCCTCATATTGTTTATAAAAAGCTAAGTATTGAGAAAGTAAAACTAATTACAATTTCATTATTATCACTAATATTTGAACCAAGTATCATAAGGGGATTGTCAAAGATATATTAGTAAAAGTTGACAAGGTCATTTTTTTCAATATATGTCATTATCTTGGATTTAAAGGAAGAAACGAAAGATTTTCCAATCATAGTAGTAAGACAAAATTTTGATAATTAGGAGAGCTATTCTTGATAATTAAAAGAAAGAACTATGATTCAAAATATAAACTAATGAGATGATATTTAAAGTATATGGTGACATTAAGTACCTAGAGCTGAATAAATGGTGCTTTTGCATTGATGCATTGGATTGAAAAATTCAAAAATTATGAAATAAAGCTAAATAGATTATTAAGTGTTTGGAGCAATTCCTAAAAGGAACTAAAGATAAAATGTAAACAAAGAAGGGCTTAACCACACTAATGACTCAAACTAAATGCTTTTTGGGGACAACCTAAACTTTTTTAAACTTTCAGTTTATTTAGTTTCATCTGGTTAGTATTTTATCATAGTTATTATTTATTTTATTAAAAATAGAATTAGAGGAATAATTTTGTTATATTTATTAGAACAAAATTACTAATTTATTATCTTATTGCTAGATTTGTGGGGACAATAAATTATTTTCAATATTACTATTAATTAGAAAACAATTTTACTTTAATACTTATAAAAACTTATTTTAATTTTAGAAATCACTTGAGATTCTTTCAAACATAAATTTTAAGTAACAAATCATTAAGGTAAAATTTAGGCCTTCATATAACATAAAAGTCTACTCTACTTCATCTTTAATCTTTAAATAATAATTGTGTAATCAATGCTATTTTTTATTTAAATTTTAGACATTCCTAGTGTAATCTTTTACCTAAGTAATCTCATGTGAATACTTTTGTAAATTTGTAACATATGAAAAGCCACCAATGAAGATACATGTAGTGTTTTAATTTGGAGACATTGTGGGCACCACATATATCTTAGGGGGTACATATTCAAGTGATCGGGTATGACATTGAGGTATGGTGTACTATCTCAAAAGATAGAAAATATCACCCTAAAATGGATCTAATCACCTAATAAGGATTCCTACGGTTGATAAGTCTTTGTAAATACCAGAGATCTTTCCCCTAGTTTACATAGAAAAAGTAAAGCAGTATTTATTTTATGCTAGGTTCTTTAGTTCCCTATGGAAGTATGCTTCCATAGCTAATTACATCCTAGGAAGCGTGAACTTCCTAAGAAAACTCTATATTAAAGTAGTCAATAAATGTCTTTAAGGACTTCAAAGTTAGACTATAAAAGGATTGAGTATTTTTGGAAAATCAAATGGGAAAGTTCAATTTGGAAGACTTATTTTCGAAATCCAAAGAAAAAGTAGGGAGCACCCATGATACTAGAAAACCTAGTGAGCACTCCAATCTATCATATAGTGAGGCTTTATGTATTTGAAAGAGATGATTTATTTTAATATAAGTTGAAATTTTATTAGAATGCTAGGGCTTACAGTCCATCAACACAAGATTGTGGAAATACCTAAGAGATGAATATTTATACTTAAAGACTAAGGGAAATAAGCAACCTCAGATCCTAAATCTAAGATGCTTCAGCACAAGATAAAAGCATGACCTAAGTCTAATCGAAAAGGGGGACATAATAGTTTACCTCCACAAGAGAGGACAAATTCATCTAACTCTTCTGGACTTACAACTGCTTGAAGTGATCGCCAGCTAACACCTCTTATGCTTTAAACCCATGTAGGCCAGTCTTATGTAATTGCAAGATAGCTAGGTTGTTATTTAATTAGGAAGGGGACTAGAGTCCTAAATTCACTCCCTAAGAGACTAGATCATGACTGACAAGTATATGACAGATTAAATGCAAAATTTATAATTTTTTATATCATTTTAACACAATCTTTTGAGGAAAGGCTTGGGATAATTATGCCTAAATGCATGATAAAATATGATTATTAGCTAAATCAGTGGGAGGAGGTGTTCTCCACTACAAGGGATGCCCTTATAGGTTAAACCCCCATTTAACCAAATCAAACTTAGCAGATTTCTTTATTAATCAATCATTCTTTCATTTATATTCATAAATATAAATGAAATCCAAATTCAAATAGCCAAAACCAAATCAAAATAAATCAAATCAAATCAAGACCTTTCTTAAGCCATATGGACCTACCTCTATAAGCTTAATCAATTCTCAACTCAAATCAACCCAAATTCAATTGGTTTCTTTATAAATCAATTATTCCTTCATTTATATTCATAAATAAAAATGAAACCCACCTTCCATTGACCAAGAATAAATCAAACTAAATCAATTCCCTACTTAAGCCCTTTTGACCCACACCCCTAAACTTAGTCAAATTTGCTTCTAAATCACTCCAAACTAGTGATTTTCTCATAAATCATTTATATCTTCATTTATATTCACAAAGATAAATAAAATATAAATCCAAATGGCCAAGATCAAACCCAAATCAAATCAGATTTCCAATTTTAGCCTTTTTAGTCATTTCCTTGAACTTGGCCAAATGATATCCAAATCAATTCAAAACCCACAGATTTCTTCATGAATCAATCATTCCTTCAATCACTCATCCAAATATAAACATAAACTATAATTACCAAACCAAACTCAAGTCAACCCAAATCAAGCCCAAGTTAGCCTTTTTGACTTGAAAACTTCAAATGAGCCAAAATCCATCACACTCCAAATAGTTTGCATTTGGATTATATTTCAATCCTAGGCTCATATGTTAGTCCAACTAAACTTGAATCAAGCCAAAACCAAACCAATTGACCCATTTAGGTCCACTTGACCTAAAGTAACCTAAGAGACCCTTTTGAGACAAGTTCTAATCCAACCCAAATTGGATTTAACCAAGCCCATCCAAACCTCATATCATGATCAATAATCATCCTAGGATGACCAACTACATTGAATTGGGTCAAACCAAGTCAACTTGGTCGTTTGACCAAGTAAACCTTTAGCCCAAATGAAACCTAAACTAGCCAAAACCCATCATGTACAAAATTGATTGAAACCATTGATTCAAACTAACTCATAATCAATGATTGAATATGACCAAACCCTTAATTGAGCCAAACTAAGTCTAATTGACCATTCGACCTAAGCTGACCCAAATTGGCCTAAATAGCTAAAATGGGTCAAATCATGATTTTACTCAAATTGATTGCAACCAATAGCTCAAGTTTATTCCAAATCATTTATTGAACTTGACCAAGCCATGATTGAGCTCAATTTGACCAATTGGTCAACTTGACCCAACCTAGCCCATATTGATCAAAAGGTCAAAATTAGCCAAAATCCAAATTAAACCTAAATTAAACCAACCAAAGCCTACAATCAATTTCAATTAGCCAATTGAATATGAATCAACACCTAACCCAACACAATTGGTCAAATTGGTCAACCTAGCCTATTTGACCTATTTGAATCCAAATGAGCCAAAATCAAACCCAAGCCAAATAATCAAAACCACTTGAACTAAAACTCTCCAAATCATTATTTGAACCTAACCCAAGCCTTGGTTTGACCCAATTTGACCAATTGGTCAACACAACCCAACTTAAACCCAAATGAACTCACTTGAAAAAATGAAGCCAAACCATCCCAAACCAACCCATGGGACTAGGGTAACCCAAACTAGTCTAGATCACTCCCAAATCAGCCCAAATCTAGTGGGACCCAATCCAAGGGATTAGCAATTGACAAACCTCCCACATTGGGATTTCATAGAAAGCAAGTCCACTCTCATCACACTCATCCAAGTGCCAAATGAGGTGTGCCAAGCCTTCCTAGCCCAATCTAAGCAAGCCTAGGATCATCCATGGGCCAAAGGAAACCCAACTCTTCCTCCTTCCTTTATACTTGAGCACCCAAAGGACCAAGACAACTTAATCCCCCCATGTCTTTCCTTGAGCTCCCTACCATAACTTCCTCCAACCTTGGCGTGCCACATAGACGTGATGGTTACCCCTCTGATGCCTCGATGATAGCAAATCGATAGAAATTCAGGGATGGATCTCTCATCATCAAGTAATGATTGAGTATCTCAATTCGAGATTCACAACCATTCACACTTCTAATTTCCCAAGTGAGAAAAAAAATCCCTTAGAGCATTTTCAAAACTTTCCCAAGCTTCCCTCGATCAGAATTCCTCTCTCCCATGAGAAATTGAAATGGGGGAGGGTGCTTTCGATTCGTACTTCTTCTCCACTCCATCTAACATCAATTAAACTCACACACATCATCACCACACCTCGTCAAGCAATACCAAACCATTTTCCAAACTTCAAAGCCGCCAGAAGCCATAGTTCGATCAAGACTAAATGCTCAAAGGGAGGATCTTGGGCTTGGGAGAAATCTACCTGAAATCAAAGCTTGTGTGGCTTAACAGTACTTCATTTCTACCAAATGAAGCTTCCTCAATCGTTGGAACCACCGTTCATAAGCTCCGATGAGGTAATCCATTAAAATTGATCCTTTATGAAGCAAATTTGCATTTGAGCCCATCCTAGTTGTTGGATCCTTGCAAATCCTTCATGCGAAGGTGTCGGTTGAGTTTGGAGTGGATCCGAGCTCGGGTGAGCTCGGATCGAGCGATCCATGGCAGACGGGCTCCATCGTTCATCTCTCATAGGAGATAGATCATGAGTCATCCATTCCGCATGATTGGAATGGACGACTCTGATTAGTTCACATGTAGATCCCTTGATTTTTCCTTTCGAAATAATGGATTTAATTGGATTAGATCTTGATAGGTGGTCCAGAAAGCTCGTCCATACAATTGAGTCAATGTCGTGACTACTTAAATAGCATCTGTACCACATAGCATGCCATGTCAACATGCGCTCAGCTATGTGGTGAGAGGAGCTTTAATTAGGTTAATTAATCTATTTTAAGGCTAAAACTTCTAAAATTCATAATTAATCTTAAAAAATCCAAAAAATATAAATAAGGGCTCATTTTAAAGGTATTTTAGAGGAGAATCCAAGCAAAATATTGTTATTTAATTTTTGGTAATTTTTTGCTTAATTAAAATTTAATTAAAAATTTAATTAGCTTTATTATCCATTAATTATCCAATTTCTTAAACATTCTAGAGATGTTTAGGGATGACCTCACTCCCTATTTTCTTGGAATTTATTAATTAGCTAATTAGAAAAAAATTAAATTACCTCTCTGCAATTGATAATTAAAAAATATTTTATTCTTAAATTATTTCCTTCATTTTCATTTCAAATTAATTAAATTGTTATACTTAATTAATCATTAAAAGAAAATGAATCTAAATTTCAATTGATTGTTTGAAATGACTTAGGGATTGGGATTGAGGCCTCTTCCTTGATCTCTTTCCCAAAGTTAATTTCATTATCCTAATTAAAAGATATAATCAAAGGATTTAATTAGCCAATTAAGGGTTTAATTAATTTGAGATCCAATTCATTCCTAACTTTGATTAATCAACCTTGGGTAGTTCTTTAGATGTTTAATAGTCTAAATAAATTTAATGAAATTATGATTAGCTTACACGTGTAAGAAAATTATAAAAGTAGTTAATCAAATCATTTAAGCTTAATTAACTATTAATTATGAGCCAATTGCATTAGACCCCTTTCGTTCCTTAGGAGCATTGCTAATTTACTTTTCATGTGGTTGCATATCATGTTGGCTCATCATTAATTAGTTAATTAACTTAAGGTGATAAAGTTAATTGATTTAATTCATACCTCAACCTAATTAAGCCATGCAATCAATTTAATTGATTTTCATTAAATCAAATTAACTCACATATATGGGGAATGAGTTTAAGATTAGCCAATCTCTTTCACATTCCTTAAATCAAATCAAACATGGAATTAAAATGGCTTTAAGAAACTTTGGTTCATTTTAAATAAGCTTGTTTAATGTGATTGTACTTAGGAATTAGTTGGATTGAATAAAATTATATACTTGTGTTGCTTCATTTATTTCTAATCATGTTAAAATGTTGTATGCCACTTGTAGTCATGCATTCATTTCTTTCAAAAAACTAATTAAATAAAATAAATTTATTTATGTCAAATTTGTATGTGTTGACTTAATTAGAAATATGTGTTGCTGTTATCATTATTAAATCTCAAATGTATTTTTAAAAGCTTATTAATGAATGATAAAATATATTATGACTTTAGTTATGTATACATAGGAGGTACATGTGAATATAAGCTTAGTGTATAAAGTGAAATCTATTTCTTACATTCATATGTTGATTTGCATAAGTTTGAATGTTAATGGGTATATTAGTCCCATCCGGGCTTGACTTTAAGTAGCCCTGAGGTTCCTACCTCACTCACTTGGTGCAATGTATCTGTTTGATTTCATTCTTACATATTTTGATATTAGAATTGGGATAGAGTTTTGATTCATCTACACAAATAAATCAAATAAATCAAACTCTACTTTTGCATGGTTTTCCAATTCTTATAGTTGTATATACATCCATATGTATTTAGGAATAGCGGATATATTAGTCTGGATATTCTGGGGATGCACGACTTTAAGTAGATATAAAAAGATATGCATCCATATTTTGTTTAAGTGCTTGGGTTGATTAGCTGTATGATTTAGAGTTCTTTTCTTATGCTTTTGTATAAGAATTCAGATAGAGCTTTAAATTAATATGATGAATAATTTAACCAAATGAGACATCAATTCCAAGTACACTTGCTTACATTTATCATTTAAGTGTGCTAAGATATAACTTGCATGTATAGTTATGTTTAAGACTTTATCATATGTATGCTATATATGATGGAAAGAAATGAACAAACATGTGTTATGTGATAGTAATTAATTCTAATTAATCTTAAGATGTCTTTCTTATTGAAAGAGATTATTTAAAGTGAACCTAAACTTAGGACTAATTAAAATATGTAATAAGCCATTCACTAAAGGGAATTCATCTAATCAATTTACTTTAGATGTGACTTAAGGTAGGGATGAAAAAGAGTGATCCTCTCTTTTCTTCTCTTTATAACACTTAGTTGCTAAGTGTAGGTCAAATGAAACAAAAGAAAATATTAAATAAAATTTACAAATCAATTAAATCATTTAAACTAAAATCACCCTTTATAATTAAATGTCCCTTATACTTAGAGAATGATAACTCTAAATCCTAGTTAGGACATACCACACAAGCCTTAGTACACACACATTAGATTAAGCCACCACTTCTAGCTTTATGTTAGGGTGATGTATGGTTTAATGTATGTTTATTTTGTAATGTATTATTATAGACTGTATGTTAGGGTGTATGCTTCGTAGATTAGATGTTTGGCCATGATTATCCTAATTATATTTTCTACAGGAAATTGTGCATAAGAGGTACTTAAAATAAATAAAAATGTTCTCTTTTATAGGTTGCTTAACCCTTAAGTATAATCTAAATTAGGACAAGTGGACTTGGTTACTCATGTGCAGGGTAAGTCCAAATTATTCATATAATTGCTTAGGTTGAATAGTGTGTTTAGCTAACACTTATCTTGTAGGTATAGTTAAATTTACTTTTCCATTCTTTTGATGTAATTTTGCATTAGGAATTTGGTTAATGTTATGGGGGTTAAGGATGAACATTGGCTAGAAGGTTTAATCCTGGGGTGCCATGTGATGCTTAGAAGACTTCCAAATCAAATGAAGAAATGGAGGAGATATAAAGATATGAAGAATGAAGACCCCATAACACTTATCATTTATAATTTATAATTATTCTTTCATTTACCAGGTTGTATAAGGGTAGAGCTTGGCTACCCATTTTCCTTTTGGGTTATGACATTAATCATGCCTATTATTCTTTTACATTGAGTTTATAAATTATATAATGATTTGTTTACAATTGTGTAATAGAAATGGCATGTATTTTCCTATTTTCTTCATATATGGTGATTTAATGTGTGGCTTGGATCCGCTTATACTCTTAGAGAAAAATAAACTTTTTACCCCAATCATAACTCATAATCTAATTTTATATGCAACTCATAACCTTATTTAAAGCTTAAGTATTAAATCAAGATAATTAAAAGATTTAGCAACCCCTTAGCTGAAAGTTGTATGCTTAATATCATGTATATCATCTTATTTCATTCTTGCTAAGAGAGGGTTTCCATCCTTACATGATAAGGGAAGACTTGACCTTTGAGGGTCTCCAGTATGGTGAAAAATACCTCTTTCTCTCTGATTTAGCTAATAATCCTATTTCATAATGCATTTAGATATATAAAATCCTATAGCCTTTGTCAAAATGAAGTGTCCAAAATCAAATAAAATTTGATAAAATTTGCATTAAACTAAGTCGTTATTCATACCACTCATGCTCTAGTCTCTTAGAGAGTGGGTTTAAGGACTTTAGTTTCTTTCTAAATAATAATAGCCTGACCATCATGCAAAACATATGACTTGACCACATGGTTTTAAAATATAGGAGGAGTTAGCTGGCTACCACTCTAGGTGGTTATAAGTCCAACAGTCGGGTGGTTTACCCTCTCTTGTGGAGGTGGAAAATATACTCATTTTTCAACTTAGATTTAGGATGTGCTTTGGCCCTCACTAAAGCTCCCTAGATTGAGAATCTGAGGTTGCTATTTCCCCTCGGGCTACAAGTATAAATCCTCACCTCTTAGGCATTTTCATAATCTTGCATTGTGGAATCATATGTTCTAGCTTTCTAATAAATTTCAACTCAAACATATAATTCTCCTCAATTTCAAATATATAAAGCCCAACTATAGGGTAGTTTGAGATGCTCATTAGGCTTCCTAGTATCATGAGCATCCCCTACTCATCTCCTTTTGGCTTCGATAATAAGTCTCTCCTTTTAATTTATCCCACTTAATTTTCCAAACATATTTATTGATAGTCCTATCTTTAAAATCTTTGGAGATAACAATTGCCTCTTTTAGTCAAGAGTATTCTTAAGAAACTCACCTTCCTTAGAATGTAATTAATTATGGGGGCTTGCCCCTTTTGGAAGTTTTAGAACTCGGTCTAAATAAACCCTACTTTATTCATCCATGTAAAGTAGGGAAAAAATCTCTGGTATATTCGAAGACCCATCATACCTTAGGAGTCCTTATTAGATGATTAGGTCCATTATAGGGTAGTGATTTCTATCTTTTGAGATAGTGCACTATTTCTTAATATCATACCTCACCTAAACACCCAGTCTGTGTGTCCCCTATACATATATAGTATCTAAAAATAAACACCATAGATTTTTCTTGTGACTCCGCTGGGGAGAAATTTGATTTACCTTGATTAGTTCTTCTCTCCACCTCTAGTAGACAATTGTTGTCTCCAAGCATCAATAGTTGACTTGTATTTCATGTGAGTTCAAGACTATCTTTTCTTCTGTTGGCACTTAGCTTATTTCATTCTTAAGCAAAGCTAGTCAACATCTTCTAGGTTTTAGGACATCGCTTCTTGTAGGTCTTACAACCCCTATTGGGTTCCCAATAGGTGAAAGATAAAATTAACTAATGAAAGGAGATGACAAAAATTTAGAACCTTCTTACCACTAGCTTGGTGAAGCAAGGTTCATCCCAATATTTAAGAAAGTAAACTCTTTTACAAAATGTCACTTTCCAAAAGAACTTTTTCAAAATTCATATAACAAAAGATTTTGCACAAATTTCATAAGAAATTTTCAAAAAACACAAAACTCATATAGCCAAACCTCATCTAATAATCCCCATGATAATTACACAGATGTTCTTTTCAAAATCAAAATCAAAATCATTTTTTTTCAAAAGCATCTTTTTGAAAATAGCTATCTTCATTCAACATACCCAAATTTGTTGGATGAAGGTCCTATCTTCAAATAAAATCATAGCATAAAATTGAAACTTCACTTAACATATTTCACATATGCTAGAGTTGGAGTTTCCCTCTTTTTTCAAAAGCACACTTTTGAAGATAACCACATTCATTCAACATGCTCAAACTTGTCGAATGAAGATCTTATCTTCAAATAAAATCATATCATAAAATTGAAACTTCACTTAACATATTTATCATATGCTAGAGTCGAAGTTTCCATCTTTTCAAAAGCAAGAGATCTCACACATGGAATCATGACATATTTTGGGCTCCATTTGACATAGCCAACTTTGTCAAATGAGAGTCCCATTTCCAAAATTCACAAAAATAAATTGTGCTCTATTTAACATGCCTAAATTTGTTAAATAGATCTCCCCTCTTTTAAAAATCATAAATACATTTGACTCCCACTTGACATACTAAATTTGTTAAGTGAGAGTCTCATTTTCAAAACATAAATCATATCACATTTGACTTTCACTTAACATACCAAAACTTGTTAAGTGAGAGTCTCATTTTCAAAAGAAAATCATATCACATTTGGCTTCCACTTAACATACCAAATTTGTTAAGCATGAGTCTCATTTTTCAAAAACAAATCATATCATATTTGGCTCCTACTTAACATACAAAATTTGTTAAGAGTCTCATTTTCACAAATCATATTACACTTGACTTCCACTTAACATACCAAATTTTTTAAGTGTGAGTCTCATTTTCAAAACATAAATCATGTTACATTTGGCTTTCACTTAACATACCAAATTTGTTAAGTGAGAGTCTCCTTTTCAAAACATAAATCATATCAAATTTGATTCCTACTTAACATACCAAATTTATTAAGTAAGAATCCCATTTTAAAATTATATCACACTTCATTCTTACTTAACATACTAAGTTTGTTAAGTAAGAATTCCATTTTCAAATCGTATCATATTTGGCTCCCACTTAACATACCAAATTTGTTAAGTGAGAGTCTCATTTTCAAAAATAAATAATACCACAATTGGCTCCCACGTAACATACCAAATTTGTTAAGTGAGAGTCTCATTTTCAAACACATATCAAACACATTTGGCCTCTACTTAACATACCAAATTTGTTAAGTAAGAAGCCTCATTTTCAAATCAACATATGTCACACACATAACCAATCATCACAAGCAAAGATACTTTCACAAAATCCTCAAACATATAATCAAAACCTCTTCTTAGCATACCAAAATTTGTTGAGTAAAGGTTCTTTCAAATAAAAATTTTCAAACAAGATACATAACACAAATATCTTCAAAATTCTCTCCAAATATTCGAACCCTGCCCAACCTACTTAAATTGGTTGAGTATGGGTTCTAAATCAAAATCATATGGCAAAGTCTCTCCTCCAAATATAAAAAATCTCTCCAAAATTCAATGAACCCCACTTAGCATACCTAAATTTGTTAAGTGTGGGTTCAAATTCCAAATTAAGTATATAAGTCAATGATTGAAGGAAAACATCAAGGTAAGGGTCTGACTCAATTATGTTTTCAACAAATGCAATGATTTCAATACAGTCAATTAGTCCAGCTTCCAGTCAGTGCAGTGGTCATGGCTCCTAGCAAGTTCATCTTCTCTTTCCCTTATGGTGTAGACTTGGCCTTGGATTAGGCCATCCTCACCATGACTGATGCCACAAACCTGATCTATTTTGGTCATGGCGTTGAGAGGGTCTGCATTACTTGTGTGGGGTAGTCATCACAATTGTTAGTAAAGAGGAGGTGGTGGGATAGATGCCACTCATCCGCTTGGATATCCCATTTGACTCTGAGTTTCCCTAAGAGGAAGCCACCATGGTTGTGTCCTATGTCAATTTCAGCTACCCATTGGTCTACCATAGCTCTCGTTGCTACCTCTTGTGGTCACCCAAGGGGAAGGCTGTCTTAGAGATAGCCTCCACTTTCAAGGCAGTTTTTCACTCACTCCTGAGCATCACAAAAATTAGAAGATTAGCGGGTCTTAAGCTACCTAAAAGCTTGGCATGCTTCCCATGAAGTTGAGGAGGGTTCCACAGACCTCTCACTCAGGCGGTAGTAAGTTCTCCACCTGAGATGGAGAAGAGGATTACGAGGATCTTTGCTCTTCCACCACCATCATACCACTAGGAGCATAGGTGCCCATCTTGACTTAGGGGATACATCTTGGGTTGATAGAGTATACAAATGCTCAGAGTTTGGTACCTTAATTGACTTATGATCCATGATCCCTAAGAGCGTTAGGATCAGATCATATATATATATATATATATATATATATATATATATATATATATATATAGAGAGAGAGAGAGAGAGAGAGAGAGAGAGAGAGAGAGCCATGCGCTCGGTATCTGTAGATAGAGAGAGGCGATAGTATATGATCACCTATCTTGATGGATTTTATTGATTACATCGGTATGATCATTGAGATAAGATTGTTCTTACACACCACCCACATAGAGAATTGAGTGAGCAGTGTTGCCATGCTACTCCCTCATCATCCACCATCACCGGTTCAGCTCATAATATTTACTACTCACTCTAAGGTTCAAAAGCCCCGTCAGAGACTTCCCCTCGGTGATCTTCTGACCCAGGATCTCGCTCCATCCATTCCACTGAGGTGAGATTGAGCTCCCACGATCCTCCTGGTGAAGGAGTGACGACCCAAGAGCGTCGTTGTCGTACCACCTCCACCACAACATATAGAGATAAAGAGGGGAGTGGACATAGACATGGTCCCCATGATAGTTGATCCTCCTGGTGAGGTGGTCTTGATAGTAGGAAGTGTTCGTTGCATTGAAGTAGAGGAGCACAATCCTTCAACTAATAGTCAGTGGGTATTTGTCCTAGTCCAGCTAGACATAGTAGATTGATCATTAGATGACATATTAGCTGATTACTTTATCGAAGAGATAGATTTTTGGGAGTGATTGCTCCGATCTAGATGAGGATAGGGTCAACTTCAATCCCGATGAGGATGACATGTTGGATGATGCAGCTGAGGTCCACATGGTTGACACTCGGGGATCCTTACTACCAGATTAGACCAACCAGGAAGGTGCTGCACTCGAGGAAGGTGATACTTCTCACTCGACTCAGCACCTCCTCCACCAGCTTAGAAAGAGGGATGGTCACATTGACAAGATGAGGAAGAAGATTGAGGAGTTGATGGCGAGTTACATTGAACTCCCCTTTCAACCCTCTCACATGATAGCCTGTCAGTAAAGCATCCGGTGCACTCTGCAGGCAAAACATTACCATTTCACCAATCATCTCCGCAGGTGTTAGAAGAAGACAAGGATTATTGTCATTGGATAAAAGGAACCATCCAGCCAGAGTCTAGTATGAGAGACCTCGAGCTCAACAGCCTCCTTTTCCACCTCCTCTGCCACCACCTTGATGATTATATTAGCCACCACAATGGCCATTCCACACATATGATTCTACCACTAGTACCACAATGCATTTCCCCCGCATTTGACACCTACTCCCCAGCGGGTAACTATTACCCTACTCTTACCAATAGATAATAAACCACATCCATTCAAGAGGGGTGGTTAGGAAAATCTTCAAGAATCTCTTGAAGAAACTTGACTTTTATTGAGCCCAAGAGGTCAAGAATGTGGGCAAGAATAATGATCCTATTATTTCCTACCATGCATGGTCATGTCTTAGAGAATTGTATTACATTTAAGGACTGGCTTGAGCATAGATATAGGTCAGGTGCCATGGTTATCCCGAAGGAATACTTTTTAGAATAACCTTCTAGTTCTATTAGGTTAATTCTTGGGTAAACCTATGATCCTTAAGTCTAAAGAAGGTTGAGATATTGCCTTATCCTGAACCTTTAAGAAAGTAGTTTATAAAATTAAGAAACCCTCTCTACATGTGCTTGAGGTAGCTCAAACCTCTAACACCAAGGAAGGTTTGCAAGTTGTCAAAGATAACTTGAATAAAGTAAAAGCCCAACAACAACAATAGTCTAACCTACTTGCCCGTGATAGTTCAGTAGCTTAGCCACCGTCCGAGTCCAACACTCCATCCAAAGTTGTAGCTACTACTTCTTCCTCCACTAGCTCCTCTTCTGCAAGTATGAGCGTTGTATCAGCGGACAAGGGCATTAAATCCCATACCCCACTTACTTTATTAGATTTCTATCATGTACCTGCACCTAAAAATAAATTAATGAAGAAAGCTTTCACTTACATCATATCCACTTTTGATACTTTAGATTTTATTCCTCTTAAAAACTCTCCAAGTCAAGAAAATAATAATGATAGCTCTAGTCATTCGGATCCACTCTCTTCTGATTCAGAATCAGACTTTTCTTTTCTGAATCAATTGAGTTCACCTATTGAGATTGGCTTGGAGTCAACTGACTTCAAGGATCCCATAGGAGAAGCTGTAGATATACCTGATGAGAAGGTAGAACTTTCCATAAGTTCATCATTCCAAGAAGTCACTGAAGTAAACCTGCTCAGTGGCAAAGTTCTACCTCCTAAGATAACACCTCTTGATAAGGGTAAATAAGTCATTGGTTCCAGTGAGTATATAAACCCTCCACAGGATGCTCCACCCATGGATATGCTTATGGAGGACCAAGTCAAGGTTGATTACAACATTTTAGCACATCTTAGAAAGTTGCCAACAAAGTTAAGCATATATGACGACCTTATCTTATCCAAAGAGATGAGGGAATCTATAGTCAAGGCTCTCCTTGATCCAGAGATATGCTTAGCTCAGCTGACTGCTAGTGAAGAAGAGTTCAAAGGACATTTTAGGGGATACTTTCAGTGATGAAGACTTGCTTCTAGGAATGATCAAGCACAATCGCCCTCTTTACATTACAGTGGATGTTGGCAAATACATGATTTAAAGAGTTCTGGTTGACCAAGGTGCATCGGTCAACATTATGAGTTTAAGAGCTCTTGCTTACTTTAAGATTGACATCTCTAAACTCCAAAATGAAAGGGTGATGTTGAGAGGATTCAATGAACAATGCGAGAAGGCCTTTGGCTCTATAGTGTTGCCATTAGAGATAGATGACTGGAAGACTGACTCCAAATATCATATCATAGACTCAGATACATCTTTCAATGCTTTGCTTGGGAGACTATGGATACATGAGAACAACACAGTTCCATCCTCTCTACATCAGTTTTTGAAGCTCATGATAGGTGGAATTGCATATTGCGTCAAAGGAGATCTCAAGCCCTTCATAGTTCTTGAGGTCAAGATATATGAGGATGCAACCTATTCTCTTCCCCAAAACCAACAAGTCCATTCTAGCGAATCTAGTCAAGGTCCCCGAGAGGGACAAAAAAAGAAAATAAAAAGAAAAGAAAAAAGATATATAAAAAGGAAATAAAAGAGAGCGAGACATGGACTCAGGGGAAGATATGGAGCCTGACATTAGATTTTAACCATAATTTGTTACTCCATTTGAACATATGAGTAGGATGACCTGACCTCCACTAAGTAGAGGTAGAGGATAATTTAGAGGCAGTCCCTGGTGTGGAAAGCCTCCCTATTGGCCACCCAATAGAAGGTATGTCTAGCCACCAAGAGTACACCTGCTATCCACATAGACTCATAATCTAGTTTAGAAGATGAGTCCTTAATGGTTAGCACATCAGCCAGCTCTTCTCAGCAGCAGATCCCTTTTGAGGTGATGTTGGAGCATGATAGTGATAAAGACAGGGCTCAAAGAAAAGCATAAATGTATCCAAGTCCTCATATGAAATAGCTAGGAGTCAGTTGGGAACCTTAGCTCTAACCCCACTCTCTTCCTAGAAAGTTGAAGGTTTGGTAGTTAAGGAAGCCCCTAAGTCATCCCTAGATGGAAGAGTTAATTGGTTTTTTTTGAGAGCATCATCCTCAAGTTAGGAAGCTGATGTAGAACTAGGGAAGATTCTTATAAAGATTTAATATAACTGCCTTTTGAATGGTATTTGCCTTGTGTTGTTAATTTACAAAGAAGGGATTAATTCTACATACTTGGTCTAAACATGGGTCAGATTACTTTGAAAGGCTATGGGATAACCAAAGCATACATCCTCAATCAAGAGCAGGACTAGGATTCAGTATAGTGGGTACAGTCGATGATGACAATCATTGCCTAGTCATCACCAATCATTTGGAATATGATAGGTTCTTTTCAATTCATGCTAACTCATATGAGAAGATGTGTTTAGAAACTTTAGATGATCCAAATGATCTTGAAGTCAAAGATGCACCACCAAAGTTCGAAGAGGAGATCAGGTTAACCATCGACCAGCTTAAAGAAATTAACTTGAGAACTAGAGACAATCCATGTCTGACATACATCACATCTTATTGAATAATACTAAAATTGATGACTTAGTTAGGCTGTTGATTGAGTTTAAGGACTACTTCGCATGGAGTTACGAAGAGATGTCCAATTTATCTCCTGACATAGCAGTTAACAGACTAGCAATAAAACCTAATGTTAACCCAATTAAGCAAGCTCTTAGATGTATGTGATTAGATATTGAACAACATGTCACTTTTGAAATCAAGAAATTGATCGATGTTGGTTTTATTAGGGAAGAAAAATATCCTACCTAGTTAGCCAGTGTCATCCCAGTTAAGAAAAGAATGGCCAAATTTACATATGCATTGATTTTAAAGATCTAAATAAGGCATGTCCGAAGGATGAATTTCCACTACCAATTCTGGAATTGATGGTGGACATTGCCTCATCTCATGCAGTCTTCTCTTTTATGGATGGCTCATATGATTATAACCAAGTAGAGATGGCCCCTAAAGATGAAAGAAATACTGTATTTCAAACCCTTATCGAAATCTCTTGCTATAGGGTCATGCCTTTTGGCCTTAAAAATGTTGGTGCTACATTCCAGCGGGCCATGACTCATATCTTCAACGAACTTATTCATCATCAAGTTGAATGTTACATTGATTATCTTGTAGCCAAGAGTAAAGAAAAGAAAGATCTTTTCTTTGACTTGAGAGTAGTTTTTGAACGGTTAAGGAAATACAACCTCAAAATGAATCCCTTGAAGTGTGCATTCAGAGTAGCTTTAGGGAAATTTCGTGGGTTTGTTGTCAGGCACCGTGAAATAGAAATTGATCAGGAGAAGATCAAGGCTATCTTAGAAATGCCACCCCTATAAAGTCTAACTCAACTCAGATCATTCCAAGGGTGATTGGCTTATTTAAGACATTTTATTTCCAATCTATCAGGGAGATGCCAATCATTTGCAACGCTTGTCAAAAATGACACCAAGTTGAAGTGTGATGATAGGTGTCAACATGCTTTTGAAGAAATCAATCACTACCTGATGATGACGCCAATTCTAGCCACCTCTATCTCGGGCAAGCCATTGATTCTATACACTGTTGCATTAGATGACTCCTTTGGCGCTTTTTTGGCCCAAACCAATGAAGAAAGGAAAAAAAATGCACTATATTATCTCAGTCATTGTCTAATCCCTGCTGAGGCAAACTACCCACCTATTGAAAAGCACTGACTAGCTTTAATCTTTATATCGCAAAGCTACAATATTACATGCTTTCTGATAAAGTGAACCTAATCTCTAGGATCAATCCACTACAATGTCTCATAACATGGCCGATGTTATCCAGACACTTGGCACATTTGGTCCATGATTTTATCGCAGTTTGACATCACTTTCGTACCCCTTCATGTGGTGAAAGGACAAGCACTTGTTTTTAGCAAGACATCCACTTCCCAGATTCTTCGTGATGACCTCCCGATGAACATGAACCTAGGGGACACTAGCATTCGCCACTGGGAGATGTATTTTGATGGTGCAGCTTCCTTTCAAATGAGAGAAGAACCATGATATACTCTTCCAAGATAGGCAGTGGTAGGAATAGTTCTCCTAACTCCATACCATGATGTGATGAGATTATCAGATCATCTGCCCAATCCACAAACCAACAACAAAGCCGAATATGAGACTCTAATTTTTGGTATGGAGTTAGTCATTACACTGCGCATCTAGAGCATCAACATCTTTAGGGATTCTCAATTAGTTATCAACCAAATTGATGGGTCTTACAAAGTTCTAAAGCCTAAGCTTCATCACTACCCTAAGTATGCTATGGAACTGTTGGCTTAAACCCCAGAGGTTATCATCTATAATATTTCTCGAGGAGAGAATACAGTAGCAGATGCATTGGCCAACCTTGCCAAAGAGTTGGCATGTTCAGAAGATGAGTCCATACCAATAAGGGTCCAAAATAGGCAAGTTTTATCCCTTATTGACACTGAACTCATCGAGAGACTCTCTCTTGAAGGGGAGGTTGGCATTGCCAAAAAGGATGATGAGTCATATTGAAGGAAACCATTCATGGATTATCTAAATATAGGCAAACTACCTCAAGAGAAGTCACTAGCACATCAGGTGAATTAGAGAGCCCTTTCATACGTTCTCATGGATGACACCTTGTACTGATGATCCTTCAATCATATGTGGTTATGTTGTTTGGACAAACATGAAGCCCACAGGATCGTGACCAAGGTACACTCAGGTTTATGTGGACCACATAGTCCAGTCCGAAGATAAAAGTTGAGATCAAGAGACTAGATTACTACTGGGCCTCGATGATCACAGACTACATGGACGTAGCTAGGAGATGCCACCAATGTCAGGTGAATGGTGGTCTTACACCAACCACCCAACATTCTATCCTACATTACATTTCATGGCCATTTGAGTGTTGGGTACCGACATAGTGGGTCCGATCGATCCTCCTTCTTCCAAGGGTCATTGGTTCATTCTAGTTGCCACTACTTTTTTTTTAAGTGGTGGAGGCAATCCCACCGAGGTCATAACTCAAAGATGTGCTAGTTTTAGGAAC
Source organism: Cymbidium sinense (assembly GCA_021442155.1). Taxonomy (NCBI): domain Eukaryota; kingdom Viridiplantae; phylum Streptophyta; class Magnoliopsida; order Asparagales; family Orchidaceae; genus Cymbidium; species Cymbidium sinense. Next base: position 18,477,550 of record CM038233.1, on the reverse strand, counting down.
CATATTTTATATAGGTTCAGGGTGCCTCGATGAATTATATCCGATAATGGTACTGCATTCAAGAGCACCAAAATCAACAGCTTTGCTTGAAGACACAACATAGAGTAGAGATACTCTACCATCTATTACCCGAGGGCAAATGGCTTAGCAGAAGCCTTCAATAAAACTCTCATCCAAATATTAAAGAAGACACTTGACGATAATAATCGACAGTGACATGAGCAGTTAGTTGAAGCCTTGAGGGCTTACCGCACCACATACATAACTCTAACTCAATCTATCCCATTCTCCTTAGTGTATGGGTCGAAGTTACCATTAAGTCCAACTCCCATCATTATGATAGGGTAGTAAAATCATAATGGAGTAGAACACCAAGTTACGGATAGAAGAGCTCAAAGGTTTGGAGGAGAGATGCCTATGGGCAAGCCAGAAACTCAAGTTGTATAAAGCCAAAATGATTCAAGCTCATAATAAGTTGGTCTATCCTAGATATTTGTAAGTAGGAGAGCTTGTTTTAGTTCTAAGGAGACCAATTGTTGCCCATCAGAAGATGGGAGACAAGTTTGAACCCACTTGGGAAGGCCCTTTCGCCATAGAAAAGGCCTACCAAGGAGATCTTATTAGCATATAAATTGTAAGGGAGCGTGCCCCATGCTTCCAATCAATGGGCTCTACATAAAGAAATACTATCTATAAATCTTGTTTGAAAATAATTATCAGTAAAACTTCTTTTAATCTAAAATTCCATCCCTTCATATTAGTGAGAAATATCTTTTCTTGCGAATCCACCATGATGTGTTTAGGGTAGGTGTAAGGAACCCAAGCGGCATCCTATCCTTTAGCAACACAACACCAACACAAACTACACACAATCATATATAAAATAAACACATATCTTTTATCTCGGGCTATTTTGATGTGGGATAAAGTCCCCTATGACACTCACTCATTAGCTTCTCTAGGTCGGGCTGACATGCTATGTTGCTACTATGTCACCCTAGTGGTTACTTGTCTGATGGATTTAAGTCTACAAGCTTTCTTCCTAACTTGACCATTACAAATTGATGAGCACCTTATTAGTTTGGTAGGCCTTATTGTGCGATCGATAAGCTACCTTATGTTGGCTTTGTTTAAGAGGATGTAAGCCTGCACGCTTTCTTCTTGAATTAGCCATCATACACTGACTAGGTAGAGTATATTTGAGGCTTAGGATAAGTCCCCTAGTGGCTCCTTTCCTCCTGACCACTTCAAGCCTGGGTCTAGTCCTTACTTGGGACTCCCCACTTAGTCCACCAGGTCGATAGCATCTCATGATGACACAATCGATGATCATTTTCATTTGTGTAAGTCTACAAGCCTTCTTCTCGATTTATCAAACCGATGGGCACCTAGTATTGGTTATCGCTTTGATGGTGACCCACCTGATGGATACACCACTCGTGATAGATGTAAGTCTACATTCTCTCCCAGTTACCCAGATACCTATAGGCTTTCTTTTACAGGGTTCTGGATAAAGCCCCTAGTGGCACACCTGTGGCACTCTATTTAGATCACTTCTTTAGAGACCCCATCTAGACACTACCCCAGTTACTCTTGGATTAGACAGTCCCCCTTTCCTAGTAGCCACCCCTGTGTTTGGAGAATTTATCTTGTGGATATGCAGATTTTCCCTTGGTCTAATAAGTTTGAGATAGGACTGGACTGATATCAGCTCCTTCTTAGTGTGGTCCCTCGCACACCAATAAGGTCCACAAAAATACATAAACAAAATAAAAAATATATATCTTTGCATGTGGATTAGGAGCAAAATCCCCAACGATAATAGAAATCACCTGACTACTTTTGAGTTAAGATAAGTCCCCAAGTTGGCAATCTCTTAGTAGTTGCCCTTAGGACAGGTTTGACTTGTTGTGTCAGCAATAGGTCACCCCGGCGGTCATCCTTGCTTTGGAAGATATAAGTCTATCACACATTCTATCTAGAATGATCGTTACACACTGACGGGCAGCCTTAGGTCAGGTTCGATTTGTTGTGCTATCAACCAATCACCCCAATGGTCCTTTGTTCAGAAAGTTGTAAGTCTACAAGCTTTCTTTGCCATTGCACATCGAAATACACCCCTTAGGTTGGTTACATCTACCCTACGATCGATAGACTATCCCTTTAGATTTGTAAATCTAAGATAGGACTAGGCTGATATTTGCTCATTCTTAGTAGACCATCACACACCGATAGGGTCCATCTAAAATTAAATTAATTTTGATTATTTTTGAGTCGATATGAGTCCACAGTGGCATTCGTTCAATAGTCACCTTAGGTTGGGTTCGATTTGTTGTGCTATCAACTGATCACCCTAGTGGTTTCTTATTCAGGAAGTTATAAGTCTACAAGATTTCTTCTTGACTTGACCATTGCATATCGAAAGGCAACCCTTAGGTTGGTTAGTCCTACCTGATGGCTGGTAGACTATCCATTTAGATTTGTAAATCTGAGACAGGACCTGACTGATATTGCCCCTTCTTAGTGGATCTATCGCACACCGTTAGGGTCTATTTTATTCAATCCACCATCCTTCCCTAGTGGAATCTAAATTAAATCCATCCACTCTTATCCCTAGTGGTTGCTCCCCTATATAAACCAAAGAAATCCATATATTAAACCCATCTTATCCCTAGCAAATTCAAGCTCATATCTCAAGCAGATGTGCCCTCAAAAAAAATCTAAATCATATCCTCCCCAAATGGAGTCTTAAATCATAAGACAATAAATCAAATTCTCATACCTAGTGGATTCCCACTAATTAAATCAAATAAAATTTCTCCCCAACGAGGCATAAATCATATCTTAATCCCCAGCAGATCTTTTCTCCCCATGTCGTATCAAACTCATAGCCTTATCCTCTATGAATAATTTGAACCTGCTTCCCTAGTGGAAGGTTCACATACTTGATCCCATAGTGGATCCTTTCTTCCTCTCTTATGCCTTCGGCATAAGTTGGGTTGCATTGCACTAAGATCTTGATTCAATCTACATCTCGGGTTTAGGGGTACATCATTTCTGTTAACGCTTGCAATCCTTCGGACGTTATTGATCATCTCAGTCAACACCAATATGTGTGGTGTACCTTATTAGTTACATCACACCTATTGGGCTCCCTTTGTTGACCTCACTTTTGGAGTGAGTTCTCAACTTCCTCATCATAGATCTAGGACTCTTATAGACACAAAGAGTTCCTTAGTCTTAAGGCACTTCTAGCGAAGGGTTAGCCATAGTAACAAGTTATGCCTTAAGGACTTAGGAAGACTTGCCTACCCTATGGCTTAAACCCAATCCATGCTTCCTTCCTCAAACCAAACCTTAAATCCAATTCAAATCTAAATTATAAGTCAATTCCAAATCAAATGATTGAAACCCATGATCAAATTCAAATTCCAAAGACCTCCCCAAGCCCTTTGATTTTATCTTATGGACTTACCCTTAATCAAATTCAAGTCAACCCTAATTTAATTAATTTTCTCAAATATCCATTCAATATCAAATAAAATTCTAAACCAAATTCCAAACCAAATGATTAAACCCATGATCAAATTAAAATCCCAAAATCCCTTTCTGCACCTTATGAACCACCTTCATATGCTTAGCCAAAACCCCCTTTTAACCAATCAAACTTGGTGGATCTCTTTATAAGTCAATCATTCCTTTATTTATATTAACAAATATAAGTAAAATCCAAATTCAAATAGCCAAAACTAAATCAAATAAACCAAACCAAATCAAGACCTTTCTTAAGCCATATGGACCTACCTCCATAAGCTTAATCAAATCTCAACTCAAATCAACCCAAATCAGTTTCTTTATAAATCAATTATTCCTTCATTTATATTCACAAATATAAATAAAACTGACCTTCCATTGACCAAGAATAAATCAAACTAAATCTATTCCCTACTTAAGCCATTTTGACCTACACCCTTAAACTTGGGTCAAATTTGCTTTCAAATTACTTCAAACTCAAGTGATTTTCTCATAAATCATTTATATCTTCATTTATATTCATAAATATAAATGAAATATAAATCCAAATAGCCAAGATCAAACTCAAATCAAATTAAATTTCCAATTTTAGCCTTTTTAGCCATTTGCTTGAACTTGGCCAAATGATATCCAAATCAATTCAACACCTATGGATTTCTTCATGAATAAATCATTCCTTCAATTAATCATCCAAATATTAACATAAACTATAATTATCAAACCAAACTCAAGTCAACCTAAATCAAGCCCATGTTAGCCTTTTTGAGTTGAAACTTCAAATGAGCCAAAATCCACCAACTCTAAATTGTTTACAATTGGATTTATATTTCAATCCTAGGCTCATATGTGAGTCCAACTAAACTAGAATCAAACCAAAACTAAATCAATTGACCCATTTAGATCCACTTGTCCCAAAGTGACCTAAGAGACACTTTTGAGCCAAGTTCTAATCCAACTCAAATTAGATTGAACCAAGTCCATCCAAACCTCATATCATGATCAACAATCATCCTAGGGTGATGTACTACATTGAATTGGGTCAAACCAAGTCAACTTGGTCCTTTGACCAAGTCAACATTTAGCCCAAATTAAACCTAAACTAGCCAAAACCCATCATATACCAAATTGATTAAAACCATTGATCCAAACTAACTCATAATCAATGATTGAACATGACCAAACCAAATTGAGCCAAACCAAGTCTAATCAATTATTATTTGTTGACCCAAATTGGCCTAAATAGCCAAAATGAGTCAAATTATGATTTAACCAAAATTGATTGCAACCAATTGCTCAAGTTCATTCCAAATCATTTATTGAACTTGACCAAAGTCATGATTGAGCTCAATTTGACCAATTGGTCAACCCGACTCAACCTAGCCCAAATTGACCTAAACGTTTAAAATTGGCCAAAATCTAAATTAAACCCAAATTAAACCAAACCAAAGTCTGCAATCAATTTTAATTAGCCAATTGAACATGAACCAACACCTAACCCAACTCAATTTGGTCAAATTGGCCAAATTAGTCAACTTAGCCTATTTAACCTATTTGAATCCAAATGAGGCAAAATTAAACCTAAGCCAAATTAGTCAAAACCACTTAAACTAAAACTCTCCAAATCATCATTTGAACTTAACCCAAGCCTTGATTTGACTTAATTTGACCAATTGGTCAACCCAATCCAACATGAATCCAAATGAACCCACTTGACCAAATGAAGCCAACCACCCCAAAGCAACCCATGTGGCCCTAAGAGCTAGCCAAACCTGAACCAAACTAGGGCTAGATCACTCCCAAATCAGTCTAAATCTAAGTGGGACCCAATCCAAGGGGATTAGCCATTAGACAAACCTCCCCACATTGGATTCTTTCCATAAAAAGCAAAGTACACTCTCCCATCACTCCCATCCAAGTGCCATCTCCCATCATAGGATCCATGACCAAGCCTAACTCTTCCTCCTTAAGCACCCTAAGGACCAAGTGCCAAACGGGGTGTGCTTAGCCTTTTTAGCCCAACCTAAGAAAACATAGGATTAGCCATGGACCAAAGGAAACCTAACTCTTCCTCCTTCCTTTATACTCGAACACCCTAAGGACCAAGCAACTCAATCCCCCCATATCTTGACTTGAGCTCCCTCCCACAACTTCCTCCAACCCTGGCGTGCTACGTGGAGCTAATGGCGACCCCTCTAACAACTAGACAATGATGAATGGACAAAAAATTTAGATTCCTCCCATCCATTGAGTAGGTATTTCAATTCAGTGATTCATAACCATTCACACTCTTTGAGTTCCCAAGTGAGAAACGAAATCCCCTAGAGCATTTTCAAAACCTTCCCAAGCCTCCCTCGATCAAAATTTCTCTCTCCCATGTGAAATCAAAATAGGGCAGGTTGCTTCCGATTTGTACTTCTTATCCACTCCATGAAACTTCAATTAAACTCACACACACCATCACCACACCTCATTGAGCAATACCAAACCATTTCCCAAACTTCCAACCTGATGAAAGCCATAGCTCGATTAAGACCGAATGCTCAAAGGGAGGAGCTTGGCCTTGGGAGCAATCTACCTCAAATTAAATCTTGTGCTGCTCAACAGGGCTTTGTTTCTACCAAATGAAGCTTCCTCAATCGTTGAAACTGTCTGTCACAAGCTTCAGTGAGCTAATCCATTAAAATTGATCCTTGTATGGAAATAGTTTGGAGCTTTATGAAGGAAATTTGCATTTGAGCCCAGCCTAGCCATTGAATCCTTGTGGATCCTTCGTGCAAAGGTGTGGGTTGAGTTTGGAGTGGATTCGAGCTCGGGTGAGCTTGGATCGAGCGATCAATGACAGACGGGCTCCCTCGTTCATCAATCATAGGGGATAGATCATGAGCCATATGTTCCGCATGATTGGAACAGATGGCTCTGATTAGATCACACATAGATCCCTTGATTTTTCCTTCAAAATTGAGATAATCATCGCTCGATCTTAGATCGATCATAAAATCGAGCAATCCAAGTCAACATCCTAACGTGACTACTTAAATAACATATCCCGTTGTACCACATGGAAAGCACACTTCAGTAGCCAGGTGGCGCCGATAGGATTAGGACTTTAATTAGGTTAATCAATTTATTTTTAAGTCTAAAACTTCTAAAATTCATATCTATTCCTAGAAAAATTTAAAAAATATAAATGAGGGCTCATTTTAAAGGTATTTTAGAGGAGAATCAAGAAAATTATTATTAATTAATTTTGAATAGTAATGTTTGCTTAATTAGGATTTAATTAAATATTTATTTAGTCTAATTACTCTCTGATTAATTATCCAATTAATTTCAAACTTTTTAGAGATATTTAAGGGGATGACCTCTACCTCCCCTATTTTTCTTGGAATTTATTGGATAGTTAATTAGAAAAATTGATTGATTAAGCCTTAATTACTTTCTTACCTTAGTTAATGATAATTAAGAAAATGAACAGTAGATTAATTAATTAATTAAGCTTATTGCCATCTGTTAATAGTGAAAAATCTTAGAAAAGTGGTTTGGGTTTATTCCTTATGACCATTTCATTAAGCCTCTTCATTTGTTTCAAATTAACTAAAGCTTAAGGGGCTATTTGGTTGCTTGCATTTAGAGTGTAAAGTAAATTGAATGCAGTGTATTTGATTACTTTAATTTATTTGGTTGAAAACTCTACAAATACATGAATTTCTTTTTTCTTGTTTAGCAAATAAATATAATGTAAAGTATTTTTGAGATTATCGATGGCATGATGACCTCAAAACATGTTGGATTTAATTCATAACTCAACCTAATTAAGCCATAAAATCAATTTAATTGCTTTTCATTAAATCAAATTAACTCACACATATGGGTAATGGGATTAGGTTTTGCAAATCTCTTTCACATTCCTTAAATCAAATCAAACATGAAATTTAAATGGCTTTAAGAAACTTTGGTTCATTTTAAATAAGCTTGTTTAATTTGATTATCTTTAGGAATTAGTTGGATTGAATGAAATTACATGCTTGTATTGCTTCATTTCTTTCCAATCATGTTAAAATGTTGTATGCCACTTATATCATGCATTCATTTCATTTAAAAACTAATTAAATAAAATGATTCCCTTTATGTCAAATTTACATGTGTTGACTTAATTAGAAATATGCTTGCACTAGTAAATCTCAAATATATTTTCAAAAGCTTATTAATGAATGATAAAATATATTATGACTTTAGTTATGTATAAATAGGAGGTATATGTGAATATAAGCTTAGTGTATGAAGTGAAGTCTATTTCTTACATTCATATGTTGATTTGGATAAGTTTGAATGTTAATGGGTATATTAGTCTGGACATCTCGGGGATTCACAACTTTAAGTAGCCCCAAGGAGGTTCTTACCTTACTCTCCTGGTGAGAAATAATGGCGACGTACCTGATTGATTTCATTCTTATGCATTTTGACATTAGAATTAGGATAGAGTTTTGATTCATCTACACAAATAAATCAAACTCTACTTTTGCATCATTTTTCCATTCTTATAGTTATATATACATCCATATGTATTTAAGAATAGCGGGTATATTAGTTTGGACATTCCGAGGACACATAACTTTAAGTAGCCCCAAGGCGGTTCCTACCTCACTCCATTGGTGCAGAATAATGGCCACATACTTGCTTAAAACTTTCATACATTTGAGTGTGTATTTAGTTAATGAATGAAAACCCCTCCTCTTTCTATTAAAAAGACATGCATCCATATTTTGTTCTAGTGGTTGGGTTGATTTGTTATATGATTTAGAGTTCTTTTCTTATGCTTTTTGTGGTGAAATTTATTTTCAATCTTTCATCTTAATCTTTCTGAAGAGAGAAAGAAATATAATGAAGAACCAAAAATAAAAATCTAAGACACTTTTTGTGTTGGACACCACGTATATCCACAAATATTATTATTAGGGTGATCGGGTATGACATCGAGGAATGATGTACTATCTCGAGAGACATAAGTCACCATCTTACAAATGGACCTAATCACCTTAATAAGGACTCCTAAGGACTATGAGTCTTTGGAATGTACTAGATATTCTTCCTTTACTATACATGAAAAAGTAAAGTAGGGATTATTTTAAACTAGGTTCATTAAGTTCCCCATGGAGGCAAGCCCCCATAGTTAATTTCATCATAAAGAATGAGATTCCTTAAGAATACTCTCAATTAAGATAAATGATCATTGTCTCCAAAAATTTCAAAGATAGGACTATCAATCAATTGATTTATTTTTAGAAGATCAAGTGGGATTGATCAAGAGGAGAGAGTTATTATCGAAATTAAAGGAAGAAAAGTAGGGATGCTTAGGATACTAGGAAGCCTAGTAAGCATCCCAAACTAGCATATGGTTAGGCTTTATATTTTTGAAATTAAAGTGATTTATTTGTTTGAGTTATATTTTTATTAGAAATCTAGGGTTTATAATTTCATAACATTAGATCATGGAAATGCCTAAGAGGTGAGGATTTATGCTTATAACCTGCAAAGAGAAGTATCAACCTCTTAACCTAAATCTATGGGGATTTAGCGAGGGCCAAAGCATGACCTAAATCTAAGGTGAAAATGGATATTTGGTTTACCTCCATAAGAGAGGATAAATCACCTGAAAGGCAAAAATGGTTATTTGGTTTACCTCCATTAGAGAGGATAAATCACCCGACTGTTGGACTTATAACTGCCTGGGGGTGGCCACTAACTAACTCCTCCTATGATTTTAAATACATGTAAGCAAGTCATATGCTTTTGTAAGATAGCTAGACTATTGTTCATTTAGAAAGAGACTAAGTCCTTAAACATACTTTCTAAGAGACTAGATCATGTAGGGCATGATTATTGACTTAAATCTAATGCGAATTTTTATTATGTTTTATTTTCATTTTTGGACAATTCATTTGACTCAGGCTATGGGATTCATATGCCTAAAGCATGAGAAATTAGATTATGAGCCAAAATCAACAAGAAAAAAGGTGTGTTTTCACCATGGCTCTCAAAGGTCAAGCCAAGTTCCCTGGAAAAGGTGGAAGCCCTCCATAACAAGAGTGAAAGAAGATGCTTTTTATGCATGATATAAAAAGATACAACATCCAGCTAAGGGTTACTAAATCTTTTATCTTGTTTTATAACCCAGGCTTTAGGTGAGGTTAAGAGTTATTTATTTTTGATTTTGAGTTGATTAATTGGATAGAAAATTTATTTTTCCTTAAGAGCCTAATGGCATCTAGGCCATTCATCAAAGCAAGGAAGAAACTAGGAAAACATGTCATCTTAATGCATAAGCTAAACAAACATCAAACAATTTATAAAGCTAGCGCAAAAGAATAAGATGCCTTTTGTGGTCGGGCTCCACCGCACAAACCCAAAAAATAAATTGGGTAGCCGAGATCTCTCTTTATACAACTCGATTACAAATGAATTAATTACAATCAAGAAGGAATCCATGTTATGGGGGTTTTCATTATTCATTTTTTTCTTTTCTTCTTTCTTCTTTCTTCTTTTGATTGGTTGAAATGTGGTTGCTCAAAAGGCTTCACATGGTACATAAGACATAGTCTTATAACCAATGTTCATCCTAATCCCCCATAACAATCATTCTAAATCCTAATTATAAAATTACATGAAAATTGGAAAAGTAAATCTAACTAAAACCTGTAAAATAGAGATTAGCTAAATAAACCACACAATCCCAAGCAAGTATATGAATAAATTGGACTTAGCACCCCACACATGGGTAACTAAGTTCTCCTGGCCTATTTTGGATTATGCTTAGGGGTATAAGTAACCTGCACAGTAAAAGCATTTATATTTTTATTACAACACCCCTTAAGCACAATCCCCTGTAGAAGATAATGATTAAACTAAGATCATCCTACCATTCAGTCTATGCACATACACCCTAACATCTAGACTAAAAAATTACATCACAAAATAAAATCAGGCATCAAACCATGCACCGCCCTAACATAGGACTAGAAATGGTGACTTACCCTAATGTGTGTGCCTTTTAAGGCTTGTGTGGCATGTCTTAGCTAGGTTTTAAAGTTAGAGTTTTCTAAGTATGAAGGGTTCAACTTAGAGGATTATTTCATTTAAGTGATTTAGTTTATTTGGTTGATTGTATTTGAAGATTTATTTTAGTTTGAATGAACCTACACTTAATTACTAAGTGTTGTAAAGAGAGCAAAAGAGAAGAGAACTTCTCTTTCCTCCCTACCTTAGGTAATTTCTATGGTAGATTCATTAGTAATTTCTCTTTAGTGAATATTTTATTATGTGTTTTAATTAATCCTAAGTTTAGATTTTCCCTAAACAAACCTATTCAAAAGGAAAGGTATTTTAAGATTAAGTAAGGTGGATTACTATCACAAAACACACAACACTTTATTTCTTTTCAACATGTGTAAAATGCATATGGATGAATCCTAAGCATATCTATACATGCAAATGGAAATGTTAGCACAACTTAATGGTGAATGCTAAGAGATGTTGCTTAAGGAAAATTTAGAATGTTTCATGTATGCATGATTTTGTTAAGTAGAAAAGAAAGGGATTCTTTTATCCATTATTTACATGCACATTTACATGTATGAAAGACATAAGTGAGTACGTCGCCATTATTGTCTACACTAAGGGTGTAAGGTACAAGACCTACTTGGGGCTACTTAAAGTCTCGCAACTCTGAGATGTCTAGACTAATATACCACTTTTCTTAAATACATGTGCATGTACAAAAAGAGATGAATGGAAAAAGAGTCATGCAAAAAGTTTATGTTTGTTTGATTTGTTGGTTGTTTAATTTATATGTGAAAACATGAAGGTCCTTCTTAAATGATAACATAGGGATGAATAGGAATGGATTTAAGCAAGTGTTGTGTTTTTTTTCAAATGAACTATACACTTTGCAAATCCTATTCAAAACTATGTTAAAAGAGAAGAGAAGGAAAAGTCACATAATGCACATCTTATATTATACTCACATGCAAGCTCATAAGTTATTATAAGTAGCATACCTTTCACTTATAATGTTTGATTTATAAGTTTTAAAAATAATTTTGGATTTAGTAGTGATAATAGTCATTCATATTCTTACTTTAGCCAAAATATGCATTGACATAAAGGAAACATTTCATTTTAATTTGATTTTTCAAAAGACACGAATGCATGATTTTCATATGACATACACATTTAGCATGCTAGAAAAGAAATAAAGTGATGTAAGCATCTAATTTCATTAACTTTAATTAATTCCTAAAGACAATCCTATAGAATAAGATTATTTAAAGTGAATCAAAGTTGTTTAAAGAAATTTTTTTTTTTGTTTTGAGGTTGATTTGATTTTAGGAAATGTGAAGAGGTTTGATGGTCCTAACCCATCTCCCACATGTGTGTGTTGATTTAGTTTAATTTTTAGAAACATTAGATTGATTTTATATTTTACTTAGGTTAAGATGTAAATTAAGTTCATAAATTACCCCTTACCTACACCTCCTTAACATAATTATTCAAAAAATTATGAGCCAACATATGATATGCAACCACATTGAATTTAAATCAGCAATACATCCTAAGAAAAAAAAGGGCCTAATGCAATTGGCTTGCAATTATTGATTAATTAAGCTAAGAGATTTAATTAAGTACTTTCATAACCCTTCCCACACATGTAGGTTGGATTTGATTTCCTTAAGCTTACTTAGGTTATTGAACACCTAAGTATCTACCCAGCAAAGGATTGATTAAGTTTAGATTGATTTTTAAAATTTGATTAAGTTTATTAAGAAGGTTATTAGTGGATTAGTCGTTAATTAGGTTTGGATTACGGAAGAAAGGGGGTTTAGGGAACATCTTAAGAAAAATATCTCAAAATTATTCCATAAATCTCTTGATCCTTTAAACAATATTTAATTACCTTAATTAAATGATTAAACCACTATTCACATGCTTAATTACCCTTAATTATATTAAGAGAGTGATTAGGGATTCATTAATTGATTTCCATAATTAACCCATTAATAAATTCCAAGAAAATTAGGGGAGGCAGAGGTCATCCCCAAAACATGCCTAAGAAGTTTGGAATTAATTAATGAAGTCATTAATGAGTAATTAGGATTATTATTATTTCAAATAAACCCAAATTAAGGAAAACCAAATGTTCAAAATCAATTATAAATAATTTTATATTATTTCTCACTGAATTATCTTTAAAATGAGCCCTCATTCATATTTTTTTTGATTTTTCTGCATTTATGTATGAATATTTGAAGTTTCAGTGATTATTAGGTAATTAAATCCCCTAATTATATAACTAATCCCATCGGCACCACATGGCCGCTGATGCAGCCCACACTTTTCACATGGCATGACGAGATTGATTATTTAAGTTGTCACATCGGCTGCACAGTCAGCTGGCAGCACTACGCATTTTCTCCTTGGATTGTTCGATCAAAGATAGGACGTTCAGGATCAAACCCATAGTTTTAAAGGGATTAATCATCTGGTCTAGATCATTTAATCAGACCGTCCATCCAAAGCATGTGGGATGGACGATCCATACTTCATTCCCACCCTTTGGCTGCAGGAGATGGCAATCGTCCAACCTCTAAGGCTTGATCTGAGCTCACTTAAGCTTAGATTGAGTAGGGATTGAACACACACCATCTAAGAGCAAGAGAAAAGACATCCAACGGTTGAATTACAATGGCATGAAAGTTCCCTACACAAAGGACTAAAGAATTCCTACACTAAGCTCAGTTTTGAGGCATACCTCGCTAGAGGCTATCATCGTTGTTCCCAAACATTGACATAGCTTTGTCTAGTAGAGACGAAGCCCTGTTGAAGGTTTGAAGGCTTGAGATCAAGTGGATCCTCCTTGACAAGATGAGCTTCAAGTGCTTGTGGCATTGGTCTAGCTCCCTCTTCCCATGACTTAGATGCTTGGAACTTGACTTGGGTGAACTCGACTTGTTGACTTGAAGGTGCTTGCAAGAGGAATTGGAGTTTGGTGGTGAATCAAGTGGAATTTAATGAGCTTGTCGCTTTGAAGAAATCCAAAAATGGAGAATTGGAAAGAGCTTAAGGAAGCTTGGAGGAACTTGGAGAAGGCTACTCTAGGTTCTTAAGGCTCAATCGACAGTATGTGATCTGGAATGAAGTGGAATTAGGGGGAGTATATTCCCCCTACAAGGATCGGATGGCTATAAGCCTCCCTTCTATTTTGGATCAATTGACTAGATTTAGGTTGTGGCCATGTGATTCAATTTTAGAGAGGTGTGTGAGTTGCACATGTGGAGAATGAGAGTATGGAGGTGATCCATGTGCTCATTTCTAAGTGGAGGGGTCAATTTTGGATTTGGGTTGAGTTTGGCTGACCCAAACCCATTGGGTCATGTGCACCACTTTCATTAGTGTCCATTTGGTCCACCAACAGAGTGCCAAGTGGACAATGAAAATGATATGACCAAATTCTAAGTGGAATTGGCCATAGGTTATCCCTTGGCCTAGGGGTAAAATGGTCATTTAGCTTTAATTTTAGTTTGGGTAGATTTGGAATAGTTTGAAATTGGGTTGGTCCAAATTTCAAGAAATTTGGAGTTGATTTGATATCATTTGGCTCATGTTGACCCATTTAGGTCAAGATGGGTCAACTTGGGTCAAGTTGACCAATTGGTCAAATTGGGTCAAACCAAAGGTAGGGTCAAGTTCATATGACCATTTGAAATATTTTGGTATCATTGGTTTGGTTTAATTTTATTTAAATTTAATTTTGGTTCATTTAAATTCATTTAGGTCAAATGGGTCAAGTTGACTAATTTGACCTATTTGACCCAATTGGGTTAGGTCATGGGTTGGTTTAAGTTTGGTTGATCATTTGAAATGTTTTGCAAGCTTTGGTTTTAATCAATTTTGGTTTGATTTGATTGGCTTGATTTGACCTTTTAGGTCAAATTGGGTTCATGTTCAATTAGGCTAGGGTGTGTCTTGTTGGCCAATTGAGGCTTTGGTCAAGCTCAACAAGTGATTTAGAATGAACTTTACCCATTGGTTTCAATCAATTTGGCTTAGATCAAGATTTGACCCATTTTGACTTTTAGGTCAATCACTTGGCCAATTGGCCAAAGTTAGGCTCAAATGATGACTTGGTTAAGTTCAAACATTGATCATAAACTGGTTTGATCAATGGTTTCAATCAATTTGTCCTATGGTGAATTTTGGCTAGTTTAAGTTTCATTTGGGTCAAATGTTGACTTGGTCAAAGGCTAAGTTTTACTTGGTTTGACCTAATTTGAGTGATTGATCATCTTATGATGATTTTTGCTCACAATGTGAGGCTTAGATGGGCTTAGTTCAATCCAATTTGGGTAGGCTTAGAATTTGGCTCAAAAGGGTACTTTAGGTCACTTTCGGTCAAGTGAGCCTAAGTGGGTCAATTGACTTGATCAAGGCTTGAATCAGGTTTGGTTGAACTCACATATGGACTTATGATTGAAATATAAATCCATTTGCAAGTGATGGGTTTTGATTCATTTTAAAATTTCAAGTTCAAAGGGTGAACATGAGTTTGATTTGGGTTTAATTTTTTAATTTAGTTTTAGTTTGATGATTGAAGTTTATGTTTATATTTGGATTCATGATTGAAGGTTTGATTGAATCATGAAGATAAATCAAGGGTTTGAATTGATTTGAGGTTGATTTGGCTAAGTTTAAGAATTTGACTTGAAAGAGTTTAAGTTGGATTTTGATTAGATTTGGGTTTGAGTTTTGATATTTGAATTTATATTTCATTTATATTTATGAATATAAATGAGAATATAAATGGGTTATGAGAAAATATTCTGAGTTTGAATTGATTTGGATTTGATTTGAGCTAAGTCCTTAAGATGAAAACAAAGTGACTTAGGAAGGAATTTTGAATTTGGAATTCAATCATGGGTTTCAATCATTTGGAATTGATTCATGATTTGAGAAAATCCATTAGAATTGATTTAATGTTTGAGAAAAATTAATTATGTTGGAATTGATTTGAGATTTGATTTGGAATTGGCTTGATTTTGAAGTTTGTTTGGATTTGGAGTTTGATTTGAATTTTAAAATTTGACTTGAAGGAAGGAAGTGAGGATTTGGTTCAGGCTATAGGGTAGGCAAGTTTTCTTAACACCCCTAAGGCATGACCTATTCCTATGGCTAACTCTTCTAAGTCTCCAAGATTAGGTTAAGTGTTCACCTAATTATTAGAAGTGTCTTAAGACTAGGACTATTTGGTGCAATTCCAAATGCACGCTTTTGAACATTTCAAGTGTTTGGTTGCAAGTAAAGTAAAATTCCATCATATTTCAAATACACCATAAAACTATTTGAATTCGCACAAGGAATTCTAAATACAATCATAGTGATGCGGCGGACCAGGCCGCTGCCACCTTCATGTTACCACTGCTGCCGTGAGCCGACCAGGTATGCCGATAATTATGGCTCGGCCATCAAGCCTCACCCGCCGGTGTTTGCCATCGCCTTTATTACGCCTCAGCCATCACCGCTCAGCCATGCCGACGCTGATGCGCTGAACCTGCCATGTCTTGTCATTTCCCGCAGAAATTTCTCCGCAAGACATCCGCCGCTTTCGCCTCAAATTGATGTTAAAAGATTTTACATTATATCAACAAACAAAAAAAGTAAAGTCATGAATTTGTAAAGCTCTCAACCAAATAACTATAAAGTAATCATTTTACATTGCATTCTTTTTACACTGCATTCCTTTTACACTGCATTCCTTTTACACTGTATTTCAAATGCAGGCAACCAAACAGCCCCTAAGGAACTCTTAGTGTCTAAGAGAAGTCCTACATCTAAGATGGAGAGGTTGAGAGCTCATTCTAAAAATGAGGTCAACACTTTTGTATAAGAATTTAGATAGATCTTTAAATTAGTATGACAAAATAATTCAACCAAATGAGACATCAATTCCAAGTACATTTGCTTACATTCATCATTTAAGTGTGCTAAGATATAAATTGCATGTATAGTTATGTTTAGGACTTGATCATATGCATGCTATATATGATGGAAAGAAATGAACAAACATGTGTTATGTGATAGCAATTAATTCTAATTAATGTTAGGATGCCTTTCTTATTGAATGAGATTATTTAAAGTGAACCTAAACTTAGGACTAATTAAAAAATATAATAAGCCATTCACTAAAGGGAATTCATTTCTAATCAATTTGCTTTATATGTGACTTAAGATAGGGATGAAAGAGAGTGATCCTCTCTTTTCTTCTCTTTATAACACTTAGTTGTTAAGTGTAGGTCAAATGAAATAAAAGAAAACATTAAGTAAAATTTACAAATCAATTAAACCATTTAAATTGAAATCACCATTTATAATTAAATGTCCCTCATACTTAGAGAATGATAACTCTAAAGTCTAGTTAGGACATACCACACAAGCCTTAATGCACACACATTAGATTAAGTTACCACTTCTAGCTTTATGTTAGGGCAATGCATGGTTTGATGTATGTTTGTTTTGTGATGTATTATTATAGATTGGATGTTAGGGCATATACTTCTTAGACTAGATGTTAGGCCGTGATTAGCCTAATTATATTTTTTTTAGGAGATTGTGCTTAAGGGGTGCTTAAAATAAATATAAATGCTCTCTTTTGTAGGTGGCTTAACCCCTAAGCATAATCTAAATTAGGATAAGTGAACTTGGTTAGTCACGTGTAGGGTGCTAAGTCTAAATTATTCATCTAGCTGCTTGGGTTGTATGGTGTGTTTAGCTAACACTTATCTTACAGGTGTAGTTAGATTTACTTTTCCATTCTTTTGATTTAATTTTGCATTAGAAATTTGGTTAAGTGTAATGGGAGTTAAGGATGAACATTGGCTAGAAGGTTTAATCTTAGGGTGCCATGTGATGCTTAGAAGCCTACCAAATCAAATGAAGAAATAGAGGAGATATGAAAATATGAAGAATGAAGACCCCCCATAACACTTATTATTTATAATTTGTAATTATTCTTTCATATATCGGGTTGTATAAGGGTATTCTCCAATTTTTTTTTGTCTTACAACCCAACCTAATCGACCTATTATTCTTTTATGTTGAGTTGTTAAATTATTTAATGATTTGTTTATAATTGTGTAATAGAAATGTCATGTATTTCTTAGTTTCTTCATATATGGTGGTTTCATGTGTGGCTTATATCCGCTAAAAATAAACTTTTTACCCCAATGACAACTCATAATCTAATTTTATAAGCAACTCATAACCTCATTTAAAGCCTAGGTATTAAATAAATCAATATAATTAAAAGATTTAGCAACCCCTTAGCTAAATATTGTATGCTTAATATCATGCATATCATCTTGTTTCATTCTTGCTAAGAGAGGGTTTCCATCATTGCACGATAGGGGAAGACTTAACCTTTGAGGGTCTCCATTATGGTGGAAAACACCTCTTTCTCTCTAATTTAGCCAATAATCCTATTTCATTATGCATTTAAGCATATAAAATCCTATAGCCTTTGTCAAAATGAAGAGTCAAAAATTAAATAAAATTTGATTAAATTTGCATTAGACTAAGTCATTATTCATACCACTCATGCTCTAGTCTTTTTGAGAGTTTGTTTAAGGAATTTAATTTCTTTCTAATTAATAACAACCTAACCATCTTGCAAAATATATGACTTGACCACATGATTTTAAAATGTATGAGGTGTTAGCTGGTTGCGACTCCAGGTGATTATAAGTCCAACAGTCGGGTGGTTTACCCTCTTTTGTGGAGGTAGACAATATACCCCTTTTTCACTTTAAATTTAGGATGTACTTTGGCCCTCGCAAAAGCTCCTTAGATTTAAGATATGAGGTTATTATTTTCCCTCGCTATAAGCATAAATCCTCACCTCTTAGGTATTTTTACAATCTTGCATTGTGGAATCATAAGTTCTATTTCCTAATAAATTTTAACTCAAACATATAATTCTCCTCAATTTTAAATATGTAAAACCTAACTATAGGGTAGTTTGGGGTGCTCACTAGGCTTCCTAGTATCATGAGCAGCCCCTACTCATCTCCTTTTGGCTTCAATAATAAGTCTCTCATTTTGATCTATGCCACTTGATTTTCCAAACATGGCCAATTTATTGATAGTCCTATCTTTAAAATCTTTAGAGATAATAATTATCTACTTTAATCGAGAGTATTCTTAAAGAACTCACCTTCCTTAATATGTAATTAACTATGAGGGCTTGCCCTTATAAGGAACTTTAGCACTCAATCTAAATAAACCCTACTTTATTCACCCAGTTTAGCTCACAGCATCTACCACTCCTGCCAAGGTTCATAAGCCCCCATCCTGGGAGAGACCTTCCCCTCTGGTGATCCGGCTAGGGCCCAAGGATCTCGCTCCATCCGTTCCACCTGTTGAGGTGAGATTGAGCTTCCTTGCTCGATCCCCTACCTTAGCTGTGATCAGGAAGGAGTGGCGACTCAAGAGCATCATCATCGCACCATCTCCACTACAGCATACAGAGGTAGAGAGGGGAGTGGACATAGACATGGTCCCTATGATAGTTGATCCTTTCGGCGAGGAGGTCTTGACAGTAGATAGTGTCTGTTACATTGAGGTAGAGGAGCACAATCCTACAACTAGTAGTTAGTAGGTATTTGTCCGAGTCCAACCAACCATAGTAGATCGATCATTAGATGACATATTAACTGATTACTTTACTAAGAAGAGACATATTTTTAGGAGTGATTGGTCTAATCTGGATGAGGATAGGGTTAGCTTCGATCAATGCGAGGAAGACATGTTGGATGATACAGTCGAGGTCCACATGGTTGACACTTGGGGATCCTTACAGCGAGATCAAACTAAGCAGGAAGGTGTTATGCTCGAGGAAGGTGACACTTCTCACTTGACTCAGCACCTCCTCCACCAGCTCAAACTGTGGGATGATCACATTGACAGGATGGGGAAGAAGATTGATGGCGTGATTGCAAAGATGCGAACCCGGCCCCACTTTGACAACCCTCTCACATGATAACGACTGTCCAGAGTTGGTACATACCCTAGAGCATCCTAGGTGCACTCTTATAAAGGATGACACTAGTAGCTTGCATAGGAAGGTTACAGATTGCACCTCCATGCATGAGAAGGATATCAAGCACATGGCAGAGCAACAGGTGAAGGAAGCGATGGTGCAAGCTCGGGGAGCTCATCTATTCCAAAGGGTAGACCATTCGTGGAGGTATTTGATATAGTTTAACACCCTAAGGGTTTTATACCACCTTCCTTCAAAATCTTTGATGGCAGTGGGAACCTGTGTCAGCATAATGCACATTTTAGAGCCAGTTGTTGTAATGCCAGTGGTAGTGATTCATTATTATTTAGACTTTTTGTCAGCAGCCTAGCAGGGGTTGCATTTGACTGGTATGTCTAACTTCCCAGTGGTTTGGTAGAGACTTTTGCTGAGTTGGAGCACCTCTTCATCAAGGCGTTTGCTGGATCTCATCAAAGAGTGACTGTAGGTGATCTTGTTGTAGCGATACAAGACCCCAATGAGTCCCTTATTGATTATATTCTCAGGTGGAGCAACCTGAGCATAAAATGTGAGCCACAGCAGTCTGAACATCACACAATTGAGATTCTTCTCCAGAATATTCATGGCTTGGTCACCTTCATACTTAAGGGCTTTGCCATTCTATACATTTGAGAAACTAATTAATAAGATGGCTAGCCTACAAGTAGAGGCCAAATAATTACCCTTTCCCGACCAATCATCTCAGCTCAAGCCATAGAAAGTGTTTGAGAAGAAGCCAGAGATAGTTGTGTCAGTGGATAAAGGGAAGCAACCAACCAGAGTCCAGTATGGGAGACCCCAAGCTTAGCAGCCTCCTTTGCCACCTCCTCTGCCACCACCTCAGACATCATATGAGCCACCAGCCTTCCACAACAACTATTCCCACCACATTAGCAGCCTACTCAACAGTAATATTCCTACCTCTCACTAGGTAGCTATTACCCACCTACTCTTATTGATAGATTGAATAAGCCATATTAATTCAAGAGAGAGGTAGGTAGGAAAATCTTCAAGAATATCTTAAAGAAACCTGACTTTTACCAGAGCCCAAGAGGCTGGAGGATGTGGGCAAGAGTAATGATCCTAACTATTTCCCCTACCATTCCATGATTAGTCATGTCTTAGAGGATTATATCACATTTAAAGACTGGCTTGAGCATAGCTACAGGTCAGGTGCTGTGGTTATTCCCAAGGAATACTTATTAGAATAATTTCCAGTTTATTAGGATAATTCTTGGGGAAACCTACGATCCTCTTAAGACCAAAGATGGTTAGGATATTGCCTTATCCTGAACCTCTATGAATGTAGTTTATAAAATTAAGAAACTCTCTCGCGTGAGGCAGCTGAAACCTCCAACACAAGGAAGTTTTGCAAGTTGCCAAAGATAACTTGAAGAAGGTGATAGCCCTGTAGTAGCACCAGTCTACCTTACTTTCCCGGGATAGTTTAATAGCGCCACCGTCTGAGTCTAGCACTCCATTCATAGTTGTTGCTTCTACTTCTTCCTCCACTAGCTCCTCTTTTGCCAGCAGCAGTGTTGTATCAGTGGGCAAGGGCATTAAATCCCTTACGCTGCTTACTTTATTAGATTTCTATCATGTATCTCTAGCTAAAAAGAAATCAATGAAGAAATCTTTCACTTATATCTTGTCCACTTATGATACTTTAGATTTTATTCCTCTTAAAAACTCTCAGAGTCTAGAAAATAATAATGATAGCTCTAGTCATTCCAACCCACTCTCTTTTGATTCAAAATCAAGCTTTCCTTTTCTGAATCAATCAGATTCATCTCTTGAGATTGACTTGGAGTCAACTGACTCTGAGGATCCCATATGAGAAGCTGTAGGTATACTTGATGAGAAGGTAGAACTTTTCATAAGTTCATCATTCCAAGAAGGCACTTAAGTCAACCTACACAGTGGCAAAGTTCTACCTTCTAGGGTAGCACCTCTCGATATGGCTAAACAAGTCATTGGTTCCAGTGAGCAGATAACCCCTCCACAGGATTCTCCACCCATTGATATACTTATGGTGGACCAAGCCAAGATTGATTATAATGTTCTAGCACATCTTAGAAAGTTGCCAGCTAAGTTAAGCATATATGATGTGCTTGTCTTATCCAAAGAGATGAGATAATCTCTAGTCAAGACTCTCCTTGATTCAGAGATATGCTTAGCTTAGCTGATCGCTACTAAAGAAGAGACACATAGCTCAAAGGACATCTTAGGAGTTACATTCAGTTATGAAGACTTATTTTTAGGAACGACCAAGTGCAGCTACCCTCTTTACATTACAGTGGACGTTGGCAGATATATGATTTCAAGAATTCTGGTTGACCAAGGTGCATCAACCAACATTATGAGTTTAAGAACCCTTTCCTACTTGAGGATTGACGTCTCCAAACTCCAAAAAGAAAGGATAATATTGAGAGGATTCAATTACCGTTAGAGTTAGATGACTAGAAGACTGAAGCCAATTTTAATATCATAGACTCGGATATGTCTTCCAATGCTTTTCTTGGGAGACCGTGGATATATGAGAACAACACAGTTCCATCCTCTCTACATTAGTGCATGAAGCTCATGAGAGGTGGAATTGCATTTTACATCAAAGGAGATCTCAAGCCCTTCACAGTTCATAAGATCGGGATATATGAGGATGCAACTTGTTTTCTTTCCCAAAATCAACAAGTCCATTCTAATCAAGATCCCCAAGAGGGACAAAAAGAATGAAAAGAAAAGGAAAAAGAAATAAAAAAAGAAAAGAAAAAAGAAATAGAAAAAAAAATAAAAGAGAGTGAGACATGTACTGAGGGGAAGCTATAGAGCCTGACATTAGATTTCACCCAGTTCATTCATCGTATTAGGGATAACCTCCACCAGTGAGGTGAGGAAAGACCGAAGGTGGAAAGCCTCCCTATTGGCCACCCAATTAGAGGTATGTTCCAGCCACTAGGAGTACAGCTGCTATCCACATAGACTTAGAATCTAGTTCAGAAGATGATTCCTATGTTGTTAGCACACCAGCTAGCTCTTCTCAGTAGCAGGTCCCTTTCAAGGTGATGTTCGAGCATGATAGTGATGAAGACCAGGCTGTAAAGCAAAGCATTAATGTATCCAAGTTTGTATATGAAATAATTAGTAGTCAGTTGGGAACCTTAGCTCTAACCCCACTCTCTTCCTAGAAAGTTGAGGGTTTGGTAGTTAAGAAAGCCCCTAAGTCATCCCTAGATGGGAGAGTTCAAATGTTCTTTTTGGGAGCGTCATCCTCAAGTGAGGAATCTAATGTAAAACTTGAGGATGATTCATATAAATATTTAATACAACTACCTTTTGATTGGTATTCACATTGTGTTCTTAATTTAGCAAAGAAGGGATTAATCCCACATACTTGGTCAAACATAGGTCAGATTACTTTAAAAGGCTATGGGATAACCAAAGCAGACATCCACAATCAAGACTAGGGCTAGGATTTGGTATAGCAGGTCCAATCGATGATGATAATCATTGCCTAGTCATCACCAATCATTTGGAATCTGATAGGTTCTTTTTAAATCATGCTAACTCATTTGAGGAGGTGTGTTTAGAAACTTCTGATGATCCAAATGATCTTGAAGTTAGAGATGCACTGCCAGAGTTCAAAGAGGAGATCAGGTCAACTATTGACAAGCTCAAAGAAATCAACTTGGGAATTGAAGACAATCCACGTCTGACATACATCAGTTATTTTTTGAATAATACTAAAACTGATGACTTATTAGGCTATTGATTGAGTTTAAGGACTACTTTACATGGAGTTACGAAGAGATGCCTGGTGTATCTCTTGACATAGCAGTCCATAAACTAGTAATATAACCTAATGCTAACCCTATTAAGCAAGCTCCTACATGCATGTGATTAGATATTGAACAGTAGGTCACTTTTAAAATCAAGAAACTGATTGATGTTGGTTTTATCAGGGAAAAAAAACCTACCTAGTTAGCTAGTGTCATCCTAGCTAAGAAAAAGAATGGCCAAATTTACATATGCATCAATTTTAGGGATCTAAACCAAAGGATGAATTTTCACTACCAATTTTGGAACTGATGGTGGACATTGCCTCATCTTATGTAGTCTTCTCTTTCATGGATGGTTCATCTAATTATAACAAAATAAAGATGGCCCTTGGCGATGAAGGGAACACTGCATTTAGAACCCCGATCAGAATCTTTTGCTATAGGGTCATGTCTTTCGGCCTTAAAAATGTTGGTGCTACATACTAGCGGGCCATGACTCAAATCTTCAATGAACTTATTCATCATTAGATTGAATGTTACGTTGATGATGTTGTACCGAAGAGTAAAGAGAAGGAAGATCATCTCTTTGACTTGAGAGTAGTTTTTGAACGATTAAGGCAATACAACCTCAAAATGAATCCCTTGAAGTGTGCATTCAGAGTAGCTTTAGGAAAATTCATTTGGTTTATTTTCTGGCACCGTAGAATAGAAATCGATCCAGAGAAGATTAAGGTTATCTTAGAAATGCCACCCCCTAAAAGTCTAACTCAACTCAGATCATTCTAAGGGCAGTTGGCTTATCTAGGATGTTTTAGTTCCAACCTATCTGGGAGATGCCAATCATTTTCAGCACTTGTTAAAAATGATGCCAAGTTCAAGTGGGATGACAAGTGCCAACATGCTTTTGAAGACATCAAGTACTACCTGATGACACCACCAGTTCTAGCAGCCCTTATATCGGGCAAGCTATTGATTCTCTACACCGCTGCATTAGATGACTCCCTTATCACTTTATTGGCCCAAACCAATGATAAAAAAATGCACTATACTATCTCAGTCATCTTCTAATCCCTACTGAGGTAAACTACCCACCTATTGAAAAGCATTGCCTAGCTTTAATCTTTGCATCCCAAAAGCTACGACATTATATGCTTTCTCATAAAGTGAAGCTGATCTCTAAGATCAGTCCACTATAATATCTCATAAATGGTCAACATTATCTAGACGGTTGGCACGTTGATCCATAATTTTGTCATAATTTGACATCACTTTCGTACCCCTCCGTGTGGTGAAAGGACAAGCACTAATGAATTTCTTAGCAGCACACTCGCTTCTCGTTGATTCTCTGCTTAATGATGGCCTCCCTGATAAAAAAATCATGAAGCTAGGGGACACTACCATTCACCACTAGGAGATATATTTTGATGGTGCAACTTCCTTTTAAAAGGGAGAAGAACCATGGTAAAATCTTCCAAGAGAGGCAGGGATAGGAACAGTTCTCCTAATTCCGGACTGCGATGTGATGAGATTCTCATATCATCTGCCTAATCCATGCACCAACAATGAAGCAATATGAGGCTCGACCGGTTCGAGTCATTACATCACGCCCAGAGAATCAACATATTTGGCGATTCTCAATTAATTATCAACCAAATTGATGGGTCTTACAAAGTTTTAAAGCCTAAACTTCATCACTACCATAAGTAAGCTATGGAGCTATTATCTTAAATCCCAGAGGTTACCATCTATAAGATTCCTCGAGGAGAGAATGCAGTAGCAGATGCATTGGCCAAGTTTGCTAAAGAGTTGACATATTCGGAAGATGAGTCCATACCAATAAGGGTCCAAAATAGGCAAGTTTTATTCCTTGTTGACACTAAACTCATCGAGAGGCTCTCTCTTGAAGGGGAGGTTGTTGTTGCCAAAAAGGACGATGAGTCAGATTGGAGGCAACCATTCATGGATTATATAAGTATAGGCAAACTACCTCAAGAGAAGTCACTAGCACATCAAGTGAAGTAGAGAGTCATTTCCCATGCCACCGGCTACTTTTCTAAGTGGGCGGAGGCAATCCCACTCAGAGAGGTCACAACTCAGTATGTACTCTAATTTTTAGGAACCATATCATATATAGGTTTTGGGTGCCTCGACAAATTATATTCGATAATGGTATTGCATTCAAGAGCACCAAAATTAACAACTTTGCCTAAAGACTCAACATATATTAGAGATACTCTACCATCTATTATCCGAGGGTAAATTGCTTAGTAAAAGCCTTCAACAAAACTCTCATTCGAATATTAAGAAGGCACTCGATGACAATAAGTGACAGTGGCATGAGCAGTTAGTTGAAGCCTTGAGGGCTTATCGCGCCACATACATAACTCCAACTCAATCTATCCCATTCTCCTTAGTGTATGGGTCTGAAGCAATCCTACCATTAAAAGTCTAACTCTGATCATTAAGGATAGCTATGGATAATAAAATCACAATGGATCAGAATGCCAAGTTGTAGTTAGAAGAGCTCGAAGGTTTGGAGGAGAGACACCTACGGGCTTGCCAGAACCTCAAGTTGTATAAATCAAAAATGATTCAAGCTCATAACAAGTTGGTCCTCCTAGAGCATTTCAAGTAGGAGAGCTTGTTTTAGTTCTAAGGAGACCAATTGTTGCCCGTTGAAAGATGGGAGGCAAGTTTGAACCCACTTGGGAAGACCCTTTCACCATAAAAAAGGCCTGCTAAGGAGGATCTTATCGGCTTATAAATTGTAAGGGAGAGCACGCCCCATGCTTCCAATCAACGGGCTCTACCTAAATAAATACTATCCATAAATTTTGTTTGAAAATATTTATCAATAAAACTTCTTTTCATCTCAAATTCCATCCCTTCATATTGGTGAGAAATATATTTTCTTACGAATCCTCCAAGATGTGTTTAGGGTAGGTGTAAGGAACCCAAGAGATGTCCTATCCTTTAGTAACACAACACCAACACAAAATACACACAATCACATATAAAACAAACACATATCTTTTGTCTCGGGCTATTTTGATGGGGGATAAAGCCCCCTGTGGCACTCACTCATTAGCTATTCTAGGTTGGGCTGACATGCTACCTTGCTACTATATCACCCCAGTGATTACTTGTCTGATGGATGTAAGTCAACAAGCTTTCTTCCTAACTTGACCATTACAAATTGATGAGCACCTTGTTAGTTTGGTAGGCCTTACCACATGACCAGTAAGCTACCTCATGCTGGCTTTATTTAAGAGGATGTAAGCCTACACGCTTTCTTCTTGAACTATCCATCATACACTGATTGCGTCGAGTATATTTGAGGCTTAGGATAAGTCCCACAATGGCTTCTTTCCTCCTGATAACTTCAAGCCCAGGTCTAGTCCTTACATGGGACTCCCTAGTTGGTAGTCACCCTAGGTCAGATAACATCTGTCTCATAGATGACAGATAGCGAAGATCATTTTCGTCTGTGAAGATGTAAGTCTACAAGTCTTCTTCTTAGATTGATGGTCACAAATCAATGGGAACCTTAGGTTGGTTGGTTATCTCCATGCTGATGACACCCACCCTTGGATACACTACTCATGGCAGATGTAAGTCTACAAGCATTCTCTTTGAGTTGGCCATCGTATACCTATATGCTTTCCTTTACACGATCCTGGATAAAGTCTCTAGAGGCACCTCCCCTGTGGGCACTCTATTTGGATCACGTCCTTAGCGACCCCATCTAGACACTACCCATATTAATCTTGGATTGGACAGTCCCTCTTTCCTAGTAGCCACCCCTGTGGTTGGAGAATTTGTCTTGCAGATATGCAGATTATCCCTTGGTCTAGTAAGTCTGAGATAGGACTAGACTAATATAAGCTCCTTCTCAGTGCAGTCCCTCGCACACCAACAGGTTGCACGCAAATATATAAACAAAATAATATATATATCTTGCTTATGGATTAGGAGAAAAATCCCCAGCAGTACCTTTTCCCAAGCAAACATCCAATATTTAGGGCAGTGTTAGTAAAACTCCCTATCGGAATCACCTGACTTCTTTTGAGTTAAGATAAGTCCTCGGTTGGCACTCTCTCAGTAGTCACCCTGAGGTCAGGTTCAACTTGTTGTGCCACCAATATGTCACCCCGATGGTCATCCTTGCTTTAGAAAAATATAAGTCTATCATGCATTTTTTCCAGCATGACCGTTGCACACGAACGGGCAGCCTTAGGTCGGGCTCGATTTGTTGTGCTATCAACCGATCACCCTAGTGGTCCCTTATTAAGGAAGTTATAAATCTACAAGCTTTATTCCTTGCTTGACCATTGCACACCAAAAGGCACCCCTTAGGTTTGGCTAGTTCAACCCCATGGTAGATTATCCCTTTAGATTTGTAAATCTAAGATATGACTAGGCTGATATTAGCTTCCTTCTTAGTAGATCCATCGCACACCAATAGGGTCCATCTAAAATTAAATTAATTTTGACTATTTTTGAGTCTATATGAGTCCACAGTGGCATTCGCTCAATAGTCACCTTAGGTCGAGTTTGATTTGTTGTGCTATCAATTGATCACCCAAGTGTTTCCATGTTCAGGAAGTTGTAAGTCTACAAACTTTCTTCCTGATCTGACCGTTGTATATCGAAGGACAACCCTTAGGTTGGTTAGTCCTACCTGATGGTTGGTAGACTATCCCTCTAGATTTGTAAATCTGAGATAGGACTGATATAGCCCCTTCTTAGTGGTTCCATCGCACATTGATAGGGTCCATTTTATTCAATCCACCATCCTTCCCTAGTGGAATCAAAATTAAATCCATCCACTCTTATCCATAGTGGATGCTCCCCTATATAAACTAAAGAAATCCATATATTAAACCCATCTTATCCCTAGCAAATTCAAGCTCATATCTCAAGCATATGTGCCCTAAAAAAAATCTAAATCATATCCTCCCCTAATGAAGTCTTAAATCATAAGACAAAAAAAATCAAATTCTCATCCCTAATGGATGCCCACCAATTAAATCAAATTAAATTTATCCCCAACAAGGCATAAATCATATCCTAATGCCCAGCAAATCTGTTCTCCCTAAGTCATATCAAATGATTGAACTCATGATCAAATTCAAATCCCAAAATCCCTTCCCGAGCCATATGAACCACCTTCATATGCTTAGCCAAAACCCCCTTTTTACCAAATCAAACTTAGTGAATTTATTTATAATCAATCATTCCTTCATTTATATTCATTAATATAAATGAAATCCAAATTCAAATAGCCAAAACCAAATCAAAATAAATCAAACTAAATTAAGACCTTTCTTAAGCCATTTGGACCTACCTTCATAAGCTTAATCAACTCTTTACTCAAATAAACCCAAATTCAATTGGTTTCTTTATAAATCAATTAGTACTTCATTTATATTGACAAATAAAAATGAAACCCACCATTCATTGATCAAGAATAAATCAAACTAAATCAATTCCCTACTTAAGCCCTTTTGACCTACACCCCTAAACTTGATCAAATTTGCTTCCAAATCATTTCAAACTCAAGTGATTTTCTCATAAATCATTTATATATTCATTTATATTCATAAATATAAATGAAATATAAATCTAAATGGCCAAGTTCAAACCCAAATCAAATAAAATTTCTAATTTTAGCCTTTTTAGCCATTTCCTTGAACTTGGCCAAATGATATCCAAATCAATTCAAAACCCATGGATTTCTTCATGAATCAATCATCCCTTCAATCACTCATCCAAATATAAATATAAACTACAATTACTAAACCAAATTCAAGTCAACCCAAATCAAGGCCAAGTTAGCCTTTTTGAGTTGAAAACTTTAAATGAGACAAAATCCATCACACTCCAAATTATTTGCAATTAGATTTATATTTCAATCCTAGGCTCATATATGAGTCCAACTAAACTTGAATCAAGCCAAAACCAAACCAATTGACCCATTTAGGTCCAGTTGACCCAAAGTGACCTAAGAGACCCTTTTGAGCCAAGTTCTAATCTAACCCAAATTGGATTGAACCAATCCCATCCAAATCTCATATCATGATCAACAATCATCCTAGGGTGATCAACTAAGTTGAATTGGGTCAAACCAAGTCAACTTGGTCCTTTGATGAAGTTAACCTTTAGCCCAAATTAAACCTAAATTAGCCAAAACCTACCATATACCAAATTAATTGAAACCATTGATACAAACTAACTCATTATCAATGATTGAATATGACCAAACCCTTAATTGAGCCAAACTAAGTCCAACTGACCATTTGACCTAAGTTGACCCAAATTGGCCTAAATAGCCAAAATGGGTCAAATCATTAACCCAAATTGATTGGAACCATTGGCTCAAGTTCATTCCAAATTATTTATTGAACTTGACGAAAGCCATGACTAACCTCAATTTGACCAATTTGTCAACTTGACCCAACCTAGCTCAAATTGAGCTAAAAGGTCAAAATTTGCCAAAATATAAATTAAACCCAAATTAAACCAAACTAAAGCTTACAATCGATTTCAATTATCCAATTGAACATAAACCAACACCTAACCCA
This sequence comes from Cymbidium sinense, assembly GCA_021442155.1. NCBI lineage: Eukaryota > Viridiplantae > Streptophyta > Magnoliopsida > Asparagales > Orchidaceae > Cymbidium > Cymbidium sinense. Next base: position 18,447,533 of record CM038233.1, on the reverse strand, counting down.
ACCCAATTTGGTCAAATTGGTCAACCTAGCTTATTTGACCTATTTGAGTCTAAATGATCCAAAAATCAAACCTAAGCCAAATTAATCAAAACCACTTGAACTAAAACTCTCTAAATCATCATTTAAACCTAACCTAAGTCTTGGTTTGACCCAATTTGACAATTGGTCAACCCAACCCAACTTGAACCAAATGAGCCCACTTGACCAGATGAATCCAAATTGCTCCAAACCAACCCATGAGACCCTAGGAGCTGGCCAAACCTGACCTAAACTAGTCCTAGATGATTCCCATATTAGCCCCAATTTAAGTGGGACCCAATCCAAGGGGATTAACCATTGGAAAAGCCTCCCAACATTGGATTCTTTCCATAAAAAGTAAAGTCCACTCTCTCATCACTTGGGCAGCCATCGTAGTGCCAAATGGGGTGTGCCTAGCCTTTCTAGCCCAACCTAAGCAAGCTTAGGATCAGCCATGGACTAAAGGAAACCCAACTCTTTCTCCTTCCTTCATACCTAAGCACCAAAATGACCAAGCCAACTCAATCACCCCATATCTATCCTTGAGCTCCTTGCCAAAACTTCCTCCAACCCTGGCATGTCACGTGGAGCTAACAGCGACCCCTCCGACGCCTCGACAATGGCAAATCGACAGAAATTTAAGGTCGGATCCCGTCCATTCATCAAGTACAATTGAGGGGGTATACCCACTCAATTTGAGTAGGATTCACACCCAATCACACTCTTTGAGTTCCCAAGTGAGAAACAAAATCCCTCAAAGCATTTTCAAAACCTTCCCAAGCCTCCCTCGATTGAAATTTATCTCTTCCATGTGAAACCAAAATAGGGGAGGGTGCTTCCAATTCATACTTCTTCTCCACTCCATCAAACTTCTATTAAACTCACACACACTATAACCACATCTCGTCGAGCAATACCAAATCATTTCCCAAATTCCAAGCCATCGAAAGCTATAGTTCGATCAAGATTGAAAGCTCAAAGGGAGGAGCTTAGCCTTGGGAGCAATCTACCTCAAATCAAAGCTCGTGTGGCTCAACAGAGCTTCATTCCTACAAATGAAGCTTCCTCAATCATTGGAACCACTAGTCACAAGCTCCGGTGAGGTAATCCATTAAAATTGATCTTTGTATAAAAAAATTTGGAGCTTTGTGAAGGAAATTAAAATTTGAGCCCATCCTAGCTGTTGGATCCTTGTGGATCCTTCATGTGAAGTAGTGGGTTGAGTTTGGAGTGGATCCGAGCTCAAGTGAGCTTAGATCGAGTGATCCATGGCAGATGAGCTCCGTCATTCATCGCTCATAGGAGATAGATCATGAGCTGTCTGCTCCGCATGATTAGAATGGATGGCTCTGATTAGATCATGCATAGATCCCTTGATTTTTCCTTCAAAATTGTAGATTTAATCATGGCCATCTAATCTTAGATCAGATGATCCACAGGAAAGCACGTCTGTCACAATTTGAGTTAGCGTCCTGACGTGGCTACTTAAATAGCCTATCCCATCATGCCACATGAAAAGCGTGCCACATCAGCAGCCACATGGCGCCGCCGGGATTAGGGCTTTAATTAGGTTAATTAATCCATATTTTAAGACTAAAACTTCTAAAATTTATAACTAATCCTAAAAAATCCAAAAATATAAATGAGAGCTCACTTTAAAGGTATTTCAAAGGAGAATCTAAAAAAATTATTATTAATTAATTTTGATTAGTGATTTCTGCTTAATTAGGGTTTAATTAAAAATTTAATTAGCCTAATTACTCACTGATTAATTATCCAATGAATTTTAAACTTTTCAGAGATGTTTAGGGGGATGACTTCTGCCTCCCCTAGTTTTCTTAGAATTTATTGGATAGGTAATTAGCGAAACCGATTGATTAAGCCTTAATTACTCTTCTACCTTAATTAATGATAATTAAGCAAATAAATAATGAATTAATTAATTAATTAAGCTTATTTCCATCTATTAATAGTGAAAAGTCTTAGGAAAATGATTTGGGTTTATTCCTTATGACCATTTCATTAAGGCTCTTCATTTATTTGAAACTAATTAAAGCTTAAGTAATTAATTAGCCACTTAATTAATCAATTAAAAGAAAAGGAATCTAATTATTTCAAAGCCTAATTCATTATTTGAAATGACTTAGGGATTGAGATTGAGGCCTCTTCCTTGATCTCTTTGTTGACCTCCATGTATTCACATCAGTCGAGTCAAGTTTATAAGATGAAGTCGATCAGTTTCGAATATAATATCATGCAAATCAGAGCTAAAATGCACTCGATGTCATTGAAACTAGCCAAAATGATCTTCGATCGATGAATGGACTTCACCATCACATCCAGAATGTCAAAATTGATCATAATATACATATTGCACAATTCGACAGCCAACCAATCAAGAAGGAATTCATCGACATGCCTGCACATATATCGAGTCCTGGAAACTACATTGACTCCCAAACGACCTCCGTTCATAAAATTGATCATACTGTTAGCATAAAAATGTCAAAAACTATCAAATGAAACTGTCCACGCTTAATTTGGATGAGTCTGCTCGAATGTCGAGGTCAAAAGCGACGACACATAATTTTGAATTGAAATTGACTTGATTCGACGTCGACTTGAATCAAATAGCCTCCTATCATGAAACAGACTGTGCTGTTACATCCAGAACATTGAAATAACATAAGATTAATATATATTAATTATTTGATTACATCATCGTAAAAATCAAAATTTGGTTTTATTTCCACTTAAATAAGCATATGCCCTATAGATACCTATCAATACCTAACCCTAAGGGCACTCCATTATTCACAACCCTAATTCTATTTCATTGAGCATTGAAAGCTCCCTCGCTCCTATTTGTACATAAGGAATGAGCTCCATGCATTGCAATCGAATGAAGATCCCTCCGTCCATTCTAAGTAGCGCATGAGAGACCCGCATCCTTGCTTTTGCTCCCATCCTCAATTCCCTCGTTGTTCACACATGTCGAATGGATCCCATAGCCGTGATGCACTCCCAACAGAGGAAACTGAGGCTTCCTCTCTTCTCTTTCTCATTACCAGCCGGTCTTCTATTTATATAGAAGATGAAATGAAGCCCCTCCTCTAGCCGCTCAGCCCTCCGTTCGAACAACACTTGAACTCCATGAAATTGAGCTGCTCGATCATCCCGTCTGGCTATTGTTCTCATTTCCCTTCACAACCAAACATCTATAGCTCTCATCTCTTCTACAGTGCTAGAGCCAAATGAACCCTGCCAAGATCTATCCGAAGCTCTCTTAGGTAAGCAATTGAACCTCCCCTCATCTCTCGTTCGTAGAATTCTAAATGCTTTAGCTTGTATGAATCCCGTGAATGCATCCATCCCTCTCACTTTCATGACTATTCCAAATAGCATAACTGGGCTAGCTATTTTCCTCTATTGGCCCATACACTACAGCAGCTCCACCTGCAAGGAAAACCTAAAAACCTCCCTCTCCTCTCCCTCTTTCTACTTTCTTAAGTTGCATAGCCAGCAAGCTTGATTCTCTACTGCAATTGCATAAAGATCATGCTTCTACTCTTTGTGTGAAGTAAAAATAAGATTAATATTGTGTCTACTTTCTTGCATTTTGTTCTACTTTAGGCTTTAAATGTTATAGGGCAGCAATGCATGAAAATATTCTTCTATATCCATCATACAGTCGCATTCAAATGCTATAGTTTTAATATAGGAATAGAAGAAACTTGTTTCCATGATAACTTATTTTTCAAAGATAAACTTTGCATGCATTTAAAAAAAAAATCTTGAGCCCACGTTGCAACTCAAAGGAGAATGATCTGTGATGTGAAAGTCACTATGATTCTAATCAACATAAAGTCGATTAACATTTTACTCTTGGAATCCTTTGATGACATCAAGGAGGCTTATGTTCTAATTATCCTACCCCAATGTGCTTGCCAGAGTAAAATAATAAGAGATGCTATGGTCTTAAGTACTCATTTGTGTGCTTCAACACAGTTAGGAAATTTGCTAGATGTAAGTACTCATGCATGTTGCTTCAGCATGTTGAGGAAATCAGGATGGTTTTCTTACAAGTTTTAAGTCCTATGTGATGCTTTTCATAAGCGTGGTAGGTGTAAGAAAATTACTCGACCGTTGTGTCGCAAGACACCTACCATGCACGCTTTCCATAAGCATGGTGAGTAGGCCTCAGCACTCTCGATGCATCCTCCTACATGGGGATGGTACTGGGAGGCTGCCGTATTTCATTTCAAATGCCTGTGCATATGCTTGCCAAACATATTAAACTCATATACTTACTATTTTAATGTAATTGTAAATATTTGCTAGATATAAGTACTCGTGCATGTTGCTTCAGCATGTCGAGAAAATTAGAAAGGTTTTCATACAGGTTTGAAGGCCTATGTGATGCTTTTCATAAGTGCGGTAGGTATAATAAAATCACTTGGCTGCGGTGCCACAAGACACCTATAATGCGCGCGTAAGCATGGTGGGAAGGCCTCAACACTCCCAATGCAGCCTAGATGGGGATGATGCCGGGAGGTTGCCGAATTTCATTTCAAATGCCTGTGGATATGCTTGCCCATCATATTAAACTCATATAGTTACTATTTCAATGTAATTGCAAATATTTGCTAGATATAAGTACTCGTGCATTTTTCTTCAGCATGTCGAGAAAATTAGGATAGTTTTCATACAGATTTGAAGAGCTATGCGACGCTTTTTATAAGCACGGTAGGTGTAAGAAAATCACTCAGCCATGGTGTCGCAAGGCACCTACCATGCACACTTTCCATAAGCGTGGTGGGAAGGCCTCAACATTCTGATATAGCCCCCTACACGGGGATGACACCAGGAGGTTGCCAAATTTTATTCCAAACATAGATATTGAAGGCATATGCACGCTTTCTTAAGCGTGGTGGTTTTGATGACTCTTGAAGCTGCGGTGTTGCAAGACACCTATCATGCATGCTTTCCATAAGTGTGGTGGGTAGGCTTTAGCACTCCCGAAGCAGCCCCCTACGCAGGGAAGATGCCGAGAGGCTGCCGAAATTTGAAATGACATGAAGCTTAAAGAGAATCAAATGAAAGTACTAATGAGCTTAAACTCAACTTAAAATGAAACAATTACTTGCATATTAAAAAATGAATTGAACTTTTACATGCAACACATTGTATCAATCAGATTACAATAATTCAAAATTGACATATAATCAAGTACAAAACTCAATGACCGAGAAATTTGTGAGAGCGAGTTTTCTAATATGAATAAGGCTCTCACAAACTCATGGTGAATCCAATGGTTGCTTACAAGCATGAATTTATTTTTCAAAGAAACATTTGGATTATTATATTTTACTTTTTGAAGCACACAAAATTTAAAGTATATTGGAATGCTTGCTTTCAAATTAAAACAGAACTTAAGACAGAATTCACAAGGGATCAATCTTAAGGCTAAGTAACTTCGAAGCGAGCATAATGCAAAGTTTCTTAATGAATGATTGGATCACATAATGACTCGCATTAAAAAAATTAATATGAATCAAAATACATATAAATGTGACTTGTAATGATCTCACTAACTCATATATGAGCTAAAACATACATCGAATATGATGAGTTTATAGAGACTCAAAAGCTTGCTAAAAGAATTCTGAAATAATTTTCCATTCAATTCGATCTTTCTAAAATTCATTAAGTATTTTAAATATCTTGTATGGGCCCCGACACTATGCTGATGCGTAAACTTAGTGTCTGAGGATGCTACGTGGGTTGATTCCTGGTTGGGTCTTAGGATCGGGTGCGGGTTAACAAAACCTAAAAATTCAAAAATAATATCATAATATTATCAACTTAATGAAATATCTGAGAAGCTAATTTTATCATATGATAATAGATCTAATCCTCTATTATTAAATTAATAGAGTCAACAAGATCTAAAATAATAAACTAAAAGATCAAGCAAACTTATGAACCCCGATGATGGCTGTGTTGAATGAAGATTTCAATCGGAGAGGATACTTTCATCAAAATGTGATTGCTATTTCAAATCAAATCAGTATAAGTTAAATATCAATCAAAATGAGAAATCTGATGAATTATTAAGCTCAAAATAATTAAATGAAAATCACAAGTTAAAATACATAAAGCAAAATTCAATTAATCCACCTTCTACAATTGTTTATCGGAGCTGATAAATTAAGAAAACTTTAGCTCACAAAGGAGTAAATATCAAATCAAGTACACAACTATGTTTACTCTTAATAAATATTATGCCAGTAAGAATGTGGCCTATGTCCTCGAGTGGTTTGGCGCTTGGCTCCATATGATGCGCAAACCATGGTCCGGGTATCACGGTAAATGATACTATTATATTACGATCATGATTATAGCCCATATGTTCCTCAATGGCTATACCCTTTGAGATGTTAATCATAGGGTGTACCCGATAGGGAAAAAGTCCCTCTATCAACTAAGGTGGACTTAAACTTTTCTCCTTAGACAAACACCACCCCAGGTCTACAAGGTTCCCTTGAACGATGGAAGCCATGGATACTGACAAGGATCCTTTAGTCAGGTTGGGTCGACTACCTCCGCTAACTAAGTAGACTAGGGACCACTACCTCCACATCATCGTTCCCCTAACCATCCACTTTAAGTAAAATAATGATGAATTTCATAAATTCTAAATCCTAAATTTTAAACTCCGTATGCTGCTACTATATGCTCACATTTATTGATCTAACGACTAGTCTTAATCAAAAGTTCTCTCTCAGCATTAGAAGGGGTAATTAACTATAGGTGCTTGCACCTAGCAAACCTGGAACCAGATCTAAAATCCTTACAAAATGAGGGAAAAATCCTTGGGTAGTGTATTATCTACTATTCCATCTGCCTTCTAAAAATTACACCGACGCATTTAATCTACTCTCTTCATCAAAAGGTCAGTGGTGAATTTTTGGAGCCCACACTCTTTCCATAAGCTAATTTCATTATCCTAATTAAAAGATATAATCAAATGGTTTAATTAACCAATTAGGGGTTTAATTAATTTGAGATTCAATTCATTCCTAACTTTGATTAATCAACCTTGGGTAGTTCTTTAGATGTTTAATAGTCTAAAGAAATTTAATGAAATTATGATTAGCTTACATGTGTAAGAAAATCATAAAAGTAGTTAATCAAATCCCTTAAGCTTAATTAATTACTAATTATGAGATAATTGCATTAGGCCCCTTTCATTCCTTAGGAGCATTGCTAATTTACTTTTCATGTGGTTGCATATCATGTTGGCTCATCATTAATTAGTTAATTAATTTAAGGTGATATAGGTAAGAGTTTAATTAATTGATTTAATTCATACCTCAACCTAATTAAGCCATAAAATCAATTTAATTACTTTTCATTAAATTAAATTAACTCACACATATGGAGAATGGGATTAGTATTAGCAAATCTTTTTTTTTTCACATTCCTTAAATCAAATCAAACATGAAACTAAAATGGCTTTAGTAAATTTTGGTTCATTTTAAATAAGTTGTTTAATGTGATTATCCTTAGAAATCAGTTGGATTGAATGAAATTACATGCTTATGTTGCTTCATTTCTTTTCAATCATGCTAAAATGTTGTATGCCACTTGTAGTCATGCATTCATTTCTATCAAAAACTAATTAAATAAAATGATTTCCTTTATGCCAAATTTGCATGTGTTGAGTTAATTAGAAATATGTGTGGCTATTATCACTATTAAATCTCAAATGTATTTTCAAAAGATTATTAATGTATGATAATATATTGTGACTTTAGTTATGTACACATAAGAGGTACATGTGAATATAAGCTTAGTGTATGAAGTGAATTCTCTTTCTTACATTCATATATTGATTTGCATAAGCTTGAATGTTAATGGGTATATTAGTCTGGACATCCCAGGGACACACAGCTTTAAGTAGCCCCAAAGAGGTTCCTACTTCACTCCCTTGATGCAGAACAATGGCGACGTACCTATTTGATTTCATTCTTATGCATTTTGATATTAGAATTGGGATAGAGTTTTGATTCATCTACATAAATATATCAAATAAATCAAACTCTACTTTTTCATGGTTTTCCTATTCTTATAGTTGTATATACATCCATATGTATTTAAGAATAGCGGGTATATTAGTCTGAACATTTTGGGGATGCACGTCTTTAAGTAGCCCCAAGGAGGTTCCTACCTCGCTCCCCTAGTGCAGAACAATGGTGACGTACTTGCTTAAAACTTTCATACATTTGAATGTGTATTTAGCTAATGAATAACCCCCCGCCCCTTTCTATTAAAAAGACATGCATCCATATTTTGTTCAAGTGGTTGGGTTCATTAGTCATATGATTTAGAGTTCTTTTCTTATACTTTTGTATAAGAATTTAGATAGATCTTTAAATTAATATGACAAAATAATTCAACTAAATCAGACATCAATTCCAAGTACATTTGCTTACATTCATCATTTAAGTGTGCTAAGATATAAATTGCATGTATAGTTATGTTTAGGACTTGATTATATGCATGCTATATATGATGGAAAGAAATGAAAAAACATGTGTAATGTGATAGTAATTAATTCAAATTAATCTTAAGATGCCTTTCTTATTCACTGAGATTATTTAAAGTGAACCTAAACCTATGGCTAATTAAAATATGTAATAAGCCATTCACTAAAGGGAATTCATCTAATAAATATGCTTTAGATATGAATTAAGGTAGGGATGAAAGAGAGTGATCCTCTCATTTCCTCTCTTTATAACACTTAGTTGTTAAGTGTATGTCAATGAAACAAAAAAAAATATTAAGTAAAATTTACAAATCAATTAAACCATTTAAACTAAAATCACCCTTTATAATTAAATGTCCCTCATACTTAGAGAATGATAACTCTAAGCCTAGTTAGGACATACCACACAAGCCTTAATATACACACATTAGATTAATTTACCACTTCTAGCTTTATGTTAGGGCGATGCATGGTTTGATGTATGTTTGTTTTCTGAAGTATTATTGTAGACTGGATGTTAGGGTGTATACTTCGTAGACTGGATGTTAGGCCGTGATTAGCCTAATTATATTTTCTGCAAAAGATTGTGCTTAAGGGGTGCTTGAAATAATATAAATGCTCTCTTTTGCAAGTTGCTTAACCCTTAAGCATAATCTAAATTAGGACAGGTGGACTTAGTTACTTATGTGCAGGGTGCTAAGTCCAAATTATTCATACACTGCTTGGGTTGTATGGTGTGTTTAGCTAACACTTATCTTATAGGTATAGTTTGATTTACTTTTCCATTCTTTTGATGTAATTTTGGATTAGGAATTTGGTTAAGTGTTATGGGGGTTAAGGATGAACATTGGCCAGAAGGTTTAATCCTGGGGTGCCATGTGATGCCTAGAAGCCTACCAAATCAAATGATGAAATGGAGGAGATATGAAGATATGAAGAATGAAGACCCCCCATAACACTTATCATTTATAATTTGTAATTATTCTTTCATATACCAGGTTGTATAATGGTAGAGCTTGGCTATCCATTTTCTTTTTTGGGTTGTACGGCGGTACCCGACCGCACTAGCCTATTATTCTTTTACGTTGAGTTTATAAATTATTTAATGATTTATTTGCAGTTGTGTGATAGAAATGGCATGTATTTTCTTAGTTTATTCATATATGGTGATTTAATGTGTGGCTTGGATCCACTTAGGCTCTTAGGGAAAAATAAACCTTTTATCATAATCACAACTCATAATCTAATTTTATAAGCAACTCATAATCTCATTTAAAGCCTTGGTATTAAATCAAGATAATTAAAAGATTTAACAACTCTTTAGCTAAATTTTGTATGCTTAATATCATGCATATCATCTTATTTCATTCTTGCTAAGAGAGGGTTTCCATCCTTGCTTAATATCATTATTAATACCACTCATGCTCTAGTCTCTTAGGGAGTGGGTTTAAGAACTTTAATTCCTTTCTAAATAATAACAACTTAACCATCTTGTAAAATATATGACTTGACCACATGATTTTAAAATGTAGGAGGAGTTAGCTGGCTGCCACTCCAGGTGATTATAAGTCCAGTAGTCGGGTGGTTTATCCTCTCTTATGGAGGTAGACAATATACCTATTTTTTTGCCTTAGATTTAGGATGTGCTTTGGCCCTCGCTAAAGCTCCCTAGATTTATGATTTGAGATTGTTGTTTCTCCTCATACTATAAGAATAAATCCTCACCTCTTAGGCATTTTCATAATCTTGCATTGTGGAATCATAAGTCCTAGCTTCTTAATAAATTTCAACTTAAACATATAATTCTCCTTAGTTTTAAACATATAAAGCCCAACTATAGGGTAGTTTGTGTGCTCACTAGGCTTCCTAGTATCATGAGCATCCCTTACTCATCTCCTTTTGGCTTCGATAATAAGTCTCTCCTTTTGATCTATCACACTTGATTTTCCAATCATGACTAATTTATTGATAGTCCTATCTTTGAAATCTTTGGAGATAATAATTGCATACTTTAATCAAGAGTATTATTAAGAAACTTACCTTTCTTAGGATGTAATTAACTATGGGGGCTTGCCCCCATAGGGAACTTTAGAACCCAGTCTAAATAAACCCTACTTTATTCATCCATGTAAAGTAGGGGAAAAATCTCTGGTATATTTGAAGACTCATCATGCCTTAGGAGTCCTTATTAGGTGATTAGGTCCATTATAGGGTAGTGATTTCTATCTTTAGAGATAGTGCACTATTCCTTAATGTCATACTCGATCACCTCAATAAGTAAACCCTCGACTGTGGTGCCCCCCATATACATATATAATATATAAAAATAAACACCACAATGCATATGATTTTGAACTTAGCATACCTATACATGCAATGAATTTTTGGCACACTTAGATAATTATGAATGCATATATTTTGGTAGAAAACAAGAATTTCATTCCTTAGCTAAGCATACACACACATGTATTAGAGTTTTAAGCAGGTACGTGCTATTATTTAAACCAAGGAAGTAAGATAATCTAAGACCTCTCTGAGGCTACTTAAAGTCTTGTATTCATAAGATATCCTTACTATATACTTACAATTATAAATACATATGAATGTATACACAACCATAGTAATGAAAATCATGCCAAAATTGGTATTTTAATGAATTATTTACACATGTAAAGTAAAGTTATATCCAAATTCTAGTACAAGTACACATAGGAATGAAATTAAATAAGTACGTGCCTTTGTTAACTAGGGAAGTGAAGTAATCTAAGACCTCCGTGGTGTATTCCATGGATGTCCAAACTATATACTTATTAATATTCAAACATATGTAAAGACATACATGAATCATAAAGATAAAATAATTCTTTAACATGTTTAAGCTATAGATAAATGTAAATCATATGCAATGTTCATAATTAATATCAATTTAAATTTTCATTATTGATTTACAACTTTGAAAGTAATTTTTGAAATTTATTAATGATAATAGCCACACATATCATATGATTAATTCAACACATGCAATTTTAGACATAAGTATATTCTTTTTAATTCCTTCTTGAAAAGACATGAATGTATGAAGCAAGTGACATACAAATTTATGATAATTGAAAAGGAATAATTAAACATTTCCACATAATCCATTCAACTACATTAATTCATAAGGATAATCTGATTAGATAAGATTGTTTAAGATCAACCAAAGTTATTATTAAGCTTTAATCTTGATTTAAGTTGTTCGAACTTAAAGAAGAGGGATGATATTTACTATTTTTCCCCATCCCATGTTTATGATTTAATATGTTTAAGGAGAAATAATTAAGTGGGTTTTATGAATTAATTAAGTTTAAATCATTAAGCAATTCATTTAATTACCCTTTCCTATGCTTCTTTAATTTAGTTAATCATTTAATTATGAGCTTCCAATGATATGCAAATGAGAAATGAAAATTACAATGCACTTAGAGACCTAATGCAATGAAGCTCATAATTAAGTATTAATCAAATTAAAGAATCTAATTAAGTACTTGTATGATTTTCTCACACCTATGGGTTAATCATATTTTCTTAAGGCTCTTTATGCCATTGAACAGATAAAGAGGAACCCACAAGTAGAAATTAAATTATATGGAGCAATTATCATTTTGAATTTGATTTAATTTAGCCATTTAAATTGCTTAATTAACCTTAATTAAATTATGAATTAATTACCCTCCTTAATGAAATGGATTTGGAAAAATAATTAGTAAAGAGGTCATAATCACCCCCCTCACCTCTCATCATTTCACTATTAATAGTGAATATTAAACTTTAATTAATTAAATTTTTGTTATTTAACATTTTTAATAATTATTAAATCCCTTAATGAGAGTAATTAAGATTTAAATTTCAAATTCCTCTAATTACCTAATTAATAAATTTTAAGAAAATTATGAGAGGTAGAGGACATCCCAAGAAATCAACACATTTAATTTGAGATTGATTAGCTAAGTAATTAGGGCTTAATTAAGCTAATTAAGAAAAATTTCAAACCCTAATAAAGCATTGTTCACTATTCAAACTTTAGAGATTTTATTTTTATTAAATTCTCCTTTATTTACCCTTTCCAAAATGGGTTTATTCATGCTTTTAAGATTTTTGTATAATTAGTTATGAATTTTTGAAGTTCAAAGTAATTAAACATATTTTAATCCCTAATAAATCCCTAATCCCATCGACGCCACGCGAGAGCTGACGTGTCGGTGCTTTTCACATGGTGCCATAGGATTGGCCACTTAAATCATCTGATGTGGTGTGTTGAGTCAACGATGGACATGCTTTTGTACCCGTCATTCGATCTCGGATCAGACGGTGGGGTTAATCGCAGATCTTAATGGATTAAATTTAATAAAACTAATGGATTAATCACAGTCATTCTAATCATGTGGAATGGATGACGGATGATCCTTCATCCCCAAATGACAGAAGACGAACACTGTCTACCTCCTCCGCTCAATTTAGCTCATCGAAGCTCGTGAGGCATCAGGATCGACTCCAAAACTTTCACGGAAGAGATCTAAAGAGATCCTATGGTGGAAATCACATGAAATTACAAAACTCTTCACAAAAGACCAACTCTTAGAGACTTTCCTACAGTTTATCAGAATTTACCTCACCGGGGCTCAAGACCGGTGGTCCAATGACTGAGATAGCTTCATCTTGAAGAGACAAAGCTCTGTAGAGAAGCTCATGAGTTGCTTCCCCATCGGTGGCTCTATGGAACAAACACCGCCACAATAATCATCAGAGTTGGTCTAGGAGTGGTCTTCTTTACTCAAATCTATCAGGAATTGATTTATTTTAAATCACTGAAGCTTGGGAAAGGTGTGGAAGAAGTTAATTGAAGTTTGATGAGGTTTGAGTGGATTTGGACAGAGAGGTGGCTTGGTTTTGCTTGGGTTAGGTCTCGCTATGGGGAACTCAAGAGGGATCGAGAATGCACTAAGAATGCTTATCTTGACTCACTAAAACTCTCTGTATGGTTTGAATTGGATGGGAAGGAGTATACTCTCCTCTCGAAGGGATTAAATGGCTTAGATCAATTCAGCTTTTGACAGTCATCCGACTAGCATAGGCAGTTGGAGACGTCAGTAATTGACGGAGGTGGAGGCCCTTAAGTGGCTAAGGGAAGGACATGGGATGAGGAGGCGTGTACCTCTTCCCCCAAGGGTGCCAATGAGAGGGCTTGGGAAAACTCACCCTCTCTTGATCCAAGGCTGACCCAACCAAATTTGGGTTAGGTTAGCCAGTGGTCCAAGTGTCCAAATCAAGCTTAAGGTGACTGCCAAGGGTTGAAGCATATGACCATCCAAATGGGGATTTTGTCCCATTTGGAGGGGTTTACCCAATGGGTTTTAGCCTAATTTGGGTCAAATATGGGTTGGGTTCATTTGGGCTGATGCATGATGACCCTTGGATGGGTCATGCCAAGTTTGGTTAGTTTCTCAGTTTTGGAGTGAGCTCTCAACTCCCTCATCATAGATCTAGGACTCTTATAGACACTAAGAGTTCCTTAGTCTTAGGACACTTTTAGTGATTAGGTGACCACTTAGCCTAACCTTAGAGGCTTAAAAGAGTTAGCCATAGGAATAGGTTATGTCTTAGAGATTTATGAGGACTTGCTTATCCTTTAGCCCAAACCTAATCCTTACTCACTACTTTCAAGCCAAACCTCAAATTCAAACCTAGATTCCAAAATCAGATCCAACTTCAAATGATTGAAACCCATGATTAAATTCAAACTCCAAATACCTTCCTAAGCCCTTTGATTTTATCTCATGGACTTCGCCTTAACCAAATTCAAATCAACCCCAATCCAATTGATTTTCTCAATTATCAAATTCTATTTCAAATCAAATCCCATTCCAAAATCAAATCCAAATTCAAATGATGTAAATCCATAATCAAACTTAAATTCCAAAATCTCTTCCTAAGCCATATGAACCACCTTCATATGCTTAGTCAAAACTCCTTCAAACCAACTCAAGCTTGGTTGATTTCTTTATAAATAAATCATTCCTTCATTTATATTCACAAATATAAATGAAATCCAAATTCAAATCGTTCAAACCAAATCAAAATAAATCAAACCAATTCAAAATCCAAGTTAACCTTTTTGACCTACATCCCTAATGTGGTAAAATTTGCTTCTATGTCACTCTAAACTCAAGTGATTTTCTCACAACCCATTTATATCTTCATTTATATTCATAAATATAAATGAAATATGAATTCAAATGACCCAAACCAAATCCAAATAAAATCAAATTCTTAATTTTAGCCTTTTTAGCCAAATTTTGAACTTAGCTAAATGATACCCAAATCAACTCAAAACTCAGGGATTTCTTCATGCGTCAATCATTCCTTCAATCATTGACCCAAATATAAACATAAACCACCATTATTAAACCAAACCCAAGTCAACCCAACTCAAGTCCATGATGACCCTTTTGGCTTGGAATTATCATATGAATCAAAACCCATTTGGCTCCGAACCATTTGCAATTAGATTTATATTTCAATCCTAGGCTCATGTGTGAGTTCAACTAAACTTGAATCAAGCCATGATCAAGCCAATAAATCCATTTAGGCTCACTTGACCCAAAGTGACCTAAAGGACCCTTTTGAGCCAAGTTCAAATCCAACCCAAATTAGATTGAACTAAGCCCATTTAAACCTTCAATCATGATCAACAATCATCATAGGGTGATCAATTGAATTAGGTCAAACCAAGTCAAACCTAGCCTTTGACCAAGTCAACATTTAACCCAAATAAATCCCAAACTAGCCAAAATCCACCATATGTCAAATTTATTGAAACCTTTGATTCAAACTCATTCATGACCAATGATTGAACATGACCAACCATCAATTGAGCCAAACTAAGTCCAATTAGTCATTTGACACAAGTTGACCCAAATTTGCCTAAAGAGCCAAAATAGGTCAAATCATAATCTAACACAAATTGATTGCAACCAATGACCTAAGTTCATTCCAAATCACTTATTGAACTTGACCAAAGCCATAATTGTGCCCAAGTTGACCAATTGGTCAACTTGACCCAACTTAGCCCAAATTGACCTAAAGGTCAAATTAGCCAAAATTCAAATTAAATCAAAGTTAAACCAAACCAAAGCCTACAATCATTTTAAATTGACCAATTGAACTTGACTTATCACCTAATCCAACCTAATTTGGTCAAATTGGTCAAATTGGTAAACTTGACCAATTTGACCCTTTTCAATCCAAATGAGTCAAATCCAATCCTAGGCCAAACCAATCCAAATCAATTGAACCAAAACATCACAAATCATCATTTAAGCCTAACCCAAGCCTTGGTTCAACCCAATTTGATCAATTGGTCAACCCAACCTAACATAGCCCAAATGAACACATTTTGACCACATGAACCCAAATCACCCAAAACCACTTTGCGGAACCTTGGTGCCTGACTTAACCTAACCCAATTGGACCCTAGATCAGCTCTAAACCAGCCAAAGTCCATGTGGGGCCCAACCTAAGGTGATTAACCAATGGACACCCTCTCATTTGCATTGAATCCTTTCCTTAAGTGGCAAAGTACACTTTATCTCCCCATGGCAACCATCCAATGGCCAAATGAAGTATTCCTAGGACTTCTTAGCCCAACCTAAGCCACCCTAGCATCTTCCATGGACCAAGAGAACAAATCCAAGCCATTCCCCCTCATGGCCAAACCCATTGGATGCAAGGGAGGTCAATCCAACACAATCCCTCCACATCATACCTTGAGACTCCTGCCACTACCTCGACCACTCCTGTCGAGCCACATGGCACTGACGATGACCCCTCTAACAACCTGATGATGGCCAATTGGAAAAAAATTGGGATGCATCCCGTTTGTCCATCATGAGAAATTGAGGGGTATAACCCCTTAATTCAAGTGACAAACACAAAGAATTTCTCAGTGAGACTTCCTAAGGCATTTTTAAAATCACACAAAGTTTCCCAAGTAATTCCAAGCCCTCCTCAATAGGCATTGCCCATTCCTGAGCAAAGCCAAAATAGGACACCACCCTTTCAAACAATACTCCTTCCTCATCCAATCAAATCTCAATTCCTCTTAGCCACACAATCACCATACCTAGTCAAGCACAAACGAACCAATTCCCAAGCTTCCAAGCCATGAGAGAGTGAATTTGATCAAGATTGAATGCCAAAGGAGGGGAGCTTGGTCCACAGAGCATTTTGCACCAAATCAAGCTCAAAGCTTCTCAATAGAGCCTCACCTTAACTAGGAAAAGCTACCTCAGATGACGCATCACTGGACATTAGCTCTGGTGAGATAATTTTGAAAACTAAGCCTTGTATGCAAAAATAGGTTGGTCTTTTTCGAAGTAAATTTAAATCTCATGTGAATTTGACTGTTGGATGTGCATCCCCTCTCCTTCCGAAGGTGTGGGATTAATTTGATCCCAATCCGATCCCGGGTGAGCTTGGATCAAATGGGAAAAGATGGATAGTGTTCATCTTTCACCGCTCACAAAGAAGGAAAATCACACGCTATCCATTCTGTGTGATTGGAATGGATAGCTGTTGTAATTAGCCCCATTATTTTCTCCTATAACACACGGATCTGATCATGGCCATCCGATCTTAGATCAATGGTCCACGGGAAAGCGCATTCGTCGCAGGCTGACTCAGCGCACGGATGTGAAAACTTAAATAGCTAATCCCATTGCACCTCATGGAAAGCACGTCGTGTCAGCGCCACAAGGCCCGACAGGATTAAGGCTTTAATTAGGCTATTTTAATTAATTTTTAAGGCTAAAACTTCCTAAATTCATAATTAATTATTAAAAATGCAAACTTTGGCTCATTTCAAAGGTATTTCTGAGTAGAATCTAGAAATAATATTATTAATTAATTTTTGAATAATAATTATGGCTTAATTAAGGTTTAATCAAAAATCTAATTAGCTTAATTATCCCTTAATTAAATATCCAATTAACCTCAAATTTTTTGTGGATGCTTAGGGGGATGCCTCTACCTCCCTTATGTTTTTGGGATTTTATTGGTTACATAATTAGAAAAATCAATTGATTAAGTATTAATCACTCTCTTAATTTAATTAGTGATAAATAATGAATGAATAGTGGTTAAATTAATTATTTATGCCTAATTACCTTTGTGGAACAGTAAGGGAACTTAGGGAGTGTAATTGAGATATTTTTCCTAATTCATTTCCTAGATTTCCTTCACTTTTTGGAATTAACTTAATTAATGATTAATGAGGTAATTAATTGCTTAATTAATTAATTAATTTCCAAGATAAAAATCAAAGCCTGAGTGAGTGTTTGAAATGATTTAGGGATTAAGGATTGAGGCCTTATCCTTGATCCCTCTCCCTAAATTAATTTCATCACTTTAATCAAAATGTAATAAAAGAATCCAATGAACTAATTAATAAACTTGATTTAACTCAATCTAAAATCCACCTCATACTTAAGCAACCTTTAATTGATCTTGGGTAGCTCCTTGGGTGTTCAATAACCTAAGGTGAGAGATAATGAAATTATGGTTATCTCACATGTGTGAGAAAACCATAAAAGTAGTTAAGTGAGATCCTTTAAGCCTAATTAACTATTAATCATAAGCCAATTGCATTAGGCCCCTTTCATTTCTTAGGAGCATTATAAATTTACTTTCAATGTGGTTGCATATCATATTGGCTTATCATTAATTAGTTAATTAACTTAAGGTGATATAGGTAAGGGTTAATTAATTCACTTAATTCATACCCTAACCAAATTAAAATATAAAATTAAATATTCTTCATTAAACCAAATTAATTCACACATGGGGAATTGGGTTAGGTTTAGCAAACCTCTTTCATATTTTCTAAATCAAATCAAACTCAAAATTAAAAGTGTCTTTAAAGAACTTTGGTTTATTTTAAATTGCCTTATTTAATATGATTGTCCATAGAAATTAATTAGGATGCATGAGAGCATGTGATTATATTCTCTTATTTCTTTCCAATCATGTTAAATATTGCTTGTCATGTGAAATCATGCATTCATTTCTTTCAAAATCAAATGAAAATGGTTTCTTTTATGTAAAATTTCATGTGTTGGCTTAAATTAAAATAGGTGTGGCTATTATCACTATTAAATCAAATATTATTTTCAAAAGCATATAAATCAATTATTATAAATGAAATGATGTTAATTACAAATATCTATGAGTTTTTATGTGATGATAATATAAGATATGCAATCTGAAGTTCTCTTTTCATATCTTACATGGATTCACTTAGGATTTACAAATGTATAGTTCATTTGAAAAGAACACAACATTTGCCTAAATCTATTCTTATGCCTCTCCATGTTAAGACTTAGGAAGAATTTCATATCACATATGTAAACCATATAATCAAATTAAACATGACTTCTTGCATGACTTCTTCTTCTTGTGGTTCTTTTTGTACATTCATATGTATCTGAGAAAAATGGTATATTAGTCTAGACACCCCGGGGCTACAATACTTTAAATAGCCCTAAGTAGGTCTTGTACCTTACACCACTGGTGCATAAAATAATGGCATCAAACTCACTTAAAACTCTTATAAATATATATATATGTATAATGTGGTCAATGAATAAGAATCATAAATCAAATAAATCAAGCACAACTCTTGCATGGGTTTTCCTATTCTTATAGTTACTTATACATCTACATGTATCTAAGAAAAGTGGTATATTAGTCTGGACCCCTCGGGGCTATGAGGCTTTAAGTTTCCCTAAGTAGGTCTTATACCTTACGCCCCTGAATGGTGACGTACTCACTTAAAATTTTTATACATGTGAATGCGAATCTAGCTAATGGATGAAAAATCCCTCATTTCTTTTAAAAATACATGCATTCATAATTCAATCAAGTGAAATATTTGAATTCCAAACATACTTCTTTGCATTCATCATTTAAGTGTGCTAAAACCTACACTGTATGTATAACTATGCTTAAGGTTTGATCATATGCATGATGTACATGATGAAAAGAAATAAATGAATATGTGTTATGTGATAGTAATTTATTTTAATTAATCCCAAGGTGTTTTTCTTATTGAATAAGGTCATTTAGATTAAACCTAAACTTAGGATTAATCAAAACATGTAATAAGTCATTCATTAAAGAGAATTGATCAACTTGCTTTAGAAATGACTTAAAATTAGGATGAAAGAGAGGTCTGCTCTCTTTCTTCTCTTTATAACACTCAGTTATTTTGTGTAAGCTATATGAAATAAAAGAAAATATTAATTAAAATTTGTAAATCAATTAAATCATTTAAAGAGAAATCAACCCTTTATAAATTAAATCTTTCACACTTAGTAAAATTATAACTCTAAAGCTTAGTTAGAACATACCACACAAGCCTTGATGCACATACTTTAGACTAAGTCACCACTTCTAGCTTTATGTTAGGGTAGTGTATGGTTTGATGTATGTTAGTTTTGTGATATATTATTTTAGACTGGATGTTAGAGTGTATGTGTGTAGTATGGATGTTAGGCCGCCATTAGTCTAATCATGTCTTTTGCAAAGGGTCATGCTGAAGGGTTCACTGTAATAAAAATATAAATGATTTTTCTATGCAGATTGCTTATACCCCTAAGCATAGCCCAAGTTAGGATAAGTGGGCTTGGTTACCCTTGTAGGGTGCTAAGTCCAAATTATTTATATAACTATTTGGGTTGCATGTGTGTTTAGCTAACATTTATTTTATAGGTGTAGTTAAATTTACTCTTCTTCTTTAAATATAATTTTGAATTTGGGTTAGGATAAGTGTTATAGGGGTTAGGATGAACATTAGTTATAAGACCAAGCCTTATGTACTATGTGATGCCTTTGGAGCAAGCACATCCAAATCAAAATAAAAGGAAGAAAGAAATGGAGCAAATCAAATGAAGAAATGAAGGAGGAAGCATACAAGAAAGAATGAAGAATGAAGACACCCCCACCCCATAACATTCATTATTTTTAATTGTAATTATTCTTTGTAAATTGGGATGTATAAGGGTGGAGCTCGGCTACCCACATTTCTTTTCGATTATATGGTGGCACCCGATCGCACCGGCCTTTTATTCTTTTGTGATAGTTTTATAAAATTATTTGATGTTTTATTTAGCTTGTGCATTAGAAAAAGTATATCTTTTTATAGTTTTTTTATGAATTGGTGATTGCTGTGTGCCCTGGGTGTGATTAAGCTCTTAGGATAAAAATAAATTTTCTACCCTATTAACAACCCATAATGAAATTTCCTAAAATAACTCATAACCTCACATAAAAAAGCCTAGACATTAAATCAAGATAATAAAGTATTTAGTAACCCCTTAGCTGGATGATTGTATGTGTAACATCATGCATAAATATCTTGTTTCACTCTTGCTAAGAGAGGGCTTCCATCTTTGCTAGATAAAAATAGGCTTAACCTTTTAAAGCCTATGATGGAAGAACACCTCTTTCCCTTTTGATTTGGCCCATAATCAACTTCTCATGCATTTAGGCATACAAAATCCTATAGCCTCTGTCAAAATAAAGAGTCTGAAATCAAATAACATTTGATAAAAATTTGCATTAAATTTAATTCATTATTCATACCCCTCATGCTCGGGTCTCTTAGGGAGTGGGATTAATAATTTAGTTTCTTTTCTAAATAAATAACAGTCTAACTATCTTGCAAAGTATATGACTTGCCTACATAGTTTTAAAATGTAGGAGGAGTTATCTAGCTGCCACTCCATGCGGTAATAAGTCCATCAGTCGAGTGGTTTACTCTTTCTTATGGAGGTAAACCATATACCTACTTTCTTTAGATTTAGGTCATACTTTGTCCCTCGCCAAAGTTCCCTGAATTTAGGATCTGAGGTCGCTGTTTCCCTTTGCGGGCTACAAGTACAAATCCCCACCTCTTAGGCATCCTAACAGTCTTGTATTATTGGAGTATAAGTCTTAGCTTTCTAATAAAATTTTAACTCAAATAAACAAATCTCTTCAATTTTAAATATATATAAATCCCAACCATAAGATAGGTTGGAGTGTTCATTAGATTTCCTAGTATCATGAGTACTCCCTACTTATCTCCTTTGGCTTTGATAATAACTCTCCCCATTTTGATCCATCCAATTTGATCTTCTAAAATGCAACTAATTTATTGATAGTCCTATCTTTGAATTCTTTAGAGATAATAATCGCCTACTTTAATCAAGAGTATTCTTAAGAATTTCTTTTTCTTAGGATGTAATTAACTATGGAGGCTTGCCTCCATAGGGAACTTAATGAACCCAGTTTAAATAAACCATGCTTTACTTTTCCATGTAAAGTAGAAGAAAAATCTCTGATATATTCAAAGTCCCGTCATGCCTTAGGGGTCCTTATTAGATGATTAGGTCCATTGTAGGGTAGTGACTTCTATCTCTCAAGATAGTATACTATTCTTCAATGTTGTACCCGATCACCTCAATAACTACATCCTCAGATCTGTGTGGTGTCCCCCTCACATATACACACACAAATGCAAACCAAAAATAAACACCACAAATTTTTCTAGCGACTCCGCTGGGGATGGTTCCTCTCTCCATCTCTAGTAGATGAGTATTGTCTGTAAGCATCGATAGTGGATTTGCATTTTTGTGTGAGTCTGAGACTATCTTTCTTTCTGTTGGCACTTAGCTTATTTCATTCTAAAGCAAAGTTAGTGGACATCCTCTAGGTTTTAGCACCTCACTCCGTGCAGGTCTTGGAACCCCTGTTGGGTTCCCTAATAGGTAAGAACAAAATTTATCAATAAAGGGAGAGAGAATATAAAAATTTAGAACCTCTTCACCATTAGCTTGGTGAGGCAAGGTTCATCATAAAATCTAATAAAATAATTTCTTTCACAAAATGACATTTTTTTAAAAGCACTTCTCTTTGAAAATAGCCATCTTCATTCTACATACTCAAATTTATTGAATGAAGATTCTATTTTCAAATCATAACTTGAAATTGAAGCTCCACTCAACATATTTTGCATATGCTAGAGTTGAAGTTTCTTTCTTTTCAAAACCAAGAAATCACATACATGGCATCAAAGCATATTATTGAAAATTGTTTAACATACTTAAGGTTTGTTAAATAAATTTCCCCAATTTTAGAAATCTTATTTGACATGCCATGCTCATTAAAAGAAAGAGGGCACATCAAATACATTTGGTTCCCACTTAACATGTCAAAGTTGTTAAGTGAGAATCACAACATCAAATACATTTGGTTCCCACTTAACATGTCAAAGTTATTAAGTGAGAATCACACCATCACATACATTTGGTTCCCGCTTAACATGTCAAAGTTGTTAAGTTATAATCACAACATCAAATACATTTGGTTCCCACTTAACATGTCAAAGTTATTAAGTGAGAATCACACCATCACATACATTTGGTTCCCGCTTAACATGTCAAAGTTGTTAAGTGAGAATCACATCATCAAATACATTTGGTTCCCACATAACATGTCAAAGTTTTTAAGTGAGAATCACATCATCAAATACATTTTATTCTCACTTAACATGTCAAGGTTGTTAAGTGAGAATCAAATCATCAAATACATTTGATTCCCACTTAACATGTCAAAGTTGTTAAGAGAGAATCACATCATCAAATACATTTGATTCCCACTTAACATGTCAAGGTTGTTAAGTGATAATCACATCATCAAATACATTTGATTCCCACTTAACATGTTAAAGTTGTTAAGAGAGAATCACATCATCAAATAAATTCAATTCCCACTTAACATGTCATAGTTGTTAAGTATGAATCACATCATCAAATACACTTGATTCCCACTTAAGATGTCAAAGTTGTTAAGTGAGAATCACATCATTAAATACATTTGATTTCCACTTAACATGTCAAAGTTGTTAAGTGAGAATCTCATTTTCATGTACATTAGATTCCCACTTAACATTACCAAAGTGGTTAAGTGAGAATCTCATTTTCATGTACATTTGATCCCCACTTAACATGTCAAAGTTGTTAAGTGAGAATCACATTTTCAAATGCATTTGATTCCTGCTTAACATATCAAAGTTGTTAAGTGAGAATCTCATTTTCATGTACATCAGACTCCCACTTAACATTATCAAAGTGGTTTAGTGAGAATCTAATTTTCATGTACACTTGATTCCCACTTAACATGTCAAAAGTTATTAAGTGAGAATCACATCATCAAATACATTTGATTCCCTCTTAACAAATTAAAGTTGTTAAGTGAGAATCAAATTTTCATGTACATTGGATTCCCACTTAACATTATAAAAGTGGTTAAGTAAGAATCTTATTTTCATGTGCATTTGACTCCCATTTAACATATCAAGGTTGTTAAGTAAGGATCTCATTTTCATGTGCATTTGATTCCCATTTAACACATCAAAATTCTTAAATGAGAATCTTATTTTCATCTCACATTTGATTCCATTTAACATATCAAAGTTGCTAAATGAGGATCTTATTTTCATTACGTATTTGGCTCCCCACTTAACACACAAAATTTATTAAGTGAGGGCCTCATTTTCATATCACATTTGGGCTTTCACTTAACACACTAAATTTGTTAAGTGGGAGTCTCATTTTGAAAACATATATCAATCATATTTGACTTTCGCTTAACACATCAAATTTATAAAGTGATAGTCTCAATTTCAATCACATTTGATTCCTACTTAACATATCAAATTTGTTAAGTAAGAATCTCCTTTTCCAAATCACATCACATTTGGGCTTTCACTCAACATACCAAATTTGTTAAGTGAGAGTCCCATTTTCAAAAAAAAAAGAAGAAGCAAAACATATATCAATCACATTTGATTTTTTATTTAACATACTAAATTTGTTAGATTAAAGTCTCATTTTTAAACATAGATCAAACACATGTGGCTTCTACTTAACATAATCAAATTTTTTAAGTAAGAAGGCCCCGTTTTTAAATCAACACTTCACTCATCTCAAGCAGAAGGTATTTCACAAAAAATTCTCAAACACGATCACACCCTCTTCTTAGCATACTCAAATTTGCTAAGTAAAGGTTCTTTACAATCATTAATATTTTCAAAAAAGATACACAAAACAAAAATATCTCTAAGAAAAATCTCTCCTCAAAATTTTGAACCCCACTCAATCTACCTAAATTGGTTGAGTATGGGTTCTAAAATCAAAAGAATCAAATGGCATAAGACTCTCCTCCAAACATCAAAATCTCTCCACTGAACCCCACTTAACATATTTGGGTTGTTGAAGTGTGGGTTCAGGACTCCAAATCTATATAACTCTCTTGAAATGAATACTAAAGCAAAAATCTAACTCAGATTATATTTCAAAACACGAGATATAGTGCAGATGGTCAGTATAGTAAGTTTTTGTAGTCAGCACACATAGCTTCATAGAAGTTCATTTTCATTTTCCCCATCGTGATGGACTTGGCCTTGGATCAGGCCAGCCTCCCCGAGACTGACTCCACCCATTTGGTGTTCTTCGGTCGAGGTTTTGAGGGAGCACGTGTTTCTTGTGAGGGGGAAACCCTCACTACTATCAGTCGAGATGAGGTGGCTGGGCAGAAGCCAGTCATCCATATTAACATGCCCTCCGATTTTAAGTATCCTCCATTGAAGAGGAAGGCTATAGTGGTTCCCACTCCTTGTTCTGTGATAGTTCCAGCACCTGCCCATCCAGCTGTTCCTACCATTTCTCTAGCGATAACTACTACCTCCTCATCGATCACCCTGAAGGGGAAGGCTATCTTAGCTTTTGAGATAGCCTCCTCCACTTTCAAGGTAGGTACTAGCTCCTACTTGCCTTGTTCACTGCACTCAATTCCCATGATAAAGTCAAGATTGTGGAGCAGAGTGAGAGCTAGGTTACATCTCATGTAGCCTAGGAAGGTTCTCCCTGAGAGGTCTCTCCACTTCTGACCAGCAACAAGTTCCACCTCCTCTCGACCTCAGATGGAGAGGAAGATTATCGTAGAATTGCTACTTCTCTTCCACCATTGGCATACTATGAGACACCAGATAGGGAGCATAGGCCCCATGCACTTGGGACTGCCACATGCCGTTGGTGATATAGAACCTCAGATTTTGGTACCTTATTTGATCTGTGATTACTGATCCCTAGGAGTGTTAGGGTCGAATCCACAGAGAGAGGGTTATGGAGGCCCTAGCATCTACTTAGGTAGGTAGGAGAGAATGGAGGAGGTATGTCAAGTAGTTGGAAGCCTATGCTTTGATGGATTTTCCCGATTGACCCTCCGTCAGGCCAATCGTTTGGATAGGACTATTCTTACTAGAGCTACCTACTGCAGGTAGAGATCTCTCATTGAGGATCAGTCAGTGTTACCTTCACATCACTCTCCTCATTGTCCACATCACCCATACACCTCACACCATCCACCACTCCAGGCAAGATCCAGAAACCTTCATTTGGGGAAAGACCAGCCCCTTTGGTGATCCAGCTATGGCGAAAGGATCCCACTCCATCTACTCCATTGACTCAGGTGAGGACGAGTTTCCCTACTCAACCTCCTACTTCAGTCTTGGTGAAGAAGGAGTGGCTACCTCGTAGCATCATGGTCATACCACCACCTCCACCACTACTAGAGCCAGTGACAGCTGTAGTTGTAGAGGGTGAAGGGGACAGTCTTACAGTTCCCATAGTAGTGGATCTCCCTAGGGACACCACACCACTGTTGAGCAGTTATGAGCATATCTCTTCTAGTGAGCATGACCCTTCCAGAGCTAGTACTCAGCAAGTGCTTAGATGTATTTAAGTCAAGACCACCCTCCACTACCTCGAGTGTTTTGCCGACATGATTAGATCGTTCCTTGGATAAGATCATAGCAGATTATTTTTCCAAGAAAAGGGAATTCTTAGGCAGTGATCGAACAGACTCATATGATGGGATGGTACCATTTGATCTCGATGAGGATAATTTTCTTGAGGATTTAGCCGAAGTCCACATGGTCGATACTAGGAGCTCCCTTCATAGGGATTAGTAGAACCAAGAAGGTATTATAGTTAAAGAAGATGATGCCATCCATTCAACTCTACACCTCCTCTACCAACTTAGGTAGAAGGATGATCATATCGATAAAATGGGGAAGAAGATTGAAGAATTTATGACAGCAGTGTCAGTATTATAGAATTTTGCCCCGGTGTCACAGCCTACTCCCATATCTACCGATAGAGTAGAGTTGGTGCACACTTCAGATCATCCTAGATGCATTCTTGTTGAAGGAAGATAGTGGTAGCTTGCATAGGAAGGTGGTGGATAGCACCTCGATGCATGAAAAAGATATTAAACATATAGTGGAGTAGTAGGTGAGGGATGCATTAGCGCAAGCTCGAGGTGGCTCATCTGTTCCAAAGGGTAGCCCCTACCTGGAGGAATTTGATGGTGTCCAATATCCTAAGGATTTTGTGCCTTCATCCTTCAAAATTTTGGTGGCAGTGGGAACCCCCGACAGCACATAACACATTTCAGGGCCAGATGTTGCAATGTTAGTGGCAACAATGCACTCTCATTTAGTCTCTTCATCATCAGCTTGATAGACATCACATTTGATTGGTATGCTGAACTACTCAATGATTCAGTGAAGATATTTGTTGAGTTGGAGCCGCTCTTCATTAAGAGATTTGTTGGAGCTCAACAAAGGGTAATTATGGGTGATCTCGTTGTAGCTCAACAACACCCTGGTGAGTCTTTTGTTGATTACATTCCTAGATGGTATAATTTAAATATGAAATGCAAACTACAGCTGTCTGAACAGCATGCCATTAAAATTTTACTCAAGAATATCTATGGCCCGGTCGCCTTCATGCTTAAAGGGTTTACCATTAAGACATTTGATAAATTAATCAATAAGGAAGCTAGTCTATAAGGAGAGGTCAAATAGTTACCTTTCTAAGATCAGTCAGCCAAGCCTAGATCATAGAAGGCATTTGACAAAAGAGAAGGGTAGTCACGATAGTTGATAAGGGGAAGCAGATAGTCAGGGTCCAGTTAGATAGGCCTCGAGCTCAACAACATCCTCTACCACCTCTTTTACCACTACCTCAACGCTATATGCCAAAGATGTACACCACCCGCCACCTCCTGCCAACAACATCAATATTATTACTATCCACCATCAGGTAATTACTATTTACCTACTCTGGTTGACAAATTGAATAAACCATATTCATGCAAGATAGCTAGGTTGTTATTTATTTAAAAGGGAGACAAAGTCCTTAAACACACTCCCTAAGAGACTAGATCATGAAGGGTATGAACAAATGACTTAATATAATGCAAATTTTATTAAGTTTTAATTTTTGGACATTCTGATTTGACACAGGCTATGGGATTTCATATGTCTAATGCATGAGAAATTGGTTATGAGCCAAAATCAAAAAGAAGGTGTTTTTCCACCATGGCTCTCAATGGTCAAGCCATTTTCTCTAGCAAAGGTGGAAGCCCTCCATTAGCAAGAGTGAAGCAATATATTTTATGCATGATGTGAGACATACAACATCTAGCTAAGGGATTGATAAATCTTTTATTATCTTGATTTATGTCCTACGCTTTAAGTGAGGTTATCAGTTGTTAAATTTAATTTTGAGTTGATTAATTGGATAGAAAATTTATTTTTTCCTAAGAGCCTAATTGCATCTAGGCAATTCATTAAACAATGAGAAAACTAGAAAGATCATGCCATCCTAATTGCACAATCATAAATAAAACATCAATCAATTTATAAAGTTGGCGCAAAAGAATAAGAGGTCAATGTGGTCAGGCTCCACAACACAAACCCGAAAAGGAAAATGGGTAGCTGAGCTCTACCTTTATATGACCCGGATTACAAATGAATAATTACAATTAAAAAGAAATTCATGTTATAGGGGTCTTCATTCTTCATTTCTTTCTTTTCTTCACTTCTTTCTTCCTTTTGATTTGACTTGAGATGTAGTTTGCTCCAAGGCTCAACATGGTACATAAGACATGGTCTTATGACCAATGTTCACCTTAATTCCCCCATAACCTTCATTCCAAATTTCAATTGCAAATTTACATCAAAAGGGAAAGATAAATCTAACTAAACCTATAAAATAGAGATTAGCTAAACATACCACACAACTCAAGTAGTGATAGAAATAATTTGGACTTAGCACTCCACACATGGGTAACCAAGTCCACCTGTCCTAGTTTGGATCATGCTTAGGGGTATAAGTAACCTGCACAGCAAAATCATTTATATTTTGATTACAATGCCCCTTAAGCATTTATATTTGGATTCAACTTAGAGGGTGGTTTCATTTTAAGTGATTTAGTTGATTTGTCAATTTTATTTGATGATTTGATTAGGTTTTAATGAACTTACATTTAGTTACTAAATGTTGTAAAGAGAAGAAAATAGAAATAATTTCTCTTTCATCCCTACCTCAAGTAATTTCTAAGGTAGATTCATTAATGATTTCTCTTTAGTGAATATTTTATTATGTGTTTTAATTAACCCTAAGTTTAGATTTACTCTACATAAACCTATTCAATTAGAAAGGTATCTTAGGATTAGTTAAGGTGAATTACTATCACATAACACACAATCATTTATTTCTTTTCACCATGTATACCATGCATATGAATAATCCTAAGCATATATATACATGTAATGCAAATTTTAGCACACCTTGATAATGAATGCTAAGAGATATGATTTGAAAATTTGGATATTCCATGAATGCATGTTTTTATTATGTAGAAAAGAGGGATTCTTTAGTCCATTAACTAAATGCACATCCACATGTATAAAAGATATAAGTGAGTACAGCGCCATTATTTTTTACACCACAGGCATAAGGTACAAGACCTACTTAGGGCTACTTAAAGCCTCGCATCCCCGGGATGTCCAGACTAATATACCATTTTTCTTAAATACTATTAAATGTCTAAAAAGAAAAAAATGAATGAAGAATCATGCAAAAGACTTTTGTATTTGATTTGGTTGTATAATTTACAAGTGTAATGTGAGGATCCTTCTTAAGTCATAACCTAGAAGTGCATAGGAATAGATTTAAGCAAGTGTTATATTTTTTTAAATGAACTATATACTTTGCAAATCCTATACAAGTCCATTTTAACCGAAGAGAAGGAAAACAACACAAAACACATCTTATGCTTATAATCACATGCAATCTTATAAATACTTATAAGTAGCATCACTTCATTCATAATCTTTGATTTATAGGTTTTGAAAATAATTTTTGATTTAATAGTGATAATAGCCACTCATATTTTTTAATTTTAGCCAACACATGTAATTTGACATAAAAGGAAATATTTTATTAAGTTGATTTTTTTTTCAAAAGATATGAATGCATGATTTCATATGGAAAATAATATTTAACATACTTGGAAAGAAATAAAGTGATGTAAGCATATGACTTCATTCTCCCAAATTAATTCTTAAAGACAATCCTATAGAATAAGATCATTTAAAGTGAATCAAAATTCCTTAAGGAGAATTTTATTTTTGAATTTTATTTGACTTAGAAAATGTAAAAAGAGTTTGCAGGTCCTAACCCATTTCCCCCATAGGTGAATTGGTTTAGTTTAATTTTAGGACAATTAGGTTGATTTTATGTTTTATTTAGGTTAAGGCATGAATTAAGTCCATTAATTATCCCATACCTATACCACTTTAACATAATTAAATAAGTAATTATGAGCCAACATATGATATGCAACCACATCGAATTTAAATCAGCAATGCACCTAAGAAATAAAGGGGCCTAATGCAATTGGCTCACAATTATTGATTAATTAAGCTAAAGGGTTTAATTAAGTACTTTCACAACCATCCTACACATGTAGTTTGATTATAATTTCCTTTGAAGCCTCTTAGGTTATTGAACACCTAAGAATCTACCCAAGATTAAGATGATTAAGTTCTAAAATAATTTGATTTTGAGTTTAGTTAATTAATCCATTTAATGAAGTGATTAAATCATTAATAAATCTGTAAATTAATGAAGTGTTTATCCAAATGAAATAAACTTAAGGGAAAAGATTTGGAAAAGAAATCCTAATCTCATTCCCTAAGTTCATTCACTATTTAATGATGATTAGATAACTAAATTAATGGATTTATTACTATTTAATAGGTTAATTAATCATTTATTTATTAAGAAAGTGATTAGGGATGAAAAAAGTAATTCTCCTAATTAATCCAACAATAAATTCAAAGAAAATCATGGGAGGCAGAGGTCATCCCACTAATTAACCCTAGGAAGTTTGGAATAAATTGCTTAAGTAATTAAGGAGTAATTAACTTAATTACATTTTTAATAAAACCCAAATTAAGTGAAGGTTACTATTCAAAATAAATTGATTTTAATTTTATTTTATTCCTCATTGAATTATCTTTAAAATGAACTTGAGTCTGTGTTTTTTTAGGTTTTTCTACAATGAGTTATAAATTTAGGAAGTTTCATAATTAAAAATGAATTAATTAAGCCTAATTAACCCATTAATCCCATCAGGCCATGTGGCGGCTGACATGGCACGCTTTCCACATGGTGTGACAGGATAGGGTATTTAAGTTATCACATCAACTACCGCGTTAGCTAGCAGCGGACATGCTTTCTCCATGGTCCGTTTGATCGGACGGTCGTGATTAATCCCACAATTTAGGCTAAATTAAAGGGAGATCTAACGGGATTTAATCACAATCATTCGTTCCAATCATACGGAATGGATGGTGTGTCATTTGCCTCCTCTCGAGCAGAGAGAGATGGATGTCATCCGTCGACCGTTGCTCGATCTGAGCTCACCTGAGATCTGATGGAGCTCAAACTCACCCCACACCTTCGTAGGAGCACAAAAAAGGGATCCAACTGCTAAGATCTAATGGGATTATAACTCCCTTCACAAAGGACCAAGCAAAAATTCCTATGTCTACAATTTTGAGCAATAGCTCACCGGAGGCTATCACTAGCGCTTCCAACAGAGGAGGTAGCTTCATCTAGTAGAGATGAAGCCCTGTTGAAGGTATCAAGCTTTGATTTTAAGTGGATGGCTTGGTTGATCAAGCTCCCCTTCAATGGAAAATGGCTTTGATCAAAGTCCCCCTTCCTGTGGCTTGGTGACTTGGGAAACACCTTGAGTGAGCTCAACTAGGTCCCTTGATGACACTTGTAAGAGTAATTTGGATTTGATAAAGAGTTGAGTCAGTTTGAATTTGGATTGGCCTCTCCTATTTCAACTTGAGCAAAATCGAGATGGAGAAAATGGGGGGAGCTTGAGAATGCTTATCAAGGCTTTGAGAAGCTTACTTTTGATTCCTAAAGCTTAATCGAATTCAGTGTGTGTGGTTTGAGTGGGAATGAGGGGGAGTGTACCTCCCCCTTCTTGGATTGGACGGTTGGGACTAGTTTTTCCATTTTAGCTAAATTGCTTGGATTGAAGGGTCAGTTATTAGGCACTCCATGTGATTCATTTTGGGCAGAGGAGTGGAGGAGAGGGAGTGCCCATGTGCTAGGTGAGTGTATGGGGTGATCCAAGTGTCCAATTTACATTGGAGGGGTCAATTTGGCCTTGTGTTGGGTCATGGCTGACTCAAGCCCATTGGGTCATGTTCACCACCTCCCTTAGTGTCCATGTAGACCACTAAGAAGATGCTAAGTGGCATTGAGAAAGAATATGACCAAATTCTAAGTGAATTTTGGTCATAGGATACCCTTGGACTGGGGGGTAAAGTGGTCATTTGGCCTTGATTTTGATTTGGGCATATTTAAAATGATTCAAAAATGGGTTGGGCCAAATTTCAAGTGATTTGGAGTTCATTTGGTTTGAATTGGTTCGATTTGGCCAATTTTGGTCAAGGTGGGTCAATTTGGGTTAGGTTGACCCATTGGTCAAATTAGGTCAAATTAGGTAAAACCATGAGTTAGGTCAAGTTCAAATGATCATTTGGAGCCTATGAGTATCATTGGTTTGGTTCAATTTAATTTATTTTTGGTTTTGGTTTATTTAGGTTCACTTAGGTCAAATGGGTCAAGTTGACCAATTTGGCCCATTTGACCTAATTAGGTTAGGTTATGGGTTGGTTTAGGCTTGGTTGGTCACTTGAAATGTATTTCAAGCTTTGGTTTCAATCAATTTTAGTTTGGTTTGATTCCAAGTTGATTTGACATTTTAGGTCAAGTTGGGTTCATGGTTAATTGGGCTAGGTTGGGTCTAGTTGGCCAATTGAAGCTTTGGTCAAGTTCAACAAGTGATTTAGAATGAATTTGACCCATTAGCTACAATCAATTTGGCTTAGATCAAGATTTGGCCCATTTTGACTTTTAGGTCAACTTGGGTCAACTTAGGTCAAGTGGCCAATTAGGCTTGGTTTGGCTCAATTGATGGCTTGGTCAAGTTCAATCATTGATTATGGATTGGTTTAGATTAATGGTTTCAATCAATTTGGCTAATGGTGAATTTTGGCTAGTTTAGGTTTTATTTGGGCTAAGTGTTGGCTTGGTCAAAGGCTAAGTTTGACTTAGTTTGACCCAATTTGAGTGATTGATCATCCTAGGATGATTTTTGCTCACAATGTGAGGCTTAGATGGGCTTAGTTCAATCTAATTTGGATTTGATTAGAATTTGGCTCAAAAAGGTGCTTTAGGTCACTTTGGGTCGAGTGAGCCTAAGTGGGTCAATTGGCTTGATCAAGGCTTGATTCAAGTTTTGTTGAACTCACATATGGACTTATGTTTGAAATATAAATCTAATTGCAAATGATTTGGAGTCAAATGGGTTTTGATTCATTTGACAATTTCAAGTCAAAAGGGTGAATATGGGTTTGACTTGGGTTAGTTTGATTTTTGTTTGATGATTGTAATTTATGTTTATATTTGGTTTGTGATTGAATGAATGATTGTTTGAAGAGAAAATCCAAGGGTTTGTATTGATTTGAGAATGATTTGATTAAGTTGAAGAATTTGACTTGAAAGCGCATAAGTTGGATTTAAGTTGGATTTGGATTTGGGTTTTGAATTTAGTTTTGATTATTTGAATTTATATTTCATTTATATTTTTGAATATAAATGAGAAAATAAATGGGTTATGAAAATATTATGAGTTTGGAGTGATTTGAATTTGGTTTGGTTAAGTTCAAGGATTTAACTTGAAAGAGTATAAGTGGGATTTAAGTTGGATTTGGATTTGAGTTTTGAATTTAGTTTTGGTTATTTGAATTTATATTTCATTTATATTTGTGAATATAAATGATAATATAAATGGGTTATGAGAAAATCTTTTGAATTTGGAGTGATTTGAATTTGGTTTGGCTAAATTCAAGGATTTGACTTAAAAGAGTATAAGTTGGATTTAGATTTGAGTTTTGAATTTAGTTTTGGTTATTTGAATTTATATTCCATTTATATTTGTGAATATAAATGAGAATATAAATGGGTTATGAGGAAATCATTTGAATTTAGAATGATTTGAATTTGGTTTAGCTAAGTTCAAAGATTTGGCTTGAAAGAGTATAAGTTAGATTTATATTAGATTTAAGTTGGATTTAGATTTGAGTTTTGAATTTAGTTTTGGTTATTTGAATTTATTTTTCATTTCTATTTTTAAATATAAATGGGTTATGAGAATGTCTTTCGAATTTGGAGTGATTTGGATTTGATTTGAGCTAAGTCCATAAGATGAAATCAAAATGGCTTAGGAAAGATTTTTTTGATTTGAATTCAATCATGGGTTTCATTCATTTGATTTAGAATTGATTCATGATTTGAGAAAATCTATTGAGTTGGAATTGATTTAAGGTTTGACTTGAGCTAAGTCCATAAGATGGAATCTAAGGGCTTAGAATGGTTTTTTGGATTTAATTCAAGATTTGAGAGAATCAATTAAGTTGAAATTGATTTAAGATTTGATTTGGAATTGATTTGAATTTGAAGTTTGACATGAAAGAAGGAAGTAAGGATTTGGTTTTAGCTATAGGGTAGGCAAGTTTTCCTAATACCCCTAAGGCATAACCTATTCCTATGGCTAACTCTCCTAAGTCTCTAGAGTTAGGTTAAGTGTTCACCTAATCACTAGAAGTATCTTAAGACTAAAGAACTCTTAGTGTTTAGAGGAGTCCTTATGCCTAGGATGAAGAAGTTGAAAGCTCACTCCAAAAGTGAGGTCAACACACTCCGATGGGGTCCATCTCAAAATGTAAAACTTAAACAAAAAATTAACCAACTTCTCCCCAATGAGACATCAATCATCCCAACCTCCCCGATGGAGTCAATTAAATCCAACTCAAACTTGCATTCCCCAGTGGGTGCATCCTCAAAATAAATTCAAACCCCCTTTATCCTTAGTGGTTAACATGAACCTGCTTCTCTAGAGAAAGGTTCATTTATCTATCCCAGGTGGGTTACACATTTTAATCCCCAGTGGATACTCTATTCGAATCATATCTTACATCTAAATTCAAACCTCTTATCCCTAGTGGATAACCTAAATCTGCTTCCTTAGTGGAAGGTTCACATGCTTGATCCCTTGGTGGATCCCTCCTTCCACCCTTATGCCCTTGGCATGAGTGGAGTTGCATTGCACTAAGATCTTGATTCCTTCTACATCTCGGGTTTAGGAGTAGATCATTTCTGTTAGTGTTTGTGATCCTTCAGACATTGTTGATCATCTCGGTCAACACCAATATGTGCGGTGTGCCTTGTCAATCACACCACACCTATTAGGCGCCCTTTGTTGACCTCACTTTTGGAGTGAGCTCTCAACTCCTTTATCATAAATCTTGGACTCTTATAAACACTAAGAGTTCCTTAGTCTTAGGACACTTCTATTGATTAGGTGAACACTTAACCTAACCCTAAAGAGTTAGAAGAGTTAGCTATAGGAATAGGTTATGGCTTAGGGATTTAGGAGGACTTGCCTATCCTATAGCCCAAACTTAATCCTTACTCCCTTCTTTCAAGCCAAACCTCAAATTCAAATGCAAATTTCAAAACTAGATCCAACTTTAATGATTGAAACCAATGATTAAATTCAAACTCCAAATCCCTTCATAAGCCCTTTGATTTTATCTCATGAACTTAGCCTTAACCAAATTCAAATCAACCCAAATCCAATTGATTTTTTTAATTATCAAATTTGATTTCAAATCAAATCCAACTTCAAATGATTGAAATCCATAATCAAACTCAAATTTCAAAATCTCTTCCTAAGTCATATGAACCACCATCATATGCTTAGTAAAAACTCCTTCAAATCAACTCAAGATTGGTTGATTTCTTTATAAATCAATCATTCCTTCATTTATATTCAGAAATATAAATGAAATCCAAATTCAAACCCTTCAAATCAATTCAAAATCCAAGTTAGCCTTTTTGTCCTACATCCCTAATATGGTCAAGCCTTTTTGACCTACATCCCTAATATGGTCAAATTTTCTTCTAAATCACTCCAAACTTAAGTAATTTTCTCATAACCCATTTATATCTTCATTTATATTCACAAATATAAATGAAATATAAATTTAAATGGCCAAAACCAAATCCAAATCAAATCAAATTCCTAATTTTAGCTTTTTTAGTAAAATTCTTGAACTTGGCTAAATGATACCCAAATCAACTCAAAACTCAGGAATTTCTTCATGATTCATTCATTCCTTCAATCATTGACCCAAATATAAACATAAACCACCATTATCAAACCAAACCCAAGTCAAGCCCATGATGACCCTTTTGGCTTGGAATAATCATATGAATCAAAACCTATTTGGCTCCAAATCACATGCAATTGGATTTATATTTCAATCCTAGGCTCATGTGTGAGTTCAACTAAACTTGAATCAAGCCATGATCAAGCCAACAAACTCATTTAGGCTCACTTGACCCAAAGTGATCTAAAGGACCCTTTTGAGCTAAGTTATAATCCAACCCAAATTGGATTGAACTAAGCCCATCTAAACCTTTAATCATGATCAACAATCATCATAGGGTGATCAATTGCATTGAATTGGGTCAAAACAAGTCAAACTTAGCCTTTGACCAAGTCAACATTTAACCCAAATGAAACCCAAACTAGCTAAAATTCACCATATGCCAAATTGATTGAAACCTTTGATTCAAACTCATTCATGACCAATAATTGAACATGACCAAGCCATCAATTGAGCCAAACCAAGTCCAATTGGCCATTTGACCCAAGTTGACCCAAATTAGCCTAAAGAGCCAAAATAGGTCAAATCACAATCCAACCCAAATTGATTGCAATCAATGAACCAAGTTCATTCCAAATCACTTATTGAACTTGGCCAAAGCCATAATTGAGCCCAAGTTGACCAATTGGTCAACTTGATCTAACTTAGCCCAAATTGACCTAAATGATCAAATTAGCCAAAATTCAAATTAAATCTAAATTAAACCAACCAAAGCCTACAATCATTTTAAATTGACCAATTGAACTTGACTCAACACCTAACTCAACCCACTTTGGTCAAATTAGTCAACATGGTCAACTTGACTAATTTGACCCTTTTGAATCCAAATGAGTCAAATCCAAATATAGGCCAAAATAAATCAAATCAATTAAACCAAAATATCACAAATCATTATTTGAGCCTAACCCAAGCCTTGGTTTGACCCAAGTTGACCAATTGGTCATCCCAACCCAACCTAGCCCAAATGAACACATTTTTGATCACATGAACCCAAATCACCCAAAATCACTTTGGGAAATCTTGGTGGTTGACCTAATCCAACCCAATTGGACCCTAGGTCAGCTTCAAACCAATGCAAGTCCATGTGGGACCCAACCCAAGGGGGTTAACCAATGGACACCCTCTCATTTGCATTGGATCCTTTCCTTAAGTGGCAAAGTACACTTTGTGTCTCCATGGCAGTCATCAAATGTCCAAATGAAGTACTCCTAGGACTTCCTAGCCTAACCTAACCCACCCTATCATCTGTCATGGACCAAGAGAACAAAGCCAAGCCATTCCCCCTCATGGTCGAACCCATTGGATGCAAGGGAGGTCAATCCCACACAATCCCTCCATATCAAGACTTGAGACTCCTGCCACTACCTCGACCACTCCTGGAGAACCACATGACACTGATGGTGACCCCTCTGATGACCCAATGGTGGCCAATCGATAGAAAATATGGGATGCATCCCGTTCATCCATCATGAGCAATTGAGGGGTATACCGCCTCAATTCAAGAGACAAACATAGAGAATTGCTTGGTGAGACTTCCTAAGGCACTTTTGAAATCCCACAGAGCTTCCCAAGTGATCCCAAGCCCTCCTCAATCGGCATTGCCCATTCTCGAGCAAAGTAGAAATAGGACACCACCCTTTCGATCAATACTCTTTCCTCATCCAATCAAATCTTAATTCCTCTTAACCACACCAACACCATACCTACTCGAGCATAAATAAACTAATTCCCAAGATTCCAAGCCATGAGATGAGTGAATTCAATCAAGACTGAACACCAAAGGAGGAGAGCTTGGTCCAAGAGTGTTTTGTACCAAATTAAGCTCAAAGCTTCTCCTCCAATGACTCACCGCCAGACCTTAGCTCTGGTGAGGTAATTTTACAAATCGAGCCTTGTATGCAAAAATAGGTTGGTCTTTTTTGACATAAATTTAAATCTCATGTGAATTTGATGATTGGATGTGCATACCCTCTCCTTCCAAAGGTGTGGGATCAATTTGATCCCAATCCGAGCTCGGGTGAGCTCAGATCGAATGGGGAAAGACGGACGGTGTTTGTCTTTCATCGCTCACGAAGAAGAAGGATCACACACCATCTATTTTGTTTGAATATAATGGATGGTTGTGATTAGATCACGGTAGATCCCTACTATTTTCTCCCTTAACCTACGAATTTGATCATAGCCATCCGATCTTAGATCGGACGATCCACGGGAAAGCACATCCGCCGCCAGCTGAGTCAGCGTGTGAATGTGATAACTTAAATAGCCAATCCCATCACACCACATGGAAAGCG
The DNA here is from genome assembly GCA_021442155.1 of Cymbidium sinense. Lineage (NCBI taxonomy): Eukaryota > Viridiplantae > Streptophyta > Magnoliopsida > Asparagales > Orchidaceae > Cymbidium > Cymbidium sinense. The sequence continues at coordinate 18,408,856 of CM038233.1, read as the reverse complement.
CATCACATGGAAAGCGTCGCATTAGTGCCACATGGCGACATGATTAAGGCTTTATTTAGGCTATTTTAATTAATTTTTAAGGCTAAAACTTCCTAAATTTATAACTAATTGTAGAAAAATCCAAAAAAATGCAAACTTTGGCTCATTTCAAAGGTATTTCTAAGTAAAATCTAGGAAAATTATTATTATTTGATTTTGATTAGTGATTTTATCTTAATTAAGGTTTAATCCAAAATCTAGTTAGCTTAATTATCCCTTAATTAAACATTTAATTAACCTTAAATTTTTTTATGGATGTTTAGGGGATGACCTCTTCCTCCCCTATTTTTATGGGATTTTATTGGTTGCTTAATTAGGAAATTCAATTGATTAAGCCTTAATAACTCTCTTAATTTAATGAGTAATAATTAATGAATGAACAGTGGTTTAATTAATTATTTAACCCTAATTATCTTTGTGGAACAGTAAGAGAACTAAGGTAGTGTAATTGAGATATTTTTCCTAATTTATTTATGAGATTTTCTTCATTTTTGGAATTAATTTAATTGATGATTAATGATGTAATTAATTGCTTAATTAATTAATTAATTTCCAAGACAAAAATCAAAGCCTAAGTGAGTGTTTGAAATGACTTAGGGATTAAGGATTGAGGACTTATCTCTCCCTAAATTAATTTCATCACTTTAATCAAAATGTAATAAAAGAATCCAATCAACTAATTAATAAACTTGATTTAACTCAATCTAAAATCCACCTCATACCTAAGCAAACTTTAATTGATCTTGGGTAGCTCCTTGGGTGTTCAATAACCTAAGGTAAGAGATAATAAAATTATGGTTATCTCATAAGTGTGAGAAAATCATAAAAGTATTTAAATGAGATCCCTTAAGCTTAATTAACTATTAATCATAAGCTAATTGCATAGGCCCCTTTCATTTCTTAGGAGCATTGCAAATTTACTTTACATGTGATTGCATATCATATTGGCTTATCATTAATTAGTTAATTAACTTAAGGTGATATAGGTAAGGGTTAATTAATTCACTTAATTCATACCTAACCTAATTAAAATATAAAATCAACCTAAATATTCTTCTTTAAACCAAATTAATTCACACATGGGGAATTGGGTTTGGTTTAGCAAACCTCTTTCATATTTCCTAAATCAAATCAAACTCAAAATTAAAAGTGTCTTTAAAGAACTTTGGTTTATTTTAAATTGCTTTATTTAATATGATTATCCTTAGGAATTAATTAGGATGAATGAGAGCATGTGCTTATATTCCCTTATTTCTTTCCAATCATATTAAATATTGCTTGTCATGTGAAATCATGCATTCATTTCTTCCAAAATCAAATGAAAATGGTTTCTTTCATGTCAAATTGCATGTGTTGGCTCAAATTAAATTAGGTGTGGCTATTATCACTATTAAATCAAATATTATTTTTAAAAACCTATAAATCAATTATTATAAATGAAATGATGTTAATTACAAATATCTACTAGTTTACATGTGATGATAATATAAGATATGCAATATGAAGTTCTCTTTCCTTATCTTACATGGATTCACTTAGGATTTACAAATGTATAGTTCATTTGAAATGAACACAACATTTTCCTAAATCTATTCCTATGCCTCTCCATGTTAAGACTTAGGAAGAATTTCATATCACATATGTAAACCATATAATCAAATTAAACATGACTTCTTGCATGACTTCTTATTCTTGTGGTTCTTTTTGTACATTCATATGTATATGAGAAAAGTGGTATATTAGTCTATACACCTTAGGGCTGCAAGCCTTTAAGTAGCCCTAAGTAAGTCTTGTACCTTACGCCCCTAGTGCAGAAAACAATGGCATCATACTTACTTAAAACTCTTATACATACATACATACATACATATATATATATATATATATATATATATATATATATATATGATATATATACATATATATATAATATATGATGTATATATATATATATATATATATATATATATATACATGATGTGATCAATGAATAAGAATCATAAATCAAATAAATCAAGCACAACTCTTGCATGGGTTTTCCTATCCTTATAGTTGCTTATACATCTACATGTATCTAAGAAAAATGGTATATTAGTCTGGAGACCCTGAGACTGCAAGGTTTTAAGTAGCCCTAAGTAGGTCCAGTACCTTACGTCCCTGGTGCAGAAAATAATGGTGACATACTCACTTAAAAAATTTTATATATGTGAATGTGTATCTATCTAACGGATGAAAAATTCCTCCTTTTCTATAAAAAAATACATGCATTCATAATTCAATCAATTGAAATATTTGAAAACATGATGTCTATATTATATGAATAAATTCATTCTAATTAATCTTGAGTTGCCTTTCTTATTGAATAAGGTCATTTAGAGTGAACCTAAACTTAGGATTAATCAAAACATATAATAAGTCATTCACTAAAGAGAATTGAACAACTTGCTTTAGAAATGACTTAAGGTAGTGATGAAAGAGAGGTCTCCTCTCTTTTTTCTCTTTATAACACTTAGTTATTTTGTGTAAGCTAAATAAAATAAAAGAAAACATCAATTAAAACTTGTAAATTAATTAAATTATTTAAAGAGAAATCAACCCTTTAGAAATTAAATCTTTCACACTTAGCAAAATTACAACTCTAAAGCCTAATTAGAACATACCACACAAGCCTTGATGCATACACTTTAGACTAAGTCACCACTTCTAGCTTTATATTAGGGTGGTTTATGATTTGATGTATGCTAGTTTTGGGTGTATGTGCATAGTCTGTATGTTAGGCTGTCATTAGCCTAATCATGTATGTTGCAGAGGGTTGTGCTTAAGGGGCCACTATAATAAAAATATAAATGCTTTTATTATGCAGGTTGCTTATACCCCTAAGCATAGCTCAAGTTAGGACAGGAGGGCTTGGTTACCCATGTGTAGGGTGCTTATTGTGTGGCCTGGATGCAATTAAACTCTTAGGATAAAAATAAATTTTCTACCCTATTAACAACTCATAATTAAATTTCCTAAAATAACTCATAACCTAACATAAAAAACCTAAGCATTAAATCAAGATAATAAAATATTTAACAACCCCTTAGCTGGATGATTGTATGTGTAACATCATGCATAGCCATCTTATTTCACTCTTGCTAAGAGAGGGCTTCCATCTTTTCCAAATAAAATTTGGCTTAACCTTTTAAAGCCTATGATGAAAAAATACCTCTTTCTCTTTTGATTTGGCCCATAATCAACTTCTCATGCATTTAGGCATCCAAATCCTATAGCCTGTGTCAAAATAAAGAGTCTTAAATTAAATATAATTTGATAAAAAAATTGTATTAGATTTAAGTCATTATTCATACCCCTCATGCTCTAGTCTCTTAGGGACTGGGTTTAAGGATTAGTTTTTTTTTTTAAAATAAATAATAGCTTAACTATCTTGAAAAGCATATGACTTGCCTACATGGTTTTAAAACATATGAGGAGTTAGTTGGTTGTCACTCCAAGAGTTGATAAGTCTAGCAGTCGGGTGATTTACTCTCTCTTGTGGAGGTAAATCATATACCCACTTTTGTTTTAGATTTAGGTCATGCTTTGGCCCTCGCCAAAGCTCCCTAAATTTAGGATCTGAGGTCATTGTTTCCCTTTGCAGGCTACAAGCACAAATCCCCATCTCTTAGGCATCCTAACAATCTTGTATTATTGGAGTATAAGTCCTAGCTCTCTAATAAAATTTCAACTCAAATAAATAAATCTCCTCAATTTCAAATATATATAAAACCCAACCATATGATAGGTTGGAGTGTTCACTAGGTTTCCTAGTATCATGAGCACTCCCTACTTATCTCCTTTCATTTCGATAATAAATCTCCCCTTTTTGATCCATCCCATTTGATCTTCTAAAATGCAAACAATTTATTGATAGTCCTATCTTTGAATTCTTCGGAGACAATAATTGCCTACTTTAATCGAGAGTATTCTTAAGAAATTCTCATTTCTTAGGATATAATTAACTATAGAGGCTTGCCTCCATAGGGAACTTAATGAACCCAGTTTAAATAAACCCTACTTTACTTTTCAATGTAAAGTAGGAGAAAAGTATCTGGTATATTTGAAGACCCATCATGCCTTAGGAGTCCTTATTAGGTGATTAGGTTCATTGAAGAGTAACAACTTCTATCTCTCAAGATAGTACATTATGCCTCAATGTCATACCCAATCACCTTAATAAATACATTCCTCAGATCTGCATGGTGTCCCCCTCACATATACACACACAAATGCAAACCAAAAATAAATACCACAGTTGGGGTTGGGCTTAGTTTGAATGGGTTTGGCTCAATTTAACCTATATAGGTTAAAATGGGTTCAATTGAGTTAGATTGACTAATTTGTCAAATTGGGTCAAACCAATGATTTGGACATGTTCAAATGATCATTTTGAATCTTTTTGTTCAATTGGTTAGCTTGATTTGAAGTGGATTTGAATTTGGATCATATGGGTTCATATGAGTCAAATGGGCTAAGTTGACCATTTTGGTCAAATTGATCAAATTAGCTTGGGTGGAGGGTTGGTTTAGGTTCAAAAGATGATTTGAAGATGATTTTAGGTGTTGGTTTGATTCAATTTGTATTTGGGAATGATTTAGATCAATTTGACCCTTTAGGTCAAATTTGGCTAAATGAGTCGATTGGGTTGGTTTGGCCAAATTGGGTTCAATTGAAGGTCGGATCATGCCCAATAATCAATTTGTGATGGATTTGAGTCATTGGTTTGAATCAATTTTATTTAGGATTGGATTTGGCCCAATTTGGCCCTTTAGGTCAAATTGGGCCTACTTGGGTCAAGGGCCCATGTTAGCATGGTTTGATTTAATTGATGGTTGATTTATGTTCAAGGATCAATTTATGATTGGTAAGGATCATGGGTTTCAATTAATTGAGTTTGGAATGAGGTTTGGTTCAATTTGATTCAAATAGGCTAATTTGGTCAACTTGGGTCAAGTGACTAAATTATTAGGTTTGACCCAATTGATTGCAACTGGTCAATCAAGGATGATCAACAATCATTATAGAGGATATTGAATGGTGGTACAATCCAATTTAGGTTAGATTGGAGTTTTGATCAAATGAGTCCTTTAGGTCACTTTGGATCAAGTGAACTGAATGGGTTAATTTAGTTGGATTGGGTTGAATTAGGTTGGATTGAGTTTTATGATTGGTTTAGGATTGATTGATGGCTTTGATTTAAATTAATTTCAATTTAATTGGATTTTGACTCATTTAGACTCTTTAGATGAAATGAGCTAAATTAGGTTGGATTAGTTTGATTGGCTTGATTGTAGATTTTGGGAGGGTTTAAAATAGAGATTTGAATGGTTTGAGTGCTTTTATAAAGTTCAATTGGATTGGTTCCAATTGAATAAGCTTGGGCCATAGAATGATGGTGAAATTGATTTAAGTTAAGGATTAGGTTAATTTTGGCTTGGAGCTTGGATATGAAATGGGATTCAGTTGGGTTTGATTTCTATTGATTTGAGGTTGGATTTGCATGAGTGGATAGGCATAGGTCTTAGTCTAGGCCATAGGATAGGTAGGGCCCTTTGGTTCCAAGGTATAGCCTAAGCTTAGGGTATATCTTCCTAAATCTCTAAGCTTGGGTTTAGTGTTTCCTTAATCACTATAAGTGTCCTATGACTAGGGAATCCTAAGTGTCTATAAGATTCCTAAGTCTAAGATAGGAAGGATGAATCTTCACTCCAAAACTGAGGTCAACAATACATTTTGAGAGTGAAATTTTCATTAAGAAAAAGAAAGAAGAGAGAGATAGAAAGTCTCTAAAAAGAAAGCAGTTGTGATTTAAAAGATAACATATTCACTCATATTTTACATGCATAATTGGATTCTAATTGTATTAGGAATGTTATCTCTTCCTACCACTTCTTTCACTCTTTCAATTATTATAATCACTTTCATGTTTTAATGATTCTTTATGAAGAGAGAAAATGCCATTAGTGAGATTATTAAGAAAGTCAGGCTTAGTGATTTGGATTATTCTCTGAAAAAGCTTTAATATCTGATATATGGTCAAAATTTTATTATTTGTCATTTTGATATCTTATCCATTTATAAGAACCCAAGCAAGGGCCCAAAATAGTGTCTAATCAAGTGCTCAATCAAGGCCCATCACAAGGGCCTAATTAAAAATAAAATAATTCAAATATATATTTTTTATTTGATTTTGAAGTTTCGTTTTTATAAGCTTTGCTTTTGTAACTTTGGAGTCTTGTATTGGTTGTCTACTTAATTTTAAAAAAATTAAAATCAAAATTATGAAAGTGGTTGGCAACTTCCTTCATTTAATAGCCTCATAAATTTCCCACCAACGTTTCCCTCTTCTTTTTTTGTATTTTTGTCAATGTAATCCACGTAAATAGAGCTGGTAAGTGATGAAATTTTTTATAATTGAATGAAATTTTTGAGTAATAATTTTTCTCTTTTGCTTAGTGGTTTCAAGTGTGTGACTTTTCTAAGGTGAGATTAGATATTTATCTCTTCTATTTTCTTAAGTCATTCCCCATCTCTCCATTACATGAGCTCTAGACTCATCTCCAATTTTCTCCATGTTACAAGTATCTTCTAAGATTAATAAACTAGCAACCAAACCCATATAATCCTTATAAATACCTTTATAAAGCTCTCTACAAAGCAAGGGAATACTAAGGCCCAGTCTTGTTCTCTACTCCTCAACACCCTTGAAAACCTATTCAAATTCTACCATATACTCCAGATCATAAGTATACATCCAAAGCTAACTATCCATAAATAATATTATCCTTTAACCCAATCATAAACTTCTTTCTTAAAGAGATCTTTCAAATCAACCCAACCTAGCCTAATCTAGACTAGTCTTAGTATTTCTTTTACTATAACACCTCTAACTCATCATCCCTCCACCACAAACTCTATAACACTTCTTCAAATATTAAAATAAAGATCCTAAACCTTTTACTCTCTTAAATCTCTTAAAAAGGTCACCCACCACCATGATATCCCTTTATTAATCATTTATGTGCATTACAATGTTAGGCAGATTAAGTTATTTAGAGCATATTTTAGTGTGAAAATAGCAAAAAAATAAAATGACAATTGATAGAACACCTCAAAGATTATTTAAACAAGTAACCATGCTTTTAGCATCATGGTGATAACATTAGTGCCACAATACCACATTTAGGACATAAATAAGCTCAAAAATGGAATAATTGGGTGTTGTGGCACAAAACTAGCACTAAGTCTATTCTCGTGTTCCATGGTGTCAAGTAGTGGCATTATGATGCCTAACTTTTTAATCTACAATGCCATCTCAAATATCTCAGTGTAAAATTAGGCTTTAGTATGATAAATTTTGTGAACTAACTCAAAAATGGATGTTTTAACATCATTTTAGAGATATTAATAAAATTTATGGAAGCATATAAGAATTAATTTCTTGGGTTCCAAGATTTTTTAAAGTACTTTTAGTTGTATTTTAAAGGGTAGAAAAAGAGATAGTAACTTAGTGAATTAAAGAGCAAAGTGATATATGAAAAAGAGCAAAGAGATTTATCTTAAAGAATAATAAAATAAAATATACCTTGATGATCTCAAAAAATTAAGTTTTCTTCTTTAATTTTATATGTTAGTTATGGTAGAATTAGTTATTTATTTGCCAAAACCTAAAACAATTTAGGATCTTAAGTACTTAAGGCTTTTAGATATATAAATAATTTCTTACATTTTAAATTGCATGCATCAATTTATGTGCATAAAACTTGATGTTTTTTAAGCTAAAAAGGACTTTTTCAAAAAGGCCTAAACTATCTAAGAAGAGCTTGAGATGTAAGTGGACTTTATGCCACCATCTTCACTTGGAAGTTCATTTAGTTCAAGATTCACTTTATTTTTGTATTTATAATTTAACTTTCATGCTTGCTCATATATATCTCTTTTCCTTTCATATCTTTCTTTATTTAGAAAAATTATATCTTGGCTTTGATGATTAGATTTGGGTTTCAAGTTGTGATCATGAAGAGAGAACATAAACTACCATAAATGCCTCATAAAATGGTTGTGTGCCAGTTTTTTTTATCAAATTCAATCTCCATAATTACAAGTTAATAATTAATGTGCTCCAACCTGCAACTCATGGTTGCAACCAAGCAAGACCCTTTTTATTCAAGTATTGAGTAAATTAGAATAAAATTAATGTACATACTTTACCCAAATTGTTGATTTAGTAGACTTCAAGATTCATGAGAATGACATTAATATTAAAGAATTATTTGAGGAGAGTAGAGTGTAGATGCAAGAACTAAAAGCTTAAATGCAAATCATCTTAAGCATCCTAAACCATATGCAGAATAATAGAAATCATGTTAGATCTCCTCCCCAAAATCATAATGCACCCTTTGAAGAGGTTGATTCTTTTTTAGACCAAAGAAAAGATCAAACTCAAAAGAGGAAACCCAATCTTGAAAATTTTGGTAAAAGTGACTATCATCGTAGAAATATCGATGACTCTGCTAATCACTCTAAGAGAGTTAAGATTGAGGCTTCGACATATGATGGCACCCATGACCATAATATGTTCTTAAATTGGTTAGTCTAACTGAATGATTTTTTTTAATGGTATAAGATAGATGATTATTAAGAGTTGCATTTGCTAAAATGAAATTGATTGGAAATGTTAAAATTTATTGGACTAATAAGTTAGCTAAAGAATCGATGTTATGATAGACCGACCTTACTTGGATTGAAATGAGAGAGATGTTTACCATTTTTAGACACCATGATAAGAAATTTCATGGGAAATTAGTAAATTTAAAAAAAAGGTAGTCTCCCTGTAATTGAATACTTCAACACTCCTGAAGACTTAATTGTTAGAACTGATTGTGTTGATAATGAATGATAATTAACTAATAAATTTATCATTGAACTTAGGGTGGACATTATGAATGAAGTTAAATTATTTGACCTTTAAACCCTAGAAGAACCTTTTTCATTATTCCTTATTAGTTGAAAACTAAAAAGAAATTCATGACTCTTTCAAAATCAAAAGGACAAGCTCCTTCCACTTCATCTCATAAATTAATTACTCAACCTACTACACTAATTAACCTAACCCATTTACCTAAACCTCATACTATTGGGAGGTCTAAGAGCGCTAAAGAAATAATTTATTTTAAATGTCATAAAAGATCATATACAAAACCAATGTAAAGCTTAAGTTCTTTTCTTAGAATAAAATGATAATCTTATAGGTGATTATATAGAAGAAGTTTATAATGATACACCCCTTTTTGATGAAGAGTACAGTTCATAGATGATCATCAAATAAGTGTAATGCAATGTTTGGTTATGATTAAAAATGAAATAAAGGATTGGATAAAAAAAGAATATTTTAGTATGCATATTATATGTAATGAGAAAAGGTGCAAGTTAGTCATAGATGAAAGAAGCATAATGTTTGTCATCTTAACCCATACCATCATTGGAGCCAACCTTAAGATGGAACCACACCTAGAATCTTTTCAACTAAGTTGGGTCAACCATACATCTCTACCTGTCAATAATAAATGTCATGTTCCTATAAATATTTATAACTATGAGATCAGATTTGATTTGATGTCCTTCCTATGGAAATTGCTCATATTTGATTAGAGAGACCTTGGTTATATGACTTAAATCTGATTCATTATGGTAGAAAAAAATACTTATGTATTTAAACATCATAATAAGACCATTAAACTCATTCTTATTAAACCAATAAAAAATACACCTACCATAGTACCTTATAAAATTAGCTTTGACTTGCAACCCAAACTCACTCTGAAGAAAGGTGTTAACCTTCAACTGATTGTCAAAAAAAAAATCCTATAGCTAATAATTCATATCATAATTCTAGCACCTTTAATTCAATAGACAAGATTGTTGAATTTAGAACAATAAAGAAAGAATTCTCTGATTTGCCATCCCTACATATGTTGCATGTGAAAGAAGTAACACGTGATTATGATAAATCCCGCACCCCTAGCATGATATTTCATCTTCTTTCTGAGTATGGTGATGTTGCACCTAAAAAATTACCCAATATGTTACCCCTTCTTAGGACCATGCAACATGTTATTAACTTAACCAAAGTTCATAACTCCCTAACCTTCTCCTTATATAATGAATCTCACTATGCATATAGAGCTTAAAGGACAAGTTGAAGAATTACTTTAAAAGGGCTTTATACAAAAAAAAAAGTCTTAGTCCCTATACAGTTCCAACCTTATTAACTCCTAAGAAAGATGGCACATGTAAGATGCATATTGATAATTGGGTTGTTAATAAAATCACTATGAAGTATAGATTTTCTATCCCTCTATTGGTTGACATGTTAGATTTAATCTCAGGGGCCAAATTATTTTCTAAGATATATTTAAGAAGTGGTTATCACTAGATTAGGATTAGATCAGGAGACAAATGAAAAACTACTTTCAAAACATCTGATGGACTTTCTGAATGGTTGATGATGCAATTTGGACTTTCTAATACCCCTAGTACATTTATGGGGCTAATGAACACTATCTTGAAGTCCTTCATAGGAAAGTTTTTATTTCCTATTTTGAAAATATTTTTATTTTTAGCCTAAGTGAGATAGAGTAATTGAAGCACCTCAAGCTAGTCTTAAAGACACTTAAGAAAGAATAATTATACATTAACTTGAAGAAATATTTTTTAATAAATTGATGATATCTTTTTAAGATTCATTATTTATACTGAGGGAATCAACCAGACCTTTCCAAAGTTCAAGTAATCTTATATCCTCACCTAAACATTTTATAGACGAAAGAAGTTTCTATGGTCTAGCTACTTCATACAGGAGATTCATTCAAAATTTGCCTTGGTTGTTGCCCAAATCATTGGTATTTTAAAATTCTATAAGTTTTATTAGTCCCCCATAGCTTTAAAAACCTTAGATCTGATTTAAAATTTTAATTACCTCTACCCACTATCCTTAGACTGCCTAATTTTTTTAAAGCCTTTGAAGTAATATGTGATGCCTCTAGAATTGGAATTGAAAAAAAATACTAAACCTAGAAAATCATCATATAATTTTTTTAATAAGAAATTTAATGAAGCAAAGCAACAATGTTCAACATATTATCAAGAATTTTATGCCATAATACAATGCTTGAGATAATGGGGATAATATCTTTCATATAAACAGTTCATTCTTAATTCAAATCATCACACCCTCAAATTCATAAACAACCAACAAAAGTTAAGTCATAAATATGCCAAGTGGGTTGAGTTTCTATAAGATTATTCCTTTATTCTTAAACTTAAACTTGAAATCGAGAACAAACTCACATATGCATTATCTAGGGTAGTCTTAACCATCTCATCTTTAAAACATAAAATTCCAGTTTTTGGTCAATTTTAAGATGAATATTAAGTATGTCCTAACTTTCATGTTATTTATATGGAATATTTAAAAAAGCTTCTAAACCAATAAGGAACATTCTTTATGAGTAATAGATATGTACATAATAGAAAATAACTACATATTCCTATAACCTCATATAGAGAATTTTTGATCTTTGAGTTACATTCTAGAGGGATAGTTGGACATCTTGGAAAAAAAACCTATCTATTTGATGGAAAATAAATTTTATTGAATTCCACTTAAGCGAGAATTTTAAAAGGTTGTAGCTCAATGCCTAACTTGTAAGTGAGTTAAAGCCACTAAATAAAAGTCTAGTTAGTGTGTTGCATCACATATCCCATATAAGTCTTAGGAATATCTTTTAATGGATTTTATCTTAATATTACATCGTATAGGTTGAAGACATGATAGGAACTTTGTGGTAGTATATCAATTCTCTAAGATGGCTCATTTCTAACTTATTCAAAAACCAATGATGTTTTCCATATAGTTAGGCTCTTCTTAAAGAAAATGGTATGTTTATTTGGCCTACCTTTAACTATTATTTCTAAATATGATGTTGAATTTATTTGATATTTTTTTGAAGATTTAGTGGCAATTATTTGGCACTAAATTAAAATATTCATTTGCCTTTCATCCTCAAACTGACGGTCAACCTAAAGTAATCTATCGGACTTTAAGGAACTTAATAAGATGTCTTATAGAAAAAAATCTAGGAAATTGAGATTTGCATTTACCTATCTTAGAACTTGCCTACAATAGTATTATTTCTAAAATAAAAAGACTTCACCTTTTGAAATAGTATATAGCCAAAACCCTAAACAACCTATTAATGTAGGCAATATTTTGGCTCATGCATTATCTGATTCTGCATTTTCATTTATCGAAGATTTTTAAAACCTACATTATACTATAAAGAAGTAAATTGAATTGAGTAATGACAAATATGCTTCAAAGGCAAACCATAATAAAAAAAAAAAAGAGGGAGACCATGTTTTGATTCACATCCATCTTAAGAGATACCATACAACTAAATTCAAAAAATTACATGCAAGAGCTTATGGCCCATTCCAAGTACTAAAAAAGATTGGATCTAATTCCTATCATCTTGATTTGCTTATTGATATGCTAATTTATTTAGTTGCTTATATTAAAAATATTATATCATGTGAGAGAGTTATCAAACCTTTAATTATTCAATCTAACTCTTTGCTAGGAGACATGGTTCACCACTTATAGAATCCCTCATTTTTGGAAGTTGATTATATCATCATTGAAGATGTGCCCACTAATCCAATTATCAGGCTTCAATTTTTTGTTCATTGAAAGAATAAATCACATACTGATAATGATTGGCTAACCCACATTTACTTGAAGAGACCTTGGCCCACAAATAGTGGAAAAAATTTTAGATTTCAACTCTATGATGCAAAGTTCAATTGAGCCCAACGGTGTTGATGTAGTGTACTATGTAGACCAAGCATATGAAGCCAAAAGGCCATTTATAAGAGCCCAAGCAAGGGCCCAAAATAGTGCTCAATCATGGCTCATCACAAGAGGCCAACTAAAAAGAAAATAACATAATTTAATATTTCTATAATCTTTAATTTTTTCAAATTTAGAGGCATTTATTGACTGGCTATTTAATTAAATAAATTAAAATTAAAATTATGAAGGTGGTTGGCACCTCATTCTATTTAATGACCACCTACATTTCCCTCTAAAGTTGGCCTCACTCTATTTAATATTTCTATAAGCTTTAATTTTTTTCAAATTTAGAGACATTTATTGACTATCTATTTAATTTAAATAAATTAAAATTAAAATTATGAAGGTGGTTGACACCTCACTCTATTTAATGACTACCTACATTTCCCTCTAAAGTTTCCCTCTTTTTTTTGAAATTTTATCAATGTAATACCTATAAATATAGCTAGTATATAATGGGATTTTTTGGTAGTTAAAAGAAATTTTTGAGTGAAAATTTTCTCTCTTTTGTTTGGTGCTTGATGGCTTCAAGCGTATGTCTTTTCTTAGGTGAGATTAGGTATTTATTTCTTCAATTTTCATAAGTCATTCCCCATCTCTCCATTACGACAACTCTAAACTCATATTTAAATTCCTCCAAGTTATAAGTATCTTACAAGATTAATAAACTAGTAGCCAAAACCACCTAATCATTCTAAATACCTTTTTAAAGCTCTTAGTCAGGTAGGGAACACTAAGGCCTAGTCTTATTCTATACTCCTCAACACCCTTGTAAACATATGCAAATTCTACCATATACTCAAAATTATATGTAGACATCATATCATAAATAATATTAACCTTTTTACCTAACCATAAACAACTTTCTTAAAGAGATCTTCCAAATTAGCTTAATTTAGACAATTTTTTATATTTCTATTGTTATAACCCCTTGAACTCCTCCTCCCTCCGATCATTTAAGTCCATAAACATGTTAGCCAAATTAAGTTATTTAGAGCACATTTTAGTGTGAAAACAACAAAGAGAAAAATTGATATTTTATCAAACACCTCAAAGAGTATTTAAATAAGTAACCATGCTTTTAACATCATGGTGATAACTCTAATGCCACTATACCACATTTTGGACATAAATAAGCTCAATAATAAAATTATTGGGTGTTGTGGCGCCAAAACTAGTGCACCGAGGATAATTTCAAGTGTCATGATGTCAAGAAGTGGTGTTACGATGTCTAACCTTTTAAAGCCATCTCTAGCATCCTACTGTCAAACTAGGCATTAGTATGATAAATTTTGTGAACTAACTCAAAATTGCATATTTTAAAGTCATTTAAGTGATATTGATAGAATTTAAAATAAACAATTTATAGAAGCATATAAGAATAAATTTCTTGAGTTCCAAGAACTTTTTAAGTACTTTTACTTGCATTTTGGAGAGCAGCAAAAGAGATGGTAACTTAGAGAATTAAAGAGCAAAGTGATTTATCTTAAAATTTCTTCCTTTTATTCTATTATATATTTATGTTTAGAATTTTGGCAATGAGTTTTTCTTTTTTTATCTTTTTCTAAATTTTTTTAGGGGTTAGATGAATATTGGAGGCAAAGCGTTTATATGTAACACTATGCAACTCTTCTTATTAAAGATCTTACTTTAAGCCAGTAATAGCATAATGTGTCCAATCATTCCAATCATAAATTGGTTCTTTAGCCAGATTGGTCCAAGTCTAAAGCTACTTCTACATAGATCTTTTTTTATTTTAATTCATGGATAAAAATAAAAGATTTAAATTAAAAATAAATAAACTAATTAAATACATATTACATCATAAAATCTATATTTAAAATAATATTTAAAATATTTAATAGTGAAATATCTTAAATTAAAATATTGCATATTATGTAAGTAAAAATATCATTATAACACCATTTTATAACATTTAATCATATTAAATTAATTTTAATATTTTTTATTATCTAATTCAAACCTCAAGTAAACTCTAGTTGAACTATTAAATATTGAACCTGTCCTTTTGATTTAATGTATAGTCTAATTTTTAAAATATTTATTAAAATCACTTAACTTTTGAAGTAATAAGTTTAGAATCTTAAGGAAAAATCAGTGATCATAAAGTCATTAAGCCCATATGCTATTAATAAAGGACATTATGATGTTTTCATGTTGTTATATAATATTTTGGGGATAGGATATGACAAAAAGTGGAGATAGTGTAGATCACTTGATGCTTATAACTTGAGCATGGGGTGACCATGGACTTCCAATCTAGGGCTAAACTTTATTTGGTAAGACCTATAAATTTAATGAAGGGTTACTATGAGTTAAATTTGGACTTAGGAAGGTTAATCGGTTCAATTGAGATCACTTGCATTTAGATCCAATGATTTGACTAGCTTGGATTAGCTTAATTGAGTTGAGCTTATCATTGGGTTCATAAGTGTTCTAAAATCAACTAGGTTAAAAGTAAATTTCATTTGAGCCTAGATGGACTTAATCGATTAAGAATAGCTTGAGGTGGTCACCTTGGGATCTTGACTAATTTAACTTAACTTGTCTTAAGTGGCTTTTATTAACCCTCTAATCTAAAGCAGTGGGTTTTATGAATAACTAAAGTTAGATAAAACTAAGGCCCCTTAATTGGGCATAAAAAAGTGTTTAGGCTAAATTTAGTTTTTATGATTTGACTTGGGGTTAATTTAAATATGATTTAGTTACAAATAGGATAACCACCTAATTTAGGCTAGATGAATGGCAAGCTTGGTCCACCTAGGACTAGGGTTATAAATAATTAACTCATGGATAGGGTAATTTCATCTTTGGAAGTCCTTAAGCTAGGCCTAATTTTAATGGCCAAACTTGAGTTTAATTTAATTAAATATGATTCCAAATGGATCTAAAAGGGTTAATAAAAAAGGGTAATTTATGTTTAGTTGAAACTAACATAGGATGAGTAGAGTTAAGTAAAATGAGGTTAGCTGGCATTTTAATCTAATGGCTAGGCTTAATATAACTTGAGTTTGAACTAGAGCTAAGCTAAAGTTAAGGCATCCTAGGGTTTAATTAGACCATTAAGATAATAAATTGACTTTATAATGGCTTAATACATATCCAAGGTTAATCTATGGAAATTTAGGTGCTTAGATTAGGCTAAGTTATGGTAGTCATCGTTAGGTCAACTCAGATTTAAGCTTTATAAAAGGGTCTTTTAAGAAGGTCTATATTGGTTTAAACCAACCAAGCTTAAAATTAGGTTAAGCCAAACCAAATTGAGGTATTGTGTATTGAGCTTACTTCATCAAGATGAAGAGATTTTAATCACCTTATATTTGATTAAGCTAGCTCAAATAATGATTTAGGGCCATCTAGGATACTAAAAAAATTAATGTGCCTCATTAGATCAAGGTAGTCGTAATAGTTCATTTTTGGATCTAATTAAGTTAATGGGAGATTAAATTTGATTAATATTATCCTAAATAACCTAAATTAGCACCTAAGGGTTAACAATACTTATTAGGGTCTAATTAAATTATTAGGTTAATCAATTATATGCTAGTAAATTATTAGGTCAATATAGGTTTAACCTTCCAATAAAGGTGGCACTACCATAACTCATAAGTCAATAGAATAAACCACTAAGCTAGGAGGGGTTGGATCAGTCCAATAAAGTTTAGGGAGGCTTAAATATAATGGGTGAGATCTAAGGATGATCTAGATCTATCTAGACCAATGCAAGTTTAACTAGGAGTAGGTGTCGTACCTAGTGAGGGTTAGCCCACTAAGACTAGAAGAGAGCTAGGTTATAAAACATTTGATTATTTTAGCTTAATTTTCTTCCCACCCAATAGATGCTAAAAATGATTGGACTAATAAAAAAAACATGTGGAAAGAAATTATACCAAGTCTAATAAGCTTGAGCATCTTCATTATAAAAATGAGATCAATAAGTAATTGCGCCATGAGGTTAACACATCACAAGCAAATTAAGTACCTTCTTGTATCAGAATTCCTTCCACCACTACTACTTAATCCATCTAATACTCAATGTAATAATCAAAATATTTGAAATTTTTATTATTTTAATTAGATCAATGAATAAGATGATAAACCCCCTAATGATAATAAAAAATATATATAAACCATGTATAAGAGGTATTTATTTTATACTAGGTAAGCTTCATGTGGATTTTGAATTGAGTAACCTTAAACCATATATTTAACTATAACATCTAACAATGGTAATAATTTTGATTTCACTTGAATTTTTATTTGGTTAATCTTTATTAGGTTGTTTATTTTTCCTTCAATCAATAAGAAAACATTTCAAGTGACTTTTTTTTATAATTTTTTTGTTTGAGAATTGTAAATTATGCAATATTTTTTTATGTTCATAATTATCATGATAAAGTCAATTTATCTTTTATTACGACACTCAATAAACTTTCACATTGATATCAAACATTTACAAAACTATCTATTTTTTATGGCTACTAATTTGATAGCTAGTGAATGGTTTTAAGGTGTAATTGGACAAATAACTCCAAAAAAGTCATTATATCAGAGATACTATAAGAGGAGGCTAAATAATAATGAAATGACATAAAGAACTCAAAAAATTAAATGATTTTAAATGACTGACCTACATCTGCTATTGAGAAGAGCAATAAGGATTCTTTTAATGATAAAAACATAATATCAAAATAAGCATAGCTCTTTTTCTCTTAATGCTAAATATATAATCTCATGCATTAATTTTTATATATGATTATGAATTCTCTCTATATTGGTCGAATTATCTGTCACAAAAATTTCTATCAAAAACTTTTATAGAAAAAACATCACTTTGAGTTCAAAAAAATTTTGATGGAAATTCGAAACTTTATAAAAAAAATGGTTACCTTTCTCCCTCTCAGTTCCATTAGGGGTGGTGACAAAAGACGGACTAAGCATCTCGAATCTCCACCAAACGCATATTTTTTTCGATTTCTCCGTAGAATCAAAGTTAAACTACTTTCTCTTACTTATATAGTTGTTTATTTGTGATTTCATCAATTCATTTTTGTAAAATGTATTTTTGAAAATATTTTTAATTTGTTGCATAGATCTTTTTTAAATTTGTCTAAAACTATCACACCAACTTTTCTATTTTGAGTTAGACCTAGGATTATTTAGCTTAGGGTTTACATTTTATGTTGAAATCTTAATTTGAGATTTTTGAGTGATGTATTTATGGTGTTTTATTTTGGATGCTGGGTGGATTCCACACAAATCTTAGGGGGTACTTATTGAAGTGATCGGGTATGTCATTAAGGTATGATGTACTATCTCAAAAGATGGAAACATCACCTTACAATGAACCTAATCACCTAATAAGGACTCATAAGGCAGATGAGTCTTCATATGTACCAGATATCTTTCCCCTTCTTTATATAGAAAAGTAAAACAGAGTTTATTTTATGTCAGGTTCTTTAGAACATATGGAAGTAGTCTTCCATAGTTAATTACATCCTAGAAAATAGGATTTCCTAAGAATATTCTCTATTATAGTAGTCAATCCATTATCTCCAAAGATTTTAAAGTTAGGCTATTAAAAATTGAGTATTTTAGGAAAATCAAGTGAGAATGTTCAATTTGGACAGACTTATTTTTGGAATCTAAAGGAAGATGAATAGGGAGCACTCATGATACTAGGAAACCTAGTGAGCACTCCAATCTATCTTATGGTAAGGCTTTATATGTTTGAGTGAGAGAGTTTATTTTTGTTAGAGTTGAAATTTTATTAGAATGCTAGGGCTTACAGTCCATCAATACAAGATTGTAGAAATGCCTAAGAGGTGAGGATTTATGCTCATAGCCCAAAGGAAAAAAGTAACCTCAAACCCTAAATCTAGGGAGCTTTAGCACAAGCTAGAAGCATGGCTTAAATCTAAATGGATAGGGAAACATAAGGGTTTATCTCAACAGGAGAGGGTAAACCGTCGAACTCTTCTAGACTTACAACTGTCTGGAGTGGCCACCAGCTAACACCTCCTATGATAAATCATGTAGGCCGATCTTATGTAATTGTAAGATAGCTAAACTTGTTATTTAATTTGGAAAGGTGGTTAGAGTCCTAAACTCACTCCCTAAGAGACTAGATCATGACTGGCATGAGTATATGACTTAGTCTAACTGCAAAATTTTACAAATTTTTATATCATTTTGACACAATATTTTGGACAAAGGCTTTGGAACAATTATGCCTAAATACATGATGAAATTGAGTTATTATCCAAATCATAGAGAGAGAGTAGGAATTTTCCACCATGAGGGGGTGCTCTCACAGGTTAAGCATTCCCTAAAGTGCAAGAATAGAGACCCTTCATATTCAAGAGTGACTTAAGATGATATGCATGATATTAGACATTCAACATTCAGCTAAGGGGTTACTAAAACTTTTAATTATCTTGATTATATCCTATAATTTAGATGAGGTTGGAAGTTATTTTAAAATTTTAGTTATGAGTTGTTAATTGGGGTAATAAAATTAATTTTATTTTAAGAGCCTATCACATCCAGGCCACACATTCAAACATCAAGTTTAAGAAACTATAAAAAAGATGCAATTTCTATTACATAATCTAAACATAACATTCAAACATTTAGATTATCGTAAAAGAATAAAAGATCTGACAGTACCATCATACACCTAAAAGAAAAGAGTAGGCAGAGCTCAACCCTTATACAACATTACAAAGGATATTATAATTGAGAATTAAATTAGATGCTATGGGGTTTGCTTCAAGGCTTCATAAGGTCTCCCAGGACTATGCATTCTAGCCAGTATTCATCCTAAACCCCATATCACTAATCCTAATTCCTAGTGCAAAAATTACATGTTTATGAAAAAGTTAAATCTAACTTTTTTACAAAACAAAAGTTAGCTAAATATACATACATCCCAAGCAATTATATTTCATAATTTGGTCTTAGCACCTTACACATGGTTAACCAAGCCAACCTATTTTAATCATGGATTATGCTGAAGGGCAAGAGCAGCCTGTGAGCAAAAGTATTTATATTTATTTCAGCGGTCCTATTAGCATAATCTCCTACAGAAAATAACATTAGGATAATAATGGCCTAACATCCAGTCTACAAATCACTATCCTAACATCCAATCCAAAATATTACATCACAAAATAAACACAACATCATTGCATACACCATCCTAACCTAAAGCTATAAGTGGTGACTTAGCATTCTAATGTGTGTTCTTAGGCTTAATGTGGTATGTCTTAGCTAGCCTTCGTAATTTCAATTAGCTAAGGTTTTGAATTATTTAAGTTATACATTTAGGGTGGTTTCATTTCAAGTTATTTAGAGGATTGGTGGATTTTAATTTGTATTTTTTTATTTTATTTGGTATTTACTTAGCAACTAAGTATTGTAAAGAGAAGAAAGAGGCTTAACCCTCTTCATCTCTACCTTAAGTTATTTTCTAAAGGCATATTGTTATGACTTGATTTCTTTTTAATGAATGATTTATTTAAGTGTTTTTTATTCCTAAGTTTGGGTTAATCTTAAATAATCCTATTCAAAGTGATAGGCATCTTAAGATTAATGAAATTCAATTGCCATCACATAGATAATGTTGCACCATTCCTTTTCACCATCAACAATTATGCATATGATTTAAGACTTAACATACATATACATGCAATATATTTTTAGCACACTTAAATGATTATGAATGAATATATTTTGGTAGAAAAGAGGAATTTTCATTCTTTAGTTGAATACACACACACATGTATTAAAGATGTGAGCAAGTATGTGTCATGTTTAAATTAGGGAAGTGAGATAATCTAAGACCTCCTTGGGGCTACTTAAAGCTTCATATTCCCTAGATGTCCAAATTATATACTTGTTATCTTAAATACATATGAGTGTACACACAACTATGAAGATGAAAATCATGCAAAAATATTATATTTTTTAGTGAATCATTTACACATTGAAAGTAAAGTTATATCCAAATTCTAATACAAGTACACATAGGAATGAAATTAAATAAGTACGTGGCTTTCTTAACCAAAAAAGTAAGAAAATCTAAGACCTTCGTGGGGCTATTTAAAGCCTCCCATTTTCAGGATGTCCATACTATATACTTATTATCATTCAAACCTATGTAAACCCATACATGAATCACAAAGATAGAATAAAACTTTGACATATTTAGCTATAAGCACATGTGAATCTTACACAATATTCATAGCTAATGTTAATTTAACTCTTCATTTATAATTTTTAAATTAGCTTTGAAATTTATTAGTGATAATAGCCACACATATAAAAGGATTAATTCAACACATGCAATTTTACACAAATAAATTCAATTGATTATTTTTATTTGAAAGCATGAATATATGATATCAAATGACACAATATTTATGATAATTGAAAAAGAATAGTTGAACACTTTCACATAATTCATTCAACTACACTAATTCCTAAGGATAATCAAGTTGAATAAAATCACTTAAGGAAAATCAAAGCTTCTTATGAATTTTGATTTTGGATTTAAATTATTAAACTCAAAGAAGAGAAATAATAAATTTGTTATTTTTGTTCCATCCCATGTGAGTGATTTAATGTGTTTAAAGAAAACATGATCAAGTGATTTTTATGGATTAATTAAGTTTAAATCTTTAAGCAAATGATTTTTTCCCTTTCCTATGCTTCTTTAACTTAATTAGTCAGTTAATTAAGAGCTTCCAATGATATGCAAATGAGAAATTAAAATTTCAATGCACTTAGAGACCTTAATGCAATGAAGCTCATAATTAAATATTAATTAAATTAAGGAATCTAATTAAGTGCTCATGTAATTTTCCCACAGCTATGGGTTAATCATAATTTCCTTAAGGGTCTTTATGTTATTAAACACATAAAGAGGAACCCATAAATTCAAATTAAATTATCTGAAGCAATTATCATTTTAATTTGATTTAATTTCATCATTAATTGCTTAGTCAGTCCTTAATTAAATCATGATTTAATTAACTCTCACATATGAAATGAATTTAGGGAAATAATTAAGAAAGAGGTCCTAATCATTCCACTATTAATCAGTGATTAATAAAGTTTAATTAGTTAATTTTTATTATTTAGAATTTTAAATAATTATTAAATCACTTAATAAGGGTGATTAGGATTTAAATTTCAAATTCCCCCAATTACCTAGCCAATAAATCCCAAGAAAATTATGGAAGGCAAAGAACATCCTACTAAATTAACATTTCAACTTTGAAATTAATTGGCCAAGTAATTTGGGCTTAATTAAGCTAATTAAAGAAGAACTCAAACCTTAATTAAGCACTATTCACTGTTCAAATCATAAGGAAATTATTTTTATGAAAATATCCTCTATTTACCCTTTCCAAAATTGGTTTACTCATAATTTTAGGATTTTTCTACAATTAGTTTTTAATTTTTGAAGTTATGGCTAATTTAAACACATTTCAATCTTAATTAATCCCAAATCCTATCGGCACCACACGGAGCTGACGTGGCAATGCTTTCCACATGGTGCCATGGGATTGGCACTTAAATCATCTAATGTGGTGTGCTGAGTCAGCCATTCGATCTTGGATTAGACGATGAGAATTAATCTCAAAGTTCCAGAAGGATTAAATTGGATAAAATGAGTGGATTAATCATGGTCATTCGATCTAATTATGTGAAATAGACGGTGGGATATCCTTCGTCCCCCGAGCGATGGAAGATGGACACCATCCACCATCCTTCGCTTGATTCGAACTCATTGGAGCTCGTGAGGTGTCAGGATTGACTCCAAATCCTACAAGGGATAGATCTAAGGTGATCATATGGTAAAAATCATACTAAATCAAGATTTCTTTTACAAAAGACCAATGCATAGGATTCTATGGTTTTGAGAATTTACCTCGTTGGACCTCAAAATTGGCGATACAACAACTGAGGTAGCTTCATCTTGAAGAGATGAAGCCCTGTTGCTCGTGACTTGCCTCCCCATAATGGCTCTGTGGACCAAATGCTGCCAAAAACATTGCCAAAGTTGGTCTAGGAGTGGTCTACGGTGCTCAAATTGATCGAGAATCAATTCATTTCACCTTGTCAGAGCTTAGGGAAGGTGTGGGTGAAGTTAATTTAGATTTGGTAGAGTTTAAGTGGAGTTGGACGGAGTGGAGGCTCAGTTTCGCTCAGATTCGATCTCACCGATGATGGGAAGCTCAGGGGAACTTGAGAAGGCTTTGGGGAAGCTCATCTTGACTCACTGAAGCTTTGTCTATGTTTAGAATGAGATGGGGAGGAGTATACTCTCCTCCCCAATTGATCTGATGACTTGATCAAGTCAGCCTTTCGCAGGCGTCCGGCTGGTGCAGGTAGTCGGGGGTGGCAATGAGGTGCTGAGGTGGTGCACCTTGAGTGGCTAAAGGCAGGGAGTATGCTGACAAGGGCTGAGGTGGAGTGTACCACTTCCTCCAAGTGTTCTAATGGGAAGACTTGGGTTAGCTCACCTCCACTTGGCTCATGGCTGAAACCAACTTTGGATCAGGTGAGCTAGTGGTCCTCATGTCCAATTTGAGCTTACGGTGGCTGACAAGGGTTGGAGAGTGGGCTTGACCATCCAAATGAGGGTTTTGTCCCATTTGGAGGGGGTAACCCAATGGGTTTTGGGCTAATTCAGGTCCAATGTGGGTTTTTGATTTGGATTGACCCATGGTGACCCAAGGATGGGTCATGCCAAGTTTGGTTGGGTTTGGAGTTGGTTTGGTTGGGTTTGGCTCAATTTGACTCATGTATGTCAAGTTGGGTTCAATTGGGCTAGGTTGACCCATGGGTCAAATTAGGTCAAACCAAGAGTTGGGTCATGTTCAAATGATGATTTGGGATGTTTAGGTTCAATTGGTTTGATTTGATTTGAAGTGGATTTAAATTTTGCTCATATGGGTTCATATGGGTCAAATGGGCTAAATTGACCAATTTGGTCAATTTGACCAAACTGGCTAGGGTTAAAGTTGGTTTAGATTCAATTGATGATTTGAAGATGATTGTAGGTGCTGATTTCAATTAATTTAGATTTGAGAATGATTTAGATCAATTTGACCCTTTAGGTTAATTTGGGCAAAATGGATCAATTGGGTTGACTTGCTCAAATTGGGTTCAATGAAGGGCTTGGCCATGTTCAATAATAAGTTCATGATTATTTTGAAGCACTGGTTTCAAACAATTTGCATTGGACTTAGATTTAACTCAATTTGACCCTTTAGGTCAAATTGGGTCAACTTGGGTCAAGGGGCCAATTGGGTTTGGTTGGATCCAATTGGTGGTCAAATCATATTCAATACTCAATTTATGATTTATTGAAGCCATTGGTTTCAATCAATTGAGTGTAGAATGGAGTTTGATTTAATTTGGTTCATATAGGCTAATTGGGTCAACTTTGGTGAAGTAATCAAATTAGTGTGGTTTCACCCAATTGATTGCAATTGGACAATCAAGGGTGATCAACAATCATTGTAGAAGGTATTGAATGGGTTGATTCAATCCAATTTGAGTTAGATTGGAGTTTGGATCAATTGGGTCCTTTAGGTCACTTTGGGTCAAGTGAACCAAATGGGTCAATTTGAGTTGGATTGGGTTGAATTAGGTTGAATTGAGTTTGATAATTGATTTAGAATTGATTGGTGCTTTGATTGTATTCGATTTGGATTTAATTAAATTTTGGCTCATGTAGACCCTTTAGGTCAAATGGGCTAAGTTAGGTTGATTCAATTGATTTGATTGGTTTGTTTTGATTGTAGATCTTGGAAGAGTTTGAAATAATGTATTGAATGGTTGGAATGTTTTTGTGAAAGTCAATTGGGTTTGGTTTAATTGAAGGAGCTTTGGGTTGAGTCCATAGGATTGGATCATAGGGTTAAGATGGTGTTGGGTTCAAATCATTTTGGCTTGGAGCTTGGATATGAAATGAAATCCAATTGGGTTTTATTTTATTGATTTAAGGTTGGATTTAGATGAGTGGATAGGCATAGGTCATGAGTTAGGCCATAGGATAGGTAGGTTCCCTTGGTTCAAACGTATAGCCTAAACCTATGGTACAGCTTCCTAAGTCGCTAGACTTGGGTTTAATGTTCACCTAATCACTAGATGTGACCTATGACTAAGGAGATTCTAGTGTCTAGGAAATCCCTAAGTTTAGGATAGGGAGGATGAATCCTTACTCCAAAAGTGAGGTGAACAATATTTCATAATTAGTTTTAAGTGTTTGCTCATAATGTGCTTTGTAATTTTCTTTTTTCTTAAGACTTTGTTTATTTTATTTGTTTGAATGAAATGCTCATCATAAGCACAATACAATTAATAAGTATGTTATGGAAGAAAGACTGCTTAATATTATGATTTGAAACTATTAGTTAGCCTAATTTGATGTTGTAAAATTAAAAGTGATAAAAATAATTTTTAATTAATTTTTTAAATAGAAGTAATTAAAATCACCACAAGGTTAGGCAACATGATGTTTGATAAAATAAGATCATTAGTTGTGGAATATAATTATTATGATTTTATAGTAGTTTTTTAATAGTTATAAGATATTGTTGTGGGGTTTATATATATATCACATGATTTTACATTTTTATATATTTAACACCTAAATTTTAATATTGACATATCACAATTTATATTATAAACTTCATATGAAAAATATTATCCTTTATCTTACTTTTATGTTCTTCATTAGCTAATCTTTTTCTTAATAAAATATAATATAATTTTATCAAAAAAATCTGAAAGAATTTCATAAAAGCATTAGGTTAGGCTAATCAGTGCACCCTAATTGAGAATCTCAAGAAGGTTTGATCCTTGAATGAGAGCTAGTTGTAATCTTAGTATGTTATCAAATATTTACAAGATACAAAATTAGTCATATAGACATTTATGACATATTGGGCTTTGATTACATAGTCATTATTACTTTTATAGTTTATATAGAATATGAATCCATTTCTTACATTTTTAATTTATACAGCATATAGATATCTATAGCAAACAATCATGGATGTATAATAGTTTGCATCCATGCAGAAAAAGATTAATTGATGAATTCTTGAATGGTATTGAGCACTTTGTGCACATGACATATAAACTTTTTATTTATTTAGAAGAAAATTTTGATGTCTATGTGCATAGAATAAGAATCAGATTGTCTTAATGCGAGTTGAAGTCAAATTAAACTTGTATTATGGAGGCTTCCTATTAAATTAACATGGTGAGTATGAGCCACATATCGATGTTAATGCTTGTACCTTGATCAGTTATGTACCTTTAGTTGAATATGATTATGGATTATATTATGAAGAAATAGTCTTTGATGCAGCAAGAGCTGAGTTTTCAAGAGTAACAGAAGATAAACCACCAAACAAAGAAGCTTGAAAGTTTTACAACCTGCTAAATGTGGCATATAGACTATTATGGGAAGTTCAAATGAACCATACTAAACTATCTATGGTTGTAAAAATGCTAACCATCGAAACTAAATATAATATGTCACATAAATATTTTAATCAATTTGTAAGGTTGCTTAAAAACTTAGTTTCGGAAGATTTATATAGAACAAAAATAGTAGTGTCAATGTTAAGTTTGAGCTTAAAAAAGATTAACTATTGTGTCAATGATTGTATATTGTACTACAAGAAAAATGCAAATTTTGTGAAGCATTTAGATTTAAGCCATAGAGTAAAAAAATAATGCAAATGAAAGGATGTTCCTTGTAAGTAATTGTTCTACTTACTACTTACTTCACGTCTTTAGAGACTATATGCATCTATGCGTTCAACTGAGCATATGAGATGGCACCGTAAGACAGTGAGTGAATCAAATTTTTTGAGTCATCCATCAGATAGAGAACCGTGGAAGCATTTCAACAATACTTATCTCTATTTTGTAGCTGAGCCATGCAACACCAGACTTAGTGTATGTGTTGATGGTTTCACATTGTGTAGTCATCTACTTCACCTTACTCATGTTGGATAGTGATAATCACACCTTATAATTTACCTCACAAAATGTGCATGATCACACATTTTATGCTCCTTACCTTATGTATACCTGAACCACATAACTCTAAAAGAAAAATTGATGCCTTCTTGCCACCATTTATTAATGAGATAAAAATCTTATGGGACAGTAGTGCACTCACATATGATATCACTGTAAAGTAGAACTTTTAGATGAAGACAATGCTTATGTGGACTATCAATGTCTTTTTTTGTATGGAATGTTATTAGGATGAAACACTGTTGGAAAGTTTGCTTGTCCATACTACCTGAATTTATCAAAGATATTTACTCTAAAATATGATAAATTTTTTTTTTATTTGATTATCATCAAATGATCCTATTTTCTAACCAAAAATTTAGAAGAAATAAAGATGCATTTATTGAAATTAGAGTTAAAAATTCTAAGCCTCCACAAAGATTAAGTGGAGGCTTATGACAAATTATTAGTTCAATTCCAACTATAATTGAGTCCCATTGTTATCTAACAGTAGTCTTTCAGGTTATACTGCACATCATAACTTGATAAAAAAAGAAGTATTTTTGTGATCAACCTTACTGGAAATTTAATTTGATTATCCATAATGTTAAAATGATGTACATAAGGAAAATTTTCTTTAATAACATATTCAACACTGTGATGGATATTAAGGGAAAAAATAAAGGTGATATGTCATATTAAACTGAAAGGAATATTACAGGAGAAAAGAGTTAGACCTAAAAGAGACTATAGATAGTAAAATTTTGAAGCGTTAAGTACTACCTCTTGTTTAATTAATGAAGCCTCTACCAATACATCTACCAATACATATATATACTCAATGAAGCCTCTACCAATACATCTACCATAAGAAGCTATAGAGTTGGAGGTCCAACACAGTATCGTTGGATGTAACCTTTTGAGAGGAATCTACATATGATACTCAATAATATTAATTTAGTATCTTTTAGTCACACTAAATTCATAAAATTAGTGTAGATTTTTCAATAAACTCAAAAAAACTATGAAGAACAAAGCATGCCCTAAAGGCTCAATATGTCAAACTTATTTGGCTTTGGAGACTATAAATTTTTTCATATTTTTAGCAACATGCACAAAAGGATGATTTCGAAGGTTTTGGAGCTTCATAAAATGTGCTTTCCATTTAGTGTCTTTTTAGTCGCACTAAATTCATAAAATTAGTGTATATTTTTGAATAAACTCAAAAAAAACTATGAAGAATAAAGCATGCCCTAAAGGCTCAATATGTCAAACTTATCTAGTTTTGGAGACTATAAATTTTTGCATATTTTTAGCAACATGCACAAAAGGATGATTTCGAAGGTTTTGGAGCTTCATAAAATGTGCTTTCCATTTTCCATTATTCTAAAAATATTATTAGGTAAAAGCACTTCAACATATTTAAATGATAAAGAGCTCATGGTAGTGACAGTCAATGTTATTTTAAATTGCGATGAAGTTCAATCTTATCTTGAATAAGATTGTTAATCTAATGATGATCAATTTTTTATTGCAGTGTAGATACGATGTTTATTTGATTATGTTAATTTTAATACTAACTTTAGGTTATTCATGAACTCCTTGCAAGTGGATGATGCTACTATTATTAATAAGAAGGTTGAAGAAAAATTTCTATATAATTTAGATTACATGTAAGCAATCTTAATTATAATCTAGATTTTTGTTAAAATCATTAGCTACACTTTTTATACAAGTCAACTTAATAGGTCTATGATTGGAGTACTGGAGTGAAGAACTAGGACCTTCATGATTTTTCTTAAGGACCCATGATAGTTGTGAACACGTGGTAAATTTTTGATGTGAATGGACATAGATTTCATATTACTTCTTGGTTAGAAGGAAGAAAAATATATAACTCTGGTGAGTGCATTAGAGGTAATACAAATTTAGATGATAAGATAGATTATTATGGAGCTATATAAAAGATTTTGCAATTATAGCATATTAGATCAAACAAGAGAAATATCTTTCTATGTACTTGTGATTGGTTTGGTCTTGTTCCTAATAGAAGAACAAGGACATATAATTTATATGTCATCATTAAAGTAAAATTGAGCAAAAAAATATGTTAAATTTGATCCTTTCTTCCTTAAGCATCAAGTCAATCATGTGTATTACCTCATATATCCTACGAGAATAAAAGAAAAATAAACTGTGTGGTGGTAATTAAGATCAAACCTAGAGCAAGATTTAAAATTTAAAACAATATTGATTTTGCACATTATGAAGAGGAGATGAGTAGTTTTGGACTTCTAGGTGATAATGTTTAGCTAGTAATATGTTTACAAGATGTTAATGGTGATTATGAGTAAGTTATTCAATCTAGCAATGAGCATAGTGAGGATGATGAAGATCAGGACATTTTGAATTCTACTTCTAGTGATTCTTCAAGGGAAAACTACATAAGAGATACATTAAAGGTAGAAAAATGCTTTTATTTTCTTCTTACAATTTGTAAAACTTTATAGTGCATCTTCTATTTTTAATACTTAAGATGTACTTTTTATTTTTTTTCCATATATTGTATTTACACACCATCTTTTTCACAATTGATGCAAATTTTGTGTTTCTTTTTTTTTTCTAGACACTTAATTTTTGAATGCACTGTCTTCTTTAACTTCACTTCACTTTAGCCAAAGTTTGAATGGATTTTCTCTTTGTTACAAATGACATTAGATGGTGGTGATGATATCTCTCGTAGATTGATAATGAGTATATTTCAAAAGGAAGAAGAAGATTATTTTCTAGCCCAGTTTTTAAACTATGATCACTATCACCACTACGACCTTTATTTTGATCTTGTCACCCTGTACTGTTGGACCTACACTTACACACACCTATTACTCCCTAAAACCTATTTACACTAATTTATTTTACTTATTTTAGACACACACAGGTCACAAGAAGCCCATCTATCACCATCCACCACTATTGATCTCACTTTGGGAGTGAGGTTGACTACCCTTATCCTAGACCTAGGATTCTTCTAGATACTAAGACTTTCTTAGCACTAGGATAGTTCTAATGATTAAAGGGAAACCAAACCCAAGCTAGAGACTTATAGGGTACAACCCTAAGGTTTGAACTTGTCTTAGGATAAGTGAAACCTTACCTACCTTAAGGTCCAACCAAATTCCATATCAAGCAATTAACCAAATTCAAACCAAATGATTACAATCCAAGCTCCAAGCAAAATACTAATTTATCGTAGGTTCAATTTGATTCATCTTAGTTCAACTTGGCTAAGTTCATCCAACTTAACCTTTTTGGACTCAAGATGGCCAAACTCAAGATCAAATCAACATTATTAGAATCTAACCCATCCAAACTCATTTGAACTCCAATTAGATATGGTTGAGCCTTGACTTCAATTTAATTGAATCAAATCAAGTCAATTTAGGCCTTAACCCAAGTTGATCCATTTGAACTCCATAGGGATACAACCCTATTCAACTTGATTCAAGCCAATCAAATATGATCCAAGCCTCATAATTATTTTAAACGCCCAATTGAATATCATAATCCATTCCAATTCATGCAATCAAGCCAATCAACCTAATTAACCCAAGGTGACCCAAATTGACCCATTTGACCTAAAGGGTTCAATTGGGCCAAAATTCAATCTAGCTCAAATCAATTTCAGTCAAGACCTTCA
This sequence comes from Cymbidium sinense, assembly GCA_021442155.1. Lineage (NCBI taxonomy): Eukaryota > Viridiplantae > Streptophyta > Magnoliopsida > Asparagales > Orchidaceae > Cymbidium > Cymbidium sinense. Next base: position 18,378,095 of record CM038233.1, on the reverse strand, counting down.
ATCAACTATAAGTTCACCATTAAACACATTCCAATCTTCATATGGTCCGAATTAAACCCAATCAATCCAATTGGACTACTTAACCCAAATTGACCAAAATGATCAAATTGGATCAAACGTCAATCAAACCCTAATTGAACTAAATCAATTCATTCAATCCATGCTAAAATGATTGTTAATCATCATTGATCATCCATTTTCATCCAATTAGACCTAGTCAAGCCAATTTGACCATCTTGACCTATTAGACCCAAATTAATCTAAAGGGAAACAATTAGGCCAAATTCCATTCTAATCCAAATTGATTGCAACCAATGCCTTCAATCAATCACCAATTGAGTATCGAACATTCCATCCATCAATTGAAGCCAATTTGATCAAATGAATCCAATTGATCCTAATTGCCTCAAATTGACCTAAAGGGTCAAATTGAACCAAATCTCATTTTAATTCAAATAAATTCAAACCAACACCTACAATCACTCCCAAATGATCAATCAAACATAAGTCAACCCCCCAAGCCAATTTGACCAATTTAACCAAATTGGTCAACTTTGACTCATTTATCTTAAATGAACTTATATGAGCCCAATTCAAATCCACTTCAAATTGGATCAAACCAATTGCACGAATGCATTCCAAATATCCAATTAAACATAATCCAACATCCCTCTTGACCCAATTTGTTCAATTGGTCAACCTAGCCCAAATAAATGCAAATTCACCTATATGAGTAAAGTTGAGCCAAACACAACCAAACCACGCATAAACCTAACCAAACTTGGAATGACTCATTCTTAGGCCCCAATTGACCTGCCCAAGCAAATCCAACCCATGATCAACACGATTTGGGTCAAATCAAGTAAACCAAGGGTTCCAAATAAGATAAAATCTCCATTTGGAAGGCCTACCCAGCTCATCTGCCCATGGCAGCCAATTTTATCCCCCACTGACCCAACCTAACCCAAAGTTGTTGTGTGAAACCCTTGACAAAACGGAGGATCTCCTCTCTTTGGATGGCCATTGGTCGACCTCAGAAGAGGTGTATACCCCATGGTAAGCCACTAAACTCACTCAACCACTCAATCACCTCCACATCATCAATCTCATGTCTTGGTTCACTTTGGAGGAGGGTACATTCCTCCTCATTCATTCAAACTTCACACAGACCATCCCTAAAGCATTCAAAGCAATCCCCAAGCATCCAGAGCCTTTCATGCCTCTGATCGCTAGCAAGATGAGCCATGTTCAAACTCGAGAGCCCATTCCATCCAAACTCACTAAGCCTCCACCAAAGCCAAATTAATTCTTCTCAAACCTTCACCACTCGGTGAGTCAAAATGAATTGATTCTGGATCAATTCGAGAACCAAAAGTCACTCCAAGACCAACTATGGCGAGCTTTGCAATGGTGCTTGGTCTAGGGAGCAACTAACGGGGAGGCAGCTCGCGAGCTTCTCAACAGGGCTTCGTCTCTTCAAGACGAAGCTGCCTCAGTCGACAAACCTCTGATCTTGAGCTCTGACAAGGTAATTTTTGGCTAATCATAGAAAATCATAGGATTTTTAGTCCTTTGTAAAAGAAATTATCATTTCGTGTGAATCACACTATAGGATCCCCTTAGAATCACCTTTGATCATTTTAAAGTTGAATTCGCCATCAAACGAGCTCTGACAAGCTTAGATCGAGTAGGGAAAGGTGGACAGTGTCTGTCTTCCATCGTGAGAAGATGGTAGATCATTGATCATCTATTTCGCATGATTAGAATGAACAGTCGTGATTAATCTTGATAGATTTTCTTGATTTTCTCTCATTAAAATCATGGGATCAATCTCCACCATCTGAATCGTAATCAGATGGCTGAGACGAAAGCACATCCACTGCCACTGAGTTAGTAGCAGCGTCAGACGATTTAAATAACCAATCTCATGGCGCCATGTAGAAAGCACTGTTGTGTGGCGCCGATTTTGTAAATGAATTAATTAGGTTTAAAATGTATTTTAATTACACATAACTTCAAATAATTAATTATAAAAAAAATAAAAAATTATAAATAAATCTATTTTGGAAAGTTTAGACAAAGATGCATCCAAGAAAAATAAAATCCCCAAATGTTATCCATTGAACAATAATTAATTACAATTTAAAGTTTTAATTAATTATCTTAATTAAGCCCAAATCACTTGGTTAATTAACTTGAGATTTGGCATGTTGAATATATGGGATGACCTTTTCCTCCGATAGTTTTCTTGGGTAAATTTCTTAAGTGGATTAGGAGAATCAAATTTTTAAACCCTAATTACCTCTATTATATATTTAATAATTATTAAAATTAATAAAATTATAACTTTAATAGGAAAGGTTAATTAATCACTGAGATAATAAAAATGATCAGAAGTAACAATTAGGACCCCTCATTCTAATTATTTTTTAAAATTCTCTTTAGTGGCCATAATTAATTAATTAATTAAATGTTTAAAATGAAATTCATAAATGTGAAATCGCCATAATCAATTTAATTAATCAAGATACCTAATTGAATCCTTCTTATGTGCTTAGTTAATATAAGGATCTTTAATGAAATCATGACTCTCCATGGGTGTGAAGAATAATGAAAGTAATTAGCTTAAGTTTCTTAACTTAATTAATTATTAAATATAAGACTAATTTCATTAGAATCCTTAGGACATTGTAAATTTTATTTTCCAAGCATATCATCATGATTTATGGGATTTACTTAATAATTAATCAAATTAAGGGATTTATTTTGGGAGGGTAATTAAATGGTTAGTAATGGACCAAACTTAATTAATTCATAAAAGCTATTTAAATTCTCTTTAAATTTATTAACAAAAAAATGGAGATGGGTTAAACACTAACTTTTACTTCTTCTCTTTAGAATTAAATAACTAAAAACCATAAAACTAAAATCCTAAAAAGATTTTGATTAGGCTTAAGGTATGTTTATTTAACATAATTATCCTTAGATTTTAATGAAGCCAAATATGTCATTTGATAATGCAAAATTATTTTGCTTCAATTATCATAAATTTGTCTGTCATATGATTCATACACTTATGTTTTAAATTTAAAAAGAATATGTTGCATTCAATTGCTTGATGTGAAAATATATAAATATATAAATATATAGAGCGGCTATTATCACTAATAAATCTCAAATTATTTTCTCTCTTTAGTAAGTAATCATATGTTAGTTATTAATTAGATAATTTAAATCTGAGCTTTATATTTATAAATTTTAATTATAAATGATAAAATAAAGTGAGGTTTATTTGTCTTTCATGCAACTTATGACTTTCCATGATTTCATCTTTGTATTTATATATGTGTATGTGTGTATTTGGGCTAATAAGTATATAGTCTGGACATCTCGAGAACACGAGGCTTTAAGTTACCCCAAGGAGGCCCTAAATAACCTCACTTTCCTAATTTAACAAATGCACATACTTGTATAGCTTCATATACATATACATTTATACATGTGTATAAATATGAAATGAAACTCCTTTTATTATAAAATTCATGCATATTCATACTTCAAGTGTGTTCAATATATATATATTTATATATATATATATATATATAAGATGTACGTACATGTATGAAATAAAAATGGAGCAAAATAGAATAGTGATGTATATTGATAATGAAGCTAAGATAACAAAATATTGCTCATTTGATTATGATTTGGCTTCATTAATCTTAAGATATCTTTCATGTTTAAATAAGATTCATTAAGTCAAATCCAAACATAGGTCTAATTAAAATTCATGAAGGTTTCATTAAAAGGCTTAAAAGTCATAAAAATTCATTCTTTAGTATCAATCTAAGGTAGGAATTAAAGAGAATCAACTCTCTTTCTTCTCTATATAATGTTAAATTACAATTAAGAAACAAACAATAAAAAATACATAATTTGAAATATTATCCAAACTTTAAATAACCTAAAGAATAACCACCACCCTTAATAGGGGATTTAAACATTCAATCATTAGAAAATCCTAACTCTAAAGTCCAATTAAGACATGCCACACTTAGCCTTAACACACATTAGAATACTAAACCACTGATCTTAGTACTAGGTTAGGCCGATGATTGTAATGGTGTGATATTTTATTTTGTGATGTAGTACTTTAGACTAGAAGTTAGGATTGTTTGTGCATAGTCTAGATGTTAGGACAATATTAGATTAATGATGTTTTTCATAGGGGATCATACTTAAGAGATCGTTGTAATAATAAAAATATAAATCTTCTTACTTGCAGGTGATGTTAAGTTCCTAAGCATGATCTATTAGGACAGGTGGGCTTGGTTACCCAAGGATAGGGTGTTAAGTCTAAATATATAAAATATAACTATGTTGTTTATATATTTGTTAAAGCTAACTACTATTTTGCAGGTGTAGTTAAATTTTTATTTATATAAAATATAATTTTAGCAATAGGACTAGAATTAGTAATATGGGGTTTAGGATGAGCAGTGGCTAGAAGGAAAATAGACCTAGGAGGCCTTTTAAAGCTTGGAGTATTCAAATCCAAGAAGTGAAAATGATGAAGAATTGAAGACCCCCAAAGCATTTTCTTTTATTGTAATTTAATTATAACATGGGTTATATAAGGGTAGAGCTCGACTACCTAATTTCTTCTCTTTTTTGAGGTGTATGGTAGTACCAGTCCTTACCAGTCTCTTGTTCTTTTATGAAATTGATTGTTTGACTATTGTGTTTACTTTAGTTGTGTAATAGAAATGACGTGCTTTCATAGGTTTCCTTAAGTTTTATTATTTGATGTATGGCTTGGATGTGATAGGCTCTTTAGGAAAAGTTAATCAACTCATAACCTTATAACCTCTCCTAAGCCTGAGTCCAAAATGAAGAACCAAAAATGAAATAAAAATATGTAAATTTTATTACATTAGTTTAGGTCATAACTTGCACACAAATCATGATTTAGTCTCTTAGGAGTGAGTTTAGGACTTTAGATTCTTTCATAATTAATAACAGCCTACCTATCTTGCATTTACATATGACTAACCCGCATAGTTTTAAAATCATAGGAGGTGTTAGCTAGCAGCCACTCTAAGTGATTGTAAGTCCAAAAGATTCGGGATCGATCCACTCTCCCTAGTGGAAGTGAATCAATATATCACATTCCCCTGAGTAGAATTAGGTTGAGCTCTTAGTTAGTGCTAAAACACCCTAGATATAGGTTCAGAGGCTCCTTATTTCTCCTTTTCTATGAGTATAAGTTCTCACCTCTTAGACATTTCACAATCTTGCATTGTTGGAATCTAAGTCCTAGCATTCTACAAAAATTTCAACTTAAATAAATGATTTTCTCTCTTTCAAAAATGTAAAGCCTTACTATATGGTAGATTGAAGCACTCACTAGGCTTCTTAGTATCATATGTACTTTCTACTTATTCTCCTTTAGAATTCACTAAGAACTCTTCCCATTTGAGCTCTTCCCAGTTGCTTTCTAAAAGACCAATTCTTTGATAATCTACCTTTGAAATCTTTTGTGATATTAGTTAACTACTTTAATTGACAGTGTTATTAAGAAATTCCCATATCTTATGATGTAATTAACTATGAAAGCTTTCTTTCATAGAGAACTAAATGACCCAACATAAAATAAACCCTACTTTACTTATCCATATAAAGCAGGGGAAAGATCTCTGGCATATACGTAGACTCATGTATCTTTGGAGTCCTTATTAAATGATTGAGTATATTGTAAGATGATGTTTATAACTATCGAGATAGTACATCATTCCTTAATGTCGTATTCGATCATTTCAATAAGTAACCCCTAAGATTTGTGTGGTGCCCCTACGACTCCAAATAAAAATACCACAACCACCACATAAGACCAATCCATTGATGCCTACTGAGTATGGTGGAGTTGAGACACATATGTCACACACTTTCATGGAGATTGAGGGAGATACGTAAGTTTGTATGCAATACTTTTAGTTTTAAATTTTTTGTATTGCTAACCTTAAGTTTATTTTGTAGGTTCAATCCATAGAAGCAAGTAATACAAAAAAAATAAGAGACATAATAAAAAGAAATTTGATGCTCTATATGTATCATGGAAGAATGTACTAATAGAAGTGCACGACTTGTTTTAAAAATTTTGAGGTATTATTTTATCTCTTTACACTTATATAATCAAATAGATTGTGATCAAGGTTTATTGATTTTTATTAATATAATTTATATAACATAAGGAATTTTGGAGGCTACCAGAACAAAACTAGAACATTCAAAAAAATAAGTTAAGAGGTACAACCCATTTACATGATATGTTCATGGATATATGCAAGTTTGGACAAAGGTCTCTTTGGATTGGAGAGGAAATATGCGATAAGCTATGTAGAGCTTAAGCCTTTCTAGATTATATTCATAAAACAGAGCAAGCTAAACAAAATTGATTATTTGATTGTTGTGGCATCTTCAACTCCCTACATATTGGAGGCTCTGTTCCTCACACTGAGTATAAAAGAAGACATGTACGGTATTGACTACTAAGATTAATTATATTTATAGGCACTATTTATTAACTTCATTGGTATGTTTAAAGAAACAAATTTTTGGAATGAAACCTACAACTACAAAATTACAAAGTATAACACATCAGTACTAGGTGAACCAACAATGAGTTAATATTTGTTCATAAAGAGCTTAGGTAAGTTAAATTTTTATTTTTAAAATAACAATTCTATTAAAAATACATTCTATTTAAATAACTTCATAATTTTTTGTAGGATGAGTATTTGTGGATAAAGAGGTATGGAGTCAAAGTTCTACTAGTGCAGAAAGTTAAATTAGGCAATTTGAGTAGTCAAAGTTTGACATTTGGAGAAAAGCTATTGAAGGTAAGAAAAAGAAAAGAATATACGGCTTAGGTTCACAAGGATTAACATATGAGTTATTCTTTTTTTAACTGAGCACTGATTCAGTCGACAAGTTTGTTAGAAGGCATGTTGCTGCAATGGTTGAAGACATGGATGCTCGAATGATTGCTCAAATGAAAGCTCAGATGACTGCCATGAAAGTAAAAATGGAGAAGATGTGTTGAGATAGACGTAAGGGAAAAAAGCCAGTGGTGGAGGAGGAGAAGGACGACAATGATGATGAGTAGATTCTTGTTTGTATTTCTAGTTTTCTATTTATATTTTGAATTTTCTGTTTGCATCATATTGTTTTTTATGTTTAACTTCAGTTATTAAATATTTTTGTATAATGCTAATGTTTTGGAACTTCTATGATGAAATATTTATTTAGAATTGTCTTTCTAATGGTATGGACTTCTTGTGGTGTTATTGCAATGCTGTTATAGTCAATTGTGAATCAATTGTATAATTGTGTAGTGTTGTAGGTGTAAAAGTGAGAAAAATATGTGAAGTTCTATTTTTTTTTCTCAAATCTATACAGAATTTTGATAGATCTTCTATCACTATGCTCGATACGAATCATTGCATGAAATTTAAATTGGTAGGGATTTCCAACAACATAATTTTCGACGATTTTCCAAAGGAAACATGCCGTCAGTAGTTTCCAGCAAAATTTCAGTTGAAAATTCCGTTGGAAACTGTTGTCGGAGAATTTCCGGTTGAAATCCCCTTCTGTCGAGTCTTCCCATAGCAACGTCCATTAGTTCATCCAAATTGCCGACGAAAAGATTTCTGGTGGCTTTTTGGCTTGACGTAATGCATTTTCAATGAAGGCTTTTTTGATAAAAATAAATTTGTCAGTCTAATTCCGGACAGAGAACATGTGATTTTCAATGAATTTTCTCATCAAAATCAACTGTTTTTCCTTTAGTACATGATGTACTTTAATTTAAGACATGTATGATGGCGTAGTCCATTAATGGATAACATCTATATGTTGTGTATTTGGTGTGAAAATCTAGGTTTTCTTATTATTATTATTTAGCCTTTCATTTGAGAGAGAGAGAGAGAGAGAGAGAGAGAGAGAGAGAGGTTTCTTGCTGTTCTTATGATGATTCCCTTTAGGAGATTTTAGTTTAGTTAATTTAACTTTTTTTGTTTGAAATTTTACATACATACTAACTAATTTTCATTTATTTATCTATTTAATATATATCTAGTTCCTAAACATTGATATTTATCTATATAACACCTCTTTGTTTAAATTACAACAAAAAAGTGCATGAAAAATTATATTTCTCTTTTAAAACTTAATAATATTAATATTTTTATATGATTTAATGATTTGGATATATATATATATATATATATATATATATATATATATATATATATATATATATATATATATATCTCATTTTTCTTTTATTTATGCATAAGACATTGTGATGTTTAATCTATGATTATTTTTTCTTGTTATTATCATTGTAATTGACCAAATTATATATTTTGGCCAATACCTTTTTTACATTGCGATATATATTTTCCTTAAAATAAAATTTAATACTTGGTCTTTCAACTTTTAAAATAATTTAAATTCTTTCCAAAATAATAATATAAATTAATAAATACAAACCATAAAACAATGCATCAAGACCATTTCACTTTTATATCGATAATGCGATATTTTTCAACACAATATCATTTAAATTTGCATTATAAACTATCCAATTTTGATTATTTTAAAATAAACTCTTTGAGTGTCAACTAAAAATATAGTCAAATACTAGTGTGCAAAATAATACCTATAAATATAAAATAATTTTGAGTTTGTAACGGCGACTAGAGAAATTTATAACGACAAAAGAAAAAGAATTTTTATTAATTTTTTAAATAATATAATTATTTAAAATATATAATTAAATTATTTTATAAAATATTTAATAACTAAATATTTTATATATTTAGTTATTAATTTTTTTTATTTATATATATAATTAAATATATAATTTAAAATATTTTAATTATATATATAAATTATAATTTATTTAATATTTTTTTGAAATTAATATAATTATGTATAATATATAATTTTTTTAATTTTGTTAATATATAATATAAAAAATATTTAAAATATATAAATAAATAAATAATTAAAAGAATAATATTTTATAAAATATAAATAAATAATTATATATATATAAATATATATAATATATATTTATAAATTTATTTAGTTATTTATGTTTAAATTATATAAATATTTAAAAATAATTTTTTAGAATATTTTTTTTTATTAAATATATATAATATACATATGTATATATATATTAAAACATATATATATATATATTATATATATATACATTTATATATATATATATATATATATATATATATATATATATTTTATAATATAAGTCTTTAGTAAATAATAATAAAAAAAAAATATAAAAATATAAAAATATAAAAATAAATAAATAAAATAATTTTTAATAAATAAATAAAGAATGAATAAATATATAATATATATATATATACAAATGAATAAATAACTAAATATTTTTATAAATATATAAATAACTAAATATTTATATAATTTACAATTATTTATTTATTTATTTAACTAATTATATATTTTAAAGAAATAAATATTTTTAAAATAAAATAAATAACTAATTATATATATATATATAACTATTTATTTGTTATATATTTTAAATATTTTTAAATTATTTATATAACTTAAAAAAATTTATATAATTTAAATATATAAATAACTAAATAAATTTATAAATATATATATATATTTCTCTTTTATTATAGTTTATAAAATATTTATATAATTTATTCTTTTTTTTTTTTTATTTATTTATTTTAAATATTTTTTATATTATATAAAACAAAAAATTAATAAAATTATATATTATACATAATTATATTAATTAATAAAAAATATTAAATAAATTTATATTTATATATATAATTAAAATATTTTAAATTATATATTTAATTATATATATAAATAAAAAAATTAATAACTAAATATATAAATATTTGGTTATTAAATATTTTATAAAAAATAATTTTAAATTATATATTTTAAATAATTATATTATTTAAAAAATTAATAAAAATAAAATCTTTCTCTCTTTCTCTCTCTCTCTGTCGTTATAAAAGGTCTGTCTCTCTCTCTTTCTCTCTCTCTCTCTCTCTCTCTCTCCCGATGTTCTCCCCGCCGTTACTCCAGAAAAAAAAAAAAAAAAAAGAGTCGTCCGTCAAACGGACGACTGGCCCTCTTCTCGTCGGCAGTCGTCTTTGACGAACTATCAATTTAATTATATTTTTTTCGTGCCTAAATAACTAATTATCATTAGCATTAAGCCTATTTTAAAAATAATCCCTTTTAGTAAAGGGGGAACAAGAAAAAAAACTAAAAGGACATCAACTTGAGCCTGTCTTAAATACCCAGGACCAACAGCAGAAGCAATTAAAGCTGCCAGAGCTTATATAATTAAGCAGCTGAGGCATTGGATCAGATTAATTTGATCAAGTTGTGATTTTTACAGATCCCAAAACTATTAAATTAAATTTGAAATGAATATAATTTAATAAATAATCAAAAATTAAGTTATATATTCATCTTAGAGTAAATTCAATAATTTAATATTCATTCTGATAAAAAAAATAGGTCAGTTTACTTCAACAGAGCCTGTCTCACAGAGGACATGCACGTGAAGGTCCAATAATTTTTTCATGCACTCTGTGGGTCCAAAGTCAGCCAGCCTCTTCTCAGTTGTTCTCATCAGAAAATCCATCTGTTTTAAGAATCTATGCTTTCTTCTCTATCTCTCTCTCTCTCTCTCTCTCTCTCTCTCCTCCCTCCTTCCTCTTCTCTTCTTCTCCACCAGCCAACTCTTTCCTCCTTCCTCAGATTCCTCTCCTTTCAATGGGAAAACACAGGGTCTCTCTCTGTTGCTGCTACCTTTTCCTCCAGTTCATGGTGGTCTGCTTTGCTGCTAAGGAGGAGAAGAAAGTTCTGTACTTGCAGAAAGAGGAGTTGGGAGAGGAGAGAATTTCCCAATGTCGCTTGCCTCAGAGATCAAGTAAATGTATTTACTAATTAGTATTTCTCTATATATGTTTTATAAGTGATTTTTGTTCGAGGAATTCATTCTATTTAGTAATGAAATTGTTAATTAGAATTACAAATAATATACCACAAATACTTGAGCATTATGATAGTGTAATTTAATGTTTCTGGGTTCCATTCTGAAAATACAAGAATAGGTTTGATTCAGGGGTATGCTTCTACTTCTTTTTTGTTCTGTGCGGTGAAAATTATTAGTTTGCAACGTAGATTTTAGTACTTCTTGGTTGAAATTGATGCTCTCAGTGAAATTTAGAATTGTGAATTTGCTTTTAGTGATTTTGAGCTTCTTGGAACATTTGGCTAAATTTTGGATTCTGAAAAGCTCGTTTAAGTATTTATGAAAAGATTTGTCTTTCTTTTGAAAAGGCTAAACAGCTTTTTAGTGAGATTAAAACGCTTTAAAAAAGATATTCAAACGGATATCAAAATTACAAATTCAAGCTCTCAAAAGCAAAACGCACTAAAAAAGCCCTCTCAAACGAAGCCTTATTGTACTTTCTCTATTCATGTGGGGAAACAGTAAGGAAAATCCAATACATTTAATATGATTTCATTTTACTGCAGAAGTGACAGAAAATAAGCTAAGGAGGCATACTTAGCAACTTCCACAAAAATTGATTCAGATGCGAAATCAAATAAGTTTTTGTTAACATACACAGAATAAAAAAATAAAATAACATTTTGATGTATTATAGAAATTGGCAAATGATGAACCCATAACTTACTTTCTGTACTAACACTTGAAGCACAGGAAGAGAGAATGGAGCAACTATACTAGAAGTAAAACATCATAGCTCCTGTTCCATGCCATTTTCAACAACAGAAGACAAACTCATGAAGATAATAGAACTTGACAACGCAAGAATCTCATCCTTCAATCGCCGAACCAAAAACTATAATTCAATAAGCACAGAGAAAGTTCTATCAGAAGCTCAAATCCCATTAACCTCTGGAGCGAAGCTTCAGACGCTAAATTATATAGTCTCAATCAAGCTCGGCAACAATGAAGTGACTGTGATCGTCGACACCGGGAGTGACCTAACATGGGTTCAATGCCAGCCCTGCAGCTCATGCTACAGCCAACAAGATCCTATATTCAATCCCGCTACCTCTCAATCCTATCAGCCAATACCATGCAACTCTCCTACTTGCAGTTCAGTTCAAATAGCAACTGGAATATCTTCTATGTGTGGATCTAATCAGCCAAGCTGCAACTACTCATTCAGCTATGGAGATGGATCTTACACAAGTGGAGTGCTTGGGTGGGAGCAAATTGATCTTGCAGGAACTATCATTGATGGATTTGTATTTGGTTGTGGTCTAAGTAATTATGGGCTTTTTGGGGGGACTTCAGGTTTGATGGGGCTGGGAAGGACACAATTATCATTGATATCACAAACCATAGCTCAATTTGGGGGGATTTTTTCCTATTGTTTGCCTCCAAGAGAGTATGATTCATCAGGTTCCCTTGTTCTTGGAGGAGACTCCTCCATTTTTAAGAACAACACTCCAGTGAGTTACACAAGAATGATTCTGGATCCTCCAGAATCACCATTTTACTTTGTAAATCTCACAGGAATAAGCATTGGTGCAGTGGCTCTACAAGCTTCAGGATTTCATAATAGCAAAGTTCTGATCGATTCAGGAACCGTGATAACCAGGCTTGTTCCTTCAGTTCACAGAGCTTTGAGTGATGAGTTCTTGAGGCAGTTCTCAGAGTACCCGGCGGCTCCTGGGTATTCGATATTGGATACTTGCTATAACTTGTCTGGTTTAATGGAAGTAAACATTCCAACAATGAGGTTTGTGTTTGAAGGAGGAGTGGAAGTGGATGTGGATGTCAATGGAATGTTCTACTATGTTAAGGAAGATGCTTCTCAGGTTTGTTTGGCTCTTGCCAGCTTAAGATATGAAGATGAGGTTGGGATAATTGGGAATTATCAGCAGAAGAATTTGAGAGTGGTCTATGACACTCTTGCATCAAGATTGGGGTTTGCAGAAGAAACTTGTGGCTGGTTATAGCAGAACCAGGAGGGTAAATGAGAGGGTTTATACAAAATATTGTGCACATTTTATGCAAGTACTATTGGTTGGTTTCTTGGTTTCCACATTAAGCTTCATAGTTTCTGGATTAGGCAAATATATATATAATCAAGGGTGTAAAGAATTGTAGATGGAATCTATGTAGTCTGCTAATGAAGCATCTACTGCAGCAGCATTTATTTTTCAAAATAGATGCAGCTTTTTTAACTTTTTAATCATATCATATATTATTCACACAGAAAACTCAAGTGTCATTTAGATCAAAACAATTGAAAACTCTACCTTAAAAAGAAGCCAAAAAGAGAGAAGGGCAATAAAATCCTAACTTGAAATTGAAACTGGAAAAGAATTGTCACCCACTAACACTAATAGAGAATAATTAGAGGAACTCTTCCATTTAAATATCCAAGGCTTCAACTCACATTGCAATTGTTCATTCTATAAGTAGTAAAAACCAAACCTCTAAAAGCCTAGTTTAAAATTTTTGGTTCTTATGCTTAGAACAACAACCTGCCTTTATCCCACTAAATGGTATCATGAATCCTTGCTCCATTATGTCATATGTGTCAAATTCTCATTTAATTCAGTATACTAGGTCATTTTTTATACATCTTAACCAAGTCTTTTATATCTCACCTTTCTTAACATAGGCAAATCTAATGCATCTACTCTCCTATCGTTATGACTCGCTTTATATAAACCATCTAAGGCTTTCTCTAATCTTCTCATGTGAGCTACTCCAACTTTTTTTAAATACTCATTTCATTTTATCTCTAAGAGTAAAGCCACTCATCCACATCCTCATCTCTATAACACTTAACTTTCTTTATCTTTTCTTTTTACAACTCATTAAGTCATTTAAAGTCTTCCACTATCTTATAAAATTTTCCTTAAGTTTAAATGGAACTTTTCTATCACCGTTGATGCATTCCTCCACTTCAACCATCCAACTTGAATTCTACTAATAACATCTCCATCTATTTCACCATCATTTTGAACAATAGAGCCTAAATATCAATCACTCTCTTATTAATGACGTGTTCACCTAATGTCACAACACTATCACTAAAACTTCTACATCTAAAATTACACTCCATATATTTTTAGATCTACTTAAAAAAGACTCTAATGTTGACCTCCATAATTCAAGTTTCTCTTGGACTCCATAAATAAAAATGTCATCAACAAAAAATACACAAAGGTACATCTTCCTATAAATGCTAGTAAGAACATCCATAACTAAAGCAAAAGATAAGGCTTAAAGCTAATCCTTGTAATCCCGAAATAAGAAAATATTTTGTCAATCCTCCTTGTGTTTGGACACAAGTAACGCTCTAGTATACATATCTATTACTTGAATATAACCAATATTAACTCCTTTTATTATCATAAGCTTTCTCTAAATCAATAAATATCATATGTGATCCTCTTTACTTTCTATACTTCCATCAAACCTCTTAACAAATGTATAATCCATAGATCTGACATGAAATCAAATGAAACTTTTTATCATATTAACCTATGCTCAATTACTCTCTCCAATTTTAATGTATGACACATTAACTTAATTCTTCTATAATTTGCACACTCTTTGCATCACCTTTATTCTTAAATATAGAACCAACAAACTCTTTCTCCACATATGGCATCTTTTTTCTTTAAAATAACATTAAAAGATTTGTAATCCAAGAAATTCTGATCTCTAAACATTTCCATATTCATTGGATCTCTGTTTTCCATTTCATTTTCTTTAAACTTCTAACTTGATTTACTAATCGACGATAAAATAAAATTCTCTATTTAATAGGTTTTACTAAATTCTTCCTTCATTGAAAGTTTATCAAAATCATCCACCTATTTTCAATATCATTTTCTTAAAAGCACTTTCATGTAATCCTACACCTAGGTCTTTCTTATCTCTTTAGTTTAATTTTAACTTATCATACATATTTACCTTATTAATTTATTATATAAATCATTAAAATTTTTTTTCATATATTGTTTTCTTAATCTGAGTATTTTATATCTTCTTGAATTTTGCATCTAAACCAAATTTTATAATAATATTCTTATTTCATCTTTTCTTTTTGACTCATTAACTATTTTTATTAAAGTTTTTTTTGATTCTTCAAGCATTTTTAGAATTAATTTCACTTCTTATGAACATCCATATTCTAAGCTCTTGTAGCTTATTCTTAAAATATTTTTTATTTAGATATTTAAGTGTCATTTAATCAGGGCGATAATTGATTCCTCTTTTTAATCTTAAAATCTAAACAACAATCGATATTGCTTAAACTTTCACAAATGAACTTCTCGATCTTTCTTATAAAATAATAAATTTTGTTTTCTTAGATCCATTTTATAAAATAATAATATCTTTTCTTAAAAATAAAATTAAATCTAAAATTGTTAAAAATCTATAAGTCATCCTTAATTAAATCCATAATCATCGTGAATACTTTTAAAATTTCTGTCTACAAACATGTTCATTTAAATCTCTCCAATAAATACTTTTCTTTAAAGTATCTTTGTATTAATCCTTCTAATTCATTCCAAAATTTTTCTTTTGGTACATCCAAACTACTACATGCACTTATAATATTGATAATCTTAGAATCAACAATAATATTTAAAACTATAATTATCTACATCTATTAATATTTATAACATTATCCTTCAAACTTTATCTATGTCATACACCACTTCTAAGTTAAAAAGCAGTTTAAAACCTAAACTATCAATCTCCTTGGCCTTCTCCCTAACACATTTAGTTTCTTGAACACATAAAATATTTATCTTTCTATGAACCATAATATCTTTCTTATGCTTAGAGATGGAATAAAAAAAGATATCTAAGGTTACACGATAATACTGTGATAATCATCATTATTGGGCGAATTATTGAAGATATAACCTTGAGATGATTGTCAAATAATCCTAGGAAATCTCTATTTGTAGATAAGATGTTGTATACTACTATAAGAAGGGAGAAAAATAAATCTTTGTAAACAGGGGAAAAAGTTAACAACTTGCAGGTCCATCGCACAAATGATGGGTCTATAGGCAACAAAACTAAGTGGCATCCTAACATCCTTCTAGTCATACAAGATCCTTCTAGTCATCCAAGGATATTCCTTCTTTTTCAATAGAATTATCATTCATGCTTTAGTTTAAAATAGGTGTTATATATTAAAAGTAAAGCATATTGGGACTTGTTATAGTAACAAGAGTTCCTTGCTAAAATATGCATGCGTGTGTGATGGACTTTTTTCTTTTAGGAGAGTCATTATTGCAACAAGAGTTCCTCTGATTTAGATTTTAATGTTATGATCTTCACATATTAAAACAGAATCATTTGTTTTCTTTAACATCATTAAATTTAGTAGCATACACAATTTTAAGAACTTTTAATATTATTTGATCATCAATTAAATGCATCAAAATTTTCTCAATAGATAGCTCCTATTGTAAAAGAAGATTATTGCAATTTCAAATAGTACCCACTTTCAAATAGCTCGGAATTAAATAAATAGATTTTTGATAATATTTATTATATATTGGTTAGTTTTGATTGGTGAAATATGAGTAAAATGATACTAAACTTTTAAGAGGGCTTCCATATCATTTGATCATCCTTCGTTTGAATGCTTGATGAATAGTTAAATTGTTACAAAATTATTGAAATTCAACCAACACATAATTTACGTGTAATTTTCATATTGTAGATCATAATCAATGATTTAATTTTATGGTTTATAGACTATATAAAATGTACATACAAAAATAAAAATAAAAGGAGAATAATTATTCTCCTTGCAAAAGGATAAAAGTGTATCTTACATACACACACGAGTGCACACACATACATAGAAAAGAAGATTTATTATCTTATACAGTTTATACTTTTCATCACAAAAATTGAATGGCTAAGATTTATAGCATTTAAAAATCGACTTTTGGCTGCTTTTATCTTCCTACAAAGATTTAACTACTTCAAATATTTACCATTCAAAAATATTAACATAAAGTTTAAGATGTGAAAAACTATCTACTATTGACCTTCATACTTATCTCATAATTTAAATTTTGTAGACAAAAAAAACTACAAACTACAAGCATAATGTGAACCAAATTAGAGTCACTTTGATGTAGCACATTAAAAGTGAAAAAAAATCTGTCATAAGGTTGCAAATCAAAGCTTGAACACAGGAGGACCTTTAGTAGACTTTATATGTTTTGGATTTATATTTCATATGTTGTATTATTTATTCACAGTTGTATTTGATTATATTTAAGTGTTGTATGAGTTATGATTGAAAACATATGAGTTCATGTGTTAATTTGCATAAGTGACGTCCTGGCGCCTTGGCGTTGCCTTTCTGGCTCCTTAGCACTACCTTTCTAGCGCCTTGGTGCTGCATTCCGTGGTTTTAGTGTTTGGGGACAGAAAAGCTAGTGCTTTTGGCTGGCTTCGACACTGAAACAAAGTTCATTTTTTAAAATTTTTCACCCTAAAAAGCACATCACTTGGAGTATTGTACTAATTTAAACACTATTTTCAACCTAATAGAGAACTTTTGACTTTTATGTATGAGAACTCTTTTGGTTGGAGCTTGATGGCCGGCCGTCTGAAGGATTTAGTGATCCTTCGCTACAGTTCTACTTGGGTGAGTAAGACTTCTTCATATCTCTTTCACTTTGGTGAGTGGAAAATCTTTGAAGTATTTCTTCTCCACCGTCCGCTACTGCGTCCTACTCTCCAAAATCCAATCCACATTAATTTTGGTATCAGAGCTCAAGGTTTGGAGGCGTGGAGAAAGTACTCACAAATAATTCATATCAAATCCAAACAAAGTTAGTTATATATTTTGGATTTTATGTAATTTCTTTTACAAAATTAGTAATTTTATTTGAAAACACATACTAAATTCATGTGGTAGACAAAATGTTTGTGTTACTACCAACTTGTTGTCTCCACTTATAAAGTCTAGCATTTCCCTACTTAACCTAACTATAAGCCGTCATACTTGAGTGACAACTTAAGTAAAAAAGAGCTCACTAAATAACCTAACCTAGTATATAAACCTTACATAAAAATCAAAATCGTATCCTTAAAAATCTTATGTTTATTTATTTTTTTAAGTTTACTTAATGTTTTGTATCACAAGTTACTTTGTGTTTATTGAAGACTAGTCATTTTCAAAATTTGTCCATCTCATTTGTGTTAGGTTTAGTTCACCTATTGCATACTTAGAACTTTTATTTGGAGTGTCATATTTGTATTTTGTTAAACATCATGTCACCCAAATCTAGAGGACTTAATTAGAAAAGTAGATGAGATTTTCCATGAGAATTGAAAAGAAATTTATTAGGATAAAAGACCTACTCATGAACCTCACTGCACAAATTCAAACATTGAGTACTAAGCTTCAAACCCCACCGACTATTCCACGTCCGGACTCTTAGAACCAGTTGGAGAGGAAAACTTCATACTTCCTAGAGATGAATATCTTGTGAGAAGGCCAAACCTAAGGAACACCCTTAGACAAGACTTATCTTAGGATACATAAAACATTACATGTACCTACGAAACAAGATAGAAGCCCCAATGTAAATAGTGTTGATAACTCCAATAAATTTTTAGATTAGTTTACCCGACAACTTCTTTGATTGATATCATATGGATGATTACCAACTAGGGCGACAAACGAACCGAGCGTTCAACAAGCTACTCGTGGCTTGGCTCGATTAAAACTCATTCATGATCATTTGATTAACTAATCAAACTAGCTTGAACACTTTTGTAAATGCTCGATTGCTAAATGAACAAACTTGAACAGCTTACCGTTCGATTCATTTATGTTCATAAACATTATTATTTAAAGCTCGTGAACAAGCTTGCTAAGGAGCTCGATGATGGTTCGATTACGGCTTGATTAAGACTTGTTTGTGAATAAGCTTTAATTGATACAGTTCATGTATATTTCTCAAAAAGCTGCTCACGAGCAAGCTTGATTAAGGATTGATTAAAGCTCATTTATTTCAATAAACGAGTTGCTCGTTAACAAGCTCGATAATCCAATTTGAACCGAACTCGAGCTCGATAATAGTAAAAAACCTCAAGTTTGAACACCATTCTAAAAAGCTCGAATCGAGCTTGAGCTCGAGCTCGAAAATGTTAAACAAACTCAAGCTTGAACATATACATTCTCGGCTCGGCTCAGTTCGTTTGCAGCCCTCTTACCAACGAACAAAATTTGATAAAATAAAACTAATAGGTCATGCGAAAATCTATTGAAAAAACATTTTTAACTAAATAAGAGAGATTTGATAGAAACCTCATGACATAGGTAGAAATGAAAGAAATCTTACGAGCTAGGTATTGTCCTAAAAACTATGATAAAAGACCCCACAACAATTGACTACTCTTAAACAAGATAATATGTTAGTAGTGGAATATATGAATACATGTGAGGACTTAATAGCTAGAACTCAATACACTGATTAAGAGTGACAAATAGTTAATAAATTTGTAATTGATTTAAGAAGAAATATTAGGAATGAAGTAGAGCTTCACGATCCCCAAACCATAGAGGACGCCTTTTACTATGTTTTACTCCTAGAAAAGCATAAGAAAACGGCATTCACATCCAAGATGAAAGTTCAAGTATTTTCTAAATATCCACCCACATCATAATCACAAAAGTTTATCATTAAACCTAATTCTTCTAC
Source organism: Cymbidium sinense (assembly GCA_021442155.1). Lineage (NCBI taxonomy): Eukaryota > Viridiplantae > Streptophyta > Magnoliopsida > Asparagales > Orchidaceae > Cymbidium > Cymbidium sinense. Next base: position 18,358,247 of record CM038233.1, on the reverse strand, counting down.
ATTGAACAATTTCACTAAAACGAACCCCACTAAATCTACCTCTAAAAGTGTGAAAGAGATGGTTTACTTTAAATGTCATAAGAAGGGTCATATATAAAATCAATATAAAGCAAAAATAATGTTCCTCGATGAATTGGAAGATTTATGAAAAGAAAAGAATATTGAAGAGATACATGATGAGACAATACTATCAGATGAAAAAGTGAATCTAAATATAAATAACCTAATGTCAATAATGAGATGTATGATTACTTCTAAGGAAGAAGAAGATTAGAGAATGAGGAATATTTTTTCAATGTATATCCTATGTAAGAAAAAGAGGTATAAACTAGTAATAGATGGAGGAAGTGTTAATGAATATCAACCAATGTTATCACTAGAGCTAATCTTACAATTGAATCTCACTTAGAACTATTTCAAATCAGTTGGATAAATCACATATTTCTACCTATCACTAACAGATATCTTGTTCCAATTAAAATAGATAGCTATAATGATCAAATTTAATGTGATATTTTCTAATGAAAATAATTCATATCCAATTAAGAAGACCATGACTTTATGACTTGATTGTAATCCCTTATGGGCATGAAAACACCTATATATTCAAATATAATGAGAAAATAATTAAATTATTTCTCATAAAGCCCAATGAAAAGAGGTCAATTAAATAGTAAGAAGTTTCTTAGGGTTAGCTGGATTTTATAAGAGATTCGTGGAAGAGTTTTCACAAATTGTCATGCCACTATATAGATTAACTCAAAAAGCAGTCAAGTTTGAATGATCAAATCTGTGAAAAGCTTTTTAAAAATTGAAGAATTGTTTAATGATTGCACCAGTATTAGCTATTCCATCAGGGACAGAAGGATTTCAAATTTATAGTGATGCATCATTAAGAGGTTTGGGATGTGTACTTATGCAAAATGGAAGAGTGGTTGCTTACGCATCAAGGCAATTGAAAAATCATGAAAAGAATTATCCAACCTATGATCTTAGAGTTAGCAACAGAGGTATTTGCATTGAAAATTTGAAGGCATTATTTATATGGAGTAAGGTGGGAAGTTTTCACTGATTATCAAAATTTAAAATACATCTTTACTCAGAAGGAGCTAAATTTAAGGCAAAGGAGATAGTTGGAACTCATTAAGGATTATGATTTGGATATTCAATATCATCCGGGGAAGGCAAATATAGTTACTAATGCTTTAAATAGAAAAACATCTGGTAGTGCTAATTGATTGATCTCTCAACGGGAGGAGTTGATTAAATATTTAGAAAAATTAAAAATTTTAATTATTAAATCTACAGATGATCATGCTTTATTGTTAAATCAAATGGCTATACAATCAAATTTAAAAAAACAGAATACGAGATGTTTTACCTCAAGATGATGACTTTCAAAAATTTTAAATTTGGTAAAAGTAGGCCATACAAAAGATTTTGAAATTGATGGAGAGAGATTACTGAAGTATCATGGCAGAGTTTGCATTCCAGATGTTGAAGATTTGAGGAAAGACATCTTACATGAAGCACATCATTCTAATTATACAATTCATCCAGGCAATAGCAAAATGTATCAAGATCTTAAGGAAATATTTTGGAGGCTAGGAATGAAAAGTAGTTAAATTTGTCTACAAGTGTCAATCATGTCAGATGATTAAGACTGAATATCAGAAGCCAAGTGAACTTTTACAGCCTTTGCCAATATTTGAGTGGAAATGGGATAATATTGCTATGGATTCCCTAAATCCAGAAGAGGATGCGATGCTATTTAGATTATTATTGATAGGTTGACAAAATCTGCAATCTTTATACTTATCAAACAATATAATGTTGTTGAAAAGCTAGCAAGGAAGTATGTTAATGAAATTGTGAAGTTACATAGTGTGCCAAAATCTATAGTGTCCGATCGGGATGGCCGATTTACATCTAGACTGTAGAGAAAAATTCAAGAAGCTTTAGGTACGAAGTTTAAATCCAGAAGAGGATGCGATACTATTTAGATTATTATTGATAGGTTGACAAAATCTGCAATCTTTATACCTATCAAACAATATAATGTTGTTGAAAAGCTAGCAAGGAAGTATGTTAATGAAATTGTGAAGTTACATAGTGTGCCAAAATCTATAGTGTCCGATCGAGATGGCTGATTTACATCTAGACTGTGGAGAAAAATTCAAGAAGCTTTGCATTTTCCTAGGTGAACAATTCAAACACTTGAAGATTTGCTTAGACTTTGTATCCTTAATTTTGGGAGAAATTGAGAAATTTATTTGTCTTTGATTGAGTTTGACTACAATAATAGCTTTCAAGCAAGTATTGGTATGACTCCTTATGAAACCTTGTATTGAAGGAAGTGTAGAACACCGCGTTGAGAGGAGACGAGTGAAAGAAGAATCATTGGTGCAGATGCAGTATATGAAGCTACTAAAAAGATCAAATTGATTCGTGATAGATTAAAAGCTGTTCAAGATAGGCAGAGGAAATACTATGATGCTAAACATCAGCTAATAGAGTTTGAAGTGAGAGAATTTTTATTTCTTAAAAGCAGCCCAATGAAAGGTATAAAACGATTTGGTAATGTTGGAAAGTTGAGCCTACGCTATATTGGTTCATATGAAATATTAGAAAGAATTGGGAAAGTGACTTTTAGACTGGCTTTACCTTCTCACATGCAAGGAGTGCACAATGTATTTCATATTTCTCTTCTGCAAAAATATATTACTGATGAAGCCAACAAAATTATTGCTAATCCTATTGATATTCAACCTAATCTCACATTTGTGGAAGAGCCAGAAAGAATTATAGATTTTGATGTTAAGCATCCCAGGAATAGAGAAATTTCATTTGTCCGTGTACTGTAGAAACATGTATCAGATCGAGAAGCTACGTAGAAGGAATCAGAAATGCGAGGACTTTATCCTCAATTGTTTAATTAAAGGTATGTTTATTTCTATTATTGCCATTAAATTTCGAGGACGAAATTTTTATAAGAGAGAGAGATTGTAATAACCGGAAGTCAGAGGAAAAATAATAATAATAATAATAATGTAAAATCCAAACACAGCGACTGTTGGCCATAGATTAGAAAAGTCAAAAAGGGGGAGCTCGATTTCGTTTTGCCGAAACAGACTTCCCAAAGCAACGAGAGAGAAAGGGAGAGAGGTCAAGGGGAAGGGAAACATTGCGTGCATTCCCAGGTTTTGTTTCAAACGGAACCTAACGCCGCGAGAGGGAGCGAGGGGAGAGAAAGCGGACGTGTGCGTCCTGCCTGAGTGAGGCTCCCGCCATGTCAGCTGAACTCTCGCATGCCCGAAGAGAGGAGGGAGCCCTTCGCGGAGGAAATGAAGACGTGCGTCGTGCGTCCCAAGCGGCAGTTAGCAATTAGGGAAGGAGGAAAGAGGTAAGTAAATAAATAATTTATATAATTATATTTTTAATTGAAATCTAATTTTAATGTCATTATCTCTGATTTTAATATTATTATCTCAAGTTTTAACTTAGGGTTTATAGATTTCAGCAAGAAATTTAATTTAGGAATATGTAGCATAAATTAAATTCAAGTTTAAGAATCATATTAAGATTATTTTAATTGAAATCTGATTTTAATGTTATTATCTCTGATTTAGTTTTAACTTAGGGTTTATCGATTTCAGCAAATAATTTAATTTAGGAATATATAGCATAAATTAAATTCAAGTTTAAGAATCATTTTAAGATCATTTTAAGAATCATTTTAAAAATCATTTTAAGAAATAATTTTAAGAAAAATTATAAACATTTAATGAAAATAAAAATTTATCTATATTAAATCACTTTAACATTTAATATTTTTATATGAAAAAATAATAGAATTTAGAGAGTATTATATATCAAATTTGACATATATAAATATCATTATATTAAATAAATTAAAGGTTATAAACAATATTATTAAGGAATTTAACTTGACTTATAAAACTACTAATCATAAAATATTGATGAATGTGAGCGTCGTATCATAGACAAAGAAAAATGAATAAAATAAAATAAATTATTTTCTAATATTAATCTAATCAATATTTTATTCTATAAAAATTTCAATTAAGAAAAGAAGCATTAAAAGAAAGGAGATTCAAGAAGAAACTGCAAATTAAAGTGAGTAATTATGTTCTTATATTTATGATAAAAATGTGTTTAATTTTTTGTGATGAAATGCATTTTTATATAATTATGACTTTTCCTACTGTAAATTGTGATTTATTTTTCTGTTTCTTTATAAATTGTGATTTATTTTCCTATTTCTTCATGTTAAATAATAGTCTGAATGCTAGATCATATTGCCACTTTATCATTTTATAACATTAACTAATTTATTGTTAATTATGAATTAATATGCATAACTGTATAAATTATATGCTATGAATGTGTATGTTGAAAGTGGAGTTCACCATATAGTGTTTGTGGACACAATGTCTGCGACAAAAGTAATGAAATTGGCAAATGGTAATAACTACTTGTCCTTCGGATGAGTATTAGTAAAGGTTTTATTTTAGTAAAAGTTTAGACGGTGACTTCTAAAATGATTAATAAATGTAAAAGTAAAGCTCATAAAAAATGTTCATTTGTACATACCTCATATATGTTTGATTGTTTGAGCAATTTCTTTCATATACATGTTAAAACAAAAACATCTACTACCTTCTTGTTCTTATAATGTAACATAATCGACTTCAATTTTATTCAATTGCAAGTTGTTTATTTTTTTCAGGTAATCATCCTAATTTGATAGATCATAGAAGGGATGGTTATGTTTATCGTCGTAGAGAGGCTTCAGGAGATATGTATTTATGTCAGTTATGTTGATTTATGTTTAAATTGTATTTCATATAAATTTTGTTAGTATATATGTGTGGACAAATTATTAATTGTGTTGTGTATTGTAGTGACTCTTATATGATTGGAGAAATATATTGTGAAATTTTGTTTAAGATTGAAAATGTTATGTAAGATTTTCTTTTATCCGTCCGACCGTCTGTTCCCGCCTTAATATTCCAAGCTCCCGAGTCGGGTCGTGACACCAATGACTGTCTCTTGAGTTGTGAACTTTAAAGTTCACTTGATAGGACAAAAAACTCTCTGTTAATTAAAGTGGAACTAAAGTTATCTTCTTAGACAAATGACCGCCTTAGGTCTACAAGGTTTTCTTAGAAAATAATAACACATGACTACCAATAAAGATCCTTCAAGAAAGTAGGTCAACTATCTCCATCGACTAAGTAGACTAGAGACTATGACAAGCCAGATGACGAAACCATGGGATCTTGATTGGACTCGTTATCACTTCTCCCATCATCCACTTTAAGTTAAAGGAAATGAATTTTAGAAATTCTAAATATAAAGTTGTGGGTACTATACGCTAAGCAATTAAAAATATAATGACTAGCCTTAATTGAAAGTTTCATCTCGTCCCTGGAAAAGATAATCACTTATAGGTGCTTACGCCTATAGAAACTTGGAACCAAATCTAAAGTCCTCACAAAATGAGAGTGAAATCTTTGGGTAGTGCCTTATCCACAAATTCATCTAGTTATTGAAAATTTGACAAACACGAAAACAAAACACTCTTCACCAATTGGCCATGCGCAAATTTTCAAAGTCCACACCTACTTGTGCCACAATTGAAGTTAACATCGACTTTCCATTGCAGAGTAGCATCGGTGATTGAATTCCTTGATCTCTTGATCATAATACAAACAACCTAACCAAATTCTCAAAGTCCACTCAATAAATACTTGCTAGTCTAACATTTCACTTAAAGATTGCAAATCATTTTTTCTAATAAGCACACCATCATCAGTAACTAATATCAATATCTAGACAAAAAAGACAATGGTTATAACGCATGTTTACACAACTGTCACCTTCGTTTCTCCTCCATATGTATTTAGCCTTCATGTAGAACAAATTTTTGACTAGTATAGGAGAGTAAGGATCTTCCTCAAGTCATAGATTTACCAACAAATTAAGAACATCAACAAAGTAGTACTGGACTAAAACCAGAATTTGAAGAAAAAAAAGATATTTTATTTCTTCAAATTTTAAGACTCACATACTACAATCATTCATACCAAAAAAAGAAGTTATACTCGAACAATAAAAGGAGTAAAATGTGATATTTAAATTATTAATTATGTTCATGCATCCACAATGCAACATTTCTCCAAGAATAAAAAATAACGAATTTCCATTCCATGTAAATATTTGTACTTCACAAAAACTTGGCATACTGCCAAGTTGCACTGGTAATATTTAAGTGTGTACAACTGACAAAGAACAGTGATTACTCTTGTAATTGGATCTAGTGTCCTAGCACCATTAAAAGAGCATCAAAGGCATTTTATAACTAAATACTTCAAGCAATCACAGAGGAAGCTGATGCCAATTTTAATCAAAGAAAGCCTTCATTGATTCAAAACAAAAACAAAAAAAAAAACAAAAAAAAAAAACAAAAGAAGAAGAAGAAGATAAACACCTGTCAGGAGCTGTTTACCAGAGATGCCAATTCAACATCTGCTTCATTCAGATTGTTTGTGCCTTCATTTTCCATTAGCATCTCAGGAGGAAGAATGTTTGAATTCTGATCACTTTTGGGGACCAAAAATATTAAAGACAGTGGCAACAATCTCATTATGTTGCGGACCAAAATCGCAGTCCAAAGGTTACTGAATTCAGTACGTGTGACCTTTAAGAGATGAAGTAATAGCCCACCACCCCATGACGATGAGAGCAAGCCAGCATTATCAATAGACATAAGCAAAGCGAAAAAAGTTCCCTCAATACCTGAGGGGCAAAGCTTGGAGCTCAGCACAAGAAGTGGCATCCACTTGATACGCCAAATCATTGACGAAACACACTCATCAACAACAACAAAGAAATAGTCAGGAATCCCAAGCTTCAAGTTCAGACGGAGTACCAGCATCAAATCCAGCATTCCAACAAAGCTAGTTAGTAATTGGGACCAAAAAAGCAAACTGCGGAATTGAAAGTCCTTCAGAACATTTTGGTAGAGGAGGACACCCAGAAGAGAACCAATCGATCCGATTGAGAAGATAAATCCAACTGTTTCCTGCAGCACAAAGTATCATGTTCAATGTCGTGGAGATCTATGTTATGCATGCTTTACACCCCAGTTTTGGTAGTTACCTGAGAAAAAGCAGGACCTGCTTTAGGATTTGTATACCAATAAAACATCCCTTCTTGAATGTTAAGGCTTAAGGCAAATGCAATATACATGTACATGCATGGCCTCCAGACTTGAGGGCATTTCAAAGTTGACCACATTGATTGGCCAACTTGCAGGAACTTCTTGTGAACCTGAGATCAGCATGTTCAGACAACAATGCTTGTGCCATGGAAGAAACAACGACATCAAAAAGAAAGAAGGAAGAAGATAAAGGGGGGGTCTCACCTCAGCATAAGCAAAATTAGTAGTACGTGGCTCCTGAATCAATATTCCAACTGAAAATACCAGCAAACAGGGGATACTTAACAAGCCAATTACCCCCTTTCATGCATAAGAAAAAAGCCAAAAAAAAAAAGTTAATATTTATTCTGTTGAGAAATTATGAATGCTCGTCACATTCAAGCCACACTTGAACATGAAGTTGGCTTCCATAAAGATGCATTGAGAAGATAACCTGTGATCCCATGGCATGGATGAGTATCCCACTTAATGAAAAACCTATGAGTGCTCCCGTGGAGGCACTTAACCCACATAAGCTTTGCATGTCCGCAGCAAGTGATGGCTTAGCAATACTGTTCTGTGCAACGCAGGCATCTATAGTCACATCTGCTATAGCTACACTTGCACTTCCTGCAGTCATTGCCAGTAGGGCAAACACAACGTGCAGTTTGCTGTGGAGTGATAATGTGAGCATTGAAAATATTCCCAAAAGGCCTACATAGAAAATGAAAACATTTGATCAATAATATGCTAGTTGGCTTGAGAAAGGAAACCTTAATCCATGAACAAGAGCGGCAAAATGATAGTTTTATAAGAAATAAGAAAACAAATAAATAAAGTAACTTTCGATTAATAATACAAAGATAAACACGTTGGAATTCAAAAAGGAAAATGGTGGAATGTATGATGGAACCTCTACAAGGTGATTCATAGGCTCACCAAGATCTTATTTAGAATATTCATTTACCATAAAGCAGATCAAAGAAGACATTATGCCAAAGGCATGAGTCTCAAAACAACTATAGACAATAATGGCTGGTGGAGTTGATGAGAGATGTCATCATCATCATCATTACACTTTGATCTCTACCAGAGAATGCTTACTAGTAGGGCTGAGAAATTAGCCCGAAGATTGTGACTCGCTCGAAAATCGACTCGAATTTGGGCTCGAATCGAGATCGAGTCGAAGCAAACGAGCCGACTTTCGAGCCAAAATTTTGGCTCGAAATTATTTCGACTCGAGTTCGATCCGCACACGCGGCTCGAGTCGCAACTCGCGATTGGCTCGAAATGATTGGGCCGTCCACCACCATCTAAACCCGGTTATACTTACTCTGCGGTGTCGTCGATCACGGGATCGTTGAATCAACGGGGAAGATGAATTTTCTTTCTCTAATATGTCGGCCTCGGCTCGAGTCCTTGACAGTAGACGTCTCGACCGACTCTCGACTCTTCGCCCTTCTTCTTTCTATTCTTCTCGGCTTCTCCAGTTCTCTTGCAATCGTGCAGCTCGTGCTCTAATTTTCAAAAGCCGACAGTGTCGCTCACGATCTCGTCGATCAGCGACTTCGATTTCGATCTTTATTGGTTGAGGTGTTTCTTTGTCACTATCATCTTCGTTCGACGTAGCTTGTTCGATCTCTACGTGCTCGGTTTGCTTCTTTGCTCTAGATTTACTCAAGTATACAATAAACTACCTACTTGTTTCATTTCCTGATTCTGTAAGTATTTCATGCTATGACTATGAGCCTATGAGATGTCGGTTCTTTCAATTATTTCCATTATTCCATACTCGAGCTCTACTAAACTTCAGAGGTTTCAGTTCTTCAATTATTTGAGTTCAGAGATTTCGTTAAGTTGCTTTTGTTTTTATTACCTAACTAAGTGACCAAGCTCAACTGCTCAAGATGATTTGATGTGCTACATGTGCAGTGAGAAATTGTCAGTTATATATATTTTTTTTTACCTGCATGTTAGTTAGCGGGTTCCGATTTGATTCTACACTTCTACGCTTCTAATGCCGGTGAGAAATTGTTTTAATGTGCTATGTGCAATGAGAAATGTATAATGTGTTATGTGCAGTTAGGGGTGTGTAAGATAATGAAACACATTCACATCTTTTTTTTTATTCTGCTATTTTGTTTTTATATGTTTAGAAAGTATATTTTAAATAAAGATTTCTTCTATATGGTTTGCAATCTTCAAGTTGCTAATCATGCAATCCATATAGAATGTAAAATTATGAGGAGATTATTTCTATTGGCTATTCAAATCCGACCTTATTACTTGTGGAAGAAAAAAATATTTAGAATCTTTGATTAAGGAAGTACTAATCAAATTATCTTTAGGAAGACAATATATTTTTTCGTCCATAAAAAAGCAAAAGAAAAAATGAAAAAATTCAATGATCGCCTTTCATAAAATATTAAAACACTTTAGTTTACATTATCCATTTGTTTCTCTCCATATGGATCATCTACATAGCATCACTTTATTTCTTTTTTATACTGTCATACTCTCTTTATTGCTTTATTTTAAGGCTGCTATAGTTTTGAGATCCTCTTGCTAGAATGTGTTTGAATTATCGAAAATCTATTTGCTAGAGTATTTCACGTAATATGTTGCTTCCCTGCCATGAAGATCATCCATACAACAATGCTTTCTTTGTCTTTAATGTTAACATGCTCTCTTTTTGCTATATCTAATGGAAGATATGGATTTGGAATTTTCTTGCTGGTATATGGTTGGGTTATTGAAACCTATTTGCTAGATGGTCGATATACATTGTTGCTAGAATTCTCTCCTTCAGTCTTATCTCATCATCTCTAAAATTGATGACTTACACTTTATGATTAGCTTCACCCTATGTGCAGTAAGAAATGTATAATGTGATACACTGATATTGATGGAGGTTAGTAGAATTCATTTGATTGCCGTTGTAATAAGTGGATTGACAAAGAGCGATGACTAGAACCTTCATTTATCTATTTTGTTTTCTTGAGGTCTCTTATGAAAATAATAGACCAAAAATATTAGTTCAATTATGAATTGGCATGAATCACATCATTAACTTTTATGTGAATTGTGGTTTTCCATAGTTATTATTCCGTCTCTTGAAGTCGAACATTTCTAGCTATCAAGCATTTTCTATAGAAAGCTTGTTTCCCTTCATCTCTTAACTCCTGTACAATGTTAGCGGTTTTGACTGTTTTAAGCACTACACTTAAATTTTTATCTTCCATCATTGGTAAATTCATTATTGTTCTAAATTAACAAATATTTTTACCAAAACCAATTTTTAAATTTAAGCAAACTTGGTGGAAGTTAGAACTTGTTTTCAAATATGAGTTTCATTTTTTCTATTACAATTTCAGTTTGATATTCTTGCGGAAGAGAACTTACTTATAAGTGTACCTGAAAGCTTATCTACGGAATTACAAGTATGAAAATCAGGTGATATCATTTCAATTATGCTCTCCATTTTTCCTTATTGCATATTTTTATTTTCAGTGAATATTTTGTGAGACTCTAAAAACTTGCACAACCTAATTGGTTTAGTTTGTGTTATATGACATTTATTATATAGCATTTTATTATATATTTTCTTACTGTAATATTTTATGTTAGTGTGATGATGTCCAATGATAAAATTAAAGCGAGATGGCCTAATGGAGGCTTTGGTGATTGATTTTTATATTTCTAGTGGAATGACTTTTTAATGATCTAAATTTGAGACCAATCATTTGAGGTGGCATACTTGATCGTCTTTAAATTTTTTATGTATTTGAATGTGGTGAAATTTTGGTTTGGTTTTACAAACATATTCTTTTCTTACATTCTTACTACATTTTATCTCTTGATGCATCTGTTAGAATATGAATTGTTATATAAAGTCCTATAATATTGTTGGAATGATGTTATATTGTTTTATCAATAAGTCTAAAGTAAAGAGGTTATGAAACTATGAAAGGCTTTTTTGAGATCTTTTTTTGATGATTGTTATATCCAAGTCTTGTTTTTTAATTAGTTTTGATGATTGTTCGAAAAATTTGTTTAATGTCACCCCAAAAATTATCCAATCATCTCAATTTTTTGAGGGCACAAAAATCTATTACTTTTCTTTATTATTTTGGTTTTCGATTCTCCATTCTTTCACCAACAGGGAATTACAATCTGGCTGTTTGGACTCTGGGTTGAGGTAATTTACTTTTTTCTTGAATTTTTGTATCTGAAGTCTTGTTTTGCTATAATTTACTTTTTTCGGTTCTCCATTCTTTCACAAAAACCTATTTCTCACTAATTTTTTTCTTATTTGTTTAAACACATTTCCATTCAATTTCTCACAGGTTTTCGTTTTGGGTTCTAGTTATGAACCCGTGGACCCGTGGTCGACCTAAAGTGGGGTTATCATGAAGAATTTTTTATTTTCTAATTTTGGACAATGATGAGAAGAGATTATATTTGTAATTTGGGCTTTTGCTTCATTATTGGTGGCTCTCAAGCCTCTTATTGGATGGTCGAGCAACCTGGCCTTTATTCAGTCTCTATATTAATACATGATGTTTTGATTGTGAGGCATTGTAACTTTTGTTAGAGATTTGTTTCTATCTTTGGGCTAATGGATGCTTTGCAAGGTTGAAGCATATAATTATCAAAAGTATACAAATTACAAATTTCTACTAATTGCTTATCTTGAAGATGGATATTATTTTCTCCACTCAGTCCCACAAACAAAAGACAATTTAATATTTTTGTTATTTTTATTTATTTTAAATGTTATGTCAATTCTCATTTTATACTTTTTTATTGTTAGATGATCAAATCAATCAATATATAATATATAACATTAGTCGAGTTGTACAAAATTTGTATTTATAAGAACTATTTAGTTGTAATGTGAACTATAAGTTATTCTTGAAAATTTTATTTTTCAAGTCAATGTAATGTATTGTTGTATGTTTATATTATATTATTTACATATTCAAAAAATTTATGAACCCTAAGTTGAAATCGACTTTCGAGCCAATCGATCCAGCTTACTGAAAATTTTATTTTTCAAGTCAACTGTGTAGCTTGTAGTTGTTGTATGTTTATATTATATTATTTACATATTCAAAAAATTTATGAACCCTAAGTTGAAATCGACTTTCGAGCCAATCGATCCAGCTCGTTTGGATTTCGAACCGGCTCGTTTCAATTTCGAGTCGGCTCGTTTCACTTTTGAGCCGAATCGAGCTCGATCTGGAATCGATCACGGCTAAATCGGAATCTCTCGCCCCGAGCCAATTTTTTTTTATTTCAAGCGATTTGAGCCATTTTGTAAATATCGCAAATCCCTACTTACTAGCCATTCATTCATTCAAGTAAAACCTATCTCTAGGATTCTTTTCTCCACTAATCATTCCTCTTGGCATATAAAAGATTTTAGGAAAATACATTAAGAAGGATCATATTAAGAGATTCTCTAATTTATGAAATATCCATTAATTATGAATGTTCTTCTTTATTTATTTCCTATTGTATTGAATTTGTATGCCTATATAATGGCGCCAATACTAAGTCAATCAAATAGATAAAATTCTTTCCTATCAATATGTTATCAAAGCTAGGTTCCCGCGCCCCTCCCTTTTCTCATATAAACAACATGCCACACACACGCTCTAGGTTGCACGCAAGCTCGCCTGTGCCCCAAGCTCGCTTGATCACACTGAGCCCATGAGCACTCTCCTGCGCTTGCCTACACAATCTGCATGGCCTTTCTTGTTGCATGTGCTCAATGTCCCGCCTGACATTTGCAGCCCTTATTCTTCCTTGTTGTTATACCCTTGCCTCTGTTTGAGCGTATACCCAGCCTTGCAATTTGCCCACGTTACCTGAGTTGTCAAAGCTTGAACTTTTCATCTCCATAATTTCAGTTTCTCCTCCACTACTCAAGATTCTTTGACATGTAATATGGTTCCTTTTAAAGTCTCTACAATATTAGTACATTTTCTCGGAAAGATGATGACTACTTCTACAATTATAGAAGTCAACAATACTTCTCATGTCATCACTTCATCTGTATCTATTGTATTTGTATCTACTAATACAAAAGGTTTTATATTTAGGTGTCTGTTCTCATATAATTGATAATCATCACCAAATTTCATATCTCCATATGCTCTCTCTACCACCTGACATGTACATCCTTGTAAATATTTATCTATTTTAGAAGTACTGCGTATCTTACACTTTATTATCTAATTACTATCATACTAAAACTTATTACAATTCAATAACTTTTTATTCCATTTATTGTGTTTTCAGGATCTCCGCTGATAGGAAACTATTTTCTGATAATAGTCTTTAATCACTGTAATTCTGCTGATAATCTGGAGTTTGAGTGATTAAACCCTTCTGGTTTGAATTCTGGTTCTGTTGGGTTTGGTTTGAGTCAAAACAGTGAGTTAAACCCTTTCTTATTGAGTCAACCCTGAGTAAAGGAAGGAAAGTTTGCGGGAGCCTTTAGATCCGTTGGATCTAGCGCCTTTTTTCTCTGCCGTTGGATGGGCTCACTTGGATTGGTCTTTCTTGCGCTGTTTGAGAACCGTTGGATTAGCCCGTGTTATTTTCTGCCCTTAGATCTGTCTCTTGATCACACGGCTTTCCTTCTTTCTGATCTGAGTGGATTACATGTGTCACTCCCTGTCTTGATCCGTTGTTTTGGCTGAAGATCGTTAGATGAACTTTAGTGGAGTACACGCGTTGCTGATCCGTCGGTGTGAAGTCGAATTGAATCGGTTTGAATCTAACTCATTTTGTTTCCTTTCGTTTCAGGTGTCGGTTAGGGCTCCTGAGGCGATAGAGGATCCTTACCGGCGATGGTCGATCCTGTGAAGATCCACCGTAGAAATGTTCGTAGTTGCCTTGCGCTGGCTCTGTCTTGGCCGTCTGATTTACTTCTGGGATAAGCATTTGTTTTAACCTATTTTCTTTCTGTTCTGTTTCGACTGTTCGAGCCGTCGTCGCTCCTGAGAAGAAGTGGGGTTGCGGTTGGCAGCGGCGGAGGACGCTGGGTTCTCCGGTGAACGGTGGTGGTTTCCGGTGAGTAACTTGAGACTAGCAGGAAGGAAGACAGGGAGGGAGACTGAAGAAGATAAGTGTTCTTTTCTGAAATCTTGATTATTCCCCTCTGTTTGGCTTTGGAGTCCCTATTTATAGTTTTCTGTTTAGGTTGGATCTAAGCTCTCTTGCTAACTACCTTCTGTTACAGTCTAACAGATTTCTGTTAGACTGGATCGTTGCTGCTTGGGTAATTCTGTTACAAATCTGTTATCACTTGCTTCAGTCTTCTTTGGCAGTTGAGGTATGAGCAAGGAGTCATGTTACTGTTACTAATCTTCTTGTTTTCTTGTTATCAAGCCTCTGTTCTTTTTGGCAGTTTATTTCTATGATGGGATTTACTTCCCGGCTCTGGATATGGTTTTGCTTATGTTGCTTTAGTTCAATTACTGCTGTTAGACTCTGTTGGTTGTAACTGCATTCTGTTAGTCTCTCTGTTCTCTGTAATTGCTCTTCTTCTTTCTGTATATTCATCCTGAAAGGCTGCTGTAATGATTTGATCTATTCTCTGTTTGTATAATGTTTCTGGGTTATTATTTACTGGCTGTTCTGAACTTCTGTAATGGATTCTTAATGTTGTATGCTGTATTTTGGCACTTTGATGATTTGGGATCATAACATCCGCTCTATGAAGGCAATTAACGATGTTGAAGCTGACAACATCTACTGCTTGATTGATACTCTTGCTATTTTTTCTATTGCCACTACTCCATATTATTGGCACTACCAATTAAGTCATCTTCCTTGCGATAGAATTTGGGATTTTGTTTTTTGTCTCATTTTTGCTCGCCAAATTTGAATTTCCTACTTGTAAATTGATAAATATCATTGTATGTCATTTCCTTCTTTTCCCATTAGTAGTTTCCATCATTTAATTGAACTTATCCAATCAGATATTTGGGGCAGTCCAAATCTTACTAGCTTAGTATTCCATTTTTTTTGCCACATTCATTGATGATTACTACAAGATTACATGCACCTACTTGCTCAATTGTCAAATGGAATCCAAACATAAATTTCAAACAATTTATTAAAAAATAAATGTTTAATTTTTTGCCTTCAAATAAGACTTTACAAATTGATAATGCACTATAATTTATGCAATCTTTATTTCAAACTTTCTACATTAATAATGAAATTATTCAGTAATCCTTTTGCTCCTATACATCTCAATAAAATATTATAATTGAATGAAAAAAATTGCAATCTACTTGTTGCTTTAACTTTAATGTTTCAAATAAACAATTATTGGTAATTTTGAAGGGATAAATCTTAATTGCATTCTCTCCTGATGGGTTCTATCACCTCTCTTTGATGACTTTTCCTAATTCTCTCTTCTGAGTCACAGCCAACCTTATTTTTTATCACACCTCAAATATTTGGTGGTGTAGGCTTAGCTCATACTTTCCGGTCACCTAACAAGCTCTCTCATCATTGCATTTGAAGTACATTTCTCGAGTATTCTTGCATACAAAAATAATATCAATATTATGATCAACTTACTAGTATTTTTTATATATTGAACAATGTTTCTTCTTACGAGTTAGCATACTTTTTCTCTCACACCTCTTTAGAGTCATCTTCGCCTTCTATTCCTCAAGAAGCTCCTCTTTTTACATCTATCCTACTATAGGTTTAATCGAGATAAAATCAGACTCCAACTATAGCAACACCTTCACCTTTAATGTCGCCTAATCATCTACTTGTTGAGGATCTCTCTAATTCACTTGCCAATTTCCCTTAAGAAAGTTAAAGCCTAAACACTAAAAACTTCACATTACTCATCATATTAACTCCTATGTGACATTTGATCATCTCTCTTCTTCCCCCTTCTAAGGTTAAGCCAATTGCTTATCGTTGGGTCTTCACAATCAAATTTAATCATCAATAGATTAAAAGCTCAAATTGTTGCCAAAGGATTCAATAAGCTCTATGAGAATGATTATTTTGATAGATTATCCCCATTTGTCAAGCTTAACTCTATCTAAATTCTCCTCTCAATGGACATAAATTAAAATTAGACTTAGATGTAAATGATTGTGAATAATGTCTACCTTTCAGGCGATCTTTTGGAGCCTTTTGTACCTAGCAATCTCTTGGATGTGTTACTAAGATGAAGAACTATGTATGTTTACCTAGTAAGATTATCTATGGCCTTAAACAAAGTCAAAATGCCTAATATAACAGATTTTATAAGGTCCTTATTAAAATTGTCCTTCATAATAGTACCACAAATTAATCTATTTTCATCATATATATTGCTTAAGTTTATGTCAGTCTATTAGGTTAATAAAATCTTGCTCACTTTAAGTGATCATAATTAAATCTTTAAGACAAATACTGCCTAAAAAATATTTTATCATCAAAGTTCTAAGACAACCTAAGTATTTTTTGAAATTGAATATGCTTCAAGAAAAAAGTATCGATATCTCAAGATAAGTATGCCAGAAATCTTTTTGAATAAATAAGTCCACTAGGTTGCAAGCCAAATGATACCTCTATAGAGATTTAAACTACATGATAACAAGATTCTACCAGATGACCCATCTTAGTATGGAACCAGAGGACCCATCTTTGTATGGAAGGTTAGTTAGTTAATTTATTTGACTACTACAACATCTATCATTTCATTTTCTATTGGATTTGTTAGTTAGCATATGCAAATTGAAATATAAAAGCATTGGGAGGTTGTTATATAAACTCTCAAGTATATTAAAAAAAAAGTCCTAAAAAAGGATTGTTATATGCCAAGAATGAGCACTTGCATATTGAAGCGTTTTTTTTTTTATGTTCATTATGCCGGCTCTATTGAAGATAAGAAGTCTATTTTAGGATATTAATTTTTGTTTGAGAAAATGTGATCAACCGAATAAGAAATAAACTATTATGGTTGGATCTAGCATAAGTACATATAATATAAAGGTTTAGCTTACTCAGTATATGAAATGATGCGAGTAAAAATTCTTTTTAAAAAAATTGATTTTCTTATTGATTAATTCATGACATCATATTATGGCCATTTTCTTTCTATTTATAATACATGAATCTTATTTTTCATACAACAACAACAACAACAATAACAAGCCTTAATCCCACTAGGGGTATTACATGAATCCTTCTCATTACTGTTATGTTAAATTCTCATTTAATTCAAGTATACATGAATCTTATTTTTCATAAACGAACTAAATATATTGAAGTTAATTCTAAGATGATTGTTACTCATGTGTCTAGTTCGATATAAGTAATAGCTACTATTATAAAATCTCTTGGTCATCTATTATGTTTCATAACTAGCTGGAGCAAATAAATTAAATATATTATAACAATATTTCATCTAAAATAATCATTTATTCCCTCGTCACTTATAATTACTTTCCTCTTTAGGTTTCTATTATATTCAACATATATGTTTATATGTAGATTATGCATTTAGCATCAAATACTTTACTCTCAACAATATCCTTCCTACTAGCTATCCCAATTAATTAGTGGTTAATCGGTGAACGAATGAGAATTTAGATGTTTCTAAGTGGTCAGAATGAATCATTTGTTTGCTTTATAGAACGGGTATCTTGAAACGTACATCTTCATTAATCTTATCCCTCTTACAAGGTTGTCTTTATCAATTTAATATGAAGATGTTAGAACTACTTTGCACAAATCTTGCTATATGACTATTCATATTTTCTTTTGTCAACTTCTTCAGCATTAATTTATGCGCCAATTTTACTTGTGAAGTTAATAAGATATGTAATCTGATATAACACTTCAAAATGATACAACTATTCTTCCATGGATGAATTATTAGGGAAATAAGGGTATGAAATGGTCAGCCATCATGACACTAATCAACCATATGGAGCTCATGTTTGCCACTCATGACATCTATCAAAATAGATGATAAAATGTGTAGCATTCCAAAGAGAAATGTAAGTGAATATGATTCTATTTTACCTTTTTTTTCCTTTGAAATAAAGAAAGTAAGGAAAAAAAAAAGTTTAGTCTGCTTGCTGCAATAAGAGAGAGAAAGCTTATTGCATATGCTAGTGCATCAGAATGATATTCTAACTTTCTCAAAAACTGGATGATAAAATGTCAACTTTGGCAGGATAAACAATATTTACATTTTCCTCAAAGAGGCAAAGCCAGAAAGATTTATCTTAAGAAGTAATTGCTTTCAATGAATATTTCTAACAAATGACATAAAGTTGATTGGTTATGTCACTTAATCCATGAAAATTACACACTCCACAAAAGACTAAACGGCATTCTATGTTTGCCGGGGAATGGCTTAGCATCTTTTTATTTCCTAAACCTAACATCCAAAATTTTATAGCTAATGCATCATAAAGGGTCTTCAATGCCGGTAGGGTTTAGCTAGATAGGAGATCTTGAGCTTGATGTTACATGCCTACACACTGGACATTATCTATTAAAACAAGAGGTCTGTAAGGCAACAAAGAGATTTTTTTCACAAATAACCATCTACACTCTCTGGCGGGTCATCGACGGCGCTTTATGTGGCCAAACCATCTAAGACAGTCTATCCTTTAAACTACTCAATATCACTATATTCATTTGCATGTTATCTCTAAGAGTAAAGCCACTCATCCACCTGAGCATCCTCATCTCTATAACATGTAACTTAATCTTACGCTTCTCATTTACTAGCCAATATCCTGTGTCATAAATCACTGCAAGTCTTACCACCATCTTATAAAAGTTTCTCTTAAGACTAACCAGTACTTTTTTTTATCACACAACAGGACAAATGCATTCCTCCACTTCAACCATCCAACTTGAATTCTACTAATAACATCCTCATCTATTTCACCATCATTTTGAATAATAGACTCAAGATATCTAAAACGTTCACTCTTTTTAATGACTTAGCACCTAATGTCACAACCCCATATTAGATCTTCTACAACTAAAATTACACTCCATATATTCAGTTTTAGATCTACTTAACACTCTAAAGTTGATCTCCATAGTTCAAGTTTCTCTTGAACTCCCTTTCTAGTCTTATCAACAAGAAGAGTATCAACAACAAAAAACATACACCAATGTACATGCTCTTATAAATGCCAAGTAAGAGCATCAATAACTAAAGCAAAAAAGACATGGGCTTAAAGTCGATCCTTGATGTAATCCAACTAAAATAGAAAAATATTTGATCAATCCTCTTTGTATTTAAACACAAGTAACAGTTCTAGTATATATATCCTTAATGACTTGAATATAGCCAATATTAACTCCTTTCTTTTCTAGAACTCTCCAAAGCACTTCTCTTGAAATTTTATCATATGCTTTCTCTAAATCAACAAATATCATATGTAGATCTTCCTTACATTTTTTATACTTATCCATCACTCAACAAATATATAGCATCCATAATAGACCTAGCTGGCATGACACCAAAGTAGTTTTGAGAAACTTTTGTATCACATCGTAACCTATGCTCAATTACTCTCTCCTATAATTTTAGTGTATGGCACATTAACTCAATTTTTTTATAATTTGCACAGTCTTGTGCATCACCTTTATTCTTAAAAATAGAAACCAACATACTCTTTCTTCACTCATCTAGCATTATTTTGTCTTTAAAATAATATTAAAAAAATTAGTAAGCCAAAAAATTCCTTAATCTCCTAAGCATTTTCAAACTTCTATTGGAATATCATCAAGTCCTACTACTTTTTCACACTTCATTTTCTTTAAAGCCTCTTTAACTTTTACTAATATTATGATAAAAATAAATTTCTCTAATTTCATTTAGGGTACTAAGATCACTAAAGTCAATCATACTCTCACAACCTTCATTGACAGATTTATCAAAACACTTCATCCACCTATGAATAATATCCTCTTCTAGGAAAAGCACTTTAAAATTTTCATCTTTAATACATCACACTTGAACTAATTTTTTATTTCTTATAACTCTTTACTTGGCTAATTATGCATACAACTTTCACCCTCTTTGGTATCCAATCTATTGTATAAATCAATAAAAACTGAATTTTTTACACCATATATTCCTTTCTTAGAATCTCTACAAGTCACTTTATATATTTCTTAATTCTCCAAATTTTTACATTTAAATTAAATTTTAACAACTCTTACTCAATATTTATTTTTAACTCATCTTTTTTTATCTCAAATTTTAAGATCTTATCTTTCTTTAAAATATATATATATCCATCTAACGATATTTCGATTTATTTCTCATCTTTCAAACTTTCATCTTAAAATCTAAAACTAATAGTTGATGTTGAGTACTTAAATATTCACTCGAAATGACCTTACACTTTTATAATCTAAACAATCTATTTTTCTTATCATAAAATAATCAATTTATATTTTACAAGGTCCATTCTTATAAGTAATAATATGTTCATCTCATTTTTTAAATAAAATATTAGCAACTATAAAATCTAATATACTCTTACCTTCTTAATAAAACTCATGTAGTAAATGAATCTTTTAAAATCTTCTATCAACATTTACATTTAAATCTTCTCCAATAAACACTCTTTCTTCAAGAAGTATTTTTTGTATTAATGCCTCAGTCATTCCAAAAATTTTCTTTTGAATTTACATCAAAACCTACTTGAGGAACATAAACACTTATAATATTAATAATCTTAATATCCATAATAATTATTAAAACTATAATTCTATCTTTAATCCTATTAATATCTACAACATTATCCTTCAAACTTAAACTATTCTCCATTCTTATAGGTAATAATATATTCATCTCTTTTCTTTTAAGATTACAACTTCACCATTTTTAGTTCGACTCCTATCTGAATATCAAAGTTTAAAATTTAAACTATTAATCTCACTGGTCTTCTCCCTAACCCATTTAGTTTCTTGAATACATAAAATATTTATCTTCTTACTAACCAAAATATCTATTAATTCCATTAATTTACCTGTAATTTCAAGTTCCTAACCTAATTTTAGTTTCATGAACAAACTTCTTTGTTCACATCTGTCCATAATGTGGGAACCCTTACTAATTTAACATTGCATATGGACACTGATGCAATGGCCCTTGCACACCTTTCACCGTATTCAAGTCATACAACACATCGTTTTCAGGGAACGCCCTGGCATTTACACAATATATTAAAGGATTCATGTTATGATTTTTTTCGACAAGTCTTATGTTGGCTATCGACTGCCTAACGCGACTCTCTATCTTTCTCATTCGAGACTTTGGACCTGCAAAGATAGTGTTAACAAATCACATTAAATAAATAAGTTTAATCATACCTTATTATTTATTTGCAAATTGGGTGATTACCTTCTTAATCAATATTGTTGAATATTTATCTAAAGGGATTAAGCAGTTTATTCCTTCAAAAATTAGGGCCCGCTCTATGAAAGTATCTCACTTAAGTATTGCTAATGATATCATCATTTTCTTTAATTACAATATTTCAATGCTTAGGTGCCTTAGGAATTTCCACTCTTCTTTTGAGAAATAGAGTGACTTGGTTATTAACAATGCAAAGTTGTTTTAAAACAATTAATTGCATGTCATATGAAAGATTAATGTCTTTATTCCCAAAGTTTTACCCCTAAATTAGTTAGGTACTCATCTAGTCAAAGGAAATAAAAAAACTTTTCCTCTTGATAAACTTATAAATTCCATCCAACTCAACCTTTCATCTCGAGATTTTAAATTACCTTCCTTAGGTTGTAGGATAACTCCAATTAAAATTGCATACTGCTTGCTTCTATTTAATTCAAATCTTAGATCCTACTATTTCAATATGAAATTGAATTGAGAGGTTATTTGATAAATTTCTTAAGGGATTAATACCAATAAAATATTTCAATAGGCTTATTGGTCAAAGTCTTGTGGCCCTCTTATTGAAGGAAACTTAAGAGTTTAAAAAATATTGAAGAAATGGTTAAGCCTTATGCAAATTATGGAGTCGTTTTAGGAAAGGAGAAAGCTATTAGGCTAAATTTAAAAGAGAGAAGGATTTTCCAAATTAGAATGCAAAGCTTAACCTTGCTCCTCAACTTTTGTCGTCACTTATGGATTGCCTAAGTTAACCAGAGAACAACTAATCCAAACCTAATTTTGGCAAGCCAAACTAAATCCACCCAAGACATCACCATTAACAGTTGCTACACATTAAACAAACTTATGATGCATCAACTCCCTTATTATGGTGTGACGTGGCTTAGCTTAGTTAGGCTAGGCTTTTCTTAGCTTGATATGGCATGGCATGACATAGCTTGGTTTGGCTTGTCTTAAGTTAGCTGGCTTAGCTTGTCTTAGTGTAGCTTTGATTTATTTGATTACGTTTGGCTTAGCTTGGTTTTCCATGACTAAATTTGACTTAGCTTAGCTTAGCTTCTCTAGTATTGTTAAGAGATGATTATTAGAATTATATTTATATTGTATATTATATCATATTGACCACGTAGTGGGATAAAGGCTTGTTGTTGTTGTTGTTATTATATGATCTTTAGCATCTTCTTATTTCTTAAGTGTAATATCCAAAATTTCATGACTGACACATGCCATTAAAAAGGATCAAAAAACAAACAACTAAGAGGATGTGACATTCTTTCTATCATCCTTCAAAATGGCAAGACAACATGGAGGAATAATATGCCTATGTAGTTCACTATGACTGACACATGTCATAAAAGGTATTCAATGATGCTAGAGTCTAACTAAATGGGTCATCCTGAGCTTGCTATGCCCTACATACAATCTATTAAAATAAGAGAGGTCAGCAGTCCAACTGGAATATTTTTACCACGGATAAGGCTCTTTGATGCTTAAATCAATGATAGAGTTTGAAGATAAATAAGAGTTTAAATCAATTCAACAATATTTTTCCCCTTGGGATGAAATAATGAGAAGACTAGAGTATTACTTAGCATCCATGAGGGGTAGCATTTGGATGAAAAGCATTTTAATAGTTTAGTATCTTGAAAAAGCAAAATGGATAAACAAATCATGTTGTTTTCGAGATCTGCATCGAACCAAAATGTTACCTACTTGAGGTCATGGCATGGGCATATGTCATGATAGCCAAAATTTCACAAGTGTCATAGAAATGGAGTGTAGATTCTCAGGAGTTGGGCAAAACTGCATTGATTGGCTCAAATTCTTTATGGGGAGTGGAATTGTTTTAAAAGTAATAAATCTTCAAGGCTAAAAATTGACTCTGAATGAAAAGTCCAGCGCTTTCTTCTTTTCCGTGAGAGACTAAGTACCCTCTAAAGTCTTCTTGATAATTATATGCTGATATTATTTTGTTAATGAAATTACAAGCATATTATGAGGCTGGCATGCATTAATGCGATAATGGATTTAGAAAACAAAGCAACATGATGTAAGAGATATAAAGTTATTAAAAAAGTGTAGTAAATATGCCTAAGAAGTATGCTAGCCACCAAATTGTATGAAGTGCTATAGGCAACAAGCCATTTAAGAAGTGAGCAACCAAGTCGCCAAATGAGGTGCAAGAAACAACACTAATTGGGGAGAAAGCATCAAACATGCATAAGGAGTTGGAATCCAAAACACAATTAACAGTGTAGTTGATAACATAAGCTAATACACAAGTTTCAAACTTATATGAAGAGATGTAAAAGATAAAATCATACCATCAATGGCCTTTAAAGGCAGACGATAGAGTACGTTAGAGCACATGTTATTATAGTGAACTTGTACTAGGTGTAGTCGACACACCACCATCAATTCTAGTAGAGTTTAGATAGATGGAACCTATTAAGAACAATATTATATCCAATATATCCAACAAAGAATCAATAAAACATGCGCTCAACAAGTCAAAATTTTGTCTTTGGGAAGACCCTTTAGTATTCAAGTCAGTATTTGAGTTAAGCTGACAAGAACTAAAAATCAAGAGAAATTTCCCTTTGGGATGAGAGAGTGAGGAGAGGAGAGCCTCACTTTATCCTTTTGAAGGATATTTATAGGCATTGAGTGAAGGGCATTTCAGTGCCTTGACCAAGCATATGATGGGTAGATAAGCCCTGCTGGCTCTACTATACCAAATAAAAATGCCCTTTAATTAAGAAGAGATTTTTATCCTCTAGTTGATACAAGAGTGGAGAATTGAGGCCACATCACCCTCAAATTCATGTTGGATTGACATGCCTTTAGTGATGATGGATGATTGTAGTGTTCCTAAGGCCTAAAATTATTTTTTATACAGATCTGAATTGATCAATTGGATAATGTTGATGATTTTAAGATTGGATGGTGATCTAAATTGGATGGCTAAACTTACAATGGAACCCCAAGATTAGTGACATCTCAAGGCTATGGCGATCAACAAATTTTGAAGTGAACCAATGACATAGGAACTAGGAACACCATTTTGCATGAGTCTTGTTGCATGAAGATCATTAGAATATGAGCATTTGCAATTTTGATCAACAACAATTCACATACCTCCTGCACTTATGAACATGGAGGGCCAAAAAATAACTTTGGTTCCTACAGACTATCAACATAAGACAAATAAATTCAGTAGAAAAGGCCAGGTCAACATCGATAAAAAAAATTAACAAAAAGGCCATACACATTGATATAGCATACTAACTAAAACAATACAAATATCCAAAAATTCTTTCTCAAGGACCCCATCAGTGCCTCGTTAGAAGAACTACATGGTTAAATCCCTGATGTTGTTTAACAATTTATTGGTGTGAAAACAATTACCACAGCTATGCTAAAGCAACCTCAACTACCATGTTAAACAATTTACAGGTGATTAGATAAGGTGACAAATAATAAATATGCACAACAAGATATCCAAAGTAAGCATATTTCCCTTGCCTGCAAAAATGAAATATGGTTTTCTTCGGTACCCAGCCATTGGAAGAACATCAGTTAGAAGACCCCAAATAGGCTTTACAATCCATGGAATTGATATGATTCCCTGATAAAACTGTGCTGCTGAAGGCTGCACCTTCTGCACATCCTTCCAGTAGTATTCAATGGCAACCTTCCATGTTCCACCTCCAAATCCCTGGCTGATTCCATACACTACAATGACCCCAAAAACAAAACTCCAATGCGTCTCCTTTGAAAGAACTTTAAACCAACTCAGTGGTGATAGAAGATAAGCAGTCTGCTGACCCTTCGAATCTCTAACACCTAGAAATTCATGCCCATAAGATCCATCCTCCTTTAGCGCTCCATCAATGAACACAATTGGTTCCTTTTCATCCTCTGTGACGTGTTCAGATGAAGAAATTTGAGAAGGTATAAGGGATTCCATTAGAAAGCTCGAATACAAGCGTTGACTGACTCTTATTTGGTGATAGGAAAAGGCAGATTTCCAACTGGTTTCTTCTGTTGCAGAAAGGAAGGATTTTTAACAGAGATGGCTTAACCAGTTTCCTTGAATTTGCGCAAAGAAGATGACAGCAACAAGAAAAGAAGGCATTTGCGAGAATTGGTTAACCTTCAAAGAAAGGAGTTTGTAGATCTGTGGAGTGCTGCCCTTGCGAAGAAACTGAAACAATGAAATGGATCTACCGTTTTTGTCTTCGAAACACTAAAAAAATATGCTTTTTTTGTTCGAAGAAAGGGAGGATTTTAAGCGGACACTAGTCGAGATTCACAAGGAACTGACTGTAAAATTTCCCTGAAATCCGTAAGAAATAGGAAAACAAATTCTGAAAAAAGAGACAAAATCAACCAAGGAAAACAGTGGCAAAAACAGATGAAAATGGTGCCGTATCTGTAGTGAATGCACAGTTGACCAAAAATTTTAAAAATCTGGGGAAACGATTCCTAACTCTAGCTGGTTTCCAAAATGAAGAGAGTTGGCGAGGAGGGATAAAGTAGGGGTCTGAAACCTCAACCAGTGAGGTTGACCAAAAATAGTTTACTGACCCAACAGCCCTTGTTGACACGTGACATGATAGGATTGGCTTGTTGTACTTACCAAGCGTGTGCGGAAAGCAAGTCTAGCGATGAAAGGGGTAAATAAGCATATTGAATAGTATATATATATATATATATATATAAAGTTGAATCTTAATTAAAAATTAGTGAATAATATGTGTGCTTTAAATTTATATTATTTAATTTTCTAAAAAGCACCAACTTGCTCCTTTAAATATTAAGCATAATTAACAAAAAATAAATAAAAAAAATAAAAAGATAATATTAAACTACATTATCCCATTGATTTTCTAAACTTATTCTTGGGAAAAAAAACATATAAAGTAATAAAAACATGTATATAGTATGTGCTAATAAAATTGCATAATAATATTAAATCATTTTCAACTAAATTATCCTGCACTCGAGATACTTTATCATAAAATAGTCAAACAAACTTATCAAAGACTTATCGTGAATTATGTCATCTAAAACAAATTTTATAGACCCAAAGTAAAAGATAAAATTAAAAATTCTAGAGATAGATGTATTACTTGATAGATTCAAAAGCATATAAGACTTATTCTTCTTACACCAAAAGGAGATGAGAGGAAAATAATAATTTGACAAACTTAGCTTATAATCATATTTGGATTAGGATAATCAGTAAATATCTTGAGCACTATTAAACTACCACCTAAGTGAGGTTAAAAATTATAATGCTTGTCAGATATAAATGAAATATATCAAATAGGATATGAATTATGCAATTTGTCTCCTTAATGTCAGCCTTTTAACTAATATACAAAATAATCTAGCCATGTCATGATAAACAATTATTAATTTTGACTTGCCATTATGAAAAGATGTGTACAAATTAATATGTTTTTTTTATATATATACAAAAAAGTGAGTTTAATTTAAAAGTGATGATATTGAGAGGCAATGCATTCTAATTATAAATAAAATTTTCTTAAATTGAATTTTAATGTTAATTAGCATTTTAGTTAAATTTTGTAAAAAAAATTCTTTTAAGAGCCATATAATGTCATGATCAAATAATCACATATCATTAATAAAAAAATTAAGCAACTACAAGCATATATTTAGATAAACTTTATGTAAGTTATAAGGGAGAAAATCATTGGGTGCAAATGGTTTCTACAAATGCACCCTAGTGAAATAGAAAATATAGATAATTAGCACTACATAAATATAACCCAATTCTAAACGTACATACAACTATAAAATACTAGAAAATGTATGTGAGCATAAGATACAAGCCGCAAGCTTCACTTATGGTCATAGACTCAAGAATCTTCTAGAAATAAGAGTAAAGTCCATGCTTATATCTTAGTCTATTCACACATCATTTAACTACTAAGATTTGTATACAAGCAAAGGAACAAAGGGCACTACACACAAATTTTCTTTAGCCTTGTAGAGTAATTAAGGCATGAAATAAAACCATGCCAAACATCTCATGATGCCTTCATGGGCATTATATTAATAACACCACAAAGAATTGTATTTATAACTTAATACATAAAATTAATAGTCAATATAATGTAGACAATTAAACATGATAATACAACATATCGTAGCAGTATAACATCTTATCTAAAAATATCTAAAGTCATATTTATCATAACACCTAATGTTTGCAAAAAATCAATATAATAAAAAAAAGGTTAGCTATATGATGAAGACAATATCAATAAGATGGATTTTATCTTAAAAATTGAATTATACTAAAGCATACCACCTTCATTAATTAAATTTTAAAAGTACATTTGAAAAACAGTTTTGTTTATAATTTTTAAAAGTAGATTTATAAAAGTTTTAAATAATGTGGACATTGATATGATTTTCAAAGTAAAAGATAGTTCTATGAAGATATCTGATTTTTCAAAAGCATTGTCTCATATATAATTTAGGTGATTCAATTTTTATTTAAAAATTTACAAACTCTAGAGCTTTTGAATCTCTTATCAATTATATGGGATTTTATGATAAAATGATTTTTATCATCAAGCGAATTATCACTAATGATGATAGTTCGTATATCACTGTCGTAGGGTCAATCTTATGTTTAATTGATCTATTGCACTTAGCTAGTTAAAGTGTTGACCCAAACACATGCAAATATATGCAAGTCAATATGAATGCTACATGATTAAGCTTATTAATCATCTAACCAAGCTTGTTTGAATTCTTCGTAAGAGTGTCAATGGATACTTGAAGAAATGAAGACCAATTGGAAGGCTTGGTTTTATGTATTTCATGTCATATTGTGGTATTTTATGTCATATCATAGTAGTTTATGTTGTTGTTACAATTGTTTAAATTATATGTGTAATTATTTTGTAAAAGTGGATTGATAACTCAAAAAAAATGTGCTCCGCCATCTTTGGATGAGATGGGTAGGAGATTGACATATATTCAGCCAGATTTCTCTTAACATCACGTTAGGATTTATTTATATCTGGATTATACTTCCTATGAAGGCAAGCCTCCATTGTTAATTATCCCTCTTACCGTAGCAAGAGAGCGCTCTTGATTAAGATTGAAAGTAGACATATCTATCTGACATGCATTAGTGTCTTAGAGGCATGTGCAACATAGATGACTATTATATGAAATTCATATAGCGAATAAAGTGATTAGGCTTAAACCCCTTTGAAATGCCATTAGAATAAAATTAACATTCTATTTTAATTTAAAGTATATATTAGGGTGAATGATGACATGCCCGATCAAGATCTCATGATTCCGTCAACCCGGGCTATCGCGATCTCTGATCTACTTAGTTAAGAAAGTTATTCTTGACTGAAGAATCCTTGTCAACAATCATGGATTGTATCATCCAATGCGTTCTTATAGACCTGGAGTGATATTTATCTAAAGTGAATAAGGGATCTTAGAGCAAAAAAAGATCGTTGGAAGAGCAAGTGTAGTCCGAGAATGCAGTGAGAGTAGGAGTAGTAGGAGAGAGAAGAAGAAGAAGAACAAAAAAGTGGATTGGACACTTCTACTTATAGCACTATTTCTTGTAATTATTCCCTCTTAATAGTTAGTGCAATGCTTCGGAGCCAAGATCATAACATAGTGGGAAATGTATCGTAGTTTTGATAGCTGGCCCTGAGCAATTATTCTTCTAGAAGGCTAGGGCAATGCTTCAGTGCCATGAACACAATGTTGTGGCACTGTAGCCAGAAGAATAAAATTATTATTATTAATTTAGGTGAACAAAATTACCCCCCAATAAATGTGTCATGTCATTAGGACATGATGCATTCATTGTCTTACTTATCTATAATTGTAGCACACACACACACACACACACACGATATATATATATATATATAAGAAAAATAATTGAACTTTTTGATGTATTACTCCAATAATTTTCACATATTACACAATAATAGAGAGATAGATTACATGAGAAAATTTTAGCTATAATAGTTGGTCTCAATTTCTCTAACAAAAAAAAAAGTTGTATGAGCTCTATAGGCCATAGTAGATTATCTTTCTTGTGCCTCATAGAAATATTGAAGGGTAACCTCTCGAACACTCCAATGAAGAAAGAGTTTGCTTAAGTTTGAATACTTGAGCATTTGCCTATGAGCAATTTTCTTCTATGGCTGTGACAACTTGTCTAATCATATATCTCCTTTCTAGCAAATATTATCTGCTCTAATATAGTTCTCTCAATTCAATAGATATATTAGGGAGTTTCATATGTACTAGAAAGCTTCTTTTATACATGGTAGATCTGTTCCAGCGCTTTAGGCATACTGGATATTAGTTTAATTGAGATTTGACCCATTTGGGTATAATGGAATCTAAATTTAGGTTTTGGATCCAACCCGTTTGGATATGGTGGATCTAATCTAGTCCCTATGGGCACGATAGATCTCAGTTTAATTTAGATCAACCCCTTTTGGGTATGATAGAATCTAAATTTTATATTTGGATCCAGCCTCTTTGGAGATGGTGGATCTGATCCGACCCCTTTGGGCATGATGGATCTTAGTTTAATATAGATCTAACCTCTTTGGTATGATAGAATCTAAATTTAAGTTTTAGATATGATCCCTTTGAATATAGTGGATCTAATCCGTCTCTTTTGGGTGTGATGAATCTTAGTTTAATTTAAATCCTACCCCAATGGGTATGATGGAATCTAAATTTATGTTTTGGATCTGACCCTTTTGGACATGGAGGATTTGATTCGGCCCCTTTGGGCATGATGGATCTTAGTTTAATTTAGATCTAACCCCTATTGGAATAATGAATCTTAGTTTAATTTAGATCTGACCCCTTTGGGCATGATGAAATCTAAAATTTGATTTAACCTTAAATTTCATTAGATAAAATTTCTTCTTTCAAATGCAAAGCATATATATATATATATATATATAATATTTCTACATGTCAGTAAGGGCGCCTCTCTTCAATAAGGAGAGTACTTCTTTTATATTTATGCATAATATCTTCTGAGATATTATCCATTTATATGTGACATAGGTCTGATGCATTTTGCATCAATGAGCTGATGAGTTCTGCCTTCATACATATTTTTGATGATATATGGCCCTTCCCAATTTGGGTCAAATTTTTCACCAATTCGTTGGTGTGGAACTATAGGCCTTCTTCATACCAACATAAGTTTTCCTGCTTTGAAGCTTCTTAGGTGAACCATGAGAACATGAACTCGGGTAATTCTTGCTCTGTATATTTCTAGATTTTATTGAACTTGTAGTCAAATTTCATCTAAGGCTTCAAGCTCTTCATATCATATTTGAATATTTTCTTTCATTAAAAGTTTATTTTGAACTATTATGCTGAGTGAAGGCATTCTACTTTGAGGGGAAGTATTGCTTCTACTCCTAGGACTAAAGAGTATGGTGTTGCTTGTGTAGCAATTTTATAAGTGGTACAATATGCCCATAATACTTCTATTAATTTATCATGTCACTCTCTTTTATTTTTGGAAAGAATTTTCTTTAGTAGCTTAATTAGTATTTTGTTAAATGCTGCTACCAAACTATTAGCTCTTGAATTATATATTGAGTAATATCGTCAATCTATCTTATACTTTTCATTGAAATGATAGATTTTGATATTTTTCAAGGCAGTGCCATTATTGGATATAATCCTTCAAGGTACTCTAAATCTATAGACAACATGGTCTTAGAAGAACTTTATTACATCGTCTACTTTAACTTCTCTTAATGGGATTGCTTCTGCTTATTTTGAGAAATAATCGGTAGAAACTAGAATAAAGTGATGTCCTCTAAATGATGAAGGATCTATTGGACCTATTATATCAGTTACTCGGCTATCAAATGGCCATGATGCTATTATTGGGTGGACGATGTAATATGTCTCTATGTATTTGACATTGATGACATCTTTTAGCATATTCGATGCATTCTTGAACCATGCTAGGCTAGTAATATCCCACTCGTTTAACTTTTCTATTTATTTTAGGGCCAGATTAGTGTGCTCCACATAATCGTTCATGAACTTCAACAATTACTGTCTTGGCTTCGTCTAGTCCCAGGCATTGTGGCCATATTTAGTCAAATGTGTGCCAATATAATGTGTCATTTATAAGAGTGTATTGTAATACTCTTTATAAAATTTGACGAGTCTTTGATTTATCTTTTGGTAGCCACCATCTTTGAGATAGGTGATAAATGGTTCTCATCAGCCATCTTCTATTATCATCGAGACTTCTTGACTTTCTTTAGCTTTAAAGACATCCAAGAGGGTTAACATTAGTGCTAGCCTATTTTGGACTATTATTGTAATTGAATTTCCCTAAGGGTCTGTCATTTATTTAGCTAATTTAACTAATGCGTCAGCTTTGCTATTATCACGATGTGACACCCTTATAATTGTCACTTCAAAAATTTATTTTAGAAGCTCCAAGACATGTTTATGATAAAGCACTAATTTTAGCTTATTTATCTTATAAGTTTCAATTATTTGTGAGATTATAAGTTGGGAATCTTTACAAATATGAAGCTTCTTAATTTTCATATTAATTGCTAGTTCTAGGCCCATAATTAATGCTTCATATTCGACCTCATTGTTAGTTTGAGGCTTAGTAAGACTATAGGAATGTCGTAGTATACTCCCTTGCGGTGTCACGAATATTTGACTGATTCTAACTTATACTATAAGTAAGCTAAGCAATTTAGTTGATTTTAAAGATGAAGCTCCATCCAGATAAAGCTCCCATCATGCTGATCTTTTTTAACTTCAAAAATCTATTCATCAGGCAACTCATTATAAAGTGGAGATTCAACCGGTAAGAGATGAATGGCAAGAAAATCAGCCAAAGGTTGCTCTTTTATAGCCTTTTATGGGACATATGTTTGTTTATCTCACTTTTGCAGTGAGAATTAACCTTTCTCATCTTAGATTTAGAACCTTCTAGACACTTGGATTTCTTTAGTATTAAGATACTTCTACTGATTAAGGAAACACTAAACCTAAGCTTAGAGACTTAGATACATAACCCTAAGCTTAGGATGTACCTTAAGAAAAATAGGTTTAAACTACCCTAAAGCCTTAACCAAGACTCATGCCCATCAACTCACCCAAATTTAAGCTCTGTGATTAGAGCTAAACTAACTTAAACCTATTTAATTAATCTTAATTAAATTTGATTTTCCAATTCAAGCTCCAAGCCAAATTAACCTATACCTAACTTAAGTTAACCCACCACAATCTCATAACTCAATTCAAGCTCATTCAAGTAAACTAAATCCAACTTAATTTTCTCAACCTCTTCAATTATTCATTATAGCATTTTAAGTCATGCTAATACTTGCAATCAAACCAATTGAACTAATGAAAAGCGACCAACCAAAGTTAGCCCATTTGACCTAAAGGGTTCAAAAGAGCCAAAACCTAATTGAACCCAAATCAATTGTGATCAAAGCCACTAATCAACTCTAAATCTATCATTGAACCCCTCTCAATACTTAATTGACACCAACTCAACCCAATTCAACCCAATTGGTTCACTTGACCCAATGAGACCAAAATGATCAATTTGATTCAAACTTCAATCCAACCCAAATTGGATTAAATCAACTCACCCAACCCCTTCCATAATGATTGTTGATTATTTTTGATTACCCAATTATAATAAATTGGGTCAAACCAAGCCAATTTAACTACTTAACCCAAGTTGAACCAATTGACTTAAATGGCTAAATTAGACCAAATCTCATTTCAATCAAAAATGATTGCAACCAGTGCCTCTAATCAATCATATATTGATTATTGAACACCCTACAATCATCAATTGAATCCAATTTGACTAAGCTACCCCAATTGACCTACTTAGCCCAAATTAACCTAAAATGTTTAATTGAACCAAATCATTCTCTAATCTAAATCAATTCAAATCAACTCTTTCAATCAATCACTAATGATCAATCAAACTTAAACCTAACATATGCTCAAGCCAATTTGGCTAATTTGGTCATATTGGTCAACATGACCCATTTGACCTAAATTGAATCATATGAACCAAATCCAAATCTAACTCAATTGAATCAAACCAATTGCACTCACACATTCCAAATGATCAATTAAATTTACCCAAACTCTCACTTTAACCCAATTTGGTCAAAATGATCAATTTAGCCAAGTTAGCTCATTTGACCTACATGAATCAAATTAAGCTAAACCCAACCAAACCAAGCCCAAACCCAACTAAACTTGGCATGACTCATCCTTGGGTCACCATGGGCCTGCCTAAGTTGGCTCAACCCATGGTGAACTAGATTTGAGTGAAACTCATTGAACCAAGCCATTTAACCCCTTTGGGATTGGTTTTCTAACTCTCCACCCCATGTCAGTCACATTTGGCTCTTCTTGAACAAGAGGACCATTGACCTAACCTAACCAAGGTTGTTGGCCCCAGCCTTTGGCCATGAGAGAGTGAGTTCACCCATGGCAAACCTATTGGTCCTCCTATGGGAGGCTATACACCCCAAGCCACACCACTACACTCCTTCAACCTCTCACCCTTAGCCACCTCAGCAGTCCCCTGCCACCTCCAGCCACCTACCCCGGTCGAATGGCAGCCAAAGGCTAAACTAATCTCAACCCTTGGTTTAGCTGGGAAGAGAGTGTACTCATCCTCATGGATTCAAACTCAGAAAACACCTTCTCTAGAGCATTCCACACAGTCTCATACCCTCTTCTATATTTTTCATGTGCTCCACCGCCGGCGAGACCAGCCCCCGATCGAACCTGAATGCTCCATTTTTCCAAGTTTCTAAAATCTCCATCAAACCCAAATTAACTCTTCTCACACCTTCACCTCACTCTGGTGAGCCAAAACAAATCATTCTCTGAGTGATTCGACCACTGAAAGACGTCCCTATATCAACTCTAGCGAGCTTTGTGGCAGCGTTTGGTCCACAAAGCAATCGACGGAGAGGCAACTCATGATTTTCTCAATAGGCTTCATCTCTTTAAGATGAAGCTACCACTATCGACAGATCGCTGGTCTATAGCTCTAGCAAAGTAAAAAATCTAGAAACTATAGTTTCCCTCTATCGACGAGCTTGAATCAAGCGGCAGAAGGCGGGCAGTGTCCGTCTTTGGGCGCTCATGAGATGATGAATCATTGACCATTTATTTCACGTGATTAGAATGGAGGGATGTGATTAATCATGCTAGAAATCTAGATTTAATCCCTTTGAAATCATGGGATTAATCTCTATCACCCAATCTCGTCGATCCGTGATCGGATGACCGGGATGAAGTCATGTCCGATGCCGCTAAGTCAGCTGTCACATTGGATGATTTAAGTAACCAATACCATGATGTCATGTAGAAAGTGCTATCGCATCAGTGTTCGCATGGCACAAACAGTTTAAAAGATTAATTAGGCCTTAAAAATATAATTAAGTTATAAGAACTTCAAAAAATTATAACTAACTGTAAAAAATTAAAAAAACAAATAAACCCATTTTGGAAAGGTTAGATAGAGAAGAATTTATGAAAAATAAAATCTTTGATTTATGTCCAATGAACAATGCTTAATTAAGGTTTGAAGCTTAGGTTAATTACCTTAATTAAAGCTTAATTACTGTTGACCTCACTTTTGGAGTGAGCTCTCAACTTCTCCATCTTAGACATAGGACTCCTCTAGACACTAAGAGTTCCTTAGTCTTAAGACACTTCTAGTGATTAGGTGAACACCTAACCTAACCCTAGAGACTTAGAAGAGTTAGTCATAAGAATAGGTTATGCCTTAAGGATTTAGGAGGACTTGCCTACCCTATAGCTTGAACCCAATCCTTGCTTCCTTCTTTCAAACAAATTCAAATTCAAATCCAAATCCAAATTCAAATCCAAATTCCAAAACCCAAATCATGAATCAATTCCAAATCAAATGATTGAAACCCATGATTGATTTCAAATCCCAAAATCTTCTTAAGCCCTTTGATTTCCTCTTATAAACTTAGCTCAAACCAAATCCAAATCACCCCAAACTCAAATGATTTTCTTACAACCCATTTATATCTTTATTTATATTCACAAATATAAATGAAGTATAAACTCAAATAACCAAAACTAAACCCAAAAATTAAGCCAAAAACTAATTTATACCCTGTCAAGTCAAATCCTTGAACTTAGCCAAATCCTTCTCAAATCAATCCAAACCCTTGGATTTTCTCTTCAAACAATCACTCCTTCAATCACATGCCTAAATATAAACATAAACTACAATCACCAAACCAAAATCAAACTAACTCAAGTCAAACTCATGTTCATCCATTTGACTTGAAATTATCAAATGAACCAAAACCCATTTGATTCCAAATCACTTGTAATTGGATTTATATTTCCATCATAAGTCCATAGGTGAGTTCAACCAAACTTGAATCAAGCCTTTATCAAGCCAATTGACCCATTTAGGCTCACTTGATACAAAGTGCCCTAAATGACCTTTTTGAGCCAAATTCTAATCCAATCTAAATTGGATTAAACTAAGCCTATCTAAGCCTCACATTGTGAGCAACAATCATCTTAGAATGATCAATCACTCAACTTGGGTCAAACCTAGCCTTTGACCAAGTCAACATTTAGCCCAAATTAAACTTAAACTAGCCAAAATTCACTATATGCCAAATTTATTGAAACTATTGACCCAAACCCATTCATAATCAATGATTGAACATGACCAAGACATCAATTGAGCTAAACCAAGCCTAATTGGCTATTTGACCTAAGTTGACCCAAATTGACCTAAAAGTAAAAATGGGTCAAATCTTGATCTAAGCCAAATTGATTGCAACTAATGGATTAAATTCATTCTAAATTGATTATTAAACTTGACCAAAGCTAAAATTGACTAATTAGACCCAATCTAGTCCAATTAACCATGAACCCAACTTGACCTAAAAGGTTAAATCAACTTGAAATCAAATCAAATCAAAATTGATTGAAACTAAAGCTTGTAATACATTTTAAATGATCAACCAAGCCTAAACCAACCCATGACCTAACCTAATTTGGTCAAATGGGTCAAATTGGTCAACTTGACCCATTTGACCCAAATAAACCTAAATAAACTAAATATAAATCTAAACCAAATTGAACCAAACCAATGATACCCATAGGCTCCAAATGATCATTTGAACTTGACCTAACCCATGGATCGACCCAATTTGACCAATTGGTCAACCTAACTAAATTTGACCCAACTTGACCTAATGGGTCAATTTGAGCCAAATCAAGTCAAATGAACTCCAAATCACTTAAAATTTGTCCCAACCCATTTTCAAATCATTTCAAATCTGCCTAAATCAAACTCATAGCCAAATGACCACTTTGCTCTTAGGTCAATGGGTATCCTATGACCAAATTCACTTAGAATTTGGCCATTTATTTCTTAAGGCCACTTGGCATCCTTCTATGGGTCCACATTGGTACCAAGGAAGGTGATCAACATGATCCATGGCCCAAGATAAGGCCAAGCCAATCTCCCCAATCACATTTGAACACTTGGATCACCAAATCCACTCACAAAGCACATGGGCATCCATCTCCCTCACTCCACTACTGAAATGACCCATGTGGGATGTTTTGTAGCTCAAATCGTGCCTCCAGTCCAACCAATTGAGCCAAAATGGCAAATTAGCCTATCACCATTGGATCCAAGGAGGGGGAGATATACCTCCTCTTATTCTCACTCAAATCATAAGTAATCCATTCCTTAGAGCTAAAGAGGTTGAATTGAAGCCTCCCTAAGCTTTTCCAAGCCATTCTTGAGCTCCCATATTTCCCATTTTTGATTTTACTAAAAGCCGAAATAGGGGAGGTAAGCTCAAAATCAAATTCACTCAATTCTCAACCAAAACTAAATTAACTTTGCACACACCACCCTTGGATCTCATCGAGCTCAATCGAATCATTTCCCAAGTCTCCAAGCTAAGGGAAGTACCATTTCGATCAAGGCTGATCACCATTGAAGGGGAGCGTGGTCGACCGAGCAAACTACTTCAAATTAAGGCCAAATTCCTTCAATAGGTCTTCGTCTCTACTAGACGAAGCTACCTCCTCCATTGGAAGTGCCGGTGATAGCTTCTGGCGAGGTAATTACTTGAAATCGTAGCAATACGAAATTTCAGTTGGTCCTTTTTGAAGGAAATTATCATCCCATGCAATCTTGACCATTGGATGTGCATCCCTCCTCCTTCCGAAGGTGTGAGATCATTTTGATCCCAATCTAAGCTTGGGTGAGCTCGAATTGAACGAGGAAAGATGAACGATGTTTGTCTTTCATCACTCGAGAAGGAGAAGGATCATACACTGTCCGTTCCCCATGATTGGAATAGACAGTTGTGATCAGATCACGCTAGATTCCCTTTGATTCCTTTCTAAACTGCGGGATTGATCTCGGTCGTCCGATCTTAAATCGGATGACCAGCATAGAAAGCGCGTCTACCGCCAGCTGACTTAGTCAACGGATGTGATAACTTAAATGACCTATCTCGTCGTGCCACATGAAAAGCATGCCGCATCAGCCGCCACATGGCCCGACAGATTAGGGGTTTAATTAAGCTTAATTAATCTGATTTTAATGGTGAAACTTCCAAAATTGATAACTAATTATAGAAAAATACAAAAAATACAAATAAACACTCATTTTAAAGATAATTCAGAGAAGAATAATATAAAATTAAAATTAATTAATATTAAATAGTGATTTTGACTCAATTTAGGTTTTATTTGAAATGTAATTATGCTAATTACTATCTAATTACTCTAGCAATTAATTCTAAACTTTTTGAGATTGATTAGTGGGATGACCTCTACCTCCCATAATTTTCTTGGAATTTATTGCTTGATTAATTAGGGAAATTGCTTGTTTCATTCTTAATCACTTTCTTAATTAATTAAATGATTAATTAACATGTTAAATAGTGATGAATTCCTTAATTAAACTTGTTAATCATTATAAAATAGTGAATGGATAGAGGGAATGAGATGAGAACCTCTTTTCTAATCTTTTCTCCTAAGTTTATTTCATTTGGATAAACACTTAATCAATTTGCAATTAGTTAATGACTTAATCACTTCATTAAATAGTTTAATTAATTAAATTCAAAACTAAATCATTTCAGAACTCAATCATTCAATGCTTGGGTAGATTCTTAGGTGTTCAATAACCTAAGAGAATTCCAAAGGAAATTATAATCAAATTACATGTATAGGAGGGTTATAAAAGTACTTAATCAAACCCTTTAGCTTAGTTAACCAATAATTATGAGCCAATTGCATTAGGCCCCTTAATTTCTTAGGTGCATTGCTAATTTAATTTCTATGTGGTTGCATATCATATGTTGGCTCATAATTACTTGGATGATTTTGTTAAAGTGGTATAAGTAAGGGATAATTAATGGATTTAATTCATACCTTAACCTAATCAAAATATAAAATCAACCTAATTGTTCTAAATCAAATCCAACCAATTCACACATGGGGGACCGAGTTAGGACTAGCAAACCCTTCTCATATTTCTTAAGTCAAATCAAATTCAAAAATAAAAATCTCCTTAAAGAATTTTGACTCCTTTTAAATGATTTTATTCTATAGGATTGTCCTTAGGAATTAATTAGGGTAGATGACGTCATGTGCTTACATTCCTTTATTTCTTTCTAATCATACTAAATATTATTTGCCATATGAAATCATGCTTTCATTTCTTTTAAAAATTAATTAAAGAAAATGTTTCCTTTTATGTCAAATTGCATGTGTTGGCTAAAATTAAGAATATGGGTGGCTATTATCACTATTAAATCAAAAATTATTTTTTAAAACTTATAAATAAAAAATTATAAATGAAGTGATGCTAGTTATTATATTTATAAGCTTGCATGTGATGATAGTATAAGATGTTTATTATGAAGTTCTCTTTCCTTCTCATAATATGGATTCACATAGGATTTGCAAGTGTATAGTTCATTTGAAAAAGAGCACAACATAATCTTTTGCATGATTCTTTATCCATTTGATTCTTTTTGTAAATTTATATGTATCTAAGAAAAGTGATATATTAGTCTGGACATCCCAGGGCTGCGAAGCTTTAAGTAGCCCCAAGTAGGTCTTGTACCTTACACCCCTAGTGTAGAAAATAATGACGCCATACTCACTTATAACTTTTATACATGTTGATGTGCATTTAGCTAATGGGTAAAAGAATCCATCTTTTCTACATAACAAAAACATGCATTAACAATCAAATTAACAAATGGAATATCCAAATTTTCAGATCACATCTCTTTGCATTCATCATCAAAGTGTGCTAAGATTTGCATTGTACGTATAAGTATGCTTAGGATTATTCATTTGCATGGAATACATGGTGAAAAGAAATGAATGGGTGTGTGTTATGTGATAGTAATCCACTCTAACTAATCTTAAGATACCTTTCTTATTGAATAGG
This sequence comes from Cymbidium sinense, assembly GCA_021442155.1. Lineage (NCBI taxonomy): Eukaryota > Viridiplantae > Streptophyta > Magnoliopsida > Asparagales > Orchidaceae > Cymbidium > Cymbidium sinense. The sequence continues at coordinate 18,318,020 of CM038233.1, read as the reverse complement.
ACTGTTTAGAGTAAATCTAAACTTAGGAGTAATTAAAATACATAATAAATCATTCATTAAAAGAAATTCATTAATGAATCTATGTTATAAATGCTTTAAGGTAGGGATGAAAGAGAGCCCTCCTCTCTTTTCTCCTCTTCACAACATTTAGTCACTAAGTGTAAGTTCATTCAAATCAAATCAAATCACCAATTAAAATTAACAAGTCAACTAAATCACTTAAACTGAAACCACCATCTAAATTGAACATTTCACACTTAGAAAATTTCAAGCTTAAAGTCTAGCTAAGGCAAGCCACACAAGCCTTAAATGGCACACACATTAGGCTAAGTCATCACTTCTAGCTCTATGTTAGGGCGATGCATGGTTTGATGTATGATTTTATTTTGCGATGTAATATTTTAGACTGGATGTCAGGGTGTATGTGCGTAGACTGGATGAAGGGCGATCTTAGCCTAATCATGTCTTCTGTAGATGATTGTGTTTAAGGGGCATTGTAATAAAAATATAAATATTTTTACTGTGCAGGTTGCTTATACCCCTAAGCATAGTCCAAATTAGGATAGGTGGGCTTGGTTACCTATGTGTGATGTACAAAGTCCAAATTATTCCTATAACTACTTGGGTTGTATAGTATGTTTAGCTAACATTTATTTTTTTAGGTGTAGCTAGATTTACTTTCTTTCATTTTGATGTAATTTTTACATTAAGATTAGGATAAGTGTTATGGGGACTAAGGTGAACATTAGCTATAAGATCATGTCTTATGCACCATGTGAGGCCTTGGAGCAAACTATATCCCAAGTCAAACCAGAAGAAAGAAAAGAAGTGGTGTAAACCAAGATGAAGGAATGAAGGACAAGGAGTGAAGAATGGAGGATGAAGAATGAAGACCCCCATAACACTTGTCATTTCATAATTGTAATTATTCATTTATAATCTGATTTGTATAAGGGTAGAGCTTGGCTGTCCAATTTCCTTTTTCAGATTGCGGTGGAACCCGACCACATCGGCCTTTTATTCTTTTGTGCTAATTTTATAAAATTGATGTTATGTTTATGATTGTACAATTAGGATGATATGATTTTCCTAGTTTCTTAATTGTTTGATGGTTGTTGAATGGCTTGGATGTGATTAGGCTCTTAGGCAAAAATAAATTTTCTATTCAATTAATCAACTCAAAATTAAACTACACAATTCATAGCTTCACCTAAAGCCTAGGACATAAAATAATATAATAAAAGATTTAACATCTCCTTAGCTGGATGTTGTATGTCTCATATCATGCATAAATCATATTATCTCATTCTTGCCAATGGAGGGCTTTCACCTTTGCCAGAGAAAAATGGCATGACCTTTCATAGCCATGGTGGAAACACACCTTCTTTCTGATTTTGGCCCATAATCAATTTGTTCATGCATTAGGCATATAAAATCCCATAGCTTGTGTCAAATAAAAATGTCCAAAAATCAAAATAAAACTTGACAAAATTTTCATTAGATTATGTCATGAATTTATGCCCCTCATGATCTAGACTCTTAGGGAGTGAGTTTAAGGACTTAATCTCATTTCTAAATAAACAACAGCTTAGCCATCTTGCAAAGCATAAGACTTGCCTTCATTTATTTAAAAATGATAGGAGTAGTTAGTTGGTTGCCACTCCAAGTGGGTATAAGTCCAACAGTTGGGTGATTTATTCTCTCTTGTGGAGGTAAACCATATACCCATTTTCACCTTAGATTTAAGTCATGCTTTGGCCCTCACCAAAGCTCCCTAGATTTAGGATCTGAGGTTGTTATTTTCTTTATGGGCTACAAGCATAAATCCTCACCTCTTAGGCATTTCTATAATCTTGTATTGTGGAATTATAAGCCCTAGATTTCTAATAAAAATTCAACTCAAACATATAATTCTCCTCAATTTCAAAAATATAAAGCCCAACCATAGGATAGTTTAGGATGCTCACTAGGTTTCCTCGTATCATGAGCATCCCCTACTCATCTTCATTTTATTTCAATAATAACTCCCTCCTTTTGCTCAATCCTAGTTGATTATCTAAAAATAATCAATTGATTGATAATCCTATTTTTGAAATCTTTGAAGACAATGATCATTTATGTTAATTAAGAGTATTCCTAAGGAATCTCATTTTGTAGGATGCAATTAACTATGGAGGCTTGCCTCCATAGGGAACTTAATGAACTCGACTTAAAATAAACCCTGCTTTACTTTTTCATTTAAAGTAGGAAAAAGATCTCTGGTACATTCAAAGACTCATTGGCTTTAGGAGTCCTCATTAGGTGATTAGGTCTATTGTAGGATGGTCACTTCCGTCTCTTGAGATAGTACATCATTCCTCAATGTCATACCTAATCATCCTATTGAGTACATCTGCGGATCTATGTGGTGTCCCACTTCTCCAAAAATAAAATAATACACCACGAATTTTTCTAGCGACTCTGTTGGGGAGTGTTTCTCTCTATATCTTTGATAAATGATCGTTGTCTCAAAATATCGATAGTGGACTTGTATTTCATATGAGTCTAAGACTATCCCTCTTTTCCATTGGCACTTAGCTCATTTTATTCTTAAACTAAGCTAGCTAATATCCTTTAGGTTTAGGACCTCACTCCATGTAGGTCTTAAAACTCCTGTTAAGTTCCCCAATAGGTGAAAATAAAATTTAACCAAAAGAGATGACTAAAAATCTTGTTGAACCTCCTTACCATCTCTATGGTAAGGTAAGGTTCATTTCACAAAATGAGAAAAATAAATCCTTTATAAAAATATCACTTTTGAAAAGCACTTTCCCAAAGTTGACATAATAAAATACTTGCAAAATTTTTCACAAAATATATATAACTCAACCCCATCTAACAATCCTCAGGATTATTACATGTAGGTTCTTTTCAAAACCAAAATCAAAATAATCTTTCAAAAAGCACATATTTAAAAATGAACATCTTCAAATTTATTGAATGAAGGTTTCATTTTCAAATAAAATTATTTCATAAAATTGAAACTCCACTTAATATATCTCACATATGTTGAAGTTGGAGTTTCTTCCTTTTCAAAAAAGCACATATTTAATCAAAATCCTCATTCAATGTACCCAAATTTATTGAATGAAGGTTTCATTTCCAAATGAAATCATATAATAAGGTTGAAACCCCATGTGGTGTTTATTTTTGGGATGTGGGACACCACACAGATCTTAGGGGGTACTTATTGATGTGATCGGGTACAACATTAAAGAATGATGTACTATCTCAAAAGATAGAAATCACCACCTATAATGGACCTAATCACCTAATAAAGACTCTTAAAGCATGATGGGTCTTCAAATATACCAGAGATCTTTCTCCTACTTTACATGGAAAAGTAAAGTAGGGTTTATTTTAAGCCGGGTTCGTTAAGTTCCCTATGGAGGCAAGCCCCCATAGTTAATTACATCCTAAAGAATGAGAATTTTTTAAGAATACTCTCGATTAAAGTAGACAATTAGGGTCTCCAAAGACTTCAAGGTTAAGACTATCAAAGGATTGGCTATTTTAGAAAAATCAAATGGCATAGATCAAGGAGAAGACTTATTTTTGGAATCCAAAGAGAGAAAGTAGAAAATGCTCATGATACTAGGAAGCCTAGTGAGCATTCCAATCTATCTTATAATTGGGCTTTATATTTTTAAAATTTAACAGAGTTAATTATTTGAGTTGACATTTTATTAGATTACTAGGGCTTATAATTCTGCAACATAAGATTATGGAAATGCCTAAAAGGTGAGGATTTATGCTTGTAGCCTGCAAAGGAAAATAAAAATCTCAGATCTTAAATCTAGGGAGCTTTGGCGAGGGTCGAAGCATGACTTAAATCTAAGGAGAAAATGGGTATATGGTTTACCTCCACAAGAGAGAGTAAACCACCTGACTGCTGGACTTATTACCACTTGGAGTGGCAGCCAGTTAACTCCTCCTACGCTTTAAATCCATGTAGACAAGTCTTATGCTTTATAAAATGGCTAGGTTGTTATTTATTTAGAAATGAGACTAAGTCCTTAAACTCACTCCCTAAGAGACTAGAGTATGAGTGGTATGAATCCATGACTTAATCTAATACAAATTTTATCAAATTTATTTGATTCTTTTGGACTTTTTGTTTTGACATAGGCTATGGGATTTTATATGCCTAAATGCATGAGAATTTGATTAAATAGAGAAAGGGGTGTTCTTCCACCAAAGGCTCTCATAAGTTAAGCCTTCATTCTCTGGCAAAGATGAAAGTCCCCTCTTAACAAGAGTGAAATAATATGACATGCATGATATTATACATTCATCCATCCAGTGAAGGAGTTACTAAAAATTTTATTATCTTGATTTAATTTCTAGGCTTTTATGTGAGGTTATGAGTTATTTTAAAATTTTAGTTATGATTTGTTAGTGGGATAGAAAATTTAATTTTATTCTAAGAGCCTACTGCATCCATGCCACACATTCAAGCATCAATCATAAAGAAACTATGAAAAGTATGTTGTTCTAATGTGCAATTTAAACATAACTTCAAATAATTTTATAGACTATAGTAAAAGAATAAAAAGGCCAGTGCGGCCGGGTTCCATCGTACACCCCGAAAAGAGAAAAAAAGATTGGTAGCTACTTATACTTTGGATTACAAAAATAATACATTCTATGGGGTCTTCTTTTCTTCATTTCTTTCTTCTTCTTTGATTTGATTTGCTCTAAGGGCATCAGGGCCCAGGACTAAGCCTTCTGGCCACTACTCATCCTAATCTCCCATAATACTAATCCTAATTCATAATACAAAATTACATCAAAAATAGGAAAAGTAAATCTACTGAAAATAAATGTTAGCTAAACACACCATACAACCCAAGCGGTTATATGAATAATTTTGACTTAGCACCCCACACATGGGTAACCAAGCCCACCTATCCTAAAAGTGATTTATGCTTAGGGGCTAAGCAACCTGCATAGCAAACACCTTTATAGTTTTATTACAGCGGCCCCTTAAGCACAACCACCTGCAAAAAATATGATTAGGCTAATAACAGCCTAACATCCAGTCTACAAAACATACATCCTAACATCCAGTCTAAAATATTATATCATAAAATAAAACACAACATCATACATACAACACCCTAACTTAGCACTAGAAGTGGTGACTTAGTATTCTAATGTGTGTGTTTAAGGCTTGTGTGGCAAGACTTTACTAAGCTTCTTTAGTTTAAGTTTCAATTTGGAGTTTGATTTTGTTTAAATTTTACCTTAGGGTGATTTCAATTTAAATGATTTAAGGATTTATTTTTATTTTTATTTCACTTTTATTTGGTTAAAATGATGTTTAGGTTTTCAAGAATGAAGAGTAGAATGAGTTCCACTTGTAGATGGAACTCACCCTGTCTACATCCTAATTCTAAAGAATCTAAGATCCTTAAGTATCTTAATTATTATTGAATTTGTGTAATTTATTCAATTTGATTTATTTGATTTGATTTAGAGCTTAAAATTTGAGTTGGCTTAAGTATTTGATTGATTGATTTTTGGATTAGATGTTTTAGCTTAATTTCATCTTGATAATTCCATATCCTTAATATCTAATGAAGTTTAAGTTTGTTTAAATTCATGTGTTTTTGATTGATTAATTTTAGATTAAATGTCTTTGGTTTAGTTAAATCTTGATAATTCAATATCCTTTTGAATTAATATTTAATTCTTTTCTTTGATTATGGTTATGTGACTTAATTTCATGCTTATTTGATTGTGGTTCATTTATTTATAGTTTGATCAGATTAGATTAATTAAAATTTTATTTTGATTTTAATTGAGTTTGATTCTTTGTAATTAGGATTTTATTTTTAATCACATCCATCATCCATCATTTGTTTGATTTTCACTTGGATAGTTAATTAATTATCTTATTTAAGTAGGTTGAATGAGATTTGATTTGATTACATATTAAATTGATGAGAGTCTTTCTTAATTTAATTTAATTTGATTTAATTTTATTTGATTAGCTTTATTAGTCTGCTTAGGTTCAATGTGATTATATGATTAGTTTAATTAAGAAGTGTATTTATGTTAATTATAAAGATTTGTTTAATTTTCAATTTGATTTCATATTTGTTTAGTTAATGAATAATTAATGACTAATAATTTATGTTTAATTTAGGTTTTGATTATTTTAATTACATTCATGTTTGATTAAGTTTAAGTTTAATATGATTAATTTGATTAACTTAATTAGTTTGTTTAAGAGGTGTGATTAATTATTAAATTAAGTAAAGATTTGTTTAAATTTTTTTTAAAAATTTAATTTCATATTTATTTAGGTTAATGATGTAATTAATGATTTAATGATTTAAGTTTAAATTAAGAATTGATTGGTTTTTAATTGCATTTATGTTTGATTAAGTTTAAGTTTAATATGATTAATTTAATTGACTTTAATTAGTTTCCTTAAGATGTGTGATCAAATTAATTAGTAGAATAATTAAGTGTTTAATTTGAATTAATTTTAATCTTATTTATAAAGTTAATTTGGTTTATTAAGATGGTGGATTAATTTATTAAGTTTGCATTAATTAGATGTTTGATTAATTAAGTTTGATTAAGGGTAATTAGTTTAATTAAAGGGTGTGTTTAAGTTAATTATTAAATTAAATAAAAATTTATTTAATTTTTAATGATGTAATTAATGACTTAATGATTTAGGTTTAATTTAGGTTATGATTAGTATTTAATTGCATCTTAATTATGTTTGATTAAGCTTATGTTTAATATGTTTAATTTGATTAACTTAATTATTTTACTTGAGGGGTGTGATTATTAAATTTAATTAGGGGTTTAATTTAAGCTAAATTTTAGAGTTAGCTTTGATGTAACTTATTTAAATTAATTTGACTAATTAAGATGATGGATTAATTTATTAGGTTTGCATTGATTAGATGTTTGATTAATTAAGTTTGATTAAGGGTAATTAAAATTTTAAATTATTAAATTAATTAAGGGTTTGTTTAATTAGAGATTAATGGCTTAATTTCCCACATGTAAGTGATTTGATTTAATTAAGTGTTTTCCTTAAGTTTGATTTGATTAAAGGATTATTGTTATTACCAACATTATTATTAAGTGAATTAATTGTTTATTTCATTTCAATTAGGTTTGATTATTTATGATTAGAGTTTTATTTGTTTTGAATCATTTATTATGTTTATTTGATTTCATTAACATGTTTGATTTATTTATTAGGTTGAAATATTTAATGGTTAATTAATTATCTTATTCTAAATGGATGTGATTTAATCATATGTTAATTAAATTTACTTTAATTTTATTTGGTTTAATGCGATTAGTATCAAATGATTAAAGTTTCCTAAATTTGTTGAATTTTGAGTTTGATTTAAGATTTAATCATTTAATTGAATTTTATTAACTTAAATAGATTTAATCATATTTAATTTAATTTCCTCTAAAGATGATATTTTTTTGATTTCAAGTTAGATTAATGATTGCTTAAGTGCTATTTTATTTTTTTATTTTTTATTTGATATTTAACTTATTTTTAGATTATGTTTTAATTAACTCCTTAATTGATTAAACTCCACTCTTAAGTGTTTATTTGGGGTTCATTAGGATTTAGAAGATCACATTATTTTCATAAGAGTCCTAGATGTCAATTGAAGTGATTTAAGCCATTTTGAAGATTTCTATAAGTTTTTGAATTTTTATTTGATTTATTTTATTAAAATGGACAATCTGAATTTCAAAATTTAATTTCTCCCAATCTAGAAGTCTTTTTTCACATAATATTTATATAGTGGGTGTGCTTTTACTTTAATTTCAATCTCTGAAAATTTCAACTTAATCTGATATATATTTTTTTGGCTTAATTAATAAAATTTGAATTTTACTAAAACTTAAATTAAACTCAAAATATTCAGTAAACTTTAGGGATTTTGGGTTTATTAGATTCATCTCAGAAAGACGAATCCAACAATCTCTTGTTTGCAATTGTAAGCTAAATATTTTATTTTTTTATGAATTTTTGAAGTTTCATGTGCTTTAGATAATTCTTTTTATAAAAGGAAATATGCACGACATTGACGTCAGCCGTTGGGCGGGAAGGGAAAACGACCCGCGGCTCATTCTGGGCCGTTCGATCGTCGATTGGACGATCTGGATCAGATCGTATGATCCAAAGGCCAGGGTCACATGATTGACGTGCGATCTGAGCCGTTCGATCGCCTGAACCACGCGAACGGACGGTCCAAATCACATCAGGTGATCCGAAGGCCTAGATCGCACGATCCACATGCGATCTGAGCCGTCCGATCCTGCGAACTGTGGGATTGGACAGCGGCTGTAGCCCGTCGGCGATGAACAGTGTTTTCAGGCTTTTTAAAGGAAAAAATGAGGATTTTAAAGCCAAAACTTATCCAAATGGACCTATTTTTACGTCGATTCGCACAGAAAAAATTCTATTTTCTAATTAGGATGATGTGGGAATATCTAAGAAAAATTCATAAAATCTTAATAAAATTAACACAAAATGCACAAAATTTAAGGTCGGCTATGGTTTGGCAAAATTTACTTCACCAGTGATAGTTTCCAATGGAGGTGAAGATCCGAGCAAACTCTTAGGTATGTGAGGAAGTTTTGGAGTGATCTTTATCCCTTGCCTCCCTTCAGAATGTCACATTCTTTGATGTCTACTGTCACTTCACTGGAATAGCAATTATTTATATTTTTGAGCTCAAAAATAGCTCAAAGAGGTGGGAGATGGGTTCCTTTTTTACTTTGGGGAGCTTTTGGGGGCTGAATTATGGTGGGAGGAAGAGATCTAAAGCCTCATCTCCCCCTCCTTTTATAATGGCCAAAAATCCAATAATTTTTTGAATTTTTTGGCTCTAAATTGATTGTCATCTTACTTGAGGTGGCTAGGGTGGATGATAGATTGATTAAAAACTTTGGATTTTTGCTTCAAATTCCTCTCTTATTGCCATATGATCAGTCCTATTCAATGCAAATGTTGGGGAGGAGTTAAGTGCATGTGATAAGGGAGAATTAAATGAGGTTGAGTGGAATCCTATGTTGGGGAGGAACCATGAGAGATTTAAATGAGTTGGGATAGTTTTGGACTGATCCCAAATGAGTTTGGGTCAGGTTTGATCAGCCCCCAATGGGTCTTGGCTTGGTTTTAAGGGATTTAGCCTAATTTGGGTCATATGGGTCATATTGGGTCAAATTGAACCATTTGACCAAAATTGGCCAAATTAGCTTGGGTTATGAGTTGATTCATATTCAATTGGCTAGTTGAAGATGAATGTGGTCTTTGGTTTGAATTAATTTGGATTTAATTTGATTTAGGCCAAATTGACCCTTTAGGCCAATTTGGAGTTAGTCAAGTTGACCAATTGGGCTCGATTGATCAAATTGGGTTTAATTATGGCTTTGGTCAAGTTCAATAATCAATTTGGAATGAACTTTAGTCATTGGTTGCAATCAATTTGGGTTAGATCATGATTTGACTCGATTTGGTCATTTAGGCCAATTTGGGTCAATTTGGATCAAATGGCCAATTGGGCTTGGTTTGGCCCAATTGATTGTAATTGATCATCCTAGGGTGATCAATAATCATGGTAGAAGGTTTTGATTTTGGTTCAATCCAATTTGGGTTGGATTGGAAGTTGGCTCAAATGGGTCCTTTAGGTCACTTTGGGTCAAGTGGACCTAAGTGGATCAATTGGTTTGGTTTTGGTTTGATTCGAGTTTATTTGAACTTATATATGAGCCCTAGATTGAAATATAAATTCAATGGCAATCAATTTGGAGTCAAATGGGTTTTGGCTCAATTGAAAGTTTTAAGTCAAAAGGGCTAAGTTAGGCTTGAATTTGGGTCAATTTGAATTTGGTTTGATGATTGCAGGTTTTATTTATATTTGGATAAATGATCAAATGAATGATTGATTCAAGAGAAAATCCATTAGTTTTGACTTGATTTGGATATAATTTGGCTAAGTCTTTAAAGGGCTTAGATTTAGTTTGGATATTATTTTCGATATAGTTTTGGTCATTTGAATTCAGATTTCATTTATATTTGTGAATATAAATGAAGTAATAATTAATTTATAAAGAGATCAAATGAGTTTTGATTTGGTCTAAGGGAGTTTTGGCTAAGCTTATGAATGTGGTTCATATGGCTTAGGAAGGGTCTTAGGATTTGAGTTTGATTTTGGGTTTCAATCATTTGGAGTCAAATTTTGAAATTAGATTTGAAATTTGAATTTAAATTTGAATTTGATATTTAGTTTGAGAATTGAGATAGGATTTGATTTGAGAAAGTGTATCTAGATTGGATTTAGGCTATATGATAGGTAATTTCCTTAAGCCCTATGCATACCAATCATCAACACTTTAAGTCTCTAGGTTAAGTGTTCACCTAATCACTAGAAGTGTCATATGACTAAGGAGTTCTTAGTGTCTAGAAGAGTCCTAAGTCTAAGAAGAGAATGTTAAGAGCTCACTCCAAAAGTGAGGTTAACACCCCACTCAATATATCTTATATATGTTGAAGTTGGAGTTTCTTTCCTCTTTCCAAAAAGAACAAATTTGAAAATAAGAATCTTCATTTAACACATCCAAATTTATTGAATGGAGATTTCATTTTCAAATAAAATCACACCATTTGGAACCCCACTTAATATTTCTCACATATGTTGAAGTTGGAGTTTCTTTCTTTTCAAAAAGCATATATTTGGATATCGAAATCCTCACTCAATATACCAAAATTTATTGAATAAAGGTTTCATTTTCAAATAAAATCATATCATCAGATTGAAACTCCACTCAATATATTCCATATATATATATATTAGAGTTGAAGTTTCTTTCCTCTTTTCAAAAAGCACAAATTTGAAAATAAGCATCTTCATTCAGCATAACCAAATTTATTGAATGGAGCTTTCATTTTCAAATAAAATCACACCATTTAAAACTCCACTCAACACATTCCACATGTGTTAAGTTGAAATTTTCTTCTTTTCATAAAAAGCAATAATCACACACAAAAATTTCATCTTTGAAAAATAAAATATGATTGACTTCCATTTTATATACCCAAATTTGTTAAATGGAAATCTCCTTTACAAAAGTGACAAAAAAATCAAACACATTTGGACTTTATTTAGCATACACAAATTTACTAAATAAAGATCCCATTTTCAAAATCAAAATAAAAAAAATCACACATTTGAACTTTATTTAACATACACAAATTGGCTAAATAAATATCCCATTTTTAAAATCAAAATAAAAATCACACATTTTGACTTTATTTAGCATACACAAATTTTTTAAGTAAAGATCCCATTTTCAAAATCAAAACTTAAAATCAAAGACGTTTGTGCTTTATTTAGCATACACAAATTTGCTAAGTAAAGGTCCCATTTTCAAAATCAAAATAAAAATTAGAGTCGATCTTTATTTAACATACACAAATTTGCTAAATAAAGATTCAATTTCTAAATTCACACATGATACACATCATGGGCAAACAAGCTAAAAGAAAATTATTTTCAAATATCTCATTTAGCATTCCCAAATTTGCTAAATGAGTAATCCTAAAAAAAAATCAATTAAACCTCTATTTATCATACTCAAAATTATTAAATAAAGGGTCCCCAACCATAAAATCAAATTTAAATATGAACCAATGGAAGCATCAAAAGTCTCTCCAAAATATTTGAACCCATTCAACATACACAAAATTGTTGAATGTGGATTCTAAACTCAAATGAACTCAAAATCTCTCCTTTAATTTATTCAAATTCTCTCCTAAAATCAATGAGTCCCGGTTAACATATTCAAATTGTTAAGTGTGGGTTCAAACTCTAACTCAAATTTAAAAAGTTAGTAGAATACCAAGGTAGAAAATCTGATTTGAGTTTATTTTCAATAATTGTAGAGTTCTAGTTCAGTTTTAACTTAGTCCAGTCAGCTTTTCTTAGTACAATACAATATAGATGGATTCCTAGAAGTATGTGTTCACCTTCCCCTTTGGGATTGATTTAGCCTTTGATCAGGCCAGCCTCCCCCAAACTAATTTTGCTAACTTAATAGATTTTGGCTAAGGATTTATGGGGGTCAGGATTACTTATGAGGGGGCAACCCTCACCACTGTCAACAAGGATGTGGTAGCTAGGCAAAAGCCAATCATTCATATTGAGATGCCCTCGGATTCTAAATTTCCCTCCCTAAAGAGGAAGGTAGTAGAAGTTCCCATAGCAGCTATAGTTCCAGTGCCCATACAGTCAGTTGTTCCCATCATTACCCTAGTGCAGGCTAGTACCCCCTCATTGGCCTCCTCTAAGGGGAAGGCTAGCCTAACTTAGGTGATAGTCTCCCCTACCTTTGAGGTAGGGTCTAGCTCCTGTACTACTCCACCTAATCAAACCCAGCATTGCAATAGGAGCTACAAGATCAAGTGACACCATGTGCGTATTGCCAAGGGGATGGAGACATTATCTCACATTGCAGAAGAAGGGTCACCAGGGTGGTTTCTCTTTTGCTTACTCAGAACAAGTTCCATCTCCTTTTCGGTTCTGAAGGAGAGGAAGATGCCAGGAGGATTACAATATCACCTTCACCTGCAATTCATTATGAGACGCTTATCAGAGATAGGAGAAGGTCATATGCTAGCCTCAGGACAATTTTGTGCAAAGTTGGCAGGGCTTATGGACGGTCAGATTCTAATGCCCAGTTTTATCTAAGATCTGTTATTCCTTGCAGCATGGGCGAGTAGATTCATCAGGAGAGTGTTAGTGAGGCCTGAGTATCAGTTCACATTACTAGCAGAGAGAGGCAAAGATATACTGTGCAGCCTAGATTTCCGACGACACTCTACCTCGCCATATGATAGTATTGTGTTGACTAGTACCACCCATCATAAGAGGAGAGCCCCCCTACAAAGGGAGTCGGTGTTGTCTCCATCACACTACTATACTTCACATTTTCCATCGTCAGTGCAGTTCCATCTTCTACAGTTCCACCCAAAGCCATGAGAGCAGCATCAGGGGAGAAGAAAGCCCCATTGGTGATCTGGCTACAGCCAAGGGATCCCGCTTCATCTATGCCATCGACTGAGGTGAGGGTGAGTGCTCCTGCTCGACCTCCCACTTTAGTTATAGTGAAGAGGGAGTGGTGACATCTAGTAACCATCACTATCATCAGAGGAGAAGGAGAAAGTTCTATTATTCACATGGCGATAGATTCCCCTAGGGGCAGCACTCCACCCATAGCAGTTGTCAATCATGAGCATGTGTCCTCCAGTGAGCGTAGCCCTCACAGGGTTAACACTCCAGTAGTAGGGGAGGTCAGGTGTATCTCCATTCATGAGCATGATCCCACCACCAGTCAGCCGCGAGCATTTGTTCTTGCACAGTTGGACCGCTCATTGGATGATATCTTGGCATAGTATTTTACTAAAAAGAAAGAGGAGAAGGTTAGCTTCAACCCTAATGAGGATGATTTGTTGAAAGACTCGGTAGAGCTACATATGGTTGATGCTAGAAATTCTCTTCTTCGAGATCACCAGAGTTCAGAAGGTGTTGCGGTCGAACAGGATGATACAGCCTATTCGACCAAACACCTCCTTCAACAACTCAAGCAGAGAGATGAGAAAATTGATAGGATGGGAAAGAGAGTAGAAGATCCATTAGCTATAATTCTAGCACTACATAATGAAGCTCTAGTAGTACAACCTACCATTATAGAGATTAGTCAGCTGGAGTTATTGAATGTCCTAGATCAACCTAAGAGTTCACCTCTAGTAGAGCAAGGCAATACTAGCTTGTATAGGAAGGTTGTGGATAGTACCTCCCTACAAGAAAGAGATATCAAGCTAATGGTTTAACAACAAGTGAAGGAAGGGCGTTGGTGCAAGCATGAGGTGGTTCATCAGTTCCAAAGGGTAGACGCTACCCAGAGGAATTCGATGTTATTCAATATCCTAAGGGTTTTGTGCCTCCTTGTTTCAAAAGTTTTGATGGCAGCGAGAACCCTTGCCAACATATAACACACTTTAGGGCCAGCTATTGCAACGCTGATGGCAGCGATGCATCATTATTCTATCTCTTTATAAATAGTCTAGCGGGCATAGCTTTTGATTGGTACGTGGAACTTCCCAATGATTCAGTGAAGTCTTTTGCTTAGTTAGAGCAACTCTTTGTTAAGAGGTTTGTTGGAGCTCAATAAAGGGTAACTGTGGGCGATTCGTTGTAGCTTAACAACACCCCGGTGAGTCCCTTGGTGATTACATTCTTAGATGATGCAATTTAAGCATGAAATGCAATCCATAGGTGTCCGAACAACATGCTATTAAAATTCTATTAAAGAATATTCATGTCCCGGCCGCCTTCATGCTTAAAGGTTTCACCATTAAGATATTTGAGAAGTTAATCAACAAGGTGGCTAGTCTACAAGGAGAGGCCAAATAGTTACCTTTTCAAGATCAGTCATTAAAGCCAAAGCCATAGAAAGCCTATGAAAAGAAGCTAGAGGCAGCAACAACATTGGATAAAGAGAAGCAACCAGCCAGAGATCAGTATAAGAGACCTCAAGCTCCATAGCCTTCACTTCCTCCTCTTTTATCACCACCTCAGCCATCTTATCAGCCATCGTAGTAGCCTCCATGGCCTTCGCCTCCTCCTCAGCCATACTCTCAGTAGTGGTATACATACCCACCCCAAGTAGCTATCATCCACCTATTCTTTTGGATAAATTAAACAAACCTTATTGATTTAAGAGAGAGGTAGTCAGGAAAATATTTAAGAATCTCTTAAAGAAGCTTGATTTTCAGCTACCCGAGCCTAGGAAGCCAGAGGAAGTGGGCATGAGTAATGATCTTAACTTTTTCCCCTACCATCGCATGCTAGGCCGTGTTTTGGAGGATTGCTTTACATTTAAGAACTAGCTTAAGCATAGCTACAAGTTGGGCACTATAGTTATTCTTAAGGAATATATAGTAGAACAACCATCCAGTTCAATTAGGGTTATCCTTAGGGATACATGTGATCCTCTCAAAATAAAAGAAGGTTGGGATATCTCTTTATCCCGAACTTCTAAAATGATTATTTTTAAAATCAAGAAACTTTCCTTATAGGTGCCTGAGGCAGCTCGAATGTCTAACATCAAGGAAGGTTTGCAAGTTGCCAAATACAACTTGAGGAAAGTAGGAGCTCATCAGCAGCCCATACTTGCCCAAGATAGCCAAGTAGCACAACCACCGACCGAGTCCAGCCTCCATTCCACCATTGCAGCTATTACTTCAGCCAACATTTCTACTTCAGCTAGTTCTTCTTCTAGTAGACATCTTGTATCAGTAGATGAGATCATCAAATCCCTCACCCCGCTTACTTTACTAGATTTCTACCGTGTACCTCCTTTTAAATCTAAATCAAGCAAGAAAGCTAGTTTAAATTATATGTTACTGATGGGTTATCTGATTATACTCTTTTAGAAAACTCTTCAAGTCTTAATAATTATAACAACTTCGATCATCCTCTTTCTGATTCAGAGATGGACTTTCCTTTTCTGAATACTATGGGTTCACCTCTTGAGATAGACTTGGAATCATTTGATTCTGAGGGTCCTATAGAAGAAGCTGTAGGTATGCCTAATGAGCAGGTAGAATCTTCCAGTGACCCGCCATAAGAGATCACCGAAGTTAACCTCTGTAGTGGCAAGGTTCAACATCATAGGGCAGAACATTAAGATAAGGGAAAATAAATCATTGGGACCAATGAGCAAGAAGCCCCTCCACAGGATGCTCCATTTATGGATATACTTGTGGAGGATCAGCCCAAAGTTGATTATAATATCCTCGCTCACCTAAGAAAGTTGCTAGCTAAGTTAAGTATATATGATGCCCTTATCTTATCCAAAGAGATGAGGGAATCATTAATCAAGGCCTTTCTTGATCTAGAAATATGCTTAGTTCAGTTGATCGCTATTGAAGAGGAGGCACATTATTCAAGAGAAGCCTGTGGGAGTCACATTCAGAAAGAC
This sequence comes from Cymbidium sinense, assembly GCA_021442155.1. NCBI lineage: Eukaryota > Viridiplantae > Streptophyta > Magnoliopsida > Asparagales > Orchidaceae > Cymbidium > Cymbidium sinense. Next base: position 18,301,937 of record CM038233.1, on the reverse strand, counting down.
CTTTCTAGGGAATATAGCACAACCTTCCCTCTACATCAGTGGATATGGGCGATTCAAACTTTCTAGTGTTGTTGATCTAGTGCATCGGAACATTATGAGCCTAAAAACCCTTGCCTATTTGAGGATTGACATCTCTGAACTCCGATGAGATCGGATGATGTTGAGAGGATTCAATGAATTGGGAGAGAGGGCTTTGGGCTCCATAGTGTTACCTTTGGAAATAAGCGACTGGAAGACTAATGCCATATTCTATATAATTGATTTGAATACATTATTCACTACTTTTCTTGGTAGGCCTTGGATACACCAGAATAAGATGGTTACATCCTCTCTTTATCAATGCATCAAGTTTTGAAGAGATGGAATCGAATACTATGTCAAAGGAGATGAAAAACCATTCTCAATTGGAGAGGTCGAGATATATAAGAACACCACCTACTATCTTCCTCAAAATCAAAATATTTATTCTTGCAAACTTGGCCAAAATTCAAATACAAAAGAAAAAGAAAAGGAAAAGGAAAGTACAAGTGTGCGAAAAAGTGACACCGAGGAAGAGGTAGAGCCGCATGTTACATTCCACCCACAGTTCGTTCCACCATACAGACATATGGGTAGGATGACTTGACCTCCACTAGGGAGAGGTAGAGGTAAATATAGAAGCAATTCTAGAGGTGGAAGACCCCCTAGTTGGCAAGCAGCCAATAAAGGTTATGTTCTAGTTCACAGGAGTACTCCTACTATTCATATAGACTTAGAATCTAGCTCAAAAAATAAGTCTCATGTGATTAACACACCAGCCAACCCCTCTCAGTCGGCCTTATTAGATGTGAGACTAAAGCCAGACAGTGTTGAAGACCAGGCCTCCAAGCAAAGTATAAATATATTCGAATCAGGATTATGTAAAACCATTAGACAACAGCTGGGAACCTTAGCTCTAACCTCACTTTCTTCTCAAAAAGTTGAGGGTTTGGTAGTTAAGGAAGTCCCTAGGTCCCAGATGTCAATCCAAAGAGATTCCTGTTGGGATCATCATCCTCAAGTTTAGAAGTAGATGTAAAACTTGAGGATGATGTATATAAAGATTTAATGGAATTACCTTTTGATTGGTACTCGCCTTGTGTTCATAATTTTACAAAGAAAGGTTCGATTCTTTACACATGGTACAGGCATAGGTCAGAGTATTTTGAGAAGCTATGGAACAATAAAGGTAGGATGCACAATCAAGACCAGGACTAGGATTTAGTACAGTGGGCCCAGTCGACGATGATAGTTACTGCTTAGTTGTCACCAATCATTTCGAAATTGATAGGATCTTTTTAAAACATATTAACTTTTATGATGAGGTGTGTTTAGAAACTTTAGATAATCCTGATGATCTTCAATTCAAAGATTCACTTCCATAATTTGAAAAAGAAATTAATTCAACCATTGACAAGCTCAAAGAAATCAACCTCGAGATAAAATGAGATCCATGCCCCACATACATCAGTTTTCTATTGAATGTAGAAGAAATTAATGACTTAGTTAGGCTATTGACTGAGTTTAAGGACTGCTTTTCATAGAGCTATGAAGAGATGCCTAGATTATCTCTTAACATAGCAATCCACAAACTAGTAATAGACCCTAACACTAGCCTAATCAAGCAAGCTCCTAGACGCATGCAATTAGAAATTGAACAACAGGTCATTTCTGAAGTCAAGAAACTCATCAATGCTGGCTTTATCAGGGAAGAAAAATACCCTACTTGGCTAGCCAATGTCATCCTAGTTAAGAAGAAGAATGGCTAAATTCATATATGCATCGATTTTAGGGACTTGAATAAGGCATGTCCTAAGGATGAATTTTCACTTCCTATACTAGAGTTAATAGTGGACATTGCCTCATCTCATGCAATATTCTTCTTCATAGATGGGTCATCTGGCTACAACCAAATTAGGATGGCCCCCGAGGATGAGAGGAATAATGCTTTTCAAACCTCGATCAGAATCTATTGTTATAAGGGCATGCCCTTTGGCCTTAAAAATGCTGGTGCTACTTACCAGCAGGCCATGACTCAGATTTTCAATGAATTCATTTATCATCAAGTAGAATGCTACGTCGATAATCTAGTTATCAAAAGTAAAGAAAAGGGAGACTATCTCTTTGATGTGAGAGTAGTTTTCGAACGGTTAAGACAATTCAATCTCAAAGTGAACCCCCTGAAGTGTGCTTCGGAGTAACTTTAGAAAAGTTCCTTGGGTTTGTTGTCTAATACCGGGGAATAGAGATAGACCTAGAAAAGATCAAAGCTATCTTAGAAATGCCACCCCCTAAATGTCTAACTCAACTCAGATTATTCCAAGGGTGATTGGAGTATCTAAGGAGCTTTATCTTCAATCTATGAGAGAGATGTAACCCATTTTCAGCACTTGTCAAAAAGGATGCTTGGTTCAAGTGAGATGATAAGTGCCAACATGCTTTTGAAGACATCAAATAGTATTTGGTGAAATTGCCAGTTCTAGTAGCCTCTATTCCGGGCAAGCCACTTATCCTTTATACTGTTGCATTGAGTGACTCCCTTGGAACTTTGTTGGCCCAAACCAATGATGAAGAGAAGGAGAATGCTCTCTATTACCTTAGCCGTTGTCTGATCCCTACAAAAGCAAACTATCAACTTATTGAGAAACATTTCCTAGCTCTTATCTTTGCATCCCAGAAGCTATGGCATTACATGCTCTCTTATGAAGTAAACTTGATTTCAAGAACCAATCCACTGTAGTATCTCATGAAACGGTTGACGTTATCCAGATGGTTGGCACGTTGGTCCATGATTCTCCCATAGTTTGATGTTACATTCATACCCCTCTGTATTATAAAAAGGATAAGCACTAGCAGCACATCCACTTCCTATTGACTCTCTGCTTAGTGATGATCTCCCTGACGAACAAATCTTGAACTGAGGGGAGGCTGACAATCACCAATGGGAGATGTATTTTGATGGTGCGGCTTTCTTTCAGAAAGGAGAAGAACCACAATCTACTCTTTGAGGAAAAGTAGGGATAGGAATCATCATTTTAACTCTAGATCGCGATGTGATGAGATTCTCATACTATCTCTCCAATCCATGCACCAATAACGAAGCCGAGTATGAGGCTTTGATTGCTGGTCTGGAGTTAGCTATTATAGTATGTGTCAAAAGCATCAACATCTACGAGAATTCTCAGCTGATCATCAACTAGATTGTCGGGTCCTACAAGGTTCTAAAACCTAAGCTTTGTCACTACCATGAGTACACCATAAAACTGTTGGCCCAAATCTCAGAGGTCACCATCTACGAGGTTCTTAGAGGAGAGAATGCAGTAGCAGATGCTTTGGCCAAGCTTGCCAAAGAATAGGCATGTCTAGAAGATGAGTCCATTCCAATAAGGGTCTAAAATAGAGTCTTATCCCTTGTTGATGCTGAACTCATCGAGAAATTCTTTCATAAAGGGGAGGTTGCCATTGCCAAAAAGGGAGAGGAGCTAGATTGGAGGCAGCCATTCATATATTACTTTAATACAAACAAACAACCTTAAGAGAAATCACAAGCCCATTAGATGAAGCAAAGAGCTCTCTCCTATGCTCTCATGGATGGTACCTTGTATCGACGGTCTTTTGATCAAATATGATTACATTGTTTAGACAAACATGAAGCCTGTAAGATCATGATTGAGGTACATTCATGTCTATGTGGAGCACATCAATCTAGTCTGAAGATGAAGGCAAAGATCAAGAGATTAGGGTAATGCTGGCCTTCAATGATCACAGACTGCATGGACGTAGCTAGGAGATGCCACCAATATCAGGTACACGGTTTGGTCCTACATCAACCACCCAGCATTCTACATCCTACATTGGCCTCATGTCCATTTGAGTGTTGGGGTACTGACATAATGGGTCTGATTGATCCTCCTTCTTCTAAACATCATCGTTGCATCCTAGCTTCCACCGACTACTTTTCTAAGTGGACGAAGGCAATCCCACTTAGAGAAGTCATAGCTCAGCATGTGCTCTAGTTCTTCAAGAACCATATCATATATAGGTTCAGGGATCCTCGATAAATTATATATGATAATGGTACTGCATTCAAAAGCACCAAGATTAATAGCTTTGCTAGGAGACACAGAATAGATTGGAGATACTCCACTATCTACTATCCCAGGGCGAATGACCTAGCAGAAGCATTCAACAAAATTCTCATCCAGATACTAAAGAAGACACTCGATAACAATAAGTAACAGTGGCATGAGCAGCTAGTTGAAGCCTTGTGGGCATACTGCACCACATTCAAAACTCTGACTTAATCTACTCCATTCTCCTTAGTGTATGGGTCAGAAGTCATTCTACCATTAGAAGTTCAGCTCCCATCACTAAGGATATCAATGGGTAATAAAATCACTACAGAGCAGAATGCCATGTTGCAGTTAGAAGAGCTTGAAGTTTTGGAGAAGAGATGCCTACATGCATGCTAAAACCTCAAGTTGTAGAAGGCCAAGATGATTCAAGCTCACAACAAGTTAGTCTGTCCTTGAGCTTTTCAAGTAGGAGAGCTTATTTTAGTTCTAAGGAGGCTGATTGTTGCCTGTCAAAAGATGAGAGGCAAGTTTGAACCCACTTGGGAAGTCCCTTTTGTCATAGAGAAGGCCTACTAAGGAGGATCTTATTAACTTATTAATTATAAAGGGGAACACCCGATGCTTCCAATCAATGGGCTCTATTTGAAAAACTACTATCCATAAAATCATGTTTGGAAATAATTATGTTCAAAAATTCTATTCCAATTCATCAAAATATTCTCTTCATTTGAAGCATTATTTGCTTTTTTGCAAATCCTCCACGACGTGTTTAGGGTAGGTGTAAGAGAACCCAAGAGGCATCATATCCTTCTTTCACAACACGAACACAAATTAAACATGATTCCCCAACACTACTAGAGTAGGTGTGACAGAATCCAAGAGGCATCCTATTTTGACTTGCACGGTTAAGTTAGGTGTAAGAGAACCCAAGCGACATCCTTTCTTGATGGGATCACAACTGCCATTTGTGGCACCATTTCATCAACTCTTAAAACGTGTTTAGGGTAGATATAAGAGAATCCGAGTGGCATCCTATTCACTCTAACACAAACACAAAAATAAACACATATATTTTGCCTTGAGCTATTTAGATGTGGGAGTGATCCCCTGGCACTCACCCATTAGCTACTCTAGGTCTGGTTGACATGCTACCTTGCTAATCCTTCACCCCAGTATTCACTTGTCTGATGGATGTGAGTCCCCGTGCTTTCTTTCTAACATAACCATTGTAAATCGATGAGTTCCTTGTTAGTTTGGTAGAACTCACTACACAGCCAGTAAGCTATCTCATGTTGACTTTGTTTAAGAGGATGTAAGCCTACACATTTTCTTCTTGAACTAGCCATCATGCACTAACTAGGTCGAGTATATTTGAGGCTTAGGATAAGTCTCCTAGTGGCTTCTTTCCTCTTGACTACTTTTGAGTTGATATAAGTCCTCCAGTGGCATTCACTCAGTAGTTTTCCTAGGTCGGATAACACCTGTCGAGCCGAAGACAGACTATCCCGACAATCTATTCCGCTGTAGGAGGATGTGAGTCTCTAATGCTTTCTTCCTTGGCCAACTTTCGCAAATTAACAGACACCTTAGATTGGTTTGATGTTCGCTATGCTAACAGTGACTCACTCAGTGGATACACCACTCTTGGCAGAAATGAGTTCTCATGCTTTATCCTTGAGTTGGCCACCGAATACCTATAGGCATTATCTTCTTCAGGATTTTGGATAAAGCCCTTAGTAGCCTCTCCCCTATGGGCACTCTACTTGGATTATGTCCTTTGCAACACCATTTAGACACTACCCTAGCTACTCTTGGATAAAAAAGTCCCCCTTTCCTAGTAGTCACCCCTATGGTTGGGGAATTTGTTCAATGGATGCACAGATTCTCCTTTGGACTAGTAAATCTGAGATAGGTCTAGGATGATATAAGCTCCTTCTCAATATGATCCCTCACAAACTAATAGAGTCCACGATAAATAAATAAACAAATAAACAAAAAAATTTATTCACTTGTGGATTAAGAATTCAAGCCTCTAACAACCCCTTTCGCAAGCAGGCATCCTATCTTTAGGGCAGTGTCAGCAAAACTTCATATAGGAATTGCCTGACAAGACTTGAGTTAAGATAAGTCTCTTGGTCGGCACTCTCTCAGCAGTCACCCTTAGGTCAGTTTCAATCTATTTTGCAATAAACAGGTTGCCTCGATGGTCATTTCGCTCTAGAAAATGTAAGTCCACTGTGCATTCTTTATAGCATGACTGTCACAAATCGATGGGCAACCCTAGGTCAGATTGACATGTTACCTTGCTAATATGTCACCCCAGTGGTCTTTTGTTTAGGAAAATGTGAGTCCTCATGCTTTCTTCCCTAAAATAGATGCTACAAACTGAAAGGCACCCCTTTGATTAGATAGATCTCCCCTTTGGTCAAAAAACTACTCCCTTTTGATTGGTAAATCTGAAGTAGGCCAAGGCCAACACAGTCCCTACTCAGTGTGATTCATCACAAATTGACGGGATTCATCAAATATAATAAAAAATGGAATTAATTTTGACTATCTTTGAGCTGATTTATGTCCCCCAGCAGCATTCACTCAGTGACTAGCTTAAGATTGGGTTTGATTCATTGTATCGCCAATAGATTACCACAGGGACTGATCCCTACCTTGGAAGATGTAAGTCTGCCATGCTTTCTTCTTAATATATCCGTTGCATACCAAAAGGCAACCCTTTTGGTTGGATAGTCTTACCATGTGGTTGGTAGACTATCCCTTTAGATTGGTAAATCTGAAGTAGGTCAAGGCCAACATATCCCCTACTTAGTGCGGTCCATTACAAACCGACGATCCATCTCAAAAATTCAAAATTTAAAATCTGAAATAAAACCAACCCTCCTCCCAAGTGGAGTCAAATTAAACAATCAAAAGAATCAGCTTCTTCCCAGTGAGATGCAAAACCAACCAACCACCTTAGTGGAGTCAAATTAAAAAATAAATCTATCATGCTTTTCCTTAGTGAAATGCAAATCTTTCTAATTTCTCTAGTGGAATAAATTCAATCCAACTCGAACCTGCTCCCGTATAGTGGAAGGTTCACACATTTTATCCCTAGTGGATTCCAAATTCTAATCTCCCTAGTAGATTTCACACCTTTTATTCCCAGTGGATAACTTAAACCTTTTCCCCTAGTGGAAGGTTCACATATTCAGTCCCTAATGGATTCCTCTTGCACTTTCTTATGTCTTTGACATAAGTAGAGTTGCATCACACTAAGATCTTGATTCCTTCTACACCTCAAGTTTAGGACTAAATCATTTCTATTAGTGCTTGTGATTGTTCAAATATTGTTGATCATTCAGTCAACACCAATACGTGCGGTATACCTTGTCAATCACACCACACCTATTGGGCGCCCTTTGTTGACCTCACTTTTGGAGTGAGCTCTCAACTTCTCCATCTTAGACATAGGGCTCCTCTAGACACTAAGAGTTCTTTAGTCTTAAGAAACTTCTAGTGATTAAGTGAACACCTAATCTAATCCTAGAGACTTAGAAGAGTCAGCCATAGGAATAAGTTATGCATTGTTGACCTAAGTTGACCCAAATTGACCTAAAAGCCAAATTGGGTCAAATCTTGATCTAAGCCAAATTGATTGCAACCAATGGCTCAAATTCATTCCAAATTGATTATTGAACTTGACCAAAGTTTCGATTGACCAATTAGACCCAACCTAGCCCAATTGACCATGAACTTAACTTGACCTAAAAGGCCAAATCAACTTGAAATCAAACCAAATCAAAATTGATTGAAACCAAAGCTTGCAATACATTTCAAATGATCAACCAAGCCTAAATCAACCCATGACCTAACCCAATTGGGTCAAATAGGTCAAATTGGTCAACTTGACCCATTTGACCCAAATGAACCTAAATGAACCAAAACTAAATCTAAACTAAATTGAACAAATCAAATGATACCCAAAGGCTCCAAATGATCATTTGAACTTGACCTAACCCATAGTTTGACCTAATTTGACCAATTGGTCAACTTAACCCAATTTAACCCAACTTGACTCAAATGGGTCAAATTGAGCCAAATTAAGTCAAATGAACTCCTAATCACTTGAAATTTGGCCCAACCCATTCTTTAATCATTTCAAATCTACCCAAATCAAAATTATAGCCAAATGACCCCTTTGCCCTTAGGTCAAAGGGTATCCTATGACCAAATTCACTTGAAATTTTGCTAGTTCTTTCTCAAGGCCACTTGGCATCCTTCTATGGGTCGACATGGGTACCAAGGAAGGTGGTGAACATACCCAATGAGTTTGGGTCGGCCATGACCCAACGCAAGGCCAAACTGACCTCTCTAATCACATTTGAACACTTGAATCACCAAATCCACTCACCAAGCACATGGGCATCCCCTCTCCCTCACTCCACTACCTAAAATGACCCATGTAGAATATTTTGTAGCTCAAATCATGCCTCTAATCCAACCCATTGAGCCAAAATGGCAAATCAACCTATCACCGTCCAATCCAAGGAGGGGTAGATATACCCCCTCTCATTCTCACTCAAACCACAAGAAATCCATTCCTCAGAGCTAGAGGGGTTGAATTGAAGCCTCCCCAAGATTTTCCAAGCCATTCCAAAGCTCCCTTATTTCCCATTTTGATTTTACTCGAAGCCAAAATAAGGGAGGTAAGCTCAAAATCCAATTCATTGAATTCTCAACCAAAATCAAATTAACCTTGCACACACCATCCTTAGACCTCGTTGAGTTCAATTGAATCATTTCCCAAGTCTCTAAGCCATGGGAAGTATAATTTCTTTCAAGGTTGATACCATTGAAGGGGAGCTTGGTAGACTGAGCAAACTACTTCAAATCAAGGCCGGATCCATTCAATAGGGCTTCATCTCTACTAGACGAAGCTACCTCCTCTGTTAGAAGTGCCAGTGATAGCCTCTGGTGAGGTAATTGCTTGAAACTATAGCCATATAAAATTTCAGTTGGTCCTTTTTCGAAGGAAATTGTCATCCCATGCAATCCTAGCTATTGGATATGCATTCCTCCTCCTTTCAAAGTTGTGGGATCATTGTGATCCCAATCTGAGCTAGGGTGAGCTCGAATTGAATGAGGAAAGATGAACAATGTTCATCTTTCATCTCTCGCGAAGGAGAAGTATCATACGCTATCTGTTCTGTGTGATTGGAATAGAAGGCTATGATTAGATCATGCTAGATCCCCTCTGATTCCTTCCTAAACCTTAGGATTGATTTCGGTCGTCCGAGCTTAGATCGAATGGCCCATAGAGAAAGCCCATCCGCTACTAGATGACTCAGGCGACGAGCGTGACAACTTAAATAACCTATCCCATCGCGCCACGTGGAAAGCGCACCGCGTCAGCCGCCACATGGCCCGACGGGATTAGGGGTTTAATTAGGCTTAATTAATTCGATTTTAATGGTGAAACTTCTAAAATTCATAACTAATTATAGAAAAGTCTAAAAAATATAAATAAATACTCATTTTAAAGATAATTCAGAGGAGAATAATATAAAATTAAAATCAACTAATTTTGAATAGTGGTTTTGGCTCAATTTCATTTTTATTAGAAATATAATTATACTAATTACTCTCTAATTACTCTAGCAATATATTCTATTCCAATCCAAATTTTGCTAAATTAATCTAATTTTTCAATATTTAAGTGCCCTAATGATCTTGAAATTGAGTTATCTTAGGCTCGTTAAATTTCTCTTTTCGAGCCATCAATTCAACCATATGCATGTTATATTTAAAGATCATTTAAACTTTCAATTAATACTTTGAATCTTTTGATTATACTTTAAATGCTTGATTTAAGTTCATTTGGACTAGAATAAAATCACTTTCTGAGATTGATTAGTGGGATGACCTCTGCCTCCCATGATTTTCTTAGAATTTATTGCTTGATTAATTAGGGGAATTGCTTGTTTCATTCTTAATCATTTTTTAAATTAATTAAATGATTAATTAATATGTTAAATAGTGATGAATTCATTAATTAAACTTGCTAATCATTATAAAATAGTGAATGGACATAGGGAATGAGATGAGAATCTTTTTTCCAATCTTTCCCCTAAGCTGATTTCATTTGGATAAACACTTAATCAATATGAAATTTATTAATGACTTAATCACTTCATTAAATAGTTTAATTAATAAAATTGAAAACCAAATCATTCCAGAACTCAATCATTCAATGCTTGGGTAGATTCTTAGGTGTTCAATAACCTAAGAGAATTTCAAAGAAAATTATAATCAAACTACATGTATAGGAGGGTTATAAAAGTACTTAATCAAACCTTTTATCTTAATTAACCAATAATTATAAGCCAATTGCGTTAGGCCCATTCATTTCTTAGGTGCATTGCTAATTTAATTTTCATGTGGTTGCGTATAATATATTGCCTCATAATTACTTGGATGATTATGTTAAAGTGGTATAGGTAGAGGAATAATTAATGGATTTAATTCACACCTTAACCTAATACAAATATAAATTGTTCTAAATAAAACCAAACCAATTCACACAAGGGGGAATGGCTTAGGATTAGCAAACCCTTATCATATTTCCTAAGTCAAATAAAATTCAAAATAAGAATCATTTTAAAGAATTTTAACTCATTTTAAATGATCTTATTTTATAGGATTGTTCTTAGGAATTAATTTGGGTGGATGAAGTCACGTGCTTACATTTCTTTATTTCTTTTCAATCATGTCAAATATTATTTTCCATATGAAATCATGTATTTATTTCTTTTAAAAATTAATTAAGGAAAATATTTCCTTTAATGTCAAATTGCATGTGTTGGCTAAAATTAAGAATATGAGTGGCTATTATCACTATTTAATCAAAAATTATTTTTTCAAACTTATAAATCAAAGATTATAAATGAAGTGATGCTAGTTATAAATATTTATAAGCATGCATGTGATGATAGTATAAGATGTGTATTATGAAATTCTCTTCTCTTAATATGGATTCACATAGGATTTGCAAGAGTATAGTTCATTTGAAAAAGAGCACAACACTTGCCTAAATCTATTCCTATGCATCTCTATATTAAGACTTAGGAAAGACGTTCATATTATAAATGTAAATTACACAACCAAATAAATATAATCTTTTGCATGATTCTTTATTCATTTGGTTTTTTTGTACATCTGCATGTATCTAAGAAAAGTGGTATATTAGTCTGGACATCCAGGGCCTGCGAGGCTTTATGTAGCCCTAAGTAGGTTTGCACCTTACGCCCCTGGTGGAGAAAATAATGACACTATCCTCACTTATAACTTTTATACATGTGGATGTGCATTTAGTTAATGGGTAAAAGAATCTCTCTTTTCAACATAACAAAAACATGCATTAATGATCCAATTAACAAATGGAATATCCAAATTTTTAGATCACATCTCTTTGCATTCATCATCAAAGTGTGCTAAGATTTGCATTGCATGTATATGTATGATTAGGATTATTCATATGCATGATATACATGGTGGAAAGAAATGAATGGGTGTGTGTTATGTGAAAGTAATCCACCCTAACTAATCCTAAGATACCTTTCTTATTGAAAAGAACTATTTAAAGTAAATCTAAACTTAGAAGTAATTAAAATACATAATAAATCATTCACTAAAGGAAATTCATTAATGAATCCACCTTAGAAATGCTTTAAGGTAGGGATGAAAGAGAGCCCTGCTCTCTTTCTTCTCTTAACAACATTTCAAAGCAAATCAAATCACCATTTAAAATTAATAAATCAACTAAATCACTTAAACTAAAACCACCATCTAAATTAAATCTTTCACACTTAGAAAATTTCAACCTTATAGCCTAGCTAAGACAAGCCACACAAGCCTTAAATGATACACACATAGGCTAAGTTATCACTTCTAGCTCTATGTTAGGGCAATGCATGGTTTGATATATGATTTTATGTAATGTTTTAGACTGGATGTCATGGTGGATGTGCATAGACTGGATGATAGGACGATCTTAGCCTAATCATGTCTTCTGCAGGGAATTGTCCTTAAGGGGTGTTGTAATAAAAATATAAATGCTTTTGCTGTGTAGGTTGCTTATACCCCTAAGCATAGTCCAAATTAGGATAGGTGGGCTTGGTTACCCATATGTGGGGGTACTAAGTCCAAATTATTTCTATAACTTCTTAGGTTGTATGATGTGTTTAGCTAACATTTGTTTTGTAGGTGTAACTCGATTTACTTTCCTTTCTTTTAATGTAATTTTTGCATTAGGATTAGGATGTTATGGGAACTATGGAGAACATTGGTTATAAGATCATATCTTATGTACCATGTGAGGCCTTGGAGCAAACTATATCCCAAGTCAAACCAAAAGAAAGAAAAGAAGTGGAGTAAACCAAGATGAAGGAATGTAGGGCAAAGAGTGAAGAATGGAGGATGAAGAATGAAGACCCCATAACACTTGTCATTTCATAATTATAATTATTTGTAATCTGGGTTGTACAAGGGTAGAGCTCAGCTGCCCATTTTTCTTTTTCAGGTTGTGTGGTGGAACATGACCACATCGATCTTTTATTCTTTTGTGCTGATTTTATAAAATTGATTGATGTTATGTTTATGATTGCATAATTAGGATGGCATGATTTTTCTAGTTTCTTAATTATTTGATGGTTGTTGAATGGCCTAGATGCAATTAGACTCTTAGCCAAAATTAATTTTCTATCAGATTAATCAACTCAGAATTAAACTAAATAATTCATAACCTCGCCTAAAGCTTAGGATATAAATCAATATAATAAAAGATTTAGTAACCCTTAGTTAGATGTTATATGTCTCATATCATGCATTAATCATATTGTCTCATTCCTGCCAATGGAGGGCTTCCACCTTTGCTAGAGAAAAATGGCTTGACCTTTAAGAGCTATGGTAAAAATACACCTTCTTCTTTCTGATTTTGGCCTATAATTGATTTTCTCATGCATTAGGCATATGAAATCCCATAGCATGTGTTAAATAAAAATGTTCAAAAATCAAAATAAAACTTGATAAAATTTGCGTTAGATAAAGTCATGAATTTATGCCCCTCATGATCTAGTCTCTTAAGGAGTGAGTTTAAGGACTTAGTCTCATTTCTAAATAGAGAACAGCTTAGCCATCTTGCAAAGAATAAGACTTGCCTACATGTATTTAAAAATCGTAGGAGGAGTTAGCTGGTTGCCACTCTAGGTGGGTATAAGTCCAACAATCAGGTGATTTATTCTCTCTTGTGGAGGTAAAATATATACCCATTTTCACTTTATATTTAGGTCATACTCTATCCCTCGCCAAAGCTCTCTAGATTTAGGATCTGAAGTTGTTGTTTCTCTTTGTGGGCTACAAGCATAAATTCTCACCTCTTAGGTATTTTTACAATCTTATATTGTGAAATTATAAGCCCTATATTTCTAATAAAAATTCAACTCAAATATATAATTCTCCTTAATTTCAAAAATATAAAGCCCAACTATAGGATAGTTTGGTATGCTCACTAGATTTCCTAGTATCATGTGCATCCCCTACTCATCTTCTTTTGGTTTTGATAATAACTCCCTCCTTTTGTTCAATCCCACTTGATTCTCTAAAAATAACCAATTGATTGATAGTACTATCTTTGAAATCTTTGGAGACAATGATCATTTACTTTAATCGAGAGTATTCCTAAGGAATCTCATTCCTTAGGATGTAATTAACTATGGAGGCTTGCCTCCATAGGAAACTTAATAAACTTGGCTTAAAATAAACCCCGCTTTACTTTTCCATGTAAAATAGGGGAAATATCTTTGGTACATTCGAAGACCCATTGGCCTTAGGAGTTCTCATTAAGTGATTAGGTCCATTGTAGAATGGTGACTTCTATCTCTCGAGATAGTACATCATTCCTCAATGTCATACTTGTTCACCCTAATGAGTATATCTGTGGATCTAAGTGGTGTCCCACTTCTCCAAAAATAAAATAATACACCATAATTTTTTTCTAGCCACTCCGCTGTTCCTCTCTCCATCTTTAGTAAATGATCGTTGTCTCCAAGTATCGATAGTGGATTTATATTTCATATGAGTCTGAGACTATCCCTCTTTTCAGTTGGCACATAGCTCATTTCATTCTTAAACTAAGCTAGCCAACATCCTTTAGGTTTTAGGACCCCACTCCATGTAGGTCTTAAAACCCTTATTGGGTTTCCCAATAGGTGAAAATAAAATTTAACCAAAAGAGATGAATAAAAACCTTGTTAAACCTTCTTACCATTTCTATGGTAAGGTAAGGTTCATTCTACAAAATGAGGAAAATAAATCTTTTATAAAAATATCACTTTTCAAAAGCACTTTCCCAAAGTTCACATAATAAAATACTTGCACAAAAAGTTTCACAAAATATATATAACTCAACCGCATCTAACAATCCTCAGGATTGTTACATGTAGGTTCTTTTCAAAACCAAAATCAAAATCATCTTTTAAGAAGCACATATTTAAAAATGAATATCTTCAAATTTATTGAATGAAGGTTTTATTTCCAAATAAAATCATTTCATAAAATTGAAACTCCACTCAATATATCTCACATATGTTGAAGTTGGAGTTTCTTCCTTTTCAAAAAGCACATATTTGGATATCAAAATCCTCACTCAATATACCCAAATTTATTGAATAAAGGTTTTATTTCCAAATAAAATCATATCATAAGATTGAAACTCCACTCAATATACTCTATATATATTATAGTTGAAGTTTCTTTCCTCTTTTCAAAAGCACAAATTTGAAAATAAGCATCTTTATTCAACATATCTAAATTTATTGAATGGCGATTTCATTTTCAAATAAAATCACACCATTTGAAACTCTACTCAACACATTCCACATGTGTTAAGTTGAAATTTCCTTCTTTTCAAAAAAAAAAAAAAAAACAATAATCACACACAAAAATTTCATCTTTGAAAAATAAAATATGATTGACTTCCATTTTACATACCCAAATTTGTTAAATGAAAATCTCTTTTGCAAAAGTGACAAAAAAAATCAAACACATTTGGACTTTATTTAGCTACACAAATTTGCTAAATAATGATCCCATTTTTAAAAAAAAAAAAAAATCACACATTTGGTCTTTGTTTAGCATACACAAATTTGCTAAATAAAGATCTCATTTTTTAAATAAAAATAAAAATCACACATTTGGGCTTTATTTAGCATGCATAAATTTGCTAAGTAAAGATCCTATTTTCAAAATCAAAATAAAAATTCAAACACATTTGGGCTTTATTTAGCATACACAAATTTGCTAAGTAAAGGTCACAATCTCAAAATGAAAACAAAAATTAGAGTTGGGATTTATTTAGCATACACAAATTTTCTAAATAAAGATTTCATTTCTAAATTGACACATGATACACATCATGGGAAAACAGGGAAAATGAAAATTATTTTCAAATCTCATTTAGCATACCCAAATTTGCTAAATGAGTAATCCCTAACAAAATCAATTGACCCTCTATTTAACATACTCAAATTTATTAAATAAAGAGTCTCCAAACATAAAATCAAAATTCAAATATGAACCAAATGGAAGTATCAAAAGTCTATCCAAAATATTTGAACCCATTCAACATACACAAATTTGTTGAATGTGGATTCTAATCTCAAATGAACTCAAAATCTCTCTTTCAATTTATTCAAATTCTCTCCTAAAATCAATGAGCCCTACTTAACATATTCAAATTATTAAGTGTGGGTTCAAACTCTAAATTAAATTTTAAAAGTCAGTAGAATACCAAGAAAGAAAATTTGATTTAAGTTTATTTTCAACAATTGCAAAGTTCCAGTTCAGTTTCAACTCAGTCCAGTCGGCTTTTCTCAGTACAATACTTTATAGATGGATTCCCAGAAGTATATGTTCACCTTCCCCTTTAGGATTGATTTGGCCTTAGATCAGGCTAGCCTCCTCCAAACTGATTTTGCTGACTTAATACATTTTGGTCAAGGATTTGAGTGCTCCATGATTACTTGTGAGGGGGCCACCCTCACTACTGTCTACAAGGATGTGGTGGCTGGGCAGAAGCCAGTCATCCATATTGAGATGCCTTGGATTTTGAATTTCCCTCACTGAAGAAGAAGGCGGTAGAAGTTCCCACAGCAGCTATAGGCCCAATGCCCATACAGTCAGTTATTCCCATAACTACCCTAGTGTGGGCTAGTTCCCACTCATTGGCCTCCTCTAAGGGGAAGGCTACCCTGACTTCGGGGATAGTTTCCCTTACATTTGAGGTAGGGTCTAGCTCTCATACTGCTCGACCTAGCCGAACCCACCATTGCAATAGAAGCCGCAAGATCAAGTGACACCATGTGTGCATTGCCAAGGAGATGGAGACATTATCTCACAGTGCATAAGAAGGGTCACCCAGGCTGGTTTCTCCTTTGCTTACTCAGAATAAGTTCCATCCCCTTTCCAGATCTAAAGGAGAGGAAGATGTCAGGAGGATTGCAGTATCACCTCCATTTCTAGTTCATTATAAGACACCTATTAGAGATAGGAGAATGTCATATGCTGGCCTCAGTTGGTAGGGCTTATGGACGGTCAGAGTCCAATGCCCAGTTTGATCTACGATCAGTTATTCCTTGTAATGTAGGTGAGAAGATCCATCAGGAGAGGACTAGAGAGGTCTAAGTATCAGTTCACATTACTAGTAGAGAGAGGTAAAGATATTCCAGACAGTTAGCAGCCTCCATCCTCATAGATTTCCTTGATCGCCATGCTACTTGTGCCAGTGATACCGATAGTATTGTGTTGACTGGTACCACCCATCATAGGAGGAGAGCCTCCAGACAGAGGGAGTCAGTGCTGTCTCCAACACATCGCTCTACTCCATGTCTGCCATCACCAATGTAGGTTCCATCTTCTATAGTTCCACCCAAAGCCATGAGCGCAACATCAGAGGAGAAGAAAGCCCTACTGGTGATCTGGCTATGGCCAAGGGATCCGCTTCATCTATGCCACCGACTGAGGTGAGGGCGAGTTCTATTGCTCGACCTCCTACTTTAGTTATAGTGAAGAGGGAGTGGCGACCTCCTAGCATCGTAGTTGTACCATCACCACCATCACCTCAACCGATCATGGATATATCAGTAGTAGAGGGAGAAGGAGATAGTTTTATTATTCATATGGCAATAGATCCCCTAGGAGCAGCACTCCGCCCGTAGCAGTTGACAGTCATGAGCATGTGTCCTCCAGTGAGCGTAGCCCTCATAGGGTTAACACTCTAGTAGCAGGGGAGGCCAAGTGTATCTTCGAATATGAGCATGATCCCACCACCATTCAAATGTGAGCATTTGTGCCTACACAGTTGGACCACTCCTTAGATGATATCTTGGCACAGTATTTTACCAAAAATAAAGAAATCCTAGGGTATGATTGGTCTGACCTCGAAGAGGAGAAGGTTAGCTTTGACCCTAATGAGAATGATTTGTTGGAAGACTCTGTAGAGGTACATATGGTTGATATTGGAAGTTCTCTCCTTTGGGATCACCTGAGTTCAGAATGTGTTGCTGCCGAACAGGACGATACAACCTATTCGACCCAACACCTCCTTCAATAACTTAAGCAGAGAGATGAGCAGATTGATAGGATGGGAAAGAGAGTAGAAGATCTATTAGCTCTAGTTTTAGCACTACAGAATCAAGCTCCAGTAGTACAACTTACCATTATGGAGACTAGTCAGTCAGAGTTATTGTATGTCCTAGATTAACCCAAGAGTTTGCCTCCAGTAGAGCAGGATAGTACTAGCTTGTATAGGAAGGTAGTGGACAGTACCTCCATATAAGAAAGTGATATCAAACTTATGGTTGAACAACAAGTGAAGGAAGCACACTGGTGCAAGCACGAGGTGGTTCATCAGTTCCAAAAAGTAGACCATACACAGAGGAATTTGATGTTATCGAGTATCCTAAGGATTTTGTGCCTCCTTCTTTCAAAAGTTTTGATGACAATGAGAACCCTCGCCAACATATAGCACACTTCAGGGCCAACTATTGCAACGCTGGTGGCAACGATGTATTATTGTTCCATCTCTTTATCAACAGTCTAGCGGGCATAGCTTTTAATTGGTATGTGAAACTTCCCAATGATTCAGTGAAGTCTTTTGCTAAGTTGGGGCAACTCTTTGTTAAGAGGTTTGCTGGAACTTTGCAAAGGGTAATTGTGGGCAATCTCATTGTAGCTCAATAATACCCCAGTGAGTCTCTCATTGATTACATTCTTAGATAGAGTAATTTAAGCATGAAATGCAAACCACAACTATCTGAACAACAAGATATTGAAATTCTATTAAAGAATATTCATAGTCCGGTCTCCTTCATGCTTAAAGGTTTCACAAATAAGATATTTTTGAAGTTAATCAACAAAGAAACTAGTCTACAAGGAGAGTCCAAACACTTGCTTTTTCAAGATCAATAAAGCCAAAGCTGCAGAAAGCATATGAAAAGAAGCCAGGGGCAGTAACAACATTGTATAAGGGGAAGTAACCAGCCAGAGATCAGCATGTGTTGGATAAATTATAAGATGTGACTTTTATCACTAATAAATCCTAAATTATTTTTTTAAACTATAACCCAATGATGAAAATATAAGTTAATATTGGTTATAAATATTCAATGATGTTTACATTTAAGTTATAATTTTAATATAGTAAGGATTTTATTTTATCTTTATGCTTCATGTACATATTTACATGCATTTAAATTGGTGAGTATATACTATGGACATCTCGGGAACACGAAGCTTTAAGTAGCCTGAAGGAGGTCTTAGATAACCTCACTTCTCTAGTTTAACAACGACACATACTTGCTTAATTTCATTTATATGTATTCATGTGCTAAAATTGGAGATAAAACGCTGCTCTTCATGTCACTAAGTTTTGCATGAATAAAAGGATTTGCTATTATATAATCTTTGCATGATTTTAATCTCTAAGCTTGTGTATATGTTTACATGTATTTGATTTGGCAAGTATATAGTCTGGACATCCTAGGAATATGAGGCATTAAGTTTCCTCAAGGAGGTCTTAGATAACCTAACTTCCCTGGTTTAACAACGTCACGTATTTGCCTAAATCTCTAGTACATGTCTACATATGCTTAACTATGAGATGAAATCTTTGTTTTCTACCAAAATACATGCATTAATGATCATTCAAGTGTACAAAAAATGTATATATATATATATATATATATATATATATATATATATATATATGTGTGTGTGTGTGTGTGTGTGTGTGTGTGTGTGTGTGTGTGTGTGTGTGTGTATTAAATCAAATATCATGAATAATAAAATTGAAGAAATATGTATACTATTGATGATGGAAAGAAGTGGTGGAATGTTATCCATATAATGATGATTCAATTTTATTAATCTTGAGATGCCTTTCATGTTTGAATAAAATTTCTTAAGACTAACCTAAACCTTGGTTTAATAAAAAATATATTTAATAAATGATTCACTAAAGAAACCAAAGTTATAATAATATACTCCTAGAAAATAACTTAGGATAGGGATGAAGGGGGACACCCCCCTTTCTTCTCTTCATAATAATTAGATAATTAAGTAAGCATCAAATGAAATAAAAAAAATGTAAATTAAAATTAATCAATTCATTCAAAGATTTGAAGTGGAACCTCCCTCAATATTTAACTTAAATAATTCTGAACTTTAGATAATCATACTTCTAAATCCTAACTAAGATATACCACACTAAATCTTAGCACACACATTAGAATACTAAGCCACTAATTCTAGCTTTTAGGTTAGGCCGATGTATGTCATGGTATTTTATTTTATTTTATGATGTAATATTTTAGAATGAATGTTATGATTTTTTATACGTAGACTGGATGTTAGGTTGTTTGTAGCCTAATGATATTTTTTGCAGGGGATTATGCTAAAGGGTTCACTGTAATAATAAATAAATATAAAAATTCTTTCTTATAGGTGTTGCTTATGCCCCTATGCATAATCCAATTAGGACTGGTTGGCTTGGCTACCCTAGTGTAGGGTGCCATGCCCAAATATGCGAGATATAATTGCTTATCTTGTATGTTTATTTAACTAACATCTATTTTATAGGAGCAAATTGATTTCATTTTTCATAAATATGTAATTCTTGCAATATGATTACGATTAGTGCTATGAGGTTTAAGATGAGCAGTGACTATAAGACAAACACCTGGGAAGCCATATGAAGCCCTGTGAAGCCTGGAGAAAGCCAATCCAAAAGAAGGAAAGAAAGGCAAGAGATTGAAGACCCCCATAATATTTATTATAATTGTAATATTCTATTATAATTCGAGTTATATAAGGGTAGAGATTAACTACCCAATTTTTTTTTCTGAGGTGTATGAGGTACCCGACCGTACCGACCTCTTATTCTTTTATGAAATTCATATGTTTGATTATTGTATTTATATTGTGTAATAGAAATGTCATGCTTTTTATAGGTTTCCTAAAGTATGATGATTTGAGGTGTGGTCTAGATGCGATAAGATCTTTAGGATAAATTAAATTTTATATCCTCACTAAAAACTCTTAACTAAATTTTAATATAATTCATAACCCCATCTTAAAGCCTAGGTTTATAATCAAGATAAATAAAAGATTTATGAATCTCTTAGCTAAATGTTGTATGTTATCACACCATGCATGACATATTATTTCTCTCTTGAATAAGGAGGGTCTCCACTCTTGCATGATAGGGGATATGCTTGACCTTTGAGTGCGATCCCTTGTAAAGGAGAACACCTCTTCTTGCTGATTTGGCCCATAACTCTACTTCATCATGCATGTAAGCATAATTATCTCAAACCATGGTATAAAAATGAATGTGTCAAAATGATTTAAAAAGTTGTAAATTTTGCATTAGTCTATGTCATGTTTTCATATCAATCATGATCTAGAGTGAGTTTAGGATTCTAGCTTCCTTCTTAATTAAATAATAGCCTAGCTATCTTGCATCAATAGAAGACCAATGACTTTTAAAGAGTAGGAGGTGACCACCTGTTGTAAGCCCAAGATTGGGTGTGTGTGTGCATTCTCTCTTGTGGGGGTGAACTATCATATCTCATCTTTCTCGATTAGACTTAGGTTATGCTTTTAGCTTATGCTAAAGCATTTTAGATTTAGGTTCTGAGGCCACTTATTTTCTTTAGGATATGAGCATAAGTCCTTACCTATTAGGCATTTCCATAATCTTGTGTTGTTGGACTATAAGCCTTAGCAGTCAAACAAATTTCTAACTTAAATAAAAGTAAATTCTCTCTCTCAAATATATAAAGCCTCACTATAAGGTAGACTGAAGCACTCACTAGGCTTCCTAGTATCATGAGCACTTCCTACTTACTCTCCTTTAGAATCCATAAATAATTCTTCCTATTTGAACTCTCCCATTTGATTTCCATAAATACCTAATCCTTTAATAGTCTGGCCTTAAAATCTTTGGAGATATTTATTGACTACTTTAATCAAGAGTTTTCTTAGGAGATTCCCATTTCTTAAGATGTAACTAACTATGGAAGCTTGCTTCCATAGGGAGCTAAAGAACTTGACATAAAATAAACCCTACTTTACATTTCTATGTAAAGTTGGGGAAAGATCTTTGGTACATACGTAGACCTATCTACCTTAGGAGTCCTTATTAGGTGATTAAGCCTATTGTAAAGTGATGCTTTCGTCTCCTGAGATGATACATCATACCTTAATGCAACACCCGATCAGTTCAGTAAGTACCCCCCCTAAGTTCTACGTGGTATCCTTATGACTCCAAATTAAAACACCCCAATGCTATATTGAATTTTAGCAATATGACAGTTCATTTAGCCAAGCAACTTGTGAAGGTTGACCTTATTATCAAAAATTTGATTCGGTAGAGTTCGGATATTAAAATTATGGGATAACATATAGTAGCGTAGTTTCTGAGTAGCAAATATTAATGTGTTGACCTAACTTTTGGGACTGAGCTCTCAACTTCCTCATCATAGATCTATGACTCTTGTAGACACTAAGAGTTCCTTAGTCTTAAGACACTTCTAGTGATTAGGTGAACTCTTAACTTAAGCCTAGAGACTTAGAAGAGTTAGCCATAGGAATAGGTTATGCCTTAGGGATTTAAACCCAATCCTTGCTTCCTTCTTCCAAACAAAATCTCAAATTCAAACAAAACCTCAAATTCAAATCCAAGATCATAAATCCAATCTCAAATCAAATGATTGAAACCCATGATTAAATTCAAATTCCAAATCTTTTCCTAAGCCCTTTGATTTTATCTTATGGACTTAGCTTTAACAAAATTTAAATCAACTCTAATTCAATTGATTTTCACAAATATCCAATCCAATCTCAAATCAAATCCCAACCCAAATCATAAATCATATCCAACTCCAAATGATTGAAACTCATGATTGAATTCAAACTCCAAAACCCATTTCTAAGCCATATGAACCATCTTCATATGCTTAGCCAAAACCTCCTTCAAACTAAATCAAATTTGGTTGATTTCTTTATAACTCAATCATTCCTTCATTTATATTCACTAATATAAATGAAATCTAAATTTAAACCATTCAAATAAAATCAAACTAAACCAAACCAAATCTAATCCCTACTTAAGACCTTTTGACCTATAACCCTCAATTTGGTCAAATTTGCTTCCAAATCACTCCAAACACAAGTGATTTTCTCATGAATCATTTATATCTTCATTTATATTCATAAATATAAATGAAATATAAATCCAAATGGCCAAAACCAAACCAAATCAAATCAAATTCCCAATTTTTATCCTTTTTAGCCAATTTCTTGAACTTGGCTAAATGATATCCAAATTAACTCAAAACTCATGGATTTCTTCATGATTCAATCACTCCTTCAATCATAATTCCAAATATAAACATAAACTATAATGGCCAAAACAAACCCAAGTCAACCCAAGTCAAGCACATGTTGACCCCCCTTTTGACTTGAAATTGTCATATGAACCAAAATCCATAGGGCTTCAAACCACATGCAATTGGATTTATATTTCAATCCTAAGTCCATATGTGAGTTCAATTAAACTTGAATCAAGCTATGATCAAGCTAATTGACCCATATAGCTTCACTTGACCCAAAGTGACCTAAAAGATCTTTTTGAGCTAAGTTATAATTCAACCCAAAATGAATTGAACTAAGCCTAAAGTCAAACCAGGTCATTCTAGGTTAATCAATTGTCTTGAAATGGGTCAAACCAGGTCAACCTAGCCTGTTGACCAAGTCAACCTTTAGTCTAAATGAAACCTAAACTAGCCAAAACCCACCATATACCAAATTGATTGAAGCCATTGACTCAAAACCACTCATAATCAATGATTGAACATGACCAAACCATCAATTGAGCCAAATCAAGTCCAATTGACCATTTGACCTAAGTTGACCCAAATTGGCCTAAAAAGCCAAAATGGGTCAAATCATGATTTGATCCAAGTTGATTGCAACCAATGGTTTAAGTTCATTCCAAATAACTTATTGAACTTGACCAAAGCCATGATTGAGCCCAATTTGATCAATTGGTCAACTTGACCTAACGAAGCCCAAATTGAATTAAAAGGTCAAATTGGCCAAAATCCAAATTAAATCTAAATTAAACTAAACTAAAGCCTACAATCAGTTTTAATTAACCAATTGAACTTGACTCAACACCTAACCCAACCCAATTTGGTCAAATTGATTAAATTGGTTAACTCAGCCTATTTGACATATTTGAATCCAAATGAGCTAAAATCAAACTTAAACCAAATTAATCGAAATCAATTGAACCAAAACATCCTAAATCATCATATGAACCAAACCCAAGTCTTGGTTTTACCTAATTTGACTAATTGGTCAACCCAACCTAACCCAAATGAGCCTATTTTGACCATATGTAGCTAAATCACCCAAAACTACCTTATGGAACCCTTAGTGGCTAACCTAACCTGACCCAAATTAACCCTAGGTCAGCTTCAAGCCAGCCCAAGTTCAAGTGGGATCCAATCCAAGGGTATTAATCAATGGACACCCCTCTTTGTAGTGGATTCTTTCCTTAAGAGGCACAGTCCACTCTCCCATCTCCGTGACAGCCGTCAAACTTTGTAATGAGGAACTCCTAGGCCACCTTAGCCCACCCTAAGCCATCCTAGAACTTGCCATGGACCAAGGGAAGCAAGCCAAGCTGCCAGCTCCATGGCTGAACCCCATGGGTGCAAAGGAAGAACCAATCCAACACAATCCTTCCAATATCAAGCTTTGAACTTCTTGCCACCACTTCCTCCACTCTTGGCATGCCACGTGGAGCTAATGGTGGCGAATCAGAGGATTTTCAAGGATCAATCATGTCCATCCATTAAGTGAAATTGAGGGGTATACACCCTTAATTCGAGCAGTATTCTTCATCAATTATTTTGTGTGAGTCCCTAAGGCATTTTTGAAATCCCAGAGACTTCCCAAGAACATTCTTGGAGCTTCCTCGATCGACATTTTTTCTCCCTGAGAAAAGCTGAAACAGGACAACCTCCTTCCGAGCAATACTACTCCTCTACTTAATCAAACTTTAATTCTTTGCACCCACACCATCTTCATACTTCATCGAAGCAAACCGAACCATCCTAGAGCCTTCTTGACCACCGGAGATCAGAGTTTGATTAAAGCCAAAGCCTTTACACACGTGGATTGGTCGACTGAGAGCTCTACACCAAATCAAACCCCAAGCTTATCAACAGGGCCTCACCCCAACTAGGCGAAGGTACCTCCGTCAATCCCACCAATGGACATTAGCTCTGGTGAGGTAATTTTTTAAAATTGAGCCTTTTATGGAAAGTCATTTGGTATTTTATGAAGAAAATTCGAATATCATTGGATCTTAAATGTTATATGTGTGCACCTCCCCTCCCTGAAGGTGTGTGATCAATTTGGAGGCAATCTGAGCTCAAGTGAGCTTGGATTGAACGGGAAAAGACGGACAGCATTCGTCTTTCGCCGCTCGTGAATGGGACGGATCACGGACCATCCGTTATATATGATTGGAATGGATGGTCATGATCTAATCATGTGTTAGATCCCTTGATTCCTTTCCTAAATCATGGATCAAATTGTGGTCATCTGATCTTAGATCAGATGGTCCACGGAGTTAGCGCATCCACCGCAATCCGAGTTAACAGTGGATGTGATAACTTAAATAGCCAATCCCATTGTGCCATGCAGAAAGCATGCTGCATTAGCTGCCACGTGGCCTGACGAAATTAAGACTTTAATTAAGCTTAAATAATCTATTTTTATGGCTAAAACTTCTAAAAATCATAACTAACTCTAGAAAATTAAAAAAAATACAAACTTGGGCTCATTTTGAAGATATTTCAGTGCAGAGTCTGGAAAAATTATTATAATTAATTTTGAACAGTGATTTTGGGTTAATTAAGATTTAATTGAAAATCTAATTAGCTTGATTTCTTCTTAAATAATCACCCAATTAATCTCAAATTTTTTGTGGATGTTTAGGGGGATGACCTCTGCCTCCTCTAGCTTTTTGGGTTTTTATTGGTTGATTAATTAGGAAAATTAATTTATTAAGCCTTAATCACTATCTTAATTTAATTAGTAATAATTAGTGAATAAATAATGGATTAATTAATTATTTAAGCCTAATTACTTCTATTGATCAACAAGGGAGCTTAGGGAATGTGATTGGGATATTTTTCCTAATTCATTTTCTAAGTTTTTCTTTACTTTTTGGAATCAAATTAATTAATGATTAATGATGCAATTAATTGATTAATTTATTAATTAATCCTTAAGATAAAATCAGAGCTTAAGTGTTCAAATATGGGATTTAAGGATTGAGATTAAGGCCTCTTTCTTGACCTATTTTCTTAAGTTAAATTCATTTCATTGTTTGAACATGCTTAATGCTTAATCAAATGGATTAATGAGGTTAATTAACTCAATCTAAAATCCACTTCACATCTAATCACCTTTAATCAATCTTGGGTAGCTCTTTGGGTGTTCAATAACCTAAAGAGAGAGAGTTAAAGGAATTATGGTTAGCTCACATGTATGAGGAAATGATAAAAGTAGTTAAGTGAGATCCATTAAGCCTAATTAATCATTAATCATGAGCCAATTGCATTAGGCTCCTTTCATTTCTTAGGAGCATTGCAAATTTACTTTTCATGTTATTGTATATCATATTGACTTATTATTAATTATTTAATTAACTTAAGTTGGTGTAGGTAAGGGTTAATTAATTGATTTAATTCATACCCTAACCTAATTAAGACATAAAATCAACCTAAATATTCTTCATTAAACTAAATTAACTCACACATGGGGAATGAGATTAGGACCAACAAACCTTTTTCACATTTTTTAAATCAAATCAAACATGAAAATGAATTGATATTAAAGAATTTTGGTTTGTTTTAAATAATCTTATTTAGTTTGATTTTCCTTAGGACTTAGTTGGATTGAATGAGATCACATGCTTCTGTTATTTTATTTCTTTCCAATCATGCTAAATTGTATGCCACTTGTACTCATGCATTCATGCCTTTCAAATTAATTAAATAAAAATGATTTTCTTTATGTTAATTTACATGTGTTGATTTAAATTAAAAATATGTGTGGCTATTATCACAATTAAATCTTAAATATATTTTTAAAAGTTTACTAATGATTGAATATACATATGTAATGTAAATTTAGTTATATATATACATAGAAAATGTAAGTGAATATAAATTTAGTGTGTGAAATAAAGTCTCCTCGTTAGATTTATGTGTTGATTTGCATAAGTAAGAATGTTAGAGAGTATATTTGTTTGGACATTCCAGGGACGCACGACTTTAAGTAGCCCCAAGGAGGTTCCTACTTCATTCCCTTAATGCAGAACAATTTTGACGTACCTGCTTGATTTCATTCTTATACATTTGGACATTAAAATTTATATAGAGCTTTAATTCATTTACAAAAAATAAATTAATCAAATCAAAATTTAATTTTTGCATGCTTTCTATTCTTGTAGTTGTTTATACGTCCATATATATCTAAGAATAGAGGGTATATTAGTCTAGATATTCTAGGGACGCATGGCTTTAAGTAGCCCCAAGGAGGATCCTACCTCATTCCCTTAGGCAAAATAATGGCGATGTACTTGCCTAAAACTTTTATACATGTGGATGTCTACTTAGCTAATGAATGAAAACCCCCTTTTTCTATTAAAAAGACATTCATTCATACTTTGTTTATTTGGTTGAGTTGATTAGTCATGTGATTTAAGGTTCTTTCCTTATGCTTTTGCATAAGAATTTAGATAGAGCTTTAAATTAATATGAAAAATCATTCAACCAAATTAAATGTCAATTCCAAATACATTTACTCATGTTCATCATTTAAGCACGCTAAGATATAAATTGCATGTATAGCTATGCTTAGGATTTAATCATATGCATGATAAACATGATGGAAAGAAATAAACAAACACGTGTTATGTGATAGTAATTCATTCCAATTACCTTAAGATGCCTTTCTTATTTAATGAGTTTATTTAAAGTGAACTTAAACTTAGGATTAATTAAAATATGTAATAAGTCATTCTAAAGAGAATTGATTAATTTGCTTTAGATGTGACTTAAGGTAGGGATAAAAGAGAGTGATCCTCTCTTTTTTTTCTCATCATAATACTTAGTTGTTTTGTGTAGGTCAAATGAAACAAAAGAAAATATTAAGTAGAATTTATAATTAATTAAATCATTTAAAGTGAAACCACCCTTTATAATTAATCTCTTCACACTTAGAAAATTTTAACTCTAAAGGCTAGTTAGGACATACTACATAAGCCGTAGCACACACATTAGATTAAGTTATTACTTCTAGCTTTATGTTAGGGTGGTGCATGATTTGATGTATGTTTTATTTTGTGATGTAATATTATAGATTGGATGTTAGGTTGTATGTGCGTAGACTGGATGTTAGGCTGTGGTTAGCCTAATCATATTTTTTATAGTAGATTATGCTTAAGGGGCTACTGTAATAAAAATATAAATGTATTAATGTGCTTGTTGCTTAATCCTTAAGCATAATCTACATTAGGATAGGTGGACTTGGTTACCCATGTGCAAGGTGCTAAGTCCAAATTATTCATGTAACTGCTTAGGTTGTATGGTGTGTTTAGCTAACACTTATTTTGAAGGTGTAGTTAGATTTATTTTTTCTTATTTTAATGTAATTTTATATTAGGAATTAGGATTTGTGCTATGGGGGCATAATATAAATGTTGGTTACAAGACAAAGTCTTATGTACCATATGATCCTATGGAGCTTACCCAACCAAATGAAAGAAGGAAATGAAGGAAAGAAGGAGCTTTAAAGATTTGAAGACCCCCCCATAGCTCCCATTTATTTTTTGTAATTAAATTGTAATTATTCCTTTATTATACTAGGATATAAAAGGGTAGAGCTCGGCTACCCATTTTTTTCGGGTTGTTCAGTTGTATCTGACCGCACCAGCCTGTTATTCTTTCACATTGAGGTTATAAATTATTTAATGATTTGTTTACATTGTGCAATAAAAATAGCATGTCTTTTCATAGTTTATTTATGATTGATGATTGTTGTGTGACATGGATGAAATTAGACTCTTAGGATAAAATAAATTTTTTACCCCAACTACAACTCATAATTAAATTTTCTAAAATAATTCATAACTTCACATAAAGCCTAGGCATTAAATTAAGATAATAAAATATTTAGTAACCCCTTATTTGGATGTTGAATGCTTAATATTATGCATGTCATTTTGTTTCACTCTTGCCAAGAGAGGGTTTCCATCTTTGCTAGAAAAATAAGGGCTTAACCTTTGAGAGCCTGTGATGGAAAAACACCTCTTTCTCTTTTAATTTGGCCAATAACCAATTTCATCACACATTTAGGAATATAAAATCCTATAGC
The DNA here is from genome assembly GCA_021442155.1 of Cymbidium sinense. Lineage (NCBI taxonomy): Eukaryota > Viridiplantae > Streptophyta > Magnoliopsida > Asparagales > Orchidaceae > Cymbidium > Cymbidium sinense. Next base: position 18,272,775 of record CM038233.1, on the reverse strand, counting down.
TTGTGTCAAAAATAAAGAGTCAAAATCAAATAAAAATTTGAAAAGGATTGCATTAGACTAGGTCATTATTTTTACCACTCAGCTCTAGTCTCTTAGGGAGTGGGTTTAAGGATTTAATTTCCTTTTAAATAATAACAGCCTAACTATCTTGTAAATCATATGACTTAACCACATGGTTTTAAAATATAGGAGGAGTTAGTTGGCTACCACTCCAGACAGTTATTAGTCTAGAAGTTGGGTAGTTTATCCTCCCTTATGGAGGTGAACAATATACCTACTTTCGCCTTAAATTTAGGTCATGCTTTGGCCCATGCTAAAGCTCCCTATATTTAAGATCTGAGGTTGCTATTTTTCTTTGGGGCTACAAGCATAAATCCTCACCTCTTTAGCATTTTCACAGTCTTGTATTGTGGAATTATGAGTCTTAGATTTCTAATAAAATTTCAACTCAAACATATAATTCTTCTCAATTTCAAACATATAAGCCCAACCATAGGATAGTTCAGGATGCTTACTAGGTTTCCTAGTATCATGAGCATCCCCTACTCATCTCCTTTTAGCTTTGATAATAAGTCTTTCTTTTTGATCTATCCTATTTTATCTTCCAAATATGGCCAATTTATCGATAATCTTATCTTTGAATTCTTTAGAAATAATAAATTCCTACTTTAATCAAGAGTATTCCTAAGGAATTTACCTTCCTTAGCATATAATTAATTATGGGGGCTTACCCCCATAGGAAACTTTAAAACTTGATTTAAATAAACCCTACTTTATTCATCCATGTAAAGTAGGAGAAAAATCTCTAGTACATTCGAAGACCCATCATGCCTTAAGAGTCCTTATTAGGTGATTATGTCCATCATAGAGTAGTGATTTCTATCTTTTGAATAGTGAACTATTTCTTGATGTCATACCCGATCACCTTAATAAGTACATCCCAGATCTACATGGTGTCCCCCCTCCATACACACACACACATACACATCAAACCAAAAATAAACACCACATAATGCTAAGCAATGCTTTTCAATAGAAGAGTACTTTATTTTAGCTCCTATTAGTCATCGACTTATATAATATAGGGTGTTTTTTTTCCTCTTCATTATTTTGTGCTACCAAAGCTCCTAGTGATTCTTTAAGGGTTGTCGTATATAATATCAATGGTTTCCCTGTAATTGGTGTTGCCAAGATTGGGGTATGTAATAAATATTACCTTATGTTATCAAATACTTCTTGATAAGCATCATCACATATAAAACACAAGACTTTTTTCATTAATTGAGCAAAAGGCTGGCATCTGCCTGAAAGATTAAAAATAAATCTTCTAATATAAGCCGGTCTATCTTGTAGGGAGTGCAATTATTTCTTAAGTCTTAGGTGGTGGAATTTCCTATATTGCTTTTATTTTAGAGGGATCGATTTCAATTCCTCTATGGCTATAATGAATCCTAGAAATTTTTTAGAGGTCACACCAAAAGTGCACTTTAGAAGATTCATTTTTAGATTTAAACTTCGAATCCTTCCAAACATGATTCTTAGATTGCTTATATGCTCGCTTTGTGTTTTTCTTTTAATGATCAAATCATCAATGTAACACTCTATATACTTATATATGAGATCATCGAAGATGCGGGTCATCGCCCTCTGGTAAGTGACACCTGCATTATTAAAGCCAAATGAAATTACTTTGTAATAATATATGTCGATTGGCTTGTGAAAGAATGTATGCTTCTCATCTTCTGGAGCCATTTTAATTTGATTATAGCTCGATGATCCATCCATGAAGGAGAACATATCATAGTTGGACATCTTATCCACCATGAGTTATGCATTGGGTAATGGGAAGTCATCTTTTGGGCATGCTTTATTTAAGTCTCAAAAATTGATGCATACTCAAATTTACCTAATTTTCTTTTTTATTAGGACAATATTAGCAATCCAGCTAGTATATTTTTCTTTTCAGATGAACCCTACTTTGATGAGCTTTTTGGTTTCAACGATTACTTGTTCTTCAATTTTTAATCACATTTGCCTTAATACTTGCTTTACTAGTTGTACATCATATTTAATAGCCAACTTATATACAGCTACATCTGGTGATAAACCTGGCATTTTTCTATAATTTCATGTGAAATAGTCTTTATATTCATAGAGTAGTGTTTTTAATTCTTCAAATCTTATCTTTCAGATGTGAGGTTAACACTAATAAAAGTTAGCTTAGGCTCTTCTTCGGTACCTAGGTTAATTTTTTGAAGTTCATCGACTGTGGCTTGATTTCCTTCTTTGAATTCTTTTAGAGATTCTTTGAGGTCATTTATTAATTCATCTTCAGGCACATTGTTGTTCCCTTATGAGGTACCTCTTTGTAGACTTGTGATTTTGAAACAGATTGCTTCTTTATCAGATATAATATAACATGAGATTATTGAGGAATTTGATGAAGGAATATATCTTAATCCCCATGTAGTGAATTTTTCATATCCTATGAAACTCTTAACATTATCCCTTCACTAGAGCCTTTTGAACAATCGAGCCTGTGCATTCAATTGTGAGAGCTGAACATTATTTCTGACTAGCCTCTTTAGAACTAATGAGAAGTATTGATAAATGATTATTGAAATGTCTTCTTCCTAAAAATCACCTTCTTCAAATAGTTTTCACGTGGAATTTCTAGTTTCCTCTTCAACTTTGTAGAAGAGGATTCCACGATTCTTGTAACCCCTTTTAGGAGGGACATAGAATGTCTTTAATTATTCTAGTTCTTCTCTCCTTCGAGTTGATAAGTCTTTTATATGTACTTTTGGTATTAACATTATTTTCATAACCTTTTCAAAGACCTGAGATTCATATGTTTTTATTAAAGAAATGCATGTTTTTTCTAGTTGTTTGGTCATACTGTTAGTATTAGCCTCTTCTTTCTTTTGATTAGTAAGGCCCTCCTAGGTATTAGTTCTTCTTCCTCCTTTCTGATATCACTACCAAGGTGGAAAATTATCTTGGGTTATTTTGATTTGTTAATAATTTTACCTTTTGAATTACCACTCTATAACATTAATTTGATAGGTGGAGCTTTTTTCTTGTGGGAATTAACCTCTTCTACTTTGATAGGGATAAAGTATTTAGCATCATCATAGATCTTGAGTTCATGTATCAAAAACAAATTCATGTCCCCATCAATTCGATGCTCTTCACTTTTTTGGATATATTTCATGCATTGATGAAGAGTCGAGGGTACTATATCATTCTCATGAATCCATGGCCTACCAAGAAGTGCCTTATATGCAACTTTGGTCTCGATTACATAAAATTTAGCTTATGTATATAATTACCTGAAGGGTATAGGTAGGATAATAGACCCTAAAGTATGTTTCCCTTATTCGTTGAAATCTTGTAAAGATATCATGCTCTTGTTAAGGTATCAAGCATCTAAAGTTAATTCCCTAAGTGTTTTCGCTGTCAAAAGATTGATTGAAGCACCTGAGTCAATCAACACCCTCTTTACGCATGTAGAATTAATTTCAGCTGTAATATAGAGAGGTCGATTGTGTTTAGTTGTTCCAAGTAGTAAATCATTATTATTGAAGGTGATAGTTGCTGGCTTTTGAAAGGTAAGATCTTCTTTCATCCTTTGTTTAGTAAAAAAAAGCTTTGTATTGCTTTGTAAGGCTTTTATTAAAGTCTCCCGTATATCTTGGGATAGCATGAGAGTATCACATATACTTAATAGAGTATGAAGCTTATGTAAGTGTGCTAAAATGTCATAGTCTACTCATATTTTAGTAATGTTTTAGGGTTTAGTCAGTGGTGGAGGTAAGGCATCTTCATTAATTTGAATTTCTTTGCATTTTTCATTGATTTTCTATTATCGATGTGGAGGAATCATTTTTCCACTCTTTAATTGCACTTGTATTACTTCTTGTGCCTGGCTTTTCTCATCAAAAGAAGTTTTTGAGCTCTGTAACTCTTTAGAATTTTTAGAGTTTTCATGACTCTTAGAGCTTCTATTTGATTTAGGGCATAGTTTCTTGGAGCCTGGCTTGTTTGTTTTGTTTGATAGACTTTTCTTTGGGAAGGCATAGCTCTTCTTTAAAATCAGTTGAAGTTGGTTTCTTTTACAACTTCTTCTTCATGCTCTTCTTTGTTGAGTTGTAAATGGTGCATATATTCTTCCAATCTAACCAATCTTCTGAAAGGTTATTTATATTCCTCTAAAAAATCTATCATTTCTTGTGTCTCAAATTATTATTTTTGAGCTTTTTTATTTTTCTTGACTTACGAGGCTTTGACTTTGAAGGTTTATCATTTTTCATCAATTTCTTCATTTTGTATAAATATTACCCCCTACTTAGGGGAAGTATTCCATAATCGATTTCAGGTTCTATGGTATTCCTCCACCGAATGCATTCTATAGCTAAAAGAATATTGATCATTCTTTTAGCCTTCTTTGAGATGAAGGTTTCCGAGCCACCTTCTTCTTCTGGTTGTACTTATGTTATTTTTCTTCATCCTTATTTATATATGAAGCCATGATCGACTAGGCCTTCTCATTTTGTATTTTAGGATTCGGCTACATCATAATAACGCTTACCTTTTCCTTTTTAGGATTCACTAAGGCACTATCTAGCAAGGTAAGTTCTCCATTACGATAGCTCTTCTCAACTCAGTCTTTAAAAATAAAATACTCTTCAATTGGGTGACTTATAAGCCTATGAAAGGGACGATAGTTAGGATCATCGACCTTGTTTACTTGATCTAGTCGATGCGACTTTAGCAGCTGTAATCCTAACTTTAAGGAATGTTTAAAAATCTTAGTAGTACATTCTCTCTTAAATGAGTATTGCTTAGCCATCTTCTCCCACAGGGTTGATACTTTTTTCTTTTTCTCTATCAATTTTGTGACCAGTCCCAAAGTTGAGGCTTCTCCATTTCCCTTTTTGTCCACTATAAATATGAATGTTGTATTCACATAATTCTTTTTGGACTCTTGCATCTTAAGCTGCTTTCCTCTTCCAGCAGAGTTATTATTATAGCCTGAATTAAATCCTTTTTGTTTGGGAAACCTTCTAAACTTGGCTACACAATCTAATAATTCTTGTAATGTATTAGTTATAGCCATGGCAAGATATGGAGCCATTTGATTGTCAATATTTCCCATGAGGAGTTCCACTGCATGCTTTTCTGTGAGCTATTGATTACCTCTCATTCTTAGGTTACTCCATATAGTGATATATTTAGTAACACTCTTGTCATTTCTCCTTTTTCCAAGGTGAGATATGTAATTTCACTTTCTTTGTTGCATCTGTAAATCTCTTAATGAATAGTGCCTCTAGCTCAGTGAATATTTTTATTGAGTTGTTAGGTGACCTAGCATACCATTCAAAGAATGTATGGGTGAGACTGTTGACGAATTGATGTAGCAACAAAGCATCATTTTTGCTAGTATTTCTATATGATGCATTAAATTGATTCAAGTGTTGTCATGAATTTTTTGTGCCTAAGAAGGTATTAAACTTTGACATGATGTACCCTTTAGGGTACTATACTTGATTGTACTCAGTTGTACATGGTCATCCTTTTCCTACCAATTGCTCAGCAACTTCTGAAGCTATCACTACTTTGACCTTTTGGCTAATGGGGTCTTCCACTTGGGATTTGATGATAACATCAACTGCTTAATGAGGGTTCAGTATGGCTTCCCCTAGAGGCTGTTGCCTCTATGCCACAACTGGTGGTAAATTGAGTGGAGCATTTTGTACACGCTCATTCTCCACTATTGAATTATTTATCTCTGGTTGAATCCTTAGAGGTATCCATTGTGTTGTCATTGTTATGAGGTTAAGCTGACCAAATAATTCCTTCATTAGCTCCTTTATTTCATTAAGACGGTTGTTGAGTTGACTAAATTCTGGTCCCTCTTTTAAAGTTGGGAACCCCTCCATTTTTGTAGCCTTGCTACAATATTCATGAGTTCTTCAGGCACTTTCAATTCTACTTGAGCCTCACCTCTATGCTCTCAGTGACTTGGGTTTCCATATTGATCCTCCTCGCTTTACTATTCATACGCTACACCTTTGTTTCGTAGGTGAGTGTCAACCATACAAACTGTCTTGACCTCCATGTGATCAGCATCACCATTATTTTGGAGGTTTGAACTTTGCAGTTCTTTATTGGTTGGGAGATCTTTATCTTCCCAAAAAAGTTGATCATTTTTGTAATCATCCATTGGCCGATTCTTTTCAGACCAATGCTTCTAGCTGATGATAGGAGAGCCAGCTTCTTCATTATTTAGAGGGTGTTGATTCATACTGAGCTCTCTCATCTTTGACATATTTTGATCCTTTGGCCCTCCATATCAATCGGGACCTCCCAGTGATGGATCTCTAAGAATGTGTCTTATATGTCATACCCTGGTGCTCACCGGCTGTGTTAGAACGGCTAAGATGATATGGCTTTCTTTGATGTAGTTGTCGGGACCTTCTGATAACTGGCCATTTATTTATTTTGGATTGAATGACTTGTTGTTGGTGCTCAGTCATGATCATCAAATTTATGATTTTTGCAAGATGGACAAGTTACTGATATTCTCTTAAAGTAGAAATTTATTGATTTTGGTGACTTCTGACTACTTTAAGATCATTCTTAGATTTTATCTAAAGATATAGTTTTCTTTATGAATTGTGACATGGAACTTGTACCTATAAATATTTTCTTTATCTCATGTAGTTGTTTCAAGCTCTAGATATTGCTCATTATTATTTTATGGGATAGACTATGTTGTTCTCAAGCATGATCCAGGATATGATGATAGATTAATGGTTTGATTTTTATCCTTGATACATTGTGGCTATTTTTGATAACCCAAAAAACAAATATTATTTTAAGGTGAGGCTTAATCATTGATTAGGTTTGACTTGTTTCTTTTGCATGATACTTTAGGTATGCATTCACCAGCCAGTAGAAACTAGACAACCTCAGAGATTATTTCAAATTAGATAGTGGCTCCAGTGGAATCAATATTAATTATAGCTTGGGAAAATTTGACAGTGGACCCCTCCTCTAATTTGACTTTGTGGTGTTTGTGAGTGAGTGTGAGATCTTATTGAAATGATCGAGTACAACATCTAAGGAATAATGTATTATATTGAAAGATAGAAAAGCCATCCAACAATAGATTCAAACACTTAATAAGGACTCTTAAGGCTGATGTGTCTATATATATATCAGAGATCATTCCCCTATTTTATATGGATAAGTAAAATAGGGTTATTTTATGTTGGGTTCTTTAGTTTCCTATGGAAGTAAGCTTCTCTAGTTAATTACATCCTAGAAAATGAGAATTTCTTAAGAACACACTTGATTAAGTAGTCAATTAATATCTCCAAAGATTTTAAAAGTAGATAATCAAAGAATCAATTATTTTGGAAAATAATCGGGAAGAGCTCAAATAGGAAGAGTTCTTAGCAAATTCAAAAGGAGAATAAATATGAAGCACACATGATACTAAAAAGCCTAATGAGTGCTTCAATATACTCTATATTAAGGTTTTATATTTTTTAAGAGAGAAAATTAATCATTTGAGTTGAAATTTTATTAGAATGCTAGGCCTTAGATTTCAACAATACAAGATTGTGAAAATGCCTAAGAGGTGAGGACCTATACTTGTAGCGAGAGAGAAATAAGCTGCCTTATAACCTAAATCTAGAGTGCTCTAGCACAAGCTAAGAGCTTGACCTAATTCTACTTGGGGGAATGAGATATATTGATTCACTTCTACTAGGGAGAGTGGATTAATTTTGACTCTTCTGAACTTATAACCACCTAGAATGGCTATTAGCTAACACCTCCTACGATTTAAAATCATGTGGGCTACTCATATGTAAATGCAAGATAAGTAAGTTATTGTAAATTAGGAAAAACTCTAAATTTCTAAACTCACTCTTTATCAGGATAGATTATGATTGGTGTGCAAATTATGACATAAGCTAATCAATAACATTTATATATATTTTTTAATTTTATTTTTAATTCATCATTTTGGACTTAAGCTTGGTAGGGTTTATGTCTAAATACATGCTGAAAGTAGATTATGGGCTAAATCAGATAGAAGAGGTGTTCTCCACTACAAGAGATCCCTCTCACAGGTCTAGCCTGCCTGTTATCGTGCAAGAATGGATATCCCCTATTTTCAAGGGTAGGATAATATGCATTGCTATGATGTTAAAACATATAATATCCAACTAAGGGGTTGCTAAATCTTTTATTATCTTGATTAAAAGTCTAGGCTTTAAGATGAGATTATGAGTTGATTAAAATATAGTTAGAGTTATTAATGAGGGTAGAAAATTTAATTTTCTCTTAAAGAGTCCAACGTATCTAGGCCACACATCAAACATACATACTTTAAGAAACATATAAAAATCATGCCACTTCGATTGCACACTATAAACATAATAATCAAACATTTGAATTTCATAAAAGAATAAAAGGCTAGTGCAGCTAGGTACTGCCATACACCCCAGAAAAGAAAATAAATTGGGTAGTCTAGCTATACCCTTATACATCTCAGATTTAATATTAAAATTATAATAAAAGATAAAGCTATGCGGGTCTTCAATTCTTCTTCATCTTCACTTCTTGGATTTGAACACTCCAGGTATCACAAGGCCTCCCAAGTCTAAGCCTTCTAGCCACTACTCATCCTAAACCCCATAGCACTAATTCTAATCCTATTGCAAAAGTTATATTTTTATGAAAAATTAAATCTAACTACACCTACAAAATAGATGTTAGTTAAACAAATACACATGCCAATTAATTATATTTCACATATTTGGGCTTAGCACCTTGCACTTGAGTAACCAATCTATCGGTCCTAATTGGATTGTGCTTAGGGACTTAAATAGCACCTGTAAGCAAAAGATATTTTTATATTTATTATTATAGTGGTCCTTTAAACACAGTCCCCTACAAAAAATATCATTAGCTAGTGATGACCTAATATCCAGTTTATGCATAAGTAATCCTAACATACAGTCTAAAATATTACATCACAAAATAAAATATATCACCATAACAATCACCCTAACCTAATACTATGATCGGTGACTTAGTATTCTAATGTGTGTGCTATAGCTAGAGTGTGGTATGTCTCACTTAGACATTAAGATTGAGATTCTTTAGTATTTGAATGTTTAAACTCCTTATTAAATGTGGTTACACTTCAACTAGCTTAAGACTTTAATTGAGTTTTAAATCACATATATATATATATATTTTATTTTATTACTTATAATTTATCATTGTAAAGAGCAGAAAGAGAGTTGAACCCCTTTAATCCCTGCCTTATGTTGATTTTAAGAAGTGAATTTTATGATTCTTTAAATTTTCTTAATGAATCATGAATTTCAATTAATCCTATGTTTGGATTTGACTTAATGAATTTTATTTAAACTTAAAAGGCATCTTAGAGTTAATGAAACCAAATCACCATCAAATATAAATGCTTTATTATTTTAGCCTCATTATCATTAATATTACAATCTCATTTCATTTTACTTTACTTTAATTTAATACATATAGATACATCATATACATATTTTAGCATACTTAAATATGGATATGCATAATTTTTGTAATAAATGAATCTCATTTTTAAGCATACAAGTATGTAAGAAAGCTATATAAGTACATGCCTTTGTTAGACCAAGAAAGTGAGATTGTCTAAAACCTCCTTTGGGCTACTTAAAGCCTCGTGTTCCTGGGATGTCCAAACTATGTACTTGGAAGTTCAAACATACATGTACTTTACATATTCATTTTGACACACTTGAACACAAATATGCATGAATTTTGTATCAAAATAAATCTCACTTCATATCTAATAATATGTGTACAAGTATGTAAGAGAGCTATGCAAGTATGTGCATTTGTTAAACCAGGGAAGTGAGATTATCTAAGACCTCCTTGTGTCGATTTAAAGCCTCGTGTTCTTCAGATGTCCATACAATATACTTGCAATTTCAAATACACATGCATACATATGTGGATACAAAATGAAATCATGAAAAATTGTAGGTTATTAACTTGTAACAAATGATTTTTTTTATTTGAGTTTTATTACTTATAATGAGACTTGCAAACATAAAGATTACTTTATAATTATTGATAGTCAGCACCTAATTTTTACCTAAAGGAGAAAAATAACTTGAGACTTACATAATGATAATAGCCACACCATATAGTTTATTTCCTACATCATGCAACTAGATGTAAAATTTTCTTTTTAATTTAAAACATGAATGTATGAAACATATGGCATGCAAACTTATGATAATTGAAACAAAACAATAAAATATCATTAAATGACATACTTAGCTTCATTAGAACCCAAGGAAAATCGTATTAAATAAACATACCTTAAGCATAATCAAAATTTCTTTAAGATTTAGATTTTGTGTTTTGAATTATTTAATTATAGAGAGGAGAAGCAAGATCAGTTTATTTAACCCATACCCATGTTGGTTAGTTAATAAATAGAGAGAGAGAGAGAGAGAGAGAGAGAGAGAGAGAGAGAGAGAGAGAGAGATTAAGTAAATTTTATGACATAGTTTGATTTGGTTAATTAGCAAGTCAATTAGTCACCCTCCCAAAGTGTCATTTAATTTAATTAACCATTAAGCAATGGCGTATGAAACATGATGATGGAATTGAATATAAAAATAATAATGTCCTAAAGATTCTAATGCAATTAGGCCCATGATTAAATGATTAATTGAATTAAGAGGATTAAGTTAATTACTTTCATGATTTACTAATCCTATGAAAAATCATAATTTCATTAAAATCCTTATGTTAACTAAGCACATAAGGAAGATTAATTAAATCAATCTTACTTATTACACTAATTAGGATGGTGTAATTTTTATTTATTTATTTTAAGTTTCTCTCTCTCTCTCTTGTTATTTAATTACTTAATTACTTAATTAAAATATGTTATGATAATTATATAACCCTACCTAATCAATTTCATAATTTTATCAATTTTAATAATTATTAAATCACTCAAAAGGGGTAATTATAGCTTAAAATTATGATTTTTCTAATCTACTTTGCAAATCAATTGAAAACATTTATGGGAGGCAGAGGTTATCCCATGTATCCAACATGTCAATTTTCAAGCTAATTAACTAAGTGATTAAGGCTTAATTAAGGTAATTAGTTTAAATTTCAAACCCTAATTAGTCATTGTTCATTGGATGAAACCTAGGGATTTTTTTTATTCTCCTATATCCAAGCTTTCCTTAGATGATTTATTTATCTTTTTTTATTTTTATATATAATTAGTTATAAAATTTTGATGTTCTGACTAATCAATCATAATTTTAACCCTAATTAAATGATTTAGATAGTCGACACCACACAGACGTGATGCGACAACGCTTTCTACGTGGCACCGTGAGATTGGCTATTTAAAACATTTGATACAATAGCTGACTCAATGATGGCGAATGTGGTTTTGCTTTGGTCGTTCGATCTTGGATTGAATGGTTGAGATTAATTCTAAAATAAATAAATAGAAAAATCTAACGTGATTAATCACGACCATCCATTCTAATCACACGGAATGGATGATCAATAATTCATTGTCCCATGAGCATTTGAAGACGTCTACTGCTTGATTTGAGCTTACCGAAGCTCGTTCGATAATGGAAATGATTCCAAAACAATTAAGGATGAAATATAAGAAGATCCTACAGTAGGATTCTCATGAAATCATGATATATGTCATAAAAGACCAACAATCCTAAGGATTTCTATGGTTTATAGGCTTTTACCTAGTCGAAGCTCAAGACTGGTGGTCCATCGACTAAGGTAGCTTTATTTTGAAGAGATGAAGCCCTGTTGAGAAGCCCACAAGTTGTCTATCCGTCGGTTGCTCTGTGAACCAAATGCCACCATGAAACTTGTCGAAGTTGGTCTTGAGATAGTTTTCGTTGCTCGAATCGATCATGAATCAATTCATTTTGGCTTGTCGAGGCTAGAGGAAGGTGTGAGAAGAATTAGTTTGGGTTTGGGGACTTTAGATAGAGAGGAGGCTTAGGTTCAGATGGAGCTTGTTCTTGCTAATGACCAAAGGCATGAGGGAGCTCGAGAATGCTTGGGGATTGCTCAGGATGCTCTGTGGAGGCGTGTGTTGAGTTTGAATGAGAGAAGAGGGGTATACTTTCCTCCCCAAGTGAACCAAGCCATGAGATTGGTTCAGCTTTTGGTTGTTGTCCGACCAACGTGGGTGGTCAAAGGTGGTAGGGGACTGATGATGTGGAGGTGTTTGAGTGGCTGAGGGAGTTTAGTGGTCTGCCATGGAGTGTACACCTCTTTTAAGGTGAACCAATGGCCGACTAAAGGGAGGAGGTCCTCCCCTTGGTCAAGAACTAAACTCAACAGCCTTGGGTTAGGTTGGGTCAGTGGGTCTATGTCCAAAAAGGGCTAAAGTTGGCTATCAAGGGGTAGGGAGGTGGGTAGCCATTCGAAATGAGGCTTTTATCTTATTTGAAACACTTGGTTCACTTGGATTGAACCAAATCAGGTTCACCATATGTTGGGTCCACTTGGGTAGGTCAATGGGGACCCAAGAAAGAGTAATGCCAAGTTTGGTTGGGTTTAGACTTGGTTTGATTGGGTTTGGCTTAATTTGACCTACATAAGTCAATTTGGGTTCAAATGGATTAAGTTGATCAATTGACCAAATTGGGTCAAGAAGGCACTTGAGTTATGTTAAGTTGGACATTTGAAATGCATTGGTGCAATTAGTTTGAGTCAATTTGAAGTGGATTTGAGTTTGACTCATTTATATTCATTTAGGTCAAATGGATTAAGTTGATAAATTTGGTCAAATTGGTCAAATTGGTTGGAGTGGAGGGTTGGTTCATGTTTAAATGAACATTTATGATTGATTGTAGGTATTGATTTGAATTAATATGAGATTTGGTTCAACTTGATCCTTTAGGCCAAATTGGGTCAATTGGGTTCATTTGATCTAATTGGCTTTAATTTGTGATTGGATTGTGTTCAATACTCAATTCATGATTGATTGAGTTTATTGGTTACAATCAATTTGAATTAGAATAGGATTTGGTTCATTTTGGCCCTTTAGGATAAATTGGGTCAAATAGGTCAAGTGTCCAAATTGGCTTGGCTAAGCCTAATTAGATGTAATTGAATGACCAATGGTGATCAAAAAATCATTTTGGAAGAGATTGAGTGAGTTGGCTTGGTTCAATTGAGGTATGATTGAAGCTTAACTTAATTGCGTCATTTAGGTCAATTTGGGTTGGATGTATCAATTGGGTTGGTTGGGTCCAATTGAGGCAATATGAAGGTTGTGATATATTCAATAATGGATTTGGAGTTGATTATAGGCTTTTTTTGCAGTTAATTTGAGTTAGATTAAATTTTGGCTCGTTTGAATCCTTTAGGTCAAATGTGTCAACTTGGATCAATGGAGTTGGTTGGCTTGATTGAGTTGATTGGGATAGGTTATGATGTTTGGTAAGATGCTTGGAGCAATCAAGGAATTTGGACTGGGTTGGATTGGTTTGATTCAAATTGAATTGGGTTTTGATCTTAAGAAATTTAAATGGGCCAACCTAAGGTTAAGGCCCATGTTGACTTGGCTTAATTCAATTGGATTACGATCAAGGTTTAATTACATTGAGTTGGAGTCAAAAGGAGTTTTTATAGGTGGAGTTTCAATCAAGTTGTTTTGATATTGAAGAATCCAAATAGGTTTGGTTGTGTTGAGTCAACTTAGCTTGTTTAGCCAAGTTGAGTCGACTTAGCATTTGGCTTGGAGCTTGGATTGTATCCATTTAATTTGGATTTAGTTAATTCATTGTTCATGGACTTTGTTTAAGTCCTAGGGTAGATGAGTCTTCACTTCTCCTAAGGTAAGCTCTAGTCTTAGGGTTGTACTTTATAGGTCTCTAGGCTTGGATTTAGTGTTCCCTTAATCATTAGAAGTGTCTTAGCACTAAGAAACTCTTAGTGACTAGAAGAGTTCTAAATCTAGGATAAAGGTAGTCAACCTCACTCCAAAAGTGAGATCAATAGACAATCATCATGTTTGTTGAGCTCGTCATGGATGATTTCAAACTTGAGTGTAAATCTAAAGTCAAGTTATACTAGAATCAAGAAATCTAAGGAATACAATCTGAGATTTTCTTAAGACACCATTTATTTTAAATTTTCTAACTAGAGATGGGGATAGAAGCAATCCCCAATGGAGGCTCCAGAAATTTGATCGCTCAGAAAAAACACCTTCAAGGATGCACTCCATCATCTTTAGATGAGATGGGTAGGAGTATATTTTTTATGATAGATATTGAAATATATTCAATCAAATTTCTTCTAACATCATGTTAGGGTTTATTTAGACATAGGTTCTATTTCATATGGACACAAGCCTCCATAGTTAATTATCCCTCTTATCACAACTAGAGAGAACTCTCGATTAAGGTTAACAATAGACATATTTATTTGATATGCATTGGTGTCTTAGAGATATGTGAAACATAGATGACTGTCATATAGAATTCACATAACGAATAAAGAGATTGAGCTTAAATCCCATTGGAATGCCATTAAGATAGAATTATCATTATGTTTTAACTTAAAGCATATATTGGGGGGAATGATGACGTGCCCAATCAAGATCCCATGGTTCCGTCATCCTCGGATGTCATGGTCCATAGTCTACTTAGTTAAGAAAGTTATCCCTAACTGAAGAATCCTTCTTAGCAGGCATGAGTTGCATCATCAAAAGTATTTTTATAGACTTGGGGTGATATTTATCTAAAATGAATTCGGGAGCTTAGATCGCTGAAAGCACGAGTGTAGTCTAGGAATGCAATGAGTGTAGGAGTGGTCGGAGAGAGAAGAAGAACAAAAAAGTGGACTTTAGAGTCCTATTTATAGCAGTGTTTCTTATAACTATTCCCTCTCAATAGTTGGTGCAACGCCTCGACGCCAAGATCACAGTGCCAGGGCACTATATTGTAGTTTTGACAGTTGAGCTTGAGTAGTTATTCTTTTAAAAGGCTAGGACAGCATCTTGGTGCTTGAACACAGCACTACGATGTTGTAGCTAGAAGAATAAAAGTATTATTATTATTATTATTATTATTATTATTATTATTATTATTATTATTATTATTATGTGAACATGGATCTAGTGTTTGTAATTCAAGAAAAGGGAAAAGCCTAAGTGCTAAACATAATTATAATTATTTAAAATTAGAGAAGATCACTAAGATGGATTTTATCTTAAAAATTGAATTATACTAAAGTGTACCACCTTCATTAATTAAATTTTAAAAATTAGTTTTGTTTATAATTTTTGAAAGTAGATTTTTAAAAAGTTTTAAATAATGTGGCCATTTATATGATTTTAAAGTAGAATATAGTTTGAAGAAGATATCTGATTTTTTAAAAGCATTACCTCATATATAATTTAGGTAATTCAAATTTTATTTTAAAAATAATTCAAATGACATACTCTAGAGCCTTTGAATCTCTTATTAATTATATGGGATTTTATGATAAAATGATTTTTGTCATCAAACAAAATATCACTGATGATGATAGTTAGTATATCACTGTCTAGGTAAATCTTATATTTAATTGATCTAATGCACTTAGCTAGTTAAAGTGCTGACCCAAACACATGCAAAAAGATACAAGTCAATATGAATGCTACATGTTAAGCTCATTAATTGTCTAACCAAGCTTGTTAGAAGTTTTTATTGATACTTAAGTGATAATTTAACTGCTTAGAATGTAAGAGTAATACAACTTTAAGTAAATATGACTAGCTAAGAAATAAGAATTTGAAGTGGATGTAATCCATTAAGAAAGAAAATTAGATATCAATTCGAATTGATGCAAGGAACTGAATAAATCAAATATATATGGCCCACTTAGAAGTATACTTAAACAAATATGATATGCCTAAGTAGGGAGAAATTCTTATTTGTGTAGTACACCAAAATATCTTATTGGGAAGTGTCCAATTACGGAGGTCAAATCAAATCAGGATGTGAATTCATCTTAGACAAATATGTGATGTCTAAAGTGAAGGATAATCTAAATGGTTGTGGCTCATTTAGTCTCTGATATGTAGGATGGAGTTGCTTAAGAGAAAATAAAATGTAGAAATTTGAATGTAATTCAAACATTAGAGATGCACTGTATGAATGTTTACTATGGGAGACATTAGTATGATGATATGAAGTTGAACAAAATCATTTAGAAATATAGAAAATGATTGTCTATGTTATTATAACAATTCTTGTAATGATTTTAAATTATTTGGAAGACTAGCCTTCATAGTATGCATTGAGTGCACACTATAATAGTATCATTTTGATTAATTTATTAGCATGGCCCATATAATTCATTTTGCACAAATGTGTAATGTAAGCTTGACTCATATAATTTGTCTTAAAGCCTATTTTTTCATTACATGATTCTATTTTTAATTATAATACAACTCAATTTCACTTGAGAGATTAAGTTAAGTCAACTTGCTAAGTTGACCTAGTTTGTGTAGACACCTAAAGTATATGTTGATGTTCCATATTAAGAACATTACACATTTCACTAATTCAAACTCAATGAAACTAATTTTTTTATAATTCTATAAATTTATATTTTTTATTAATTATAGGATATTTTTCATTTAATAATTTAACTTTATTATGTAATACAAGGTCCTATAACAAGAGCCAAGATAAGGAAGATGAAGGATAATCATAGTGTCCCATCATAAGGAATAAGAGTGTCAAGGGATACTTGAAGAAATGAATACCAATTGGAAGACTTAGTTTTATGTATTTCATGTCATATTGTAGTATTTTATAATGGCATACCATAATAGTTTATGTTGTTGTTACAATTGTTTAAATTATATGTGTAATTAATATATAAAAGTGGACCTAGTGTTTGTAATTCAAGAAAAGGGAAGAGCCTAAGTGCTATATGTAATTATAATTAATTAATATATTAATTAATTAATTATAATTAATTAAACTTAGAAAAGTAAGAGTAATGAGAGGAAGTAGTTACTCCTATGTAATGGCTAGCCCCTCCCACCTTCCTTTTCCTCTTTTACTTGAGTTTGAAATTATGTAACGTATATAAAACACGTATTTATCATCTAATAAAGGGCTATTAACATGTTTTGAATGAAAATTAGAAGGAGTTGCTCCATTGGTGAAGGCTTCATGGCTGGCCAAACATAATGATTTAAAAATCTTTCCCTTCCTAAGCTATATTTGTAAGTAGTCTAAATTTATTCTTTTAATATTTTTTGTGTAATTATTATTGTGAGAGTTGCTAAAATCCTTTGTTGTGTTAGATAATTTTTCTTAATTTTTCTCCACCAAAATGTGAGCTTTCTAAGTGTTGTTTGTGATTGGGCAATTCTGAGATTGGATTGACTAGTTGCTATTATGGTTGATGTTTAGTGTCATTAAAATCCACCAAATTTCATGAAAATTTATAGAAATATTTTAAACGTACTTTTCTTCAATTTTTATATGTTATTTGAGGCTTTATTTCAGCGAATTTTAAAGTCCTATTTATTTTAAGTGCCAAACAAGAGAGTTTGCTTAATTGATTTTATAGTGACTAGTCTAGGGAAAAAAGTTTGACAAAATACCTAAACCTCTCCAAAAAATTATGTAAATCTTTAGATCATAATTATACTTCTTACTATTTAATTTAGTTTTTATTTCATGAAGTTTAGGCTACTAGCAGGAGAGTTCTAGTTATTAGAAGATTTGAATACTTTCAAAGTGTTTTAACATATTTGAATACTTTGAATTTTATTATAATTTTAGGAATTTCTTACAAAAATCATAAAAACATAAAAATTCAAAATATTCAAAATAAAATTTTATTCAGTCTAGCACTTGTTGCCTGTAGTATGGTTTTTTGTAAAATACTACATAAACTTATATGGTATTCTAGTTAGACTAAGTTGATTTAGTCAATTTGTGCTTCAATCTTTGTATTATATATCATATAGTCTAGGGTCATATGGTCCATTAAATCTCATCATAGTTTTTTTTTTGATTAAATTAATTTTAATTTTTCAACTTATATTTGAGTCTGATTGACATCTATTAAGCTTTATACCATACTTTCAAATCACACTAATTAGTCAATCATTATTGTTAAGCTGATAGAAGGGGAATAAAATCCTTAAGATAACCCCCACATCAATTTGGGATTGTTCACTCTAATTCTTTCTAAGTCTAAGTTGTATTAAATGTCATTATATCTACAAAATATTTTCAAGAGACTATTCAAGTCCACCTAATTTGCATCATTATCATGCATTTTATAATTTCTCTTATAAAATGTGGAAAATTAGTCATTTTTCATCCTAAAAATTATTTTTCCCTCTATTTTGACCTAACATGCAAATTTGATTCTCATGAAAAAAGAGGTTGGTTCCACTCTTTAGTCGTTTAACATAGAGCTATGAGGGCAACATTTTTTGAGAGGCTCTTTTTAGTGCATAGATTATAATTATGTATACTAATTTGGGATGGCAGATTAAAGCACATTTATTATGCCTATTTTTGCACTAAGATAAAGAATTTTCTTTACGAGTACTCTATGAAAAATCATTGATGTATATTACAATTAAAAATTTTAAATAGCTTTATGCACCAAAAATATTGAAATGACAATTTAAGCATTGTATGCTAAATAATTATCTTTGATTGATATGTTATTCAAAAATTTTCTTATACTTTTTTACTATGATGTGAAGGCTCCATTTAATATGTTTATTTTTATTACATTTTATTTAGTTTAAGAAAATTGTATAAATAATAATATATAAGCAAATATTCTCAACTAAGAATAATTTAGATTTATGATCACTCACTAACATGTACCTTCATACCATGCAAATAGGTATATCAAGCATGAACTGACTAATAAGACTAGGAGCAAAAGGAATCCAATATTTCTATTGCATTTCTCATATTCCTTTAGTTTTTTATGGCCATAGTAGCACACTATTATTTTATAATAATTTTATGAGATGCTTTTTTGTTAGTTTACTACTTTGAATTTTTTTGGGATAAATGATTTTTATAATAGGTTTTTATTAATTTTAATAAATTGATAATTGCATTAAAATCAATTAAAGAAAATAATTTAAATAAATGCTCTCTTTTAAAATAAAAAAAAATGTTCACATTGTATCTCTTGGATGAGATACATAATGAAGAGCTAGTTATCAAAACCCCTAAGTGCTAGTTCATATTGAATACATGGCCAAATTTATATGCATGTAGAAGTTACCTCACTCAAAAACATATGGCTTGCATTACATAAGAAATCCCTTAAGGTAGAGCTTCACAAATTGACATGGATTTTAATATACTTATAAGTCTTAACTCATTAGTACTAGTATTCTCAATCCAGACAAGAATGCAAGTCTAATTGAGTAGCTCTTATTATGTATAATTGGGCTATTTTATTCCCTTCCTTCTATGAGTAGTTGTAGACTATACACTTTATGTATCGCACCATTTGATTTGATAATAACAAAACTTATATAATAAGAACTAATTATTTCTTTACAAGATAAATTATTCACATTAATCATTATGAATGTCATTCTTAATTTAGATTTACATTGATGATAGATATTTAATCTTGAAGCTATTAAATGGTTTAATTCAAGTGTGCAAGAAAATTCTTCAACTCCAGGTTCTTTAGTCAATTCAGAATGCTAAAGTTATTGGACATGAACTGGGTGAAAATTTTTCTAGGATTAACTATATTAAGGTAAATGAAAAATACACTAAAATAAAATAAATCATTCATTCATTTCTAAATAATGTTAGAATTATTCACAAATTCTATATTTCATACTTACAATTATTCTTCAAATTATCTATTTTGAATAATGTGAACTAAATGCATAAACTTTGTTCTATTATTGTGCTTCCATGAAAGTTAAATTAAGCTTACATTTTATTAAATTATTTTCATGCTTAATCATATTCATTTCCATTTATTCAATGCATAAATCCAAATTATCCAAAACTTAATCAATATATTATTTTTTTCTCTGCCATATTATCCTAGTTTTCTCTCTCCCATCCTATCTATCATCCTAAACTTTTTTGGCCGAATTTTTTCATGATTATTTATAAAATAAAAAATGTGAGAGTTATTCAAATTATTTCATAATTATTCCATCCCTTTATAAATTAAAAAATTCATTTATTTGAATCTTTAATTTGAATTATTTTGAATTCAAATTAAATATTCTCTTGCTTAATTGTGCAAATTTAAACCTGACTCTTTATGTAATGATGGTCGCTAACCACATGGTGTTTTTATTAAGTTAATTTAAATTAATTTTAATATATTTGAGTTAATTCAAATTTAATTAAAAAGAGCCATGGAATTTCCCTCTTTCCTTTTATAAATATCCAATTTTGGAAATTATTCTTGGCCGACCATATGATTAACTAAATTCAAATTAATCACATGATGAATATCAATTTTAAATCTCCTAATATTTGATTCATCATCATTTAATTTGAATTGAGCGCATTACCATATTTGGAAACAAGCTTGGCTGAATTCTTTAATATTCCTTGGATTTTAGTTATTAAAGCTTGTATATTATCTATTTCCTTCTTTCATTCAATCAAGATCAATTGATTGAATATTCTATGATATTATATTTATTTCTAATTTAATTCCATCATAGAAACCTCGTTTGGTTGACCATATATTATGCTTGATTTAATTAATCAAAATTTGAATTATTCCCTTTTTTTTTTTACTTGGCTAATTAATGGTGTCATGACTTGTTTAGTAAAAATTAAAATTCTCTTCTCTCTCTCTTGGCCGACTCCTAGGCTAATTAACTTCCTAATTGAATTGGAGATCATGCCATGAGATAAATTAAATCAAATTGAACTTCTTTACATTTAAATTTTTCCTCCTTATACCCTTGGCTGATCCTTCATCTTACAAAACTTAACTAATTTAATTGATTCAAATTGAATCACTTACCAAATGAATTTTTCTTCCTTGCCTTGGCGGCTTGGCCGAAAACCTTATCATGCAATTTGAGTTTCAAATTAGTTGATTCAAATCAAACCAACCTTCCAAATTGAAATTCCCTCTTATTTTCCCTTGGTCGATTATTCTCTCATGCAATTTTTTTTTATTGGCTCGTGTTTAATTAATTCCAAATGAGTTTCTCTCCTATTTTCCTCTTCTTGGCTGACCCTCTTGACCCTTTGTCTTATATATAATGTTCTTAAGACTAGATCAATTCCTATTGGACTTTTCTCTCTTGGCCCAAATCTTGCAAAATTTTTGGAGATACTTTCTTGGTGAATCAAGTGCAAATCTCTTCATCATTCTTCCATCTTCCAACCTACAAGTGATTTCCTTGAAGATTGCACAAAAGAAGTTAGAAGATTAGTGGAAATCCATCTTGGCCGAGAGCTATTCAAGGTTCTTTATTATTTGTTTTGTTATTCTTGTGAGAGACCTTGATCTCTTTCTTGGCTTAAGATTCCTTGGTATTTAGTCAAATTGTTTTGTGCTTAACTCATCTATTCATACATCTTTTCAAGTTGGCCAAAAGCTTTGTTTATGTTTCATTAAAGTTTTGTGTTTGTGAAATTTTTCTTTTCTCTTTACTCTTACATATGCTTAAGTGAGACTTATTTTATGTTAATTGGTTCATAAAGAACACTTGTAAGTTGCAAATTTTCTTTTCTTTAAAATTATCTCATACTTTGCATAAATAATACTTCTTTTTGAAAGACATTTCAATTGAGTACATGTGCTTTAAGATTTCATTTTTTATTTGATCTTTTGGAAAACTCAAAGTCTCTTTTGTAACAATTTATTGATTTAGTTCCAAATCTTTCTTGTGCTACATTTCAAATCATCTATTAAATCAATTTGATTTCAAGCCATTATATTCACATCAAATAGTTTAAAGATTCATTTACATGATATATATATTTCAAATTTAATCTTTGCTTTCAAATTTAAATATCAATTAAAGTGAGCTATCTTACATGCATTTGATTTCACTTGCCTTAGTATTATTGTAGTTGGGTTGTGAGCACAAAATACTTTTAAATTGAGAGTTAGATACTTTCATATTCTTCTTTCTTATTTTTTGTTTAATTAATTCCAAATGAGTTTCTCTCCTATTTTCCTCTTCTTGGCTGACCCTCTTGACCCTCTGTCTTATATATAATGTTCTTAAGACTAGATTAATTCCTCTTGGACTTTTCTCTCTTGGCCTAAATCTTGCAAAATTTTTGGAGATACTTTCTTGGTGAATCAAGTGCAAATCTCTTCAACATTCTTCCATCTTCCAACCTACAAGTGATTTCCTTGAAGATTGCACAAAAGAAGTTAGAAGATTAGTGGAAATACATCTTGGCCGAGAGCTATTCAAGGTTCTTTAAAAAAAATTTTTTTTTTGTTATTATTGTGTGAGACCTTGATCTCTTTCTTGGCTTAAGATTCCTTGGTATTTAGTCAAAATGTTTTATTCTTAACTCATCTATTCATACATCTTTTCAAGTTGGCCAAAAGCTTTGTTTATGTTTCGTTAAAGTTTTGTGTTTGAAAAATTTTTCTTTTCTCTTTACTCTTACATATGCTTAAGTGAGACTTATTTTATGTTAATTGGTTAATAAAGAACACTCATAAGTTGCAAATTTTCTTTTCTTTAAAATTATCTCATACTTTGCATAAGTAATACTTCTTTTTGAAAGACATTTCAATTGAGTACATGTGCTTTAAGATTTCATTTTTTATTTGATCTTTTGGAAAACTCAAATTCTCTTTTGTAACAATTTATTGATTTAGTTTCAAATCTTTATTGTGCTACATTTCAAATCATCTTTTAAATCAATTTGATTTCAAGTTATTATATTCACATCAAATAATTTAAAGATTCATTTACATGATATATATATATATTTTAAATTTAATCTTTGCTTTCAAATTTAAATATCAATTAAAGTGAGCTATCTTACATGCATTTGATTTCACTTGCCTCAGTATTATTGTAGTTGGGTTGTGAGCATAAAATACTTTTAAATTGAGAGTTAGATACTTTTATATTCCTCTTTTTTATTTTTTGTTGGGTTGTACTTGCCCGTTAAGAAAAGTACGTTGTTGGGTTGCACTTGCCCGTTAAAGAAAGTATGGTGTTGGGTTGTACTTTCCCGTAAAAGAGAGTACGTGAGATGTGTTGTAATCTCAACTTTTATTTAGTGAATTCCAAGCCTGGGTGGCTAAGTATGGGCGCAGGCTAGTTTTTAAAGTTATCAATAGAAGGGTTTGGTGTGACAGCTCATACAGGAGGCTGTCGATCTGGAAAATATATCCATAGAAGAGGTGTTTGAACAACTAAGATGCAGTAAGGAAGGGCTCAGCAGTGAGTCAGTAGAGGAACAGCTTGTCATTTTTGGCCCAAACAAGCTTGAGGAGAAGGATGAGAGCAGGATTCTAAAATTCTTAGGATTTATGTGGAACCTTCTTTCCTGTGTTATGGAGGCCGCTGCTATAATGGCCATTGCTCTTGCTAATGGAGACGATAAGCCTCCAGATTGGCAAGACCTTGTTGGAATTATAACTTTGCTTTTGATTAACTCAACCATTAGTTTCATTGAGAAGAATAATGCGGGCAATGCTGCTGTGGCGCTTATGGCACGACTCGCCCCCAAAGCCAAGGTGCTTAGGGATGAAAGTGAAGTGAGGAGGATGCTACTATTTTAGTGTTTGGAGATATTATTCCTGCAGATGCTCGGCTCCTTGAAAGTGATCCACTAAAAATTGATTAGTCTGCCCTTATTGGAGAGTCCCTTACTGGGTTTGGGATTTGATCTGGGCCAATTTGACTCATTAGCCTAATTGACCTAAAAGAGTTCAATTGAACCAAACCATCCCCAAATCCAAATTAACTAAAACCAACATCTACAATCATCTTCAAATCATCAATTGAATCTAAACCAAACCCTATCCCAAGTCAATTTAGCAAATTTGACCAAATTAGTCAACTTGCACATTTGACCCATATGAACTCATATGAGTCAAAAACCAAACTAATTTAACCAAAACATCTCAAATGACCATTTGAACTTAATCCAACCATCAATTTGACCCAATTTGACCAATTAGTCAACCTAACCCAAATGAACTCAATTTGACCTACATGGATCAAATTGAGCCAAACCCATTCAAACCAAGCCCAACCCAACCAAACTTGACATGACCCATCCTTGGGTCACCAAGGGTCATCCTAAATGAACCCAACCCATGGTTGACCCGAATTAGGCCAAAACCCATTGGGTAAACTCCTCCAAATGAGACAAAATCCCTATTTTGATGGTCATAATTACCCATCAACCCTTGACAGCCCCCCTTAGCTCAATTTGGACACTTTGAATACTGGCTAACCTGACCTAAAGCTGATTGGGTTCAGATATGACTCAAGAGATGGTGATTTCACCCAAGCTCTCTCATTGGCACACTTGGGGGAGGAGGTACACACCACCTCAGCCCCTACCCTTCCTTCAACCATTCAGGGACCTCCACCTCAGCCCATCACTAGCAGCTCTGGCCACCAACCCTAGTCAGACGACTACCAAAAGCTGATTTAATCCAAACCATTAGATCAATTTGGGGTATACTCTTCCCCATCCAATTCAAACCATGCAAAGAGCTTTAGTGAGTTGAGATGAGCTTTCCTGATCTAGCTTGAGCTCCCCATCGCTAGCGACACCAAAGTCAAACGAAATCGAGCCAATTGTCCATCCAACACCACTCAAACCTCACGAAACTTCAATTAACTTCTCACATACCTTCCTCAAGCTCCGAAGAGTTAGAATGAATCGATTCCCGATCGATTTGAGCACATGAGACCACTCTTAGACTAACTCCATCGATTGTTGCGATGATGTTTGGTCAACAAAGCCACCAGCGAGGAGGCAAGTCATGAGCTTCTCAATAGGGCTTCATCTCTTCAAGACGAAGCTACCTTAGTCATTGAACCACCTATCTTGAGCTCCGACGAGGTATTTCTTTGGCAAATCATAGAAATTCCTTTAAGAGTTGGTGTTGTGTGAAAGATTTTGCAATTTCGTGTGATTTCCATCATAGGATCTCCTTAGATCTATTCCATGAAGGTTTTGGAGTCGATCCCGACACTCACGAGCTTCAACGAGCTTGGATCGAGCGGCGGATGGCAGACGGTGTCCGTCTTCCAATGCTCAGGGATGAAGGATCATCTGCTATCTGTTCTACATGATTAGATTGAACAGCCGTGATTAATTCTTTGGATTTTTTAGATTTAATTCATTAAGAATTGTGGGATTATTTCGCAGACAAAAGCGTATTCATCGCTGCAAACTCAGCACGTCGCGTTAGACAATTTAATTGGCCTTTCTGGTGGCGCCATGTGGAAAGCAACACTACGTTAGCTCCTGCATGGAGTTGACAGGATTATGGGCTAATTAATCTTAAAAATGACATTAATTGCACAGAACTTCAAAAATTTATAACTAATTCTAAAAAATGGTAAAATATAAGTAAACTCATTTTGGAAAGGGTAAACAGAGAAGATTTAAAAAAAATAAAATCCATAATGTTTGAGCAGTGAATAGTGCTTAATTAGGGTTTGAAATTTTTCCTAATTACTTGGCTAATGAATCTCAAATTGGATGTGATGATTCCTTGGGAGATCCTCTGCCTCTCATAAATTTTTTGAGATTTATTGGCTAGGTAATTAAGAGAATTTAGAATTCAAACCTTAATCACCCTCATTAAGTGAGTTAATAATTATTAGAAATGCCAAATAGTAAAAATTTAATTAATTAAAATTGATTAAGCATTGTTAACACTGGAATGTTGAAGGGAATGGCTATGACCTCTTTTCTAATTGTTTTTAAAAATTCGCTTCATATGTGAGGGTTAATTAACTTATGATTTAATTAAGGAATGATTAAGCAATTAATGAAGAAATTAAATCAAATTGAAATATTAATTATATTAGATAGTTTGAATTAAATTTGTGGATTCCTATTTAAGTGTTTAATAACATAAAGACCCTTAAGGTAAGTATGATTAACCCATTGGTGTGAGAAAATCATATAAGTACTAAATTAGATCATTCTTTGATTTGATTAATATTTAATAATGAGGCTCATTACATTAGGTCCCTAAGTGCATTGCAATTTTAATTTCTCATTTGCTTATCAATGGAGGCTCATAATGAAATGATTAATTGAATTAAAGAAACAAAGGAAATGGAAAATAAGTCATTTGTTTAATGATTCAAACTTGGTTAATCAATAAAAATCACTTAATCATTTCTTCTGTAAACACATTAAATCATGTTGACCTCATTTTTGAATGAGGTTAACTTGAAATTTAAGCTTAGTAATTGGGATGTCCTAATTCCAAATTGGAATATTCTAATTCATTGCTTAGGACACTTAGGTGTTCTAAGAAAACCCTCCCACGTAACTGAATTAATTGAACTCAACATTGCAAACAAAATGAATCAAAGCACTCTAAATGAATCAAATCAAATTAAACTAAAATAAATCATAGAAATCAAGGTAAATCAAATGTCAAATCCTAAGTCAAACTTAGTCAACATAAGTTTGACCCAAGTGGGGCCCACTTAGTCAAAAGTCAACCCACCCAAAATATGACCAAATTAAACTATTCCAAACATTCCAAATGACCAAATAATCATATTAGAACACACTTATAAAGGAATTTGAATTCATTTAGACCTTAGATAGGCTAATTAGGTCACTTGATCTAAAATAGCCTAAATGGGTCATATTTGGTTCAAACCCAAATCAAATCAAAATAAACTCAAATTAATCACTCAAAATTATTTGGAAATGATAATTGAATATAATATAATTCTCCATTAGATCTAATTTGGTCAAATAGGTCTTTTGATCTAATTGAATCCTAGTTAAACCCATTTGACCCAATTTGGGTCAAATAGGTTAAAATGAAATAAAAAATTCAAATCAATTCAAAATTAAATGAATCAAAAGTAAACCCTCATCCAATGAACAATTAGGAATGACGTAAAAAAAGATTTAAAAGGCAATTAAAGGTGATTAAGACACTTCCATTCAAATCAATTCCAATTCTTAAGTGAATCACCAAATTGGATTCAATTTGAAATGAAACTTCTTAAGCTTAATAAAATTTGATTAAGGCTATGAAATAACTTTAATTAAATACCAATTAAGCTAATTAAACACCCCACACAAAAATCTAAATGGAAAAAAAGGGGGAGAAAGTCAAAGTAGAAATCCCATTACTAAGCCCACTCCTCATTCTCCATTAAGGGTGAAGGTTGCCTTCAAGTGAAGGCAGCAAGTTAGCTAAGTTCCAAGGATTGCAATTCCACCCTTCCCCCCCAATCCAAGGAAAAATGAGAATAAATAAGGAAGAGGGGGTTGGCCAAGGGGGATTACATACAATCATTTCACCTCAAGCCAAACTGACCATCCTATCACCTTCGCAAGCCAAAATCGAAGCCAAACAAAACTTCTCCCACTTCCCACGCCACCGAGAGGACAGAGAATGACCAACCCCCTTCAAAATTGAAATCCACCTTGGTCTAAAGAGCAATCTATAAGGAGTTAATCCAATTCCTTTGGCACATGAGCATCCCTTAAAGTTTCAAAGCTATTGGAGTTGATCCCATCACTCAAAATCACACGATCGGAGGTACACCATTAACGACCCCAATATCTCCTTCAAGCTTTTCAGCCTTGGTGCTTTGCGAAGCAAACTTGATCTCAAGTGAGATCAAGCCATATAGATTGATAGGAAATTGATCAATGATCATTTTTGAAATTGAAATCATGTGATTTCATTACCTAGATCGTGAAAAATTAGCCAAAAACCATCAATAGCTCTCGATTTATGGAGGCTGGGTAGGGGACGAAATCTCTACTATCTGATCCTTCTAAAAGAAATGGAATGTCCAGATCTAGGCGGACTGACGCTTACCTTAGAACCTCGACATGGGACCATCCGATCATTGACGATGGGATCAAAGTGCATCTGGCTGCCATTTTAACGTGAGATCCACATGGATCTCGTGTGGATTAGTCAGCGTGTGCCACGCGGCACGCCTTGCCACGTCATCCCGCGGCTCCGCGTGGACCCCTCCCCACTCAAAAATTGTTAAATAATGGTTTTAATTTATTTATAATTTAAAAGAAACTTCTAGAAATCATAGAAAAATAAATAAAAATCAGAAAAATGCAAATAAAGGATCTATGGATTCGTCTTGATGAGAGGAATCTATAAAAAATTAAAATCTTCAATATTTATTAGGTATTTTTGCTTTAATTTAGGTTTAATTGAAAAATATTAAACCCTAATTACTTTCAAATCACTAATCCAATTAATATGAAACTTTGGGGAAATGAAACTAACCTTAAAACACACCCTCTAAAATTTTTGGATGATTTAATTCACTGTAATTTATGAAAAATAAAATTTTCAATCCTAAACCCCTAATTTAAATAAATAAATTTTAATTAATAAAATTAACTTATGGAAATGATCTAAACAACTTAAATCAACTTAATAAACCTCAGTGAACATTAAAATATCATTAAAACTCAATTGAACTTAATGATCCTTAATTTGACCTAATTAACCAATTAAATGAATTAAATAATTCAAATAATTAACTAGAACTTAATTAAATTATAAATAATCAACCAATAATCCAAAAATTATGAATAAATCCTCATTGGAAACATATTTCAGTGAGGAATCTATGAAAAATAAAATCTTTAATTGAATCTCATTAAATTAGGCTTAATTTTGGTTTTAATAAAATAATTAACACTATAATTACTCCCTAATTATAAATCTAACCAAGATGAAACTTTAGAAATTTGTAATTGGCATGTAACCCCACTTGCTAAAAAATTGTCAAACCCAATTGACCTTTGGATTAGGAGTTATTAAATTTCTAAATCCCTAGATCAATGTTAATCAAATAATGGATTAAGGAAATTCATTAATTCATTAAATCATTAGATAACATAAACTAATCCTAATTGAACATCAGAGGACTCTTAGGGAATGTTTATTAATAGTCCTAAGCTAAAGAACTTAAATAATTACACATTTAAGGATTAATAAAACT
Source organism: Cymbidium sinense (assembly GCA_021442155.1). Taxonomy (NCBI): domain Eukaryota; kingdom Viridiplantae; phylum Streptophyta; class Magnoliopsida; order Asparagales; family Orchidaceae; genus Cymbidium; species Cymbidium sinense. The sequence goes on along the minus strand of CM038233.1, from coordinate 18,243,491 downwards.
TAATAATCCATATAAAGAGAAATAAAATAAAAGGAATTAAACAAATACTTAATGAATCTTAACACTTGCAATTAATCTAATCTAAGAATAAATAAAAAATCTTAACCTAAGCATATTAGGTTAACATAAACTGAACTAAATCAACTTAATAACTTAATCTTAATGGATAACATAAACCTTTAACATAAACTAAATTTAACAAACCAATTTAATTTAAGTAAATTAATTCAAATGAAACTAAATAACCTAATTAACATAATATTATGTTAAGAATCAAACCAAATTAGCATTATCTTAGGACTTGAAATTTATAAACATAAGATTAAGATTTAAAGAAAATTAATTAATAAACAACTTAAACTTAAACTAAATCAAATGACAATCTAATCAAACCTTAGGACAAATAAACTCATAATCAAACTAATTAAATCAAACATAAAGAATAAAGAATAAAAAAATTCAATTTAAATGAAATCAAGCAATGTAAACAAATAAAAATATAACTTAAACAATCCTATCAAATGAAAATAACATAAACATTAAACAATCATAAATGAAAGAATGTAATTAATCACATACATAAGAACTAATGAACTTAATATATGAATTCATAATTAAACAATTTGAATCAAGTTAAATCAATGAAACATGAACTTTAACTTTAATATTTTCAAGTGTAAATGAACCAAACCAAATGAAATCGACATAATTAAACCTAATATGAAGTTAATACATAAATCAAACAAAAGAAACGTATCAATCTAAATAAAATAAAATCAACATAAATAAAATTGAACTAATCAAAGTTAATGTGAACCAACTAAAAGAAATGAAATGAAGTAATTTAGGCTAAAACTTTAATTAAACTTCAAGCTAATAAAATTATAACTAAAAAAATGAGATAAAATATCATTAAAGAAAAGAAAATATTAAATACCTTAAGTTAAAGAACTTAAGGTTGATGAAACATTAAGAATAATCCAACTTTAACTTTATAAACTCATTAAACAATTAGAATTAATTCAATTAAAATTCAATTAAAGTCAACATAAACCTAAAATGAAATAAATTGAATCATATCAAAAGTACAAACTATATGAATCAAATCAAATCTAAATTTCAAAAGAAAAGAAATATCAAAATAAATTCAAATATAAATATCATCAAAAGGATTAATTAAGATACTTAAGGATATTAGTTAGATTTTTGGAAACTTTATTAGATTTAGGATGTGAAATAAAGTGAGTTTCACCTAAAAATAAAATTCATTCTATTTTTCATTCATGAAACCCTAAACATTACTTTAACCAAATAAAATTAACATAAAATGGGAATTAAATCAATAAACATGGTGGATTAAAACCAACCAAAGGTAGAAATTAAACAAATTCAAACTTCAAATAGGAACTTGGACTTAAAGGAGACTAGCAAATCCTTGCCACACAAACCCCTCTTTTACACACACTGGATCATTTAGGTCACGGAGTCTAGATCTAGGTTAGATCGTTCTTTGATTTTCTTTAATTTTCTATGATGTGTTGTGTTGTGCTTCACATGTCTGTGTGGTGTATTGCTTTAGACTGGATGCCTAAGCTTGTTTGCTCATTAGACTGGATGGTAGGGCATTCTTTTTAGAACTAATACTATTTTCTATAGGGGATTGTGTTAAATGGATCACTGTCATAAATCAAAATCATAAAATTGCCATTTTCTTAAAGGTGCTGAAAAATCCCTTAACTTAGTCCATAGGATCGGTGGGCTTGGTAAGTAACAAATGCTAAGCCTGTATGTTTGTGAAATATAATTGATGTGTGCTGTTTGTATTTGCTAACATCTGTTTTACAAGACTTAGGATTTATTTTTGAATTTTAAAATATAAATTTGAGCTTAAAATTAGGTTAGGATCTATGGGGTTTAGGATTAGCGTGAGTCAAGATTACATACCGAGATGGTACCGATGGATGCCCTTGAAGAAGAAGATTTTCTTGGAAAGAAGACTCATAGATCTAAACTTGTAGTTCTAGGCCGGGTTGTATAAGGGTAGAACTTGCTTGCCCATTTTTCTTTCCTTCGGGGTGTACAGCGGTACCCAGCCGCACCGGCCTTTTTCTTATTTTATTTAATTTGGCTTGATTTACTTTGGGGTGCACAATAGAAATAACATGCTTTTCTAGGTATCTTTCTATGCCATGTTTGTTCTGTGATGAATGCCTGGACGTAGGCTCATAGGATAAACTAAATTTTCTACCCAACTAAATCAATCGAAATATAAAAATAAATACAACTCAAAACCTCTCATGAACTAAAGTCTTTGGAATAATACAACATAAAATCAATTAAAAATAATTAGGTTTGAAATCATGCAACCATCTTGTCTTCTACTCCTTCAATTGGACAACTTCACCCATTGCATATAAGGGACATTTGTTCTGTGAGGATGACCACCTTCTTAGGGAAGCCTGCCTTCTAAATATTGATTTGGCCCATAACAATTTCTAATTGCATGACATTAGGCATAAATTGCATACCTATGCCCTAAAATGAATCTTGAGTCAAAATTTGTAAAAAGCTGAAAAATATGCATTAGTTAGATGCATCTTCATACCCTACATGATCTTAGGGATTAGGGAGTGAGTTTAGATTCATAGATTCCTTTCTTAAAAATGCAACATCCCAGACATCTTACATTCATGTGACTTGACTTCATGAATTTAAAATGTGCTTATGTGGTGTTAGTTGATAGCTTTCTCCAGGCAGGTTGTAAGTCCAGAAGAGTCAAGGATAAGTTAGTTCCCTCAAGTGAGGAGAATGGCCAATGATTTCAAGGATAGAATTAGGTTGAGCATCTGACATCTGTCAGAAGCACCTGTAGACTAGGTTCTGAAGCATCCTTTTTAGGAATAAGTCTTCAACCCTAGGCGTTTCTGCAGTCTTGTGCTATTAGAATCTAAGTCTAAGATTTCTAAAAAAATGACAACTTAATATCTAAAATTAAATCCTAAATTTGAAGCACAATCATAGGATAGTTGAAATGTCTACTAGGCATCCCAGTATCAATAGACATTTTCTACTCTCTCCCACTTGACTCTTGAGAAAAATTTTCTCCAATTTGGATATCTCCCAATTAAATTTTCAAAAATCAATCATTTGAAAACTATCTTAGTAGTCTATAGAAATAACCACTTAATTCTTTAATCGAGAGTATTCTTAGGAAGAGATCCTTCCTAAGATGTAATTAATTATAGAGGCTTGCCTTTATAAGGAACCATGATCCCAGGTTAAAATAAACCTTGTTCTACTTTTCCATGTAGTTCAGGGGAAAATTCTTTGGTACACAAAAGACCCATTAGCCTTAGGAGTCTTTTATTGAAATGATCAAATCCATTATGGGAAAGCATGTTTATCTTTCGAGATAATATATTTATTCCTTAATTCCATATTTGATCATCTAAATAAAATATTCCTAAACTCTATGTGGTGTCATTCTCTCCTCCATTCCAGAGCCTCATAATTTTCTAGCGACTCCACTAGGGAATGGTTCCTCTCTCCATCTTTAGAAATAAGTGATTATTTATATATATCATCAATATACTAGTGCCACTCACCGGTCATGACTGCCTTTCTTTCCATTGGATGCTTCTCCATTTTATTCTTCATTTAGCCTATCCAACTTCTTGAATAAAGGTTCTAGAACTCTTCGTTTGTCACAGTTAAATGATTGGGTCCTAGAACCAAATCTTGAAATAAAAGAGAGGTGGTAGAAATAAATAAAAATCAAGTCATTTCTGTTATGACCTAAATCTGGTCAAGTCAGATTTGAAACCATTCCAATATAAAAAAGAAATATTAAATTTAAAGAAGTATGAAAAGTACTTCAAATTTTGAAAAGCAAATCTCCAAAAATAAAGTCTCAAAGTTAAACTTATCATTGATCTTACTTTGGCTTTATACTAAAGCTAAAGAGAATCAGGATAGGGTCCTTGAATGCATACCCTTTGTTCAACTATATTCAAAGGTGTCAAAGCACCTAAGGATGTAAATTGAAATGAAGGAGTTCCTTTAAATCCTAAGAAATCTAAATCAAAATGAGGCAAAGTTATGCCTATTGCCCCTTTTCCCATAATGATTGAAGTTTGAATTGCATTTAGAAAAGAAGGATAAAAAAAAAATTCATCCCAAAAAAAGAATGCCTTATTGACCTTAGGTAGAGGTTGATTAAGGAACTAAATGTAAATCTTCTATTTCTATAGAAGAAGATTTTACATGAATGCAAATCAGCTTTAATCTTAATTTCCACAAGTCCACAAGAATATTGGAAAACCAACTACTCAAGTTGATTGGCCAATTCTAAGGAGTGGCTTGGAGGTAATCCTCTTTTAGACCTTTCTAAAACCTTATATTCTTAAGAGTTTGGGAGAGAGTCAAAAGAGGAAGATGACATGACATAAACAAAGAAAAAATGATAAGATTCACTTTTACTCGTAAACAATAGAAGAAAAGAGAGGGTAGCGAAAGAGAATTCTAATTCTCCAAATAAAGCTGAAATGAATGAAATTTAAACTAATAAATTTAAATCAACTTTCTTAATGAGAGTTTTCTCTCATTAAATGAAATGCTATTTCATGAATATCTTTAATTGATTTTAAGGCTAAATCATGAAGAGAAAATAAATGAAGAGTTTAATCCTTCTAAATAAATCATGACCATAGGATTGGGTCCTAAGGGTGATATTTCTATCTCTCAGAGTGAAAGTATGAAATTTATATCTCTGATAAGTTGATAGATAAATCACTTAGGACTTTGTCAGTCCAAATGAATAAAAAATTCCTTGGTTTTCAAGACTAAGGCATTATATGCTTTCAATACAAAGTGAACCTAAGGAGAATCCTTTGCAATGTCTTATGACCTACTTGACATTGTCTTACTGTCAAGTATGGTGGTCAAAGATTCCATTGCAATTTGAGATTACCTGTAATCTTGTATGTGCTATAAAAATAATACAAGTTAAACTTGACTTTCTAATAGCATATCATTTACCCTAGAGGGTCCTCTTTTAAATAATGATCTTTTAAATGAATAGATCATGAGGTCAATTGGTCTATTGAGGATAGAGCTAGACCTACCTTCCCTTCATATAAAAAGGTAAATTCTTGAAATCAAATTTAAAATGATAGAGTCATACCACCTCAAATAACATTAAAAAAGAAATGGCAAATAAGTCATCCTGAAAATGTAATGTTTTTCCCATCTTAGAGAAGTGCTTAGCAAGATCAAGCATCATAATGTTATATTGAAAACAAAATGAAATAAAATAAAATAAAAATGAAAAAAAAAAAGAAATGAAAGTAAAGCAAGACATTACATAATCATGTAATTTGTCTCACTTAATTATAAGCGACTTCCTCATGTGGCATTCCACTATGAAAAGTATCTAAGGTTATCTTCTATGATAAAGATAGACTACTAAGAACTTATTAACATAGTCGATGTGAAAAATTTTAAAGAAGAAAATCTCCAAAATATATGTTGATCCGGGTGCATCGGTCAACATCAATTATAAACATGAAAGTGAATTTATATAAGCTCAATTCTAATCAAGCTTTGATAAGATGGTGACATATAAATTCAATTAAATAAAGAAAGGAGTTTTTAGCTTCATGGAAATTCAATCTTAAAAACTCAACCTAGAAAAGGATCTTAATCTCAATCACATTATTGATTCAAGACAAAAAAAATTTAAATATAAAAAGAGCAACTTAGGAATTCATGAAACATCTTTTATATTCTTAGATGGTCCTATCCAACCCAAATAAAAAAAAGGGAGTCAAATGAAAAAGAAAAATAAGAAAAATATCAATTATGGAATTATATTCAAATTCATCCTTAAGCGTTGAGTCTTTAGGAATATCATTCAGCTACCCTAAATAGCCATAATAAATAGTTGATTCCATTAGAAAATTTTGATTTCAGAAGTGTAAAGTTTTCAAGAAACTCATTATGCCAATCTTAAATGACTTCACTAGATTTGTTGTTCTATGAAATGATGAAAAACAAATTGAAATGTTGATTCATATTATATGATTAATCAAGTAAAGAATTGAATCATATCAAAAAGTTAAACAATCAAAAGTTGTATTTCGACAAAAAGTCAAATACATCAAATTTTCTAGGTAATCATTTAGTGGAGTCATTTCATAAAGAGTGAAATGTTATCATAATGTTGATAAAAAGAAAGAAAAGTAAAGGGATGGATGGAAGGACTATATCCAAGAGCAAAAGGATGAAGTCTAAAATTTCTACGCAAGTGGCCATTTTTACCTTTAAAATTCCTCCACTTCAAAATAAAGTGGTAGAGTTAGAAGTCAAAAATTGTCCCTATCTAAACAAATAATAATAATAATCAAATATCTCATACTTTATCCTTTTTGCCTTTGCCATGATTGGGTGAGCTCGCTTGGTAGGTTAAAAGAAAGATGATGGATCTTCTTTTCCAGGGGTCCATATCCTTTGTATGTTAAAGATTCCATTAAGTATACTCTGATTCCATTACAAGTGGCCTATAAGTGTAAACAAGAAAAGTTGTGGAATTATAGAGCCATCACAAGTTAAAAAGCTTAAGTAGTCTGGGTCCTAACTTTCTTTTCAAAAGGCACTCTAACACATTGCATGAATGTTGTTTAGATGTGTCTGGAGATTTATATAGTCTTCAAGTTCGAGATGAACCCTTAGAATTTGAAGAAGAATCCAATTCCACAATTGACAAAGTTGATATCAATGATCTAACTTTTTAATGAGTCAGCTATTTATGACTTGATCAAGCTATCTTTTGAGTTTAAATGCCACTTTATCTAGAAATAAATTGAAATGATCTCTAGATGTAGTAGTTTATAAAATTAAGCTTGTTGTCATTTCCATAAACTAAGTCCCTTGATGATTGTGGTCAAATTCCAAAAGAAAAGCAAATTTTGCTAAATTAAAAGCTAGAAAATGATGGTTGTACATGAGAAGAAAACATTCTTCTTGGTTAGCTAAGATCATTAACAAAAAAAATAAATGATAAAAAGAAAAAGCAAAAGAAAAGATCAAATCCATATGACCCACATCTTGGGACTATGGTAGAATCTTTACCTTGAAAATGGGTTCATATTACCCATACTTCAAAATAAAAAAGAAATTCATGCTTAAGATTATCCTTCTTAAGGATAACTTAGCTGAAAATCATCAGATCAAAACAAATTTAGAAAAAATTGAAAGTATATGATGTGACATTCATAATTCTTAAAAGAGTGTTCTGGTATAGAGTCATATCATTCAGTCTCAATATATTGGGGCAATTTAGCAAAAAGGTCATGATCAAGATTTCTTATAATCCCACTTTCAATTAGGTGGAGGGTTATATTGAAAATCTTGCCAAAGAAAAAAGAAAATAAAAGAAACTTCAATATGATTTGAAGAACAATCCTATTACTACATATAGAGTCTTGAAATTTACTTTTGAAGTAATTTCAAAGACTTTGTAGTGAAATGTAGAAGGAACGAAAAAGCAAAAAGAAGAAATTAATCAAAGACATTTATGAAATATCATTTCATAAATTCTTTAAAAGAATAATAAATTAACTGAAGTAATTCAATTTCAAACTTATTAGGTTAATCATAATTTCTCTAATAAGTTAATCCTTATAATTCCCTTATTGATTAGGGATAAATAAAAAAATGTGTCTCCATGAGAATCCAAAAGATTATCTTGATTCTCATTCACTTTAGAAAGCTTTAAAGGAATCTCTTGATCTTTATTGAATCTAAGAGAAGGCCTTATAAGCTATTGATTTATGTCAACAAAGAAAAAATGGCATACATGTTTAAACAAAAAAGAAAAAAGAAATTCTATTTGAGAAGCACTGGTTGACTTTGGTTCTTACTGCCTAAAGAACTACATAGTCACATGCAAGCGCAAAAAGGTAGAATTCTCAGGTTAGTACCCTATGATGTCTTGCCTTCAGTGAATTAGACATCTAGCATGGTTCATTGTAATTTTGAGATTAAAAGAAAGAAAAATGATGAACTTCCATGTTTATGGCATTGGGTCCAAAATATACCCAAATCCTCCTTCAAAAATAAATTTCAACTCTTTGAAACCTCCTTCACTAAATTTCTTCATGTGTAAGGAGTATTAGTGAAATCAAGAAATGGAAGCAAACCTTCCATCACCTTTTCATCAAGTTAGACTAATCAAGTAAGTATTAAGTCCATGAAACTCTTGGTTATTAGTCAAAACTTTTGAGGATTAGAAATTAAGTCACTTTGATCCCTTTTCCTCATCCATATCACCTATAGGTTAGGAGCTACCCCTTTGTGGAACCTTTTCTATACATGGCTTGAGAGGGGAGCAATCCCTTTGTGGCACCTTTCTCATGTCTCTTTGGGTTTGGAGTAAGCCTTTGTGCACCATTCCCATAGGTTTGAAGCAAGCCCTTTGTGGCACCATTCCTACTTTCCATAGGTCAGGAGTAAGCCCTTTGTGGCACCTTTCTTATACATGACTTGAGATGGGAGCAAGCCCTTTGTCGCACCTTTCTCAAGTCTTTCTGGGTTTGGAGTAAACCTTTGTGCACCATTCCCATAGGAATGGAGCAAGCCTTTTATGGCACCATCCCTATTGTGAACATGTTAGGATCAAGTCATCGAAGACCCCTTTCATGTCACACAAGCTATTCAGGTTGGACCAAGTCTCCATAGACCACTTCCTAATAGTTAGAAAGAAATAAGTCCCCTAGTCGGCATTCTTTCTAAACATATAGGAGTAAGTCCCCTAGTTGGCTTCCTATTCAAAATTTTGAGGATTGGATTAAGTCATGAAGACCCTTCTCTTCTTTCTTAGCTATATGATGGATTAAGCCATCGAAGGCCCCATTTTAATAGCTAAACCATATAGGAGTAAGTCCCCCTGTAGGCATCCTATTATTATGTGAAGATTAGGAATAAGTCATCGAAGACCCCTTTTCTATCACACAAAGCTATTCAAGTTAGATCAAGTCTCCATAGACCCCTTTCTAGTAGCTAGCCAAGTAAGAATAAATCCCCTAGTGGTATCTTCCATGATTGCAAAATTAGGTAGTGTGGATTAGGAGTAAGTGTCCAAATTGGCATCCTTTCCAACTACCACTCTCAAGTAAGAGAAAGTCTCTTAGTAGGCGTCCTACTTTAGTAAGATAAGGATCAATTCATCAAAGACCCCTTTCTTGCTAATTAGACTACTTAGGTAAAGAGAACAAGTCATGAAGACCCTCTTTCCTATTAGTCAAAATTTGAGGTTTACGATCAAGTCATCAAGACCTTCTTCCTCATCATGGTTATTTAAGAAGGAATGAAGCCATTGAAGGCCCCTTCTTATTAACCAGTCATCCAAGAGTAAGTCCCCCAGTAGGCATCCTCATAAGGATAGGATCAAGTCCTTAAAGACCCCTTTCCTTTAAAAAAAAAAAAAAAAAAAAAAACTAAAGAATGGAATCAAGCCATTGAAAGCCCCATTTTTTTGGACTACTTAAATAGGATTAAGTCCACGTGACCCCTGTCTAGTAGTCGAAATGTTGTGGATTAGGATCAAGCATTTCAAGCCTCTTTTCACCTGCATAGCTATTTAGGTTGGATTCAAGTCTTTAAGACCCCTTCCTAATAGCTATCCAGATAAGAGTAAAACCCCCCGTGGTATCTTTTTCTGGTTAAAAATACCAGGTTGTTTGGATTAGGAGTAAGTGTCCAAATTGGCATCCTTTCCAACTACCATCCCCAAGTAAGAGTAAGTCCCTTGAAGGCATCTCCCTTGAGCATAGTGATTGCATTAGGATTAGACCATTCTTTGGGTTCACTCCTAATAACATTCCTATTCATCCTAGAACTTAATGAAGTTAAGTTTCTGGGAAAGAATCACCCTCCAAAATAAGGGTAGGTATACATATACCTATCTTTCACAATCAAAACCAAAACAAAATTGCAAATCAAAATTAAAATCCTGAACTTAGGCCCTTAGCTTATGCTTAATGTTGATCAACCCGGTCAACACCAATATGTGCAGTGTATTCTGGTCGATCCACTATACATATTGGGGGTCCATTTGTTGACCTCATTTTTGAATGAGGTTAACTTGAAATTTAAACTTAGTAATTGGGATGTCCTACTTCCAAATTGGAATATCCTAATTTATTGCTTAGGACACTTAGGTGTTCTAAGGAAACCCTCCCACCTAACTGAATTAATTGAACTCAACATTGCAAACAAAATGAATCAAAGCACTCTAAATGAACCAAATCAAATTAAACTAAAATAAATCAAAGAAATCAAGGTAAAATCAAAAGTCAAATCCTAAGTCAAACTTAGTCAACATAGGTTTGACCTAAGTGGGCCCACTTAGTCAAAAGTCAACCCACCCAAAATATGACTAAATTAAAATGTTCCAAACATTCCAAATGACCAAATAATCATATTAGAACACACTTATAAAGGAATTTGAACTCATTTAGACCTTAGATAGGCTAATTAGATCACTTGATCTAAAATAGCCTAAATGGGCCATATTGAGTTCAAGCCTAAATCAAATCGAAATAAACTCAAACTAATCACTCAGAATCATTTGGAAATGATAATTGAACATAATCCAACTCTCCATTAGATCTAATTTGGTCAAATAGGTCATTTGATCCAAATGAATCCTAATTAAACCCATTTGACCCAATTTGGGTCAAATAGGTTAAAATGAAATAAAAATTCAAATCAATTAAATATTAAATGAATCAAAAGTAAACCCAACATCCAATGAAATATTAGAAATGATGTAAAATAAGATTCAAAAGGAAATTAAAGGTGATTAAGACACTTCCATTAAAATCAATTCCAATTCTTAAGTGAATCACCAAATTGGATTCAATTTGAAATGAAACTTCTTAAGCTTAATTAAATTTGATTGAGGCTATGAAATGACTTTAATTAAATACAAATTAAGCCAATTAAACACCCCACACTAAAATCTAAATGGAAAAATGGGGGAGAAAGTCAAAGGAGAAATCCCATTTGCTAAGCCAACTCCTCGTCCTCCATTAAGGATGAAGGCAACAAGTTAGCTAAGTTCCAAGGATTGCAATTCCTCACCGCCCCCCAATCCAAAGAAAATTTGAATAAAAGAGGAAGAGGGGGTCAGCCAAGGGGGATTACACACAAGCATTTCACCTCAAGCCAAACTAGCCATCCTATCACCTTCACAAGCTAAAACTAAAGCAAAACAAAACAAATCCCACTTCCCACACCATCGGGAGGCCAAAGAATGACCAACCCCTTCAAAATCGAAATCTACCTTTGTCTAGGGAGCAATCTACAAGGAATTGATCCAATTCCTTTAGCTCACGAGCATCCCTTGAAGTTTCAAAGCTATTGGAGTTGATCTCATCGCTTGAAACTGCACGATCGGAGGTATCCCATTAACGACCCCCATATCTCATTCAAGCTTTTTGGCCTTGGTTCTTTGTGAAGAAAACTTGATCTCAAGTGAGATCATGCTATATAGATTGATAGAAAATTGATCAACAATCATTTTGAAATTGAAATCATGTGATTTCATTGCCTAGATCGCGAGAAATTAGCCAAAACCATGATCAAGGACTCTCGGTTTACATAGGCTGGGTAAGGGACGAAATCTCCATCGACCGTTTCTTCTGAAAGGAACAGACAGTCCAGATCTAGGCGAACTGATCTGATTTACGCCCTTTTGGAACTGCGGATCAATTGTGGGTCCGTATCAAAGCGCATCCTGCCGCCACTTTAACGTGGGATCCACAAGATCTCGCATGGACCAGTCAGCGCACACCACGCGGCGCGCCTTGCCACGTCAGCCCGCGGCTCTGCGTGGACCCCTCCTCACTTAAAAATAGTTAAATAACAGTTTTAATTTATTTAAAAATTAACAGAAATTTTTAAAAATCATAGAAAAAAAATAAAAAAATGAAAATAAAGGCTCTATGAATTTATCTTAATGAGAGGAATCCAAAAAATTAAAGTCCTCAATTTTTATTGGGTATTTTTGCCTTAATTGGGTTTAATTAAAAAACATTAAACCCTAATTACTTTCAAACCACTAAACCAATTAATATGAAACGTTGGGGAAATGAAATTAACCTTAAAACACACCTTCTGAAAATTTTTGATAATTTAATTCACTGTAATTTATGAAAAATGAAATTTTAAATCCAAAACCCTTAATTTAATTAAATAAATTATAATTAATAAAATTAACTTATGGAAATGATCTAAACAATCTTAAATCAACTTAATAAACCTCAGTGAACATTAAAATATCATTAAAACTCAATTAAACTTAATGATCCTTAATTTGACCTAATTAACCAGTTAAATGAATTAAATATTTCAAATAATTAATTAGGACTTAATTAAATCATAGTTAATCAACCAATAATCCAAAAAATTATAAATGAATCTCATTGAAAACATATTTCAATGAGGAATCTATGAAAAATAAAATCTTTAACTGAATCTCATTAAATTAGGCTTAATTTAGATTTTAATAAAATAATTAAAATGCTAATTACTCTAATTACAAATTTAATCAAGATGAAACTTTGGAAATTTGTAATTGGCCTGTAACCCCACTTGCCCGAAAAGCTTCAAACCCAATTGACCTCTAGATTAGGAGTTGTTAAATTTCTAAATCCCTAGATCAATGTTAATCAAATAATGGATTAAGGAAATTCATTAATTCATTAAATCATTAGATAACCTAAACTAATCCTAATCAAACATCAGAAGACTCTTAGGGAATGTTTATTAATAGTCCTAAGCCAAAGAACTTAAATAATTACACATTTAAGGATTAATAAAACTTAATAATCCATATAAAAAATAAAATAAAAGGAATTAAACAAATACTTAATGAATCTTAACACTTGCAATTAATCTAATCTAAGAATAAATATAAAACATTAACCTAAGCATATTAGGTTAAGATAAACTAAACTAGATCAGCTTAATAACTTAATCTAGAAGGATAACATAAACCTTTAACATAAACTAAATTTAACAAACCAAACTTATTTAAGTAAATTAATTCAAATGAAACTAAATAACCTAATTAACATAATATTATGATATGAATCAAACCAAATAAGCATTATCTTAGGACTTGAAATTTATAAACATAGGATTAAGATTTAAGAAAAATTAATTAATAAACAACATAAACTTAAACTATATCAAATGAAAATCTAATCAAACCTTAGGACAAATAAACTCATAATCAAAATAATTAAATCAAACATAAAGAATAAAAAATAAAAAAAATTCAATTTTAATGAAATAAAGTAATGTAAACAAATAAACATATAACTTAAACAAGCCAATCAAATGAAAATAACATAAACATTAAACAATCATAAATGAAAGAATGTAATTAATCACAACATAAGAACTAATGTACTTAGTATATGAATTCATAATTAAACAATTTGAATCAAGTTAAATCAATGAAACATGAACTTTAACTTTAACATTTTCAAGTGAACATGAACCAAACCAAATGAAATCAACATAATTAAACCTAATATGAAGTTAAGACATAAATCAAACAAAAGAAACGAATCAATCTAAATAAAATAAAACCAACATAAATCAAATTGAACTAATAAAAGTAAAAGTGAACCAACTTAAAGAAAAGAAATGAAATAAATTAGACTAAAACTTTAATTAAACTTCAAGCTAATAAAATTATAACTAAAACAAATGAGATAAAATATCATTAAAGAAAAGAGAAATATTAAATACCTTAAGTTAAAGAGCTTAAAGGTTGATGAAACATTAAGAATAATCCAACTTTAACTTTATAAACTCATTAAAAAAATTGGAATTAATTCAATTAAAGTCAACATAAACCTAAAATGAAATAAGTCAAATGGAATAAATTGAATCATATCAAAAGAACAAACTAATTTAATCAAATCAAATCTAAATTTCAAAAGAAAAGAAATATCAAAACAAATCCAATCATAAATAACGTCAAAAGGATTAATTAAATACTTAAGGATCTTAGTTAGACTTTTGAAAACTTTATTAGGATTTAGGATGTGAAATAAAGTGAGTTTAAGCTAAAAATGAAATTCATTCTATTTCTCATTCTTGAAAACCTAAACATTACTTTAACCAAATAAAATGAACATAAAATGGGAAATAAATTACTAAATCAGTTGGATAGAAACCAACAAAGATAAAAATTAAACATATTCAAACTTCAAATTGGAACTTGAACTTAAAGGAGACTAGCAAAGCCTTGCCACACAAACCCCCTATTACACACACTAGATCATTTAGGTCACGAACTCTAGATCTAGGTTAGATCGTTCTGTGATTTTCGTTAATTTTCTTAGATATGTTGTGTTGTGCTTCACATGTCTGTGTAATGTATTGCTTTAGACTGGATGCTTAGGTTTGTTTGCTCATTAGACTAGATGGTATGACATTCTTTTTAGAACTAACACTATTTTTTGCAGGGGACTCTGTTAAAGGGATCTCTATCATAAATCAAAATCATAAATTTGTTGTTTGCTTGCAGGTGCTGAAAAATCCCTTAACATAGTCCATAGGATAGGTGGGTTTGGCAAGCAAATAATGCTAACCCATATGTTTATGAAATATAATTGCTATGTGCTGTTTATATTTCCTAACATCTATTTTACAGGACTTAGAATTACTTTTTGAATTTTAAAATGTAAATTTAAGCTTAGAATTAGGTTAGAATCTATGGGGTCTAGGATTAGCAAGAGCTGACCCTATCAAGAGATGGTGCAATGGTCTCCTGTGGAGCTCGATGGATGTCCCTGAAGAAGGAGATTTTCCTGGAAAGAAATCCCATAGACATAAACTTGTAGTTCTAGGCCGGGTTGTATAAGGGCAGAACTTGACTGCCCATTTTTCTTTCTTTCGAGGTGTACAGCGGTACTCGGTCGTATCAGCCTTTTTCTTATAAGATTTAATTTGGCTTGATTTATTTTAGGGTGTGCAATAATAACAACATGCTTTTCTAGGTTTCTTTCTGGGCTATATTTGTTCTATGATGAACTCCTGGACGTAGGCTCATAGGATAAACTAAATTTTCTACCCAACTAAATCAATCAAAATATAAAAATAAATACAACTCAAAACCTCTCATGAACTAAATCCTTTGGCATAATACAACATAAAATCAATTAGAAATCATTAGGTTTGAAATCATGAAACCATCTTGTCTTCTACTCTTTCAATTGGGTAACTTCACCCATTTCACATAAAGGACATCTATCTTGTGAGGATGACTGCCTTCTTGGGGAAGCCTGCCTTCTAAAATATTGATTTGGCCTATAACCATTTCTAATTGCATGTAATTAGGCATAAATTGCATACTTATGGCCTAAAATGAATCTTGAGTCAAAATTTGTAAAAAGCTAAAAAATATGCATTAGATAGACGCATCTTCATACCCTACATGATCTTAGGGATTAGAGAGTGAGTCTAGATTCATAGATTCCTTTCTTAGAAATGCAACAACCCAGCCATCTTACATTCATGTGACTTGACTTCATGAATTTAAAATGCGCTTAGGTGGTGTTAGCCGACAGCCTTCTTCAGGCGGGTTGTATGTCCAGAAGAGTCAGGGATAGGTTAGTTCCCTCAAGTGAGGAGAATGGCCAATGATTCCCAAGGATAGAATTATGTCGAGCATCTGATATGTGTCAGAAGCACCTGTAGACTAGGTTCTGAAGCATCCTTTTTAGAAATAAGTCTTCAACCCTAAGCATTTATGTAGTCTTATGCTGCTAGAATCTAAGTCCAAGATTTCTAAGAAAATGATAACTTAATATCTAAAATTAAAAACTAAATTTGAAGCCCACTCATAGTATAGTTTAAATGTCTACTAGGAATCCTAGTATCAATAGACATTTCCTACTCTCTCCTATTTGACTCTTGAAAATAATTCTCTCCAATTTGGATATCTCCCAATTAAATTTCTAAAAATTAATCCTTTGAAAACTATCTTAGTAGTCTATAAAAATAACTACTTATTTCTTTAATCGAGAGTATTCTTAGGAAGAGACCCTTCCTAAGATGTAATTAACTATAGAGGATTGCCTTTATAGGGAACCACGATCCCAGGTTAAAATAAACCATGTTCTATTTTTTCATGTCATTCAGGGGAAAATTCTCTGGTACAACAAAGACCCATTAGCCTTAGGAGTATTTTATTTAAATGATCAAATCCATTATAGGAAAACATGTTTATCTTTCAAGATAATATGTTTATTTATTAATACCATATTTGGTCACCTAAATAAAATATTCCTAAACTCCATGTGGTGTCATTCTCTCCTCCATTCTAGAGCCCCACAAATCACTCACACGGGATGGGGAAAAAATGGCAAATATTATTTCCCCTCTTTGAGTTCAATAACTTTAATTCAAAGATTAAATTTGAAAACTTTAGATGATCTTAAATAATTTTATTTAATGTGCAGGAAATAATGTAGTTGAATGAATTATATGGAAGTGTTCAATTATTCCTTTTCAATCATCATAAATTTTGTATGTCATTTGTATCATGTAATCATGTTTTCAAATCAAGTAATCAAATTACTTATGTATGTAAAGATGTATGTGTTGAATTAATCCTATTATATGGAGTGGCTATTATCACTAACAAATTTCAAATTATTTTTCAAAATTATAAGCCGATGATGAAAAGTTAAATTGATATTAGTTATGAACCTTATATATATGATTTATATGTGCTTATAACCTAAACATGTCAAAGTATTATTTATCTTTATGATTCGTGTATGTGTTTACATATTTTTGAATATTAATAAGTATATAATCTGGACAACCTGGGAATACAAGGCTTTAAGTAACCCCACAGAGGTCTTAGATTACCTCACTTTCCTGTTTAACAAAGGCACATACTTATTTAATTCCATTCTTATGTGTACTTATACTAGAATTTGGATAGAACTTTACTTTACATGTGTAAATAATTTACCAAAATACAATCTTTTCATGATTTTGATTTGCACCACTGTGTGTACATTCATATGTATTTAAGATAGCAAGTATATAGTCTGGACATCCTGAAAATATGAGGCTTTAAGTAGTCCCCAAGGAGATCTTAGAATATCTTACTTTCTTGGCTCAAACAATGGCACGTACTTCCTTAAAACTTTAAAACATGTGTGTGTGCACTTAGCTAAGGAATGAAATTCCTCATTTCTACCAAAGTATATGTAGTCATAATCATTTAAGTGTGCAAAAAATACATTACATGTGTAGGTATGCTAGGTTCAAAATCATATGCATGTTATTGATGATGAAAAGGAATGATGCAATATTATCTATATGATGGAAATTCAATTTCATTACTCTTAAGATGTCTTTCATGTTGGATAGAATTTTTTAAGATTAACTTAAAGTTAGGATTAATGAAACATCCACTAAAAGAAATCAAGTCATAATAATATGCCTTTAGAAAATAACTTAGTGTAGGGATAAAAGAGATTATGCCTCCTTCTTCTCTTTATAATCATTAAATGCTAAGTTAATATCAAGTGAAATTAAATAAAATGCAAATTAAAATTTATAAATCCTCTTAATGACTAAAAATAAAACCGCCCTTAATGTCTAACCTGAACAATTCCAAACTTTAGGCAATCATAATTCAAAAAGCTTAGCTAAGACAAATCACACTATGCCTAAGCACACACATTAGAATATTAAGTAACCACTTCTAGCTCTAAGTTAGTACAGTATTTGATGTGATGTTGTGTTTTATTTTATGATGTAATATTTTAGACTCGATGTTAGGATTGTGATACGTAGACAGGAAGTTAGGCCATTAGCATAATATTATTTTCTATAGGGGATTATGTTAAAGGGGCTGGTGTAATAATAAATATAAATGCTTCTACTTACAGGTTGCTTATGCCCCTTTGCATAATCCATATTAGGACAGGTGGGCTTGGTTACCCATGTACAGGGTGGTAAGCACAAATTATGAAATATAACTATTTGTAGATGTATGTGTGTTTAGCTAACATCTATTTTGCAGTGTAGTTTGGTTTTACTTTTCCATAAGCATGTAGTTTTGCACTATGAATTAGGGCTAATTCTATAGAGTTTAGGGAAAATAGTGGCTAGAAGGCATAGTCCTCGGAGGCCCTGTGAAGCCTGGGAGCAAAATCAAATAAAAGAGAAGGAAGAAATAATATGAATAATGAAGATCACTACAACACTTATTTTAATTGAAAATGCAATATTCTTTTGTAATCCGGGTTGTATAAGGCTACAGCTTGGCTACCCAACTTCTTTTATTTTTCGGGGTGTATGGTGGTACCCGGTTGCACCGGCTTCTTATTTTTTCACGATGGTTTATAAATGTTTTGATTATTGTATTTAAATTACGCCATATAAATTGCATTTTTTTTCATAGGTTTCTTAAAGCTTGATGATTGAATGCGTGTCTTGGATGCGATAGGCTCTTCAAGACAAAATTAATTTTTTTCTCTCACTGATAACTCAAAACTAAACTTTAAAATAATTCATAACCTCACCCTAAAACTTAGATTATAATCGAAATAATTAAAAGATTTAGCAACCCCTTAGTTGGATGTTGAATGTTCTAACATCATGCATAACATATTATTTCTCTCTTGAATAGGGAGGGTCTCCACTCTAGCATGATAGGAGAATGCTTGACCTGTGAGGGCATCCCTTGTAGTGAAGAATACCTCCTCCAACTAATTTAGCCAATAATCTAATTTTATTATGCATTTTGGCATAAAAATCCCAAGCCTTTGCCCAAATAAATGTGTCAAAATTGTATAAGAATTTGTAAAATTTTGCATTTTTAGTCTAAGTCATATATTCATGTCAGTCATGATCTAGTCTCTTATGGAGTGAGTTTAGGACCCAAGTTTTCTTCCTAATTAAATTACAACCTAGTTATCCTGTAATAACATAAGACCGGCCTACATGGTTTTGAATCGTACGAGGTGTTAGGTAGCAGCCACTCGAGGCAGTTGTAAGTCCAGAAGTGTCGGGATGGGTTTACCCTCTCTTGTGGAGGTAAACCATTATGTCCCATTTTTTGCTTAGATTTTGTTCGTGCTTTTAGCTTATGCTAAAGCACCCTAGATTAGAATACAAGGTTGCTTATTTCCTTCAGGCTATGGGTATAAATCCTCACCTCTTAGGCATTTCCACGATCTTGTATTGATGAATTATAAGCCCTAGCATTCTAATAAAATTTCAATTCAAATGAACAAAAATCTCTCTTTCAAATGTATAAAGCCTCACTATATGGTAGATTGGATTACTCACTGGGCTTCCTAGTATCATGAGTTCTCCCTACTCATCTTCCTTTGGAATCCAAAATAAGTCTTTCTAAGTTGAACATTCTCCCTTGATTTTTCAAAATACCTAAATCCTTTGGTAGTTTAGCTTTGAAATCTTTGGAGATAATTGATTAACTACTTTAATCAAGAGTATTCTTAAGAAATTCTCATTTCCTATGATATAATTAACTATGGAAGGTTGCTTTCATAGGAAGCTAAAGGACCTGACATAAAATAAACCCTGCTTTACTTCTCCATATAAAGTAAGAAAAATATCTCTAGTATATACGTAGGCTCATCTGCCTTAGGAGTCCTTATTAGGTGATTAAGTCCATTATATGATGTTATTTCCATCTCTTGAGATGTTACATCATACCTTAATATTATGCCCAATCACTTCAATAAGTATCCTCTAAGCTGTACGTGGTGTCCACAACCACTCCAAATTAAAACACCACAGATTTTTCTAGCGACTCTGTTGGGGAGAGTTTCTCTCTCCATCTTTAGTAGTCAATCTCTACCTCCAAGCATCGATAGTGGACTTATCTTTTATATAAGACCAATACTATCTTTCTTTATGTTGGACAACTTGCTCATTTCATCCTTAAGCAATGGTGGACAACATCCTTTAGGTTTTATGATCTCACTCCAAGTAGGTATTAAAACCCCTATTGGACCTCCAATACGTAAAAGAAAATTAATCAAAGAAAATTACCCAAAATAAATCAAACAAAATCAATAATCTCTTACCACTAGCTTGGTGAAGCAAGGTTCATCCAACATCTTCAACATTCCAATGAAGCCCAAAGCAAAAGCAAAAGATTCTTCTCCAAATTCTCAACTGCTCCAACAATCATATAAATCCTTTTTTAACATAATCACATTTATTAAATGAGAGTTCCAATTCAAGAAATAAAAAAAATCAAAGTTAACAACAACAAAGCAAAAGTTTAACTCCATGTCTTTTTCAACAACGAAGTAGAAATCTCAACCCTTTTTTCTTTCAATCAGTCAGCACCATGTCATCAAGTTTGGCCTTAGCTTCAAGCATTTCAAGGTCACCAGCGAGGGACCTGCCCTCACTACCATCAGTAGAGAGAAGGTGGCCGACAAGAAGTCACTTCTATAATTTGACTTGCACTCTGATTCTAAGTTCCCCTCTTTGAAGAGGAAGGTTGTAGAGGTTCCCCTGCCATGAGTACCAGTTGTTCCAGTCGTGCCTACCACTGTTTCGATCTAGACAAGTATCACCTCTATAGTTCCCCTTGTCTTGAAGGGGAAGACTGTCTTAGCTTCTGAGATAGTCTCTCCCATGTTTAAGGTTGGTTCTAGCTCCTGTCATACTCCATTGACTAAGACCCAAAGCCGTAGTAAGAACAGGAAAATTTAAAGACATTACAAGCATGTGATGAAGGAGGTTGAGGAAGCCTCCCATGTGGCTGAGGAGGGATCCCATCGTGAGACCTCCCCCCTTCTTGGTGGCAGTAGGTTTTACCCCCTCTCAGCTATCAAGGGAGATGAGGACATCAGGAAGTTTGCTGCATCACCCCCACCATCTATAGAGTATGAGACACCAGCCTATGCTGCTCTACGATCTGTGCTCAGGAGAGTTGGGAGAGCCCACGTACACTCGAAGTCTGGCACTTTGCATGACTGGAGGAGGTTAATCCCTAGAAGTTCTATGGATCAGATTCATAGAGAGAGGGCCACAGAGGCCAAAGTTGATGCCTAAGCGAGCAAGAGGGATAGGAGGAGGTTCGTCAGGCAGTCAGCGGCCTCTACTTTGATTGATCATTTTGATCGGTAGGCTGATAGAGCCAATCATTCTGACAAGATTGTTTATACCAGTTCTAGTCATAGGAGGAGATCTCCGGTGGAGAGGTAGCCGGTGTCACGCCCATCACACCGCTCCACTTGCCGACCATCATCATCGGTCCATGTTCCCCCATATGAGGTGCCCACCAAGTTCCATAAGTCCACATAGGGTAAGAGAGCATCCCCCTTGGTGATACGACTATGTCCCAAGGACCCCACTTCATCTACTCCACCCATTCAGGTGAGGCCAAGCTCCCCTGCTCGACTTTCCATCCCAATGATGGTGATGAAGGAGTGGTGGCCCAAGAGTGTCGTGATCGCTCCACCACTGCATCTGGAGGAGAAGGAAGGAGGGGATACCGAAGTGACCCCCATGGTTGTTGAGTTAGTTTGGGAGAGCACTCCACCCATTCAGAGCATTCAGTGCATGACTTCTATAGAGCCTGGTTCAGTGGTTAGTCACTAGCTAGCCTATGTTCTTGTAGCACTGGGTCCAGTAGATGACCAGTCTTTAGAAGATATTTTAAAGGACTATTGTGCCACAGTGAGGCAGAGAGTCGGGGATGATCAGTCCGACCAAGAGGAGGGTATAGTTGACTTCAACGTTCATGAAGATGACTGGTTGGATGATATAGTAAAAGTACACATGGTAGATACCCGAGTATTCTTGCATAGGGAGTAGCCAAGCCAGGAAGGCATTGTAGTTGAGAAAGGTGAGGCATCAGACTCAACTCAACATCTCCTCCAACAAATCAAGTAGAAAGATGATCGGATTAATAGAATGGAGAGGAGGGTAAAGGAGTTGATGGCAGTGATCTTAGCCTTGCAGAACCAAGCCCCAGTTTCATAACCTTCCCCCATGGAGGTCGATTGGCCTGAGCTAGTACACATCCTAGATCATCCCAAGAGCACTCCCATGGATGAAGATGTCGGTAGTTTGCATAGGAAGGTCACCAATAGCACCTCCATGCAAGAGGAAGCCAAATAGCCTTTCAGAGGCCGCATTTGATTGGTATACTAAACTGCCTAATGGTTCAATAAAGTCCTTTGTAGAGTTAGAGCATCTCTTCATCAAGAGGTTTGCAAGAGCTCAACAAAGGGTAACTGTAGGGGACCTCGTTTTAGAAAAACAAAAACCAAATGAGCCCCTTTGTTGATTATATTCTTAAATGGCACAACCTAAGCATAAAATGCGAACCATAGCTGCAAGAGCAGCACACCATTGAGATTCTTTTTAAGAATATTCATGGCCAGTCGCCTTCATGCTCAAAGATTTTACTATTAAGACATTTCAGAAATTAATCAGCAAGGCTGCTAACATACAAGAGGAAGCCAAATAGCTACCCTTCTTAGACCAATCATCTAAGCCCAAGCCTAAGAAGGTTTTTAAGAAGAAGCCAAAGATTGTAATGGCAGTTGATAAGGGTGTTGATCTCATTTTTAGAAAGAGCTCTCAACACCTCCATCTTAGGCATTGGATTCCTCTTAGACTTTAAGAGTTCCTTAGTCTTAAGACACATCTAATGATTAGGTGGACACTCCAACCTAGCCCTAGAAAACTTATAAGGTTTAGCCATAGGAATAGGTCATGCCTTAGGGGTGTTAAGAATGCCTACCCTTAGCTTGAACCACTCATCACCTTCCTTCCTTCAAGTCAAACTCCAAATCAATTCAATTTGATTTTCTCCAAACTCAAATCAATTCCATGATTGAAATTTATGATTGAAACCCATGAACAAAATCCATCAAAATTCCTAAGTCCAAATTTTTCCTAAGTCCTTAATTCTTCCCTTAAGGACTTAACCAAAACCTATTCAAACCAAATCAAACCTTTGAGATGTCCTCATAACTCATTTATATTCTCATTCATATTCACATATATAAATGAAATATAAATTCAAACCCATCAAATCAAATTTAAAATTCAAAATCAATTCATGAAATTTTCTTAAGTCCCTTTAATTTTCCATTAAAGGACTTAGCCAAAATCAAACATAAATCATAATCAAACCTATTCAAACCCTTGGGATTTTCTCAAACCTTATTTATATTCTCATATATAAATGAAATATAAATATAAATCAATCAAATCAAAAACAAAAATTAAATTCCAAATTTAAAATCTTTGAAATTCCCTTAAATCCTTTAAATTCCCATTAATGGATTTAACCCAAATCAAGATCAAACTTATTAAAACTCATGGAATTTTCTCAAAACTTATTTATATTCTCATTTATATTTTCATATATAAATGAAATATAAATATAAATCAATCAAATCAAAAGCAAAAATTAAATTCCAATTTAAAAATTCTCTTAAATCCTTTAAATTCCCTTTTAATGGATTTAACTCAAATCATGATTAAACCACTTCAATTCCTTAAAATTTTCTCATAATCCATTTATATTCTCATTTATATTTACATATATAAATGAAATATAAATTCAAACAATCAAAACGAATTCTAAAAATCAAACTCAAATCTACTCAAAATCTAATCTAAGACTTTCAAGTCAAAATCTTGAACTTAGCCAAATCAATTTCAAATTAAACCAAACTCTTGATTTTCTCTCATGATTCAATCAACCCTACAATCATGAGCTCATATATAAATCCAAACTTCAATCAAATAATCAAAACCCAATTCAAAATTCAAAGCCAAAATCCCTTCATATTCTTCCTTTGAATATGAAATTTTCAAATGGATCAAAACCCATTTGACTTCAAACCACTTGTAAATGAATTTATATTTCAATCATGTGTCCATATACAAGATCAACCAACTTCAAATCAAGCTTTGACCAAGCCATTTGACTCACAGGCTCACTTGACCCAAAGTGACCTAAAGTACCCTTATGAGCCAACTTTTGATCCTAACCAAATTGGATTGAACCAAACTCATATATCTCTCTCTCATCATGATCATCAATCATCATGGGATGATCAATCAATCAAATTAGGTCAAATCAAATCAAACCTAAGTGTTGACCAAATCAACACTTAACCCAAAATAAAACCATACATAGCCAAATTCCACCATAGGCTAAATTGATTGAAATCATTGATCTAAGTTCACTAATGACCTATGTTTGAACTTGACCAAGCCAACATTTAAGCCTAACCTAGCCTGATTGGCCACTTGACTCAAGTTGACCCAACTTGACCTAAAAGGTCAAAATATGTCAAAACTTGATATAAGCCAAATTGATCCAAACCAATGGGTCAAGTTCATTCCAAATCACTTGTTGAACTTGACCAAAACCTCAATTGGCCAACTAGACAACCCAACCCAATTGACCTTAGACCTCATGACCCTAAAGGGGTCATGTTGAGCCAAAATTGAACTTAACCCAAAATGATTGGAAACAAAGATACCAATCCACTCCATATGACTAACCAAACCTAAACCTACCCTTGACCTATCCCAAATAGGTCAAATGGGTCAAATTGATCAACTTGACCATTTGACAAAAATGAAGTCATATGAGTCAAAACCAAATATATACCAAATTGAACCAAACTAAAGGCACCAAAATATTTCAAATGGTCATATGAACTTGACCCAACCCTTAGTTTGACCCAATTTGACCTATTGCTCAAGTTGACCTATTTTGACCTAAATGGGTCAACATGAGCCAAACCCTATCAAATGGATTCCAAACCCAGTGAAACTTGGCCAAACCTAGTTTCTCCACATACCTAACATGTCTAAAGTGAAAAAAAAATAGCAAAATGACCATCTTACCCCTAGGCCATAGAACAAATTTTGGCCTAGCCCATTGGTATTTTGGTCATACTCTCTTCGCAATCACTTGAGACTTTCCTAAAAGCTCAAGGGGACTTAGTAATGAGTGGTGCACCCAACCCAATGGATTTGGGTAAGCCCATTTGGTCCCTAGACCAAACCTGACCACCTAGCTCAAAATTGAGTTTTCAAATTCCCTTTAAGCTCAAATTCAGCACATGGGAAGTTGGCATTCCACTCCATGGATCAAACTGACCATGTGCACACTCAAAATAGTCAAAACAACCCCTCCCATCTCATTAATTAGATCAAAATGGAAACTCATGGTTCGACCATCCGATTGCCATTGGGGGAGATATACTCTTAATTCAATGAAATTTCAATTCACTCACTATCGATTGGAGCCTAGAACGCAACCATTAGAGCTTCTCCCTTAGATGGATTTGAATTCTATCTCTCAATTTTACACAATGAGGGAGCTCAATCCAAACTTCCTCCATACTTGATCTCCTTCCAATTACACTCACCGGAGGGTCAAGTCAAACTTACCCAAGCTCTTATTGAAGTCCCCACAGCAAGGAAGAGCTCAATTGTATCAAAGTCGAAGCTCAAGTGAAGTGGTGTTGGTCTACCCATTAATCCCCTCAATCCCAAGGCCTAAGAATTTCAACAGGGCTTCATCTCCATCATACAAAGCTACCTCATCGATCTCGAGCGCCGGTGATCACCTCCGACGAGGTATGGAATTTTTCGATCACTAAACTCAATGTGGTGTGGAGTTTTGTGAAAGAAATTTTCACCTCATCGAATTTTGACTGTTGGATTTGTCGCTCTTGGTCTTTAGATGGTGTGGGTTAAATTTTGTATGATTCCATGCTAGATCGAGCTTGGAACTTCCCCTTGATCATGGAAGGTCTCTATTGATCAAGGGGAAGAACTTGGCTCATCTCAACCGTCCATCCACGCATTTTAGATGGACGACTGAGATTATTTAACACATTTAGTAATCTGATTTTCCTTTATAAACCGCGGGTGAATCCTTAGCCGTTTGGTCTTTGATCGGACGACCGAGGATATAAGTGTGTGCACCGCCGCCACCTTTGTGAGGTGACAACCTAAGTTGTCCCCTCACGACACGATGCATGTAAAGCATCCTGACTGTCGCCACCACACGTCATGTCATGAGTTGAGGATTAAGTAGGGATTAGTTCACGGTATTAATTAATTCCAAATTAATCCATGGATCTTCTAAAATTCATAATTCTCTCTAGAAAAATTAGAAAAATATAAGGAAAAATGCTATGGAAAGATAATTTCTTCAAGAATATTTTTAAAATGGTTTCAATGGATTTTAGATTACTATTTTCTCTGAATTTGGGTTTATTTGAGAATATTAATTAGCTAATTATGTTTTAATTAGGTCATCAATTAATCTCCAATTTCTAAGGTTCATTTTAAGGGATGACCTTTGCATCCCAAATTTTCTTGAGATTTATTGAAGGCTCAATTGAGAAAATTGCTATCTCATTCTTTAATTACTCCTTTCATGTAATTAAGGGTATTTAAGGTGTGATTAGTGGATTTACCCTAGGATTAGGGTTGATTAAAGTCAGATCCAGTAAGTAGGAGGTTTATGGAATAATTTTGGGGCATTTCCCCCAAGCTATTCCATAAACCCTCTCTTCTCTCCTTAATCTCATTTTAATTAAGAGTTAATTCATTAATTATCCCCTTAATCAATTTTCAAGAATTCTAAAATGTTCCAGAACTTAATCAATCTACCTTAGGTAGATGCTTTGAAGTTTAATAGCCTAAGTTTAATTAAGAAAATTAAAACCCAATTCACTTATGTGAAAGAGTGTTTTAAAAGTACTTAAGCTAAACCCCTTAGCTTAATTAACTTTAATTGTGAGAAAAATTGCATTAGGCCTTTTCATTATTAGGTGCATTGCAAATTTAAATTCCTTGTGGATTTTATGTCATCTCATTGGCTCATAATTATCTAGTTAATTTTTCTAAGGTAGTGTAGGTAAGGGTTAATTAAGTCACTTAATTCATACCTTAACCTAATCAATGCATAAAAATGGATCTAATTACCTAAAAATTAAACAAAAATACAAAACACATGTGAAAATAGATTAGGAATAGCAAACTCATCTCACCTTTTCAAAATTAAATCAAACTCAAACCTAAACAAAAATTATTTTAAAATTCACTTTGATTTATTCTAAATTTTCTTATTCTATAAGAATGCCTTTAGGATTTAAGTAAAGTGAGTTTATTTACATGCTTTCATTACTTTGAATTTTTCCCCAACATGTTAAGTTGTATGCTATGTGATTTCATGCATTCATAATTTCATGTTTCAAATTTTAAAATGAAATTATTTACTTTATATCAAATGTGCATGTGTTGGCTAAAGTAGAATATGAGTGGCTATTATCACTTCTAAATCTAAATTATTTTCAAAACATATAAATCAAATACCAAATTTAAAGTGTGCTACTTATATTCTAATTATAAATTTGCATGTGATAGATTATAAAGATATGCTTAGTGTAGGTTTCCTTTCTTTCTTATGGTAGCATAATTTTTGAATAGGAGTTGGTAAGATGTAGGGTTTATTTGAAAAGAACCCAACACTTACTTAATTCCATACCTTATTCATCCCTATGCTATCACCTAAGAAGGGTGCCCTATACTTGCAAACAAAAATTGTATAAACAAAAATGAATCCATTAAACAATTTTTGCATTCTTCTTTTCCATTTCATTTCTTTTATACATATGTTTATATTTAAGAAAGTGGTATATTAGTCTGGATAACCCCGAGATTGCGAGGCTTTAAGTAGCCCTAAGTAGGTTTTATACCTTACACCTCTAGTTCACAATGGCGCTGAACTCACTTATGCCTTTCTTACCTCCATATGTGTATGTGAAATTTTGGATAAGGAAAACCTTTTCTACTTAAGAAAAATCATGCATATTCAACTTCTAAATTTTCTTAAATGGATTACTTAGCATGCATCATAAAGTGTGTTAAATACTCTAATTTGCAAGTATAGATATGCTTAGGGTCCATCCATATGCATCTTATATAAGTTGGGGAAAGAAATGAAGTAATGTGTGTTATGTGAATTTTGATTCATTTTATTTAATCATAAAATGCCTTTCTATTTGAATAGGTTTGTTTAGAGTTTATCTAAACTTAGGATTGATTAAAAGATTTAATCAAAACATTCACCTAAATGAAACTAAAATGTGAACCTACTTTAGAAGTTACTTAGGTTAGAGAAGAAAAGACTAGTTGCTTCTCTTTCCCACTCTTCATAACTTAGTAATTAATTGTAGGAAAAATTTGAACCTAAAGTCCTAAGCTAAGCATACCACACAAGCCTTTAAAGCACACACATTAGCCTAAGTCACCAATTCTAGCCCTAAGTTAGCTCGGTGCATGGTTTAATGTTTGTTTTGTTTGGTGATGTATGTTTTAGACTGGATGTTAGGGTGTATGCTCGTAGAATGAATGATAGGATGCTCTTAGTTTAACTATTCTTTTCTACAGTGGATTTTGCTTAAGGGATGCTATCATAAATAAAAATATAAAATACTTTTGCTTGCAGGTGCTTTATACCCCTAAGCATAATCATAGGTTAGGTGGACTTAGTCACCCATGTGTGGGGTGATAAGTCCAATATATATGCTTAAAAATTTGTATGGTTTGTTTTAGCTAACCTTTATTTTACAAGTGTTAGTTAGATTCTTACTTTTCCTTTTCATATAAAAATTTGTATATTTTGGATTTTGGAATGATTGTTATGGGGGATTAGGATAAACATTGGTCATAAGATCCTATCTTATGCACCATGTGAAGCCTTGGAGCATCCACCTTCCAACCATCCAAAAGGAAGAACCAAAAGAAGAAAGAAGAAAAGAAGAAAGAAGAAAGAAAAATTGAAGATCCCCATAACAATGAATTCCTTTGCTTAATTATAATTTAATTCATTTGTAATCCAGGTTGTAAAAAGGTAGTACTCGGCTACCCACATTTGATATTTTTTGAGTTTGTGCGGTGGTGCCCGACCACAATAGCCTTTTATTCTTTTTGCACATAGCTTTATAAATTAATTGTTGATTTATTTAGCTTATGCATTAAGTGGCATACTTTTCCTAGTTTCTTCCTTGTTTTATGTATGGCCTAGATGAGAATTAGACTCTTTAGGAAAAAATAAATCTTTTATCCTACCTAACAACTCAAAATAAAACTAAATAACTTATAACCTTATCTAAAACTTAGGTTTAAAAATCAAGATAAAAGAATTAGCAACCCCTTAATTGGATGAGCATTTCTTTTGTAATATCATGCACAAATGCATCTTATTTCACTCTTGATTGGAGGGCTTTCACCTTTGTTAGAGAATCTGACTTGAGCTTTGAGAGCCGTAGTGGAACTCACCTCCTCCCTTCTCGTTGATTTTGGCCCATAATCTTTATTTCTCATGCATTAGGCATAAAAATCCTATTATCCTGAGTCAAAAATGATTGTCCAAAATGACAATAAAATGAAATTTGAAATGCATTAGACTTAGGTCATTTGAAGCATACCTTTACATGATCTAGTTTCTTTAGGGAGTGAGTTTACGGACTTAGTCTCTTTCTAAATAAAAATAGCCTCACTATCTTGCATTAACCATAAAGACTTGCCTACATGAATTTAAAATCATAGGAGGAGTTAGTTGGCGGCCACCCCCAGGTGGTTATAAGTCCAAGCTGTCGGGTGATTTATCCTTTCTTATGAAGGCAAACTAATTACCCATTTTTTGCCTTAGATTTAGGTTGTTCTTCCGGCCCTCATTGAAGCTCCCTAGATTTAGGTTCTGAGGTTGCTTCTCCCCTTTGTGGACGGGCCATAAGCATAATTCCTCACCTCTTAGAAATTTCCTTAATCTCGTGTTAAGGAATCATAAGTCATAAATTTCTAATGAAAAATGCAACCCAAATAAACTAAATCAATTTCAAAATTGTAAAGCCCAATCATAGGATAGTTTGAGATGCTCGCCAGGTTTCCTAGCATCGTGAGCATCTCCTACTTATTCCCATTTGGCTTCGATAATAAATCTCTCTTTGATCAATCCCATTTGATCTTCAAAAAACAAACCAATTGATTGATAGTCCTTCCTATTGAAATCTTTAGAGACAACGATCATTTTCCTTAATCGAGAGTTTTCCTAAGGAATCCTTATTCCTTATAATGTAATTAACTATGGGGGCTTGCCCCTGTAGGGAACTTAAAGAACCTGGTCTAAAATAAATCCTGCTTTACTTTTTCATATAAATTAGGGGAGGAATCTCTGGTATATATGCAGACCCATCATCCTAAGGAGTCCTTATTGAGGTGATTAGGTCCATTAAAGGCTAGTGACTTCTGTCTTTCGAGATAGTACACTATTACTTGATGACATACTCGATCACCTAAATAAGTACATCTGTGAATCTTCGCGGCGTCCTAAAAAGATGAATTTCTATAAAGGGTATTCTCTTTCTTTTTCTTCCAATAGATTTTGAAAGGTGATTCCCACTAATATAGAAGTTTTTCACCACAAAGGGGAAGCATCTACTAAGATCATAGTTTGAGAGGCATAGAGTCCAGCAACCTCCACTACTACCTCCTCTTCAACTACCTCGGCCACCACATACCACCATAGCAGCCTACTCAGCAGTGGTATCAGTATCCACCACTAGGTAGTTACTTTCCATATACTCTTGTTGACAAACTCAACAAACCATATTCATTCATCATGAAGATCTTTAAGAACCTTCTTAAGAAGCCCGATGTTTAGCTACCCGAGCCTAGAAAACCAGAGGAAGTGGGCATGAGTGATTATCTTAACTATTTCCCCTACCACCGCATACCAGGCCATGTCTCAGAAGATTGCTTTACCTTCAAGAATTAGCTTGAGCGCAGCTATACGTCAGGAGCTATAGTTATTCGTAAAGAATACTTAGTAGAACAACCTTCTAGTTCTATAAAAGTAATCATTAGGAATATATTCAATCCTCTTAAAATAAAAGAAGGTTGGGATATTTCTTTATCCCATACTTTTAAAAAAATAATTTTTAAAATCAAGAAACTTTCTCTACATGTGTCTGACTCAGCTTAGACCTCCAACATTAAATAAGGTCTAGAAGTTGTGAGGGACAATTCGGGGAGGGTGGAAGCCTAGCAGCATTCACTTGCCTGAGATAGATCCGTAGTGCAACCACTATCTGAGTCTATCACTCCTCCTTCCACCATTGTAGCTACTACATCTACCAACTCCACTGCCACCAGCAAGAGCATTGTATCTACGGATGAGGGCACCAAACCCCTCATACTGATTGCTTTACTTGATCTCTACCATGTACCACCACCAAAAATTAAAGAAATTAGTGAAGAAGATCGATTCCACTTACATTCTCTCTACATTGGATGATCCTAGCAATTTTAATCCTATAGAAAGCTCTTCAAGTCATAATAATAATAATAACTTGAATAATTCTGATCAGTCTTATTCTGATTCATAAATGGATTTCCTTTTTCTAAATCATCAGGGTTCACCTCTTGAGATTGATTTGGAGTCATTTGACTCCGATGATCCTTTAGGAGAAGCTGTAGGTAAACCCGATGAGCTGGTATAACTTTCCACAAGCTCCTCATTCAAGAAGTAACTAAAGTCAACCTCTGTAGTGGTAAAGTTCTACCTCCTAGGGTAGCACCTCAAGATAAGGGAAAACATATCATTGGTTCTAATGAGCAGATAGCCCCTCCACAAGATACTCCACCCTTGGATATGCTTGTGGAGGACCAGGCTAAAGTTGATTACAATGTCCTAGCACACCTTCGAAAGTTGCTAGCTAAGTTAAGCATACATGATGCCCTTGTCTTATCCAAAGAGATAAGGGAATCATTAATCAAAGCCTTGCTTGATCTTGAAATATGCTTAGCTCGGTTGACCGCTGCTGAAAAGGAGGCATGCTTTTTAAAGGAAACCCTATGAGTTACATTCAGAGATGAAGACCTACTTTTAGGGATGATATAGCACAACGGTCCCCTTTACATTATAATGGATATTGGCAGGTTTAGGCTATCTAGAGTTCTAGTTGATCCAAGTGCATCAGTTAATATTACAAGTCTAAGAATCCTTACCTACTTGAGGATTAATATCTCTAAACTCCAAGATGAGAGGATGATGTTGAAAAGATTCAATGATCAAGGAGAGAGGGCTTTAAGCTCCATAGTGTTACCTTTGAAGATAGAAGATTGGAAGACAGAAGCTAAGTTTCACATAATAGATTCTGATACATCTTTCAATGCTTTGTTAGGGCGACCTTGGATATATGAGAACAACATGGTTCTGTCCTCTCCACATCAGTGCATCAAGTTCCTAAGAGGTGGAATTGAGTATTGTGTCAAAGTTGATCTCAAGCCTTTCATAGTTCATGAGGTCAGGATTTATGAGGATGTGACCTATTACCTCCCTAAGAAATAAAATATCTTATCTCGTGACCTTAGTCAAAATGAAAAAGAAAAAGAAAAAAAAAGAAAAGAAAAAGAAAAAAAATAAAAAATAAAAGAAAAGGGAATGAGAAGAAGAACTTAGGTAGGAAGTGTAGCCTAAGATTAGATTCCACTCACAGTCCGTTACTCCATTCAAACAAGTGGGGAGGATGACTCGACCTCCACTGGGATGAGGAAGAGGTAAGTTCAGAGGGAGTCTAAGAGGTGGAAGGCCTCAATACTTACCACCTACCTAGAGATTCGTTCCAGCATCTAGGAGTACACCTGATATCTACATAGACTTAGAATCTAACTCAGAGGATGAGTCTTATGTAGTCAGCACACCAGCTAGCTCTTCTAGATAGCAGATCCTAGAGGTGACACTCGAACTAGAAAGTGATGAAGACTGGGTCCCCAAGAAAAGCATGAGTGTATCCAAGTCTTTCTTATGTGAAACTATCAAGTATCATATGGGAACCTTAGCTCTAACCCCACTTTCCTCATAAAAAGTTAATGATTTGGTAGTTAAGGAAGCCCCCAAAGCATGTACAAGCATAAATATCTAGAGGTTCTATCCAGGCTCATCATCATCAAGTTAAGAAGTTGATGTAGAACTTGAGGATGATTCATTTAAAGAATTAATATAGCTTCCATTTGATTGGTACTCACCTTGTGTTCTTAATTTGACAAAGGTTTAATTCCAAATGCATGGTCTAAGTACAAGTCAGAGTACTTTGAAATATTATAGAACAATAAATGCAAAGGCTCTCAATCAAGATAAGGACTAGGCTTCGGTACAGTGGGCCCAGTCAACGATGACGACTACTACTTGGTCATCACCGATTATTTAAAATTTGATAGGTTCTTCTCAAATTTCATCAACTCATATGAAGAGGTATGTTTAGAAACTTCAGATGATCTAGATGATTTCCAAGTCAAAGATGCACCCTCATAATTCGAAGAAGAAATTAAATCAACTATTGACGAACTCAAAGAGGTCAACTGGGGAACTAAAGACAATCCACGCCCGACATACATCAGTTCCTTATTGAATGAAACTAAAACCAATGACTTAGTTATGATACTCGCTAAGTTTAAGAACTGCTTTGCATGGAGTTATAAAGAAATGCCCTATTTCCCTCGATGAAGCTTCATGTTGATACACAAGCCTATCAAGTAAGCTCCTAGATGCATGTGATTAGACATTGAACAATATATCATTTCTAAAGTCAAGAAATTGATTGATGTTGGTTTCATCCGGGTTGAAAAATACCCCACCTGGTTGGCTAGCGTCGTCCTAGTTAAAAAGAAGAATGATCAAATTTGCATATAAGTCAACTTTAGGGATCTTAATAAGGCATGTCCAAAAGACAAATTTTCACTACAAATACCAGAGCTAATGGTGGACATTATCTCATCTCATGCAGTATTCTCTTTCATGGATGGTTCATCTGGATATAATCAAATAAAGATGACACCTGAAAATGAAAGGAACACTACTTTTAAAACCCCGATCAAAATATATTGCTACAAGGTCATGTCTTTCGGCCTTAAAAATGCTAGTGCTACATACTAGTGGGCCATGACCCAAATTTTTGATGAACTCATTCATCACCAAGTTGAATGCTATGCTGATGATCTCGTGGTTAAAAGTAAAGAAAAGGAAAACCACATCTTTGACTTGAGAGTAGTTTTTCAGTCACTATGGTAATACAACATCAACTTGAACCCTCTAAAGTGTGTGTTCGGAGTATCTTCAGATAAGCTTCTTAGGTTTTTTGTCTGACACCGCATAATTGAAATCGACCCAAAGAAGATTAAAGAGATACTGGAAATGCCACCCTTTAAAAGTCTAACTTAACTTAGTTCGTTCCAAGGGACGTTGGCTGATCTAAGATGCTTTATATCCAACATATCACATAGATGCCAACCATTCTCCGCACTAGTCAAAAAGGATGTCAAGTTCAAGATGGATGACAAATGTCAGCATGCCTCCGAGAGAATCAAACAGTACATCATGACCCCGCCAGTCCTAGATGTCTCTATCCCGAGCAAACCTCTTATACTCTACACTACTGCATTGGACAACTCCCTTAACGCTTTGTTGGCCCAAGCCAATGACGAAGTAAAAGAGAATGCACTCTTCTATCTCAGTTGTCGTCTAATACCCGTTGAAGTAAATTATCCACCCATTGAGAAGCATGGCCGAGCTCGTATCTTCACAGCCCAAAAGCTATGGCACTGTATGTTTTCTCATAAAGTAAACTTGATTTAAATCCACTGCAATATCTCAT
Source organism: Cymbidium sinense (assembly GCA_021442155.1). NCBI lineage: Eukaryota > Viridiplantae > Streptophyta > Magnoliopsida > Asparagales > Orchidaceae > Cymbidium > Cymbidium sinense. Next base: position 18,208,692 of record CM038233.1, on the reverse strand, counting down.
GACACGGCCGACATTATCTGGACGGTTGGCACACTGGTCTATGATTTTATCACAATTCAATATCATATCCCTCAATGTGGTGAAAGGACAAGCACTCGTGGATTTCTTAGTAGCGCACGCACTCCCTGCAGATTCTCTGCAAAGTGATGATCTCCTCGATGAACAAATCATGAACTAAGGGGATATAAGCATTCACCATTGGGAGATGTATTTTGATAATATGGCTTCCTCTCAAAGAGGAGAAGAATCACAATCAATTCTCCTAGGAAAGGCAGGGGTAGGGATAGTCCTCCTAACGTCATATGTCTGAGCCCTTCACCAATAATGAAGCTGACTATAAGGCTTTGATTTCTGGCACAGAGTTAGCTATTTCGCTAGGCTAGGGGTGTGCAATCGGTCGATTTGGACAGATCGGTTTTGAAATTTGTTAAATCGATTGATTTTAAATCCAGAATCCAAACAAATCGATCTATTTAATCAATAGCACAAACCGAACCGATCCAAACCGAATTTTTTTTTTGGATTTTTGGTTCGGTTTAGAAAAAATCAAAAATCAAAAATTGAAAATATAATTATTATAATAATTATTAATCAAAGAATTACATCATTTTATCAAATCATTTCATACAAAATTAAATAACTCTTTAACAAATGAAACTAATAATATACAAATTTATCATTGAAATTACTTCTTTGAGAGGAATTTTCTAAAAAAAATGAAAAAAATTGATTTTTTAGCTATTTTCGGTTTAATCGGTTTAATCGGATTAAGATAATACAAAACCGAACTGAAAATCAAATTTTACCAAATCCAAAATCGAAATCCAAAAAAAATTATAAAACTGATCCGAATTCAAAAATTCAATTTGGATCGGTTCAGATTTTTGATTTTAATCAAAAAAAGCACACCCCTACATTAGGCATTCAGAATATCAACATCTTTGGGGATTCTTAATTAGTGGTCAACCAGATCGCCGGAGCCTACAATGCTTTGAAGCCCAAACTTCATCACTACCACAAACACACTGTGGAGTTGTTAGCTTAAATCTGAGAGGTCACAATCTACAAGATTCCTCAAGGAGAAAATTCCATAGCTAAGCTTGCCAATGAATTGTCATGTCTGGAAGATAAGTACATATCAATAGAGGTCCACAATAGACAAGTCCTGCCTATTATTGATGTTGACATCATCGACAAATACTCTCTTGAAGGGGAGATTGATGTTGCCAAAAATGGCGAAGAACTGGATTGGAGGTAGTCCTTCGTTGATTACCTAAATAAAGGAAAACTACCTCAAAAGAAGTCTCAAGCACATCAAGTGAAGCAAAGGGCACTCTCCTACGCCCTCGTAGATGGTGTCTTGTACCGATAGTCCTTCAATCATATGTGGTTATGTTGTTTAGACAAGCACAAAGCCCATAAGATCGTGACCGAGGTGCACTCAGGAGTATGCGGAGCTCACCAATCATGTCCCAAGATGAAAGCCAAAATCAAAAGACTTGGATATTATTGGCCGATAATGATCACAAGTTGCATGGACGTAGCAAAGCGTTGTCACTAGTGCCAAGTACATGGAGTGGTCCTACATCAATCGCCCAACAATATGCATCCATCATTGGCCTCATGCCCATTTGAATGTTGAGGCACTGACATAGTGGGTCTAATTGATCCTCCTTCGTCCAAAGGGAACCAGTTCAATCTAGCTATTACAGAATACTTTTCTAAGTGGGCGAAGGTGATTCCACTTAGGGAGGTCAAAGCTCAGCATGTGCTCTAGTTCTTTAGGAACCATATCATTTATAGATTCAGGATACGCCGCCGAATTATATCTAATAATAGTACAGCTTTCAAGAACACCAAAATTAACAACTTCGCCTGGAGACACAACATAGATTAGAGATACTCTACCATTTACTACCCACGGGTGAACGGTTTAACAGAAGCCTTCAACAAAACTCACATCCAAATACTCAAGAAGACACTTGATGACAACAAGCAACTGTGACACGAGCAATTAGTTGAAGCTTTGTGGGCTTACCGTACTACCTAAAGAACTCCAACACAATTTACCCCATTCTCCTTAGTCTCTAGGTCCGGTGATGTTATACCATTAGAAGTTCAACTCCCATCACTAAGGATAGCTGTGGGTAGCAAGATCTCAATCGAGCAGAATGTCAAGCTGCGGTTAGAAGAGCTCAAATGTTTGGAGGAAATATTCTTGTGAGTATGCCAGGACCTCGAGTTATACAAGGCAAAGATGATTCAATCTCACAACAAGTTGGCCTGTCCTAGAACTTTTTGAGTAGGAGAGCTTATTTTAGTTCTAAGGAGACCAATTATTGCCCGTCATAAGATGGGAGGCAAGTTTGAACCCACTTGGGAATGCCCTTTCGCCATAGAAAAAGCCTACCAAGGTGGATCCTATCAACTCATCAATCATAAAGGAGAATGCCCGATGCTTCCTATCAACAGGCTTTACCTTAAGAAATATTATTTATAAACAATGTTTAAACTAATTTTCATCAATAAAATCTCATTTAATCAAACTTCTTTCCAAATTGAAATGTTCCAATTATCAAATTATTTGTGTGGTGTGTTTAGGGTAGGTATAAGAGAACCCAAGCGGCATCCTACCCTTCATTAGCACATCATAAACACAAAATTACACACAAACACAAGAAAATCAAACACAAATCCAATTGCTTCGGGCCACCTTGAGTTGAGATAAGACCCCCAGCATCCCTCACTCAACAACTGCTCTAGGTCGGGCTATGGCCTATCTCAAATTAACCCAATATAAGCTTTGTATTGCAGATGTATAGACTATCCCTTGGGCCAGTAAATATGAGATAGGCTAAAGCCCCTTGTAGCTCCTTCTTAGTGTGGTTGCTCGCAAACCATCAGGGTCCACACAAAATAAACAAACAAACAAACAAATAAATAAACAACAAAATGAAATTTCTTATGGATTAGGATAAGACCACTAGAGGCACCTCTTCTCGAAAAGACATCCTATCTTTTGGGCAGTGTCAGCAAAACTGCCTGTAAGAATTGCCTTAACTACTCTAAGATGAGATAAGTCCCCTAAAGACACTCACTCAGTAGTCGCTCTAGGTCGGGTTTGACTTGTTGCGCCATCAACGAGTCATCCCAACGGCTGACTCTATTTTGGAAGATGTGAGTCCCTGAGCTTTCTTCCTAGTGCAACAGTTGCAAATTGACGGGCAACCCCTAGGTTGGATGGTCTTTACCATATGGCCGGTAGACTACCCCTTTGGATTGGTAAACCTAAGGTAGGTCAAGGTTCATATAACCCCTCCTTAGTGCGGTCCATCACAAACTAACAGGGTCCAATTCAAATCAATCAAGCAAAAATAAAAAATTAAAATGAATTCAAGTTCAAACTTATATCCCCAATGGAGTCAAATCTAAACCAAAATGAAACCCAAACTCAAACTAAATCAAAATCAATCAACTGAATCAATCAAAACCAAATTAAATCGACAAGACAAATCAACAAATCCAACCAAATCTACATCCCCGATGAATCCTCCTCTAAATTAATCAACCAAAAAATTCAAATCAATTGAACTCAAAATCAAGCAACAACAAACCAAATCAAAATAATCAAAATAAATTCAATTGAATTTATATCTCTAGTGGATCCCAATCAACATAAATCAAACCAAGTCCAACCAAATCTACATCCCTAGTGGATCTCCCCCTTTATAACCTTGGCATAAACTAATTTTTATCCAATCAAATTCATGTGTGAATCCCCAACGGATCTTCCTTCATACACTTGGTACGAAATTAATTCTTAACCAATTACACCCAATCTACCCATCACTCTCATGCCATTGACATGATAGCAAATTGCATCGCATTAGGATTCATGGTTCCATCTACCTCTTCATTTGGTTATGGATAGCCATCCTTAGTGTTTATAATATTCTTGGATGTTGTTGATCGCCTCAGTCAATGCCAATACGTACGGTGTGCCTTGTTAATTACACCACACATATTGGGGGTCCTTTTGGAGTGAGGATTGACCCATCCCTCCTTAGACTTAGGAATGTTCTAGACACTTAGATCTCTTTAATCATAGGACACTTCTAGTTATTAAGGAAATACTAAACCCAAGCCTAAAGAGTTAAGAAGGCATACCCCGAGCTTAAGTCATACCCTAGGGTAAATAAGTCCTACCTATCCTATGGCTTAAATCAAACCTATGCTTGTCCACTCATGCAAATCCAAACTCAAATCAATGCAACCAACCCCAGTTGAGTTTTGATTCATATCCAAGCTCCAAGCCAAATCGAATTAACCCTGAACTTAAATCAATTTTACCATCATCCTATGACTTAAACCTTTTCAATTGAAACCAATTTCAATTGCTTTTCACCAAAGCATTCCAACTATTCAAATCTCTATTTCAAACCCTTCCCATACATACAATCAAACCAATTGAACCAAATCAATTCAATCAACCTAAGTTGACCCATTTGACTCAAAGGATCCAAATGAGTCAATTCCCAATTAAACCCAAATCAATTGCAATCAAAACCATCAATCAATCCTAAATCAATCATCAAACTCAATCCAACCTAATTCAACTCAATTCAACTCAATTAAACGATTTGGTTCACTTAACCCAAAGTGAAGGACCAATTTGATATAGACCTCAATACAACCTAAATTGAATTGAATCAACCAGTCCAATCTCTTCTACAATCATTGTTGATCACCCTTGATTGTCCAATTACAATCTATTGGATCAAATCAAACTAATTTGATCACTTGACCCAAGTTGACCCAATTAGCCTCTATGAACCAAATTGAACCAAACTTCATTCTAAACTCAATTTATTGAAACAAATATCTCCAATCAATCATAAATTGAGTATTGAATATGATTTGACCATCAATTGGACCTAACCAAGCCAACTTGGGCTCTTGACCCAAGTTGACCTAAAGGGTCAAATTGGTCCAAATCAAATCCCAAGCCTAATTGATTCAAACCAATGACTCAAATCCATCACAAATTGATTATTAAACATGATCCAATCCTCAATTGAACCCAATTTGATCAAATCAATCCAATCAAGCCATTTTGCCTAAATTGACCTAAAAGTGTTCAATTGAACCAAACCATCACCAAATCCAAATTAACTTAAGCCAACACCTACAATCATCTTCAAATCATCAATTGAATCTAAACCAATCCCTAACCCAAGCCAATTAGGCCTATTTGGCCAAATTAGTTAACTTAGCCCATTTAACCCATATGATATGAGTCAAAATCAAACCTACTGAACCAAAACATCCCAAATGACCATTTGAACTTAACCCAATCATCAATTTGACCCAATTTGACCAAATTGGCCAACCAAACTCAAATGAACCCAATTTGACCTACATGGATCAAATTGAGCCAAACCCATTCAAACCAAGCCCAAACCAAACCAAACTTAGCATGACCCATCCTTGGGTCACCATGGGTCAGCCCAAATGAACCCAACCCATGGTTGACCCAAATTAGGCCAAAACCCATTGAGTAAACTCCTCCAAATGAGACAAAATCCCTATTTTGATGGTCATGCCTACCCATCAACCCTTGGCAGCCCCCCTTAACTCAATTTGGACACTTGGCCCATTGGCTAACATGACACAAAGTTGATTGGGTTCATCCATGGCTTAAGAGAGGGTCAGTTCATCCAAGCCCTCTCATTGGCATACTTGAGGGAGGAGGCACACACCACCTCAGCCCTTACACTTCCTCCAATCATTCATGGACCTCCACTTCAGCCCATCACTGGCACCTCTGGCCACCAACCCCAGCCAGACGACTGCCAAAAATTAATTTGATCCAAACCATTAGATCAATTGGGGAGGAGGGTATACTCCTCCCCATCCAATTCAAACCATACAAAGAGCTTCGATGAGTTGAGACGAGCATCCCTAGAGCTTTCCCGTTCCAACTTGAGCTCCCCATCATTGGCGAGACCAAAGCCGAATGAAATCGATCCCATTGTCCGTCTAACTCCACTCAAACCTCACCAAACTTCAATTAACTTCTCCCACACCTTCCCCGAGCTTGGGTGAGTCAAAACAAATCGATTCCTAGTTGATTTGAGCGTCGAAACCACTCCTAGACCAACTCCGGTGATAATTGCGGTGTCATTTGGTCCACAGAGCCACTGGCGGGGAGGCAAGTCACAAGCTTCTCACCAGGGATGCAACTCTTCAAGGCGAAGCTACCTCAATCATTGAACAGCCAGTCTTGAGCTCCAGCGAGGTATTTCTTTGGAAAATCATAGAAATCCCCTTAGAAGTTGGTGTTTTGTGAAAGATTTTGCAATTTCGTGCGATTTCCACCGTATGATCTCCTTAGAACTCTCCCCGAAGGTTTTATAGTCAATATTGATGCCTCATGAGCTCTAGAGAGCTCAGATCGAGCAGCGTAAGGCGAACAATGTCTGTTTTCCAGTGCTCGAGGATGAAGGACCATCCGCCATCTGTTACATATGATAAGATCAAACAGTTGTGATTAATCTATTAGATTTATTCGATTTAATCCATTAGAAACTGTGGGACTAATCCCCATCGTAAGATCCGAGATCATACGGTGGGAACAAAAGCGCATCTACCTTCGCTAACTAAGCACGTCGCGTCTAATGATTTAAGTGGCCTATCCCATCATGCCACATAGAAAGCAATGCCACGATAGCTCCCACGTGGCACCGATATGATTAGGGATTAATTAAGCTTTAAAATGCCATTAATTGCTCAGAACTTCAAAATTTTATAATTAATTGTAGAAAAATGATAAAAATATAAGTAAACCCATTTTGGAAAGGGTAAACATAAGAGATTTTAATAAAAATAAAATCCATAATGTTTGAATAGTGAACAATGCTTAATTAAGGTTTGAAATTTTTTTAATTACCTTAATTAAGCCCCAATTACTTGGTTAATGAATCTCAAATTGGATGTGATGATTCCTTGGGATTTCATCTGCCTCCATAATTTTCTTGAGATTTATTGGCTAAGTAATTAAAAGAATTTGGAATTCAGACCTTAATCACCCTCATTAAGTGACTTAATAATTATTAAAAATGCCAAATAGTAAAAAATTAATTAATTAAATTTGATTAAGTGTTGTTAACACTGGAATGATGAAGGGGAATGGTTAAGACCTATTTCCTAATTGTTTTCCTAAATCCACTTCATATGTGAGGGTTAATTAACTTATGATTTAATTAAGGAATGATTAAGCAATTAATGATGAAATTAAATCAAATTGAAATGCTAATTAGATCAGATAATTTGAATTGAATTTATGGATTCCTCTTTATGTGTTTAATAACATAAAGACCCTTAAGGAAATTATTCTTAACCCATGGGTGTGAGAAAATCATATAAGTACTTAATTAGATCATTCTTTAATTTGATTAATATTTAATCATGAGGATCATTACATTAGGTCCATAAGTGCATTGCAATTTTAATTTCTCATTTGCATATTAATGGAGGCTCATAATTAAATGATTAATTGAATTAAAGAAATATAGGAAAGGGAAAATAAGTCATTTATTTAATGATTCAAACTTGATTAATCAATAAAAATCACTTAATTATGTCTTCTTTAAACACATTAAATCACTCACACGGGATGGGGAAAAAATGACAAACATTATTTCCCCTCTTTGAGTTCAATAACTTAAATTAAATTTGATAACAACTGTGGATGATCTTAATTAATTTTATTTAATGTGAATTCCCTTAGGAATTAATGTAGTTGAATGAATTATATGGAAGTGCTTAATTATTCCTTTTCAATCATCATAAATTTTGTATGTCATTTGTATCATGTAATCATGTTTTCAAATCAAGTAATCAAATGAATATACTTCTGTATGTAAAGATGCATGCGTTGAATTAATCCTATTATATGAAGTGGCTATTATCACTAATAAATTTCAAATTATTTTTCAAAATTATAAGCCAATGATGAAATGTTAAATTGATATTACCTATGAACATTATATATATGATTTATATGTGCTTATAACCTAAACATGTCAAAGTATTATTTTATCTTTATGATTCATGTATTTGTTTACATATGTTTGAATATTAATAAGTATATAGTCTGGGCATCTTGAGAATACAAGGCTTTAAGTAGCCTCACAAAGGTCTTAGATTACCTCACGTCCCTGTTTAACAGAGGCACATACTTATTTAATTTCATTCATATGTGTACTTGTACTAGAATTTGGATAGAACATTACTTTACATGTATAAATAATTCACCAAAATATAATCTTTTCCATAATTTTCATTCTCATCGTTGTGTGTACATTCATATGTATTTAAGATAGAAAGTATATAGTATGGACATCCCAAGAATACGAGAGTTTAAGTAGCCCCAAGGAGGTCTTAGATTATCTCACTTCCCTGGTTCAAACAACGACACATACTTGCTTAAAACTTTAATACATGTGTGTGTGCACTTAGCTAAGGAATGAAATTCCTCTTTTCTACCAAAGTTTATGCATTTATAATCATTTAAGTATGCCAAAAATATATTACATGTGTAGGTATTCTAGGTTTAAAATCATATGCATGTTATTGATGATGACAAAGAATGATGCAATATTATCTATGTGATGACAATTCAATTTCATTAACCTTAACATGCCTTTCATGTTGAATAGGATTCTTTAAGATTAACTCAAACTTAGGATTAATTAAATATTTAATAAAAAAATCACTAAAAGAAATCAAGTCATAATAATATGCCTTTAGAAAATAACTTAATGTAGGGGCGAAAGAGGATAAGCCTCCTTCCTGTCTTTATAATCATTAGATGCTAAGTTAATATCAAGTGCAATCAAATAAAATGAAAATTAAAATTCACAAATCCTCTTAATGACTTAAAATAAAACCACCCTTAATGTCTAACTTGAACAATTCCAATCTTTAGGCAATCATAAATCAAAAAGCTTAGGTAAGACATACCACTCTAAGCCTAAGCCCACACCATATAATATTAAGTCACCACTTCTAGCTCTAAGTTAGGACGGTGTATAATGTGATGTTGTGTTTTATTTTGTGATGTAATATTTTAGACTGGATGTTAGGATTGTGATACGTAGATTAGATGTTAAGTCGTTGTTAGCATAATATTATTTTTTTATAGGGGATTGTGCTAAAGGGGTCGTCGTAATAATAAATATAAATGCTTCTACTTGCAGGTTGCTTATGCCATTTTGTATAATTCATATTAGGATAAGTGGGCTTGGTTACCAATGTGCATGGTACTAAATCCAAATTATGAAATATAATTGCTTGAGCATGTATGTGTGTTTAGCTAACATCTATTTTACAGGTGTAGTTAGATTTATTTTTCCATAAACATGTAATTTTGTAATAGGAATTAGGGCTAGTGCTATGGGGTTTAGGGTGAACAATGGCTAGAAGACATAGTCCTGGGAGGCCATGTGAATCCTTGGAGCAAAATCAAATCAAAGAGAAGGAAGAAAGAAGATGAATTATGAAGACCCCCATAGCACTTATTTTAATTGTAAATGTAATATTCTTTTGTAATCTAGTAGTATAAGGGCAGAGCTCGACTACCCAACTTCTTTTTCTTTTCAAGGTGTACGGCAGTACCCGGCTACATTGGCCTCTTATTCTTTCACGATGGTTTATAAATATTTTTATTATTGTGTTTAAATTACACAATAAAAATTACATCTTTTTCATATATTTCTTAAAGCTTGATGATTGAATGTGTGGCCTGAATACGGTAGACTCTTTAGGGTAAAATTAATTTTTCTATCCTAACTAACAACTCAAAACTAAACTTTAAAATAATTCATAACCTTACCATAAAACTTAGATTATAATCAAGATAATTAAAAGATTTAGCAACTCCTTAGGTGGATGTTGAATATTCTAACATCATGCATAACATATTATTTCGCTCTTGAATAGAGAGGGTCTCCACTCTTGCACGATAGGGGAATGTTTGACCTGTGAGGGCATCCCTTATAGTGGAGAACACCTCATCTCATTGATTTAGCCAATAATCTAATTTTATTATGCATTTAGGCATAAAAATCCCAAGCCTCTGTCCAAATAAATGTGTCAAAATGATACAAGAATTTGTAAAATTTTGTATTTTTAGTCTAAGTCATATGTTCATGATCTAGTCTTTTAGAGAGTGAGTTTAGGACTCTAGTTTCCTACCTAATTAAATAACAACCTAACTATCCTACAATAACATAAGACCAGGCTACATGATTTTGAATCATAGTAGGTATTAGCTGGCGGTCACTCCAGGTGATCATAAGTCCAGAAGAGTCAGGATGAGTTTACCCTCTCTTATGGAGGTAAACCATTATGTCTCATTTACAGCTTAAATTTAGGTCGTGCTTTTAGCTTGAGCTAAAGCACCCTAGATTAGGATCTGAGGTTGCTTATTTTCTTCGTGTTATGACTATAAATCCTCATCTCTTAGGCATTTCTATGATCTTGTGTTGATGGATTATAAGCCCTAGCATTCTGATAAAATTTCAATTTAAATGAACATAAATCTCTCTTTCAAACATATAAAACCTTACTAGGGTAGATTTGAGTACTCGCTAGGCTTCCTAGTATCATGAGTGTTCCTTACTCATCTTCCTTTAGAATCCAAAATAAGTCTTTGTAAGTTGAACATTCACACTTGATTTTTCAAAATACTCAAATCCTTTGATAGTCTAACTTTGAAATCTTTGGAGATAATTAATTAACTACTTTAATCGAGAGTATTCTTAAGAAATTTCTATTTCCTAAGATATAATTAACTATGGAAGCAAGCTTCCATAGGGAACTAAATGACCCTACATAAAATAAATCTTGCTTTACTTTTCTATATAAAGTTGAGGAAAGATCTCTGGTATATACGTAGACCCATCTATCTTAGGAGTCCTTATTGGGTGATTAGGTCTATTGTAAGGTGATGTTTTTATCTCTCGAGTTGGCACATCATACCTTAATTTCGTACCCGATCACCTCAATAAGTACCCCGTAAGATCTGCGTAGTGTCCACAATGACTCTAAATTAAAGCAACACACTCATCCAAACTTATGTGAACCTCAATTGAATTTAATTGAACCTTGATTGTAATTCAATTGAATCAAATTGATCCAAATTAGCTCTTAGCTCAAGTTAACCCATTTGAACCTTATAGGACCAAAATTCATTTCCAATTTGATTTAAGCCAAATGGAGCTAATTCAAATCTCATGATCATTTCAAGCACTCAAAAGAATATTTAGATCCATTCTAACTAACCCAATCCTATCAATTGGTCCAATTAAGCAAACTTGGCCCATTTAGCCTAAAAGGTTCAAATGAGCCAAAATTAAATCCAACTAATGCTACCAATCAACCCCAAGTCAATGTTCTAATATTCAATTGACCCCAATTGAACTTAATCAATCCAATTGACCGACTTGAACCAATTTGACCTAAAAAACTAAATTGAGTCAAATCTTGATCCAATTCAACTTGAACCAAATCAGCTCATCCAACCTCTTCCAAAAGAATTTATGATCATAACTAAATAGTCAATTACAATCAATTGAACCAAATTGAGCCAATTTAACAATTTGACCCAATTTAACCTAAATGATCAAATTGAGCCAAAACTCATTCCAAACCAAATTGGATTGAAACAATGCCTCCAATCAATCTCAAATTGATTATTGAACACCCTACAATCACCAATTGGAGCCAGTTTGATCAACCCATTCCAATTGACCTATTTAGCCCAATTTGGTCTAAAGGGTCAAACTGAATTAAAATTAATTCAAAACCAAATCAATCCAAAATAAAGCCTCCAATTAATGTCAAATAATCAATCAAATATAATTTAACCTCTCACCCAACCCAATTTGATCAATTTGACCAAATTGATCAACTTAGCCTATTTGACCCATATGACCCATATGAGTTAAATTCAAACCCACTTCAAATTGAATCAAATTGATTATACTAATACATTCCAAGCAATCACTTGAACATAATCCAATAGCCCTCTTGACCCAATTTGATCAATTGGTCAACCTAACTCATTTGAATCCAAATTGACCTATTTGGGTCAAATTGAGCAAAATCTAACCAAACTAAGTCCAAACCTAACCAAACTTGGCATGACTCACTCTTAGGTCCCCATTGACCTATCAATCTATGGTGAATTCAGTTCAGCCCAAACCAAGTGAATCAAGAGTTCCAAATAAGAAAAAAATTCAAAATGTGAAAGTCCAACCCATCCATTTGCCTTAAGCAGCCACCTTAGCATACCTTGAGCTCCCCCATGCTGATTGAACTTAAGCCCAAAGCTGTTGGGCATAGTCATTGACCAAGGTGAAATTTCTCTAACCTTGGCCAACACTTGGTTCAACCCAAGGGACTTGTCCCCATCATCACGGGTCACCAAACTCTACCAACCACTAAGGGATGTCCATCTTACCAGTCCCATGCCATTTCCAAACAACCCCATTGGCTAGACGGCTATCATGGCCTGAACTAACTATTTTGATTGGTTCACATGGTGAGGAGGGTATACACCTCCTCTCCCATTCAAACTCAATAGAGACCATCCTCAGAGCATTCCCCTCAGTCCCTCAAGTGCCAAGAGGCACTCCATTGCCAGTGAGATTGAGCCTTCCCTCAACTCGAGCCTCCCTCACACCCAACTCAACCAATCCTTAACCAAACTTAAATTAGCTCTTCACACACCTTCCCCTCACTCCATTGGTCCAAAATGAATCAAGAAACACTTGATTCGAGCACTGAAAATCACTCATAAACCAACTTCGGCAAGCTTCGCAGCGGCGCTTGGTCCAAAGGACGATTGGAGAGGATGCAACTCGTGATATTCTCAGCATGGCTTCACCTCTTCAAAACAAAGCTACCTTAATCGTTGGGTCGTCAGTCTATAGCTCCGGTAAGATAAATTTTGATAAACTTTAAAAAAAATCATAGTATTCTTGGTGCTTTATGAAGGAAATGTGCATTTGTTGTCAATCAAGCCGTAGGATCCCCTTTACATTCGTCCCTAGATTGTTTTCCATTCCACCGTCAAACGAGCTTCGATGAGCTCGGATGGAATGGCGATAGATGAACGGTGTTTATCGATGATGAATCATCCACCATCCATTCTGTGTGATTAGAATGGATGACTGTGATTAACTATGCTAGAAATCTCGATTTAATCTGTGGGATTAATCACTACCATTCAAGCCGTGATTGAATGGTTGAGGAGAAAGTTCATCCGCCACTGCTAAGTTTGCAGCCACGCAAAATGATTAAATTAATCAATTATGTAGTGCCATGTGGAAAGCATTGTTGTGTTAACGCTGATGCGACATCGTCTGTGTAAATACGTTATTAAGATTAAAAATGATTTTAATTATCTAGAACTTCTAAAAATCATAACTTATTATAGAAAAATCTAAAAAAATGCAAATAAATTTATTTTGGAAAGCTTAGACGAAGGAGAATCTAGGAAAATAAAATAAAATCCTTAATTTTTATTAAGTGAACAATGACTAATTAAAGTTTAAAGTTTTCTTAATTAGTATAATTAGGCCTTAATTATTTAGCTAATTGACTTGAAAATTGGTGTGATTGTTCTATGAGATGGCATCTGCCTCCCATAGTTATTCTAAGTTAATTTGATAAGTAATTTGTGAAATTCAAATTTTCAAACCAAAATTAGTCATTTTATGCATTTAATAAGTATATAAAATCAAGAAAATTATAAAATTAATCATGAAAACTTAATTATGCATTAAAACAATAAGGGTGATCAGAGAAATTAATTAGGACACTAATTGTAATTATTTCTCAAAATCACCCCAAAGGAATTTTATTTAATTTACTAACCTAAAGCTTAGATAAAAGTATAGCAATTAGTGTAAATCTCTAAAATTTTTGACCAAGCTCTCTTTGTGCTTAGCTAATAAAGAAGCTTTCAATGAAATCAAAATCTATAATTGATTTGAGGTACTTCGAGTGTAATTGATGAATATATATATATATATATATATAAGCTCAATTTTATTAGAATTTTTAAGACATTTATTTCATATTTATGCATTTTCAGTCAATTTCTCATAATTGTTGCTTAAGGCTTAATTAAATTTATGGGCTCTTTTGGGCTTAATTAATTAATTAATCATAATTAATTCATAAAAATCATCCAAATCACTTTTAAAACACCTAATGAATAGAGTAGGGATAATTTAATAATTTTCTCTCCTCTTTAGGGTTAAATAATTCAAATTCCAAGAATTAATCTCTAATGAACTTGATTAGGCTTAAGGGTGCTTATCTTAATCTGAGTGTCCTTAGGAATTAATAAACTTAAATTGATCATTTGATAATGTTTAATTGATTTTCTTCAATTATTCTTAAGTTTATATTTTACATGTTTCATGCATTCATATTTTAGAAATAGAACAAAAGATTTCATTTAATTGCATGCCTTTAAATTAAATAGTGTGGCTATTATCAATAGTAAAATTCAAATTATTTTCTTGATAAAAATAACTATTAATCTAATTGTAAATTAATATGAATAATTAAAACTTAAAATTTAAATCCTATGTGTATGAACTACAATTCAAAAGGGTATATAGTCTGAAAATTCGAGGTCGTAGGGCTATTGGTCTGAAGGAGGTTTTGATACCTCATACCTTTAGTATAGCAACAACACATACCTTGAGATTTATAATAAACTACATACTAAGGATAATTACTTTTATCTATATATCAGCATCTTAAAATTTTCATAGTAATCTTCATGTCTATGTATGTATGCATATGTATATGAATTAACAAATATATAGTCTAAACATCCCGAGAGCACGAGACTTTAAGTATGGGATCTCTAATTATCTCACTTCTCTTGTTCAATAATGGCATGTACTTGTATAAATTTAATACACTAATGTGTATGTATATGCATCAGGTACAATTAAATCATTTTCATCCATAAAATTCATGCATCATATCCCATATATCAAATGTTAATAAAAAATGCATCAATTCAGTGTGGAATAATCAAAAGATATATATATATATATATATATATATATATATATATATATATATATATATATATATATATATATATATATATTAATATATATATATTTAATCAAATGAATATTAAGGATAATGAAGCAAAGTCAAAAAAATGTCATTAAAATTATCCATAGTTTGACTTTATTAACCTAAGATGCTTTACATATTTAGATAAAAATCTCTTAAGTCAAATCCGAACACATAGTTTAGTAAAAAAAAATGCATAACTTTTCATTAAAATGATTAGAAAAACATAAAATTTATCTATTAGATTAAAGCTAAGGTTAGGGACTAAGGTGGATCTCACTCTACCTTCCTCTCTTTCAAATTTTAAATCCAAAATAAAATCCAAGTAAAATTAAAAGACTAAGCCTAAAATCCACTTCAAATCATTAATCAGGTAAAGTGTAATCACCTTTAATAAGGAACTTAAACATTCACCATTAAATAATTCCAAACACTAAAGCATAATTATGATATACCACATTAAGCTTAGCATGCGCATTAGAATATTAAGTCAACAATTCTAATTTTAAGTTAGGACAATGCTTGTTGTGATGATGTGATATTTTATTTTGTGATGTAATATTTTATACTAAATGTTAGGATTGATTGTGTGTAGTCAGGATGGTAGGATGATATTAGACTGATTATATTTTCCATAGGGGATTGTACTTAAGGGACCGTTGTAATAATAAAAATATAAATGCTTCTTACTTGCAAGTGTTACTTAAGTCCCTAACCATAATTTGTTATGATAGGTGAGCTTGGTAACCCAAGGTAGGGTGTTAAGTCCAAATGTATGAATATAATTGCTTGAATGTGCGTTGATCTAACTTCTATTTTGTAGGTATAGTTAGATTTTCATTTTTATAAAAATATAATTTTTGCAATAGAATTATGGTTAGTATTATAGAGTTTAGGATGAGCAGTGGTTAGAAAGCTTAGATCTGAGAGGCCTTAGTGATGTCTGAAGTGCTCAAATCAATAAAGTGAAGATGAAGAATTAAATACCTTCATAATTTTATTTTCATTTGCAAATTAATTATGATCCAAGTTATATAATAGTATAGCTTGGCTATCATTTTTTTTTCCTTTTTTGGGGTGTACGGCAATACCTGATTGCACCAACCTTTTATTCTTTTAATCAGTAATATTTGTTTGTTTGTTTACATTGATTGCGTAATAAAAATGACATACTTTTTTTTATGTTTCTTAAAGTTTGCTTATTGTGTGGCCTAGATGCGACAGACTCTTTAGAAAATTAAATTTCTTCTCCAACTAAATAACTTTAATTAAATTTAACAAGTCATAACCTCACTCAAAAGCTTAGGGTTTTAATCAAAGAAATATAAAATTTAATAACCCCTCAACTGTATGGTTAAATATTATAACAATATGCATACATATTATCACCTCTCTTATAAATAGAAGGTCTCCACTCTTGCATAATAGAGGACAATGCTTGACTTGTGAAAGCAATCCCTTATGGTAGAGAACACTCTTTCTAGTTGATTTGGCCCATAATTATATTTCATCATGCATATAGACATAAACTCTTCAATAATGAGTAAAAATAAAATAAAATTTATAAATTTATTATATTATTCTAAGTCATATTTTGTATATCAATCATGATTTAGTCTTTTAGGAAATGAGTTTAGGACTCTAATTTTTTTCTTAATAGATAATGGCCTATCTATCTTACATTTACATAAGACTAACAAATATGATTTTGAATCGTAAGAGGCATTAGTTGATAGTCAGTCCAGTCGATTGTAAGTTCAGAAGAGTCAGAATTAGTTCTCGATCTCTCTCTAATAAAAGTGAACTAACATATCTGACTTTTCTAAAATAGAATTAGGTCGAGCTCTTAGCTTGTGCTAGGGCACTCTAAAAATAAGTTCAGACGCTACTTGTTTCTCCTTTTCTACGGGTGTAAGTTCTCAACTTTTATGCATTTTCACTATCTTGTATTGTTGGAATCTAAGTTTTAGCTTTCTAAAAAAAAATCAAGTCAAACAAACTTCTAAAAATATAAATTCTCACTATATGATAGATTGAAGCACTCACTAGGCTTCATAGTATTATGAGTGATTTCTACTTATTCTCTTTTTGAAATCCATAAATAAGTCTTTCCATTTTGCGCCCTCCCAATTGATCTTCAATAGCTATCAATCCTTTAATCATCAATATTTGAAATCTTTGGAGACATTAGTTGACTACATTAATCAAGAGTATTTTTTAAAAATCCTAATTTTCTAAGATATAATTAACTATGAGGGCTTATCTCTATAGGGAACTAAAAAACTCAACATAAAATTAACGCTGCTTTACCTCATCCATGGAAGTAAGGGAAAGATCTTCTATTTGCTTTAGGACTCCTTATTAGATGATTGCGTCCATTGTAGAATGATGTTTCTACCTTTTGAGATAGTACATTATTCCTTAATGTTGTACTCGATCATTTCAATAATTAATTCCTAAGATCTGCGTGATATCCCTCCAACTCCAATACAAACACCACAACCTTGCTCATCACCTATTAAGCCCATTATACTCTTTATATAGTCTTTAATAATTCAATGATTATTCACTTAATTATGATAATTCATCATTTCTCTTATATATTAACTCCTATAAAATCATAAATTATCCTATTAGACTAATAGTCTTTGAATCATAATTTTTTTAAACCAACCATGATAAATCAAGATACAAGCTATCATAAGAATTCAAGAATATCTCTCAGAAGTATCCTTGAGTGTACTTAATCGTAGAGAGCCTAATTCCTTTGTTTGATTGATCAAATATATATTATCTACGTATTTGAATAGTACTTAATCGTAGAGAGCCTAGACTTGCTTATTTTGAATAGTATATAAAGTATTATTTTTGCATCATGAAGATCAAAGACAAAAACTATTTTAAATTGAGCAAGAAGTGCCCTTACCGAATCATCAATTGTGATTATGCATCAATGAACAGCTTTCTTAAAACCCATGATGGAACTAGTGGTGATACTATATATAGACACACACACACCTTTCTTAGAGAACATCAAGAAAGGTTGGCATCTTTCACATAGATTTGATATGAAATGTCTTAACAAAAATCAATACTCCCTTAAAAGATCTCAATTTAATCAAATTCTTTAAGAATTTCATTTCTAAGATTGTTTTATTTTGCTTTTTTTTACTTAACCAAATCAAGATGTTCATTGAGTTATTGCATATCTATATTTCTACCTTTGCTTGAGATGTTTGTTAGGAGCCTAAAGGTGTAGAGGTTTCCCACCATGACATAGACTTTATTAATTTAAATATGATTAATGTCTATAAGTTCATAAGAGATAAATAATTTATTTATCATACAATAGATTTAATGATATGAAAAGAACTACCAAATAAAACAAAATAATAAAGTAATAAGGCACAATAAGAAAATTTGTTTTAGTGCATGAAATAGTTCATGTCTACATATTCAAAATATTTTACCATTTTTTTTGTTAATTTGTTAGAACAAGTTATCATATAAATTTATTTATTTTTATTACATGCATCTCTTAGGAATCGAAATGTGAATCAAAGGAATATCAAGCTCCTTATTAATCCAAAGTGACAAATAAAAAAATTATAATAGTTATTTTATTAATATATTTAAAATTAATACACAAGAATATAAAACTAAAATAATAAATAATAGATAATTGTATGTGTAATGGGGAGTTCCTACACTGAGCCTGATAGTAATTACTAAAGTGCTAAATAAAATAACCATAATAGCAAAATTATTTAATTGAACATAAATAGGCAATACAACAAATGGATACAACAACAACAACAACAACAACTTTATCCTACTACGTAAGGTCGACTATATAAACCTTTTTTTCATTGTCTTATTAAGTGCCAATTTATCATTTAATTCTAATAAATTAAAATGATTTTTTATACATCCTAACCACATTTTTTTAGGTCTACCTCTACCTTTTTTAGCATAAGGTAAATATAATTCATCAACTCTCCTAACTGAGTCACCAGAAGGCCGACATTTTATGTGACCAAACCATCTAAAGCAACTCTCTCTAATTTTATCTACCACTCGAGCTACTCCAACCCTTTCAGACATATTTATTTCGCATTTTATTTCTAAGAGTAAAGCCACTCATCCATCTGAACATCCTCACCTTCACAACACTTAACATAATTTTATATTTCTCTTTTACTGACCAACATTCTACATCATAAATTATTATAGGTCTTATCACCATCTTATAAAATTTTCCTTTAAGTCTAAGCGGTACTTTTCTATCACACAAAAAGTCAAATGCATTCTATTTCACCATCATTTTGAACAATAGACCAGAGATATTTAAAACGTTCACTTTTTTTAATTACTTAATCACACAATATCACAACCCCACTACTAAATCTTTTATAACTTAAATTACAATCCATATATTCAATTTTAGACCTACTTTAAAAATAAAAAATTAAAAATAAAAAAACCTTTACACTAAAATACAACAAATCGATAGATATAAACATTTACTGCATTATTGCATATATAATGTGTTTTGACACTGTCAAGTTTGAAGAGGAAAAGTGTTAGAACATATAGAAATTAGACCAACAAAAATTTATTATATTCAGAACTGATATATGCCATTAATAAAAAATAAATAAAAGAAAGACAGAGAGAGAGACATCAACTTTGTCCCAATCACATTTTCCGAACAAAAAGATATTTCAATCGCTTTCATTTTTATAACTGTTTGGCATTATGGAGAAGGTGTATACTTGGAGTAATAACACAGGATAAAATAAGAGTGAAATGATCAGCATACAGAACATCTAAATGCCACCAAATGTACCCAAAATTACAGATATAGAACAGGAAAACAAAAGCTCTTGCATCCTCCATGTACTACTGCCACAGCAGAAAATTACACTATTGCAAATTAATAAAGCAATTAAATGCCACCGTGAAACCAGCACCAAAAATATAAAATTGAGTAGATAATACACTAATATTTAATCTAAATCATAATTGGAAATTGTGAAGCAAAATAGTAAATTTCTCAAACTCTGGTGTTTTTGTCCCAAATCACCCAAAAAACTGAATGATGGGAGACTGATTTCTGGCTGGTGTTTGCAATGTATTATAAATAATTTAGATAATTCGATGTCTCAGAAGGGGTCAAGGAATACATACAATTATATATATATAGATATAGATATATATAATTGTCACCGAAGTCCATAAAAAGAGATTTTATTTGAGTAAAAAAATAGATGTTTGCTATTTTATGACTCTTAACATTTGATAGTTTGCTTTTGGAGAAGTTCAAAATATTTGAGTAAATGACAGATTTGAAATTTTTATTATTCTTTTTATATTATTCTTACTCAAAAATTCACAAGATAGAGTTTATTATTATAAAAGAAGGGATCAAATTCAAGACCTAGTCAACAACTTCTAAGATCTTTATCTACTGAACTAATTAGTATTAGAAGTGTAAGTAAGTTAAGCCGGCTCAAGCTCTACTCGATAAATGGTTTGTGAATCAAGCTCAATGAGCTAACAAACAAAGCTCAAGCCAGTCCCGACTCGACTCATTAGATTACAGACTGGCTCGATTAAAAATATTAATATAAAATATATTTAAAATATATTAAAAATTTAATAATTTAAGTATAAAATTATTTAAAATATTTAAAAATTACATCTCATTCTCTTATATCAAATTATTTCTTATAACTTTTTTTCTAATTTTTTAATTTTTTATTATTTTTATCATAATAATTGATTGAATTAGAATTATTTTATCTCTTTTATACTAAAGGAGTCAGCTCGTAAGTCATCTTGAACTCACAATATAAAGCTCAAGCTTAAACTCGATAAAATAATCAAACACAAGTACAAGTTGAAGGTGGCTCGAGCTCCGCTCAACTCTTTTACACCCTTAAATTTAGTACTCATAAATTTGGACTTATAAATGGAGATTAACGTAGGGTTTAGAATATCATTTATTGTTTATAAGTATTTCAAAATGTAAAGGATGATTCAGTTTTACATTTTGATCCATAAGACTTTTAATTGACTACAATATATTTTATTAATAATCAAGTCATTAATAAGCATCATTTCTATGCCCATTGCCCTGCTGAAAACCTTTTAAAAATATCAAAATTTCACCTACTGCAGCTTCATTTGGTGTGATGAGATTTGAACAATTAGGTGAAATATTTGAAAAGGCCCACAGAAGAGTTATTGCTTCTAACTCAGAAGATATTTTTATTTGGTTATAGCATTTTATATGTACTTTAAAGTTCAAAAAACCAAAATGCCCATAAATAAAATTAAGTTCCAAAAATAATTGATGATCACCAAAATACATATATTATCAACAACACTCCATCAAAAAGTTACAAACAAAATTACAATATTAATTTGATAATAAAATATGATATCCGAACGAAGAAATAAAATTCAATTTCTAATTTTCATAACTAAACTATCCAAACAAAGTTTATTTGTGCTCATCAAACTCATTTCTGAAAGGTCCTGGGTAGCTAGAGTGATTAGATAAGCAGGATTGCCTAAGAATCCTTCAAGTTACTATTGCTCTTTCACTATAAATTCACAGCATAAGAACTTGATTTTACTTTAAATGGTGACTGCAACTTGTTACTTTTACGAAAGTTACAATGAAAGAGTTGAGACTCCCTTGTTAGACACACCATTTGTTGGGATAAACAGCCTTCTGATCATAAGATGTGACACTAGAAATAAAAAACTCAAGGAAATTATAGACAAATCCTCTAACTTGTAAGGATAAATAAATAAAAACTAAGCATAACAGTCTTCCTCAGAGATGAGGATGCTTGAGTGAATGAGTGGCTTCACACAGACAAAATGCAGAACGAATATATTCATAAAAAAGTTAGAATAAAAAAAAAAGTTTGAGTAGTTCCAATGGTAAATAAGATTAGAGATAGTTGTCTGATCTCTCTTCTTATTTCCTTCTTTCTTCTCTTTATTCACTCATGATACAAGATACAGTAAATGGCCAGTAGCAGTTGTCAACAAGCACTCGTTGAAGCAAGAGCTTGTCATCACTTAGGTCTTTCTCTCCACCTAACATTATGATTGAAAACTCTAAGTTGAGAAAAAAAAAAGAGGTTTTTAGTAGTTTTGAAATGAATTTTGAAGTAGGCATTGTTTATGATTTGGTAATGAAGTGCTTTGGAATTCACACAAAACCTTGAGGAGAACTCTAGCTTCATTAGATTAATTGTTAGAAGGTAAATCAAAATCAGTCTAATTAAATTAAAAAGTTTTTTTTTGCTAAAAATAGAATTTTAGGACGAGCTTTGTTATGCTAATAGGACTAATAAAACGACTCATTGATCTTTAGGAGGGTGGTTCAAGTACACTCCCTCGCAAGTAATAATTTGGTTACTCTTGGGATATGGGTGTTCAATACTTGGTGATTCAAGTATCCAGGACTTAGATCCTGAAGTATATATATAAAAGAAGTTAGCTTAGATACTATTACTATATAGGCTTTGGTCATTCCTAAGGTGGTAAATTTCAGGATAATCAAAGTACTGAATGAATTTTGAGGTTTGTAGTTTGGAGTTAATTAATTTCACAAGTGATGGTTCTATGCGTTCTAAATATTTTTGCAAACTACTGCTTCGTACAACATGCTCATCAATCTCGTACAGCATTTTTACCTTTTTATGCTTCATAGTGTGCATATTTACTTAATGCATGACATTTGATGAAATATATGTTGGAAACTTAATCATTAATAATGCTAAAGAAGTACTATAAAAGATGATGAATTGCACGAGATAACATCAATTGTGATTTGTATAAATTTATATGTACGAGTGATTTTCTTAGTATTGATGCTGACGCTACCCTAAAGCTAATTGGTCATTACTTAAACTTGAAATTTAACTATTGATGCATGCAAAACACTATCACATGTTCTATGGCTTAATGAACACCATGACTAATTGTTTCTAGCAAACTTATCATGCATGTTAGATTTGCTTCTTTTACTTGCATTTTTATATTTCATACTTATATATAGTCGTTAGTTTCTCAAAACTAGTTTGGTTTTATGCTGGGTAGGTCTACTATGGATGCTATACATTTGTTGAGAGGTTTGATAGAAAAATATAGAGAGAGTAAAGAGGATCTACATGTGATATTTGTTAATTTAGAAAAAGCAAATGATAAAGTTCAAAATGAAGTGCTTTGAAGAGTTCTAGAAAAGGCATGAGTTAATTATTATTTATATTCAAGTCATTAAGAATATATATACTCGAGCTACTATTTATGTTCAAACACAAGAAGGATTGACCAAGATTTTTCCAATTTCACTTGGATTACACCAAGGATCGGCTTCAAGTCCAAATCTTTTTGCGCTAGTTATGGATGTTCTGCCTAGACACTTATAAGATGATGTAACTTTGAGTATACTTTCTGCAGATGATATTCTTCTTGTTGATAAGACTAGAGAGGGAGTTTAAGAAAAACCTGAATTATGGAGGTCAGCCTTAGAGTCTAAAATCTTTCGTTTGAGAAGATCTAAAATCGAATACATATGGTGTAATTTTAGTTATAAAAGATCTACTGCTAGGATTGTGATAATGAGTGATCAAGTCATTAAACAAGTGACCGTTTTAGATATCTCAAGTCTATTATTTAAAGTGATGGTGAAATAAATGGGGATGTTAGTAGCAGAATTCAAGTTGGATGGTTGAAGTGGAGGAATGCATCAGGCTTGTTGTGTGATAGAAAAGTATTGTTTAGGCATAAGAGAAAATTTTATAACATGGTGGTGAGACACACAATGCTCTATAACTCAAAATGTTGGCCAATAAAAGAGAAGCATAAATTTAAATTAAGTGTCACAAAGATGAAGATGTTAAGGTGGATGGGTGGCTTTATACTTAGAGACAAAAATGAAAAACAAACATATAAGTAAAAAGGTTGGAGTAGCCCCAGTGGTAAATAAGATTAGAGAGAGTCTCCTTAAATGGTTTGGTCACATAAAATGTCGGCAGTTGCGATGACCCAGAGAGGAGCTGTATTAGATTCGACCTATATTAATAAAGTAAAGGTAAACTTAAAAAGACTCATTCGAAAAAAAAGACCTTATTTTATTAGAATTAAATAAGAATTTGACACCTAATAGGATAAAATGAAGAAGGATTTATATACCCGACCCCATGTAGTGGGATAAAGGAGGGTGGTTGTTTATACTTAAATATAATCATTAAATGATAATGAAGTCACAATACATGTAAGATGAGTAATATGTTGTTGGTGTTTAGATGTTATATTGGATGTGATTTTATGTTGCTTCTTTTTAAGAATATTATGCATTTTACCACATATAATATAAATAATTATTATTCAATATTATTGGAAGATAAATTGATGTTTAGATGTGAGAGAGTATATGTTTACTTTTCGAGCATTAAAAAGAAGTGGTTGTACTTAATCCCTCCTTTATCCCATACATGCATTATTTATTTGCTAATATTGATCATAACCTTACACTTTTACGAGAAAAGTAATCCTCATCTAAACAAAGTTCGATTCTATAATTGCTCTATATTTCATGTTCGCAATCTATACTTGCTTGCATTACTCAAATTTTAACACTTTTTGAATCAAAATTTTTTCTACATAAAATTATTTTCTAATACGCATAAGCCAACATATATTACTAAAACTACAAAATAACCTTCTTTATAATTTAGATAGACTTTCAAATCATCATTCTCAGTATATTACTAAAACTACTAAATATGATAAATCATAATTCTCAAAATTATAATGATATATTATGCATTTAATATACACCTAACACATACTAATGCAAGATAAACAAGGTAGTCAGACTATTTTCCTTTGTAAATTTTTAAACATGTGTCTATCTTAAATATTATATATATATATATATATATATATATCTGGTGCTTATTTCCTTTCTTAAAAAGTTTAATGGATTTTAGGAATGTATTAAAATTCCTACTTTCTAAAAGGGGCTTTAATCTTATATTAGAGGGCTTGATTGAGATTTATTGAATAAAATAACGAGTTATTAAAACATTTGCACTTGTCTTTCACTCAATTTTCTCTCATTTCTCTTACTCCTCTCCCCTCTCTTCTCTTGCATGTATTTCTCCCTATTTCAAATATCATATTTGATGGTGTATGACTAATTGTTGTGGAAGTGTGAGAGGATTAAGGGGAGTAGGCCATGCCATCATTTTAACTAGTGCAACGGAAGAAAGTTAATAATAGAGAGAGAATATGAGGAAAGAGAACTACAACATTTTTTTTATATGGAATAATAAATATTTTATTTATTGACTACATGAAAAATAACTAAGGTTGTCATGCTATAGGATGGAACATTGTCCATGGATGCATTAATTGTAGTCGAGCCTAAGCCTAGAGATTGTACATGTGGAGATGATATAATCATGAGGAATGGAGAAGAAGGAAATCTTTACTCATCATTTAGTTAAAGATACAAATTAATAGCCATGGAAACTCACCAAGGGATCTACGGAAGAGAGAAGCATTTTCATGAGTGGGCCAATCACTCCTTCCAATAAAGAGAGTTTTTCTTTTGATCTATTTCCACTTTTAATCATTTCCCCTTATTATTAACACCCCCACATCTTCCTGTGGTCCCACTTGTGTGGGAAGAAAAGAGATGTGGCTCAAATTCCCTACTGCATGAACATATCACTTCAAAAAAGAGAGGGGAAGTGCCACTCTTACATGGGAAGAAAGAAAAGTTGAAATTCTCGAGGATTATCCATATAAGACATGGACATGCATAGAATTCAATTTAATTTGCTCGAAAAACTCATGGCAATATGATTAAGATAATGGCAACATCATTGATTACAAACCAAGGCCTTGGAAATTATTTTGAAATCTTCCTTTTGCTATAGAAGAATAATAATTCTTAGACCTTTTTCATTATTTTAATAACTCATGAATAGTAATTGTAAATTCTATTTTTGTATCACTATCACATATTCACCTTATGTCAACAACTAAGAAGTGTCCAAGAGGCATCCAAAACATGCCAGAATCTTGAAAGAAAATTTAAAAAATGTGAAACATCAAATTGTGTGTCCGATGAGATTTCTCAAATCTACTATGTCAGTTATGACAAGAGAAATGTGGTTTATAGTTTGAAAAAGAAGAAACAAATCACCGATCTTGTGCTTTGGAAATAAAATTTACATAACAATTTTTTTTTAATTGTGCGTGAAGTGTTCACTCCCTACTGTCTAGATAGACAAAGAATCCAAGCTAAACACCTCAAGAATAAATTTCCATAGTTTTTTCAGCAGGCTAGAAATAATTTCAATTCAGTTGAATGTCAGCAGATTACAGAGATGGAGAAGGACGTACATATCCTGTTATAACACACTGGATCATCTTCTGATGTAACAGCACCTATTCTTTCAGATTGTTAGGGTTGACAAAGAGGAATAACTAGAACAGGATGTGAAAATGAGATGGTAGAAAGCACCGTAATCTTAGTTGAATCACTTTATAATTTTCTAGTTTAAAACAATGAATGGGTTAACCTATGAAGCATTAGAGGTGGCTTGAATTGTTCATATGCTGAAGTTTTTAGTTTTAAGATGCAATGATGCCAGTAGACAATTTGGTAAGATGGGGCTGGGGAGTAAAAACAGAGTGTTCAGCATTGAAAGTATAAAAAATCTCTTCTAAGACCTCACAGGGTAAACATGGAACTTAGTGCTGCTATTCTAGTTAAATTATAGTTATAATTCCCAAATACAGAAGTGGTAGAGATCAGGGAAGGATGTTTTCATGTTTAATAAGTTAAATGTTTAAGCAGCAATTTAAAAATTTGGTAGGGGGAAAAGTGGAGAAATCTATCAAACTTGTTGAAATTCTTCTTCGAAACTTAAAGTGAAAAAAATCATGGCTAACCAATTTTCTTGGATAGGTGTGTCAGCAGGCGGAAGCCGGGAGATTTATTTTTTCCTTTTGAGGCGAGGGGAAAAAAAAATAGATGGTTGAAACTCGAACATTTAATAACTTTATCAATTTGATCTCGCATTAATCAATTGAAACTAGAACATCCAAGAATATGAACGAATGACCATGTGCTGCAGCAAAGAAGATCTCCAAATCCCCGTATGGAGGCCATGAGGAGGATCCAGATAAACTAGTTTCCCTAATTGTTACACCACTTAAATTTAGAATTGAGAATCGATGTAGACCATGTGGTAGACTATGTGGTTTTTGCATTAATATATTCCGTCTAGTTATCATGTTTGTGATCATCATTTAAATTAGGGTTCTTTAGCTACCAATCTTTCTACCAGAAAACAAGTAACAGCATCAATATTCTTGGATCGAGTCCCGCATTGATAAACTAAATAATTTACTAGATTCATAATAAGCACCAAAATGTATCTACTTAATCCACATACGACTTTATACTAATTTGCCCAAATCAAGACAAAGACCCGACTATGAAAATCCAGAGACTCACACAAGTAGACGTTATATCACGTCATGTTTATCTCCAAATTAACAAAATAGATAAATACCATTAAACAATTACAGAAGGATTCAAGAGACAATAAGGCGACCGACAACGGGATACTTAGCTCTGAATTTCTTCTCCCAGTCCTCGAGGACGCCCATCTCCTTCTCGGTGAGGGAATCGAGGTAGCCGGAGACATCTTCCTCGTAGAGCTCGGCTGGCCTCGCGACCGGAGAAAACAGCGTACGCGCCACCGGGACCATAGAAGGATTTGCCGGCGCTGACATCGAAGACGACGCCGCGGATCGAGATGTAGATTGGCTTGGTCTCGTCGGATCCGTCGTAGTTCTTCAGTTGATCCGCTGTTAGATCCATGGCAGACTAGGGGGCGAGGAGAGAGGCGTGTGGCCTTTCTTTGCAGGAACAGTTGATAAGTCGCAAGGATCGACAGCTATATTCTCGTGCTAAATCTTCATCTCTTCTACCGGCTTGCAACTTACGCAAGAAATGACAGTTATATTCCCGCGTGAAATCTACATCTCTTAATTTGCTTGCAACCTACGTGAAAAATAAACGAAAGTAGCCCAAACTAGTTCTCCTATTCATAATCGCATAGGTTTGTGATGTGTTGCAGCTTATTAAGTTATTTAAACAGTTGAATGAATATTATTAGCAGCTAAATGTATATTATCGCATAGGTATGCGAACCCTCTTTACCTTTCATAATACTAGATGTTTAGAAAGATTCAAAATTATGGTTGATGTGCATGATTTTATTCAAGCTTGCTTTAGAAAAATTCCAAGTAGTGGTTTATTATTACAAAAAGCAGTCACAGTTAAATTTTATGTTATTATTTGACATGTTTATTCAAATATTTTATGATAATTTCATCCTTGCTTTCTTGATTTCTATGATAGGCTTTGTTCGATCCATTTGAACTTGAAGGCATGTTGGATACAAAAATTTGGCTTCTACTAATAATCAAATTTAATAGTTGTTGGATTAAATTGAAAAATACAGATCGAAAAAAGTATGAAAAGGAAAAGAAGAAGACTATAAAAGTAGATTGAGATATGCTTAATTATTTTTTTATTAGCAGAAAAGATTGAAGAAATTTATCCTTAGCTCAGAGGATATGATTATAAAATTTACTATTATGTTTATGGCACATCTCTGAAGAAATATAAGTGTTGACCTTACTTTTTGAGTGAGTTCTCAACTTCCTCATCATAGATCTAGGACTCTTATAGATACTAAAAGCTTCTTAGTCTTATGACACTTCTAGTGATTAGGTGAACACTTAATCTAAGCGTAGAGCTAACTATAGGAATATGTTAGAAAAATTTGCCTACCCTATGGCTTAAACCCAATCTATGCTTTCTTCTTTCAAACCAAATCTCAAATTCAAATTCAAATTCCAAATTCAAATCCAATTATCCAATAATTGAAATCCATCATTAAATTCAAACTTTAAATCTCTTCCTAAGCCTTTTGATTTTAACTTATGGACTTAGCCTTAACCAAACCCAAATCAATCCCAATCTAATTGATTTTCTCAATTATCAAATTCAATCTTAAATCAAATTCCAAATCATAAATCAATTCCAAACTCCAAATGATTGAAACCCATGATTAAGTCCAAATTCCAAAATCTCTTCCTAAGTCATATGAACCACCTTCATATGCTTAGTCAAAACTCCTTCAAACTAACTCGGACTTGGTTGATTTCTTTATGAATCATTCATTCATTCATTTAGATTCATGAATATAAATGAAATCCAGGTTCAAACCCTTCAAACCAAATCAAAAATAAATCAAATCAATTCAAAATCCAAGTTAGCCTCTTTGACCAACATCCCTAGATTTGGTCAAATTTACTTTCAAATCATTCCAAACTCAAGTGATTTTCTCATAACCTATTTATATCTTCATTTATATTCACAAATATAAATGAAATATAAATTCAAATGATCCAAACTAAGCCCAAATCAAAATAAATTCCCAATTTTAGCCCTTTTAGCCAAATTCTTAAGCTTGGCTAAATGAAACCTAAATCAACTCAAAATTCATGGATTTCTTCATGATGTAATATTCAAATGGTCGATTTCTTTATGAATCATTCATTCATTTATTTATTTAGATTCATGAATATAAATGAAATCCAGGTTCAAACCCTTCAAACCAAATCAAAAATAAATCAAACCAATTCAAAATCCAAGTTAGCCCCTTTGACCTACATCCTTAGATTTGGTCAAATTTACTTTCAAATCTCTCCAAACTCAAGTGATTTTCTCATAACCTATTTATATCTTCATTTATATTCACAAATATAAATGAAATATAAATTAAAATGGTCTAAACTAAGCCCAAATCAAAATAAATTCCCAATTTTATCCCTTTTAGCCAAATTCTTAAACTTAGCTAAATGAAACCCAAATCAACTCAAAACCCATGCATTTCTTCATGATTCAATCATTTCTGCAATCATTGACCCAAAGATAAATATAAACCACTATTATAAAACCAAATCTAAGTCAACTCAAATCAAGCCCAAGTTAACCCCTTTGGCTTGAAATTATCATATGAACCAAAACTCACTTGGCTCGAAATCAATTGCAATTGGATTTATATGTCAATCCTAGGCTCATATGTGAGTTCAACTAAACTTGAATCAAACCTTGATCAAGCCAATTGACCCATTTAGGCTCACTTGACCCAAATTGACCTAAAGAATCTTTTTGAGCTAAGTTCTAATCCAACCCAAATTGGATTGAACTAAGCCCATCTAAACCTCAATCATGAATAACAATCATCATGGGGTAATCAATTGCATTGAATTAGGTCAAATCAAGTCAAATCTAGCCTTTGACCAAGTGAATATTTAACCCAAATGAAACCCAAACTAGCCAAAATCCATCATATGCCAAATTGATTAAAACCATTGACTCAAACCCATTCATAATCAATGATTGAACATGACCAAACCATCAATTAAGCCAAACCAAGTCTAATTGACCATTTGACCCAAGTTGACCCAAATTGGCCTAAAAGGCTAAAATAGGTCAAATCATGATTTGATCCAAATTGATTGCAACCAATAACTCAAACCCATTTATAATCAATAATTGAACTTGACCAAAGCTAAAATTGAGCCCAAGTTGACCAATTGGTCAACTTGACCCAATCTAGCCCAAATTGACCTAAAGGGTCAAATTGACCAAAATTTAAAATAAACCTAAATTAAATCAAACCAAAGCCTGCAATCATTTTTAATTGACCAATTGAACTTGACTCAACTCTTAACCCAATCCAATTTGGTTAAATTAGTCAACTTGACCAATTTGACCCTTCTGAATCCAAATGAGTCAAATCCAAACCTAAGACAAACCAACTCAAACCAATTAAACCAAAACATCCAAAATCATCATATGAACTTAGCCCAAGCCTTGGTTTGACCTAATTTGACCAATGGGCCAACCCAAACTAACCTAGCTCAAATTGAACCCATTTGACCAATCTAAGCCAAACTACTCAAATCCAATTTATGGAATCTTGTGGGCTAATCTAACTCAACGTAAACTCATCCTAGGTCAGCCCAAGACCTCCCCAAAAGCTAAGTGGGACCCACCCAAGGGGATTAGCCATCAAACCATGGGATTTAAGCTTCAAAACTAATGGATCCAAGCCAAGTCAACTCTCTCATTCTCATGGCAGTCCCTTAGCACTCAATAGAACCTTCACCTGACCCACCAAGCCAACCTAACTCACCTTAGGTCAGCCAAGAACCTTTGAGAGGTAACTTGACTCACCTCCAACCTAAACTAAGCATCCATTGGATCCAAGCCTTTGCAACCCTGCACATGGATCCATTTCTCACATCATGCATACCCGAACTTGATGGAGATAAGTCCCAGTTTGGATGGCGCAAGCTGAAATTAAATTATGCGACGCTACCATCACCCATCCATCATGAGCAATGGAGGGGTATATCCATCTGTTCCGCATGATTGGAATGGACGGTTGTTATTAGATCACGGTAGATCCCCGCTATTTCTCCCTTAACCCACGGATCGAATTGTGGCTGTCCAATCTTAGATTGGACGGTCCACGAAGAAAGCGCGTTGTATCAATTCCCATGTGGCCCGATAGGATTAAAGCTTTAATTATGGCTAATTAGTTAGTTTTTAATCCTGAAACTTTCTAAATCATAACTAATTGTAGAAAAATCCAAAAAAAAAATACAAACTTAGGCTCATTTTGAAGATATTTCAGAATATAATCTAGAAAAATAATTATTAATTATTTTTGAGCAGTAATTTCAGCTTAATTAAAGTTTAATAAAAAATCTAATTAGTTTTATTACACCATAATTAAGCACTCAATTAGTCTCAAATCTTCTGTGGATGTTTAGAGGATGACCTCTACCTCCACTATTTTTCTGAGATTATATTAATTATTTAATTAGAGAAATCACTTGATTAAGCCCTAATCACTCTCTTAATCTAATTAATCATAATTAATGAATGAATAGTAACTTGATTAATCATTTAGACCTAATTATCTCTATTGAACAGTAAGATAACTTAGGGAATGTGATTGGGGATAGTTTTCCTAATTCATTTCATAAGTTTTCTTTACTTTTAAAAAAATCAAATAAATTAATGATTAATGGAATGATTAATTGATTAATTCAATGATTAACCTTCAAGATAAGAAAATCATATTTTAGTTGAATGTTAAAAATGATTTAGGGATTAGGATTGGGACCTTGCCTTTAATCTTTTCCCCTAAGTTAATTTCATCATTTAAATTAAAATATAACCAAAGTGTTCAATCAATTAATTAAAGGCTTAATGAAATTAAAATTAAAAATCAATTCATCCACACCTAAGCAATCCTTAATTAACATTGGGTAGCTCTTTGGGTATTTAATAACCAAAAGTGAGAGATGATGAAATTATGGTTGGCTCACATATGTGTTAAAATCATAAAAGTAAGTAACTGAGATCACTTAAGCTTAATTAACTATTAATCATAAGCCAATTGTATTAAGCCCCTTTCATTTCTTAGGAGCATTGTAA
The DNA here is from genome assembly GCA_021442155.1 of Cymbidium sinense. Classification (NCBI taxonomy): domain Eukaryota; kingdom Viridiplantae; phylum Streptophyta; class Magnoliopsida; order Asparagales; family Orchidaceae; genus Cymbidium; species Cymbidium sinense. Next base: position 18,175,880 of record CM038233.1, on the reverse strand, counting down.
ATTTGTTTTTTATGTAGTTGCATATCATATTGGCTTATTATTAATTAGTTAATTAACTTATGGTGATATTGATAAGGGTTAATTAATTCACATAATTCATACCTTAACCTAATTAAAATATAAAATCAACTTAAATATTCTTCATTAAACCAAATTAATTCACACATGGGGAATTAGATTAGGATTAGGAAACCCCTTTCATATTTTCTAAAACAAACCAAACTCAAAGCAAAAAATGTCTTTAAAGAATTTTGGTTTATTTTAAATAACTTTATTTAGTGTGATTGTCCTTAGGAATTAATTGGGATGAATGAGATCATGTGCTTATATTCCTTCATTTCTTTCCAATTATGTTAAATGTTACTTGTCATATGAAATCATGCCTTCATTTCTTTTTAATTTAATAAAATGAAATGGTTTCTTTTATGTCAAATTGTATGTGTTGACTTAAATTGAATAGGTGTGGCTATTATTACTGTTAAATCAAAAACTATTTTCAAAAGCCTATAAATCAATTATAATAAATGAAGTGATGTTAATTACAAGTATCTATAAGTTTGCATGTGATTATAATATAAGATATGCAATATGAAGTTCTCTTTTCTTATCTTACATGGGTTCACATAGGATTTGCAAGTGTATAGTTCATTTGAAAAGAACACAACATTTGCCTAAATCTACTCCTATGCATCTCCATGTTAAGACTTGGGAAGAATTTCATATCATATATTTAAATCATACAATCAAATTAAATATGACTTCTTGCATGATTCCTTATTCATGTGATTCTTTTTATACATTCATATATATCTGAGAAAAGTGGTATATAAATCTGGACACCCTGGGGCTGCAAGGCTTTAAGTAGTCCTAAGTAGGTCTTGTACCTTATGCTCCTAGTGTAGAAAATAATGGTATTGTACTCACTTAAAACTCTTATACATATGTATGTATGATGTGGCCAATGAATAATAATCATAAATCAAGTAAATCGAACACAACTTGATTTAGAAGTGACTTAAGGAAGGGATGAAAGAGAGATTCCCTCTCTTTCAACTCTTTATAACACTTAGATGTTAAGTGTAGGCTATATGAAATAAAAGAAGATACTAAGTAAATTCTTCAAATCAATTAAATCACTTAAAGAGAAATCAACCCTTTATAAATTAAATCTCTCACACTTAGCAAATTATAACTCTAAAGCCTAATTAGGACATATCATATGAGCCTTAACACATGCACATTATATTAAGTCACTATTTCTAGCTTTATGTTAAAATGATGCATGGTTTGGTGTATATTTGGTTTTGTGATGTATTTGTTTTAGACTAGATATTAGGGTGTATATACGTAGTCTAGATGTTAGATCGTTATTAGCCTAATCATATTTTCTGCAGGAGGTTCTGCTTAAGGGGTCGTTGTAATATAAATAAATAAATACTTTTACTGTGCATGTTTCTTATACACCTAAGCATAACCCAAGTTAGGGCAGGTGAGCTTTGTTACCCATGGGTAGGGTGCTAAGTCCAAATTACTCATATAACTACTTGGGTTGCATGGTGTGTTTAGCTAACATTTATTTTGTAGGTGTAGCTAGATTTACTTTTCTTCTTTTAATGTAATTATGCATTAGGATCAAGATAAGTGTTATGGGGGATTAAGATGAGCATTAATTATAAGACTAGGTCTTATATACCATGTGATGCCTTTGGAGCAAACAACATCCCAATCAAGCCAAAGGGAAGAAAGAAATAGAGCAAATCAAAAATGAAGAAATGAAAGATGAAGAGTGAAAAATCGAGGATGAAGAATGAAGACCCCCACACTTATCATTTTATAATGTAATTATTCTTTTATTATGAGATATAAGTAGAGCTTACCCACATTTCTTTTGGGTTATGGGATACCATCCTTTTATTCTTTTGTGATAGCTTTATAAAATTATTTGATATTTTGTTTAGCATTAGAAATATATTTTTCATAGTTTCTTTATGATTGGTGATTGTTGTGTGGCTGATTTTTTAGGCTCTTAGGATAAAAAATAAATTTTCTATCCATTAACAACTCATAACTAAAATTTTAAAATAATTAACCTCACATAAAATTTAGGATTAAATCAAGATAATAAAATATTTAGCAACCCCTTAGTTGGATGATTGTATTTAATATCATGCATCATGTTTTCCACTCTAAGAGGGCTTCCATCTTGCTAGAATGGGCTTAACCTTTTAAGCCTTTGATGGAAGAACACCTCTTTCTCTCTTGATTTGGCCCATAATCAACTTTCTCATGCATTTAGGCATACAAAATATTATAGATGTCAAAATAAAGAAGTCCAAATTAAATAAAATTTGAAAAATTTGCATTAGATTAAGTCATTATTCATACCCCTCATGCTCTAGTCTCTTAGGGAGTGGGTTTAAGGACTTAGTTTCTCTAAATAAATAATAACTAACCATCTTAAAAGCATATGACTTGCCTACATGGATTTAAAGCATGTAAGAGTTAGCCACTCCATGGAATAAACCAAAAGTGGGGAGGTAAACCATATACCCACTTAGATTTAGGTGTGCTTTGGCCCTCACCAAAGCTCCTAGATTTAAGATCGAGGTTGTTGTTTCCTTTGGGCCAAGCATAAATCCTCACCTCTTAGGCATTTTCATAATCTTGTATGGAATTATAAGTCTAGATTTCTAATAAAATTTTAACTCAAACAAATAAATCTCAATTTTAAACATATAAAGCCCAACCATAGGATAGATTGAGTGCTCACTATTCCTAGTATCATGAGCACTCCCTACTCATCTCCTTTGGTTTTGATAATAACTTTCCCTTTTGATCTTCCACTTGATTTTCTAAAATACAAATAATTTTGATAATCTATCTTTGAATTCTTTGGAACAATAATCCTACTTTAATCGAGAGTATTCTTAGAATTCATTTTTCTTAAGACATTAACTATGGAGGCTTGCCTCCATAGAAACTTAACTTTTTAAATAAACTCTACTTTTCATCCATGTAAAGTAGGGAAAAATCTCTAGTATATTTGAAGACCCATCATGCCTTAGAGTCCTTATTAGGTGATTAGGTCCATTATAGGTAATGATTTATATCTCTCTCGAGATAGTACACTATTCTTTAATTATACCCATCACTCAATAAGTACATCTATGTGGTGTCCCTCACATACACATATAAACACAAAACCAAAAAAATAAACACATTTTCACTCGCTGGGATGGTTCCTCTCTCTCCATCTCTAGTAGATGACTGTTGTCTCCAAACATCGATAGTGGACTTGCATTTCATGTGAGTCTAAAAATATATTTCTTTTCATTGACACTTAGCTTATTTCATTCTTAAGAAAAACTAGCTAACATCTCTTAGGTTTTAGGACCTCACTCCTTGTAGGTCTTGAAACCCCTATTGGGTTCCCTAATAGGCAAAGAATAAACAAAATTAATGAATGAAAGGAGATAAATAAACATTTAGAACCTCCTTACTACTAGCTTGGTGAGGCAAGGTTCATCATATTAAGAAATAAATCTTTCACAAAATGACACTTTCCAAAAGCACCTTTCACAAAACTCACAAAATCAAAACCCCATTTAACAACCCTATGATTGCTACATGGAGGTTCTTTCAAAGCACATTCAAAATAACCATGCCCATTCAACATACTCAAAATTATTGAATGAGGAATCCATTTTTCAAATAAAAATATTATAGCATAAATTGAAACATGAATTTGACTTTCACTTAACATATTCAATTTGTTAAGTGGGGGTCTCATTTCCAAAACATAAATTTGACCTTCACTTAACATATCCAATTTTTTAAGTGGGGGTCTCATTTTCAAAACATGAATTTGACTTTCACTTAACAATTTCAATTTTTTAAGTGAGGGTCCTATTTTCAAAACATAAATTTGACTTTCACTTAACAATTTGAATTTGTTAAGTGGGGGTCTTATTTCCAAAACATAAATTTTACTTTCACTTAACAATTTCAATTTGTTAAATGGGGGTCTCATTTCTAAAACATAAATTTGACTTTCACTTCATATATTCAATTTGTTAAGTGGGGGTCTCATTTTCAAAACATGAATTTGACTTTCACTTAATAATTTCAATTTGTTAAGTGGGGTCTCATTTTCAAAACATAAATTTGACTTTCACTTAACAATTTCAATTTGTTAAGAGGTCTCATTTCAAAACATAATTTGACTTTCACTTAACATATTCAATTTGTTAGAGGGTCTCATTTTTAAAAAACATACATTTAGGCATTTCACTTAGCATATCCAATTTGCTAAGTAAGAGTCTCATTTCAAAGCATATATTTGGTTCTACTTAACACATCAAATTTGTTAAGTAAGAATCACATAATCATATTGATTCCCACTTAACATACCAAATTTGTTAAGTGAGAATCCCATTCTCAAGTCATATTACTTTGATTTCCACTTAACACACCAAATTGTGGGGAGTCCCATTTTCAAATATATATCAAACACATTTAGGCTTTCACTTAACATACCAAATTTGTTAAGTGAGGTCTCTTTCAACACACATTTGATCTTTTAACATACCAAATTTGTTAAATAAGGATCCAATTTTTCATATCAACCACACTTGAGCTTTCACTTAACATACCAAATTTGTTAAGTGAGAGTCTCATTTTCAAAAAAAAAAACAAACATATCTCAAACACATTTGGGGCTTTCACTTAACATACCAAATTTGTTAAGTGGGACTCCCATCTTCAAATAAAAGCAAATATCTATCTCACAATCATTTTGGCTTTCACTTAACATACCAAATTTGTTAAGTGAAAGTCTTATCTTCAAGCACAAATCAAACATATGTGGCCTCTATTTAACATACCAAATTTGTTAAGTAAGAAGCCCCATTTTCAAATCAAAATATTACACAATCAAATCTTCTTAGCATACCCAAATTTTCTAAGTAGAGATTCTTTCAAACTATCCATATTTTCAAACAAGAAACATAAAATGCAAATAATCTCCAAAAAAGAAATCTCTCCTCAAAATTTTGAACCCCACCCAACCTACCTAAATTGGTTGAGTATGGGTTCTAAAATCAAAATAATCAAATGGAACAAGACTCTCCTCCAAACATCCAAATCTCTCCAATAAACCCCATTTAACATATTCGAATTGTTGAGTGTGGGTTCAAAACTCCAAACCTCTATTACTTTCTTGGAATAAATATCAAGATAAATCGATACAAGTTATATTTCAACATATGCGCATATACATCGGTCAATAGTCTTTTAGTCAAGACATGGCTTAGAAAGTTTATTTTCACCTTTCCATTTGGGATGGATTTGTCCTTGGATCTGGCCAGCCTCCCTCTGACTAACTCCATCCATTTGATTTTCTTTGATCAAGGATTTGAGGGAGCCCGCATTACCTATGAGGGGGTGACCCTCACCATTGTTAGCCGGGATGAGGTGGTTGGGCAGAAGCCAGCCAACCACATTGACCTACCTTCCGACATTGAGTATCCTTCTTTGAAGAGGAAGGCAGTCGAGGTTTTGCCACCTAGTTCCACTCAGTTCCCCACGTGGTGCATGCTAGCACCTCCTCATTGGTCCCCTATAAGGGGAAGGCTATCTTGACTTTGAGATAGTCTCCCCTACCTTGAGTAGGATCTGGTCCCACACCTTGCTTACCCACACAATGCCACAATACAAAATGCAGAGCCGCAAGATCCACCACAAGCATGCCAGGAGAGATATGTCGTCCCACATTGTGAGGAGGTTCTCCCTGAGGTTTCTCCATTTTTGACTAGCAACAAATTCCATCCCTTCTCGACATCAGATGGAGAGGAAGACTACCAGAGGATAGCTTCATTGACTCCACCTCTACATACCACAACATTTTGGCTAGGGACAGGAGGAAGTCCTATGTCGACCTATGGATGGTATTACACTAGGGGGGCATACAAATTCGTGAGTCCGCATTATTTGACTTGGGTCGATCATCCCTAGAGTGTTACCGAATATTCACGCGATAGGTCGAGGCCCAAGTAGCAATCAGGGAGCATGGATAAACGAAGGTTTCCTAGGCAATTGATGGCCTTCGCTCTAGTTGATTTCTCCAATCATCAGGTCATAAGGGCCGATAAGATCGATAGCATAGTGTTGACAAGTACCACCAATCATAGGGAAAGTCGAGGGTAGCCTGTTGTCTCCACCACACGATCCACTCCTCCCACCATCACCGCTAGGTCCCGCCATCCACCGCTCTACAAAGGCATAAGACAAGATCCGGGAGAAGAAAGCCCTTGGTGATCCGGCTATCAAAGGATCCCACTTCATCTACTCCATCAATGGTGAGGTGAAGTTCTACCTCTCCTACTTCAGTCTTGGTGAAGAAGGAGTGGTGACCCCGCAGCGTCGTGGTCGCCCACCACCACCACCACCATTAGAGCCAGTGACATCAATAGTAGCAGATGGGGAGAGAGATAGTCTTGTAGTTCGCATGGCAATGGGATCTCTAGGATACACTCCAGAAAGGCCATGACCATGTATTTCCCAAGTGAACATGACCTCTAGAGCAACACCCACTAAGGCAAAGTGATGTATTTGGTCATGCAGCCCCTCCACCATCCACCGTATTTGTCACGCTATTATTTCTGATTAGATGATGATACTTTTGCGAGAAAGAGAACTCTTAGAGTGAACAAATTCTCGAGAGGAGTGGGGTAGTATTTGATCCATGAGGATGATCTTCTTGAGGATTCAAAGTTCACATGGTCGATACTAGAGTTCCCTGAGAGATCAACATAGTCGAAGGTATTGTAAAGAAGATGATGTCATCCATTCAACTCAATACCTCCACCACCGCTAGGAAGATGATCATATTGATCAAATGGGAAGAAGATTGAAGAGTTGATGGCAAGTTGCGCATTTCTGTGTCACAGCCTTCTCCCATAGACAGTAGGCAAGACACACTTTAGATCATCCTATATGCATTCCTATCAAGGAAGACAGTGGTAGCTTGCATAAGAAGGTGGTGGATTGGACCTCCATGCATGAAAATGACATTAAACACATGGTGGAGCAACATGTGAGGGATGCATTGGCGCAAGCCTGAGGTGGCTCATATGTTCCAAAGGGTAGACCCTACCTAGAGGAATTTGATAGTGTCCAATATCTTAAGGGCTTTATACCTCCGTCCTTTAAAATATTTGATGGCAGTGGGACCCCCGACAACACATAACACATTTTAGGGTCGATGTTGCAATGATGGTGGTAACGATGCACTCTTATTTCGCTTCTTCGTTGGTAGCTTGATAGGCATCATATTTGATTGGTATGCTAAACTACCCAATGGTTCAATGAAGATATTTATTGAGTTGGAGCAGGTCTTTATTAAGAGATTTTGAGCTCAACAAAGGGTAATGTATGATCTCATTGTAGCTCAACAATACCCTGAGTCCCTTATTGATTACATTCTTAGATGATACAATTTAAGTATGAAATACGAACCATAACTATCTGAACATCATACCATTGAAATTCCACTCAAGAATATTCATGGCTTGGTCATCTTCATGCTTAAAGAGTTTACCATTAAGACCTTTGAGAAATTAATCAACAAGGTGGCTAGTCTACAAGAGGAGGTCAAATAGTTATCTTTCAAGATCACCAAGCCCGCACAGATTTGAGAAAAGCCGTGGGTATTCACATAGTTGGGAAGGAAGCACCAGGTTCGGATAGGCCTCAAGCTCAAGCCTCTCTACCATCCCCTACCGCCACCTCGCCATATCACCCCACCATAGCTCCACCACCATCGCCACCTCATTCACAGCATCACCAATAATATTCCTACCCACCACCAAGTAGCTATCACTTACCTACTATTACCGACAAATTTAATAAACCTTATTCATTCAAGAGGGAGGTAGTTAGAAAGATATTTAAGAACCTCTTAAAAAAGCCTGATTTCTAATTACTGGAGCCTAGGAGGCTAGAGGATGTGGGCAAGAGTCATGATCCAAACTATTGCCCCTACCACCACATGCTAGGTTATGTCTTGGAAGATTGTTTTACCTTTAAGGACTGCTTGAGCATAACTATACAAGTCGCCATTGTCATCCCTAAGGAATACCTACTAGACAACCCTATAGTAGGTAATCCTTGGGGATACATGATCTTCTCAAGATAGAAGGTTGGGATATCTCTATCCCAACCTCAAAAAAATCATTTCTAAGATCAAAGTTACCCTTGCAGTGCTCAAGCTCAAACCTCCAACTCTAAGGAAGGTTTGCAAGTTGCTAAGGATAACTTGAGGGAGGTAGAAGCCAGCAAGAACCACTTGCCCTGAGATAGCACAGAGCAACCACCCAATCGATTCCAGCACTTCCATAATAGTAATTCCTTAACCTTCTTCTAGCATATTGTATCAAGGAGCAACCTCACTCGCTTACTTTACTTGATTTCTACTTTGTACCTTCATCCAAATCTAAGAAATCAATGAAGAAGAAGACTTCTTCACATCCTCTTTTGATGATTGATGATTTCATTTATTCTATAGAAAGCTCTCCAAGTACTAATAATTATAACTGATCCACTCCTTCTCGATTTGAAATGGATTACCCATTCCTAAATCTGGTTCGCCCATTGAGATTGGTTTGGAGTCATTTGATTCTGATGATCCCATAGGAGAAGTTGTAGGTGAACCTGTAGAACTTTCCATTAAACCATCTCATGAAGTCATAAGTCAACCTTCGTAAGTGGTAAAGTTCTACCTCTAGGGTAGCACCTCAGGATAAGGGTAAACAAGTCATTGGTTCTATCAATAAAGAAGCCCCTCCATAGGATGCTCCACCTATGGATATGCTTATGGAGGACCAACCCAGAGTTGACTGTAATGTCCTCACTTACCAAAAAAAGTTGCCAGCTAAACTAAGCATATATGATGCCCTTGTCTTATCTAAAGAGATGAGGGAGTCATTGAACAAAGCCCTTCCTGATCCAAAATATGCTTAGCTCAGTTGATCGCTATTGGAGAGGAGGCATGTTACTCAAGAGAAGCCCGTAGAGTAACATTCATCGATGAAGACCTTCTTTTGGGGACAACAGAGCACAACCGTCCCCTCTACATAACAGTGGACATGGGCAAATTTAGACTCTCCGGGTGTTAGTTGATCCAGCTGCATTAAAAAAATATTATGAGTCTAAAAACCCTTGCCTACTTAAGGATCGACATCTCCAAACTTTGAGGAGATCAGATGATGTTGAGAAGATTTAAAAAGCAAGGCGAGAGGACTTTAGGCTCCATAGTGTTACCACTAGAGATAGATGACTAGAAGAAAGAAGTCAAGTTCTATATAATTGATTCAGATACATCTTTCACGCTTTGTTTGATAGGCCTTGATACATGGAAACAACATGGTTCCATCCTCTTTACATCAGCATCAAATTAAAAGGTGGAATCAGTATGTGGGAGACTTGAAACCATTTTCAGGAGGTTGAGATATATGAAGATGCACTACTATCTTACCAAATCAAAAGTATTCTCGTGAACTTGGTGAAAGTTCAAAAACAAAAGAAAAAGAAGTAAAAGGAAAAGAAAAAGGAAAAGAAAATAAAAGTATATGAGAGAATCGCACTCAAAGGGTAGAGAGATATAATTCCACTCATTTTATTTCTCCATACAAACACATGGTTGGATGACTCAACCACTGTAGAGAAGAAGAGGCAAGTCTAGCCCCAAAGGTGGAAGACCTCAGCGGTGGTAGAGCTATATTCTCAGAGTAACTATCCACATAAACTTAAAGACCAATTCGAAGGATGAGTCTCATGCGGTTAGCACGTTGACCAACCCTTCTCAGCAGGTCCCTTTGGAGGTGATGTTCGAGCTAAACAGCGATGAAGACCAAGCCTCCAAGCAATGCATGAATGTATCTAAATCATTATTATGTAGAACATTCAGGCAGCAATTGCAAACTTTAGCTCTAACCTCACGTTCTTCCTAGAAAGTTGAAGGTTTGGTGGTTAAGGAGGCCCCCAAGTCATCCATGATGTGATGAAGAGGTTTTTTGTGAGCATCATCCTCGTGTTAAGAAGATGTAGAACTTGAGATGATTCATATAAAGATTTAATACAACATGATTGGTATTCTTGTGTTATTAACTTAGCAAAGAAGGGATTAATCCCACATACTTGGTCCAAACATAGGTCAGACTACTTTAAAAAACTATGGGCAACCAAAGCGGACACTCTCAATCAAGACGAGGACTAGGATTTGCTATAGTGGGTCTCGGCGATGATGACAACAATTGCTTAGTCATCACCACTCATTTGGGGTCTGATAGGTTCTTCTCAAATCATGTTATTTCTTATGAGGATGCATGTTTAGAAACTTCAGATGACTCAAATGAGCTTGAAGTCAAAGAGGCACCACCAGAATTTGATGAAGAAATCTGATCAACCATTGATGAACTCAAAAAAAATCAACCTGGGAATAAAAGAAGATCCACGCCCAATTGTGGTGTTTACTTTTGAGATGTGGGACACCACATAGATCTTAGGGGATACTTATCGAAGTGATCGGATATGACATTAAGGAATGATGTATTATCTCGAAAGATAGAAATCACCACCCTATAATGGACCTAGTCACCTAATAAGGACTCAAGGCATGATGGGTCTTCAATATATAGAGATCTTTCCCTACTTTACATGAAAAGAAAAGTAGGGTTATTTTAAGTCGGTTCATTAAGTTCCCTATGGAGGCAATCCCCATAGTTAATTACATCTAAGGAAATGAGAATTCCTTAAGAATACTCGATTAAAGTAGTCTAAAGATTTCAAGGTTAAGTTCATCAAATGATTGGATGTTTTAGAAAATCAAATGGGATAGATCAAGGAGAAGACTTATTTTGGAATTGGGAGAAGTAGGAATGCTCATGATACTAGTTTAGTAAGCATTCCAATCTACCCTATAATTGGGCTTTGTATATTTAAAATTGAAGAGATTTACTTATTTGAGTTGACATTTTATTAGAATACTAGGACTTATAATCACACAATATAAGATTGTTGAAATACCTAAGAGGCGAGGATTTATGCTTGTAGCCCGAAGGAAACAACTACCTCGGATCCTAAGCTAGGGAGCTTTGGTAACCACAAGCATGTCCTAAATCTAAGCAAAAGTTGGACATAATGGTTCATAAGAGAGATAATCACCACTATTGGACTTACAATCACCTGGAGTGGCCACCAACTAACTCTTCCTATGCTTTAAATCCATGTATCAAAGTTATATGCTTTTGCAAGATGGTTAGGCTATTATTTATTTAGAAAGGAGACTAAGTCCTTAAACTCACTCCCTAAGAGACTAGAGCATGAGTGGTATGAATTTATGACTTAATCTAATGCAAATTTTATCAAATTTATTTGATTCTTTTGGACTCTTTGTTTTGACATAGACTATAATATTTTGTATAACTAAATGCATGAGAACTTGATTATGGGCCAAATTAAGAGAGAAAGGGTGTTCTTCCATCAAAGGCTCACTGGTTAAGCCTTTATTCTTTAAAGATGGAAGCCCCTCTTAACAAGAGTGGAAGAATATGACATGCATGATATTATATACATAATCATCTAGCTAAGGGTTGCTAAAATTTTATTATCTTGATTTAATTCCTATTTATGTGAGGTTATGAGTTATTTTAAAATTTTAGTTATGAGTTATTAGTAGAAAATTTAATTTTATCATAAGAGCCTACCAGCATCCAGCCACACATTCAAACATTAAACATGAAGAAACTAGAAAAGCATGCAATTCTAGTGCAATCTAAACACAACATCAAATAATTTTATAGACATAAAAGAATAAAAGTCGGTTCAGTCCATACCCCGAAAAGAAAAAAAGATGGGTAGTCGAGCTCTACCCTTATACAACCTGGATTACAAAAACAATGCATGCTATGGGGTTTTCTTTTCTTCATTTCTTCCTTCTTTTCCTTTTGATTTGATTTGCTCCAAAGGCATCACAGGGCACCCTAGGGACTAAGCCTTCTGGCCACTACTCATCCTAATCCCCATAACACTAATCCTAATTCTTAATACAAAATTACATTAAAAATAAGAAAAGTAAATCATCTACACCTGCAAAATAAATGTTAGCTAAACACATCATAATATCCAAGCAGTTATATGAATAATTTGGACTTAGAACCCCACACATGGGTAAACAAGCCCACCTGTCCTAACGTGGATTATGCTTAGGGGCTAAGCAACCTACACAATTAAAGCATTTATATATATTTTTTTTACAATGACTCCTTAAGCACAACCCCCTACAAAAAATATGATTAGGCTAATCACAACTTACCATCCAGTCTATAAGGCATACACCCTAATATATAGTCTAAAATATTACATCATAAAATAAAACACAACATCATACATACAATACCCTAACTTAGCACTAGAAGTGGTGACTTAGTATTCTAATGTTGTGCTTGTGTAAAAAGACTTTACTAGGCTTCTTTAGTTTAAGTTTCAATTGGGAGTTTGAATTTATTTAAATTTTAACTTTGGGTGATTTTAATTTAAGTGATTTAATGATTTATTTTCACTTTTATTTGGTTAAAATGATGTTCAGATTTTTAAGAATGAAGAGTAGAATGAATTCCATTTGTGTAGAACTCACCCTATTCTACATCCTAACCCTAAAGAGTCTAACTAAGGTCCCAAGTATCTTAATTATCCCATTTGAATTTTGTAATTCATTTGATTTGATTTATTTGATTTGATTTAGATTAAAATTTGAGTTTGTTTTAAGTATTTGATTGATTGATTTTAGATTAAGTTTTGGTTTAATTAAATCTTGATAATTCAATATCCTTAATATCTAATGAAGTTTAAGTTTGTTTAAATCCATGTGTTTTGATTGATTAATTTGATTAGATATTTTATTTAATTAAATCTTGATAATTCAATATCCTTTTAAATTAATATCTAATTTTTTTGATTATGGTTATGTGACTTAATTTTATGTTTATATGATTTGATTGTTCATTTATAGTTTGGTTTGGATTAGATTAATTGAGATTTTATTTTGATTTTAATTGAGTTTGATTCTTTGTAATTAGGATTTTATTTTTAATCTCATCCATTTGTCATGTTTATCAAAGTTTGGTTTGTATTTTGATTTCATATATTGGATAGTTAATTAGTTTATCTTATTTAAGTAGGTTGAATGAGATTTGACTTGATTACATATTAAATTGATGAGAGTCTTTCTTAATTTAATTTAATTTGATTTAATTTGATTTGATTAGCTTTATTAGTCTTTGGGTTTGCTTAGGTTCAATGTGATTATGTGATTAGTTTAATTAAGAAGTATTTATGTTATTATAAAGATTTGTTTTCAATTTGATTTCATATTTAGATTAATGATGAATAATGACTTAATAATTTAGTTTATTAGTTTTGATTGCATTTTAATATCATTTATGTTTGATTAAGTTTAAGTTTAATATGATTAATTTGATTGACTTAATTAGCTTTAAGATGTGTGATCAAATTAATTAGTAGATTAATTAAGTGTTTGATTTGAATTTGATTTAAAAAAAGTTAATTTGGTTCATTAAGATGATGGATTAATTTAAGTTTGCATTAATTAGATGTTTTTAATTAGTTTGGATTAGCTTAAGAATTAGTTTAATTAATAAGTGTGTTTAAGTTAATTATTAAATTAAATAAAGATATTTAATTTTTTTAATTTGGTTTTAAATTTATTTAGATTAATGATTTAATTAATGACTTAATGATTTATGTTTAATTTAGGATTTAATTGGCATTTAATTGCATTTATGTTTGATTAAGCTTAGGTTTAATATGATTAATTTAATTAATTTAATTAATTTACTTGAGGGGTGTGATTAATTATTAAATTTAATTAGGGGTTTGATTTAAGCTTAATTTAGAGCTTTTAATGTAATTTATTTAAATTAATTTGATTCATTAAGATGATGATTTCATTAAGTTTGCATTAATTAGATGTTTAAGTTTGATTAAGGGTATAATTTTTTTTAAATCATTATTAATTAAAGATTTGTTTAATTAGAGATTAATGACTTAATTACCCATAAATTACTTATATTTGATTTGATAGTAATTTTTAAATTTATTGATTAAAGAGTTATAATTGTTATTATCATTTGATTAGATTAAGTGATTTAATTGTTTATTTTTATTTCAATTAAACTTGATTATTCATAATCATAGTTAGGTTTGATTTTCTTCATTTATTATGTTCATTAGATTTATTGATGTTTGATTTAGTTGTTAGGTTTATGTAGTAATGGCTAATTAATTATCTTATTTTAAATGGATGTGATTTAATCATATGTTAATTAAGTTTACTTTAACTTTATTTGGTTTAATTTGATTAATATCAAATGATTATGTTGAATTGGTTTATTAATCAATTTGATTTTCAGTTTATTTAATGATTAATTAATATTTAATTTATTTTAATTTATTAAGTAGTTTCATATAATTAAGATTCAATACTTGGTGTTGGTTTAACAAGATTAGTTTGATTTTACATTAAATTTTCATTGATTTATTTAATTATGAGTTTAATAAAAAAATTAATCATTTAATTGAATTTCATTAACTTAATTAAGTTCAATTATGTTTAAATTCAATTTCATTTGAGGGATACATGATACTTTTCTGATTTAAGGTTTGATTACCAATCATTTGGTATTACATCATTTCTTTTGATTTGGTAAATTATTTTAGATTATGTTTAATTAATTCTTTAATTGATTAAACTTTAATCTTAAGTGTTTGTTTGGGATTCATTGGGATTCATAAAATCACATTATTTTCTTAAGAGTCCTAGATGTCAACTAAAGTGATTTAAGCTATTTTGAAGATTTTTGTAAATTTCTGGATTTTTATTTCATTTATTTTATTAAAATGGATAATCTGAACTTTAAAATTTAATTTCTCCCAATCTAGAAGTCCTTTTCACTTGCATTTATTATGGTAGGTGCATTTTAACTTTTATTTCAATCTCTGAAAATTTCATTTCAATCAGACTTGTATTTGTAGAGTAATTAATGAAATTTGATTTTCACTAAAACTTAAATTAAACTCAAACCATCATTGGAATTTGGAGATTTTTGGTTCGTTCCTTTCCTCTCAAAAAGATGGATCCAACGAGCCCTTATTTGTAATTTTTTGCTAAGTATTTTTTTTTTTTATGAATTTTCAAAGTTTCAAGACACGTAAATAATTTTTAAAATAAAAAGATATTTTCCTTAACCTAAATGCCATAGCGCGACAGCAACGAAACATGGCACCACCCACGGTGCGCCGCTTCCGCATGAAAAGTCTGAGCGTGATACGCGCAGACGATATAATCGTGGAGCGTCGATCGACCGGTATCTAAAATCGGCGATGGATCCGAACCATGGATCGAATCCAAATCGTGCGAAATCAAACCGATCGCGATCCAAGCCGCATCGCGCGATTTGAGCGCCCAATCCAAACGGATCGACACGCCAGTGAAAATTTGAAACACTATTCATCCGACGAGTTTTCATGATTTTGAACCAAATTTTGTCTAATTTGGCTCATTTTTATGGTAATTTTCATCGAAAAATCTTCCGATTCATATTAGAACTAAATATAAGAAAAAAAAATGCAAGGATTCTTTAAGGAAATTCCTAAAAATCATGCAAGAATTGACACAAATAGAAATTCCTAAGGCTAGCTAAAGTTTGGAAAAAGTTACCTCGCCGAGGATGATTTTTAGCAGTGGTGAAGATCTGAGCGAGCTTCTAGGTACAAGAGAAAGCTTTCAAATGAGTGTAGCATTCACCTTCACTTCCAAATTATGTATCTTTCGATGCTTGTCATTTACTCGCCAAAATCAAACTAACTTTGGTGTTTCTAGCCTAAGAGAGATGGGGAAATGGTTGTTGCTTGTTTTGGGGAGCTCTAGGGCACTGAATAGTGGTAGGAGGAAGAGGAATGAAGCCTCATTTCCTCCTTTAATAGGTAAAATCCTCTTTTGAATTTTGGCTCCAAAGTGTTATCATTTTGCTTGGGTGGTGGGATGGATGATGATTGATTGAGACTTTGGATTTTGCTCCAAAGTCTCGCCATATGATTAGCTCCATTGAATGCATGGGAGGGGAGTTGAATGCATGTGATGGGGAGAATTAAATGAGGTTGGAATCCTATGTGGGAGGATCCATGAGGATTTAATTGGTTGGGTTGATTTTGATCCCAAATGGTTTGGGTTTTGATCAGCCCCCAATGGTCATGGTTTCAAGGATTTGGCTCAATTTGGGTCATATGGGTCACATTGGGTCATAAGTTAGGTTGACCAATTGGTCAAATTGGGTCAAACCAAGCTTAGGTTAGGAAATGATAATTTGAAGAGTTTTGGCATGAAATGGATTTTAGCTTGCTTAAAATGATCATGTTCTTTAAATGGGTCAAAATAAATAATTTTAATTGGATTGTTAAATTACTAAAAGATTGATCTTTAGTTAATTTTAAATTGAAAATTTAATAAATTTGGATTTGCAAAACAATTTGGTAAACAAATCAATTTGGTTAGATGATTTGACCCAATTAAAACAAGCCAATGTAAAACCAATGTAAATTTGTTTGGCTCAATTGGTGATCAAGTCATATTTAAATATTAATTTTGGGTTGATTCAAATCATTAGTTTGAATTAATTTGATGTAGGATGAGTTTTGGCTACTTTTGGTTCATTTAGACTACGATTAACTTGGTCAAATGACTAAGTTGACTTGGTTTGACCCAATTGATTGCAATTAATCATCTTAGGGTAATCAACAATCATGGTGGATGGTTTTGGTGAGCTTGGTTCAATCCAATTTGGGTTGGATTGGAAGTTGGCTCAAATGGGTCCTTTAGGTCACTTTGGGTCAAGTGGACCTAAGTGGGTCAATTGGTTTAGTTTTGGTTTGATTCAAGTTTAGTTGAACTTATATATGAGCCCTGGATTGAAATATGAATTCAACGACAATCAATTTCGAGTCTAAGAGATTTTCTGCCTCATTTGAAATGTTCAAGTCAAAAAGGCTAGGTTGGGTTTGACTTGGGTTGGCTTTGATTTGATTTGATGATTGTATATTTCATTTATTTGGGTAGATAATTGAATGAATGATTGATTCAAGAGAAAATCTATTATTTTGACTTGATTTGATGGAATTTGGCTAAGTCAAAGAATTGGCTGATTGGGTTGGATTTGATTTTGGATATAGTTTTGATCATTCAAATATGGATTTCATTTATATTTGTGAATAAAAATGAAGAAATAAATGATTTATAAAGAAATTAGTTGAATTTGATTTGATTTAAAGGTGGTTTTGACTAAGCTTATGAATGTGTTCATATGGCTTAGGAAGGGTCTTCGGATTTGAATTTGATTTTGGGTTTCAATCATTTGGAGTCAAATTTGGGATATGGATTTGGAATTTAAATTTGAATTTGAGGTTTTCTTTGAGATTTGAATCTGGGTTGATTTGAGAGATTTAGGCTATAGGATAGGTAATTTCCTTAAGCCCTAAGGCATAGCCTAATCTTATGATTAACCCTTCTAAGTCTCTAGGCTTAGGTTAAGTGTTCACCTAATCACTAGATGTGTCTTATGACTAAGAAAATCTTAGTGTCTAGAAGATTCCTAAGTCTAAGTGGTTGGGGTTGAGAGCTCACTCCAAAAGTAAGGTCAATAAAAGGACCTCCAATAGGTGTGGTGTAACTGATAAGGCACACCGTACGTGTTGGCGTTGATTGAGACGATCAACAACGTCTAAAAGATTGCAAGAAAATGAACTATACCTAAACCCGAGAGGCAAATAGAGTCACAATCTTAGTGTAATACAGCTCCCTTTATGCCAAGGGCATAAGAGAGCAAGAAGGAATCTGTTAGAGATTGAGTACTTGAACCTTCCACTAGGGAAGCGAGTTTAAGTTATGCGCTGAAGGATAAGAATTTGAGTTTGATTGTGGATATGATTAGTTTGGGTGTGTGTCTGCTGGGGATAAGAATATATAATCCGATGGGGATCAAGATTAAATTTATTGTAGTTTATTTTATTTTAATTGATGTGGAGGCATATCGTCCAGGGATATGTGCTCGAATCCGCTAGGGATTGGGTATCAACCTTCCACTAGCGGTTTGTATCAGGATAAGAATTTGATTGGATTTCTTTGATTTATTTGATTAAACTCCACTAGGGAGGTTTGTTTAATTTATTATGGCTCCACTGGAGAGAAGGGTTCTAGATTGAGGGCATATACGTCGGGGATGCACCCTCGGTTAGATTTGTTTGATTTAGATCTAAGCTCCACTAGGGAGGCTAATTTTATTTGTGCCTCATTAGGGAGAAGTTTGGTTTGTCTAATATATTTAATTTGACTCCACTGGGGAGGTTAGTTTTGAATTTATTTTATTATGGACCCTGTCGGTGTGCGATGGACTACACTAAGAAGGAGCCATGGGGGCCTTGGCCTTTCTTAGATTTATAAGTCCAAAGGGGTAGTCTGCATGCCATAAGGTAGGACTATTTGACCTAAGGGGTTGCTTTTTGGTGTGCAAGAACTATGCTACTAAGAAAGCATAGCAGACTTCCAAAAGAGGGGAAAAGCCACTAGGGTGATCTGTTGGATGGAGAACACATCAAACCCTACCTAAGGCGACTACTGAGTGAGTGTTGTTGGGGATCTTACCTCAACTCAAGAGTAGTCCTGATGATTAATTTAATTTTAATTTTAATTAATTTTATATGATTTGATTTAATTTAATTTGGTGAATTATGTTGTGGACCTATTGCGTGATGGACCTACGAGAAGGCTATGTCGACCTGAATTGACAAATCCAAAGGGTAGTCTACCAACCAGGTAGACTATCCGCCTAGGTTTTCGATGCAATGGTTGTACTGGGGAAAGTGTGGTGACTTACATCTTCCAAAGTAGGATCGCCATGGGGTGATCCGTCGAAGGGCAACAAATCAATCTTGATGAGTGTGATGGATCTACTAAGAAGGAGCTAATATCAGCCTAGACCTATCTTAGATTTACAAATCCAAAGGGATAGTCTACCAGCCATTAGGTAAAACTAGCCAACCTAAGGGGTGCCTTTCGATTTGCAATGGTCGAGTTAAGAATAAAGTGCGGGGACTCACATCTTCCTAAACAAGGAACCACTAGGGTGATCGATCACTTACACAATAAATCAGACCCAACCTATGGCTGCCCATCGATTTACAATGATCATACTGGAAAGAATTTTTAATAGACTTATATCTTTCAAAGCAAAGATGATTGTCGAGGTGACTCATTGGTGGCACAAGTTGAACCCGACCTAAGGGTGATTACTAAGAGAGTGCAACTGGGGACTTATCTTAGATCAAAAGTAGTCAGGCGATTCTTATAAGGAGTTTTATTGACATTGCCCTAAAGATAGGATGCTTGCTTGGGAAAGGGGCTACTGGGGCTTGAATTCCTAATCCACAAGTGAATATATATTTTATTTATTTTATATTTGTGTGGACCCTATTGGTTTATGAGGGACCATACTGAGAAGGAGCTCATATCAGCCTAGTCCTATCTCAGACTTACTAGACCAAGGGAGAATGTGCGCATCCGCTGAACAAATTCTCTAACCATAGGGTGGTTACTAGGAAAGAGAGATTGTCCAATCCAAAAATAATCAGGATAGTGTCTAAACGGGGTCACTAAGGACGTGATCCAAATAGAGTGCCCACATGGGAGGTGCGGCTAGGGGTGTTATTCAAAACTGTGTAAAAGAAAGCTTGTAGTATTCGGTGGCCAACTCAAAAAGAAAGTGCGGGGACTCACATCTACCAAGAGTGGTGTATCCACCATGTGGATCATCATCAGCATGTCGATAACCAACCAACCAAAGGTGCTCATCAATTTGCGATAATCAATCTAGAAAGAAGGCTCTTACATCTCTAAAGAAAATGATCACGATAGTCTCGTCGACAAGAGATATCCACCTAGGTGACTACTAAACAAGGGGAGTCTAAAGGATTAGATCCATGCTTAAAGTAGTCATGAGGAAAGGAGCCTCTCGGGGACTTATCCTAAACCTCAAATATACTCAACCTATTCAATGCATATTGGATAGCCTGAGAAGAAAGCATGTAGGATTACAACCTATTAAATAAAGTCAACATAGGGTAGCTTACCAGTTGCACAGTAAGGCCTACCAAATTGCAAGATGCTCGTTGGTTTGCAATGGTCAAGTAGGGCAGAAAGTGTGGGGACTCACATGAGACAAGTGACAGGGTTACACTAGAAAAGTAGCATATCAACCTGAATGAGTGAGTGCCACAAGGGGCTTGATCCCACATCAAAATATCTTGAGATAAAAGATATATATTTATTTTCTATGTGATTATAAAAGGGGGAATAGGATGCCACTTGGGATCTCTTACACCTACCCTAAACATGTAGAAGAATGGATGAAATGAGTGGAGCAATTATGACTCCACCAAGAGTATGGCTTGGGTTCTCTTACACCAACTTAGTTAATCAAAAAAGGATGCCTGGGTTCTCTTACACCTATCTTAATATCAAGGATGTTGTAGTTTTTATTTGTGTTGTGGAGGGATAGGATGCCTCTTGGGTTCTCTTATACCTACCCTAAACACATCATGGCGGATTCTCAAGCAAAGATAGTCCTCAACATGAAAGAGATAGAATTTTAGATGAAAGAAAGTTTTATTAATGATTATTTTCAAACAAGATTTATGGATAGTATTTCTTTAAGTAGAACCCATTGATTGGAAGCATCAAACACTCTCCCTTACAATTTATAAGTTGATAAGATCCTCCTTGGTAGGCCTTCTCAATGGCAAAAGGGCCTTCCAAAATGGGTTCAAACTTACCTCCCATCTTTCGACGGGCAACAATTAGTCTCCTTAGAACTAAAATAAGCTCTCCTACTTGAAAAGCTCTAGGACGGACCAACTTGTTATGAGCTTGAATCATCTTAGCTTTGTATAACTCGAGGTTCTGGCATACCCGTAGGTGTCTCTCCTCCAAACCTTCGAGCTCTTCTAACCGCAACTTGGCGTTCTGCTCCATTGAGATTTTACT
This sequence comes from Cymbidium sinense, assembly GCA_021442155.1. Classification (NCBI taxonomy): domain Eukaryota; kingdom Viridiplantae; phylum Streptophyta; class Magnoliopsida; order Asparagales; family Orchidaceae; genus Cymbidium; species Cymbidium sinense. Next base: position 18,154,714 of record CM038233.1, on the reverse strand, counting down.
ACCCACTACTATCCTTAGTGATGTGACTTGGACTTCTAATGGTAGAATGGCTTCATACCTATACACTAAGGAGAAAGGGGTAGATTGCATTGGAGTTCTATATGTGGTACGGTAGGCCCACAAGGCTTCAACCAACTATTCATGTCATTATCGTTTATTGTCATCTAAGGTCTTCTTTAGTATTTGAATGAAAGTTTTGTTGAAGGCCGCTAACCCATTTGCCTTGGATAGTAGATGGTAGTACCCAATCTATGCTATATCCGGGAAAAGCTATTGATTTTAGTGCTCTTGAATACCATTATAATAATTCGAGGCACCCCAAACCTATATATGATATGGTTCCTAAAAATGGAGCACATGTTGAGTTGTGACCTCTAAGTGGGATTGGCTCACCCACTTGGAAAAGTAGTTAGTAGCTAGATGAATCGATGACCTTGAAGAAGGAGGATTGATCAACCCACAATGTGACTCAACACTCAATGGCCATGAAGGCCAATGAATGGAGAATGTTGGGTGGTTGATGTAGGACCACACTGTGTACCTAACATTGGTGGTATCTCCTAGTTACATCCATGCAGTCTATGATCATCAAAGGCCAGTAATATCTTGGTCTCTTGATCTTGGCTTTCATCTTTGGATCAGATTAATGTGCTTCGCATAAACTTGAGTGTACCTTAGTCACAATCTTACGGGCTTCATGTTTGTCCAGGAAACAAAACCACATATGATCGAACAACCACCGGTACAAGGTGCCATCCACGAGAGCATAAGAAAGGGCTCGCTCACCACGTGATTTTTTCTTGAGGTAGTTTTCCTATATTTAAATAATTTATGAATGGTTGCCTCCAATCTAACTCCTCATCCTTTTTGGTAATGGCAACCTCCTCTTCAAGAGAGAATCTCTCAATGAGTTCAATGTCAATAAGGGATAAGACATGTTTATTTTGGACCTTTATTGGAATGGATTCATCTTCCAGACATGCCAACTCTTTGGTAATATTGGCTAATGCATCTGCTACTGCATTCTCTCTTTGAGGAATCTTGTAGATGGTAACCTCTGGGATTTGGGCCAACAACTCCATGGTATACTTATGGTAATGATGGAGTTTAGCTTTAGAACCTTGAAAGACCCAACAATTTGGTTGATGACTAATTGAGAATCCTCAAAGATGTTGATACTCTGGATGCATAGTGTAATGACTAACTCTATACCGATAATTAGAGCCTCATATTCGACTTCATTGTTGGTGCATTGATTGGACAGATGATATGAGAATCTCATCACATGGTCCGTTAGGAGAACTATTCCTACCACTGTCTTCCCTGGGATAGTAAATTGTGGTTCTTCTCCTCTTTGAGAGGAAGCCACACTATCAAAATACATCTCCCAATGGCGAATGCTAGTGTCCCCTAAGTTCATGATTTGTTCATCGGGGAGGTCATCATTAAGCATAGAATCAACAAGAAGTGGGTGTGATGCTAAGAAATTTATTAATGTTTATCCTTTCACTGCACAGAGGGGTATGAATGTGATATCAAATTATAACAAAATCATGGACCACCACACCAACCATCCAGTTAGCGTCGGCCATGTCGTGAGATATTACAATGGATTAATCCTGGAGATTAGATTCACCTTATGGGAAAGCATGTAGTATCGTAGCTTTTGCGATACAAAGATTAAAGCTAGGCAATTTTTTCAATAGGGATAGTTTGAGGGATTAGTGACAATTGAGATAGAGCATTTTCCTTCCCTTCTCATTGGTTTGAGCCAACAAAGCCAAGGGAGTTGTCTAATGCAATAGATATAATGGCTTGCCCGATAGGGCTGCTAGAATTGGTGACATCATTAGGTAGTACTTGATGTCTTCAAAAGCATGTTGACACTTAGCATCCTTTCTAACAAGTGATGAGAATGGTTGGCATCTTCTTGATAGGTTGGATATGAAGTGTCTTAGATACGCCAATCGCCCTAGGAATGATCTAAGTTGTGTTAGACTTTTAGGGGTGGCATTTCTAATATCTCTTTGATTTTTCTCGATCAATTTTAATTCCTCAGTGTCGGACAACAAACTCAAGGAATTTTCTTGAAGCTACTATGAATGCACACTTCAGGGGGTTCATTTTGAAGTTGTATTATCTTAACATTCGAAAACTACTCTCAGGGACCATCTTGATTTGGTTGTAGCCAGATGACCCATCCATAAAAGAGAATACTGCATGAGATGAGGCGATTCCCACCATTAATTCTGATATAGGAAGTGAAAATTCATCTTTAGGAATTGCCTTATTTAGATCCCTAAAATCAACACATATGCAAATTTGGCCATTCTTTTTCTTAATCAGGATGACACTAGCCAACTAGGTAGGCTATTTTTCTTCCCTAATAAAGCCAGCATTGATCAATTTCTTGATTTCAGAAGTGACCTGTTGTTCAATGTCTAATTGCATGCATCTAGGAGCCTACTTGATAGGGTTAGCATTAGGTTCTATTACTAGTTTGTGGACTAATGCGTCAGAAGATAAACCTAGCATTTCTTCATAACTCCATGCGAAGCAGTCCATAAACTCAACTAATAGCTAACTAAATCATTGTTTCTTTTCATTCAATAAAGAGCGATGTATGTTGCGTGGATTATCTTCTTCGCCTAAGTTGATCTTTCATCGATGGTTGATTTGATCTCCTCTTCAACTCCAATGCATCCTTGACTTCAAAGTCATTTGGATCATCGAAGTTTCTAAACACACCTCCTCATATGAGTTAGCATGATTTGAAAAGAACCTATCGATTCCAAATGAGTGGTGATGATTAGGCAATAGTTATCATCATCGACTAGACCCACTATGCCGAATCCTAGTCCTGATCTTGATTATGAATGTTCACATTTATTGTCCCATAACCTTTCAAAGTAATCTGACCTGTGTTTAGACCAAACAAGTAGAATTAATCCTTTCTTTGCTATGTTAAGAACACAAGGCGAGTACCAATCCAAAGGTATTCTATTAAATCTTTGTATGAATCATCCTCAAGTTCTACATCAGCTTCTTGACTTAAGAATGATGCTCCAAGTAAGAACTTCTACATCTTTACATTTGTGAAAGACTTAGGGGCTTCCTTAACTACCAAACCCTCAACTTAGAAAAGTGGGTTAGAGCTAAAGTTCCCAACGATGCATTTCACATATAGACTTGGATACACTTATGCTTTGCTTAGGAGCCGATCTTCATCTTTGTTTGGCTCAACTATCACTTGCATGGGGATCTACTGTCTGAAAGTGCTAGCTAGCATACTAAACATATATGACTCATCCTCTGAACTAGATTTTAAGTATATATAGATAGTAGGTGTACTACTAGTAGGACATAACTCCTATTGGGTGGCCAATAAGGAGGTCTTCCATCTCTAGGCATGTCTTGGATCTGCCTCTTCCTCTGCTTGGTGGAGGTCGACTCATCCTACCCATATGTTAAAATAGAGTAACGAACTGTGGGTGGAATATAATGTCAGGCTCTACTTTCTCCGCCAAGTCTATTTCTCGCTCCATTTTATTTTCTTCTCTCATTTTCTTTTTTTTTCTTTTTTTTCTTTCTTTTTCTTTTCTTTTTTTTTATCTTTGAACTTTCGCCAAGTTTATGAGAATAGACTTGTTGATTTTGAGGGAGATAGTAGGCCGCATCCTCATATATTCTGACCTCATGAACTATGAATGGCTTAAGATCTCCTTTGACACAGTATTCAATCCCACCCCTCATGAACTTCATGCAATGTAGAGGATGGAACCATTGTTCTCATGTATCCATGGTCTCCCAAGAAAAGCATTGAAAGATGTATCCGAAGTCTATAATATGAAACTTGGTAGTCTTCCAATCATCTACTTCTAATGGAAACACTATAGAGCTAAGACCCTCTCACCTTGTTCATTGAATCTCTCAACATCATCCTCTCTTTGAAAGTAAGTTTGGAGATGTCAATCCTCAAGTAGGCGAGGGTTTTTAGACTCATAATGTTCACTGATGCACCCTTGTTAACAAGAACTCTAGATATTCAGTATCTTCCAATATCCACTATAATGTAAAGAGGGCGGTTATGCTTGGTCATTCCTAGTAACAAGTCTTCACCACTGAATGTAACTCATAGAGTGTCCTTTGAACTGCAAGCCTCCTCCTCAGAAGGCCGGGCTAAGTATCTCGATCAAGAAGAGCCTTGATTAGGGATTCCCTCATCTCTTTGGATAAGATAAGGGCATCATATATGCTTAACTTAATTGGTAGCTTTCTAAGATGTGTTAGGACATTGTGGTTAACCTTGCTTGATCCTCCATAAGCATATCCATGGGTGGAGCATCCTTTAGAGGGGCTATCTACTCTTTAGAACTAATGATTTGCTTACCCTTATCCTGGTGCCACCCTAGAGGTAGAACTTGAAGGTTAACTTTAGTGACTTCTTGGAATAATGAATTTATAGGAAGTTTTACCTTCTCATCAGGTGTATCTACCACTTCTTCTATGGGATCATCAGAATTAGATGACTCCAAATCAATCTCAGGAGGCTAACCCGTATGATTTAAAAATGAGAAATCCATTTCTAAATCAGAAGAGGAATGATCAGAACTAGAGTTATTATTATTTAAACTTGGAGAGTTACCTATGGGAATAAAATCAAGAGTATCCGAAGTGACACAAATGTTAGTGGAATCAACTTTCTTCATTGATTTCTTAAATTTTGATGGAGGTACAAAATAGAAATCACATAGAGTAAGCGGAGTGAGAGGTTTAGAGCCCCTCTCCATGGATACAATACGATTGCTGAAAGAAGAGCTGAATGAAGTGGTGGTAGCTACAACTGTGGAAGGAATGTTGGACTCATACGGTGGTTACGATACTATGTTATCTCAAGAAAGTAAGGTAGGCTGTTGCTACTGGCTAACACCTTCTTCAAGTTATCTTTGGCAACTTGCAAACCTTCCTTGGAGTTGGAGGTTTGAGTTACTTTAGGCACCTGTAAAGAAAGCTTCTTGATATTAGAGACCACTTTTTTAGAGGTTCAGGATAAGGCAATATCCCAACCTTCTTTTATCTTAAGAGGATCACAAGTATCCCCAAGAATTACTCTGATGGAACCGAGGGTTGTTCTAACAAGTATTCCTTAGGGATAACAATAGCTGAACTTGTACCAAGGCTCAAGCTAGTCCTTAAAGGTGACACAATCCTCCAAGACATGACTAACCTGGGGGAAATAGATCATTACTCTTGCCCACATCTTCTAGCCTCTGGGCTCAGAAAGTCAAGTTTCGTTAAGAGATTCTTAAAGATTTTTTTAACTACCTTCCTGTTGAATAAATATGGCTTATTCAATCTATCGGTAAGAGTAGGTGTGTAATAGCTACCTAGCGGTGGATATGAGTATCGTTGCTGAGAATGTTGTGGAGGAGGCGATGATGGGTGTTGTGGCAACTACGGTGGCCTGTATGCTGGTCGAGGTGGTGGTAGGAGGTGACAATGGAGGCTATTATGCACGAGGTCTCTCATACGAGCTATTTGTCGCTCCCTTTGTCTACCGACACTACCCGGCTTCTTCAAATACTTTCTATGGCTTGGGATTGAACGATTGGTCTTGAAAAGGTAGCTGTTTGGCTTCCCCTTGTAGGCCAACCACCTTGTTGATTTGTTTCTCAAAGGTTTTGATTGTAAACCCTTAAGCATGAAAGCAATTGGTCCATGAATATTCTTAAGAAGAATTTCTATAGCATGTTGTTCGAACAGCTGTGGTTCGTATTTCATACTCAGGTTTCACCACCTGAGAATATAATCAATACGAGACTCATTGGGAATTTATTGTGCAACAATAAGATCACCCACAATTACCCTTTACTGGGCTCCAACAAACCTCTTGATGAAGAGGTGCTCCAACTCAGCAAAAGTCTTCACTGAACTATTGGGCAGCTCAGCGTACCAATCAAATGCAATCTCTAATAGACTGCTAATGAAGAGTTGGAAGAGAAGTGCATCACTACCTCTGATGTTGTAGCAGCCAGCTCTAAAGTATGTTATATGCTGCTGAGAGTTTCCACTGCCATCAAAGATCTTGAAGGATGGTGGAACAAAATCCTTGGGATATTGGACTGCATTGAATTCCTTCGGGTAAAGTCTACCCTTTGGAATTAATGAGCCGCCTCATCCTTGTGCCAACGTTTCCCTCAGTTGTTGTTCCACCATATGCTTTATATTTTTTTTCAAGCATGGAGGTACTATTTATGAGCTTTCTACGTAGACTGCCACTATCCTGGTCCACGGGATATGTACTTTGGGTGATCTAGAATATGCAACACCTAGGGTGGTCGGCCTCTAAGGGAGTAGGTTATATGGATAGAGCCTGGCCTTGAAGTGCTAGAACTGCCGCTAATAAGTCTTCAACTCTTTTCTCCATCTTATTGATATGCTCATCTCTGCTTTCGATTACAAAGTGTTGGGTTGAATGTGTGTCTTCTTAACTACAACACCTCTCGCTATGATCCCAAGAGGGAACCCCTAGTGTCGACCATATGGACTTCCGCTGAGTCCTCCAAGAGATCAACGTCATCTGGATCAAAACTAATCCTAACATCCTCCTCATCAGAGCGATCTCCCATGAGGAGTTCCCTCTTCTCAGTAAAGTTTTGAGCGAGGATCTCATCTAAAGAGCAGTTTAATCATGCAGGGACAAACACTCACTGCTGATCGGTAGTGGGGCTATGCTCACTGACAGAAATACATCGGGCATTGCTTACCGCTATACTACTATCTCTAGGAGGACTGTGCTCACTGACAAGTATATGCTGATCACTGATAACTGGATGAACACTGACTCTAGGAGGATCCACTACCATGGGCACTACATTTATATCCTCTGCCCCTTCCACCATTGATGTTGCTGTAGTCACAAGGCCTACTATAACTATAACTATTGTGACTGCAGTGGTGACTCAGCCACGGTGGCCTTGGGTCATCATTCTTTCTTCTTTGTAGCTGAGGCGGGAGGTCGAACAGGAGAGCTCGACCTCACCTCAATGAGTGGAGTAGATCGAGCAGGATCCTTGGGCCATAGCGGATCACCAATGGGGTCTCCTGGATGGGGCTGGATCTTAGTTGGAATGGGGGATGCGTGAGTGGATAGCGATGGTGAGGAGAGGTGCAGAGGTAGACCGACCGCTTCCTCAATCAGAGCCTACTCCTCGCGGATGAGTAGCGAAGACGATGATGTCTGAATGAATGATCCTAGTAGGGCGACGATCTGGAAAATCCATCAGAGTGGAGGCCATCGACTACTTGGAAAAACTTTGTTGCTCCTTCCTACTATCAGAGCTGATGCCTAAGCCTCCAAGGCTCTCTCCCTATAAATATGACTTATAACTCTCCTAGGGATGAATAACATTAGATTAAAAATTGTACGCACGAGTGTTAGTAGCCAACCCGACGCAAGATTGTCTTGAGCACAAAGATGGATGCTCCTAGTACTAAAATAAATATGTGGTGGAGGAGGCAGAATCCTCTTGTAGTCCTCCTCTCCATCTGAGATTGAGAGGGGGTGTAATCTACTACCACTCAAATATGAAGAGGTCTCACAGAGAGATCCCTCCTCAACCAGATGGGAAGCGGTGTCCATCTCTCTCGCCGCCCTGTTGTGATGCCGCTTGACCTTACAGCTTGTAGACTCAGAGGCAGTATGGAAGAGCGAGACCACCTCAAATGTGGAGGAGACTATCTTAGAAGCCAATACAGACTTTCCCTTTGGGGTGTTCAAGAAGGGGGTAGTAGCCTCGCCAGAGAGGTGAGGACTAACCCTGAGCTAGAATAACTAGCACATAAATTGACATTGATTGAGTAGCAGGAATAACAGTGACCTTCCTCTTCAATGGAGGAATTCTCAGAATCGGACGACATATCAAATCGGATAAGCGGTGTCTGCCCCACCACCTCCTCCCTGCTAACTGTAGTGAGAGTTCTCCCCTCGCAAGAAATCCTCAGCCCCTCAAAAACCATAGTCAAAGTAGATGACCTCGATAGAGCTAGTAGTAGACAAGTGGAGAAGGAAAACACAAACTTGTTGGGAGCCATGGATGCTGTACTAGGGTGGAAGAACTGACCAAATCGCATTATTGAAATATAGCTAAGATAGATACTTGCCTTGATATTCACCTTCAATCATTGAACTCAAGATTTGATTTGGAATTTGAACCCACATTTAACAATCTTATGGATGTTAAGTGGGGTTTATTGAAAATTTGGAGAGATTTTGGAAGAGAGACTTTGCCATATGATTTTGACTTAAAATCCACATCCAACAAATTTGAGTATATTGAATGGGGTTCAAATATTTGGAGAGACCCTTAAGAGATATGTATGTTTGTTTGAAAATTTGATTGGGAAAATCTTTACTTAGTAAATTTAGGCATGCTAAAGTAAGGGTTTTCAATTTGTATATTTGAAAGTTTTGTGAAATTTGGTGTGTGATATGTGATTTAATTTTGAAAATGAGGCTTCTTACTTAACAATTTGGTGTGTTAAGTAGATGCCAATTATGTTTGATATGATTTTGATTTGAAAGTGAAGCTCTTACTCAACAAATTTGGTATGTTAAGTAGGAGTCACTTGTGTTTATTTTATACTTGATGATGAGACTTTCACTTAATAAATTGATAAGTAAAAGTCAAATGTAATTGTGAGATAAATTTGCTTTTCTTTGAAGATGGGAGTCCCACTTAACAAATTTGGTATGCTAAGCGAAAGCCCTAAATGTGTTTGAGATATATTTATTTTTTTTTTGAGAATGAGACTCTCACTTAAAAAATTTAGTATGTTGGACATACCACATGAGGCTTAACACATACACATTAAATTAAGTCACCATTTCTAACTTTATGTTTGGATGATGCATGGTTTAGTGTATGTTTGGTTTTGTGATATATTTGTTTTAAATTGGATGTTATGGTGTATGTGCGTAGTCTGGATGTTAGACTGTTATTAGCCTAATCATATTTTTTACATGAAGTTGTGCTTAAAGGGCTACTGTAATAAAATAAATAAATGCTTTTGCTGTGTAGGTTGCTTATATCCCTAAGCATAACCCAAGTTAGGACAGGTGAGGTTGATTACCCATGTGTGGGGTGCTAAGTCCAAATTATTTATATAACTTCTTGGGTTATATTGTGTGTTTAACTAACATTTATTTTGCAGGTGTAGTTAGATTTACTTTCTTTCTTTTAATATAATTTTGCATTAGGATTAGGATAAGTGTTATGGGGGAATTAAGATGAGCATTGGTTATAAGACCAGGTCTTATATACCATGTGATGCTTTTGGAGCAAGCAACATCCCAATCAAGCCAAAGGGAAGAAAGAATAGAGCAAATTAAAAATGAAGAAATGAAAGATGAAGTGTGAAGAATCGATGATGAAGAATGAAGACCCCCATAACACTTATCATTTTATAATTGTAACTATTCTTTCATTATGCCGAGATGTATAAGGGTAGAGCTCGGCTACCCATATTTCTTTTTGGGTTGTACAACGATACTCGATCGCATCGCCTTTTATTCTTTTGTGATAGCTTTATATAATGGTTTGATATTTTTTTAACTTGTGCATTAGAAACATGTCTTTTCATAGCTTCTTTATGATTAGTGATTCCTATGTGGCATGGATTTGTTTAGGCTCATTAGGATAAAAATAAATTTTCTACCATATTAATAACTCATAACTAAACTTTTAAAATAACTCATAACCTTATATAAAAGCCTAGGCATTAAATCAAGATAATAAAAATATTTAGCAACCCCTTAGCTGGATGATTGTATGTTTAATATCATGCATAACCATCTTGTTCCACTCTTGTTAATAGAGGGCTTTCATTTGTGCTAGATAGAATGAGCTTAACTTTTTAGAGCCTATGATGGAAGAACACCTCTTTCTTTCTTGATTTGGCCCATAATTAACTTTTCATGCATTTAGGCAAACAAAATCCTATAGCCTATGTCAAAATAAAGAGTCATAAATTAAATAAAATTTTGTATTAGATTAAGTCATTATCCATACCCCTCATGCTCTAGTATCTTAGGCAGTGGGTTTAAGAACTTTGTTTCTCTTCAAAATAAATAATAGCCTAACCATCTTAGCAAAGCATATGACTTGCCTATATAGATTTAAAGAGTAGAGGAGTTAGATGGCTGCCACTCCAAGTGCTAATAAGTCCAACAGTCGGGTGGCTTACTCTCTCTTGTGGAGGTACACCATATACCAACTTTTGCTTTAGATTCAGGTCATTCTTTGGCCCTCGCCAAAGCTACATAGATAGAATTATTATTTCTTTACATGGATGAATGGGTATTTATTTAAACAGGTTAAAGTTCTATGAAAGCCCCATAGTTAATTACATTTAAAGGAAAATGAATCTCTTAAGAATACTCTTGATTAAAGTAGGTGATTGTTGTTTCCAAAGAATTCAAAGATAGGACTATCAACAAATTAGTTGTATTTTTAGAAAAATCAAGTGGGAGAGATCAAAAGGGAAGAGTTATTATTGAAATCAAAGGAGATGAGTATGGAGTGCTCATGATACTAGGAAGTCTAGTGAGCACTCCAATCTATCCTTAGATTCAGGTCATTCTTAAGAGATTCATTTTCCTTTAAATGTAATTAACTATGGGGGCTTGCCCCCATAGGGAACTTTATTACCCGGTTTAAATAAACCCTACTTTATTCATCTATGTAAAGTAGAGGAAAAATCTTTGGTATATTCGAAGACCCATCATGCCTTTGGAGTCTGTATTAGGTGATTAAGTCTATTATAGGCTAGTGATTTCTATCTCTCAAGATAATACACTATTTTTTGATGTCATACCTGATTACCTTAATATGTACATCCTCAAATTTGTGGTGTCCCCTCACATACACACACAACACAAACAAAAAAAACACCATAATTATTAAGTTTGCAATATCAAACACTGAGGTGTGATGGCTTTTTCCTTTATCGAAGCTACAAAATCACATACAGAAGAAGATTGATGATGCAGAATAAGTGTAGATTCAAGCAATACAAATATTACTTGGGTAGTGGCTTTGCGCTTGAGTTAATTGTTGTACAGTGTTAAACTTAATGTGAGGTGTTTTGTTTATTAATGTAACTATTATTTTGGAATGTGCATAATTAGGCACTATATCAACTTTGACCCAACTTGCATTTATGTAGAGTATGTTCATGTAATGAAACATTTGGTTGACCTATAAAATTTATACCTTTTAGAAGGATTTAACTACTTTAAAGGGGGATAAATAGCCCTTAAAACTAAAAATCCCCCTTTTTTAAAACCTACATGAATTTCTGCTACATTCAATCAATCACATTTTTAGAAAATTTCTACCAACACATTCAACCAATGGGGATAATATAACAAAAAAATAAACTAGTTTCATTGATAATAGATGCCAAAGTACATTATCCTATACAAATTCTTGATTAGTGATCTTCAAGTGACCATCAAATACATGATTAACTTAATAAAAAAAAAGATCATTTCAATAATGATAATGAGCATTGCCAACATAATTTTATTTTGGGTTGAGATGGTCTCAAGTTTCTTCATTGTGTTCTCCTGAAAAGCTCTTCCTTGATTCTCCATTTCATATACTTTATGGTCATCATCATTTAACCAGATGAAATAACTACAATCATCTTTTGTTCGGTTTCGAGGACATCTTAAAATTTTTTTATCATAATTTCTTTCTTTATAGCTTGTGAATATGGCGCATTGTAAATTGCAATGATAAAACACTTAATGTTCTCTCGAGATGCCCATCGATGAAGATGATTGACTTGAGCTCATTTTGGGGAATGTAGAATCTATTAAACACAGTTAAGAAAAAAAACAAATTATTAACAGTTAAGCATTTAAATAAAAGCGAGAGAACTATAAATATTAGTGAACTATAGAAAAAGAAAATATATTTGTGGTAAACTAACATCATTGTGCTTTAAATATTATCACTATTGTATAGCTTACATCATGGTCCCATTCTAATATCATGCATAACTATTTCTACTAAGTGCTCATAATTTATTGCTAATATCATCAGTAGAGAGTTCTTATAAAGAAAGTCAATCAGGCGACAAGAAGGAGGAATTTGACGAATGCAAACAAATTAGACATTAGTGGATAGATGTCCCATGCTAATTTGACAAATACAAATGCTATTAGAAGGATTTAAAAAATATGATGTCTATAGACAAGGGATATACAAAAATATTTTCTCACATATTTTATGTTCCCCTTATTTTTCTTCTTCTTCTTCTATCTTCTTCTCCCAATCCCTCTGTTTTAAGAAGCTTCCAACCATCCTAAAAGGAGCCGTTTATCTACCACCTCCACTTCAATATACTTGTCAAAGTTTAACTAGGATAACAACAAATCATAATGATAGGGTTTTAAAAAATCAAAATGATTCAACCCTTTAATAAAGCAACTTCAATTTATAATCATACAAAACTTCCTAAATAGACAAAGAACAAAAATTTTCTTAATTAATAAAAGAAAAAAACAAGGAACATTCTATGGACTAACACAAAAGAGCATCAATGGCCTTCATACTCAGTATAGTATTGTCCTCCACAGAAGAAATAGAAATCAGTATCTTATCCACCAATGTACCCAACCTATCCATGGTCTCCACAACCTCATGTCCATGCTCATATCCACCAAGGTACCCAAATAAAGTTGATGAATGCTAAACCTCAATTGAAGCTAAAAGCCCACGGCACAAACAAATTAGTAGTGGAGGAATGTTGCGCTTGCGAGTCTATAAGCACTTCAATAACAAGAGACAATAAAAATAACGATGCCAAACCTCATGAGCGAATTGCAGGCAAGATGATGATGAGTAGAGCAGGAGTTCTAGTGGGACTGAGGAAGGAGGAAGTTCGAAGAAGGTGTACCTCCCTGCACTCAGAACTAGGTTTTGGGCTGTGCATGCTATGAGCAGAGGAAGTTCGTAGACGGACCTTATCATGAGGAAATAAGGTGCTCATGGTTCTCCCAATACGGAGTTACACGCAAAGCATACGACATTAGGTAGGGTAGTAGAACTGATGTATTTGAATGATTTAGGTGTTATAAATGTAAATAATAAACTTTAGGTGTGAGATATGTAAATTAATAAGAATTGAGTGGTATGTATGTAAATCCCCCTTTTTTGAAGCTTTCAAATACAATTATTATATTCGTTTATATTTACAAATCAATTACTTTCAATCTTAATTTTTCAAATTAATAATAAAATTTTAAAATTCATAATAAAGTTCAACTAATATTTTTTTAATTTTTGTAAAAATTTTAATAATTTGATCGTTACACATATATAAATAAATGAGTCAAATAATTCAAAAAATAAAAGGATAATTAAATTGTAAATACTAATTTGTAAAATATTATATTTTTATGAGAAAAAATTAGTGATTTATGTTTTTAATTTAAGTATTTTTTTTTTGAAGTAAACTTTAACATTCTAATATAATTTGAATTGATTTTGGCATTAACCTAATTATTTGGTTAGATGAATTAAAATTTCACTTGTTATGATGATTTAATGGATTGCCATTCATACAAGTTAAGATAAAATTTATAGAAAAAATATATATAATTTAAAATCTTTTATTTTAATTTAATTTTATATTATATATTCATTTTTCCTAAAATTTGATATCGACAATTATCATTAGCAATTATCATCACTCAATTATTATCATTTAGTTATCATCATCTAATCACTATTGTCTAATTATTATCATATGACTATCATCATCATATTATAATTATCTGGCTATCATAAGCTAATAATAATCATCTGATTATTATTTTTATTTATTATCATCTAATAATTGTTTCTTGATTGTCATTGTCTGTCAATAATATTTGCATTTATTGAATGCTATTTATCTTTTGGTTATTGTTAACATTCTTCACTATTTCACTAATATTCTCCATCACTTTCACAAAAAATCAAATTAGTATTCCAAACTTTATAATTTTATTTTCTGCAATTAAGTAGAAGAAAAAAAATTTATAATCTTACTAACACAATAGATTATTCTAATTGGGTCAATCTTGTAATTTTTTAAAAAAGTTTTTTACATTTTCAAATTTTTTTTAATATATGCACGAGATCTTCAAATAAATTAAGATAGATAATTTTTTTTATTATCATGAATTTTTTAGTATGAAATGATATATACTATTATACTTTTTATGACTATATTTTATGCATGTCAATCATTCATAAAACATTATAGTAATAGGAAATTGTAGACAGCCATATATGGAAGAAAGAAACAAAGTGTATGCTCAGGCAAGAAAATCGTGTATATATATATCAAGGATTCCCATTTCTTTCCCTTCTTTGAGCCCAAAGGAACAAAAAAATGACCTAGCTAGGAAGAAAGAAAGGGTCAGTCGAAATAACTTTTTATTTTTATTTTTATATTTTAATATATATATATATATATATATATATATATATATATATATATATATATATATATATATATATATATATATATATATATATATATATATATATATATATATATATATATATATATATATAAAGAGAGAGAGAGACAGAGAGAGAGAGACAGAGAGACAGAGAGGCACACACAACATACATACATACAATAAAACTATTTAAATCCAAAATTTTATAAATCAAAGTATCCTAATAACTTCTACAAAAAACATATAATACATAATTATGAAAATACATTTATAATAAAATATACATGTATCACAATCTCATTTTGCTGGCTTCTTACCCTTTCTTGAAAAATATATAAATACAATAGGAGTAAGCAAACAGCTTAACTGGGTGTACAAGATCTACATCAGTATTCGATGCACCAAATATTTCACATGCTATAATAGTAAATCTCTATGCCATTAATGATGATTAAGTATACAATGCAAAATGTAAATCATGACTAAGGTATATTTTATTGTATCATAATAATAATAATTTATATGTTTCATTTCATCAAGGCGTAATATTTTAATGGTTGTCTATCATTACAGATATACAATGTAAGTCAAGTATTTTGGATGATCATATCAAATCATGTGGTGTTTTGCTCGTACTCGTCATAATATATTAGGTGAAGTGTTTTGTCATAGTATATAATGTAAAAATAATCATGTAAGCTGTAGCATAATATATGGGAATCGTCTTGCCCAGTCTATCGTCATTCATGTCATATTATATTCTCATTATAACTCCCATCATATATTATGTGTAAGAATTATGTAATTAATTTTGAAGTATGGTCCACATTAATTATTATTCAGTTTATTATTTAATAATAAATTATCAGATCCAGATTTTGCTGGATTTGTGGATACTAGAAAATCCACATTTGGTTATTTGTTTCTACTAGCTGGAGGAGCTATCTCATTGAGAAGTGAAAACACCATTCATCTAATTATGGAAGTTGAGTTTGTGGTTTTAAAGCCAGATTCGTGGTTATTGCATTTTATTTTATTTTGACAATTTCAAGCCGTCGAAAATTTATTATGATAATTGCATCAGTCTTCTTATATTATGTTCACACTATTAACCCTATATTTAAAGAAAAGTCCGCCGATCTGCCCCCTATATAGGATTCATCATGTCTCCATCAACTTAAATCATAGTAGCCAATTTTTCTTGCATAGACACATTTCATTATATATATAATATTTCATATCATACTCAGCATTTATCACATCATATGAGTTCTCAAAAAATATAAATTTATATCTAAAACAAGAAAGGTGGGGTTCACAAAATAAATCAATATGTTCATATTAGATAAATCACAATATACTTGCATGTCATTTTCGCCATGTTAGTATGCTGCAATGAATTTTATCAAATTATTAGAGCAATTTTATATATATTTTAAATTAGCACGTATGTCTATAAACATAGATATCATATGAAATTTTAATATAATAATCTCAATCTGTGCAAAATAATTACAACAAAAATAGATTGGAAGTTGCATGGTGAGGTATTTAAAAATATTAAGTTATTTAATTTTTAAGCTTTTAATAACTTCTGGATAAATTTAAAATAGAGAAAAAAAATAGAAGTATAAAATTATCAAATATAGAAGTTAATGATAGCCTACTTAGAGTACATTAGACCTCTATCTTTTGCTCTATTTCTCTAAGGTCTCTAAAATTCAAGCTTTTTTTTTCGACCTCTATCTTTTGCTCTATTTCTCTCTCCTAGTTACGAAAATAAAGATTTGAATGTTTTCTCTCTCTCTCTCTCTTTCTTGTTGTCCTCTCTCTTTCTCCCTTAAGGCTATGTATACAATAATTGAGAATATTTTCTCTCTCCTCTCTCTCTCTCTCTTGTTCTCTATTCTCCGAGAAAATATTATATGCGGAGTCCTCATATAATTTTTCATCAGACTCCAATCATATTCCGGCACGTAGCTCAATCTCTTTAATTTATATTAAAACTAATATAAAATTTTTTTAATGCCATGTATCCTACTTTTATAGGAGTCCTAATGTATCAAAATTCTGCATATAATATTTTCTCCTATTCTTCTTCCTCCTCCGTCTCCCCACATATTAAATGAGAAGATAAAGAATGAATAAAAATAATTATAGATAAGTTTAAACAAGAAACATTCCCTTAATTAATTAATTTTTTAATTGTATACTTAAAGATTATATATACTTCTATATATTAAAATGATTCATTTGAAGTGCAGAATTTCATAAAAATATGTTTAATCATTTTGAAAATATACAAAAAGTAGGTATATTCTTTGAGAGAAATTAAAGTATTACATGATAAGCAAACAAAACTATGGAAGTATATAGACCACTAAGTTCTCTTTTTAATGGCATAAAGTATGCTAATATATTTATTTATTTGATGATTCAATAAATTTTCTTATGATAATTATATAAGTAAGAAATCACTAAGAAAAATTCTAAAGTTTTTTATAAAGCATTTACTCATTCATAGGAACATTTACAAAAAATCTGAACTTATTTTTAAAATTAGATAAATCGCATTAAAATTTTAAAATTTTATTTAATAAAATAATATATTACATAGAATTACTATTTATGAATATTTTTTTTACCTTATCAAATAACATTACTATATATTACATGAAAAAAAAAAATTATCTAAGTGGATGGAGATATAAAATTTGTTCACTTTGGATTACCATATAAAAAAATCCTCTAATATAAATTTTTTTCTTTTTTAAATATAAAATGAGAGAAAAAAATATCAAAAATGAAAAATATTAAAATTACCATATGAGCTTGCATGAAATCTCATTGACTATGTCATTTGATTATATGTAATTAAAAATAAATATGAGCAATAACTTGTCAAATATAATAGTTTTATTTTCATAAATAAATTAGGTGAAAAATAATTATTATTTTCTAAACTTATTTTCCATCAAAAAGCAATCAAATATCCCTTTAATCACTAAAAATAAAAATTATAATAAATTTCTTACAATCAATCATGTTGAATTGGCTATAGGATTACAATATTTTAAAAAGAAAAATGCACACACACACACACGACCCAATTTAGAAGGTTAATTCATTTTCTTCCATGATATTATGATTAATTAAGAAAGGGAATGTCACAATAACTTATAATTTTCAAAAAATTTACAAAACATTCAATATGTTTTACTACTCACCCTTTGTTATGTGAAAATTGCAAAATGATTAATCCTGCCCTATCTTTAGGGCTAAATGCAAAAAGATCAAAACAATCATAAACTCAAATCTTTCTTATCATAGAAAAAACTCCTAAAAAATTTAGGCATTTTTCCCCTTCTTCCCCTTAACTAAAAACATGTGAATCAAATTAAAATTTTATATAAAAAAAAAACAAAATATTCAAAATATAATCAAAATAAAATGATATGAAGGATTATAAGTCAAGCTCACATGGAAAAATGGGAGCTTCAAATGCATTGATCTCTCCAAATATTGTACCATCTCCCTCAACAAAGCTTCCATTGTCATTGCACTCGAAGTAAGTCTGTATGTCCTCAGGAAAGCTACAACGAGAAGATGGTTTGCCATCAGATTCAGGCGGAGAAGATGGCGGTTCTGTCGCCATTGTTGTTCTCTCGAGCATCTCCTTGAACTTTGCTGATTGAAGCAGGAGGTTTAGGGTTGATGTAGATGATGTTGCTTGATTCAGTTGTTTTTGTGGTTGGGGGAAGGTGAAATCAACTTCATGGCTCGAGTTTGAGGACTGGCTTGCTTTATCTTTGTTGCTTTCTGAGTCTGGACGAATAAATTTTATGTAGTGACTGAGGTCGAAATTGGTCACTGCGTTAAGACCACGATATTCAATTGCTGCTTTGTCATATGCTATTGCTGCCTCTTCTTGTGTAGCTGTATAAATTATTGGTAAAAATAACAAACAAATATTTTGCAAGTTAGAAATTTTCTACGCATCAAGAGAAACATCTTCTTGATCAAAACTATAAAATATATTGCTCTATTTCATAATTAATCAAAAAAAAAAAAAGCTTTCCTCTCTGAGGAGAATGAATAATCATGCTCCATTTAATTTATTTAAATATTTTAAAAATTAAATTTCACGTCAATAAATTTAAACTTTGTTAAAAAATATTATTTATGAATAAACTTTTATGATCATTTTTGCAAAATAATAATAATAATATTAAATATTATGTCAAAAATATTGCACATTAAATCTTGCTTTAATTGAGGACATGTGCAATTTTTATTTTTTTTGATAAACGTTGAGTGAAATCTCTATAATATCCCTCACCCTTTCCGACCAGGGGCGGAACCGATCTTAATTTTCAAAAGAGATAAATTTATATTTTATGATAGAAGTAAGGGCAGGGCGAATGACTAATTTAATCTTTTATATAAAAAAAATTATAAAATTGAGGGAAACAATTGACCCCCCTCAATTATAACTTGGTCCACCTGATTCCCACCAAAAATTAATTAATTACAACTACCTTATTTCTCCTCCCATTCTATTCAAATTTGTTGCTATTGGACTGTGAAGAGTCAGTCACGTGATCAGGATCGGTTACTTATGGTCACTAGAAAGGGACTATTTTGAATAAGTACTTAAAAATCACTTGTAGATATAATTGAGCTAATTTGATTTATTATATATTATTAATTTGATAAATAATTTATGAGTTGAATTCGATGTGCCAAAAAGGTTAAGTTTGAGTTAATTTAGACTTCACTAATTAGCTCATAAATTAATTTCTTAAAAAATATTAATTAAAAATAAATCCAAATTTAATAAATAAGTGGAATATTATTAAAAATACTTAATTTTTTAAGTCAAATTGATTGATTATTAATTTAAATTTTCATTTTTTTATAAAAAAATGATTGAGTTAAAATTTGATAGATATTCAAATTTAACAATCAAATGTGAAGAAACACAATTAATGATAGAGAAATTATGTATTAATATTTATCAAAAATGCATGATGCCCTTTTGAATAGATTTGTAATTTAATTTGATATCTCATCAATTATTAAGTGTAAGATATCTGTCGACAATTAAAATTTTTGCACATAATAAAAAAATAATTGAGAAAAGAAGATATTTCATGCATCATAAATATGATCAGTAAATGTTAAATAACATATTTGTGGATAAATTTTTTATATTTATAATATACTTTATATTTGGTAAACTACCTCATTTATTCACATAAAAAAGGAGTTGGGCAAAAAAAAATATAAGCATTTAATTATTAATTTATTTACTTAATTATTAATCAAGATCAAGAATTATATATATATATATATATATATATATATATATATATATATATATATATATATATATATATATATATATATATATATATATATATATATATATATTGACAAAAAAAAATGCAATAAAGTGGGAAAATCAATTTTGAGTTGGGTACAGTTCTTTTTCTAGAATTTATTGGTTTTTATAAACCTGCTACTCTGAGGGAGGTTATCTAGTAGCCGTTGGAAGTTGGAGGTTTTAAATTGGTGCGCCATAGGTTTTAGGTGGGTCCCATCTAACCAATGTAAGTTGACGTGTCAAGATTTGAATGGGCACTTTTATTAATTAAAACAAATAATTTAATTATAAAATTTGAATGGGAAAATTCAATTTTTAGCATTAAAAATATTAAAAATTAGAATATATATATATAATTTAGAAGGTCATTTGTCATCTTATGTGGCTTTTATTTTTATTTATTTATAACATAAATTAATATAAAATACGAGATATTTAATTTAATTGTGCTTTAACTTATAATGCACAAAATTAGAATGATATAACGATATAATTATAACATGATTTTAATAATTATTGACTAATTTTAGTGTATTTTTCATTTAAATTATATGAGTTACAATTTCACATCAAATGTCAAAATTCAATAAAAAAACTATCAGTCATTGGATCAATTTCAATCAAAATGGGGTCTAAATTATTAAATTAAAAAAAAATTAAATTATGATTCTGACAGATTTATTGGAATAAAAGAAAAAGTAAGATTGTAATTTTGTAATTTTTGAAGATTTGTTTTATAAATTTTGTAGGGGCCTAGTGATGAATCCTCCACCTGACTTTTTCGGTTACTTATTCTAAAGAAGACACGTGTGTTGCCCTCGAGGACTGTCTTATCATATAAAAATAACATTTATATGTAATTGAATAATTAGAAAAATAACATATTATTTTGAATTTTTTATGATTGTTTTTATTCTAATTTAATTCTATTATAAGTTTATTTATAAAAACTTTTTATAAATAATCATCTCTTATTTCTTTTCAAAAATATTTTAATGTTATTAACATTATCATTGATGCGGACTGTACAACAACAAATATCAATTCAAAATATATTATATTTAATTATATATTTATATATTTAAATATTGATTATTAATAAATGTTAACATTTTTCATAATTTTTAAAATTATTAATTACTCTCCAAATGGTATAATATAGTAGAAGGTGTTCTGCTGAAAGTGATGGTATTAATTTCATACCACAGAAGTTTGGATTAATCTTTGTTATCTTTGAATAATTAATTCATATTACATTAATTATTGTTATTGCAAGATATTAAAATAAAATGAATGATTAATATCATAATGGTTATATTATTGCCAATTAAAAAATATTTTTTTAATTGCAAAAAAGTAAGCAAAGATATAAAAAAAAATTCATTCATTTTCATTATTATTTTTTATTATTTATAGATAAAGAGTGATAATATCTGAAAATTGAAAACTGAATAATATTATATTTTAAAACCTTGCATGTCCCTTACGTAAAATCCATGCATTTTATTTATTCCCTAGTTATATTCCACTTGGATGCTGCCCGGATTTGCTTACTCGGTCATGCTTAATTTTAAAAATATATTTATATTATTTTTTAATTAAAATAATATGATAATTTAAGATTTATTTGAAACATTTGCAACTATATGAAGAAATAATTATAAAATTAATACAGAAGAAGCTAATATAATATATGAAAAAATTAGGTTGAAAAATATAACGTTTTTATCACAAATTTTTTAAAAATCACCCTTATAATAATTTATATTAAGTTCACAAAAGAGTTTTAGTGAATATTAAGTGGTTTTTATTTTCTAATCTTTCCAAGAAAGTCGCTTTAAAAGCCAGGTAAGAATATATTATTTTTTAATTAATTTTTAATTTAGTTGCCATTTGGCGGTAATAAGGCAGACACACTTCAGCGAGAAATTAGATCCAAAAGAACAACTGGAACAGGAGATAAATGCTTCATTGGCTTTGGAATAAATTTGATTTAAATATTTAAAAAAAATGAAAATATGAATAAAATTGAATTAAAGTATTGTGATTTGATTTTTCATTTGAGATAATTAGTGGAGTTGAAAAAGGAACATAAATATTTAATTTATTTATTTTCAGCAAACAATAATTTTCTTCAAAATGTCAGTCATGATAAATTTATTGAAAGGTTTTTTTTTTACTTTAACTGTAAATTGTTTTATTAAGTGGATGCAAAGTTTTAATATTGTTGTACAATTCATAATAAATATCTTCATTATTTATGTGTTGTCTGCAATGTTTCAATAAATAGCTTCATAAATTTATATTTTAATTGATTTTTTTGTGTATCATAATAATTTATGTTTCACCTTTTAAGATAATTATTATGTGACTCATATATAAATTGGAAATATTTTAAATTTTTTTTTCTAAATTTTATAGGCAAATTTTAAATTAAGATTAAAAAAAGGAATTTTACATATACATCACTCTATTCTTCTATATTTATAAATCTACCCCTTTGATTTTAATTTTTCAACAATTAAATATTGAAATTCATAATAATTTCATAATAAAAGCCCAATCTGTATTTTTCAATTTTTAAAAAAGTTTCAATGATTTCATCATGGCATACGTAAATATATGAATTCAATAATTTAAAAATATAAAAAAGATAATTGATATATATATATATATATATATATATATATATATATATATATATATATATATATATATCTATATATATATATATATATATATAAAGTGATTGATTTATAAAATTTCTAAAAAGATATTATAACTACAATTTTTTTAATAAATTAAATAAGCAAATTATTTCATATTTTATATCATAAAAAATAATAATAATCGTATGTCCTAATTATATAAAAAAAAGAAATTAAAAAAAAAATAATATTGCTCCAACAAAAGTATAAAGAAATAGAAATGCTGATATTATTTACCGTAAGTTCCGAGATACAGATATTTGTTGCCGAACACACGACCAATTCGAGCTTCCCATCTTCCATTATGATGATGCCTACAAAATATTAAAAAATAATAATTTTTTTTTATAATTTCTCAAAATATTTATCTGAGAATAAAATTTATATAATTCATTTATTTTATATTTTTTGTTTTGTTTTATGCTGTTTTTAAAAATATATTTATTTAATAAATATTTTATGTATTTTTAATTTTAATTGTTTTGAAAAATAAATAATATTATTTAAAAAAAATATTCTAAATAATTTTTAGATATTTTGAATATTTTTAAAAATAATAACAACCGATAAATATGTTTTATTTGAAATAAAATATAAATATTATACAAAAAAATGAAAAATAAAAAAGTTCCTAACAATAAAGCCAAAATCGCAACAAACTTCTCCACTAAAAAATCAGTCACCATTCAAATCTGATCAAACGGCTAGGAATGCAACAACAATATATTTTTTTTAATGCATGAAAATTTCTTATTCTTTTCTCTCTCTTTATAGCATTAATATGAGAAGAACTGACCTTGCAACTCCTCTATATTTAGATACTCCTCTTGAGAATCCACTGCTCTTCCTGTAATTCGCATGAAAATTAAATTATTATAATTAATCGATTAATATTTTTTATGAGCCTTTTTACTATTTTTGAAGATTTTGCTCACCTTCTTAAGGATCCAATATACTCTTCCTTGGACTGTCCTTCCATTTCTTTCACCTCTTCTTGATAGTTTGTCAGCTGCCATTTTTCAGAAAATAGGAGCAATATATATATAAATAAAAGAATATACGAAAATAAAACCTAGAAAACATTAATGAATAGAAATTACAGGAAAATTCAATGTGGTCTCTTGTCCCCAGTACTTCAATGCAGCTAAATCATAAGCACGAGCTGCTGCTTCTTCATCATCATATGCTCCTATATAATTTTTATAAAATTAGAAAAAAAAAACTTAATTTTCAAAACAAAAAAAAAAAAAAATCAAAACAAAGCAATGTTTTCTGATCAAACTCACCGAGATAAACTGCATGCATTGCGTTAGAATTCCATCCACATAGGAAGAACAACAGAAAAACACAGAATTATAGCAAAATTGCCAATAAATTTAAAAAAAAATGAAAAACTAAGTCAAGGGAGTTAGATAAGTAATATAATCTAAGCAATTCACCTTGTCTTCCTTTCTTGTTTTGGGACTCATTCCAGCAATTCTTATCCCAGAGATGAGCCTCATATCTGCCAGTCCACCTGTGCCTGAAATTCATCAAGAACAAATATAAGAGAAATTTAAAAAAAAAAGAAAGTATGGAGAAGAGATTAACCAAAAGAGAAAAAAAAAACCTGGTTACTCCGCGATAAACTGAGCTTCTCTGAGAAGGGGAGTCTCTCGGCACGCTTTTCCTCGTCCTCTTCATCTTCTCAACGCTATTGTTGCTTTCTCTGTTGCTTTCATTGCTGTCATGATTTGAGGTAGAGCTGTTCTGCTTTTTCTTCGCCATGGTTTCTTACGCCGTGAAGAAGAAGAGGAGAGAGATATATGGAAGAAGAAGAAGAAGAGGGCGTTAGAGAGAGATGACTAAGTCATGAAGAGATAGAGAGAGAGAGAGAGAGAGACTTTAAGGGAGTGGAGAGGGTGGCCGGCAAAGGCTAGATTTTGGAAGGCAGGTAATGGGAATAGATGTTGCCGGCCTGGAAAAATATAATTTTTTTAGATATTTTGATACATTTTATTCCAGTTCATAAAAGTATTGAAATATAAATAGAAAATAAGACTGGAAATTAAAATTTTCTTCACAAAAAATATAAAATATATTTAAAATTTAAATATTATTTTATTTTTCATATTATATGACTTGTTTCATAATATTTTTATTTTATATATTTTTTGATGATTCACTTAATCTATATTTCTTACTTTTTTTTTAAGTTTCTATCTCTATGTATATATGTTATGCTTGTCCGATCGCAAGCGCTTTTTGGTGCCCACTATTTTTGTACCGTTTGCAGGAGTCATTCGCATGAAAGAGAAGGGCACATTAAATAAATAAATAAATAAATAAATAAATAAATAAATATCAAGAAATTTTAGACTATTGAGAGTTTTGATTTTCAATCAATAGACTTTAAATTAAAGTACTTATATATACATTATATATGCGAGTTTTGGATTAAATTCTCTTAGATATATAACAACAATAACAATAACAACAATAACAAGAAGCCTTTATCCCACTAAGTGGGGTTGGCTACGTAAATTCTTCATCTCGGTTGTATCTATTATATTAATTCTCATTTAATTGATATCATTTTTTATACATCTTAACCAAGTCTTTTTAGGTCTACCTCTACTTTTCTTAACATAAGACAAATTTAATGCATCTACTCTCCTAACTGAGCATCAGACGCTGAAGCTTTATGTGGCCAAACCATCTAAGACGACTCTCTCTAATCTTATCTACCACTAGAGCTACTCTAACTTTTCCCGAGCATACTCATTTCGCATTTTATCTCTAAGAGTAAAGCCACTCATCCACCTGAGCATCCTCATCTCGACAACACTTAACTTAGTCTTATGTTTCTCTTTTATTGGCTAAATTTCTGCCCCATAAATCATTGCAAGTCTTACCACAATCTTATAAAATTTTTCCTTAAGTTTAGGCGGTACTTTTCTATCACACAACATGCTAGATGCATTCCTCCCCTTCAACCATCGAACTTGAATTCTACTAACAACATCTTCATCTATTTTACCATCATTCTAAACGATAGAGCCTAGATACCTGAATGACTCACTCTTTTTAATGGCTTGTTCACTCAATATCACAACACTACCACTAGAACTTCTATAACTAAAATTACACTTTATATATTCAATTTTAGATCTACTTAAATGAAAACCTTTAGAATCTAAAGTTGACCTCCATAATTCAAGTTTTTGTTGGACTCTCTCTCTAGTCTTATCAACAAGAAGAATGTCATCAGCAAAAAGTATACACTAAGGTACATCTTCTTGTAAATGCTCTCAAATATAAAAAGTATTAATTTTAAATTAATGAATAATTAAGATTTCTATTGTATTTATTGCTATGAGACTTTTGTTTGGTTCGGAGGGCTAGGTTTCATTAATAAACTCATGCTTTGTGGATCTTTGATAATATATCATTATTTTTTATTTTTAATTTAAGTTTTATTGAATATTATAAGTTTTAGTTTTAATCATATAGTATTTAAGAAAGTATAATTAAATATTAATTTATAATGCTATTTCACTTTTGAAAAGAACCATAAAAGAAATTTTAGATATTGTTTGGTGTCAACGTTGTGACTATAGTTATGGTAAAAAAGTTTAAATCATACTCTTTTAATAAATTATTGTAAAATAGTTTTACTTTATCACATTTACTCTTGTAAGTATTAGTTATAATTTAAGGTATTTATGCATGTACCATCATTTTTTTAAATTTAGAAAGCTGGTATTTAAAGTGAACAATCAAATTTTATATATGTTAACATTCTCATTTGAGATCAAAAAATTAGGAAGCATAGATTCATAAGACCAACTAATTCAAGGAAGAGAGCCTAAGGGTAAAATAATGCCCTTATTATAGATCCAATAGATTGTCTAAAAAATGATGCAATCATCATAACTTATCATAATTATGACTATTAGTATCTAATGATGATATGGTGAAGTATAGTCAATAAGTACACCTTTTAATAGTGCATCACAAAGGCCTTTCTTGAGAAGATCTCTTGAAAACATCACTTGAGAGTTTCCCTTAGGGCCTAGCTTGCCTCAAGAAATTTTATTAATAGTCTAGACAACCATACCTATGAAGCTTAAATCCTCCTCAATTTGCCTTTGATATAACTTCCAATAACATTCATGAAAGATCCTGTGAAATTCAACATATATGCTACTTATAAACACACATTTAATGTAAATCACCATATTTACTACATGTTCAAGAAGCTATACCATGCAATTGTTGTCATAAGATAGAGCATATACCCTCCCTCTTCAACTCGCTTGCCACTCTTGAAGACCTAAAGATAGTAGAAAAGCTATACCCATTTATTACTTATGTTCCACTCTCTTACCTTGAATGCCTTTACCATCAATATAAATAAGCCAAGCTTGAGTGAGTTGAACCTTTGTTTATGTTCGGTTCGTTCAAAAATTAAAAAAATTTGTAAGAGGGAGGATTTGAACTTGGGCTAATCTTTTGCAAATCAGGAGCTCCAACCACTAAGCCATGCTTTCTATTATTATTTCAAACTAAATCTAGTCAAACATGATCAAATGAAGAGTTGTTCATGTTTGGCTCATTTATAAATTGAGCTTGAAATACTTATTCTTGTTCGACTTCCTTGCTTAATGAACAAGCCAAAAATGAGCTACTTAACGAGTCGAACACAAGCTGTTCACGAACAATGAGATTTTTTTGATAGTATTATCATTAATTTCTTGCCTACCTTGCC
Source organism: Cymbidium sinense (assembly GCA_021442155.1). Lineage (NCBI taxonomy): Eukaryota > Viridiplantae > Streptophyta > Magnoliopsida > Asparagales > Orchidaceae > Cymbidium > Cymbidium sinense. The sequence continues at coordinate 18,127,349 of CM038233.1, read as the reverse complement.
ATCTTGTCACAACACATGACTTATCCAAAGCATTGAATCTAGCATTCCAATATCCATAAGCACACCTATTGATCCTACTTCACTTTATCATTATTTAGGTATTAACTTTTAAAAATTTAAAATTTTCATTTGATACTTGGATATTCTCACTCACTGGAGTTAGTCGTTCTATGTTTAGAACAATGTACTTGACTAAGTTCAGAAACTCAATGACTTGATCTTCTAATCCAAATTAGAGTTGGTCAAGCCTATTAAGCTTTAGCGCTTTATATGATTGATCGTAGTACGATTAGTTATAGTCATTTCTAACTTAAAATCTTTCAAATAATCTAAATTTAAACATCCCATCCTTTCTAGTTTCTTGAAATTAAACTTTATTAGTTAATTTGATGTTTCAATCATGAATCAAATTCAATTCATCTCCCATTGGTTCAATTATGGGCAATCTATCACATATACTAGATGAACTTGAGTCGTGTTAGTATGCATGCTAGTTAAGATCACTCTTTTTTATTTAATACAACCATGAGAGCTCTAAGTTTATTTTTACTCCATTACCCTTTATTTAGCTATGGGAATGAACAATAGATAGCTTCACTTAGGTACACTGTGAATCAAAATTTAAACTTAATTTGAATTTTATGAGTTACATCACATTCATCATTATGTATAATAGTGCATGAAATAAGAGGAATCTAAATTCATATTTATTTTACATGATCATACATGTACAAATCTTATTTTTCAGATATACCAAACTTCAACCATATACAACTCCATCATAGGAATCCTATTACATGAAACAAAACCAATAGAATTATGTCCTCATAATCAATACAAGTACAAATGGATCTCATCAAAGTGCCATTTTGCAAAACAAACCCATACTATTAATGTGATAATTTTTTATGTTTTATTTACATTTATTATTAAATATATGCTATTTGTAGTTCATTTTATGTTAAAATAGGAAAAATTTGAGATATCCGAAGAAAAAATATTGGACAGCATCGCGATGCTCTTATAGGTCAAATTTTGGTGGAAAATAAAAAAAGAAGTGCCTAGCATTTGCTCACTGTTGACCTCACTTTTGGAGTAAGGATTCAATCTTTTCATTTTAGACTTATGAGTCTTTTAGACACTAAGACTTTCCTAGTCATAAGCCACTTCTAGCAATTAGGTAAACACTTAACCTAAGCCTAGAGACTTAGAAGAGTTAACCATAGGTTTAGGTTATACTTCAGGGATTAGGATAATCTACCTACCCTATAGCTTAAACCCAACCTATATTCACCTTCTTAAGCCATAACCAAACCTCAAACTCAACCCATCATCCAAATCAAATGATTGAAACTTATAATCAAATTACTTCAAACTCAATTTATTTTCCCATAATCAATTGATATATTCAATCATCTTCCCAAATATAAATCAAATTTATATTCAAATGATCAAAATTAAATCAAGCTAAATTAGACCCTTCTCTAAGCCCTATGACCTACCTTCATGAGCTTAGCCAAACTTATAATCAAAATAATTCAAACTCAATTGATTTTCTCATAAATCAATCATATCTTCAATCAACTTTACAAATATAAATCAAAATGCATTTAAATCATCAAAACTAAATCAAACTAAACCAAACCCTTCCCTAAGCCCTATGACATACCTTCATGAGCTTAGCCAAAATTGCCTTCAAATCACTGCAAACTCAATTGATTTCCCATAATCAATTTTTATCTTCAATCATCTTCCCAAATATAAATCATATCTATATTTAAATGATTAAAATTAAATCAAACTAAATTAAACTAATTCAAGATCCTTCTTAAGCCACATAAATCATTTCCATAGACTTAGCCAAAAAATTGACTCAATTCAAATCTAATTTAATTAATTTTCTCATGAATCAATCATACTTTCAATTATGTTCACAAATATAAATGAAATCTACAATCATCAAGCCAAACCAAAATCAACCCAAGTCAAACCTAACTCAACCCATTTGACTTGAGATATCTAAATGAAACAAACTCATCCAAACCCAAATCAATTGCAATTGAATTTATATATCAATCCTAAACCCATATATAAACTCAACTAAATCCAAACTCAACCTAAAATCAACTCAACTAAGCCTAATTGGCCCACTTGACCTAAAGTGATCAACTTGACCTATTTCAACCAAGTTTCAATCCAACCCAAATTGGATTAACCAATCCTACCTAATCTCCTATCATGTTGTTGATCACTTAGGTTGATAAATTATCACAAATTAGGTCAAACCAAGTCAACTTGGTTTTTTGACCAAGTCAACCTTCTTAACCCATATGAACCCAAACTAGCCAAATTGTAACCTAAGCCAAATCCCTTGAAACCAATGATTCATACCAACTCAAAATCAATATTTGAACATGACTTGACCTTTAATTAAGCCAAACTAAACCCAATTGGCCCTCTTGACCCAAGTTGACCCAAATTAACCTAAAAGGCCAAATTGGGTCAAATTAAAATATAAATCAAATTGATTGCAACCAATGGCTCAAGTTGATCCCAAATTGATTGTTGAACTTGACCAAAGTCATAATTGAACTCAACTTGACTGATTGAGCCAAATTGACCTAAAGGGTCAAATTGGCCTAAATCAAAACCAAATCTAAATTAATTGAAATCAAAGCCTACAATCATCTTCAATTGGCCAACCAAACCCCAACCAACACCTAACCCAAGCCAATTTGGCTAATTTGGTCAAATTGGTCAACTTAACCCAATTGACACAAATGAACTCAAATAAGCCAAAATCAAATCTAAGCCAAACTAAACCAAACCAATTAAACCAAAACATCCAAAATGATCATATGAACTTAACCCAACCCTTGGTTTGACCCAATTTGATCAATTGATCAACTTGATCCAACCTAACCCAATTTGACCCATTTGAGCCAAATTGAGCCAAACCTAATCAAATCAACTCCAAATCACTTAAGATTTGGGCTGACCCACTTTTAACTCATTTGAAATCTACCCAAATCAAATTCGATGCCAAATGATCATTCTACCCTTAGGTCAAGGGTACCACATAAGATAAATCACCCATGTAAGTGGCCATTTCCATTCCTTGGCCACTTGGCACTCTCCCAATGGTCCACCTAGGCACACAGGACCTCACGAGAGGAGGTTGGGTCAGCCATTACCCATGGGGAGGTGAACTCACCTCATCTCCCCCATTGGCACATTTGAAACCCAAGGACAACCACCATCCCACCTTGGAGGCCACTCCTTTACCCTTGGCCACTCAAACCAAGCCACTTAGGATGACTCCCTACCACCCACAACCACCACCAATGGCTAGTGACCATTAGAAGCTAAACGAATCCGCACCGTCTGATCTAAGGGAGGAGGGGTGTTGACCTCAGCTTAGGAAAAATTCACCTACCCTATAGCCTAAACTCAATCATTGTTCACCCTATCAAAACAAAATCTCAAATTCAATTCAAAAGACCAAATTCAAATCCATAGCCAATTCTCAATCAAACCAAATCAATCTAAGCCCTATGACCTAACTTCATGATCTTAGCTAAATCCTAAGCCAAATCATTTTTAATTCAATTGATTTTCTCATGAATCAATTATTTATTTAATTATCTTCCCAAATAGAAATCAAATCTACAATCAAATATTCAGAACCAAATCAAAAATCCGAACCTAAGCTATATTAACCAACCCCATGAACTTAGCCAAGTTCCTTCATTCCATGACCCAAATTCAATTGATTTTCTCACAAATCAATCATTCCATCAATCGCCATTCCAAATATAAATGAAATCTACATTCATCAAGCCAAATCAAAATCAACCTAAGTCAAACCCAACTTAGCCCATTTGACTTGAAATATTCAAATGAACCAAAACTCATTTCAACCCAAACAAATTGTGATTGAATTTATATATCAATCCCAAATCCATATATAAACTTCACTAAATCAAACTCAACCCAAAATCAAGCCAACTAAATCTAACTAGTTCACTTGACCCAAAGTGGCCAATTTGACCTACATGAACCAAAATCTAATTCAATTCAAACTTTATGACATGATTGTAGATCATCCTAGGATGATCAATTATAATAAATTTGGTCAAACCAAGTCAACCCAACCCTTTGACCAAGTCAACCCTTTAATCCATATGAACATGAACTATTAAAATTGCAACCTAAGCCAAATCTATTGAAACCCATGATTCATACCAACCCAAAATCAACACTTGAATATGACTTGACCTTCAATTGAGCCAAGCCTAACCCAATTGGTCCTCTTGACCCAAGTTGATCGAAATTGACCTAAATGGCCAAGATGGGTCAAATCAAAATCTAAATAAAATTGATTGCAATCAATGACACCAACACATTCCAAATGGTCATATGAACTTGACCTAACCTTAGTTTGACCAAATTTGACCAATAGGTCAACCTAACCCGTTTTGACCAAATTTGTCCGGAATGGGTCAAATTGGGCCAAACATAACCTAATGAACTCCAAATGACATGAAATTTGGCCCAACTCACTTTTGACTCATTTTAAACCTGTCCAAATCAAATTCAATGCCAAATAACCATTCTACCCTTAGGTCAGGGGTATCACATGAGATAAATCACATATATAAGTGGTCATTTCCATTCCTTGGCCACTTGACACCCTCCTAATAGTCCACCTAGGCATATATGACACTACCCAACTAGACCCAAGAGGTGGTTGGGTTGGCCATGAATCATGGGGAGGTGAATTCACCTTACCTACCCCATTAGAGCACTTGAAACCCATAGGACACACACTAATCTCTCTTGGCAGCCACCTCCCAAGCCTTGGTCAACCAAATAAAGCCACCTAGGATGATTCTCTAACATTACCAACCACCATGAGTCGTAGGATGTGGTGATTTTTGGCCGCCATTAAGAACAAAGAAAGAGAGGCCTAAAAAGAAATTATATTGGCATTACACACAATCTAGGAGCTGCTCCAAGCAATAAGGCTCATTCCCCCACTCCCTTTGGGCTAAAACAACACCAAACTTGAGTGGATTCTGGCGAGGAGGCAGCGACCATTGGTGGATACAACATTCCAAGAGGAGGCAAGGGTCTAGATTCATCCCAAGGCTTCATCTAGTACCTAGGAGTGTGCTTGGATCAACACAGCTGCCGAAAACCATCCTCGATGAAGTAATTTTCAGATCCTTTAGCTGGCCATAAGTTCCTTTATTTGTGATGATGTTTGCTTGATTTTAGGAAAATCCCTTAGATATCCCTTGCATTCTTCATTTTACATGATTCCAATGCAAAAATAGGAGCTTTCTTTCCAGAATTACGATAAAATCGAGAATAAATAGACCCCTTTCCATGCATTTTCATGATTTCTAGCCTTTGGACGTTCGATTTCGTTCGTTGGGAGGAAGACGACACAGCAGCCATTCGATCTCTCATTGATGGGGATGGATGGTTGCGATTAAAAGCAAATCTTATTGATTTTGGCCCTTAGATCACATCTTTTGATCAGGTCCATCTGATCTGTGATCAGATGGTTTGAGAAAAATCATGTTTTCCCGCTCGTTTGCCGCATCAGCGCCGCGCGATCCAATCGAGTTTCTCTACATGGCACCGCATACCACACAGAATCGTGCAGCTTAATCACGTGACAATGCATGGAATTGCGTGGTCCAGTCAGTGCCGTGTGGTGCTGATTGGGTTAAGTAGGAAAATCAGGGTTTTTTGATTTTAAAAATTATTTAAATTGCCTGAAACATTAAAAATTAATTAAAAAGATAAAATACTCAATAAAAAATTTCAAATAAGGGCTCGTTGGATTCATCTTTTCAAGAGGAATCCAACAAGCTCAAAATCCCTAATTTCTATTAGGTATTTTGAGCTTAATTTAAGTTTTAGTGAAAATCAAATTTCTTTAATTAATCCAAAAATATACATTAAATTGATTTGAAATTTTTAGTGATAGAAACTGAAGTTAAACTACACCAACCATAAAAATTTCTAGTCAAAAGAATTTATGGATTTGAAGTTATTGAATTTTGAAGCTCAAATAGTCTATTTTAGTAGAATAAATTAATAGACTTTATAAAAATCATGAAAAATTATTTAAATTGACTAAAACTTTAAAAAATTATAATAAATCATAAAAAAAATCATAAAATTGTAAATAAATATTTATTTTGAAGGTATTTAAGAGAAGAATTTATTAAAAATACTGTTAATTAATTTTGAGCAGTAATTAGAGCTAATTAAGGTTTAATTACAAAATAAATTAACTTATTTACTCTTTGATTACTTTAGTAATTAATCCCAAACTTTGTGTGTTAATTCAATGGGATGACCTCCGCCTCCCATAAATTTATTGGAATTTATTGCTCAATTAATTAGGGAAATTTACTAATTAATCTTTAATTACTCTTTTAAATTAATTAGTAATTAATTAGTCCCATGAATAGTAATAAATTAATTAATTAAATGATTAATTTTTGCCTAACAGTGAATGAACCTATGGGATAGGATTAGGACCTCCTTCTTAATCTATTTCTCAAAGTTTATTTCATTAATTAAATTAATCTAGGCTTAATCAATTAATTAAATTGCTTAATTAATCAAATTGAAATTATAATCATATGTAATCTCAATTAATGAAGTCTTGGTTAGACCCTTAGGTGTTCAATAACCTAAGGAAAATCTAAGAAAATTTTAATTAACCCACATGCGTGGGGGAATTATAAGAGTACTTGATTAAGTTTCTTAACTTAATTAATCATTAATTGTGAGCCAATTGCATTAAACTTCTTTCATTTCTTAGGAACATTGCTGATTTAATTTCCAATGTATGTTCATATTATATTGGCTCATAATTATTTGAGTAATTATGTTGAAGTAACATAGAGAAGGGTTAATTAATGAATTTAATGCATATTATAACCTAATTAACTTATAAAATCAACCTAAGTACATTTCATTAAACTAAATCAATTAACTTATATGAGAATGGGTTATGATTAGCAAAATTTCTTTCACATCTTCATATCAAATCAAAACATGAAATTTAAAATGACATTAAAGAAACTTTGGTTTATCTTAAGTGACTTTATTTGATATGATTGTCCTTATGAATTAATTTGATTGAATAAAATCATATGTATATATTTATTTATTCTTTTCCAATCATTTTAAATGTTGTATGTCACTTGAAATCATGCATTCATCTTTTCAAAGTCAAATTAAATCAAATGGTTTTCCTTTATGTTAAGCTTGCATGTGTCGGATTAATTTATAATATGTGTAGCTATTATCACTAATAAATTCAAAATTATTTTTAAAAAATTCATAAATCAATTACATTGGTTAGAGTGATAGTTATTATGATTACATATAGGTTTGCATGTGCTTATAGCTTAAGTATGTGAAATAGAGTTTCTTTTCTTTAATCTATATGTAGTTTCACATGTATTTGAATGTTAATAAGTATATAGTCTCGACATCCCGAGAATACGAACTTTAGCTAGCCCTAATGAGATCATTTGATTACCCCACTTCCCTAGTTTAACAATGACACATACTTATTTGATTTCATTTACATGTATTCCTACATTAGAATTGGGATGAAATTTTATTTCACATACATAAATGTTCTAATCAAATAAAAATATAATTTTTGCATGATTTTCTTTCTCTTATTTACATATACATTCATGTATAGTGAGATAGCAAAGTATATAGTCTGGATATCCCAGGAATATGAGATTTTAACTTGCCCCAAGGAGGCCATTTGATTACCTCACTTCCCTGGTTTAACTAATGCACATACTTTTTTATTTCTCTTTACATGTGTATGTATGTGGCTAAAGGATGAAAATCCTTCTTTTCTACTAAAAATACATGCATTCATAATAGACTAAGTGATTGAATTAATTAGCCATATGATTTGGCATCTTTTTTCTTATATTCATACATACAAATTTATATATGTTTGAATGCAAATGGGTATATAGTTTTGACATCCTGAGAATACAAATTTAATAATGACATGTACTTATTTAATTTCATCCTTATGTATTTTTATATAAGAATTTGGATAAAGCTCTAAATTAATATGATTAAATAATTTAATTGAATAAGAAATATAAACTTCAAATATGCACATCTACATTCATCATTTAAGTGTGTTAAAACATGTTGTATGTATAGATACACTTATGATTAAATCATATGCATGCTATATGTGATGGAAAGGAATGATTAAACATAAATCATGTGATAGTATTTCAATTAGATTAATCTTAAGAAGCCTTTCACAATGAACATAATTATTTAAAGTGAACCTAAACTTAGGATTATTCTAAAACGTGTAATAAGCCATTCACTAAAGAGAACAAAATCAAATTAACATGCCTTAGAAAGTGGCTTAAGGTAGGGATGAAAGGGGGAAATCCTCTTTCTTCTCTTTACAACACTTAGTTGCTAAGTGTAAAACATATGAAATAAAAGAAAACATAAATTAAAATTCTCAAATTAATTAAACAACTTCAAGTGAAATCAATCTTTCATATTAAATTAAATCTTTCATACTTGGAAAATCATAATACTAATCCTTAGTTAAGACATATCACACAAGCTTTAATACACACATTAGAACTAAGTCACCACTTCTAGTTTTAAGTTAGACCAACGTATGTTTGATGTATGTTTTATTTTGTGATGTAATATTTTAGACTAGATGTTAGGGTGTATGCTTTGTAGACTAGATGGTAGGCCGTGATTAGCCTAACCATATTTTCTATAGGGGGTTATGCTTAAGGGGTCGCTTAAAAATAAATATAAATGCTCTCTTCGTAGGTTGTTTAAGCCCCTAAGTATAATCCAAGTTAGGACAGGTGGGCTTGGTTACGCATGTGTAGGGTGCTAAGTATAAAATATAAATATAACTGCTTAGGATTGTATGTATGTTTAACTAACCTCTATTTTGCAAGTATAGTTAGATTTACTTTTCCTATTCTTAATGTAATTTTGTAATTAGGAATTAAGATTAATGATATGAGGTTTATGATGAGCATTGGCTAGAAAGCTTTGTCTTAGGAGGCCATGTGATGCCTTTAAAGGGGAGTAATCAAGTCAAATGGAGATATGAAGATGAAGATATGAAGCATGAAGAATGAAGACCCCATAACATTCATTCATTTATAAATTATAATTATTCTTTCATTTTACGAATTATATAAGGGTAGAGCTCGGCTAATCATCTCTTCTTTTTGGGTTGTACGGTAGTACCCGAATGCGCCAACCTCTTATTCTTTTATGGTAGCTATGAAATTGTTTGATGTTATGTTTAGCTTGTGTCTTAGAAACAACATACTTTTCATAGTTTCTTACGATTGATGCTTTAATGTGTGGCCTGAATTCGATTAGACTCTTAGAGAAAAATAAATCTTTTACCCAACTATAACTAATAACTAAAGTTTTTAAATAATTTAAATCTCACATAAAGCCTATGACATAATTAAGATAATTTAAATATTTAGCAACCTCTTAGTTGAATGTTGTATGTCTCACATCATGCATGCATATTATTTCACTCTTGCTAAGAGAGGGTTTCCATCCTTGCACGATAAGGAAAGGCTTGACCTTTGAGGGCCTCCTTTGTGTTGGAAAACACATCTTTCTTCCTGATTTAGCCCATAATCCATTTTCATCATGTATTTAGGCATAAGGAATCTTATAGCCTTTGTCAAAATGAAGAGTCAAAAAAATCAAATAAAACTTGAAATTATTTCTTATTAGACTAAGTCATTATTCATACCACTCATGCTCTAGTCTCTTAAGAAATGGGTTTATGGATTTTAGTCTTTTTCTAAATTAATAATAGCCTAACTATCATGCAAAGTTATAAGAATTGATCATATGGATTTAAAATATAGAGGAGTTAGCTGGCTGCTACTCCAAGCGATTATAAGTTTAGCGGTCAGGTGGTTTACTCTCTCTTATGAAGGTAAACCTTATACCCATCTTCACTTAGATTTAGGTCATGCTTTAGCTCTTGCTAAAGCTCCCTATATTTAGGATCTGAGGTTGTTGTTTTCTTTAGGCTATAAGCATAAATCCTCACCTCTTAGACATTTTCACAATCTTGTGTTGGTGGATTATAAGCCCTAGTAATCTAATAAAATTTCAACTCTAACAAATAAATCTCTTCAATTTTAAACATATACAGCCCAATTATAGGGCATATTAGAATGCTTACTTAGTTTTCTAGTATCATGAGCATTCCCTACTCATCTCCTTTGGCTTTCAAATAAGTCTCTCCATTTGATCTATCCCGGTTGATTTTCCAATATAATCAATTTATTGATAGTCTTGTGGTGTTTTATTTTCATCTTGAGTAATAAAAACAAAATACACTAGTTTGACACCACATAGATCCGCAGGTATTCTCATTAGGGTGATCGGGTATGACATTAAGGAATAGTATACTATCTCGAGAGATAGAAGTCATTACCCTATAATGGACCTAATCATCTACTGAAGACTCTTAAGGACAATGGGTCTTCGAATGTACCAAAGATTCTTCCCCTACTTTACATGAAAAAGTAAAGTAGGGTTTATTTTAAACTGAATTCGTTAAGTTCCCTATAGAGGCAAGCCCCAATAGTTAATTATATCTTGAGGAATGAGATTTCTTAAGAATACTCTCAATTAAGGTAAATGATCATTGTCTCCAAAGATTTTAAAGATAGGACTATCAATAAATTGGTTATTTTTAAAAAATCAAGTGGGATTGATCAAGAGGAGGGATACTCATGATGTTAGGAAACCTAGCGAGTATCCCAAACTATCCTATGGTTGGGTTTTATATTTTTGAAATTAAGGAGAATTATATGTTTGAGTTAAATTTTTATTAAAAATCTAGGGCTTACAATTCCATAACATAAGATTGTGGAAATGCGTAAGAGCTGAGAATTTATGCCTGTAGTTCACAAAGGGAAACAACAATCTCAGAGCCTAAATCTAGAGAGCTTTGGCAAGGGCCAAAGCACGATCTAAATCTAAGATGAAAATGGGCATATAGTTTATCCCCACAAGAGAGAATAAACATTTACTTACAACCCTTTGAGGGTGGTGCCAACTAACTCCTCATATGATTTTAAATACATGTAGGCAAGTCATATTCTTTTGTAAGATAGCTAAACTGTTGTTTATTTAGAAAGAGACTATGTCCTTAAACAGACTCCCTAATAGACTAGATCATGTAGGGCATGATTAATGACTTAAATATAATGCAAATTTTTGTTAAGTATTATTTTCATTTTTGGACATTTTTATTTGACACAGGTGCCTAATGAATGAGAAATTGGTTATGGGCCAAAATCAGCAAGAAGGAAGTGTGTTTCCACCATGGCTCTCAAAGGTCAAGCCAAGTTCCCTGGCAAAGGTGGAAGCCCTCCATAAGTAAGATTGAAGCAAGATGATTTTTATGCAAGATGTGAAACATACAACATCCAGTTAAGGGGTTGCTAAATCTTTTATCTTGTTTTATAACCTAGGCTTTAGGTGAGGTTATGAGTTATTAATTTTTAATTTTGAGTTGATTAATTAGATAAAAAACTTATTTTCCATAAGTGCTTAATCACGTCTAGGCCATTCATCAATCAATGAAGAAACTAAGAAAAACAAGCCATCTTAATGCACAAGTTAAACAAATATCAAACAATTTTATAAAGCTAGCGCAAAAGAATAAAATGCTGATGTGGTTGAGTATCATTGTACAACCTAAAAGAAATGTGGGTAGCTGAGCTCTACTCTTATACAACCCAGATTATAAAAATAATACATGCAATAGGGTCTTCTTTTCTTCATTTCTTCATTTCTTCTTTCTCTTTCTTTTGATTTGATTTGCACCAAAGGCATCACAAAGCACCCCAGGGACTAAGCCTTCTGGCCACTACTCATCTTAATCTCCCATAACACTAATCCTAATTTCTAAGGCAAAATTATATTAAAATTTGGAAAATTAAATCTAGCTATACCTGCAAAATAAATGTTAGCTAAACACACCATACAACCTGAGCAATTATATGAATAATTTAGACTTAGCACCCCACACATGGGTAACGAAGTCCACTGTCCTAATTTGGGTTATGCTTAGGGGCATAAGCAACCTGCACAGTAAAAATATTTATATTTTATTACAATGCTCCTTAAGCATAATCTCCTGCAGAAAATATGATTAGGCTAATAACAGTCTAACATCCAGACTATGCACATTAACCCTAACATCCAATTTAAAAGATTACATCACAAAATAAAACACAACACCACACATCACAACACATCGACCTAACTTAATTCTAGGGTCAATGACCTAGTATTCTAGTGTGTGAAAGGAGGGGTTTGTGTTGTTAGGCTTTGCTAGGCTCCTTTAAGGTCAAGTTTTGATACAAAGTTTAAATTTGTTTAATTTTTTTACCTTTGGTTGATTTCAATTCAAATGGTTCACTGAGTTAATTTCCATTTTTATGTTCATTTTATTTGGTTAAAGTAGTGTTTAGGTTTTCAGAATGAGAAATAAGAATGAAGTTCATTTTTAGGTGAAACTCACTTTATTCCACATCCTAAATCCTAATGGAGTTTCCAAAAGTCTAACTAAGATCCTTAAGTATCTTAATTAATCTTTTTTATGTTACTTATGTTTGGATTGGTTTTATTTCTTTTCTTTTAATTAAGTTGGATTTAATTCATTTAGTTTGTTCTTTTGATATGATTCAATTTATTTCATTTGATTTGGTTTACTTTTGTTTAGGTTTATGTTGACTTTATTTTACTATAATTGATTTGATTCTAATTATCTTTAATGAGTTTACAAAGTTAAAGTTGAATTATTCTTAACATTTCATTAACCTTTAAGTTCTTTAACTTAAGGTATTTAACATCTTTTTAATGATATTTATTTCATTTATTTTAGTTATAATTTTATTATCTTTGAGTTTAATTAAAGTTTTAGTTAAAATTATTTCATTTCCTTTCTTTAAGTTGTTTCATGTTTACTTTGATTAGTTTAATTTATTTTATGTTGGTTTTATTTCATTTAGGTTGGTTCAATATTATTTTGATTGATTCAATTTAATTTATGTTAGCTTTATTTTATTTAGGTTAGTTTATTTCTTTTATTTGACTTTTGTTTTAACTTTGCATTAAGTTTAGTTATGTTAATTTCAGTTAATTTGATTTATGTTTACTTGAAAGTGTTTAAGTTAAGGTTTGACTTATGTTTTATTGATTTATCTTAAGTTCATTAATTCTTATGTATGTGATTATATGTGATTATGTTAATTTCAGTTAATTTGATTATATATTTTTTAATTTAGTTTAAGTTATATATTTAATTGTTCATATTTCTTTATTTCATTAAGTTAAATTATTTTATTATTTTTACTTGTGTTTGATTTAATTAGTTTGATTATGAGTTCATTTTGTCCTAAGGTTTAATTAGATTTTCATTTGATTTAGCCTAAGCTTAAGTTGTTTATTAATTAATTTCATTTGAAGCCAAATCCTATCTTCATTAATTTTAAACCTTAAGATAATGCTAATTTGGTTTGATTCTTAACATAACATTATGTTAAGAATGTTTAGTTTCATTTAGATTAATTTATTTAAATTAATTTGGTTTGTTAAATTTGGATTATGTTTAAGGTTTATGTTATCCTTTTAAGTTAAATTATTAAGTTAATTTAATGAGGTTTATCCCTTTAAGTTTAGTTATTAAGTTAATTTAATTCACTTTATGTTAACCTAATATGCTTAGGTTAATGTTTGATATTTATTCTTAGATTAGATTAATTGTAAGTGTTAAGGTTCATTAAGCATTTATTTTAATTTAAGTTATTTTTATTTCTCTTCATTAGATTATCAAGTTTAATTAATCCCTAAATGTCTAATTATTTAAGTTCTTTAGCTAAGGACTATTAATAAACATTCCCTAAGAATCCTCTGATGTTTGATTAAGATTGGTTTAAGTTATTAAATGATTTAATGAATTAATAGATTTCTTTAATCCATTTTTTGATATTGATCTAAAGATTTAAAAGTTTAACAACTCCTAATCTAGAGATCATTTAGCTTTGAAAATTTTCTAACAAGTGGGGTTACATTCCAATTTCATGTGCTCAAAGTTTCATTTTGATTAGATATGTAATTAGGGAGTAATTAAGGTTTTAATAATTTCATTAAAATCTAAATTAAGCCTAATTCAATGAGATTCAGTTAAGGATTATATTTTTCATAGATTTCTCACTAAAATATGTTTCCAATGAGGGTTTATTCATAATTTTTAGATTATTAGTTGATTTATTATGATTTAATTAAGTTTAGGTTATTTACTTGAATTATTTAATTCATTTGATTGCTTAATTAAGTCAATTTAAGGATTATTGGGTTTAATTGAGTTTTAGTGGTGTTTTAATGTCTACTTAAGTTCATTAGGTTGATTTATTAAAATTCCCTAATTATTTCATTAGGGATTAATTAATTCATTAATTAATGAATTAAGCATGTGAAATTATAATTTTCATTGAATTTAGTGAATTAAATCCTGAACAATTTTCCTAAGGTATATTTCATGCTTAATTTCATTTCCCCAAAGTTTTACTTTAATTAGGTTAATGGTTTAATAGTAATTAGGGTTTAATATTTTTCAATTAAATCCTAATTAAGGCTAAAATACTTAATATAAATTAAGGATTTTAATTTTCATAGATTCTTCTCATCAAGACGAATCCATGGAGCCTTTATTTGTATTTTTCTGGTTTGTATTTAGTTTTCTATGATTTTTAGAAGTTTTAGTGAATTTTTATTAATTTTTAAACTGTTATTTAACAGTTTTTAATGGTACTTAAGTGTGGCAGGGTCCACGCATAAATGCGGGCCGCATGGTGCATCTCACCGCATGGCACGCGTGATTGGCCTCGTGGAGCCGCGTGGCGTTCGCATTAGTGCGGGTCAAAATGCGGGACGATCACGGTCCGATCCCGATTGATGCGCGGATCACCTCGTGATCTTTAAGCGTAAATCAAATGATGCGATCGAGCGTCGTTCCTTTCAAATGGAGACGGCGGTCATCTCTACCCGACACGAGAGTCATCCATGGTATTTTGCTAATATCTTTTGATCTAGGCAATGAAATCATAGGATTTCAATTGCGAAATGATCGTTGAGGATAATCCTATCAATATATATAGCTTTATCTTGATTGAGATCAAGTTGTCCTAGAAATGACCTAGGCCAAAAGCTTTAAAGGAAAAATGGGGATCGTTAATGTCATACCTCAATTCATCACTCGTTTGACTTCGATTTTGACTCCAGTAGCTTCATTTCTTCAAGAGATGAGCATGTGCCAAATGAATTAATCCAATTTGCTGTAGTTTGCTCCCTAGACCACCAGGGCTCTCAGTTTTGAAGGGATAGGTCATTCTCCTTGTTGCCGATGGCTTGGGAGGTGGGGGGAACTTCGTTTGGCTTTGATTTGAAGTTGGGAAGGTGAGGGAAGAGCTTGTTTTGCTTGAGGTGAAGTGGAAGTTGTAGTCCATTTTGGTCGACCCCCTCTTACCTTTTTATTTCATTTTTCTTGAATGGAGGGGGGAATGGAAAGCTTGGAACTTAGCTAGCTTCGCTGCCTTCACCCTAATGGATGATGAGGAATGAGCTTACCAAATGGGAAGATACCTTTGACTTTCTCCCCTTCCCTCCTCATTTAACCATTTGGACTTTAGTGTGATAAAGCAAGAGAAGTTTAAATGATTTCATTATAGATGTTAACCTTCATTAGAAAGGTTTAAGGAAGCCTCATCCCCATTCCATGTGATTTGGTTGGAATTATTGCATTTGACTAACCCTTGGATAATTGGTTTTAGCACAATTTCATTCTTTGATTAATGTTCTATTTAGTGTTAAATGTTTATGCACTAAGTCATTAATAATATTCCATGAGTTAGGAAATTATTATCTTTCAATCTTCAAAGTGCATTGGGTATGTTGATCCATTTGGCTTTATGTATTTTGAATTGGATTTTTAGTTAAGTGAAATGACTTGATTGACTTAATTAAGTGGTATTTCATCTTTAATATGGTTAATCTAGACAATTTGAATTGCACTAAGTTAACTCATTTCAAATTTCATTTTGGCTTAAACCCATTTGACCCAAGTTAGGGTTAATGGGTTATGTTATATTTAGTTGGGTCAAATGACCCATTTGACCAAATTATATGCAATGGGAAATTGGATTATGATCAATTATCATTTCCAAATGATTTTGGACAATAAAATTGGTTGGCCAAATGGGTTCCATTTGGGTTAGGTTGGGTAGGGTTGACCAATTGGTCAAATTGGGTCAAACCAAGGCTTGGGTTAGGTTCATATGATGATTTGAGATATTTTGGTCCAATGGGTTTGAGTTGGTTTGGTCTAGGTTTGGGTTTGACTCACTTAGGTTCAAAAGGGTCAAATTGGTAAAGTTGACTGATTTGACCAATTTGATCAAATTAGGTTGGGTTAGGTGTTGAGTCAAGTTCAATTGATTAATTGAAGCTTTGGTCAAGTTCAACAAGTGATTTAGAATGAATTTGACACATTGGTTGCAATCAATTTGGTTTAGGTCAAGAATTGACCCATTTTGACTTTTTAGGTCAACTTGGGTCAAGTGGCCAATTGGGCTAGGTTTGGCTCAAATGATGACTTGGTCAAGTCCAATTATTGTTCATGAATTAGTTTTGATCAATAGTTTCAATCAATTTGGCCAATGGTGGATTTTGGCTAGTTTGGGTTTCATTTGGGTCAAATGTTGACTTGGTCAAAGGTTAGGCTTGATTGGGTTTGATCCAATTTGAGTGATAGATCATCTTATGATAATTGTTGCTCATAATATGAGGCTTATATGGGCTTAGTTCAATCCAATTTGGGTAGGATTAGAATTTGGCTCAAAAATGTGTTTAAGGTCACTTTGGGTCAAGTGAGCCTAAGTGGGTCAATTGACTTGATCAAGGTTTGATTCAAGTTTGGTTGAACTCACATATAGACTTATGATTGAAATATAAATCCATTTACAAGTGATTTGGAGTCAAATGAATTTTGATTCATGTGATAATTTCAAGTTCAAAGGATGAACATTGGTTTGATTTGGGTTAGGTTTTGGATTCATGAATATAAATTAGAATATAAATGGATTATTAGAAAATCTTTTGAATTTGGGATGATTTGGATTTGATTTGAGCTAAGTTCATTAGATGAAATCAAAGTAACTTAGGAAAGATTTTTGGATTTGGAATTGATTATGGATATCGATCGTTTGAAATTGATTCATGATTTGAGTTTTGGAATTGATTTAAATTTGAGAAAATAAATTAAGTTGGAATTGATTTAAAATTTGATTTGGAATTGAAGTTGATTTGAGTTTGAAGTTGATTTGGATTTGAGAAAATCAATTAAGTTGGAATTGATTTGAGTTTGAAGTTGGTTTGGATTTGGAGTTTGACTTGAAAAAAAAGGAAGTAAGGATTTGGTTCAAGCTATAGGGTTGGCAAGTTTTTCTAACACCCCTAAGGCATGACCTATTCCTATGAATAACTTTTCTAAGTCTCTAGGGTTAGGTATTCACCTAATCACTAGAAGTGTCTTAAGACTAAGGAACTCTTAGTGTCTAAGAGGAGTCCTATGTCTAAGATAGAGAGGTTGAGAGCTCATTCTAAAATGAGGTCAACAAGTCTATGTTTAAAATATTTAGAGATAATAATTTCCTACTTTAATTGAGTGTATTTCTAAGGAATTCACCTTTTTTAGGATGTAATTAACTATGGGGGCTTGCCCCCATAGAGAACTTTAGAACTCAGTTTAATATAAACTCTACTTTAATCATCCATGTAAAGTAGGAGAAAAATCTCTGGTACATTCGAAGACCCATCATGCCTTAGGAGTCTTTATTAAGTGATTAGGTCCATTGAAGGATGATAACTTTATCTTTCGAGATAGTATATCATACCTCAATATCGTACACGATTATTTTAATAAGTACCCCCTAGGATCTGTGTGGTGTCCTCCCTATACATCCAAAAATAAATGCCATAAGGGGGTACATCCCCCACCCCCACCCCACCCCCCTTTCCGCCAATTTAATCCAAACTGAGGCATTCAAACCTCAGAGAGCTCTAGTAGTCAAAAATAAACTCCCTAGAGCCCTTTCTAAGCTTCCTGAGCTCCTCCATTGCTGATTTCCTTCAAGCCAAAATAGGGAAATGCCTCACTCAATTCGTTGTGTAAGAACGAATAGCCTCCCAAGCCCTCCGACCACCGGACATGCAACGTTGATCATAATCAAGCTCCAAATTATCGGTTCATGGCCTTTTGAGTGAACGATGAGGAATTGATCCAACTACTGCTTAATAAGGCTTCATCTCCACTAGATGAAGCTTCCTCATTTAGATTTGCCACCGGTCTTAAGCTCTGATGAGGTAATTCCATGAAATTGAGCTTTTGGTGAAAATTAGTTTGAGTTTTTTGAAGGAAACTTGTACGCCATGTGATCTTAGATGTTAGATCCATTTGGATCCTTTGCACGAAAGGTGTGGAATCCATTTGGAGTTCATCTGAGCTCGGGTGAGCTCAAATTGAGTGGGGAATGGTGGACGACCTCCACCTTCCCTCGCACGTATAGCGACGAATCTCACACTGTCCATTTTTGTGTGATTGGAATAGACGGTCATGATTACTTGCTAGTTAAATCTTGATTTAATTCGTTAAGGAACTGTGGGATTGATCTGCATCATGTGATCTGAGATCGGATGACGGAGATGAAATCACATCCACTGCTAGCCACATCAGCACTGAATCGGATGCGTTTAAGTGACCAATCCCACAGTGTCATGTGGAAAGCATGCCACATCAGTGGTCCTCATGGTGCCAATGTGATTAGGCTTAATTAGGGCTAATTAATTATTTTCAATGGATGAAACTTCCATAATTTATAACAAATCATAGAAAAATTAGATAAATATAAATAAATACTCATTTTAAAGGTATTTCAGAGAAGAATTATTTAAAATTTATTCTAAGTCATTTTAAATAGTAATAAATGTTTAATTTGAGTTTAATTAAAGATTTAATAAGTTTAATTACTTCTTAATTACTTAGATAATTAATCACAAACTTTATGAGTTAGTTTAATGGGATGACCTCTGCCTCCCATGATTTTCTTTAGATTTATTACTTAGTTAATTATGGTAATTAACTATTTAAGCTTTAATCACTCTCTTAATTAATCTAATTAATTAATTAACCTCTTTGTGATGTTTATTTTTTGATGTGGGGGGACACCATGTAGATCGTAGGGGGTGCTTATTGAAGTGATCGGGTATGACATTGAGGTATGATGTACTATCTTGAAAAAGATAGAGCCATCACCCTTCAATGGCCCTAATCATCTAATAAAGACTCCTAAGGCATGATGTGTCTTCGAATATACAGAGAATTTTTTTTGCTTTACATGGATGAATAAAGCAGCGTTTATATTAAACTAGGCAATCCTTCATAGTTAATTACATCATAAAGAAGGTGAATTCCTTAGGAATAATCTCGATTAAAGTAGGCAATTATTATCTCCAAAGATTTTAAGGCTAGACTATTAAAGGATTGGTTATATTTGAAAAATCAAGTGGGAAAAGTTCAAATGGAGAGTCTTATTTTAGAAGCCAAAGAAAATAAGTAGGAAATGCTCATGATACCAGGATGCCTAGTGAGCATTCCAATCTATCTTATAGGTGGGCTTTATATATTTAAAGTTGAAGAGAATTATTTTGTTAGAGTTGAATTTTATTATATTATTAGGGCTTATAATCCATCAACATAATATTGTGGAAATGCCTAAGAGGTGAAGATTTATGCTTGTATCTCGATGGAAACGGTAACCTCGGATCCCACAAACAGTTAAACTTATAATGACTTGGAGAGTGCCAGCTATCTAACTCCTCTTACACTTTAAATCCATGTGGTTTGGTCATATGAAATTGTAAGATAGTTGGGTTATTATTAATTTAGAAAGAGACTAGAGTCCTTAAACTCACTCCTTAGGAGACTAGAGCATGAGTGGTATGAATAATGACTTAATCTACAAATGCAAATCTTTTCAAATTTTATTTAGTTTTTGACACTTTATTTGGACAAAGGTTTTAGGATTTTTGTATGCCTAGATGCATGATGAAATGAGTTATTGGCCAAATCAAATGAGAAGAGGGTGAAGCTCCATCAGTAGGGGTTGCTCTCACAGGTCAAGCAATCCCTATACATATAAGGATGGTGCAAGAGTGATTCAAGGTGATCCATGATGTGAAACATATAACATTCAGCTAAGGAGTTGCTAAATCTTTTAATTATCTTGATTTATATCTTAGGCTTTTATTGTGAGGTTGTGAGTTATTTAGATTGTAATTATGAGTGATTAATTAGGGTAGAAAATTTATTTTATCCTAAGAGCCTAATTGCATACATGTCATACATTAAGGCATCAAACATATAAGAAACTAAGAAGAATCATGTTATTTTTAGTGCACAATTAAACATAACATCAATCAATTTTACAAAACTAGCGTAAAAGAATAAGAGGCTAGTGCAATCGGGTGCCACCGTATAACCTAAAAAGAGAAAAGATGGGTATCCGAGCTCCACCCTTATAAAACCAAGAATATGAAAGAATAATTACAATTATTTTACATACTATGGGGGTCTTCTTTCCTTCATCTCTTAATATCTTCTTTCCTCCTTTGATTTGGTGGACTTCAAAGCATCACAGGGCACCCAAGGACAAAGCCTTCTCACCATTGTTCATCTAATCCCCCATTTCACTAATCATAATTCCTTATACAAAATTACATAAAAAATAAAAAAATAAATCCAACTACACCTGTAAAATAAGTGTTAGCTAAACATACATACATTCTCAAGCAGTTATATTTGTACTTTGGACTTAGTACCCTACACATGGGTAACCAAGCCCACCCGTCCTAACTTGGATTATGCTTAGGGGTTTAAGTAACCTACAAAGAGAGCATTTATTCTTATTTTAAGCACCCCTTAAGGACAATCCCTTGTAAAAAACATGATTAGGCTAATGCCAGCCTAACATGTAGTCTATGAAACATACACCCTAACATCGAGTCTAAAATAATACATCCTAACATCCAGTCTAAAATAATACATCACAAAATAAAATATATATCATACCATGCACCGCCCTAACATGAAGCTAGAAGTAGTGACTTAGTTCTATTGTGTGTGTTAAAGCTTGTGTGGTATGTCTTAACTAAACATTAGGATTATGATTTTCTAAGTGTAGAAGACTTCAATTTAACATAAGGGATTGAATTCGCTTGAAGTTATTTAACTGATTTGAGAATTTTAGTTTGTGTTTTCTTTTGTTCCATATGATATACACTTAATAAGATGTGTTATAAAGAGAGGGTAGAGGGTTATCCTCTTCCATCTCTACCTTATGTCACTTTCTAAAGCATGTTAATTTGATTTAGTTCTCTTTAGTGAATGACTTATTAAATGATTTAATTAATCCTAAGTTTTGGTTCATTTAAATAATTTTATTTAACATGAAAGGCATCTTAAGATTAATTCAATTAGATTATTAACATATGATACATGTCAAATCATTCCTTTCCATCACAAATATCATACATATGATTTCAATCCTAATTATATACACATGCAATATATTTTTAGTGCACCTATATGATGAATGTATATATGAGTATTTGGAGTTTATATTCTTTTATATGTGATTGAATTATTTAATCATATTAGTTTAAAGCTCTATCTAAATTCTTATACAAAAATATATGGGGATGAGATTAAATAGGCACGTGTTATTGTTAACCAAGGAAGTGAGGTAATCAAATGAACTCGTTGGGGCTACCCTCACATTCCATGGATGTCTAGACTATATACCAATTTAAATTCAAACATATGTATATATATATATATATATGAAAAGCAAGCTCCAACTTACATGATTAATTGATCTAATGGATAAACAATTATGAATGCATGTATTTTTAAAATAAAAAAGGGGATTATCATCCTCTAATTAAATGCACACATATATGTATAAAAGACATAAACAAGTATGTGCCTTTATTAACAAGGAAAATGAGGTAATCAAATGACCTCCTTGGGCCTACTTAAAGTCTCATATTCCCAAGATGTCCAGACTATATACCCATTTTTTTTGAATACATACACATGTGTTTATAGTTAAGAAGATGAAAATCATGCAAAGATTGTATTTCTTTTGATGGAATTATTTAAGTATATGATTTCAAGCTCCATCTAAATTCTTTTTTTAATGACACATAAGAATGATATCAAATGAGTATGTGCCATTATTTAAACCAAGGAAGTGAGGTAATAAAATGACCTCCTTGGGGCTACTTAAAGCCTCGTATTCTCGGGATGTCTAGGCTCTATACCCATTACATTCATTCTTATTTAAATCAACATGTTAATAAAGGAAAGAGACTTTAATTCATACACTTAAGGTATAATCACATGCATCTGCTATGTATTTATAACTAGCTTCACAATATATGTTATTGCTCATTTATAAGCTTTTGAAAAATACATTTAAATTTAATAGTGATAATAACTATAGATATATTAAATTAAATCAACACATGCAAACTTAACATAGAAGAAATCTCAATTGATTTAATGAATTTTGAAATGAGATGGATGTATGAATCAAATGACATGTAATATTTAATAAGATTAGAAAGGAATATATAAACATAAACATAAGATTTCATTCAATCAAATTAATTCCTAAGTACAATCATATCAAATAATACTATTTAAAATACACCAAAGCTTTTTATGCATCATTTTACTTCCATGTTTAAATTAACTTAAGGAATGTAAGAAGGAGTTTGCTAATCATAACTCAGCCCCATGTTTGTGAGTTAATTTGGTTTAATGAAAAGTGATTAAGTTGATTTTATGGATTAATTAATTTGTAATATGCATTGAATTCATTAATTAACCCTTTATTGTGTTACCTTAACATAGTTAACCAAATAATTTTGAGCCAACATGATATGTAAATGAATTAAAAAGTAAATTAACAATAGTCCTAGGAAATGAAAGGGTCTAATCTAATTAGCTAACATTTATTGGTTAATTAAATTAAGGAACTTAATTAAGCACTTTATAGTTTTCCCACACATGTGGATTAATAATAATTTCCTTGATTTATTTTAGGTTGTTAAACACCTAAAGACCCACCCCTGATTTAATTAATTAAGATCATATGTGATTATAATTTTTAATTTGGTTAATGAAATCATTAATTAATTAATTAAACTCTTACTAAATTTCCAAATTGATCAGTTACCCTTCAAGTGAAATGGACTTAGTGAAAAGGTTAGGAAAGGGGTCCCAATCCTATTCCATGAGTCCCCTTAATTAATTAAATAAGATCTGATGTGGTTTAGATTTTTAATTTAACTAATTAAATGATTAATTAACCAATTAATTCATAATTAATTTTCTTGAAAAGTGAGAAGAACTTAGGGAAAGAGACTAGGAAAGATGTCCCAATCCTTTTCCACAAGTCCCCTCACTATTAGATAGTGATTAATGAGCCCAATTAATTAATTATTTACTGTTCATGTGACTAATTAACACTACATTTGCTAGTCCCAAGTTCAGATGTGAAAAGTGGAGGGTTGTGATAGGTAGTCGACAACTAGTGTAAAACTTATCGAAATAATCATGACGTGAATCCTTTAAATCATTGTGTTAATGCTAGGGCCCACCCTGGAAGTGACTTGTTGTATGGCTTGAATGCAGTGAAAAATGTGTAAGGTGCCGATGTCATGTGATGTTAAATAAGCAAGGGTTCCCAATTATGGATCGAGGCAAAGAAGTTAGTCCATGAAACTAGAATTATGTTAGGATCTTGGAATATAGGTACTCTTACAGGTAAATTAATGGAATTAATAGATATTATGGTTCATAGAAAGATAAATATTTTTGTGTTCAAGAAACTAAATGGGTTGGAGAGAAGGCCAAGGAGATTGATAGTTTAGATTTTAAACTTTGGTATTCAGGTAGAAGTTGAACTAGAAATAGTGTAGGTGTGATTATAAATAAAAGTTTGAAGGGTAATGTTATAAATATTAATAGATGTGGAGATAGAATTATAGCTTTAAAGATTATTATTGATACTAAGATTATCAATGTTATAAGTGTTTATGCTCCTCAAGTAGGTTTGGATGAAAGTTCGAAAGAAAATTTTTGGAATGAATAAGAGGGATTAATATAAAAGATACCTCTTGAAGAAAAAGTATTTATTGGAAGAGATTTCAATGGACATGTTGGTAGAGTGGTAGAAGATTTTAAAAGTATTCATGGTAGTTATGGATTTGGAGTGACTAATGAAGAATGTATGACTATATTAGATTTTTCCTTAGCATATGATTTTGTAATTTCTAATACTTTATTTAAGAAAAAAGATGAACATATTATTACTTATAAAAATGGATATAGTAAAACACAGATTGATTATTTTCTGATAAGAAAAATAGATTATTTAGACCGTAAAGATTATAAGGTCATTCCAAGTGAAAGTTTAAGTACCCAACACGATTGTTAGTTTTAAATTTTAAGATGAAAGATTGTAAGTAGAAAAATAAATCAAATTAGTATCCTAGGATTAGATAGGGACACTTAAAAAACACAAATAAACATATTTTTAGGAGCAAGCTACAAGAGTTTAGAATTTGGGATGTTAATAAGGAAGCTAATATTATGTGGAAAAAAGTAGCATGTGAAATTAAACAAGTTGCTAAAAATGTGCTTGGAGAATCAAAAGAAAAAGCTTCTTTTAATAAAAATCATTGGCGGTGGAGTCAAAGTGTGCAAGAAAAGATAAGAAATAAGAAGCATTGTTATAAAACTTGGTTTAGATGTAAAAACTTGAAGAATTGGGAAATATATAAAGTGTCCTGTAGAGATTATAGGAAAGCAATATATGATGCAAAAAATTTAGCTTTTAGTGATTTATATAATAAATTAGATACCAAAGAAGGTGAAGGATGTACGTATAAGTTAGCCAATCAAAGAGATAGGAGAAGTAAAGACCTAGTTCAAGTAAGGTGTATTAAGGATGAAAATAATAAAGTACTTTTCTTAGAAAAGGATATTAAAAATAGGTGGATGAGATATTTTGATAAACTTTTCAATGAAGGATCTAAAAGTATGATTTATTTTAGCAACCTTAATACCCTAAACAAAAATAGAGAATTTTATTTTTATTGTCATATTAGTAAATCGAAAGTTAAAGAAGCTTTAAAGAAAATGAAATGTGGAAAAACAGTAGGCCTTGATGATATTCTAATAGAAGTGTGAAAATGTGTAGGAGATCAATGAATTTTTGGATTACAAATCTTTTTAATGTTATTTTAAAGACTAAAAAGATGCCAGATGAGTGGAGAAAGAGTTTGTTGGTTCCTATTTTTAAGAATAAAGGTGATGCACAAGAGTGTCAAATTGTAGAGGAATTAAGTTAATGTGTCATACATTAAAATTATGGGAGAGAGTAATTGTGCATAGGTTACGATGTGATATAAAAGTTTCTCAAACCAGTTTGGTTTCATGCCAGGTAGATCTACTATGGATGCTATACATTTGTTAAGAGGTTTGATGGAGAAGTATAGAGAAAGTAAGGAGGATCTACATATGATATTTATTGATTTAGAGAAAGCTTATGATAAAGTTTCAAGAGATGTTCTTTGGAGAGTTCTAGAATAAAAAGGAGTTAATATTGGTTATATTCAAGTCATTAAGGATTTGTATACTAGAGCTATTACTTGTGTCTAAACACAAGGAGGATTGACAAAATATTTTCCTATTTCAATTGGATTACATCAAGGATCAGCTTTAAGCCCTTATCTTTTTGGTTTAGTTATGGATGTTCTTACTAGGCATTTACAGGAAGATGTATCTTGGTGTATGCTTTTTGCTAATGACATTGTTCTTGTTGATAAGACTAGAGAGGGAGTCCAAGAGATACTTGAATTATGGAGATCAACATTAGAGTCTAAAGGTTTTCATTTAAGTAGATCTAAAATTGAATATATGGAGTGTAATTTTAGTTGTAGAAGTTTTAGTGGTAGTGTTGTGACATTAGGTGAACAAGTCATTAATAAGAGTAAGTGATTTAGATATTTAGGCTCTATTGTTCAAAATGATGGTGAAATAGATAGAGATGTTATTAGTAGAATTCAAGTTGGATGGTTGAAGTGGAGGAATGCATTTGGTTTGTTGTGTGATAGAAAAGTTCCACTTAAACTTAAGGGAAAATTTTATAAGATCGTGGTAAGACATGCAATGATTTATGGTGCATAATGTTGGCCAATAAAAGAGAAGCATAAGACTAAGTTAAGTGTTACAGAGATGAGGATGCTTAGGTGGATGAGTGGCTTTACTATTAGAGATAAAATGCATAATGAGTATTTTTAGGAAAAAGGAGTAGCTCTAGTGGAAGATAAGATTAGAGAGCCACCTTAGATGGTTTGGCCACATAAAGTGTCGACCGTCCAATGACCCGGTTAGGAGAGTAGATGCATTAGATTTGCCTTATGTTAAAAAGGTAGAGGTGGACCTAAAAAGACTTGGTTAAGATGTATAAAAAATGACCTTGGAATACTTGAATTAAATGAGAATTTGACACATAATAGGACACAATGGAGACGAAGGATTCATGTAGCTTGCCCCATTTAGTGGGATAAAGGCTTGTAGTTGTTATTGTTCATGTGACTAATTAACCCTTAAATAAGTTAACAAATTGATTAAGTCTTAATTAGCTAATTTCCCTAATTAATTAACTAATAAATCCCAAAAAAATTAGAGGAGGCATTGGTCATCCCTTTAAATAATCTTAAAAAGTTTGGGATTAATTAATTAATTAATTAGGGAGTAATTAAGATAATTAAATTTTTAATTAAACTCTAATTAAGCTCTAATTTCTATTCAAATTTAATTAAGGATAATTTTAATAATTTTTTCTCTGAAATACCTTTAAAATAAGTATTTCTTTATATATTTTTAGATTTTTCTATGAATTATTATAATTATTTGAAATTTTAGACATTAATATTGATTATTTAAGCCTAATTAACCTTAATCCCATCGGTGCTATGTGGCGCGCAACGTAGTGCGCTCACACAATGCGCTTTTTATGGGCATCATGAGATTGATTATTAAAGCATGTCTTAGTAAGTGCTGACATGGCTGATAGCGGACCCGCTTTCGATCTCCATCATTCGATCTCAGATCGGACAACGTAGATCGATCCCGTGGTTAATAAAAGATTAAAATGGCTCGATCTAACATATTTAATCATGACCATACATTCCAATCTTACAGAACGGATGATGCATGATCTGTCATCGCACGAGCGATGAAGGATGGAAGCCGTCTGCCATTGCTCATGCGATCCAAGCTCACCCAAGCTCAGGTTCACTCTAAATGGATCCAACACCTTCACGACAATGATCGTAGGGGATCCAACGATCAAGATCACACAACATTCAACTTTCCTTCGTAAAGCTCTAACAATTTTTCAAAGAAGCTCAATTTTAATAGCATACCTCGTCGGAGCTAATGGCTGATGGCTAGCATGCTTGAGGAAGCTTCACCTAGTTGAGGCAAAGCCTTGTTGAGCTATAATTGGATTAGTTCCACACCGTTCGCTCAGAAGGCCAAGATTCATCCATTAGAGGCTCAATCTTGATCGAACTACTACTTTCGTTGGGCTTGGAGCTCAGGGGGATGTTTGTTTAGCTTTAATGAGGTGTGGGAAACGTGTGGGTAAGAGGAATTTGGTTTTGGTTGAGAAACGGGGGAGCTAGAATCAAAGGGAATCTCTCCTATTTTGGGTGCACTCAAAAAGGAAAATTTTGGTGAGGGGAACCTTTGGAAATCTCAGGAGCTCATTGGGAAGTTTTGAAACTCTCTTGGAAGCTCAGATGAGTCGAATGCGTGAGAGTTCTGTGAGAATTGAGAGGGGTATACCCCTTTTCCATTATGATGGATGGATGGGATTAGCTCCCATTTTTTTGCCGGCCAACTGCCGCCAGAGCGCCAGAGTGGTCGCCATCACCTCCACATGGCACGACTTGAGTGGTGGAAGGGCTGAGAGGTGGCTCAAGGCAGATGTGGCTTGATCTTTGTCCATGGGGTTCTCAGCTTTTGAGGGAGGTGAGTTAACTCACCTCCATTTGGTCCATGGCAGACCTAGCCCACATGGGTTGGGCTAGGTGGCTAGGTCAGACCCCATTTTGGGGTGTGTGAGGGTTGCCAAGTGGAAAGAGGGAGTGGAGACTTTGCCAATTTTGGCAAAGATCCCATGTGGGGAGGCAAATCCAAGGGAGATTTGCCTTGGGTTTAGGCTAGTTTTGGGCTAATCCTAAGTGGGTTTGGGTCAGGTTAGGTCAGCTCCCAAAGTGCCATGAGTTGGTTTCAAGGGATTTGGTTCAATTTGGGTCATATGGGTCACTTTGGGTAATGTTGGGGTAGGTTGACTATTTGATCAAATTGGGTCAAATTAAAGCTTGGGTTAGGTCCAAAGGATGATTTAAAGTGTTTTGGTTCAAGTGGTTTCAATCAATTAGGCCTAGGTTTAAGTTTGGCTCATTTGGAATCAAATGGGTGAAATAGGTTAGGTTGATCAATTTGACCAAATTGGCCAAATTGGCTTGGGTTAGGTGTTGGTTCAAGTTCAACTGATCAATTGGATGGGATTGTAAGCTTTGGTTCAATCAAATTTTTATTGCATTGGGGCTTGGTTCAAATGGGTTCTTTAGGTCACTTAGGATAAAGTGAACCTAAATTGGTTAATTGGCTTGGTTTTGATTTGATTAAAGTTTAGTTGAATTTATATATGAGTTTAGGATTGAAATATAAGTTCAACTACAATCAATTTAGGTTTCAATGATGATTGAAGGAATGATTGATTCAAGAGAAAATTCATTGATTTTAGTTTGATTTAGATGGGTTTTAGTTAAGTCTAAGGAATTAGTTTAAAGG
The DNA here is from genome assembly GCA_021442155.1 of Cymbidium sinense. NCBI lineage: Eukaryota > Viridiplantae > Streptophyta > Magnoliopsida > Asparagales > Orchidaceae > Cymbidium > Cymbidium sinense. The sequence goes on along the minus strand of CM038233.1, from coordinate 18,098,176 downwards.
GTTTAAATTGGGTTTTGATTTGATTTTGGATTTAACTATGGCTATTTGAATGTAGATTTCATTTATATTTGGGAAGATAATTGATAGAATGATCGATTTATAAGAAAATCAATTGAATTTGAAGTGATTTGAAGGCAAATTTGACTAAGCTCATGAAGGTAGGTCGAAAGGGCTTAGAAGGGAATTTAATTTAGCGTGATTTAATTTTTATCATTGGAATGTAGATTTAATTTATATTTGTGAAGATGATTGAATATATAATTGATTTATGGAAAATCAATTGATTTTGTGTTGATTTGGGTTAAAATTTGGCTAAGCTCATGGGAGTGATTGATATGGCTTAAGAAGGGTCTTGACTTGACTTGACTTGATTTAGTTTGGTTTGGTTTGATCATTTGAATGTAGATTTAAGTTTTATTTAAGAAGATAATTGATGGTAGTTAATCTATGAGAGGATCAATTGAGTTTGACTCAATTTGAATGGGATTTAGGATAAGCTTATGGAAGTGGATCAAATGGCTTAAGAGGGATTTAGAGCTTGGATTTAATCTTGGGTTTCCATCATTTGGAGTTGAATTTGGATTTGAATTTGATACATTGGTTGGGGGATTGAATTGATCTTTGAGAAAATCAATTGAGTTTTAATTGAATTGGATTTTGCTAGGGCTAAATTCATGGGATTTAATCATAAGGCTTAGGAAGGATTTTGAGTTTGGATTTGAGGTTGAGATTAATTATAAATTTTGGAATTTGAATTTGAATTTGAATTTGGGGTTTGGTTTGAGAAGGATAACATCGATTGAGTTTAGGCTATAGGGTAGGTAAGTCTCCCTAAGGTCCTAAGGTATAGCCTACTCCTATGACTAACCCTTCTCTTTAGGCTTAGGTTAAGTGTTCACCTAATCACTAGAAGTGTCTTAATACTAAGGAGCTCTTAGTGTTTACAAGAGTCTTAGATCTATGATGAGGAGATTGAGAACTCACTCCAAAAGCGAGGTCAACACTCTTAAATAGTAAAGAAATAATTAATTAAATTTGCTAATCACTATTGAACTATAAATGGATAAGGGGAATGGAATTAGGACTTCTTTCCTAATCTTTTACCGAAGTCCAATCCATTTAGGGGAAAATTAATTAAAATGTTATCATTAAAGGTTTAATTAATTAATTAATCAATTGATCAAATCATAATCACATCAGAACCTAACTAATTAAATCTTGGGTAGATCTTTATGTGTTCAATAACATAAAAGGCTTAAGGAAATTATGGTTAATCCACTTGTGTGGGGAAGCCATAATAGTACTTAATTAAGTTCTTTAATCTAATTAATTATTAACTATGAGCAAATTGTATTTGGCCTCCTTATCTCTTAGGATTATTACAAATTTATTTTCCTTGCATATCATGTTGGCTCATAATTATTTAGCTAATTACTTTAAGGTAACATAGGTAAGGGTAATTGATTGACTTAATTAAGAATTCAACTTAATAAATTTATAAAATTTACCTAATTACCTCTTCTTAAACCAAATCAAATCACTAATGTGGGAATGGGGTTTATAATAGAAAATGATGAGCCCTCCTCCTCCTTAAATCAAATCAAAGATTCAAAACTAAATTGATAAAGGAACTTTGGCTTTCTTTAAATGGGTTTATTTAATGTGTTTGTCCTTAGGAATTAGTTTGATTGAATGAATCACATGTCTATATTTGATTATTCCTTTTCCAATCATGCTAAATATTGTATGTCATTTGGTTTCATGCATTCATATCTTTTCAAGAATAATTAAATCAAAATGAAATTTCTTTTATGTAAAGCTTGCTTATGTTTATTTAACTTAATATAAGTGTGGCTATTATCACTATTAAATTCAAATATATCTTTTAAAAGCTTATAAATAAATAATGACATGTATAGTGATGTTAGTTACAAATACATAAGAAGTGTATGTGCTTATAGCTAAAGTATATGATGTTATGTCCTCTTTCCTTTATTCATATGTTGGTTTACATAGGTTTGAATGGTAATGGGTATATAGTCTGGACATCCCAAGAATATGAGACTTTAAGTAGCCCCAAAGAGGTTATTTGATTACCTCACTTCCCTAGTTTAACAACGACACACACACATTTGATTTCATTCTTATGTAGTCTAACATTATAATTTAGATAGAGCTTTAAATCATATACACAAATAAATCAATTAAAGAAAAATAAAATCTTTGCATGATTTTCATCCTCTTAATTATAAATACATGTGTATGTATTCAAGAAAAATAGGTATATAGTCTAGACATCCTGGGAATACGAGGCTTTAAGTAGCCCCAAAGAGGACATTTGATTATCTGACTTCCCTGGTTAATAAAGGCACATACTTATTTATGTCTTTTATACATGCATGTGTATATTTAATTAGAGAATGATAATTCTCTTTTCTATTTACAAATACATGCATTCATAATTATTTAGATGATTGAATTATCTAATCATGTGATTTGGAGCTCTCTTTTTTGTTATGTATGTTAATTTACATATGTTTGAATGCAATGGGTATATAGTCTGGACATCGCAGGAATATGATGCTTTAAGTAGCCCCAAAGAGATCATTTGATTAGCTCACTTCCCTGGTTTAATAATGGCATGTACCTATTTAATTTCACTCTTATGTATTTTTGTATAAGAATTTGGATAGTTCTTTAAACTAACATATACTAAATAATTCAATCAAATGAAAAGATAAATTTGAAATACACATATTCATTCATCATTTAAGTATGATAGAACATGTTGTATGTATAAATACACTTAGGATTAAATCATATACATGTTATATGTGATGGAAAGGAATGGTTTGATATATGTCATGCGATAGTAATTCAATCAGATTAATCTTAAGATGCCTTTCATATTGAATAGAGTTATTCAAAGTGAAGCTAAATTTAGGATGAATTAAAAATCATCTAATAAGCCATTCACTAAAGAAAACCAAATCAAATTAATATACTTTAGACATGGCTTAAGGTAGGGATGAAAGGGGGTATCCCTTCTTCCTTTTCTTTATAATACTTAATTGTTAAGTGTAGATCAAACAAAATAAAACAAAATACAAATTAAAATTTACAAATCAATTAAATAATTTAAAGTAAAACCAACCTTCATGATAATTTGAATATTTTCTTCACTTAGAAAGATATAACTCTAATGCTTAGTAAGACGCACCACACAAGCCTTAACACATACATTAGAATTAAATAATCACTTCTAGTTCTATGTTTAGATGGCGCATGATGTGATGTATAATTTATTTTGTGATGTATTATTTTAGACTGGATGTTAGGGTGTATGCTTCGTAGACTAGATGTTAAGTCGTTCCTAGCCCAACCATATTTTTTATAGGGCATTGTGCTTAAGGGGGTGCTTAGAAATAAATATCAATACTCTCTTTGAAGGTTGCTTAAACCCCTAAACATAATCTAATTTAGGACAAGTGGGCTTGGTTACCCATGTGCAGGGGGCTAAGTCTAAATTATATACATAACTACTTGGGATTGTATGTGTGTTTAGCTAGCCTCTATGTTGTAGGTGTAGCTAAATTTACTTTTCCTATGTAAATATAACTTTTTCAATAGGAATTAGGATTAATGCTACGGGAGATTAGGATGAGTAGTGGCCAGAAGACTTTATCCTCGGGGTGCCCTGTGATTCCTTTGAAGGAAGCACATCCAAATCAAAGAAGGAATGATCAAATCGAGAAAATGGAAGAAAGAAGAATGAAGACCCCCATAATATTTAATAAAATTATAATTATTCGTTTACATTCTCAGTTATATAAGGTTAGAGCATAGCTACCCATCTTTTTTTTTCGGGTTGTACGGTAGCCTGACTGCTCTGGCCTGTTATTCTTTTGCGTTAGCTTATAAAATTGTTTGATGATTTGTTTAGTTTGGGCACTATAAATGGCATGTTCTTTATAGTTTCTTAAGTGCTCGGTGCTTTAATGTGTGGCCTAAATGTGATTATGCTTTTTAGGTAAAATTAATCTTTCTACCCCAATTAATCACTCATAACTAAATTTTTAACAACTCAAAGCTTCACCATAAAGCCTAGGCATTAAACAAGATAATTAAAAGATTTAGCAACTCCTTAGTTGAATGTTATATGTCTCACATCATGCATGCATCTTGAATCACTCTTGCAAAATGAGGGCCTCTATCCTTGCACGCATAGGGACCGCTTGACCCATGAGAGCATCCTCTACTAACTGAGCTTCACCCTCTTTCTCTTTTGATTTATTCAATAATCTATTTTATCATGCATTTAGGCATATAAAATCCTAAAGCCTTTGTCAAATGACATGTCAAAATAATAATAAGAATTTGAGAAGATTTTTGCATTAGACTAGGTCATATGCTCATACCACTCATGTTGTAGTCTCTTAGGGAGTGAGTTTCATACTTTAGTCTCTTTATAATTAAATAACCTCCCTAGCTATCTTGCAATTTATAGGAGCAAACTACATGGTTTTAAAATCATAGGAGGAGTTAGCTAGTAGCCACTTTAGGCAGTTATAAGTCTAGAGGTCGGACAGTTAATCTCTATTATGGAGATGAACCTTTATGTCCACATGTCACTTAGATTTAGGTCATACTTTAGCTCTTACTAAAGCTCTCTAGATTTAGGATCCCAGGTAGCTATTTTCTTTGGTCTACAAGTATAAATCCTCACCTCTTAGGCATTTCCACGAACTTATGTTGATGGATTATAAGCCCTAGAAATCTAATAAAATTCAACTCAAATGAATAAATCTTTTCACTTTCAAATATATTAAGCCCAATTATATGATAGATTGGAATGCTCACTAGGTTTCCTAGTATCATGAGCATTTCCTACTTCCTCCCTTTGGATTCCAAAAATAAGTCTTCTCGATGAACTTTCTCATTTAATTTTCCAAATATAACCAATCATTTGATAGCCTAGCCTTGAAATCTTTGGAGATGATAATATTTTACTTTAATCGAGAGTATTCCTAAGGAATTTCATTCCTTAGAATGTAATTAACAATGGAGGCTTGCCTCTATAGAAAACTTTAGAATCCGATTTAATATAAACCTTGCTTTATTCATCCTTATAAATTAGGAGAAAAATCTCTGATACATTTAAAGACCCATCATGCCATAGGAGTTCTTATTAGGTGATTAAGTCCATTGAAGGGTGATGTCTTTATATTTCAAGATAGTACATTATACCTTAATGTCGTACTCGATCACTTCAATAAGTACCCCCCACAATCTGCGTGGTGTCCCTCCACATCCAAAAATAAAAATCACACTCTCTAGCACCTTGATGCTAATAAGTGAAGGTTCAAGATAAAGAAAAAAGCACTAGGCATTGCTAGAGATAGAGAGTGTAGTGCCTTGGTGCCAAATTTTCAACATCGCAATACTAGGTCCTTAACATAAAAGTATCACAGAGGAATTTAAAGCTGTAAGGCGCCATAATTCAAGCACTGTAGCACCTGAAGACTCAAGAATTAAGCTAGAAAATAGAGAATGTAGCATTATACTCAGCACCATGGCATGAAAAACTGACAAAAATAGTTTGTATAGTTTCATAGGACAGTTAGTGTGGTTTTTGTACTAGATCTGAGCCCTAGGCTCTAAATAAAAATCCCTTTTCTGTAGAAATAAATTTTGGCTATCGTAGAGTGTAGGTGTGAGTGAGTGTGAGAGTACTTGAGAGTGACACTCTAAGTGCAATGTGTGTTTATTCCTCCTACGCATGTTTGTGTTAGTGCTATGTTCCTTTAGTGTGGTTAGAGTGCTTTAATGGAAATCAAGAAGAAGAATTCCCAAAACAAAGGATGCACATCAAGTTGTTGCAGAGCTCCATCGAGAAGCAGAAATGAGGTAGTATATGGTGGATTTAGAATAAGTTACTCAGTTCTCTCATCCCTCTTTCTCTGATTATCCCTAGTTTGATTTATGGATTCTCTTTCTTATACTATGAGCAATTAAGCAATTAGTGCTTTTCATTTACCTATATTTTGAATGTTGTTTTGTATTAGATTATTTTTATGGAATGACATAAGAAAATTATTCATGTTTTATTATTAAATGTGTTTTGATTTTCCTTTTATTTAATTTAATTAACTATCTAGCCAAATATAATATTAAAAATAGTTATGATCTAGAGACGTCAAAAGAGTTCTAGAGGAATAGTAGGAAAAAATAAATCGATGTATTAACTAGGTATCTATGATAAACTTATTTTCAGGATCTGCAATCATTTCAAAGAAAATAAAGAAAACACAACCAATCAAAATTTAATTGGTACTAGGCATAAAACTAATTAAAGAGATTAGTTCAGTTATATTAATCTAGGAATAGACGATATAACATATATGCTCCTAACTAATACTACATACTAGAATTAATTCCATAATATTTAAATCATGATAACATCAAAATTGTATAAATTTAGAGTACCATATTAATTAGACTAGCATTTCATATAAAAATTATAAAAGATTTACTTTTTAATTTAATTTTATATTAAATTTTAGTATTTAACCTAGTTGGATTAAAATTTAAGAAGAGGCTAGTACTTAGCTTAATACAATCAAACACAAATCAATACTTATTGGAATGATACTCTTTTTATCACTTTATTACTTTATACAATATATGGACTTGCTTAAACCATTTTAGAAGGTCAAATTTTTCGAACTGTTGTCGGGGATTGGAGTGAATTAAATTAAGTTAATATTAGTCAATCTAAGTGACTTTAATTCAACTATTTTATTATTATTGATCTGTGTTTAAATATTTTTGTGTTACCATTGTTAGTTTGTGCAGAACATTTATGTGTTAAAACCTTTGTATGCATAGTGATAAAATTATTTACATATTGCCTTTGAACCTAGAAATTTTAAAAAAAAAAACCTTTGCAAGAAACTTAGAAAATAGTACGTGACTCAACTTAAAGAACTAGTAATGATAAATCAACAACTACAAGAAGAAGACAACTCTAGATCTCTTATGGATTATGCCACACCCTTAGTAGGTGGAATACATTAAAGCATAGCCAGACTAACCATTCAAGTCAAAATTTTGAATTAAAACCTTTTATAATTCAAATAGTTTAAAATTCTTAGCTTGGGGATTCGCCTTTAGAAGACCCAAATATGCATATAGAGAATTTCCTAGAAATATGTACCACCTTTAAATATAATGGGGTGAGTGACGAGACTATCAAACTTATGTTGTTCCTATTTTTATTAGAAGATAAAGTAAAAAAATGTGGCTAAATTCATTGCCTCAAGGTTCTATTAGTAATTGGAATGAACTAGCTCATATATTTTTGGCTAAATATTTTCCACCATCTAAAATTGCTAAACTTAGGGATGATATTACCTCTTTTGTGTAAATGGATAAAGAATTAATATAGGCTTGGGAAAGATATAAAGACCTATTAAAGAAATATCCACATCATTCCTTACTGATTAGTTGATTATCCAACCATTTTATATTGACTTAGTATGATCGCCTAGAATAATTATAGATGCCAATGCAAGAGGTAGTCTTATGTCTAAACCATATGAAAAAGCCTATGCATTAATAGAGGAAATGAGTACAAATAATTTTCAGTTTCCATTTGAGTGAGTAAATTTGAAAAAGATAGTGAGTGTGCATAATAATGATGTAATCACAATGTTAACTTCACAAGTAACAACCCTATCTAGAAGTTAGATAATTTAGGATGAATTATAATATGAATCTTAGTAGTCAAGTGGGAGAGAACAATAAAAATTATGGTTTGGAAGATCAAAATAATCAATGATTAGAAAAGATTAATTATGCAATAAATAGAACAAATGATCCCTTTTCAAATTCATTTAACCCAAGATGGAGGAATCTTCTTAATTGTTCATGGACTAATAATCAAAATGAAAATATGGAAAATTGGAGCAATAGGAACTGCAATAATTGAACTCAAAATTCAAAACCTATAATTCCATCTGAATATCCTCCTCAAAACCAACTTAAAGATAAACAAACCTATTTTAGAAGAACTTTTGTTGCAAATGGGGACATAGTTGCAAAGCCAAGCAGCCTCGATTAGAAATTTAGAAATCCAATTAGGGCAATTGTCTAATAATTTTGCAAGTAGACTTAAAGGTACTTTACCTAGTAACATTGAAATAAATCCTAGAGACAAGGGTAAGGAACATTATAATGCTATTAAATTGAGAAGTAAAAAATTATCAAAAATTGGATTATAAAATAAAAATTAAGAAAATGAAAAGAAGGTTTTAGAAAATTGAGATAAGCAGAGAGAGAGAGAGAGAGAGAGAGAGAGAGAGAGGCTTTTAGAAAATTGAGAGAAAGATCATCATCTCCATTTCCCTAAAATTTGCAAAATAAAGTTTAGGCAATCAATTTTCTAAATTTTAAAACAATTTTAAGAAATTATTCCGAAACATACCATTTGTAGAAGCTTTGGAGTAGATGCCTTATTATGCAAAATTTATGAAGGATGTATTATATAAAAGTAGGAAATTAGGATAAAATGAAACAATTATTTTAATTGAAAAATGTAGTGCAATAATTTAGAGGAAACTACCTAGAAAACTTAAGGATCCATGAAGTTTTTCAATACCCTGTTCTATAAGAAATAAATTCTTTGAGAATGCCTTATGTGATCTACGTGAAAGTATAAATTTAATGCCCCTATCAAACTTTAAGAAATTAGGATTGAGAGAAGTACAACTTTCTAGTGTGACTATACAACCAGCTAATAGATTTTTAATCTATCATAAGGGCATCATTGTGGATGTCTTAGTGAAGGAAGGTAAATTCATATTTCCTATTGATTTTATAGTATTAAATATAAAGAAGTTAAGGAGATGCCTCTTGTTTTAAGGAGACCAATCTTAGCTATAGGGAAAACTATGATTGATGTTTAAAGATAAGAATTAATAATAACAGGGCAGGATTAGGAAAATAAGTTTAATGTAATTAATTCTATAAAGTTCCCTGATGATAGAAATGATGAATGTTATAAGATTGAGTTAGATAAAAATAAAATAGAAAAGAAATTAATTTTTTATATAATAAATGTCTATTTAGAACCAAGATGGAAAGTGTAGATATAAGAATATAAAGATATTCAATATGTTAATTTTCTACCCAATCCATTTTAACAAAAAATTAAACCTTTAAAACTATCCATAGGAATGAAGAGTCTTATGCCATCGATATTAAAAGCACCAGAGTTAAAACTGAAACCATTACCTAGTCATTTGAAATTTTTTTTCCTCAGAAAATCATCAACCTTACCAATAATCATTTCAGCTAAACTAGATGAAGATTAAGAGAATAAGTTAATTGAAGTATTGAAAGGGAATATAAGAAATTTTGGATAGGTAAAAGAAAATATTAGGAGAATTAATCCTTCACTATGCATGCATAAAATATTAATAGAATAAAATAATACTATTCATAGATAGCCAAATGAGATTAAATACAATAATGAATGAAGTAGTGAAAAAAAACTTTTAAAGTGGTTAGACACATGAATTATATACCCTATCTCAATAGCATGTAGGTTAGTCTAATCAATTTTGTATCTAAAAAGAGTGGGATGACTATAGGAACTAATAAAAATAAAAAAAATCATTCTCACTAGAGTGGTCACAGGGTGGAGAATTTGTGTCGACTATTGCAAGCTAAATAAGGCCACTAGAAAAAATCATTTTTCACTACTTTTTATTGATCAAATGCTGGATAAGATAATAGATCATTCATATTATTGCTTTTTAAGTGGGTATGTAGGATACAATTAAATTGCTATAGCTCCCGAGGAATAAGAGAAAATAACATTTACTTGTTCTTATGATACATTTGCATTTAGGAGAATTCCCTTAATTGTTTGTAATGCTCCACCTCCTATTCAATATTATATGATGGCAATATTCTCTAATTTAACTGAAAATTGCATAGCAGAATTTATGGATGATTTGTTTTTATTTTTGGTCTTACATTTGAAAACTATCCAGAAAACCTAAAAATTACTTTTATGAGGTGCGAAAAGAAGAACTTTGTACTAAACTGGGAAAAATGTTATTTCATTATTAGAGAAAGAATAATACTAGGTCATAAAAGTTTAGAAACATGAATAAAAGTAGATAGGGCTAAAGTACAGATAATAAGAAAATTTCTACCACCGACTAATGTTAAAGGAGTTAGAAGTTTCTTTAGACATGAAGAGATTTATCAAATATTTTTTAAAACTTTCAAAACCCCTATTCAATCTAGTAGAAAAAAATATGCATTTTGATTTACTAAAATTAAAACTAAGTTTAGCAACAATAATTATTATACCATATTGGAGTCCTCCTTCTAAATTAATGTGTGATGCTAGTGGTTTTGCAATTGGTGAAATCTTAAAATGAAATAAAGACAAAATTTTCATGTGATTTATTATACTCATAAAACTCTTAATAAAAATCAATTAAAATATTCAACAACTGAAAAAGAGCTATTAGCTGTTGTCTTTGCTTTTGATAAATTTAGATATTATTTAGTAGGAACTAAAGTCATCGTAGGATCATGCATCAATTAAATATATTGTTGAAAAGAAAGATGCTAAATTGAGATTGATTAGATGGGTTCTCTTATTATAAGAATTTGATTTAAAAATTAGAGATAGAAAAGGTACAAAAAATCAAGTAGCTGATCATTTGTGTAGATTGGAAGCTGGAGAAGAACTAAGAGTGAGTGGAGAAGTTAATGAAGAATTTTTGAATGAACAACTATTTGTATTTAAACATAGAATCATTCGATGGTATTCAAATATTATAAATTATTTAGTGAGTGAAATATTACCCTGTGGAATGAATTATCATAAAAAGAAAAAAAACTATACATAATGTTAAATTCTATTTTTGGGATGAACCTTTCCTTTATAAAAAACAATGAATTAAATATTAAGGAGATGTATACCTGATGATGAAATTGCAAATATTTTAATACTATGTCATGACTCTAAGTATGGAGGACATTTTGGAGGAAATAAAACTACAACAAAAATCTTAAAAAGTGGATTCTATTGGCCTACCCTATTTAGAGATGTACATGAATATGTTAAAAATTATGACATATGTCAAAGAATAGGGAATATTTCAAAGTGTGAGGAAAGTCCTCTAACATATATTTTAGAGGTAGATATCTTTGATGTGTGGGAATAAAATTCATGGGACCTTTTATCTTTTTTATTTTTATTTTTTATGGGAATAAATATATTTTTCTTGGTATAGATTATGTCTCAAAATGAATAGAAGCTATAGTTACACCTAAAAATGATGTTAATGAGCTAATTACATTTTTAAAGAAAATATTTATACAAGATTTAGGATGCTTAGAATCATTATTACTAATGAAAGTACTCATTTCATTTTTGCAATAGAAATGTGAAATAAATTTTGGCAAAAATATGGAGTGCTATATAGAATAACTACTACTTATCATCCCCAATCTAATAGACATGCAAAAATTTCAAATAGGGAGATAAAAAAGATTTTCGAAAAAATTGCAAGACCTACTTTACAAAATTGGTCATTAAAATTAGATGATGCATTATGAACCTATAGGACAACTTATAAAGCTTCTATTAGAAAGTCTCCTTATAGATTAATATTTAGAAAAGCCTGTCATGTAACACTAGAACTGGAATATAAAGCATATTGGATAATTAAAAAATAAATAAATTTTGATATAAATAAAGTAGCAAAAAAAAGGCTCATAGATTTGAATACGTTAGATGAAATAAGATTAAAAGCTTATAAAAATTCAAAGATTTATAAAGACCAACTGAAAAAATGGCATGATAGAAAGCTCCTTAAGAACAAATTCGAGCTCTAAGAACAAATTCGAGCTCGTACAACTTTTATTATTATTTAATTCAAGGTTGAAATTATTTCCAGGAAAACTGAAATCTAGATGGTTAGGTCTTTTCTTAGTCTGTAATACTTATGTGCATAGTGTTGTTGACATTCAAGACCTAAAAAACTAAAAATATTTTTAAAGTCAAAGATCAATAAGCCTAATTATTAAGGAAAATAGTGTTGTTGACATTCAAGACCTAAAAACTAAAAATATTTTTAAAGTGAAAGATCAACAAGCCTTATTATTGAGAAGATTGGATTCAATTTATAGATTCAATCAAATTTATTAAAATAATGGAAAGTCAAACACAAACTTGATCGGGTTGAGAACGTTAAACTAAACATTTGTTGGGAGGCAACCCAATGTAGAGGTGTGCTAATAAAAGTGTAAAAGTGATCAAATTATTATGTTTAAACAGTGTGATATGTGGTATGAAGTATTAAATTATATATATATATATATATATAGCGCCTAGGCATTGCATTCATACTATCATCAATCATGCTTTTAATTATAAAAATTAAGTCCAACTCTCAAAAATGCAAAAAAATGGTTAACTGATTGACTAGCGTCTGAGCGTTGTGGCTCCAGTCAAAATACTACCCAAGGATGGCAATTGAATAGGCATTAAATAGAAAAGGACAAAAATGTTGACCAATGGCACAATGATTTAGATTAGCATCGTGACACACCTTTAATTTTTTCTAAAAATGTTGCCACTAATTTAAAATAAATTTATGATAGCTAGTTATGAAACAAATGACCATAATTACACTTTTTGACCAGTAGTCGGAAATAGATGACCATTGAATAGCTCCTAGGTGTTGCATATAGAGCATCATGGTGCTATCCTTAGAATAACTAGATAGAGAGGCTATTGTCTTGGCACTGTCGAAGGAGTGCAATGGTGCTAGAATTCTTTATATATAAAATCTCTTGGCTGCAAGTTAATTTTCATTCCAGCCCTTGTCCTATATGCTAAGAAAGTTCCCCTCTAATTAAAAGCCTATTCCTCCTAGAAATCATTCCCATTAAAATCCTTGACAAGAAAAAGAGGTCCTCATGGGTTTTTCAATGGCAAGGCAAATGAGAGGCACCATAACTTTCTGATCCAAAATAATTTAATCCTAGAGAGAGGATTCCACCACCCCAGTGGACCTATAAAAGGGATGTAATAAAGAGAAGCAAGGAGCATTTTTCCTACAAGATTGAAGCAAGCATCATCCTTGTGGTCAGATAATGTTTTACAAATGCCAAGGAGCATAGGGATGACAAAAGTTTACACTAAAAAAAAATGGAAAATTTTTGATAATATTACCATTAATTTTTTTAACAAATTGAGTAATTAAGATTATGATGACTATTTTGCCTACTATAATAATCCTCTTTATTTGGATGATATCCTTAGGTTTCTTACTATTAGAAACTCAAATACTCGATGGAAAAGATGGGAGAAAAAATTCATCAATTTTAATGCCCCTGCAATGATCACTGAGGCTAAGGCTCAACATTATTTTATATATGTCAAGTTGATGGCCTGTGGTAATATTAGTGAGATAATTAAGAATCAAGTCATTTTGAATTATGCAATTTTAAAAGGCTTTACTATTGATGTAGGTATGATTATTCATAAGTCAATTTATAACATGATTAATGGTAGCACTACCGCAAACAATAGTCATCTTTCTTTAATTTATAAACTTTTTATTTTGGCTAACATAGTTGAGGATCCTGATGAGGAGGTATTGTTGGTGAGAGGTCCCCTCTTGAAAGAAAGAATTTTTGGTTTAAAATCTAAATTTGAGCAAGGGGAGAGCTCACACACTCCACCTTCTAAGCTACGATCATCTAGGATGATGAGAAAATAGCTTCGAGATCTAAGAGAGTAGGTGGCTAACTTGCAACACAAGATAGAAGAAAGCAAGAGGTGGTTGTAGGAAATGGGCTATAAATTTGATCATCTAATAGATCAACAGTAGCAACAATTCTTACATATGGCTGAGTACAACTCATTATTAACCCAAATGTTTGAGAATTGCCAATTCAATGTTGACTCTAGCATAGTGACTTTTCATGTAGCACCTCAATATGAACCCTAGGTGAGCCACCAGCCAGAGCCAGAGGAAGAAGAAGAAGAAGAAGAAGAAGAGGACTAGGGGGAGGAGTAGGATGACTTCAATTTTTAAAATTTTAAATTTCTATTTTTTATTTTATTTATAGTTGTTTTTTTCTTTATTTTTATTTTGTTTTATTAGTTTGCAATTATTTTTCTTAGTTTTATGCGAGTTTTGGGTGGGGAGAAATATGTGTTTTTTTTTCTTACTTTGGAAGTATAACAAAAACATACTTTTTTTTGTAGTTTTATGCATTAATTGTTAGGCACTGAACTTTCAGCATCACGATGTTGGTTATGTTATGTTATTTTTGTATAATTTTATTTGTTCAATTTTTTGTACTTGTTTAATATTCCTAAATGCTAAATATTATTGAAAGTAATATAATATCATTTGAAGAAACCTAAAATATCTAAAATACATGTGTTTTCAAAATTAAAAAAACCACTACAAAAATATTGGAGATTTCCGACGGCATTTTCAGTGGCTGTTCTATTAGAAATTACCGACTGATTTACTAATATATCTGCCAGCCAAAAATATTTTTATGGAATTACCGACTGTGGAGGACATCATACTTGAATCACTTAAACTTGACTGAATTTTTGGCCGATTAATTTGTCTTAATGTTTTTTGACAAATTTTTTAATGAAAAATCCAATATAAACCATTACTAATAGGGGCTATGGAACCCGCTACCCTCCACCCAAGCCATTTCCTCCTGATCTCTCTCTCTCTCTCTCTCTCTCTCTCTCAACTAGGAAAGAATTGAAGCCAAGGCTCATTGAATTGCTTCCGAAATGTATCTATTTTTTCCATTTTCATCACAGAATTGAAGGTATGCCTCGATCCCTTTCTTTTATTGCAATTTTTTCATGATTTCATATGTTTGTTTGAGAGAAATAAATATTTAAAAGTTTTGAGAGATTTTTATGATTTTTAGATTAAGTCTTCTCCAAATTTATTTGAATTTACTAAATCTTCTCTTAAAACATCTATTTGTGTGAAATTCTTTAATTGCACCTGTTAGGTTTTTCATTTTTTGTAAAATTTATTTTAGGAATTTAAGCCTAATTATTTTTCAAATTAATTTAATATGTAAAATTATTAATTATATGATTTTTAAATCTTTGATGCATTTATTTAAATTTCACAATATGTCTCAGTTTCAATTTTGTAAAAAAAATTGCATTTGGTGATTATAAAATATTGTAGATAACTAACAAGAAGTTATAAAAACTTTGTATCAAATGACTTAGACACTTAGGACATTACATGAAATTGGCTATATATTATGAAATACTCAAAATTTTCAATTTACCATTATATGGATATCCATAGTGAGTGATCATGGATGCATAATAGATTGCATATGACCAGAAAAGAATTAACTGATGAATTTTTTAGCGGTGTTTGAGCATTTCATACATGTAAAATTTTAATTTCCTTCTTACATTTCTAAAAGAAAGTTTCGATGTCCTTGTTTGAGGCATATGAGTCAAGCTTTCTTAAAGCCATATAAAGTTAGAGTAGACTAGTATAGGAGGGTTTTCCAACCAAATTATTGATTCTGGACTTTACATGGTGAGTATGAGCCACCTATTGATGCTGATAATGGTGCCTCAACTAGTCATGCATACCCTTTAGGTGAAAATGATACTAGCTAAACTTATGATGAAATGATCTATGATGCTATTAGAGTATAACACCCTACAGAGGATGAGCCACCTAATAAAGAAGCTCAAAAGTTCTACAACCTGCTAAAGGTAGCACAACGACCATGTGAGAAAGATGCACGAACCACATTGAGTTATCTATGGCTATAAGAATGCTGAGTATTAAATTTGAATTTAATGTGCCACATGAATGCTTTAACCAATTTGTTGGGCTACTAAAAGAGACAAACTCACATAAAAACTTAGTTTCTGAAAACCTTTATAGAATAAAGAAGCTAAGACTGAGCTTAGAAAAAATTGATTGTTGGGTATAGATGAAGGATGGTAAGTCCTTTTTTATTTTTATTAATTAAGTCTATATAATCATGATTAATTAATTTCATTGGTATGTTTATAGACTAAAGTTATTGGGAAAGAGCCTACTTATACTGAATTACATAGTAGAACTTATCAGCATCAGACTAACTAGTAGTGGGTTGATGTTCAATCTCAAAGAGCATACGTAAGTTAACTTTAATTTCTTGAATTATAATTTAGTTAAAAATCTATTATGGTTAACTCACATTCTAATTACTTGTAGGATGACTACTTAAGGCTGAAGGAAATTGTTAGTTAGGGCTCCACTAGTGCAGAAAGTTCTAATAGGCAGTCAAAGCAATTGAAGTATGATAAATAGAAAGAGGCTGTTGGATTAAAAAAGAAGGGACAAATTTATGACCTAGGATCACAGGGATTAACATATGATGCTGGTCATTCATTCCCTGAAATGAGTAGTCAGTTGATCAAGAAGATTATTTAATAGCCTGTTGTTGCAATGATCGAAGAGATGGAAGTGAGGATGACTGCTCAAATGGAAACCTAGATGGTTATAATGGAGGCCAGAATGGATAAGATGCATAGAGGTAGCCATAAGAAGAAGGAGCTAGTGGTGGAGATGGAGAAGGAGGAAGAGGATCAGGATGATGAGGATTAAGTCTCATTTATACTTTATTTTCTTTTGTATATAATTTGTTCAGATGTTAATATTTTAAACTATTTTATTTAAATGTTTTGAAACTATTATTTTATTTCAATGTTTTTCAAAATACTGCAATGAAATGAAAGAAATGCTTGATATTAGTTGTTTATTAGTCTTATATGGATGTTGTTGGTATGTTCTTATATGTTAAAAAATTATGAAGTTGTTTTGTGATTCTTCTACATGTGCAAAAATCAAAGCATTTGAAAAGCTCTAACTTTTTGTCATTTATGTACAAGTTTCCATTGGACTTCTGATGAGCTCGATATGAGGAGTCAGCAAAAAAACTACTAGAAAATTTATGACAAAATAGTTTCCTGTAGTTTTTCTATGGACATGTTTGTCAGAAAAGCCATTGAAAATGGTATTGTCAAATATTTCTGGGTGTTCACTTTTCTAGCTACATTTATAGACTGCCTTTCCATAGGTTCTTTCTAAAAACTTTCCAGCTAACAATCCATCAAAATTATTTTTCATCGAATTTTATGTCCGTTGAAAATCATTTTCAACTAGGGTTTTACTGCCAGGGTGAAATCCATCAAAAATCTGTTAGAAAAATAACTTACTGACAAATTTTCGTTGATTACCAACTGATTAGTCTGCTGGTAATTTGTGATTTTCCTATAGTAAACTTTAAAAAAATATATATTGGGAAGAGGAATTTACACCAGACACATTGAATCATAAAATTATATTCAATGAATTAACTAAATTATCTTGGAATAAACTAATAATTTTTAATCAATCAAAAAATTCCTTCAGCACACAAAACATATAAGGGATTCTTATTGAACTTAATCATTTAGCTTGAGATAAATAATTCAATTTATTAAATGAATAACATATCCTTGATTAATATCAATTGAATATTAATATATTATGTGGAAAAGTTAATAGTTTATTTAAATTTATCTAATGGGAAGGAATGATAAAAAATATAGAATAAAGTATGGGTACAAAGCCAATAAGGTGAAGTTATTAAAACAAGAAAAGAAAAAGAGAAAAAAATACTTGAGGTTGAGTATCATACAAATCAAAATATTTGAAGTTATTCTATACCATTCGCAATTTGAAAAAATTATTACAAGTAACTTAATATGTTGACTTTAAATGAGAAAAATCAAACTTTGATTATTTACATATAAAATTATGTTCATTTATTAAAAGTAAATTATTTAAGCTCATAAGAATCAATTACATAATCAAGATGCACAAAGAAACTTTGATGTAAGAAAATATTTGTTTAACTAAAAATTTCATAATCAAATGCCTAAAGTGTGAATCTAAACATCAATTCAAAGTTGTTCTAATCTATTTTAATTACCAAAATTTATGTTATCCAAATACTCTAAGGATTTATCAAAAATATTGGATTACTTGAGGACAAGTAATAATTTGAGTTTAGGGGTTATTTGATTAGCATGGTTTCTATGAAAATATTACATATTTTATGCTAATATTTTATTTATTTTCTATAAAATATATGTTATTGGTAGTTCATGTTATGTTGAAATAGGAAAATTTGATATGTCAAAAGAAAAATAAGGGACAACGCCTAGGTGCTACAAAAGCAGTGCCGCGACATTCTAATAGGTCATATTTTGGTAAAAAATAGAGAAGGAAGTGCTTAGGTGTTGGCTCACTAGCACTACACACGAGTAAATGAAGGTTCAAGTTAGAGAAGAAAGTGCCTAGCACTTGTAACCAACACCGTGTCACCCAAAATCAACGACTAGAGACAGAGAGCATAGTGCTAGATTTTCAACATCACAACATCGGGTCCTTATTAGAAAAGCACCATGCATACACTTATAGCACTAAGGCGCCATAATCCAAGCATCACAGTACCCAAGGACTCAAGAATTAAGCTAGAAAATAGGAAATGCAACGTTAAAGCTCCCTGCAGTATCTTCACAACACTAAACTTAGTGCCTAGGTGCTACATTCACAGTGCCACAGTGTGATAAATTGATAGAAGCAATTTGTGCAATTTCATAGGTAATTAGGGTGGTTTTTTCACGAGATCTATGGCCTAGGCTATAAATAGATGTATTTTTTTGTATGAAGGGAATTTTCCTATTGTAGAGTGTAAGTGTGAGTGAGTGTGAGAGTACTTGGAGACGGACACTCCAACTGCAGTGTGTGTTTGTTCCTCCTATATATATGTATGTGTTAGTGCTGTGTTTCTCTAGTGTGGGTAGAGTGTTCTAGTGGAAGTCAAGAAGAAGAAGGTTTATAATGAAAAGTGCACACTTAAGTTGTTGCAGATCTCAACTAGAAAGCAGAAAGAATGTAGTATAGAGCAGATATAGAAGAAATTACTCGGTTCTCTCTTCTCTTTTTCTTTGATTATCCTTGGTTTGTTTTGTGGATTCTCTTTCTTGTATTATGAGTAACAAAGTAATTAGCACTCTAAATTTATATATGTTTCGAACGTTATCTTATATTAAACTATTTTCATGGAATGATATAATAAAATTGTTCATGCTTATTATTAAATGTGTTTTTATTTTTTCATGTGCTTAAATTATTTATAATCTGGCAAATTGTAATGTTATAAATAGTTATGATCTAGACATCAAAGAATTCTAGAGGAATAGTAAAGGAAAATAAATAGATGTACTAAATAGGTATCTATGGTATACTTATTTTCAGGATCCACAATCATTTCAAAGAAAAAAAAAACTCAACTAATCAAAATTTAATTTGTACGAGATAAAAAATTAGTTAAAGGGATAGATTTGGTTATATTGATCTATGCATAGATGATATAACATATATGCTCCTGACTGACACTACATATTAGAATTAATTTACAATAGTTAAATTATGATAACATCAAAACTGCCTAAATTAAAAGTATCATTTTAATTAATAAGTGCAACACCAATTTACATATGAAACTTATAAAAAGATTTACATTTTAAGTTAATTTTATAATTAATTTTAACATTTAACCTAATTAGATAAAAATTTAACTTATAAAAGGATATTAATTAGGTTAATACAATTAAACACAAATCAATTCTCATTAGAATGATATTCTATTCATTTCCTTATTATTTGATATTGCACGTACACTTGTGTATATCATTGTAACCGATCATAATGATTCAAACAAGTACGTTTACTCTAAAATTTGATATTGTCAAGGATTAATTTAGCTAAAAATATGTCTATAGTTAAATGAAAATAATTATTTAAATAATAATAATAAAAAATAAATAAATAAAAGCGTCAAGATCGATAAAAAATTTAATATAAAAAATCATTTACATAACATAAATTTTTAATTCCCCCAAATTAACCTCACCTCCCATTCTCTCTCTCTCTCTCTCTCTCCACATTAAACCTCAAGTCCTATAATTTCTCCCGTCACCACCTCTTGTCTCTCTCACTCACTCATCCACACACCTCTCTAGGGTCTCTCTAAGCACAAGACAACTACTCAACTCATATTTGCCACTTAATTAGCATCTTGCTTGCAAGTGCTTGATCTTTAAGCCTCAGCTCGTTTGGCGGCATCTTTTTTAGAAGTAGTTCGTTCAGAAGAAGTTTGAAAAAACATTGATTATTTGAAAACTATTAATCTTGTCTATAGATGTTTGTATAGAAATGTCTAAAATATCCTTATGAGCATATGACCTGAATAATTTAAAATAGAATGAAGAAAAATATGATAACTAATACTCATATATACTCATAAATCAACTAAATTATAATAACAGATTACACATCACTTAATAAATAATACTACTTAATAAATAACACTAATATTAAAATTATAATTATAATAACTAGTGCGATTAAAATATTAAGCCTAAGATCCTGTTGATCAAATATTTTTAAATTTTTTTCATTTTTACCCTCCTAGCATGATCACTGTTTGATGTGTCACCCTCGTATTCATTAATCCATCTGAAATAGTTGCAATCATCTCATGTTCTATTTATTGGATACTTGAAAAATCTTCTCCAACAATTTCCTAGCCTACGTGAAGTGACTAAATAATATTGCAAACCACACTTACAATCCATAGCTGTGGACTCAGTAAAGATTCTTGAACTCATATTTCTTGATAAAAATTTATATAAGCAATAAAAATATTAATATGAGGATGGGTGACATTGCAAAATATTTTTAAAATGATAATTAAATAACAAAATATTTATTTCTCAAAAAAAAATGATAGAAATTTTATTAATAGAGAAGATACACAATCCTTATAAGGAAAAAAATCTCAAAGCTAATGCTCCTAAGAGCTACACGAAACCTAATGAAGAAATTCCTCTAACTAATACAAGAATATACTACATAAAAAAATTAAAGTGAAAATCAGCAACAATGTAACAGTCCTCATGAGAAATGTACATAACCACTACTAGGATCCACCCTGTAGAAATACCTGCAAGAAGCTCAAAAAAGACATAAGAAAACATAGAAAGATACATTAATGGAAAATAAGAAGGACAACTCAGGCTTAGTCAAAATCCATCCTAAGGAGTAATAGTATATGTGAGCATCCATACTTCAAAAAGAAGAGTTACAATCACATAAAATGCTACCAGCCTTAAAAATGGAAAAAAAAATATCAATGCCATCACAACCATTTCCTTCCCTACCAGAGAGAATAAGTCACCAAGTACTAGGTCCATATACCACATAAATAGGAACAACAATACAACTAACCAGGCCAACCGAGAAGCAACAAGCCAACCATCATCCCAAATTAGCTAAACAAAGAAGCAGCAAGCCAACCAACATGTAATAAAATAAAGAACAATAACACTAAACCAACCACCCAGCCACAATAGATAAATAAATAGGAACATCAGGCCAATCAAGCCATAACTAACAACAAGAGGCCAACCAGGCTACAAGTAGGAGCACAACAAAAGTAACCAAGCCAATGTGGTGTTTATTTTTGATACGTGTATAAGGGACACCACACAGATCTGAGGGTGTACTTATAGAAGTGATCGGGTATGACATTAAGGTATGATATACTATCTTGAAAGATAAAGACATCACCCTTCAATGGACCTAATCACCTAATAAAGACTCCTAGGGCATGATGGGTCTTCGAATATACCAGAGATTTTTTTTCCAACTTTACATAGATGAAGAAAGTAGGGTTTATATTAAACTGGGTTCTAAAGTTCCCTATGGGGGCAATCCCCCATAGTTAATTACATCCTAAGAAAGGTGAGTTTCTTAGGAATACTCTCGATTAAAGTAGGCAATTATTGTCTCCCAAGAATTCAAAGATAGGACTATCAATAAATTGGTTATATTTTGAAAATCAGTCGGGATAGAAAAAAAGGAGAGACTTATTATCGAAACCAAAGAAGATGAGTAGGGAATGCTCATGATATTCAAAATCCTAATTAACATTTCAATCTATCCTATGGTTGGGCTTTATATGTTTGAAATTGAAGAGAATTATATGTTTGAGTTGAATTCTTATTAGATTATTAGGGCTTATAATCCCATAACACAAGAGTGTGGAAATACCTAAGAGGTGAGGATTTATACTTATAGTCTGAAGGAAACAACAATCTCAGATCCTAAATCTAGAGAGCTTTAGGAAGAGCTAAAGTATGACCTAAATCTAAGTGAAAATGGGTATAAGGTTTACCTCCATAAGAGAGAGTAAACCACCCGACTGCTGGACTTATAACTGCCTAGAGTGGTAGCCAGCTAACTCCTCCTATGCTTTAAAATTATGTAGGCAAGTCATATGATTTTGCATGATAGTTTGGTTGTTATTATTTAGAAAGAAATTAAAGTCCTTAAACCCACTCTCCAAGGGACCAGAGCATGAGTGGTATAAGTAAGGACTTAGTCTAATGCAAATCTTTTCAAATTTTCTTTGATTTTGGACTCTTCATTTTGATAAAGGCCATTGGATTTTTATATATCTAAATGCATGATGAAATGAGGTTCTTGGCTAAATCAGAAAGAAAGAGGTATTTTTCACCATAGAGGAGACCCTCAAAGGTCAAGTCTTTCCCTATCATGCAAGGATGAAAACCCTCTCTTTACAAGAGTGAAGCAATATGAATGCATGATATTAAACATACAACATTCAGCTAAGGGATTGCTAAATCTTTAAATTATCTTGATTTAATACCTAGGATTTATATGAGATTATGAATTATTTAAAAAATTTAGTTATGAGTTGTAGTTGGGGCAAAAAAATTAATTTTTTTCTAAGAGTCTAATCAGATCTAGGACACACATTAAATCACTATATAAGTAAGAAATTAAGAAGAGTCATGTTGTCGGTATCACCGTACAACCCAAAAAAAGAAAATGGACAATCAAGCTCTAACCTTATACAACCAGCTATATGAAAGAATAATTATAGTTTATACAAACTAGCAAATACTATTAGGGTCATTTTATCTTGATTCTTTATATCTCCTTTGCTTCTTCATTTGGGTTTATTTTCTTCAAAGGCATCATAGGATCTCCCAAGACAAAGCCTTCTAGCCACTGCTCATCATAATCCCCCATAACACTAATCCTAATTCCTAATGCAAAATTATATTAAAAATAAAAAAGTAAATCTAGCTACACCTGTAAAATAAGTGTTAACTAAACACACCATACAACCCAAGCAGTTATATGAATGATTTGGATTTAGCACCCTGCACATGGGTAACCAAACCCACTTATCCTAATTTAGATTATTCTTAGGGGTCAAGCAACCTGCAAAAGAGAGCATTTATATTTATTTTAAGCACCCCTTAAGCACAATCTCTTATATAAAATATGATTAGGCTAACCACAATTTAACATCTAGTCTACAAAACATACACCCTAACATCTAGTCTAAAATAATACAGCATAAAACTAAACATACATCACTCCATCCAATGCCCTAATATAAAGCTAAAAGTGGTGACTTACTTCTAAAGTGTGTGTATTAAAGCTTGTGTGGTATGCCTTAACTAGGCTTTGTCATGATTTTCTAAGTATGAAATGATTTAAGTTAAGAGGTTGATTTCACTTTAAGTGGTTTAATTGATTTACAAGTTTTACTTAATATTTTCTTTTGTTTCATTTGATTTACACCTAGCAACTAAGTGTTATAAAGAGAAGAAAAGAGAGGATCACTCTCTTTTATCCCTACCTTAAGTCACATCTAAAGAAAATTATTTATTCAATTATCTTTAGTGAATGGCTTATTATATATTTTAAATTATTTTTAAGTTTAGGTTCACTTTAAATAACCTCATTCAATAAGAAAGGCACCTTAAGATTAATTGGAATTAATTACTATCACATGACACATATTCAGTCATTTTTTTTCATCATATGTAACATGCACATGGTTAAACTTTAAGCATACCTATACATGCAATATATTTTAAAACACTTAAATGATAGATGTAAATATATATTTTTAGAGTTTATATATTCCTTTTGATTGAATTATTTTACCATATTAATTTAAAGCTCTATTTAAATTCTTATATAAAAATACATAGGAATGAAATTAAATAGGTATGTGTCATTATCAACTAGGTAAGTGAGGTAATCAAATGACCCCCTTTAGGCTAGCTAGAGCCTTATATTCTCGAGATGTTCAAACCATATACCCATTACATTCAAACATATGTAAATTTGCATACATTAACATAAAAAAGAGAGCTCCAAGTCATATGATTAATTAATTTAATAACTTAATCATTCATGAATGCACGAATTTTTCATAAAAGATAATGGGTTCTAATTCCATAATTAAATACACACGCACATGTATAAGAGACATAAGCTAGTACATGCCATTGTTAACTAGGGAAGTGAAGTAATCAAATGACCTCCTTGGGGCTACTTAAAGTCTCGTATTCCCAGGATGTCTAGACTAAATATTTTCTTTTCTCAAATACATATGGATGTATACATAAATAAAGGAAAGAAAACCATGCAAAAGTTATATTTTTATTTGATTAAAACATTTATGTATATGGAATAAAGCCTTGTCCAAACTCTAATATTGAAATACATAAGAATGAAATCAAATGGAGTACATGTTGTTGTTAAATCAAGGAAGTGAGGTAATCAAATGACCTCCTTGGGGCTAACTAAAGCCACATATTCCCGGGATGTCCATGTTATATACCCATTAACATTCTTACTTATGTAAATCAATACATGAATGAAAGAAAAGAAACTTCACTTCATACACTTAAGCAATAATCACATACATCTTCTATGTATTTATAACTAGCATTCATAACATATAATCATTCATTTATAAGTTTTTAAAAATAGATTTTGATTTAATAGTGATAGTACCCACACATATATTAATTTAAATCAATGCATGTTTGACATAAAGGAAACTATTTGATTTAATTAATTTTGGAAATGTATGAATGCATGATCACAAGTGGCATACAATATTTAATATTATTTGAAAGAAATAAAGGGACAGAAGCACATGATTTCATTCAATCTAACTAATTCCTAAGGACAATCATACTAAATAACCTCATTTAAAATAAACCAAAATTTCTTGATGTATTTTTAATTTCATATTTGATTTGATTTAAGAAATGTGAGAAATGGTTTGCTAATCCTAATCTCATTCCCCATATGTGAGTTAAATTAATTTAATGAAAATAAATTAGGTTGATTTTATGGATTAGTTAGGTTAAGGTGTGAATTAAATTGAATAATTAAACCCTCACCTATGTTACCTTAAGATAATTAATTGAATGATTATGAGCTAATGTAATATGCAAATGAATTGAAAAGTAAATAACAATGCTCCTATGAAATGATATGGTTCTAATATAATTAGCTCACAATCATTAATTAATTAAACTTGAGATACTTAATTACTTTTTATGATTTTCTCACACATGTGATCCAACCATAATTTCATCAACTCTCTTTAGGTTATTAAACACCTAAAGCTCTACCCATGAATAAACTAAGGGAAATTAGAGGCAATTACCCTTTTAATTAAGTTAAGCAAGCCATTAATTCATTTCTCTTTCTTAATTGCCAAATTATTTAATCATCCTTTGACATGAAATGGGCTTCAGGGGAAAAGGTTGGGAAAGAGGTTCCAACCTAATTCCATAAACCCTCTTATTCAATTAAACATGATTTGAATTGATTTGAATCTAAAATTAACCAATTAAGCCACTAATTATTTAATCAATCTTTTAATTAGCACTTTTGTTGAAAAAGAGAAGGAAACTTAGAGAAATGATAAGGAAGGAGGCTCCAATCCAATTCCCTAAATGTCCCCACTATTCAAAAGTGGTTAAGGGGTCCAATGTGTTAATTAATTACTATTCAAATGCTTAATTATCACTTAATTACATTAAAAGAATAATTAAGGCTTAAATAATTAATTCTTCTAATTAATCAACCAATAAATTCCAAGAAAAATAGAGAAGGTAGAGGTCATCCCCTAAACATTCTCAAAAAGTTTAAAATTGATTGGTTAATTAATTAGAAAGTAATTAAGCTAATTTAAAATTTAATTAAACTCTAATTAAGCTAATATTATTATTCAAAATCAATTAAGAATAATTTTAATGGATTCCTCTTTGAAATACCTTTAAAATGGGCCATTATTTATATTTTTTGATTTTTTTTAGTAATTAGTTACAAATTATTGAAGTTTCAGCCTAAAATATAATAAATAACCTTAATTAAGCTTAATCCTATTGGCACCACGTGGCGCGCTAATGCTGTGTGCTTTCCACGTGATGCTATGGGATTGGCTATTTAAGTTATCACATTCGCGTGTTGAGTCAGCCGGCGGCGGATGTGGTATTGATCTCCACCGTTCGATCTTAGATCAGATGGCACAAATCAAACCCGTGGTATAAGGGGAGGAAAATATGGGAGATCTAATGTGATTTGATCAAAGTTGATCATTCTAATCACATGAAACGGATGGCCCGTGAACCATCTTCCCATGAGCGATGAACGTAGCATCTATCTGTCATTAATCGTTTGATCTGAGCTTACCCGAGCTCGGATGAACTTTAAAATCAACCCACACCATTAGGGATGGAATTCGAACACATCCAACGATCAAGACCAACTCACATGCAAATTTCCTTTAAAAAGCTCCAATAAAATTTCTTATTTCTACTATTCTATGAAATTACCTCGTCGAGCCTCAAGAGCTGCGGTGGGATCAACAGAGGTAGCTTCGTCTAATAGAAATGAGGCCCTGTTGAGTCACACGCAAGCCAATTTTTCTTGGTTCACTGGGTGGATCAAGTTCATCATTGTGGA
The DNA here is from genome assembly GCA_021442155.1 of Cymbidium sinense. Lineage (NCBI taxonomy): Eukaryota > Viridiplantae > Streptophyta > Magnoliopsida > Asparagales > Orchidaceae > Cymbidium > Cymbidium sinense. Next base: position 18,071,147 of record CM038233.1, on the reverse strand, counting down.
GCCCAGTGGTGATCAAAGTCCCTCCTTTGGTGGCTTGGAAGCTTGGAAAAATACTTGGATGGCTTCGACGATGTGCGTGGAAATTATGTGCAAGAGTAATTTGGTTTTGGTGGAGGAATGAGCGAGCTTGGATCAGGATTAGCCTCCCCTATTTCAATTTCATACAGGAAGAGGAAACGTTGCAAGGGGATAACTTAGGATGGCTCTGGGAATCGCAGGGAGACTCAAAATCATGTTAGGAAGTTCTTATGAAGTGAAGTGATGTGTTTTATGTTCGAATTGAGGGGGTATACCCCTCGGTTTACTAAGGTACACGGACGAATTGGCTTTCCATTTTTAGGCTGACCAGTCACCATCAAAGCACTGGAGGGGTCTCAATCGAGTCCACGTGTCTCATATGGATTGAGAGAAGCCATGGTAGGAGGCTCTAAGCTGGATTTGGGCAGATTGGGTTTTCTTGATCCTTTGGGTGTTCGGCTTGTAAGGGAGGTGAGTTGGCTCACCTCCCTTTGGTCCATGGCAAGCCCTACTCCCTCTAGGGTGGGGTAGGAGACTTAAGGATCCCTCATTTGGGTGAGTGAGGGCTGCCAAGGTGAAAGGAGGGTGGACTTTATCATTTTTGGCAAAATCCCACATGGGGGACAAGATCCATGGAGGATTTGCATTGGTCTTGGCTCCAAATGTGTTTGGGCTAATTTTAGGTTGACCCATGATTAGTTTGGGTTGGGTTTGGTCAGCATCCAATGGGTCATGGGTTAGTTTTATGGGTTTTGGCTTCTTTTGGTCAAATGGGTTCATATTGGGTCATGTTGGGCTAGGTTGACCAATTGGTCAAATTGGGTCAAACCAAAGCTTGAGTTAGGTTCAAATAATGATTTGAAGAGTTTTAGTTCAAGTGGTTTCAATCAATTTGGCCTAGGTTTGGTTTTGGCTCATTTGGATTCATATATGTCAAATGGGCTAAGTTGATCAATTTGAAAAAATTGACCAAATTGGGTTGGGTTAGGTGTTGGTTCAAGTTCAATTAGTCAATTGAAAATTATTGTAGGTTTTGGTTTGAATCAATTTAAATTTAATTTATATTTTAGCCAATTTAACCCTTTAGGTCAATTTGGGCTAGCTTGTGTCAAGTTGACCAATTGGTCAAATTGGGCTCAATTATGGATTTGGTTATGTTCAAGAATCAATTTAGAATGAACTTGAGATATTGGTTGCAATCAATTTGGGTTAGACATGATTTGACATATTTTGGCCTTTTAGACCAATTTGGGTCAACTTGGGTCAAATGACCAATTGGACTTAGTTTGGCTAAATTGATAGTTTAGTCATGTTCAATATTTGATTATGGGTTGGTGTGAATCTATGGTTTCAATCAATTTGGTGTATGATAGATTTTGGCTAGTTTAGGTTTCATTTAGGCTAAAGGGTTGACTTGGTCAAAGGACTAAGTTGACTTGATTTGAATTCAAGGTGATTGTTGACCATGATATGAGGCTTGAATGGGCTTGGCTCAATGTATTTTGGGTTGGATTAGAACTTGTCTCAAAAAGATCCTTTTGGCCACTTTGGATCAAGTGGACCTAAATGGGTCAACTGATTTGGTTTTGGATTGATTCAAGTTTAGTTGAACTTATATATGAGACTAGGTTTGAAATATAAATCCAACTGCATTCAATTTGGAGTCCAATGGATTTTGGCTCATTTGAAGTTTTCAAGTCAAAAGGGCTAACTTGAGTTTGACTTTGGTTGACTTGAGTTTGGTTTGATAATTATAGGTTTCATTTATATTTGGATAGATGGTTGAAGGAATGATTGATTCAAGAGAAAATCCATTGATTTTGGCTTGGTTTAGGTGGATTTTGGTTAAGTCCAAGAAAATGGCTTAAAAGGCTTGAATTGGGTTTTGGTTTGATTTTGGATTTAGTTTTGGCTATTTGGATTTATATTTCATTTATATTTGGGAATATAAATGAAGACCTAAATGATTCATGAAAAAATCACTTGAGTTTGGAGTGATTTGGAAGCAAGTTTGACCAAGCTTAATGATGTAGGTCAAAAGGGCAAAGAATAAAATCAATTTAGTTTGATTTATTTTTGGTCATTGAAAGATGGGTTTTATTTATATTTATAAATATAAATGAAGGAGTAATTAATTTATAAAGAAATCAATTGATTTTGGGTTGATTTGGGTGAAGATTTGGTTAAGTTTATAGAGGTAGGTCCATATGGCTTATGGAGGGTCTTGGTTTGGTTTGATTTAGTTTGATTTGGTTTTGATAATTTGAGTATAAATTTAATTTATATTTGTAAATATAAATAAAGGAATAATTGATTTATAAAGAAATCAATCAAGTTTGGGATAATGTAGGTGGAGATTTGTCTAAGTTTATGAGAATGGGTTATATGGCTTAGGAAGGAATTTTGGAACTTCAATTTGATTTTGGGATTGAATCATTTGAAGTTGGATTTGAATTTGGATTTGATAAATGATTCAGAGATTGAATTGATATTTGAGAAAATCAATTAAAATGGGATTGAGTTGAACTTGTTTAAGGCTAAGTCCATAAGATAAAATCAAAGGGCTTATAAAGGGTTTTGAATTAAATCATAAGATTTTATGGAAAATTTTGAGGTTGAATTTGATCATGAGATTGATTATGACTCTTAGAAATTTGGTTTGGATTTGGTATGAATTTGAGATTTGGTTTGAAAACAAAAGCTTGGGTTGGGTTTATGCTATAGGGTAGGCAAGTATTCCTAAGTCCATAAGGCATAATCTATTCCTATGTCTCTAGGGTTAGGTTAAGTGTTCACCTAATCACTAGAAGTGTCTTATGACTAAGGAGCTCTTAGTGCCTATAAGAGTCCTGGATCTATGATGAGGAAGTTGAGAACTCCCTCCAAAAGTGAGGACAACATCCAACTAGGCTACAAACAGCACAACTAACCAGGCCAACCAAGAAGTAGCAAGCCAACCAATCTCCCAAATCATCTGAACAAAGAAGCAGCAAGCCAACCACCCATGTAATAAAATAAAAGAACAACAACACTAGACCAACCACCCAGCCACAATAGACAAACAAACAGGAACAGCAGGCCATTCAGGCCACAACCAATAACAAGAGGCCAACAAGGCTATAAGTAGGAACACAGCACAAGTACCCACCAGCTAATACAATAGCAAACTGAGAAAGAAGCCAACCAATATCCCAAATTAGCTAAATAAAGAAGCAGCAAGCCAACCACCCAAGTAATAAAATAAAAGACCAATAGCACTAGACTAGCCACGATAGATAAACAAAGCAGAATGCCATTGGTGACAATTAGCAGAGGGACCATGCTACAAGTAGCAACACAACACAAGTAACTAGGCCAACCAAGATATAAAAAGCATAACTAACCAGGTCAACTGAGAAGAAACAATGCTAACCAATCTCTTAAATCATTTGAACAAAGAAGCAGCAAGCCAACCACCCATGCAATAAAATAAAAGAACAACAACACTAGACTAGCCAAACAACCACAATAGACAAACAAACAAAAATAGAAGGCCATTCAGGCCACAACCACCAACAAGAGGCCAGCAAGGCTACAAGTAGGAACATAGCATAAGTAACAAGGCCAACCAAGCTATAAACAACATAACTAACCAGGACAACCGAGAAGAAACAAGCTAACCAATTTCCCAAATCAGATAAATAAAGAAGCAGCAAGCCAACCACTATGGTGTTTAATTTTGATTCTACGTGTATAGGTGAACACTTAATCTAACCTTAGAGACTTAGAAGAGTTAGCCATGGAGATAGGTTGAGCTTTGGGTATTTAGGAAGACTTTTATACCTTATAGCCCAAACCAAATCCTTGCTTCCTTCTTTGAAATCAAATCTCAAATTAAAATCCAAATTCCAAAATCAAATCTAACTATCAAATGATTGAAACCCATGATTAAATTCAAACTCCAAATCTCTTCCTAAGCCATTTGATTTTATCTTATGGGCTTAGCCTTAACCAAATTCAAATCAACCCCAATATAATTAATTTTCTCAATTATCAAATTTAATCTCTAATCAACTTCCAAATCATAAATCAAATTTGAATGATTGAAACCCAAATCAAATCAAATTCTTGATTTTAGCCCTTTTAGCCAAATCTTGAACTTGGCTAAATGATATCCAGATCAACTCAAAACCTATGGATTTCTTCATGATTCAATCACTTCATCAATCATTGTTTCAAATATAAACATAAAATATAATTATCAAATCAAATCTAAGTCAACTCAAGTAAAACCCAACCTAGCCCATTTGAGTTGAAATACTTAAATGAGCCAAAACTCATTTGAACCTAAACCAATTGCAATTGATTTTATATGTCAATCTGAAATTCATATATATACTCAATTAAATCAAACCCAATATAAAATCAAGCCAACTAAACCCAATTGTCTCACTTGACCCAAAGTGGTCAATTGGACTTACATGAACCAAAATCTAATTCAATTCAAATCAAAGTGAATTAAGCTAATTCAAAGTTCATGTCATGATTGTTGATCATTCTAGGTTAATCAATTCTCATGAATTGAGTCAAAACAAGTCAACCTAGCCATTGACCAAGTCAATCCTTTAATCCATATGGACCCAAAATAGCCAAATTGTAACCTAAACCAAATTAATTGCAACCAATTGCTTAAGTTCACTCTAATTTGATTATTGAACTTGACCAAAGCCTCAATTAAGCCCAATTTGACCTTAAGTGTCAAATCAACTTAAAATCCAATCAAATCCAAACTAAACTTAACCAAAGCCTATAATATATTTCAAATGATAAAAAAACCCAAACTAAGCCATGATTCAAGCCAATTTGGTTAATTAGGTTAAATTGGTCAACTTAGGCCAAATTGACCTAAATGATCAAATTGGCCAAAATCTATATTAAACCAAATTGATTGAAACAATTGAACCAATATACTCCAAATGATCATTCAAACTTTACCCAACCATTGGTTTAACCCAATTTGACCAATTGGTCAACCTAACTCATTTTGACCCAATTTGGCCCAAATAGGTCAAATTGACCCAAAATAAACCAAATGAACTCCAAATGACATGAAATTTGGTCCAACTTACTTTTTACTCATTTCAAATCTACTTAAATCAATATCAATGCTAAATGACTATTTTACCCTTGGGTCAAGGGCATCCCATGAGAAAAGATACTGCCCAAGTGATCATTTCTCTTCCTTGGCCACTTGACACTCATCCATTTGTCCACATAGCCACCAAGGACATTGGTTTTCTAATCCAAGGAGTGGTTGGGGCAACCATAACTTATGGGGAGGCGAAATTACCTCACCTCTCCCATTGGAATACTTGGCATGAAGGACTCCCACATCCCCTTTGCTAGGACACCCATTTGTCCTTCATGGTAGCCACTTTCCATGCCTTAGCCAACCAAAATAAGCCACTTATGATGATTCCCTTCCATTCCCAACCGCCTCAAGCCAAATGATAATACTTTGGAGCTAAAAGTTCAAAGAAAAGGTGAATTTTTGGCCACATTCAAACCAAGAGAGCTAGAACAGCAAAACTCATTCTATTCCTCGCATTCTCATCCCTTAGAGCTCCCAAACCAACCATCAATCATTCCCACTTGAGTTTGGGGGTGAAAACACCAAAAATAAGTCAATTTTTATGAGAAAGAGGTAGCGATTGAAGAACACATCATCTGGAGTGAAAGCAAAGATCTATGCTCATTCAAGGCTTCTTCCCCCACTCAAAAGTATGCTCGAATCATCACCGCCACCAAAAAGCATCCCCGGTGAGGGAATCTTTAAAATTCCATAGCCAACCTTAGGATTTCTTATATTTTTTGTGATATTTTTGTGTGATTTTAGGATTTTCTCTTAGAAATCCCCTGCATTCGTTGCTTTATACAATCTAATATGAAATAGAAGTTTTTCGGTGTGAATCGCTATGAAAATGAGCCCATTCATGTGAAAATTCATTGAGATTTCACATTTTTCTTCATTTCTCGTCAGTTTCATCGGTTGGCGCACAACAGCCGTTTGATCCCACATTTTGGGGATCGGATGGCTCAGATCACATTGGATCCACATACTTTTGACCCCTAGATCACACAATCAGCCTTCAAATCTCGTGTATCAGATCTGGACCATCCGATGCAATGGAATGATCCGGATCCCGGGCGCTCTCCCCAATATCATGTTTTCCTACTGCCGCATCATCACCACATGGCATTAAGTGGCATTTTCGCACGGCGTGGTGCTTCGGATTAAGTGGGAAAATCGAGATTTTCTAATTTTAAAAATTACTTAAATCACATAAAACTCTAACAATTCCTAGAAAATAAAATACTTAATGAAAAATTACAAACAATAGCTCATTGGATTCTTTTTTCTGAGATGAGTCCAAAAAATCCAAAATCCCCAATTCTTGCTAAATATTTTGAGCTTAATTTGAGTTTTAGTAAAAAATTAAATTTTATTAATTAAATTAGAAATACATATCAGATTAAGCTAAAATTTTTAGAGATTAAAACTGAAGTTAGAATAAACCTACCATAAAAATTTCATGTCAAAAGGATCTTTGGATTAGAAGATATTGAATTTTTAAATTTAATTGATTTATTTTAATAAAATAAATTAATAGACTTCAAGAAAATCACCTAAATCAACTAAAACTTCTTAAATTCATAACTAATTATAGAAAAATTCAAAAAAAATACAAATTAAGATTCACTTTAAAGACATTTCAGAGCAAAATCTAGAAAAATTATTATTAATTGATTTTAAACATTGAATTTGGCTTAATTAAGATTTAATTAGAAATATAATTAGCGTAATTACTCTTTAATTAACCATCCAATTAATCTCAAACTTTTTGTGTATATTAATGGGGATGACTTCTGCTTCCCCTATTTTTTTTTTGTAATTTTATTGGTTGCTTAATTAGGTAAATTAATGGATTAAGCCTTAATCATATTCTTAATGTAATTAATGATAATTAAGCAAATGAATAATAAATTTGTCAATCAATCAAGCATGTTAACCTCTATTAATGATGATGGAGTTCAGGGAAATGGATTGGGACTCCCTCTTTCAATCTTTTCTTTAAGCCTTTTCTAATCCCTCTTAAATAATTAATTAATTAACACCTCTTAATTAATTAATTATAAAAATTAATCAAAAGCCAAATCATATCTGAACCTTTGTCAATTAATTGAAAGGATTTAGGTATTGAAACTCAGGCTCTCTTCTTTATCTCTTTCTCTAAGCCCATCTCACTTTAGTTGGTTAAGGCTAATTCAAATTTAATTAATTAATTAATGAACTTAATTGATCTATTAAATCAATTTCTCTAATCTAATCTTGGGCAGCTCTTTAGGTGTTCAATTACCCAAAAGGGGAGATAATGAAATTATGGTTGGTTCACATGTGTGAGAAAACCATAAAAGTAGTTAAGTAAGATCCCTTAAGCTTAATTAACTATTAATCATAAAAGTAGTAAAGTAAGATCCCTTTCATTTCTTAGGAACATTACAAATTTACTTTCCATGTGGTTGCATATCATGTTGGTTCATTTTTAAATTAGTTAATTAACTTAAGGTGATGTAGGTAAGGGTTAATTAATCCATAAATTTATACCCAAATCTAATTAAATAATAAAATTGACTTAATTAGTTCTTCCATAAACCAAAATTAACTCACACATGGGGAATGTGGATTAGGACCACCAAACTTCTCTCACTTCCTTTAACTCAAATCAAACTGAAAATTAAATGATATTAAAGAAACTTTGATTTATTCTAAGTGGCTTTATTTAGTATGATTTTCCTTAGGACTTAATTAGATTTGAATGAAATCACATGCTTGTGTTGTTTTACGTCTTTCGGCTCATGTTAAATGTTGCTTGTCATATGTAATCATACATTCATTTCTTTTAAAATTAATTAAATTAAATGTTTTCTTTTATGTCAAATTCCATGTTGATTTAAATTAAATAGGTGTGGCTATTATCACTACTAAATCAAATGCTATTTTTGAAAACTTATAAATCAATTACTATAAATGAAGTGATGTCAATGCCTATAAGCTTGCATGTGTTGATAATATAAGACATGTAACATGAAGTCCTCTTTCCTTATCTTATATTGATTTATATAGGATTTGCAAATGCATCGTTCATTTGAAAAGAACATAACATCTGCTTAAATTTATTCCTATACATCTCCATGTCAAGACTTAGGAAGGATTTCAAATTACATATATAAATCATATTAACCAAATTAAACATAATTTCTTGCATGATTTCTTATTCTTAGGGTTCTTTTTGTACATTCATGTGTATTTGAGAAAAGTGGTATATTAGTCTGGACATCCCAGGGTTGCGAAGCTTTACGTAGCCCTAGTAGGTGTTGTACCTTACGCCCCTAGTGTAGAAAATAATGGCGGCATGCTCACTTAAAACTCTTATACATGTGTATGTGTGATGTGGCCAATATGTAAGGATCATAAATCACATAACCAAATTAAACATGATTCATTGCATGATTTCTTACTCTTGTGGTTCTTTTTGTACATTCATATGCATTTGAGAAAAGTGGTATATTATTCTGGAGATCCTGGGGCTGCGAGGCTTAAGTAGCCCTAAGTAGTTCTTCTACCTTACGACCCTAGTGTAGAAAATAATGGTGTCATACTCACTTAAAACTCTTATACATGTGTATGTGTGATGTGGTCAATGAATAAGAATCACAAATTAAGTAAATAAAATACAACTTTTTGCATGGATTTTCATATCCCTATAGTTGTTCATACATCTACATGTATCTAAGAAAGTGGTATATTACTCTGGATATCCCAGGGCTACGATGCTTTAAGTAGCCCTAAGTAGGTTTTATATCTTACACTCCTGCTGTAGAAAATAATGGCGTTGTGCTCACATATGGGGAATGGGGAATGGGAATGTGTATTTTATTAATAGATGAAAAATCCCTCTTTTCTATTAAAAAGGCATGCATTCTCAATTAAATTAAATGTAATATTTCAATTTACAACATGCTTCTTTACATTCATCATTGAAGTGTACTAAGATTTATTGTATGTATAGGTATGCTTAGGATTTATTCATATGCATGATATACATAATGGAAAGAATAAATGAACATGTGTTATGTGATAGTAATTCATTCTAATTAATCCTAGGATGTCTTTCTTATTGAATAGAGTCATTTAGATTGAACCTAATTCAAGGATTAATTAAAACATATAATAAGTTATTCACTAAAGAAAATTAATTAATTAATTTGTTTTAGAAGTGATTTAAGGTAGGGATGAAAGAGAGATTTCTTTTCTTTTCTCTCTTTATAACACTTAGTTGTTAAGTGTAAGCCAAATGGAATGAAAGAAAATACTAATTAAAACTTGCAAATTAAATAAAAAACTTAAAGTAAAACCACCCTTTGTAAATTAAATTTCTCACACTAAGAAAATTACAACTCTAAAGCCTAGTTAGGACATGTCACACAAGCTTTAATTCACACACTTTAGACTAAGTCACCATTTTTAGCTTTATGTTAGGGCGGTGCATGGTTTGATGCATGCTTATTTTGTGATGTATTATTTTAGACTGGATGTTAGGGTGTATGTGCATAGTCTGGATGTTTGGCTGATATTAGCCTAATCATATTTTCTATTGGGGGTTGTGCTTAAGGGGCCATCATAATAAAAATATAAATACTTTTGCTATGCAGGTTGCTTAGCCCCTAAGCATAACCCAAGTTAGGATAGGTGGGCTTGGTTACCCATGTGTGGCATGCCAAGCCTGAACTTTTCACATAACTGCTTGGGTTGTATGGTGTGTTTAGCTAATATTTATTTTTCAGGTGTAGAAAGATTTACTTCTTTTAATGGAATTTTGTATTAGGATTAGGATGAGTGCTATGGGGGATTAGGATAAGCATTGGTTATAAGACTAAGTCTTATGTACCATGTGATGCCTTTGGAGAAACCATATTCAAATCAAGCCAAAAGAAAGAAAGAAATGAAACAAATCAAAATGAAGAAATGAAAGTAAAGAAATGAAGAAATGAAGAGTGAAGAATGAAGACCCCATAACATTCATCATTTATAATTATTCTTTTGTAATCCTGGTTGTATAAGGGTAGGGTTCGGCTACCCATATTTCTTTTCAGGTTGTGCGATGGTACCCTGCATCGGCCTTTTATTCTTTTATGATATCTTTATAAAATTATTTGATGATTTGTTTAGCTTGTGCATTAGAAAAAGCATACCTTTTTATAGTTTGTTTATGATTGGTGATTGTTGTGTGTCCTGGATGTGATTAGGCTCTTAGGATAAAAATAAATTTTTATCCCCTAACTAACTCATAACTAAACTTTTAAAACAACTTATAACTTCACCTAAAGCTTAGATTTTAAATCAAGATAATAAAATATTTAGCAACCCCTTAGCTGGATGTTGTATGTTTAACAACACACATATCATCTTATTTCACCTGTGATTAGTGAGGGTTTCCATCTATGCCAGATAGATTGGGCTTAATATTTTAGAACCTATAATGGAAGAACATCTCTTTCTCTTTAGATTTGACCCATAATTAATTTCTCATGCATTTAGGATACAAAATCCCATAGCCCGTGTCAAAGTAAGTTGTCCAAAATCAAATAAAACTTGATAAAAAAATTTGCATTAGACTTAAGTCAATATTCATACCTCTCATGCTCTAGTCTCTTAGGGAGTGGGTTTAAAGACTTAGTTTCTTTTCTAAATAATAACAACCTAGCCATCTTGCAAAAGCATAAGACTTGCCTACATGGTTTTGAATCGTAGGAGGAATTAGCTGGCTGCCACTCTAAATGATAATAAGTCTATCAGTCGGGTGGTCTACTCTCTCTTGTGGTGGTAAACCATATACCCATTTTTGCCTTAGATTAGGTCTTATTTTGGCCCTCGCCAAAGCTCCCTAGATTTAAGATCCGAGGTTGTTGTTTCCCTTACAAGCATAAATCCTCACTTCTTAGAAATTTTCATAATTTGTATTATGAAATTGTAAGCCCTAGATTTCTAATAAAATTTTAACTCAAATAAATAAATATTCTCAATTTCAAATATATATAAGTCCCAACCATAGGATAGATTGGAGTGCTCACTAGGTTTCCTAGTATCATGAGCACTCTTTACTCATCTCCTTTAGCATCGATAATAGCTCTGTCCTTTTGATCCATCCCACTTGATTTTTTAAAATACAACCAATCCTTTGATAGCCCGATCTCTGAATTCTTTGGAGACAACAATCGCCTACTTTAATCGAGAGTATTCTTAAAAGATTTACTTTCTTTAAGATGTAATTAACTATGGAGGCTTACCTCCATAAGATACTTAACAAACCCGATTTAAATAAACCCTACTTTACTTTTCCATGTAAAATAGGGGAAAATTCTCTGGTATATTTGAAGACCCGTCATGCCTTAAGGGTCCTTATTAGGTGATTAGGTCTATTGTAGGATAGTGAATTCTATCTCTTGAGATAGTACACTATTCCTTAATATTATACCTGATCACCTCAATAAGCACAACCTCAGATCTACATGCTGTCCTCTGACATATACACACACATGAACGAATGAACCAAAAATAAACACCACAGGTTCCCTATAGGGGTAAGCCCCCATAGTTAATTACATCCTAAGGAAGGTGAGTTCATTAGGAATACTCTCGATTAAAGTAGGCAATTATTATCTCCAAAGAATTCTAAGATAGGATTACCAATAAATTGGTTATGTTTGGAAGATCAAATGAGATAGATCAAAAGTAGAAACTTATTATCAAAGCCAAAAGGAGATGAGTAGGAGATGCTCATGATACAAGAAAGCCTAGTGAGCATCCCAAACTAACATATAGTTGGGTTTCTGAAATGAGGAGAATTATTTGGTTAATTTTATTAAAAATCTAGGACTTATAATTTCACAATACAATATTATAAAAATGCTAAGAGGTGAGGATTTATGCTAGTAGATAAACAAGAACACAACTGGATCCTAAATCTTGGGAGCTTTAGTGAGCCAAGCAGACCTAAATCTAAGGCGAATAATATATGTTATTTACCTCCATAAAGAGGGTATCATTTATAACCATCTAGAATGGCAACCAGCTAACTCCTCCTATGCTTTAAAATCATGTGGTCAAGTCATATGTTTTATATTATTATTTAGAAAAACTCCCAAACCCATTCCCTAAGATACTAAATTAAGTATGGATAATGACTTTTCAATCTTATCAAAATTTATTTGATTTTTGACTCTTTATTTTAACATGGGCCATAGGATTTTATATGCCTAAATACATGGTGAAGTTGATTATGGGCCAAATCAAAAGAGAAAGAGGTGTTTTCCATCATAGGCACTCAAAGGTCAAGCCTTATTTTTATCTGGCAAAGATGGAAACCTTCTCTTAGCAAGAGTGAAGCAAAATGACATGCATGATATTAAGCATACAACATCCAGCTAAGGGGTTGCTAAATATTTATTATCTTGATTTAATTCCTAGGCTTTATGTGAGATTATAAGTTGTTTTAAAAGTTTAATTATGAGTTGTAGTTGGGATAGAAAATTTATTTTTCCCTAAGAGCCTAAACGGATTCAGGCCGCACATTAAATCATCATAAATGAAGAAACTAGAGAAATACAAGCCATTTTTATTGCACAATGTAAACAAATTACCAAATAATTTATAACCTCAATGAAAGAATATGTGGTCTTTTTTCATATCAAATCAAAATGGAATGATAGTTGAGCTCTATCTTTATACATCTCAGTAATATAAAAGAATAATTACAAGTTACAAAATAATAAGTGTTATGGGGGATCTTCAAGTTTTTATGCTCCCTCCATTTCTTCATTTGATTTGTGCCATTTGATTTGGTAGGCTTCTAGGCATCACATGGCAGCCCAGGATCGAACCTTCTGGCCAATGTTCATTCTTAACCCCCATAACACTTAACCAAATTCCTAATATTAAATTACATTAAAAGAATGGAAAAGTAAATCTAACTATACCTATAAAACTAGTGTTGGCTAAACACACCATACTACCCAAATAGTTATATGAATAATTTTAACTTAGCACCCTACACATGGGTAACCAAGTCCACTTGTCCTAATGTAGATTATGCTTATGGGTTAAGTAACCTGCAAAAGAAAGTATTTATATTTAATTTAAGCACCCCTTAAGCATAATCTCCTATAGAAAACATGATTAAGCTAATCACAGCTTAACATCCAATCTATGAAATATACACCATAACATCCAGTCTATAACATTACATCACAAAATAAAATATACATGAAACCATGCACCGCCTAACATAAAACTAGAAGTGGTGACTTAATATAATGTGTGTGTTAAGGCTTGTGTGCTATGTCCTAACTAGGCTTTAGAGTTAAGATTTTCTAAGTTTGAAGGACAATTAACTATAAAGGATGGTTTCACTTTAAATAGTTTAATTAGTTTGTATTTTTTTTACTTAATATTAATTTTATTTCATTTGACCTGCACTCAACAACTAAGTGTTATAAAGAGAAGAAAAAAGAAGATCACTCCCTTTTATCCCTACCTTAAGTCACATTTAAAGCAAATTAATTAATCAATCTTCTTTAGTGAATGGCTTATTATATGTTTTAATTAATTTTAAGTTTAAGTTCACTTTATAGAAACTAATTCAATAAGAAAGACATCTTAAGATTAGTCAAAATGAATTACTATCACATGATAAATGTTTATTTATTTCTTTTCATCATATATATCATGCATATGGTTAAGTCCTAAACATACCTATACATATAATTTATATCTTATCACACTTGAATGATGAATATAAGCAAATATATTTGAAATTGATGTTTTAATTGGTTGAATTATTTTGTCATATTATTTTAAAGCTCTATCTAAATTCCTATACAAAAGCATAAGAAAAGAGCTCTAAATCATATGACTAATCAATCCAACCACTTGAACAAAATATGAATGAATCTATTTTTAATAAAAAAGAGGGTTTTCATTCATTAGCTAAATACACATTCAAATGTATAAAAGTTTTAAGCAAGTACGTTGCCATTGTTCTGCACCAGAGGAATGAGATAAGAACCTCCTTGGGGCTACTTAAAGTTGTGAATCTCCAGGATGTCCAGACTAATATGACCGCTATTCTTAAATACATATGGATGTATAAAAAACTATAAGAATAGAAAACTATGCAAAAATAGGGTTTGATTTGATTAAATTATAGTTTTCATCCATTAGTTATGCCACATATATATATATATATATATATATATATATATATAAGGTATGATGTCATTATTCTACGCCAAGGGAGTGAGGTAGGAACCTCCTTAGGGCTACTTAAAGTTGTGCATCCCTGGGATGTCCAGACTAATATACCCGATAACATTTTTAATTATACAAATCAACACATGAATACAAGAAAGAAACTTCACTTCATATACTAAGTTTACATTCACATGCACCTCATATATATATATATATATATATATATATATATATATATATATATATATATATATAGATAGATAGATAGATAGATAATTAAAGTCATAACACGTATTCTTATTCCTTATGAAACTTTTGAAAATATGTTTGAGATTTAATAGTGATAATAGCCACACATATCTTTAATTAAGTCAACACATGTACATGGACATAAAGGAAATCATTTTTTTTATTTAATCAACTTGAAAAGAGAAGAATACATGAATCAAATGACATACAATAATTTAATATGATTGAAAGGAAATAAAGTAACACAAGCATACAATCTCATTCAACCCAACTAATTCTTAAGGACAATCGCAGTGAATAGATTTATTTAAAATAAACCAAAATTTGTTAAAACCACTTTTGATTTCAAGTTTGATTTGATTTATGAAATGTGGAAGAGGTTTGCTAGTCATAATCCCATTCCCTTGTGTGTAAATTAATATGATTTAATAAAAAGCAATTAGGTTAATTTTATGAATTTGTTAAATTAAGCATGGATTAAATTAATTAATTACCCTTAATTATTTCACATTAAGGTAATTAATTAAACAATTACGAGCTAATATAATATGCAACCACATTGAAAAGTAAATAGCAATGCTCCTATGAAATGAAAGGGGCCTAAAGCAATTAGTTCATAATTATTAATTAATTAAACTTAAGGAGCTCACTTAATTATTCTTATGATTTTCTCATGCATATGAGCTAACCATAATTTCATTGGCTCTCTCTTTGAGTTACTGAACACCAAAAGAGCTACCCAAGAGTTAATTAGAGAAGTAGATTTAATTAAATTAATTAAGTGCATTAATTAACTAATTAAATCTTAATTAACCAACCAATCAAAATGAGATGGACTTAAAAGAGACAAAGAAACAGTCTCAATCCCTAAATCCTTTCAGTTAGTTAAATAAAGTTCAGCTATGATTTGGATTTTTGATTAATCTTGTTAAATGTTTAAATAAGGGATTTAATTTAATTAATTATTTAAGAGGGAACGGAGAAGACTTAAAGAAAAGATTGGAAGAGGGAGTCTCAATCCATTTACGTAGACTTCATCACCATTAACAGAGGTTAATAAGCTTACTTGATTGATTAATTTATTGTTCATTTGCTTAATTATTATTAATTAAGAGAGGAGAGTAATTAAGGCATAATCCATTAATTTTCCCAATTAATTATCAAATAAATCCTAAGAAAAATGGGGGAGGCAAAGGTCATCCACCTAAACATCTCTAGAAAATTTAAAATTAATTAGATAATTAATTAGAGAGTAATTAGGCTGATTAAAATTTTTAATTAAACCTTAATTAATTATAAATTATTATTTAAAATTAATCAATATTAATTTTAATGAATTCCCCTTTAAAAAATCTTTAAAATGAGCCATAATTTGTATTTTTTTTGAATTTTTCTACAATTCGTTATGAATTTTGGAAGTTTCAGTATTAAAAATAAATTAATTAACCTAATTAAACCTCCTAATCCCGTCGACACACGCGGAGGATGATGAGGTGTACTTTCCATGTGGCATGATGGGATTAGTTATTTAAGTTGTCGCATCGAAGGTTGATGTAGATGATGATGAAAGATGTTTCAGATGGGCCTTCCCAGATCGCAACGATTAAGCATGATTTGAAGGGGAAAGAGATTGTAAGCGTGATAAGATCAAGATTGTCCATTTCAATCATGCGGAATGGATGGTCCATGATCTGTCTAAGCGGCGAACAACGGATATCGTCCGTCAATTATTTCTCGATTCGAGCTCATCTAAGCTCTGATGGAGATGAAATTTTATCCCACACCTTTTCGGGAAGCATAATAAACATATATAATGGTGGAAATCACATCAGACACAAGTTTTCTTCACAAAGTACCAACCTATTTTGAGCTAATGATCGATTTTAATAGCATACCTCATCAGAGCTTATGACCAACTGTTCTATCAATTGAGGAAGCTTCGATTGGTGGAAATGAAGCCTTGTTGTACCGCACAAGCTTCAATTTGGTGTAGCTCAGAAGACCAACCCATGACACATAAGAAATTGGACTTGATAAAACTCCACCCTCCAGTTATCAAGAAGCTTGAGAAATGGTTCATTTAGGCTCATCTAGGTCCAAGGATGGTGTGTGCAAATTTAATTGCATTTTGGTTGCGAAATGATGAAATGAGAATCACTAGTTTGCTCCTCTATTTTGGTTTCACATAAAATTGAGAGTAGGGATTTTGGGGACCTCCGAAAATGCAAGGGGAGGCTCTAGGATCTAGTTCCTTGGCTACAAGGTTTGAATCGCATGTGTCTATGTGAGTTTGTGTGAGAATGAAAATGCGGTGGGTTAAGGGTAACCTATGGCCAATTCCACTTGAAATTTGGTCAAATCCTTTTTATGGCCACTTGGCATCATCTTAGTGGTCCATTTGGACACCAAGGGATGTGGTGCACATGACCCAATAGGTTTGGGTCAGCCAAACCCAACCCAAAGCCAAAATTGACCACCCAATGAAAAATGAGCACATGGAATCACTCCATACTCTCATTTAACACATGGGCAACTCCTCAACTACGCTCTCTTGCCAAAATTGAACCATGTGAAGCTCCTAACAACCTAACAAACCCATTAAATGAGATCAATTTGATCAAAATGGAAAGGAGGCTCACAGCCATCTGATTCAAGTAGGAGGAGATATACTCCCCCTAATTTCATTCCAATTCAAGACACTTGCAATCAATTGAACCCTAAGAACTCAGAGGAAGCTTCCCAAACTCTCTCAAGCACTTCCAAGCTTATTCAAAATTCCCATTTCTCAATTTTCCTTAAACCAAAAGTAAGGGAGGTGAGTGAGAGTGCCAACTTACTCAATTCTCCATAGAATCCAAATTTCTCTTACAAGCACCATCAGGGAGGCAAGTAGAGCTCACCCAAGGTGTTTTTCAAGCTTCCAAGCAACAGGAAGGAGGAGTTCGATCAAAGCTGCAAACCATTGAAGCTCACTTTGGTAAATAGGAAGATCCAGTTCATCTCAAGCCTTCTAACCTTCAACAGGGTTTCGTCTCCACTAGACGACATTACCTCAATGGTTGGGAGCACTGGTGATAGCCTCCGGTGAGGTTTGCCTCAAAACTGAGTTTAGGTATAGAATTCTTTGGTCCTTTATAAAGGGGAGTGTAATCCCAATAGAATTCCACTATTGGATGTCTTTCTCTTTGCTCTTAGTTGATGTGTGTTGAATCCTAGCCCAATCCGAGTTCAAGTGAGCTCGGATCAAGCCATGGAGGCCGGATGATCTCCGTCTCCTGCAAGCGAGGGCAGGGATGAATCATGGACCATCCATTCCACATGTTTTGGATGGACAGTCCTGATTAATCCAATTAGATCCTATGATTAATCTTTACATAACTGCGGGCTTGATCCTGACCATTCGATCTTTCATCGGACAGTTCAAGGGAAAGCCGCGTGTACCGCTAACGATATATTTGATTTGTAAATAACCCTCGCATTAACGTGGAAAGCGCCATGCGGTACGCATTCGATGGGATTAGTTATATAATTAGGGGATTTAATGACCTATTAATCATAGAAACTTCAAAAATACAAAAGTAAATGCAAAAAAATTAAAAAATATAAATTAGGGCTCATTTTAAAGATAATTCAGTGAGGAGTAATATAAAATTATTTCTAATTAATTTTGAATAGTGAATTTTCCTAAATAAGGGTTTATTTGAAATCTTAATAACCTTAATTACTCCCTAATCATTTCACGAAATTTCTCAAGCATATTTTGGGGGATGACCTCTACCTCTCCTAATTATTTTGGAATTTATTAATGAGTTAATTAGGAAAATCAATTAATGAATCTCTAATCACTCTCTTAATGTAATTAAGGGTAATTAAGCATGTGAATAGTGGTTTAATCATTTAGTTAAGATAATTAAATATTATTTAAGTGATCAGGAGGTTTATGGAATAATTTTGGGATATTTTTCTTAAGCTATTCCCTAAACCCCCTTTATTCCTTAATCCAAACCTAATTAAGGATTAATCCACTAATGATCTTCTTAATTAGCTTAATCAAAATTTTAAAATCAATCTAAACTTAATCAATCCTTTACTGGGTAGATTCTTAGGTGTTCAAAAACCTAAGGTAAATTTAAGGAAATCATTTTCAGTCCATATGTGTGGGAAGGTTATGAAAGTACTTAATTAAACCCTTTAGCTTAATTGATCAATAATTGTGAGCCAATTGCATTAGGCCCCTTTCTTTCTTAAGTGCATTGCTAATTTAAATTTAATGTGGTTGCATATCATATGTTGGCTCATAATTTTTGGGTTAATTATGTTAAGGTGGTGTAGGTAAGGGGTAATTAATAGACTTAATATGCACCTTAACCTAAACAAAACATAAAATAAATCTAATGGTTCTAAAACTAAACTAAATTGATTCACATATGTGGGAGATGGGTTAAGAACTACAAACCTCTTCACATTTCCTAAAATCAAATCAAACTCAAAATTAAAACAAAATTTCATTAAACAAATTTGATTCACTTTAAATGATCTTATTCCACAGGATTGTCTTTAGGAATTAATTAGGGTGAATGAAGTTACAAGCTTACATCACTTTAGTTCTATTATAGCATGCTAAATGTTATTTTTCATATGAAATCATGCATTCAAGTCTTTTAAAAAAATTAAAAAAAATGAAATGTTTCCTTTATATCAAATTGCATATTTTGGCTAAAATAAGAATATGAATGGCTATTATCACTATTAAATCCAAAATTATTTTCAAAACCTATAGATCAAATATTAGAAATGAAAGGTATGCTACTTATAATTACTTATAAGCTTGCATGTGAGTATAACATAACATGTGCATTATGTGAGTTTTCCTTCTCTTCTATTTTAGCATAGTTTTGAATAGGATTTGCAAAGTGTATAGTTCATTTGAAAAGAACACAACACTTGCTTGAATATATTCCTATTCATTCCTATGTTATCATTTAAGAAGGATCTTCATATTTACACATGTAAATTGCATAACCAAATCAAATATACAAATCTTTTGCATGACTCTTTTTCCATTAATTTCTTTTTGTACATGCACATGTATTTAAGAAAAGTGGTATATTAGTCTGGACATCCCAGGGTTACGAGGCTTTAAGTAGCCCTAAGAAGGTCTTGTACCTTATACCCTTGGTATAGAAAATAATGGCGTTATACTCACTTATGTCTTCCATACATGTAAATGTGCATTTAATTATTGGATAAAAGAATCCCTTCTTTTCTACTTGACAAAATCGTGCATTATGAAGCATCCAAATTTTCTTAAGCAACATCCCTTACCATTCATCATTAAGGTGTGCTACATATTTGCATTTGTATGTATAGATATGCTTAGGATTTATCAATATGCATGATACACATGTTAGAAAAAAATAAAATATTGTGTGTTTTGTGATAGTAATTCACTTTAATTAATCCTAAAATGCATTTCTTATTTGAATAAGTTTATTTAGAGCAAATCTAAACTTAGGATTAGTTAAAACACATAATAAAACATTCACTAAAAAAATCACTAATGAATCTACCGTAAAAATTACTTAAGGTAGGGAGGGAAGAGAAGTTCTCTTCTCTTTTTCTCTTTTTATAACACTTAGTAATTAAGTGTAGGTTCATTCAAACCAAATCAAATCATAAAATATAATTAACTAATCAACTAAATCACTTAAATGAAACTACCTCTAAGTTGAATCCTTCATACTTAGAAAAATCTAACCTTAAAACCAAGCTAAGACATGCCACACAAGCCTTAAATGGCACACACATTTGGCTAAGTCATCATTTCTAGCTCTATGTTAGGGCGGTACATAGTTTTAGGCTTGATTTTGTTTTTATGATGTGATATTTTATGTTATGGTATAATGATCTAGATGATCAATCTAGGATTTGTGGCGTTATGATATCTTACTATCTGTTGCTTATACTATAATCAAAATAAATAGGTGGACTTGGCTGTTGGGATGCTAAGTCCAATTTATTCATATACATGCTTTGGATTGTATGATTTATTTAGCTAATCTCTATTTTATAGGTTTTAGTTAGATTAGCTAATATCTATTTTGTAGGTTTTAGTTAGATTTACTTTTCCATTTTCATGTAATTTTATAATTAGGATTTGGAATGAATGTTATGGGAGATTAGAATGAATATTGGTCATAATACTATGTCTTTTACACCATGTGAGGCCTTTGGTGCAACCACATTCCAACCAAGCCGAAATTTGAAAGAAGAAAGAAGAAAGAAGAAACAAAAGAAGAAATGAAGAAAGAAGAAATGAAGAATGAAGACCCCATAACATAAATTCCTTCTAAATTGTAATCATTCATTTATAATCTAGGTTGTATAAGGGTAGAGCTCAGCTACCCAATTTCTTTTTGGCTTTGTGCAGTGGTGCCCGACCACAAAGGCCTTTTATTCTTTTGTGCTAGCTAAATAAATTTGTTTGATGTTTGTTTAGCTTGTACATTAAGATGGCATATTTTCCTAGTTTCTTTCTTGGTTTGATGAATGGCCTGGATGTGATTAGGCTCTTAAGGAAAAATAAATTTTTTATCCAATTAATTAACTCAAAACTAAAAATTAACAACTCATAACCTCGCCTAAAGCCTAGGTTATAAAATAAGATAAAAGATTTAACAACCCCTTCGCTGGATGTTGTATGTTTTGACATCATGCATAAAAAAAGCATCTTGCTTCACTCTTACTTTTGGAGGGCTTCCACCTTTGCAAGGGAACTTGGCTTGACCTTTGAGAGCCATGGTGGAAACACACCTCATTCTTACTGATTTTGGCCCATAATCTAATTTATCATTAATGAGGCATATGAATCCCATAGCCTGTGTCAAATCAATTGTCCATAAATGAAAATAAAACATAACCAAAATTTACATTAGATTTAAGCCATTAATCATGCCCTATATGATCTAGTCTCTTAGGGAGTGTGTTTAAGGACTTGGTCTCTTTCTAAATAAATAATAGCCTAGCTATCTTGCAAAAGTATATGACTTGCCTACATGTATTTAAAATCATAGGAGTTAGGATTTAGGTCATGCTTCGGCTCTAGCCAAAGCTACCTAGATTTAAGTTCATAGGTTACTACTTCCCTTTGTGGGCTACAAGCATAAATCCTCACCTCTTAGGCATTTCTATGATCTTGTGTTGTTGAATTGTAAGCCCTAGGTTTCTAATAAAAATTTAACTCAAACAAATAAATCACTTTAATTTCAAAAATATAAAGGCCAATAATATGATAGTTTAGGATGCTTACTAGTTCCTAGTATCATAAGCATCCCCTACTTATCTTCCTTTAGTTTTGATAATAACTCCCTCATTTTGATCAATCCCACTTGATCTTCTAAAAATAAACCAATTGATTGATAGTCCTATCTTTGAAATCTTTGGAGACAATGATCATTTACCTTAATTGAAAGTACTCTTAAGGAATCTCATTCCTTATGATGTAACTAACTATGGGGGCTTGCCTCCATAGGGAACATGCGGCTTAAAATAAACCCTACTTTATTTTTTATGTAAAGTAGGGGAAGAATCTCTGGTACATCTGAAGACCCATAGTCCTTAGAAGTCCTTATTAAGGTGATTAGGTCCATTGTAGGATGGTGACTTCTATCTCTTAAGATAGTACATCATTCCTCAATGTCATACCTGATCATGCTAATAAGAACATCTGTGGATCTACATGGTGTCCAACACAAGAAGTTGTTATTTTTGTTCTTCATTTATTTTCTAAAAAAAATATCAAGAATGAAGATAAAATTTCACCATAATAGTCTACCGGCCATCGGCTAGAGCTATCCAACCTAAGGGTTGCCTTTCGATGTGCAATGGTCAAGTCAGGAAAAAAGCTTGTAGACTTACAACCTCCTAAACAATGAACCACTTGGGTGATCGGTTGATAGCACAACAAATTGAACCCGACCTAAGCCAACTATTTAAGGGAATGCCACTGTGGACTCAAATCAACTCAAGAATAGCTAGAATCAATTTCATTTAAATTTTAAGATGGACCCTGTCAGTGTACGATGGATCCACTAAGAAGGGGCTAATATCAACCTAAACCTATCTTAAATTTATAAATCCAAAGGGATAGTCTACCGGCTGCGAGGTAGAGCTAACCAACCTAAGGGGTGCATTTTAGTGTGCAATGGTCAAGTTAGGAAGAAAGCATGTAGGCATACATCCTCATAAACAAGGAACCACTAGGGTGATCGATTGATAACACAAAAAATTGAACTTGACCAAAGGCTATCCATAAGTCATGCTGGAAAGAATGTGTGATAGACTTACATCTTCCAAAGCAAGGATGACAATCAGGGTGACTCATTGATGGCACAACAAATCAAACCTGACTTAGGGGTGAAAAGGGGGACTGCCCAATCCAAGAGTAACCAGGGTAGTATCAAATGGGGTCACTAAGGATGTGATCCAAATAGTGTGCCCCCAAGGGAGGTGCCTCTAGGGGATTTATCCAGAACCCTATAAAGGAAATTCTATAGGCATACGTTGGCCAACTCAACGAGACAGCATAGCATTCTTACATCTGCCAAGAGTAGTGTATCCATTGGGTGGGTCGCTATTAGCATGGAGAACACTAGCCAACTTATGGTGCCCACCGGTGTGCAATAATCAGTCTAGTAAGAAGGTGTGTAGACTTACATCTCCATAAAGTGGAACTGATTGTCAGAATAGTCTGTATTCGACTCGACAAGTGCTATCCGACCTAGGGCGACTACCGAGTGGGGAGTCTCGTGTAAGGACTGGACCTAGACTTGAAGTAGTTAAGAGGAAAGGAGCCACTGGGAGACTTATCCTAAGATTGAAATATACTCGACCTAATCAGTGCATGATGGCTAGCTCAAGAAGAAAGCATGTAGGCTTACATCCTTTTAAACAAAGTCATCATGAGGTAGCTTACCGGCTGCACAGTAAGGCCTACCACTAACAAGGTGTGCATCGATGTGTAGCAATCAAATTAGAAAGGAAACATAGCAGAATTACATCTTCTTGAATAAGGGACCACTGGGGTGACACATTAGCAAGGTGGAATGTTTGCCCGACCTAGACCAGCTAATGTGTGAGTGCCACAGGGGGCTTGCTCCAACATCAAAATAGTTTGAGACAAAAGATATGTGTTTATGTGTTTATGTGTTTATCATATATACTCAACCAAGTTAGTTCATGATGGCTAGTTTAAGAAGAACGCATAGTAGACATACATCCTCTTAAATGGAGCCAACATGAGGGTAGCTTACTGACCGCGCAGTAAGGCTTACCATGCTAACAAGGCGCTCATCAGTGTGCAACAATCAAATCAAGAAGGAAAGTGTAGATGACTTACATCCTCTTGAACAAGAGACTACTGAGATGACGCACTAACAGGGTAACACGTCAGCCTGACCTAGAGCAGCTAATGAGTGAGTGCCACAGGGGGAGTTATCTCACATGAAATTAGCCTGAGACACAAAATATGTGTTTGTGTTTGTGTTTGTGTTGTGAAAGAAGGAAAAGGATATTGCTTGAGTTCTCTTACACCTACCCTAAACACATTGTGGCGGATTCGCAAGTAAAGATATTTCTAACCAACTATGAAGAGATGAAATTTGAGATGAAGAAAATTTTTATTGATAATTATTTTCAAATAATATTTATGGATAATATTTCTTTAGGTAGAGCCCATTGATTGGAAACATAGGGTGCTCTCCCTTACAATTTATAAGATGATAAGATCCTCTTTGGTAGGCATTTTCTATAGTGAAAGGGCCTTCCCAAGTGGGTTCAAACTTGCCTCCCATCTTGGTCTCCTTAGAACTAAAATAAGCTCTGCTACTTGAAAAGCTCTAGGGTGGACCAACTTGTTATGAGCTTGAATTATTTTAGCTTTATACAACTCGAGGTTCTGACATGCTCGGAGGCGTCCCTCTTCCAAACCTTCTAGCTCTTTTAGCCACAACTCGGTGTTCAACTCTATTGTAATTTTACTACTCACAACTATCCTTAATAATGGGAGTTGGACTTCTAATGGTAGAATTGCTTCAGATCCATACACTAAGGAGAAAGGGTAGATAGAGTTGGAGTCTTATATATGGTGCGGTAAGCCCATAAGGCCTCAACTAATTGCTCATGCCACTACCACTTGTTGTCATCGACTGTCTTCTTTAATATATGGATGAGAGTTTTATTGAAGGCTTCTACTAAGCCCTTTTCCCTCGGGTAATAGATGGTAGAATATCTCTCATCTTTGTCGTGTCCCTAGGCAAAGCTATCAATTTTAGTGCTCTTGAATGTAGTACCATTATCAGATATAATTCACTAAGGCACATGCTGAGCTGTGACCTCTCTTAATGGGATTGCCTCTGCCCACATGGAAAAATATTTTGTGGGAGCTAGAATGAATCGGTGGTCCTTGGAAGAAGGAGGATCAATTGGACCCACTATGTTGGTATCCCAACACTCGAATGGCCATTAGGCCAATGTAAGATGTATAATGTTGGGTGGTTGGAGTAAGATCACACCGTGCACCTGACATTGGTAGCATCTCCTAGCTATATCCATGCAGTCTATGATCATCAAAGGCCAGTAGTATCCTAGTCTCTTGATCTTTGCTTTCATTTTAGAACCAGATTGGTGAGCCCCGCATAGATTTGAGTGTACCTCAATCATGATCTTATGGGCTTCGTGTTTGTCCAAATAATGTAATCATATATGATTGAAGGACCGCTGGTACAAGGTGTCATCCATGAGAGTGTATGAGAGAGCTCTCTGCTTTACGTGATGGACTAATGAATTCTCTTGAGGTAGTTTTCCTGTATTTAGATAATCTGTGAATGGTTCCCTCCAATTTAACTCATCAACATTTTTTGCAACGACAACCTCCCCTTCAAGAGAGAGTCTATCAATGAGTTTAGCATCAATAAAGGCTATGACTTGTATATTTTGGAACCTTATTGGTATGGACTCATCTTCTGGATCTTGTAGATGGTAACCTCTAGGATTTAAGCTAGCAACTCCATGGTATACTTGGGGTAATGATGGAGCTTACGCTTCAGAACCTTGTAAGACCCAACGATTTGGTTGATGACTAACTGAGAATCCCCAAAGATGTTGATATTCTAGATGCATAGTGTAATGGCTAACTCTAGACCGACAATTAGAGCCTCATATTCAACTTCATTTTTGGTATATGGATTGGACAGATGATATGAGAATCTCATCACATCATGATTTAGAGTTAGGAGAACTATTCCTAATCCTATCTTTCCCAGAAGAGTAGATCGTAGTTCTTCTCCTTTTTGAAAGGAAGCCACACCATCAAAATACATCGCCTAGGGACAATTGCTAGTGTCCCCTAAGTTCATGATTTATTCATTGGGGAGGTCATCACTCAGTGAAGAATCAGTAGGAAGTGGGTGTGATGCTAAGAAATATGCTAGTGCTTGTTCTTTCACCACACGAAGGGGTATGAATGTGATGTCAAACTACAATAAAATCATGGACCAATGCTCCAACCGTCTAGATAACGTCGATCGTGCCATGAGATATTATAGTGGATTGATCCTAGAGATCAAGTTCACCTTATGAGAAAGCATGTAGTGTCATAGTTTTTGGAATGCAAAGATTAAAGCTAGGCAATGTTTTTCAATAGTTGGATTATTTGCTCAGCAAGGATTAGATGATGACAGAGATAGTAAAGCACATTCTCCATTCCCTTCGTCATTGATTTGAGCCAACAAAGTGCCAAGAAAGTCATCTAATATAGTAGTGCAGAGGATGAGTGGCTTGTCCGGGATAAGAGCTGCTAGAATTGGCAGCAACATGAAGTAGTGCTTGGTATCTTCAAAAGCATGCTGACATTTGTCATCCCACTTGAACTTGGCATCCTTTTGATAAGTGCCAAAAATGGCTGGCATCTTCTTGATAGGTTGGAAATGAAGCATCTTAGATACGTTAACCTCCCTTGAAAAGATCTGAGTTGTGTTAAAATTTTAGGGGGTGGCATTTCTAATATTACCTTGATCTTCTCCAGATTGATTTCTATTTCGTGATGTCGGACAACAAACCCAATGAATTTCCCTAAAGCTACTCTGAATACACACTTCAAAAATTTATTTTAAGGTTAAATTGCTTTAACCGTTCAAAAACTACTCTCAAGTCAAAGAGATAGTCTTCCTTTTCTTTACTCTTTACTATAAGATCATCGACGTAACATTCAACTTGATAATGAATGAGTTCGTTGAATATCTGAGTCATGGCCCATTGGTATGTAGCACTAGTATTTTTAAGGCCACAAGGCATGACCCTATAATAATAGATTTTGATCGAGGTTCAAAAAGTAGTATTCTTCTCATCCTCAGGGTCCATTTGTGGTGAAATTTATATGTTCAATTTTTAAAGAAGGTATACTTCCATCTTCAATCTATACAGGATAAAATGAAGATAGAAATATACATCTTTTTATGCATTTTTGGACACCACGTAAATCTGTAGATGTTCTTATTGAGGGTGATCGGGTACGACATTGAGGAGAGGTGTACTATCTCGAAAGATAGAAGTCACCACTCTATAATGGACATAATCACCTCAATAAAGACTCCTAAGGACAATGGGTATGCATATGTACTAGAGATTCTTCCCCCACTTTATATAAAAAATTAAAGTAGGATTTATTTTAAACCAGGTTCGTGAAGTTCCCTATAGAGGCAAGCCCCCATAGTTAATTACATTCTAAAGAAGGAGATTCCTTAGGAATACTCTCGATTAAGGTAAATGATCGTTATCTCCAAAGATTTCAATAGGTAGGACTATCAATCGATTAGTTTATTTTGGAAGATCAAATAGGATTGATCAAAGAGAGAGAGTTATTATCAAAGCTAAATGAAGATGAGTAGGGAATGTTTAGAATACTAGGAAGACTAGTAAACATCCCAAACTATCTTATGATTTAACTTTACATTTTTGAAATTGATTTATTTATTTGAGTTGAATTTTTATCAAAAGTTTAGGAAATGCTTAAGAGGTGTGGACTTATGCTTATGGTCCATAGAAGTGAGAAGAAACCTCAGAACCTAAATTTAGGGAGGTTTGATGAAGGCCAAAATCATGACCTAAATCTAAGGCAAAAATGGGTATTTGGTTCACATCCACAAGAGAGGACAAATCACCCGATTTCTTGGACTTGCAACCACCTGGGGGTGGCCACCAACAAACTCCTATAGTTTTAAATTCATGTAGGCAAGTCATATGCTTTATGCAAGATAGCTAGGCTGTTATTTATTTTAGAAAGAAATTAAGTCCTTAAACTCACTCCCTAAGAGACTAGATCATGTAAGGGCATGAAAGATGACCTAGATCGAATGCAAAACATATTATATTTTACTTCCATTTTTGGGCAATCATTTGACTCAGGCTTATAGGATTCATATGCCTAATACATGAGAAGTAATATTATGGGTTGAAATCAACGAGAGGGGAGGTGCGTTTCCACCATGACTCTTAAAGGTCAAGCCAAGTTTTTTTGGAAAAGGTGGAAGCCCTCCAATCAAGAGTGGAACAATATGCTTTTATGCATGATGTTATAAAATAAATACTCATCAAACTAAGGGGTTGCTAATTCTTTTATATTATTTTTTTAGCCTAAGCTTTAAATGAGGTTATGAGTTATTTATTTTTGATTTTAAGTTATTTAATTTGGTAGAAGATTTATTTTTTTCTAAGAGCCTAATCATCATCCAGGTCATACATCAAAGCAAGGAAAAGCTAAGAAAATATGCCATCTTAATGCACAAGCTAAACAAAATATCAAATATTTTATAAAGCTAACACAAAAGAATAAGAGGCCATTTGTGGTCGGACACCATCGTACAAACCCAAAAACAAATTGGGTAGCTAAGCTCTACCCTTATACAACCCAAATTACAAATGAATTAATTTACAATCAAGTAAGGAAATTCATGTTATGGGGGTCTTCATTTCTTCTTTTCTTCTTTCTTCTTTCTTCTTTCTTCTTTCTTCTTTTTTTCATTCTTTTGGATGGTTGGAAGGTGGTTGCTCCAAAGGCTTCACATGGTACATAAGATGTAATCTTATGACCAATGCTCATCCTAATCCTCCATAACATTCATTCCAAAATACTAATTACAAAAATTAGATGAAAAGGAAAAGTAAATCTAACACACACCTACAAAACAGAGATTAGCTAAACAAACCATAAAAATCTCAAGCATGTATATTGGACTTAATACTCCACACATATGTAACCAAGTCCACCTGGCCTATTGGATTATTCTTAGGGGTATAAGCACCTGCCCAACAAAAGCATTTATATTTTTGTTGCAACGCCCCTTAAGCACAACCACCTACAGAAAATAATGATTAGACTAAATCGTCTTACCATTCATGCTAGGCACATTCACCCTAACATCTAGACTATAAATAATACATCACAAAACAAAAGCAAACATCAAGTCATGTACCACCCTAACCTAAAGTTAGAAGTGGTGACTTAACCTAATGTGTGTGCTTTAAAAGGTTTGTGTGGTATGCTTAGCTATGGTTTTAAGGCTTAGATTTTCTAAGTGTGAAGATGTTCAACTTAGATGGGTGGTTTCATTTAAGTGTTTAGTTGATTTGGATTGATTTTATTTTATATTTTTGGTTAGGCTTAAGTGAATCCTATAATTAATTATTAAGTTATAAAGAGAGGGAAAAGAGAAGAGAACTGCTCTTTCCTTCCCTACCTTAAGTAATTTCTAAAGTGGATTCATATTTGATTTTATTTAGCTAATATTTTATTATGTGTTTTACTTAATCCTAAGTTTAGATTTTTTCTAGATAAATATATTCAAAAAGAAAGGCATTTTAAGATTAGGTAAAGTGAATTAATATCACAAAACACACATCACTTGATTTCTCTCCCAACATGTATAACATGCATATGAATGATTTCTTAGCATGTCTATACATACAAATAGAAATGTTTAGCACACTTTATGATGAATGCTAAGAAATGTTGCTTAAGAAAATTGGAATGCTTTATGATGCATGATTTTCATTAAGTAGAAAATGGGGTTTCTTTTATCCATTATTCTCATGTATATGTGTATGTATTAAAAAACATAAGTGAGTACTGCACCATTGTTAGCACCAGGGGTGTAAGTTATAAGACCTACTTAGGGCTACTTAAAGCTTCGCTGCCCCAAGGTTGTCTAGACTAATATACCACTTTCCTTAAATACAAACATATGTATAAAAGAAATGAAAGGAAAAAGAAAGATGCAAAAAGTTTATATTTGATTGTTTGTTTTATTTATGTAATTTATATGTACAAGTGTGGATGTCTTTCTTAGGTAATAGCATAATAATGGATAAGAATGGGGTTAGGAAAGTGTTGTGTTCATTTCAAATGAACTATACACTTTGCAAAATCCTATTCAAAATTATGCTAAAAGAAAAGAGAAGGAAAGCTACACTATGCACATCTTCATATTTATATCTACATGCAAGCTTATAAATAATTATAAGTAGCACACTTTCAATTTTAGGTATTTGATTTATATATTTTGAAAATAGTTTTGGATTTAGTAGTGATAATAGCCATTCATATTTTTACTTTAGCCAAAACATGCAATTTGACATAAAGAAAATATTTTCATTTTCAATTTGATTTTTGAAAAGCATGAATGCATGAAATTCATATGACATACACATTTAGCATGCTAGGAAAGAACTAAAGTGATGAAATCATGTAAACACATTCACCCTAATTAATTCTAAAAGATAATCTTATGAAATAAGGAAGCTTAAAGCAAATCAACTTATTTTTAAGGAAGGTTTAATTTTTGTTTAGAGTTTGATTTAATTTGAAAAATATGAAATGAGTTTGCTACTCCTAACCCATTCTCACATATGTTTATTGATTTAGTTTATTCTTAGAATTATTAGATGGTTTTTATATGTTTCTTAGGTTAAGGTATGAATTAAGTGTGTTAATTACCCCTTACCTACACCACCTTAGCATAATTAATAAAATAATTATGAGCCAATGATATGACATAAAATCATAAAATAAGTTTAAATCAGTAATGCACCTAGGAAAGAAAGGTACCTAATGTAATTGGCTCATGATTAAGGATTAATTAAGCTAAGGGGTTTATTTTAAGTAATTTCATAACACCTCTCACACATGTGAGTTGAATTTTGATTTTCTTAATTATACTTAGGCTCTTGAGTGCCTAAACATCTACCCAAGATAGATTATTTGAGTTATGGAAAGTTTTAGAATTTCTTGAAATTAATTAAGGGGGTAATTAGTGAATTAACCCTTAATTAAGGTTGGATTAAGAAAGAAAGGGGGTTTAAGGAATATCATAAGTAAATTATCCCAAAAATATTCCTTAAACCTTATATTCACTTAAGCAAAACTTAATTGACTCAATCAGAGGGTTAGACCACTAATTATACCCAAAATTAAGCTTAATTACATTAAGGGAATGATTAAGGAATGAATTAGCAATTCTTCTAATTAAACCACCAATAAATCCTAAGAAAATTAGGGGAGGCAAGAGTCATCCCACTAATTATACACAAGAAGTTTGGGATTAATTAGTGGAGTAATTAGAGGGTAATTAACAAAATAACATTCCCAATAAAACCATCCAGAGAAAAGAACTATTCAAAATCCATTGAAATCATTTTTAGAATATTTTATGTTCAATTATCTATCAAATGCAATTTATTTCATATTTTTCTAATTTTTCTAGGCTTAGATATGATTTTAGGAAGTTTCCACGATTAATTAGGTGATTTAATAAACTAATTAAATGTTTAATCTAGTCGACGCCACGTGGACCGCTGACGTGGCATGATGAGATTCGATATTTAAGTTATCACATCATAGTGCCACATCGATGGCGTACATTTCCTTACCCTTGCATCATGGATCGACTGAGGTTAAAAAGTCGTGGTTCTAAATGGAAAATCCATGGGATTTATGTGTCTTTGATCATGGCCGTCCATCCAAAATGTGTGGATGGATGACCCATGATCTATCTTTGTATTTTCATGCAGAGAGGACATCCATCCATCTTCTAGGGCATGATCCGAGCTCGATCAAGCTCAGATTGGATTTAAACTCAACCCACACCATCAACATGGAAAGGAGATCACATTTAATGATTGGAATCTCATGGGGTGATACTTTACTCCACAAAGGACCAGACCATATCTAGATTATGCTCAGTTTAGTGGCATACCTCACCGGTGCTTGATCCCCTTGGAGAAGCTTCGTCTAGTGGAGATGAAGCTTTGTTGAGAGTTTGAGGTCTTGAAATTAGATGGATCCTTCTAGAGGCCAAGATCCCCTCCAAGTAGGCTTGATCTTGATCAAGATAGCACCTCCCTTACCTTAGGAACTTGAGAGAAGGTCTAGGCAAGTTCAATTTATGGATGAAGCTTGAGGGAGGAATTGGATTGGTATGAAGTATGGGCTAATTTGGATTTCAAGTGGAGCTCCACTATTTTCAATCTATCAAAATTGAGAAAATGGAAAATAAATTTCACTCTAGGAAGATTGGGATCACTTGGCAATAGTTCCTCTGGCTTCCCTAAGTTCAATTGAGTGTGAGGCTATTAAGATTGAATTGAATTAGGGGGAGTATATCTCCCCCTTGAAGGATCGGATGACCGTGAAGGTGCTTGCCATTTTGATCCAATTGACCCTATTTAATGGGTTGTTTGAGCTATTTAGAGTGGCGTGGCATTCAGTTTTGTCCAGAGGAGGAGTGGGTGAGGCGGTCATGTGCTCAAACAAGGTGGAGGGAGGATTCCATGTGGCCATTTTTAAAGGAGGTGGTCGATTTTGGGTTTAGATTGGGTTTGGCTGACCCAAACCAATTGGGTCATGTGAATTAGGTTTGTTAGTGACCATTTGGTCCACTAAAAGGATGTCAAGTGTCCATGAAAAGGGATTAACCAAATTCTAAGTGGTTTTGGCCAAAATTTACTCTATGGCCTAGGGGTAAAATGGTTATTTGTCTTGGGTTTCAATTTTCATATGTTTGGTATGTTTGAAAAATAGGTTAGGCCAAGTTTCATTGAATTTGGAATTGGTTTGATGTGATTTGGCTCATGTTGACCCATTTAGGTCAAAATGGGTCAACTTGGGTCAAGTTGACCAATTGCTCAAATTGGGTCAAACCAAGGGTTGGGTCAAGTTCATATGACCATTTTAAATATTTTGGTTGCTTTGGTTTGATTCAATCTGGTTTATATTAGGTTTTGGTTCAATTGAGTTCATTTAAGTCAAATGAGATAAGTTGACCAAATTGACCCATTTGACCTATTTGGGTTAGGTCATGGGTTGGTGCATGTTTGGTTGATAATTTAAAATGTATTGGTATCTTTGTTTCCAACAATTTGGTTTATATTTGAGTTTGGCTCAATTTGACCCATTAGGTCAAGTTGGGTTCAAGGTCAATTGGATTAGGTTAGGTCTAGTTTCAATTGAGGCTTTAGTCAAGTTCAACAATCATTTTGAAATGAACTTGACCCACTGGTTTCAATCAATTTGGCTTAGATCAAGATTTGACACATTTTGACTTTTTAGATCAAGTTGGGTCAACTTGGGTCAAGTGGCCAATTGGGCTAGGTTAGGCTCAAATGTTGACTTGGTCAAGTTCAAACATTAATCATGAATGAGTTTTGATCAATGGTTTCAATCAATTTGTTCTATGATAGATTTCAGCTATGTTAGATTTTATTTTGGCTAAGTGTTGATTTGGTCAACCCTTAGGTTTGACTTGTTTTGACTTAATTTGAGTGATTGATTATCTCATGATGATTGTTGATCATGATGAGATGCTTAGGTGGGCTTAGTTCAATCCAATTTGGTTAGGATTAGA
This sequence comes from Cymbidium sinense, assembly GCA_021442155.1. Lineage (NCBI taxonomy): Eukaryota > Viridiplantae > Streptophyta > Magnoliopsida > Asparagales > Orchidaceae > Cymbidium > Cymbidium sinense. Next base: position 18,037,577 of record CM038233.1, on the reverse strand, counting down.
ATTTAGCTCATAAAGGGTACTTTAGGTCACTTTGGGTCAAGTGAGCCTAAGTAGGTCAAATGGCTTAGTCAAAGCTTTATTTGAGTTTGACTGAACTCACATATGGACTTATGAATGAAATATAAATCTATTTGTAAGTGGTTTGAAGTCAAATGGGTTTTGATTTATTTGACAATTTTGAGCTTGAGGAGTGAACATGAGTTTGACTTAAGTTTGATTTTTTTTAATTGAGTTTTGGTTTGGTGATTGAAGTTTATGTTTATATTTGGATTCATGATTGAAGGATTGATTGAATCATTAAGTAAAATCAAGAGTTTGGCTCGATTTGAAATTGATTTGGCTAAGTTCAAGATTTTAACTTGAAAGGCTTAGGTTGGATTTTGATTGAATTTGAGTTTCATTTTGGAGTTGTTTTTGGTTGTTTGAATTTATATTTCATTTATATATGTGAATATAAATGAGAATGTAAATGTGCTATGAGAATATATCAAGGATTTGAAGTCGTTTGAACTTGATTAAAGCTAAGTCCTTAAGAGGGAATCAAAGGACTTAGGAAAGATTTTTGATTTGGATTTGAATTTTGGATTTATTTTGATTGATTTTAATTTATATTTCATTTATATATGTGAATATAAATGATAATATAAATGGGTTGTGAGAAAATTTCATGAATTTGAATTGATTTGAACATGATTTAGGCTAAGTCCTTAGGAGGGAATTAAAGGACTTAGAAAAGATTTTGAACTTGGAATTTCAATCATATGCTTTAATCATAGGTTTTAATCGTGGGTTTCAATTATTTGGCATTGATTTGGAGTGGAGAAAATCAATTAAGCTAGAATTGATTTAGGTTTGATGTTGATTTGGTTTGGAGTTTGACTTGAAGGAAGGAAGTGAGGAATGTACTTCAAGTTATAGGGTAGGCAAATTTTCCTAACACCCCTAAGGCATGACCATGGCTAACTCTTCTAAGTCTCTAGGGCTAGGTTGAGTGTCCACCTAATCACTAGATGTGTCTTAATACTAAGAATCTCTTAAAGTTTAAGAGGAGTTTTATGTCTAAGATGGAGAGGTTGAGAGCTCATCCTAAAAATGAGGTCAACACCATCTTAATTTGGTTTTAGCCAAATGACCCATCCATGAAAGAGAAGACTGCATGAGATGAGTCAATGTCCACTATCAGTTCTAGAATTGGTACTAAAAATTCATCTTTAGGACATGCCTTACTTAGATCCCTAAAATCTACGCATATGAGAATTCATCCATTCTTTTTCTTAACTGGAACGATGCTTGCCAACCAGGTGGGGAATTTTTCTTCCCTGATGAAGCCAACATCGATCAATTTCTTGACTTCAAAAATGACATGTTGTTTAATGTCTAATCACATAAGTGTACAAGCTTTCTTGATAGGGTTAGCATTAGGATCTATTGCTAGTTTTTGGACTGCTATGTTAGGAGATAAGCCGAGAATTTCTTCATAAATCCATGCAAAATAGTCTTTAAACTCAGCTAATAGCCTAACTAAGTCATTAGTTTCTTCTTCATTCAACAAGGAGCTGATGTGTATCAAATGTCGATTATCTTCAATTCCTAAGTTGATCTCTTTAAGTTCATCAATGGTTGACTTGATCTCCTCTTCAAACTCTGGCGGTGCTTCCTTGACTTCAAAGTCATTTGAATCATTTGAAGTTTCTAAACACACCTCCTTATATGAGTTAGCATGATTTGAGAAGAACCTATCGGACTCCAAATGCTTGGTGAAGACTAGGCAATGGTTGTTGTCGTCAACTAGACCCACTGTGACAGATCTTAGTCCTGATCTTGATTAAGAATATGTGCTTTTGTTGTTGTGGTGTAAATATTTAAATTTCTTTTCGTTTAAGATATATACTTCCATCTTCAATCTATGCGAGATAAAATGAAGATAAAAATATACTCTTTTTATATTTTGGACACCACGTAGATCCGCAGATGTTCTTATTAGGGTGATCAGGTATGACATTAAGGAGAGGTGTACTATCTCGAAAGTTAGAAGTCATCACCCTATAATGAACCTAATCACCTCAATAAGGACTCTTAAGGACAATAGGTCTACATATGTTTTAGAAAATATTCCCCTACTTTACATGGAAAAGTAAAGTAGGGTTTATTTTAAATCAGGCTTGTTAAGTTCCCTATGGAGGCAAGCCCCCATAGTTAATTACATCTTAAGGAATGAGATTCCTTAAGAATACTCTCGATTAAGGTAAATGATCATTGTCTTTAAAGGTTTCAATAGGTAGGACTATTAATTGATTGGTTTATTTTTAGAAAGTCAAGTGGGATCAATCAAGAGGAGGGAGTTCTTATCGGAGCCAAATGGAAACAAATAGGGGATTATTAAGATACTAGGAAACCTAGTAAGCATCCCAAACTACCCTATGATTGGGCTTTACATTTTTGGAAATTGAATTAATTTGTTTGAGTTGAATTTTTATTAGAAATGTAGGGCTTACAATTCCATGATACAAGATCATGAAAATGCCTAAGAGGTGAGGATTTATATTTATAGCCCGCAAAGGGGAGAAGCAACCTTAGAACCTAAATCTAGTGAGCTTTGGCAAATGCCTAAAGCACGACCTAAATCTAAGGCAAAAAATGGGTATTTGGTTTACCTCCACAAGAGAGGATAAATCACCGGATTATTTGACTTGCAACTACCTTGGGGAGCCACCAACTAACTTCTCCTACAATTTTTAATTTATGTAGGCAAGTCATATGATTTATGCAAGATAGTTATGCTGTTATTTATTTTAGAAAGAGACTAAGTCCTTAAACTCACTCCCTAAGAGACTAGATCATGTAAGGGCATGAAAAATGACCTAGATCTAATGCAAAACATATTACATTTTACTTTTTTTTTGGACAATCATTTGACTCAAGTTTATAGGATTCATATGCCTAATACATGAGAAATTAGATTATGGGCCAAAATCAACGAGAAGGGGGAGGTGTGTTTCCACCATGGCTCTCAAAAGTCAAGCTAAGTTCTCTGGAAAAGGTGGAATCCCTCTAATCAAGAGTAAAACAATATGCTTTTGTACATGATGTTAGAAAAGAAATACTCATCTAGCTATGACGTTGCTAATTCTTTTATCTTAATTTTTAGCCTAAGCTTTAGGTGAGTATATGAGCTATTTATTTTTAATTTTGAGTTATTTAATTTAGTAGAAGATTTTTTTTTTCTAAGAGCCTAACCGTCATCTAGACCATACATCAAGCAAGAAAGAAATTAGAAAAAAACATGTCATATTAATGCACAAGTTAAACAAAACATGAAACATTTTATAAATCTAATGTAAAAGAATAAAAGACCATTTGTGCTCGGGCACCACGGTACAAACCCAAAATAAATTGGGTAGCTGAGCTCTACCCTTATACAACCTGGATTATAAATGAATTAATTTACAATCAAGTAAGAAAATTCATGTTATGGGGGTCTTCATTTCTTCTTTTCTTCTTTCTTCTTTCTTCTTTCTTCTTTCTTCTTTTGGTTCCTTCTTTTGGATGGTTGGAAGGTGGTTGCTCCAAAGGCTTCACATGGTACATAAGATGTAATCTTATGACCAATGTTCATCCTAATCCCCCATAACATTCATTTTAAAATCTTAATTGCAAAAGTACATGAAAAGGAAAAGTAAATCTAACTAACTCCTGCAAAATAGAGATTAGCTAAACAAACCATACAAATCCCAAGCATGTATATTAGACTTAGCACCTCACACATGGGTAACCAAGTCCACCTAGCCTATTGGATTATGCTTAGGGGTATAAGCACCTGCACAATAAAAGCATTTATATTTTTAATGCAGCGCCCCTTAAATGCAATCCCCTGCAGAAGATAATGATTAGACTAAATTATCCTACCATTTATTCTATACACATACACCCTAACATCTAGACTAAAAATAATACATAACAAAATAAAAGAAAATATCAAGCCATGCACTGCCCTAACCTAAAGCTAGAAGTCGTGACTTAACATAATGTGTAAGCTATTTAAGGTTCGAGTGGTATGCTTAGCTAGGCTTCAAGGTTTAGATTTCCTATGTACAAAAATGTTCAACTTAGAGGGTGGTTTCATTTAAGTTTTTTAGTTGATTTGGGTCAATTTTATTTGATGATTTTTTTTTGTTTGGTTTGAATGAACCTACTTAATTACTAAAGGTTGTAAAGAGAGGGAAAAGAGAAGAGAACTTCTCTTTCCTTCCCTACCCTAACTAATTTATAAAGCATATTCATGTTTAATTTTGTTTAGTGAATATTTTATTATATGTTTTAATTAATCCTAAGTTTAGATCTTTCATAAACAAACCTATTAAAAAAAATGCATTTTAAGATTAAGTAGAGTGAACTAATATCACAAAACACACATCACTTCATTTTTTTCCAACATGTATAACATGCCTATGAATGAATCCTAAGCATATCTATACATACAAATGAAACTATTTAGCATACTTTATGATGAATGCTAAGAATTGTTACTTAAGAAAATTGAAATGCTTTATGATGTATGATTTTCATTAAGTAGAAAAGAGGGGTTTCTTTTATCCATTATTCATATCCATAAATGTATGTATGAAAATCATAAGTGAGTATGACACCATTATTAGCACCAGGGGTGTAACATACAAAACCTACTTAGGACTACTTAAAGCCTTGTAACCCCAGGGTTGTCCAGACTAATATACCACATTCCTTAAATACAGACACATGTACAAAAGAAATGAATGGAGAAAGAAAGGTGCAAAAAAGTTTGAATTTGTTCATTTGTTTTGTTTATGCAATTTATATATACAAGTGTGGATGTCCTTCTTAGGTAATAGCATAGGAATGGATAGGAATGGGGTTAGGCAAGTGTTGTATTCTTTTCAAATGAACTATACACTTTGCCAAATCTTATTAAAAATATGCTAAATGAAAAGAGGAGGAAAACCACACTATGTGCATCTTCATATTTATATCCACATGCAAGCTTATAAATAAATATAAGTAGCACACTTTCCATTTTAGGTATTTAATTTATAAATTTTGAAAATAGTTTTGGATTTAATAGTGATAATAGCCATTCATATATTTTACTTTAGCCAAAACATGAAATTTGACATAAAGAAAACATTTTATTTTAATTTTGATTTTTAAAAAGGTATGAATGCATGAATTTTATATGACATACACATTTAGCATGCTAGGAATGAAATAAAGTGATGAAAGTAATATAAGTTCATTCACCTTAATTGATTCCTAAAGACAATCTTATGAAATAAGAAAGTTTAAAGTGAATTAAAGTTTGTTTAATGTGATTTTCATTTTGAATTTGCTTTATATTTGATTTGGAAAATGTGAAAGAATGTTTGCTATTCCTAACCCATTTCCCCCACATACGAGTTAATTTAATTTATTCTTAGGATCATTAGGTGATTTTTTTTACTTTATTTAGGTTAAGGTGTGGATTAAGTGTGTTAATCACCCCTTACCTACACCACCTTACCATACTTAATCAAATAATTATGAGCCAATGATATAACATAAAACCACACAAGGAATTTAAATCAGTAATGCACCTAAGAAGAAAAGGGCCTAATGCATTTGGACCATGACTAATGATTAATTAAACTAAAGGGTTTAAGTTAATTAATTTCATAATCCTTCTCACACATGTGAGTTTGATTTTGATTTCCTTAAGTACTTAGGTTATTGAACACCTAAGTATCTACCCAAAGTGAATTAAGTTAAGTTCTTGAAGGTTTTAGAATTTTATCAGATTAATTAGATATATAATTAGTGGATTAATCCTTAATTAAGTTTGGATTAAAGAAAAAAGAGGAGATTTAAGGAATAGCTTAAGAAAAATATCTCAAAATTATTCCCTAAACCTCTTATTCATTTAAACAAACCTTAATTAACTCAATCAAAGGGGTTAAACTACTAATTATGCACTTAATTAAGCTTAATTACATTAAGAGGGTAATTAGAAATTAATCTAGCAATTCTCCTAATTAAACCATCAATAAATTCCAAGAAAATTAGGAGAGGCAGAAGTTATCCCACTAATCATACATAAGAAGTTTGGGATTAAACAGTGGGGTAATTAAAGAATAATTAGCAAAATCAAATTCCCAATAAAACCCAAATTAATAAAATAACTCTATTTAAAATCAATTAAAATTAATTTTATAATATTATAGATGTAAATACCTTTCATATGTAATTTATTTCATATTTTTCAGATTTTTTTACACTTAGATAAAAAATTTGAAGTTTCCTAGCTTAATTAAGTAATTTAAATCTCTAATTATATAGTTAATCTCATCAACGCCATGTGGAGGTTGACACGGCACGCGCTTTTCATGTGGCATGATGAGATTCTCTATTTAAGTTGTCACATCATAGCATCACATCAGCGGCAGTGCTAGCTCTTTCTCCTCGTCCGTCCGATCAAGGATCGAATGGCAGAGATTGGATCCTCAGTTCTAAAAGGATTAAAATATGGATCTACATAGATTTAATCAAGACCATCCATCCAAAACATGAGGGATGGACGGTCTGTGATTAATCCCTGAGATCACCTGTGGGAGATGTCCACCATCCATCTTCCATGGCATGATTCGAGCTCGATTGAGCTCAAATTGATCCCAAATTCAACCGACACCATCATCAAGCAAGGGGATGAACATCCAACATCTAGTTTTGCATGGGGTGAAGATTCTCTTCACAAAGGACCAAGAAAATTTGAAACTATGCTCGATTTAATGACATAACTCAGCGGAGGCTATCATAGGCACTCGATTCCCATGGAGAAGCTTCATCGAGTGGAGACGAAGCTTTACTGAAGTTTGGAGGTGTTGAGATTGGGCAAATCCTTCTAAAGGCCAACTCCACCTTCACTTGAGCTCGATCTTGGTTGAAGTAGCACCTCCTTTGCCTTTGGAGCTTGGAAAAAAAGCTTGGGTGAATTTAATTGAGCTCCTTGATGAAGCTTGCAAAGGGAATTGGATTGTTATTGAGTGCGGGGTGAGATTGAATTTCAATGGAGCTCCCTTATTTTCAATCTAGGAAAATCAAGAAGATGGAATTTCTAACTTGCTCTAGGAAGCTTGGGAAGACTAGCAATGGCTTGCTCTAAGTTCCTATGCTTCAACCGAATAGGGAAGAATGAGATTCAAGTGAAATTAGGGGGAGTATATCTCCCCCTAGAGAAATCAGATGATCAAGCCTTCTCTTATCATTTTGATCCAATTGAGCTCCTTGAATGGGTTTGTTAGGCTGTTAGAGGTGTCCTTGCATTCAATTTGGCCTAAGGAGTGGAGTAATGGAGCTCCCATGTGCTTAAATCAAGTGAAGGAATGATTCTCATGTGGTCATATTCATGCAAGTGGTCAGTTTTGACCTTAGGCTAGGTTGGGCTAAGCCAAACCCATTGGGTTAGGTGCACCACATTCCCTAGTGTCCACTTAGTCCACTAAGAGGGCACCAAGTGGTCATGAAGAGGAGTTGACCAAGTTCCATGTGAATTTAGCCTAAATTTACCCTATGGCCTAGGGAAAAAATGGTCATTTGGCTTGGATTTCAATTTGAATATATTTGGTATGTTTGAAAAATAGGTAAGGCCAAGTTTCATTGAATTTGGAATTGGTTTGATATGATTTGGCTCATGTTGACCCATTTAGATCAAAATGGGTCAACTTTGATCAAATTGGGTCAAACCAAGGTTGGGTCAAGTTCATTTGACCATTTGAAAAGTTTTGGTGGCTTTGCTTTGATTTATTTTGGTTTATATTTGAATTTGGTTTATTTGATTTCATTTAGGTCAAATGGGTCAAGTTGACCAAATTGACCCAGTTGACTTATTTGGGTTAGGTCATGGGTTGGTTCATGTTTGGTTGGTCATTTAAAATGGATTTGTATCTTTATTTCTAATCAATTTGGTTTATATTTGAGTTTGGCTCAATATGACCATTTTGGTCAAGTTAGGTTCATGGTCAATTGGGCTAGATTTGGCCTAGTTGGCCAATTGGAACTTTGGTTAAGTTCAATAATCATTTTAGAATGAACTTGACACATTGGTTTCAATCAATTTGGCTTAGATCAAGTCTTTACTCATTTTGACTTTTAGGTTAAGTTGGGTCAACTTAGGTCAAGTGGCCAATTGGGCTTTGTTAGGCTCAAATGTTGACTACGAAGTGAGTATCAACCTAGGGATTTATCTCAACTCAGGTAGTTAGATAATTCCTATAGGGAGTTCTGCTGACACTACCCTAAAGATAGGATGTCTGCTTGGGAAAAGGGGCCCTTTGGGGCTTGAATCCCTAATCCACAAGTGAATTAACATGTTTATTTATTTAGTTTGTTTTAACCTGAACCCTGTTGGCTTGTGAGGGATCAAACTGAGAAGGATCTTATATCAGCCTAGACTTATCTCAGATTTACTGAACCAAGGGAGAATCTATGCATTCGCTTAAAAAATTCTCCAACCACAAGGGTGGTTACTTGGAAAGGGGGATTGTCCAATCCAAAAGTAACCTGAGTAGTGTCTAAATGGGGTTGCAAAGAACGTGATGCAAATAGAATGCCCACAGGAAGAGGGGCTGCTAAGGGCTTAATCTAAATCCTTGGAGAAGATGGCATGGCTAGTCATATATCAAACAAGTATTCGGTGGCCAACTCAAGGAGAAAGCGGGGGATTCACATCTATCAAGAGTGGTGTATCCATCAGGTAAGTCGTTGTCAGTATAGAGAACATCAACCAACCTAAGGTGCCCGATAATTTGCAATAATCAGCCTAGGAAGAAAGCTCGGGGACCCACATCCTCCTATAGTGAAACTGATTGCTAGGACAGGTGCCATCCGACCTAGGATGACTGCTGAGTGAATGTCACTAGGGAACTTACATCAACTTAAGTATAGTGAAGAGAAAAAGAGCCTCTAAGGGACTTATCCTAAACCTCAGATATACTCGACCTAGTTAGATCATGATGATTAATTCAAGAAGAAAGCACGAGGACTCACAACTTCTTAAATGAAATCAACACGAGGTAGCTTACTGGCTAGGCAGTGAAGTCTACCAAACTAATAAGGCGCTCATTAGTTTGTAATGGTCAAGTTAGGGAGAAAGCATAGGGACTCACATCTTCCAAACAAGTGACCACTAGGGTGATATACTAGCAAAGGAGCATGTAGACCCGACCTAGAGCAGCTAATGAGTGAGTGTCATAGGGGTTTGCTCCCACATCAAAGTAGCCCAAGACAAAATATATGTGTTTGTTTTTATGCTTGTGTTAAAGGGAATAGGATGCCTCTCGAGTTCTCTTATAGCTACCTTATACACGCTTGGAGAATTTGATGAAATGGTGCCATGGATGGCAATCAGGAATTCCCAATGAGATAGGATGCTACTTGAGTTCTCTTATACCTAACTTAGTTGTGTTAATCAAATTAGGATGCCTCTTGGGTTGTCTCACACCTATTCTAATAGTGTCGAGAAATATGTTTGATTGTGTTTACGTTGTGAAAGAGGGACTCTTACATCTACCCTAAACATGTCATGGAAAATTTGCAAGACAAGCAAATAATGCTTCGAAAGAAGAGAAGATTTTAATGAAATGGAATCAAATTTTCTTTGATTGATAGAATTGTTTTCAAACATATTTTTATGGGTAATATTTATTCAAATAGAGCTCATTAATTGGAAGCATCTGGTGTTCCCTTTTACAATCAATAAGCTGATAAGATCCTCATTGATAGGCCTTCTCTATGACATAGGGCCTTCCCAAGTGGTTTCAAACTTGCCTCCCATCTTTAGACAGGCAATAATTGGCCTCCATAGGACTAACACAAGTTCTCTGACTCAGAAAGACCTAGGGCAAACCAGCTTATTATGAGCTTGAATCATTTTGGCCTTGTACACCTCGATGTTCTGGCACGCCCGTAGGTGACTCTCCTCCAAACCTTTGAGCTTTTCTAACCACAACTTTGCATTCTACTATGTAGTGATCTTATTACCCAATGCTATCCTTAGTGACAGGAGTTGAACTTCTAAAGGTAGAACGGCTTCGGACCCATACACCAAAGAAAAAGGGGATAGATTGAGTTGGAGTTCGGTATGTGATGCAGTATGCCCACAAGGCTTCAACCAACTGCTCATTCCACTCCACTTATTATCATCGAGAGTCTTATTTAGTATTTGGATGATAGTTTTGTTGAATGATTCAACTAAGCCATTTTCTTTAAGGTAGTAGATGGTGGAGTATCTCTAATCTATGCCGTGTCTTCTAGCAAAACTGTTGATCTTGGCACTTTTAATTGCAATACCATTATCAGATATAATTCATCAAGACACCCAGAAACCTATATAAAATATGGTTCCTAAAAAATTGAAGCACATGCTGAGGTGTAACCTCTCTGTGTGGGATTACCTCCGCCCACTTAGAAAAGTAGTCGATGGAAGTTAAGATGAACCGATGACCTTTGGAAGAAGGAGAATCGATCAGACCCATAATATCAGTACCCTGGCACTCGAATGGCCATGAGGCCAGTGTTGGGTGTAGAATGTTGGATAGTTGATGTAGGACCACACTATGCACCTGACACTGATGGCATCTCCTAGTTGCATCCATGCAACATGTAAACATCGAAGGCCAGTAATATCCTAGTCTCTTAATCTTTGTCTTCATCTTCAGACTGGATTCATGTGCTCCACATTAACCTAAATGTACCTCAATTATAATGTCATGGGCTTCATGTTTATCTAAATAATGTAACCATATTTGATCAAATGACCGATCGGTATAGGGTGCAATTAATGAGAGCATAGGAGAGAGCTCCCTATTTCACCTGATGGGCTGGTGACTTTTCATGAGGTAGTTTGTTAGTGTTCAAGTAGTCTATGAATAGTTGCCTCCAATCCAGCTCCTTATCCTTATAGGTAATGGCAACCTCCCCTTCAAGAGAAAGTCTCTCGATGAGTTCAACATCAATAAGGGATAGGACTTGTCTATTTTAAACCTTTATTGGAATGGACTCATCTTTTGGGCATGCCAATTCTTTGGCTAATTTAACTAAAGCAACTACTACTGTGTTCTCTAATTAGGGAACCTGGTAGATGGTGACTTCGGGGATTTGGCCCAACAGCTTCATGGTATACTTATGGTAATGATGAAGCTTGGGTTTGAGAACCATGTGAGACTCGACAATTTGATTGATGACCAACCGAGAATCCCTAAAAATATTGATGCTCTTAACACTAATTGTGATGGCCAACTCCAGATCAAAAATCAAAGCCTCATACTTGACTTCATTGTTGGTGCAGGGGTTGGAAAGATAATTTGAGAATCTCATCACATCATAGTCTGGAGTTAGTAGAACTATTCCTACCCCTACCTTTCCTGGAAAAGTAGATCATGGTGCTTCCCCTTTATGAAAAGAAGCTGCACCATCAAAATATATCTCCCATTGATGGTTGTTTACCTCCCCTATGTTCATGATTTGTTCATGAGGGAGTTCGTCACTAAGCGGAGAATCAACAAGAAGTGAGTGTGCTGCTAAGAAATATGCTAGTGCTTGTCCTTTCACCGTACGAAGGGGTACAAATATGATATTAAATTGTGAGAGAATCATGGACCATCATGCCAAATATCTGGATAATGTTTTCGTGTCATTAGATATTACAGTGGATTGGTTATGGAAATCAAGTTCACCTTGTGAGAGAGCATATAGTGTCGTAGCTTTTGGAAGGAAAAGATCAAAGCTAGACAATATTTCTCAATAGGTGGATAGTTCGCTTCAGCAGAAATCAGATGGCAGTTGAGATAGTAAAAAGCACTTTCCTTCCTTTCTTCATTGGCTTGGGCCAACAAAGCGCTAAGAGAGTAATCTAATGTAGAAGTGTAGAGGATGAGTGGTCTGCCCTAAATAGGGGCTGCTAGAATTGGTGGCTTTACCAAATACTGCTTGATATCTTCAAAGGCATGCTAACACTAATCATCCCACTTGAACTTGGCATCCTTTTTGACAAGTATTGAGAATGGCTTGCATCTCCCCGATAGCTAGAAATAAAGTTTCTTAGATATGCCAACCATCCTTGGAAAGATCTGAGTTAAGTTAAACTCTTAAGAGGTGGCATTTCAAAGATAGCTTTGATTTTTTCTGGATCTATTTCTATTCCTCAATGTTGGACAAAAAAGGAATTTTCCAAGCTACTCTGAATGCACACTTCAGGGGATTCATTTTGAGGTTATATTATCTTAACCATTCAAAATTACTCTTAAGTCAAAGAGATGATCTTATATTTCTCAATTCTTAACTACTAGATCATCAACGTGGCACTCAACCTGATGATAGATGAGTTCGTTGAAGATCTGAGTCATGGCACGTTGGTATGTAACATCAGCATTTTTAAGGCCGAAAGGTAGAACCCTATAACAATAGATTTTGATCGGGGTTTGAAAAGTAGTGTTTCTTTCAACCTCGAGGGCCATCTTGATTTGGTTATAGCTAGATGACCCATCCATGAAAAAGAAGACTGTATGAGATAAGGCGATGCCCACCATTAATTCTAGTATAGGATGAGGAAACTCATCCTTAGGAAATGCCTTATTTAAGTCCCTGAAATTGATGTATATACGAATTTGGCCATTCTTCTTCTTAAGTGGGATGACATTGGCTAACTAGGTAGGGTATTTTTCTTTCCTGATGAAACCAGCATCGATCAGTTTCTTGACTTCAGAAATGACCTATTATTCAATTTCTAATCGCATATGTCTAGGAGCTTGCTTGATAGGGTTAGCGCTAGGATCTATTGCTAGCTTGTGGAGTGCTACATCAGGAGATAATTTGGGCATCTCTTCATAACTACATGCAAAGTAGTCCTTAAACTTAGTCAATAGCCTAACTAAGTCATTGATTTCTTCTTCACTCAGTAATGAGCTGATGTATGTTGGGCGTGGATTTTCTCCCGTCTCGAGGTTGATTTCTTTAAGCTTGTCAATTATTGAATGAATCATCTATTCAAATTATGGCGGTACAACTTTAATTTGGAGATCATCTGGATCATCTGAGATTTCTAAACACACATCCTCATGAGAGTTGGTGTTGTATGAAAAGAAACTATTGGACTCCAAATGATTGGTAACAACTAAGAAATAATCATCATGATCGACTGGACCCACTGTACCAAATCTTAGTCCTGCTCTTGATTGTGTGCCTGTATTGTTCTACAGCTTCTTAAAATACTCTAACCTGTGCTTGGACCATGTATGAATGACCAAACCTTTCTGTATAATATTATGAACACAAGGCGAGTAAAAGTCAAATGGTAATTCCATTAATTCATTATATGAATTCTCCTCAAGTTCAACATCAACTTCAGGACTTGAGGAGGATGATCCTAAAAAGAATATCTTTGGCTTCATATCACTGGAAGACTTAGGGGTTTCCTTAACTACCAAATCTTCATCTTTTTGGGGTGAAAGTGATGTTAGAGCTAAGGTTACCATTTCTGCGATGGTTTTACATTCGATTGAATACTTTGCTTTTGTCAGAGGCCTATCTTGTTCGCTATCCATCTCAGTGTCACCTCCAATGAAACCCAGAGGTTGTTGGTATGCTAATCACATTAGACTCATCCTCGAGCTGGATTCCAAGTCTATGTGAATAGTAGGGTACTCATGAGCTACATGAACAACCCTATTGGTTGATGGCTAACTAGGGGGTCTTCCACCTCTAGAACTACCTCTATTTCTGCCTCTATCTCTGCTTGATGGAGGTTGAGCCATCCTATCTACATGTCCATATGAAGGAATGAATTATGGGTGGAATGTGATATGCAACTCTATTTCTTCTTAAATTTCCTTTCTTGTTCACTTGGATTTTCATTTTTCTTTTATTTTTCTTTTAGTTTTTCTTTTTCTTTATTTTCTTTTTCATATGTTGAGTTTTGCCTGATTTCATGAGAAAGGGTGTTTTGAGGAAGATAGTAGGCCACATCCTCATATATCTCAACCTCTCTAATTGAAAATGACTTTTCATCTCCTTTGACATAATACTCAATCCCATCCTTCCTGAACTTGATGCACTGATGGAGAGGTTCTGATGTATCTAGGGTCTACCAAACAAAGCAGTGAATGAAGTATTTGAATCAATGATATAAAACTTGGCTTCAGTCTTCCAATCACCTATCTCCAAAGGTGATACTATAGAACCTAAATCTCACCCGCCTTATTCATTGAATCCTCTCAACATCATCCAATCTTCTCAGAGTGTGGAGATGTCAATCCTCAAATAGGTAATGGCCTTTAAACTCATAATGTTCACTGATGCACCTAGATCGATGAGAACTCTGGCTAGTTTGAATTTGCTCATGTCAACTGTAATGTAGAGGGGACGGTTGTGCTCCATGTCCCCTAGAAGAAGGTCTTCATCTGTGAAAGTAATCTCCTGAGCTTCTCTGGGATAATGTGCCTCCTCACCAATAGTGGTTGGTTGAGATAAGCATATCTCAGGATCAAGGAGAGCCTTGATTAATGATTCCCTCATCTCTTTGGATAATATAAGGGCATCATATATGCTTAGTTTAGATAGCAACTTTCTTAGGTGAGAGAGGATGTTGTAGTCCACCTTGGGCTAATCCTCCACAAGCATATCTAAGGGTGGATCATCCTGTGGAGGTGCCTCTCGATCCTCTAAAATAATGACTTATTTCCCTTTATCTTGAGGTGCTGCCCTAGGAGGAAGAACCTTGTCACTACGGAGGTTGACTTCGGTGATCTATTGTGGTAGGGTAATGGAAGATTTTATCTACACATTAGGTTCACCTATAGCTTCTCCTATGGGACCCTCAGAATTGGATGATTCCAAGTCTATCTCAAGAGGCAAACTCATAACATTCAGAGTAGGAAAATCTAACTCTGAATGAGAAAGAGGAAAATCAAAACTATTATAGTTGTTGTTTAGACTTGAAGAGTTATTAAGAGATTCAGACAACCCATCAGAAGTGACATAGATGTAATTAAAGCTAGATATATTCTTCAATTTCTTGGATTTGATAGGAGGTACGAAGTAGAAATCAAGTAAAGTAAGAGGGGTGAGGGATTTGATGCCCTCATCTTCCAATATAAGATGTCTACTAGAAAAAGAAGAACTACCTGAAGTAGTAGTACTCGTTGATGTGGTAGCTACAATAGTGGATTGGAGGCTAGACTCGGTCGATGGTTGTGCTACTGAGCTATCCTGGGCTAGCACATGGTGTTGATGATGCTGCTGGTGCTGAGCTCCCTCTTTCTTTGAGTTAGCTCTGACAACTTACAAACTTTTCTTGATGTTGGAGGTTTGAGCTAACTCAGGCACCTGCAAGAAAATTTTCTTGATTTTCTAAATAATCTTTTTAGAGGTTTTGGGTAATGAGATATCCCAACCTTCTTTGGTTTTGGAAAGATCACAAGTATCCGTAAAGGATTACTCTAATGAAACTGGATGGTTGTTCCACAAGGTATTCCTTTAGGATGATTATAACACTAATCTTGAAGCTATGTTCAAACCAGTCCTTAAATGTGAAGCAATCTTTCAAAACATGACCTAGCATACGGTGGTAGGGGAAAAAGTTAGGATCATGGCTTTTGCCCACTTCCTCCGGTCTCCTAGGTTCGGGTAGCTGAAAATCAGGCTTCTTTAAGAGATTCTTAAAGATCTTCTTGATTACCTCCCTCTTAAATGAATAAGGCTTATTAAGTTTATGCAAAATAATAAGTGGACCATAGCTACTTGTCGGTGGGTATGTGTACCACTATCGTTGATGAAGTGGCTAAGGAGGAGGCAGTGTAGGCCATGGAGGCTACTTATGGTGGTGGGGTTCTGTGGTGGTAGAGAAGGTGTGGCGTGTGGAGCAGGTCTCAAACTACTCTCTGGTTGGTTTGTTTTCCTTATATACCTTAGAGCTTTGGCTTTGTTGGTAGATCTAGAAGGTAATTCTCTCTATCCTTGATTAATTTCTCAAAAATTTTGATGGTGAAACCTTTGAGCATGAAGGCGACCGGGCCATGGATATTCTTAAGCAAAATCTCAATGGTGTGCTAGTCAGACAACTGTGGTTTGCATTTTATACTCAAATTATGACATCTAAGAATATAATTAATGAGGGACTCACCAGGATTTTGTTGAGCCACAATGAGATCACCAACAGTGACCCTTTGCTGAGCTCCAGCGAACCTCTTGATAAAGAGTTCTTCCAGCTCAACAAAAATCTTTACTAGACTCTTGAGAAGTTCAGCATACCAATCAAAAGCTATCCCTGCTAGGCTACTGATGAAAAGACAAAAGATTAAAGAATCACCACCACCAACGGTGCAACAACTAGCTCTGAAATGCATGTTGTGGTGCCTCGGGTTCCTACTGCCATCAAAACTTTTGAAGGAAGGTGGCACGAAACCCTTAGGATATTGGATTGCATCAAATTCCTTTGGGTATGGTCTACCCTTTAGAACTGATGAACCATCCACAAGCTTAAGCCAACGCTTCCTTCACCTACTACTCAACCATGGACTTGATATCTTTTTTCTGTATGGAGGTACTATTCACTACCTTCCTAGACATGCTGGTGCTACCTTGCTCTACTGGAGGTAAAGTCTTGGCTGGGTCCAAGACATGCACCAACTTTGGTTGACTAGTCTCAGTTGTGGTAGGATGAACTACTGGGGCTTGGTTCTACAATGGTAAGATAGCTGCTAATAGATCCTTAAGCATCTTCCCCATCATATCTATCTTTCATCTTTCTGCTTTATCTGTGCTAAGAGGTGTTGGACTGAGTGGGCTATGTCTTCCTGCTCGCCCTTAACACCTTCCATAGTCTGTTGCTCTCTAAGGACGGATCCCCTGGTATCTACCATCTAAACCCCTGCTGAGTCTCCCAACAAATCATCTTCATTGGGATCAAAGCTGACCTTCTCCAGCCATATCCTAAGATCTCTTTCTTCTCTATGAAATAATGAGCTACTATGTCATCTAGAGAATGATCTATCAAAATTGGCATAAATGACTTCAACTGATCAGTGGTGGTATCACTATTATGTACTTTGAGGCACTGGGCCTCCCTTGCTGCTGTAGAATCAATCTTGTGAGGGATGTACTCACTGTAAGAAATACACTCCTAACTATCACTAACTCTATATGGGGTGACACTCCTAGGAGGATCTATCATCATAGGTGCAACTGGGATGCCACCTTCTCCCTATGCAACTACTGTAACCATCTCTATGTCCTACTGTGGTGGTGGTGGTGAAGGTACGACCACTATGCTTCAGGGTCACCATTCCTTCCACACCATAACTAGGGCAGAAGGTTGAGCAGGAGAGCTTGGCCTCGCCACAGTAGGTGGTGTAGATAGAGTGGGATCTCTTGGCCATAGCTGGATCACCAACGGGGTCCTCTTCTCCCTAGATGTGGCCTTCATGGCCTTTGCCAGAACTAAAGATGTTGAAACATGGACAAGCGAGTGGATGGGGGGATAAAGCGGTGTGGTGGAGACACCACTGACTCTCTCAGAACAGGAGCTCTCCTCTTGTGATGGGTAGTACATGAGAATACTATTTGTGTGATCGACACGGGTAGCACACTGATTAAGAAAATCAATGAGTGTAGAGGCCGTTGACTACCGACTAAACCTCTACCTCTCCCGGCTAGTGATATGAACTAAGGTATGGGCCTCCTTGGTCCACTCCTATCGAAGATGCTTCCCTACACTACGGGGGATAACAGATCTCAAATCAAATTGAACCCCGAATGCAAATCCTCCATAGGTTACCGGCAGATGGAGGCGACATATGACCTCCCTCACTAGCGGTGGCTAAAATCAAGCTGGTGGTGGAGGTGGGGAGATCCTCTTCCTCATGACCAGAGAAAGATGGAATGGGTTTGTTGTAATAAGCGGGAAAATTAAAGTGGGCAACTCCTCAATAATGGACCTGTAGCTGCCTCTATCTCCCTAGTGATGTGAGTATGGTACCATTTTATCATGCGATTCTTGTTCCTCCTCTAAGTCTTGGTGGGGAGAGCAGAGTAAGAGATGGACCTGATCTCAAAAGTAGGGGAGATAATCCTTGGGAAGGAGAGCCTTCCCTTAGAGGTCTAATGAGTGGTACTAGCCAGCCCTAGGCGGCATTAAACAGCAGGGTGCCATCCCTATCTTGATGCTATACTTATGAATCTGCCTTCCTCTTCATTAAGGGAATATTAGAATTTGATGGCATGTCAATCTGAATGATCGGCTTCTGCCCAGTCACTGTGCTCCTGCTAATAGTGGAGAGTGGAGTGCCCTCACAAGTAATCCTCGCCCCCTCAAAATCTCATCGTGCATGAGATGGGCATAGTCAAAGTCGGGAAGGCTGGCCTGATCTAAGGCCAGATCCATCCTGTGGGGAAAGTTAAACACATATTTGGTCCCTACCATTTCTATCAACTGAAAGTTGAACTGAGACTAAAACTAGAACTATTGCTGAATGAGAGTCTACAATGTTAAAAATAAACTTGAATCATATCTCTATTGATTTTGAGTATTGAATTTAGAATTTGAACCCATACTCAACAAGTTGAAAATGTTAAGTCAGGTTCAAATGATTTAGAATTGATTTTGAGATTTGATTGGAAAGAAGAATTTTTTAGATGTAGAACCACTTTCAACAAAATTTAGATATGTTGAAAATGGGTTCAAATATTTTTGAAGAGATGCTTTCATAGGTTCATATTTTAATTTTAATTTTGATTTTGATTTTGAGGACCCTTTATTTAACGAATTTGGGTATGTTAAAGTAAAGAATTAATTTGCTTTTGATTTGGATTTATGATTTTTGGAATTTACTCACTCAACAAATTTGGGTATGCTAAGTGAGATGTTTGAAAATAATTTCTTCTTTTTTGTTTCTTTGTTTGCTTTGTTTTGTGAATCATTTGTGATTTAAAAAATGGAACTCTCACTTAACAAATTTGGGTATCCTAAATGAGGAAATCTAAGTGTGTTTTATTTTTGAAAATTTTTGAAGATAATACTCTTAGCAAATTTGAGTATGCTAAGAAAATCCTAATGTATTTCTTTTGATTTTAATTCGATTTTGAAAAGTAGGATCCTTAGCAAATTTAAGTATGCTAAGGGAGTCCTAATGTGTTTTTTTTTGTTTTGATTTGATTTTGATTGAAAATGGAGACTTCACTTTAGCAAATATGTATGCTGAAATTAAGTTCCATTGTGCTTTAGATTTTGTGAAATGGAAATTTCACTTAGCAAATTTAAGTATGCTAAATGAAATTCCAAAAATGTGCTTAAAATTCTTTTGTTTTGATTTTGTTTTGAAAATGGAGACTTTACTTTAACAAATATGGTATGCTAAAGAATGAAGTTCCAAAAGTATTTCTTTTATTTTGGATTTTTGTTTTGAATCAAGGAGACTTTGCTTTAGCAAATGTGGTATGCTAAAATGAAGTTTCAAAAATGTTTTGAAAAATTTTATGTTTGAAAATGAAGACTTCATTTTAGCAAATGTGGTATGCTAGAATGAAGTCCCAAAAAAGTTTTAAAAAATTTTGTTTTTTTTTTTAAATAAATGGAGACTTGTGGTATGCTAAAATGAAGTCCCAAAGGTGTTTTTTTTTTGTTTTGGATTTTTGTTTTGAATCATGGAGACTTCGCTTTAGCAAATGTGGTATGCTAAAATCAAGTTTCAACAAATGTTTTGAAAAATTTTGTTTTTCAAAATGGGGACTTCATTTTAGCAAATATGGTATGCTAGAATGAAGTCCCAAAAATGTTTTAAAAATTTTTGTTTTTGAAAATGGAGACTTCATTTTAGCAAATGTTGTATGCTAGAATGAAGTCCCAAATGTATTTTGAAAATTTTGATTTTTGGGTAGACTTCACTTTCGCAAATGGGATATGCTTGAATGAAGTTCCAAAAGTATTTTCAAAAATATTTGTGGAATGGGCATTTAACTTAGCAAATTTGAGTATGCTAAATGAAATTCCAAAACGTGTTTCAAATTTTTGTTTTTGGAAAAAAGAGACTTCATTTTAGCAAATGGGATATACTAAAATGAAGTTCCAAAAGTGTTTTTTTTAAATTTTCTTTTTGAAAAAGGTGACTTCACTTTAGCAAATGGGATATACTAGAATGAAGTTCCAAATGTATTTTTTTAAAGAAAAAAATTTGTTGGTTTTGAAAAGAGAGATTTCCAGTTAAGAAATTTGGTTATGTAAGATGGAAATCAATTATGTTTCATTTTCAAAGATGTATTTTCATGTGTGATTATTGCTTTTTTTAAAAAGAGGAAATCCCAACCTAATCATATATGGAATATGTTAAGTGGCATTTCAAAATAATGTTATTTCATTTAGAAATGAAATTTCCATTCAATAAATTTGAGTATATTGAATGGAGATATTCAAGTATGCTTTTTGAAAATTTATTTTTGATTTTGATTGGAAATGAAACTTCTATTCAATAAATGTGGATGTATTGAATAGATAGGTTTCATATGTGCTTTTTGAAAGTTTGAAAATTCTAACCTAGCACATGTGGAATGTGTTGAGTGAAATTTCAAAATTGTGATTTTGTTTGAAGATGAAACATCCATCCAACACATTTGGATGTATTGAATGAAAAGGCCCATCTTGAAATTTTTATGCTTTTGAAAGTATGATTTGTTGAAATTTTATTTTTGAAAATGAAGTCTTCATCAAACATGAAGAAGTTCATTTGTACTTTTAGAAAATGTAATTTTTGGAATTTTATTTTTGTAAAGATGATCCTACATATAACAATCATGAAGATTTGTTAGATGAAGATGATTTAGAAATATTTTTGTGCAAAACATTTTATTATGTGCATTTTTGAAAGAGTGCTTTGTGAAAAATGAAAAGAAAGGTAGTCTTGGATTCATACAAAAGTGCAAACCCACTATCAATACTTAGAGACAACTATCATTTACCAAAGATGGAGAGAGGAACTATTCTCCAGCGGAGTTGTTAGAAAAATCTGTGGTGAAAATATTTAAATTTCTTTTCTTCTAAGATGTATACTTCCATCTTCAATCTATGCGGAATAAAATGAAGATACAAATATAATCTTTTTATATTTTGGACACCACGTAGATCCACAGATGTTTTTATTAGGGTGATCGTATATGACATTGAGGATAGGTGTACAATCTCGAAAGATAGAAGTCATCACCCTATAATGGACCTAATCACCTTAATAAGGACTCCTAAGGATAATGGGTCTGCATATATACCAGAGATTCTTTCCCTACTTTACATAAAAAAGTAAAGTAAGATTTATTTTAAATCGGGTTCGTTAAGTTTCCTATGGAGGCAAGCCCCCATAGTAAATTATATCTTAAGGAATGAGATTCCTTGAGAATACTCTCGATCAAGGTAAATGATCATTATCTCCAAAGATTTCAATAGGTTGGACTATCAATCGATTGGTTTATTTTTAGAAAGTCAAGTGGGATCGATCAAGAGGAGGGAGTTCTTATCGAAGCCAAATGGAAACAAGTAGTGGATGCTTAAGATACTAGGAAGCTTAGTAAGCATCCCAAACTACCTTATGGTTGGGCTTTACATTTTTGAAATTGAATTAATTTTTTTAGTTAAATTTTTATTAGAAATGTAGGGCTTACAATTCCATGATACAAGATCATAGAAATTCCTAAGAGGTGAGAATTTATACTTATAGCCCTCAAAGGGAAAAGCAACCTCAAAACTTGAATCTAGGGAGCTTTAGCGAATGCCAAAAGCATGACCTAAATTTAAGGAAAAAAAATGGGTGTTTGGTTTACCTCCACAAGAGAGGATAAACTATTTGACTGTTGGACTTACAACCATCTAGGCATGGCTGCCAACTAACTCTTCCTACGATTTTAATTTCATGTAGGAAAGTTATATGCTTTATACAAGATAGTTAAGCTGCTATTTATTTTAGAAAAAGACTAAGTCATTAAACTTACTCCCTAAGAGACTAGATCATGTGAATGAAAGAAAAATGACCTAGATCTAATGCAAACTATATTACATTTTACTTTCATTTGTGGACAATCATTTGACTCAAGTTTATAGGATTCATATGCCTAATGCATGAGAAATTATATTATGGGCCAAAAACAACGAGAAGGGGGAGGTGTGTTTCCACCATGACTTTCAAAGGTCAAGCCAAGTTCTCTAGCAAAGGTGGAAGCCCTTCAATCAAAAGTGAAACAATATGCTTTCGTGCATGATGTTAGAAAAGAAATATTCATCCAGCTAGGGGGTTACTAATTCTTTTATCTTGATTTTTAGCCTAAGCTTTAGGTGAGGTTATGAGTTATTTATTTTTACTTTTTAGTTGTTTAATTTGGTATACGATTTATTTTTTCTTAAGAGCCTAATCGTCATCCAGGCCATACATCAAGCAAGGAAGAAACTAGAAAAATATGCCATCTTAATGCACAAGCTAAATAAAATATCAAATATTTTATAAAGTAACATAAAAAATAAAAGGCCATTTGTAGATTAATCCTTAATTAAGTTTGGATTAAGAAAGAAAGAGGGGTTTTAAGGAATAGCTTAAGGAAAATATCACAAACTTATTCCCTAAACCTCCTATTCATTTAAACAAACCTTAAATAACTCAATCAAAGGGGTTAAACCACTAATTATACACTTAATTAAACTTAATTATATTAAGAGGGTAATTAAAAATTAATCTAGCAATTCCCCTAATTAAATCAACAATAAATCTTAAAAAAATTAGGGGAGGCAGAAGTCATCTCACTAATCATACACAAGAAGTTTGGGATTAATCAATTAGGTAATTAAAGAGTAATTAAAAAATCAAATTCCTAATAAATCCCAAATCCAAAAAATAACACTATTCAAAATTCAATGAAATAAATTGTACAATATTTTAGATGTAAATACCTTTCATATGCAGTTTATTTCACATTTGTTTGATTTTTCTACACTTCTATATGAATATTTTAAGTTTCCTTGCTTAATTAAGTAATTTCAATCCCAAATTATATAGTTGATCTCGTCGGTGCCACGTGGAGGCTGACGCGGCGTGCACTTTTTATGTGGCGTTATAGGATTCACTATTTAAGTTATCACATCATAGCACTGCATCAGTGGCGGTGCTACTCGCTTCCTCCTCGTACGTTCGATCAAGGATTGGATAGCCGAGGTTGGATCCACGGTTCTAAAGGATTAAAACATGGATCTATGTGGATTTAATCAAGACCATCCATCCAAAACATGTGGGATGGATGGTCTATGATTCATCCCTGAGATCACCTATGGGAGATGGCCACCATCCATCTTCCATGGCATGATTCAAGCTTGATTGATCTCGAATTGATCCCAAATTCAACCCACACCATCATCAAGCAAGGGGATGAACATCCAATTTCTAGTTTTGCATGGGGTGAAGATTCTCTCCATAAAAGAACAAGAAAATTTGAAACTATGCTCTGTTTAATGGCATACCTCACCGAAGGCTATCATCGAATGCTTGATTCTCTTGGAGAAGCTTTGACTAGTGGAGACAAAGCTTTGCTGAAGTTTAGAGGTGCTGAGATTGGGTAGATCCTTCTAGAGGCCAACTCCACCTTCACTTGAGCTTGATATTAGTTGAAGTAGGACCTCCCTTGCCTTTAGAGCTTGGGAAAAAGCTTGGGTGAATTCGATTGAGCTCCCCGATGAAGCTTGCAAAAGGATTTGGATTTGTATTGAGTGTGGGGTGAGATTGAATTTCAATGGAGGTCCCCTAATTTCAGTCTAGGAAAATCGAGAAGATGAAATTTCTAACTCACTCTAGGAATCTTGGGAACACTAGCAATGGCTTGCTCTGAGTTCTTATGCTTCAATTGAATAGGGCAGAATGAGATTCAAGTGAAATTAGGGGGAGTATATCTACCCCTAGAGCAATCAGATGGTCGAGCCTTCTCTTATCATTTTAATCTAATTGAGCTCCTTGAATGGGTTTGTTAGGTTGTTAGAGGTGTCCTTGCATTCGGTTTGGCCTAAGGAGTGGAGTAGTGGAGCTTCTATGTGCTTAAATTAAGTGAAGGAATGATTCCTATGTGGCCATGTTCAAGAAAGTGGTCGGTTTTGACCTTAGGCTAGGTTGGGTTGACCCAAACCCATTGGGTTATGTGCATCACATTCCCTAGTGTCCACTTCATCCACTTAGAGGGTGCCACGTGGTCATGAAGAGGATTTGACCAAGTTCCATGTGAATTTGGCCTAAATTTACCCTATGTCCTAGGGGTAAAATGGTCATTTGGCTTGGGTTTCAATTTGAATATGTTTTGTTGGTTTGAAAAATAGGTTAGGCCAAGTTTCATTGAATTTGTAATTGGTTGATGTGATTTGGCTCATGTTGACCCATTTAGGTCAAAATGGGTCAAGTTGGGTCGAGTTGACCAATTGGTCAAATTGGGTTAAACCAAGGGTTGGGACAAGTTTATATGACCATTTAAAATATTTTGGTGGCTTTGATTTGATTCAATTTTGTTTATATTTGAATTTGGTTCATTTGATTTCATTTAGGTCAAATGGGTCAAGTTGATCAAATTGACCCATTTGACCTATTTGGGTTAGTTCATGGGTTGGTTCATGTTTGGTTGGTCATTTGAAATGGATTGGTATCTTTGTTTCCAATCAATTCAGTTTATATTTGAGTTTGGCTCAATATGACCCTTTAGGTCAAGTTGGGTTCATGGTCAATTGGGCTAGGTTAGGTCTAGTTCGCCAATTGGAGCTTTGGTCAAGTTCAACAATCATTTTGGAATGAACTTGACCCATTGGTTTCAATCAATTTGGCTTAGATCAAGTTTTGACATTTTTTTACTTTTTAGGTCAAGTTGGATCAACTTAGGTCAAGTGGCCAATTGGGCTTGGTTAGGCTCAAATGTTGACTTGGTTTGACACCATTTTGGCTAATTATTGACTTAGTCAACCCTTAGGTTTGACTTGGTTTGACCCAATTTGCATGATTGATCACCTTATGATGATTATTGATCATGATGAGAGGTTTAGATGGGCTTAATTCAATCTAATTTAGTTAGGATAAGAATTTGGCTCATAAGGGGTACTTTAGTTCACTTTGGGTCTAGTGAGCCTAAGTAGGTCAAATGGCTTGGTCAAAGCTTGATTTGAGTTTTATTGAACTCACATATGGACTTATGATTGAAATATAGATCCATTTGCAAGTGGTTTGAAGTCAAATGAGTTTTGATTCATTTGACAATTTTAAGTTCAAAAGGGTGAACATGAGTTTGACTTGGGTTTGATTTTTGAATTGAGTTTTGGTTTGATGATTGAAGTTTATGTTTATATTTGGATTCATGATTGAAGGATTGATTGAATCATGATGAAAAATCAAGAGTTTGGCTTGATTTTAAATTGATTTTCAAGATTTTGACTTGAAAGATTTTGGTTGGATTTTGATTGAATTTGAGTTTGATTTTTGGCATTGGTTTGGTTGTTTGAATATATATTTCATTTATATATGTGAATATAAATAAAAATATAAATGAATTATGAGAAAATTTCATGAATTTTAAGTGGTTTGAACTTGATTTGAGCTAAGTCCATGAGAAAGGACTTAGGAAAGATTTCTTGATTTGGATTTGAATTTTGGAATAACTTTGATTGATTTGAATTTATATTTCATTTATATATGTAAATATAAATGAGGATATAAATGGGTGTGAGAAAATTTCATGAATTTGAATTGATTTGGATTTGATTTAGGCTAAGTCCAGGAGAGGGAATCAAAGGACTTAGGAAATATTTTGAGCTTAGAATTTGAATCTATAAGCTTCAATCATTAGTTTTAATCATGGATTTCAATCATGTGGGTTTGATTTGGATCTGGAGGAGATCAATTAAGTTTAAATTGATTTAAGTTTGACTTGAAGGAAGGAAGTCGGGAATTTGGTTCAAGCTATAGGATAGGCAAATTTTCCTAACACCCCTAAGGCATGGCCTATTCCTATGGCTAACTCTTCTAAGTCTCTAGGGCTAGATTTAGTGTCAACCTAATCACTAGATGTGTCTTAAGACTAAAGAACTTTTAAAATCTAAGAGAATTCTTATGTCTAAGATGAAGGGGTTGAGAGCTCATCCTAAAAATGAGATCAACAGTTGTCCCATAACTTTCAAAGTAATATGACCTGTGTTTAGACCAAGTATGTGGGATTAATCTCTTCTTTACTAAATTAGCAACACAAGGCGAATACCAATCAAAAGGTAATTGTATTAAATCATTATATGAATTATTCTCAATTTCTACATCAGCTTCCTAACTTGAGGATAATGCTCCCAACAAAAACCTCTTTGGCTTGACATCTGTGGATGACTTGGGGGCCTCCTTAACTACCAAACCCTCAACTTTCTAAGAAGAAAGTGGGGTTAGAGCTAAAGTTCCCAGCTGCTACCTGACTATTCTACATAATACTGATTTGGATACATTTATGCTTTTCTTAGAGGCCTAGTCTTTATTTCTATCTGGCTTGAATATCACCTCTAAAGGGACCTGCTGAGAGGGGTTGATTGGCGTGCTAACCACATAAGACTCATCCTTCGAACTACACTTTAAGGCTATGAGGATAGTGAAGGTACTCTGTGGAACATAGCTCTGGGTCAAGATGAGGTTTTCACCACTAGAACGCCTCAGATGCCCCTTCTCACATGGTGGGGTTGAGTCATCCTACCCATGCGTTTGTGTGGAAGAACGAACTATGGATGGAATCTAACTTCAGGCTCTACTTCTTCCTCAGTGTCTATTTTTCGCACACTTGCATTTTCATTTTCATTTTCTTTTTTTTTTCTTTTTTTTCATTTTCTTTTTCATTTTTCTTTTTATTTTCTTCCACTTGTTTTTCTTTTTCTTTTTCTTTTATTTTTGAACATTGACCACGTTCGTGAGAATAGACTTTCTGATTTTAAAGAAGATAATAGGCCACATTCTCATATATCTCAAACTCGCTAATTGAAAATGGCTTCAAGTCTCCTTTGACACAATACTTGATTCCACCTCTTCAAAATTTGATGCACTGATGTAAAGAGGATGAAACCATGTTATTTTCATGTATCCAAGGCCTACCGAGCAAAGTAGTGAAAGATTTATCTGAATCAATTATGTAGAACTTGGCCTCTATCTTTCTGTCATCTATCTTTAATGGCAACACTATGAAGTCTAAAGCCCTCTCACCTCACTCATTGAATCCTCTCAACATCATTTGATCTCCTCAAAATTTGGAGATGTCAATCCTCAAGTAGGCAAGGGTCTTTGACTCATAATGTTCATCGATGCACCTGGATCAACTAACACCTTGGAGAGTCTGAATCTGCGCACATCCAGTGTGATGTAGAGGAGACGGTTGTGCTCAATCGTCCCCAAAAGAAGGTCTTAATCGGTGAATGTAACTCCATGGTCTTTTCTTGAATAAAATGATAGCTATCTAATAGTGATCAGTTGACCTATGCATATTTCTAGATCGAGAAGGGCTTTAATCAACGACTCCCCATCTCTTTGGATAAGACAAAATTCATATATACTTAGCATGAAGAATTTGGCGAGGACATTATAGTCAACTCTGGGCTGGTCCTCCATAAGTATATACATAGGTCGAGCATCCTGTGGAGGGGCTACATGATAGCTAGAACCAATGACTTGCTTACCCTTATTCTAAGGTGCTACCCTATGAGGTAAAACTTTGTCACTGCGGAGGTTGACTTCAGTGACTTGATGAGATGATTTAGTAGAAACTTCTACCTGCTCGTCAAGTTCATCTACAGCTTCTCCTGTAAGATCATTAGAGTCGGATGACTCCAAATCAATCTCAATGGGCAAACCCGAATGATTCAGGAATGGGTAATCCATTTTTAAATTAGAAAAGGAATGATCAGAACAAGAGTTATTATTAATTAGACTTGGAGAGCTATCTATAAGAATAAAATCAGACAGATAATCAGAAGTGACACAAATGTAAGTGGAATCAACTTTCTTCAGAAGTGACATAAATGTAATTGGAATCCCTTTATCTTGAACCAAATCCTTACTCTCTTTAAATTCAAATCAACTTCAAATTCAAATCAAACTTTAAATTCAAATCAAATTCAATCTAATCCAAATTCAAAACTCAAATCAATTTCAAGTCAAATCTTAAAAATAAATTTCAACTTAATTGATTTTCTCAAATTCAAATCAATTCTAATTCCAAATCATGAATTAATTCCAAATGATTGAAATCCATGATCAATTCTAAATCCAAAATCTTTCCTAAGCCTTTGATTTCATCTTATGGACTAAGCTCAAATTAAATCCAAATCACTCCAAATTCAAAATATTTTCTCATAACCTATTTATATTCTCATTTATATTCGCAAATATAAATAAAATATGAATTCAAATAACAAAAACCAAATCCAAATTATAACCAATTCCAAATTCAAAATCTTTCCTAAACCCTTTCAAGTCAAAATTCTTGAACTTCACCAAATCAAATTCAAATCAATTCAAACTCAAAAGATTTTCAGATAACTCATTTATATTCTCATTTATATTCATAAATATAAATTCAAATTACCAAAACCAAATTCAAAACTCAAATCCAAATCCAACTTAAATCCAACATTCAAGTCAAATTCTTAAACTTAGCCAAATCAAACAAAAATCAATCCAAACCTTTGGATTTTCTCTTTGAATAATCAATCCTTCAATCACAAGCCCAAATATAAACACAAACTTCAATCATCAAACCCAAAATAAACTAACCCAAATCAAACCCATGTTCATCCTTTGAACTTGAAATTGTCAAATGAATCAAAACTCATTTGACTCCAAATCACTTGCAATTGGATTTATATTTCAATCATAAGTCCATATGTTAGTTCAACCAAACTTGAATCAAACCTTGATCAAGCCAATTGACTCACTTAGGCTCACTTGACTCAAAGTGACCTAAAGCACCTTTTTGAGCCAAATTTTAATCCATCCCAAATTAGATTGAACTAAGCTCACCTAAGCCTCACATTCTGAGCAACAACCATCCTAGGATGGCCAATCACTCAAATTGGGTCAAACCAAGACAAACTTAGCCTTTGACCAAGTCAACACTTAGCCCAAATGAAATCCAAACTAGCCAAAATCCACCATAGGCCAAATTGATTGAAACCATTGATCTAAATAAATCCATCATCAGTGATTGAACATGATCAAGCCATCAATAAGCCAACTAACCAAATTGGCCACTTGACCCAAGTTGACCTAAAAGTAAAAATGGGTCAAATCTTGATCTAACCCAAATTGATTACAACCAATGGGTCAAATTCATTCTAAATCACTTGTTGAACTTGACCAAAGATTCAATTGGCCAACTAGACCCAACTTAGCTCAATTGACCATGAACCTAACTTGCTTGAAATCAAAGCAAATCAAATTTGATTGAAATCAAAGCTTGCAATACATTTCAAATGATCAACCAAGCCTAAACCAGCCCATGGCCTAACCCAATTAGGTCAAATGGGTCAAATTGGTCAATTTGACCCATTTGACCTAAGTGAACTCAAATGAACCGAAACTAAATATAAACCAAATTGAACCAAATCAATGATACCAAAACACTTCAAATGGTCATATGAACTTAACCCAACCCTTGGTTTGACCCAATTTAACTAATTGGTCAACTTGACCAAGTTGACCCATTTTGATCTAAATGGGTTAACTTGAGCCAAACCATATCAAATTAACTCCAAATTCTTTAAAATTTGACCCAACCTATTTTTGATACATCTCAAATCTGTCCAAATTAAAATCAAGGCCAAATGACCATTTTACCCTTGGATCAAAGGGTAACCAATGGCCAAATCCACCTGGAATTTGGTCAATTCTTTTTCATGGCCAATTGGCATCCTCCTAGTGGATCATATGGACACCAAGGGAGGTGGTGCACATGACCCAATGAGTTTGGGTCATCCATGACCCAACCCAATGCCAAATCGAGCCCTCCAATGGAAATTCTCCACTTGGATCACCTCTTACACTCACCTAGCACATGTGTACCTCCTCTCTTCCACTCCTCTGCCAAAATCAAACCGCATGGACTCCCTAACAGCCTAAACAACCCAATCAATCTTCTCAATTTGAACAAAATAGAAAGGCAAGCCTCGGGCGCTGATCCAAGGAGGGGGAGATCTACTCCCCCTCATTCCAACTCAAATGACACACACTAAAGTTGATTGAGATAGAGTGACCAAGAGCAAGCATCCACAAGCTTCCCAAGGTCTTTTCCAAGCTTCCCAAACTTCTCCTTCTTGGTTTTGTTTAAGACAAAAATAGGGGAGGTGAGGGGATTTTCCAACTTACTTAATTCTCCACCAAACCTCAATTCACTTGGCAAGCACCATCAAGGAGGCAAGTCGAGCTCACCCAAAGAATTTCCCAAGCATCCAAGCCACGGGAAGGGAGACCTAGACCAAAGTCGCAAACCATTGGAGGGAGTCTTGGTCAATCGATAGATCTACTTCAAATTGAAGCTTGAAACCTTCAACAGAGCTTTGTCTCCACTAGACAAAGCTACCTCCTCCGTTGGAAGCATTGGTGATAGCCTCCCACGAGGTATGACTCAAAACTGACCTTAAGTTGAAAATGCTTGGTGCTTTGTGAAGGGAATTGTAATCCCATTAAAATTCAACCGATGGATGTTCTTCCCTACACCTCTTGATGGTAAGGGGTGAATCTCAGCCTGATCCGAGCTCAAGTGAGCTCAGATCAAGCCATGGAGGATGGAAGGCCTCCATCTCCCGTAGCTTAGGCAGGGATGAATCATGGGCCATCCACCCTGCATGTTTTGGATGGACATCCCTGATTAAAATGAGTAGATCTGCTGATTTAAATCCTTTGAAACCACGGGTTTAATCCTGGCTGTATGATCCTTGATCAGACGACCTAGGGGAAAGTGCCTCGTGCCGCCAACTGATGTGTCGCATGATGTGATAG
Organism: Cymbidium sinense; assembly: GCA_021442155.1. NCBI lineage: Eukaryota > Viridiplantae > Streptophyta > Magnoliopsida > Asparagales > Orchidaceae > Cymbidium > Cymbidium sinense. The sequence goes on along the minus strand of CM038233.1, from coordinate 18,006,516 downwards.
CTTAAATAACTAATCTCATCACGCCAAGTGGAAAGTTCACGCCACGTCAGCAACCCGCGTGGCACCGATGGGATTAGTTAATTAATTTGGTCATTTAATTGCCCTATAATCATAGAAACTTCATAAATTTATAATTAAATATAAAAAAAATCTAAAAAATGCAAACTCAAGTTCATTTTAAAGATATTTCAAAGGGGAATCCAAGATAATTTTTTCTAATTGATTTTGAACAGAGGATTGTTCTTAATGGTTTAATTAAAAATTAAATTACCTTAATTAGTTTCTAATTACTTCATTAATTAATTTCAAATTTCTCAAACATGCTTAGTGAGATGACTTTTGCCTCCCTTAATTTTCTTGGGATTTATTAATGAGTTAATTAGGATAATTAATTCATGATCCTCTAATCACCCCTTAATGTAATTAAGAATAATTAAGCATATGAACAATGGTTTAATCACTTAATTGAGATAATTAAACATTCTTTAACTAAAGTGAAGATTTATGGAATGGGATTGGGATATTTTCCCTAAGTTATTCCCTAAACCCCTTTTCTTCCTTAATCTAAACATATTTAAGGATTAATCCACTAATGATCTACTTAATTAGTCTAATCAAACTTTCAAAATCAATCTGTAATTTAATCATCTTAACTTTGGGTAGATCCTTAAGTGTTCAAAAGCCTAAGGTAAGCTTAAGGAAATCACAATCCAATTCACATGTGTGGGGATGTTATGAAAGTACTTAATGAAAACCCTTTAGCTTAATTAATCAATAATTATGAGTCAATTGCATTTGGCTCCTTTCTTTCTTAGGTGCATTGCTAATTTAAATTCCATGTGATTGCATATCATATGTTGGCTCATAATTACTTGAATAGTTATGTTGAAGTGGTGTAGGTAAGGTGTAATTAATGGATTTAATTTACACCTTAACCTAAACAAAACATAAAATCAATCTAATTGTTCTAAAATTAAACTAAACTAATTTTTGCATGTGGAAATGGGTTAGGACCAACAAACTCTTTTCACATTTCTTAAGTCAAATCAAATTCAAAACTAAAATAAAAATCTCTTTAAGGAATTTTGATTTACTTTGAATAATCTTATTTTATAGGATTGTCCTTAGAAATTGATAAAGGTGAATGAAGTCATATGCTTACTTCACTTTATTTCTTTCCAAGCATGTTTAATGTTGTATGCCACATGAAATCATGCATTCATAACTTTTGAAAAATCAATTAAATAAAATATTTTCTTTATGTCAAATTACATGTTTTGATTAAAGTAAAGAATATGAGTGGCTATTTTCACTATTAAACCAAAAATTATTTTCAAAACCTATAAATAAAATATTACAAATGAAGGTATGCTACTTATAAATACATATAAGCTTGCTTGTGATTATAACATAAGATGTGTACTTTGTGTGACTTTCTTCCCTCTCCTAACATGGACTTGTATAGGATTTGCAATGTGTATAGTTCATTTGAAAAGAATATAACACTTGCTTAGAACTATTCCTATGCATTTCCATGTTATAACTTAAGAAGGAATTTCACATTTACACATATAAATTGCACAACCAAATCAAATAAAAATCTTTTGCATGACTCTTCTTCCATTTGTTTCTTTTTCTACATGCACATGTATTTAAGAAAAGTGGTATATTAGTCTGGACATCCCGGGGGTTGCAAGGCTTTAAGTAGCCCCAAGTAAGTCTTGTACCTTACACCCTACTATAGAAAATAATGGCATCGTACTCACTTATGTCTTTTATACATGTAAATATGCATTTAATTAATGGATAAAAGAGACTCTCTTTTTAACATAACAAAAAAAATGCATTCATGGAATATCAAAATTTTCTTAAACAACATCTCTTTGTATTCATCATTAAGGTATGCTAAGAATTGCATTGCATGTATAGTTATGCTAAGGATCATTCATATGAATGGTATACATGTTGCAAAGAAATAAAGAGTTGTGTGTTATGTGATAGTAATTCACCTTAATTAATCCTAAGATGCCTTTCATATTGAATAGGTTTATTTAGAGTAAATATAAACTTAAGGTCAATTAAAACACATAATAAAACATTCACCAAAGAAAAATCATTAATGAATCTATATTAGAAATTACTTAAGGTAAGGATGAAAGAGAAGTTCTCTTCTCTTTATTTTCTCTTTACAACACTTAGTAACTAAGTGTAAATTCATTCAAACTAAATCAAATCATTAAATAAAATTGACAAATCAAATAAATCACTTAAAATGAAACCACCCTTTAAGTTAAATCTTTCACACTTAGAAAATTTCAACCTTAAAGCCTAGCTAAGACATGCCATGCAAGCCTTAATGGCACACACATTAGGCTAAGTCACCATTTCTAACTCTATGTTAAGGCGATGCATTTTGTTTTATGATGTAATATTTTAGACTGTATGTTAGGGTGTATGTGTGTAGACTGGATGGTAGGGTGATCTTAGCTTAATCATGTCTTTTGTAGGGGATTGTGTTTAAGGGGCTCTGTAATAAAAATATAAATGTTTTTGTTGTGTAGGTTGTTTATACCCCTAAGTATAATACAAACTAAGATAAGTGGACTCAGTTACCCATGTGTGGGGTGCTAAGTTCAAATTATTCATAGACATACTTAGGTTGTGTGGTATGTTTAGCTAATCTCTATTTTGCAAGTTTAGTTATTACTTTTTCCTTTTTCATGTAATTTTGCAATTAAGATTTAGAGTGAATATTATGGGAGATTAGGATGAACATTGGTTATAAGACCAAGCTTTATGCACCATGTGAAGCCTTGGAGCAAACTTCATCCCAACCAACCAAAAGGAAGGAAGAAGTGAAGAAAAGGAAGAAAGAAAGAAATGAAAGAAAGAAGAATGAAGAATGAAGACCCCCATAACATGAATTCATTTTAATTGTAATTATTCATTTGTGATCTGGGTTGTATAAGGGGTAGATCATTCTATTTCTTTTGGGTTTGTCGGTGGAGCGACCACATCGACCTTTTTTATTCTTTTAGCTTTATAAAATTATTTGATGTTTGTTTAGCTTGTGCATTAAGATGGCATGATTTTTTTAGTTTTTTCATTGATTGATGAATGGCCAGGATGCAATTAAGCTTTTAGGGAAAAATAAATTTTCTATCCAATTAATCAACTCAAAATTAAAATTAAATAAATCATAACTTCACCTAAAGCCTAGGACATACGTGACAATAAAAGATTTAGCAACCCCTTACCTAGATGTTGTATGTCTCACATCATGCATAAAATCATCTTACTTTACATGAAAAAGTAAAGTAGGGTTTATTTTAAACAGAGTTCTTTAAGTTCCCTACAGTGACAAACCACCATAGTTAATTACATCCTAAGGGATGAGATCCCTTAGGAAAACTCTTGATTAAGGTAAATGACCATTGTCTCTAAAGATTTCAATAGGGAATGACTATCAATCGATTGGTCTATGTTTGAAGATCAAATGGGATTGATCAAAAGAGGGAGTTATTATCGAAGCCAAAATGGAATATAAGTAGGAGATGCTCACGATGCTAGGAAACCTAGTGAGCATCTCAAACTATTCTAAAATTGGGCTCTACATTTTATAAATTAATTTAGTTTATTTGAGTTGCATTTTTTTAGAATTTTAGAACTTAAGATTCCTTAACACAAGATTAAAGAAATTCCTAAGAGGTGAGGAATTATGCTTATGGCCCACAAAGGAGAAAAGCAACCTCAGAACCTACATCTAGGGAGCTTTGGCGAGAGCTAGAAGCACAACCTAAAGCTAAGGTAAAAATGGGAAATTGGTTTGCCTCTGTAAGAGAGGACAAACCACCCGACAACTTGGACTTACAACCGCTTGGGGTTGGCCACCAATTAACTCCTCCTACGATTTTAAATATATGTAGGCAAGTCTTTATGCTTATGCAAGATAGCTAAGCTGTTATTATTTAGAAAGAGATTAAGTCCTTAAACTCACTCCCTAAAGAGACTAGATCATGTAAAGGGACATGCTTCAAATGACCTAAATTTAATGAATTTCAAATTTCATTTTATTTTATTTTTGGATAATTATTTTGACCTAGGCTAATAGAATTTTTATGACTAATGCATGAGAAAGAAGATTATTGGCCAAAATCGAGAAGGGAGGAGGTGAGTTTCCACCACGGCTCTTAAAGGTCAAGCCAGGTTCTCTGGCAAAGGTGAAAACCCTCTAATCAAGAGTGAAATAAGATGCATTTGTGCATGATATTATAAAGAAAATGCTCATCTAGTTATGGGTTGCTAATTCTTTTATCTTGATTTTAATCCTAAGCTTTAGGTGAGGTTATGAGTTGTTTAATTTTTATTTGAGTTGTTACATTGGGTAAAAGATTTATCTTTCCCTAAAGAGCTTGATCCACATCTAGGCCATACATAAAGTAAGGAAGAAACTAAGAAAATCATGCCACTAAATGCAAAAGCTAAAAAAATCATCAATCAATTTATAAAGCTAATCGCAAAATGAATAAATGGCCATTTATGGTCGGGTACCACCGCACAAACCCAAAAATATCAAATGTGGGAAGTCGAGCTCTACTCTTATACAACTCAGATTATAAATGAATTTAATTTACAATTAAGCAAAGGAATTCATTGTTATGGGAGTCTTCAAGCTTTATTCTTCTTTCTTCTTTCTTTCTTCTCTTCTTCTTTTGTTCCTCCTTTTGGATGGTTGGAAGGTGGATACTCCAAGGCTTCACATGGTACATAAGAGGAGATCTTGTGACCAATGTTCATCTTAATCCCTATAATGAATCATTCCAAAATCATAATTATATAATTTTTTTACATCAAAAGAAAAAGTGGAAATCTAACCAACACCTGAAAAATAAAGGTTAGCTAAATCACACCACACAAATCCCAAGCATGTATATTGGACTTATCACCCCACACAAGGGTGATTAAGTCCACCTAACTTATGGATTATGCAAAGGGGTATAATCACCTACAAGCAAGAAGCAGTTATATTTTTATTTATGATAGTGCCCCTTAAGCACAATCCCCTGCAAAAAAGAATAGTTAGACTAAGCACATCCTGCGATTCATTCTATGATCATACACCCTAACATATAGTCTAAAACATTCATCAAAAAATAAAACATAACATTAAACCATGCACCGACCTAACCTAAGGCTAGAAGTGGTGATTTAGGCTAATGTGGGTGTTTTAAAGGTTTGTGTGGTATGCATAGCTAGGGTTTTAGGTTTAAATTTTTTAAGTGTGAAGAACATGTTCAACTTAGAGGAGGGTTTCATTTAAGTTGTTTAAGTGCTTTGGGTTTATTTTATTTTATTTTTTAATTTGGTTTAAGTGAAGCTTACAATTAATTACTAAGTTATGAAGAGAGAGAAAGGGAAGAGAACTTCTCTTTCCTTCCCTAACCTTAAGTAATTTTCAAAAGTAGGTTCATATTTTAGTTTCATTTAGGTGAATGTTTTGATTACATCTTTAATCATTCCTAAGTTTAGATAAACTCTAAACAAACCTATTCAACAAGAAAGGCATTTTATGATTAAATAAAATGAATCAAAATTCACATAACACTCATTACTTCACTTCATTCCCAACATATATAACATGCATATGGATGGACCCTAAGCATATCTATACATGCAAATGAGAGTAGTTAACACTCTTTATGATGCATGTTAAATAATCCATTTAAGAAAATTTAGAAGTTGAATATGCAAGATTTTGCTTAACTAGAAAAGGTTTTCCTTATCCAAAATTTCACATACATATATGAAAGTAAGAAAGACATAAGTGAGTACAGCGTCATTGCTAACCAGAGGTGTAAGGTACAAGACCTACTTAGGGCTACTTAAAGCCTCATAATCTTGGGGTTCTCTAGACTAATATACCACTTTCCTTAAGTATAAACATGTATATAAAAGAAATGAAGTAGAAAAGGAAGATAAAAAAAAATTTTAATAGATTTATTTTGTTTATGAAATTCATGTAAGTCAGTGTAGGTAACCCTTCTTAGATGCTAGCATTGGGATGAATAGGATGTGAAATTAGGTGAGCATTAGTTACTTTTCAAATGAACCTTATATCTCACCAAAAATTCATATTCAAAACTATGCCAACATAAGGAAGAAAAGAAAATTATACTAAGCATACATTTATAATTCAACACATGCAAACTTATAATTAAGATATACATATCATACTTTTAGATCTGACATTTCATTTATAAGTTTTGAAAATAATTTGGATTTAGTAGTGATAATATCCAGTCATATTTTACTTTAGCCAACTCATGCACATCTGACATGAAGTAAATAATTTTTATTTTAAAATTTAAATCCTGAGATTATGAATGCATGAGTCACATGGCATACAACTTAACATGTTGGGAAAGATCCAAAGCAATGAAAGCATGTAAACAAACTCACTTTACTTAAATCCTAAAGACGTTCTTAAGGAATAAGAAGATTTAGAATAAATCAAAGTGAATTTCAAAATGATTTTTATTCAGTTTGAAGTTTGATTTAATTTTGAAAGGGTGAGATGAGTTTGTTGTTTCTAACCTATTCCCACATGTGTTTTGTAATTGTTTTTATTTTTATTTAATTAAATTCATTTTTGAGCATTGATTAGGTTAAGGTATGAATTAAGTGGCTTAATTAACCCTTACCTACACCACCTTAGAAAAATTAACTAAGTAATTATGAGCTAATGAGATGACATAAAACCCACAAAGAATTTAAATTTGCAATGCACCTAATAATAAAAAGGCCTAATGTAATTTAGCTCACAATTAAAAGTAAATTAAGCTAAGGGGTTTAGCTTAAGTACTTTTAAAACACCCTTTTACACATGTGAATTGGGTTTTAATTTCCTTTAATAAACTTAGGCTATTAAACACCTAAGCATCTACCCAAGGTAGATTAATTAAGTTATGGAAATTTTTAGAATTTTTGAAAATTGATTAAAGGGGTGATTAATGAGTTAACTCTTAATTAAGAGGGGATTAAGGAGAGAAAAGGGGGTTTAGGGAATAGCTTAGGGGAAATGCCCCAAAATAATTCAATAAACCCCCTACTCATTGGATCTGACCTTAACCAATCCTAATCATAGGGTAAATCTACTAATCATATCTTAATTACCTTAATTACATGAAAGGGGTAATTAGGGAATGAGATAGCAATTTTCCCAATTGAGCTCTCACTAAATCTCAAGAAAATTAGGGGAGATAGAGGTCAACCCATAAAATGAACCCTGGAAATTTGAGATTAATTGATGACATAATTAAAGGATAATTAGCTAATTAAGATTCTCAAAGAAACCTAAATTCAGAGAAAATGGTACTTCAAAATCCATTGAAAACATTTTTTTTAATATTCTAGATGAGCTTATCTTTTCATAGCATTTTTTCTTTTATTTTTTTTATTTTTCTATGAAGAATTATGAATTTTAGAAGTTCTATGGATTAATTAAGAATTAATTAGGTACTTAACTAATCCCTCATTAATACTCAGCTCATGGCGCAATGCGTGGTGGTGGCGGTTAGCGTACTTTACATGCTTCACACCATGAGGGTGTGGCTTAAACGTCACATCCCAAATGGCGCGGCGACGATCTTAATATCTCGGTCGTTCGATCCTCGAGCTGATTCACCAAGGAGGTTCCTACATCACTCCCTTGGTGTAGAATAATGGCGACGTGCTTGCTTGATTTCATTCTTATGCATCTTTGACATTAAAATTTAGATAAAGCTTTAATTCATTTACATAAATAAATCAATTAAATTAAATCCAACTTTTGTATAGTATTCATTTCTATGGTTGCTTGTACATTCATATATATTTAATAACAATGGGTATATTAGTCTAGACATCCCAGGGACGCACAACTTTAAGTATCCCTGAGGAGGCTCCTACCTCACTCCCTTGGTGTAGAATAATGGAATCATACCTAATTAAAATTATATATATATATATATATATATATATATATATGTGTGTGGCATAACTAATGGATGAAAATTATAATTTAATCAAATAAAACTCTATTTTTGCATAATTTATTATTCTTATAGTTGTTTATACATCCATATGTATTTAAGAATAGTAGGTATATTAGTCCGAACATTTTAGGGATGCATGGCTTTAAGTAGCCCTAAGGAGGTTCCTACCTCGTTCCTCTGGTGCAGAATAATGACGGCGTACTTGCTTAAAACTTTTATATATTTGAATGTGTACTTAGCTAATGAATGAAAATCCTCTTTTTTATTAAAATGACATGCATTCATATTTTATTCAAGTGCTTGGATTGATTAGTCATATGATTTAGAGCTCTTTTCTTATTCTTTTGTATAATAATTTAGATAGAACTTTTAAAATAATATGACAAAATAATTCAACCAAATGATAAATCAATTCCAAATACATTTGCTTACATTCATCATTCAAGTGTACTAAGATATACATTGTATGTATATGTATGTTTAGGACTAAACCATATGCATACTATAAATGATGGAAAGAAATAAATAAACATATGTCATGTGATAGTAATTCATTCCAACTAATCTTAAGATACTTTTCTTATTGAATGAGTTTATTTAAAGTGAACTTAAACTAAGGATTAATTAAAACATATAATAAGACATTCACTAAAAAGAATTGATTAATTAATTTACTTTAGATGTGACTTAAGGTTGGGATAAAAGAAAGTAATCCTCTCTTTTTTTTCTCTTTATAATACTTAATTGTTGAGTGTAGGTCAAATGAAAAAAAAATATTAAATAAAAAAATTACAAATTAATTAAACCATTTAAAGTGAAACCATCCTTTATAGTTAAATGTCCTTCATTCTTTGAAAATCTTAACTCTAAAGCCTAGTTAGGACATACAACGCAAGCCTTAACACACACATTAGATTAAGTCATGAATTCTAAATTTATGTTAGGGCGGTGCATGATTTGATGTATATTTTATTTTGTGATGTAATATTATAGACTAGATGTTAGGGTGTATGTTTCTTAAACTGCATGTTAGGCTGTGATTAGCCTAATCCTATTTTTTGTAAGAGATTATGATTAAGGGGTGCTTAAAATAAATATAAATGCTCTCTTTTACAGGTTGCTTAACCTTTAAGCATAATCTACATTAGGATAGGTGGACTTGGTTACCCATGTGCAGGGTGCTAAGTCCAAATTATTCATATAACTGCTTGGGTTGTATGGTGTGTTTTGCTAATGTTTGTTTTGCATGTGTTGTTAGATTTACTTTATAATTCTTTTAATTTAATTATGCATTAAGAATTTGGTTAAGTGTTATGGGGGTTAAGGATGAACATTGGTCAAAAGGTTTGATCTTGGGGTGACATGTGATGCCTAGAAGTCTACCAAATCAAATGGAGCAAATCAAATGAATAAATGGAGGGAGCATGAAAACTTAAAGATCCTCCATAACACTTATCATTTTGTAACTTGTAATTATTCTTTTATATTATCAAGATGTATAAGGGCAGATCTTGTCTACCCATTTCCTTTTTGGGTTCTGCGGTGATGCTCGACTGCACCGGCCTGTTATTCTTTCATGTTGAGGTTAAAATTGTTTGACAATTTATTTATATTATGCAGTAAAAATGGCATGTATTTTTCTAGTTTCTTCATATACGATGATTTAATGTGTGGCCTAGATACATTTAGGCTCTTAGAAAAAAATAAATTTTCTACCCCAACTACAACTCATAATTAAACTTTTAAAATAACTCATAACCTCACATAAAGCCTAGGCATTAAATCAAGATAATAAAATATTTAGTGACCCATTAGTTAGATGTTGTATGCTTAATATCATACATGTCATTTTATTTCACTCTTGCTAAGAAAGGGTTTCCATCTTTGCTAGATAAAAATAAGGCTTGACCTTTGAGAGCCAATGATGGAAAATATCTCTTTCTCTTTTGATTTTGGACCATAATCAACTGCACCATGCATTAAGCATATAAAATCTATGTCCTGTGCCAAAATAAAGAGTCAAAAATGAAATAAAATTTAATAAGATTTATATTAGACTAAGTCATTATCTATACCACTCATGCTCTAGTCTCCTAGGGAGTGGGTTTAAGGAATTTAATTTCTTTCTAAATAATAATAACCTAGTCATCTTGCAAAACATATGACTTGACCATATGATTTTAAAATATAGGAGTTAGCTGGCTGTCATTCCAGGCAGTTGTAAGTCCAGCATTCGGGTAATTTACTCTCTCTTATTGAGGCAAACAATATACCCATTTTTACCTTAGATTTAGGCAATGCTTTGGCCCGCGCTAAATTTCCCTAGATTTTGGATCTGAGGTTGATGTTTCCCTATGGGGCTACTAGCATAAATCCTCACCTCTTAGGTATTTCCATAATCTTGTATTGTGGAATTATAAGTCCTAGATTTATAATAAAATTTCAACACAAATATATAATTCTCCTCAATTTCAAACATATAAAGCCCAACTATAGGATAGTTTGGGATCTCACTAGGCTTCTTAGTATCATGAGCATCCCTTACTCATCTCCTTTTGGTTTCGATAATAATTCTCTCCTTTCAATCTATCCCATTTGATCTTCCAAACATAACAAATTTATTGATATTCCTATCTTGGAATTCTTTGGAGGCAATAATTTTCTACTTTAATTGAGAGTTTTCATAAGTAACTCACATTCCTTAGGATGTAATTAACTATAGGGGCTTTCTCTTATAGGGAACTTTAGAACCCAGTTTAAAAAAACTCTACTTTATTCATCCATGTAAAGTTGGGGAAAAATCTCTAGTACATTAGAAGACCCATCATGCCTTAGGAGTCTTTATTAGGTGATCAGGTCCATCAAATGGTAGTGATTTCTATCTTTTGAGATAGTACACTATCCTTAATATCATTCCCGATCACCTCAATAAATACATCCTCAGATCTGTGTGGTATCTCCCCAAATACATACATATATACATAGAACTAAAAATAAACACCACAGATTTTTTTGGCAACCCTGCTAGGGAAGGTTCCTCTCTCCATCTCTAGTAGACAATTGTTGTCTCTAAGTATCAATAGTAGACTTGTATTTTATATGAGTCTAAAACTATCTTTCCTTCCATAGGCAGTTAGCTTATTTCATTCTTGAGCGAAGCTAGCCAACATCCACTAGGTTTTAGGACCTCATTCTTTGTAGGTCCTGGAACCTTTGTTTGGTTTCCCAATAGGTGAAAAATAAAATTAACTCATAAAAGGAAGTGATAAAAATTTGAAACCTCCTTACCACTAGCTTGGTGAGGCAAGGTTCATCATAATGATTAAGAAAATAAACTCTTTTGCAAAGTGCCACTTTCCAAAAGCACCTTTCACAAAGCTCATATAACCAAACCTCACCTAACAATCCCCATGATTATTACATGGTGGTTCTTTTCAAAATCAAGATCAAAATCACCTTTTAAAAACACAGTTTGAAAATGACCATATTCATTCAACATACTCAAAATTGTTGAATGAGGAGTCTATTTTCAAATAAAATCATAGCATAAAATTGAAACTTCACTTAACACATTTCACATATGTTAGAGTTGGAGTTTCCATCTTTTCAAAAGCACATTCTTGAAAATGATCATATTCATTCAACATATTCAAAATTGTTGAATGAGGAGTCTATTTTCAAATAAAATCATAGCATAAAATTGAAACTTCACTTAACATATTTCACATATATTAGAGTTGGAGTTTCCATCTTTTCAAAAGTTCATTCTTGAAATGACCATATTCATTCAACATATTGAAATTGTTGAATGAGGAGTCTATCTTCAAATAAAATCATAGCATAAAATTGAAACTTCACTTAACATATTTCACATATGTTAGAATTGAAGTTTTTCTCTTTTCAAAGCAAAGAATTACACATGAAAGCAAGACATATCATTGAACTCTATCTAACATACCTAAAATTGTTAAATAGATTTCCTTTCTTTCAAAAATGACATACATTTGGCTTTCACTTAACATATCCAATTTGTAAGTGAGAGTCTCATTTTCAAGACTTGAATTTGACCTCCACTTAACATACTAAATTTGTTAAGTGAGGGTCTCATTTTCAAAACATACATTTGGCTTTCACTTAGCATAACCAATTTGTTAAGTGAGAGTCTCATTTTCAAAACATGAATTTGACCTCCACTTGACATACCAAATTTGTTAAGAGACTTATTTTCAAGACATGCATTTGGCTTTCACTTAACATGCCAATTTTTTTATGTGAGAGTCGCATTATCAAAATACAAATCAAATCGCATTTAGTTCTTACTTAACATACCAAATTTGTTAAGTAAGAATCATATTTTCAAATCAAATCACATTTGATTCTTGCTTAACATACCAAATTTGTTAAGTGAGAATCATATTTTCAAATCATATCACATTTGGTTCTTACTTAACATACCAAATTTATTAAGTGGAGAACCTCATTTCAAATCAAACAAACACATAATCAATCACCACAAGCAAAGATTTTTCACAAAATTTTTGAAACATACAATCACAACCTTTCCTTAGCATACCTAAACTTTGCTAAGTAAAGTCTTTCAAAATCAAACATTTTCAAACAAGATAACAACAAAAACATCTTCAAGTATCTGAACCCCACCTAACCTACTTAAATTGGTTGAGTATGGGTTCTGAATCAAAATCAAATGGCTAAGACTCTCCTCACATATCAAAATCTCTCCACTGAACCCCACTTAACATATTTGAATTATTGAGTGTGGGTTTAGGACTCCAACTTTATATTACTCTCTTGGAATAAGTCTTAAAGTAGAAATCTAACTCAAGTTATATTTCAACACATGCAGAGATACAGTGCAGACTAGTCAGTGCAATTAGTTTTCACAGTCATTATATATGGCCTCCCAGAAGTTCATCTTTATCTTTCCATTCAGGATGGATTTGTCCTCGGATCAGGCTAGCCTCCCTGAGATGAACCCACTTAATTTTCTTTGGCCAAGGATTTGAGGGAGCATGCATTACCTATGAGGGGGCGACTCTCACCACTATCAGTCGGGATGAGGTGGTTGGGTAGAACCTAGTCATCCACATTGACCTACCTTTCGATGCTGAGTATCCTTCCTTGAAGATGAAGGAGGTTGAGGTTCCACCAGTTAGTTCAGTTCCCACACAGTTGGTTGCTCCTACAGTCGCTCAGGTGCATATTAGCACTTCCTCGTTGGTCCCCTCTAAGTGAAAGGCTATCTTGACTTCAGAGATAATTTCCTAACCTTCAAGGTAGGATTTAGTTCTCGCACTGCCCTACTCAACCATACATAATGCCGCACACAGCACTGTAATAGGAACCACAAGATCAAGCAGCATCACAAGTGTGCAGCTCGAGAGATAGACGCAGCATCCCATGTTGCTAAAGAGGGATCTCCCCGTGAGGCTTCTCCACTTCTTAGTGACCCCCTCTCACCGTCAAATGGAGAGGAAGAATATATGAGGATAGCTGCATTGCTTCCACAGCTCACATACTATGAGATTTCAGCTAGGGACAGGAGGAAGTCCTATGTCAGTCTACGGATGATACTACGCCAGGTTGGCATAGCACATGGATGCTCAGAGTCCAGTACAATATTTGATTTGAGGAAGATCATCCCCAAGAGTGTTACCAGGTAGATCTGCAAGGATAGAGCATCAAAGGCCAGAGTAGTAGCTCAGTCAGAGAGCACGGAGCGATGGAGGTTTGCCAAGAAGTCGACAGCCTTCGCTCTAGTTGATTTCCCTTATCATCGGGCCACTAGGGGGAAAGCTCCGATGAGGGTGGAGCTAGTGTCATCTCCACCACACCAATCCATTCCTTGCCAATCATCGCCAGTTCAAGTCCCACCATCCACCGTTCCCACAAAAGTCATGAAGTTAGCTTCTAGGAAGAAGAAAGCCCCATTGGTGATTTGGCTACGGCCAAAGGATCCCACTCCATCTACTCCATTGACTGAGGTGAGGGAAAGTCCCCCTGCTCGACCTTCTACTTCAATATTGGTGAAGAAGTGGCGACCCCACAGCATTGTGGTTGCACCACCACCATCAGATCCAGTGATTGCAGAAGTAGTAGAGGGGGAGGGAGACAGTTCTACAATTTCCATAATAGTGGATCCCCCTAGAGACAACACTCCACCGAGAGTGGGAAATCATGAGCTTGTATCTTCTAGAGAGCATAGTCCTCCTAGAGATATGACTCCAGTGGTAGGTAGTGTTAAATGTATTTATGTCAGTGAGCATAGTCCTACTACCAGTAATCAATGAGTCTTTGTTCCGGTGTTGCCTGGCAAGGTAGAAGATCGTTCTTTAGATGAGATTGTAGCAGCCTACTTTACGGAAAATAGTGAGCTCTTAGGTAGTGATCGCACAAATTCAAAGGATGAGAGGGTAGCATTTGATCCTGATGAAGATGACCTTCTTAAGGATTCAGCTAAAGTCCATATGGTCGATATTATGAGCTCCCTCCATAAAGATGAGCAGAGTTAGGAAGGTATTGTAGTTAAAGAGGATGACACTGTCCATTCGACTCAGCACCTCCTCCAGAAGTTTAAATAAAGAGATAATCACATTGAGAAGATGGGGAAGAAAATTAAGGAGTTGATGGCAGTAGTTTCAGCATTGCAGAATTTAGCCCTAGTTTCATAGCCTTCTCCCATAGTGGCCAACAGAGTAGAGTTGGATCATACCTTAGATCATCCTAGGTGTATTTCTGCAAAGAAAGATAGTGGTAACTTGCCTAGGAAGTTGGTGGATAGCACCTCCATGTATGAGAAAGATATAAATCACATGGTGGAGCAATATGTGAGAGAAGTGTTGGCACAAGTCTGAGGTGGCTCATTTGTTCCAAAAGGTTGACACTACCCGAAGGAATTTGATGTAGTCAAATATCCTAAGGGTTTTTCCTCCTTCTTTCAAAGTCTTTGATGGCAGTGGAACCCTCTCCAATATATTACACATTTTAGGGTGGCTGCTGCAACACTGGAGGTAGTGGCACCCTTCTTTTCAGATTATTTATTAGTAGTTTGGTGGGTGTTGCGTTCAACTGATATGCTGAATTTCTTAACAGTTCAGTAAAGACATTTGCTGAGTTAGAGCATCTTTTCATCAAGAGGTTTGTTGGAGCTCATCAAAGGGTTGTTGTAGGCAATCTTGTTGTAGCGACACAAGTCACCAATGAGTCCTTTGTTAAATAAATTCTCAGGTGATGAAACCTGAGTATGAAATGTGAACCACAGCTGTCTAAACAATATGCCATAAAGATTCTCCTGAAGACCATCCATGACCTAGTTGCTTTCATGCTCAAGGGTTTTACAATCAAAATATTCAAAAAATTAATCAATAAAGTGACTAGTTTATAAGAAGAATCCAAATAGTTACTTTTCTAGGACTAATCAGCTTAGCCCAGACCTTAGAAGGCTTTTGAGAAGAGACCATGGGTAGTCACAGTAGTTGACAAGGGGAAGCAACCAGCTATGGTTCAGTTAGATAGGCCTTGAGCTCAGCATCCTCCTCTGTCACCTCCTCTGCCACCACCTCACCATCATACCCAGTTTACCCCACCACGCGCCTCCTCATCGATCATCAAGAGTTCCTCCCCTCCACCAAGTAGCTATTATTTTACTCTCCGATAGAATGAATAAGCCTTATTCATTGAAGAGGGAGGTAGTTAGAAAGATCTGTAAGAATCTCGTAAAGAAGCCTGATTTCTAGCTACTAGAGACTATTTCCCCTACCACTGCATGCTAGGCCATATCTTAGAAGATTGCATTACCATTAAGGACTGGCTTGAGCATAACTACAAGTTGGGTGGTTCCATCATCATCCCTAAGGAATACCTATTAGAACAACCTTCTAATGATGTCATAATAATCCTTGGGGATACATGCAATATTTTTAAGATAGGGGAAGGTTTGGATATAGCCCTATCCTGAACCTCCAAGAAAATTATTTCTAAGATTAAGAAATTACCCTTGCAAGTGCCTAAAGCAGCTCAAACCTCCAACTCTACAAGGTTTGCAAGTTGCTAAGGACAACTTGAGAGAGGTAGGAGCCTAACAACAGCAACAAAAACCTCCACTTGCCTGGGGGCGGTGTTTATTTCTCAAACCTCTCCCTTTTTTGGGGGAGAGATCTAAAAAATAAAACATTTTTGTTATTGGGACATCATGTAGATCCACAGATATACTTATTAGGGTGATCGAGTATGACATTGAGGAATAGTGTACTATCTCAAAAGATAGAAGTCATTATCCTACAATGGACCTAATCACCTAATAAGGACTCCTAAGGATGATGAGTCTTTGAATGTACTAGAGATTCTTTCTCTAATTTACATGGAAAAGTGAAGTATGATTTATTTTAAATTGGGTTTGTTAAGTTTTTTTGGAGGGAAGCCCCTATAGTTAATTAGATCTTAAAGAATGAGATTCCTTAGGAATACTCTCGATTAAGGTAAATGATCATTCTTTCCAAAGATTTCAAAGATAGGACTATCAATCAATTGGTTATTTTTGAAAGATCAAGTGGGATTGATCAAAAAGGAGGGTGTTATTATCAAAGCCAAAGGGAGACAAGTAGGGAATGCTCAAGATACAGGAAGCCAAGTGAGCATCCCAAACTATCCTATGGTTAGGCTTTACATTTTTAAAATTAAGGTGATTTATATGTTTTAGTTGAATTTTTATTACAAATCTAGGGCTTACAATTCCACAACATAAGGTCGTGGAAATGTTTAAGTAGTGAGGATTTATTCTTGTAGCCCACAAAGGAAAGAGCAATCTTAGATCCTGAATTTAGCGAGCTTTGGAGAGGGCCAAAGCACGTCCTAAATCTAAGGCAAAAATGGGCATAAGGTTTACCTCCATAAGAGAGGATAAACCACCCGACTGTTGGACCTATAAATGCCTAGGGGTGGCTGCCAACTAACTCCTCCTATGATTTTAATTACATGTAGGTAAGTCTTATGCTTTTGCAAGATAGCTAAGCTATTGTTTATTTAGAAAAGAAATGTTGACTTCATTTTTAGAATGAGTTCTCAACCCCTCCATATTAGGCATAGGAGTTCTCTTAGACTTTAAGAGTCCCTTAGTCTTAAGACACATATAGTGATTAGGTGGACACTCACACCTAGCCTTAGAGACTTAGAAGAGTTAGCCATAGGAGTAGTTCATGTCTTAGGGATGTTAGGAAAACTTTCCTACTCTTTAGCTTAAAATATTTTGCACTTCCCTTCTTTCAAATCAAACCTGAAATCAATTCTATTTGATTTTCTCATTATTAAAATCAACTCCATAAGATTGAAATCCATGATTGAAAGCTATGATTGAAACCCATGATCAAAATCCATCAAAAATTTCTAAGTTCAAATTTTCTAAGTCATTAACCCTTTCTTAAGGACTTAGCCAAAATTGTGATTCAAACCTATTCAAATCTTTGATATTTCTCAGACCTCATTTATATTCTCATTTATATTCATATATCTAATGAAATATAAATTTAAACCCAACAAGTCAAATTCAAAATTTCAAATCAATTCATGAAAATTTTCTTAAGTGCCTTTAATTTTCCATTAAAGGACTTAGCCAAAATCAACTCTAAACCTTGATTAAACCAATTCAAATTCATGGGATTTTCTCAAAACTTATTTATATCCTCATTTATATTCTCATATATAAATGAAATGTAAATAAAAATTAATTAAATCTAAGGCAAAAATTAAATTCCAAATTTAAAATTCTTGAAATTCCCTTAAATCCCTTAATTTTCCATTAATGCATTTAACCTAAACTTTGATCAAACCTATTCAAACTCATGGGATTTTCTCAAAACTTATTTTTATTTTCATTTAAATTCTCATATCTAAATAAATTATAAATATAAATCAATCCAATCCAATCCAAAAAATTTAATTTTAAATTAAAAATTCCCTTAAATCTTTTAAATTCTCTTTAATATATTTAACCCAAATCATGATTAAACTCTTTCAAATTCTTAAAATTTTCTCATGATCAATTTATATCTTCATTTATATTCACGTATATAAGTGAAATATAAATTCAAACAATCAAAACCTATTCCAAAAATCAAACTCAAATCCACTCAAAATCAAATCTAAGCCTTTCAAGTCAAAATCGTGAACTTAGCCAAATCATTTTCAAATCAAGCCAAACCCTTGATTTTCTCTAATGGTTCAATAAATCCTACAATCATGAGCTCATATAAAAAATCTAAACTTCAATCACTCAATCGAAACTCAAATAAAAAATCAAACCCCATACCCCTTCATATTCTTCCTTTGAATATGAAATTTTCAAATGGATCAAAATCCATTTGACTTCAAACCTCTTATAAATGGATTTATATTTCAATCATAAGTCTATATACAAGATCAATCAACTTCAAATCAAGCTTTTACCAAGCCATTTGATCCACTTAGGCTCACTTGACCCAAGGTGACCTAAAGTACCCTTACGAGCCAACTTTTGATCCTAATCAAATTAGATTGAACCTAACTCATATATCCTTCTCATCATGACCAACAATCATCATGGGATGATCAATCAATCAAATTGGGTCAAACCAAGTCAAACCTAAGGGTTGACCAGGTCAACACATAACCTAAAATGAAACCTAACATAGCTAAATTCCACCATAGGCCAAATTGATTAAAACCATTGATCTAAGTTCACTCATGACTTACGTTTGAACTTGAACAAGCCAACATTTGAGCCTAACCTAGCCCAATTGGCCCACTTGACCCAAGTTGACCCATTTTGACCTAAAGGGCTAAAATGTGTCAAAACTTGATCTAAGCCAAATTGATTGAAACCAATGGGTCAATCCATCCCAAATCACTTGTGAAACTTGACCAAAGCCTCAATTGGCCAATTAGACCCAACCTAGCAAAATTGATCCTAGACCCAACATGACCTAAAGGGGTCATGTTGAGTCAAAATTGAACTTAACCCAAATTGATTGGAAACAAAGATACTAATCCACTACATATGACTAACCTAACCTAAACCTACCCTTGACCTGCCTCACATAAGCCAATTGGGTCAAATAGGTCAACTTGACCCATTTGCCCTAAATGAAGTCATATGAGACAAAACCAAATCTATACCAAATTGAACCAAACCAAAGCCACCAAAATATTTCAAATGGTCATATGAACTTAACCCAACCCTTGGTTTGACCCAATTTGACCAATTGGTCAACTTGACCCATTTTGATCTAAGTGGGTCAACATGAGCAAAACCCTATCAAATGGATTCCAAATCCAATAAACCTTGGCCAAACCTAGTTTTTGCACATACCCAACATGTCCAAAGTGGAAAATGGCAAAATAACTATTTTTCCCCTAGACCATAGAATAAATTTTGGCCTAGCCCATGGGTATTTTGCTCATACCCTATTCACAATCACTTGAGGCTTTCCTAAAAGCTCAAGGGGACTTAGTGATGAGTGGTGCACCCAACCCAATGGGTTTGGGTCAGCCCATTTGGCCCATCGACCAAACCCGACCACTTCCCTAAAAATGAATTTTTAAATTTCCTCTTAAGCTTAATTCAAGCACATGGGAAGTTAGCAATCCACTCAAGGGATCAAACTGACCATGTGCACACTCAAGACAACCTAAACAACCCTCCCAATCTGGTCAATTGGATCAAAATGGCAAGGAATGGTTCGATCATCCAATTTCCATAGGAGGAGATATAGTCCCTCTAATTCAATGAGATTTCATTACACTCACTATCGATTGAAGCTTAGGAACCCTTAGCAATCATCAGAGAGCATTCCCAAGGTATTGAGAGAGGATTAGAATTCTTGTTTCTCGATTTTGCATAGTAAAAAAAATAGGAGAGGTGGAGTAAATTGATAGCTCCCTCTACACACTCCTTCTAAGGACCAATCTGAGCTCACTCAAGCTCACATTAGAGTTCCCATAGCAAGGAGAGGAACAATTCAATCAAACCTAAATCCCAAGTAAGGAGGAGTTGGTCTTCCCATTGATCCACTCAATCTTAAGGCCAAGGAATTTAAACAGGGCTTCGTCTCCAACAGATGAAGCTACCTCATCTATTCTCGACGCTAGTAATCATCTCTAGTGAGGTATGTAATTTTCGGACCACTTAGCTTAGGGGGTGTTGGTCCTTTGTGAAAGAAATATTCATGGAAATCAAATCTTGGTAATGGTGTGGGATTTTTGTATATTCCATGGTTCGGATCTCCCCTTAGATCATGGACGGACTCCATTGATCCTCAGGGTAGAACTTGGATCATCTCAACCGTGCATCCGCACATTTTAGATGGATGGATGAGATTATTTAGCATGTTTAGTAATTCATTTCCCCTTTTAAAATTGCAGGTGAATCCTTAGCCATCCGATCTTTGATCGAAGGGCCGAGGATATTAGCGCATGCGCCACCACCGTCATTTGGGATGTGACATTTAAGTCACCTCATGGCGTGACGCGTGTAAAGCATCAGCCACCACGTGCCGTCGCGAGTGTGGATTAATGGGGATTAGATAATTACCTAATTAATCAATAGAACTTCTAAAATTTATAACTCTTCAAAAAAAAATCAGAAAATAAAGGAAAAATGTTATGTAAAGATAATCTCATCTAGGATATTAAAAAAATGTGTTCAATGGATTTTGAATTACCCTTTTCTCTGAATTTGGGTTTTGTTAGGAATATAAATTAGCTAATTATCCTGTAATTAAGTAATCAATTAATCTCAAATTTCTAGTGTTCATTTTAGGGGATGACCTCTACCTCCCCTAAGTTTTTTAAGATTTATTGAGGGCTCAATTAGGAAAATTTCTATCTCATTCCTTATTTATCCCTTTCATGTAATTAAGGGTAATTAGGGTGTGATCAGTGGATTTACACTATGATTATGATTGATTAAGGTTAGATCCAGTGAGTAGGGGGTTTATGGAATATTTTGGGGTATTTACCCTAAGATATTCCCTAAACCCCCTTTTTCTCTCCTTAATCCCTTCTTAATTAAGAGTTAACTCATTAATCACCCCTTTAATCAATTTTCAAAAATTCTAAAAAGTTTCATAACATAATTAATCTACCTTGGGTAGATGCTTAGGTGTTTAATAGCTTAAGTTTATTTAAGGAAATTAAAACCCAATTCACATGTGTGAAAGGGGTGTTTTAAAAGTACTTAAGTTAAACCCCTTAGCTTAATTAACTTTTAATTGTGAGACAAATTGCATTAGGCATTTTTTTTATTAGGTACATTACAAATTTAAATTCTTTATGGGTTTTATGTCATCTCATTAGCTCATATTTACTTAGTTAATTTTTCTAAGGTGGTGTAGGTAAAGGTTAATTAAGCCATTTAATCATATCTTAACTTAATCAGTGCTTAAAAATGGATTTAATTATATAAAATATAAACAAAAATACAAAACATATGTGGAAATAGGTTAGGAACAACAAACTCATCCCTTTCAAAATTATATCAAACTTCAAACTAAACAAAAATCATTTTGAAATTCACTTTGATTTATTCTAAATTTTCTTATTCCTTAAGAATGTCTTTAGATTTAAGTAAAGTGAGTTTGTTTACATGCTTTCATTGCTTTTGATCTTTCACAATATGTTAAGTTGTATGCAATGTGATTCATGCATTCATAATCTCATGATTCAAATTTTAAAATAAAAATTATTTACTTGATGTCAAATGTGCATGTGTTGGCTAAAGTAAAATATGAGTGGCTATTATCACTACTAAATCCAAATTATTTTCAAAACTTATAAATGAAATGTCAGATCTGAAAGTATGCTATGCTTATCTTAATTATAAGTTTTCATGTGTTAAATTATAAAGGTATGCTTAGTATAGGTTTCCTTTCTTCCTTATGTTGGCATAGTTTTGAATAGGAATTTGGTGAGATATAAGGTTTTGAAAAGGACCTACTTCTCACCTATTCATCCCTATGCTACTATCTAAGAAGGGTTACCTACACTCACATACATGAATTTCATAAACAAAATAAATCTATTAAACAATTTTTGCATCATTCTTTTCTACTATATTTCTTTTATATACATGTTTGTACTTAAGGAAAGTGATATATTAGTCTTTACAATCCCCAGGTTGTAAGAATTTAAGTAGCTCTAAGTAGATCTTGTACCTTACATCTCGGTTAACAATGGCGTCACTCATACCTTTCTTTCATGTATGTGTGAAATTTTGGATAAGGAAAACTTTTTTCTACTTAAGAAAAATCATGCATATTCAACTTCTAAATTTTCTTAAATGGATTACTTAGCATGCATCATAAAGTGTGTTAACTACTCATTTTCTTGTATAGATATGCTTAGGGTCCATCCATATGCATGTTATATATGTTGGGAAAGAAGTGAAGTAATGTGTGTTATGTGAAGTTTGATTCATTTTATTTAATCTTAAAATGCATTTCTTTTTGAATAAGTTTGTTTAGAATTTATCTAAACTTAGGATTGATTAAAAGATGTTATCAAAACATTCACCTAAATGAAACTAAAACATGAACCTAATTTTGAAAATTACTTAAGGTTAGGGAAGGAAAGAGAAGTTCTCTCTCTTCCCTCTCTCATAACTTAGTAATTATAGGTTTCACTTAAACCAAATTAAAACATGAAATAAAAAAACTCAAAACACTTAAACAACTTAAATGAAACCCTCCTCTAAGTTGAACATGTTCTTCACACTTAGAAAACTTAAACCTAAAACCCTAGCTAAGCATACGACACAAACCTTTAAAACACACATATTAGCCTAAGTCACCACATCTAGCTATAGGTTAGGTCGGTGCATGGTTTGATGTTATGTTTTATTTTGTGGTGAATGTTTTAGACTGGATGTTAGGGTGTATGATCATAGAATGAATGGTAGGGCGTGCTTAGTCTAACTATTCTTTTCTGTAGGGGATTGTGCTTAAGGGGCACTATCATAAATAAAGATATAACTGCTTCTTTCTTGTAGGTGCTTATACCCCTTTGCATAATCCATAGACCAGGTGGACTTAATCACCCATGTGTGGGGTGATAAGTCCAATATACATGTTTGGGATTTGTGTGGTGTGATTTAGCTAACCATTATTTTGCAGGTGTTGGTTAGATTTCCACTTTTCCTTTTCATGCATAAAAAACTTGTATAATTAGAATTTTGGAATAATTTGTTACGAGGATTAGGATGAACATTGGTCATAAGATGTACCATGTGAAGCCTTAGAGCATCCACCTTCCAACCATCTAAAAGGTGGAACAAAAGAAGAAAAGAAGAAAGAAGGAAGAAAGAAGAATAAAGCTTGAAGACTCCCATAATAATGATTCCTTTGCTTAATTGTAAATTCAATTCATTTATAATCCGGGTTGTATAAGGGTAGAGCTCGACTACCCACATTTAATATTTTCAGGTTTGTGCGGTTTTGCCCGACCATAAATGACTATTTATTCTTTTTGTGATTAGCTTTATAAATTGATTGGTGATTTGTTTAGCTTTTGCATTAAGTGGCATGATTTTCCTAATTTAATCTTTTCCTTATATAGGGCCTGGATATGGATCAGGCTCTTTAGGGAAAAATAAATCTTTTACCTAACTTAACAACTCAAATAAAAATTAAACAACTCATAACCTCACCTAAAGCTTAGGATTAAAATCAAGATAAAAGAATTAGCAACCCCTTAGGATGATGAGCATTTCTTTCTTTATAATATCATGCAAAATGCATCTTATTTCTTGATTGGAGGGCTTCCACTTTGCTGAGAACCCACTTGACCTTTGAGGCCGTGGTGGAAACTCACCTCCTCCCTTCTCGGATTTTGACCAATAATCTTTCTCATGCATTAGTCATAAAAATCCTATGTTTCAAATCAAATCCAAAATGAAATAAAATGAAAATGCATTAGATTTAGGTAAAGCATGTCCCTTTATATGATCTAGTCTCTTTAGGGAGTGAGTTTAAGGACTTAGTCTCTTTCTAAATAATAATAGCCTAGCTATCTTTCATAAGCATAAAGATTTGCTTACATATATTTAAAATCATAGGAGGAGTTAGTTGGCGGCCACCCCTAGGCGATTGTAAGTCCAAGTTGTCGGATGGTTTGTCCTCTCTTATGGAGGTAAACTAATTACCCATTTTCTCCTTGGATTTAGGTTCTGCTTTCGGCCTTTGTCGAAGCTCCCTAGATTTAGGTTCTGAGGTTGCTTTTCTCCTTTGTAGGCCATATGCATAACTTCTTACCTCTTAGGCTTTTCCTTAATCTTGTGTTAAGGAATCTTAAGTCCTAAAATTCTAAAAGAAATGTAACTCAAATAAACTAAATCAATTTCTAAAATGTAAAGCCCAATTTTAGGATAGTTTGAGATACTCACTAGGTTTCCTAGCATCGTGAGCATCTCCTACTTGTCTTCCATTTTGGCTTCGATAATAACTCTCTCTTTTGATCAATCCCATTTGATCTTCAAACATAAACTAATCGATTGGTAGTCCTTCTCTATTGAAATCTTCAGAGACAATGATCATTTACCTTAATCGAGAGTTTTCCTAAGAAATCTCATCCCTTAGGATGTAATTAACTATGGGGCTTTTGTAGGAACTTAACTAGTTTAAAATAAACCTGCTTTACTTTTCCATGTAAAAGTAGAGAAGAATCTCTGTACATATGCACTCATCATCCTTAGGAGTCCACAGTGATTCCATTTCATTAAAGGGTAGTGACTTTTGTCCTTTGAGATAGTACACTATTTCCTTGATGACATATCTGATCACCTGAATAAGTACATCTACAGATCTGCATGGCATCTTACCAGGATGAATTTTTGTAAGGTGTCCCCTTTCTTTTCTCCCTATAGATTTGAAAGGCAACTCCCTTATAGAAAATTTTCACCTGCATTTTTTACTCCAGGGATGGTTCCTCTCAATCTTTGATAAATGATCGTTGTCTTTGAATATCGATAGTGGGCTTGTACATTGGTATGAATCTAAGACTATCCTTATGTCCATTGGCACTTAGTTCATTTCATTCTTGAGTTGAGTTAGCCAACAGCTTTAGGTTTTAGGCCTGCATTCCTTGTTGGTCTTAAAACCCCAGTTAGTTTCTCCAATGGGTAAAATGAAAAGATCTAAATAAAAAGAAACACCTTCTAAAGACTTCCTCCTTTCCAGCTTCATGATAACAAAAGGTTCATCCTAAAATAAATAAAATCTTCCATAATGAACTTTGCTTTTCAAAAGCACCTTTTTAAAAATGCACTTGATAAAATATTTTTCACAAAATTTTGTCACCTTCATTTAGCAATTCCCATAATTGTTACATGTAGGAATTTTCAAAAAATAAAACTAATAACATTCTCAAAAAACATAAATGTACATCTTCTTTCAAATTCACTTTGATGAAGATTTCATTTTCAAAATAAAATGAACAATCATCCTTTCCAAAAAAATAACAATCATAATCATAAAATTTTCAACAAAAAAAGCACACATGAATTTTTCTATTTAATACACTCACTTATTGAATGGAAAGTTCGTTTCCAAACAAAATTAAACTTTTCAAAAAGCACATATGAATACCTTCATTTAATATACTTAACTTAATTAAATGAAGATTTCATTCCCAAATAATAATAATAATAATCATTTTAGGAAATCCCACTTGTGCATATCTCACATATGTTTCAAGTTGGAATTCCTCCCTTTCAAAAAAAGCAACAATCATACACAAAAATTTTGTATTTCAAAAATCAAATTGATCCCCATTCTACATACTTAAATTTGTTGAATGGAGGTCCTCTTTCAAAACATTAAAATTTCAACAATCATATTTCAAAAAATTTCAAAACACATTTTAAAATTTTACTTAGCATAATCAAATATGGTAAGTGAAGTCTCCAAATCCGAAATCAAAATCAATAATCATATTTCAAAAAAAATTTAAAACATACATTTGGAATTTCATTTCGCATAATCAAATTTGCTAAGTGAAGTTTTCAAATCCAAAATCAAAATCAACAATCATATTTCAAAAAAAAATTCAAACACACACTTGGAATTTCATTTAACATAATCAAATTTGTTAAGTAAAATTTCCAAATCCAAAATCAAAGTCAACAATCATAATCCAAAAAAAATTCAAACAACATTTTGGAAATTCACTTAACATACCTAAATTTGTAAAGTGGACCTTCCAAATCAAAAATCAAAATCAACACTCATTTTTCAAAAAATTTCAAAGCACATTTGGAACCTCATTTGGCATAATCAAATTTGTTAAGTGAAGTTTTCAAATCCAAAATCAAAATGAACAATCACACTTCAAAATTTTCTAACGCATTTTGGAACTTCATTTAACATACCCAAATTTGTTAAGGGAAGTCTCTAAATCAAAAAATTTCTAAACTCATTTTTGGAACTTCATTTAGCATATACAAATTTGTTAAGTAAAGTTTCAAAATCCAAAATCAAATCAACAATCATAATTTCAAAATTTTCTAAGCACATTTTGGAACTTCATTTAACATACACAAATTTGTTAAGAAAGGTTTCAACAATTCAAAATCCAAAAATTTTCAAATTTCAAAACACATTTTGGAACTTCATTTAACATACCCAAATTTGCAAAGTGAAGTCTCCAAATTCAAAATCGAACAAAATTTTTCAAACATATATTTGGAATTTCATTTAGCATACCAAATTTAAGAAATTTTTCAAAAATTATTTCATCTTTAGCATACCAAATTTGCTAAAGTTGAATATCCACTTTCAATCAAACATTCCAAACAAACAAACAGATTCTTAGCATACCAAATTTACTAAAGGATCCTACCCTTTTAAAAAATCAAAACATTCCAAACAAAAAAAAAACACTTAGGATTCCCTTAGCAATCCAAATTTGCTAAAGGATCCTATCCTTTTCAAAAATCAAAACTTTCCAAACAAATGAAACACTTAGGATTTTCTTAGCAAATTTAAATTTGCTAAGGATCCAATTTTCAAAAATTAAACAAAATACACTTGGGTTCTTCACTTAACATACCTAAATTTGCTAAGTAAGAATTCCAAATTTTTCCAAAATCAATACAAATTTTCAAAAAGAAACAATCACTTTTACTTTACTTAGGATAGCTAAATTTACTTAGTAAAATTTCCAAAATAAAATTATTTGACCTTACTTTAACATACCCAAATTTATTAAAGGGAAGTGTCCTCAAAATCACAAAAATTCAAATGAACCTATGGAAGCATCCTATCAAAAAATTTGAATCGATATTTCAACATACCTAAATTTATCAAAGTTTGGATTCATATTCAAATTCCTCTTTCAATCAATTCTTTTCAAATCTATTTGAACCCCACTTAACACTTCCAAGTTGTTGGATGTGGATGTGAGTTCAAATTTTTAAAATTTAAAAATTCAAAATCTATGGAGACATAAAATTGATATAAGTTAATTTCTCATTGATCCTTTCTGCAAGATTTCACTTTAGTTTACTAGTCGTAATGGCAGTTCATAAATTTGTCTTTACCTTCCCTCACGACATGGACCTTGCTTTAGATCAGGCTGACTTCCCTCATTTAGACCATACCCACTTGATCCAGTTTGGCTAGGGATTTGAGGGGGCTAGGATCACTTGTGAGGGCATTCCCCTCACCATAGTCAGCAGGAAGAAGGTGGTCGGGCAGAAGTGGTCATCAGGGTAGACTTACCCTCGAAGATCTCCTCACGAAGAAAGAGTAGTGGTCACTTCACATTTTAATTCTCGCATCGATAGTTCATCCTGCCAGCTTCATCCAAGAGTTGCCCCTGTTGCCCTGGTACGTGCTAGCACCCTACCATTTGTACCCTTCAAGGGTAAGGCTCCCCTGATTTTAGGGCTTGCCTCCCCAATATTTGAGTACTGGTCTAGCTTACACTCCTCTCGTCCTACCCACACCCAGCATATGAACAAGAATCATACAGTCAAACGGTTCCATACTTTGATAGCTAGAGAGCTAGAGTCAGCTGCCAGATCAGCCATGGATGAGTCTCCCATGATCACTTCACCACTGGTTACGAAAAACTAGTTTCATCCTCTCGTGATCAGAGAGAGGATAGAGATCGTCACCTCCTCTGTGGTGCACTACACGGTAGGGAGTAGAGGTCATGCCTTTTGCTCTTTTATGGCTGTAGGCGAGCATACAAACACTAAGAGTTTGGTACCCAGTTTGATCTTTGATCTGATATTCCTCATAGTATGGGAAGGTAGATCTATTAAGAGAGGGCCCGTGAGGCCCATACATCATACATTACTAGCAAAAAGTGATGGAAGTTCATTTTAGTCAGCCGCTTTGGTTATTTATTTTCTAGGTCGCGCTACACGCACCATACGATAATATTCTCCTCAGGGACCACCACCACAGAGGCTTGTTCCTACATGAGAGTGGAGTCTCCACCCCACCGCTCTACCCTAGGTCCACTATCGTCAATGTAGGTTTTAACATCACCCATTCCATCTAAGGCCATGAAGGCAGCATACGGGGAAAAATGTGGTAGGGCTGAGCTCTCCTGCTCGACCTTCTACCCCATTGGTGGTGCGGAAGAAGTGGTAGCCCCAGAGTATCATGGTCATTCCTTCACCAACTCCACCCATATAGTCAAATGTGGAGATGATGACAGTTATCATAGATATTCCAGATGACAGTTCAATTCCACCAGTAGTAGAGGATCATCCTAGGATTGTCACCCCTATTATAGCTAGTATCAGTCAGGAGTATCATTCTTCTAGTGAGTACAATCTGCACAGGATTGACTCCCTGACTACAGGTGAGGTCCGGTGCCTCTCGGTTCATGATAGTGATCACATTGATTAGCCCAAACTGTTTGTACCTACTGAGTTAGATCGATCCTTAGATGAGATAGTTGCACACTATTTTATGGAGAAAAAGGAGATCTTAGGGTATGCCTGGTCTGATGAAGAAAGAGTCAGCTTCAATCCCAATGAAGATGACTTGATGGGGGATTCAGTTGGGATATGCATGGTTGATACTAGAGGTTATCTTCTTAAGGAGCATTAGGCCATGGAAGGTGATGAGGTTGATCAACGAGACACCACAGAATCAACACATCACCTCTGACTTTAGTTAAAGTAGAAAGACGAACAGATTGATAGGATGGCTCAACATTTACAAGACTTATTGGTAGTAGTGTCAGTGCTTCAGAAGCAAGCCCCTCCAGTTCATCCTAGTACAATCGATGTCAGTCAGCCTGAGCTAGTGCATGTCTTAGACCCAGTTAAGACTCTACCTCCCGTTGAGCAAGGTAGCACTAGTTTGTATAGGAAGATAGTGGATAGTACCTCCATACATAAAAAAGATCTGAAATCTATGGTTGAGCAACTGGTGAAAGAAGCATTGGCTCAAGCCTGGGGAGAATCATCGACCAAAGGGTAGACCTACCAGGAATTGATGCCATCCAATATCCCAAGGGTTTCAGCCTCCTTCTTCAAGAGCTTCATGGTGAGAATCTTAGGCAATATAGCTCTCTTGAGCCAATTGTAAACACGTGTGGCTGATGCTTTACTTTTAGACTTTTAGAGCCTAGGGTATCACTTTTGAAGGGAAATGCCAATGATTCAGTAAAGAAATTTATTGAGTTAGAGCAACTCTTCATCAAGAGGTTTGTTGGAGCTCAAAAGTGATCTCATTATAGCCCACAGCACTCCTGAGTCACTTGTTGATTATATTCTCGATGAATAACGAGTATGAAGTGTGAACCACTTGTTCCAAGATGCCATTGAGATTCTCTTGAAGAATATCCATGGTACGGTCGCCTTCATGCTTAAGGGCTTCACCATAAAGACATTTTAGAAAATAATCAACAAGGCAGCTAGTCTACAAGGAGAGGCTAAATAGTTGCCTTTTCCAAATCAGTTGCCCAAGAAGAAATCCTAAAAGGTCTATGAGAAGAAACCCGAGCAAGAGTAGTGGTTGATGGGGAAGCAACTAGATCAGTCAGAGACCATAACCTAGCCTCCACCTCCTTTACCACCAGAGGTACCATACCACCTCCACCAGCCTCCATGGCCGCAAACATCGCCTCACCATACCACCACCACCGGGCATGCATATATCCGCTGTAGCTACAGTCCACCTACTCTATTAGATAAGTTAAACAAATCTTATTCTTTTAAGAGGAAGGTAATTAGGAAAATCTTTAAGAATCTCTTAAAGAAACTTGATTTTTAGCTACCCAAGCCTAGGAGACCGGAGGAAGTAAGCAAACATCATGATCCAAACATTTGCCCTTACCACCGTATGCTAGGCCACATTTTGGAGGATTTCTTTACATTCAAGGACCAGCTGGAACACAGTTTCAAGACCAATGCTATAGTTATCCCAAAGGAATACCTTATAGAATAACCTTCTAGTTCCATTAGGGTAATCCTTGGGGATACAAGTGATCCTACCAAAACCAAAGAAGGTTGGGACATTTCTTTGTCTAAAATCTCTAAGAAAATAATTCAGAAGATCAAGAAGCTTTTCTTGCAGGTGCCTGAGTCAGCTCAAACCCCAACACCAAGGAAGGTTTGCAAGTTGCTAGTGCCAACTCTAGGAAAGTGGGAGCTCAGCAACAGCAGTAGTAGTATGTGTCATCCCGAGATATCCCCTTAGCACATCCACCGACCGTGTCCAGCTTCCAGCCTTTAGTTGCAACTTCCACACCGGCAACTTCTTTCATTTCAGCTAGCTCTTCTATTTCATCTACTAGTAGAACTCTTGTATTAATAGATAAGAGCATCGAATCCCTTACTCCACTTACTCTACTTGACTTCTACTTTGTACCTCCAAAAGTTTCCAAGAAATTAAAGAATAAAGAAGATTTGAATTACATTTGTGTCTCTTCTGATGAGTTGTCTTCTTCTATTCCTAATGATAAGTCTTCAAGTCTAATTAACTATAATAATTTTGATCTTCCTCTTTCATATTCAGAGTTGGACTTTCCAACTCTAATATGTTCACCTCTTGAGATAGACTTGGAATCATCTACGAGAGTCCCATAAGAGAAGCTAGGTGAGCTAAGTGTGGTAGAACTTGCCACCACCTTACCTCTAGAGATTACCGAAGTCAACCTCCATAGTGGTAAGGTTCTACCTCCTAGGGCAGCACCTCTAGATTGAGGGAAACAAGCCATTAGTACTGAAGATCAAGAAGCCCTTCCACAGGATGCTCGATATGCTTATGGAAGACTAGCTGAAGGTGGACTACAATGTCCTTTCTCATCTAAGAAAGTTTCCATATAAGCTACGCATATATGATTCCCTTGTCTTATCCAAATAGATGAGGGAATCACTAATAAAGACCCTCCTTGATCTTTAAATATGCTTAGCTCAGTTGACCGCTATAGGTGACGAAGAAAACTATGCAAAAGAAGCCCAAGAGATCACCTTCACAGATGAAGACCTTCTACTGGGGGGACTTGGAGCACAATTGTCCCCTATTCATCACAGTAGACATGGATAGGTTCAAACTCCCTAGGTTCTCATGGATTCAGGTGCATTGGTGAATATTATGAGTCTAAAGACACTTGCCTATTTGAAGATCGATATCTCTATGCTCCGAGGAGATAGAATGATGTTGAGAGGATTCAATGATCAAGGCGAGCGGGCTTTAGGTTCTATAGTGTTGCCATTGGAGATCGGTGACTGGAAGACTTAAGCCAAGTTCTACATCATTGATTTGAATACTTCATTCACTGCTTTGCTTGGTAGGCCTTGGATACATTAGAATAATATCGTTCCATCCTCCCTTCATCAGTGCATCAAGTTCAGAAAAGATTGGGTTAAGTATCGTGTCAATGGGGATGAAAAAGCCATTTTCAGTTAGAGAGGTTGAGACTTATAAGGATGCGACCTATTATCTTCCTCAAAACACTCTTTCTCATGAACTTGGACAAAATTCAAATGCAAATGCAAAAGCAAAAGAAAATAAAGTAAAAGAAAAGATAAAAGAAAATTAAAAGAAAAAGAAAAGTCCAAGTGAGCAAGAAAGGAGAATTGAAGAAGAAATAGATCCACATATCATATTCCACCCATAGTTCATTCCATCATATTGACATGTGGGTAAGATGGCTCAACCTCCACCAAGTAGAGGAGAGAGAGAGGCAGAGGTGAGGCCTCACCAATAGAGGTCGTGTTCAGTTCATAGAGTACCCTACTATTCACATAGACTTGGAATCCAGCTCGGAGGATGAGTCCAATGTGATCAGTATACCAGCCAACCCCTCTTAGCGAGTTCCATTAGAGGTGACTTTTGATCCAGACAGAGACAAAGACCAGGCCTCCAAGCAAAGTAAAGTATTAAAATCTGGTTTATATGAAACTATTAAGCAGCAGTCGAGAACCTTGGCTCTTACCTCACTTACATCTCAGAAAGTTGAAGGTATAGCAGTTAAGGAAGCCCCTAAGTCTTCCAATAACATGAAGCAGAAGAGGTTCTTTTTGGGATCATCATCCTCAAGTCCAGAACTAGATGTAGGACTTGAGGAAGATACTTTTAAGAATTAATGGAATTGCCTTTTGAATTTTACTCACCTTTTATTCAAAATCTTATACAAAAAGGTTTAGTTCCTCACACATGGTCCAAGCACAGGCCAAAATACTTCAAAAAATTATGGAATAATACAGTCAAGGAAGCACAATCAAGAGAAAAGTTAGGATTCATACAGTGGGTCGTGATGCAAGATTATCTATTTACCAACCATTTGGAGTCTAATAGGTTCTTCTCACATCCCCAACTCTTATGAGTGTGTGTTTAGAAACTGATGACCTAGATGATCTCAAGTCAAAGAGGCACCACCGAATTTGAAGAGAGATTCATTCAACAATCGACAAGCTTAAAAGAAATCAACCTGGAGAAGAAAATGCCCATACATACAGTTCATTGCTGAATGAAGAAGAAACCAATGACTTAGTTAGGCTATTGAATGAGTTTAAAGACTACTTCCTATGGAGTCATGAAGAAATGCCCAAATTATCTCCTGATGTAGTAGTCCACAAACTAGCAATAGATCCTAATGTTAACCCTATTAAGTAAGCTCTCACGTGCAAATTAGAATAGGTCATTTTAAGTCAAGAAACTGATTGATGCTAGTTTCATCAGGGAAGAAAAATATCCTACATGGTTAGATAGTGTCATCCCAGTTAAAAAGAAGAATGGCCAAATTCATATTTGCGTCGACTTTAGAGACTTAAATAAGGCATGTCCTAAGGATTAGTTTCCTCTTCCTATATCAGAATTAATAGTGGACATTGCCTCATCTCAAGCAGTCATCTCTTTCATGGATGGGTCATCTGGTTATAACCAAATCAAGATGTCTCCTAAAGATAAAACAAATACTACTTTTCAAACCCCGATCAAAATCTTCTATAGGGCCTTAAAAATGGTGCTACATACCAATGGGCTATGACTCAGATCTTCAATGAACTCATCCATCATCAGGTTGAGTGCTAATGATCTAGTAGTCAAGAGCTTAGAAAAGAAGACCATCTCTTTGACTTGAGAGTTTTGAATGGTTAAGATAATATAACCTCAAGATGAATCAAGTGTGCATTTGGAGTCGCGGAAATTCCTGGTTTGTTGTTCGACACTGGGGAATAGAAATAGATCTTGAAAAGATCAAAGCTCTCTTAGAAATGCCACCTTCTAAGAGTTTAACTCAACTTAGATCCTTTCAAGGATGGCTGGCATATCTAAGATGATTTATCTTAAACTTATCAGGGAGATGCAAACCATTCTCACCACTTGTCAAAAAGGATGCCAAGTTCAAATGAGATGATAAGTGCCAACATGCATTTGAAGACATCAAAGAATACATGGTGAAGCGCTTCTAGACCTATCCCGGCGTGTCCTTGATCCTTTACACGTGCATT
Source organism: Cymbidium sinense (assembly GCA_021442155.1). Taxonomy (NCBI): domain Eukaryota; kingdom Viridiplantae; phylum Streptophyta; class Magnoliopsida; order Asparagales; family Orchidaceae; genus Cymbidium; species Cymbidium sinense. The sequence continues at coordinate 17,972,523 of CM038233.1, read as the reverse complement.
GGATGACTCTCTGCTGTTGGCCCAAGCCAATGATGAGGGGAAGGAAAGCACTCTACTACCTCAGCCATCATCTAATCCCTGCTGAAGCAAACTATCCACCTATTGAGAAACATTTTCTAGCTTTGATCTGTCCATCTCAAAAGTTACGACACTATATGCTCTCTCATAACGTGAACTTGATCTCTAGAACCAATCCACTGTAGGACCTCATGACACAACCAACGCTTTCTGGACATTTAGCTTATTGGTCATTGATTCTCTCACAGTTTGATATCACATTTGTACCCCTCCGTGTGGTAAAAGGATGGGCATTAATAGATTTCTCAGCAGCACACCCACTTCCTATTGATTCTCTGCTTAATGATGATCTCTCCGATGAACAAATCATGAACTTAAAGGAGGTTGGAAATTGCCGATGGGAGATGCATTTTGATGGCGCTGCTTCTTTTCTTAAAGGTGAAGCACCACGATCTATTCTCCTAGGAAAGGCAGGGGTAGGAATAGTCCTTCTAACTCCAAACCATGATGTGATGAGATTCTCATACTTTCTTTCCAACCCCTGCACCAATAATGAAGTTGAGTATGAGGCTTTGATTGTCAGTCTAGAGTTAGCCATCACTATCAGTGTTAAGAGCATCAACATCTTTGGGGATTCTCAGTTGGTCATCAACTAGATTGTTGGGTCTTTCCAGGTCCTCAAGCCCAAGCTTCATCATTACTACTTTTATCCCATGAAGCTATTGGCCCATATTCTTGAAGTCACCATCTACAAGGTTCCTTGAGTAGAGAACATAGTAGCAGATGCCTTGGCAAAAATTTCCAAAGAGTTTGCATGTCCAGAAGATGAGTTCATTTCAATAAAGGTTTTAAATAGATAAGTCTTATCCCTTATTGATTCTGAACTCATCAAGAGACTTTCTCTTGAAGGGGAGGTTGTTAGTGCCAAAATGGATAAGGAGCTGGATTGGAGGCAACCATTCATAGATTACTTGAACACCTGCAAACTACCTCAAGAGAAATCTCAAGCTCATCAGGTGAAATAAAGAGCTCTCTCCTATGTTGTTGTTGATGGCACCCTGTACTGCTGGTCCTTTGATCGAATGTGGTTACATTATTTAGACAAACATGAAGCCCATGGAATTATAACTGAAGTACATTCAGGTCTATGTGGAGCGCATCAATCCAAGGTGAAGACGAAGATCAAAAGACTTGGATACTACGGCCTTCTATGATCATAGATTGTATGGATGTAGCTAGAGATGCCATCGTCGTGCAGGTGGTCCACCACCAACCACCCAACATTCTACACCTAGTTGGCTTCATGGCCATTTGAGTGTTGGGGTACCATTGTAGGTCCGATCGATCCTCCTTCTTCCAAGGGGCATAATTCATCTTAGCAAACTACTTTTCCAAGTGGGTGGAAGCCATCCCTCTTAGAGAGGTCATAGCCCACCATGTGCTTTAGTTTTTCAGGAACCATATTGTATATAGGTTTGGGGTACCTCGATAAATTATATCTGATAATACCGCATTCAAAAGCATGAAGATCAATGGCTTTTCCAGAAAGCATGGTATAGATTAGAGGCATCTACTACCCCAGAGCTAATGGTTTAGTAGAAGCTTCAACAAAACTCTCATCCATATACTGAAAAAGACTCTTGATGATAACAAATGATAGTAGAATGAGCAGTTAGTTGAAGCCTTGTGGGCCTACCAAACCACATACTGAACTCCAACTTAGTCTACCTTGTTTTCCTCAGTGTATGGGTCCGAAGCTATTCTTCCCTTAGAAGTTTAACTCCCATCACTAAGGATTGCATTGGATAACAAGATCACTATAGAGTAGAATGTAAAGTTGTGATTAGAAGAGCTCGAAGGTTTAGAGGAGAGTCGCTCTGTGCCCAAACCCAGTTACAAGGCCAAAATAATTCAAGCTCACAACAATGGTCCCTAGGTCTTTAGTAGAGAACTTGTGTTAGTCCTATGGAGACTAATTATTGCCCGTTGAAAGATGGGAGGCAATTTTGAACCCACTAGGGAAGGCCCCTATGCCATAGAGAAGGCCTACCAAGGAGGATCTTATCAGCTTATTGATTGTAAAGGGGAACACCCGATGCTTCCAATTAATGGGATATATCTAAAGAAATATTACCCATGAAATAAAACTTATTTGAAAATAATCATTAATAGAAATAACAAAATTTGATTCCATTCATCAAATCTTCTCTTCTTTCAAAGTGTTATTTGCTTATCTTGTGAATCTATTGTGATGTGTTTAGGGTAGGTGTAAGAGTCCCCCAGTGGCATCGTATCCCTCTTTCACAACACAAACACAAAATCCCAATGCTTATAGAATAGGTGTAAGAGAACCTGAGAGGCATCCTATTTTGATTAGCATAACTAAGTTAGGTGTGAGAAAACCCAAATAGCATCCTTCCTTTCTAGTGGGAATTCTGTTGCCGTGCATCATTTCATAATTCCCTGTGTTTTAAGGTAAGAGTCTCCTAGAGACATCCTATTCCTTTTGACACATGCACACAATAAACACAAATATTTTGTCTCAAGCTATTTTGACGTGGGAGCAAGCCCCTTGTGGCACACATTCATTAGCTGCTCTAGGTCAGGTCTACATGCTACCTCGCTAGTATGTCACCCTATCATTTATTGGAAGATGTGAGTCCCCGTGCTTTCTTTTTGACTTGATCAATGCAAATCAATGAGCACCTTGTTAGTATGGTAGTCTTCACTGCCCATCCAGTAGACTAGCTCATGTTGACTTTATTTAAGAAGATGTGAGTCATTGTGCTTTCTTCTTGAACTAGCCATCATGTTGTAACTAGGTTGAGTATATATGAGGTTTAGGATAAGTCCCCCAAAGGATCCTTACCTCTTTACTACTTTTGAGTTGATATAAGTCCCCCAATGGCATTCTCTCGTAGCTGCCTGGATAACACTATCGAGCCAAGATACTATCCCGAATCTTTGTTATAGGAGGATTTGAGTCCTCGAGCTTTCTTCCTAGGTTGACTGTTGCAAACTGACGGACACCTTAGGTTAGTTGATATTTGCTATGCTGATAGTGACTCACCCAATGAGTACACCACTCTTGGCAGATATGAGTCCCCGTGCTTTCTCCTTAAGTTGGACACCGAATACCTACTGAATTTATGACTAGTCATGTCATTTTCTCAAAGTTGTTGGATTAATCCCTTACCGACCCCATTCCCTATGGGCACTCTATTTGGATCACATTTTTACCACTCCATTTAGACACTACCTAGGTTACTTTTGGATTGGACAGTTCCCCTTTCCTAGTAGCTACCCTTGTGATTGAAAAATTTATTCAACGGATGTGCAGATTCTCCCTTGATTCAGTAAATCTGAGATAGGTCTAGGCTGATATAAGCTTCTTCTCAATCTGATCCCTCCCAAACTAATAGGGTCCATGATGAAACCAACAAACAATCAAACTAAAATAAACAAACAAATTTATTTTCTTGTGGATTAGGAATTCAAGCCCCCAAAGGGCTTGTTCTTCCAAGCAGGCATCCTATCTTTAGGGAAATGTCAGTAGAACTCCCTATAGGAATTGCCTGACTACTTGAGCTGAGATAAATCTCTGGGTCGGTACTCACTCCATAGTCACCCTTAGGTCAGGTTCAATCTATTTTGCCATAAACAGGTTACCCCGGCAATCATTCTGCTTTGAAAGATATAAAACTATGATGCATTCTTTCTAGCATGATTATCGCAAACTGATGGGTAGCCCTAAGTCAGGTTCGATTTGTCGCCCAAAGCAATCGATCACCCCAGTGATCTTTTATAGTGGAAGATGTGAGCCCCCGATCTTTCTTCCCTTCAATTGATCATTGCAAACTGAAAGGCACTCCTTCGGTTGGATAACTCTCCCATAGGTCGGGAAGCTACTCCCTTTGGTTCAATAAATCTGAGATAGTTCTAGGCTTCTATAAGCTCCTTCTCAGTTTGATCCATCATAAATTGATGAAATCCACAAAAAAATCTAAAAATGAAATTAATTTTGACTATCCTTGAGCTGATCTAAGTCTCCTAATGTCATTCACTCAATAATCAACCCTAGGTTGGGTTTGCTTTATTTCTCAAGATAACTGATCACCCTAGTGATCCTTATTTCTAGAAGATGTGAGTCCCCATGCTTTCTTCTTAAGACTTGACCATTGTAAACCAAAAGACATTTCTCCTTGGTTGGATATTTCTACCTTGTGGTTGGTAGACTATTTCCTTTGAATTGATAAATCTGAGTTAAGTCTAGACTTCCATGGCCCCTACTCAGTGCAGTTCATCGTAAACCTATGAAAACCATCATTATAAAAAAAAACCTAAACTAAAAATGAAATTAATCTTGGCTATCTTTGAGTTGATCTAAGTCTCCTAGTGGCAATCACTTAATAGTCAGCTCTAGGTTGGGTTCAACCTGTTTCTTTGCCAATAGATTACCTTAGCAATTGGTCTCTACTTTGGAGGATGTAAGTCTACTATGCTTTCTTCCTAGTACAGTTGCTGCATACTGAAAGGTATTCCTTTGGTTGGTTAGTCCTACTATATTCTTAGTAGACTACCCCTTTGGATTGGAAAATTTGAGTTAGGTCTTGGCCTACATGGCTCCTACTTAGTACAACCCATTGCAAACCATCAAGGTTCATCCTAAAAAATTCAAACCTAATAAAGTTGAAAATAAATTCAACCCTCTCCCCCCAGAGGAGATCTCTCAACAGTGAGATTCAAATCAAATAAAACCTTTCATCTCCTTGTAGATGATTTGAACCTACTTCCCTAGTGGAAGGTTCACACTCTATCCCTTAGTGGATTTCTTCCCTCTCTCTTACGTCTTGGACATAAGTAGAGCCACATTACACTAAGTTCTAGATTCTTTCTTTCCCTTGGGTCAGGGATAGATAATTTTTGTTAGTGCTTGGATCTCTCAGTATTGTTGATCATTTCGGTCAACACCAATATGTGCAGTGTTACTTGTCAGTCACACCACACCTATTAGGTGCCCTTTGTTGACCTTATTTTTAGAATGAGCTCTTAGCCCCTCCGTCTTAGGCATAGAACTTCTCTTAGACTTTAAGAGTCCCTTAGTCTTAAGACACATCTAGTGATTAGGTGGACACTCACACCTAGCCCTAGAAACTTAGAAGAGTTAATCATAGGAGTAGGTCATGCCTTAGGGGTGTTAGGAAAACTTTCCTACCCTTTAGCTTAAACCATTCCTCATTTCCCTTCTTTCAAGTCAAACCCCAAATCAATTCTATTTGATTTTCTCCAAACCCCAAATCAATTCTATTTGATTTTATCATGATTCAAATCCACTCCATATGATTGAAATCCATGATTGAAATCTATGACTGAAACCCATGATCAAAATCCATCAAAAATTCCTAAGTTCAAATTTTCTAAGTCCTTAACCCTTTCTTAAGGACTTAGCCAAAATTGTGATTCAAACCTATTCAAATCTTTGAGATTTTCTCATACCTCATTTATATTCTCACTTATATTCATATATATAAATGAAATCTAAATTTAAGCCCAACAAATCAAATTCAAAATTCCAAATCAATTCATGAAAATTTTCTTAAGTCCCTTTAATTTTTCATTAAAGGACTTAGCCAAAATCAACTCTAAACCTTGATCAAACCAATTCAAATTCATGGGATATTCTCAAAACTTATTTATATCCTCATTTATATTCTCATGTATAAATGAAATATAAATATAAATCAATTAAATCTAAGGTAAAAATTAAATTCCAAATTTAAAATCCTTGAAATTCCCTCCCTTAATTTTCCATTAATGGATTTAACCTAAACTTTGATCAAACCTATTCAAACTCATGGGATTTTCTCAAAATGTATTTGTATTCTAATTTATATTCTCATATCTAAATGAAATATAAATATAAATCAATCTAATCCAATCCAAAAATAAAATTTCAAATTAAAAATTCTCTTAAATCCTTTAAATTCCCTTTAATAGATTTAACCCAAATCATAATTAAACTTTTTCAAATTCTTCAAATTTTCTCATGATCAATTTATAACTTCATTTATATTCATGTATATAAATAAAATATAAATGCAAACAATCAAAACCAATTCCAAAAATCAAACTCAAATCCACTCAAAATCAAATCTAAGCCTTTCAAGTCAAAATCTTGAACTTAGCCAAATCATTTTCAAATCAAGCCAAACCCTTGATTTTCTATATGGTTCAATCAATCCTACAATCATGAGCTCATATATAAATATAAACTTCAATCACTCAATCAAAACCCAAATCAAAAATCAAACCTAAGGCCCCTCCATATTCTTTATTTGAAGATGAAATTTTTAAATGGATCAAATTTCATTTGACTTCAAACCTCTTGTAAATGGATTTATATTTCAATCATAAGTCCATATACAAGATAAATCAAGCTTTGACCAAGCCATTTGACCCACTTAGGCTCACTTGACCCAAAGTGACCTAAAATACCTTCCAACTTTGATCAACCAAATTGGCTTGAACCAAACTCATATATCCTTCATCATGATCAACAATCATCATGGGATGATCAATCAATCAAATCAAAAACCAAGTAAAACCTAAGGGTTGACCAAGTCAATATTTAACCTAAAATGAAACCTAACATATCCAAATTCCACCATAGGCCAAATTGATTGAAACCATTGATCTAAGTTCACTCATGACTTATGTTTGAACTTAACCAAGTCAATATTTGACCCAAGTTGACCCATTTTGACCTAAAGGACCTATGTCAAAACGTGATCTAAGCTAAATTGAGTGGAACCAATAGGTCAAGTCCATCCTAAATCACTTGTGAAACTTAACCAAAGCCTCAATTGGCCAACCCAACCTTTGACTTGACCCAACATGACCTAAAGGGGTCATGTTGAGCCAAAATTGAACTTAACCCAAATTGATTAGAAACAAAGATACCAATCCACTCCATATGACTCACCTAACCTAAACCTACCCTTGAACTACCTCAAATAGCTCAAATGGGTCAAATAGGTCAACTTGACCCATTTGACATAAATGAAGTCATATGAACCAAAACCAAATCTATACCAAAATGAACCAAACCAAAGCCACCAAAATATTTCAAATGGTCATATGAACTTGACCCAACCCTTGCTTTGACCCAATTTGACCAATTGGTCGACTCAAGTTGATCCATTTTGACCTAAATGGGATAACATGAGCCCAACCCTATCAAATGGATTCCAAATCCAATGAAATTTGGCCAAACCTAGTTTCTTCACATACCCAACATGTCCAAAGTGGAAAAATAGCAAAATGACCATTTTACCTCTAGGCCATAGAACAAATTTTGGCCTAGCCCATGGGTATTTTGGTAATACCCTCTTCATAATCACTTGAGGCTTTCCTAGAAGCTCAAGAGAACTTAGTGATGAGTTGTGCACTCAACCCAATGAGTTTGGGTCAGCCCATTTGGCCCATAGATCAAACCCAACCACTTGGCCTAAAATTGACTTTTTAAATTCCCTCTTAAGCTCAATTCAAGCATAGGGGAAGTTGGCAATCCACTCAAGGGATCAAATCAACCATGTGCACACTCAAAACAACCTAAATAACCCTCCCAATCTAGTCAATTGGATCAAAATGGCAAGGAATGGTTCGGCTGTCTGATTGCCATAGGGGGAGATATACTCCCCCTAATTCAATGAAATTTCATTACACTCACTGCTGATTGAAGCTTAGGAACCCTTAGCAATCATCAGAGAGCATTCCCAAGGTCTTGAGAGAGGATTAGAATTCTTCCTTCTTGGTTTTGCAAAGTGCAAAAATAGGGGAGGTGGGGTAAATTGCTAGCTTCCTCTACACTTGATTCCATCCAAATTCCTTCTACACACTCCTTCTAAGGACCAATCCAAGCCTACTCAAGCTCACATTGGAGTTCCCATAGCAAGTAGAGGATCAATTTAATCAAAGCTGAAGCCCAAGCAAGGAGGAGTTGGTCTTCCCATTGATCCACTCAATCTAAAGGCCTAGGTATTTCAACAGGGCATCATCTCCACTAGATGAAGCTACCTCATCGATCTCGAGCACCGATGATCACCTTCAGCAAGGTATGAAATTTTTTAACCACTTAGCTTAGGGGGTGTTGGTCATTTGTGAAAGAAATATTCATGGCATGTATAAAATGGATCTCCCCTTAGATCATGGACGGTCTCCATTGATCCTCAGGGAAGAACTTGGCTCATATCAGTCGTCCATCCGTGCATTTTAGATGGACGGCTAAGATTATTTAGGATATTTAGTAATTCATTTCCCCCTTTTAAAACCAGACTAATATACCTGCTAACATTCTTACTTATGCAAATCAACACATGAATATTAAAAAGAAACTTCACTTCATATACTAAGTTTATATTCACATGCAACTCTATATATATATATATATATATATATATATATATATATAATTAAAGTCTTAACACATATTCTTACTCATTAAGAAGCTTTTGAAAATATGTTCGAGATTTAGTAGTTATAATAGCCACACATATCATTAATTAAGTCAACGCATGCAAATTGACATAAAGGAAATCATTTTTTTAATTGATAAATTTTGAAAGAGAAGAATGCATGAATCAAATGACTTACAACACTTTAATATGATTGAAAGGAAATAAAGAAACACAAGCATACAATCTCATTCAACCCAACTAATTCCTAAGGACAATCACATTGAACAAACTTATTTAAAATAAACCAAAGTTTGTTAAAGCCATTTTTGATTCCAGGTTTGATTTGATTTATGAAATGTGGATGAGATTTGCTGGTCCTAATCCCATTCCTATGTGTGTAAGCTAATATGAATTAATAAAATGCAATTAGGTTGATTTTATGAATTGGTTAAATTAAGCATGGATTAAATCAATTAATTACCCTTATCTATGTCACCTTAAGGTAATTAATTAAATAATTATGAGCTAATATAATATGCAACCACAAAGAAAAGTAAATAGCAATGCTCCTATGAAATGAAAGGGGCCTAATACAATTAGTTCATAATTATTAATTAAGTAAGCTTAAGGAACTCACTTAATTACTCTTATAGTTTTCCCACACATGTGAGCTAATCATAATTTCGTTAGCTCTCTCTTTGGGTTATTGAACACCCAAAGATCTACCCAAGAGTTAATTAGATAAGCAAATTCAATCAAATTAATTAAGTTCATTAATTAACTAATTAAATCTTAATTAACCTTAACCAATCAAAATGAGATGGACTTAGAGAAAGAAACAAAGAAGGGAGCCTAAGTCTCAATCCCTAAATCCTTTTAATTAGTTAAATAAAGTTCAGGTATGATTTGGATTTTTGATTAATCTTGTTAATTAATTAATTAATTAATTAAGAGGGCATGGAGAAGACTTAAAGAAAAGATTAGAAGAGGTAGTCTCAATCCATTTCCCTATACTTCATCACCATTAATAGAGGTTAATAAGCATACATGATTGGTTAATTTACTGTTCATTTGCTTAATTATCATTAATTAAGAGAGGAGAGTAATTAAGGCTTAATCCTTTGGTTTCCCCAATTAATTATCCAATAAATACAAAAAAATGGAGGAGGCAGAGGTCATCCCCCTAAACATCACTAGAAAATTTGAAATTAATTAGATAATTAACCAGAGAGTAATTAGGCTAGCAAAAATTTTTAATTAAACCTTAATTAAATAAAAATTACTGTTCAAAATTAATTAATAATAATCTTAATGAATTCCCCTTTAAAATATCTTTAAAATGAGCCCTCAGTTGTATTTTTTAATTTTTTACAATTAATTATGAATTTTGAAAGTTTCAGCATTAAAAATAGATTAATTAATCTACCTCCTAATCTATCTGCCATGCATGGCACGACTTTCACATGGCCATAGGATTAGTTAGTTATCGCTGAAGGTCGAGCGGACTACAATAAGCACGCTTTTTGCATGGACCGTCTGATCTAAGATCGGATGACCGTGATTAAATGCCTCCTTCTAAAGGGAAAAAGAGAGGTTCTCAGATCCATTTCATTTTGATCTATCTCCTCAGAGGCTAACTTTACCCTCCTCATGTAAGAGCTCGAGCTCGGATGGAGAAAAAATTTTCCACAAGAAAGCATAACACAAAATCGGTGTAAGACACAGTTTCCTTCATAAAGGACCAACTTATTTTGAGATAATGATCGGTTTTACTAGCATACCTCACCGAAGCTTGTGACCGGCGGTTCCAATGATTGAGGAAGCTTCGTTTGATAGAAATGAAGTCTTATTGAGCCACACGAGCTTTTATTTGGTGTAGTTTGCTTGGAAGACCAACCCATAGAGGTAAGCAATCAGTCTTGATCGAACTCTGCCCTCAGGCCATCGAGAAGCTTGAGAAATGATTCGTTTCAGCTCGTCTAGGTCCAAGGCTGGTGTGTGCAAAATTAATTGCACTTTGGTTGCAAAATGAGGAAATGGGAATCACAGGTTTGCTCTCATGTTTTAATTTCATGTAAAACTGATAGTGGGGATTTCGGGGAGCTCAGGAAATGCAAGGGGAGGCTCTGGGATCTCGTTCCTTGGCTACTAGGGTTGAATCGAGTGTGTCTATGTGAGTTTGAGTGAGAATGAGGGGGTATACCCCCTCCTTTCTTGGCTTGGATGATGGTGATGTTTCAGCTTGGTGGATCAATGGCTGAGATGGGATTTTGAAATTTGAATTTAATTATGGGTTTCAATCACTTGGAGTTTGGAATTGATTTGTGATTTGGAGTTTGAATTGATATTTGAATTTGAGATTTGGTTTAAGAAAGGAAGCATGGGTTGGGTTTAGGCAATAAGGTAGGCAAGTTTTCCTAAGTCCCTAAGGAAAAATCTATTCCTAATCACTAGAAGTATCTTAAGACTAAGAAGCTCTTAGTATTTACAAGAGTCCTAGATCTATGATGAGGAAGTTGAGAACTCACTCCAAAAATGAGCTCAACAACAACCCATGCAATAAAATAAAAGACCAACAGCACTAAACCAGCCACCCAGCCACAATAGAAAAACAAATAGGAACAGTAGGCCATCTAGGCCACAACCAGCAACAAGAGGCCAATCATTTCAGCAGAATAACCCATTTTAGCAACAACACCACTAAACATTCAGCACTCAATTCACCTCATCCACCTGTAAAGAAAGTGAGTTTGACATCATTGCTATAGGAGGAAGGCTAGTCAAAATTAAATTTAGCAGTATACAGAGGAGGGGAAATTGTAGTCAACAAATATTCAGACAGCATACAAAGTAGTTGGAACAACCAAAATAGAAAATAAGAACACTTTCTGAAATGTAAAGTTAACCTCCATTCTCATCAACCATATCATGATCTTTAAAGTTTAGACATTGTTCTCATTAACTTATATTTACTACCATCCCCCTAAGAGTGAATTGCATTCAACAAAGAGTGAATCGCATTCAAATTACATAAGCCAATTAAAAATAGTAATTAAATCAAATCTAATCACAATCTAAAGCATCTATAATTTGCTCCAGTAACTCTTTCATCTCTTCAGCTCCTTCGCCTTGATGTGTCTCAAATTCTATTGCATATTGGCTAGTTTCTACTATTGAGTGGCCCAGTCGATATTCAAATGCTTCAAGTAGAAAAATTAATTGATTATTGTCTACAATGTTGAATTCAATATCATTGTACGATGGGTGATGACATATGTAATTATGTAGAACCATTGTAGCGGCAATGACTTTAACTTGCTTCTTGAAGGAGTATGTAGGCATATCGCATAGAATAACCAATTTCTTTTTACATACTTCAACAGATCTCTCAATTATACCATGCAACGATGAGTGTCATTTATTAAATAATTCTTTCCTTCCCTTAATAACTCGGTTGCTCCTTTTAAAATTAGGGTTATGATATTTTATATCGAAAATGGCTTCAATATTTCTCATTACATTGGATAACCAGCATCCACAGGGTAATATTTTCTTGTTTGAATTTGCGATTAAATGCACCAATAATTATTTCTTTGTAATGAATAAATGATTCAATATAGTAATACCTGGAGGAGGCAGTGGAAAGTTATTTTCTTTACGACATACGACATTCTTGAATATGCGACTATCATGTGCACTTCTTTCTATCCAGCCATTAAAAAGGTGAAGCACATATTGAAATTGCATACTATCATTACGTTCTGGGTAGACGACCCACTTCGACCAATATAAGCTACCTTATCACTTGAAGGCATATGGGCATCGATATGTGTCCCGTAAATTGCTCCAATGCAATCCTACATCAGAGTTTGATACATGACTAGGAGGTAATCAGAAATGATTATTGAATCCTAAACTTAAAAATGAAGTTCACCTTGAAATATGACATGTATCGACAGTCCTGCAAAATCTCAACTAAAATATTCTGAAAAATTGAATCTATCAGCTTTATAACTTTAGTTGATAAACTTACCAAAGCATCAAGGTCAATAAAGAAGTATTTGCTTATGATTTTATATGAGTATTGAAATCATTCTCTAGTCGCCCTGATAGATTCATTATATGATAATATATATAGTGTTAGGGCCAAGACTTCTCTAGTTGTAGTTCTAGAAGATCCATAAAGTCCATGAAAATTTTTTAACTCTTGTAACAAATCAGTGAAAACTATTTGTGGCATTCGAAATATATTATGAAATCTCCCTGGGTGCCCTGTAAGTAACTTAGTGATCTATTTTTCTCCAATAAATTTGGAAGTCATGCATGGAGTCTTGCAGACATAAGACTCATAGTACTCATTTATTAAGCATACAACAATAACGATAGGAGTCATAGGTTGATCGTCATCATCACTTTCCATAACTGCATCCAATGAAAAAAAATACATTCTTCACTGTATTAACTTCTAAACAAAATTTATAGAAAGGGAAAACCAAGCTATTATTAACTATACTAAAACATCATATACCAAAGACAACCTAGCCATACATCATAGGCAACCAAGCAAAATATCACATATCAAAGGAAACCAAGATACTATTAACTTCTAAAGAAGTTCAGGACTAAACAGATATGAAAACATCATATACCAAAGGGAACCTAGCTAAATGTCACGTTTTTCAAAATAGTAGCAAAGAAATTGAACTCTTCATTCAAGTGTAATTGCCATAAAATCTCTTGCTTGTTTGCATCTTTAAGCAACTTCGTTGAGTGCAGATAAAGTGGAATATCTTCAAAATTTTCAGTGATTTGAGCTAAAATAATGATCGCCTCAGACAGTGACGGTACTGCAATTGTCTTGTTCGCTCTAGAAGTCACACTGGTACATGTAGTAACTAATTATGATATCTGATTTCAGAGGAATCCAGCACCTCCCTTCTTTTTTTTTCAGACCTCTAGGTCCTAGAGATGGTGGACGCTTAACATGACTGGATTCGGTGTGGTAATCGAGGCATGTAATAATTCATGGTTTGAATCATTTGAACCAGACCTTTGCTCATAGTGACTATGTTCTTCCACATTGTCATCAACTTGTTAATTTAGTGTCTAAGAATGGGTACCTGTAGCAACCACACTACTGAACATGAGATCTAATTTCTCTTCAAGTTCAGGGTCTAAGCTACAATATCTAAATTTCTCCGCATTTAGTAATATTTACAATTTAACATAATGGTCACATGTTATGATTACATGAATTCTTTGTGGAGTAATTAGAATGTACAAGAAATTCACATGTATCTTTTCTCGCCACCGATCGTCTGATGTGTCAATCGTCTTCTTTCTAGGATCCCACACTCCTTCCACAATTTCCAATCTTTCTTCAATTGATCACATTTATTTTTAAGTTGTGTCTTGATATACTCCCTTCATGTTCTTTCTTTGAAATTTTTTATTAAGTTCTCTCAACCCTCTTTATTAAAATAGGTTGTTGGTCTATTGCCTATGTCTATCTCTCTGAGATAAAGATTACAAAATATTATTTTCACCTCTCTCTTCTATGTAGCACCTGTTCCACCTTCCCTCAGATTTTTCATTATCAGCTCCTATCATTATCACACAGACGTAGAAACTCAGATGTTCCATAGGTTAATTTCAAATGATCCATAAAAATAAAAAAAATCACAAATTCAAAATAATCAAACCTCACGCTTACAAAGGAGATAATTTAAACCAAAATATATTCAAATCTTCCACATGATTTAAGCCAAACTATGAACTTTAATCTTACACTTAAACAATTTTCAACAACTAAATAAGGAAATAGTAAGCACAACACATGGCAGATAAAAAAAAAGAAAATCACAACACAATGAAAAATTAAAAAAGAGTGTCATCTGCAATACATTCCACGTGCTTCTCCCTTTGGAGAAACTACATCGTCTCATTTATCAATAATGAAGTCAAGACATGACTATCCAATTGCTCAAATGGCTTGCAATATATTTCAAAGTTTAACAACAAGTTGGAAAGCTAGACCACAGCAAGTTTTCACAAAAATAAACCACTAAACACAAATAAATTCTGGATACACTAAACACGTAAATAAACCACATAAACCTACATCATCACCATCCCAGCTGCACAAATAACAAGTTACCATCTCGGATGCAGCTAATAAACTTCATGCCATAAAAAAAAATCATCTCTAATGCAGCTAATGAACTTCATGCCGTAAAAAAAAAAATAACAAAAATAAAATAAAATAAACTCAAGACCTGCCACATTAACAAGTATAAAAAATTAACAACTCCTCGAACAAACACTAATTATTCGAGAAGGAAAGATCACCAATAGAGAGTCTAAATCAAAATCCTGATCAAGTGAAAAAAAAATAAGGATTCTAAGAGAATGTAAACCATTCTCATAATGAGAAGCATATCAGGTATATCTTCGTCAAAATAAACATAAAATATTTAGGAGGATTGGTAAAAATAACTTACCTATCTCGGCAATGGCGAGATCGGAAGCAACTAGCGAATTCCCTCAGGAAAAATCTTTTGGCAAAAGATGTTTCGAGGGCACGGGGAGAATAGACATGGGAGACACGGGATGAGTTCTGATAAAACATGAAGGGATAATTTAGGAAAAACCATTTTATCACCGTGGGCCGTGCCAGAGAGGATCGCAACTTCATGACAGCTGCGGCTCAAAATTCAGAATTTTATCAGTTAATAATGAAAAGAAACGGGCCTACGTTGCATAAACCGCATCACGTAGAGGCTATGCAACCGCATCACGTAGAGGCAGAAGCCCCAAACGACCCCTAAGCCGTCGCTTGCTGCACCTCACGCCACGACGTACGTCGTTTGCGACCTTTGAACTATGGGCATGGCTAATATTCAATTTAACTCTCGCTTAGTTATCTGTCTTATTCAACCATTTTTATGAGATACTTTCATCAATTTTTTTACGTTTGGAAACAGATACATGCGCTGTTAAGAATATTTAAATTTAATTATTTTGACATGAATCTTGAGTTTGATTTGTTTTCTTTATTTAAATTATAAAACTTTTTAAAGTAAAAGAATAAGAGACTTCTCATGCATTTCAGTTCAGCAAAATCACTTGAAAAAAAGCCAAATTCTATTGTATTTTTTTGATAAGTTTATCTTTATTAGTTGAGCAAAGTATATGCGTCATCCTTTTATAATTTTTTCTTTATAAATCTAGTTTTTTCATGAATTTCATTTACGTCACCAATCATGTAATCATATCATTGTGTGCCTCACGCCAAATATCACAATTTGATTCTACACACTCAATACTTGGACTAACAACCTCTGATGATCGTAGGCCTTTTAAGACATAATTCACTTAGAACAGCAGAAATAGATTTGAAAGATCTGAAGCAAAATAATGAATATAACTAATCAAAATATAAGATCACAAAGATGCAAAATTTAATATGAAAAAATTCAAGCAAAAAAAAAAATCACAAACTACACTACACAAAAAAAATATATAAAATAAATAAGAAGAATAATATAAATTTTACTTGATCATTTAATCGACAAATCAATATAATCAATGCTAGAATAGAGACACCTAAATGTATTGGTCATTTAGTCTACAAATCAATGTGAACAACCTTTATTAATTTTCATTTTTTGCATCTAAAGTTATTTCAAATCTTTTTTTTTTCCTTACTTGAGAATTATGATCATATCTTAGAATGCACTTATACATATACAAAGACATGAACATAATAAAATATTGCTAAAGGACACGCCCATTTTTGAAAATAGAGGACATAAAATTGCATCTAATTAGATATTATTATTTATATTTCTTGTAAAATTTTAAAGTAATATATGATGCTTACATAAATTAAATAAATATAAAATTTGTCAATAAATTTGTATATTATAAGGATAAAAAAATATGGTATTTAAGCATAAAATATAATTAAAAGATTATCAAAACATTCATAAACTATGATATGGACACAAATAGTATAGACATTATGAAAAATATTAAGTATAATAAAAAAATTTATAAATAATCAAATTCTAATAGTAATTTATAAAAATATAGTCATTAGTAGTTTCTTAGATTATTGCTTACATATATATTCAATAAAATATAATAAAAATTAGTAAATTACTAAATTAAAAAAATTATTAATCAATTTTTAATTCTCAAGAATAATTCAATTTCAATCCGTAGTGATCTCTTTATAACACAAAGTTCTAATTAATTAGACATCTTATACTTCCCCTCACTTTTATAAGACTTGAATATAATAAAATATTATTTTTCTTGATAATACATTTTAAAAAGCTATCATAATTTGGAGTTAAATTAAATTGTTGTCATTTGGTTGGATTTATGTTTAGCTTACCAACAGTAAATTTTTTTTTTTTCTTAAATTTTTAGGACAAGTGGGGAAAAACCATTAAAAACATTAAAACTCTAACATAAATTAAAGCATCTAGAAATAATAGTTCATTATTTAATTGAAAAAATGATTAGGATATCTAGACCAACTTTTGATAGTAAATTTTAAAATAATTTAATTTATTTTGTGATTAGTATAATATAATCTTAATTTTTTTGTATATTACATTCATCTTAAAATGAATTAAATTATGATTAAATTTTCATCAAAATATTTAACCATTTTTTTTCATTTTTAATCTATGGATAAAGTCATAAAAGATTACATACAAATTAGAAATCTAGTTAAATGGTTATACTTCCACAATATAGGGTTTTTTTTTTTTTTTGATACAAAAGAAATTCTAAGATTTTGACAATAACTTAAATATCTTAACAAATTAAACTATATTCATGCAATCAATGATGATTGGAAGAGGTTATCAATCAGTCTATTCTATTATACACCCATGTGTGTGTGCATATACAATGTTTCATGATAATTTGCATAAACTTTAACTCACTTTCATAAAAATCTGCCTATTTATTATGATTAGTTATAAGAAGTTAAAGTTATGTATGCATTAGGAAAAAAAATAAAAATAAAAATAAAAAAAGTTATGTATGCATTAAAATTTCTAATCTTTTGCATTGAATGTTTCCTATTGTAAAAGGTTGTTTAATATCTAAAAGTTAATTTCATTACGTCTCTTTGCATTAAAAGTATTCTTTGTAATAATAATAATAATAATAATAATAATAATAATAATACCATCATTAATGTAATGTTATGACAAAAAATTGCATTCAATTAAATGTCACCATAATTATCTATCACAATATTAATACAATGATGAATTTTTTTCAACAAAAAAAACAAGACCATGTTAAATGTTTGGAATCTCAACAGTAATTATGTTCTAAAACAAGTATTTATAAGATATCATCTTCATTATCCCTAGATGAAAGGATAATTAAAATTTTCAATCTATGTCAGAACTCTAATATATTAATGATAAACATAAATAGTTCTTTCCCATGCTAAAACTATATTACCATAAATGATCACCATGTCAAAAAGAAGATAAACTTAGTAGTAAATTCAAAAGGTTTTGTGTTTGTATTATAAATAAATAAAAAACAAAAAGTTTGGTCCTTGTAAATTGTTGCGAGTGCTTTCCTACGTCATGTGTTAGGTGTGTGAATCAATGGGGATTGAAGTATGGCTAGATGATAATGAATGAATTCAAATTTAACTTAAAAATTTAAGCTTATGAAATTGGGCCTAAGGCTGTAAGTGAGACAAGCCGGCTCACGAGCTAACTCGAGCTCGTGAGTCAAGTTTATCGAACCACGAGCTTAAGCTCAACTCACAAATAAGCTTGAAAAATTTTCGAGCTCAAGCCTGGTTTGACTCGGCTTAGTAGCTTATCGAGGCGACTAGTTTACATAATGGCAAATTGAAATTATCGTGTATCACATTATCAGTTCAATAATTTATCGAGCTTTTTAAATGAGCTTGAGCTTTTTAATCGAGCATCGAGTCGAGCTCGAGCCTAGTAATTGAGCTTGAGTTGAGCTTGAGTCGAGCTCGAGCTCAACAGGGTTTAAATAAGCTTAGCTCGATTAAGTCAAAACTCAACTCGATTCATTTACTCCCCTAATTGGGCCAACCACTTAAATTTTTACATTAATATACTTAACTATTTAATATTTGACTAAACTTGATAATCTCATATGCCTCAATAATATGCCCCTCAAATGAGAGCTCTCTATATCTACCATCATAATTTTTCAAATAAAAGTATGATCGTATGTTATATACAAATAATCCACTCAACTACATGGAATAATAAAAAATGTCTCTTGCTCTTGAACCATGCTCATCCATAAATAGAAGAATTAAGATTAGAGGGAGTCATAAATCATATGAATGACTTTATCCTAACAAAATCATTGCTTTAATATAACTTGTGAACCCAAAAAGGACTAAAGTTGGGTCAGATCCACCAATAGTCAAACCCTTTTTAAACTCAATAGCTTAAGCTTACCAATGAGAGCTAAAAATTTGGTAATTTTAAAGCAACATATTCTTTTAACTATTAAATGTGAGGCTAAACTCAATACTCTTATAAGACTAACATTAATATTCACAAAGAGTTTGTATTTAACTCAATAATTATTTTAGATTTAACTCGTTTATCTATGTATACAATATAACTTTTTTTATATATGAGCAGATATCCTTCTATGATCAATAAATTTTTTTATATGTAGACTATTTAATATCTAATATATTTTTCCTAGATAAAACATGCTAGCTTATATTGATTTTGGTGACCAAGGTTTCTCTCTTTTAATGCTATCATTGTCTTCTAAATTAGTTGTAGGAATTTGATTTTATACATGAGATGCAAATGTAAAGAGTAGTCTACCAAACTATATCATATGGTTCAGTCATCTTTATGGACCTTCTATATACTGATAATAAATGGTAAGAGTATGTTATCCAAAGATTCTAATTACTAATGATGAGTTGTCTTTTTTTCTGATTTCCTAAGTAAATTGGGAAGAAGACACACTTAGAGACACTCATCTGGTCAAGTTAAAATATAAAGATTTAATCAAATTAGGTTCAAGAAAATCAATATAAGTAGGTCATAGATATTTTACGTAATCACTACATTTATACTTTATTATACTTTACAAATTATACCTATATAAGATCAGATAAAGCATGACCAATTTTATTATTTAAGTTTAGATTTTATCAATACATTGCAAAGTGAATTACCTACATGCAAGCATGTGAAATAATTTTAATATTATGTAATATTCTATACTAAGTGATCCATATTGAACTTTTGATTGTTGGCCATTATAAAAAATATACTATTAAATTTAGCATCTCATAAAAAACATTTTAATAGAGAAATCATAAAGATTTAATATTCTTAGAAGTATTCAATTTAGGGTTGGAGATCATGTCATAGACTTAATAGTTTTTTTTTTCAACCAAATTAAAGTTATTTAGTTGTGATTACTTACAATATGTTATTCATAAAAATATTCTAGTAGGTATTATTGCAATATTCTCATATAAATAAAATAACATAATGTCTATTTATATTTATTAGACCAAAGAATTGTATGTATTTGAGATAAAAGGTGTAATTATTTTGAATTGATTGATTTTAGTCATACAATTTGAAATATTAGATTTATAAGGAAGATAATATTTAAGAGATACCATTTAATTATTCTAAAAGTTGATTAGACTGTCAGGATTGGGTACTTCTTTAACTAGACGTAGATAAATAGCCTTGAGTTTATAGAAAGCATGATATATAGTGGCATCATGTTTTGAACTTCTAAATGCCATTTGATCCTTAGGTTTGCTTAGCTCAAGTTGATTTTTACTCATCTAATTGAGTCATTCATTCTCAATATAAGATATATACACTTACTGAGTCTAGAGCCTTATTGTCCTCGTTCCTTGATCTTGATAATTATGTAATCTAACATGGTTACTATAAGGCCTCAAACTCTAATTCTTGATATAATTGACCATGTTATGGTCAATTATAGCCATTCTCTTATTCCTTACAAGTCTAGATAGATGAATTTTAGTTTACCATCATCATCTCAAAGTTTCTCTTCTAGTTAGCTCAATTTATACCCTAATTTTACATTAAGGCTTGTAGTGATTTGCAACCCTTCTTTTCTTTGTTGTTTCACTAAGATCATTACAATTTTTATTTCCAAACTCTAACAAATCTCAAGGAATTAAAGAAAAAGTAAGCCAAAAAAGATGTCATCCTCGTATCTGAGGCCCCTTATGTTCCTTGCCATCAATGACATGTCAGCCTCCTCACTAGTAGTCATCACAACCATTGCCAATGCTCTTAGCAAAAATTTAAAAAAAAGATATTATTGTTTTATCAATTACATGGCCATAACACTAGCTAAACTTATTGAATTTGTCTGGAAGATTACACATTCAAATTTTTTGAACACATTATAGAACTACTTAAAAGCCATAATTTCATTTGCACATACATTTGTGTTTGAGTTTATCTAATTTATTCACCCATGTACATTTTATTTCAATCACTTCCAAAAATGTTTATTAAGGCACACACTATAGTTGCATTAATGGAGCTTAAAGCTAAATTAATTAGTAACACATGCATAAAGAGTAAACTCCAAGTAACCAAGATTAGGTTCATTACACTAAGAGCTTGTTCTCTTACAAAAAGACATTAAATATTATTATTGTTGCGTGCTAGAAAACTAGTTGTGGTAGAGTGAAAGTTTACGCCTTAGCCTTGTTGTGGAATCCAGCACACACACAGGTATTTAAATAGTGAACAAGAAAACTCTTGAATTTTTACGTGAAAAATCTTGAAAAGAGGAAAAAAATCACGGGGCCTAACCCAGTAAAAAGCTTCCACTATATATTTGTTTTGGAGTACAAGTTTTCCTGATAACGATT
Organism: Cymbidium sinense; assembly: GCA_021442155.1. NCBI lineage: Eukaryota > Viridiplantae > Streptophyta > Magnoliopsida > Asparagales > Orchidaceae > Cymbidium > Cymbidium sinense. The sequence goes on along the minus strand of CM038233.1, from coordinate 17,951,118 downwards.
ACATAATTGTATATGAGAAGGGCTAACAATGAGAATCCCAAAATTAGACAACAACAACTATATAGTCACGTTCAGATTGTAACAGTTGCTAGTGGTAGCAAATGATGGTGAACAGTGGGGAACACCACTGACGATGAAGGTTATCATGATGGAGACCAATGGAGATTGACGGTGAGATCGATGGTGGGCAGCGGCGGCGGCGGTGGCGGCATGGCGGCGGCGGTCGGTGGCGATGGCAGCGGCGGTCGGTGGCGGTGACGGCGGCGACGGTGGCGGCGGCAGGTGGACCAACGAGGTGGTGTGGCCGTCAGTGGTAACGATTATGTCTGGAAGATTTTCAAGCTTTAGAGCTCTCTCTCTCTTGCTTGGCCTCCATTCATATGAGAAATGAGAGGCTATTTATAGATGGAGGTGGCGTCTGAATACATGCACAATCGAACCACTCCACTTCGGACTCGTAATGATTTCTTTGATCATTTGATGTATTTTAAGTATTTGAATGCTCAAATGAAGTTGGAATTATGAGATCTTGAGCTTGTTAGATCCGACTCGTCAAGATGCTTGATTTGACTATAAACACTCCATGTTTAAGAGCTATTTATGGATTTAACTGATATCCTAAAGTTTCAAATGATATTTTAAGTGCTTGATCTCGAATAGTTTCAATTGAGGATCAACTTGCTTTTGACATCAAGATTCGTGCTTCGACTAGTAGAATTTTGATCATATCGTTATTTTGGATGATATTATCTCAATCATCCAAAAATATATATGCTGAATACTAGAAAATAGCAGATTCTTCAGTGAAATTTGTGGGCCCATTAACCATTCATTTTGAGAGAGCAGATTTTCATGTAAGTACAAGATTATGATCGGCGGAGTGCAGCAGCGGATGTGTCGGTGCACGCGTATTTTGGGTTATGGACCTCTCAGGCACTTTGTGCTTGCGGCGTCCGCGGACGATCATGCGGCAGCGCTTCGGTCAGGCTCAGCAGCGTCGAAGCGGCAAGCAGCGTATGGCGAGGAAGCGAGGCCGGCGTATGCAATGGCGGCAAAGAACACAACAAGAGAGTGAAGCGGCGCCACGCATGAGCGCGGCAGAGCGGGAACCTGAGCAAGCGTCAGGTGAAGTCGGCGAGAGGCATGAGCGTCTGGCGATGGTCCTGTGCGATGGCCATCAACAAAACCACGCCGATGAGGGTATTTTCATCTATTTTTTGCAGTTTTCCACCATTTTGAGCAATTTTAAGCCATTTTTCCTGGATTTTTGACCTTTTTGCCCCTATATGGGTATATAAAAACCCCTAGGGCCAAGGGAGAAGGCAGCTTCTCTTCTTCTTGAGAGAATGTCATTTGGAGGCGATCAAGGCCAGCAGTTCATACGGTGAGGCTCCGATTTTTCCTCGAAAGAGGCATCAACTACCCTCGAATCAACCGGGTTCAGAGGCGATCAAGGCCCATAGTTCATACGGTGAAGCTCCGGTTTTCCCTCGAAAGAGCGTCAAGCCCTTTGTACCGGACCCGGAATCGGGCGATCAAGGCCGCAGTTCATCTGGCGAGCTCAGTTTTCCCTTGAAGAGGCGTCACGCCCTTATCGGATCGATCGGTTTGAGGCGATCAAGGCGTAGTTCATCTGAGGCTCTGTTTTCCTCAAAGAGGTGTTAGCGCCCTTTTGACCCCGGGTTTGGAGTCGATCAAGGCACTAGTTCATCTGGAGAGGCAGTTTTCCCTTGAAAGAGGCTTTAACTGCCCTTGTCGGACCGACCGGGTTTGGAAGCGATCAAGGCCCGTAGTTCATACGAGGCTTGATTTTCCTCGAAGCGTCAGCGCCATCTCGGATCGATGGGTTCGGCGATCAAGGCCCAGTTCATATGGTGAGGCTCCGGTTTGCCCTCGAAGAGGCGCCTGTCGGACCGGTTTGGAAGCGATCAAGGCGTTCATACGGTGAGGCTCGATTTTCCCTCGAAAAAGGCATCGGCCGTCGTCAGAGTTCAGGCGGCAGTATGATGGCATCGATAGTTGGCGAGATAACCGATGATGCGATTACCGGAGATGGTCGAGAGAAGATAATTGTGGCGGGTGGCGAAATATCGACGTCGAAGATGGTCAGCGATGGTCAGCAGTGGTAATGACAGATAATCAGCAGTGATAACCGGCGATAAATCGACCATCGAAGATGGTTGCGATAGTCGCAATGTAACAACAATAATGGCAGCAGCGGTAATGGCCAGCGGACCGGATGGCAATAAACCGAGATAGCCATGATGGTGATGACTGACAAAGATGCCCGGCGATGATGGTGGTGGCCGGAGAATTCACCGATGATAATCGGAGTGGCAGTGGTTTGCGGCAAGTGGTGGCTAATTAGCGATAGTAGTAGATGGTGGTAAGCGTCGGTAGTAGCGGTGGTGGCAACGGCAGCGGTTAGCGGCAAACGGGTGGTCAGCGGCGGCAATTGGCGGCAATTAGTTGATGAGCGGTGCGCGGTAATGAGATGACCAAACGATGGTGATGATTTTGACCTATCCGAGGTTGTTTATCAGAGTGTTACCCGATGACGTTAACCTGTGTGAAAGAGGTTGAATTGAATCCGCTGAGGATTTTGACCCATCCGAGGTTGTTTGTTAGAGTGTTACCCGATGACGTTAACCTGTGTGGAAGAGGTCGTAAGAAGTCCACTAAGGACCTTTTGACCTATCCTAAGTTGTTTGTCTGAGTCTTTGCTCGATGACGTTAACCTGTGTGGAAGAGGTTGAATTAAATCCGCTGAGAATTTTTTACCTATCCGAGGTTGTTTGTTAGAGTCTTTGCTCGATGACATTAACCTGTGTGGAAGAGGTTGAATTGAATCCGCTGAGAATTTTGACCCATCCGAGGTTGTTTGTCAGAGTGTTACCCGATGATGTTAACCTGTGTGGAAGAGGCCGTGGGAAGTCCACTAAGGACCTTTTGACCTATCCTAGGTTGTTTGTCAGAGTATTTGCTCAATGAGGTTAACCTGTGTGGAAGAGGCCATGGGAAGTCCACCAAGGACCTTTTGACCTATCCTAGGTTATTTATCAGAGTTTTTGCTCAATAATGTTAACCTATGTGGAAGAGGTTGAATTAAATCCGCTGAGGATTTTTTACCTATCCGAGGTTGTTTGTCGGGGTGTTACCCGATGACGTTAACCTGTATAGAAGCGGTCGAATTGAATCGGCTAAGGATTTTTGACCTATCCGAGGTTGTTTGTCAGAGTGTTACCCGATGACGTTAACTTATGTGGAAGAGGTTGAATTGAATCCGCTAAGGATTTTTGACTAATGCGAGGTTATTTGTTAAAGTATTACTTGATGACGTTAACCTGTATGGAAGAGGCCGTGAGAAGTCCACCAAGGACCTTTTGACCTATCCTAGGTTATTTGTCAGAGTCTTTGCTCGATGACGTTAACCTGTATGGAAGAGGTCGAATTGAATCTGCTGAGAATTTTTGACCCATCCGAGATTGTTTGTCAAAGTATTACTTGATGATGTTAACCTGTATGGAAGAGGTCGAACCAAAACATCCGTTTATGGTTGTAGCCAAAGTTGCTCCTTAACCTTGGTCTTTTTCATTGGTATTGCTGACTTGCTTCTCTAAGTGATAATCAATTAGATATCCAGAATATTGATTTGGATAATCTTTTGAGATTAAGAGTTGCCCCCTAGTTTCCGATAAAATCTGAAGGAACGAAGTTTGATGAATCTTCATTCTTCGCTTGCGCTCTTTAAAAGCTTGAAATGCACCACCTCGATAGTGGTTTTGATCTTGTTGGGAAACTTGGTCACCATACAAGATGAAATAATGGGAATCAGTTTCCCAGAGACGGTGTCAAACTATTGCGTGCTAGAAAATCAGTTGCGGAAGAGTGAAAGTTTACGCCTTAGCCTTGTTGTGGAATCCAGTACACACACATGTATTTAAAGAGTGAACAAGAAAATTCCAGAATTTTTACGTAAAAAATCTCAAAAAGAGGGAAAAAATCACTAGGCCTAGCCCACTAAAAAGCTTCCACTATATATTTATTTTGGAGTACAAGTTTTCCCATAACAGCATTACATAATTGTATATGAGAAGGGCCAATAAGAATCCCAAAATCAGATAACAACAGCCATGTAGTCACATTCAGGTTGTAACAGTTGCTAGTGGTAGTAAATGATGGTGAACAGCGGGGAACAGCCACTGACGATGAAGGTTGTCATGATGGAGACCAACGGAGACTGACGACGGCGAGGATCACGGCGTGGCTAGCGGCAGCGGCATGGCGTGATGCGGTGACGGCAGCGGCCGATGTGGACGGCCCGGCGGCGGTGGTTGGTAACTAAGGTGGTCGGCAACCGTCAGGTAATAACGATTATGCCTGGAGAATTTTCAAGCTTTAGAGCTCTCTCCTCTCTCTTGCTTGGTCTCCATTCATATGAGGAATGAGAGGCTATTTATAGATTGGAGGAGTGTCGTCTCTGTAAATACATGCACAATCCGAACCACTCCACTTCATCGGACGGCTCAGAATGATTCATTTGATCATTTGATGTATTTTAAGTATTTGAATGCTCAAATGAAGTCAGAATTATAAGATATTGGGCTTGTTAGATCCGGCTCGTCAAGACGCTCGATTTGACTAAAAAATCTATGTTTAAGAGCTATTTATGGATTTAACTATCCCAAAGTTTCAAATGATATTTTAAGTGCTTGATCTCATTGGTTTATTTGAGGATCAACTTGCTTTTGACATCAAGATTCGTGCTTCGACTAGTACAATTTCCAGTGTCATATCAATTATTATATATTTGTAGGCCACTATAAAAAGGCTACATAAAATTAAAAGGAAAATAATCGAGGGAATCAGGTAATGGATAAAAGAATATAAAGAGAAAATTAAACCTCCATTGCATTAAAAGTTTATGTCACAATTATAATGATAACTCCATTGATCTTATTTATCATAGCTCCACATAGATGGAATTGATTCATGTGCATCATTTATTGTCACTTTAAGACAATAGTTATCAACAAAAGTACATGAAAGGTGACTTTGATCAGGTTAGAATATAGTACAATAAAATATATAAATTAATATTATAGGAAATAAGTTGTGGAAAATAAAATAAGATGCAAGCTCCTTACACTGCAAATAGGAACTTATAGGAACTTGCAATCCCTCTCTCTAATCAATCTGCTCTTTACACTTTTCTTTTTCTAAAATTTACATATGCACATAAAAATAGAAATGAGTATAAATACTTAATAGGTTATATAAAACCTACACCGAAAATTTTAAATATATAATAATAAAATAGTATCTATGCAAATTTATTTTTATATCATATTAAGTAAACTATCTTGTCATTAAAATAAATTTTTTAATAGTGCAATATTATCAATTGCAATGAATTAATCGATCTATTACAGTTTATTTCAAGTCTAGTATGTCAATATAAATTTAATATTGAAAGCATGTGTTAAAAATTATATTATGTAATTCATGTTTAACATAATATTTGAATTATAATAAAATATTAGAATAAAAATATTTTCAAACATATCACATCAACTTTTTTTCTTCAAATATTTATACCTCTCAAATACATCTCACACACACGCACGCTATATATATATATATATATATACTAGCTCTCTCTCTCTCTCTCTCTCTCTTCTCTCTCTCTCTCTCTCTCTCTCTACGGCTAAAGGAGAAAGTGAAAAGGGGGAAATCCATGTTGTGGACAGATATTTACTGAAAAAAAAATTATTAAGTATATAAAAATGATATAAATATAATTATTTTATTTTTATTATAACCCTTAATAAAAAGTTATTCATTTCTTGAAATCCATAATTTGAAAGATATTCAATAAATACTAAAATATGCCTAGAATATTGTGATAAAAATATTTTTCAAAGTACATCGGATGGTCCTAAAAAACCTGCTTATATTAATACAAGTAATTTCTTGAAAAATTCAAATTAAATAAATAACTTACTTTTTTTATACATACAATTCTCACAAAAATAAGAAAAATAATTCATAAAATAAAGTGTCAAATTCTCTATAATGCGGTGAAGGTAGTTTGCAAATCAGATTTAAAATGAATTTAGATAATACATTTGAATATTTAAAGTTATTTTCATTCTAACAATGTTTTAAGAAACTCATATCACTTTATTTATAAATATTTTTGTATGTTTATTTAAAACTTGAAATCATTTAGATAAATACTTTGAGAAATGTTTAAACCATTTTATTAATTTAACATGCATGTATAAAAGTAAATGTCAAGCAAACAAACATCCAAGGCTATTATAGTACTTTTATAAAATAGAATTGTACCTATGAATATTACACTTTAAAGGTTCTTTGATCAAATAGATAATTATAATTTGTATGAATATTACACTTTAGGTTTAACTTTGATATCTTATTAACATAAATTAGATGATATTTTTATTGCATAAGATGGAAATTAAGAGTAAAGATATTGTGTTCTCAGAAGATATTTTTATTATGAAAGATACTAAGAAGTTTCAAAATATATTATCTATTAAAGATGATTTTAGGAGGTCAACTTTTATTACATCACTACTATGAAAGATGCTAGCACATACAAATGCATTGAGATCATAATGACAATTGAGATAAATGGCATGGTTAATATGAATTTTCTTGCTAAGTTGATGCTTACATTGAACAAGCTTATTATAGATAATGAAATAGGATTTGACAAGTTATCCTTAAAAGCACTAACACTAATCGCTTTGATAAGATTCATTAGAGAGCTTCAATCTTCAAATGAATATTCATCACATAATTATGTGATGAATAATAGTAGAGAACAAAAGATAGCTTACAAAAGGGGATGCAACCATCAAATAAGTTTATACCTTTTAATTAGTAAACTTCCAAAAAGGAAAGAAAATAATGAAGAAAATGTGAGTGTACTGATAAATAGATAGAGAAGATAGCTTACATCTAAGTCATAAATCAAGATTAGTTGTGAAGTTTTAATCAAAAGAAAGGTTTTTATTTTGAACAGCTCTTTTTCATTGTAGTTAAAATCTCTTGGAGATTGAAGACTATCTTTCTCTTTAGTCACTTAGAGGAGGTCTATATATAGTAACCAAAGAATTTTAAAAAATAATAATAAATGGAGCATATTATGAATATTAGAAAAAAAAATTATTTGGTTTTAAATTGGTTCTCCAACAATGATATAAAAAGTTTGAGACTTTCATTAAGGCACATGGATATAATAAAATTTCTTTATAATTATTGAATTTGTTCGCAGATTTGATAGTAGTGATTTTATTATTCTTCTGCTTTATATGGATGATATGCATAGTATGGACCATGATAAAAGAAAAATTAATAAGATGGATGAGTTGAAAATAGTATTTACAATGAAAAGCATAGAGTAACCCAACAGTATCCTTTGCATAAAACTTTGCCTTAGTAGAAAGCATTATTTGAGCATTATTTATTATGACATGTGCCTAGAGTGCAATTCATCTTATTATGAACTTTATATTATTATTCAAAGCATATTGATGATTGAATCAATCATTGGATTTGAAATATTTTGAAAAATATAATATCATCTTTTGTCAAAATCTATATAAAAAATGATGACATGTTGAACAAATGACTATTGTATTGAAAAATTATAAATTTGAAATTGACCTCGAATTATTCTTATATGAAAAGTATAATCAAGTGGCCTAAAAGATCATGTGTGAAGGGGTGTATTTATAAAAGAATTATTTGTAATTTTTAGATAAGTATTTTATTTTCTATGATTTTTAAAGTTCTAAGTATTTTTTGTAATTTTTTTATATCATAAATCCTTAATTTCTTACCTATCCATGTCAGCAGTTGATGGGGCACAAATTTATGCATTTCATCATGTGATTGGGTCACATAATCATCCACATGGATGATAGGGATGTGAGATTGATCCAAGCCTTCTGATCTTTGATGAGATGACTCAAATTAATCATGTGATCTTACAGGAAAACAAATTAAAATTTTCATATTTTAATCATCGTCGTTCATTCTAATAAGAGGAATGGATGGCAAGGTCATCTACCCCATCATCAGTGAGAGCAAAACTCGTGCCTAAATTAAGCCAAAATTCAAGTGATTTTTGCTAGATTTTTATACTTTTTTTATCAAGGAAGATTTAAAAATGAAAAAGCAATAGGATTCTATGGGTTTACCCTAAATTCCTACAATTTCATTTAACAAAACACCGAAGCCTAGGGTTGAGCAACATTTTGAGTTGATTTTCTCACTAAAGCTAACGTTTAGTGAACTTTTAGAAACAAAAATCTTCCTTGGGCGAGACAACTTTTGTATGAAAATTTTCTCTTGCCTCCCCAAAAATTGCTCAAAAAGTTCATGAACAACTCATTTGTAGATAACCTCGACATCCATTCCTCCTTATTAGAATGAACTATATGATTAAAATATGAAAATTTTAATTTATTTTTCTTTATGATCACAGGATTAATTTGAGCCATCCCATCAAAGATCAAAAGGCTCGGATCAATCTCATATCCTGCCACCATCCATGTGGGTGATTATGTGGCCCAATCACATGACTAAATGCATAAAGGTTCGCCCTGCTGATGGATAAGAAATTTAGGATTCAGGATATAAAAATTTATCAAAAATGTTTAGAAATTCAAAAAATTATAGAAAATAAAATACTTATCTAAAAATTATAAATAACTCTTTGAATAAAAAGCATATTGTTGATTGAATCAATCATCGATTTGGAATATTTTTGAAAAATATAATATCATCTTTTGACAATATCTATATAAAAAAAAATGATGGCATGTTGAACAAATAACTAATATATTAAAAATTTATAAGTTTGAAATAGACCTCTAATTATCCTTACATGGAAAGTAGAATAAGGTGACCTAAAAGATCACTTGTGGAGGGATGTATTTACATACACACCATTCAATCCTTATATATTTGCATATTAAATAACTATATTTTAATATTTACATAAACAACACTAAAATATTTATATCACATAAAAAAATTATTATCAATAACTTTTTATAATAAAATGCATAGTAAAAAATGTATATATATACAAATATCAAACTTTAGGAGTTGGATACTTAAATATATAAAAATTATGTGTTATGTACTTAAATATTCCTATTTTGTATTAGAACTTTTGTGTAAATATTTCTATTTTGTATTTGAACCTTGTGGTCTATGACTTGGGTTAGAAAAATGGTGTATCTCATTTAATTTTCTTCCATATTAAAATTATAATAATGTTTGTAATACTTGTTCATTTATTATCTATCCACTCCTATCTTTATTGAATATTGTCATAATGTTTGGCTTTTATTTTTTTTTGTTTTATTGTTATTGTTAAAATCCAAGGATAATATTACTGCATTTGTATTGCATATTACAACTCCAAATATGAGAGGATAATAATGATATTTTATACACTATTGTGTGAGCTGTGTGATCCCAATTCAATTAACTACAAACAATACTAAAGTCAAATACTCTTTGGACTGATCTAAATTATTTTCTACAGAGATAAACATTTTGGTTGAAATGATCATCAATTCATGATATTGATCACAGTTTGGTATTTATTTTTTTAATTTAATTAAGAGAAAATAGTTTGAAATTAATAATTTTAATTTTTTTTTAGATAGAAAGATATTTTTTTCAGTCCACATCACTTCAAATTTGAATTCATCTTTATAATGATAACATTAGAAACCATATATTTGGAATAAATTCAGCAAATTTTTGTGTAAATAATAGATTGTTTATCTTTTGTAATGTTTTTTAAATCTTTTTTCTTTGACTTTCTTGTTTTATTTATACTGATTTTATGTTATTGTTGTGTTTTATAATTGAATATGTATCTAGTTTCAAGTATATCTCGCCATTCTCGTTATATCATTTAAATAAATTTTTACAAACCATTTGGAGAAGCGAAAAAAAAATAAAAAGCTCAACCGAAGCATTCAATCATAATTAATTATAATACTGTTTTAACGTATTTTTATTATATTATTATTATTATTATTATTATTATTATTATTATTATTATATATGGTGTAATCTATAAAAAAAAACTATTTTAAGCCAAAATATGTTTGACCTGTTTGCAAAAGCCATAAATTTAAATGATGATATAATTTTTATTAACTAATTATTTTTGTGCTTAGATAGCATGTTCTGACCTCCAATAGTTTGGATAGGGATAATACTAACACATTAACATATGACATTACTACTAAGCTATGCTTGGTTTTTATAGAAAATATTAAAAAAAATGAAGCCTTTTATTGTTTGTGTACCTCTTCCATAACTTTGTATATGATCATGAACAATGCATTTGTTAGTTTGTTAATCTCCATAAGGGACGTGCACATTTTTATCTTATATGAAACACAATCATGCATGCATCTTAACTTATATTATGGGTATTTTCAATATATATATATATATATATATATATATATATATATATATATATATATATATATATATATATATATATATATATATATATATATATATATATATATCTGTGTGTGTGTGTGTGTGTGTGTGTGTGTTAAAATCAAATAAGTTGATTTATAGGAGATTTAAATATGATTTTGTATTTTACATGATTTAACTTATGAGAAGATTTAAAAATACTTATTCAATAAATTTAATTAAATCTCTTCATACACATATTGTCATGAGGATGATTAAAGGAAGGAAGATTTCCCTAACTCAATAGCCCTAAAATTGATCACATGGTTATAGAAGGCATTTACACTTAATGTAGGCCACTTAAGATCTTCTTAATTAAACTTAATTATGTTGATTAATGTATATAGATGTGGCTACACTTAGCAAATCATTTTTTCCTGATATTCTCTATTTATTAATACATTTAAGATTCAAAAAAAAAAATACTATTTTGTGATTTCTATGATTTGTTAATTAATTAATTCAATCATTCTCTTAATTAACCCTAAAAATGTAAAAAAATCATAAACATAAGCCAAAATTTCAAATCATTTGAACTTATATTTTATGATTAATTACACAAGTTATGATTCAATAATTAGGCAAATACTCTCAAAACATCGAAAATCATTTGAGGCTTTTAATTTTATAGCTTAGCTCTCTATTAGGTAAGCACAAAGAGTGGTCATTTGAATTTTTTTTTGGAGTTTTTTGTAATTAGTTATAAATTTTCTAAGATATTGATTGTTAAAAATAAATTATTAATGACTAACTAATACAATTAGTGAGGATTTTCAATTTTAATTAGGACCAAAAGCCCTAATCACTTTTCTTAGGTGTTTTCATGTTAAGCAAATGTGCTTGAACACTAAAATACCCATTTAGGGATTTCCATAAATTTTAAATTAAATAATTGGGATAATTAGATAATTAAGAATCGAAAATACACAACTCCTAATCCACTCATCTAAATAACATGAAATAATTATGAGAGATAAAGAACATCATTAAAAATATTCTCTAAGAATTTCACATTATTTAGGTGAGTAACTTAGTATAATTTTAAAATTACTCATTTCAATAAAACCCTAATTATTCTCTGTCTACTGAACAATATTAGGGCTTTTAATTTTTCTTGATTATCATCTACTCACTTATCCCAAAGAGTATTTATTTATATTAGTTATGATTTTTTTAAAATTATACTCAATTAAACCTATTTAAAACCTAATTAAAATGATTTACACACTCAACTCTGAGTTAGCCATGCCTTACACGCAACATCACAGGATTGGTTATTTAAACCATTCCCCATAGCGTTGGCTCAGCTTGCAGCAAACATGGCTTCGATCCGAGCTATTCAATCAAAGAACAAATAGTTCTGATCAAACCTACGGCTAATAAGAGATGAAATCAAAGTTAACAAAATGACAAGATCATGATTCTCCATTTTAATCATGTAAAACAGATGGTGTGTGATTTGTTTTCAATCTTCGGCGAGAGCCAGAGACTGTTCACCTCTTGCCATCAAATTCGAGCCAACCATGATTGGATTTTTGCACCAATTGATTGTAAAAGGATCAAAAAGAAGAATGCATGGGACCTTTATGGTTCGATCTTAATGAATCAATCAAACTCTTCACAAAGCAAGAGAATCCTAATGGCTTTCTATGGTTTGAGAGCTATACCTTACTAAAGCTAATGTCTAGGAGAATAAATAACTAAGATAGCTTCGTCTAATAGAGATGAAGTCATGTTGAGTTGATCCCCCTTCGATTCCTTGTCGATTGCTCCCGCGACCAACACATCGCTACGGGTAATATGAGATTGGTCTTTCTCAAGCTTTTGGTGCTTGAATCAACTGGCTCTTGATTCATTTTTTTATCATAGAGTGTAGGGAAGGTGTGGGGTGAGTTGATTTGAGGTTTGAAAGAAATTGAGCAAGTGAAGGTTTAGGGCATTCAAGTTTGGAAGAGCTTAATGTCATCGGAGTTGGGATGTTAATAAAGCTTTAAGAAATCTTAGGGACTTGCTCTAGAAGTGTGGTGAAGCTTATCTATGAGTTTGGTGAGTGAATTAAATATTTATAAGCCTCCCTATATGAACCCCCATTTTGTCTTGGTTCAAGCATGGGGAGTTGGTTGTGTAGTAGAGGGAGGTGACAATGGCTTGAGATTGATGAGTTAAGATCCCTTAGTGGCTGGAAAGCTTTAAGGCAATGAGAAGAAGTGGATAGCCCATGATTGGTGAACTAAAGTCTAAATAAAGTGATATGGACCTAACATGGCTTGGCCAATGGCTAAGCCAAACCGTATTAACTCAGACTTAGTTAATTGGGTGGACTTAGAGGATGTTAAGGGTCCTGCCTTGACAAAAGAGAGGGATTAATTCATGCTATTTTGAGACTTTGCCTTATCTTGGACTCTTGGTTCACTTGGTTTGGACTAAATCAGGTTCACCATGGGTTGTTGATGTAGAACATCATGAGGATCCAAAAATTAGAGCTCAAGGTCCATTTACAAGATCTCAAGCTAAAGCCCAAGAAAATTCAAGAAAGAAGAAGGCTTAGCCCATTAGCCTGCTAAGGCTCATTTTATGATTTCAACTTTTTTTATTTATGTAATTTTTAGTTTTTTTTTAGAAACTCCATGTTTGAAATTTAGCATTTAAAAATTCAAAGCATGACATGTGAGATAGTTGAATCCACATAAAATAATAGCATGTGAAATGGGTGGATGGCATAAAATAATGAGGCAATTTAATGCTTCACATTAATGTGGCCACCCACCTTTCCCTCCATAATTTGCATTCTTTTCTTTTAAAAGATGCTTGTAATGACTATAAATAGCCCCTCTTAGTAGAATGAAGGAGATTTTTTATCAATTACAAATTATTGAGTTATTCTTGTGGTTTGAGAGCTTGGTGACCAAACCTTGGCAATCCTTGGTGGGAGCGCTAGTTATCCATATATCTTCTTCCCTCACCTCCAATATCCACGTTCTCTCAATCTCATCAAAAAAAAGAATGCCCACATCCATCAAATTTAGTATAAGCGAAGCATGGAATGAGCAAATTTGGTCAAAAGTTTGCTTCAACAAATGGAGCATCTCAAGTGTTGGACTTGTCTTCAAACTTGTGAGTTTCTCTTGGACTTGTGAGGTTAATTAATTTCCTTTTATATGATAGTTTAAATACATATTAGTAGCTTGGAAAGATATATATTGCTTGCAAGTTTATGGTGATAGCATAAGATTTCAGTTAGTAAGCTCCATTATATATTTTAGTCATTTTCCAATTGTGTAAACTTGCCCCCCTCCCCCAATGAAAAAAAAATTAAGAGAGCGCCTTAGTGAGGTAGTGCTTCACCCTTAAAATAATGTAGCCATTAGTGCAAATCAAAATCTAATTATTTTTCATTGCATTAAAAAAAAATAAAAAAAATATGCATGCATAATAATATAAATGTGTTAAACCTCATGATTTTGAAAGCTAAATAGAACTTTGTCAAAAAGACCTAAACTATCTAAGGAGAGCTTGGGATTTAAGTGGTCTTGTACCCCCCCCCCACTCACCTGGAAGTTCTCTTAGCCAAAAATTTCACTTTGATTGCACAATTATATTATACTTTTTTTTATTGATCCATTTTCATATATCTTTTTTTATTTTTAAAAAAACACATGACACCAAAATCTATCTCTCAAGATCAAGTTAAAAATTTGACTAGATTAGTTGATGCTTTAAATCTTAGGATCAATGATAATGAATTAAAAACTCAACAAATATTAAAAAAAAAATAAGAATCAAATGCAAACTCTTATAGCTCATCTACAAAATAATAGAGTATCAACTCCTCCTCCAATACCTACACAGACTGTGCCAATAAGGATAGATAAAGAAGATTCATATCCAAACCATAGAGAAAATCAACCACATAGAAGGCCATCAATTGCTAAAAATGGTGGAAGGGCAAAAAATTATTTTAAGACTATAGAAGACTCTAATGATCCATCTCAAAGAGTTAAAGTAGAAGCCCCAACTTATGATGGTAAACATGATCCAAATAAATTTTTCGATTGGTTAGTTCAAATAGATGACTTCTTTGATTGGTATAAAATGGATGATTACCAAAGGGTTACATTTGCTAAAATGAAATTGATAGGGCATGCTAAAATTTATTGGATAAATACTTTAGATAAAGAACAAAGATTAGGAAGGATAAACCTCACATGGATAAAAATAAAAGAAATATTAAGAGCAAAGTACTGTGCTAGACATCATGATAAGAAGCTACATAGTCAATTATTAACTTTGAGACAAGCTAATTATCTTGTAACTGAATACTTGAACACTTTTGAAGATCTAGTTTCTCAAATTGATTATGCTGATAATGATTGGCAATTAGTCAATAAATTTGTTATTGGACTTAGGACTGACATTAGAAATGAAGTTGAATTATTTATCCCACAATCTTTAGAGGAAGCATTTCATTCCGCATTATTGGTTGAACAACAAAAGAAATCTACCTCCCTCTCTAAGATGAAAAGTCAAGTACCTTCCATTTCATCCCATAAATCTATTGTTAGACCCGCCCATCCAAATGGCCCGACCCTTTGTCTAAAACTTCAATTGAAGGGAGCTTTAAGAACACTAGGGAAGTAATATGTTTTAAATGTCATAAAAAGGGTCATATGCAAAATTAATGTAAAGCTCAAATCTTATTTTTAGAAGAAGTTGAAAATCCAATAGATGATAATCTAGAAGAAGTTTATAATGACATCCCATTATCTGATAAAGAATTGGAATTAACTGATGACCCTCATGCTAATGTGATGAGATGTCTTATTGTAATTAAAAATGAGGTAGAAGATTGGAGGAGAGAGAACATTTTTGGCATGTATGTTTTGTGTTATGAAAATAGATGTAGGTTAGTTATAGATGGAGGGAGTGGTATGAATGTCATTTCAACACATACCTTAACTCGAGCCATCCTAAAATCTGAACCTCACCCTGAACCATTTCATGTTAGATGGGTAAATCATACATCTCTTCCCAACACCAATCGATGTTTAGTTCCAATTAAAATAGGAAGCTATGAAGATCAAATTTGGTGTGATGTTCTCCCTATGGACATTGCTCATATTCTCTTAGGATGACCATGGTTGTATGATATGAATGTTATTCACTATGGTAGGGAAAATACTTATATTTTTAAACATAATAATAAGACTATTAAACTCTTACTAATAAAGCCAATAGAAAAAATACCCTCCATAACATCACACAAAACAACTTCTGACTTACAACCTAAGCCTCTATTGAAGAAAAATGACAAACTTCAATTAATTATCATAAAAAATCCTATTATTAGGCCTAATACTATCATTTTTTATTCTTACTTTAAAACATCTACTCTTCCTTCTTTGACCCCAAAGATAGAAATAATAGGTTTTGGAGCTTTACGTAAAGAATTTTCTGATCCATTTCTTCTTCACATATTACATGTAAAAGAAGTCATAAATGAGACTCACATACCTGTTGTGGTCTCTTCTCTTCTTTCTGATTTTAAGGATATTGCACCTAATGAGCTTCTTGATGAGCTATCTCCTCTAAGAGACATTCAACATGCTATTGAGTTATTACTCAGTTCTCAACTTCCTAATCTTCTATAATATAGGATGAACTCTATCAAGCATGTTAAGATTAAAAGATAAGTTGTGGAATTATTAAAAAAAAGGTTTTACTCAAGAGAGTCTTAGCCTTTGTGCGGTCCCAACATTATTAACTCCAAAGAAAGATGAAACATGGCGAATGTGTGTTGATAGTAGAGCAATAAATAAAATTACTATCAAATATAGGTTTGCTATTCCCTGATTAGATGCTATGTTAGATTTAATCTCAAGAGCAAATTTTTTTTCAAAAATTGATCTAAAAGTGGATATCACCAAATTCAAATTATATCAGGAGATGAGTGGAAGACAGCTTTTAAGGCCCCTGATGGACTTTTTGAATGGCTTGTCATGCCCTTTGGACTTTCAAATGCTCCTAGTACATTTATGAGATTATTGAATACTGTTCTTAAACCATATATAGGTAAATTTTTGGTGGTGTATTTTGATGATATTTTGATTTTTAGTCCAAGTGAAAATGAGCATCTACAACACCTACAAAAAGTCTTTAAACTACTTAGATAAGAGAAATTATACATTAATTTAAAAAAGTATTTCTTTTTGCAAGCTAAGGTAATCTTTTTAGGCTTTATTATATCCACTACCAGACTTAAACCTGATCCTTCTAAAGTCAAAGCAATCTTAGATTGGCCATCACCTAAAAGTTTTACTAAAGTTAGAAGCTTCCACGGTCTAGCCACTTTTTATCAGAGATTTATCAAGAATTTTAGTACCATTGTTGCCCCGATAATTGATATACTAAAATTAGATAAATTTTGTTGGACTCCTAATACACAAAAGGCCTTAGAACAAATTAAAGTTCTTGTCACTTCTGCACCAATCCTTAGGCTTCCTGATTTTTCTAAAGCCTTTAAAGTGACATGTGATGCTTCAGGAATTAGGATAAGTGGAATTTTAAGTCAAGAGAATCATTCTATAGCATTCTTTAATGAAAAATTAAATGAATCCAAATAATGATATTCCACTTATGATAGAGAGTTTTATGTTATAATTCAATTCTTAAGGAATTGGCGACTATCTCTTACATAAAGAATTTATACTTAATTTTGATCATCATGCCTTAAAATTCATTAATACTCAACAAAAATTAAGTCATAAGCATGCAAAATAGGTTGAATTTTTATAAGACTACTCTTTTGTTCTAAAGCATAAGCCTGGAATTGAAAATAAACTTGTTGATGCTTTATCCAGGGTAAACCTAATGATTTCCTCTTTAGAATTGAGAATCACAGGATTTGATAGAATTAAAGATGATTATGTTGTGTGCCTTGACTTTCACCTAGTTTATCTTGAACACATAGATAAACCAATAACTTTACAAGAGACATTTTTGATAAAAAATGGATATTTATATAAAAGAAAATAATTATGCATTCCTCGATCTTCTCTTAAAGAATTCTTTATTACTGAGCTACATGCTGAGGGTGTAGATGATCATTTTGAAAAAGATAAGACCATTTGTTTATTAGAAAATAGATTTTATTGGCCTTCATTAAAATGAGATGTTCAAAAATTAGTGGCTCAATGTTTAATTTGTAAACAGGCTAAAACTATTGAACAAAGGTCTGGACAATACACTGCTTTACCTATCCCTTATAGGCCTTAGGAAGACCTATCATTAGATTTTATTCTAGGATTACCTAGGACAGCTCAAGGACATGATAGTATTTTTTGTTATAGTGGATAGGTTCTCAAAAATGGTTCATTTCTTACATTGTTTAAAAATAAATGATGCTTCTTATATAGCCAAATTATTTTATTAAGGAAATATTGTGACTCCATGGTCTCCCTTTAACCATTATTTCTAATAAAGATGTTAAGTTTGTCTCATATTTTTTAAAAATATTATGGAAATTATTAGGTACCAAATTAAAATTTTTTTTTTTGCCTTTCACCCATAGACTGATGGACAAACTGAAGCAGTTAATCGTACCTTAAAAAATTTGCTTAGATGCTTGGTAGGTAAAAGTTTAGGAAATTGGGATTTACATTTACCAACCTTAGAATTTGTCTATAATAGTACTATTTCTAGAACTACAAAAAATTATCATTTGAGATAGTTTATGGTCAAAACCCACGACGATCAATAGATGCAGCATACAACATTCTCATTTACTAAAGCTTTTTAAAGCCTCCATGAAGATATAAGAAAGCAAATTACTATAAGTAATAAAAATTATGCTTCTAAGGCAAATCATAATCGTTCAACAAAAGAATATAAAGAAGGTGATTATGTATTGATTTGCATTCGGCCTGAACATTATCAAACCACTAGATATAAGAAATTACATGCCCGAGCTTGTGGTCCATTTAAAATTCTTAAGAAAATTGGAACTAATGCTTATCACCTTGACTTGCCTACTGATATGCTCATTCATCCAGTTATTAATATTGAATATATTCTATCATATAAAAGAATTAGTAAACCTCCACTTGTTCAGTCTAACTCTTTAGCAGGAGATATAGCACCATACTTGTAGAAGCCATCTTCCTTTGAAGTTGACTATATTATCACCGAGGAAGTACCCATTAATCCAGCTTCTGAACATCATTTTCTAGTTCATTGGAAGAATAAGCCACCAGCTAAAGACACATGATTGACCCATACTGATTTGGAGATTTTAGCCTCACAATTAGTAGAAGACTTCTTAGATTTTAACTCTACATGGCAAAGTTCAATTGAGCCCAAGGGAGTTGATGTAGAACATCATGAGGATCCAAAAATTAGAGCTCAAGGTCCATTTACAAGATCTCAAGCTAAAGCCCAAGAAAATTCAAAGAAAGAAGAAACTTAGCATTAAGGCCCATTTATGATTTCAACTTTTTTTATTTATGTAATTTTTATTTTTCTTCTAGAAACTCTATGTTTGAAATTTTGCATTTAAAAATTCAAAGCATGATATGTGAGGTGGTTGAATCCACATAAAATAATAGCATGTGAAATGGATGGATAGCATAAAATAATGAGTCAATTTAATGCTTCACAATAATGTGGCCACCCACCTTTCCCTCTATTATTTGAATTTTTCTTTAGAAAAATGCTTAAAATTTCTATAAATAGCCCATCTTACTAGAATGAAGGAGATCTTTTGGCAATTACAAATTATTGAATTATTCTTGTAGTTTGAAAGCTTGGTGGTCAAACCTTAGCAATCCTTGGTGGGAGCGCTAGTTATCCCACATATCTTCTTCCCTCACCTCAAATGCCCATGTTTTCTCAATCTCATCAAAAAAAAGAATGTGCACATCCATCAGTTGGGTTCACTCGAGCAAGTGTGGATCATCCAAGTATTGCCATATTTTGTTGGATTTAGAGTTGATTTGGTTAGATTTGGCTCAACATGACTCATATTGGTCAATTTAGGTTAGGTGAACTATCCAATTAGGCCCAAGGGACTATTAGGTTCTGTTCAAATCTTAATTTGAAATATATAGAAGTGATTAGTTTGGTTTAGCTTAGGTTAGATTAGATTATGTCATGATATGATTCATTTGGGTTAGGTTGGATCAATTGGACAAATTGGAAAAATTGAGTCTAATAGATTATTGAGTTATATTCAATAATCAATTTGGGATGGATTGGAATAGTTAGTTTTGGTTCAATTTGGGTTTAATTGAGGTTTGATTAAATATGATTCACTTAGGCCGATTTAGGTCAAGTGAACTAATTGGCCAAGTGTGGTTATAATTTGGCATGAGATATGTTCAATTATGTATGTGGAGTGATTGTAAGGTTTTAGGTTGAATCAATTTGGCTTGGTTTGAATTAAATTTGATTTTGACTCTATATGGACTAGTGAACCCCACTTAACCCAAACCAAATCAAATCCTCTTAGAGGGTTTGGTGATATAAAACATTGATCGTCCAATGAACCAATTAGGAAAGTAGATGTATTAGATATGCCTTATGTTAAGAAAGGCAGAGGTAGACCTAAAAAGACTTGCTTAGGATGTTTAAAAAATGACCTTAATTTATTAGAATTAAATGAGAATTTGACATTTATTAGGACATAATGGAGAAAAAAGTTTCATGTAGCTGACCCCACATAGCAGTATAAAGGATTATTATTGTTATTATTATTTTTGCACTAATTAAGATCTAAGTAATTAAAGCAGTTACTCTCAAAATATTCTAAAATAATTTGGGCTTTTAATTTCATTGGTTAACTCTCTGTTAGCTAAACACAAAGAGGGTTTATTATAATTTTTGGCAAATAGTTTATTTTTTTAAGAATTTTTAAAGTTCAAATTGAATTATTTTATTTAATTAAATGTTGATTAATTATTAAGTCTTAGTTAAGTTATTTTATGATTTAACCATAATCAATGAGCTTACTTAATTGTCATGTGATTTATGATATTGATTAAAGGGCTTTAAAATAATTCCACATATTTTGATAATTTTTATTTTTAAATTAATTATTTTATACAAATTACATTAATTAGGGTTCAAAAATCATATCTTTTAATCGAGAGCTCTAACTGATTTAAAAATTTTATAGTAGGTGAGTCTTTACATAAGATTATTACCTTAAAAACTCCACTTTAACATTGTAATTTAAGAGTTATTAAAAAATTATTATTTTTAAATAAATCTTAATTAACCCTAAAATACTTAATAAGTTTTGTGGATTTTTATATCATTGAATTCCTCTATAAATTTTGAATCTAATGACAAGTAATTTGTATATTTTTACTAAGTAGTTGAATTATTATGAATTTTTTAAAGTTTAGCTCATTTAAGTTAATTAATTAAGACCTAATTAAACCTTAAGTTAATAATTTTTTGGGATTTTGAATGATTCAGAGAGCTTAAAAATTTTTCTTAGGTTTATTATTATTTATCAGGGTGTTTCAAAATATTTTGATAAATTTCTATAATTTTAATAGATCTTGATTAATTATTTATTCAAAATCAGATAATGAACTTAAAAAATCAATAACTCCTAAACATAAAACCTATTTGGCTTAAAAATTTTATGTTAGGTAAGGAATAACATTAAGTTCATTCTCTGAAAAGATCAACTTGATTGGATTAGTATTTTAAGATAATTAATAAAATATAGTTTTTACTAAAACTCAAATTACTTTCAAAATACCTAATCATTTTTATGTATTTTAGATTCATTGAATTACTCTTGAAAAGATAAATCCATAGAAGACTTGTTAGAATTTTTTTGGTTAAGTATTTTATTTCTTATAATTTTTTAAAATTGTTGGTCAAATCTAATGGATTTTAATCATGGTCATCCATCCTAATCAAATAAGATAGGCAGCGAAGGAATTATCTTTCCCATAATTGGTGAAATAGGGAGGGGGTGGATGCTTTTTCAACCCTAAAATCTAATTTTCAATAAACTTCATGAAAATTTACCTCTTTTTTAAAAAAAAAAATTTGTTGAGAATTGTAAAAGCAAGAGGGATCTAAGGTTAACTCCTAGATTAATCCAAATTTCTTTCACAAAATATAGACACCTATGGCTAATATAAAGTTTGAAGAAGTTGCCTTACTAAAGCCCACATTGTGGATACTAGAAGATTTTCTTGAGTCGAGGTGAGTTTCTAGTGTGAATTTTCTCCCTTACCACTCTATGAAATATTATGATCACCATGCACCACTGCTTATTGTTATAAGTTAGTTGATCTTGGACTTAAAAGGCACAAGAAAGGGAATTAGAGAGTTAGTTTAAGCTAAGAAGGTGTGTATTTGATTTTTTTTTTTTAATCCTAATAGGAAAAGAAGAAGATATGTGTAAAAAGGCTTGTTTATGTCTCTCATGTGGGAAAAAAAAGTATATTTTTTCTCACCATGCTCATCTCCCTCTTTTTTATTAGCATTTGGCGTCTCTCTTTTTTATTAAATATGAAATCTTAATTAGATTTTGAGTATGCAGAGATAAGAAAATTCATTTTGGGTCAAAATTTGAGTTTACTCAACTTAATCAGAATTGAGTTAGGTTGAGTTAAGTGAGTTTTATTTATCTAATTGAATTAGGATTAAGTTTAAAATTTGTTAAATTAATTTTTTACATCACACTACAGGAAAACTGCATATTTTCGGTGGGTCAATTCGTTTGTAATCAACAATCAATCTATCGGTAATAAGCTTTTTTGACAGATTTCTGACGGATGACAGTAAAATAATAAAATCCTGGTTATAAATGATTTTTAACAAACCGAAAATCCAATGAAAATATATATTCCAACTGATATCCAACTGATTGTCCACCAAAAAAATTATCAAGAAGAATCAACGGAAATACCGGCTGAAAATGCTAGTGGAATAGTACACCACTGGAAATTTTCTAACTAGTTTGTTTCCGATGGCCGTGCCGGTAGATAAGGCCATCAAAAATTTTTGGCAAAGGTGGTCCACCATAAATCTGCAAGAAATTGTTCAATCAAAAATTTCTTGCGATTGTTCATTTGTCAACGCCTTGTATCGAGGTTACCAGTGAAAAATCTGTCAACAATCCACAGAAATTAAAAAGAAAATAGAGCTTCACTCAAGCTCTGATTTTTTACATCAGCAAAAGATCCATAAATAATTAATCTCAAGAATACACTCAGCATCTACATATGACTAACAAACAGCTAATCCCAAGCATTTATTCATAAGTTTTAGTATTTTGAAAACCATTAAAATGAACTAATAGTTTCAAAACATTTAAAATAAACAATCTAAAATATCACAATCTGATTAAACTGTTTACATATGCAAATAAAGTAGAAATAACACCTACCCCTCACCTGTCTTCTCATCATCCTACTCCTCCTCCTCATCCGTCTCCACAACTAGCTACTTTTGTTTGCAGCTATCCCTATGCATCTTCTTCTTTATTACCTCCATTTCAACCATTCGAGCTTCCATCTATGCAATCATCATGGCTTTCATCTTCTTTACTATCACAACAACCCGCCTCTAATCACTCTCGCCAATAGACTGACTACTTGTTCCAAAGAATGAATGGCATGCATCATATGCTACTCCCTGTGAGTCTAGGTTGTAAATGTGCCCCTCCTTCTTCCCCAAACCTACCCCTCACCTGTCTTCTCATCATATGCTCAGGGTTTAGGTTGTAAATAACACCTACCCCTCACACTGTTTTCTCATCATCCTCCTCCTCCTCCTCCTCCTCAGTCTCCACTAGCTACTTGGTTTGCATTTATCCATCTTCTTCTTTATTGCCTCCATTTCAACCATCCAGATTCCATCATAATCATCATGGCTTTCATCTTCTTAACTATCACAACAACGCCTCTAATCAATCTTTAAATGGACTACTTGTTCCAAAGAATGAATGGCATGCATCATATGCTACTCCCTGTGAGTCTAGGTTGTAAATGTGTCCCTCCTTCTTCCCCAAACCTACCCCTCACCTGTCTTCTCATCATATGCTACTCCCTGTGAGTTTAGGTTGTAAATAACACCTACCCCTCACCTGTCTTCTCATCATCCTACTCCTCCTCCTCCTCATCCGTCTCCACAACTAGCTACTTCCGTTTGCAGCTATCCCTATGCATCTTCTTCTTTATTGCCTCCATTTCAACCATCCGAGCTTCCATCTGTGCAATCATCATGGCTTTCATCTTCTTAACTATCACAACAACCTGCCTCTAATCAATCTCGCCAATAGACTGACTACTTGTTCCAAAGAATGAATGGCATGCATCATATGCTATTCCCCGTGAGTCTAGGTTGTAAATGTGTCCCTCCTTCTTCCCAAACCCCCCCCCCCCCCCCCCCCCCTTTTCAATATTCAATGTGTGTGAACCTTTAGCGTGCAGAGAGGTGTCCATGCCCCTGCAATCAAAAGTGTGATTCTGCTTCGCCTGCTCCCTCTTGCAAACCCATTTTTGGGAGGCCCATACTCTGCAGAGATCAGCCTACACATCCTCTTCGATCCAAAGGTTTTCACCTAGATTTGTATACGTTTGTGAACATATCACGTAGGCAAGTAGCCCCTCTAAACTCAAAGTTTCTTTTGATCTTTTGGTTGTGCTCTGACAACCAGCTAAAACCCTTCTTTAACATTAAACAAACAAATTCTAATTAGTAATTCTTCAAGATCAACTAATGCATTAAAATATTTATAAATAATTTAGGCAATATCTCAAACTCTCTAAACCACATATCTTGAACCTCAATTGGAACCTTCTTCCATGATATATATGGAGCATCATACTTGCTCTTTATAATATCCCTGATTTTATGAGTAGCTTCTCAAGATGGATTGAACCAAAAATTTATAATCCATATTAGAAACATAATATGTCAAAAGTAGAACTTTAAAAATATGCTTACATGTCACCCTTATGCTCAATAAAAATGTTTGTTGTCAACCATCATATTCGCTTAAGGGGAAAGCATGGCTCGTTGAGGCACAACTGGCATCAACATGTGGCTCGAATTCATAATGTGAAGTCCATAACCAATAATTTGGTTGAAAATTCCTGTGATACAAGTCTTGACTTCATCTAGCATTAAGAAAGCCTAATTCTTATGCCTCTCACATGGACATTGAAACTTTCCTTCAAAAATATAAGAAGAAAATTGAGATGCCAAGTGTATGAAATACTCAACATCACTTAAGACTTGGTCGGTTAATTCTTTTCTACTTGGATGCAGTCTATTGTACATCCATGATCACTTGCTGCGGATATTTATAATCTGGGTAAATTAGAAAATGTTAGAATTCAATTAGCATTCTATCTTAGGAACAGAAATAGTATTGATTGCATAATAAATGGCTAATTTTATGTGACGCCCTAAGTATCTAAGTCATTCACAATGAACGAAATTTCTTACAACTGAAACCGTAGTAGCCCATAATTAGGGCTGTCAATTCGGGTTGCTGGGTCGAGTCAGAGTCTGACCCGAACTCGACTCAACCCAAAAATATTCAACCCGACCCGACCCAAATTTAAAAATCGAGTTGAAATTTTTAACTCGAACTCGACTCAACCCGAACCCTGATTAACCCGAACCCGACTCAATATTGATCGGGTTCAAATTCTAACCGAACCTGAACCTCGAATATTAAACGTTCAAAATTAACCCAACCCAACCACAAACCCGAACTCGACCCATATAAGCTTAATAATGATAAAAATCTAAAATAATTTATTTAACCAAATAGAGAAAAAATTTAACATTAAATATTATTTCTCAATTTTATGAGTAGTTCTAAATTCTAAATTAAAAGTTTAAATCTCTCTTAAGGCTTTAGTCTTGACATTATAAACAATTAATATTACAAAAAATTAAAATAAAATAACATTTAATTAATCAAAATTACATTCACAACACTAACTCATACAGTAATCAAATTTAAATCCACAACTCTCCAATACACCCTATGCGACAACATTTAAAAAAAAAAACTAAAACTCCAAGCAATCTCAAAGAGTCAAAGTGAACTTCAAGACTCTTAAGTTCCAACCTGTAAAAAATTCTTGCAAAGAAGGATAAAAATTAGCACAGTTAAAGTAATACAAACAAAGTGAAGGATAAAAGCATCATAAACAGAAAAAAAAATTAGATAGAGTATGTGAGAGAAGGCTCAAGCTCAATCACACCAAAATGGGGCAGATGCAAATATGAGCATCTAAACTTCAGCTGAAGGGTTACATCACAAGAGCTACTACCAGCCAAAGAGGAGTGAAATCATCACAGCTATCATTGCCTACAAACCTGTGAAAAGATAGCAGTCATTTGTTGAAAGTCCTATGAGCCTTAGTACTTGCAAACCTAATCAAAGCCATATATTCTAGAGGGGACAGCAAAGAGCAGAATGGAAAAGGAATTATCCCATACAGGATAATTATCATCAGCATATTCACCATATCATGGGAGTCCTTACCCATATGATAATGAAGCATCTTGGGACAAATAAGCCAGCAGGAAAAGCGACCACAAGTAAAACAATCGAATATAGCATGTCAATAGCATGTAAATAACATTGTCAAAGAATCCAGAATCTGACCGAATAGACCAATAAAATGGGATAACCAATCGAGATAAAAGCGTCAGAATACCGGTCGGTCAGAATACACCAACCGAAATACACATGTGATAAGTCGCACCGCCCAAACAACACAAAACAGACCACAAGTAGCAGGTGATAATGTGCATCCTGCACAAATCAACACAAAACAAACCCAGTAGTTGCAGATAGGATATGCCACAAATGGAAAATACAACAGGTGATAAGCTACACCCCGCCACAAACAACACAAAATAAACCACAAGTAGCAGGTGATAATCATCACAGTAAATTAACACAAAACAACCCTAAGCGAGATAGGATATACTTGGCAAATACAACAGTGATAAAAGCACCCGACAAACAACATAAAACAAACCCGTAGCAACTTGTCAGAAAACACCCAATGAGTAAAATGTTGAAGAATAGTGTGCAAACAACCCCAACCCCAGTAGAAAAAGGTGTTAAACTGCAGCAATCATATATAAGAATAGTGTGTAAAGTATGCAAATCTAGAATTCTTCAAATTGTCAAGCATAAAAATATTTAGGATCAGCAAAAAAAAACTAAATAACCAACAAGTTCACAACCACCGGTCCACCATAGAAAGGCAACATTCTAACTATGTAAAGCTGCTTGAATTGTTACGTCATCCATTAAATTGTTGCATGAAAATTATAAAAATTACTCAAAGTGACTAGTTAATTAATTGTTTGATATATCACCATCCTCCTTGTCACTTTGATTAGAAGTGTACTTCATAAAATCTCCTGTGACTTCATCAAGTTCAGAGTCATTTAAATCTACAACAAAGAAAGACTTCGATTATACAAATTAGAGATACATAAGTGATTTAAATGAAAATTTACTAAATTTTTTTAAAAGAAAGACTTCAAACCTGTATCATTATATAACCGATCCTTCGTGTATATCAATGTTTCCACAATATCATGTTTTAGTGCACTCCGATATTGATCAAGAATCCTCCGCTATTACTAAATGCACTTTCAGATGAAAATGTAGAAATTGGTATACAAAAAACATCACGAGCCATTGCAGCAACTTCAAGAAACCTATATTGGTTGCCCCTCCAATAATGCAATATGTCTAAATTCATTTTTCTATCAATCCTGGGCTCATCTAAGTATAGCTCAAGCTCAAATTTTCTCGGCATACTATCTTCTTCATCAAAAGAATCAAAATTCTTAACAAAATAAAAGTATAATATAAAATGTCAACTAAATAAGTAAAAAAAATTGATCAAAATAAAGTAAGTATACTTGCAAAAATTGTGATTTTGAAATTGTTGAAGTGAATGCCCTTGAATTATCAATTTGAGATGTTCTCGTGAATTCTGAAGTTTGTAATGATGAACCTTTTATGCTTGATTTTGAATAATTTCTAAACAATGAAAATAACTTCTCCCTCATATTTGCAACTTCTCTAACCCAATCACCTCCATAAAGTCTTTTATAATACCATTCAACGAAATTAAATTTGTACCTTGGATCAAGAATAACAGCTATTGCAAGAATTACACAAAAATTAGACCAATATTTCTCAAATTTTGAAAGCATATTTAAAGCCATCCTTCTGATGTAGTCATTATCACTTGAACTTCCATGCTTTAATGCTGCATATGCTATTGAAACTGCTGGAAAATAGAGATTTGTTGTAGGATACCTTGTGCTAGAAAATACACATGTAATTTCATAAAAAGGTGCTAAAAAATTACATATGTTGATAATTTTTTCTCATTCAATTGTTGATGGACAACTCTCGTAGTTCGAGTCACCCAATTCTAAATGCAGAAAGGCACGCTTGTAATAGATAGCACTATCAAGCATAATAAAAGTTGAATTCCACCTAATAGGAATATCTTGTCTTAGTCCCTTCTTTTCATCAATATTACTTTGTTTAGCACATTCCAAAGTTTTTTATTTTCTTGCTTGAGAACCTTTCACATATTTAATACTTTCACGAACCTTTGATATTGAGCTATCAATGTCTTTTAAACCCTCTTGAACAATCAAATTTATGATATGTGCACAACATCGTATGTGAAAGAATTCCCCATTGCAAAGTAAGTTACCTCTCAAATTTAAATGATTTCTCATGAATTCAACAGATACATTATTAGCTGAAGCATTATCTAAAGTAATACTGAAAATTTTTTTTCAATCTCTCAATCAAGTAAAAAAGTTTGAATTACTTCAAATAATGCAAGACCGTCATGTGGAGGTGTCATAAAATTGAAATTTTTAAAAAAAAATTTGCAATTTTCAAGTACTATCAATGAAATGTGTTGTTAAATAAATAAATCCATCAGTATTGATGGAAGTCCATAAATCCGACGTCAAGCAAACTCAACTAGTGGTACTTTGTAGCATTGTTCGGATTTTCCCCTTCTCTTTCATGAACATCTTTTTGCAATCTTTTCTAATAATATTTCTTGAAACAAATTACAAATCTCGATGCAAATAACATAAAAGTGCTCTAAAACTAGACCATTCAACGCATTGAAAAGATAAATCATGCATAATAAAGCAAGTGGTAAGCAAGTCACGAAGCTCTTGTTGGTTGAACTTAGCATTGCACATGGAAATAGATGAAGAATAATTACTTTGCAAAATAAGTTGTCATATATCACGTGTATCCTTTTTTTTGCAAGTTTGTAAGTGACGTTTCAAATTGCCGGTGCCAAATTTGTTATCACATATGTAGGTTGCACCACACTTTTTACATTTGCATCTTTGTTTCCCATCATTTCCAAAAGGTAGTAAATCAAAATATCCCCAAACAAATGATAACATTCTTCTCTTCTTTCTAGCAAGTCTATTGCTTATCTCTTCATCAATTGTTTGAATTTCATTCTCACCAATATCTCCATCAAAAAAAACTTCATTTTCTTGATCATTAGTAATAGTATTGGAATCCTCCATTTAAATTAAAAAAATTGATGATAAGAAATTTATAAATAATACATTATACATGTATTACACATTTACACCCTAATCGATGAATCGAGAAAATACTAAATAGCTAAATGATACATAGTAAACATTCTCAATTCCTATACAACATCTCAACATCTCAAGATAGCCTACAACAATATTTAAATGAGTATATAAAATAAATGATACACAATAAACAAATTTTCCATTCAATATTCATCTCAACTTCTCAACAGTCAAGACAGCCGAATAAACAAGTAACCGAGCAAACAAATTTTGGATTTCCCATACAATATCTTTTTCAACTTCATCGCATATGTTAAACACCAGCAGTATGTTCATTCAAATGTGCTATACAAACAAATAACTGAATAAACAATCACCAATCACGCATGACAGAGACAACCAAACCATCCATACAATCAAAAGAAACAATCACCAAACATGAATAATGAGTAGGATTGATTTTCGATTACCTCGCATAAAATGAGAGAAAGATTCGAAGAAGAAGGGTGACGAGAGTCGAGAGAAAGAAGATGTCGAGATGTAGCGTCGAAGGATTCGACTTTGGCCACGGAAATCGGAATCGAGAAGAGGTAGAGGCAGAGCCGCTGGCCGCAAGTGCAGAGGAAAGGAAGTCCGACTCCGAAGTGAGAACTGAGAAGAGAAATTAGGGCTTGTCACTGTTCTTTCATCTTTCGGCTTCCCCTTTTCGGCCTATAGATTTTTACGAACAATCTGGGTCGTCGAAACAATCGGATGGTTCAGCCTGGCTCTTTGCTTTCGCAAACCGCCCTGGGGCACAGGCGTGGAAGCCGCAGAATCCAAAGACCCGGACCGGACGGACCCGAGTTATTCGTCAATTAGTCTGTTTGGTTTTGGGTCAACCCGACCTGACTCGATAGGACAATTCATGTCGTATATTACGACACTAACCCAACCCGAAAATCTATTTTACTGACCCAAACCCGGATTTTTCGAGTCGGGTCATTTTTTGACACCCCTACCCATAATCACAAAATATTTTTTGTAACATAACTAAAACCAAAGCATATTATAAAATTTAAATAAATACAACAAAAACTTGTATATTATATAATGAAAAAATTTATGCATTAAATGACTTAGATGATTAAGTAGGCTTAAATTCAAAATTTCTAATTTTACAAAACATACATAACCTAATATTTACAATTAAAGATCTACACACAAATATATATTTCAATGTACTATTTAACAAATTAAAATAAATTTGGAGAAGATTTAACCTAAAATTCATTAAAATACATCAAAACTATAAATCTTTATTCTTCACAAACTAACGGATGAAATCATGAAAAAATTGCAATAGAAGGAATAGATCGATGTATACCTTTGATTCTACAGAGAAAGTAAACATGATTCTGACATGAATCAATGTGCCCTAGGTTTCATTCCATCATAGGCCGAGAGAGAGAGAGAGAGAGAGGGAAATCATGTAAATAGCTCGGGTAAGGGGGCGACCAATTTTGTCAACCCTATAATAACGGCTTTTGACAAATTTTCTAGTAGATAATCCACCAGAAAACATTACGATGGCCTAATCCATAAGAAATTCACTCGAATTTAAGTGATTCGAGTCTGACGTCTTCCTTAGTCAAAAACTTCGTAGAAAAGGTTTTCAGCTAATTGTTGGGTTGATTATTTAGCTGATACTTACAGACAAAAACATCTGTCAGAAATGTCGCCAAAAACTTGCAGCTTTTATGTAGTGTCACTTATGATTAATTAATTTAGTTTAATTTAATTTAAGCTTAAGTCAACTCAATTTGACCTAAATAAGTCAAATTAGGTCAAGTGGCTCAATTGATCAATTTGGATTCAATTAGGTCCACTGGTCAAACTAGGCTCAAATCGAGCTTGGATTAAATTTTAATAAGTTTGTATCGTGATTTTAAGCTTTAGACAAGGTTAATTTGATTTAATTTTGATTAGATTTGATTTGAGCTTAATAGGGACCACATGAGTCAAATAGCCTGATTAGCAAAATTGGACTTAAATTTAGCTTGGAATAATTGATATAATGATTTTAAGCTTTTAGGTAAGTCTACTTTTATTTGATGTTGATTATATTTGGTATAGGCTTAGTAGGGTCCATAGGGGTTAATTTAGGTCAAATAGCCCCATCAACCTAATAAGGCCCAAATTAGATTTAGAATTATGTTTAATTAACTTGAATAATAATTATAAACTCTTAGACTAATTGAATTTGATTTCATTATAATTAGATTTGGTTTGGACTTAGTGGGACCCACATAGGTTAATTGGATTCAAAATTAGCTTAATTAGTGAGCTAAGCCCTTGTTATATTTGAATAATAAATCAAGCTTCTGAGGTGGCTTAAATTGATTTAATCTTATATAATTTGATTCAACTTGAATTTAGTTTAATTATGATTTTAAATGGGCTAGGTAACCCAATAAGCCTCATTAATGGTCAATTGAATTTAGACTTGGGTTTGAATACTTCTCATATTGAACTTAGTTCAGTTACATTGAGTTTGAGAGTATTTGAACCAATTCAATTTAATTGAATTAGGTTAAGTCCTAGTGGGGCTCATTAGCCTAACCCAGACTATCCCTAGGGTTTGAGGTTTGAATTGACTTAAGTTTAGTGTTTAGCATCATTTGATTTGATTTATTATTATATTTTTTATGGATTTTATTTTAGTGTTTCACTTAGTTATTAAGGGATGGTGGTCATGTATAACAGATAGATTCCTAGAATAAGATTAGGAGTCTTAAGCACTAAGATTACGAGGGAGAATAACCTCATTAAAATGAGATCAACAGTGATTGATGTCCAAAATTATTATCAAAGAAAAGGGAGTAGTTCAAATATTCAAAAGAATTTTTTTATGTAAATATTGTTCTATTTGATTTTGTTTTAAACTAAACCCTTATATTGGTAGAGTTTTTTTGTCATGCTGATAGATGTAAGATTTTTCAGGTATATTTAATTTTATTTACGTAAACATTAAGTTAATTGTAATAGATTTAAGTAAATAAGTTTACACTATTAATGGCTTTATCCCTCATAGCATTTTCGATCATTGTAGAAAAGTATTATTATAATCGATTTGTTTGGACTATCTCTTCTTCTGGCAAATCTATATTAATGCAAGTTTTATAAGCATGTTAAGAATATTCTCCATTAAAATTCTAAACATTACTTGGCAGTTTGAACAGCTACATACTATAGTCCCAAAATAATGAGGGATAAAGCCACAACTGCAATTTAATGCTTCTTTTGGCTATCCCAACATTTGTAAAGTACTGTAAAAATCTTTGTAAATTATAAAAATATGTACCAAAATTATTTATAAAAAATAATAAAATTTAAATTATAAAACTATAAATTCTATATATTTATTTCTTTTATTTAATACTTTTTTAGTTTTAAAATTAAAGATTTTTTAATCATTAGCTAGTTAATCTCATAAAACATTGATTTGACCTAGGTGGTGCTATAAGTAATGATTAGTAATAATTGGTAGGAGAGGGTCATTGCCAATGATTCTTGAGCTAATCAGCATCATCAGATTCAAATTTAATGGTTATAAACTATGGATCCAAAAATTAACTATGATTGTGGATAGGCATTTATTATCAATGATTGGCACATAGTAATTAGAAATAATGAGATAGAATTTGAACTATTTGAACATGAATAAACAATCCTAATCATGTTGGATAAAAGTATAAAAGATAGTATATTGAACTTACTAATTATAGTGCATAATTAACTCGATCATACCCATCAAATCTATTTTTTTATATTTAACTATTATAGATCATTATAGTTAGGGTTACGTTGTTTTATGTTGTAACTTATAGAACTATGTAGGGAACAACACTGACAATATTGCATTCGCTAGTTGGAAGGCTATTAACATGCACTCCACTAAAGCTAGATGAGTATCTCTTAATAATGAAAGAGATATAGTACAAATTATGCTTGAAGAGAACATATAATGTACTTGATCAAATTAAATGAGTAGAATGTTAATTTGATTTCCTCCTCCTCTTGAATCAAACATTTTTAAATCTTTCTATTATTCCCACAATACACCTCTATTTTATTTCTTATGATATTTAGGGTTGTTGGTCTAATAAGGCTCAATCAATTAACCTAGCTTAATAAACAATTTTAATTAGCTTTATCATATATTATTTAAATTTAGGGGGATTTACATACTTACCACACACCTCTTATATATTTACATATCTAAGACCAAAACTTTAATATTTATATACATAACAATTATATACTTACCATCACATAAAAAAATACTACTATCACCTACTTTTAAAAGTGAAACATATCTTACATGCATAAAAAAGTGTTATATAAGTAAATATGAAACTTTAGGTGTTAGATATATAAATACTTAAGAATTGGGTGATATGTATGTAAATGTTCCTTTAATTTAGTTTCATATTACTTAGGTTACTTTAAAACCCGTGTGTATATATATATATATAGACCAATTAGAATTATATTATCACTTTAGGTGTTAGATATATAAATACTCAAATTAATTAGGATTAGTTTAGGGTACCCTTGAGTATCAACATAACTAGGGTTATTTTAAATAGATCACTTAAAGTATAGAGAATATCAACACTATCTATGTGACTAAGGTGCTAGGTTTAATAGAGTTCAACATTCATCTCTCATCATAATGAGTTATTGAATAAATTAACCTTCATCACATGATCACATAAGATTACTAGATACTTCTTAAATCAATTCATATATTCATGATAATTAAAATTTACATATGAATTCAAATATTATTTTTATGCAAAAATAGATAAATTGTACATTTGTTTAGTGGCTTATATGAGTTCACTTTGAATCTTAAATATAAAACTATATTCAAATTCTTAATTATTGTCAATCAAAATTCTTGAATGTATGGGCATAAGCCCCCAAAAGGCATGCTCCAATGGCTCCATTGATGTTTTCGTTATTGAAGGAAAAAATAGAAATTTCAGCTCATGTGGCGCTGTGTATTTAAGAACTTTTTGGGTTTTAGTAAATTTTATTTTCATTTAAAATTCGTGAGAAATAAAAAAACAATTTAATACATAAAATGAAGTACATTAAATCAATTAAAATAAATGATACTTTATTAATTAAATGAATATTATTTTTGACAAGTGTAAATGTATTTTAATACTTTTCTAAGTATTATAAATTTCTAAAAATCTTCAAATGGTTATGTAATTTAAGAAATTTTGGATGATTGCATCTAAAAAAATTTGAATTCATTTTCAAAAGAAGATACATAAAATTGAAGATTTGTAAATGTTCAGCATCTTCTTTTGCACGTGTATACCTAATATCACATGCCTCCCAATTTTTTTTTGCAAAATTATGAGATTTTCTTTCCTTAAATTTTAATTATAAATTAAGAATACTTTGCAACAATTTTTAAAAAGTAAAATTAAAAAAAAAAATTTAATGTAGTCTGCAATTTTTTGCCTTAGTACAGTAATCTATTAAATATATAACTTTTTAAAACTAATTTCTTCAATGATAAAGTGTTCTTTTATCCATTATTATTACATAAAATTATATACAAATAAGATTTATTTAAAAAAATCAAAATTATTGAATTTATTTTATTTTGTTGTTAATTTTTTTAAAATTTTAATCAAACTTTGAAATAATTTAAACAAAATTCATTTATTTTTAATAAATTAGGTCAATTTTAACTTTAAAGGATATGTGCCTTCTCAACAATCTTTCCTCACTCCTATGCTCACATGTCCTATTAAATGGCATAGCCTTAGTTGAACCTTATGGAGGCTCTTTAATGATAAAGTGGAAGAGCATTATGGCATAGAGAGTTACATAACCCAAAAACACTTAAAAATGCTTAAATTACTCACACTAGTACTAATTATATCAACTCATCTATGGTCATCCCTAAGTAGGGCTACAAATGAACCGAGCCGAGCCGAGCATGTATGTGTTCAAGTTTGAGCTTGTTTAATATTATCTAGTTCGAGCTCGATTCGAACTTTTAAGAATAGTGTTCAAGCTTGAGCTTGTTTATTATTATCGAGCTCAAGCTCAATTCGAGTTTGTTCACAAGCTCAGCTCAAATTGCATTGTTGCGGCTCATTTAATAAAATAAACGAGCTTTAATCAAGTCTTAATCGAGCTTGTTCACAAGCAGCTTGTTGAGAAATATGCATGAGCTATATCAAATAAAGCTTATATTCTATCTCCATTTATCAAATTATTATTCAAATATTACAATTTATAATAAAAAATCATTCAGCATTAATTCGCTGCATTTCATTAATTTTTTATTTATTCAATTTTGTAATTCTATGAGTGTGTTATTAGTTCAATTATTATTATTTTTTTAGCCTTAGATGCATGAATATTTTGATTTAAGTGATGTCGGTATAAATATCTCTTATTTTTATATTATATTTTATTTTAAAATATATAAATTTTATTTTTTTTTAAAATAATGAATAATAACTTAGAAAATATTTTATTTAAATTTTATAATCTTAGAAATTAATTTTCATATAACCATTGGGCTGTTGACCCTCTACCTTATCTGTGTAGGATATTATATGAAAATATATTTATATAATATTGAATTTGGTAGTGTAGGAGCATTGCTCTATTACATATAAAATAAAGGCTAGATTTTTAATTTAGGGTTGATTAGAAGTTTAATTAGCAAAATGAGCACTAAAAAAATTTTAAAATAGGCGCGTTCGTTCAATGGCGACGCTTACATATTTTCATGTCGGCGCCTGGCACGTTGAGCAACTGGTTTCAATTAAAAAAATTTTAAAAAAAAGTGTGGACCAGCTTTATTATTTTGATTGTATCGGATTCATCAAATGTCTGAATCGAGCGAAGTTGATATCAGTGGAATCGTAATGAAAATCCCATGAATTTCATGTTGACCAGAAACTACGATCGTTGC
The DNA here is from genome assembly GCA_021442155.1 of Cymbidium sinense. Lineage (NCBI taxonomy): Eukaryota > Viridiplantae > Streptophyta > Magnoliopsida > Asparagales > Orchidaceae > Cymbidium > Cymbidium sinense. The sequence goes on along the minus strand of CM038233.1, from coordinate 17,914,955 downwards.
CCGAAAAGCAACAATTTTTGCGAATGCTCGCAAAAACTTGTGGCGGCAACATGAAAAATTTGACCAGCCGCGATATTTTGGCCGTATCGGAGTCATCCGCTGTCTGAATTGAGCCAACTTGGTTTATCTGGAATCGGACAAAATTCTCCATGACTTTCATGTTGACCAAAAAATGCGATTGTAGCCCGGTAAGCAGCAGTTTTTGCGAATGTGGCGCCGGCTTGAAATGTTTGACCAACTGCCGTATTTTGGCCGTATCGGAGTCATCTGTTGTTGGAATCGAGCATGCTTGGTATTGTTGAAATTGAAACAAAATTTCTCACGACTTTCATGTTGACCAAAAAATGCGATTGTGACCTGGTAGGCACAACTTTTACGAATGCTCGCAAAAACTATGACGCCGGCTTGAAAAGTTTGACCAGCTGCGGTATTTTGGCCGTATCGGAGTCATCCGCTGTTGTAACCTAGCGAGCTTGGTATCGGAACGAAATTCCCCACAACTTTTATGTTGATCAAAAAATGCGATTGTGGTTCCGGCAGTGTTTGCGAATGCTCGCAAAAATTGCAGCGTCAGCTTGAAATGTTTGACCAGCCACGGTATTTTGGTGCATCGGAGTTATCCACTGTTCGAATTGAGCGAGCTTGGTATCATTGGAATCGGAACAAAATTTTTCACGACTTTCATGTTGACCAAAAAATACGATTGTGGCCTAGTACGTAGCAGTTTTTGCGTTTCTAATAAATGAGATATTGATAGAAAAAGTTTGCTCTTTTATATGATTTGATCATCCATTACCACATGCTCATCCTGTATTCAGATTTAGATGTACTCAAACGAAAGCCTTTGGACTCTTAGATTTAATTCCAAAATTACATTCAGAAAGAAATGCTTAAGGGAAAAATGACAGATATCTAACATACAAAATCATTCCAATAACGACATAATAGTAATATGTACATAGAACTATCATCCGATCTACAAATAAAGATGACAAGTGACGACATCTAACAACGACGATGTCTGCGTGGTGGAAATGCACTCACTTATCTTGGCGGTGGTGGTGTCGAGCGGTCTCTGTATTTGCGTTTCATCTTGACCTAGTCGGTGTGCCTCACGGATCACTGTAACCTGGGTATCTGGTGATGCTCATTAGGCGGAAGAGGCGATGGGGTGCACTCCGTGCATATGCGGCATATAGACTGGTGGGTGAAGATACATGGGAGGGTATGCTGCCATAACTGAAATGGATTGAACATGGCTTCCTGATATGATTATGGAGCTGGTGTGCCAAATGCGTAACTATATGGACCGACATACCTCAAAATGCATCAAATCCTGTATGTAGGCGAGTAGGTGATGTAGAAGAACTACTAGCTTCATCTTTACCCATGTATCTGTTATTTGAAATGTGCATATTCTTTCGTAGCTCCCTACATAACTTCTCGTAACTGTTTATCGAATGCTAAAAATCAGTGTCCTGATCTCTCCCGAAATACGGCTGAAAAATATCTTGTGTGTCCAAGATATGTTCACGTTGCAAAAAATAGAATGTATTTTAGTATTCATTAAGTATAAATATATATTTAAGATAAATTTTTTCAGTGCTTACCATTAGTCTCTCTCTAGGAGCTCGGGGATAGTAGCTGGTAGGAGGAATGGAACGAGCCTCGGCATGCACACAATAGGCAGGGATCGATACCACCTCATGTATCGTTGACGGTCAATTGACGGAGGTGCAACATCATCCACAACGACAACCATATTATGTATGGCCTCCCATTGTGATATATAGACCTGATGATAATCAAACAAATCGACATCCACCTTCCCGCGACCATCCATTCACTGAAAGGAAGGATCGATAGGCGCCACGTCAACTATTAGAGATAGACCAAACTGTCTTAGTACACGATTCGGGAAGTACCACTCAACTCTTTTCCAACTGACCAGAGGCACCCTGGCTAGCCAAATCTCCTATCCAACCAAGCAAATACCATCAACTCTTGTGCGTATCTGTTGTCCATATGGCTCTCATATCACCTACAACATTAAAAAAAATTAAATGATATATATAAATTGTAGAGGTAACAATATGAACAAATTATGTTCTTAGTCATACCTGGCTCTGTAATAGCCCATTAAGCTTATCTCTGTATACTCTAACATGGGTTGGTCTCATCTCTCATAGGTAACCTTCATTCCACCTACAACCAACACTCAGCCCATCAAACTCTGCCAAAAATGGTACCTGTAATGTAGGTCGTCCAACATGTATATGCTCCCAAGACCAAACCTATAGTAAATGCATACATCCTGCCATGTTGGTCTGCTTTGATCTTGTAGCCTCATTCAACTCCCTATATAAATGTGCTAACACAATCGCTCCCAAGGAGTACCTGTTGAACAAGCTCAAATCATCCAGTAGTGGTAATATTGCAGATGAATCTCGGACCCAGATGTATCTGGCAGAAGGAAGTAGCCAATAGTAAATAAAATATAAGCTCTGAGGTGCATAAGAAAGTCAACATCTAGTAGATCTAAGTATGAGTCCCTATAAAATATCCAACGCAACCAATATAAAGGTAAGCAAGTCCGTGCATGCGCCTACCCCAGGCAAAATGTGGATGTAACATATGGCTGTACTAGATCATGGTATATTACATCAGGCTCTAGATGCCTACCGATGTGCTCATCACAACAATCAGTCCATGAGGCCCATCGCCTACCCTCCCCTATCACTAGGTCCAACAATAGGAAGGTCGTCAATCCATACGCCTAGAATCATGGCCACGTCCTACAAAGTAACTGTCATCTCACCAACTATAAAATGAAATGTGTTCGTCTGTGGTGACCAGCGCTCAACTAAAAATGTAAGCAGGTGGTGATCAAGTTTGCTATACTGGAGCTATGAAACACAATTTAGTCCAGATTCCCATCCATAAATTTGGGGCAGTTCACCGGCCACTCTCTAAACATCAGAAGATGAGATGCTTCCTCAAGAATTGTTGCCTACAATATATGAATTGAGGAATTAATAAAAAGTTCATTTATATTGAGCTAGCTTTAACAAATAAAAAATCATACCAGATCTGGATGCACAACCCTGTGTCTGCCACGCAACGAGACAATGTTGTGGTGTACCTCAGCTAGTGTGGGCCCGTAGTCTACTAGAGCTTCCTCTGCTAGACGTCTACACCGACGTCTACCTGCTCCTACTTCCTCAGTTTCCATTTGACCCGTTTGATGCACAACTTCTACAAATCATGTCAACAATATAAGAACATACAACTCAGAAGTAAACAAAGAAGATGATAAAAATACGTAAGTACACACTAATCTGAACACACTAAAAAGTGAACAACTAGATATAAAACTACCGAAGCAAATAACAGTAGTACATAAACAAATACAGCTCAGAAGAACACAGCTCATAAGTGAACAACATCAGGATATAAACAGCTATAACTTAGAAGCAAACAACAGCAGTACAGAAACAAAACGGTGCACAAATTCTCCGCTAATACACTAAATCCTACGTAATCGATTTTGAGGACATGTAGTTCTATTGTGGCCAACATTTTTGCACAGTCCATAGATTCTGTTACCTCGGTGTACATTCTCATCCATTGTATTCTTATATCTCTCCTGGTGGTCTTCCCGCCGATATTTGGGGTGCTAGTTCAATCGATGACGACGAGATAAGATGGCCAATCGGTTCGATCTGGAATGATATGGAATTCACCTTCGTACATACTATGGTACATTTGTAATGTGTAGTAGCGTGATACGTACCATGCATGGCTCAAATGTCATTACCCTAACATAGATATAACATATGAACATGGTATGTGAAATAATTGTGGCTACCTGCATATACAACTACAACTGTTCTGTTCTTGCAGTTCCACCTTAAATGACCTAGATGACATGCAAAATACTTGAAATTCATTTAAATTAATCCTTGTGGGTTATAGACATATCCTAGCTTCACGCTCATTCTGTTGCATCATCACCTTGATGCTCGGTGCAAATATCGAATCACTCGACCTAATCAAATCTGAAGCTGTCTTAAGGCATTTTGTGAAAAGTGATACAAGATTGTAATAAATAGATGTGATTAGAGCTTGTATCGGCAATCCACACACCCTCTTTAATACACCGTTGAAACACTCTAATGCATCAATCGTCCTGGTACTATAATGATATCCACCTTCATAAGTCAACGACCACTTAGCTACATCTCCATCAAGCAACCAATCAGCAGCCTCGGTTTTGATATTCCTTGTGTCTATCATGTAACGTGTGAAGGTGTGAATGTCATCTGTGTTATCTTCCACATACATCTTTTCTCACATGAACTCAGCATTGGAAATACCCATAATTTTGTATGCCATCTTGAAATTCTCTCTGAGATGGCGTAAGAAGTGTCGATGCATAGCCTAGGGAAAATATTCGTTGCACCCACATACTAAGCCTGAATGTCGGTCAGAAATAATGCATAAATCAACCCTAATACATATAAGCAGAATCAAGTTTTGTAATGTTCTAATAGACCAAGCCCAGGACTCATTGCATTTTGCTTCAACTACTGCAAATGCAAGCGGATATAGGTCATTATTTGTATCAATCCCAACAGCAATAAGAAGAGTTCCTCTATACTTACCCAACAGAAATGTGCAATCAAGATGTAAGACTGGTCTGCAATATTGCCAACCAATAATAGATGGCCTAAATGACCAGAATATGCGTTGAAAATGACCAGATTCACTTGACTGAATGCGATACACTGTGTTAGGCATAACTGCACATACAATAGCCATAAAATGATCCAGTGAACGATATGACTCTTCCCAACTGCCAAAAATAGCTTGTATGGCATTTTTGCGTGCATCCCGTCTTTCATATAAGAAACCCTATTATTAAATTTCGATTACATATGACCAATAATTTTCTTGGGCTTCAAATCCAACTGATATTTAATCACAGGTTGGATGAAGTAGTTGATAAACTGTGAGGTGCACTGCTTATATCCAGTACTCAATATCGAATAAGCACATGTATGTGGGGTAGTTATACTAGATATCCTCCAGGCACCACCCAACCTCTTGCTTGAGCAGTAGTATGCCACATGCATACGCGCACTCTTGGGATGACTATTATGTATGCAAAGTACTGTAAACCTCACCTTGTTGGAGTCACATGTAATATAGTCAACGTTATTTGTGATGGACCAATCCTGAATAGTAAATTTAAGCTATCTTTTATCATGGAAACACATCCCCTCAATTAAATCAGTTGGAATAAAATTCTCTTCCAGAAAGATAGAATCTTCTAAGAGGCCATCAAAATTCATTTGTTCATCCTATTCTTGTGCTGTCTGGCAGACCTAAATGTAATCATTGCTATTAAACATGTGTTCCTCAACTATGTTTATTTGTTAAGAGTAATCTCTTAGCAAATGACTGCTCCCAAAGTCTACACATTAATCTTCTCCAATGTCACCTTCACTATAAGCTGTGTTAGAACTCGTTGCACTAGGCATTATTTCGTAGCCTTCATCTTCAGTCGGTAATGATGCTACATGATCACCATGGTATTCACCCCTACTAGCAAAAGTTGAGGTAATATGATGAACACGAGTAGGAGATGCAATAACATCTCTCTCAATAATTTTGTAAATTACGATGTAGTGTATAAGATTAAAATGAAAAAGATTAATTGAATTATGACTTCGATGTATGTACCTATGAAAACCTTGATTGAGGCCGGTCTGATATGATTTCTATAAAAGTATAGTCATGTGTACAGTTTTAGTTGGATGAACTTCAACTCCAGTGAAATTATGAACTTCTCTATCTTCTATTCATATCAACTCAACTTCAACATATACAATCAGATGTTGTATGATTGCAGCATTAATAATGGACTCACATACTTCATCGTCATTTATTGGAGAAGCAATGAAACCAGCACCAACAAAAAATCTACATGTGAGATTAACACTAAAATGTGTCGAATCAATTTTTAGTAATCTCATAATTCGATTTTGTAAGCTTCCAAGACCAGTCCAACGTGAAACTTGTATAGGAAGATTTTTTCCACTAGTGTACGTAGGAAAGAAGTCCTCACGAACACTGAGTTCACCATCATAATATAATACTAAACAAACTATGTCCAAACTCATTTTTTAATCTAAAAATGTGTAGTAGAGACACACAAGCTGAATATCATACTTGTTTAAATCAATCAAATTCATAAGAACTGTATGGATTGTGTTGCCTATATGTATAATATCACCTAACCTTAACAAAAATGAAACAAAAAAAAAATCTAAATAAAAATGACCAACATAATATTTTTCTCCCACTTTAGGTACATTTAAAAGATTTTAATTATGAGTAGTAATTTAAATAGATGTATATAACATACCTAACATGTGCCTCAAAGTACATAAACAATCTACATTATGAGGTTTTATCAAAATATCAATAATTTGCAATTCAGCCAAGATCAATATCAACATCTCTTTACTGACATGATCCATAAAGAAGTATTGAATAAGAATTTATTCAAAAAAATGCACTGGCATTGTCACACTTATTTGAAATGTGATCTTGCCTAATTTTGAAATCTTCTAGTTGTTGCTTCAACCAAATAACCTAAGCAACACAATTTCTAACACCTATATATTCAGCTTCAACAGTGAAATAATGAGTTTTGTTCCCTAAAAGATCAAGATATAAGAGATGCCCCTAGAAATTAACAAATTCTTGAAGTTATCTTCATATATATTTTGCAAATCTACAAAGTTAGTATTAGAAAAAACAATCAACTCACATGTAAATGAATCTTTTAGAATATCATAATCCTAATCTAGAAAAGCCTATCGAATAATGAAATATACACATTACTGTAATTAGATGAGAATCATTTCAAATAGCTTCAAAATGAGCACATAAACGTACAAAAAAATATAATATTTAAAACACATAAATTAATTTAAAATATACATAAAATACACAAATACATATAATTTATTTAAAACATATACGTGAATCTAAACGAATACAATCATGATTTATTTGAAATATTTACTTTCCCCCTAAAATCTCAAATCCAACAATATAGATCTACCATCTAAACTAACTAATCACATAATAAAACAAACCGTCTATAATTAAGCATTTACCAAACACAAAAAAAGAATGACTTTTTCTTAAAAAAAATAGGTTTGAAAAAAATACCTTCAAATGCCGTTGAAAAACCCTAAATCCATCAAAAACACCAAAAATGTCCGTCGGCCGGAAGGGACGATGGATGACGATGGCGGTGGTGGGAGGCGTCGATGTGGACGACGGCGCGAGGCGGGTTCCTAGAGGGAGATCGAGGGACGATGGGTTAAAAAGAGTTAAAGTCGCGGGACTAACGCCGGATTCATTTGTCTGTTTAAAATTTTTTTTTTAGTGCTCATTTCGCTAATTAAAATATAAAACAGCCCTAAATTAAAAATTTAGCCTAAAATAAATATGTAAAAAGTATGTTAACCTCATAGCTTGTTGATTAAATTTTATATGTTCTATATAATAAAAAAATAAAAAATATCTTATATAACTTTTATTTTTTAAAAATAAAATAAAATGAAAAACATTATGGCATCGGCCACAAAAATAAAAGTGAATTAATAAATATTTTTTAATGTTTATTTATTTTTTTCAAAAATAAATGCATAAAACAAAAGCAAGAAATTATCTCGAGCCCGAAGGGTTAGAAGACATTACAAATGAGAAAAAAAAAAGGATCGAACAATTCCCAACCGAGTTTGAATACTACTTCATCTTGTAATAATTAAATTGATATTTGATATAGTCATTAGTAGTTAAAAAATATTTTAAAATTTCAAATTTTTGTAACATCCATCTGCCCACTCAACACTATTTTTATCTTAGAAAATATGATCATTTTCTCAAATTTTTCATGTAACTTGATCAAGTCATATATATATGTTAATTTTTTCATATTATCTTCTTATTTTCTCTTAAAAATTTAATAAAATGTTATGTCAGCCTTCTTTATCGAAATGAGTTGTTATTCTGTTCCTCAACTCCACCTCTTTTAGATATATATCATAAAATATTATCTTAATTTTCTTCTCCCATATGATAGATAATAACATCAACTTAAATTTAATCATTTCAATCAAAATATTCATATTTATAGCTCATAATCAACCGTACTATTGTTTCGTCTTATATAACGACACAAATAATACTTTAATCAAAATAAAATACTTTGTCAAAATAATTAATATAATTCTCAGTATATTTCATAAATTATTTTGTAGCACTGACAACATTTTTCATTATTTTGTGTACTATAAATATTTTAATTTCTAGAGACTTTTCTCAAATGTTTTTTTATGTTGTATCATTACCCACCATTCTCGCACAATTTGGTCAAAGAAGAGAGCCTCGAAACTGAAATTTTCTTTTTAATTAAAGTTTGTGAGCCTCGAAACTGGCAAATACCATTATTTTACATAAAATCAAATATTCACATTGTAAGTTCAAATTAATTCCTTTTATTATAAATTTATTTAGTGACAAGGAATCAAAGCCTTGAAAAAAAATTTTAAAGTGCTTTTCTTTTTAAGCCCAATACCTCAATCGAAAGTCTAAGCCCTTAACAAAAAAAAGGGCCGGTTGGCTATGTATGACAAGCCCACATTATCAATGGTGCTGTATGGCTGTTTAGACATATGGCCGATATAATTTCTGAAATTTTATAGGGTTTGCATGCTTGCCCGAACCATTTAAGGGGAAAAAAAAAGTCTAAGCCCTCAACCAATTTGAGCGAATTAAACAGAATAATCACACAGTATATGTAAAACTTTGAACTCAATACCTCTTAATTGAAAATCTAAGTATTCAACCAATTCGAGCAAATTTAACCACAAAATCACACACTGCGATTGCAAAATATTGAACCCAAAATCACTTAAATGAGTCTAAGTTCTCAACCAATTTGAGTAAATTTAATCACAAACTCACTATATATTAAAATTCAAGTCCTCAACCAATGAGTTATAAGATGCTTCTCATAAATAATATTGGAAATTAAGCTCACTATTCTAGCCTTTCCTGCATCAATTACTCAATCTCTAGTATTGTATCTCTAATCATGAACAATTGAAATTCTTAACCAATTGCAAGTAATATATGAGGCCTTAAGAAGGTGGTCTATATGGTTAGGAGGTGTGTCAATTTGAGTTCAATTTTGATTTGAAATTGATTCGCCTTGAACCCAACTCAAATATTATAAGGATTAAAACCCTAACCCAAACCTGAATAACTTGAACTCCATATATTTTTTAAATTGTTAATTTCTCTGATTAAACGAAATTCAATTTAAATTAATAGGTCAATCACAAAAAAAAATTAAATAGGTGTATAGACCCAAAAGAAAATTATTCGAGTCAAATTTGTATCGATTTATCATATTAGTTCAATTATTAACACCTCTAATAGTTGAGAATGAGTATTCCATATTGGAATATTCATCACAGAAGAAAGAAATTATAATTATTATTATAGCCTTAAATGAAAATATCACACACACAAATAAGTCACAAGTAGCACATAAGAGATATAGGGCTACAAACGAGCCGAGTACATGCTTGTTTGAGTTCAAGCTCATTTTATCATTTGAATTCAAGTTTTTTGTTTGAAACTGAACCGTTTTTAAGTTGATAAAGTTTATTCAGAATTTTACAATAACAACCACTTACATCTGCAGCAAGAAAAATATAAATTGTTTTATAGAAACTTTATTAATCTAATGAGAAACCACTTGAAACATTCAAATTAAATAATCGTTTCATAAATGATGAAATATTTCTTGTTGTTTCGAAATTTATAAAAATATTTCACTGTCGATTAGTTAAATGAATGACTCGAGCTCTAATTATTTTGTTATTTTTTTCAGTTCATTTGCAGCCCTAAAGAGATATATGAGATTTTTATGAGGAATATTAGAGAACTATAGTAATTTCAAATGCAAAAAATCCATTAGAAAATGTTCAAGCATGAATCCTACAAGAATCATCTTGCTAACAGAGTGATGTTGATGCCCAAGCATGAATCCAATCTACAAGATACTTAAGGATAACGTTAAGTATGTGTATCAATCCAACTGATGGCACGCTGTCAATGCTCATTAGGACTGTGGCGCGCACATAAATAACTGTCTATGATTCATTGAAATAGTTGGAGAATAAAGATTATGCTTAAAAGAAGTTCTTCATACTTGATTTGATACTAAAATCTCATAAAAATTTAATAAAAAGAAAAGCCATTAAAATCTTTAACATACACTAATTAAAAATAAAAAAAGGGCTAATAGCTTATCCGCCAAAACTTTGAAGTCAACATTGGTAATTTGAATAAATTATATAAAAAAAGAATACAATTTGATTTGGAGACTGAAACCTTGTGTTCATGACAAGGCTGAATCTAATGGGAAGGAGGTTTCCCAAGCCACTTCGCACGAAAGCCAGTGCCCTTACAATCAGAGCAGCACACACAGCCCTGCAAAAACACACAAAATATAAATTTTAAGATTAAATTATTAATCTTGAGAACAATTCACTTTGTTCCATACATTTCATCTAAAAAATATTATTGAATGATATATTTTCTTGTGTTCCTTGTCTCAACCTATTGATTGAAGCCTTATTTCATTCTCGAGTGTCCCAAGTTCAAATCTTAGAGAATGTACGATTGTGCGAGTTTTTAATGAAAATGACTCAAGTGTACAAAAAATATATATATTTTTTACTCTATTTTTAAATACTCATATCATCTCACCAACTGAAAAGATTACCATCTTAAAATAGAAATCTCATGCTTTTTCTTAAATTTTATAGAAAATCTGAATTATATATATGAACCAATTTCATTTTTTTCATAATTTTACAGGTCCAATCCTTGTTCTCTTCCTAAAAAGATGATATAAAAAGACAAGTAAGAAAAGAAAAACATGATAGAAACAATCAATTATTCTCTCCATCACCCATTTTCTCACCAGTTTATTTTTTATATTTCTCAGCTACCAAACGCGTAACATCTGCCTAATATATTTATTTATCTTTATTGATATTTTTTTTTTTGGAATATCATGTGTTTGTGGATGAAGATCGGATGACTATCCACACTTAAAGCGTCGCATTCATCTCACTACGTGGCAATTTTAATTCCATTTTACTCATGAAGAATCGAACCGGGGGGGTTCGGCCGCCCACCAACTGAGCTAAGAGACGGTGGGTTCTTTATTGATATTGAAAAAGACTTACCTTTCCTGTACAAATCACGCAGCTCGTGTTTCGAGAAGGAACTTCGCAGAGCACGTTGTTGCCAATGACAAAAAAGCCAGTCCCCCCACACCATTTGCATTCAACATTTCCTTTCGATGCGCATGAAGAACAAGCAACAGGACCTGGTTGCTGCAAAATAAATAAAGCAATTTATTATAGCTTATAAAGATGGTTTTGAAAAGAAAAAAAAAAGAAAAAAAAAAAGGGTAAAAAAGAGCTCTTTCTCATGACTTGCAACAATATGAACTCATAAAGATTTGTTTTATGTATGTTAAAAATCTAATTTTTCACACCTTGCAGCATGATATTAATAAGAAAACATCAAAATCAGACTTAAATGTAGACTTTGTTATTAAAATGCATTTATTAGTATAGTACAAGAGTCTTAGGGGTCATTTGCGATCACTTATATTATTTTATTTTTTATTTTTATTTTATTTAATTTATATTTTGATATAAGATAAAATATATTTGATATTGATAGTTATTCTTAAAAATATTCAAAACATCTAAATATTATTTTGAATGTTTTTAAAAATAATGTGCTTTACTTTTAAAAATAAAAAAACTAAATAAATATATTTTTAAAATAACATAAAAATATAAATAAAAAACACAAAATAAAATTGATCCCAAACAAGCCCTTGTAGTACGCAGAGTTAAAGGTTTTTCCTACCTGTCAACTACACAGGGTATTGTTCACTATCTCATAATATAGGAAAATGAAGAATATAGAATGGACTACAAACCCTTTTAAACTATAGCTAATTAAAACATCTCATTGCACTTTGATAATGATGTGAAGTGATCCGTTACATTGACCAAAGTTTGCATGTGTAGTTCTTCTATTTATCCACACTTTTAGAAACTGGAGAAAATCGATTATGTTCTTTACAGAGTTTCACATATGACTACCTAATGCCGACCAAAAATAATTAATTGTTGATGATTGAGCCTCATGAAAAGCGATGATAATTGATAATAGCACACAATTCATATAAATTTGCATATCCAACACTTAAACTATCATTTTACATAAATAGCAATCAAATATTTAATATTATATCAAAAATAATATCATTTAAAGTGAAATATATATTTTCATGCACAGGAAAAGAGCAATATTTATAAATATCAAACTTGAGGTGTTAGTTATAAAAATGCATAAGAATTATGTGTTATGGTTGTAAATTTCTTTTGATAATAAAGGCAGCTGCTGATGGCGATGACCAGTAAAAGAACCTGTGATAAACCTGTAATAATCAGGGAGGTGCGAAAGAATATAAGATTTTCTTTGAATTTTTACTTTAAATTTGGTTACATAAATATACAAGAGAAGAGTTTCACCCATAAAAGCTCAGCTTAGAGGCAGGCTATTAGACTAGTACCTCAGCTCTCATTAGAACTTTATTAATTGGTTAAAAGACTTGGGGCCTGTTTGACATCAATTTCATTTTATACTATTTTATACTGTTTTATTTTTATGTTATTTTTAAAAATATATTTGCTTAGGATCAGTTTAGAATCAATTTTATTTTGTGTTCTTTATTTTTGTTTTAATGTAATTTTTAAAAACACATTTATTTAATATGTTTTTAAGTGTTTTTATTTCAAATTTTAAAAAACAAATAACATTATTTTTGAAAATGCTCAAAATAATTTTTTGATATTTTGAGCGTTTTAAAAATAACTATTATCACCAAACATACTTTATTTAAAACAAAACAAAAGACAAAATAAGATAAAAACATAAAACAAAAAATAAAAAAAAGTGATCCCAACAAGACCCTTAGGGGCCATTTGAGATCACTTTTATTTTATATTTTATATTTTATATTTTATATTTTTATTTTGTTTTGTTTATATTTTACTTAAAAATAAACTTATTTGATTGTACTTGTTATTTTTAAAAATACTCAAAATATCTTTTAAATGTTTTGAGTATTTTTAAAAGCAACGTTATTTGTTTTTGAAAACAAAAAAATAAAATCAAATAAAAAATATTCTAAACAAACATATTTTCAAAAACAACATAAAAATAAAATAAAAAACAAAAATAAAATTGATCCTAAACAGTCCCTTAAAATATCTTAAGTATTTATAGTTTTTTTAATTTTAAAAATAAATAATATTATTTTTAAAAACAATCAAAATAATTTTTAGAAGTTTTAAGTGTTTGTAAAATAACTATCACCAATAAACAAATTTTATTTTAAATCAAAATATAAACAAAACAAAATTTAAACAAAAAAATATATAAAACAAAAAGCAAAAATAATCCCAAAAAGGCATTAAAATTTATTGCTACACCATAGAAGAGACATCATACAAATATAGAAAATTCAACCTAATATAAATGTTCATGTTAGCATGCAAGACCAAAAAATGTTATTCTCAAACAGACAAAGCCTAATAAAGACTTAATCTGCAACTTACAGATTTGAGATAACTTTTGACTGTTGTTTTTTAAAGAATCGATAGAACCACAACCAGATTTGCTACCAACTTTTGACTGTTTTCAAAAATTTTGATCAAAGTCGCTGAGAACCAAAATTATTATAATACAGTAACTATCATAAAGCTGTTATTTGAATTTTTTTAAAAAAATTATTTATAACACACAGCAGCTTTACAATCAACTTTTCCAAAATCAATAACTACCCCAAACTGACCATTAATAATAGGCAATTCACTGAATTAACTTGAATTTAAGTTACTTAACAGTAATATGAAGTCAAAGTTTCCATAAAAAGGCATATGGAAAAGCTAATCAATAAAACCTATAATAGAAATAATCATGACAAGAATTTTTTTAAAATATTGTGTTAACGGGGCGTCTCCTGTATGTATGAATACGTGAAAAATGAAGCTCCAAGCTACCCGCGCGAGTGTTAAATAAACAAGAGTTCCCACATTATGGATGGATGCAGGCAAAGAAATTAGTCCACGAAACTAGAATTAGGTTAGAAACTTATAATATAGGTGCTCATACAAGTAAATTAATGGAATGAATAGATATTATAATTTAAGAAGATAAATATTTCATGTTTTCAAGAAACTAAATGAGTTGAGGAGAAGGCCAGAGAGATTGATAATTGAGGTTTTAAACTTTAGTATTCAGGTAAAAGTCAAATTAGAAAGAGTGTAGATGTGATTATAGATAAAAGTTTGAAGGATAATGTTATAAATATTAATAAGATTAGAGATAAAATTATAGCTTTAAAGATTATTGTTGATACTAAGATTATCAATGTTCTAAGTATTTATGCTCCTTAAGTTAGTTCGGATGTAAGTTCAAAAAAAATTTTGTAATAACTTAAAAAGATTAATACAAAAAATACCTCTTGAAGAAAAGATATGTATTAGAAGAAATTTAAATGGATATGTTAGTAGAGTGGTAGAAGATTTAAAAAATATTCATAGCAGTTATGGATTTTGAGTGACTAATGAAAAAAAATATGACTATATTAGATTTTGATTTAACATATGATTTTGTAGTTGATAATACTTTATTTACAAAAAAGATATGAACATATTATTACTTATAAAAATGAATCTAGTAAAACACAGATTAATTATTTTCTGATAAGAAAAAATAGATCATTTAGGTTGTAAATACTGTAAGATCATTCTGAGTGAAAGTTTAAGTACCTAACATCAACTATTAATTTTAGATTTTAAGATGAACGATTAGAAGATGATAAATAAATCAAATTATTATTTTTAGATTAAATAGGGGCACTTAAAGAATACTAATAGAAATATTTTTAAGAGCAAGCTACAAGAACTTAGAATTTGAGATATTCATAAGAAAGCTAATATTATGTGAGAAAAAAAGTACAAAAAAAATATGGAGAATCAAAAGGAAAGCTTCTTTAATAAAAGTGAGTCAAAATGTAAAAAAAAAAAAAAAAAAAGCATTGTTATAAGACTTTATTTAGATGTAAAAACTCAGAGAATCAGGAAAGATATAAAGTGTGGTCTATAGAGATTCTAAGAAAGCAATATATGATAAAAAAAAATTAGCTTTTAATAATTTATACAATAGATTGAATATCAAAGAAGGTAAAAAAATATATGTATAAGTTAGCGAAGCAAAGATATAGGAAAAGTAAAGATCTAATTCAAGTGAGGTGTATTAAGAATGAAAATCATAAAGTATTTTTCATAAAAAAGAATATTGAAAATAAATGTATGAGTTATTGTGATAAACTTTTTAATGAATTCTTGACTTACAAATCTTGCTACTATTATTTTAAAGACTAAAAAGATATCAGATGAGTGGAGAAAGAGTTTGTTGGTTCTTATATTTAAGAATAAAGGTGATTCATAAGAGTATGCAAATAATAGAGGAATTAAGTTAATGTGTCATACATTAAAATTATGGGAGAGAGTACTTGAGCATAGGTTACGATGTGATATAAAAGTTTCTCAAAATTAGTTCGATTTCATGCCAAGTAGATCTACTATAAATGATATACATTTGTTGAGAGATTTGATGGAAAAGCATAGAGAAAGGAGGATCTACATATGATATTTGTTGATTTAGAGAAAGTTTATGATAAAGTTTTAAGAGATGTTCTTTGGAGAGTTATAAAAAAGAAAGGAGTTAATATTGGTTATATCCAAGTCATTAAGGATATGTATACTAGAGCTGTTACTTCTGTCCAAACACACGGAGAATTAACAAAATATTTTCCTATTTCAATTGGATTATATCAAGGATTGGCTTTAAGCCCTTATCTTTTTGCTTTAGTTATGGATGTTCTTACTAGGCATTAACAAGAAGATATACCTTGGTGTATGCTTTTTGCTGATGGCATTCTTCTTGTTGATAAGACTAAAGAGGGAGTCCAAGAGACACTTGAATTATGGAGGTCAACCTTAGATTTTAAAGGTATTCATTTTAGTAGATCTAAAACTAAATATATTGAGTGTAATTTTAGTTGTAGAAGTTCTAGTGGTGGTGTTAAAATATTGAGTGACCATGTTATTAAAAAGAGTGAGCGATTTAGATATCTAAGCTCTATTGTTCAAAATGATGGTGAAATAGATGGAGATGTTATTAGTAGAATTCATGTTGGATGGTTGAAGCGGAGGAATGCATCTAGTCTGTTGTGTGATGGAAAAGTACCACTTAGACTTTAGGGAAATTTCATAAGATGGTGGTAAGACCTATAATGATCTATGGTGCAAAATGTTGGCTAATAAAAGAGAAGCATCAGACTAAGTTAAGTATTGCAGAGATGAGGATGCTCAGGTGGATGAGTGGCTTTACTCTTAGAGATAAAATGTGAAATGAGTATGTTCAGGAAAAAGTTAGAATAGCTCCAGTGGTAGATAAGATTAGAGAGAATCGTCTTAGATGATTTGGCCACATAAAGCGTCAATCGTCCGATGACCCGGTTAGAGAGAGTAGATATATTAGATTTGCTTTATGTTAAGAAATGTAGAAATAGACTTAAAAAGACTTGGTTAAGATGTATAAAAAGTGGCCTTAGTTTATTAGAATTAAATGAGAATTTGACACATAATAGGACACGATAGCGAAGAAGGATTCATGTAGCTGACCCCACATAGTGGGATAAAAGCTTCTTGTTGTTGTTGTATTCATTCCACCAAATTGAATTTCAGGACAGTTTGGTCTTCCCAGCAATCCCTGAATTTCTACAATAAATTGGATGGTAATTGGTACAACTAAAGTCATTCATTTCTCAACTACGCATTGAGCATGTGCTCCAATAACCTTTAAATGGTAAGAGGACGTCATAAGAATGGCGAAAAGTGAATGATGCTAAACAACAGTAAGGAATGAATGTAGATCCTTCAAGCCAATATAATAATTCTAGTCTTGGGAGAGGTGGAAATGGTAGTCTCAACAGAGGAAGGACTATGAAAATGTGTTAAATTCATAGGGTTTTAGAGTTTATACTTACTCTTGTGCAAAAGAATTACCAATACATCAGGTATATCTTTAATAACTTCAATATAATATTAACAAAGAAATTTTCTGCTTAATTATCTTCAAATTAATCATGTGGTATTAGTTCAATTGTCTTTTCAAGGTTAATAAAAATTGTACAAAGAGCCTTCTGTCGTTCTCTACATTTCTTTTATTAATTGGCATAGAAAAAATCAATGAGGCCTTATTATACCAACATGACAATTAAAAACTTTGCAAATACTAAAATGATTTTATAGTACCATCATGACTTTTCTAAGCCTTTCTTATGATTTCATTCTTTGATTCATGACTTTAACCCCCTAATAATTACCACAATCCATAACTCCTCCATGTTCAAAATTGATACCAAAGCTCTTCTGATTCAATTTTTTGGCATTCACTTAGCATTTATCATTTCATTAAAATGATTTTCCAATCAAAATGCTTAAATATTTCCCAAATATCACCAAATGTCAAAAAATCTCATCTACACATAAAGCTTTAAATTATGCACACTTTTCGAACTTAATTAAACTTCAGTTTTGGAATCTATCTATAGAATACTCCATGATTATTTTATTTTTCTTCTGAACTTTTTTTTCCTCAAATCTCTTACATATTAATTTCTTAAAATAATATAGCCATTGGAAACTTTTATCTTCACTCTTAATGTACCAAACTTGCTCAGAACCTTTAGATCTCCTATTTGTTAGCCATTTTAGACATCTCATTTTCTCCATCATAATTGTGCAGATATACCAATCATCAAGCATTGTTTTAACAAGGTGACTAATTAACTCAAGTACTCTTTCAATGATCCTCTACAAAATTGGTGATAGAGGCCCTCTATCCCAAATCAATCGGTATCAACATTTCTCCACCATGCACCACATTGTTTTTACCAATTTAAAATATGTTTCTTTCTTTAATTGAATTTTGCACTTCTCCTCGGATTCTTCTTTATGATTTATTTCTAGATTCTCTCAAAACTTCAATGGAAATCTCTTACTGCAATCAGCCATCAAGTTAAGACATTTAAAGCTTAATATTTGTTTAATGAGTTATTAAATAAATATTATTACTTGTAAAAATTCAGTCAAGATCCCTTCCAATTTGCCAAAGGTAGTATTTCAGCTCTCATTAAGGATCTACCCCATACAAGACTTGAGACTTACAGGTTCACTCTAAATCAGGTATGATCCAAGATAAGCTATAACACATACCCTCCCAATCTTCACAAATTTTAACCAACTTCACTTGGAATTTGGTTAAAAAAAAAACTTCTATGCTGTAAACTCTTTCGACAAAAAAGCAATCAGATAAAGCTTATCATCAAAATCATTTTGATCTTACTACAAAATACAAACTTCTCTGAAATCCCTAAAACCAATAGATGAAAAAAATAGCAACTAGACTTACAAATTGAAGCCAATATGCCAAACCCCAAATTTTAACATCTGTATCAATCTAAGTGAGTGAAGTGAATATGCGAACGGGCAAAGAAAATTTGGCAGTGAAGCCTATTTGACTATTTAATCAACAAAACGTCTTGTGTTATACAGCACATGCAGGAGAACGAAGGGGAATAATTTCTTAATATAGCAGCAGGACGATTGGTATTTCAAGCGTGGTCTTCGATACCTCAAATACAAGGTAAAATTTCATGGAGATTATTTTTTCAGTAACGATTAAGCAGTATCTCACCTATTATCTTCAATGTTCAAAGCAACAATCCGCGTAGAAAAAAAACAGACACAAAACATATCTATCATCTTTCATCATCCAAATCGTCATCAACAGAAACAGATCCCATCAAAATCCATCATTTTCAATAGCTCAGATAAGTTCACATCCCAGGAAATCCAGAAATCGGTTGAAAGTTTTGGGGTAAAGAGGATAAACTAGCACCTGAGAGATGAGCCACGCCTGCTCCATTCGCTTGACGAAATCCGAAGAATTCTCGTAGGAATCCACCGCCGAAGCCTTTACCACGAGGGTTGTAAAAGTTTTGCGGGAACTCAGAGAAGAAAAAGCTTCGCCGCCGGCGGAGTCTAAAACGAGGGAATACCTATTAAGGGGAACAGAGCGGTAGAGTAATTTAGAACCGCCGACGGACATGGCAGCGCCGCCCCCGGAACATGAACACCCGCAGACCGCGGACATCCGTGGGCCTCGTTTGGGATTTCTCTCTTCAAAAGCCTGTACGCGCTGAGGTTGCCGGCTACCGTTCGCTGATAGTGTTGGGTATGCTAACCGCAGGAGCATTTTAGACGGCAGGTGTTCTTTTCAGTTTTCGCTCAGGGCTCACGTTTCGGATCAGTTCGGCATTGTAGCCTAATGGCTATTATAATTTATTTATTTTTAAGAAAATAATAATAAACTTACACAGCAAAAATATAATTTTTTTTAAAAAAAATTATATACATATCACATAATTCTTATCTATTTACATATCTAATATCTAAATTTTATTTTTATATATATATTGCACTTTAATCTTCAACACCACATCAAAAAATACTATAATCACTTACTTTTTAAAACTGAAATACACATTTTTAATTATAGGAAAATATTAGATAAATAAATATCTAATTTTAGATATTATATATGTAAATATATAAGAATTATGTGGTATGTATATAAATCCTAAACCTTAAATATAAAATTTGAGTTCAAGGGGCTCTTTGGGATCACTTTTATTTTTTATTTGTTATTTTTATTTTTATTTTATTTTATTTATATTTTATTTCAAAACAAAATATTTATTGTTAATGATTATTTTTGAAAATATTCAAAATAACTACAACATATTTTGAATATGTTTGAAAATAATATTATTTATTTTTAAAATAAAAAATAAAAACATACTAAATAAATATATTTTTTAAAATAATATAAAAATTAAAAATTAAAAATACAAAACAAAATTGATCTCAAATAGCCCCCAAGCTTCTGACTTGGCAAACTAGATTTACACGCTTATTAACGAATCGTGTTACACAGGCTCAACTCAATTACACCCTTAGATATGATATAATATGAATCTAAGATATATCTATTATTAAAAATATAAGACATAAGCAAATATACATTAAAGTTTATATTAAAATTTTATATTTTAAGAAATAAAAATGATATGATTATTATATAAATTAAATAAATACCAATTGAATTAATATAATAATAAATTTAGCTTAACCACTCATAAAATAAGAAATACATTCAAATTTATTAAATAATGTATACTTAATTCAAGAAGAGTTGATCACATGATATAGATTATTAACTTAAAGTTGAAAAAAATAATTTTTATTAAAAATAAATATTATAAAAAATCATTGAAAAAATTAGTGTTATCGTTAAATTATTTAAATAACATTTTAAAATAAAATAAAATGGACAATTAAGTATAAATTAGTAACCAAGGTATATATCCTTGATGGCATATTCCTCTAAATGTCAATAAATGAGTTTCCTAATATTATTAATGTTGGTATTTTTTGGGTAATTTAAGCTTCGAGTACAAGTTCTTCCTCTACTTTTAGAATATTATATAATAAATTGATTTGCAAATTTATAAATATTGAAAATTAAATATATCAAAGATAAATAAAGTTAATTAAAAAAATAATTTTAAAAACTTGTAACAATGAATTCATAAAATTTTAATGGTACTGTTTAAAGGCGATTTGAAAATTTTTATTAGTTCTATCAAATTTTTAATGATTATTCTTTAGCTTTAGTTTGAATTATTTCTCTTCTATTTTTTTATTTATAATTTTAGAAAATGAGGCAAAATATAGTATCTAAGAATTCCAAGATAAAAATTTATTTACATATTATTAAATCTTAATAAAAGAGAAAATGTTCTTCTAAACCTAAAATAATAACATAGCTCCATTTCAAAATAATTTCTATTAATTTTGATAAATTAAATATTTATTTTCATTTTAAGAAAGTTTATTTTATTATATTTCTCTTCGTGCAGGATTCTCTACACTTAAGATCTCTTTTAAGTATATAATCAAAAGATATTTATAAATTTTAAATTGAGGAATTTTGGTTAATTTTATTAAATTTTAGCCCTCCATGGAGCCTAGAATGATTCATCTTATATAGAGATAATTACATACATATCATGCAACACTTATGTATTTATAGAATTAGCACCCATATCATTTTTATTGAACCATCAAATCTATGTATTTATGCATGTTACAATCAAATCACTAGGAATTTGATAAAAGCAAATAATAATAATAATAAGAGTTGGGGTTTTATTATACATTTTGATATTTGGGTGATAATTTAAAAAATGAATGTAATAGTGTTAATTTGATAAATATCACTATTTGGGATGCTATATTTGTAATTGTATCTTAATAAATTTTTTTAGAGCAAAAATATCTTAATTATATCAAAATTTTAATAATCTTAGGCTCATTAGATTTATATAACTATGATGTGTATTTTAATAATAAGTTTTGTTATAAATGAATTTTGATCTTAAATTTCATTTAGAAGTTTTTTATCTAAATGCTTGAGTTAAGACCATTACTTGATCGAATAACATTTTAGAGTTACATCACTTACTCTTATTTTAGACATAAAATATTTAAAAAGTTGTTTGGTTTGTTGAAAATATTTAAGTATAAGAAATTCAGAGGTTTTAAAAATTTTGTTGTTTAATTTGAAAAAATTAGAATATAATATAAAATTTTAATGTATTTCAAATTCCCTCTTAATAGTTTAAATTTCGCTGATTTAAAATTCAATTCAAATTGAGGATTTTTCAAGTGCATCATTCTTGGTCTGCGCGAGTTGTCACTGCTACCATCATCTGATCGGTCCATCATTACATACCAGCCAATCATTCCCCATTGCCATTTGGGTTGTCAAAAAGCTCGTTATTCATAAACAGCTCGTTAAGTAGCTGATGTCATTGAGTAGAATACCAACAAATATTTGCTTCGAATATAAAGTGAACATGAACAATCTTTCGTTCACTCGTGTTCGGCTCGATTTAGCTCTAAATAAATAATTATATTATATTATATTATATTATATTATGTTATATTATATTATGTTATATTATATTATAGTATATTATATTATATTATACTATGTTATATTATATTATGTTATTATATTATGTTATATTATATTATAGTATATTATATTATATTATATTCTATTATATTATATTATGTTATGTTATGTTATATTATATTATAGTATATTATATTATATTATATTATATTATGTTATGCTATGTTATGTTATGTTATATTATGTTATGTTATATTATATTATATTATATTATATTATATTATATTATATTATATTATGTTATATATATATATATATATATATATATATATATATATATATATATTTTGTAAACATGACTTAAGTAGTTTATTTAAAAGACAAGATAAAGCTCAAATTCTCCTCTTAGATTTTGGGATTATTATTTTTTGAGCTTATATGAGACATTTCAAACAATTCGCTAACACCTAATAATCTTGAATTTGAGCATTTGTAAATGAACATGAATAGAGTAATTTTCAAACTAGCTGAACAAAAATAAAAGTTCAACTGGCTCAAGCTCGACTTGTTCACACCCCTACTTGCCATCACCCTTCAGCCACTACTAACCATCCTTCGACCACCCATGCCAACCACTGAATATTTGTAGGCCAACCACCACAAATAGAAGGCCATTGTCCATCGCTAGCTAATCACAAGTTTATCTCGATCACATGTTTACATTTCATTATGCTAAGTTGTAAACTTCATTGTAGATCAATTTATAGGAAGGTTATATTGAGGTTAGAAGGTAGTGGAGGGCTCCCATTTTAAGGTTTTCTAGAAAAGATATTTAATATATATAAATTATTTTATTTTTATTAAAAACTTTTGTTGCCTATCATAATTTCTAAAAAAACGCTGCAAGATGTGATCATTCCCTAAACGTCAAAATAGACTTCTTATTAAAGTTGTGAACCAAGATTTTTTTTTTTTTTCAATCATAATTTTGCAATTCCACGATGTCACTCATCGTTTAGAAAAAATAATATAAAAAATTAACTTTTTTCATATTTGTTGGCTAGAAAGAAAGTTGACAGATCTCTAAAGGGCAATTTTTTAAATTTAGGAACATTAGAAACTTAATTAGGTAATTAAGTATCATTAAAATAAAAATTAAAAATAGGTATAGTTGTCCCAATTAATGGGCGACTAGATTGACACGTCGAGAACATTACTATAAAGTTGTACGATGTAATGGTCGTACGCCTACTTAGTGGGCTAATCGCTTCAGTTATGAAGCAAGCCCACCACTAGCAATTAGCTTCAATTTTTTTTACATGATTTTGTTGTGACACAACTCAAATTCAAGTGGATCTATAACATCTAAGAACAAATAATAAATGATAGATAAAAAATAAAATTGATTATTTACAAGTTTTCATTCCAAAAAGTTAGTACAAGTATTTACATAAATGAATGATCCATAAATAAAAATAAAATTGATAAGAACAAATGTAATACAGACGCACAAATAGACTATCCTAAACATCTAACACCTCCGTCGTTTGGAATCACACCACTCCCAGGTGTGTACTGGTCAGGTGCACATGATGGACGATCACGTAGCTGATGGTGGCCCTCCAATGCAAGATCTTCGAAGGTTTGCATCTGGTAATCCTGTGATGGGACGATAGGTGGCTATGACTCATATGTAGGCTGGTATGTAGAAGGACTTGGATCAGCATACATAGATGGACCTGGATCAGCATATGTAGATGGCCCAACGCTCCAATCATAGTGAAGGACACCCTCTGTAGGCTCCGATCTGTAAATGTGTCCCTGATATGTACACACAATCATAAGTCTCTACATAACACCTCGTACCTATCGATGGCTCCCTATAGCTCGTGCTCATCCACACGGCCGAAGTACGACTGGAAGATGTCCTGAGTCACCGAGATGTGCTCCGCCTACACGAAAAAATAGTATGTGAAATAAGCATCAAGTAACATATTGAATTCAAATGAGTACTTATGTTAACACTTACATATATATGCTCTACAGGTGTTCTGTGATAGTAAGTGGTCGGAAGATTTGTCGGAGCGGCCAGTAAATAGAAAGAAACCCACGATCTGAACCAGCACATGTACTGGTTGATAGCCGTCATCCTGTCCTCATCTTCATCCAACCCCTCGATGAGTAATCCCTCTGCCTCTCCCAAGAGGCAATGTGCACCTGGTGGTAATCAACCCAGTAGACATCCGCTTTGCCTCAATCATCGACCCTTTTGAAACTAGGGTCAACTGGTGCCACATCTACTCTGGGTATGAAGAGGTCCGCGACACTCGATCTGATAAATCCCACTCAACCCTCTTCCAGCTGATCAGAGGGACTCATGCTAACCATATGTCAGAGCCAGCTAAGCATGTATGTGATAGACGTAGTGTGATCTGCTCAGTGTATGGCTCCTAGATCACTTGCACATATTAAAAATTATGTTAAATTAGAATATACATTGTATATATTTGAACCAAAATGTAATCTGTAAGTCCAACCTAAGTATGCAGCAAGCCATCCAGCTCATTTCTATATACTGCAACGTTCGTAATTGGCATCTCCCGAACATATTTCTCGTTCCACCTATGCACACAACACATGTTAAACTAACATATAAGCTAAAATTTGAAAGTGCAAAAAGTAAAATATACCTCAACCAAATGCTAAGGCCGTCAAGATCAGTAAGATATGGCACATGTAGGGTTGGCCTCCCCACATGAATATGCTCCCAAGACCATATCTATAGGAGGTGTAGGCAGCCAGTCTTGTTGGCCCTGGTGTCTGGTCATAAAGTTCTCTATAGAGGTGGGCTAGGCACTCCTCCTATAGCCAGTATTGAATGTATCTGGTCCTCTGAAGTGGTAGATCGCAAGTGGACCTCGACTGTATTAGTAAGAAACACCCAAAAAGAAATATAATGTAGGCACGTAGGTGCCTGAAAAACTCCTCAGTGCTCAGATGTGCATATGACTCCCTGTAAAAAGACCACCTAAGCCACCTCAGTGGCATGCATGTCTGCGCATGTGCCTGGCCCATCCTGAAGGTCGACCTGATGTGTGGACTGATCGGGTCATGGTACATCACGTCTGGTATAGGGTGTCGACCCAACAACTCGTCACAACAATCAGGCCAGCTAGCCCATCTCTTCCCCTCACCGATCACAATGAAGCCAATAATAGGTGCCCCATCAACACGTAATCCTAGGATCATCACCGCGTCTTGGAGCGTCACAGTCATCTCACCAACAGCTAGGTGGAAAGTGTTGGTCTGCGAAGACCATCTCTCAACCAGGGCAATAAGCAGATGATGATCTAGGCGGATGAAGTAAAGCTGGCTAGTGCACTGTAGGCATACTACCTCTAGTCTACTGATGAATCGTCTGCAGGTGATGGGCCACTCCTTCAGCATAAGCAAGTGTGGCCTCTAGAACGATGCATCTAAAAAAGGATCGATCCGTCATTAACCAAAATAAAAAGTATGCGGTAGCGTAGAAACATAAATTACATATTACTTATAGTATCGGGTGGCTCTATCTTTGTTCACGTAGGGAGGCTATGCTTGGGTGAACCTCTCAGTGGGTGGCTCCAAGTGGGGTGGCCTCCCAAGTAACGCATGTCATCATCCTGAGGGTGGTGCTCCTCGGCCATCATACCTATAGAAGAAAATAAATGCAGGAATCAGTATCAGATAGTTATAAATAATGAAAGGGTAAATTGTAGCATTAATTAAGCAAAACAAATATAGTACTGCAACCTACATGAAAAATCTAACAACCTACACAGAAAATCTAAGTAACATGCACCATACATATACATTGTATGCTAAAGTATCCACGATATACCTTCTACTATTACCATTGTGAGGGCACGATGACTTGTAGTGGCTAGTTGTCTTGCATAGACTGAAGGTTCTACTAGTTAGCTCTACTTTCATCCATTGTGTTTTTGAACCTGTTTGTACGAGGCCTACCTGACCTTCTTCAAAAATTGGGTGGCTACAATGCTATTAATCTATGTTCTGTACTGAAAGATGGCCACTCAGACCAATCAAGCAATGTGTGAATCTCATTTATGTATGTAAGCTTATACAGATGTAGTGTGTAGTACTGTGACACACACGTAAGGTGGTTCAATCATCTAAATCCCAGTGCAACAACAACATATGGGCATGGCTAATGATATATGATCATTTTGTTGCAACTGTAATTACAAAGGCCATTATCTAGCAAATCAACTCTAAATGATCGAATTGTCACAACACGCATCTCCTGGGGTTGATGTTCGCTGTGTTCGGAAATGTCTGGCTTCCCTTTCAGTATGCTATAACATTGTGGATACTCTTTGGGTGAAGATAGATAAATTGGCATCCTATTGTTGAGTTGCAGTCGCAAGTCTTTTCATGAACAATGCAACTAAATTGTAATAAATAACAGTAATTAGAGCCTGAATTGGTAAACCACGGTCGAACACGTAAAACACTGCATGTTATCATTATACCATAACGCATTCCACCGTCATGTACAAGTGACCATTTAATAGAGTCACGCTCCACAAGCCATTTGTGAGCTTCTTCTTTCACATTTTTAATATCTAACATAAAACGATTAAACTCACAAATATCATTAGTGTTTCCTTCCATATACATCTTCTGGCATAGAAATTTAACATCACCAATCCCCAATCCACGTATTACCTTTTTAAAATTTTCACGCAGATGACACAAATAGTGTCTATGAGCGGACCATGGAAAGACTTCTCTACACCCACATAATAGACCAGCATGTTTATCAGATATTATGCACAAATCATGTCTAGCAGACATGATAGACAGCATATCATGTAAGCATATCAAGAACCACAACCAGGAATCTATCGACTCGGACTCTACAACAGCAAAGGCAAGTGAAAATAACCCATTATTTCTATCAATTCCAACAAGCATTAATAACGTACCACGATACTTGCCTAAAAAAATGTACCATCTAATCTCAGCACTGGTTGGCAACTACCCTAAACCATAATGGAAGGACCAAATGCCCAAAAAAGTCTTTGAAAGTGATGTGTATTGCTACACTGAATTCTGTAGACTGTGCCTGGTAAAGTACTGCAAACTGATTTCATATAAAGACTGTGAGTCCTATAAGACTCTTCCCAACTACCAAAGATTACTTTGATTATCTTACGCCTTGCATCCCAGGCCTTCATGTACGAAACTTTAATATTGAATTTTTACTCCATTCTACCTATAATCTTCTTAAATTTAAAATCAATCTGATGCCTGATCACAGGTATAATGAAGTAAGCTATGAATTTTGAACTACACTGCAGATGACCGGCTGCACTTACTGCATTAAAACAGCTATGGTTTTCCCCAACTCTGGATATTCTCCAAACACCCCCTAAGCTTCTGCTGTTATTACAATGCAAACACTAATTACATGGTCTTGTAGGACTATCATGGTGTACGTAGATAATCGTATAATTATTTTGGTTAGAGGTCACTGTTTGGAATTGAACATTATTCACTATGCACCACCCAACAATAGCAAATTGAAGACTCCATTTACTTGCGAAACACATACCTTCAACAAGGTCACCTGGGATTTCAATATCATCTGTTAGGACATTTTCATCAGATGGAACGTCAAAGTAAATATCGTTGTCCCACTCTCTAGTAGTTTGACACATCCGTACATACTCGTTTGTAGACAACAACTGACTTTCACTATCAATATTTTGAAGTGAATAATTTTTTAAAAGATCATGACTATCTAGATTCTCAATCACAATGGCTTTTATCCCAAGTGAACAATCATCATCACTGATATCCTGCTCAGAGTCACTACTTGAACTGATGCTCATAGTCTGATACTCATCATTTCCTATAGCACTTTGAGGCACATACAGTTCCTCTGAATAATAAATAACATCATCGCTGCCACAACACTCATAAGTTGGATGGCAAACTATCATATTAATTATTACAAGTACAAACAGGGAAAGGGAGACAAGCTATTACTTGGGAATCAACTCATCAAAGTTACGCTGTGTCGCCAGAGGTGCATGTGCAATGAAATCCTGTGTATGCATCATTGGTATATCTACTGATCTTATTACCGGATCAGCTGATGTGGATGCAACATTAACATCCTCTACTTCGACATACAACACTAATATCTGACGGGAAGCTTTGTCCAGTGTAACATCGCAAATGTCATCATCAAATATAATACGCTATAAATCCATTACCCATCGGATAATGACATGTAAGAGTGATTGTGTGATGCTCTGAATCAATGTGCAAGTATCTCATAATTCTTTGCTTCCATTTCAGTAAGGTATTGTGATGCAAAATCTTAACTGAATGATTTTGATCTCCCACATAACTTGGACTGAATTGCTCGTCAATACTTAGTTCATCTTCATAGAAAAGGATCAGCGAAACAAATTCTCTATTCATTCTTATAAAATAAACTACATAAATAATAAGAAATTTAAATCAATCAACACATTATACAGACACTGTCATCTAACGTCACTACAACTAACAGGGCTCTAAGCTTATTAGCCAACTACAACAACCCAAACCTAACTCATACTTTTTGAAATTATGTTGTACACCCTAAATAATATTATACTTGGCATCTTATCACCTGAACCACAATGCTAACACAAACATACAAATCAAACCCAACCATAAAATTCTAGCCATACAACTATAATCCTTAGCACATATACTCTATTAATTTATAAATGGAAAGAAATAGGGATTTACCTTGTCTTGATGAAGAACGACTAGAATGTGCGCAAAAATGGTAGAATCCACTACAGGAAACTTCCCCGAACAAAATGGAGCCGCCGGAATCATCGCCGAAAGCTAATGTTGGTTTGCAACGGTTGCTAGATGGAGAGGGAAGTCATCAAACGCAGTCGACGCGGCTATCGGGAAGAAAATGACTTGCTTTTGGGTAGAAGGAGAAGATTACATAATGCCAGCGGTTGGACGGCTGCCGGAAGCTTGGAGACGAAGAGGAGCATGCTCAGAAGGAGAAAACTAATCGGCGGCACTCGTGGAGCTGGCGGAAGCTCGGGTCGGTGACATTGGGGGTGGATCGGGGGCGAATCGAAGAAATAGAGAGGAAATAGGGCCGATCGGTCTGTTTTCATTTTCGCGGTCAGTTGTCCACTTAGTGGGAGACTGGCACCTCATGACATCATGGCAACTTTATGTCACGTCATTTTTGACGTGGCAACCTAGTCAACCACTAATTGGGCGACTATACCTATTTTTAATTTTTTAGTAATCATACTTAATTACCTAATTAAGTTTCTAATGATACTTAATTTAAAAAATTTGCCTCTCTAAAGGACCCAGTTATAATAAGCAAGATCGAGATACTTAAGACTAGATTGTTAAACAAAAAAAAATGGGAAGAAGAAGACTAGATTGTTACAAACTCCACTTAGAGCTAGCATCGTAAGGGGATAACAACTACTGGTTAAGAATCATCACTACCACTCACCCTCAAGTCATGCCATAGTGCTACTAAAATGAACAAAATGCCAACCCAAGAACATTTAAGAGAGGTTAAATAGCAGGAGCAATTGGATGCCTCTTCTGTAGCTTTAGGATAGGAAAGGCCAAATGTGTGGCCATGTTGATAATAGATTGCAGGTCTACTCTCTCTCAATCTTCTTTTTCTCTTAGCATGAAAGAGAAAAGATCATGGAGGAGATTAATTCATCAGTAGAATACATTTGTTTTTAAATCCATGCATCGAGAAGTCATCGTAAGGAATTGTAGAAGACTAAGAGATTGTCGATGGGTTTAATGGATAACTAAGTTGCTGGCTACAGAAGATAGCATACATGGCAAGACTTTGCCAAGATGTTAGCAAAGCTAAAGGTATTAAGTAGATAAGCAGGATATGATCAGCTAAAGGATAGAGTATAGCCATATTAGTCAAAGAGATTAGAAGACATCAGTTTGTGTTAGTAAAAGATGTCTGACAAGGCATCAAAAAGAAGCCAACAAGGTGATGATGGAGTCAACAAGGAGATGAGGGAGTACTCAGTATGTGAACTGACTAGCAGTCTCATTAGCTAAGATGCTAGAAAGATTATGAACAAGATGATGAGGAAGCCATCAGCCATGATGCCAAAAAGCCATTACCATGGGGTGACAAAAGAATCATTGGCCAAGATGCTGAGAGTGGATTAATTAGAGGTTAAGTATAAAATGAGGTCAACAAAAGTTCATTTATTGACTTATATAACTCAAAATTAAATTATGAATGTCATCGGCTTGAATTTAAATAACTTAGGTAGTTTGAAGCCTGAAATCTCTTCAAATAATTTAAATGTATTATTAAGGCATAATATTGATGAGTTAAAAGGTACATGGGATGAAGGAGTCATCACTTTTGATGCTTCAAAATAAGTTGTCCTAAGTACATCTATTATATGGACAAGTAGTGATTTTCTAGCCAATATAATACCATCTACATGAATCACATATGGTAGGATATATCTATATCATATGGAGCATTCAAAGTCATTTTTGTTAGAATTTCTTAAAAAACACTTTTAGTTTCATTATCATAGCAATCTTCTGTAAATACACCTTTATTGGATAAATAGTGGTTTTTTGCCCATGAAGAATTAATAATGTTCTAGCCGATGTAATACTATATGCATGGAGTGCTAATGATAGAATGCATATCCATATTGTACGGAGCATTTAAAGTCATTTTGGCTATAAAGTACTCTAGAAAATAATTCTAATTTGATTTGACTATCATAGCATGTTCTTATATATGGGCCCTTAAATTATTAAAAAAAAACTTTAGTGAAGGACTTGTTGAAATAAACATCTAAAATGAGAAGAGTTTTAAAGGAAGTTGCCTTTTTGAACAATATTTAAAAAAAATAAGATATTGACAACCAAAATAAAACTTACTTAAATTTAACTAGAAATAAACTAAAAAAGAGTATGTTCTAATAGTTTCCTTAATAATGTTCAAATCTTATATAACACAGGCTTAACATAACATGACATACATTTAACAAGTTCTAATTTATTTAAACATAGAATTCAAGATGTTTGAAAATTCCCAAGAAAAAGTAAAGAATTTAAATAAAATTGACAGATGGACAAGCAAGATATATTTAGTGGAGAGATGTCTATTATTTACTCCACATTCACTAGAGATAGTGTTCAAATTAGAAGAAATCAAGATATGTGTAATGATGATATAGATGTACTATAAAGTGATATAGATACTCTTTCAATTGATGATCAGTAGCTCACCTAAGGATTAACAACTTGCTCATAGATGAGCGACCATACATCCAGGCATGCGACAAACGAATCATCTTATTAGAGTCCAAGATTCTTAGTTAAAGGAACTCACAACCCAACTTTGGTCAATTCACCCTTATTTTTTTCTTATTTACGACATTCATGATGACTACATATAAACCCCAATAAAATTCTATAAAGGGGCCTTAGAACTAAAAAAGGGATTTGGGGGTTTGGTTTTCAGTTCCTTAGGACTTCTACATCTCCACACTATTGTAGTACCTCTTAAAGGAAAGGGAGGGTCATTTGTACTAAGATATCTTAATATAGTGAACTATTTCATACCCATATACTTCTTCTTTATTATCCCACTTGCTCAAATCTTGCTTCTCAAGCATCTAAGTTGGTTCTTCCTCATCCATGAATAAAATCAGATTCAACATCTTTCTAGGTGTGGTGAGTATAGAAGAGGATGAAAACTAAAAGTCAAGCACTGAGTGAAGTAAGTCAATCAAAACAACACAATCAAATTGGAATGGAGTTGGGTACTCCACCATTCGTTACATAGCAAGACCTGAAGAATATAAAAGACAAAATCACTTTCCTATTATAAGTGATCGTCGAGAAGGCAAAGAGCAAAGGACATAAGACCAGGGAGAGTGAGGGTTCCTCGGGATTGGCTACTCATTGAGCTCACCAACAAAGAAAGGAGCTGTCTAGAACACCTAGTCTCAACGATGAGTTTTATTAAATGAGTGTGGATGAATACAACCAAAGGGAGTGTGCAAACCAGACCAACATTTTCTCCAAAAAGATTGTGGAAGCTCGCTCTCTACACAAGATCAAGATCCCACACTTGAAGTCTTATATAGGTCACACTAATCCTGCTAGTCATATAATATACTTTGAGTCAACAATGTCACTATTGAATTTGGATGATGCCATGAGGTACTAACTCTTCTTCAACAACTTCAAAGAATTAGCCCTCAACCAATTCTTGTGGCCACTCATGGAGGTGACCCCTTGAAGAAGTCTCCCTTAGAGTGACTCTCCAGAGACAAACTCTGAGTAAGGAGGAAGTATTAAGGAAGAAAACTTGCTTGAAGGGAAGAAGTGTTACCACATTAGAAAGAAGCCAAATATCAATCAATTCACCATCAACATGGCTAGTACTCATAGCTTACCATTGTGTCACTCTTGAGGGTATCAACGGTCGAGTTGGTTGATGGTATTCAGACCAATGAGTACTTCAAAAAGTTGCCACCCATGATGGAAAATAGAGTCCTCCACCAGTCCAGGTATTGCACCTACTATAGCAACCATAAACACAACACCAAAGAATGTTGTCAGCTAAGGAGCACGGTGAACTAGCTCATCAAGTCTAGGAAACTCAAAGAGTTCACTATGAGACAAGAAAAGGAAGTCACCAATATGATTAATGAACCCATCCTGGATCATGTAATTTACATTACAGGAATCATACTCATCATCTTCAAAGGAAATTGAGAATCTACTAGATGAGCCAGCTTAAAGAGATTACAATCTAAAGAAGTCAACTCACTGAGTGTCAAGTACTCCAATAGTCTTTATAAGATTTTTGGAGAATTATCACCCCACAATTAGAAATTCATATAATGATGTCATCATAATCACAACACTCATCATAAATTACTAAATCAGCATCATATTGATCGACACTAAGAGCTTGGTCAATATCATCTTCAAATTTATTTTTGATATATTGGGGCTAGCGAGTTCTGAACTTGCCCCAATTGGAGGATCGCTATTCGGCTTTTCCAGCGAAAGAAGGGAAACATAAGGAGTCATCACTCTCCCCATGATATGAGGGGAAGGTGAGTAGCAATTTATGATTATGGTTAACTTTATCATCATGGAGGCACTTGATACATGCAACGCCATCTTTGGCCAATCACTACTCAATATGTTTAGAACAGTGGTGTTAACCTATCATGTGGTAGTCAAATTTCCAGTAGGTTGAGAGAAGATCACCATCAAGGGAAACTTGTCCTAATGTAGAGCCTGCTACTTGCGAGCAGTGGGGATTCAAGTAGACTGGAAGAAGTGCTACAACTAGAGGTCACACAGACTAGAGTGGAGATCATCGAAGAAATTAAGGAATTGGTAATTGCTCAGAATCTTGAGCGAGTTTTAAGAATCAGCACAGCTTTCAGCACCAAGCATAAATAAGCCCTTGTTTAGACCCTCTAGAAGGACATTGACATGTTCGCTTGGACTGTAGCCAAGATGTTGGTCATCGACATCAATGTCTCTTACCATAAGCTTAATGTCTAAAAAGTGCTCAGCCTATCAAACAAAACTTGAGGAAGATTGCACTCTACACGTTAAGCCTATTAATGATAAAGTCACCAAGCCACTGAAGACTGACTTCATCAAGGAAGTCCATTATTCAAAGTGGATATCAAATGCAGCGATGGATCAAAAGTTTAGTGGGAAATGAAGGAAGTGCATAAATTTAATAAACCTAAACTTGGCATGTCTGAAGGATGGATACATGCTCCATATAATAGACATGCTCTTCGATTGGTTATTCAAATGAGTTTCATAAATGTTTTTTCAGAATCCTATCAAATACAAATGCATCTGACCAACTTTAAATAAAATGTCTTTCATCATAGAAAAAGGGCTTTTTTTATTAAAAAGTGATGCCCTTCGAATTGAAGAACATTAGGGTGACTTACCAAAGGATGGTGGATCGAGTCTTTAAAAAGACAAAAGGCAAAAACGTGAAAGTTTATGTAGATGACTGATTGCTTAGGAAGAACGCCCTTTGCAAACCTCTACACCATCTTTGTAAGAATGTTTAGGGAATTCATTCTTCATGAGGATATATATATATATATATATATATATATATATATATATATATATATATATATATATATATATATATATTCAACTAGATTTTCCTTAACATTGTGTGAAGGTTTATTTAGATTTGGGTTCTACTTCCTATAAACGTTAGCATTCATAGTTAATTACCCCTCATATCGTAATAAGAGAGTACCCTCTATTAGGGTTGAAAATAAATATATCTATCTGATAGGAATTAGTTTCTAAAGGTGTGATTTGAATGACTGTCTAAGAGAAATATGAAGGTAGTCCTGATCAAGATCTCATGGTTTCATCATCCTAGGATTATTGTTATTCTAATATGCCAACATTGGAGGCCTATTAGCTGTATTGTTCAAGGAGCTGATTAGTAGCCATGGGTTGCCTTATCTCAGATATCCTGAGTAGACTAGAGGTGTTGTGTAAGTATTTAGTGAATTAAGAGTAAACTTAATTTATAAGTTTATTCAATAATTCAATGAAGTCTGCAATGCATACATATGTGGGGCTTACATTTATTGGGATGTCATTAAAGTGTTTGCATTTGAACATATGGATTAGACTTACATCCCTTTGGAATGGCATAAATTATAAGGAAGTTCTCATAGCAAACATAGGGTTGGGCTTACATCCACTAGAAAGTCAGTTAGGTGTTAAGGTTAGCATGATGAATATATAGGTTGGGCATACATCCCTTGGGAATGCTAGTAGGATGTTCACATGGTGAACAAATAGACTGAACTTATATCTCTTTGGAATTCCATTAGAATGTTTGCATGGAAAACAAATAGATTGAACTTACATCCCTTTGGAAGGCCATAAATTGTAAAGAAGTTCATATGGTGAACATAGGACTGTGCTTACATTCATTTGAAAGCCAGTTAGCTGTTGAGATTCACATGGCAAATATATAGGTTGGGCTTACATCTTTGGGAATGCTAGTAGGATGTTCACATAGCTAACAAATAGATTTTATATCCTTTTGGAATGCCATTAGGATGTTCGCTTGATGAACAAATAGATGGGACTTACATCCCTTTGGAAGGCCATTATGGTGTAGAGGTTCACATAGTGAACATATAGGTTGGACTTACATCCATTGGGAATGCCAATATGGTGTATAGTGGTGTTCGCATGGCGAAGAGAATGGTGTTCCAAATTTAATTTTTTATTTTTTTAATTACTAGGGTATAGCACCGTAGCACTAAGATTTCAATGCCATGGGGCTGAGAAGTTGATGCTTTGGCACCTAAAGCTCAAGGCCTTAGCATGGGCTAAACAACGCCTTAACACCATCAGTAAAAAACATAAGTCTGAAAACTAGAGAGAATAGCGTTTCAATGATGTAAACCCAACACTACAGCGCTATGACGCCATGATGAGTAACATAAAATAGATTGACTATTTGACTAGCATCAAGGTGCTACCAAAGTAGCACTGTGGTGTTAGTCAAAAAGTAATTCAAAGGTCAACAGGCTGGCATGCGCATTTAATAGAAAAGGACATAACATTTGACCAGCATCGCTACACTCTATCATCACCAAGATGCTTGTGTCTAGTCAAGCACGAATTATTAATGATAATAAATATTAATAAGTACTTTCTACTGTCATAGTAATCGTCTTGACCGGTTGACTAGCAACTAAGTACTGCATGTAGAGTGCTACGACACTAGTTGTGAATATCAAAAATTGAGAGGCCAGCACCTATCAAGGTAGTGCCACGACATTGGGTCTATTCTATAAATAGAACCCTTAGCCTACCAAAATTTTCATTCTAAAGCCTTTGTTCTCTCAAGCATTCTTACGTCTTATCTTTCTCTTGAGCCCTAGATCAGCAAACAAGCCACTCAAAACTGTCCAAAAGGGCAAGAAGAGGGGGTCCTACAGTGGCACTAACAGATTCATCAATATGAACACTGAATCAAGGTACCAACATGCGCTCATTAGAAAATACCTCATCCCAAAGAGGAGCTTTCATAATCCTATGGGAACATAGAGAGGGTTATCAATGAGAGAGGTTAGGAGCATCTCGCCAATAGTAACATCGCTTGCACTGTCCTTATGGTGCCAGAGTTCTTCGCCAATGTGAAGGATCACCAGGCAAACCAAGTTTTTGTATGGAGAAAATTAGTAAGTTTCAACAATACTTTCATTAATGCATATTATAATTAGCAAAATATTGCATATAATCAGCATTTTTTTACTATAATAATCACCCTGATTTTTATGAAATCATTAGTTTTCACATTGTTAGAAATTCAAATGTCTAATGGAAATGGCAGGAGAACGATTGTCATTTTTTTACCAGCGACCTAACAGTCGAGCCTAAAGCTTGGCACTACTTTATTTCTGCCATGTTGATGCCTATTAGTAATATCAGAGAGGTAACTAAGGATAGAGCTATTTTGAATTATGTGATTCAAAAGGACTTTACCATTGATATAGAAAGATTATTTATAATTCAATTTATAATATGCTTAAGAATAGTACTACCCTAAGGTATAACCACCCTTATCTTATTTATTTTTTATATGTTACTATTGGTGCATTATGGGACTCGGATAAAGAAGTCCTTATACAAGTGGCTCTCCTAACTAAAAGAATGATTGAAAATTTTGGATAAAAAATGAAAGTATAAGAAAGCTCGTGCCTCCTCAGTCCATATCCAAATCCTCCAAAATGTTAATTGAGCAACTCCAAGATATTAGAGGAGAAGTCTCATAATTAAAAAAGTGGATGTGCAAAAGCAGCCTAAAGCAACACGAACTGGAGAAGAATTTTAATTATCATATGGCCCAGCAGCAATATCATTTTTTTTACATAAATGAGTTCAACTCAATACACATTGAAATGTTTAAAAATTGTAACTTTAATGCTAGCCGAGTAGAGTTCCGTTTCCTACAACACCTCACTATCACCCTAGCACCCCACCGGAGCCAGAAGAAGAAATGGAGGAGGAGGATGATCATGACTTATAGGATAGTATTTTTATCCCTTTTTTGTATTTATATTTGTGTTTCTCTTCTTTTCTTTTTTATACCATTATACTTTTATTTGGCCCATTTTTTATAAATTTTTTTTGGTAATAAAATTTATTTCATATTTTGAACTTAATTGTGTTAGTTGGCTATCTCCTAGACTTGATTGTAATATAGATATTCTTTATAAGTTATAAATGTAATTGAATAAAAAAATTTAACTTCAAAAACCAAGATTGAAAAGTTAGTGCCTCAGCGCTAGAAATTTAGCACCTTGGCGCTGAAATATTAGCACTTTGGTGCTGGGAATCTAGTGCCTTTATGCTATGTTTGGGACTTAGGCTTGAATTAGAGAAGGTTGATGTGGTGTTTTAATATGGACTTATGTGAACACCATGCAAATCTTAGGGGTACTTATTGAAGTGATCAGGTACGACATTAAAGTATGATATACTATCTCAAAAGATAGAAATATCGCCCTACAATGGACCTAATCACCTAATAAGGACTCTTAAGGTATATGGGTCTTTACATATACCAAAGATCTTTCCCATACCTTACATAGAAAAGCAAAGCATAGTTTATTTTATGTCGGGTTCTTTAGTTCCCTATGGAAGCAAGTTTTCATAGTTAATTACATTCTATGAAGTTAAAATTTCTAAGAATACTCTCGATTAAAGTAGTCAATCAATCATCTCCAAAAACTTCAAGGTACTATCAATGGATTGGGGAGTTTTTGGAAGATCAAGTGGGGAAGTTCAAGTGGAAAGACTTATTTTTGGATTCCAAATGAAGATAAGTAGAGAGCACTCATGATACTATGAGGCCTAGTAAGTACTCTAGTCTATTATATAATGAGGCTTTATATGTTTAAGAGAGATAATTTATTTTTGCTTGAGTCAAAATTTTAATCAAAATGCTAGGGCTTATAATCCATCAACACAAGATTATGAAAATTCTTAAGAATTGAGTACTTATACTCATAGCCCAAAGGAAACAAGTAACCTCGAATCCTAAATCTAGGAAGCTTTAGCAAAAGCTAGAAGCATGACCTAATTCTAATCAGAAAATGGGACATAATAGTTTACCTCCATAAGAGAGGATAAACATACCCTAACTCCTTTGAACTTACAACCACCTAGAGTGACTGCCAGCTAACACCTCATACGCTTCAAACTCATGTAGGCTGGTCTTATGTAAATGCAAGAAAGCTAAGTTATTATTTAATTAAGAAAGAGACTAAAGTCCTAAACTCACTGTCTAAGAGACTAGATTATGATTGGCTTGAAGATAGGACTTAGACTAAATGCAAAATTTTACAATACTTTATAGTATTTTTGACACATTCATTTGGACAAAAGCTTGGGATAATTATGCCTAAATACATGATAAAATAGAGTTATTGGCTAAATCAATGAGAGGAGGTGTTCTTCATTACAAGAGAAGCTCTCACAGGTCAAGCATTCCCCTATCGTGCGAGAGTGGAGACCCTCCCTATTCAAGAATAAAATAATATGATATGCATGATATTAAAATATACATCATTCAGTTAAGGGATTGCTAAATTTTTTAATTATCTTGATTATAAACCTAGGCTTTAAAGTGAGGTTATGAGTTATTTTATAATTTAGTTATGAGTTGTTAGTAGGGGTAGAAAAATTAGTTTTATCCTAAAGAGTCCATCATATCCAAGCCACACATTCGATCATCAAGCTTAAGAAACCTATGAAGAACATGCAACTTTATTGCATAATTTAAACACATCAATTAAACATTCATAGATTCTATAAAAGAATAAAAGGCCAGTGCGACCGGGTGTCACTGTATACCCTGAAAAAGAGAGAAATTAAGTAGCTGAGCTCTACCCTTATACAACCCAGGTTACAATAAAAATATTACAATTACAATTGAAATTAGATACATTGGGGGTCTTCATTATTCATCTTCTTTCTTTCTCTTTGATTTGATTTTATTCCAAGGCTTCATAGGGCCTCCCAAGACTTTGCCTTCTATCCATTGTTCATCTTAAACCCTATAGTACTTATCCTAATTCCTATTGTAAAATTATATATTTTTTTTGGAAAAATGAAATCTAACTACACTTGCAAATTAGATGTTAGCTAGACATCCATACAAACCAAGCATTTATATTCTATAAATCTGACTTAGTACCATGTACATGGGTAACCAAGCCCACCTATCCTAATGTGGACTATGTAAAGGGGTATAAGCAATCTTGCAAGCAAAAGCATTAATATTTATTTTTAATTCACCGACCAATTTAGCATAATCCCTGTAAAAAATATCATTAGGCTAATAACGTCCTAACATCCAGTCTACACATAAATAATTATAAGATCTAGTCTAAAATATTACATCACAAAATAAAACACAATATCATAAATATTTAGAGCTAGAAGTGGTGACTTAGTATTTTAGTGTGTGTGATTAAGCTTAGTGTGGGATGTCTTAAATAGGCTTTAGATTTATAATTATCTAAGATTTGGAATGTTCAAGTTACACATGACATCTCACATAGGGTGGGTGGGGGGGCATTTTTTTCAAGTCATTAAGAGGATTTACAAATTTTATTTTGTTTCATTTGATATTTACTTAGCATCTAATTATTATAAACAGAGGAAGGAGATTCAACCTCTTTAATCCTCACACTAGGTTATTTTCTAAGCAATGTATTATTACAATTTTGGTTTCTTTTAGTGAATGGTTTATTAAATATTTTATTAATCCAAAGTTTGGGTTAATCTTAAAGAGTCATATTCAAACATGAGAGGCATCTTAAGATTAATGAAATTGAATTACTATCACATGGATAATATTATATTATTTCTTTTCATCATCAGCAACATACATATGATTTTGAACTTAGCATACATATATATGCAATGTATTTTGACACACTTAAAATGATTATAAATGCATATATTTTTGATAGAAAAGAGAGATTTTCATTCTTTAGCTAAATACACATACACATGTATTAAAGATTTAAGCAAGTACGCTGTCGTTGTTTAAGCGAGAGAAGTGAGATAATCGAAGACCTCCTTGGGGCTACTTAAAGCTTTGTATTCATGGGATATCCATACTATATACTTGCTATCTTAAATTCATATGAATGTATGCACAACCATGAGAATGAAATCATGCAAGAGATTGTGTGTTAACAAATTTTTTTTTTATGCAAAGTAAAGCCTTATCCAAATTCTAATGTATATAAACATGTAAATAAAATTATGTAATTATGTGCTATTATTTAAACCAGAGAAGTAAGGTAATCTAAGACCTCCTTGGGACTACTTAAATTCTCGTAATCCTATGATGTCTAGACTATATACTTACTAACATTCAAATATATATAAACATACACATGAATCATAAAAATAAAATAACCCTTTAACATGTTTAATCTATAAGAAAATGTAAATTATATACAATATCCATAATTAGCATTAATTTAAACCTTCATTTATAATTTTGAAAATATTTTTAGAATTTATTAGTGATAATAGCCACACATATAATAGGATTAATACAACACATACAACTTACACATAATTGAATTCAATTGATTCTTTTATTTGAAAACATGAATGGATGATATCAAATGACATACAAAATTTATAATGATTGAGAAGGAATAATTAAACACTTTCACATAATTCATTCAACTATGTTAATTCATAAGGTCAATCACAATAAATGAAACTATTTAAGATCAACCAAAGCTTCTTATAGAATTTGATTTTGGTTTTAAATTATTGAACTTAGAGAGGAGAAATAATATTTATTTTTTAACCCCAACCCACATTAGTGACTTAATTTGTTTAAGGAAAAGTAATTAAATGAATATTATGGATTAATTAAGTTCAAACCATTAAGCATATCATTTAGTTTCTCTTTCTTAAGTCTCTTTAATTCAGTTAATCATTTAATCATGAGCCTCAAATGATATTCTAATGAGAAATTAAAATTTTTAATGCTCTTAAAGGATAAAATGCAAAAAGGCTCATAATTAAGTATTAATTGAATTAAAGAAGAATCTAACTAAGTACTCATATGGTTTTCTCGCACTCATGGGTTAACCATAATTTTCTTAAGGGTCTTTATGTTATTGAACACATAAAGAGGAACCCATGAATTTAATTTAGATTATTCGAAGTAGTTACCATTTTAATTTGATTTAATTTCATCATTAATCTATGTAATTAATCCTTAATTAAGTCATAATTTAATTAACCCTCCTATGGAAAGAGATGCCTTAATCATTTACCCTCATCATTTCCACTATTAATAGTGATTAATTATCATTAATAATTAAAATTTTATTATTTAGTAATTTTAATAATTATTAAAATTAATTAAGAAGATTAATTAAAGTTAAAAATCTAAATTCTCATAATTACCTAGCCAATAAATCCCAAGAAAATTATGGGAGATAGAGGATATCCCAAGGGATTATCACATCCAATTTGAGATCAATTGGCCAAGTAATTAAGACTTAGTTAAGATAATTAAAAAAATTAAATCCTAATTAAGCATTTTTCATTGATTAAACCTTAGGTATTTTATTTTTATTAAATTCTTCTGTCTTTATCCTTTTGAAAATAAGTTTACTCATATTTTTAGGATTTTTCTACAATTAGTTATAAATTTTTGAAGTTATGGCTAATTAATCACATTGCAAACACTTAATTAACCTCTTAACCCGTCGATGCCACGTGGGGGCTGACGTGGCACCACGGGATGTGTTACTTAAATCGTCCCCCGTGGCGGCTGAGTCAGCGTGGACACGATTTCGTCCCCATCATCCAATCTTGGATCATACGACGGGGATTAATGCTGTGATATGTAATAGATGAAATTGAATTTTCTAACAGATTAAATCATGGTTCATTCTAATCATGCAAAATGGATGATAGATGATCCTTCATCCCCCAAGCAATGGAGGACAGACACCATCCTCTCTTTGCCACTTGATCTAAGCTTGCTGGAGCTCGTGGGATGTCGGGATCTACTCCAAAATGTGTGGGGTATAGATCGAAGGAGATCCTATAGTGGAAATCACATGAAATCATAAAATCTTTAACAAAACACTAGTATATAATGACTTTTTTTTAGTTTTCTAGAATTTACCTCGCCGAAGCTCAAGACCAACAGTCCAACAACTGAGATAGCTTCATCTTGAAGAGATGAAGCCCTACTATGAAGCTGGTGAGTTGCCTCTCTGTCGATAGCTCTATAGACCAAAGCGCCATGAAGCTCATCGGAGTTGGTCTAGGAGTGCCTCTCAGTGATCGAATCGATTCATTTTGACTCACCGGAGCTTGATGAAGGTGTGGGAGAAGTTAATTGAAGTTTGGTGGAGTTTGAGTGAGGTTGGATGGACAAAGTGCTTGGTTTCATTCAACTTTGTTCTCGTTGGCGATAGGGAGCATGAAAGGATTGGGGAAAGCTTTGGGGATGCAAATAAACACTCAAGGATACTCATTGTATTGTTTGAATTGGATGGGGAGGAGTATACCCTCCTCCCCAAGTGTTCCAATGGGGAGCCATTAGTGAGTTCACATTCTCTTGACCCATGGTTGAACCCAATAGCCTTAGGTCAAGTGAGTCAATGATCTAAGTGTCCAAAATGAGCTAAGAGTGACTGTTAATGGTTGATGAGTAGGTGAGACCATCCAAATGGGGATTTTTTTATATTTGGGTGGCTTTGTCTAATGGGTTTTGCTTAAATCAGGGCTAATATGTGTTGTGTTAATTTAAGCTAACCCATGGTGACCTAAGGATGGGTCATGCCAAGTTTGGTTGGGTTTGTACTTGGTTTGAATGGGGTTGGCTCAATTTGATCCATATGGGTCAAATTGGGTTCATTTGAGTTAGGTTGACCAATTGGTCAAATTAGGTCAAATTGATGGTTTGGGAAAGTTTATGTGATGATTTGGGATGTTTAGTTTAATTTGAAGTGGATTTGGTTTTGGTTCACTTAGGTTCATTTGGGTCAAATAGGCTAATTTGACCAATTTGGTCAATTGGCCAAATTGGCTTAGGTAGATGATTGGTTTAGGTTCAAATGATGGCTTGAGAATGATTGTAAGTGTTGATTTGAATTGATATGGATTTAGGGATAATTTGGCTCAATTGAACCCTTTAGGTCAATTTGGGCTAAATGAGTCAATTGGGTTAATTTGACTAAATTGGAAACTTTTTGAAAATAATATTTTTACAAAAAATTTATTATAGGATGAACCTTACTTCACCAAGAGGATGGTAAAGAGGTTCTAAAAATTTTTAGTCATCTCCTTTAGTTTAGTTAATTTATTTTTACCTATTAGGGGAACCCAATAGGGGTTTTAAAAATTACATGGAGTGAGATCCTAAAACCTAAAGGATATTAGCTAGTTTTGCTTAAGGATGAAATAAGCTAAGTGCCAATTGAAAAAGAGATAGTCTTGGGATTATATAAAATATAAGCCAACTATCGATGCTTGGAGATAATAATTGTCTACTAAAGATGGAGAGAGGAACTCTCCCTAGTGGAGTCGCTAGAAAAATCTATGGTATTTATTTTTGAGATGTGGGACACCACGCAGATCTTAGGAGGGTACTTATTGAAGTGATCGGGTATGACATTAAGGAATGGTGTACCATCTCAAAAGATAGAAATCACCATCCTATAATGGTCCTAATCACCTAATAAGAACTCTTAAGGCATGATGGGTCTTTGAATGTACTAGAGATTTTTCCCCTACTTTATATGGGAAAGTAAAACATGGTTTATTTTAAGCTGGGTTCATTAAATTCTCTATAGAGGCAAGACCCCATAGTTAATTACATTTTAAGAGATGAAATCCCTTAATAATACTGTCAATTAAAGTAGATAATTAGGGTAGCCAAAGATTTCAAGGCTATACTATCAAAGGATTGGTTATATTTTGAAAATCAATTAGAAAAGTTCAAGGAGATGACTTATTTTGGAAGCCAAAGGGAATATATAGGGAATGCTCATGATACTAGGAAGCCTAGTGAGCATTCTAATCTATCCTATAATTGGGCTTTATATATTTGAAGTTTGAAGAGATTTATTCTATTTGAGTCAAAATTTCATTAGATTACTAGGGCTTATAATCCACCAACATGAGGTTGTGGAAATACATAAGCGGTGAGGATTTATGCTAGTAGCTTGAAGAAAACAGCAACCTCGGATCCTAGATCTAAGGATCTTTAGCATAAGATAAAGGACAACCTAAGTCTAAGAGAAGATGGGTATATAGTTTACCTCCGTAAGAGAGGATAAACCATCTGACTACTGGGCTTACAACCGTTTGGATTGGTTGCCAACTAACTCCTCCAACAATTTTAAAATTATGTGGTCTAGTCATATAAAATTGTAAGAT
Organism: Cymbidium sinense; assembly: GCA_021442155.1. Lineage (NCBI taxonomy): Eukaryota > Viridiplantae > Streptophyta > Magnoliopsida > Asparagales > Orchidaceae > Cymbidium > Cymbidium sinense. The sequence continues at coordinate 17,869,988 of CM038233.1, read as the reverse complement.
GGTTGGGTTATTATTAATTAATAAAGATATTATAGTCTTTAAACCCACTCCTTAAGAGACTAGAGCATGAGTGGTATGAGTAATAACTTAATCTACAAATGCTAATTTTTTCAAATTTTATTTGATTTTTTACACTTCATTTTGACAAAGGCTTTGGGGTTTTTATATGCCTAAATGCATGATTAAGTAGAGTTGTTGGCCAAACCAAAAGAGAAAGAGGATGAAGCTTTGTTAGTAGGGGTTGCTCTCATAGGTCAAGCGGTCCCTATGCGTATAAGGATGGAGGTCCTCATTTTATAAGAGTGATTCAAGATGCATGCATGATGAGAAATATACAACATTGAGCTAAAGAGTTGCTAAATCTTTTAATTATCTTATTTATAGCCTAAGTTTTATGGTGAGGTTATGAGTTGTTTAAGGCTTTAGTTATGGGTTGTAGTTGGGTAGAAAATTTATTTTTTTCTAAGAGCCTAATCACATCCAGGGCATACATTCAAACACCAATCATAAATAAACTATGAGAAGCATGCATTTTCTAATGTGCAATGTAAACATGACATCAAATAATTTTATAACTAACACAAAAGTAAGATCGATGCGATTGAATGCACATACAAAAAAAAAAATATGGGTGTAGAATCTACCCTGACCAATTATAAAATAATAATTACAATTATAATGAATGAATATTATGGGGGTCTTCATTCTTCATTTTTCATGCTTTAATCTTCATATCTCCATTTCATTTGGTTTACTTCACTTCAAAGGCATCACATGGACTCCCAGGACAAAGGCTTTTAGCCAATGCTCATCCTTATCCCTCATAACACTAATTCTAATTCCTAATTATAAAATTACATTAAGAATAGGAAAAATAAATCAAACTATACCTTTAAAATAGAGGTTAGTTAAATATACATACAATCCCAAATAGTTATATCATAATTTGAACTTAACACCTTACACATGAGTAACCAAGCCTACCTGTCCTAACTTGCATTATGCTTAGGGGCTTAAGCAACATGAAAAGAAGGCATTTATATTTATTTTTAAGTGGTCCCTTAAGCATAACCCCCTGTATAAAATATGATCAGACTAATCACGTACCTTTCAGTCTACGAAGCATACACCCTAACATCTAGTCTCCAATAATACATCACAAAATAAAACATACATCATTCCAAGCACCACCCTAACATAAAGCTAGAAGTAGTGACTTAATTCTAATATGTGTATTAAGGCTTGTGTGGTATGTCGTGCTAGGCATTAGAGTTGTAGTTCTCTAAGTATTGAAAGATTTAATTTAACATAAAGGGTTGGTATCACTTGAAGTTATTTAATTGATTTGAAATTTTAATGTGTGTTTCTTTTATTTCCTTTGATTACACTTAGCAACTAAGTGTTATAAAGAGAAGAAAAGAGGATTGCCCTCTTTCATCCCTATCTTTAGCCACTTTCTAAAGCATGTTAATTTGATTTAGTTCTCTTTAGTGAATGACTTATTACACATTTTAAATTAATCCTAAATTTAGGTCCACTTTAAATAATCTCAGTCAATATGAAAGGCATCTTAAAATTTATTTGATTGAATCACTATCAAATGACATATGTTAAATCATTCCTTTCCATCACATGTAACGTGCATATAATTAAATCATAAGTATACCAACACATACAATATGTTTTAGCACACTTAGATGATGGATGTGAACATGCATATTTAAAGTTTACATTTTCCATTCGATTGAATTATTTAATCATATTGATTTTAAAGCTCTATCCAAATTCTTATATAAAAATACATAAGAATGGAATTAAATAGGCATGTGTCATTATTAATCAAGGAAGTGAGGTAATCAAATGACCTCATTGGGGCTAGCTAAATCCTCATATTCCCAGGATGTCCAGACTATATACCCAATTGCATTCAAATATATGTAAATTTGCATACATGAATATAAGAAAGAGAGAGCTCCCAATCACACTATTAATTAATACAAAAACTTAAATAATTATGAATGCATGTATTTTTAATAGAAGAGAGAGGAACTTTCATCCTTTAGCCACACATACATACACATGTAAAGAGAAATAAGCTAGTATGTGCCTTTGTTCACTTAGGAAGTGAGGTAATCAAATGACCTCTTTGGGGCTAGCCAAAGTCTCATATTCCTGAGATGTCCAAACTATATACTTTGGTATCTCACTACATATGAATGTATATGTAAATAAGGGGTAGAAAATCATGCAAAAATTATACTTTGTTCATTTAGATTGTTTATGTATATGAAGCCAAGTTTCATCCAAATTCTAATGTAAAAATACATATAAATGAAATAAAATAAGTATGTGTCATTGATGTGTTGTTGTAATAATCAAAGAGTACTAAAATGTATTTATTTAACTTTAAAAGATATGTATTTAAATATACACTTTTAACTATATTAAAAATAAATAAACACAAACACATGTTTACATTTAATAAAATAATTCTTAAGTACATATCATATATTTATAAATCATTTTAAAAAATACATTTTTTTAAGCATTTTTTTAATATTTGATTTAATTTAAGGAATATAAAGAAAATTTTTAAATCAACATTACATATGAATTATTTGATTTAATAAAATGTGAAAGTTGATTTTATGATTAATTAAATGATATGATTAAATATTAATAACCCATTAACAAAAATAATTAATAAATAAATCAAATGATATAAATACCAAATTAAATTTTATTTGATTTGATTTAAAATAAAGAGCTTTGATTCTCATGTTAATATGATTAATAAGGAATTAATTAAGAACTCTTATGAATTCTCTAAAGCAGTAATTAATTATTTCCTTAAGATTTTCTTAGGTTGTTGAATTTTATAAAGATTCTAGGAGAACATTTGAATTAATTAAATTAATGTGATTATCATTTCAATTTGATTAATTACACTATTTGATTAATTGATTAAGCCTTGATTAATTTAATTAATGAAATAAACTTAGGAAAATAGATTAGGAAGGAGGCCCTAATCTTATCCCATGGATTCATTCATTATTAAGCAACAATTAACCACTTAATTAATTAATTTATTACTATTCATAAGATTAATTAATTATTACTTAATTTAAAAGAGTAATTAGAGTTTAATTCTTTAATTTTCCTAATTAATTAAGTAATAAATCCCAATAAAATTATAGGAGGCAGAGGCCATCCCATTAAATTAAAACACAAAGTTTAGGGTTAATCACTTAAGTAATTAAAGAGTAATTAAGTTAATTAATTTTATAATTAAACTTTAATTACTATTCAAAATTAATTAAGAATACTTTTAATAAACTCTTTTCTTAAATACCTTCAAAATAAATAAGTGTTTGCATTTTTATAATTTTTTTATGAATTGTAATAATTTTTCAAAGTTTTAGCAATTTTAAATAATTTTTTCTAATTTTTATAAAGTCTATTAATTTATTATACTAAAATAGACTATTTGAGCTTCAAAATTTAATATCTCTCAATCCAAAAAATTCTTTTAACTTAAAATTTTTATGGTAGGTGTATTTTAACTTCAATTTCAATCTCTAAAAATTTGTGATCAATCTGATGTGTAATTTTAGATTAATTAATAAAATTTAATTTTCGCTAAAATCTAAATTAAGCTCAGAATTCTCAATAAAAATTAGGGATTTTGGATTTGTTGGATTCCTCTCGAAAAGAAGAATCCAACGAGCCCTTACTTGCAATTGTTTGTTAAGTATTTTATTTTTTTAGGAATTTTTGAAGTTTTTGGTGATTTAATTAATTTTTAAAAGCATAAATCCCTAAATTTTGTACTTAACCTAGTCAGCATAGCGCAACACTAACTGGACCACGCAGTTCCATGTGTCACCGCATGATTAGGCCACGTGGCAACAACAGATTAGGTTGTGCAGTCTTTGAGTGAGAAAATAATGGGAATGCGTGGACCATCCGATCCCACATCAGACGGTCCCGATCAAAGGTGCGATATGAGTGCCGAAATTAATAGGATTTGCTTCTCATAGGCAATCAATCTTCATGGAGATTAGATGGTCGCTTTCCTTCCTCAAAATAGATGGAAATACCCATCCCCATGAATAGGCAAACCAAGGGGGAAACAGGAAATCGAATGCCGAGGGTCCATTTTGCGGTGATTCTCACCAGAAAACTCCTATTTTTGTATTAGGATCATTTGAAATAAAGAATGCAATGGTTTTCTAATGAAAATTTCTAAAATTGAGTAAACATCATCACAAATAAGAGATCCTATGGCCAGCTAAAGGATTTGAAAATTACCTCATTGGGGATAGTTTTCTAATGAAGTTTGGATTAGCTTAATTCACTTTGATTTGAATTGAATTGGATTTTGGTTCATGTAGGTCAAATTGGCCTTTGAGTCGAGTGAATTAATTGGATATAGTTGGCTTGATTTTGGGTTGAGTTTGATTTAGTTGAGTTTATATATGGATTTGGGATTGATATATAAATCCAATTACAATTGATTTGAGTTCAAACGAGTTTTGGTTCATTTGAATATTTTAAGGGGCTGTTTGGTTGCCTGCATTTATAGTGTAAAGTAAACTAAATATAGGGAATTTAATTTTTTAAGTGTTTGGTATGGTGCAAAGTAAAATTTCAATGCATTTGTAGTGTATTTAAATGCATTAGAATGGTCATTTTGGATGTATTTAGAATTCACCCAATTTGAGCGAGAATTCCAAATACACAGCCAGTGTAAGTGTCCACCGCTGCCGACCACCATTGGCCGCCGCCCATCACCGCCGACCGCCGCCCTCCGTCTCCAACCACCATCAGCCGCCTATCACCACTGCCATTGCCAACCACCACCAGCTGCCAGCCACCACCACTGCTAGTCACCACCGCCGCCATCAATCGTCAGATGCCACTACCGTCGATAATCTCAAAAATACTTTACATTACATTTATTTTGCCAAACAAGAAAAAAATTCATGTATTTGTAGAGTTTTCAACTAAACAAGTTAAAGTAATCCAAATATACTGCATTCCTTTTACACTACATTTAATTTACTTTACACTCTAAATACAGGCAACCAAATAGCCCCCAAGTAAAATGGACTAAGTTGGGCTTGACTTGAGTTGATTTTGATTTGGGTTGATAATTGTAGATTTCATTTATATTTGGAATGGTGATTTGTGAGAAAATCAATTGAATTTGGTTTGATTTAGATGAGATTTTGGCTAAGTTCATGAAATTGATTTAAAGGACTTAGGAAGGGTTTTGATTTAATTTGATTTAGTTTGGTTTAGTTTTGATTATTTGAATGAAGATTTGATTTATATTTAGGAATATAATTGAATATATAAATTGATTATGAGAAAATCAATTGATTTTGGATTTATTTAGATGTAGTTTTGGCTAAGTTCATGAAATTGATTCAAAGGACTTAGGAAAGATTTCAAGTTTCGATTTGATCATGGGCTTCAATCATTTGGCTTGGGATTTGAATTTGGATTTAGATTTGGATTTGAAATTGAGTTTTATTGTAGGTTTGATAGGGTGAATCTAGATTGGATTTGGGTTGTGGGGTAGGAGGGTTATCCTAATCCCTAAGGTATAACCTAATCCTATGATTAACCCTTCTAAGTCTCTAGGTTTAGGTTAAGTGTTCACCTAATCACTAGAAGTGTCTAATGACTAAGAAGTCTTAAGGTCTAGAAGGCTCCTAAGTCTAAGATGAGAAGATTAAGAACTCACTCCAAAAGTGAGGTCAACATCACCATAGAAGACATAAAGGTCAACCCCAATAAAGTGAATGTTATATTCGGCATGCCATCACCGAGGACTAGAAAGGAAGTTTAACGACTCACTAGGTGAGTTATGAGGTTGAATCAATTCATCTCAAAGGCTGGAAGAAGTTGCTTGACATTCTTTAAAGTGCTTAGAGGCACCAAAAGGTTCATCTAAGCCCCTGAATGAAAGAAGGCTTTTAGTGGCTTAAATAACTTACTCACATCACCCCCACAATGGCAAAGCCCAAAAGAAGGTGAGACCTTACTACTAAACCAAAGAGTTGGAGAAGAATCAGTTAGCTCCATTCTACTTTGGGAAGAGATGGCCAGTGTATTAAGTGAGCAAGTTATTGTGAGGAGCTGAGTAACATTACCCCCATTATGGCAAAACTTGCACTCCCACTTACATATTGGTATAAAGACTCTGGTTGTACTTCCAATCTCATTCCATTCAATCATCGATAACCGCTCAAATATGTCCTTGCCAAACCAGATCACATAGAAAGATTGCTAAAGTGGTTTGTGGAGCTCAACAAGTTTGACATATCATACTTTCTAAGGATGGCGATCAAGGTACAAACACTTACAAACTTTCATGTGGATTTCAACAACTTGCACTATGACCCGGTTAGCCCAAAGCCTTTGTGACGCTTATATGTTGATGGCTTTTTAGGTGAGCAAGTATGGGACATACATCATGTTAAAAAGCCTAGTAAAGATTACCATAACCTAAGTCATCAAATTCAACTTTCAAGCTAAAAATAGCAATTTATGTATAAAGTGGTACTCATCAGACTGAGATTTGTTAGAGGACTTGGCACTTTACATGTAGTTTCTTACTCAGACTTATAACTTATGGTGAGACAAATAAATAAGAAGTACAAAGTTAGAGATGAGTCCCTGTAAAAATATTTGTTTAAAGTAAAAGCAAAAATTGAGAAATTAGAACATTTCAAGATTTAGTAAGTGTCTAAAGACCAGAACTAAGTCATTGACTTACTATCCAAAGTGAGTGAACTCAAGGAGCAATCTGTCATTCAACTCGCCCATCCTAGAAGAATTCATGCAGGTCAAAAGTGATGACTTACACAATTAGATCGACCCCATAAAGAAATTTCTACATAGTGGGGAGCTTGGGGAGGAGATCAAAGACCTAAAGAGATTCAAGATCAAAGCCACATAGTACCTCTTGAACAGAGGTGTGTTATTTTAGAGATCGATGGCCTCACTTAACATGAGGGATGAGTGAGAAAGTAAATAAGAAGGAATACTAGAAGAAGTACATTCTGACGAATGTGGAAGTCACTCTAGAGAACAAACGCTTGCCCACATAATCCTATAATAAGAATATTTTTTGTCAACTTTAAGAAAAGACTTAAATGAATTTGCTAAAAGGTGTGAATAGTGATAAAAGTTTTCTTCTCTACAACACCAACAACCACAGCTCTTGCAACCCATCACTAACCTTAGCCCTTCATCATATGGGGATGGATCTAATTTGCTCACTGCCACTAGCTAGTAGAGAAAAAAATAATACTCATTATGATTAATTACTTCAACAAGTGGATTGAAGCAAAGCCACTGGCTAAATAACCTCCAATGTAGTTTAAAACTTCATTTGAACTAACATCACCTATAGCTATGAACAACCAATGTCGATGTTAATTGATATCAGGTCATAATTCACCGGCAAGCGATTGATGAAGTTCTATGACTCACAAGAAATTAGCTGAAGTATGTTTCAATACATCACCCACAGAGTAATGACCAAGTTGAAGTGGAAAAAAAAGAAATTCCTAAAGTTGCTGAAGAAAAAAGTTTGAGGTGCCAAAAGTAAAGTTAGTTAATATTTTATCCATTGTACTTTAGGCTCTTAGGACGACTCTGGCCTTAGTCCATGTTCATAGGTTGTTCACACTATCTGTTGGCCTCATTTTTAGAATGAGCTCTTAACCCCTCCATCTTAGACATAGGACTTCTCTTAGACTTTAAGAGTTCCTTAGTCTTAATACACATCTAGTGATTAGGTGGACACTCAGCCTAGAAACTTAGTTAGCCATAGGAATAGGTCATGCCTTAAGGGTGTTAAGAAAATTTTCCTACCCTTAGCTTGAACCATTCCTCATCTTCCTTCCTTCAAGTTAAACTCAAAATCAATATTATTTGATTTTCTCTAAACTCTAATCAAACCCATGATTGAAACCCATGAATGAAATTCTTAAGTTCAAATCTTTCTAAGTCCTTAATCTTCCTCTTAAGGACTTAGCCAAAATCATGATCTAAACCAATTCAAATCCTTGAGATTTTCTCATAACTCATTTATATTCTCATTTATATTCACATATATAAATGAAATATAAATTCAAACCAACTAAACTAAACTCAAAATTCATGAAAATTCCCAAGTCCAAATCTTTCTAAGTCCTTATTCTTCCCTTAAGGACTTAACCAAATCATGATCTAAACCAATTCAAATCCATGGGATTTTCTCCTAACTCATTTATATTCTCATTTATATTCACATAAATAAATGAAATATAAATTTAAATCAATCAAATCAAATCCTCAATTTAAATTCCAAATCTAAAATTTTTCTAAGTCCTTTAAGTCTTCCTTCATGGACTTAGCCAAAATCATGATCAAATCAAATCAAACGCATGGGATTTTCTCATATATATTATCATTTATATTCACATATATAAATAAAATAAAAATATAAATTAATCAAACCAAATTCAAAAATTCAAATCCCCACTCCAAAATTTCCTAAGTCCTTTAAATCCCCTTTTAATGGACTTAGTTTAAATCATGATCAAATCGCTTCAAATCCTTAGAATTTTCTTATGATCCATTTATATTCTCATTTATATTCACATATATAAATAAAATATAAATTCAAACAATCAAAACCAATTCCAAAAATCAAACTCAAATCTACTCAAAATCCAACCTTAGCCTTTCAAGTCAAAATCTTGAACTTAGCCAAATAAACTTCAAATCAATCCAAACTCTTGATATTCCTTCATGATTCAATCAACCCTACAATCATGAATTCATATATAAATACAAACTTCAATCACTTAATTAAAAATCAATTCAAAAATCAAAGCCAAAATCCCTTCATATTCCTCCTTTGAATATGAAATTGTTAAATGGATCAAAACCCATTTAACTTCAAAACACTTGCAAATGGATTTATATTTCAATCGTAAGTCCATATACAAGTTCAATCAAACTCAAGTCAAGCTTAGACCAAGCCATTTGACCCACTTAAGCTCACTTGACCCAAAGTGACCTAAAGTACCCTTATGAGCCAAATTTTAAACCTAACCAAATTAGATTGAATCAAACTCACCTATGCCTCTCATCAAGATCAACAATCATCATGGGATGATCAATCAATCAAATTGGGTCAAACCAAGTCAAACCTAAGGGTTGACCAAATCAACACTTAGCTAAAAATGAAACCTAACTCTTGACCTCATTTTTAGAATGAGCTCTCAACCCCTCCATCTTAGGCATAGGACCCCTCTTAAACTTTAAGAGCTCCTTAGTCTTAAGACACATCTAGCGATTAGGTGGACACTCAATCTAGCCCTAGAGACTTAGAAGAGTTAGCCATAGGAATAGGTCATGCCTTAGGGGTGTTAGGAAAATTTCCTACTCTTAGCTCAAACCATTCCTCACTTTTCTTCTTTTAAGTCAAACTCCAAATCAATCTAATTGATTTTCTCCAAACTCAATTCAACTCCATATGATTGAAATTCATGATTGAAATCTATGATTGAAGTCCATGATCAAAATTTATCAAAATTCCTAAGCTCAAATTTTCCAAAGTCCTTAATCTTCCCTTAAGGAGTTAACCAAAATCATGATCAAAAACAATTCAAACCTTGAGATTTTTCTCATAATTCATTTATATTTTCATTTATATTCACATATATAAATGAAATATAAATTCAAATCAAGCAAACTAAACTCAAAATTCTAACTCAATTCATGAAATTTTCCTAAGTCCCTTTAATTTTCCAATAATGGACTTAGCAAAAATAATAATCAACTCAATTCAAACTCATGGGATTTTCTAAAAACTCATTTATATCTTCATTTATATTCACATATATAAATAAAATATAAATATAAATCAATTAAATCAAACCTTCAAATTAAATTCCTAATCTAAAAAATTTCTTTAATCCCTTAATTTTCCATTAAAGGACTTATCCAAAATCTTAATCAAATCAATTCAAACTCATGGGATTTTATCAAAACTCATTTATATCCTCATTTATATTCACATATAAATAAAATATAAATATAAATCAATCAAACTAATTTCAAAAATTCGAACTCCAAACTCCAAAATTTTCCTAAGTCCTTTAAATCCTTCTTAATGGACTTAGCCTAAATCATGATTAAACCACTTCAAATCCTTGAAATTTTCTCATGATCCATTTATATTCTCATTTATATTCACATATATAAATTAAATATAAATTCAAACAATAAAAACCAATTCCAAGAATCAAACTCAAATCCACTCAAAATCCAATTTAAGCCTTTCAAGTCAAAATCTTGAACTTAACCAAATCAACTTCAAATCAAGCCAAACTCTTGATTTTCTCTCATACTTCAATCAAACCTACAGTCATGAACCCATATATAAATACAAACTTCAATCACTCAATCAAAACTCAAGTCAAAAATCAAAGCCAAAACCTCTTCATATTCTTCCTTTGAATATGAAATTGTTAAATGAATCCAAACCCATTTGACTTCAAACCACTAGCAAATGGATTTATATTTCAATCATAAGTCCATATACAAGATCAATCGAGCTCAAATTAAGCTTTGACCAAGCCATTTGACCCACTTAGGCTCACTTGACTCAAAGTGACCTAAAGTACCCTTATGAGCCAAATTCTAATCCTAACCAAACTAGATTGAACCAAACTCACATATCCCTCTCATCATGATCAACAATCATCACAGGATGATCAACCAATCAAATTGGGTCAAACCAAGTCAAGCCTAAGGGTTGACCAAATCAACACTTAGCCCAAAATAAAACCTAACATAGCCAAATTCCACCATAGGGTAAACTGATTGAAACCATTAATCTAAGTTCACTCATGACCTATGTTTGAACTTGACCAAGCCAACATTTGAGCCTAACCTAGCCCAATTGGCCACTTGACCCATGTTGTCCCAACTTGACCTAAGGGGTCAAAATATGTCAAAACTTGATCTAAGCCAAATTGATCCAAACCAATGGGTCAAAACTTGATCTAAGCCAAATTGATCCAAACCAATGGGTCAAGTCCATTCCAAATCACTTGTGAAACTTGACCAAAGCCTCAATTGGCCAACTAGACCCAACCTAGCCCAATTGACCTTAGACCCAACATGACCTAAAGGGGTCATGTTGAGCCAAATTTGAACATAACCAAAATTGATTGGAAACAAAGAACCAATCCACTCCATATGACTAACCAAACCTAAACCAACCCATGACCTAGCCCAAATAGGTCAAATGGGTCAAATAGGCCAACTTGACCCATTTGACCTAAATGAAGTCATATGAACCATATTCAAAACTAACCCAATTTGAGTCAAACTAAAGCAACCAAAACATTTCAAATGGTCATATGAACTTAACTCAACCCTTGGTTTGATCCAATTTGACAAATTGGTCAACTTGAACCAAGTTGACCATTTTGACCTAAATGGGTGAACATGAGTCAAACCTTATCAAATGAATTCCAAATCTCATGAAACTTGGCCAAACTTAGTTTCTCCACATACCCAACATATCCAAATTGAAAAATAAGCAAAATGACAATTCTACACCTAGGCCATAGAACAAATTTTGGACTAATCTATGGGTAATTTGGTCATACCCTCTTCATATCTACTTGAAGCTTTCTTAATAGCTCAAGAGGACCTAATGAAGAGTGGTGCAGCCAACCTAATGGGTTTGGGTCAGCCCAATTGGCCCCAAGGACAAACTCGACCCCATGGGTCAAAATTGCTAATTTGAAATCCATCTTCCACTCAAATTCAAGCACATGGGAGGTTACCATTCCACTCAAGGCCTCAAATTGACCATGTGTAAACATCTAAATGATCAAAAAACCCTCCCATTATGGACAATTGGATCAAAATGGCAAATAGTCTTGCGGTCATCCGATCCTTCAAGTGGGAGATATACTCCCCCTAATCAAATTCAAAATCATCATTCACCATTTTGATTGTACCTAGGGAAGTCAGAGAAGCAATTCCTCAGCCTCCCCAAGCTTCCTAGAGTGAAATCAAACTTCATCTTCTCGAGTTTGAACAGTGTGAAAATAGGGGAGCTCACTTGAACTCCTAACTTTCTCCACACTGAAAATCATTCCAATTCCTCTTGCACAGTTCTTCTAAGGATCAATCTGAGCTCACCCAAGCTTCCATTAGAGTTCCCATAGCAAGGAGAGGAGCAATTGGATCAAAGACACAAAGATCTTCAAGTGGTGTTAGTGCATAGAACAAGCCACTCAATCCCAAGGCCTAGGAATTTCAACAGGGCTTCGTCTCCACTAGACGAAGCTTCCTCATCGATCAAGAGCACCGATGAGGTATGAAATTTTCTAACCACCTAGCATAGGATGTGTTGGTCCTTTGTGAAAGAAATTTTGAATTCAAGTAAATCCCACTGTTGGATGTGCCACTCATTGGCTTTAGATGATGTGGGTTAAGTCTTATTTGAATTTGAGCTCAATCGAGCTTGGATCTTCCCCTAGATCATGGATGATCTCTGTTTATCTAAGGAGAAAAACTAGGGAGATCTCAGCCATCCATGCACGCATTTTGGATGGACGACTGAGATAATTCTCACGTTTAGAATTTCTTATATTCTTTTTAAAATTGAGAGATCTCTATCCATCTGATCTTTGATCGGACGGTAGAGATCAAAGAATGTCTGCCATCAAGCTGCCTCTTAGATTTGACATTTAAGTGAGTGACTCATTGTACGACGTGTGTAAAGTGTGCTAACCATCGCCACACGTCATGCTGTGAGCTGGGGGATTAGTTAGGATGCTTTTATTAATTCTAGTTAATCTAGAGATCTTCTAAAATTTATATCTCTCTCAATAGAATTCAAAAAAATATGAAATAATTTATATGAAAAGATAATCCAACCTAGAATATTTTAAAATTAATTTCAAGGGACTTTGTTATGCTTTTCTTTGATTTTGGGTTTTATTGAGGACTTTATTTTTCTAATTACCTTTTAATTAAGCCTATGATTAACCCCAAACTTCTTGGGTATATTTTAGGGGATGACTTCTACCTCCTCTAATTTTATTGGGATTTTTTGAAGGTTTAATTAGGAGAATTAGGGTGTGATTAGTGGTTTTAATCCATTATTAGGGTTGATTAAGGTCAGATCCAGTAGATAGGAGGTTTATGAAATAATTTTGGTGCATTTCCTTTAAGCTATTTCCTAAACTCCCTTTTCTTTCCTTAGTCTTCTCTTAATTATGGGTTAATTCACTAATTATCCCCTTGATTAATTTCTAAAAATTCTAAAAAGTTCCAGAACTTAATTAATCTACTTTGGGTAGATGTTTAGGTGTTTAATAACCTAAGTTCAATTAAGGAAATCAAAACCTAATTCATATGTGTGAAGAGTGTTTTGAAATTACTTAAGCTAAACCCCTTAGCTTAATTAACCTTTAATTATGAGCCAAATTGCATTAGGTCTTTTTCTTATTAGGTGCCTTATAAATTTAAATTCCTTGTGAGGTTTTTATGTCACCTCATTGGCTCATAATTATTTGGTTAATTATCATAAGGTGGTGTAGGTAAGGATTAATTAAGTTACTTAATTCATACCTTAACCTAATCAATACTTAAAAATGGATATAATCATCTAAAACTAAACAAAAATGTCAAACACATGTGGGAATGGGTTAGGAACAACAAACTCACCTCACATTTTCAAAATTAAATCAAACTTTAAACTAAAAAAAATCACATTGAATACACTTTGATTTATTTTAAACTTTCTTATTCCATAAGACTTTCTTATTCCATAAGAATGTCTTTAGGATTTAATTAAAGTGAGTTTGTTTACATGCTTTCATTGCTTTGAGTCTTTCCCCAACATGTTAAACTTGTTTGTCATGTGGTTTCATGCATTCATATTTTTCAAATTCAAATTTAAAAATGAAATCGTTTACTTTATGTCAAATTTGCATGTGTTTGCTAAAGTGGAAATATGAGTGACTATTATACCTACTAAATCCAAATTATTTTCAAAATATGTAAATTAATTATCAAATTTGAAAGTGTGCTACTTATAAAAATAATAATATAAATAAAAAATTTGTGGAGAAAAATTCCTATACGAGTCGCCTTTCAAATCTTTGGTGAGAAAAGAAAGATAAACTATAGAAATTTGTCTTTTAAGATGCTACACAGATCCGCAGATGTACTTATTCAGGTGATCGAGTACGTTATCAAGAAAATAATGTACTATCTCAAAAGACAGAAATCACTACCATTTAATGGACCTAATCACCTCAATAAGGACTCATATGCATGATATGTGAGATTCTTCCCCTACTTTACATGGAAAAGTAAAGTAGGGTTCATTTTAAACCAGGTTCGTTAAGTTCCCTACAGGAGCAAACCCTCATAGTTAATTACATCCTAAGGAATGGAGATTCTTTAGGAAAACTCTCGATTAAGGTAAATGATCATTATCTTTGAAGATTTTAATAGGAAGGACTATCAATCGATCAGTTCATGTTTGAAGATCAAATGGGATTGATCAAAAGAGAGAGTTATTATCGAAGCCAAAATGGAAGATAAGTAGAAGATGCTCATGATGCTAGGAAACCTAGCGATCATCTCAAACTATCCTATAGTTGGGCTTTACATTTTTGAAATTGATTTATTTTATTTAAGTTGAATTTTTCATTAAAAATTTAGGACTTATGGTTTCTTAACACAAGATTAAGAAAATGCCTAAGATTTAAGGAATTATGCTTATGGCCCACAAAGGAGATAAGCAATCTCAGAACCTAAATCTAGGGAGCTTTGGCGAGGGCCGAAAGCACAACCTAATTCTAAGAAAAAAATGGGTAATTGGTTTGCATTTGTCAAAGTTTTCATAGATTCAGGTGCATCAGTGAACATTATGAGTCTAAAGACCCTTGCTTATTTGAAGATCGACATCTCTACACTATAAGGAGATCAGATGATGTTGAGAGGATTCAATGATCAAGGTGAACGGGCTTCAGGTTCTATAGTGTTACCTTTGGAGATAGGTAATTAGAAGACTAAAGCCAAGTTCTACATCATTGATTCGAATACTTCGTTCACTGCTTTGCTTGGTAGGCCTTGGATACATTAGAATAAGATTGTTCCATCCTCCCTTCATCAGTGCATCAAGTTCAGAAAAGATGGAATTGAATACCATGTCAACGGAGATAAAAAACCATTTTTAGTTAGAGAGGTTAAGATTTATGAGGATGCGACCTACTATCTTTCTCAAAATACCCTTTCTTGTGAACTTGGACATAATTCAAATGCAAATACGAAAGAAAAAGAAAATGAAGCAAAAGAAAGGATAAGAAAAAATGAAAAGGAAAAAAAGGTCCAGGTGAACAAGAAATGAGAATTGAAGAAGAAGTAGATCCGCATATCACATGCCACCCATAGTTCATTCCATCATATGGACATGTGGGTAGGATGGCTCAACTTCCATCAGGTAGAGGTAGAAATAGAGGTAGTTCTAGAGGTGGGAGACCCCCTTTGGCCTTCAACCAATAGAGGTCATGTTCCAGTTCATAGAAGTACCCTTACTATTCACATAGACTTAGGAATCTAGCTCAGAGGACGAGTCTAATGTGATTAGTATATCAGCCAACCCCTCTTAGCTAGTTCCATTGGAGGTGACTTTTGATCCAAGCAGAGATAAAGACCAAGCCTCCAAGCAAAGCAAAGTATTCGAATCTAATTGATGTGAAACTATTAGGCAGCAGTTGGAAACCTTAGCTCTTACCTCACTTACATCTTAGAAAGTTGAAAGTTTAGTAGCTAAGGATGTCTCTAAGTCTTCCAGTGACACGAAGCAGAAGAAGTTCTTTTGGGATCATAATCCTCAAGCCCTGAAGTTGATGTAGAGCTTGAGGAGGATATTTTTAAAGAATTAATGGAATTACCTTTTTACTTTTACTCACCTTGTGTTCAAAATCTTATACAGAAAGGTTTAGTTCTTCACACATGGTCCAAGCAAAAGTCAGAATACTCTGAGAAGCTATAGAACAATACAGGCAGGAAAGCGCAATCAAGAGCAGGACTAAAATTCGGTATAGTGGGTTTGGTCAATGATGAAGATTATTGCCTAGTTGTTACCAACTATTTGGAATCTAATAGTTTCTTCTCACACATCCCCAACTCTTATGAGAATGTGTGTTTAGAAACCTTAGACAATCCAGATGATCTCCAAGTCAAATAAGTCACCATCTACAAGGTTCCTCGAGTAGAGAACATAGTAGCAGATGCCTTAGCCATACTTACAAAGAATTGGCACGTTCGAAAGATGAGTCCATTTCAATAAGGGTCCAAAATAGGCATGTCTTATTCCTTATTGATGCTAAACTCATCCAGAGACTTTCTCTTGAAGGGGAGGTCATCATTATCAAAATAGACAAGGAGCTAGATTATAGGCAACCATTCATAGATTACTTGAACACTGGTGAACTACCTCAAGAGAAATTAAAAGCCCATCAGGTGAAACAGAGAGCTCTTTCCTACGCTCTTGTTGATGGCACCCTGTACCGATAGTCCTTTGACCAGATGTGGTTACATTGTTTGGACAAACATGAAGGCCATGCCATTATAATCAAGGTACATTCAGGTCTATACAGAGCACATCAATATGATCCAAAGATGAAGATGAAGATCAAAATACTAGGATAATGCTGGCCTTCGATGATCATAGACTACATCGATGTAGCTAGGAGATGCCATCAATGTTAGGTGCATGGTGTGGTCCTCCACCAACCACCCAACATTCTGCACCCTACATTGGCCTCATGGCCATTGGAGTGTTGGGGTATCAACATTGTAGGTCCGATCGATCCTTCTTCTTCCAAGGGGCATCGATTCATTTTAGCTGCCACCGACTACTTTTCCAAGTGGGTAGAAGTCATCCCACTCAGAGAGGTCACAGCTCAGCACGTGCTTCAATTTTTCAGGAACCATATCGTATATAGGTTTAGGTGCCTCGATGAATTATATCCGATAATGGTACTGCATTCAAAAGCACGAAGATCAACAGCTTCGCCAGAAGACATGGCATAGTTTAGAGATACTCCACCATGTATTACCCTAGAGCTAATGGCTTAGACGAAGCATTCAATAAAACTCTCATCTAGATATTGAAGAAGACTTTTGATGACTAAACTGATAGTGAAATTAGCAATTGGTTGAAGCCTTGTGGGCCTACCGCACAACGTGCTGAACTCCAACTAAATCTATCCCATTTTCCTTAGTGTATGGATCCGAAGCCGTTCTTCTTTTATAAGTTCAACACCCATCACTAAGGATAGCACTGGGTAACAAGATCACTACAGAGAAGAATGTAAAGTTGCTGTTAGAAAAGCTAAAGGTTTGGAGGAGAGTCACCTACAGGTGTGCTAAAATTATGAGTTGTACAAGGACAAAATGATTCAAGCTCACAACAAGTTGGTCTGCCCTAGGTCTTTCTGAGTAGGGGAACTTGTGTTAGTCCTAAGGAGACCAATTATTGCTCGTCAAAAGATGGGAGGTAAGTTTGAACCCACTTGGGAAGGCCCCTATGTCATAGAGAAGGCCTACTAAGGAGGATCTTGTCAACTTATTGATTGTAAAGGGGAACACCCGATGCTTCCAATTAATGGGCTCTATCTAAAGAAATATTACCCCAGAAACAAATCATGTTTGAAAATAATCATTAAGAAAAAGAACAAAAATCAAATTCCATTCATCAAATCTTCTCTTCTTTCGAAGTGTTGTTTGCTTGTCTTGTGAATCCTCCTTGATGTGTCTAGGGTAGGTGTAAGAGTCCCCCTGTGGCATCATATCCCTCTTTCATAACACAAACACAATCTCTCAATGCTATTAGAATAGGTGTAAGAGAACTTGAGAGGCATCCTATTCTGATTAGCATAACTAAGATACATGTAAGAGTCCCCAAGTGGCATCATATCCCTCTTTCATAACACAAACGCAATCTCCTGATGCTATTAGAATAGGTGTAAGAAAACCCGAGAGGCATCCTATTTTGATTAGCATAACTAAGATAGGTGTATGAGAACCCAAGCAGCATCCTTTCGTAGTTGGAATATATTTTTCCATCCATGATATCATTTCATAAAACCCCTAGTGTGTTTAAGATAGGTGTAAGCGTTCCCCAGAGGCATCTTATTCCTTTTAACACATGCACAACAACAAACACAAATCTTTTATCTCGAGCTATTTTGATGTGGGAGCAAGCTTCTGTGGCACTCACTCATTAACTACTCTAGGTCGGGTCTACATGCTACCTTGCTTGTATGTCACCCCAGCGGTCATTTATTAAGGATGTGAGTCCCCGAGCTTTCCCTCTAACTTGACCATTGCAAACAACGAGCGCCTTGTCGATATGGTAGGCTTCACTGCCCAGTTAGTAAGCTACCTCATGATTGACTTTATTTAAGAAGATGTGAATCCCCATGATTTCTTCTTGAACTAGCCATCATGTTCTAACTAGGTTGAGTATATTTTGACGCTTAGGATAAGTACCCCAGAGGCTCCTTTCCTCTTAACTACTTTTGAGTTGATATAAGTCTTCTAGTGGCATTCACTCAGTAGTCACCCTAGGTTGGATAGAACCTGTCAAGCCGATGACAGATTATCCTAGCAGTTAGTTTCGCTATATAAGGATGTGAGTCCCTTTTCTTCTCTTCTTATTATTGCAAACCGTCACCTTATGTTGGTTGATGCTATGTCGACAAATGACTCACCCGGTGAGTACACCACTCTTAGCAAATGTGAGTCCCCATGCTTTCTCCTTGAGTTAGACACCAAATACCTATTGGATATATAATTAGCCATGTCATCTTCTCCAGGGTGTTGTATTAAGCCCTTAGCAGCCACATCCCCTGCGAGCACTCTACTTAGATCAAGTCCTTTGTGACCCCATTTAGACACTACCCTAGTTATTTTTAGATTAGACAACTCCCCTTTCCTAGTAGCCACCCCTGTGGTTAGAAAATTTATTCAGCGGATGTAAATTCTCCCTTTGGTTCAATAAATCTGAGATAGGTCTAGGCTGATGTAAGCTCCTTCTCATTTTGATCCCTAAACTAACAAGGTCCACGATAAAACCAACTAAAATAAACAAAATTAATTCGCTTATCGATTAGGAATCCAAGCCCCAAAAGGGCCCCTTTTCCCAAGAAGGCATCCTATCTTTAGGTTAGCGTAACTCCCCATAGAAATTGCCTAACTACCTGAGTTGAAATAAATCCCCGGGTCGGTACTCACTCCGTAGTCTCCCTTAGGTCTTATTCAATCTATTTTGCCATAAGAAGGTTATCCTAATAAGTCATTCCACTTTGGAAGATGTAAGACTATGCCGCATTCTTTCTAGCATGATTATCACAAACTGACTGGCAACCCTAGGTAAGTTTCGATTTGTTGCCCAAAATAACTGATCACCCTAGTGGTCTTTGCTAGTGGACGATGTGAGTACCAGAGCTTTCTTCCCTTTAATTGATCATTGCAAACCAAAAGGCACTCCTTTGGTTGGATAGTTCTTCCATTGGTCGGGAAGCTACTCCCTTCGGTTCAGTAAACCTGAGATAGGTCTAGGCTTCTATAAGGTCCTTCTCAGTATGATCCATCGTAAACCAACATAATCCATAAAAAACAAATAGATCTAAAATGAAAATTAATCTTGACTATCCTTGAACGGATTTAAGTCCCTCAGTGGCATTCACTCAATAGTCAGCCCTTTTCGGGTTCGATTTGTTGCCCAAAATAACCAATCACCCTAGTGGTTCTTTATTTTTAAGAAGGTGTGAGTCCCCGTGCTTTCTTCTTAAGACTTGACTAGTGTATACCGAAAGGAACCCCCTTAGTTGGATAGTCCTACCTTGTGGTTGGTAGTCTATTCCCTTTGGATTGGTAAATATGAGTTAGGTCTAGGCCTCCACGGCCCTTACTCAATGCAGTTCATCATAAAATTATGGGACCCAACATAATCAAAATAAACAAATCTAAAAAAATGAAATTAATCTTAACTATCTTTGAGTTGATCTAAGTCCCAACCATTCACCTAATGGGCAATAGTGCCTAGGTTGGGTTCAATTTGTTGCCTTACCAATAGACTATCCTACTAACAGGTCTATACTTTAGATGATGTACTACTATGCTTTCTTCTTAGTACAGTTACTGCATACCGAAAGGCATCCCCTTGGTTGGCTAGTCCTACTATGTGTTTAGTAGACTACCCCTTTGGATTGGTAAATCTTAGTTAGGTCTTGGCCTCCGTGGCTCCCACTTAGTGCAGTCCATTGCAAACCAATAGGGTCCATTTCTAAAAATTTAAACCTAACAAAATTGAAATAAATTCAACCCTCTTCCCCAGCGAAACAAATCAAATCAATCTCTCCCCAGTGAGATTCAAATCAAATCAGCCCTCTCATCCCCTTATGGATGACTTGAATCTGCTTCCCTAATGGAACGTTCACACTCTATCCCTTAGTGGATTTTTCCCTCTCTCTTATGTCTTGGACATAAGTAGAGCCACATTGCACTAAGCTCTGGATTCTCTTTATTCCTTGGGTAAAGAATAGATTATTTCTGTTAGTGCTTGTGATCTCTCTATATTGTTGATCATTTCAATTTGACACGCGTGTTCCTTGTCACACCACACCTATTGGGCGCCCTTTGTTGACCTCATTTTAGAATGAGCTCTCAACCCATCCATCTTAGGAATAGGACTCCTCTTTGATTTTAAGAGCTCCTTAATCTTAAGACACATCTAGCAATTAGGTGGACACTTAACCTAGCCCTAGAGACTTAGAAGAGTTAGCCATATGAATAGGTCATGCCTTAGGGGTGTTAGGAAAATTTCATACCCTTAGCTCAAACCATTCCTCACCTTTCTTCTTTCAAGTAAAACTCCACTAACATAGCCAAATTTCACCATTGGAATTGATTGAAACCAATGATCTAAGTTCATTCATGAGCTATGTTTGAACTTGGCCAAGTCAACATTTGAGCCTAACCTAGCCCAATTGGCCACTTGACCCAAGTTGACCCAACTTGACCTAAAGGGTCAAAATGTGTCAAAACTTGATCTAAGCCAAATTAGTTGAAACCAATAGGTGAAGTTCATTCCAAATCACTTGTTGAACTTGACTAAAGTCTCAGTTGACCAACTAGACCTAACCTAGCCCGATTGACTTTAGACCCAACTTGACCTAAAGGGGTCATGTTTAGGAAAATTCAAACATTAATCAAAAAATGATTGGAAACAAAGATACCAATCCACTCCATATGATTAACCAAACTTAAACCTACCCTTGACCTAGCTCCAATAGGTCAAATTGGTCAACTTGACCCATTTGACCTACATGAAGTCATATGACCTAAATTCAAAACTAAACCAAATTGAACCAAACCAAAGCCACCAAAATATTTCAAATGGTCATATGAACTTGACCCAACCCTTAGTTTGACCCAATTTGACCAATTGGTCAACTTGACACTAGTTGACCCATTTTTATCAAAATGGGTCAACATGAGCCAAACCATATCAAATGAATTCCAAATCTCATGAAACTTGGCCAAACCTAGTTTCTCCACATACCTAACTTATCCAAATTAAAAAATTAGCAAAATAACCATTCTACCCCTAGGAAATTTAACAAATTATGGACTAATCCATGGGTAATTTAATCGAGTACTCTTCATATCAACTTGATACCTTCCTAATAGCTCAAGTGGACCAATGGGTTTGGGTCAGCCTAAATGGACCCAAGGCTAAACTCGACCCCTAGCTCAAATTTCCATTTCAAAATCCTCCCTCCACCCAATTTGATGCATATGGAGGTTAGCAATCGACTCAAGACCTTAAACCGACGATGTGCCAATTCCAAACAGATCAAACAACCCCTCACATGAGGTCAATTAGTTCAAAATGGAAAGCTAAGGCTCGACCGTCCGATTTACATAGGGGAAGATATACTCCCCCTAATTTAATTTGAAATCATCATTCCCACATTCGATTGAGCCCTAGTGAGTGTTAAGAAACTTTATAGAGCCATCCTAAGCTTTCCATGAGGGATTTGAATCTTAGCTTTCTTGATTTTCTTCAAGAGAAAATAGGGGAGCTCACTTCAATCCTCAACTTCCTCTATACTCAAATCCATTTCAATTCCCCTTGTACACTCCCATAGGGGATCAATTCTAGTGCACACAAGCTCTCATTCGAGTTCCCAAAGCAAGGAGAGGTGGAATTGAATCAAAGCTGCAAGCAAGGTGAAGTGGTGTTGGTCCATAGAGAGAACCACTCAACCCCAAGGCTTGAAACTTTTAACAAGGCTTCGTCTTCACTAGACGAAGCTACCTCATCAAGCTCGACTACCGATGATCACCTCCGGTGAGGTATGAAAATTTTCAATGACTTAGCTTAGGGGTGTTGGCCTTTTGTGAAAGAAATTTTCATGTCATGAGAAATCCACCGTCGGATAGGCTTCTCATTAGCCTTAGATGGTGTGTGTACAATCTCATTCTAATCCCAGCTCAATCGAGCTCAGATCTTCCCTTAGATCATGGACGGTCTCTATTGAGCCTAAGGGAAGAGCCCAGGTGATCCTGGCCATCCATCCGTGCATTTTGGATGGATGGCCATGATTAACCACACATTTTAGAATTAACTTATCCCTTTAGAAACTACGGGATGATCCTTGGCCATCCATCCTTGATCGAACGATAGGGATCAAACCGCGTCCCGCCGTCACGCTGCCACCCTGACGTGACACTTAAGTGATTAGCTCACGGCACGACACATATAAAGCACGTTGATCGCCACCACCGCGTGTCACGCTGTGAGCTAAAGGGATTAGTTAGGGGATTTAATTAATTTTAATTAATCTTCTGATCTTCAAAAATTCATATTTGCCTCAATAAAATTTAAGCAAATATGAGGTAAAATTCTATGGAAAGATAATTCAACCTAGAATAGTTTAATAATAATTTCAATGGATTTTGAATTATACTTTTATCTAATTTTGGGTTTTATTAAAAATCTCATTTTGCTAATTACTGCTTAATTAACCCTCTAATTAATCCCAACTTCTTGGGTATGTTTTAGGGAATGACCTTTGCCTCCCCTAATTTTCTTGGGATTTATTTAAGGCTTAATTGGGGAAATTACAAATATATTTTTTAATTACTCTCTTAACTTAATTAAGAATAATTAAGGTTGATTAGTATTTTAATCCATTATTAAGGTTGATTAAGGTTAGATCCAGTGAATAGGAGGCTTAGGGAATAATTTTGGGGCATTTCTCCTAAGCTATTCCCTAAACCCCCTTTTCTTTTCTTAACCTCTTTTAATTAAGGGTTAATTCATTAATTATCCCCTTAATTAATTTTTAAAAATTCTAAAATCTTCCATAACTTAATTAATCTACTTTGGATAGATGCTTAGGTGTTTAAGAGTCTAAGTTCAATTAAGAAAATCAAAACCCAATTCATATGTGTGAAGGGGTGTTTTGAAATTACTTAACCTAAACCCCTTAGCTTAATTAACCATTAATCATGAGCCAAATTGCATTAGGTCCTTTTCTTCCTAAGTGCATTGGAAGTTTAAATTCCTTGTGGGTTTTTATATCATCTAATTGGCTCATAATTACTTGGTTAACTATGCTAAGGTGGTGTATGTAAGAGTTAATTAACTTGCTTAATTCATACTTTAACCTAATTAAGATTTAAAAATGAATCTAATCATCTAAAAACTAAACAAAAATATCAAACACATGTGGGAATGGGTTAGGAATAGCAAACTCAATCTACATTTTAAAAATTAAATCAAACTTAAAACTAAACAAAAATCACATTGAATACACTTTGATTTATTTTAAGCCTTCTTATTTCATAAGAATGTCTTTAGGATTTAATTAAAGTAAATGTGTTTACATGCTTTCATTACTTTGATTCTTTCCCCAACATATTAAATTTATATGCCATATGGTTTCATGCATTCATATTTTTCAAAATTCAAATTTAAAATGAAATTATTTACTTTATGTCAAATTTGCATGTGTTGGCTAAAGTAGAAATATGAATGGCTATTATCACTATTAAATTTAAATTTATTTTCTAAAAATTTTAATCAAATGCTTAAAACTAAAAGTGTGCTATCTACATTTTAATTATAATCTTGCATGTGAGAGAATATAAGAATGAGCTTAGCATATGTCTTCCTCCTCTTTTATTATAGTATATTTTGAATAGGATTTGGTAAGATGTATGGTTCATTTGAAAAGAACCCAACACTTGCCTAATTCCAAATCCTATTCATTCCTATGTTAATGCTTAAGAAGGGTTACTTATGCTTGCATACATAAATTTGATAAACAAAATGAATCAACTAATACAACTTTTGCATTATTTCTTTTACGTTTTATTTCTTTTGTACACATTTTTGTATTTAAGAAAGTGGTATATTAGTCTGGACAATCCCAAGGTTGAGAGACTTTAAGTAGCTCTATGTAGGTCTTGTACCTTACACCTCTGGTTAACAATGGCATTGTACTCACTTATGCCTTTCTTACTTTCATGTGTGCATGTGAAAAATTGGATAAAGAAATTTTTTTCTACTTAAGAAAAATCATGCATAGTAAAATTCCAAATTTCCTTAAATGAATTACTTAGCATGCATCATAAAGTATGTTAAATATTCTCACTTGTATGTATAGATATGCTTAGTATTTATTCATATGCATATTATACATGTTGGGAAAGAAATGAAGTGATGTATGTTTTGTGAATTTGGTTCATTTTATTTAATCTTAAAATGCCTTTATTTTTGAATAGGTTTGTTTAGAGTTCATCTAAACTTAGGATTAATTAAAATACTTAATCATAATATTCACTAAACAAAACTAAAATGTGAATCCACTTTAGAAATTACTTAGGTTATGGAAGGAAAGAGAAGTTCCCTTCTCTTTCCCTCTCTTCATAACTTAGTAGTTAATTGTAGGATTCACTTGAACCTAATCAAAACATGAAATAAAATCAACCCAAATAAATTAAATAACTTAAATGAAACCCTCTTATAAGTTGAACATATTTTCACACTTAGAAAATTCTAACTTAAAGCCATAGCTGACCATACCACACAAACCTTCAAAGCACACACATTAGCCTAAGTCACTACTTCTAGCTTTAGGTTAGGGCGGTGCATGGTTTGATGTTTGTTTTATTTTGTGATATATATTTTAGACTGGATGTTAGGGTGTATCTTCATAGAATGAATGGTAGGGTGATCTTAGTCTAACCATTATTTTCTATAGGGGATTGTTCATAAGGGGTGCTATCATAAATAAAAATATAAATGCTTTTGCTTGCAGGTGCTTATACCCTAATAATAATTCAATAGGCTAGGTGGACTTAGTCACCCATGTATGGGGTGATAAGTCTGATATACATACTTGGGATTTATCTGGTTTGTTTTAGTTGATCTCTATTTTGCAGGTGTTAGTTAGATTTTCATTCTTTTTCTTTTCATGTAAATTTGTGCAATTAGGAATTTGGAATGATTGTTATAGAGATTAGGATGAGCATTGGTCATAAGATCCTATATTATGTACCATGTGAAGCATTGGAGAATCTACCTTCCAACCACCCAAAAGAAACAACCAAAAAAGAAAGAAGAGGAGAAGAAGAAAGAAGAAATGAAGCTTGAAGACCCCCCATAACAATGAATTCCTTGCTTCATTATAATTTAATTCATTTGTAATATGAGTTGTATAAGGATAGAACTCAGCTACCCAATTTGTTATTTTTGAGTTTGTGCAGTGGTGCTTGACCACAATGACCTTTTTTTTATTTTTGTGATTAGCTTTATAAATTGATTGATGATTTGTTTAGCTTTTGCATTAAGTGGCATCTTTTCTTAGTTTTTTCCTTGCTTTATGTATGGCCTCGATGTGGATTAGGCTCTTTAGGGAAAAATAAATATTTTACCAAACTTAATAACTTGAAATTAAAATAAAGAACTCATAACCTCATCCAAAGCTTAGGTTTAAAATCAAGATAAAAGAATTAGCAACCCCTTAGCTGGATGAGTATTTCTTTTATAATATCATGCACAACACATCTTATTTCACTCTTGATTGGAGAGCTTCCACCTTTGCCAGAGAAACTTGGCTTGACATTTGAGAGCCATGGTGGAAAAACACCTCCTCCATTCTCGTTATTTTTAACCAATAACTTTATTTCCCATGCATTAGGCATATGAATCATATTATCCTAAGTCAAAATAATTGTCCAAAAATGAAAATAAAATGAAATTTGAATTGCATTAGATTTAGGTCATTTGAAGCATGCCCTTACATGATATAGTCTCTTTAGGGAGTGAGTTTAAGGACTTAGTCTCTTTCTAAATAAATAATAGCCTAGCTATCTTGCATAAACATATGACTTGCCTACATGTATTTAAAATCATAGGAGGAGTTAGTTGGTGGTCACCCCCAGGCAATTGTAAGTCCAAGTAGTTGGGTGTTTTGTCCTCTCTTGTGGAGGAAAATCAAATACTCAATTTTCACCTTAGATTTAGGTTGTGCTTTCGGCCCTTGTCAAGCTCCCTAGATTTAGGTTCCAAGGTTGTCTCTCCCCTTTATGGGCCCTAAGCTTAATTCCTCACCTCTTAGGCATTTCCTTAATCTTGTGTTAAAGAATCATAAGTCCTAAATTTTTAATGAAAAATGTAACTCAAACAAACTAAATTAATTTCAAAAATGTAAAGCCTAACTATATGATAGTTTGAGATGCTCGCTAGGTTTCCTAGCATCATGGGCATTTCCTACTTATCTTCCATTTTGGCTTCAATAATAACTCCATCCCTTTGATCAATCCCATTTGATCTTCAAAAAATGAACTAATCAAGTGATAGTCCTTTCCTATTGAAATCTTTGAAGATAACGATCATTTATTTTAATCGAGAGTTTTCTTAAAGAACCTGCATTCCTTAAGATGTAATTAACTATGGGGGCTTGCCCCTGTAGAGAACTTAATGAACCTGATTTAAAATAAATCATGCTTTACTTTTTCATATAAAGTAGAAGAAGAATCTCTAATACATATGCAGACCCATCGTCCTTAGGAGTCTTTATTGAGGTGATTAGGCCCAGTAAAGGGTAGTGACTTCTATCTCTCAAGATAGTATACTATTTTCTTGATGATGTACCCGTTCACCTGAATAAGTACATCTGCGGATCTACGTGGCATCCTAAAAAACAAAATTTTATATTCTTGCCTCTTTCACCCATAGATTTGAAGGCGACAATATAGAATTTTTTCTTAAACTCCACACTATCCCTTGGGATAGAGGTCGTGTCACCTATCAAGTATAAACTCCCCAACCAAAGGGTCCTAATAGCTGTCGAGTTTGGTAAGGAGATCAACGAGTGGGGGAAATCAAATGATGAATCCATGAAAATTTCTCTTTACCTATTAAATAAATTGAGTATCGAAGCCTTATTAAGGTAGGAAGAGACAAAGAGGTGAATGGCTAAGTATTATAATCACCACATTAAGAAAAAGTGCTTTATAACTGGTGACTTAGTATTTAAGAAGGTCGATGTGGTGACTCTCTAGAATACATTGGGCTAACTTGCCCATACATGGGACGCCCCTTACACAGTCAAGAAGCAAGTCAGCCACAGAGCATATATATTACAAACTCACTATAAAAAGACATGCCATGTGCTTAGAATGCAAAAGATCTAAAGAAATTCCACCTTTAAGATAAGTCCAACTTTTGTACCATACTCCCACTAATTTGCTATTTATAAAATACTAAAAGCTTTTTTCACATAAAAAATAAAGTGTTCGATTAACTCATAACATAGATTGGGCAAGTACAAATAATCTGAGTTAACACTCAAGATGCTAAGTACCGACTCAGGCTGCTCAACATGCCACTTTTAGCCCAAGTGAAAAATATAAAACTTGGCAAACCATCTTTGGCCCAAGCAAGCGAAAGTTAACTCTAAGGAATACTAAAAAAAAGTTTATATCATACTCTCACAAAATGTTTCATGAATTAACAAGAGAAGAATGAGTGTAAGACTAACACCCCACGAGGATGATGACTCTATAAGATGTTATGGCAACTTAAGTATAAAACTGAAACTCCATGAGGTCAGCAACTCTATAAGGCTAGTGCTTTGTGTTATTTGCAATTCTAGTGTAAAACAAACACCCCACAAGGTCAACGACTACCAAAGACCAATACTTTGCAATTTGTATTCCCCATAATATGTAGTGACATGAAAACTAAAATAATTATAACACAATGAATATGATCAAAAGCTTTATACCTAGTTAAACACTAAACAAATTTTATTAGATTGCGACCAAATCAAATATACTTGGAACATATTTCATGAAGTATATCTAAATCACTAACATTGAGCTCGACTACCTGGCCAACAAACAAGAATAGGTTCTCCCCTATGTCATAACAAACATTTCAAGTTGTATCTAATAAGTATTGACCACTCCAAACAATTGTATTTACAAAATAAGCTCATTTAATAATAAGTAAGGAAGTACAAAAAGAAAATGAATTTCAGTTTCTCAAAAATTGAATATGCAAGTATACAAGAGTTACAATATACATTTTCTTTGATCATAGAGAAAAAATAGAAGAAATAAAATGAAGAAAAAAAAGAAAAATGATAGTTGGTGCTTCTTTCATCATCACCTTCATTATAGTATGATCCTAACAAAATAGTACATTATCAAAGTCTAAGAACTTATTATCCAACTAACCGTGCTTCATGAACTTGGTGTTCAAATAGTTAGTGCCTACCTTGAACTTCTCTTACAATGAATACTTATACTCATCAAGCCAAGGAAATTGGTGAACTCATCTTCCTTTTGCTGGAACTATCCAATGTGGCAAGTTAGCTCCATTTCTAGCTCATTCTTTTCCTCTTTCAAGAGATTCAACTTCAAGACAGCTCGCTCCTTCTCCTCCTCCTCTTTCTAATACTTTGCTTTCTTCTTAAGCTTGGTGAGATTGGCCTTAAAGACATCAAGCTTGCCCTTTAGAGCCACATGCTCCATCCTCATCATTGATAGGTCCTATACTCATCCAAAAAGGTGATAACATTAGGAGAAAGAGGGAGGGGGTGCTAAGTCATTGTCCTTTTTAAACAAGCAATAAAATGAGATTATGCAACTCAACTATAAATCATAGATATGATATGAAATACTCATTGAAGAGGAAACTGTGAGAATTTTATTTGGAACACTACGTAGATCTTGAGGGTTATTATTTAGACAATCAAATGTGTCATTAAAGAATAAATATACCATCTAAATAGATAAAAATATTACAATGTAATGGATTTAATTACTTAATAAGGACTCTTAAGGCTGCTGGGTATTCAATCTATTAGAGAATTTTTCCCTAAACTACATGGAGAAATAAAACTGCATTTAATTTGGTGTAAGGCTCATAGTTCCATTTAAGGGAAAGCCTTATAGTTAATTACATCTTAGGAGAAAAGAGAATTCCTTCTAAAAAATCTTTTAATTAAAAAAATTAATGTCATCTCTATGGATTTCAAAGTTTATTTTCAAGGATGGTTACTTCAGAAAATCAAGTAGGGTTGATTCAAAAGGAAAGAGTTCTTTTCGAAGGCCAATCAGGAGTAAGTAGGAAATGTTGTAGATATTGAGAAGCATAGTAAGAATTTCAACCTACTCTATTGTTGGGCTTTAAAATTTTAAAAATGAAGTTATTTATGTTTTAAATTTTATATTTTATCAGAAAGTTAAGATTTCAATTCTAGTAGCACATGACTATAGAACTATTTAAGAGGTGAAGAATTACTCCCATAGGGAAACAAGTCTCTTTTGGCCTTATGTCTAAATAATACTTCCAACATAAGTCAAAAGCTTGACTTAGTTTAATCATAAACATTTAGACTTTATTGGTTACTTCTCTCTTGAGAATATCAATCTATCTTGACTCTAGTGAACTTATAACCTGCTTGGAAGGGGTTGTCAGCTAAAACCTCCTAATGATTTTAAATCTATCAATCCAATCTTATAAATGCTAGACAGTTAAGCTGTTGTATTTAGGAAAGGAAGCTAAGAGCCTAAACTCACTCCCTAACCTTAAGATTATGATTGACATATTATGCTTCTAGCTAATGTAATAATTTTTAAATTTTTAGTAAGTTTCACATAATTGATTTTATTTTAAGGCTTTAGGTATGCAAATTATGCATAAGATGTGATGTAGTTAGAAAAAGATTATAAGATAAATCAAAAGAGAAGGTGGACTTCTCTAGGAATGATTGTCATCCTCACAAGTGAGATGCCCCATTATGTGTAATAGAAGAAGGGCTTGATTCAAGAAATTGAGAAGAAATATGAAATCATGGTTTATAATTCTAGGGATTTTTAGTTGCTTTTAATATTTATTTATAAGGCTTTAATTAGTGAGGTTATGTGTTGATTATTTTTATGTTTGAGTTATTTAATTTAATATGGTGGAAAAATTAATTTTATCCTTAGAGTCTAATGCAAATCTAGGCTTTTATCATAAGCACAACAAACACAAAAAGAAACCTACAAAAATTATGTTATTCTATTATGTACCCCAAAATAAATCACACTAAATTAATTAAATAAACAAGATAGTGGGGTTTGGTACTGTTTACACCCCATAAAAGATAAAATAAACTGCTAAGCTCTGCCTTTATATAGCCTAACCTAGAATTAAAAGTTTGATCTAAATGATCTTCATTAACTACAGGATCGTTGCCTTCTTCATGGACCTATTTAGGCTATATAGGGTACCTCCAAATGAGTGTAGTCAACTCCTACTAATTCTAACCTAATTCTAAGATCAAGTTACATTTTGAATTCTAAAAAAAATCCAAAGCCCTACAAAACAAATGAGAAGAAAAAGCAAACAACATACTAACAGTTTATATTACAAATATACAGACTTAGCATTAGTATTTGCCAAGCCCACCTATCTTATTTGGCTTTGCTTAGGGATTTAATCAAAGCACTTGTAGGAAAATTATATTTATATTTTATCTATTACAACAGTCTCTTTGAGCATACTCCCTACAAAAAATATTGTTAATCTAAAAAGACATCCTAACATCCAAAATAGAGAGCAAATAAACATAGCCATCTAAACAAAAATAGTGCACCACAAAATAAGAAAATAATCACATAACAATCAACCCATCAGCCTAACATAATTCTAAGGTCAGTGACATAGTATTTTAGTGAGTGAAGAAATGGGGTAGTATGGTGAAACTGAACTAGTCTTCTTTAAGCTTATGTTTTGAGTTGAATTCAAGGTTTTTTTAATTTATCATTGGGTGATTTCAATTTAAGTAATTTAAGTAATTTTATATATTATTTCTAATTTTAGTTAATTATTTATGTTGAAGTTCAATTTAAGTTTTAAATAGTAAAAAGGAGATTATGGTATTTATTTTTGGGTTCATTTGTATGGGGAGGGGGGGGGACACCACGCAGATTTAAGGGTGTACTTATTAAGGTGATAAGGTATGACATCAAGGAATAGTGCACTATCTTGAAAGATATAAATCACTACCCTACGATGGACCTAATCACCTAATAAGGACTCCTAAGACATGATGGGTCTTCGAATATACTAGAGATTTTTCCCCTACTTTACATAGATGAATAAAGTAGGGTTTATTTAAATAGGGTTCTAAAGTTTCCTATGGGGGCAAACCCCCATAATTAATTACATCCTAAGGAAGGTGAGTTCCTTAGGAATACTCTCGATTAAAGTAGGCAACTATTGTCTCCAAAGAATTCAAATATAGGACTATCAATAAATTAGCTAAGTTTGGAAGATCAAATGGGATATATCGAAAGGAAAGACTTATTATCGAAGCAAAAAGAAAATGAGTAGGGGATGCTCATGATACTAGGAGGCCTAGTGAGCATCCCAAATTATCCTATGGTTGGGCTTTATATGTTTGAGGGGAATTATATATTTGAGTTAACATTTCATTAGAAGGCTTGGACTTATACTCTAGCAACACAAGATTGTTAAGATGCCTAAGAGGTGAGGCCTTATGCTTATAGCCCCAAAGAGAAATAGCAACCTTAGATCCTAAATCTAGGTAGCTTTGGCGAAGGCCAAAGAATGACCTAAATCTAAGGCAAAAATTATTTAACTCTACAAGAGAGAGTAAACCACCCGACTACTGGACTTAATACAACCTGGAGTAGTAGCCAGCTAACTCCTCCAATGCTTTAAATCTACATAGGTAAGTCTTATACTTTTGCAAGATGGCTAGGTTATTATTATTTAGAAAAGAAACTAAGTCCTTAAACCCACTCCCTAAGAGATTAGAGCATGAGTGATATGAATAATGGCTTAATCTATTACAAATTTTATCAAATTTTATTTAATTTGGAACTCTTTATTTTGACACAGGTTATAGGGTTTTGTATGCCTAAATGCATGAGAAGTTGATTATGGGCCAAATCAAGAGAGAGAGAGAGAGAGAGAGAGAGAGAGAGGTGTTCTTCCATCAAAGGCTCTTAAAGATTAATCCCATTTTGGCAAAGATGGAAGCCCTCTCTTAACAAGAGTGAAATAAGATGATTATGCATGATATTAAATATACAACATCCAGTTAAGGGGTTGCTAAATATTTTATTATCTTGATTTAATGTCTAAACTTTTACATGAGGTTATGAGCTGTTTTAAAGGTTTAGTTATGAGTTATTAATGGGGTAGGAAAAAAAATTTTATCTAGAAGCCTAATCGCATCGAAGCCATGGAACAATCACCAATCATAACCAAACTATGAAAGACATGCATTTTCTAATGCATAAGCTAAACAAAATATCAAACAATTTTTCTAAAACTATCCCAAAAGAATAAAGGGTCGGTGCAATCGGGTACCGTCATACAACCCAAAAAGAAATGTGGGTAGTCGAGCTCTACCATTATACAACCCATATTAAAAAATAATGATTACATTTAAAAAAATGATGAATGTTATGGGGGTCTTCATTCTTCATTCTTCATTCTTTACTTCTTTCTTTTTTATTTCTTCATTTGATTTACTCCATTTCTTTCTTTCTTTTATCTTGATTTAGATGTGCTTATCCTAAAAGCATTACATGGTATATAAGACTTGATCTTATAACCAATGTTCATCCTAATCCCCCATAACACTTATCCTAATCCTAAGGCAAAATTAGATTAAAAGAAGGAAAGTAAATCTAGCTACTCCTGGAAAATAAATGTTAGCTAAATACATCATACAACTCAAGCAATTATATTTTGGACTTAGCACCACCCCACATATGGGTAACCAAGCCCACTTGTCCTAATTTAGGTTATGCTTAGGGGTTAAGCAACCTACACAGCAAAAGAATTTATATTTTTATTACAATGACCTCTTAAGCACAAACCCCATGCGAAAAATATGATTAAACTAATATCGGCCCAACATCTAGACTACACAACACCCCAACATCCAGTCTCAAATATTACATCAAAAAATAAAACATACATCAAACCATGCACCACCCTCACCTAAAGCTAAAAGTGGTGACTTCATATAATGTATGTGTATTAAAGCTTGTGTGGTATGTCTAACTAAGCTTTAGAGTTATAATTTGCTAAGTGTGAGGGATTTAATTTATAAAGGGTTGATTTCTCTTTAAATGTTTTAATTGATTTAAAGATTTTGCATAGTGTTTTTCTTTATTTCATATGGCATACACTTAGCAACTAAGTGTTATAAAGAGAAGAAAGGGGGAGAATCTCTCTTTCATCCCTACCCTAAATCACTTCTAAAGCAAGTTAATTAATCAATTTTCTTTAGTGAATGGCTTATTACATATTTTAATTAGTCCTAAGTTTAGGTTCACTCTAAATGACCTTATTCAATAAGAAATGCATCATAAAATTAATTAGGATGAACTACTATCACATAACACATATTTGTTTATTTCCTTCCATCATATATAACATGCATATGGTTAAGTCCTAAACATACACATACATGCAATTTATATTTTGCATACTTGAAAGATGAATGCAAAGAAGTATGTTTGGAATTTAAATATTTCATTTGATTGAATGATTTGGTCATATTACTTTAAAGCTCTATCTAGATTTTTATGCAAAAGCATAAAGAAAGAACCTTAAGCCACATGACTAATCAAATAAAGCAAATAAATAAAGTATGATGCATGTATTTTTAATAGAAAAGGAGGGGGTTTTCATTTAGTAGCTAACTACACATTCACATGTATAAGAGTTTTAAGTGACATCGCCTTTGTTCTAGATCAGGGGCGTAAGGTACAATACCTACTTATGGATACTTAAAGCCTCACAATCCCGGTATGTCTAAACTAATATACCACTGTTCTTGTATACACATGGATGTATAAGCAACTACAAGAATAGGAAAATCCATACAAAAGATATATTTAATTTATTTGACTTATGATTCTCATTCATTGACCACATTATATATACACATGTATAAGAGTTTTAAGTGAGTACGACACCATTATTCTACACCAGCGGCGTAAGGTACAAGACCTACTTAGGGCTACTTAAAGCTTTGCATCCCCGACATGTCCAGACTAATATACCACTTTTCTTATATACAATGAATCTAGAAAATCACAAGAATGAGAAGTCATGCAAGAAGTCAAATTTGACATGATTATGTGATTTACATATGTGATATGAAATTCTTCCTAAGTCTTAACATGGAGATACATAGGAGTAGATTTAGACAAATATTGTGTTCTTTTCAAATGAACTATATATTTGTAAATCCTATGTGAATCCATATAAGATAAGAAAAAAAAAACTTCATATTACATATCTTACATTACCAAGACATGCAAACTTGTATATACTTGTAATTAATCATCACTCCATCAATTATAATTGATTTATGGGCTTTTGAAAATAATTTTTCACTTAATAGTGATAGTAGTCACACATATTTTTAATTTAAATCAACACATGCAATTTGACATAAAAGAAAATATTTCATTTAGTTAATTTTAAAAGGAATGAATGAATGATTACACATGGCAAGCAATATTTAATATGATTAGAAAGAAATAAAGGAACATAAGTACATGATCTCATTCATTCTAATTAATTCCTAAGGACAATCTTACTAAATAAGGCTATCTAAAATGAACCAAAGTTCTTTAATGACATTTTTAATTTTTTAATTTGATTTTATTTAGGAGATGTGAAAAAGGTTTGTTGATCTTAACCCATTCTCATATTTGTGATTTAATTTGGTTTAATGAAAAGGTAATTAGGTGAATTTTATGGATTAATTAAGTCATAATATGGATTAAACTAATTAATTAACCCTTACCTATGTCACCTTAAGGTAATTAATTAAATAATTATGTGCTAATATGATATGCAACCATATAGAAAAATAAATAGTAATGCTCCTATGAAATGAAAGGGGCTAATGCAATTAGCTCATAATTATTAATTAATTATGCTTAAGGAGCTCATCTAATTACTCTTATGATCTTCTCACACATGTGAGCTAACCATAATTTCATTAGCTCTCTCTTTAGATTATTGAACACCCAAAGAACTACTCAAGAGTTAACTAGACAAGTTCTAGAATTATTATGATTTTAATTTAATTAATTAAGTCATTTAATTAATAAATTAAACCATTAATTAGTCCAAATTAATTGATTTCAAGTCAAGTAAAATGAACTTAGGAAAAAGAGTGGGAAAGAGGTCCCAATTTCATTCCCCATGCTCATTTGTTGTTCCCCAATGATTAACAAGCTTAATTAATGATTTCCTTATTATTTAATATATTAATTAATCACCTAATTAATTAAGAAAGTAATTAAGGCTAAGACAACCAATTTCTCTAATTAACCAAGTAATAAATCCCAAAAAGAATTACGGGAGGTAGAGGTCATCCCACTAATCAACCTCAGAAAGTTTGAAATTAATTACTTAGGTAATTAGGGAGTAATTATGCTAATTAAGTTTTTAGTTAAACCTAAATTATACCTTAATTACTCTTCAAAATTAATTATAATTAATTTTAAGTTAAACACTTCTGAAATATCTTTGAAATGAGTATTTATTTGTAATTTTTGAATTTTTCTATAATTAGTTATTATTTTTCAAAGTTTCAATTAATTAAGATAATTTTCATGAAGTTGTAAATTTATTTTATTAAAATAAATCATTTGAAACTCAAAATTTAATATCTTTCAATTCATAAGCCATTTTGAATTGAAAATTTTATGGCAGGTAGATTTTAAGTTTAATTTCAATCCTTAAAAATTTCAACTTAATCTAAAGTGAATTTTTAGTTTAATTAATAAAATTTGATTTTTACCAAAACTTAAATTAAGCTCAAAATATCGAATAAAATTTAGGGATTTTGGCTTTATTGAATTTCTCTCGGAAAGATGAATCCAATCCAACGAGGCCTTATTTGCAATTTTTTATTAAGTATTTATTTTCTATGATTTTTTTTTACTTTCAATTGATTTAAATAATTTTTAAAATCAGAAAATCAAGAATTTCTCACTTAACCCAGTTAGCACCACGCACGACACTGTCATGGCAACACGGTGCCATGTGGTGGCGTGCAATTGGATGTGCAGTGTCGTGTGGCTGGGGAAAATGATTCGGGGATCGATCTGGACCTGCCGATCGTGGATCGGATCCCATCCAATCCACGGGATCTAAAGGTGGATCACGTGTTCTAGGGGTCAAAAGGATGTGGGTCTGATGCGATCAAAGCTGTCCGATCCTGTGAATCATAGGATTGGATGGCTGCTATGCATCGCAGCCAGCAGAATAAAAAAATAAATGATTTAAGCTATTTTCATAAAATCTCAACAAATTTTTGCTCGAATGGGCTTATTTTCACATCAATTCACGAAAACTTCTATTTCATATGGGCATTGTATAAAGTAAAGAATGCGAAGGATTTCCAAGAAAACAAAATCCTGAAATTGCATGAAAATGTCATAAAAATAAAAAAAATCCTAAGGTCATCTACAGGTTTTTGGAGATGATCTCACCAGGGATGATTTTCGGTGGCAGTGATGATCTAAGCATGCTTTTGAGTGGGTGAAGAAGCCTTGAATGAGCCTAGATTTTCACTTTCACTCTAGGATGATGCATTCTCCAATCGTCGCCACTTACTCACCAAAATCCACTTATTTTTTATGTTTTTCACCCCAAACTCAAGTGAGAATGATTGTTGGTTGGTTTGGGAGCTCTAAGGGATGAACATGAGAGGAATATAATGAGTTTTTTTTGCTTTTAACTCTCTTGTTTGAATGTGGCTGAAAATTCACCTTTTCTTTGAATTTTTGGCTCCAAAATGTTGTCATTTGGCTTGGGGTGGTTGGGAATGGAAGGGAATCATCCTAGGTGGCTTATTTTGGTTGGCTAGCACATGGAAAGTGGCTGCTACGAAGTAAAAATGGGTGTCCTGGCAAGGGAAGGTGGGAGTCCTTCATGCCAAGTGTTATAATGGGGGAGGGGAGGTGATTTCACCTCCCCATGAGTCATGGCTTCCCCAATGACCTCTTGGGTTAGAAAATCAGTGTCATTGGTGCGTATGTGGACAATGGATGAGTACCAAGTGGCCAAAGAAGAGAAATGACCACTTGGGAAAGTATCTTTTCTCATAGGATGCCCTTGACCTAAGAGACAAGTGGTCATTTGACATTAAATTTGATTTGAGCAAATTTGAAATGAGTCAAAAGTGAGTTTGACCAAATTTTATGTCATTTAGTGTTTATTTGATTTAATTTAGGTCAATTTGAACCATTTGGGTCAAATTGGGTCAAAAATAGATTAGGTTGACTAATTGGTCAAATTGGATCAAACTAAAGATTGGGTCAAATTTAAATGATCATTTGGAGTATATTGGTTCAATTGGTTTCAATTAATTTGGTTTAATTTGGATTTAATTTGTATTTTGGCCAATTTGATCCTTTAGGTCAATTTGGGCTAAGTTGACCAATTTGACCCAATTGATCAAATTGGCTTGAATCATGGCTTGGTTTGGGTTTGGTTGATCATTTGAAATATATTGTAAGCTTTGATTAAGTTCAATTTGGATTTGATTGGGTTTTAGGTTGATTTGACCCTTAAGATCAATTTTGACTAAGTTGGGTTATGTTGGCCATTTGGTCAAATTGGGCTCAATTGAGGCTTTGGTCAAGTTCAATAATCAATTTGGAATAAACTAGAGCCATTGGCTGCAATCAATTTTGGTTTAGTTTGTAATTTGGCTATTTGGTTTTATTTGAGTTAAATGGTTTACTTGGTCATGGGCTTAATTTTGAGTTGAGTTTGATTTAGTTAAGTTTATATATGGATTTGAGATGGAAATATAAATCCAACTGTAAGTGGTTTGAAGTCATATGAATTTTGGTTCTTTTGACAATTTCAAATCAAAAGGGCTAACTTGGGTTTGACTTGGGTTAGTTTGATTTTGCTTGATGATTGTAGATTTCATTTATATTTGTGAATATAAATGAAATAATGATTGATTTATAAGAAATTCATGAGTTTTGAGTTGATTTGGATAGGATTTGGCCAAGTTCAAGGAATTGGCTTAAAGTATATAAATTGGATTTTGGTTTGATTTTAGATTTGGTTTTGACTATTTGAATTTATATTTCATTTATATTTGGGAATATAAATGAATATATAAATGATTCATGAGAAAACAACTTGAATTTGGAGTGATTTGGAAGCAAATTTAACCAAGCTCATGGATGTAGGTCAAAAAGCCTTAGAAGAAATTTGGTTGAATTCAGATTTGATCATAGGATTGAATCATTTGAAGTTGGATTTGAATTAAAATTTGATAGTTTGATTGAGAATATTGAATAGATATTTGATAAAATCAAATGAATTTGGATTGATTTGAATTTGGTTAAGGCTAAGTCCATAAGACAAAATCAAAGGGCTTATGAAAAGTTTTAGAATTTGAATTTGAATTTCATCATGAGTTTCAATCATTTGATTTGAAGTTTGAATATATATTTGAATTTGAGGTTTGGTTTGAGAAGGAAAGCATGGGTTGGGTTTAGGTCATAGGGTAGGCAAGTTTTCCTAAGTGCCTAAGGCATAACCTATTCCTATGGCTAAACCTTCTAAGTCTAGATTAAGTGTTCACCTAATCACTAGAAGTATCTTAAGACTAAGGAGCTCTTAGTGTCTACAAGAGTCCTAAATCTATGATGAGGAAGTTGAGAACTCACTCTAAAAGTGAGATCAACAGAGATTAAGCTTCACTTATGGTAAAGCTTAATATACTTAACACCCAAATCCTAATAAAGTAAACTCATCACCAAAGAGGTGAATATTCACTTAACAATCAAACCTAGTGGTTTATGCAATCTTTTCAATTTTTCATTTAATTACTTTAGTTGAATTAAGTGTAGTTTAATCAATGTTTATCTTATTTAATTAAGGTTCAAATTAACTTGATTGTGATTGATTTAATTAAAGTTTAAATTATTAAATGTTCAATTTCACATTAACCATCATGTTCAATTTGATTAAGTTTTATTTTTCTTAAGATTAAATTAATATTTAATTCTTTTATTTTGATTTTATTTAAAGATTTATTTAACTTTGCATTTAATTTTTATGAAGTTCATCAAATTTTATAAATTTAATTAGCTTATGATTTATTTAATGTTTAGTATGGTCTTTTTATTTAAATTTTAATTAATGATCACATAATTTATTAAGTTTATTGAGTTTTATTAACTATTCAAGTTAATGTTGATTAATTTAGTTAAATGTTTATTTAAATTTAATCATAATTTAATATGATTTAATGATTTCATAATTTGGTTTGAAGTTTATATTCATTGGATTTGATTAAGATTTAAAATAAATTTATTAGGAGTATCCAATTTTTAATTATTTGTGTATTATTTTGGGTTGATTATTAGACATTAATTCGATTAGTATTTATTTTATTTGATTAAGAGCTCAAAATATTTTTTATAATAATCAAATTTTAATTTCAAAATTGAAGTTAATTAAGTTTCATTATTTAATTTGATCTTGATTATTAGGTTTCAATTCACCTAAGTTAATTTTAATATAAAGTTTAATCAATATTTAATTCTTTCATTTAAGCTTTCAAGATTCATTAAATTAATTAAATTTTATTGATTTATGTAGTTTATGTTGACTAGGTTGAATTCATTATTATTTGAAGTTGATGATTTGATTAAAATTAGGTTAATTTGATTAATTTTTTATTTGAATTTCATGATTTTAGATTTTTATAGGATTCAATTGATTTAATTATTCAAAAGGATATGTTTTGCTTGGTTTTTATTTGTTGTTTAATTATGTTTCTTATGATGAAAGTTTATTCATATTTTTTAATTGATGGTCAATCTTAAATTAAGTAACTTTTAGAGATAAGTCACTTAGAATACCAAAACTAGACTAAGCCATTTCAACTTCCTAAGGCATTTTTTGAATTTGCAAATTAAGAGTATATCGATTTATTATCCATTTTAACTTAAATTTGTTTGATTTTAAAGTGTTAAGTAAATTTTAGTGTTTCTAATTCTAATATGTTTTTTACTCAAATGTTGAATTCAAAGATTGACATATTATAATTTTTAATTTTATGATATAATTTATCATAGATGTTACAATTGAAGTCTTAATTAATTTAATTCACTTAATTATTCTGTTGACCTCACTTTTGGAGTGAGTTCTCAACCTTCTCTTCTTAGACTTAAGAGTCTTCTAGACACTAAGACTTCCTTAATCCTAAGACACTTCTAGTGATTAGGTGAACACTTAACCTAAGTCTAGAGACTTAAAAGGGTTAATCATAGGATTAGGCCATGACTTAGGTACTTAGGAAAATCACCTATCCTATAGCCTAAACCCAATCCATCTACACCTTCTTAAATCCAATCCAAATTCAAATCTCAAATCAAACCTCAAATTTCAATTCATATTCTAAACCCAAATCTAAATTCCAAAACATTTGGTTGAAATCCATGATCAAACTCAAATTCAAACCCTTACTAAGCCTTTTAATTTCATCCTATGGACTTAGTCTTAACCAAATTCAAATCAATCCTAATTAATTTGATTTTCTCAAATATCAATTAAATCTTTCAATCAAACTATTAAAATCCAAATCCTAACCTCAATCCAAATGATTTCAATCCATGATCAAACCCAAGCTCAAAATCCTCCATAAAAGCCTTATGACTGAATTTCATAAGCATAGCCAAAGCTCCACCTAAGTTATCCCAAACTTGATTGATTTCTTTATAAATCAATTATTCCCTCATTTATATTCATAAATATAAATGAAATCCACCTTCCAATGACCAAAAATAAATCAAACTAAATTGATTTTCTCCTTAGCCCTTTTGACCTACATCCATGAGCTTGATCAAATTTGCTTCCAAATCACTCCAAACTCAAGTGATTTTCTTATGAATCATTTATATCTTCATTTATATTCTCAAATATTAATGAAATATAAATTCAAATATCCAAAACTAAATCCAAAATTAAATCAAAACCCAATTCAAACCCTTTAAGCCAATTCCTTGAACTTGGCCAAATTCTATCCAAATCAAATCAAAACCAATGGATTTTTTCTTAAGCCAATCATTCCTTTAGTCATCTATCCAAATATAAATGAAATCTACAATTATCAAGCCAAATAAGATCAACTCAAGTCAAACCCAACCTAGCCCATTTGACTTGAAATATTCAAATGAATCAAAACTCGTTTAAACCCAAATCAATTGTAATTAAATTTATATATCAATTCTGAATCCATATACAAACTCAACTAAATCAGACCCAACTCAAAATCAAGCCAACTAAACCGAATTGGCTCACTTGATCCCAAGTGACCAATTTAACCAACATGAACAAAAATTCAATTCAATTCAAATCAAACTGAATTAAGCCAATCCAAAGTTCAAGCCATGATTGTTGATCATCCTAGGTTAATCAATTATCATAAATTGGGTCAAACCAAGTCAACCTAGCCCATTGACCAAGTCAACCCTTTAACCCATATGAACCCAAACTAGCCAAATTGCAACTTAAATCAAATTGATTGCAACCAATGGCTCAAGTTCATTCCAAATTTATTATTAAAGTTGACCAAAGCCTTAATTGAGCCCAATTAGATAAATTGGTCAACCTAACCCAACTTAGCCCAAATTGACCTTAAGGGTCAAATCAACCTAAAACCCAATCAAATATAAATTGAACTTAACTAAAGCATACAATATATTCCAAATGACCAACCTAACCCAAACCAAGCCATGATTCAGACCAATTGGTCAATTGGGTCAAATTGGTCAACTTAGCCCAAATTGACCTAAAGAATCAAATTGGCCAAAATCCAAATTAAATTGAAATTAAACAAATTTGATTGAAACCAATTGAACTAATATACTACAAATGATCATTTGAACTTGACCCCACCCTTGGTTTTACCCAATTTGATTGATTGATCAACCTAACCCATTTTTGGCCCAAATTGACCCAAATTAAACCAAATGAACTCCAAATGACATGAAATTTGATCCACCTCACTTTTGACTCATTTCAAATCTACTCAAAATAAATTCAATGCCAAATGACCACTTAGCCTTTGGGTCAAGGGCACCCATGAGAAAAGACACTTCCTCAAATTATCATTTTTCTTCCTTGGCCACTTGGAACTCATCCATTGGTCCACATAGGCACCAATGACACTGAACAACTTGACCCAAGAGATGGTTAGGATAGCCATGACTCATGGGGAGGTGAATTCACCTCACCTCTCCCATTGGAACAATTGGCATGAAGACTTCCTCCCTTACTAGGGAACCCATTTGTCCATCATGACAACCACTTCCCATGCCTTAGCCAACCAAAATGAGCCACCTTGGATGATTCCCTTCAATTCCCAACCACCCCAGGCTAAAGGACACCCATTTGGAGCCAAAAATAAAAAAATGAAAGGGAATTTTTGGCCAAAACCAAAGCACAGAAAATAGAGACCCATATTCTCATTCTCCCACTATTATTTCATCATCCTAGAGCTCCCAAACCAACCAACAACCGTTCACACTTACTTTTTGACCAAAAGCCACTAATATCAAGGGGATTTCAGCAAGGAAGTAGAGACCATCAGTAAATACATTATTCTCAAGTAAAGGCAAAAGTCTAGGCTCATTCCATGGCTTCTTCCCCCACTTAAGAGCATGCTCGGATCATCACGCCACTGAAAATCATCCCTGGTGACATAATTTTCAAGAACCATAGCCAACCTTAGGAGCTTTTATTTGTGGCATTTTTTGTGTGATTTTTAGGAATTTTCTTAGAAAACCCTTGCATATTTCATTTTATTTCATCTCAATTTAAAAATTGAAAATTTTTTCGGTGTGAATCGATGTGAAAATGAGCCCATTTAGATGAGATTTCATTTAGATTTCACAAAAAATTTCTTCTATCCCTTGGTTTACTATTCTGCCGACCGCGACACACATCAACCGTCCAATCCCGTGATTCATAGGATCGGACAGCTCACATCATGCACTAATCTTGAGTTTCTATCCTTCTGATCCCATGGATCAGATTTGGGTCATCCGATTTATGATGGGATGGTCAGATCTGATCCACACATCATTTTCCTATTCATCCACCTTTTCTCTCTCACGTGCTGCATCAGCGCCACATGACCCAACTGCGCGGCTCCGCGTGCCATGCGACACCATGCATTTCAATCATAGAATGTTGCATGACGCCGCATTGCCACGTTAGCGCCGCGCAGCGCTAACTGTGTTGAGTGAGAAATTTTGGATTTTCTAAATTTAAAAATTATTTAGATCACTTGAAACTTTAAAAATTCATAGAAAATAAAATACTTTATAACAAATTGCAAATAAGTGCTTGTTGGATTTTCCTTTCCGAGAGGAATCCAACAAACCCAAAATCCCCAAATTTCATTAAATATTTTTGGCTTAATATAGGTTTTAGTAAAAATCAAATTTCATTAATTAAACCAAAAATACATATCATATTAACTTGCAATTTTCAAGGATTGAAATTGAAGATAAAATCTACCTACCATAAAAATGTCAAGTCAAAAGAATTATTGGATTTGAAGATATTGCATTTTGAAGTTAAAATAGTGAAAATAAATTAATGGACTTTATAAAAATCATGAAAAATTATTTAAATAAACTGAAACTTTGAAAAATTATAACAAATCATAAAAAATCTAATAAATATAAATAAATACTCATTTTAAAGGTATTTCAGAGGTGATTAATTTAAAAATAATTCTAATTAATTTTGAATAATAGTTAAGGCTTAATTTGGGTTTA
Organism: Cymbidium sinense; assembly: GCA_021442155.1. Lineage (NCBI taxonomy): Eukaryota > Viridiplantae > Streptophyta > Magnoliopsida > Asparagales > Orchidaceae > Cymbidium > Cymbidium sinense. The sequence continues at coordinate 17,825,468 of CM038233.1, read as the reverse complement.
ATTGAAAATTAATTATCTTATTTACTCCCTAATTATCCAAGTAATTAATTTCAAACTTTCTGAGGTTGATTAATGAGGTGACCTCTACCTCCTATATTTTTATGGGATTTATTGCATAGTTAATTAGTGAAATTGGTTTTCTTAGCCTTAATTACTTTCTTAATTAATTAGGTGATTGATTAACATGCTAATCAGTGAGGAAATCAATAATTTAACTTGCTAATCATTGCATAACAGTGACTGAGAATGGGGAAATTGATTGGGACATCTTTCCATTCTTTTCCCTAAGTTCATTCTACTTGACTTGAAATAAATTAATTTGGGATTAATTAATGATTTAATTCATTAATTAAATGGATTAATTAATTAAATTGAAATCATAATCATTCCAGAACTCATCTAATTAAGTTTCTTAGGTAGATATTTAGGTGTTTAATAACCTAAAGCTATTTAAGGAATTTATGGCTAACCTACATGTGTGGGGAAAGCATAAGAGTACTTAATTAAGTTCCTTAACTTAATTAATTATTAATTATGAGCTAATTGCATTAAGCCTTTTATTTTTAAGGGTCATTTCTGATTTAAATTCCAATTCATATGCATATCATGTTGGCTCATAAATAATTGACTAATTACTTTAAGGGAACATAGGTAAGGGTTAATTAATGGACTTAACTCATATTGCAACCTAATTAATCTATAAAATCAACTTAATTTCTTTTCATTGAACTAAATTGATTAACCAATATGGGAATTGGGTTAGGAGAAACAAATGATTGAATCTCTTCTTTTCTCTAAATCAAATTAAACATCCAAAAATAACTTAATAAGAAGCTTTGATATACTTTGAATGATTATATTTGATATGATTATCCTTAGGAATTAATTTAATTGAATGAAACATGTGTTTTATGTCTTATTATTCCTTTCCAATCATATTAAATGATGTGTGTCATGTGGTTCCATGCATTAATGTTTTCAAAATGTTTAAACTTAAAGGAATATCCTTTATGTCAAGCTTGCATGTGTTAATTTTATTTAATATATGTGTGGCTATTATCACTATTAAATTCAAATGTATTTTCAAAAAGCTTATAAATGAGTAATAACATATGAAGTGATAGCACTTATGATTACATATAGGTTTGCACGTGCTTATAGCTTAAGTATGTGAAATAGAGCTTTCTTTTCTTTAATCTATATATAGTTTCACATGTATTTGAATGTTAATAAGTATATAGTCTAGACATTTTAGGAATACTAGGCTTTAGTTAGCCCCAAGGAGGTCATTTGATTACCTCACTTCTTTGGTTTAACAACGTACTTATTTGATTTCATTCACATGTGTTCTTACATTAGAATTGGGATGAAATTTTGTTTCACATACATAAATGTTCTAATCAAATAAAAATATAATTTTTGCATGATTTTCTTTTTCTTACTTACATATAAATTCATGTGTAGTGAGATAGAAAAGTATATAGCCTAGACATCCTAGGAATATGAGGATTTAACTAGCCCCAAGGAGGTCATTTGATTACCTCGCTTCTCTGGTTTAACAAAGGCACGTACTCATGTATTTCTCTTTACATGTGTATGTTTGTGTGGCTAAAGGATGAAAATCCCTCTTTTTCTACTAAGAATACATGCATTCATAATAGACTAAATGATTGAATTAATTAGCCACATGATTTGGGGTCTCTTTCCTTACATTATTATATACAAATTTACATATGTTTCAATGCAAATGGGTATATAGTTTGGACATTCTGGGAATACGAGGCTTTAGTTATACCCAAGGAGGTCATTTGATTACCTCGCTTCCTTGGTTTAACAATGACATGTACCTATTGAATTTCATTTTTATGTCTTTTTGTTAAGAATTTGGGTAAAGATCTGAATTAACATGACTAAATAATTCAATCAAATAAGAAATATAAACTTCAAATATGCACATCTACATTCATCATTTGAGTGTGCTAAAACATGTTGCATGTATAGTTATACTTAGAGTTGAGACATATGCATGCTACATGTGATGGAAATGAATAAATTGATGTATGTCATATGTTAGTAGTTCACTCAAATTAATTTTAAGAAGTCTTTCATATTGAGTGCAATCATTTAAGGTGAACCTAAACTTAGGATCAATTTAAAATATGTAATAAGCCATTCACTAAAGAGAACTAAACCAAATTAACATGCTTTAGAAAGTGGCTTAGGGTAGGAATGAAAGAGGGTAATCCTCTTTCTTCTCTTTATAACACTTAGAGATTAAGTATAGGTCATATAAAACAAAACAAGTCACAAATTAAAACTTGTCAATCAATTAAAGCACATGAAGTGAAACCACCTTTTAAATTGAATCTTTCTGCACTTAGAAAATATTAACTCTAAAGCTTAGTTAGGACATACTACACAAGACTTAACAAACATATTAGAATTAAGTCACCACTTCTAATTTTATGTTAGGATAATGCATGGTTTAATGTATATTTTATTTTATGATGCATTATTTTAGACTGGATATTAGGGTGTATGTTTCATAAACTGGATGTTAGGCCACTATTAGCCTAATCATATTTTTTACAGGGGATTATGCTTAAGGGTCAATTGAAAAATAAATATAAATACTCTCTTTGCAAGTTGCTTAAGCCCCTAAGCATAATCCAAATTAAGACAGGTGGGCTTGGTTACTATTGACCTCACTTTGGAGTGAGTTCTTAACCTCCTTATCATAGATCTAGGACTCTTATAGATACTAAGAGCTCCTTAGTCTTAAGAAACTTCTAATGATTAGGTAAACACTTAACCTACGCCTGAAGACTTAGAAGGTTTAGCCATAAGAATAAGTTATGCCTTAGGGACTTAGAAAAAATTGCCTACCCTATAGCCTAAACTTAATCCATGCTTTCTTCCTCAAACCAAACCTCAAGTACAACTCAAATACCAAATCTAAATCCAAATTTCAAACCAAATCATTGAAACCCATAATCAAATCCAAGATCAACATTCTTCTTATGCATTTTGATTTCATCCTATGGACTTAGCCTCAACCAATTTCAAATCAATCACAATTCATCTGATTTTATCAAAGACCAATCCAATATCTCAATCATTTATCAAATCTCAATTCAAACTTAATTCCAAATGATTCAATCCTCAACTCAAATCCAAGTCCAAATTTCCTTCTTAAGCCTTATGACCCACTCTCATAAGCTTAGCCAAAATCTCCACCTAAATTATCCCAAACTTGATTGATTTCTTTATAAATCAATTATTCCTTCATTTATATTCACAAATATAAATTAAATTCATACCCAAATGACCAAAACCAAATCAAACTAAGTCAATCCAAGCCAAATCCTCTTAAGCCCTATGGACCTATCTCCATATGCTTAATCAAATCTCATACAAATCAACCCAAAATCAATTGATTTCTTTATAAATCAATTATTTCTTTAGTTATATTCATAAATATAAATGAAACCCACCCTCTAATGATCAAAAATAAATCAAACTAAATCAGTTCCCTACTTAAGCCCTTTTGACCTACATCCTTAAGCTTGGTCAAAATTGCTTCCAAATCACTCCAAACTCAAGTGATTTTCTTATGACTCATTTATATCTTCATTTATTTTCTCAAATATTAATAAAATATAAATCCAAATAGTCAAAATCAAATCCAAAATTAAACCAAAACCCAATTCAAGCCTTTCAAGCCAATTTCTTGGACTTAACCAAAATCCCACTAAACTAAGCCAAAACTAATGAATTTTCTCATGAATCAATCATTCCTTCAATCATCTACCCAAATATAAGTATAAACTACAATTATCAAATCAAACTCAAGTAAACCCAAGTCAAGCTCGAGTTAGCCTTTTTGACTTGAAAACTTCAAATGAGCCAAAATCTATTCGACTCCAAATTGATTGTAGTTGGATTTATATTTCAATCCTAGGCTTATATATGAGTTCAACTAAACTTGAATCAAGCCAAAATAAAACCAATTGACCCATTTAGGTCCACTTGACCCAAAGTGACCTAAAGAGCCCTTTGGGCCAAGTTCTAATCTAACCCAAATTAGATTGAACCAAGGCCATCCAAATCTCATATCATGATCAATAATCACCCTCGGATGATCAATCACCTCAATTAGGTCAAACCAAGTCAACTTGGTCCTTTGACTAAGCCAACCTTTAGCCCAAATGAAACTTAAACAAGCAAAAACCCATCATATGCCAAATTGATTGAAATCATTGATTCAAAACAACTCATGATCAATGATTGAACATGACTTGACCCTCAATTGAGCCAAACCAAGTCCAATTTGCTGTTTGACCCAAGTTGACCTAAATTAGCCTAAAAAACCAAAATTGGTCAAATCATAATCTAACCCAAATTAATTACAACCAATAGCTCAAGTTCATTCCAAATCAATTGTTGAACTTGATCAAAGTCATAATTGAACTCGATTTGACCAATTGGTCAACTTGACCCAACCTAGCCTAAATTGACCTAAAGGGTCAAATTAGCCAAAATCTAAATTAAATCCAAATCAAATCAAACCAAAGCCTACAATCAATTTCAATTAACTATTTGAACATGAACCAACACCTCTAACCCAATTTGGTCAAATTGGTTGACTTGACCCATTTGACCCATTTGATTTCAAATGAGCTAAAATCAAACCTAAGCCAAACCAACCCAAATCATTTAAACCAGAACTCTCCAAATCATCATTTGAACCTAACCCAAGCCTTGGTTTGGCCCAATTTGACCAATTGGTCAGCCCAACCCAACATGAACCTATATGAACTCATTCGACCAAATGAAGACAAAGCACCCAAAAATAACCCATGGGACCTTGGTGGCTGACCAAACTCGACCCAAATTGATCCTAGGTCAGTCCAAAGTCATTACAAAAGTAAAGTGGGTCCCATCCAAGGGGATTAGCCATTGGACAAACCTCTTCACATAGGATTCCTTCTCCATTTGGCAAATTCCACTTTCCCATCACTTGGGCAACCATCCAATTGCCAAATGAAGCATGCCTAACCTTTCTAGCCCAGTCTAAGCACACTAAGGCTTGCCATGGGCCTAGGGGAGGTAAGCCAACTCACCTCCCATGCAACCCGAGCACCCAAGTGATCAAGGAAATCAAATCTCCCCAAATCAAGCCTTGAGCCACCTCCTAAGCCATCCTCCACTTTTGGCGAGCCACATGGATGAGATGGAGACAATTTACGAACAGTGGCTGGACGACAAGAAAATGGGATTAAATCCCATCCATCCATCTCAGTAATTGAGGGGATATACCCCCTCAATTCAAATGGGAACTGAATTATTCACCTTCATTTGAGGTAGAGAGAGTGAAGGAGAGTCTCCTACAGCCATTCCCCAAGCTCCCAAGCTCCCACATTTCTCCCTCTCTCAGTTTTACATTAAACCAAAATAGGGGAGGCTAATTCCAAATCCCATTTGCTCAATCCTCCACCAAACTTCAATCAACTTTGCACACACCTTCCTTGAACCTAGACGAGTAAGGATGAATCATCTCTCATGCTCCAAAGCCACTCCATGTTTGAGTTCGATCAAGACTAAAGCTCCAAAGTGTGTGGCTTGGTTGTTCAAGGGATTTACTCCAAATCATGGCCCAAGCTTCTCAATAAGGCTTCATCTCTACTAGAAGAAGATATCTCCGTAGATCCCACCTCCAATCTTGAGCTCCAATGAGGTAATTCCTCAAAATTGTAGCCTAGGTGAAGTTTGGTTGGTCCTTTTCAAAGAAAATTTCCATTGCATGTGATCTTAGCCATTGGATGTGTTCCGCTCCTTTCCTTGATGGAGTGAGATCATTTTGGAATCAATCCAAACTCTAGTGAGCTTAGATTGAACGAAGAAAGTGGATGACATCTATCTTTCATCGCTCGCGAATGAGAAAGATCATGGGTCGTCTATTCCATCTGATCGGAATGGACATTTGTGATTAAATTACGCTTAAATCCCTTGATTATTCCCTCTAAAATGTGGGATTAATCATGGCCATCTGATGTTAGATTGCATGGTCCATGAGAAAGTGGGTCTACCTTAGTCGTGCGGATGTGACAACTTAAATAACCAATCCTGCGATTCCATGTGGAAAGCGTGCCATGTGGCGCCGATCAGATTTGGTTTAATTAGGGTTAATTAATCCATTTTTAAGGCTAAATCTTCCATAATTCATAACTAATTATAGAAAAATCTAAAAAAAATGCACCCGAGGGCTCATTTTAAAGGAAATTTAGAGAAGAATTCAATAAAAATATTTTCTGGATTTTGAATAGTAAATAGAGCTTAATTAGGGTTTAATTAAAAAATTAATTAGATTAATTATTCCTTAATTAATTATCCAATTGATTTCAAATTTTTTGAGGATGTTTAGAGGGATGACCTCTGCCTCCCCTATCTTTCTTTGAATTTATTAGTTGCTTAATTGGAAAAATTGATTGATTAAGACCTAATTACCCTCTTAACTTTGTTAAGAGGTGATTAAGCATATGAATAGTAATTAATTACTTATTTGGACTCCCTAATCACTATTGAATAGTAAGGAAACTTAGGGAAGTGGATTGGGGCCTCCCTCCTAATCTTTTCTCTAATTTTTCCTCTCTTTTTAACTAAAGTCCTAATTATTAATTAATTAACTAATTAGAAATTTAATTAGCTAAATTGGAATCTAAATCATGGTTCATCCAATGGATGGCTTATGGAAATAGGCGAGGACCTCTTTCCCTACCTTTTCCCTTAAGCCCATCTCATTTCAAGAAAATTATTGATTTTGGTTAGTCTCTTTTTAGAAGAGGTGAATTAATGGATTATTGGTTTAATTGATTTGAAAAATATAATTTAATATGATTTTTTCTTAATCCATCTTAGGTACTTTTTTGGGTGTTCAATAACCTAAAGAGAGCTAATGAAATTATGGTTAGCTCACATGTGTGAAAAAACCATAAAAAAATTAAGTGAGTTCCTTAAGCTTAATTAATTAATGATTGTGAACTAATTGCATTAGGCCCCTTTCATTTCATAAGAGCATTGCTATTTACTTTTCAATTTATTTGCATATCATGTTAGCTCGTAATTGTTTAATTAATTGCCTTAAGGTAACATAGGTAAAGGTTTAATTAATTAATTTAATTCATGTTTAACACAATCAATCTATAAAAATTATTTAATTGATTTTCATTAAATCAAACTAATTAACATATGGGGAATGGGAATTTGATTAGCACCTCTTTCTTACCTCTCTTAAATCAAGTTAAAAATAAAATCAAAGTGACATAAAGAAACTTTGGTTAATTTTAAATGAGCTTATTTAATATGATTGTTCTTAGGAATTAGTTGAATTGAATGAAATTACATGCTTGTGTTTCTTTATTTCTTTTCAATCATATTAAAATGTTGTATGGCACTTATAGTCATGCATTCATTTCTTTCAAAAAATCAATTAAAAATAAATGATTTCCCTTATGTCAATTTGCATGTGTTGACTAAATTAAAAGTATGTGCGGCTATTTTCACTATTAAATCTCAAATGTATTTTCAAAAGCTTATTAATGAATAATAATACAAGTTTTGACATTAGTTATACATACATAGGAGGTGCATGTGAATATAAGCCTAGTGTATGAAGTGAAGTTTCTTTCTTTCATTCATATTTTGATTTGCATAAGTATGAATATTAGTGGGTATATTAGTCTACATTCCGGGGATGCAAGGCTTTAAGAAGCCCCAAGGAGGTCTTTACCTCACTCCCTTGGTGTAAATCAATGGTGACATACTCGTTTGATTTCATTCTTATATTCTGATATTAGAATTTGGATAGAGCTTTAATTCATTCATACAAATAAATAAATTAAACTAAAATATAAATTTTGCATGATTTCCATTCTTATAGTTATTTATACATCCATATGTATTTAAGAATAGTGGGTATAACTAGTCTGGACACCCTAAGATACATGACTTTAAGTAGCCCCAATGAGGTTCCTACCTTGTTCTCTTGGTCAAACAATGGTGAAGTACTTGCTTAGAACTTTCATATAATTGAATGTGTATTTATCTAATGAATCAAAATCCTATTTTTCTATTAAACTCATTTATTCATACATTTAAGTGTTCCAAAAACATATTGCATGCATAGATATGTTTAGGACTTAATCATATGCATGTTACATATGATGGAAAGAAATGAACAAACATGTGTTGTGTGATAGTAATTAATTCTAATTAATCTTTAGATACCTTTCTTATTGAATGATATTATCTAAAGTGAACCTAAACCTAGGACTAATCAAAGTATGTAATAATCCATTCATTAAAGAGATTTCATTTAATTAATTTGCTTTAGATGTGACTTAAGGTAAGGATAAAAGAGAGTGATCCTCTCTTTTCTTCTCTTTATAACACTTAGTTATTAAGTGTAAATCAAGTGAAATAAAAGAAAACATTAAGTAAAATTCTCAAATCAACTAAATCACTTAAAATGAGACCAACCCTTTATAATTAAATGTCCTTCATACTTATAGAATGGCAACTCTGAAGCCTAGTCAGAACATGTCACACAAGCATTAAATACACACACATTAGATTAAGTCACTATTTTTAGTTTTATGTTAGGGCGGTGCATGGTTTGATGTATGTTTATTTCATGTTGTATTGTTGTAGACTGGATGTTAGGGTGTATGCTTCGTAGACTCGATGTTAAGCCATGATTAGTCTAATTATATTTTCTACAGAAAATTGTGCTTAAGGGGATCTTAAAATAAATATAAATGCTCTCTTTTGTAGGTTACTTAACCCCTGAGCATAATCTTAATTAGGACAGGTGGACTTAGTTACCCATGTGCAGGGTGCTAAGTCCAAATTATACATATAATTGCTTGGGTTGTATGGTGCATTTAGCTAACACTTATTTTACAGTTGTAGTTAGATTTACTTTTCTTATTTTTAATGTAATTGTGCATTAGTAATTAGGATTATTCTTATGGGAGAATTAGGATGAGTGGAGGCTAGAAGGCTTTGTCCTGGGTGGCCCTCGTGATGCCTTTGAAGCAAGCAAACCCAAATGAATAAATGAAAGAGATATGAAGATAAGAAGATAAAAAGACCCTCCATAGCATTTTTTTTATAATTATAATTATTCTTTCATATATCAGGTTGTATAAGGGTAGAACTAGGCTACCCATTCCTATTTTCAGGTTGAACGGTGGCACCTAACAGCACCAGCCTGTTATTCTTTTACATTGGGTTTATAAATTTGCTTGATGTTTTGTCTACCATTGCATAATAGAAATGATATGTCTTTTTCTAGTTTTTTCATATATGGTGATTTAATGTGTGGCCTAGATTCGATTAGGCTCTTAGAAAAAATAAATAAATTTTTGTACCCCAACTACAATTCAAAACTAAATTTCTTTAAAATAACTCATAACGTCACATAAAGCCTAGGCATTAAATTAAGATAATTAAAGATTTAGTATGATTGTTTGTCCCACATCATGCATACCATATTACTTCACTCTTACTAAGAGAGGGTTTCCATCCATTCATGATAGGGGAAGAGTTGACCTACTCTGTGGTGGAAAAAACCTCTTTTTTTTTATCCAATAACCTTATTTCATCATGCATTTAAGCATACAAAAAAAATCATATGGCCTTGGTCAAAATAAAGAGTCAAAAATCAAATAAAAATTGATAAGATTTGCATTAGACTAAGTCATTACTCATACCACTCATACTTTAGTCTCTTAGGGAGTGGGTTTAAGGACTTCAATTTCTTTCTAATAACAACCTAACCATCTTGCAAAACATATGACTTGACCACATAGTTTTAAAGTGTAGAAGGAGTTAGCTGGCTACCACTCCAGGCAATTATAAGTCCACCAATCGGGTGGTTTACCCTCTCTTGTGGAGGTAAACCATAAACCCATCTTCACTTAGATTTAGGATGTGCTTTGGCCCCCGCTAAAGCTCCCTAAATTTAGGATCTGTGGTTGTTGTTTCCTCTCAGGCTATAAGCATAAATTCTCACCTCTTAGGCATTTTCATAATCTTATATTGTGGGATTATAAGTCCTAGCCTTCTAATAAGATTTCAACTCAAAATATATATAATTCTAATCAATCCCAAACATATAAAGCCCAATCACAGGATAGATTGGAATGCTCACTAGGTTTCCTAGTATCATGAACATTCCATACTCATCTCCCTTTGGTTTTGATAAAAGTCTCTTCTTTTTTATCTATCTTGATTGATTTTCCAAACATAACCAATTTATTGGTAGTCGTATCTTTGAAATCTTTAGGGATAACAAATACCTAATTTAATCGAGAGTATTCCTAAGGAACTCACCTTTCTTAGGATGTAATTAATTATGGGGGCTTGCCACCATAGGAAAATTTAGAACTCAGTTTAAACAAGCCCTACTTTATTCATTCATGTAAAGTAGGGTAAAATCTCTAGTATATTCAAAGACCCATCATGCCTTAGGATTCCTTATTAGGTGATTAGGTCCATCGTAGGATAGTGATTTCTATCTTTCAAGATAGTGCATAATTCCCTAATATTGTACTTGATCACCTCAATAAGTACATCCTTAGATCTGTGTAATGTCCCCCATATATGTAAAATTAAAACTAAACACCATAGTTACCCATGTGCATGGTGTTAAGTCCAAAATATAAATATAATTACTTTGGTGGAATGTATGTTTAGCTAACTTATATTTTGCAGGTGTAGTTAGATTTACTCTTTCCATTTAAATGTAATTTTGTAATTAGGAATTAGGATTAGTGCTATGGGAGAATCAGGATGAGCATTGGCTAGAAGACTATGTCTTATGTGCCTTGTGATGCCTTGAAGTGAGCCAAATCTAAAAAGCAAAGAGGAGGAAATAAGACATGAAAATTTGAAGAAGATGAAGACCCCCATAGCATGTATTCATCCTTAATTATAATTATTCTTTTGTAATCTAGGTTGTATAAGGGTAGAGCTCAGCTACCCATTTTTCTTTTCGGGTTGTACGATGGTACTCGACCGCACTAGCCTTTTATTCTTTTGCAGTAGCTATAAAATATTTGATGTTATGTTTAGCTTGTGCATTAGAAATTACATATCTTTTTATAGTTTTTTTTATGATTGGTGTTTGTTGTATGGCTTAGATGTGATTAGGCTCTTAGGGAAAATAAATCTTTTACCCAACTACTACTTAAAATTGAATTTCTAAATAACTCATAACCTCATCATAAAGCCTAGGCATTAAATAAGATAATTAAAAGATTTAATAACTCATTAGCTGAATGGTTGAATATTTCACAACATGCATATCATATTATTTCACTCTTGAAAATAAGGGATTTTCATCCTTGCATGATAGGGGAATGCTTAACTTATGAGGGCATCCCTTGTGGCAAAAAACACCCCTTCTTGTTAATTTAGCCAATAATCTAATTTTATCATGCATATAGGAATCAAAATCCTAAATCCTTTGTGAAAATCAAGTGTCAAATATAAATAAAATTTGAAAAGATTTGCATTAGACTAAGTAATTACACATACCACTTATGCTCTAGTCTCTTTAGGGAGTGGCTTTAAGGACTTTAGTCTCATTTTAAATAATAAAAATCTAACTATCTTGCAAAATTATAAGACTTGCCTATATGGATTTAAAGTGTATGAGGAGTTAGCTGGCTACCACTCTAGGCATTGTATGCCCAGTAGTCAGGTGGTTTACCCTCTTTTGTGGAGGTAAACAATATACCCATCTTCTCTTAGATTCAGGTTGTGCTTTAGCTTATGCCAAAGCTCTCAAGATTTAGGATCTGAGATAGCTATTTCCTTCGAGCTACAAGCATAAATCCTCACCTCTTAGGCATTTTCATAATCTTGTATTGTCGGATTCTAAGTCTAGCTTTCTAATAAAATGTTAACTTCAATAAAATAAATTTCTTCAATTTTAAATATATAAAGCCCAATAATAGGGTAGATTAGAATGCTCACTAGGCTTCTTAGTATCATTAGCATTTCCTACTCATCTCCTTTGGCTTCTAAAAATAAGTCTTCTCCTTGATCTATCCCATTTGATTTTCCAAAATAACCAATCCTTTAATAGTCTAACCTTGAAATCTTTGGAGACCCTAATTGTCAACTTTAATCGAGAGTATTCTTAATGGATTTCATTCCTTAGGATGTAATTAATTATGGGGGCTTGCCTCCATAGAGAACTTAATGAACCTGGTTTAAAATAAATTCTACTTTACTTTTTCATGTAAAGTAGGAAAAAATCTTGAGTACATTCGAAGACCCATCATTCCCTAAGAGTCTTTATTAGGTGATTAGGTCAATTGTAGGGTGATGACTTCTATCTTTCAAGATAGTACATCATTCCTCAATATCTTATCCTATTACTTCAATAAGTACCCCCTAAGATCTGTGTGGTTTCTCACCATTTCAAAAATAAACACCACAGATTTTTTTGGGGACTCCGTTGGGGATGGTTCCTCTCTCCATCTTTAGTAGATAATTATTGTCTCCAAGCATCGATAGTGGACTTATATTTTATATAAGCTTAATACTATCTTTATTTTTATTGGAACTTAGCTTATTTCATTCTTAAGCAAAGTTAGCCAACATCCTTTAGGTTTTAGGATCTCACTCCGTGTAGGTCTTAAAATCCCTATTGGGTCCCCCAATAGGTAAAAATAAACTAACTGAATAAAGGAGAAGTCAAAATACAAAATTTTTGAACCTCTTTACCACTAGCTTGGTGAAGTAAAGTTTATCCCACATTTAAGAAAACTCAAACTAAAACAAGTAAAGCCTTTTACAAAATATTTTCAAAATCACTTATCCTAAGCAAATTCATTTTTAAATTCACTCCACATGAAGTTTGCAAAAACATAAATTTTTTCAATTCTCTTTAAAATAAAAAAAAGCAATCAAACCTAATTTAACATACCTAAATTTATTAAATGAGGGTCCTCTTTCAAAAATCAAAATCAAATTTACAATCATCAAAATCCCTTTCAAAGATTTTCAAAAAGCACATTTCTTAAAATAAAATCAATTAACCAACTCCATTTAACATACCCAAAATTTTTAATTGGAGTTTTGTTTTTAAAATTAAATAAAAAAACAAAATAAATATATAATTGAATCTCATTTAACATACCCAAATTTGTTAAGTAAGAATTCTTCTCTTTTCAAAAGCAATATTATAAACAAAGTCAAGATATATTTTTTGAATCTTATTTGGCATACCCAAATTTGCCAAATGAGAGTTCTATTTTCAAAAGCAACCACACACAAATAATTGAACTCCATTTAGTATACCTAAAATTGCTAAGTGGAGTTCCCCTAAAAAAAATCAAAACAAGTTGGATCATACTTAGCATACCCACATTTACTAAGTAGAGTGTATTCTTTCAAAATTATAAAAAAAAAAAAATCAACACACATTTGAATTCCATTTGACACACCAAACTTGTCAAATGAAAATTCCCCCTCTTTAAAAAAAATCAAAACAAATTGGACTTTTCTTAACATACCCACATTTGCTAAGTAGAGTTCTCTTTTTCAAATCACAAAGAAATAAACACAATTGAATTCCATTTGACATACCCAAATTTGTCAAATGAGAATTTTCTTTTTATAAAATCAAACATTATCATGAAAATCAAATTGAACTCCATTTAACATATCACATTTGTTAAATGAGAGTTCACCTCTTTCAAAATGAAATAAATACCAAGTTATACTTACTTAACATACCAAATTTATTAGGTAAGAATCCCACTTTCGAATTAAAATCAAACACATGACCTTACTCAACATACCACATTTGTTAAGTATGAGCCATATCTTCAAATCAAAGCAACAAACACACTTGAGCCCTACTTAACTTACCAAATTTGTTAAGTAAGGGTTCATTTTTCAAAATCAAATCAAAATACATCAAACACAATGGGATTCACTTAGCATACCTATATTTGTTATGTAAATATCTCATTATCAAATCAAAACAAATCAAATACATGACAAATAATCATTGCAAACAATAAAGATATTTTCAAAAATATTTTCAAACATGCACTTGGATCTCTCTTAGCATACCAAAATTTGCTAAGTGAAGACTCCAAAATCAAAATCTCAAAACAAAGGATTAGCAAAACATAATCATCTCCAAAAATCTCTCCAAGTGGAGGAACCTAATTCAGCATATCCTAATTTATTGGATGAAGGTTCTAAAATCAAAAAAACCAATTCTTATGGCAAAGTCTCTCTTCAAAATTCTAAATCTCTCCAAATCAATGAACCCCACTTAGCATACTTAATTTGTTGAGTGTGGGTTTAAATTCCAAATTCAAATTAGAAATCAATGATTGAAGAAAAATATGAAAGTCAAAGTCTGATTGAGTTATATTTTCACATGCAGATATCATAGTCATTCGGTTTAGTTTCATTCGACATTGCTATGGCTCCTAACAAGTTTATTTTCTCTTTCCCCTCTAGTGTAGACTTGGCCTTAGATCAGGCCAATCTCACCACGACCATGGCCACCCACCTAATTTACTTTAGTCATGGCTTTGAGGGGGTTAGGATTACTTGTCATTGGATAGCCCTCACAACGGTCAGCAGGGATGAGGTGGCTGGACAATGGGCACTTATCGCTTTTCCATGACTTGAGTTCCCTCCAAGGAAGGCGGTCAGGTTCTTGTGATAGTTTACCTATGGTGTCAATTTTGCTAGTTTTTGTTCCATCCATTCCGATGCTCGGTGTCTTCCCTGCCTTCTTTGCTAGTTGTCCCTACTCTGAGGTGTAGTACCTTCTCCTCGTCCTCAAAGGGAAGGCTATCTTAGCATCGAGATAGTCTCCCTACACGAGGGTTCAGTCTCACCTTTACCACTCTCCACAGTAACAAAAATAGAAAGATCAAGCGGCACCATGAGAGAGTGCCTAGGGAGGTAGATGATGCATCACATATTACTGAGAAGGGCTATCATCGAGAGGTCTACCATTTCTTGGGTGGTAGTATATTCCACCCCCTCTCTACTTCAAATGGAGAGGAGGATGCTAGGAGGATTGCTTCATCTCCTCCACCACCAACTTACTATGAAGTACCAGCTAGGCAGAGGAGGAAACCTTATGCTGGCCTCAAGATAGTTCTTCACTTGGGTTGGTAGAACTTGGTGCAGTCAGTGCATTATTCTATCCGGTATGTGATCCCAAGAGTGTGGGTTGATCCCAGAGAGAGGCCATCGAGGGCCAAGGTTGTAGGTGGGCGTGGGGGGAGATGAGGTATGCCAAAAGTCGGCCTCCACCCTTGATTTCCACCATGGCGGGCCACCTGGTGGACAAACATTATAGTACTCAACAGCACCACCAGCCATTGAAGGAGAGCTCCAGTGGAGAGGTAGTCGGTGTCACCACCATCACACTGATCCACTCCTCATCCACCATCACCCATTCAAGTTCCCCCTTCCATAGTTCCCTCCAAGATTCAGAAATATGCATCCGGGGAGAGGATATCCCCATTGGTGATCTGGCTATGGCCTAAGGATCCCACTCCATATGTGTCATTAACTAAGGTTGGGTCGAGCTCCCCCATTCGACCCAACTTTAGCCATGGAGAAGAGGGAGTGGCATCCTAAAAGCATCGTGGTCGTGCCACCACCCAAATACAGCGGTCACCGCCTAGAGTGATGAGAGAGGTAGGGGACACTTAGTACAATTCTTATGGCATTTGACCCTCCTAGAGAGAGTATGCCACCAGCAGACAGTGTCTAATGCATCACCTCGATTGAGCATAGTACGGCATCTACTAGTCAATGAGTCTTTGTGCTAGTGAAGGTAGATGACCGTTCATTGGATGATATTCTCACACAATATTTTGATGAGAAGAAGAAGCTTCTTGAAAGCAATCGCTCCGATGAGGAGGACGCTAAGTAGATTTTGATCTTGATGATGATTTATTAGAGGACTCGATAAGAGTCCATATGGTTGATACCCGGGGTTCCCTCCTTAGAGAGCAGCACAGTCAGGAAGGTATTATGGTCGAGGAGGATAACATAGCTCACTCAGTCGAACATCTCCTTTAGCAACTCAAACAAAAGGATGAGCACATCATGAGAATGGAGAATTAGGTCGAGGATTTATTAGCGATAATCCTAGCATTACAGAACCAAGACTCAGTCCTGCAGCCTTTGCCTATGGAGGGCGATCGACCCAAACTTTTACATACCTTAGATCATCCAAAGAGTACCTCTCCCATGGACCAGGATAGTGGTAGTTTGCATAGGAAGGTCATTAATAGCACCTCCATGCAAGAAAAAGACATAAAAAATGGTGGAACAATAAGTGAGGGAAGCATTGGCACAAGCCTGGGGTACTTCATCTGTTCCAAAGGGTAGATCCTACCCACAGGAATTTGACATAGTTCAGTATCCCAAAGGGTTTGTGCCACCTTCCTTCAAGATTTTTGATGGTAGTGGGAACCCTCAACATCATATAGCACACTTTAGAGTTTTTGCAACGCCAGAGGCAGTGATACACTTCTCTTTTGCCTATTTGTTAGTAGTATGTCGGGGATTACATTTGATTGGTATACCAAACTGTCCAATAATTTGGTAAAGATATTTACAGAGTTGGAGCAACTCTTCATTAAGAGGTTTCCTGGAGCTTAGCAAAGGGTAACTGTGGGCGACCTTATTGTGGCACAACAAAATCCCAACGAGTCTCTTATTGATTATATTCTCACGTGGCAAAACTTGAGTATGAAATATGAACCATAGCTGTCCAAATAGCACATCATAGAAATTCTTCTCAAGAATATTCATGACCTGGTTACTTTCATTCTCAAGGGATTTATTATCAAAACTTTTGAGAAACTAATCAACAAGCGCTAGTCGAGGAAATAGCGTTACCTTTCAGACTAGTCATTCAAGCTAAGCCACAAAAGCATAAAGAAGAAGGGGTAGTAGTGTTAGTTGATGAAAGATAGACCCAGTTGGGTTTGAGACCTCGAGCTCAGCAGCCTCCACTTCCACTTCCACCTCCTTTGCCACCACCACGACCATCATATCAGCCACCATAGCTTCCACAGCAACTGCCGCCACCTCCTCCATAGCAGTAGCACATATGTCTGCCACTAGGTAGCTATTACCCACCTACTCTTTTGAATAAACTAAACAAGCCTTATTCATTTAAGAGAGAGGTAATCAGGAAGATCTTTAAGAACCTCTTAAAGAAGCTTAATTTTCAGCTACCCTAGCCTAAGAAGCCGGAGGAAGTGGGCAAAAGTGAGGATCTTAACTTTTCCCCTACCACCGCATGTTAGGCCATGTCTTAGTGGATTGCTTCTCATTCAAAGTCTTGTTTGAGCATAGCTACAAGTCGAGTGCCACAATTATCCCTAAGGATTATTTATTAGAACAACCATCCAATTCTGTTAAGCTAATCCTTGGGGATACATTTGATCCTCTCAAGACCAAAGCCGATTGGGATATCTCCTTATCTCAAACCTCTAAGAAATTTATTTCTAAGATCAAGAAATTTTTCTTGTAGGTGCCTGAGGCAGCTCAAACCCCTAACATTTAGGAAAGTTTGCAAGTTGCTAAAGACAACTTGAGGAAAGTGGGAGCTCACCAACAGTAGCAGTCCTCACTCGCCTGGGATAGCCAAGTAGCACAACCACCAACCAAGTTTAGCCTCCTTTCTACAGTTGCAGCTACTACTACTTCAACTAGTTCTTCTTCTAGCAAACATATTCTATCAATGAATGAGGGCATTAAATCCCTCACCCACTCACTTTACTTAATTTCTACTCTGTACCTCCTTTAAAATCTAAAAAATTAATGAAGAAAGCTGATTCAACTTACATTTATGCTACTTTTTATGAGTTATCTAATTTAATTCCAATGGAAAGCTCTCTAA
The DNA here is from genome assembly GCA_021442155.1 of Cymbidium sinense. Taxonomy (NCBI): domain Eukaryota; kingdom Viridiplantae; phylum Streptophyta; class Magnoliopsida; order Asparagales; family Orchidaceae; genus Cymbidium; species Cymbidium sinense. The sequence goes on along the minus strand of CM038233.1, from coordinate 17,807,494 downwards.
GTCTAAACATTATGATAATTCTGATCATCTCTTTATGATTCAGAATCAAACTTTCCTTTGCTGAATTAATCGGGTTTACCCATTTAGATAGACTTAGCATAATCTGACTCTAAGGGTCCCATAAGAGAAGCTATATGTATACTTAATGAGCAAGTATAACTTTCTATCAACCTGCCACATGAAGTCACCGAAGCGAACCATCATAGTGGCAAAGTTCTACCTCCTAGGGTAGCACCTCAAGATAAAGGTAAGCAAGTCATTGGTTTTACTGATCAGACATCCCCTCTATCGAAGATTCCACCTGCATATACTTTAATGGACAGATAACCTAGAGTCTCTTACAATGCCCTAGCTCACCTTAGAAAGTTATCAGCTAAGCTAAGCATATATGGCACCCTTATCTTATCCAAAGAGATGAGGGAGTCATTGATCAAAGCTTTACTTGATTCTAAAATATGTTTGGCTCAGTTGACTACTATAAGAGAGGAGGCACATTACTCTAAAGAAGTCATAGGGGTCACATTCACAAAAGAAGACCTTCTCTTAGGGACGATTGAGCATAATCGTCCCCTCTACATCATGATCGACATGGGAAGATTCAAATTATGTAGAGTATTGGTTAATCCAGGTGTATCGGTGAATATTATGACTCTAAGAACCTTTTCCTAGTTAAAGATTGATATCTCCAAACTTTCAAAAGAAAGGATGATGTTGAGAGGATTCAATGAACAAGGCGAGAGGGCCTTAGGTTCCATAGTGTTACCTTCGGAGATAGATGATTGGAAGATTGCAGCGAAGTTTCATATTATAGACTCGAATACATCTTTCAATGCTTTGCTTGGGAGACCATGGATACATGAAAATAATATGGTTCCATCCTCTCTACATTAGTGCATCAAATTCATGAGAGTTGGGATTTTATATTGTGTCATAGGAGATCTTAGGCCATTCATAGTTCATGAGGTCAAAATATATGAGGATGTGGCCTACTATCTCCCTCAAAATCAATAAGTCTATTGTCACTAACTTGGCCAACATTCAAAAATAAAAGAAAAAGAAAAAGAAAAAATGGAAAGAAAAGAAAGAGAAAAGAAAAAAGAAAAGAAAAAAAGAAAGTAAAAGGGAGTGAGAAATAGACTTGGAGGAGAAAGTAGAGCCCGACATTAGATTCCACCCATAGTTTATTACTCCATTCAAACATTTAGGTAGGATGACCTGACCTCCACCAGGCAAAGGAAGAGGCAGATCTAGAGGCGTTCTCAGGGACGGAAGACCTCCTTATTGGCCATCTAATAGGAGATATGTCTCTACTAGAAGTACACCTACTATCCATATATACTTAGACTCTAGTTCAAGGATCAGTTTTACATGGTTAGTAAGCTAGCTAGCACTACCAGATAGCAGATCCTCATGCAGGTGACAGTTGAGCTGGACAATGATGAAGATCGGGTTCCAAAACAAAGCATGAGTGTATCCAAGTCTATATATGACACAGTCATGGATTAGTTGAGAACCTTAGCTCTAATCTCACTATCCTCACAAATAGTTAAGGGTTTGATAGTTAAGGAAGCCCCTAAGTCTTCGACATATGTGAAGGTAAAGAGGTTCTTTCTTGGAGCATCATCCTCAAGTCAAGAAGTTGATGAAGAACTTGAGGATGATTCATATAAAGATTTAATAGAATTACCATTTGATTCATTCTCTCCTTGTGTTCTTAATTTAGCAAAGAAAGGATTGATTTCACATGCTTGGTCCAAACATATGTCAGATTACTTCAAGAGGCTATGGGATAATAAATGCAAACATTCTCAATCAAGACCAGGACTAGGATTCGATACAATGGGTCCAATCAATGATGACAATTACTGCTTAGTCACCACCAATCATTTAAAATCTGATAAGTTCTTTTCAAATCACATTAACTCATATGATGAGGTGTGCTTAGAAACTTCATATGCTCTAAATGATTTTGAAGTCAAAGATGTACTGGTAAAATTTGAAGAGGAGATCAAGTCAACCATCAATGAGCTCAAAGAAATCAACTTAGTACCTAAAGATAATCCATGTCTGACATACATCAGTTTTTATTTAATAAAATTGAAATCAGTGACTTAGGCTATTAACTGAGTTTAATGACTACTTCACATGGAGTTATGAAGAAATACCTGATTTATCTCCTGACGTGGCAATGCACAAACTAGCAATAAAACCTAACGCTAACCCCATCAAGCAAGCTCCTAGATGCATACGATTAGATATTGAACAATAGGTCATTTATGAAGTCAATAAACTAGTCGATGCTGACTTCATCAGGGAAGAAAAATATCATATCTGGTTGACTAATGTCATCCTAATTAAGAAGAAGAATGGCCAAATTCACATATGCATCAATTTTAGGGACTTAAATAAGGTATGTCCAAAAGACAAGTTTTCACTACCAATCCTGAAACTGATGGTGGACATTACCTCATCTCATGTAGTTTTCTCCTTCATATATGGCTCATCTGGATATAACCAAATAAAGATGGCCACTAAAATGAAACAAATATTTTCTTTAGAACCCCGATCAGAATTTATTACTATAAGGTCATGCCTTCCGGCCTTAAAAATATCGGTGCAACCTACCAGTGGGCCATGACTCGAATTTTTGACAAACTTATTCATCACCAAGTCAAATGTTACATCGATGATCTCATTATCATAAGCAAAGAAAAGGAAGATCACCTCTTTGACTTGAGAGTATTTTTGAATGATTAAGATAATATAACCTCAAAATGAATCCCTTGAAGTGTGCATTCGGAGTAGCTTCAAAAAAATTCTTTGGGTTTGTTGTCCAACACTAGGGAATTGAAATTGACCCAGAGAAGATCAAAGTAATATTATAAATGCCACCCCCTAAAAGTCTAACATAACTCAGATCATTCCAAGGGCGGTTGGCGTATCTAAGATGCTTCATATTTAACCTATCAGGGAGAAGGTATCCATTCTCAACACTTGTCAAAAGGGATGCCAAATTTAAGTGGGATGACAAGTGCCAGCATGCTTTTGAAGACATCAAGCAATACCTGATGACACTGCCAATTCTAGTAGCCCCTATCCCAAGAAAGCTACTCATCTTTACACTACTACATTAGATGACTCCCTTGGCACTTTGTTGGCTCAAACCAATGATGAGGGGAAAGAGAATGCTCTTTACTATCTCAGCCATCATCTAATCCCTTCTGAATCCAATTATCCACCTATTGAGAAGCACTGCATAGCTTTAATCTTTACAACTCAAAAGTTACAGCACTACATGCTTTCTCATAAGATGAACTTGATCTCTAGAGTCAACCCACTGTAGTATCTCATGACACGACCGATATTATCCAGATGGTTGGCACATCGCAATTTGACATCACATTCGCACCCCTCTGTGCGATGAAAGGATAAGCACTAGTAGATTTCTTAATAGCACACCCACTTCTTACTAACTCCCCACTTAGTGATGACATCCCCGATGAACAAATCATGAACTTAGGGGATACTAACATTCTCCATTGGGAGATGTATTTTGATGGTGTGGCTTCCTCTCAAAAAGGTGAAGAACCATAATCTACTATCCCAGGAAAGGCAGGGGTAGGAATAGTTCTCCTAACTTCAGACCGATGTGATGAGATTCTCATACCATATGTCCAATACATGCACGAACAATGAAGTTGAATATGAGGCTCTAATTGCTGGTTTGGAGTTAGGCATTACTTTAAGCATCCATAACATCATCATCTTTAGGGATTCTCAATTAGTCATCAATCAGATCGCTAAGTCCAATAAAGTCCTCATGCCTAAGCTCCATCACTACCATAAGTACACCATTAAGTTATTGGCTCAAATCCCAAAGGTTACCATTTACAAGATTCCTCAAGGAGAGAACGCAGTAACGGATGCCTTAGCTAAAATTGTCAAGAAATTAGCATGACCGAAAGATGAGTCCATACCAATAAGGGTCCAAAATAGACAAGTCTTATCCCTTATTGAAATTGAACTCATGAAGAGACTCTCTCTTGATGGGGAGGTTGTCATTTCCAAAAAAGATGAGGAGTTGGATTGGAGGCAACCATTCATTGATTACCTAAATATGGGCAAACTACCTCAATAGAAGTCACTAGCACATCAGGTGAAGTAGAGAGCTCTTTCTCATGCTCTCGTGGATGGTACCTTATACCGATGATCCTTTGATCATATGTGGTTATGTTGTTTAGACAAACACGAAGCCCGTAATATCATGACCGAGGTACAATCAGGTTTATGTGGAGCTCATCAATTCGGTCTGAAAATGAAAGCCAAAATCAAGAGACTATAATACTATTGGCCTACGATGATCACCGATTGCATGGATGTAGCCAGGCGATGCCACCAATGTCAAGTACACGATGTGGTCCTGCATCGACCACCCAACATTCTATTTCTAACATTAGTCCCATGGACATTCGAGTGTTGGGGTACCGATATAGTGGGTTTGATTGATCCTCCTTCTTCTAAGTGTCATCAATTCATCCTAGCTACCACCGACTACTTTTCCAAATGGCGATTCCACTCAGAGAGGTCACAACTAAGCATGTACTCCAATTTTTTAGGAACCATATCATATATAGGTTCAGGGTGCCTCGATGAATTATAATCCAATAATGGTACTGCATTCAAGAGTATCAAGATTAACAACTTTTTTAGGAGACACAACATAGATTAGAGGTACTCTACCATCTACTGCCTGAGGGCAAATTGCTTGACAGAAGCCTTAAACAAAACTCTCATCCAAGTATTGAAGAAAACACTCAACGATAATAAATGATAGTGGCATGAGCAATTAGTTGAATACTTGTGGGCATACCGCACCATATACAGAACTCTAACTCAGTATATTCCTTTTTCTTAGTGTATGGGTCTAAAGTCATTCTACCAGTAGAATTCCAACTCCCATCACTAAGGATAGCTCTGAGTAGCAAGATCACAATAAAGCAGAATGTCAAGTTACGGTTAGAAGAGCTCAAAGTTTTGGAGGAGAGATGCTTACAGGCATGCTAGAACCTCAAGTTATACAAAGCCAAAATAATTCAAGCTCACAACAAGTTGGTCCATCCTAGAGCTTTTCAAGTAAAAGAGCTTGTTTTAGTTATAAGGAGATCAATTATTTCCCATCGCAAGATGGGAGGCAAGTTTGAACCCACTTGGGAAGACCCTTTTGTCATAGAAAAAGAATACCAATGAGGATCGTATCAGTTAATCAACCATAAAGGAGAGTGCCCGATGCTTCCAATCAATGAACTTTATTTAAAGAAATATTTTCCTTGAAATCATGTTTCAAAATAATTATCTTCAATAAAAATTCTATCTTTCCATATTACTAGCCGGGAGAGGGCTAGGGAAAGCCCGCACATCAATTGATGTTACTGGCCGAGAGCACCGGAGGTATAGCTGATAATCAGCAGCCTCCACACTTATGGATTTTCTAGATCGGCACGCTACCCGCACCGACCATACAGACATTATCTTACTTATGGGGACTACACATCATAGGAGAGCAGCTCCTATCTTGAGAGAGTTGGTGGTGCCTCCACCACACTACTCTTCTTCCTATCCGTCATCTCCCGTACACATATCAACATCTATTGTTCTAGCCAAGGCCATGAAGGCGCATCAAGGGAGAAGAGGACCCCGTTTGTGATCCGGTTATGGCCGAGAGATCCCATCCCATCTACATCGCCTATTATGGTGAGGCTGAGCTCTCCTGCTCGGCTTCTTCCCCAGTAGTGGTGAAGAAGGAATGGCAACCTCAAAGTATCAGTCATCCCATCGCCACCACCACCGCAATAGGATATAGAGATGGTTGTAGTAGTTGCAAGGAGAGGGTGACAGTTCAACCACACCTATGATGATAGATCCTCCTAGGAGTGCCACTCCATATAAATTTAGTGACAACCAGGAGCATATTTCTTCCAACGAGTATAACCCTCATGGGTTTAACTCTCCAATAGCAGGGGAGGTCTGGTGCTTCACAATACATGATAGTGATCCCACCACCGGTCAACCTAGATCCTTTGTGCTTGTTCAGATAGACCATTCTCTAGATGATATTGTAGCCAATTATCTCATGGAGAAGAAGGAGATCTTAGGATATGATGGGTCCGATGAGGAGAAAGTCAACTTTGATCCCAATGAGGATGATTTATTAGAAGATTCAGCAAGGGTGCACATGGTAGATACCCATGGTTCTCTCCTCCATGAGAAGCAGACTATGGAAGGTGCTGAGGCCAAGTAGAAAGACACAGCCTACTCGACCCAACACCTCCTTCAGCAGATAAAAAAGAAAGATGATCACATAGATAAGATGGGGATGCAGCTCGAGGACTTATTAGTCGAAGTCTTAGCACTTCAAAAATAAGCACCGGCAGTCCATCCTACTATAGCTGAGACTAGTCATCCAGAGTTGGTGCATGTCTTGGATCCAGCCAAGACTTTACCTCTAGTAGAGCAAGGTAGCACCAGCATGTGCAGGAAAGTAGTGGATAGTACCTCCATACATAAAAAGGATATCAAGAGCATGGTTGAGCAGCAAGTGAGAGAAGCATTGGCTCAAGCCTAAGGAGGATCATCAATTTCAAAGGGTAGACCCTACGGAGGAATTTGATACCATCCAATATCCTAAGAGTTTTGTGCCTCCTTCTTTCAAGTGCTTCGATGGCAGTGAGAACCCGAGGTAGCATATTGCGTACTTTAGGGCCAGTTGTTGTAGCACTGGTGGCAGTGACACTTTACTCTTCCATCTCTTTATCAATAGCTTAGCAAGTATAGCCTTTGATTGGTACATTGAACTTTCCAACAGTTCACTGAAGAAATTTGCTGTGTTGGAGCAACTCTTCATCAAGAGGTTTGCAGGAGCTCAGCAAAGGGTGATTGTAAGTGACCTCATCATGGATCAATAAAACCCTGGTGAGTTCCTCATTCATTATATTCTCAGATGGCATAATTTGAGTATGAAATGTGAACCACAGCTGTCTGAATAGCACGCCATTGAGATTCTGCTTAAGAATATCCATGGCCCAGTCTCCTTCATGCTCAAAGATTTCACCATCAAAACTTTTAAGAAATTAATCAATAAGGCGGCTAGCTTACAAGGAGAAGCCAAACAGTCATCTTTTGCAGACCAATCAACAAAGCAAAACCATAGAAAGCTTTGGAGAAGAAGCATAGGGCAATGATAATAGTAGACAAGGGGAAACAATTGGCCAGAGAGCATTTTGAGAGACCTCATGCTCCACAGTCGTCATCTACCACCATTGAGACAACCCTATAGGCTACCACAGCAGCCTCCATGGCCTACACCGCCTCCTCCTCAGCCACATCATCAACAGCAGCGGTACACATACCCACCCGCCAGGTAGCTATGGTCAACCTACTCTTTTGGATAAGCTTAACAAGCCTTATTCATTTAAGAGGGAGGTAATCAGAAAGATCTTTAAGAATCTTTTAAAGAAGCCTGATTTTTAGCTACCCAAACCTAAGAGATCGGAGGAAGTGGCAAAAGCAACGATCCTAACTTTTTCCCCTGCCACCGTATGTTAGGTCATGTTTTGGAAGATTATTTCACATTTAAGGACTGGCTTGAACATAGCTTCAAGACTGGTGATATAGTCATCTTGAAGGAATACCTTGTGAAATAACCATTCAATTCTATTAGGATAATCCTTAGGGATACTTATGATCCTTCCAAAACTAAAGAAAGTTGGGATATCTCCTTATCCAAAACCACTAAGAAAATTATCTCAAAAATCAAGAAACTTTACTTGTAAGTGCCTGAGCCAGCTCAAACCTCCAACATCAAGGAAGGTTTGCAAGTTGCCAGAGCCAACTCAGTGAAAGGGGGAGTTCAGCAGTAGCAATAATGGGGATAGCCAAGTGGCACAACCAACGACCGAGTCCGGCCTCCAGTCCACCATTACAGCTACTACATCAGTGACCTCCTCTACTTCAGAAAGCCCTTCTTCTAGTAAACATCTTGTATCAGTGGATGAGGGCATCAAATCCCTCACCCCTCTTACTTTATATGATTTCTACTTTCTACCTCCTATCAAATCCAAGAAATTAAATAATAAAGCTAGCTTGAATTATATTTGCATCACTTTTGATGGGTTGTCTAAATCTATTTCTAATGATAACTCTTCAAGTCTAAACAACAATAATAATTCTAATCTTCCACCTTTTAATTCAGAGATGGATTTTCATACTCGGAATGCTGTTTTGCCTCTTGAGATATACTTGGAATCATCCAATTCTGAGGGTTCAATAGGAGAAGATGTAGGTAAGCCTGATGTGCAGGTAGAATCTTCCATTACCCTGCCACAAGAGATCACCGAAGTCAACCTTCATAGTACCTAGGTTCTACCTCCTAGGGCAGCACCTTAAGATAGAAGGAAACAAGTCATTGGTTCAGAGGATCAAGAAGTCCTTCCATAGAATGCTCCACCCTTGGATATGCTTGTGGAGGATCAGCCTAAGGTGGACAATAATGTCCTCTCTCACCTAAGAAAGTTGTCATCTAAGCTAAGCATATACAATGCCCTTATCTTATCCAAAGAGATGAGGGAGTCATTAATCAAGACTCTCCTTGATCTTGAGATATGCTTAGATCAGTTGATCGCTATTGGAGAGGAGGCACATTATTCTAGAGAAGCTCAGGGTATCACTTTCACAAATGAAGACCTACTTTTGGGGGACATGGAGTACAACCGTCCCCTCTACATTACAGTTGGCATGGGCAGATTTAGACTTGCCTGAGTTCTCATTGATCTAGGTGCATTTGTGAACATTATGAGTCTAAAGATTCTAGCCTATTTGAGGTTTGACATCTCAACACTCCGAGGAGATCAGATGATTTTGAGAGGATTCAATGAACAAGGTGAGAGGGCTTTAAGTTCCATAGTGTTACCTTTGGAGATAGGTGATCAAAATACTAAAGCCAACTTTTATATCATTGATTTGAATACTTCATTCATCTCTTTGCTCGGTAGGCCTTGGATACATCATAATAAGATGATTCCATCCTCCCTCCATCAGTGCATCAAATTCAGGAAGGATGGGATTGAGTACTGTGTCAAAGGAAATGAAAAGTCATTTTCAGTTAGAAAGGTTGAGATATATGAGGATGCAACTTACTATCTTCCTCAAAACATCATTTCTTATGAACTTGGACAAAATTCAAATTCAAAAGAAAAAGGAAATAAAGAAAAAAAAAGCAAAAGAAAAAAAATGAAAATTGAAAATCCAAGTAAATATGAAAGGGAAATTGAAGAAGAAATAGAGCTGGATATCACATTCCACCCACAGTTCATCCCATCATATGGACATGTGGGTAGGATGACTCAATCTTTACCAGGTAGAGGTAGAGGTAGAAACAGAGGCAGTTACAGAGGTGGAAGACCCCCTAGTTGACCATCAGCCAACAAGGATTATGTTCAGTTCATAGGAGTACCCTACTATTCACATAGACCTAGAATCCACCTCGGAGGATGAGTCTAATGTGATTAGCATACCAGCAAACCCTTCTTAGCCAGTTTTATTGGAGGTGACACTCGAGCCGAACAGTGATGAAGATTGGTCCTCCAAACAAAGCAAAGTATTCAAATCAAATGTATATAAAACTATCACGTAGCAGTTAGGAACCTTAGCTCTAACCTCACTTTTATCTCAAAAAGTTAAAGGTTTAGCTCAGTCTTCCAGGGATGTCAAGCCGAAGAGATTCTTTTTGGGATCATCATCCTCAAGTCCTGAAGTTGATGTAGAACTTGAGGATGATTCATGTAAAGAATTAATGAAATTACCTTTTAATTGGTACTCTCCTTGTTATTAATCTTGCAAAGAAGGGTTTGATTTCTTATTCATGGTCTAAGCACAGGTTGGAGTACTTCAAAAAGCTATGGAACAACACAGGTAGGGATGCACAATTAAGATCAGGATTAGGTTCGGTACAGTGGGTCCAATCGACGATAACGATTACTTCTTAATTGTCACCAACCATCTGGAGTCTGATAGGTTTTTTCACACCAAATCAACTCTAATGATGATGTGTGTTTAGAAAATTCAGATGATCCAGATGATCTCCAAATCAAAGATGTATTGCCAAAATTTGAAGAGGAGATCCATTCAATAATTGACAAGCTTAAAGAATTCAACCTTGAGATAGAAGAAAATTCACGCTCGACATACATCAGTTGGTTGATGAAGAAGAAGAAACCAATGACTTAGTTAGGCTATTAACTAAGCTTAAGGATTGTTTTGCATGGAGTTATGAAGAGATGCCCAGTTTATCTCCTGACATAGCAGTCCAGCAATAGATCATAGTGTTAACCCTATCAAGAAAGCTCCTAGACAAATGCGATTAAAAATCGAACAACAGGTCATTTCTGAAGTCAAGAAATTGTTCAATGTTGGTTTCATCAAAAAAAAAAATATCCTACCTGGTTAGCCAGTGTCATCTCACTTAAGAAGAAGAATGGCCAAATTTGCATATGCATCAATTTCATGGACTTAAATAAGGCATGTCCTAAATATGAGTTTTCTTTTCCTATAGTAGAATTAATGGTGTACATCGCCTCATCTCATGCAATTTTCTTCTTTATGGATGGGCCATCTTGCTACAACCAAACCAGATGGCCCTCAAGGATGAAAAAACATTATTTTTTAAACTTTGATCAGAATCTCTTGTTATAAGGTCATGTCTTTCGGCCTTAAAAATGCTGGTGCTACATACCAACGGGCCATGACTCAGATCTTCAACAAACTCATCCATCATTAGGTTGACTCATATGTTGATGATCTAGTAGTCAAGAGCAGAGAAAGGGAATACCATCTCTTTAACTTGAGAGTAGTTTTCAAATGGTTAAGGTAATATAATCTCAAAATGAATCAAGTGTGAGTAGCTTGTGGAAATTCCTTGGGTTTGTTGTCCCACACTGGGGAATAGAAATAGATCCAAAAAAGATCAAAGCTATCTTAGAAATGATACCTCCTAAGTGTTTAACTCAACTCAGATCTTTCCAAGCATGGTTAGCATATCTAAGATGCTTTATTTATTACCTATTAGAGAGATGCAAGCCATTCTTAGCACTTTTCAAAAAGGATGCCAAGTTTAAGTGGGATGATAAGTGCTGGCATGCCTTTGAAGATATCTAACAGTGTTTGGTGAAGCCACCAGGTATAGCAACCCCTATCCCGGGTAGGCCACTCATCCTCTACACTACTGCATTGGATGACTCTTTTAGCATTCTGTTGGCCCAAGCCAATGATGAAGGAAAGGAGAGTGTTCTCTACTACCTCAGTCATGGTCTGATTCCTTCTAAAGTGAACTATCCACCTAATACGAAACATTTCCTAGCTTTGATCATTGTATCTCAGAAATTATGGCACTATATGCTTTCTCATAAGGTGAACTTAATTTCCAAAATCAATCCATTTTAATATCTCATGACACAGCCAATGCTATCCGAACATTTTGCATGATGGTCCATGATCCTCTCACAGTTTGATATCACAATCATACCCTTCTATGCGATAAAAGGACAAGCACTAGCAAATTTCTTAGCAGCACACCCACTTTTTATTGATTCTCCTCTTAGTGACAATCTCCCTGATGAATAGATCATGAACTTAGGGGAGGTTGACAACCACCGATGGGAGATATATTTTGATGGTGCGGCTTCATTTTATATAGGGGAAGCACCATGATCTACTCTTCTTGGAAAGGAGGTGGTAGGAATAGTTCTGTTAACTCCAGACTGTGATGTGATGAGATTCTCATACTATCTTTTCAATCTCTGCACCAAGAATGAAGCTGAGTATGAGGCTTTGATTGCTGGTATGGAGTTAGCTATCATAGTGTGTGTCAAGAGCATCAACATCTTTGAGGATTCTCAGTTAGTCATCAATCAGATTATCGGGTCCTACAAGGTTCTCAAACCCAAGCTTCGTCATTACCATAAGTATACCATGAAGCTGTTGGCCCAAATCCCTGAAGTCACCATCTACAAGGTTCCCCAAGTAAAGAATGCAGTAGCAGATGCTTTGGCCAAACTTGCCAAAGAATTGGCATGTTTGGAAGATGAGTCCATTCCAATAAGGGTCCAAAATAGACAAGTCATTTCTCTTAATGATGTTGAACTCATCAAGAGACTTTCTCTTGAAGGGAGGCGTTGCTGCTACCTATAAGGATAAGGAGATGGATTGGAGGAAATCATTCATAGAATATTTGAACACTGATAAACTACCTCAAAAAAAGTCACAAGCCCATTAGGTGAAATAGAGAGCTCTCTCCTATGCTCTCATTGATGGCACCCTGTATGACGGTCCTTTGATCAAATGTGATTACATTGTTTAGATAAACACGAAGCCCATAGAATTGTAATGAAATACATTCAGGTCTATGTGGAGTGCATCAATCTAGTCTAAGATGAAGATCAAGATCAAGATACTAAGATACTACTGGCCTTTGATGATTATAACTGCATGGATGTAGCTAGGAGATGCCATCACTATCAAGTACACGGTATGGTCCTACATAAACCACCCAACATTCTACACCCTACATTGGCCTCATGGCCATTTGAGTGTTAGGGTACCGACATTGTGGGTCCTATTGATCCTCCTTCTTCCAAGGGTCATCAGTTCATCTTAGCTGCCACCGACTACTTTTCCAAGTGGGCGGAGACAATCTCACTTTGAGAGGTCACAGCTTAGCATGTGCTTCAATTTTTCAAGAACCATATTGTATATAGGTGTGGTGAAAATATTTTATATATATCTCTGCCTTCATCTACCCCCCTTTCTTTTTGGAAAAGAAGGATAAATGAAAAAAAATATATACAAAATATGTCTTGTTGGGATGCCATGCAGATCCGCAAATGTACTTATTAGGGTAATCGGATACAACATTGAGGAGAGGTGTACTATCTCGAAAGATAGAAGTCACCACCCTACAATGGACCTAATCACCTCAATAAGCACTCCTAAGGACTATGGGTCTTCATAATGTACCAAAGATTCTTCCCCTACTTTACATGAAAAAGTAAAGTATGGTTTATTTTAAATCTGGTTCATTAAGTTCCCTACAGGGGCAAGCTCCCATAGTTAATTACATCCTAAGGAATAGGGTTCTTTAGGAATACTCTCGATTAAGATAAATGATCATTATCTCCAAAGAGTTTGAAAGGTTGGACTATCAATTGATTGGTTTATTTTTTTAGAAAATCAAGTGGGATCGATCAAGAGGGGGGTAATTCTTATCGAAGCCAAATGAAACCAAGTAGGGGGATGCTTAAGATACTAGGAAGCCTAGTAAGCTCCCCAAACTACCTTATGGTTGGGCTTTACATTTTTGAAATTGAATTAATTTGTTTGAGTTAGATTTTTATTAGATTGCTAGGACTTATAATTCCATGATAGAAGATCATGAAAATGCCTAAGAGGTGAGGATTTATTCTTATAACTCATAAAGAGACGTAGCAACCTCTGAACCTAAATCTAGGGTGCTTTGGCGAAGGCCAAAAGTATGACTAAAATCAAAGGCAAAAATGGGTATTTGGTTTACCTCCATAAGAGAGGATAAACCACCCAACTGTTGGACTTATAATCGCCTAGGGGTGGCCGCCAACTAACTCCTCCTACAATTTTAAATACATATAGGTAGGTCATATGTTTATGCAAGATAACAAGATTGTTGTTTATTTACAAAAGAGAATAAGTCATTAAACACACTTTCTAAGAGGCTAGATCATGTAGGGCATGCTTTAATGACTTAAATCTAATGCAAATTTTTTATATGTTTTATTTTCATTTTGCATAATCAATTTGACACAGGGTTTAGGATTCTTTATGCTTAAATGCATGAGAAATTACATTATGGGCCAAAATCAGTAAGATAAGGAGGTGTGTTTCCACCATGGCTCTCACAGGTCAAGCCAATTTATCTGGCAAAGGTGGAAGCCCTCCAATCAAGAGTGAAATAATATGCTTTTTTTAAGTATAATGTTATAAAAGCAAGACAACATCCAACTAAGGGATTATTAATTCTTTTATCTTGATTTATAGCCTAAGCTTTAGGTGAGATTATAAGTTATTTATTTTTAGTTTTGAGTTGATTAATTTGATAGAAGTTTATATTTCCCTAAGATCTTAATCATCATCCAGGCCATACATCAAGATAAGAAAAAATTAGAAAAAGATGTCATCTTAATTCACACATTAAACAAACATCAATCAATTTATAAAACTAGTGCAAAAGAATAAAATGTTATTTGTGGTTGGGCTTCACTGCACAAACCGAAAACAAATTGGGTAGCCGAGCTCTAACCTTATACAACCCAGATTACAAATTAATTAATTATAATTAAGCAAGGAATTCATGTTATAGGGGTCTTTATTCTTCATTTCTTCTTTCTTCTTTCTTCTTTGGTTCCTTCTATTGGATGGTTGGAATGTGGATGCTCCAAAGCCTTCACATGGTACATAAGATATGATCTTATGACCAATTCTCATCCTAATCTCCTATAACAATAATTCCAAAATTCTAATTGCAAAAGTACATGAAAAGGGAAAAGTAAATCTAACTAAAACCTGTAAAATAGAGATTAGCTAAACAAACCACACATTCCCAAGCATGTATATATATAAATTGGACTTAGTACCCCGCACATGGGTAACCAAGTCCACCTGGCCTATATATATTATGCTTAGAGGTATAAGCAACCTGCATAGCAATAGCAGTTATATTTTTATTACAACATCTCTTAAGCACAATCCCTTGCAGAAGATAATGATTAGACTAAATCATCCTACCATGCAATCTACGAACATGCACCCTAACATCTAGACTAAAACATTATATCACAAAATAAAAAAGCAAAGCATCAAACCATGCACCACCCTAACCTAAAGCTAGAAATGGTGACTTAATTTAATGTGTGTACTTTAAAAGATTTATGTGGTATGCTTAGCTAGGCTTTAAGGTTTACATTTCGTAAGTGTGAAAAGTTCAACTTATAGCGCTGTTTCATTTAAGTTATTTGATTAATTTATTTAATTTTTATTTGATGATTTGTTCAGGTTTGAATGGACCTATAATTAATTACTAAGTTGTCAAGAGAGGGAAAAAAGAAGAGAACTTCTCTTTCCTTCCCTACCTTAAGTAATTTCTAAAGTAGATTCATGTTTGATTTTTCATTTAGTGAATGTTTTATTATGTATTTTAATCAATACTAAGTTTAGATTTTCTTTAAACAAACCTATCCAAAAAGAAAGCCATTTTAATATTAAGTAAAGTGAATTAATATCACAAAATATACAACACTTTATCTCTTTCCCAACATGTATAGCATGCATATGGATGAATCCTTAGCATATCTAACATACAAATGAGAATGTTTAGCAGACTTTCATAATGAATGCTAAGTGATACTATTAATAAAATATGGATGCTTCATGATGCATGATTCATTTTATCCATTTTCATATGCATATGTATGAAAGGTATAAGTGAGTATATTTCCATTATTAGCACTGGGTGGGTACAAGACCTACTCAGGGCTACTTAAAGCCTCACAATCCCAGGATTTTCTAGACTAATATACCACTTTTCTTAAATACATATGCATGTACAAGAGAAATGAATGAAAAAAAGAAAGATGCAAAAGTTTGTATTTATTTGTTTGATTTGTTTATGCAATTTTATGTATAAGTATGGATGTCCCTCTTAGGTAATAACATAAGAATGAATAGAAATGGATTTAAGTAAGTGTTATGTTCTTTTCAAATGAACTATACACTTTACCAAATCCTATTCAAAACTATGCTAAAAAAAAAATAAAAATCACACTATGCACATCTTTATATTTCTACTCACATGAAAGCTTATAAATAATCATAAGTACCACACCTTGCAATTTTCATAATTTATTTATAAGTTTTGTAAATAATTTTAGATTTAATAGTGATAATAGCCATTCATATTCTTACTTTAGCCAAAACATGCAATTTAACATAAAAGAAATATTTCATTCTTAATTTAAGTTTTAAAAAGTATGAATGCATGATTTTCATATGGCATACACATTTAGCATGCTATGAAAGAAATAAAGTGATGAAAGTAATGTAAGTTCATTCACCCTAATTAATTCCTAAAGATAATCTATGAATAAAATTATTTAAAGTAAATCAAATTTATTTTAAGGAGAGTTTAAGTTTTATTTGAGTTTGATTTTAATTTAAGAAATGTGAGATGAATTTACTATTCCAAACCCATTCCCCCATGTGTGAGTTATTTAAGTTCAATTTTTAGGTGATTAGATCAATTTTATGACTTTGTTAGGTTAAGGTGTAAATTAAGTGTGTTAATTACCCCTTACCTACACCACTTTAATATATTTAATCACATAATTATGAGCCAATGATATGACATAAAATCACACACAAGGAATTTAAATCAGTAATGCACCTAGGAAAGAAAGGGTCTAATGCAATTGGCTCATAATTAATGATTAATTAAATTAAAGGATTTAATTTAAGTACTTTCATAACCCTTCTCACACATATGGGTTGGATTTTGATTTCATTAAGCTACTTAGGTATTGAACACAGAAGCATCTACCCAAGATGAATTAGTTAAGTTCTGGAATGTTTTGATTTTAAAATTTTGATTATATAAGCTATTTTATTAGATGATTAAATTATTTAATTAATTCTGCACCTTAATTAGATTTTAATCCAAATGAAATAAACTTAGGGAAAAAGATATGGGAAAGAACCCCTAATCCAATTCCCTAAGCCCACTCACTATCCTAAAGTAATTAGAAAAATTAATTAGTGAATTTATCACTATTTAAAAGGTTAATTAATCATAATAGATTAAGAGAGTAATTAGGAATGAGCTAAGCAATTATCCCAATTAAGCCATTAATAAATTCCAAAAAAAATCATGAGAGGCACAGGTCATCCCATTAATCAATCCTAGGAAGTTTGGAATTAATCTATAAAATAATTAGGGAGTAAATAATGTAATTACATTCCCAATAAAATCTTAATTCAAAAAATATCATTGTTCAAAATCAAGTCAAATTAATTTTAGAATATTTCTCTTTGAATTACCTTTTCAATGATTTTTTTGTACTTTTTTTATTTTTCTATAATTAGTTATGAATATTTGAATTTCCATGATTATTAAGCATTTATTCCCTTAATTATATGGCTAATCCCGTCGGTGCCACATGGAGGCTGACTCGACGCACGCTTTCCACATGGCGCAATGGGATAGGCTACTTATATTATCACATCATAGTGCCACATCAACCGCGGCACTAAGCACTTTCTCCCCATCCTGTCTGATCTAAGATTGGATGGTTGAGATCAAGTGTGTGGTATTAAAGGATTAAATCAGATATCTTATGTGTCTAGATCATGGTCGTCCATCCAAAAGGCGCAGATAGATGACCCATGATCTATCCCTGAGTTCTTCTGTAGGAAAGGAGAGTCATCCACCTTCCATGGAATGATCTGAGCACAATTGATCTCAGATTGAACTCAAATTCAACCCATACCATCATCATGTAAGGGAGATTACCTCTAATAGTCAAATTCTCATGAGGTGAGAATTTTTTTCAAAAAGGACCAGACCATGGCTAATTTAAGTTCAGGTTAAGGGCATACCTCATCGGAGGCTATCATCGGCACTCAAATTCGATGAGGTAGCTTTGTCTAGTGGAGATGAAACCATGTTGAAGATTTGAGGTGGTTTGGTTGAGTGGATATTCCTATGGACCAAGCTCTCCTTCAATAGGGTTCAGCCTTGATCAATAGCACTCTTCCCTTGCATGGAAAACTTATGTGCAGGCTGGGGTGAGCTTGATTGAATTCCCTCAAGGTGCTTGCAAATTGAATTGGACTGAATTTGAGTATTGGATAAGTTGGATTTCCTTACAATCTCCCCTATTTTTGGCTTGGAGAAATCAAGAATGGAGAAGTTGACTTGGCTCTAGGAAGCTTGGAGGAGCTCTGGGATGATAGCTCTCACTTCCTATTACTCAATTGAATGCAAGACAGATGAGTTCAAATGAAATTAGGGGGAGTATATCTCCCATTTAAAGGATCGGATGACCGTAAGCTCCTTTATCATTTTGATCCAATTTACCACCTTGAGTAGGTTTGATAGGCCATTTAGGGTGACATTGCATTCGATTTGGCCAGAGAGAGGTAGCGAACGAGTGCCATGTGCTTGAAATGAGTGGAGGAAGAATTCCCATGTGCTCATTTCCATGGGGGTGGATAGTTTTGACCTTGGGTTGGGTTTGGCTGACCCAAACTAAATGGGTCATGTGCATTATGTCTATTAGTGACTATTTGGTTCACTAAGAGGATGCCAAGTGTCCATGAAAAGGAATTGACCAAATTCCAAGTAGTTTTGATTTAAAAATACCCTATGGCCTAGGGATAAAATGGTCATTTGATTTTGATTTCAGTTTGAATATGTTTGGTATGATTGAAAAATGGGTTAGGCCAAATTTAACTGAATTTGGAGTTGGTTTGATATGATTTAGCTCATGTTGACCCATTTAGGTCAAAATGGGTCAACTTGGGTCAAGTTGGCCAATTGGTTAAATTGGGTCAAACTAAGGGTTGGGTCAAGTTCATATAACCATTTGAAATATTTTTCCATCATTGGTTTTGTTCAATTTGATTTATATTTGAATTTGGTTCAGTTGATTTCATTTTAGTCAAATGGGTCAAGTTGACCAATTTAACCCATTTGACCTATTTAAGTTAGGTCATAAGTTGGTTTATGTTTGGTTGATCATTTGAAATAGATTGGTATCTTTGTTTCCAATCAATTTGGTTTATATTTATATTTGGCTCAATTTGACCTTTTAAGTCAAGTTGGGTTCAAGGCCAATTGGGCTAGGTTGGGTCTAGTTGGCCAATTGGGGCTTTGCTCAAGTTCAACAAGTGATTTGGAATGAACTTGACCCATTGGTTTCAATCAATTTGGCTTAGATCAAGTTTTGACACATTTTGACTAAAGGTCAAGTTGGGTTAAGTTGGGTCAAGTGGTTAATTGGGCATGGTTAGGCTTAAATGATGACTTGGTCAAGTTCAAACATTGATCATGAATGAGTTTTGATCAACAGTTTCAATCAATTTGGCCTATGGTGGATTTTAGCTAGTTTAGGTTTCATTTTGGCTAAGTGTTGGCTTGGTCAACCCCTTAGGTTTGACTTGGTTTGATCTAATTTGAGTGATTGATCATCTTATGATGATTATTGCTCAGAATCTGAGGCTTAGTTGGGCTTAGTTAAATCCAATTTGGGTAGTATTAGAATTTGGCTCATAAGGGGTACTTTAGGTCACTTTGGGTCAAGTGAGCATAAGTAGGTCAAATGGCTTGGTCAAAGCTTGATTTGAGTTTGACTGAACTCACGTATAGACTTATGATTGAAATATAAATCCATTTGTAAGTGATTTGAAGTCAAATGGGTTTTGATTCATTTAACAATTTCAAGTTCAAAGGCGTGAACATGACTTTGATTTAGGTTTGATTTTTGAATTTAGTTTTGGTTTGAAGATTGTAGTTTATGTTTATATTTGGATTCATGATTGAAGGATTGATTGAATCATGAAGAAAAATCAAGGGTTTGACTTGATTTGTATTTGATTTGGCTAAGTTCAAGATTTTGACTTGAAAGGCATAGGTTGAATTTTTGATTTATTTTGGATTTGAGTTTTTTGAATTTAATTTGATTGATTTGAATTTATATTTTATTTATATATGTGAATATAAATGAGTTATGAGAAAATTCATGGAATTTGAATTGATTTAGATTTGATTTAGGCTAAGTCCATAAGATAGAATCAAAATGACATAGAAAATATTTTTTTATTTGGATTTGAATTTTAGATTTAATTTGATTGATTTGAATTTATATTTCAATTATATATGTGAATATAAATGAGAATATAAATGGACCGTAAGAAAATTTCTTGAATTTGAATTGATTTATATTTGATTTGAGCTAAGTCTATGAGAGGGAATTAAAGGATTTAGGAAATATTTTGGAGTTTGAAATCCAATCATGGCTTTCAATCATAAGTTTCAATTATTTGAAATTGATTTAAGATTTGAGAAAATCCATTCAATTGGTTCAAGGTTTGAGTTAGAGTTGGAGTTGAAGTTGATATGAGTTTGGAGAAAATCAATCAAGTTGGAATTGATTTGAGTTTGATTTGAAGGGAGGAAGTGAGGAATTTGGTTCAAGCTATAGGATAGATAAATTTTCCTAACACCCCTAAAGCATAACCTATTCCTATGGCTAACTCTTCTAAGCCTCTAGGGTGAGGTTGAGTGTCCACCTAATCACTAGATGTGTCTTAAGACTAAGGAACTCTTAAAATCTAAGAGAAGTCCTATGTCTAAGATGGAGGGGTTGAGAGCTCATCCTAATAATGAGGTCAACAATATGTTCGGGATGCCACAATGAATTATATCTGATAATGGTACTGCATTCAAAAGCACCAAGATCAACAGCTTTTCCAGAAGACACGGTATAGATTGGAGATACTCCATCATCTACTACCCCAGTGCAAATGGCTTAGTAGAAGCATTCAACAAAGCTCTCATCCAAATACTAAAGAAGACTCTTGCTGACAATAAGCGATAATGGAATGAGAAGTTAGTTGAAGCCTTGTGGGCCTACCACACCACATACCAAACTCCAACTCAATCTACCCCATTTTTCTTAGTGTATGGGTCTGAAGCTGTTCTACCTTTAGAAGTTCAACTCCCATCACTAAGGATAGCATTGGGTAATAAGTTCACTACAGAGCAGAATGCAAAGTTGCGTTAGAAGAGCTCGAAGGTTTAGGAGAGTCGCCTACGAGCAACCTCAAGTTGTACAAGGCCAAAATGATTCAAGCTCACAACAAGCCAGTCCACCCAAGGTCTTTCCAAGTAAGAGAACTTGTGTTAGTCATAAGAAGACCAATTGTTGCCCGTCAAAAGATAGGAGGCAAGTTTGAACCCAATTAGAAAGGCCCCTATGTCATAAAGAAGGCCTACCAAGGAGGATCTTATTAGCTCATTGATTGTAAAGGGGAACACTCGATGCTTCCAATTAATGGGCTCTATTTGAAGAAATTTTACCCATAAAATATGTTTAAAAATAATTATCAACAAAATAATAAAATTTTGATTCCATTTCATCAAAATCTTCTCTTCTTTCAAAGCGTTGATTGCTTATCTTGCGAATCTGCCATGGAGTGTCTAGGATAGGTGTAAGAGTCCCCTAAAGGAACCCTATCCCTCTTTCACAACACAAACATAATCAAACACAACCTCTTAGCACTATTAGAATAGGTGTGAGAGAACCCAAGAGGCATCCTATTTCAATTAGCACAACTGAGTTAGGTGTAAGAGAACCTGAGCGACATCCTTTCTTAGTGGGAATTCCCAGTTGCCATCTGTGGCTCCATTTCATCAAATTACCAAAGTGTGTTTAGGGTAGGTGTGAGAGAACCCAAGAGGCATCCTATTCCCTTTAACACAAGCACAAAACAAACACATATCTTTCATCTAGGTCTATTTTGATATGAGAGTTAGCCCTAGTGGCACTCACTCATTAGCTGCTCTAGGTCGGGTCTACATGATATCTCACTAGTATGTCACACCAGTGGTCACTTGTTTGGAAGATGTGAGTCCCCACGCTTTCTTCCTAACTTGAATATTACAAACCAATGAGTGCCTTGTTAGTATAGTAGACTTCACTGCCTAGCCAGTAAGCTACCTCATATTGATTTTGTTTAAGAAGATGTGAGTCTTTGAGCTTTTCTCTTGAACTAATCATCATGATCTAACTAGGTCGAGTATATTTGAGGTTTAGGATAAGTCCCCCAGAGGCTCCTTTACTCTTGACTACATTTGAGTCAATATAAGTCCTCCATGGCTCATTAGTGGCCTTGGATAGCAACTTCTTGAAAATAGACTATCCCAGCAATTAGTTCCGCTATAGAAGGATGTGAATCCTCGAGCTTTCTTTCTAGGCTGATTATTGCAAATCAATGGGCACCTTAGGATGTTTGATGTTCACTATGCTGACAGTGACTTACCCAGTGGATACACCACTCTTGGTAGATGTGAGTCTCATGCTTTCTCCTTGAGTTGTCCATCGAATACCTATTTGATATATGACTAGCCATGTCATCTTCTCCATGTTTTGGATCAAGCCCTTAGCGGCCACTCTCCCTGCGGGCTTTCTATTTGGATCACATCCTTTGCGACCCTATTTATACACTACTCGAGTTACTTTTAAATTGGACAGCCCCCTTTCCTAGTAGCTACCCCTGTAGTTTGAGAATTTGTTCAACATATATATAGATTCTCCTCTGATTCAGTAAATCTGAGATAAGTCTAGGCTGATATAAACTCCTTCTCAATTTGATCCCTTGCAAATCAACAAGGTCCACATTAAAATAAACTAAATAAATAAACAAATTAATTTGCTTATGGATTAGGAACTCAATCCCCCAAAGGGCCCCTTTTCCCAAGCTGGCATCCTATCTTTAGGGCAGTGTCAGCAAAACTCCCTATAGGAATTGCTTGACTACCTGAGTTGAGATAAATCTCCAGGTCGGTACTCACTCCATAGTCCCCCTTAGGTCAGGTTCAATCTATTTTACCACAAGCAGGTCACCATGGTAGTCATTCCTCTTTGGCAGATGTAAGACTATGACGCATTCTTTCTAGCATGACTATTAAACCGACAGGCAGCCCTAGGTCGGGATCGATTTGTTGCCCAAAGCAATCGATCACCCCAGTGATCTTTTGTAGTGGAAGATGTGAGTCCCTGAGCTTTCTTCCCTTGAATTGATCATTGCAAACCAAAAGGCACTCCTTTGGTCAGATCGTTCTCCCATCGGCCGGGAAGGTATTCCCTTTGGTTCAATAAATCTGAGATAGGTCTAGTCTAATATAAGCTTCTTTTCAGTGTAATCCATTGCAAACCAATAGAATCCATCAAAACAAACTAAAAATGAAATTAATCTTTGACTATCTTTGAGCTGATTTAAGTCCCCCAGTGAAATTCACTCAATAGTCAGCCCTAGATCAGGTTCGATCTGTTGCCTTGCTAACCGATCACCCCAATGATTCCTTATTTTGGAAGATGTGAGTTCCCATTCTTTCTTCCTAAATTGACCATTGCACACCAAAAGGCATCCCTTTGGTTGGTTAGTCCTATTATGTATTTAGTAGACTACCCCTTTGAATTGGTAAATTTGAGTTAGGTCTGGGCCTCCATGGCTCCTACTCAATGTGATCCATTGCAAACCAATAGGGCTCATCCCAAATCCAAAATATAAGAATCTGAAACAAATCCAATCAATCTCCCTCAGTGGAGTCAAACAAACAAAAGCAATAAACACAATTAAATAATCAAACAAATAAAATCAATTTCTTCCCAATGAGACTCAAATTAAACCTCTCATCCCTTTGTGGATGATTTGATCATGTTTCCCTAGTGGAAGGTTCACATACTCTATCCCTAGTGGATTCCTCCTTCCCTCTCTTATGTTCTTGACATGAATAGAGTCACATTGCACTAAGCTCTCGATTCCTTCTAGACCTTGGGATAGGAGTAGATCATCTCTGTTATTGCTTGGTTTTGTTTAGTGTTGTTGATCATTTCGATCAACACCAATATGTGTGGTGTTCCTTGTCAGTCACACCACACATATTAGGTGCCCTTTGTCGACATTTTTTTAGGATGAGCTCTCAACCCCTCCATCTTAGACATAGCACTTCTCTTAGACTTTAAGAGTTCCTTAGTCTTAAGACAGAACACTTAACTTAGCCCTAGAGACTTAGAAGAGTTAGCCATAGTGCCTTAGGGGTGTTAGGAAAATTTGCCTACCCTATAGCTTGAACCAAATTCCTCAATTCCTCCCTTCAAGTCAAACTCAAATCAATTCCAACTTGATTGATTTTCTCCAAAGTCATATCAACTCCAACTCTAAATCAAACTTCGAATAAATTCAATGAATTTTCTCAAATCATGAATCAATCCCAAATAATTGAAACCTATGATTAAAGCCCATGATTGGATTCCAAACTCCAAAATATTTTCTAAGTCCTTTAATTCCCTCTTATGGACTTAGATCAAATAAAATCTAAATCAATTCAAATTCAAGGAATTTTCCCATAACCCATTTATATTCTCATTTATATTCACAAATATAAATGAAATATAAATTCAATTATCCAAAAATAAATTCAAAAAAAAATCAAATCCAAATTTAACCAAAATCCAATTTAAGCCTTTCAAGTCAAAATCTTGAACTTAGCCAAATCAAATTCAAATCAAGCCAAACCCTTGATTTTTCTTCATGATTCAATCTAATCATGAATCCAAATATAAATATAAACTTCAATCATCAAAAAATAAATTCAAAAATCAAACCCCAAATTCAACCAAAATTCAACCTAAGCCTTTCAAGTCAAATTCTTGAACTTAGCCAAACCAAATTCAAATCAAGCCAAACCTTTGATTTTTTCTTCATGATTCAATCAATCCTTCAATCATGAATCCAAATATAAACACAAACTTCAATCATCAAACAAAAACTAAATTTAAAAATCAAACCCAAGTCAAACTTATGTTCACCCTTTTGAACTTGAAATTATCAAATGAACCAAAACCCATTTGACTCCAAATCACTTGCAAATGGATTTATTTTCAATCATAAGTCCATATGTGAGTTCAATCAAACTCAAATCATGCTTTGACCAAGCCATTTGACCTACTTAGGCTCACTTGACCCAAAGTGACCTAAAGTACCTTTTGAGCCAAATTTTAATCTTACCCAGATTGGATTGAACTAAACCAACGCAAGCCTCACCTTGTGAGGAACAATCATCATGAGATGATCAATCACTCAAATTGGGTCAAACTAAGTCAAACCTAAGGGTTGACCAAGTCAACACTTAGCCAAAATAAAACTTAAAATAGCCAAAATCCACCATAGGCCAAATTGATTGAAACCATTGATCAAAACTCATTCATGATCAATGATTGAACTTGACCAAGTCATCATTTGAGCCTAACCTAGCCCAATTGGCCACTTGACCCAAGTTGACCCAACTTGACCTAAAAAGTCAAAATGTGTCAAAAATTGATCTAAGCCAAATTGATTGAAACTAATGGGTCAAGTTCATTCTAAATCACTTGTTGAACTTGACCAAAGCCCCAATTGGCCAATTAGACCCAACCTAGCTCAAATGACCTTGAACCCAACTTGACCTAAAATGTCAAATTGAGCCAAATCCAAATATAATCAAATTGATTAGAAACAAAGATACCAATCCATTTCAAATGATCAACCAAATATAAACTAAACCATGACCTAACTCAAATAGGTCAAATGGGTCAAATTAGTCAACTTGACCCATTTGACTTAAATGAAATCAAATGAACCAAATCCAAATATAAATCAAATTGAACCAAACCAATGATGCCAAAATATTTCAAATGGTCATATGAACTTGACCCAACCCTTGGTTTGATTCAATTTGACCAATTGGTCAACTTGACCCAAGTTGGCCCATTTTGACCTAAATGGGTCAACATGAGCCAAATCATATCAAACCAACTTCAAATTCATTGAAACTTGGCCCAACCCATTTTTCAATCATACCAAACATATTCAAATTGAAATCCAAGCTAAATGACCACTTCACCCATAGGCCATAGAGTAACCTAAAATCAAAACCACTTGGAATTTAGTCATTTTTTTTCATGGACACTTGACATCCTCTTAGTGGGCCAAATGGTCACTAATGAGGATGGTGCACATGACCCATTGGGTTTGGGTCAGCCAAACCTAACCCATGGTCAAAATAAACCACCTCTCTTGACATGAGCACATGGGAATCCTTCATCCACTCATTTCAAGCACATGGGAGCTTCACTACTCCACTCCCAAAACTGAATGCCATGACACTCTAAATGGCCTAACAAACCCATTGAATAGGGTGAATTGGATCAAAATGGCAAAAGAGCATGAGGCTGTCTGATTCACCTAGGGGAGATATACTCCCCCTAAATCCACTTGAATTCAACACTCACACACTCGATTTAGCTTTGAGAACTCAGAGCTAGCACCCCAAGGTTCTGCTAAGCTTCCTCAACCCATTTCCAATTCTCTATTTTTGGTTTCTCTTAAACTGAAAATAGGGGAGATCCCTCAAAGATCCATCTCATCCAATACACAAAATCAAGCCAATTACTTCTTCAAGCACCTTGAGGGGACCTAATCGAGCTCACTCCAAGCTTCATCCAAGTTCTCAAGGTAAGAGAGAGGGGACTTTGATCAAGGCCATAAGCATTTGAAGGGTGACTTGATCCACAGAAAGATCTACTCAATCCCAAGGCTTGAAACTTTCAACAAAGCTTCATCTCTACTAGATGAAGCTACCTCAATGAATTCAAGGGCCGGTGATAGCCTCCGTGAGATATGGATCAAAACTGAGCCTAGAACAAGGAGTGTGTGGTCTTTTATGAAAGAAATTTTTATCCCAAGTAAAACTAGTCATTGGATGTCTTCTCCCTTGCATGATGATGTTGTGGGTTGAGTTTGAGCTCAATCGAGCTCAGATCATTCCATGGAAGATGGACGGTGGCCATCTCCCATAGGCGAGCTCAGGGACGGATCATGGGTCGTCCATCCGTGCATTTTGGATGGACGGGCATAATCAAGCCGCATATGATCCATAGATTAATCCTTTAAGAACTACGAGCTCGATCTCAACCATCTGATCCTTGATTGGACAGACGGGGAGAGCGCCGCCATTGAAACGACACTCTGATGTGAAAACTTAAGTGATGAATCCCGTAGCACAACGTGCAAAGTGCGCGTCGTGTCAGCCTTCACATGACACCGATGGGATTAGTCATTTAATCAGACTATTTAATTAATGGATAATCATGGAAACTTCAAAATAACATAACTAAATGTAGAAAAATTAGAAAAAAAATAGAATAAAAAACATTATGAAGATAATTCAAAGAGGAATAATCTAAAATTAATTTCAATTGATTTTGAACAGTGATGATGTCTGAATTTGGGTTTTATTGGGAATTTAATTATGTTAATTACTCTCTAATTATCCCATTGATTAATTCCAAACTTTTCATGTACGTTTAGTGGGATGACTTCTATCTCTCCTAATTTTCTTGGGATTTATTAGTGGTTTAATTTGGGTAATTTCTTGGTTCATTCCTAATTATCCTCTTAATTAATTAAATAATTAATTAACCTCGTAAATAGTGATAAATCCATTCATTAAAGTTGCTAATCACCTTAGAACAGTGAGTGGACTTAGGGAATGAGATTAGGGTTTTTTCCCATATCTTCTTTTCCTAAGTTCATTTCATTTGGATAAGATCTAATTAAGGTAAAATTAATTAAATAAGTTTAATCACTTAATTAAATGGCTCAATTAATCAAACTTTTCAAAATCAAAACATTCAAGAACTTAACCAATTCATCTTGGGTAGGTTTTTAGGTGTTCAATAACCTAGGTAACTTAAGGAAATCAAAATCCAACCCACATATGTGGGAAGGGTTATGAAAGTACTTAAATTATACCCTTTAACTTAATAAATCATTAATAGTGAGCCAATTGCATTAGGTACCTTTCTTTCCTATGATGCATTGATGATTTAAACTCCTTGTAGTTTTGTGTCATACATTGGCTCAAAATTATTTGATTAAATATGTTAAAGTGGTGTAGGTAAGGGATAATTAATGCACTTAATTCATACCTTAACCTAAACCAAAATATAAAAATCAACTAATAGTTATAAAATTAAATTAAAATAACATACACATGTGGGAAATGGGTTTGGACCAGCAAACCTCTTCACATTTCTTAAATTCAAATTAAACTCAAACAAAACTAAAAATCTCTTTAAAACAAATTTGATTTGCTTTAAATAATTCTATTTCATAGGATTGTCTTTAGGAATTAATTAGGGTGAATGAGTTTACATGCTTTCATCACTTTATTTATTTCTAGCATGCTAAAATGTTTATTCCATATGAAAATCATGCATTCATGCTTTTTGAAAATCAAATTAAAAATAAAATATTTTTTATGTCAAATTGCATGTTTTGGCTAAAGTAAGAATATGAATGGCTATTATCACTATTAAAATCAAAACTACTTTCCAAGCTTATGAATCAAACATCAAAATCGAAAGGTATGCTACTTATAATTATTTATGAGCTTACATGTGAGTAAAAATATAAAGATGTGCATAGTGTGGCTTTCCTTCTCTTTTCTTTTAGCATAGTTTTGAATAGGATTTGGAAAAGTGTATAGTTCATTTGAAAAGAACACAACATTTGCTTAAATCCATTCCTATTCATTCCTATGTTATCACTTAAGAAGGACATCCACACTTACACATATAAATTGCATAAACAAATCAAACAAACATAAACTTTTGCATCTTTCTTTTTTCCATTCATTTCTTTTGTACATGTATATGTATTTAAGGAAAGTAGTA
Source organism: Cymbidium sinense (assembly GCA_021442155.1). NCBI lineage: Eukaryota > Viridiplantae > Streptophyta > Magnoliopsida > Asparagales > Orchidaceae > Cymbidium > Cymbidium sinense. The sequence goes on along the minus strand of CM038233.1, from coordinate 17,778,863 downwards.
TATTAGTCTGGACAACCTTAGGGTTGCAAGGACTTAAGTAGCCCTAAGTAGGTCTTGTACCTTACACCCCTAGTGCTAACAATAACGATATACTCACTTACGCCTTTCATACATATATGTGTGCATATGAAAAATGGATAAAAGAATCCCTCTTTTTCTACTTAACAAAATCATGCATCATAAAAACATTCAAATTTCTCAAATAAATTCTCTTAGCATTCATCATTAAAGTGTGCTAAATATTTCCATTTGCATGTATAAATATGCTTAGGATTCATTCATCTGCATGTTACACATGTTGGGAAGGAAATAAAGTGATGTGTATTTTGTGATAGTATTTTACTTTACTTAATCTTAAACTACATTTCTTTTGAATAGTAGGGAAAATCTAAAATTAGGATTAATAAAAACACATAATAAAATTCACTAAATAAAAATCTAATATGAATCTACCTTAGAAATTACTTAAGGTAGGGAGAAAAGAGAAGTTCTCTTCTCCTTTTCTCTCTTTACAACTTAATAATTAATTGTAGGATTCACTTAAACCAGATCAAAATATAAAATAAAATCAACCAAAGTAACTAAATCACTTACATGAAACAAACTCTCTAAGTTGAACATTTTCATACTTAGAAAACTTTAACCTTAAAGCCTAGCTAAGCATACCACACAAACCTTAAATAGCACACACATTAGACTAAGTCACCATTTCTAGATTTAGGTTAGGGCGGTGCATGGTTTGATGTTTATTTTTGTTTTGTGATATTTTATTTTAGTTTGGATGTTAGGGTGCATGTACGTAGATTGAATGGTAGGGCAATCTTAGTCTAACCATTGTCTTCTGCAGGGGATTGTGCTTAAGGGGTGCTATAATAAAAATACAACTATTTTTGCTGTGCAGGTGCTTATACCCTTAAGAATAATCCAAAATAGGCCAGGTGGACTTGATTACCCATGTGTGGGGTGCTAAGTCCAATTTATATATATACATGCTTAGAATTTTATGGTTTGTTTGGCTAATCTTTATTTTGCAAGTGTTAGTTAGATTTCCTTTTTTCCATTTTCATGTATTTTTATAATAAGCATTGGTTATAATATTATGACTTATGTGCCATGTGAAGCCTTTGAAGAAACCACATTCCAACCAACCAAAAGAAGAAAAAAGAAAGAAGAAAGAAGAAATGAAGAATGAAGACCCCCATAACATGAATTCCTTGCTTAATTATAATTAATTCATTTATAATCTGGGTTGTATAAGGGTAGAGCTCAGCTACCCAATATATTTTTTGGGTTTGTGCAGTGGAGCCTGACTATAAATGGTATTTTATTCTTTTGTGCTAGTTTTATAAATTGATTGATGTTTATTTAACTTGTACATTAAGATGGCATCTTTTCCTAGTTTCTTTCTTGCTTTGATGTATGGCCTGGATGATGATTAGGCTTTTAGGAAAATAAATTTTCTATTCAATTAAATAACTCAAATTAATAAAAATAACTCATAACCTCACCTAAAGCTTAGGTTATAAAATAAGATAAAAGAATTAGCAACCCCTTAGTTGGATGTTGTCTTACTTTTCTAACATCATGCATAAAAAGCATATTATTTTACTCTTGATTGAAGGGCTTCCATCTTTTGAACTTGGCTTGACTTGTGAGAGCCATGGCGGAAACACACCTCCTTATCTTGCTGATTTTGGCCCATAATCCAATTTCTCAAGCATTAGGCAAGTAAATCCTAAAGCCTGTGCCAAATTGATTGTCCAAAATAAAAATAAAATATAAAAAATTTTACATTAGATTTAAGTCACTAAAGTAAGCCCTACATGATCTAGTCTCTTAGGGAGTGTGTTTAAGGACTTAGTCTCTTTCTAAATAAATAATAGCTTAGCTATCTTGCAAAAGCATTTGACTTGTCTACATATTTTGAAACAGTAGAAGGAGTTAGTTGGCGGTTGTAAGTCGATAATCCTCTCTCTTATGGAGGTAAACTAAATACCCATTTTTGGCTTAGATTTAGGTCGTGCATTTGGCCCTCACCAAAGCTCCCTAGATTTAGATTTAGGGGTTGCTACTTCCTTTGCAGGCTACGAGCATAAATCCTCACCTCTTAGGCATTTTCATGACTTTGTATCATAGAATTATAAGCCCTATATTCTATTAAAAATTCAACTCAAATAAATCAATTCAATTTCAAAAATATAAAACCTCACCATATGATAGTTTAGGGTGCTTACTAGGCTTCCTAGTATTTTAAGCACCCCCTACTTATTTTCATTTAGCTTCGATAAGAACTCCCTCCTCTTGATTGATCCCACTTAACTTTCTAGAAATAAACCAATCGATTGATAGTCCTACCTTTCAAAATATTTTAAGATAATAATCATTTATCTTAATCAAAAGTATTCCTAAGGAATTCTGTTTCTTATGTTGTAATTAACTATGGGGGCTTGCCCCTGCAAGCAAATTAAGGAACCCAGTTTAAAATAAATCCTTCTTTACTTTCTCATGTAAAGTAAGGGAAGAATCTCTGGTACATTTTGAAGACTCATAGTCCTGCGGAGTCCTTATTGAGGTGATTAGGTCCATTGTAGGGTGGTGACGTCTATCTCTCGAGATATTACACATTTCCTCAATGCCATAACTGATCACCCTAATAAAAATATCTGTGGATCTGCTTAGCATCCCAACAAGGCATATTTTATATATATTTTTATTTTTCATTTATCCTTCTTTTCCTTAAAAGAAAAGGGGGATAGATGAAGGCAGAGATATATATAAAATTTTAACCATACTCCTCTTCTTAGACTTAAGAGTCTTCTAGATACTAAGACTTTCTTAATCATAAGACACTTCAACTGATTAGGTGAACACTTAACCTACATCAAGAGACTTAGAAGGGTTAATCATAAAATTAGGCCATGTCTTAGAGACTTAGGAAAATCACCTACCCTATAGCCTAAACCCAATCTATCTACACCTTCTTAAATCCAATCTAAATTCAAATCTTAAACCAAACCTCAAATTTCAATTCATATTCTAAATCTAAATCTAAATTTTAAAACATTTTGTTGAAATACAGGATCAACCTCAAATTCAAAACCTTTCCTAAGCCCTTTGATTTCATCCTATGGATTTAGCCTTAACCAAATTCAAATCAATCCCAATTCATTTAATTTTCTTAAATATCTATTCAATCTTTCAATCAAACTATGAAAATCCAAATCCAAACCCCCAGTCCAAATGATTTCGATCCCTTGATCAAATTCAATCTCAAAATCTTCCTTAAAAGCCTTATGATTGAATTTCAAAAACATAGCTAAATCTCCACCAAAATTATCCCAAACTTGATTGATTTCTTTATAAATCAATTATTCCTTCATTTATATTCATAATTATAAATGAACTCACCTTCCAATGACAAAAAATAAATCAAACTAAATTGATTTCCTCCTTAGTCCTTTCGACCTACATCCATGAGCTTGGTCAAATTTGCTCCCAAATCACTCCAAACTCAAGTGATTTTCTCATGAATCATTTATATCTTCATTTATATTCTCAAATATAAATGAAACATTAATTCAAATAGCCAAAACCAAATCCAAAATCAAATCAAAACATAATTCAAGCCCTTTAAGCTAATTCCTTGAACTTGGCCAAATCCTATCCAAATCAATTCAAAACCATTGGATTTTTGCTTGAGTCAATCATTCCTTTAATCATCTATCCAAATATAAATTAAATCTACAATCATCAAGCCAAATCAAGATCAACTTAAGTCAAACTCAACCTAGCTCATTTGATTTGAAATATTCAAATGAACCAAAACTCATTTGAACCCAAATCAATTACAATTGAATTAATATATTAATCTTGAATCCATATATAAACACAACTAAATTAGACCCAACTCAAAATCAAGCCAACTAAATCCAATTGACTCACTTGACCCAAAGTGGCCAATTTAACCTACATGAACCAAAATCCAATTCAATTCAATCAAAGTGAATTAAGCCAATCCAAACTTCATGTCATGATTGTTGATCATCCTAGGTTAATCAATTATCATGAATTGGGTCAAAGCAAGTCAACCTAGCCTATTGATCAAGTCAACCCTTTAACCCATATGAACCCAAACTAGCCAAATTACAACCTAAATCAAATTGATTGCAACCAATGGCTTAAGTTCATTCCAAATTGATTATTGAAGTTGATCAAAGCATTAATGCAGCCTAATTTGACCAATTGGTCAACTCAACTTAGCCCAAATTAATCTTAAGAGCCAAATTAACCTAAAATCCAATCAAATCTAAATTGAACTTAACCAAAGCCTACAATATATTTCAAATGATCAACCAAACCCAAACCAAGCCATGATTTAAGCCAATTTGGTCAATTGGGTCAAATTGGTCAACTTAGCCTAATTTGACCTAAAGGATCAATTGGCCAAAATCTAAATTAAATCCAAATTAAACCAAATTTATTGAAACTAATTAAACTACTATACTCCAAATGATCATTTAAACTTGACCCAACCCTTGGTTTGACTTAATTTGATCAATTAGTCATCCTAACCCATTTTGGCCTAAATTGACCCAAATTAAACAAAATGAACTCCAAATGACATAAAATTTGGTCCAACTCACTTTTGCCTCATTTCAAATATGCTCAAATTAAATTAAATATCAAATTACCAAGGGCATCTCATGAGAAAAGATACTTTTCCAAATGATCATTTCTCTTCCGGGTCACTTGGCACTCATCCATTGGTCCATATAGGCACCATTGACACTGACCAACTTGACCTAAGAGGTGGTTGGGGAAGCCATGACTCATGGGGAGGTGAATTCACCTCACCTCTCCCATTAGAACACTTAGCATGAAGGACTTCTAACTCCCCTTGCTAGGACACCCATTTGTCCTTCATGGCAGTCACTTCCCATGCCTTAGCCAACCAAAATGAGCCACCTAGGATGATTCTCTTTCATTCCCAACCACCCCAAGCCAAAGAACACCCATTTGGATCTAAAAATCAAAAATGAAAGGGAATTCCTAGCCAAAACTAAAGCATAGAAAATAGAGACCCTTATTCTTATTCTCTCAATCTCATTTCATCATCCTAGAGCTCTCAAACTACCAGCAACCATTCAACTTAGTTTTAGAGCAAAAGCCACCAAAATCAAGTGCATTTTGGCGAGGAAGCAGTGGCCGCCAATAAATATATTATTCTGAAGTGAAGGTGAAGGTCTAGGCTCATTTCAAGGCTTCTTCCCCCACTTAAGAGCTTGCTCCGATCATCACGGCCGTAGGAAATCATCCTTGGTGAGATAATTTTTAAGAACCGTAGCCTACCTTAGGAGCTTTGTTTATGACATTTTGTTGTGCAATTTTTAGAAATTTTCTTAGAAAACCCTTGCATATTTCATTTTATTTCATCTCGATATAAAAATAAAAATTTTTGGTGTGAATCGACGTGAAACTGAGCCCATTTAGATGAGATTTTGTTTGGATTTCACAAAAAAAATTATTTTAGCCCTGAGTTTACTTTTTTGCTAACCACAACATGAGATCAGACGGCTCAGATCGCGCGCAAATCGCGCGTTTCCATCCTTCTAATCATGCAAATCAGATCTGGACCTTCTGATCTGCGATTAGACGGTCAGATCTGATCCACGTGTCATTTTCCTGCTCATCCACCTTTTCTGCTGGTGATTAGCGCAAATGTACTTCCGTTCCAATTCATCACTAAGTAGAAAATTATGGATTTTTTTATTTTAAAAATTATTTAAATCACCTGAAACTTCAAAAATTTATAAAAAAATAAAATACTCAACAAAATTACAAATAATGGCTTATTAGATTCATCTTTCTGAGAGGAATCCCAACAAACCCAAAATCTTCAAATTTCACTAAATATTTTGGGCTTAATTTGAGTTTTAGTTAAAATAAAATTTTATTAATTAAACAAAAAATACATATCAAATTAAGTTAAAATTTTTAGGGGTTGAAATTGAAGTTAAAATCTACCTACCATAAAAATTTCAAATCAAAAAGATTTTTGGATTAAAAGATATTGCATTCAGAAGTTCAAATAGTGAAAATAAATTAATGGACTTTATAAAAATCATAGAAAATCACTTAAATCAATTGAAACTTTGAGAAATCATAAAAAATTATAGAAAATTCCAAAAACTATAAATAAATGCTCATTTTAAAGGTATTTTAGAGGAGATTAATTTATAATTAATTTTAATTAATTTTGAATATTAATTAGGGCTTAATTTGAGTTTAATTAAAAAATTAATTAGTTTAATTACACTCTAATTACCCAAGTAATTAATTTCAAACTTTCTGATGTTGCTTAATGGGATGACCTCTACTTCTCATAATTTTCTTGGGATTTATTACTTAGTTAATTAGAGAAATTGATTGTCTTAGCTTTAATTACTTTCTTAATTAATTAAGTGATTGATTAACATGCTAATCAGTGTGGAAACCATTAATTAAACTTGTTAATCATTGCATAATAGTGAATGAGCATGGGGAAAGGGATTAGGACATCTTTCCTTTTCTTTTCCTTAAGTTCATTCCACTTGACTTGAAATCAATTAATTTGGGATTAATTAATGGTTTAATTCATTAATTAAATTAATTAATTAATCAAATTGAAATCATAATCATTCCAGAACTCATTTAATTAAGTTTCTTAGGTAGATCTTTAGCTTTAATAAGCTTTAGGTAAAGCTTAAGAAAATTACTTAAATATGTAAGCTAATTAATTAAAATAATTAATTTTTTTATTAAGCCAGGTGTAATTTAAGTTCAATTATGTACAAGTTAATTAATTCAAAATCATTAATTTCCTTTTTCTAAAATCAAATCAAACATCCAAAATTAACTTAATATGGAAATGGGTTAGGAGCAACAAATGATTGAATTTCCTCTTTTCTCTAAATCAAACATCCAAAATTAATTTTAATGAAGAAATGACCTTATAGTTTATGAATTTATTATGTATTCATTTCTAAACATTATAAATGATATGTGTCATGTGGTTCCATGCATTCATGTTTTCAAAATGTTTAAACTTAAATGAATTTCCTTTATGTCAAGCTTGCATGTGTTGATTTAATTTAATATATGTGTGGCTATTATCACTATTAAATTCAAATGTATTTTTAAAAAGCTTATAAATGAGTAACTATCCCCAAGGAGGTCATTTGATTACCTCACTTCTTTGGTTTAACAAAGGAACGTACTCGCTTATTTCTCATTACATGTGCATGTATGTGTGGCTAAAGGATAAAAATTCTTCTTTTTCTACTAAGAATACATGCATTCATAATTGACTGAATGATTCAATTAATTAGCCATACGATTTGAGGTCTCTTTCCTTATGTTCTTATATACAAATTTACATGTGTTTGAATGCAAATGGGTATATAGTTTGGATATCCCAAGAATATGAGGCTTTAGTTAACCTTAATGAAGTAATTTGATTACCTCACTTCCCTGGTTTAACAATGGCATGTACCTATTTAATTTCATTCTTATGTCTTTTTGTATAAGAATTTGGATAAAGATTTGAATTAACATGATTAAATAATTCAATCAAAAAAGAAATATAAACTTCAAATATGCACATCTACATTCATCATTTGAATGTGCTAAAACATGTTGCATGCATAGTTATACTTAGAGTTGAGACATGTGCATGTTACATGTGATGGAAAGGAATAAATTGACGTATGTCATGTGTTAGTAGTTCACTCAAATTAATCTTAAGAATCCTTTCATGTTGAATGCAATCATTTAAGGTGAAACTAAACTTTGGATCAATTTAAAATATGTAATAAGCAATTCACTAAAGAGAACTAAACCAAATTAACATACTTTAGAAAGTGGCATGGTAGGGTGAAAGAGGGTAATCCTCTTTCTTCTCTTTATAACACTTAGAGATTAAATGTAGGTCATATGAAATAAAAATAAGTCATAAATTAAAACTTGTCAATCAAATAAAGCACTTGAAGTGAAATCACCCTTTAAATTGAATCTTTCTACACTTAGAAAATCTTAAATCTAAAGCCTAGTTAGGACATACCACACAAACCTTAACACACACATTAGAATTAAGTCATCACTTCTAGTTTTATGTTAGAGCGATGCATGGTTTGATGTATATTTTATTTTTATGATGTATTATTTTAGACTGGATGTTAGGGTGTATATTTAGTAGACTGAATGTTAGGCCGCTATTAGCTTAATCATATTTTCTATAGGGGATTATGCTTAAGGGGTCATTGAAAAATAAATATAAATGCTCTCTTTGCAGGTTGCTTAAGCCCCTAAGCATAATCCAAGTTATGATAAGTGGGCTTGGTTACCCATGGGCAGGGTGGTAAGTTCAAATTATAAATATAATTGCTTGGGTGGAATGTATGTTTAGCTAACCTCTGTTATGCAGGTATAGTTAGATTTATTCTTTTCATTTAAATGTAATTTTATAATTAGGATTAGGATTAGTGCTATGATGGAATTAGGATGAGTATTGGCTAGAAAACTATATCTTATGTGCCATGTGATGCCTTAAAGTGAGCCAAATCAAAGAAGCAAAGAGGAGGAAAGAAGACATGAAAATTTGAAGAAGATGAAGACCATGCTTAATTGTATTATTTTTTTTTGTAATCGGGTTGCATAGCAACCCATTTTTCTTTTCGGGTTGTACGGTGGTACCCGACTGCATCGGCCTTCTATGCTTTTTATGGTAGTTATAAAATGTTTGCTGTTATGTTTAGCTTGTGCATCAGAAATTACATGCATTTTCATAGTTTCTTTATGATTGGTGTTTGTTATATGGTCTGGATGTAATTAGGATCTTAGCAAAAAATAAACATTTTACCCAACTATAACTCATAATTAAATTTTTAAATAACTCATAACCTCACCATAAAGCCTAGGCATTAAACAAGATAATTAAAATATTTAACAACCCTTTAGCTGAATGGTTAAATGTTTCACAACATGCATATCATATTGTTTCACTCTTGAAAATAGGGGATTTTCATCCTTGCATGATAGGGGAATGCTTGACCTGTGAGGGCATCCCTTGAGGTGGAAAACACTCCTTCTTATTAATTTAGCCAATAATCTAATTTCATCATACATATAGGCATCAAAATCTTAAAGTCTTTATCAAAATAAAGTGTCAAATATAAATAAAATTTGAAAAGATTTACATTAGACTAGGTCATTACTCATACCACTCATGCTCAAGTCTCTTTAGGGAGTGGGTTTAAATACTTTAGTCTCTTTCTAAATAATAATAACCTAACTATCTTACAAAACTATAGGATTTGCCTGCATAGATTTAAAGTGTAGGATGAGTCAGCTTGCTACCACTTTAGGAGGTTGTAAGCCCAGCATTCGGGTAGTTTACCCTCTCTTGTAAAGGTAAATAATATACCCATCTTCACTTAGATTCAGGTCTTGTTTTATCTTATGCCAAAGCTCTCTAGATTTAGGATTCAAGGTAGTTATTTTTTTCTGGCTACAAGCATAAATTCTCACCTCTTAGGTATTTTCACAACCTTGTGTTGTGGAGTTCTAAGTTATGACTTTCTAATAAAATGACAACTTCAATAAAATAAATCTCTTCAATTTTAAATATATAAAGCCTAATTATAGGGTAGATTAGAATGCTCACTAGGCTTCCTAGTATCATGATCATTCACTACTCATCTCCTTTGGCTTCTAAAAATAAGTCTTCTCCTTTATCTATCCCATTTGAGTTTCCAAAATAACCAATCATTTGATAGTTTAACCTTGACATCTTTGGAGACCCTAATTGTCTACTTTAATCGAGAGTATTCTCAAGGGATTTTATTTCTTAGGATGCAATTCACTATGAGGGCTTGCCTCCATAGGGAATTTAAAGAACCCAATTTAAAATAAACCCCGCTTTACTTTTCCATGTAAAGTGGGAAAAAATCTCTAGTATATTCGAATACCCATCATATCTTAGGAGTACTTATTAGGTGATTAGGTCCATTGTAGGGTGATGACTTTTACCTTTTGAGATAGCCCTAAGATCTACGTGGTATCCCACAATTTCAAAAATAAACACCACATATTCATTAACCCTAAGTGTGATTTTTTTAAAAGTTTCTTAACTTCAAAGAGTTGAGAAATTTTCTCTAAGTCTTTTGATATTATTAAAAGCATTTCAAGTTGCTTTTGTGAATGTTTATAATTTTTATAAATTTTTATTTATTATTGAATTTAAATTTCCCAAAATTTTCAAAATTTTATAACTTCTAATCTAAAGTCATTTTGACCTGAAATTTTTATGGTAAGAGGGGTTCCATGCCAATTTTATTTTTTTTCTAAAGTTTCACTTTAATCATAGATGTATTTTTAGGACTCATTGAGATTATATATATATTTTTAATAAAACTTAAAGTTAGCTTAAAATATTAAGAATTAATTAGGGTATTTAATTTTCTAAGATTTTTCTCTAATAGGTGAATCTACATAGGGTTGAATTTTTTAAATATTTATTTGATTTATTATAAAATTTCTAAGTTTAACCTAATTAAGTGAATTAAGTAATTCATTTAATCCCTTGACTAGATGATGTTGGGGTTAATAAGTTCTAGTGGGCATTAATATTTTTCTAGGGATATCTAAGATAGATAATGATGTTTTAAAGCATTTCTAATTATTTCTTTGATTTTTCTTATTTTAATATTAATTAATTTATTAACTTAGAATTTTGGGTTTAATAATTATGTAACTTATGTTTCATTTGGAATTAATTTTTGAACATTTTATTTAAGGTGTACCTTATCATCCATTTCATTCTATGAAAAATTTAAATTGATTGGATGCTTATTTTTTATTTAATTAATATTTGACTACTTTTATTAAAACTCAAACTATATCAAAATTACATATGAGAAATTGATGGTTTTATTTGTTTTATTTTTTATTTCCCTCTAGAATATGAATCTATAGAGGGTAAATTTTTATTTTTAGAGTTGTTATTTCATTTATTATGATTTATTAAAGTTTTTCATTTAATTAATTAATTAATCATATTTAATCCTAATTTAAAAGATTTTGAGATTCTACCAATTTAAGAAAAATTGATATTTTCCAGGGTTCTCTGATGTTAATAATAATGGTTTAAATCTTCTTCTCAAATTTCTTTAGATTTCATTATTTATCATTGCTTATTTCATTAATTAGGGTTTGTAATTTAAAATTTTCATAACTTTCATTTTAGCAAAAAAAATTCATCAAATTGTTATGCAAGATGCATTTTAACCTTATTTTCATATGCCCAAAGCTTCAAATTTATTAGATCATTATTTTAGGTTTAATTAAAATTTTATTAATTTTAATTTACCTGAAATTAATCTAAAATTACCCTCCATAAAAATTAGAGATTTTGGATTTAATTAATTCTTCATACAGAGTTGAATCCATGGAGCCTTATTTGTATTTTTTTGTTTGAGTATTTTATTTCTATAAAGTTTAAAGTTTTAGGGAATTTTTTTTATTTATTTAGTTGAAAATCCTTATTTTTGATTTAACCCAGTCAGCACTGACTGGGCACCTTTTTTTGTGTTTAGACATATGATTGGGTCAGGTGGATCCACTTGAATCTAGCTTAAAAGGCGACAATGTATGCAAGCTTAGCTATGACTGTTCAATCAAAGATCGGACAGTCAAGACTTAACTCATGATTCCTAAAGTATTTAATTCAAATGGTGCATCGAAATTAAGGCAATTCATTCCAAATAAAAGGAATGAATGGCCATAACTTCATCTTTAACCTCTCGACGGAGAACCGAGAGCCATGGATCTTAGGCCTGGATCATCGATTTAAGTATTGCACATGATTTCAATTGCAAAACTATCATCGATCAATTTACAATCAATCCATATGGCTTGATTTCATCCATGCATAAATTCATTTAACAAAGGACCAAATTAAAATCTAGGGGTGGCAGTTTGAGGTGATACCACACTGGATTGATCCTTGGTGGTGATAACACTTTGAGCACGTTCCCCAAGTCAAGGAGAAGCTTTAGTGAAGTTGGCTAGGTTTGTCTTCCCGCCAATCACCATGGAGACCAAAGCTCCACCCCTTACTGGTGGCTTTAGTAAATTCCTGGCTCAATGATGTTGAGGTCTTCGAGTAAGTCCTTGGTTGACTTCATTTTCTTCCCTAAAATGTGTAGGGAAGGTTAATTGTAAGGAAATAATGCTCCACCTTCACTTTCATACATGGTTTCCATTATTGTTGTTAGCTTTTGCCAATCTCTGGCTTGCTGGCAGTAGGAAACCTGGGGGGAGGCTTGGTTAATGTTATCTTCCTCTCTTGAATGTGTGGATGTTATTAGGATGGGGAGAAAATCACTCCTCATTATCCTTGATCCTTGGTTGAGAGCTTTAATGGAGAAGGAGATAATGCTCGACCATGTGGGATTGAAAATCTTGGAAGCATGTTGAAAGGAGCTAGTCAGCCAGCTCAAACCATCCTTAGAAGTCTAAGGAGGAGGAATGGGGACTTTATGGTGGCCATGTGCAAGATAATTCGTATTGGATTTATGTATTTATTTATTTGAGGTTTCTTTGACTTTCATGGCCATGTCATTTCTCTCTCTCTCCTTCCAACTTGGGTTGATTGCTTAATTTAACTAAGACTTAGTTGCTTTCTTTAACTTAAGAGGATGGATCATGAGTGAGGTTTGTTGGGTATGGGTCCATTACAAGTGGACATGTGTAGTTATTTATATTGCATTTCAAATGAGTTTGGCTCAAATGATTCAAATTAGTTCATTGACTTTTGGGATTAAGTTTTAATCATGCCTAATTGATCATTTGATGGATAAAGGTTTAAGTCTTATGTGGATTTTATTTGGTTTATGTTAAGTTTGATTCATTTAAGTTAAATGAGTCAAATTTGCTTAAGTAGCCTAATTAGTCATTTTGAATTTAGATTAAGCTTTATTTATGTTTGATTGTTCACTTATGATGTTTCAATTTGATTAATTTGATTTAGTTTGAATTAGATTTTGAGTTTGACCCACTTATACTTAAATGAGTTAAGTTGAATTTACTTGAGTCAAATGATTCAATTGGTTAAAATATAGTTTGTTTAAGTTTTAATTTTATTTAATGAAGTAATTAGAATTATTTAGATTGATTAATTAAAATTAATTTGAGTTTAATCTTGAATTTGCTCTATGTTGACCCAAATTGAGCTTAATGGGTCAAATTAGATTAATTGGTCAAATCAGATTGACTTGGGTCAAATGACCAAAATAATCAGATTAAACTTAAAGATAGATTAGATTGTGTTTAAATATGAATTTGAAATCATTTCAAATATTTGATTTAGCTTAATTTCAATTTAATTTGAGTTTATGCTCAAAAGGTCTATGTGGGTCTACTCGGGTCAAGTGACCCATTTGATCCCTCATTGAATTCAGATTTATTTATATTCAAGTTTTTGCACGTCTACTTGGTGGTTTTTAGCCTTTGGGTGGACTTAATTTGACCAAATTTTGATTGGTGGACTTTAAGAGGTCAAATGAACTGATTAGCAACTTTATACCTCATCCGAGTTTAGTTATATATATATATATTGTGTTTATAGATTGATTTTGTGTTTTTTTATTTAATTTTGATTTATTTTTGTTTTATTTTATTTATGTTGGATTTAGATGATTTTGAGCTTAAACAGATCAATTAGGTCAATAATCCCAATTACATTAATCTAAGCTCTATAGAATTTAAATTTCAATTTAGATATAATTAATTTCTATTTTTATTAAATTTTATTAAATTTGGATTTAATTAGGTTCACCTAGATTTTGTTAAAATAGAGGTAGGGGCACATGTCCAAACATCTACCAGTTACTCTCCCTAATATCTCCTTCACCTAGTGACTCGCCTCTAGGGCTTTCACCTTTCCCTCAAGAAAGTGAACGAGAATAGCCAGCATTAACCAACCAGTCGAGCTTTTGACAAAGCACAACTTTAAGCCATGTATCTTCAACATAACTACTTAGAATTGGATGGTGTCATCCAAGTGCCCTGACGATGAAGGCATAGCAGAAAAGGGGAATACTCCATGCTAAGTCCCTCTTCTCTCAACTGGATGAAAAAGGTAGTGATGCTTGCCACCGAGTTTAGTAAGACTTGGGAAGGCACCACCCTATAGTAGTCAAAGATATCCACCCACTTGTGGAGCAATGGAAAGCAAAAGCCAAACTGGAAGTGGTTCAAAAGGATGCACATCGTCCAGCTTAATGGTATTGAATCACTCATTCCCATTAGCCACTTGCACTGAAAAGTTCAAATTGTCATGGTAGCAACCATAAAAGATGAATAAGGCAATCATAGCTATAGTTCAAACAACTCTATGGCCCCAATGTACATGAACCTACCAGTTGATTTCTTCAAAGCCGCCATCACCATATCTTACTAGCACTCACAAAGAACTAAAAGAGTGGGCAAGAAAGCGATGAAGTAGCTTGCACAACAAGAAGGTACTCGTACAAATCAAAGGGTGAAAAGTAATACAAATTCAACCAACCACGGTGAAAGAAAATTTATAGACACAACAACCAGAACTCGATAATGCGGGCATCGTATCAATCATTAAATGAAGAAATCATTATAAAATCAAGTGAAAAATTAGAGTGGTGCAAGTCATGATAAAAATAGTTAAAGCATCTGCTCGCCTTCCAAAAGGCTCGCAAATAACTTAATACTAAAGAGTCGGGTAAAAATGTGAGTACTTTTTCACAAATATACATTATTATTGCAGTAAATAAAATTATAAATGCACCCACTAACCCCATATGTATGTCATCTTTTAAATTATTTTATAATGGGGTTCCAGCAACACTTCATGGCAGTGCCCCCTTACTGTACAAATACCTAACATGTTGTTGGTGCCTATGATAAAAAAAGAAGACTAGCTCACCTTTATGCGGTGTCAAAGTAAAACCAACCCGACCTACATGGTCACTAACCTTCATTGGAACTTTGCCTCTATTACCTACCTTTGTTGTAGCTCAGCATCCAACTTCTTCCATAGCTTGACCAATTTTTTCCTTGACGAGCCCACACCTTCCTCAAGAGAGAGGCCACCCTCTTCTACAAGGTGATGACATTAGTGAGTAGAAGGATTGTTGGATCCCCTTTTACCTCCCCTCCAAAGTTAACGAACCTCTCTTTTAGACTCACCGCTATCATGATCAGTTGATGTGGGGAGACTCACCAACATTTCCTAAATATTTGTGGAGGTGAAGCTGGCTGTCCTAGTAATTGATTGAGTAGGAGCAGTTACGTCCCCCTCTGGGGTTAGAAAGTCCACCCTCAATGGAGGACTCTCAAGTCCATTGAGGGAAGACTTGAGCCCATAAAGCACTCAAAGGAGCTACAGTCACCCCGACACAATAATAAATAAATTTAGTAAACAATGACAAATGAATCTTTATGAAGCAATTTGTTAAAGGCATAATCTTCAGAAAGAGAAGCCACTACTGTAATATGCAAACTTCTTCTTTATTCAGATGATACCCCCATCAATTCACTCATGGTCAAATGAACTATTTTTCATGACTACTTGGGAAGCCTAGAGAGACAACCTCATAAGCCGAGTACTAGTGTTTCCCTTTGTTGTCGCTTACACACTCATTTCACTGAGTTACAATAGCAAGAGAAGCCAATAAATAATTAGAAAATGATGAATTCACTAAATAACAATGAGTCTTACCATGGTGAGACACTCCTACATTGCCTTTTTATGGAGGTTATTCTCGCTAGCTTGCTTACCATGACTTGCTTTCACCAAACGAGGGGAATCTCATCCTCTTCCTTCTCTTCTTGAGCAACAAGTGGCCCTGCTAGAGCCAAGATAGAAGATGGCTCTACCATGTTATCCATGCTCTGGCTAACCATAGAAGAAGGAGAAACACTCATTTCCACCTCAAGTCCACGTAATAGCTATTCTATTATTGCATTTAAGTTTTATACACAAAAGTATAAAAATAAAAAATTAATAATGAATAATGGCATTTATGTAAAGAGGAATTTTTTTAATGAGTATTGACATTAATATTATTTAGTTCTCAAAAAGATAATTAAGCTTAACTATTTTGGATCATTCATGATTTTGTTTAATTATGGTTAGTTTGATAAGACTAGAGGTGTGATGATTGACGAGTATAATAAAGTCATTGATGTGAAGAATATGTCTGAGCTTTTATCAAATGAAACCTTAGTGTTTGTTGAATATGCTTTATAAATGTACTATAGAAACTACCCATGAAAACATTACAAAGTTTAGCAATCAATACTTTTACTAACGCACATACTAATATTTAAAGTTATTAATATCATAGAAGTTTATCAAAAACTAGATGAAGAAATCAAGTTTGTGGTGATGCATCAAGTGATTTTGATATTGTTGCAATTCTAGTAGCCATGGGCATAAAATTATGTGCTTATACCACCATAATAATAAACATAAGAAAGAAAGAAAAAGTGACAAGGATAAGAAAGAAAATATAATTTCAATCAAATGGCTCTTTAATGATGATTAAAGCAACAACTATAAATGTATGTAGACCATATGTTTAATAATTATGTAATACTTTACATAAAATTATTATTAAAATAACATATGTGCATTTTAAATTAAATTATACTAAATCTCACTAATTATATAATAATGATAAAATTAAAACACTTTGATTTAACTATATGTAAAGCGAATATTTCGTAACTTAATTAAGTTCTTCTTAAATTTTTTTTTCAAGCATTCTAAATTTGTGCAAGTGGCATGTGAGTGAAGATTACATAAATCATTATATATGTAAATAGTTATTAAGATGATCATGAACTTGAAATTTTTTGTAAATTTAACTTAAATAAAAATATTTAAATATACTCTCTCTCTCTCTCTCTCTCTCTCTCTCTCTCTCTCTCTCTCTCTCTCTCTCTTTGTGTGTGTGTGTGTGTACCTAGTAACCTTGGGTTAATCAACTTTACTATAGGGCTGCTCTTGTGATTCAGATTCTTATAATGTTCTAGATATATGCTATTAAATTTATATATGGTGGCTTCTTATTATCGACTCTCATGTTGTAGGACAAATTGTATTAGTCTAATATATTTTCATGAGTTATACTTCTTATTTGGCAAAAATATATTTTATATAAGTTAGATGATGTATTAATAAATGAAGAAGTTTTAATGAATGCATTACTTTTAAGAACTATTATATATTTTTTTACTTTGCATGAACCATGCATAAGATGGTTGAACCATACTTAGATAGAAAGAGAGTGTTATTAAAGATTTAGAGTAGACTTGAAGTAGCTCCTCCATAAGATTTGGAATGAACTAGTAGTTTTTCAATAATGATTTTAAAAAATCTATTATTAAAAAAAATCTATTTTTGGCAAATTTCTAGTGTTATTTATCAACAAAAAACAAGGGTTGAAAAAGTTTTTGACAAATAATAAATCCACTAGAAAATCATTTTCATTGAAATTTTTGTCATAAATGTATACCTAAATTTGATGAATAAAACCATAGAAAAGGCATCAAACTTATCATTTCATAAATAATTTCTTCCAACCTTACTAGTAGCTTTTTGACAAATTTTTTGCTAGAAATTTCTTGCGATAAAACTACCATATGATCTATTGATAACAATGACAAAATTTTACTACTTCAATGCCACTTGATGAAATATATCAACATTATTGATGAAAAATTAGTCAAAAACCTATACTAATTTTTTAAGTAGTGCATATAAATTTACTTTTTTATCATACATGTCATTTGTAAACATAATATATTACAACATCATATAGACTAGTAACATCACATCACAATCAAATTATAGATACATTGACATTAAATTAAATTGATCTCATAACATTAACAAATAAACTAAAGTGATATGTTGATCTCATTTTTAAAATGAGGTAAGCATATACAAAGTAAAATCATCGTCTTCCCGCTAAATCATTCATTAGAATTAGAAGGATTAATTTGGTCAAATTGGCCAAAAAAATTTCAAAATCATCAAAATTCCTATTAAAATCAAATTGCCCTAAAATTGAAACTAATCATCCAAATAGCATTCCATTGAGCCTAAAATGACTACAAACCATTTTTTATTTTTTTCAACATTATATATACTTAAATTATATGGTATAAAGTTATTAAAATTGAGAGAATTGATGATTGACAACTCATGTTATGTTCATATATATTTTACGAGATGTGTTTTATATTTAACTAAAATATAATTTTTTATATATGTAAGAGAGAAGGATATGAACTTTTTTTATAGGAGAAGGATAAGATTTTTCTTCTTATTGTCTTATTGCATGTTAAAAATTCATGATGGTAGAGTAAAATGTCTTAAGCAAGCTGCACAAAGTTCTAGCACACACAAAAACCCAAAAGGGAAAAAAATCATGGGACCTAGCCCAATAAAAAAAATTCATTATGTAAATAAGATTACAATTCACTCCTTTTTTTAGATATAGAAATTAGAGTTACTAAGTTGTAAGTTGTATATAAGTTAGGCAACAACAACATAGAAATAGTAAGGCTATAACGATTGTACAGTGGTGATTTTATTATAATAACCACTAGGGGTTATAGATAATGACTGTTGGTAGTAGTCAATAATAACTACTAGTACTGGTCAGTTTCAAATTCTCAAGCTTAGTTCTTAATTCTTCTCTTTACATGATTGGAATTGAGTCATATTCATAAATTTTTAGGAGAGATATTTTAAAAATTTTAGTCAAAATCTCAAAACACTCTATCGAATTATTTGTGTTGATTCATCTAATTATTGATAATTTTTTAGTGTTTAAATGCTTTAAAGGCCATGGAATTTAATAATCTTAGGCTTATCAGATTCTTTTCATCAAGCCACTCAATTTGACTTAAATATGAAGATATGTAAATAATTTGACCTTTCAATTAATACTTTGAAGTTTTCAATCATTGATCATTTGTTAGTGTTTAAGTGCCTAATCTTGAGCTTATTGGATTCATTTCATCAAGCACACAATTTGACTTAAATATGTAGATATAAAGATCAGTTGACCCTTCAATTAATGCTTCAAAATTTTAAATCACTCATTAAGGGATTGATTTGGGTTCATTTAGATCTAGATTGGTTCTCTCTTAATGTCATTAGATTCATCTCATCAAGATATTAAATTTAAGTATAAATTTATTAAAATTAGAGTTCAGATGATTTAAAATTTAATTCTAGAATATTCTAATGTCTATCATCTCAAGATACATGATTGATAAGATTTTATGATGATATATCACTTCTTAAGTTTATTTTTATTATTTACTTTATATAATAGTTAAGCATTAGATTAGCTTTTTGGCCATCTATAACGTAAAATTAATGCTTGGATCAATAGCCATTAATATTTGTGGTTATGTAACCATTTAGCAAGCATTTGATAAGTACAAAAGCAATAATACCACATATATATGTTCTTCTAAAAGTCCGATTTGTTTGTATATTTCATCCAATATTATCATTCAATACATCTAAGATATTATCAAGAACCTATATATTCAATTCTATAGTCTCTATATTTAAATACATAACTATTTATTATGAAATCAATACTATCCATTATATAAATTTAATGCAACCAATTAATGATCAAATGATCTTAAAAAATTTTGAAATCTTGCATTCTACTAATAAGAATTGCTATTTTTTATCTAACTTTTTTCCCACCCAAAGTTTGCATAGTGGAAATTAATTATTATGTAGGTAAAGGTCAAATCCAACAACTTAGCAATAACTTCCAATGTCCTTATCTATCAAACTAGTTGCTACTCACTTTTTTGATATTATAGGTAAAAATTAGAACATCAAATTTGAAATGATGATTCTTTTTTTAGGAGCATAAAAGTTCATTACATATATGCATACATACATACATACATACATACATACATGCATGCATGCATATATACATACACACACACACACACACACACACACACACACACATACATACATACATACATACACATATATACACATACACACACAAATTAAGATAAGATACAAATAGCTCGTAAAAGGCACTAGGCTTTTATGTAAAAAATTAAGAAAAAAAATTTACAAGGCTTGATCTAATTGAAGTAATTTCATTAATGGGAGTTATATTTTATACATGTTCCCTTTATCCATAATTGGAGAAGACTTTTATATACCCATGATGTACAAGTGCACTTAGCTCATGCTCATAATCGATGAAGAGCTAGCACAAGAACATCCACCAGTGTGGAGCAAAATTTGTGCATGAGGATCACTCGCCTATGAAGACTTGCTCTAGGTAGAGTGAAAGGAAATATCACCCTAGTCAAACGGTTAGAATTCAGCGACCTACCTCATATAAGAAGAGTCTCTCTCTCTCTCTCTCTCTCTCTCTCTCTCTCTCTCTCTCTCTCTCTCTCTCTCTCTCTAAATAGAGTAAACACGAGAAGAGACCAATCAAGCTAGGTGATTAATATCCAGCAATTTGCCTTATACATAAAAACTCACCCACATGTGGGCGACAATTATTAAATACACATCAGACAATCTGTCTTTCCAACATGACCTACAACACTTCTGGACACATCACTTGGCATGCAACACTCGCCTCCACTAAGTTCTATTTTATGTAACCAACTTAACTTATGTGTATTTTCTTTATGTTGTGACCACTTGACCCTATAGAAAGGGGGATTTTTGAAGAGGAGATGATTGGTTTGGCTCTTTTTGAATTTCTAACATAATTGTACTCTCACTAATCTTTGTACTATTCCTTAGAGAGGGGGAGAGAGAGATATTCTTGTACTTAGATATTTGATATAGTAGAATTTTTTTTATATTAATTTTTATTTTTACTACTTCTCTCCTATTATCCTACTTGACTTAGCCCTACTTCTTAGGTTCATAAGAGGTTTAACTTCACTCCATGGGCCTATTTGAATTCAATAATTTGATATAATATAATACATGAATTATGAATTATTTCCTCTATAACGGAAGTAAAGTAAGCTTTGAAGCATTGGAATTAGTACTAATAGTTCATTTTGATTATTCTCCTCTATCAACCAAGAAAGAGAACATTAATCTTGGTAGAGATGTTAAACATTAGCTTTGGTGTTAATTATTGGCATTGACATTATGATGAGGTAGTCATTAAGATATTGATTTATAACACTGCATCACTATCTTGTTCCCTTGAACCAATCTCAAAAAAATACTCCTGCATCTATTGTCAAGTTGACAGAGGTACAAAAAAAAAAATCTTTAAAAATATTATTAAATTGCTCCGAATTGATTTTAGCATTTAGTTTGCCTTGAAATTTCTCTCTCCATTACCATCAATGCTCAGCCTCACCATCTAGTAAAAATATTATCCAAGGTACCTTGCAGATCTCTGAGCACTAAAGATTTCTCTAATATGAATAACAAGTCTTCAGCTACTTAAGGCTTCACTACTCCCTTGAAATGAGATGACTTCAATCTTAAGAACAATTATAAATGTTTATCTCTTTTCTCTACTCTTAAAGTAGACATTTTGTTATGAGCATCACCCATTAATTAGACTACCAAACTAGCAAATTATATTATAGAATCTGATATCATAGCTCCAAAAGATTGTTAGAGGTACAATGCAATTCCCTGTGTAGTGAATGTCATCAAAAGATTATTATGGGTACAATCTAGTAAAAATATTATTAGAGGTACCTTGCGGTTTTCTAGACATTGCATGCTATCAAAATATTTCTCAAATATGAGTAACTAGTCTTTAGCTACTTGAGGCTCCACTACTCCCTTGAAATGAGGCATCTTCAATCTTAAGAATAACTGCAAATGTTTATCTCCCTCATCTATTCTTAAAGTAAATATCCTACTCCTAGCATCACCCATTAATTAGGCTACTAAACTAGCGAATTGTGTCATGGAATCTGATCGTAACTCCAACTGTATTCTATACCACCCCAACTTGATGGGAACTTTGTCCATCTGATGCATATTGATCTCAATTCATAATTTCGCAATTTTTTACATCTAATATAGATATGCAATAATTTGACTTCATCAAAGAAGAGTAGAAAAAATAATAACTCAAAACTATTTCAATTTCTATGACACATCTACTAATCATTCTTATGGGTATAGTTACAAATCAATTCTTCCAAATTCATTGCTTTAATACCACTTTAGTAACTTTAACGACCCAACCCAATGCAAATCATCATATCAAAGTAGGTCATACTGTGTCAAGATTGTAACAGTTAATTAAATACCGAAAATCTAGTTGTAAAAAAATTTTCTTTCTCTTCAATTTCACAAAGACATAACCACTACTATCATCAAAATATCATAAAATAAAAGTAGCTAACATAAGATCATATCACAAGTATAACATAAAAATATACATAATAATCATGGTATAATTATTTCAAAAATAAAGCATGTATATCATAATGATTGTTAAAAAATAAATCTAAAGTAATAACGTACCTAAGGTTACGCTCTCAATAGTAACTAATAACCTCTACTCAACTCGAGCTTCTTCATGAAGTAACACATGTGAATAAAATAAGAGTGTATAAATAATAAAATGTACTTTAAATGAATTAAAATAATATTTCAGCATGTCACATATTATGTCT
Organism: Cymbidium sinense; assembly: GCA_021442155.1. Classification (NCBI taxonomy): domain Eukaryota; kingdom Viridiplantae; phylum Streptophyta; class Magnoliopsida; order Asparagales; family Orchidaceae; genus Cymbidium; species Cymbidium sinense. The sequence goes on along the minus strand of CM038233.1, from coordinate 17,756,102 downwards.
ATTAAGTACAATGTCAATATAAAAATTAATATTTATCGTAAGCATATGTCAAGCGATAGTGTAAGCAACATGATGTTAAAAATAAAAAAGATAATATTAAATAATAATTCATTTATTTATTTTTAATATTGTATATTTATTGTCCCTTATATCTCTACTTTCATTTATACCTTCACTTGTTCATATTTCATCTTTGTCTCTTATATCTCTATTTCTATTTATACTTCTACTTGTTCACATTTGTTTAGGATATAAAACATAATGATAGATAATTTTATAAGTGCACATACCCTTATAACTCCACTTGAATACACATAAAAACAATCATTTAACCACCTACACTTCCCCACCTTTCTCCTCTTTTTGCATAAATACTTTTGATATATAAGCATTAAATATTATCAATTTTAGCATATATAAATATAATCAAATATATTATAGAAATCTATAGATATTAGTGAGTACAAATATAGTATATCAACGATCATAATTTATAAAACTATTTACATACAATGTCCAAAATAATATTTTAAAGCTTTTCTTGTTATATAGCAAATTTTATCAGTTTAATATACTCATTAAAATACATAAAATATATACAACACAAACTCTACAATGGAAACTTTTTTTATATTAATATATTATGCACAATTCATTTTATAACATATCAAAAATTACATGATAAAAAATTTGTAAATCTCTCTAGATCTGAATTTGAACAAAATTGAATCAAATAAAATAACAAAAATACACACACACAAATGAAAAAATTGAAATATAAAGTAGATAAACATTAGCCTATTTAGAGCTGAATAAATTTTCTAACTGGCCCAACAAACGAAATCAACTATAAGACCCCCAAAATTGCACTTTCTCTCTCATCTTTCTCTCTTTTTATGTCCATTTCTCCCTCTAAAATGTCACAGTTTGGGAGAAAAGAAAAGAAATGTGAGAAACGTGTTAAGTAGGTCTCAATATTTATAAATAAATAATAATAATATATATTATTATATAAATATAATTATAATTAATTATTAATACATATATATATACATATATAATTATATTTATATTTATATAATTTATTTTATATATATTAAATTACAAATTTATAAAAATTATGGGAAAATAATCAATAAATAGAAAATCATGTCTAAAATACATTTGTGAAAAAGATTTGCAAAATGGACATTGGAGGGTTCTAGAAAACTAGCTTTTATAAATATGTATAAATTTCTTAAAGGAAGACAAATTCAATAAGAAACTTTTGTTTTCTTACTTATGATGTTAATAATATATATATATATACTTAAAATAAGCTAAAGAGTGCTTTATAATATAACAAAGATGATTTGTAAATGAGAGATAAAACACATCTCAAAAAATTATATAAATATTGTAAGATAAATTTTGATGTATCATATGTCTAATTAAAACTACATAAATTTTGTGAATAAACAAAACATAAAATTAACTCTAAAACTAATAGAAAATCTATGAACATAAAATAAGCATACAAGTTTTACCGGGTTCATAAATTAGGTCAATATAGGTGGATTTGATTACTTCAAAATTAATTGTCACACCACCGTCCAACCAACATCATTGAACCATCACTGGTCTACTGCCTACTTATCATTATCAAACAACTGCATGACCATCATCACTAGACTAGCATCGATCTACTACCTAACTTCCATTACTAGATTGCCACTATTAAACCACCATCTCAAACAAAGCATTCATTATTAACTCTATGATATTTTTCACCAAACACCCACTCTTATAAGGTTATTTTCTTCTATTTTAGAGAATGAACAATATTTATAACAAATACTCATCTAGTGAAAATATTTTAACTCGGTTAAGCTCTATAATTTTTCCCTTCTTGGGTTTTCCATGTAAAAATCTCGATGCCCTTCATGGTCTTTTGCTTTCATTTCTCTATATGTTGAATCCTTGTACAATGGCAAGAGTTAAATTCCCTTACTTTATCAATGCAAATTTTTCTGCATGCAATAGTTTAACACCATTTGTAGGAAAAAAAATCTTCTAATCACAATCTCTACAAACATCTATCATATAACTATGGCCAATAAGTTCAATACCTGCAATAATAGAGTCCCCAGGTCTAATATCCATCATTCTTAAGATCAATCCTTAAATTAATGACATCAAGCCTTTGCCTTTTTCCTCTTGATAGCCATCACCTTGTCAGTGAAGGTGCAATAAACTTTTCTCTAAAAGATGATAGAAGAGTCTCAAAATAAAATATCATTCAACTTTTATGAAAAACTCGATAGCTGTCATTATAGTATGAGAGAACACATCACCCACAAGATCGATCATAGTCAATGGAGGTCAAATTAAAAATGCTCGTATTGGGACTTCTCGCCATCATGTTGAAGGTCCCCCGGTGCCAAAATCAATCTTTTTGACTTTTCTATTTCTATCCATCCATCGAGGGTAGGCCAATTGGTCCCCAACTTATAATATATGAGAGGAATTACTACATCTTCATTAGTCCATCTCACCATGCTGACACCTCCTGCCATATTATACGTGAGAAATTACATCTAATCCAAGAAGATATTACCCTAAGGGATAGTAAACATCCACTCTTTAATTGTGGCTATCAAGAGTGCTCACCTTTGGCTAAAATTATTCTTCAACACCCTATTTTGATAGGTTTTAAGCTTCCAAGCATCAACTCATAAAATGGGAGATTCGATCTTTATGAACTCATCAAATATTAAAGAACCATCATACACATTCAATGAGCCACTAATGCACTCCTTTGCCAATTCTTCCCCACCCTCAAGAGTCAAGCTCGCATCTAGTTCCACTCTCTTTCCAAAGGGAACCATCCATACCTTTGGCGAACTCGCCAATTTTTTTGTAGAGTAGTTCATTACAAATAAAAAGATTATTAAATATTCCTCACATTTCTCAAGAATTTGTTAGAATTTGGAAGATTTACTCAAGGAGTGCTTTTAGAGGTTCTCCTCTAATGCGTGCCAGACTCTAAGGGTGTACCCTAAATTATTGAGAGGTGTTTTTTCTTAAAGAGCTCCATCTTGGGTATTTATAATCATCACTAATGCATAATACAATTGCTTACATGCCAACTTAATTCATGATGTGGAAGCACAAATCTCTATCAATGATGCCATCAATACCCATTGAAAGAAGTTTGAGCAAGTGATAGGAAAGAATAAGAATTACTCCAGTAGTGAGTACCAATTAATAATTCCAATAGAAGAAGTACGAACAAGATGGTAGTCATGACCTCGCCCATGACCTCACACCAATGACGTGAACCACAATGAAAATAGGAATGAACACCACTAAATACATCTCATGCTAATATCTTGATGGCTATCTAAGATGAGGAGACCATTAAGTGGCTACATCTGTTGAAACTAAACTCAAGAAATGAAGAGTAATATTATCACTTCCATCAAAGTCATGGACATACCATGAAAGCATGCAAACAAGTCGAGGAAGAAATTGAAAAGCTTATTCAACAAAAATATTTAGGCTGATTCATGCAAAGCTAGCTGATTCAAGTGGTCATAACTTTAATTGGGGGGTAACTAGGACAACCATCACGAAAACAATAGAACAATTACGAAATGGGCAAAAAAATTAAAACAATCATGGGAGGGTCGTTGCTAGCCATTCGAGTCTTCATCGCCACCTCTAAGAAGTTAGAGAAAAATAAAGCTCATATTGATCACTCCATCACCTTTAATGATTCAAACTTAAAAGGAATCTAAATTTCATATTAAGACTCACTCGTCATCAACACATGGATCAACGATTTATGCTATAATATTAAGAGAATTTTGATTGATAATAAAAGCTCTATTGAAACTCTACAGTTGTCTTCAAACTTAGTTCGTTCAACAAGGACAATTAGCACCTTTTTTAAGAGAAAAATGGAGCCTTGCCTTAGAAATTATTGGCATGATGGTTTTTTAATGACAACAATTAACGCCTCTTTTAAAGAAAATCAGAGCATCACCATAAAAATTATGGGCTTTGATTACCTTCGAACTTGGTCCATCTAACAAGGCCAATTAACACCTTTTTTGAGGAATAATCAAAGTTTTGTCATAGAAACTATATGCCTTAATCACCTTCAAAACCAATTCGTCCAGCAAGAAAAGTTAATGCCACTTTTGAGGGAAACTAGAGCTTAGACATGGAAACTATGAGACTTGATCACCTTCAAATTCGGTCTACCAGACGAGAATAGTTAATACCTATTTTAAGAGAAAATTAGAGTCTTGTCGTAGAAATTGTGGATTTTAATCATCTTAAACTTGGTTCGCCCTATGAGGCTAGTTAATGACTCTTTCGAGGGAAAAATCAAAGTCTTATCGTAGAAATTATAGGTTTTAATCGCCTTTAAATCCATTCCATCCCATGAAGATAGTTAACACCTCTTTTGAAGGAAAACTGAAGCCTCACTATAGAAATTATGTGCCTTGATCTCTTTCAAACTTAGTCTGTTCGATGATGATAGTCAACGCCTCTTTCAAGGGAAAGTTGGAGCCTCCCCCTAGAAACTACTAGCCTTGATTTCCTTCAAACCAGGTCCATCTAACGAGGACAATACCTCTTTCAACGGAAAACTAAAGCTTCATAGTTAAAACTACAGGCCTTGATCAGTTTCAAACTCGGTCCGTCTGATAAGAATAATTAACACCTCTTTCAAGGGAAAATCAGAGTATCGCCATAGAAGCTATGGGTCTTGGTTGTCTTTAAACTCAGTTCATCCGATGAAAACAATTAATGCCTCTTTTAGGGGAAAATAAAAGTCTCACCGTAAAAACTACAAAACTTGATCACTGCCAAACTATGTCTCCTCCCTAGCCTCTTAGGAGGGTATTTATAGATTCACAAGAGGGGAAAGAAGAGAGAAAATTTTACAAAAAAAAAAATAGTGATATTTTGATAAGTTTTGAAATTAATACAATCATATGTATATATTTTTACTTTTAAAAATTAAAAAGAAAAAAATTGAATAAAAAATACAAGAAAATTTGAATTTTTTCGTTACTTGTGCGTACGAGCACATGTAAGTTTGTGGATTGCGGCATAGAGGCGCATGTGAGCTCCCAACTGCACAAACACGTAAGCATGAACTCACATACCCACGACTATGTGTGTGCTCTCACTTACGGACCCATGTACGCACAAGCATGATGCTTGCATGGGCGGCGACATACATGCAGACGTGGTTGCCACCATTGGCGTCGATGACACACCAAATACCTTTCTACTCAATTTTTTGCACTTTTTGGGTCCTTGAGAACATTTCTCTAAATTTTTATACTTTTGGTTTTGAACAAAGACTTTGCAACTAGGTCTTGATATGGCTAAAGTAAAAAATTTCAGCTATTTTTGTTTTGATCAACTTGCAAACTATTGTTAACATCATGTGAGTGATTTACCTCACAATTTATATGAAATTATAATCACTTATAATTAATTCTTCATGATTATGACGTTATTTTCAGACGATAAAATTATATCATCCAAAAATAAGGAGAGGGGGGGACTGATACATCATCAAAGAAATTTTGATGTATATATGATTAAATGTCTCTTGAGATCAACATCTTAATCTTTCAAGCTCTATTTTTGGCAACCATGTAGTTGAGCTAACTATTTTGATGAAGCAAATTCGATGATGCCTCAAGTTGCCCAATCTAAGTTCAGATGATCTCAGTTAAGCACTTAAAACATAGTTAAAAATGTTGTTATATTATTTGGGTCCCTAAATAGCTTAAAAAATAGTATGTTTATAGTCAAATTTAGAGTCTTGACAAGATGAATATAATGAGCTTAAGATCTTTTAATTCTGACTTCATTTGGGAACCAAAAATGCCTAAAATACGTCTTGTGATTAAGGGGATTATTCTAAGCCGCCCGATGGAATGATTTAGATTTTGATTATATTTATAAAGATGACACTCTCAAAATCTATAAATAGACTCTCATTTTCTACAAAAAAGGAACTTAAGAGGGAGATAGGAGAGAGCTGTTTAGCTTAAAGAATTCCAAAGTATCATCGAACTATAGCTTGACCATAGTCACTGGACCCCCACCGACCATAGCCGTTGAATTGTCACTCGATCGTCACCATTGCCCATCATCATCGGACCTCCCATTGGCTACCTTTCGCCGATCCACCACCCAACTAACACCGCTAGACCAATATTGTTCCATCGCAGAATCACCACTTGACCATCGACATTAGACTACTATGAATTCACTATATTTGAATTTTGATTTGTTTAACATTGAAATAATGTTTCTAGTTTTTTAAGCATTCAATATTATTAGCCGAGTAAATTATAAAATTATTAGAAGAAAATTGACACAACATAAATTAACAATTTATTTATGAATGTTAAATAAATATAATAATTAAAATAATAGTATCAAAATCGAATCAAATAAAGAAATTAAAATTCAAATATATCAGAATAAATCGAATCTGTGCCTAGTTGACATTTTGGTGAATAAATTTTTTTCACAAACTTTAATAATATAATTATAAAAATAATAATTCAAATATCCATGTGAATTGTTAATCTTTGAGAGATCTACTGTTCGCTTGTACTAGGAATGAATATCCATCGAGTCCCTTTGATTTCTCCCTGAAAATTCTCCCTAGCTAGAACAGAAAGGGAGAAATCCAGCTTGTGGCTCTGCTTCGTCCCGCCGATTCTCCTTCTCCAACGTCTCTCTCTCTCTCTCTCTCTCAAACCCTCTCCTTTACCTTTGCTCCGCTCTCTTCGATCCCATGTGTCTGCAGCCATGCCCCCACCATCGATAAGCCAAGAACCCATTCCTCATCTTGATATCCCATCCCACCTCCACCGCCTCTCATTCGACTCCACTCTCTCTGCCCCGTTCTTCCCTACTAACTTTTCTTCTTCTTCCACATCTCATTCTTCCAACTTCCTCTACTTCAGTGGTCTTCCTTTATCTTTATTTTCGCAGAGGAGAAATCGGAAGCCAGTCATCTCCTGCAGCCTTTCCTTCAGCTGTTCTAAGTTCCAGTCCCTCTGGAACGAGTACAATAGGTTCCTTCAGCTTCACTGCGGGTTGGCACCTTTTGGTTTCACATCAATAGGGATCCCCTCAAACGAGACAAATTCTCTTGAGGAGGGTGGCAATGGCGTTTTTGAAGAGGAGGTCTTGCCAATTAATGGCGTAGAGGTGGAATCCCCCAAGAAAGTTCTCATCTTGATGAGTGATACTGGTGGTGGACACCGTGCGTCGGCAGAAGCCATCAAGGCGGCTTTCAATCAAGAATTTGGTGACGAGTATCAGGTTTTTATTTATAAGTTTCAAAAAACTTTTTCAGCCTAAATCAATTATTTGGTAAGAGAGTACTGAATAGATTCAGTGATATAGGGATTCTTACTGATGGGAAAATATTATACTGCTTGAAGTTTTAGTTGTTGAACATTGCCTAGATCTGCACATGTTAATAGAAAAAAGATAATTGATTGGTCTGTGTATATTTCATATAGTCATCTTCTCTGGCTATACATGTATATAGAGCCATATGTGCTTGCCTTTCTTCCAAATACTTCTGAGGTCAATAATTTTCATGAGGGGCTGGTGGTTGTGACCAATCTACGCTTAAGGATTGTTTTTTTGGCCATAACTCCTGGTCTACCCCTTGTGTAACAATTCCTTCATGTTATTATTTGATGATTTACTGATTTTTTTTTTTGGAGATTTGATTCCATGCTTGGTTATTTATTTGATTTTTTTCATCTAATTGAAACCTTTCAATTTTGGGGTTTTTTTACATCTGCATATATTTTACTTTAACGTCAGCTTTATTATTAAGCGTATCTGCAACAAGTGAACTCCGATTCGAAATGATAAAATGAGTTTAGCGCTTTGTGGTATCTTAATAATAAAGTTTTAGTGTTAAACGAGTAAAATAGATAGTTTGGGATGGTATGTATGTAAAAACCCTTTCAATTTTTTAAATTATATTTTTGTATTTGATTGAAAAATTTCAGAACAATAATTACATCTGTATTACATTGGCACCAGTAAAGCCAATAGCGCTTTTTTCAAGTTAGTTATATTATTGCCAGATGAGAGCTGATGATGTTTGTTATTCTCTTCTTTCATATCTCTAAAAATGGCATAATCAACCTTTATTTTGTGGTCTAAGAAATTTATGATGTGTTTCATATCTTTTTTCTTGTGAGTGTTGGTGATTTTTGTTTGACCAGGTTTTTGTGACTGATTTGTGGACCGATCACACTCCGTGGCCGTTCAACCAATTACCGAGGAGTTATAACTTCTTGGTAAAGCATGGAACTCTATGGAAGATGACTTATTATGGATCTGCCCCTCGTTTAGTCCATCAATCCAATTTTGCTGCGACGTCAACCTTCATAGCTCGGTGATCATTTGTTTCTTTTCATTTGATTCTCTTCAACCCTTCTGTTTTAGTTGAGCCCTGAAAAAATTTTTGCATTCTCAATATCTCTTGACTTTTGCCTTGTTCCGAGTTTAAATTGCTGATTTGTCACAATGATCATGGTGGAAAAAGCATTACCTAGGAGATGCTTTTAAATGTGTTTGATATTGAGGTTTTTAATCAAATGTAACTTTGCCTTAATTGAGATAGTCAAATGAGTTGAACAATTCTGCTGCATTTCGAAGCATAACATAACAAGAATCACTAACCATGCAATTTACGTACCATTACAAAGCAGAATACTTAATTTCCCATCAATATAAAATGTGAAAAATGTTCTTTTATTTATCTCTTCTACTTTGAGAGATTGGAACACAAAGGAATATGGAGATTTTGACAAATAGATTATTATTTATACTGCAATTAGTATTATTTTGTTCAAGGACCTAGATATATCATTGCTAGCTCATGCTAAGCCTATTTTGCTACTTGTTGTTGCTTGCCCATGGATTTGATGGCTTTAAGCTTTAGATATTCAATTGTTCAAGGCTTAATGGCATGGATTAATCAGGATAACATTTTATCCTTAATTATATTAATCTAAATTTCACTCTTTCAACACAGTAGTATAAGGTGCTATTAATTCTCTACCTTTCTACAATTAGAATTTCATTTGAGGCTGCTATATTGTTGATTTTTTGTGCAGTAATAGTTTCAAAGTAATTTGAATTTTCTTCCTCCAATTTCTCATTTGCCATTTTTTGACAAATTCAAATCGGTTTTCTTCATGAAATTTTCATTAGTATCACATCATAACAAAACTTTGCTAATTTTATTCTTGTTATTTGTGTAGAGAAATTGCAAAAGGTTTAATGAAATATCAGCCAGATATTATTATCAGTGTACATCCCCTGATGCAGCATATTCCCCTTCGAGTCCTACGGGCAAAAGGTCTGCTCGACAAGATTGTTTTTACAACAGTAGTCACAGATCTAAGTACTTGCCATCCAACATGGTAGGATAATCTTGTAACAAAAAAAATAAAAAATCATCTTTTTAATTTTATAGATTTTTTAGATATCATCTGAACTATGTTTAGCCTCTAGATGACGCGCTTGTTTTCAGTAACTAGTATTATTCTTCAAATAAATTTTGTTTAGTGATCAAGTTCATATTATTCTTCTAGGTTTCATAAATTAGTTACAAGATGTTATTGCCCTTCTTCCGATGTGGCAAAAAGAGCGCTAAAGGCTGGACTGAAGCCTCACCAAATAAAGGTTTATGGTCTTCCTGTGCGCCCTTCTTTTGTTAAGCCTATTCGACCAAAGGTGGGTTTGATTATCTTCTACTTATAGATCCCCTCTTGGCCAATTGTCATTTTTCATTGTATCTCTATTTTGATAAAGGTATTTGTAAACATTCTAGTTTTTCAAGTTGTTTTGTTAGTCTTTTGGATAGGATGAATTGAGAAGAGAGTTTGGAATGAATGAGGACTTGCCTGCTGTATTATTGATGGGAGGAGGGGAAGGCATGGGTCCTATTGAGGCGACTGCACGGGCACTTGGTCAGACATTATATGATGAGAGTCTTGGTGAACCAATTGGTCAAATGCTTGTGATTTGTGGTCGTAATAAAAAATTGGTCAATAAGTTGCTTGCAACTGATTGGAAGATTCCAGTTCAGGTATTTTTGTGTTATTAGTTTAACACTCATCTTAATGTTTTACTTGAATTTTCTTTTATAAATATTGTAGAAAATTTATGCATGTCTTAGAATTAGTATAAAGAAGTTTCTCATTGTGTTACTTATATTGTGTTTCCTTTAAGTTACTTCTGTTTTTCTGAGTGGTGTGAATTTTGAAATTTGTTGATTCAAGCTCTATTATTTAGGCCTTATTTGGGACCACATTTTTGTTTTGATTAAAAAAACCATTAAAATGATAATAAAATATACTTGTTTACTCATTTCTATTTTTATTTTAAAAAAAAATAAATTATGCTGTTTTCAAAAATAAAATGTAAATTTTTTATGATTTTAATATTTTTAAAATGCCATTTTTTTTGAATAAGCTAAAAGAATGCACCATTTTGGATTTTGACTAGAGTTCTTTGCAACATTATTGATGGAGATCTTAAGGAAGCTGAAATGTTCGATGACAGTGATGAGGCTAATGGAGAATGGAAGGTGGTCAAAGTGCTCGATGATGATGAAAGGGCTGAAGGGATTTTCAGAGTGATGAGTGAGATCTAATAATGGTAGATGTGTTGATGTTGGATATTAGAGATGTTGGAAAGAATGATGGCGATTTATATAGCAGGGATATTAATGAGGGGGCAAGAATGAGAAAGGGAAAATAATATATTCATTTTGGGAGAGAAGGGGAGGAGAGGGAGATGGAGAGCTGGAGAGGAGAAGCAAAAAAAGGGTTTTGTTTGCATGGAGTGTGGGAGAGAGAGGTTGGGGAGTTAAAAATCTTTAAAAGTATGCTTTTTTTGGAATCCATAATTTGGCTTTTTAAAAATAATAAATATATAAAAACACCAACCATTTTTTTTGTTTGAACATAAACAAATTGAAAACAAAAAAATTCAAGCAATGAAAATATTTAAGACTATGTAAAATAAAAACATAAAAAATAAAAAATGATTTAAGCAAAATAAAAACATAAAAATGATTACAAATGGCCCCTTAGTTGATGTGGCACAAGGAGCTTATGGAGGAACAGTTAAACCAGTAATCTGAGCTTTGAGCAAGAAGGAACTATAGTTAAGCAAGAAGCTTGTCTTAAGAACCAATGAAAATATTTAGGAAAATTTACATATATAACACACAATTTTTATGCATTTACATGCATAACACTTAAAGTTTGATATTTACAAATATAACACTTTTCTTATGCATAAAAATGTGCATTTCACTTTAAAAAAGTAACAATAATGCTATTTTTGATGTAATAATAAAGATTTGAGTGTTGTTTAAACAAATATGAAACTTTAGGTGTTAGATATGTAAATATATAAGAATTGTGTGCTATGTATGTAAATTCTCTAAATATTTTAGTATTATTTATAATTTTAATTGTTGTATGATTGTTATGTAAGACTATGCTATTATAATAAATAGTTTTTAATACTTAATAACAACAGCAATAAGCTTTCATCCAGCTACATGTGGTTAGCTATATGAATACTTTTTTTCATTGTGTTCACATTCTCATTTAATTCTAATAAAATAAAATTATTTTTTATACTTCTTAACTAAGTCTTTTAGGTCTACCTTTACCTTTCTTAATATAGGTTGAATCTAATACATCTACTCTCATAACTAGGTCATTGGACGGCTGATGTTTAATGTGGCCAAATCACATCTAAGGTGACTCTAATATTATCTGTCACTAGAGCTACTCCACTATTTTCACGTATATATTCATTTCTCTTTTTGTCTCTAAGTGTAAAGCTACTCATCTATCTAAGCATCCTCATCTCTATTATGCTTAATTTTATACTTTTCTTTTTGTGAACAACATTCTGCACCATAAAGCATTGCAAATGTCACCACCATTTAATAAAATTTTCTCTTAAAGTTTAAGCAGTACTTTTCTATCACACAACAGGCTCGATACATTCCTCCAATTCGACCATCCAACTTGAACTTTACTAATAACATCCCCGTCTATTTCACCATCACTTTGAACAATAAACCCGAGATATTTAAAATGTATATTCTTTTTAATGACTTGATCACCCATTTCACAATCCTACCACTAGATATTCTATAACGAAAATTGTACTTCATGTATTCGGTTTTAGATCTACTCAAACGAAAGCATTACTCTATGGTTTACCTCTCGAATTTAAGTTTTTCTTGAACCCCCATTCAATCTTATCAACAAGAAGAATATCATCATCAAAAAAGCAAACACCAAGGAATATCCTCTTATAAATTTCTAGTAAGAACATCCATAACTAAAGCAAAAAGATAAGAGCTTGGAGTTGACCCTTGATGTAATTCAATTGTAAAAGAAAATACTTGGTCAATCCTCTTTGTGTTTGAATATAAGTAGCAGCTCCAATATACATATCCTTAATAACTTGAACATAAGTAATATTAACTCCTTTCTTTTTTAGAGCTCTCCAAAGCACTCATGGAACTTTATTATATGTTTTCTTTAATAAACAAATTTCATATGTAGATCCTCCTTACTCTCTATACTTCTCCATTAAACCTTTCAACAAATGTATAACATTTATAGTAAACCTACCCAACATAAATTCAAATTGATTTTGAGAAACTTTTATATCACATCGTAACTTATGTTCAATTACTCTCTCTCATAATTATAATGTATGACTTATTAACTTAATTCCTCAATAATTTTCATGCTCTTATGCATCATCTTTATTTTCAAAAATAGGAACCAACAAATTTTTTCTTCACTCATTAGTTGTCATTTTAGTCTTTAAAATAATATTAATAAGTCAAGAAATTTTTTGATCTTCTAACAATTTTCACACTTTTATTATTAGGAGAATAGATCGTTAGATTTCTTTATGTTAAGAAAGGTAGACTTTACTTTTAAGATGTATAAAAAATGATCTTAGTATACTTGAATTAGATGAGAATTTGATTAGATGATAAAAATTCATGTAAAGGGATTATTGTTGTTGTTATTGTTGTATTGGAATGTTATTAGATCTTATTGCTTTTTTACACTTTATTTTCTTTAAAAATTTTTTAACTTGGATTTTACTATTATGATGATAAAAACAAAAAATCTCTATTTTTTATTTAAGGTGCTAAAGTTACTAAAGTCAATCGTATTCTCACAATCTTCATTGAAAAATCTAGCAAAAGATCTCATTTACCTATGTTGATTATTCTGTTTTAAAAGATATTTTATGATTTTCATCTTTAATGCACTTCACTTTAACTAAATCTGTTTTTTTATTTCTTTGTTTGACTAACTTATATATACATTTTTCGTCATCTTTAGTATCCAATATATTATATAAATCGCTAAATGTTGAATCCTTTATATCACATATTACTTTCTTTAATTATTAGTTTTTCCATGTAACATTAGTTTCATTATGAATATTCCAAATCTTAAGATATTATAGCTTACTCTTAAAAATAAATTTATTAATCTTTTTTATGTATCCTCATCTAATCCTAAGATAATGTTTCAATTTTTTTCATCTTCCAACCATCTTAAAATTCAAAATTAGTAATTGATGCTGGGTATTTAAAATTTCACCCAGAATGACGTTATAATTTGACAATCTAAATAATCTATTTTTTCTTAAGAAAATATTTTTTTGTGTGTTTTACTAGGTCTATTCTCATAAGTGATAATATGCTCTTCCTTTTTCTTAAATAAACTATTAGCAGTTATAAAATTATAAGCTAAAACAAAATCCAATATGATATTATCTTTTTTATTAGTCACTGCAAATTCATAATTACCATGAATATGTTACTAAAATTTTCTATCATTTTACCAGCATGTTTATTTAAATTTCTTATAATAAATACTTTTTCTTCAAAAATTATTCATTATATTTATTCTTCTAAGTTATTCCTTTTTTTTTTTGTGTTTACATCCACTTAGGGGTATAAATATTTATAACATTTGTAATCTTATCATCAACAATAATTTTTAAAGCTATAATTCTATTTTCAATTATGTTAATTTGCATAATATTATTTTCAAACACTTAATTATAATCACACCTATACCATTCTTACAACTCCTATATGAATACCAAATTATAAAATTTAAACTATTAATTTTCTTGGCCTACCTACTTAATTTTTTGAATATATAAGATATTTATCTTCCTATCAATCATATCTATTAATTTCATTACTTTATTTGTAAGAGTACCAACATTCCAACATCTTATCTAATTCTAGTTTCATTAGCTAGCTTCTTTGTTTGCATTCATCCATAATGTGGAAATCCTTACTTATTTAACACTATACCTAGGCACTAGCACAGTAGCCCTTGCACACTTTTCACTGTATTCAGTTCATACAGTATGTTACTTCGAGGAAATGTCCTTGCATTAACACAATGTATTAAAGGATTCATGTCATGATTTTTCAACAAGTTTTATGTTGGCCGTCAACCACCCAACGCAAACTCTCCACATTTCTCATCTTAAATATTTTAAATTTTAAATTTTGATTTTTTGAAATTCAAAATTTGAATTTTGAAAGTTTCAATCTTTAAAAATGGATAGAATACTACGTAATTATATTTTACTTACATTATTCAAATAATCAATTTTTAATGATCTAGGGCTAGCCCCCTTAACCACCTCTATTACCACACACTTGGCTTGCTCGCATCTAACTCCCTCTCCCTTTCCCTCTCTTTGGCATGTGGAAAATTCTATTGTAAAAACTATATATATGCTTTGTTATTGTGGAATGAAAAGTTCTTGATGCTTTCTTGAAGAATTTGAATCAATTTCAAGAGAAGAGGAGGCTTAGTGGTGGACCACTCAAGGAAGGGATTTGATCTCTTCCTCGCTAATTATTTTGGTGAGTGATAGATTATTATTATTATTTTTTTGTGTGAATCTTATAAATTTCTTGGTGTGGATGTTTATTATTATTCTTTGATAAAATTTTTTAAAAAAATTTCTCAAAAAAAAAAGTCAATCCAAATTTAGTTTTTAGACTATTGGCTTAAGATTTCCGGTAACAAAATCTAGTTTGTTTTATTGGCCAATAGGAGGACTTAAACCCCTTGAAAATATTTGAAACATTCCATAACCTAAATAGAAACACTACTCTTGCATCCACAAATATTTGCCGCCCTTTGATCTTACCCTAAGCCACTTCCTCAAAGTCCAAAATCTATATCTAGTGCTATATGCCAAACTAGGGTTTTCTTGACCCATTCTTTTTATAAAATCTGAAGAAATTACTTAAAATTCTTGTAAAATCTTGAAACTTTCCAAATTACATCTAGAACATTACCACATTTTCAAGTGATTTTAAGGCATAAAGTTGTCTCATTCTACAACAACAACAACAACAAGCCTTTATCCCACTAAGTGCATTTATGAATCTCGTCTCCATTGTGTCCTATTATGTCAAATTCTCATTTAATTCAAGTATACTAGGTCATTTTTATACATCTTAACCAAGTCTTTTTAGGTCTACCTCTACCTCTCTTAACATAAAATCTAATGCATTTACTCTCCTAACGGGTCATGGGACGCCCGCTTTATGTGGTCAAACCATCTAAGGTGACTCTCTCTAATCTTATCGCCCTTTGAGCTACTCAATTTTTTTCCGAACATACTCATTTAGCATTTTATCTCTAGAGTAAAGTCACTCATCCATCGAGCATCCTCATCTCTATAACACTTAACTTAGTCTTATCTTTCTTTTTTGGCCAACATTCGCACCATAAGTCATTGTAGGTCTTACCACCATCTTATAAAATTTTCCTTAAGTTTAAGTGAAATTTTTCTATCACACAACAAGCTAGATGCATTCCTCCACTTCAATCATCCAACTTAAATTCTACTAATAACATCTCCATCTATTTCACCATCATTTTGAACAATAGAGCTTAAATATCAGAATCCTCTTATTAATGACTTATTCACCTAATGTCACAACACTCACTAGAACTTCTACAACTAAAATTACATTCCATATATTCAGTTTTAGATCTACTTAAGCGAAAACCTTTAGACTCTAATGTTGACCTCCATATTTCAAGTTTCTGTTGGACTCCCTCTCCAGTCTTATCAACAAGAAGAATGTCAAAGCATACACCAAGGTACATCTTCCGTAAATGCCTAGTAGAACATCCATAACTAAAGCAAAAAGATAAGGGCTTAAAGCTGATCCTTGATGTAATCCAATTGAAATAGGAAAATATTTTGTCAATCCTCCTTATGTTTGGACACAAGTAACAGCTCTAGTATACATATCCTTAATGACTTGAATATAAATAGAGTTGTCTCATTCTCCCTCATTATAATTTTGAAGTGAAAAATAGTGTTCTTGGGTTTGACAAGTTCTTAGTTTATGTTTACCCCTTTGTTGCATCAATTTCTAACTCCTCATCAAATTTAACGCCATCAAAGCTTATATATCCTTCCTAGCCCTCTTGAGAAAACTTCAAACCATAATTTGCTCCAAAAAGAGAGCCAACATTAGGCCACACCATTTTTAGCATTACAGCCAAAAATTCCTATGATTCTTGATTAAGAAATTGTTTGATGAGTTTTCTTTTTATGTGTTCTTATGAAGAGATTATGAATTTTGTAATTCTTTTGTGAGGCCACAACATTTATAGTTAGTTTTTATGATTCTTTGATATTTTTTGGTGAGATCCTCTAGGGATCATAGATTTTTGACTTTAATACTTTATTAAAAAATAGATTCATTGCCATCACTCTGTGTCTTTTCTAGTAAACTCCACCTACATTATCTCTAATCTACTACATATTTTAAGACCAAAAACATATCCATGAATAAGGAAGACAAAATCATGTCATAATCTACTCAGTGTTGAAGAAAGATTTAAACAAACAACTAGAGTATGCAATAAGGAATCTGTAGTTAAGCAAGTGGTTCATTACAAGAGACACTTCAAAATTCTTATGTAGTATTTCTAATTTGAATTATTATATGTTTGTTATGTAAGACTATGCTATTATAATTTATAGTTTTAAATATTTATAGATTTTAAAACTTGAATTTTCAAATTTTCAAATTTAAAATTTTGAAATTCAAATTTTTTATTTTTAAAAGTTTAAATTTTTAGAAATTGATGGAATGCTATATAATTTCATTATGAATTGATTATTTGACTTAAATTATTCTTAATAGATAAGAGCTGACCACCACTCATTTGGAGGGATAGTTATATATTAGGTCACTACCTCCTCCATAATCACACACGTAGCTAGCTTGCATAGAACTCACTCTCCTTTTCCCTCTTATTGTCATTTTGAAAGTTCTCTTATAAAAACTAAATATGTGCTTTGTTGTTATGGAATGAAAGATTGCTGATACTTTGTTGAAGATTTGGAGTTAATTCCAAGAGGAGTGGAGACTTGGTGGGTGATTAGATAATTTTTTTTTTCTTTTTGTTTGAATCTTATAAATTTCTTGCAATCGATCTTGTCTACTATCATTCCTTCATCAGATAAATATTTTCCAAAATGTTTTTCCATAAAAATTCAATCCAAACCTAGTTTGGGTTGTTGGTCCAGGATTTCCTGTATGAAGACCTAATCTTATTTTATAGGTCAATTGTAAGACTTAAATTGCTAGATTTTTTTTTAAAATTCCATAACCTAATTAGAAATATTCCATCCAAAAATATATCCAGTCTTTTTCCCTCACCCTAAACTTTTCCCCAAAATCCTAAGCCTAGATCTTGTGCTATTAGACTACTAGGGTTTCTCTTGACTTAGTCTCTTCTAAAACCTGAGAAATTACTTTAAATTCTTATAAAAGCTTGAAACTCTCCACATTACATCTTTACAAATTATTGTAACATTTTCAAGTGACTTGGAGTTACCCCATTCTCTCACACTATAATTTTGAAGTGATTGGATAGGTTCTTAACTTATCTAGCTAAGCATATCTAGCGAAGCATAGTTCGAGATTAATCTAAAGATTGGCACAACCTTAGCTAGAATATTAGTTTTGGCTCATTCAGATTGACTTGCCCCACAACTTCTAGCTTGACCAAAAATTGTGCCTAAGAACTCTTTATCTATGAGTTAAGTGTTTTTTCATTTTCTCTTAAATATATTAGTGAGTTAACTAGCTCTTTTTTGTGGTATCATTTAGAATTATTTCAAGAAAGAATGTCTATGAAAGGTGATTAAGGCTCTACTTTACATTATTGTGTTCTATTGTGTTGAGTTGTATGGTATTGTTGTCAAGTAAAGATGATCGTTTTTTTTAATAAAATCATATTAAGATTGTTGTTTAAAGTGTTATGACTATTTGACAAGGCAAATATTGTGTTATTGATATTAGTAGATTGAATGATCAAAGTAGATATTATTATGCATTCGTACAATTATAATAAATATTTTAATATTATTTACTATATAAATAATTAAAAAATTTGGATAATTGTATTTAATTTGCGTGATTAAAAAAATACATTGATAATTGCCACTACTTATGATTGATGTCTCATAATTATGTTTTCATAAAAAATGAGGAAAAAATATTTCTCTTACTAGAAATGATGCTAGAGTAATCTTGTCACCTTTTATTTCTTTTCTACCAAATGCAATATTTTTCTTCCAAAAATTGACCCTGAACACTCTTATTTTCAATTCTTCTTTAGCTTTCATGACACAATCGAGTCATCAATGGGTAGTAGTAAGATTTTTATAAACACCTTTAATGAGTCAGACCCTATCATACTTGGTTCCATGAGGACATGCATAGATTTAGTCTTTCACTTTCTTCGCTTCCTCGTCAATGTTGTTAAGACCAATCTTTACCCTCATCCTCAAACTCCTCTCCATTGGTGTATTAAAGGTGAGTCTAGTGCTCTACTAGGCACCCAAGCAAGGCAAGGCAAGGTGATCGTGCTTCAAACATCTCGCAAATAGCACTTATCACTAATGTGCTGCCTAGATTTGCACATTGGTATAAGGTGCTTATGCGCTCATCTTTGTAACACAAATTTTTTAATTATTGTTAAAGTACACAAAATCATAACATGAGATGGATAGCTACAAATTGGAAGAAAGTGTTGCTTATGAAGATGATGAAATAAATAGTAACAAAGCATAGATTATTTTTTTTGTTATGGAAGTTACTAAGTTAAATTTTATCTATTTATGTGAACTTGAATGATGGTGTAATTTTAGTTGTAGAAGTTAGTAGTGTGTTGTATTAGGTGAACAAGTCATTAATAAGAGTGAACGGTTCAGATATTTAGGCTCTATTGTTTAAAATGATGGTGAAATAGATGGATATGCTATTAGTAGAATTCAAGTTGGATGGTTGAAGTGGAGGAATGCATCTGCTGTTGTGTGATAGAAAAGTTACTTAAACTTAAGAAAATTTTATAAGATGGTGGTAAGACCAATGACTTATGTGCGAATGTTGATAAAGAAAGCATAAAGCTAAGTTAAGTGTTATAGAGATGAGGATGCTCAGTGGATGAGTGGCTTTACTCTTAGAGATAAAATGAGAAATGAGTATGTTGGAAAAAAGTTGGAGTAACTCCGTTGGCGATAAGATTAGAGAGTCGCCTAGATGGTTTATACATAAAGCGTCATATCAGATGACATGAGTAGATGCATTAGATTTGCCTTATGTTAAGAAAGTTAGAGGTAGACCTAAAAAGATTTGGTTAAAATGTATACAAAATGACTTTAGTATACTTGAATTAAATGAGAATTTGACACATAATAGGACACAATGGAGACGAAGGATTCATATAGTTGACCCCACTTAGTGGGATAAAGGCTTGTTGTTGTTGTTGTTGTATTTATGTGAACTTGAAGCATAATTTTTGAGCCTGTGGGCTCCAAAAATTTGCCACCGATCTCTCGCTGAAGAGAGTTTAGTTAATGTCGGTCAAATTTTCAAAAGTCACTGCATTTTGTAGATAAGACACTACCCAGAGATTTCGACCTCATTTTACGAGAACTTTAGATCTGGTTTTAGATTTTTTATAGGCGCAAATGCCTATAGCTAATTACCCCTTCCAATACTAAGAGAGAACTTTCGATTAAGGTTAATCGGTAGATAGCTAATTGCTTAGCATATAGTAGCATGAATGAAGTTAGAATTCATGAAATTCATCATTTAACTTAAAATATATGTTGGGGGAGTTGTGATGTGCCTGATCAAGATTTTATGATTTCATCATCCAGTAAATGTCTGTCCTTGGTATACTTAGTCGGAGAATTTAGTTGATCTAGTCGGCCAGAAGGATCGTCGTGCCATGAGTTACGTTAAATGATATATTTTTGTAGACAGGATGATGTTTGTTTAAGAGGACAAATCTAAGTCAACCTTAACTAACAGAGTATTTTTTGTTCAATCAAATACAACCTATAATTCATAGCTCAAGAAGCAAAGCTATTGGGGAGCATATGTGCTACAACAGTGATCGTAATTTAATGGTGTCATTTAGTGGCGAACCATCCGGTCAGACGGCTTTGGTTGTAACTGTAATTTATGTGATATCATTTGGTGGTGAAACCGCACGGACAGAGGACACGAGTCACATCTTTACTGCATGAGATTATTTGAGTGTGAATATAATGATATATTTGATTTGACATCTTTTATGAGTAAATATTTTCTTAATTTGCCACCCTTGACAAATAGTTATGGATGGATTATTCTGATTTAAATTTAAATAATTAACCTCATTCAGTTAATAATTTTCAACTTAGATATGCGATCATTTCATAATTAATTTAGATTTGAGCATGTAATTATTTGACATTATAACTTTGAGAGATTTTGATAATAATAATCCCTCTAATTGAAATATTTAATTAGCACGGTCATCATCAGGATAAACCTTATTAACTTTGCTTCTTTGCTAGCAGAGGATTGGCTCTACGACTTGTATTTATGAATTTGGATTTGTTGAGATTTAACATACAACAACAACAACAACAATACAACAATCCTTTGGGTGAATTCTACATGAATCCTTCCATGTATGTGTTATTCAAATTCTCATTTAATTCAAGTATACTAAGATCATTTTTATACATCTTAACCAAGTCTTTTTAGTCTACCTCTACCTTTCTTAACATAAAGCAAATCTAATGCATCTACTCTCTAATTGGGTCATGACTAGGCGCTTTATGTGGCCAAACCATCAAGACTCTCTCCACAATCTTATCTACCCTGGCTACTCCAACTTTTCCGAACATACTCATTTTGCATTCTATCTCAGAGTAAAGCCACTCATCCACACGAGCATCCTCATCTCATCTTTAGTCTTATGCTTCTCTTATTATTGACACCATAAGTCATTGCAGGTCTTACCACCATCTTATAAAATTTTCCAAAGTTTAATTGGAACTTTTATCATACATAATAAGCCGGATGCATTCCTCCACTTCAACCATCCAACTTGAATTCTACTAATAACATCTCCATCTATTTCACCATCATTTTGAATAATAGAGCCTAAATATCAGATCTCACTCTTATTAATGACTTAATCACCTAAAGTCACAACATTATCACTAAAACTTACAACTAAAATTACACTCCATATATTAGTTTAGATCTACTTAACGAAAACCTTTAGACTCTAAAGTTGACCTCCATAATTCAAGTTTATGTTGGACTCACTCCCAGTCTTATCAACAAGAAGAATGTCATCGGCAAAAAGCATATACACCAAGGTACATCTTCTTGTAAATGCCTCGTAAGAACATCCATAACTAAAGTAAAAAGGTAAGGGCTTAATGTTGATCCTTGGTATAATCCAACAAATAGGAAAATATTTTGTCCTCCTTGTGTTTGGACACAATGCTTGACTCAGTATACATATCAATGACTTGAATATAACCAATATTAACTCCTTTCGTTTCTAGAACTCTCCAAAGAACATCTCTTGAGACTTTATCATAAGCTTTCTAAATCAATAAATATCATATGTAGATCCTTCTTACTTTCTCATGCTTCTCCATCAAACCTCTTAACAAATGTATAGCATCCATAGTAGATCTACGGCATGAAACCAAACCGATTGAGAAACTTGTATCACATGTATGCTCATTACTCTCTCCCAATTTTAATGTATGGCACATTAACTTAATTCCTCTAATTTGCACACTTGTGCATCACCTTTATTCTTAAATAAAGGAACCAACAAACTCTCTCTACTCATTCATCTTTTTTAAAATAACATTAAAAGATTTGTAAAGAAATTACTTGATCTCCTAAACATTTCCACATCCATTGGAATATTATCAGGTCTACTACTTTTCACATTTTTTTTTTTTAAAGCTTACAGTTACTAATCACGATAATGAAATTCTCTATTTTTTTGTTTGGTATTAAGGTTCTAAAATCAATCGTCTTTCGGATCCTTCATTGAAAAGTTTATCAAAATACCTCATCCACCTATTTTCAATATCTTTTCTAAGAAAAATCTTTATTATTTTCATCCTTAATACCACTCATGACTATATCTTTTCTTCTCCATCTCTTTCTTTTAACATACATCTCTTTCGCTTAACTATCTGTCTAAATCACTAAAATTAAATTTTTGCATCATATTCTTTCTTAGAATCTCTACAGTGCTTTATATCTTTTCTCCTAATTTTTTACATCTAAACCAAGTTTTATAAATCGATTTCTTATCTTCTTTCACTCGACTCCATATTCTTATTAAAAGTTTTTCCTTGATTCTCCAATCTTGCTCTTAATTTCTGATATTTTTTACATAAGCGTTAATCATGAACATCCCAAATTCTAATTTCTTGTAGCTTGCTCTTAAAATATTTTTATTTGTATTCTTTTTTAATTAATCCTGGGATAATAATTTAGTTTATTTTTTTCTCTTACAACCTTTCATCTTAAAATCTAAAATAATTCGATGTTTATAAATTTCACTGGAATGGCCAATTTTTTACAATCTAAACGATCTATTTTTCTTATCAAAATAATCAATCTGTTTTACTAGATCCATTTTATAAGTAATAATATGTTCATCTCTTTTTTTAAATAAAGTATTATATATAAAATCATAAACAAGAGAAAATCTAGTCTACCTTCTTTTACCAATCATGTAATGAATCTTTAAAATCTTACCACTCTACCACGTCCATTTAAATCTCCTCAATAAATATTTTTTTCTTGAGATTCTTTTTTGTATTAATCCATCTAATTCATTTTCTCTTGAAACTACTTGAAACCTGAGTAGACATTTATAACATTGATAATCTTAGTATCAATGATAATCTTTTAAATTTATAATTCTATCTCCACATTATCTTTATACTTATAACATCATCCTTCAAACTCTATAATCACCTTTACATCATTTCTGACTTTACGAATACCAAAGTTTAAAACCTTATCAATCTCCTTGACCTTCTCACCAACCCATTTAGTTTCTTGAACACATAAAATATTTATCTTTCTCATATATCTTAATTCCATTAATTTACTAAATATATTTCAAGATCCTAACCTAATTCTAGTTTCATGGACTAACTTCTTTGCTCGCATCCGTCCATAATGTGGGAACCCTTGCTTATTTAACCCTTGCTTATTTAATGTCTAAATATTTTAAAAATTTAGACATTAATAATCCTCTCCGATTGAATTCTACAATCAACACAGCCACCACTAGAGAATTATGGGGTAGTTACCTTACTGTTATATAACATAATTAGCTTCTTAGAGATTTTCTCGAGAATAAAAAGTTATAATAATTTCATTAGGTTTTGTTAACCCGGACCCAGTCCGCAGACATGACCGAGAATTAACCCACATCGTCATACATTAAATTTAGATTTTCGACACACATGTTAGGTATGCGCGTAATTGATTGGTTATGAATAATTATACATATTGATTCATTCATTTCATATAGAACTTACACAGGTTTGCAACAAGTGAATAAAATAAAGATTTGCTTCAAAACATATGCAATGAAGTCACTCTCATTTAAGCATATGCGTGTATTTCAAAAGCTATAAGTCAAATATAGATCTATCTTGTAAAACCTTAATTTGACTTTTTCAGATATTTGCTATAAATCAAGTGTAGAACTATCTTGTAAAACATGAGTTTGAGTTTTTCAAATATTTGTTATAAATTAAATGTATAACTGTTTTGCAAAACATGAATTTAGTTCTTTCAAATACTTGTTATAAATCAAATGATTAACCAAAAAAATGCCTTATAAAGTAAGCATGGAATCCATCTTTCTTGAATGTTTGTATGTATATTAGTTTGAATGGAATGTAATAATATTTAAAATATGCACAATAAGTCATTCCATTAAACACTTATCATAAAGCTTGAAGTTATGGGTTCGCATGTAAGAGTGATTCATAATACATACATGAGTTTAGCTTCCTTGAATATTTTCATGAAATTGTTGACTTAAATGAAACATCATTTCATAAAGCATACATAAAGTTTACTTCATTTGAACATTTACGTGCGCTCTAATGTAATGAGATTAAATATGCAATCCTCTCATAATGCATATAAGCCTTTTCTACTAGTCATTATTTGTTTTGAGAGCTTCCATAAGTTCCAAGTTAATCAAATGAGGTATTAAATTGCTTAGAGACATGTGTGATAACATTATCTCATTTAAGTCTTCATACATACACCAAATATTTGAATCAAGTACTGAAATGATGCTTTATGATACACATGAAGACTTGCATCATTCAAATAAATACATCCAATAAATTTCATTATTTTCATGCTTAAGCATAATGAGTTTCAACATCTTCATGCTTAAGTATCATGGATTTCAATACTTTCATGACACATGAATTACCTTCATTTTGTGTTAATATCATTTATTAGATTTTTTTTTTGTTTCATGACAGGTCACATAATGAGTTCTCTTGCTTTCATAACATATTAATACATCTCCTTTATTTTATCATGATACCACTTAATATATTTTTTCTTTTATGCCATGCTATTTAGTGAGTCTTCCCATTTTTTAAACTCATTTTTAAATATGATGTGATATAATCCCATTAAAAGGAAATGCTTCTCCCTCCCTTAGCTTGCTATTTAATGAATTTCTTTAATTTCATGCCTTAATATAACATTGATTTTAATGTTCACATGCTAGAATATTTATTGGTTTTCCTTATTTTCATGACATATCAATTGATGTGAATTCTTTAACTTCATGCAAAGTTACTTATTGTATTTTCATTCTCATGACATGCCAACTAACGGATTATCATTACTTCCTAAGCCTTGTCACTTAGAACAAAACCTTTTATATTTTCTAACTTTTGTCATTCAATATCATCCATATTTCATGACTTTGTATTGATGAGCTTTATGACTTTTTATTTGTAACTTATTTTGCTTGTTTTTATATTTCATCATGCAAAATATTTTTTTGACTTTACAATTCTTTGCTTAATGGTCATGCATAACCATTAATAAAAACAAATTCAATGTTAAGCTAAGATCAATTATAAATAAAGAGGTATTTTTCTCATTTCAAAATTTATTATGTGATAGAAAAGTTCCACTTAAACTTAAGGGAAAATTTTATAAGAGGGTGGTAAGACCTGCAATGACTTATGGTGCAATGTTGGCCAATAAAAGAGAAATATAAGACTAAGTTAAGTATTCTGAGATGAGGATGCTCAGTGGATGAGTGGCTTTACCCTTAGAGATAGAATGCAAAATGAGTATGTTGGGAAAAAGTTGGAGTAGCTCTGGTAGATAAGATTAGGGAGAGTTAGATGGTTTGGCCACATAAAGCGTCATTTTGTCGATGACAGATTAGGAGAGTAGATCTTTAGATTTGCCTTATGTTAAGAAAGGTAGGTAGATCTAAAGACTTGGTTAAGATGTATAAAAATGATCTTAGTATACTTGAGTTAAATGAGAATTTGACATAATGGACACAATGGACGGAAGGATTCATGTAAGCCAATGACTAGTGGGATTAAGGCTTGTTGTTGTTGTTGTTGTTGTTGTTGCATTTTTTTATATTTTCTTTGAGAGAGATATTATGAGTTCAAGGCATTCAAGAAAATTTTATTTGTTAATTTTGGTTCTATTTTATCATTCACTGTAAGTGCATGTGGTTTTTCTATTCACTTTCGCCTCACTTTTAGACTTAACATTTATTTAATTAGTCCATTTTTTTATTTTCAAATCTTTTGTCAAACAAAAATCTTGTAGCCTCCATGAGAGCTATTTGAGTAAGACCTTCCCACGTCGCATGCTGGTGTATAAGACATCACGAGAGTATATATATATCATTCAGAAAAGCGTACATAGACCTTCAATTTCACTTGTGCGAGAATGCAAGCATAAAAATTTCTCTCCACGTACAAATATAAGCTCCATTTCATCATTTTTAATTTGAACATTAAGAAGATATTTTTTTCAAATTCAACAAGTAAAATAATAATTTGATAACAAAATACAAGCATTTTTTTATCTCATTTTTATCAAGTAATCAAAATAAAGCTTTTTCATACCTCTAATCCCCTAATAATTTCATGAATTCAACATTTGATAAAAGCTATATTGAAAAAGAGAAGAGTAAGGATAGATCCTACCTCATTTTTTTTTCTTTTAGCATGATGGTCATTTGCAAGTAAGATTTAACTCACATAAAGTAAAGCAACTAACTTGAATTCAGTAAAACATAAATCTAAATTTTCAGTTTTTAAAAAGTTGCCGCTTGCATGATAACAAAGTTTAGATAATATTTATCATAAATATTGTCAAATAGTAAAAGAGGCAAGATAGAAGTAAATAGGTCTCATAGAAATCACAATTTTGTCTTATTATTTCATGTCAAATGTCAACAAAGAAAATCTTAGGACTAAGTTGATTGAATAAATGTGAGAACAAACACTTGTTTTTCCTTTTATCTTCTCCAAACCAATTAAATGAAATAATAAATTGATGGCCAAATAAAATATCAGAAAATAACAATGATGAAGCTAATAAATCTAGAACTTCATTACTACATCATCTCATAATGATTTAAAGATAAAATGACATTTAATAGCAAGACTTGAATGACTATAGCTTACAACTATTTGTGGATAGCAAAACAGAAGCTTTAAAAATTCACTAGCTCTTGAATACTACTCATTCTTTTCCTCATTTTAACTCAATCAACAAAAGAGATGTTTAATGGCTATAATTGAATTAAATTTCACCAACCACAATGAAACTTTAAACCCAAAGAGCATATTGAGACATACTTTCTCATATTCTTCAATTTCATAGCAAGATGACAACTTAGTCATGAAATACAAGAATAATTTAGTCAATTAAATCACATAACAAAATAAGAGAATTCAAATATTAAAATGAGGGCTTTGAATCGATGCTAAATTTCATATATTCTTTATTTTACATTAATTTCACAACAACAAAATAATTTATGCAAAACTTAATTAATTAAAATAGCATATGTAAACTTTAAATCTTGTAATTTTTAACTTATTCAGGCAGCAAAATGATAGCATTAAATCTGAAAAGATAATGAAGCTCATGTTTCTATCATTTCACTATTGTCATCTTAAACATTAAAAGGTTGTCTCTTTTCCAAAATTTAGCAAGTGAAATAACATAAGTAAATTTCAGCTTTCAACAATAGGAAGAATGCAAGGTTAGATTCTACAATGATTGGAATCTCATTATCCTACTTGCCATAAAAAATATATATTTTTTGATTTGATACAAAGATCTGAATGAAATTCAAATCACACCATATGAAATAACAAAGATAATTACATTAAATTATAAAGAGATTCAAACCTCCTTTCTCTTGTTAAAGAGTTAAATGATGCCTTGTATCTTTCATGGCTTTAATCCTTACCAACTTCATATTAATATAATAATGAATTCAATGTTTGATAGCAACCATAATGTGGAAATGAAGAATAAGGCCTACGACATGATAGTTAAATAGGGTTCAACTTATATAAAGCAAACAATTACATTAAATTCAACATATATAAACTGAAAATTTCATTTTTTAACTAAGTAGTCGCTGTATGATAACGAGATTTAAGTAAGATTCAACCTAAACATTGCCAAATGGTGAAAAGAGGCAAAGAAGGGGCTACGCGACCTCATGGAAGTTGCAACTCTATTGATTTCCTATTTTATCTTTACTCAACACCTCAAATAGATGTGTAATGGTGCAACATAAGTGAATGCTTGATAACAGAAGCAAAGATTTGAATCATACATTATATCAAACATCGCCTTCAATAGGGAAAACACAATTCAATTGTAAAATATATGTAAAGGACGTGTTTCATTAAGATCATTTCGTCCAAGAAAATTAAAAGAGCAATATGTAGCTTGGGTTTTAAATAGAGGCAACTTGGAAGTTCAGCTGGAGGAAGGATTATGGAGGAGAAAGAATGGTTGACCTCCTTGGGACGTTCTATGCAACTGGCTGGAGAAGCCTGCGGAGTGAGATCAAGATGGGAGTCTCGCGTGCTAGAGTAAGGATGGCTCGTTTGGCTGGTCGAGCAGGGGAGAGGCAGCTTGGCGTGCGTCCAACAGGAAGTTATAAGGGAGAGGAAGATGGGAAACTTGGTTTTAAGTCTGTAGGGAAGCGGGCTTGGGAAGTTCGGTTTCGTTTCTGCAGTGTGGCGGAACCGAGAGAGGAGGTCTGCACGCGGGAGATTGGGGTTCGTTCATGAGACTTGGAGGTGGGAGGAGTTCGACAAGCAAGGATTTTCGGTTGCTCGAGAAAAAGCAACTCATTTGTGTGGAGTCTTGTGAGAGAGAGTGGCTTGGATTGGCATTATGACTGGCCCTCTTGTTTTCTCCTTTTTTTTTAAATTGGTTGGGTAAACGATAGCTAATGGAGGAGGTATTTGGGTGGCAGATATGATTGACTGGAATGAAGGTGGGTTAGGAAAAACTAAGAGTCACCTAATTTAGTCGCCAATGAGACTTATTAGGAATAATTTTAATTGATTTACTTATAGGTTCAGGCATTCACATGCAAGACAAAAGAAATGAGCTTAATTTATGAATATTTATGCATAAAATTATGTAAATTAATTTTGCATGTTATCCTACAGAATTTTTGATTATTATCGCCTCAAGTTGTGTGCAAAATCTTAAAATTTGTGCAAATTTTGATGAATTTTCTCTCGCGATGAATCTAGGCAATATGGATATCAATCCAAGGTAATTTCTATGTTCTGGACACAACGATGATGTTCATTTTACAATTGGAGGTCGTTTGCACAACTCGATGATCAGTGAAATTGTCTTAAAGCGAATGTCGCATTCAACCGGATGTAGACCTTGTCGAATTGATCGCGAAATATGCTTTTGATAGATTTCAATGTTTTGGCGACATCAGCGCAGTCAATTTCGCGAATAGAGATCATTTGGATGTCATCGAGGCTTCCCGACCTTGATCTACATGTAATTATATTTAAAATTAATTTTGCTCAATCGAATCATTATTAATCGATGAAACAAGCTTCATTTGGTTAATTTTTATATTTTGGATGCATCAACGCAATTAAATTTTAATTCTACTAAGAGCCTCTTTTGTTGGCGCATCAGCTTAGGTTAGCACCGCTTAAACGTCAAATGGCCACAATGTATTTCCGAAGCCATCCTTGGCTTAAACCAAGCTTTGCCTTTAAACCTGCTTCACAATGAGTTAAGATACCAAACCTTGACTTAAAGGTTTAGCTTAGCCAAAAATCATCCAAATGAAGTTTAAATTATAAAAATCTAGGATAAATAAATAAATAATTAATAGTAGTAATAGATAATTGATGACTCATTTAGACTAACTAAAAATTAATTAAGGTTTTGATTAAGTACCATAACATTTTATATGTATTTACTATGATAAACCTGAATAATGAAGGGATTGTTAATTTATCATTAATTACTTGTAATAAAAAATTAGCAATGATTTACAAGGCCTTTAATTGAGATAATTATGCTCTACTTAAAAGGTGCTTAAGGTAGTTTTAACTAGTTAATGTTTAGATAATATTTATTAAGGATAATTCATACCTAATTTTAAATTACAACACAGTAATTAGTTAAAACAAATTAGCTTAACTAAAAATAGTAACCAAATTGTTTTCTCAGCAGACCATAGCCTATCATTTTTTTCCCAGCCGAAGGTTTACGTTAACCCCATTTAAGGACTTAAGCCCAAACCCATCATTCCCTAATAACTTGGGGTTGGTAGTAATCAATTAGCTTTGATTTCCATTCTTTTGTCTTGCTTTACTTGTACATTTATTTACCCTAGGTTATCACATGTTTGTAGTATGTGTTAACCACTTTAATCACAATTTCCCTAGGAATTATAAATTATAACATCATGATAGGTTAAGCAAATGATGTTAAATCAAAATGCAATCAGGTAATTTTCTTAGCTTACTATAGCTTATCTTTTTCACCATCCAAACAGCTTAATCGTAATTAAAGGTTGAATTTAGATTAGCTTATGTGATTTACCTTAACTTAAACCCCAACAAAACAGATCCTATGAATTGCTCGGGGTTGGCAGTACTTAACTAACGTTGAATTCCATTCATTTCTAATCGTTGAGTTATTTCAACATATTTATATTTTCTTTTATAATAGGTGGGAAAAATAGTCATTTGTCCCCCCTAAAAAATATTTTGCTCTCCACTTTTGCCTTAACATGCAAATTTTCCCTCTTGAGAAGAGAGGTTGGTTCTACCCTTGCTAGGTAGGCACTGCCATTTTAAGTTTTCTGCAAGCTTTGGATAACTGAAAGGAAGGAGGTGATCTTGTGATATCAAACTTTGTTTTCTATGCAAACTTTAGTATACATTATTGGTTTTCCTATTGGTCGTGACTTAAAAGTATAGTTTCCATAGCTCACACAGTGACTTAACGTATGAGTTCAAGGCATGTTTCTTCTTGTTGAGGGCACACTGCTTTTGGCTTTACCTTAATTACATGCACTGTTCAGTTTGTTTGAAATTCAGAAAAAGATATTACTTCTCTAAATAAGTCCATATGGTATTTCTCTACAATACTGCATGTAAAATCTTTTCTCTCCTTTATCTGGATGATTTTTGATGATAGATAATTTTCTTTTTGTACCTCTCTACTATGTGAGCTTCTTAAATACTTAATTTCCAGGTGAAGGGTTTTGTTACTAAGATGGAAGAATGCATGGGTGCATGCGATTGCATAATTACAAAGGTAATTCTTCTTTTGTTGTTATGATAAATTTTATATCTGATGGTGCCATGGTTTTTTTAATTAGCTTCACAAATCTTATTTGCAAGGCTGGGCCAGGGACTATAGCTGAAGCCATGATCCGCGGGCTTCCTATTATTCTTAATGATTTCATTGCTGGCCAGGTAAAAGTAGTTTTTTTTAAATATTTTTTTATTTTTAATTCATTAGAATGGTTGCCTCATAAAGGTAGCATTCAGAAATTTTATGCGCTATTTGAAATTGGCAATGCGGTTCATTGACTTATATGTATATATTTTTAGTCAGTTTTTATTCTAATAATATGTTTAGAACCTAGAAGGTTTATACATTGACATTTTGGATTGATCAATTTGTTCCTTAAGTTTCATACTAGTTCATTCCTTTAGTTCAAAACTTTCCTCTAGTTCAAATATATGTTGATAGTGTTGCTTGTCCTTGTAGCACGTCTTATCATGGTATCTTATGACTTATGAAAACATTTTTACAAAGTTGTCATTTTGTATATTTATTACTTCTCGTATATTCCATACCAGTATTAATGTTTGATAAGCCAAAGGTATCTCGTTTTGAAATTTTGTATTAAAGATTGCCCTATAACACACATACACACATACACATAAATATATATATAAGAGGCATTATGTTTTTATTTTTATAATCTTAATCACAATATTTCATCGTTGATTATGTAAAACATCATAAGAATTATATGATTTAGTTACTTCAATTTGTGCGATGGTGTTCAATCATTCATCAAGTATTGGATTGAAAGTAGTATCCTTTTAGAAGTCAAGTTTTATCCATTTATTTTACTATTCAAAATCGCCCAATACATTTAATCATGCATGTGTTTAGTTCCAAGTCTTTTGAAAGCTTTTATAGTTTGAAATTGTAAACATCATTAATTTTAATGATGTTAAAGAGAATGAATATTCTTTTTTTTTTTTTGGGGACGGTGAGCCCGTGAGGGCAATTAAACGTACACACACGTGCACTCGAATGCTGGTCACCGCATTAGAGTGGGGTCGACTACATTAATCATTCTTCTCCATTGTGTCCTATTATATGTCAAATTCTCATTTAATTCAAGTATACTAAGGTCATTCTTTATCTCTTCAAGGTCTACCTTTCTTAACATAAGACAAATCTAATACATCTACTCTCTCTCATTGGACGCTTTATGTGGCCAAACCATCTAAGGCTTCTCTAATCTTATCATTTGAACTCCAACTTTTTCTCGAACATACTCATTTTGCATTTTAATTGATTTAAAATATGTGAGGATATAAAATTATGAATGATTGGGATTTTTAGATCATCCATCTTTTTCAATTTCTAATGTCAAATTCCATTGATTGAACTTTAAATCTCAACCTTTAAAGATATGGATAAATGATGTAAAATATGTGAGGATATGAGCTTCTATGTTTTTAAAAGGATATTGCTCTTGAAATCAACTTTAAATCTTAATCATTCAAAGATGCAGATGAACGATATAAGATGTGAGGATAAGAACTATCCTTCTCAACATACTCTCTCTCTCTCTCTCTCTCTCTCTCTCTCTTCTTCATATGCTTCATTAACAGGGAATATCATTTTTATCTGTAGTTAAGAACATTTCTTTTTTTATTTGCACAAAATTTACAATTTTGCATCCACAAGAGTTTATAATGCCTATATAATAAGTGCCCATTAAAATTTTAAGACTTTTATTGAAAATAGTTAAATTCTGTATGTTATGGCCTAGTAAATCTCATATATTGGCGCTCTTGAAACGCGTGCAGCTATCTATATTTTCGGAAATAAGGTAGATAGATCAGTAAGAAAGTCATCAAGTTTTGTATTTATTGTAAACTCGTGATTTACTGCTAATGATATTAATTATAGAGTTTAAGCAGATTTATGTGCTCATCTGGAACTTCAATGATTTTGTTGTTGAATGGATTAGTTTAATTTACTCATGGTTTTCATTTGGCGTATCTGAAAAAAAGTGATATTCTTTAAGTGGGCAAGGTAGGATATCACTTTAGGAAAATGGCTGCACATCTATCATCAGTTGAGAATAAAATTATTGTTTGTCCGGGCGGGATGAGCATGATCGCTTTGCAGTTTTCTGTATGTAGATGCATAATTTTTATATTCACATATCTAATACCTAAACATTAATATTTGCATACATAATACTCAAATCTTTCACATCACATAAACAATATCACTATCATTACATTTTTTAGAAATGATTGTACTTTTTTATGCATTGATAAAATGTTAGAAATGTAAATATTAGACATATAAATACAAAAGAATTATGATATGTATATAAATCTTTCAAAAAATAATTATATTTGCATTTTTTATACTTTTTTTCACAAGACTTCATGTTTCATATAAATATCTTCAAAAAAAAAAAAAATTTGTTGAGTATTTTATGCCAACAATAATAACAACAACAAACTTTTATCTCACTGTGGGATATGTTACATGAATCATTCTTCTCCATTGTATTCTATTAATTCTCATTTAATTCTAATAAATTAAGATTATGTTTTATATATTCTAATTAAGTTTGTTTAGGTATACATTTATCTTTCTTAACATAAGACAAATCTAATATATTTATTTTTCTAACTGGGTCATCGGCCGGGTGACATTTTTATATGACCAAATCATCTAAGGCAACTCTCTAATCTTATCTGCCATTGAAACTACTGCAATATTTTCATGAATATATTCATTTGGTATTTTATCTCTAAGGGTAGAGCCACTCATCCGCCTGAGCATCTTCATCTCTGCAACACTTAATTTAATTTTATGCTCCTCTTTTTCTGTCAAAAATTACAACCAAAAAAAAAAAAAAAATCACGAGAACAAAATTTAAATGACACTTATGAATTTCACCTCTTCCATATACGTTTTAACTGACTCCTTTCTCAAAAAAAAAAAAAAATTGTGAAATTGTAGGAAGTGGGCAATGTGCCATACGTTGTGGAAAATGGCTGCGGGAAGTTCTCAAAATCTCCGAAGGAGATAGCGAGAATAGTTGCAGATTGGTTCGGTCCGAAGGCGGAAGAGCTGAGGGCAATGTCTGAGAGCTGCGTGAAGTTGGCCAGACCGGATGCCGTCTTCAAGATTGTTCATGACCTTCATGAGCTCGTCAGACACAGAAACCTGCTTGCTCCGCACTACTCTTGTGCTTCATGACTCTTCTTCTTCTTTTTTCCATTTAATTTTGATTTTTGGTCTTTTTTTTGTTAGATTAATTTATGAGAATTTTGTTCTTTGTTTCTTAAACAGTTTATCTTATGTTTGGTGTGATCTCATTTATAGGGATGTTTAAAACATTGAGTTGTTTGTGTTTGAAATTTGAGTTTGATTGATTTTTGTTGAGCCGTGTATGAATAAATTTTGGTCGATCATGTTTGACTGGATTGTGTAGCTTCATTATATTTTTATTTTCATAAAAATATGTATGGTTATGTATATTTATATAAATATGTTTATATATGTGTGTGTATTTATAAATATAATATTTCACTTTAAAAAATAGTAATAGTGAAACTTTTCATATGACATTGAAGGTTTAAGTACCATATATATATAAATTAAAGGAAAATTAAAGGTTAATTGTTAGATACGTAAATATATAAGAATTATGGTATGTATGTAACAAAGATTCTATTGATAGTATGATCAAAATTTGTATTTATTAAGCCTATAATTGGCATGGGCAAGATTTATTTTGTATCAACTTAGGCTATGCACATGTAATCATATGACATCCACTTGAATATAAAATTTTTATGATTAAGCCATAGCTATCGATTTATGGATTCAACAACAACAACAACAATGAGCTTTTATCTATTATGTTATGAATCATCTTACCATTGTGTCCATTATATATCTCATTTTTAATTGATATCTTAAGGTCATTCTTTATACATCTTAAGAACTTTTTTCTCTACTTTCTAGACAATCTAATACATCTACTCTCAAGAGTTAATTGGACGGCCAAGCATGTGAATCAGAATTTCTGTCTTATCTCTTCACTCCACTTTTACATACTCATTTTGCATTTTAATTGATTTAAAATATGTGAGGATATAAAATTATGAATGATTGGGATTTTAGATCATCCATCTTTTCAATTTCTAATGTCAAATTCCATTGATTGAACTTTAAATCTCAACCTTTAAAGATATGGATAAATGATGTAAAATATGTGAGGAAATGAGCTTCTATGTTTTTAAAAGGATATTGCTCTTGAAATCAACTTTAAATCTTAATCATTCAAAGATGCAGGTGAATGATATAAGATGTGAGGATAAGAACTATCCTTCTCAACATACTCTCTCTCTCTCTCTCTCTCTCTCTCTCTCTCTCTTCTTCATATGCTTCATTAACAGGGAATATCATTTTTTGTCTGGTTAAGAACATTTCTTTTTTATTTTCACAAAATTTACAATTTTGCATCCACAAGATTTTATAATGCCTATATAATAAGTGCCCATTAAAATTTTTATGACTTTTATTGAAAATAGTTAAATTCTGTATGTTATGGCCTAGTAAATCTCATATATTGGCTCTTGAAACGCGTGCAGCTATCTATATTTTGGAAATAAGGTAGATAGATCAGTAAGAAAGTCATCAAGTTTTGTATTTATTGTAAACTCGTGATTTTACTGCTAATGATATTAGTTATAAAGTTTAAGCAGATTTATGTGCTCATCTGGAACTTCAATGATTTTGTTGTTGAATGGATTAGTTTAATTTACTCATGGTTTTTTTTTGGCGTATTATAAAAAATAAAGTGATATTCTTTAAGAAAGGATATAACTAATATTATCTAGATTAATGATACATCTGATGTCATCTGTTGAAATTTTGCTGGCTTTAGGCAGATATCACTTTAGACGATTATCACTTTGAGTTTTCTTTATATGTAGATGCTAATTTTTTATATATTCACATATCTAATACCTAAACATTAATATTTGCATACATAATACTCAAATCTTTCACATCACATAAACAATATCACTATCATTACATTTTTTAGAAATGATTGTACTTTTTTATGCATTGATAAAATGTTAGAAATGTAAATATTAGACATATAAATACAAAAGAATTATGATATGTATATAAATCTTTCAAAAATAATTATATTTGCATTTTTATACTTTTTTCACAAGACTTCATGTTTCATATAAATATCTTCAAAAAAAAAAAAAAATTTGTTGAGTATTTTATGCCAACAATAATAACAACAATAAACTTTTATCTCACTGTGGGATATGTTATGAATCATTCTTCCATTGTATTATTAATTCTCATTTAATTCTAATAAATTAAGATTATGTTTTATATATTCTAATTAAGTTTGTTTAGGTATATTTATCTTTCTTAACATAAAATCTAATATATTTATTTTTTTAACTGGGTCATTCATTGACATTTTATATGACCACATCATCTAAGACGACTCTCTAATCTTATCTGCTATTGGAGCTACTGCAATAGTTTCATGAATATATTCATTTGATATTTTATCTCTAAGGGTAGAGCCACTCTTCCGCCTGAGCATTTTCATCTCTGCAACACTTAATTTAATTTTATGCTTCTCTTTTTTAAAAATTACAACCAAAAAAAAAAAATCACGAGCACAAAATTTAAATGACACTTCTGAATTTAACCTCTTCCATATACGTTTTAACTGACCCCTTTCTCAAAAAAATAAATTTGTGAAATTGTAGGAAGTGGGCAATGTGCCATACGTTGTGGAAAATGGCTGCGGGAAGTTCTCAAAATCTCCGAAGGAGATAGCGAGAATAGTTGCAGATTGGTTCGGTCCGAAGGCGGAAGAGCTGAGGGCAATGTCTGAGAGCTGCGTGAAGTTGGCCAGACCGGATGCCGTCTTCAAGATTGTTCATGACCTTCATGAGCTCGTCAGACAAAGAAACCTGCTTGCTGCACTACTCTTGTGCTTCATGACTCTTCTTCTTCTTCTTTTTCCATTTAATTTTGATTTTGGTCTTTTTTTGTTAGATTAATTTGAGAATTTTGTTCTTTGTTTCTGAAACAGTTTATCTTATGTTTGGTGTGATCTCATTTATAGGGATGTTTAAAACATTGAGTTGTTTGTGTTTGAAATTTGAGTTTGATTGATTTTTGTTGAGCCGTGTATGAATAAATTTTGGTCGATCATGTTTGACTGGATTGTGTAGCTTCATTATATTTTTATTTTCATAAAAATATGTATGCTTATGTATATTTATATATGTGTGTATTTATAAATATAATATTTCACTTTAAAAAATAGTAATAGTGATACTTTTCATATGACATTGAAGGTTTAAGTATAATATATATATATATATATATATATATATATATATATATATATATATATATATATATATATATATATATATAAAAATTAAAGGTTAATTGTTGGATATGTAAATATATAAGAATTATGGTATGTATGTAAAACTTTTATAAAATTTTTAAATGAATTTTATAATTGTAAATAGTTTGTGTTCAATTTGATAAATTTGCAAGTTAAGTATAAATAAATAAGTTTGACTCATTTTAATGAGTCAAAGTGAATGACTCTTAGCTTTGACTCATTGCACCTTTACTTATATGTTAGGGGAGTCAAATTGACTTGTGGATTGGTTTGAGATTGGTTCAAAATTGAGGGAGGGAGTTGAGTTTTCCATATTCATCTTTGGCTTATTTTTTCAATATTGCCCCTACCACTTTAACAAAATTATGCATGAAAATCTTGGCATAGGGATTGTCTCCTGTTTGGGCTCTTTGTTTGGTAATCTAAAACCTCTTTGATGATACTAAGGCTTGATAAACAGCAATTGTCAACCATGTTTACTTGTCTTGAGGTCTGTAGACGATCGACTGATGACATCGATCATCATTGTCATAATCTTTATGAGACAATTGTACTTGTCATTAGTCATCTCACTACTTAAAATCTTGCTTTCTCTATTGATTTTCCCATCTATTAAATCTTATTTTTGCTAATCTATCCCCCTTCACATTTGGTCTTATTAGAACTAGGTGGAAAATGACCAAATTCATTTTTTTAGGGTGAAAATTTATCTTTCAAAAATGATCGTCACCAAGGTCTCATGGCCATTAGGATTGAAAGATGTTCAATTGTTATACTTTGTTATAGATGGAAGAGTAGCTTTGTTAGATCATAATTTTTTCAACTGTTGATCTCAATTTTAGTGTAGTTGACATACGCTCATCTTTAGCCTTAAGAGTTCTATCTTGGCACTAAAATTCCCTCACCTCGAATTTTAAAACACTTCTATTGATTAAAAGACACACCAAACCTTAAGTTTAGATCCATTGGACTAGTAGACCTCACCTAGCCCAAATCAACCTAAACTCCCTTAGGATTAATAAAACCAAATCAACTTGAATCCTAAATCTAATCAAATCACATATGTATAAATATAAATCGAACCTACTAAAACCTAAATTAAAATTAAATCACAAACAAAAATTAGAGAAAGCAAACTCATAAGTATAAATCAATATTTAAGATAAGCCAAACAAAAGTAAATTTTAATCAAATAATTCAAACTCAAATAATAAATCAATTAAAAAAAATCAACAAAGTATTGAAATGGCCTAAGAGTTAACCTATCTAAACCACCAAACCTAATCAAATGAGCTCTTTGAGTAAGCCAATTACAACTAAAATTAAAATTAACTAGGATAATCAACTCATCATTGAAATCCCCTTAGGCTAAACTCAAGATCCAAACTACAATAAGATGCCAATAGACCTTAGATAAATTCAACATAAGATCAACCAAAATATTCCCAAATTAAGTTGACCTAAGCTAAATTCAACTAAGAACAAGGTTAATTGGAATAAAATTCATAACTAAATATAATTGAGTCTACACAAATCAAACTCAAACAAGGTCTAATTTGGCCAAACAAGTGAATTAATTTGGCCTCAAACCAAATGAATCAACTTGAGCCAAAATCAAGTAGCTTAATGTAAATTCACTTTGACTTTGGTTAAAATAATTATGTACAAATCCAAGCCAAACCACCAACATGATCAAACCATGCTATCAAGTACAAAGGGTAGATAGAGAGGGGCATGCACACAAACATACACAAGTGAAATGACCTATCAACACACACACACACATGTGAGCTAACCTAAATTCAAACTAACATTACCATTGGTTGCTAATGGCTATGAATTAACACATTAATCCTTTCCCTAAGTTAATAAGACACCAAAGCAACCCATAAAATGACAATGAGCAGTCGAAGAAGAAAATGGTGGCTTTTGCTTTATTTCCAAATTCATGACTTTTCTTTCTTAAAATCAAACCATCCTAACAACCCTCTGACTTTGCTGCCCCCAAGACTTGCCAACAAATCATCCATGCCCAGAGAACACCTTGCATGAAACTAAGCCTCCCCCCTTTAGTTTCAAATCCGGTTAACCATGGCCTCTCTGCCAAAACCCAAAGGCGCATTGCTCTAAGTTCCCTGGCTTCCTGCAAGCATTGCTTGATCTCATGACTAGCCAATCCTCGTGTTAAAAGCCCTTGATTTCCCATTTGAAGCTCTTTTTTACTTCATATAGGGACACACGACACAAAATTGAGAGTCCTCCCCCTCTATTGAGCACTCACACATCTTCCCGAGAGCGTCCAGACTAAAAAAAAGAAACTCCTTTCAATCTTTTCAATCAGTCTAGCATAGAGTTCGACCAAAGGTTGGTGAGAGGTGGATCTTGGTGCTTTTGACAACTAGAGAGGAAGTCTCGACGAGCTTCTCAATAGAGCTGTGTCTTTTGAAGGGAAAGGTATCTCACATGTGTAGGCCATCAAACATAGCTCTGATAAGGTAATTCATCAACTCTTTGCTCGACAGAATAAATGTTGGTCCTTTATGAAATGTGCAATGAAATTAGGTTCCCATTAGTAGAAACTCGTATTGTCTTTACTAATCTTTTTGAATATGCAAGTGTTTTGATTCATAATCATCCCTAAAATCTCTTGGATCATTCTTATTTTTGTGGAAGATGACGATTTAATGTGAGAGGAAGGGAATGATGCCTTAGCCATTTGGTTGTGAGTTTGAATAGTGGATCTGCATCCTCTTGCTCGAGCCAATCAATTCAAACCCATTAGGCGAGTTGCTTTACACGTGGACATCCATGCAGAATGCAACCTGACCCAATCGACGAACACCGCATGTAAAGTGCGGCCTCATTAGCTGTCGAGTCAACTAAGTAGAAAAAAGATTTTTCAAGATTTAAAAATGATTAAATGTAAATAGAACTTCAAAAAATAATAATAAATCATTAAAAAAAATAAGAAATGAGAATAAATATGCTATGAAATAAGTAAATAGAGAGGAACTTTAAGAAAATATAAGCCCTAAAATTTACCTTGTATATAAGGAGAAATTAAGCTTTATTTAAAAATGATAATTTTGAAGTTAACTTCAAAATACAAACCCAATGTCACAAAATTTTATGTTATATTTATGATGTCATTCCACACATTTAATAAAAATTTCATTTTATTTATGTGTATAAATAATTAGTAATAAAATTTTGAAGTTAAATAACTACAAAATATTTAATAAATTGCTCAAAAATTATAAAAACCTGATAAAATGTATTTTTACCTCCAAGAGAGCTTTATCAAGAGATAAATCCAATTATGATCGCTGGTCTTGATTAAATTAAAAATCTTCAAATTTAAGATTAATTAAATCTTAAATAATCGATGAAATATATCTAAACAATAAAATTCATAATAAATCACCCAATAAACCAAAAAAATTATGAGTAATCCTCATTGAAAAAGGTTTTTAGCGAAGAATATCAGAAAATAAAATTTCTAATCTTTGATGAGTAATTTGATATTAATTTATCTTTAATTAATATATATATATATATATTATTAAAATTAATAGTAAAATACTTGCTTAAATTAAATAGAATTTTTATGAGGCATTCTTGTTGATACTCTCTGGCTCTCTTAAGATTTTATGTTATTTAGGTAAAGAAGTTATGAATTTTATAATAAGTGATGATCAATTTCGCTTAATAATCAATTAAAATTTATAAAAATTATTTAATTTGTATTTTCATCTTCAAAACACTTATTCAACACAAAGGCATTTTAAAAAATAAATAGGACCTTTGGTTATAACTAAAACCTAAAATCACCCCTAATTGGATTAATTAGTAATTAATAATTTACTAAATCACTTAAAACATAAAAAATTCATATTTAATTGCACAAAAATTTTAAAAATATAAATAATCCCTCTTTGTGCTTAGTTAACTGAGAGGAATCCAATGAAATCAAAAGCCTCAATTTATTTTAGGTAATTTGGAGTAATTGCTTAATTATTAAAATCTTAATTAGTGTAATTAATCATAAAATATAAGTCCCAATACTTTATGGTATTATATGTCATTATGCATCTATGTAATTTTTTTCAAAATTTTTGGGCTTATGCTTTATATTTTACTAGGATTTCAGGGTTAATTAAGGGGATAATTTAAATAAATAAATAAATTTATTATATAAATCATAAAATAACATCTTAAGAATTTAAATTACTTAATGAGCAGAGAATATTATAGAAAAATTATTAAACACTTGTAATCACCTCTCATTGCATTAATCACTATAATTAGGCTTAATCACACTTAATTAGGCTTAATTTATTAGGATTGTCTTAAGTGATTTATGTTTATTCCAAATGGCTAATAATTTTATGGATGACTTTATACCAAGTGAAAAAATACTTAAGATGAATCTTCATGATATCTTTGGTGTTAAATAATATACTTTGAAATTATAATATAAATATTCATTTAAATGATATTTTGAAATTAAAAAATAACATAAATTATAAAAAATTAAATTATAAGTTGAGCAAAATATTCTTCTTGATGTCCATTATCAGGAAGAATAACTTTGAAATATCAACTTTATTAAATTATTTTGATATTATACATATTTCACATATATAGATTAATTATCCATTTTGAATAGATATGAAAAATGAAATATATCCATTTTGAATATTAAAATGTTTTATTTATTTCAATTAATAAATAAATCAAATAAATCATAAGAAATCCAATTAAGCTCTAAATGACATGAAAATTTTATAGGAGTGTTAAGACCTCATTCGTAATGCCACTGTAAAATTTCATAATTTATTAACTTTATTTTAATTTAAATATTTTCTTGATCATATAATTAAATAATAATTCAATGAAATTCAAGATAATTCAAATTAATCCTAAATTTTTATGAGATGCTTATTTGAAGTTCCCTAACTTCAAAAAACATTGATATAATTTTTAGAAATATATTTTATATTAATTTAAAATTCTCTCTCTTATATCATTAATACATAATATTAAGCTTAATGATTCACCAAAAATGTCATGAACCACTTCTTAAGGTATCTCCCTAACTTAAGGATCTATTTCATGAGATTATTAAATCATTTGAACTTAATTAAAATTCAGCGCTATTAAATAAGGCCCCGTTTGGAATCAATTTTTATTTTTAAGAAACAGAAATAAATAAAAAATAAAAAAATATGTTTGTTTATCTGTTTTATTATTTTTGTTTTTATATTTTTAAACAAATTTATTTTTTATTTTCAAAAATACTAAAAACATACAAAACTTTTTTTTTTAAACATCCGATCATACTTTTCAGATTTTTAAGGATTTGAATTTGAATTTTTTATTTTTTTTAATTATATTATATAATATTATTAATTTTAATTAATTTAATTTAACAAGATTTATCTTAAATGTAGGATAATAATAGATTAATTTTAATATATCGTATGTGTTTATATATATAGTATAAATTTGAATTTATATATTAATTTTTGATTGATTCTAATTAAATTTAACTTGATTATATAATAATAATAATAATAATTTAACTTATTTCATCAATAATTATTATTTAAAATATATTTATATCTTTTCATAAATTTAAATTTCTCATAGAATTTAAATATGCTCGTATGTATTTTACATTTTATGTTTATGCATTAACTCCTACAAATGAGTGTCTTTCTTTTGCATTTTTAATATTTCAAATGTATCGGTGTAGTTTATCTTGTAAGCAAACATTTTTTAAGTAGCATCAACGATTATCAAACTAATATTGCTCAAATCGCGTGATGTCGCATTTCCAGCTT
This sequence comes from Cymbidium sinense, assembly GCA_021442155.1. Taxonomy (NCBI): domain Eukaryota; kingdom Viridiplantae; phylum Streptophyta; class Magnoliopsida; order Asparagales; family Orchidaceae; genus Cymbidium; species Cymbidium sinense. The sequence goes on along the minus strand of CM038233.1, from coordinate 17,712,439 downwards.
GTCAATTTTATTATGTGCAATTGAATCAAATATGAAAATTATTGTTCGATAGATTTTAACATTTTGAATTTTTCTAAGTGATTTTTTTTATGAATGAGTACTATTTGGGTTGTTTCAATGATGATTCAAATCTAATTTGTGCAAATCACTTTCATCGATTATTGATTCCATAATTTTCATTGCATTTGATTTGATTCGAGCAATAATACAGATATGTATGTCAACATCTATCATCATCATTTGTGTCCCCAAATATTTTTTTGTTTTATGTTAAAATAAAAAATATCAAACATATTTTTACTTTATTTTAAAATTTTAAAAATAAAAATATAAAGTGATACCAAGCAATCCCTTAGAGTAATAATTAATTTCATTATTTTATTTTTTTCATTAAAAATTTAAAAAAAAAAACAACAAAATATGTTTTTTTTAAACAAAAAATTCATAAAAATACCAAACATATTTTTGTTTTCACATAAAACAAAAAGAAAATAAAAAGAAAAAAAACTCAAAATAAAAATATAAAATATAAAGTGATCCCAAACAGCCCCTGAGTTAACTAAAATCCATAAGACTCATCTTCCTGTTTAGACTTTATTAGGGGTAAGGTGTTAGAAAGAGTGAGTTCCATCATTCTTTACACTCTTCAAAATATTAAACTTAATTCAAATATAAATCAAAATTATAATTTAAAATCTACTTTTAAGCCATTAATCACTTAGACTTAAATCACTCATTTGTAATAAATTAAACATCACTTTTAAGTGATAACTTAAATATTAAAGCCTAGTTTTATCTCACCACAGTTGTCTTTGTACACACTTTTAGATTGATAGATCACTCATTAAGAACTTAGGTTAGGTCAGCGTCTTATTGTGATGCATTGATTTTTTATTTTGTGATGTAATATTTTATACTAAATATTAAAGATATATGCTCATAAATAATATGCTAGCATGATATTTATTAGACTAATACTATTGTTTGAAGAGGGTTATGTTTAATAAAAGGGAGTCACTATAGTAATTTTAAATCTAACAAGTTTGCTTTTAGGTTCTTTTTTCCCTTTAAGTGTAGACTATTAAGACTAGTGAGCTTGACACTCGCTGGTGTCAAGCCCCACTATATGAAATATAACTATTTATATGTATTTGTGTTTCAATTAACCTCTATTTTGTAGGTTTAGTTAAGATTTTATTTTAAAATTTTAAATAAAATTTTTATTAGAACTAGATTAGAGCCATTAGCTTTAAGATAAATAGTGGCTAGAAGACGTAGGCCTATGTGAAATATGGAGTATCCATACCTTGGAGATGAAGATGAAGATCACATTGGCCTTCCTTTTTTGTACTTAGTTCTAGGTCGGGCAATATAAAGGCGGAACATAGCTACCTACTTTCTTTCTTTTTCTAGGGTGTATAGCGAAATCAGGTTGTACTGACCTTTTATTGTTTTAATTTGATTCGTTTGATTGTTTGATTACTTCTGGTTTGCACGATATAAATAGTATACTTTTCATATGTTTTTTTCTTATGATGTTGTGGTTGTTGAATCTTAACTTGAATTTTGATAAACTCTTATGACCTAAATTTTCTACTCAACTTAATTAATCAACTCAAACTAATGATAAATACAACTCACAACTTTATTTATTTAAAGCCTTAGGTGTAAATGCTAAAATCAATTATAAAGTATTAAAACTTGTGAACCATGCTACATTTTCCTCTATTTTCCTTGAATTAAGTCTTTCTTTTATTGCATATATAAGACATCTGTCTAATAAGGATAACCACCTTCTCAGTAGAGTTTATCTTCTATTATGATTTAGCTCATGACTTATATTTCAAAATACATCTCTTTGTAGGCATGATTATATACCCAAGCTTTATCAAATAAATTATAGATTTAAAAATATTTAAAAAGATGAAATTTTCATTGCTTCAATTATAAAGCATTTTCATACCGGTCATAATATTAGGGTTTAAGAAGTAAGTCTAAGTTCTTAAATTATTTTTCCTAATAAAAAACAACCTACTCATCTTGCATTACATAAGATTGGTAATATGATTTTGAAGCGTATGTGGTGTTAGCTCGTAGTCTGCTCATATAAATTGTAAGTCCAAAAGAGTTGGAATAGATTCATATTCATTAATAGGAATAAGCCAATTCATCTCAACTTTCCCCTTGTTAAATTATGTCGAGCTTCTAACATGCATTGATGTACTTTTAGTTTTAGGTTTTGAGGCTACTTATTTCTCTTTTACTACGAATATAAATCCTCACCTCTTATGCATCTCCACAATCTTGTGTTATTAAGACATAAGTCTTAATATTTTAATAAATCATATCTTACTTCATCCATATCAAGTATGAGAAAAATCTCTTATATATATGTAAATTTATCAGCCTTAAGAGTCCTTATTAAATGAGTGAATCCATTGTTAGGCGATATTTCTAACTCTCGATGTAATACATTATTTACTGATATTATATTTGATAATTTAAATAAGAAACTCCAAGATCTATGTGACGCTCTAATCACATTTTTAATCATTACAATACATCATATTTGTACATCCATAATTGTTAATTTCTTTTTAATTAGTCTCTTTGTTATTCAAATTTATGTAAATGTCACATAAATCTTTACTAAAAATATTGATTTGCTTTGGAAAATTAAAATTTTGAAAATTTTAACAACTTTAAATTTAAAATTCTATCAAAGAAGCATTTATTGATACTATTTTTTTTTTTCTTATAATGACAAACTTGATCTGTAGTGCAAATTTTTCTAAATACATTAAACGATTTGTATATTTGCTTTAAATATATCTGTATCTTTTTAATTTATAAAAGCAGCATCTAATTATTTTTGTTTACATTAAATTCTCAAAAATATATAGATAAATAGATATGAAAGTAATTTTTGACATTTACAAGAAGCCCTTTTCGTGTGGAAGGTAATGAACTGTCAACCATTGGTTTCATAATAGGGTACAATTAAGACGAGTTAAGCTTAATTAAATTTGAACTTAAATTTTAATTTGCAAGCTCAAGCTATCACATTTAATATAAAAATAAAATAAAATAATTCAAATTTAAATTCAAATAATATTTTAAAATTTTAAAAATAGTAAAAAATAACTTAATAGAAAATTAAAATATAATATTTAAATATTTCTAATAATTTTATCCTTAAATTAATAAAATTTAATATATTTTATATTAATAATTTTAAACAAGTCAACTCTTAAACTAATGAGTCCAAGTCAAAAATTAACTCAAATCATGCTTATTATTAGCTTATTAAATTTAGCTCAAAAGTGCAAGTCACCTTAGCCTATTAATTGACAGCTTTAACTTTCAACCAAAAAATTTTGAGTTCAAATCCTTGCACATAAGTTTTATGTGTGAGTTAATTAAATTCGCTTAAATGTCTAAAAAAAAAACTCAAAAGTCATTTATCAATTTGAACTCAAATTAGCTTATTAGTTCTAAAACCAGTTCATGGCATCCCTAGTTTCAACAGGCAAAGATGCGACTAAGTTAAAATTGGCAGTTAACCACATTCTGGTGTTCAATCTTTTGTTCAAACTCAAGGTATATATATATATATATAATTAAAACTAATTGACGGTAAATTGAAGATTCCTAAAGACTCAAGAACTATTTATCAACTCTCCTAATACCCATTACGTACCTGTAAAACACAATGACTCATTATGGGAAGGCTTACCTTACAGACTAACAAAATCAAGCCAAACCTATTAGCTTAAGTTGAGGTTTACAATTGAAACTATATAAATATGATTTGGTTTGGGCTTCTACAAATTTCTACCTGTAATTACTATATAAAACAGGTATTACATGCCATAACGTCAAGATCATTTACTTTTATCAAGTACTTAAAAGATCTGAAAGTGTCAGTACCTGCAATTGACCTCACACAACTGATAATTTTCAGCTTTCTCATCCAAAATCTTTACAGGGAATTCACCACCAAATGAAGGATCGCCGTCCATCCGTCCATTGCACATCAAACTCCGTGCCACTGCCATGGCGGAGGTTAGCTCTGAGTAAAGAAGATAAAGCGCTGTTGTAAGGATTGTGTTGGTGAAAACCTACACATAAAGAGCATAGAAACTGCTTTATAAATTTGCTTGAATAAGTTAGTGATAAATGTTAGAAGGTAAAATCAGTAGCAATTGTATTGCATATAATCAACATCGAAATCAGGAATAGAGATCAAGCATCTGATTTCCATCGACCTTGGAAATGCCAGTTGGCAGATAAGAAGGTGAGAAGCAAAATAAAAGAAGCAATAAGGTTTCAGAGGATTAAGGAAGGAATAAGCTGTAATCAACGGTAGTTTTCTGTTCAGAGTATAGTTTAGAAAGCAGCCATCTCAGTTTATTCTACTCTGAGCACTGGAAACTGGAAGGTTCTGTTTGTTTTGGAGAAATTAGGTGGTTTAAGTGAGAAATTAAAAAGAAAAGTAAAGCAATTTCCTTATTTGTTTGGTTTGAAGAAATAACCAAGGGGCAGTTTGGGTGTTTTTTACGTATTTTTATTTTTGAAAATTAAAATATTTTGAGTATTTTTTAAAAACAACAATAACCACCAAACATATTTTACTTTGAAACAAAACATAAATAAAATAAAATAAAATAAATAAATCAAAAAAATAAAAAATAAAAGTGATCCCAAACATCCCCTAATAAAATGAAGATCAAACGCAGCCTTGATGTTATTCATACTTTAGTTTTACTTCAGTTTTTCAGCCTTTCAATGTGTGAATCATAAAGAGAAGCAAGTATATGTTCTAATTCCCTTTGGAAATTTTTTTTTTTTAAAGAGTTACACAAAGAAAAGCTAACAAGATGTAACTATGAAATAAATAATATTTCCTTTCCTCTTAATTCCTCTGAACCAGACAAAGTGGAAGTGTTATACAGATATAATATGAAACAACAGGTGGTTTGTTGCCAGGTGAGAATATTACAATGGTCTGCTGTAACAGTGTCTCATTTTCAACGTTGATTTGAATATTTGGCCAGAATCAAAATTTTATGGAATTTTATGTTTAGTACAACTAGCATAAATTGGTAGCAAGTTCTCGCTCAAAATTGACAACAAATTTAAATCCATATTTGATTAATGATTATAACAATGCATACAAATTAAAAATTCCATAAAATTTTGGCATTAATCCAGTTTTCAAAATAGTTGATTTAATATTATTCGACAACTTATTGCCAATTCTATAGATTCATCTTGTTTCCATCTCCTCATGAAGCCACTCAATCTATACAACTTGTTATTGAAGTTAAATTGGATGATGAGATTTGTGTTAACTATTGATAATGGATTCCAAAGATATCTAATGCATTAATGTGACCAAAAAGTTTAGTAAGACACACAAAATTTATGCCCATACTTGCCTGATAAGTATCATAAGCTAAACTCACCAGAGTAAAATTTTCTTCAAAAAAATAAAATAAAAAAGATGTGGGAATATAACATGTTTTAGTCCTTCGGCATGCCTATATTTCATTTAAACTCCTCATTCCTATAGCACTCCAAGGGGTGTTTGGTAACAGATTGAATTTAATTCAAGTAGGATTTCGTAAATCTAATACATCTAGATTTAGTAAATGCTGAGTAAATCTTGAAAAGTGTTTAGTGACAAATTAATTAAATCCTACTAAATTCGAAAGAGATGTTTGGTAAGTTATTTGAGGATTTAAATCTATTAGGATTTAAACAATAATAATTTAAAGAAAACATGAAAATAACTCGCTATCATGTCGCATTTCAGTTTGAGACATTAAAGTAATAATTAAGTCCATGTAGACCGATGAAGAAGTGTATCCTTTATAATACATGACTTGTACTTGTGAGATCATTTTAACTGTGACAAGTCTCATGATTTTTCTCCTTCTGATTTTTCCATGTGAAAAGACCGTTAGCCGTATATGAGCATCTAGGGGATTTTTTTTTGACTAATACTAAGACGATAAACTCTCACTCTTATCACCATGAATGATCCATCCAACAACAAATACTACCTTCTGATATCTCACTCTAGAGTAAAATTTAAGATCGAGTAACTCTAACAACAGGTTCATACAATTGAACAGACTTTTCATGCACAATACTTGATAAACATTTTATTTGAAGGAGAGTGGTTAGTGATTTGAAACACACTCACATGTTGATATTTTCAAGGCATATGAATTAAGCTTTGGTTAGTCACACATTTAATAGTTGGAAAATAGGTTGAGACGTAAGTTCTAGGTGGTTCGACTTCACCCGTATATTTAATTGAAAATAAATTTGATCACTATTGTATAAAACTAATATACCTTCAAATAGCTCACATCGTGGTTTAAAGCTCATTAAACTCCACCTTTTAAGCTTACAGTACCCCTCAAGACAATCTCATCAGAACTTTTTGAATAGATGAGTTCAGCAGCTTATCAGCCTAACCATACCTACTTAGTTGTCCCATCTTCAAATAACTAGATCGCAAAGTGCCATCCAAAAGAGCATATCTTTTGATAGACTCCTTGCATGATACAAATATAACGATCTAAATTCTAAATATAATAGCTGTCTATGGGCCATTAACGAGAAAATATGATTTAAAATGAATGCTGCAATTATGTGATGCTTGCTTTTGTGTTATGAAATTTAGGCTAATGTGATGTAGAAAAACAGCAAACAAGTCACAAGATCACAGCTCATCAACGAAATGAAAAGGATCTAGTAAAAATTAAGGGGTTGAGGGGAGATTTATGAGAACTTTTAAATGAAATGCTAGATTTGAAGGTTATGATTGAGATGGATATAGTAAAAATATGATTATCTGTATTAATAGATGAAGAGCATAGTTCTACCTTTCTTTGAATATAATACAAATTAAATTTAATTAGTTAAACTTTACATGCTACATATAAAATATAACTTAAATATTAACGTGATATTTAGCTTAATAAATATACATAAATATAACATACAAAATTAATTTTTCTTATAAATCGAATAAAAGAAAAATGAATTAATTTAAATAATTAATTTGGAAAAATAAGAAGAAAATATAGAGAACTTCTTACAAATGATTATGTTACATGTATATTAGTATAATCATAATTTAAATTTAGTAATGAATAAAGTAAAATTAATAATTAATAAATAATTTAATAAATTAAAATATTTTAGATAAATAATGATCATCTAAATAAGAATGAGAAATTGAATTAGAAAATTTAATGTCTCTAATGAACTAGTGTAGAAATAGAATTATAAATTTTATCATAAGAGAGTTTTTTATTTTATTTTAAGAGAGATAGTTATGTTTCAATAATGTATACACTTAGATTAATCAAGTTAATATTTTTAATCATAAAATCTTCAGTTAAGGAAAATAAAGAGATTCGGAAAAGTTCTCCTAAAAGAGTAATTATGTTCTTACATTTATAGTAAAAATTTACTTATTTTTTATATGATGGAATGCATTTGTACATAATTATAAATTATCTTTGTACTTCAAATTATGATTTATTTTCTCATTTTTTTTCCATATTGAATGAACACGAATGTTAGATCGTATTATCTTTTGAGTATAAAATTAACGATTTTCTTATTTTGAGATAATATGAATAGCTTTATAAATTCATCTTATAAATGTATATGCTAGAAAGTGAAGTTCAATTGTGTGGCTTAGGCACATGATATCAAATGAAAAGATAAATGAAAATGATTACTTGTCATTTGGATGAGGAAAAAGTTTTAGACGATAACTCCTGAAATAATTGATAAATTAGAAAATAAAGTTACTAAGAAATGTTTATTTGCATCTACGTCTTATATGTTGGATTCTTTGAAGCGTATTCTCAAGATTTATGTTTATGTTTATAGAAACGCATGATATTAATTTTCTTTCTTATTTTACTATATGTAAAAGCGTATAACATGAAAATTTTATTCAATTGCAAGTTATTTATATTTTTCAGGTAACGTTCTTAAATAGATGGAGGATAGAAAGGAGAATTATATCTATCGTTGTAGATGAACTTCAAGAGATAGGTATTATATTGGTTTATATTTTAGATTGTATTTTATATAACTTATGTTGATAGATATCTTATATGTGTGGATAAACTTGTTAAATGTGATTTAGATTTGTAATGGCTTTTATATGACCTGAAAAAATATTGTATAATTTTTATTTCTATTGGAGATGTTAAATAAAGTTTTCATCTTAGATCGCATTCTATTAAAATTCGGTAATTCGTGACAAGAGTGGTATCAGAGTGAGATTTTATATTTAGAGATATGAGTATGATCATAATCAAAAGAGCCATTAAGAAGATGTAAATTTTATGAAGAAATTTACATATGATTATGTTAATTGATACATAATGGTTATAAATAATTTTTTCTTCTCAAGCCTACAAAATCAATTCAAGAAGATGTTATGAATGAAAATAGAGAGGCACAAACTGCTGAGCACAAGAATTTAGTGCAACCTCCTTCACTTGTTATAGATGCATTTACTCAAATGATAGAAACAATGACTCAGATGATATGAAATCATGACTTATGGAACTGGGAATCTATGGACAAATACATTAAAATTTAGATATTACTCTTTTCTAAAACGACATATAAGTAAGCGGTTGATGATAGAAAATTTTAGAAGTATGTCATATCCTAAAAAGAGTTGCATTACTTCTTTTACTTTGAGGATGAAGCGAGAAGATGAGGATAATTGCAAGAAAAGTTTGAAGGAAGACCTTGAAATCTAGTTTCATGGGAGAATTTTGTGAGTGCATTTAGAGATTGGTTTGTACCCCTCTCAACTAGGAGACAAATGCAGAACAAGTTCATCAGATTAATGTAAGGAGATCATTTTATCATCTTTGAATGAATTCACAATGCTTTCATATCACTCTGATGTCAATCAAGAGGAGAAATGTCATAAGTTTATCTGGTGAAGGATGTAGTCAACAAATTAAGTATTAATGTCATCTTAGCGGAGGACTAGAAGGATAAAATTAGATTTACAAGCTACTCAGAGGAGGAGAGATATTCAGAAAGGAAAAATAATGATAGATCAAAATCTGTGCAGAATGTTCAAATTAAACAATCACTAAGTCTAATATCTACCAGTATGTTACTACATGCTAATATAGAAGAAAAAGAGAGAATTCTTGGCATAAATACTTATTTTTTTGGTATAAGACATAAAGAAAAATCTTATTCTACCTTGGGTCAAAGATTTTCAATTGATACTAAAATAAGTATTAGAAAGAGTTGGCATATAAGGATGATTGAATCAAGCGTGTTTAAATCAAAATCAGCGGTAGAATACACCTCGAGTTTATGTCATATAACAAGAAGCAAAAGTCGGCGTAAATGTGTATGTCTTTATTTAAATTAGCATTGTTAAAATTTTATATTGTGTTAGATATTTTTTTTTATATACATCTATTTATTTATAAGTATTATCTCCATTCAAAATAAATCGGTTAAAGTTTTATTTGATACTGGAGCATCACATTCATTTATATATGAAATGTGGAGAATTATAGAATCAAGTTATAAAATATGCGTAGTATTATCATTCTGCCAAATAAGTCTCATATGAATTGTAGAAAATTTTGCAGTGTGAACTTAAAAATCTGTGAAAGAAGCTTGGATTTGGATGCGCGGATTTAATAGCACTACCGCTATATGAATTTGATGTGATTTTATGAATGAATTAACTATATAAATATTATGCTACTATAGATTGTTGCAAAAAAATAGTTAAATTCAATATCTCTAGAGAAGAAGAATTCAAATTTGTGGGGCATAAGGGAGTATTGTCTATAATGATGTCTTGCTTAAAAGTTCAAAAAATGCTAATAAAAGGTTATGAAGGTTTTCTTGCTCAAGTTACTGATGTAAAAAATAAAGAAGCTAGAAGATATACCGGTAGTGAAGGAGTATCCAGAAGTTTTTCTGGATGATTTTCAACATTAACCATTTGGCATGATAGACTTTTCTATTGATTTAATTGAGGTCTGTAACAAAAGTCTTATATAAAATGACGATCGAAATTACGAGTTGAAGAATGTTCAGAACTATTGGAAGGACTTTATCGGACTCATCCGAGCTCTGTATTGTTTGTGAAAAGAAATATGAGCTTAAGGCTATCATAGATTATAGAGCTTAACAAACTCATTGAAGAATAAATATTCCAAAGTTGATGATCTTTTCGATCAACTAGAAGGAGCTTCAGTATTTTCAAAAATTGATATAAGATCTGGTTATCGTCAGCTGAGAATCAAAGAAAATATATCAAAAACTGCATTTAGTATAATATATAGGCATTATGAGTTTGTGGTAATATTTAACAATCTCCATTGTATTTATGAATCATGAATAGAATCTTTAAAATTTTGGATTCATTTATGATTTTATTAATAAATGATATTCTTATATATTAAAGATGAAGCGACTCATACAAATCAACTTCATTATTTTTGCAAATTTAAAATGAATTATATGCAAAATTTTAAAATGTGAATTTTAGTTAAATAACATCATATTTTTGGGCCATATGATTAGTAGTGAAGATGTTTTAGTGGATTAGAATTAAGTCTAAGCAATGGCTAAATGGCCGAAACCAACTACTGTTATATAAGTCAGGAGTTTTTTAAGATTGACAGTATATTACAAAATATTTGTTGAGGTTTTATGTTATGTCATTATCGGTTAACACAAAAGGTCAAGTTTAAATGAAATTGGTCGATGTGAAGAGAACTTTATAAAATTGAAGAATTATTTAATGGCAAGCTTATTTAAAGAAACGAAGGATTTATTTATAGTGATCTTGAAGTTTGGGTTGTGTACTTGTGATGGAAGAATGGTTACTTATGCTTGAAAGATTGAAAATTAAAAAAAATTATCCTCATGATCTAGAGTTAGCATAATTATTTGCATTGAAAATTTGGAGATATTATTTATATGGGTAAGGCGTGAAATTTTTCATCATCAAAACTTAAAGTACATTTACTCAAAATGAATTTAAAAAATGAAATGATTGTACTCATTAAAGATTATAATTTGGATATTCAATATCATCCAGAAGGCAAATGTAATTTCTTTTAACGAATAATATATAAGAAATTGATTGATCTTTCAACAGGAAGAGTTGATTCAAGATTTGAAAAAATTAAAAATTTTAATTATTAAATCGATAGATAATCATGTTTTATTATTAAATCAAATGGATATACAATCAAATTTAAAGGACGAGATATGAGATGTTTTACCTTAAGATGTTGACTTTCAAAAAATTTAAATTTGGTAAAAGTAGGCCATATTGAAGAATTTGAAGTTGATGGAAAGGAATTACTAAAATATAAGGGCAAAGTTTGCAGTCCAAATATTGAGATTTAAGGAGAGAGATCTTACATGAAGCACATCACTCTCATTATACAATTCATTCAAGCAATAGTAAAATATATCAAGATCTTAAAGAAATATTTTAGTGACCAGGGATGAAAAGAAGTGTAGCTGAAATTATTTACAAATGTCCATCATGCCAAATGGTTAATGTTGAATATCAGAAGTCAAGCAGATTTTTACAACTCTTACCAATACCTGAGTGAAAATGGGATGATATTGTCATGGACTGGTTGGCTTACCTAGATCCAGAAGAGATTGTGATACTATTTAGGTTATTATTGATAGATCGACTAACTTTGCACACTTTATACCTATTAAACGATCCAATGTTGTTGAAAAGTTAGCAAGAAAGTATGTTGATGAAATTGTGAGTTACTGTGCCAAAGTAGTGTCGTGGCCGATTCACATCCATTGAAGAAGAATTCAAGAAATTTTAGGTACCAACTACTTTCAAGACATTTAATCCTATGATGATCAATCGAAAATATAATTGAACACTTGAAGATCTTAGACACTTGATTTTGAAATTAGAATTTCACTGTCTTTAATTGAATTTCTAATAACTTTTGAAAAAGTATTAGTACTATGAAGTATTATATGGAAAGAAATGTAGAACACCACTTTATTAGGTGGAAACTGATTGTAGGCAAATTCAATCAAAGGCAAGTGAAATTCCTAATTTCCTCATCTCAAAGTAAATAAATCTTAGTGCTGATTCTTCGATTGGCCATCAGGCAAAACGCATGGGGGAGAAGGAGAAGGGAAGGCTACGGTGCATGCCTGGTCAGTGAGGCGACTTCCATCGACACCAGCCAAACCTCTTGTAAGAAGAGAGAGGAGGATCGAGCCGTGCATGTGCATGACTTGTGCTGAGACGGGAGGGGCTGAAAGGCGGTATAGCAAACCGAGGGAATTTATAAGGTAAAGTTTATTTATTATAAATTAAAATTCCACTTTTGATTTAATTGGAAAATAGGAAATCCTAAGTCGATTTATAAATAATGATTATTAAATTTATTCATGATTGATACGCATGGGAGAGATTCAACGAAAGTAAAAGAATTTTGCAAATTTATAAGTATGATTTTATGATTTTAAATTTTGCATAGTCTATGTTTAATCATGTCAAAAATCATGTAGACTAATCATGAATATAAAAAAAGGGTGAGGGGATATGAGAACCATAGCGAAATCTTTGATTTGAAGCTATGAGATGGATGTAGTAAAAGTATGATTAATTGTATTAATAGATAAAAGCATAATTCTACATTTCCTTGAGTATAATACAAATTAAACTAAATTAGTTAGACTTTACATGTTACATGTAAAATATAACTTAATATTTAGCTTAATAAATGTACATAAATATAACATATATATAGTTTATGATAATACAAAATTAATTTTTCTCATGAATCGAATAAAAAATAAATAAATAAATTTAAATAATTAATTTGGGAAAGTACGGAAAAAATATATAGAACTTCTTATAAATGATTATGTTACATGCATATTAGTAGAACCATAATTTAAATTTAATAATGAATAAAGTAAAATTGATAATTGATAAAGAATTTAATAAATTAAAATATTTTAGATAAATAATGATCATCAAAATAACAATGAGAAATTAAATTAGAAAATTTAATGTCTCTAATAAACTAGTGTAGAAATAGAATTATAAATTTTATCATAAGAGAGATAGTTATGTTTCAATAACACTTAGTCATGAGTATTAATCAAGTTAATATTTTTAATCACAAGAACTTCAATTAAGGAAAGAAGTGTAAAAAAGAAGTTTCACACTAAAGTGGATAATTATATTCTTTATATTTATGGTAAAAGCTTACTTATTTTTCATGTGATGGAATCATTATACGTGGTTAGAAATTATCTACATCTTTAATTGTAATTTATTTTCTCATTTCTCCATATTGAAAGAACGGTTTGAATGTTAGATGATATTATTCTTTATGTTATTATCTAATTAACGATTATTATTTTGAAATAATATGGATAGCTTTATAAATTATATGTTATGAATGTATATGCTTAAAAGTGAAGTTCAGCTTATGCTGGGATCTGATATCTACACAAAAAAATAAATGGAAATTGTTACTTGTCCTTTGGATGAGTTATGGAAAAGGTTTTTTATGGAAAAAGTTTTAAACGGTGACTCCTGGAATAATTGATAAATTAGAAAATAAAGTTCCTAAGAAATGTTCATTTGCATCTTCCTCTTATATGTTGAATTGTTGAAACGCATGTTACTCAAGGTTTATATTTATGTTTATAGTAAAACCTGTCATGCATATTATTTTTGCTTTTTGTTTTACTATAGTGTAAAAGAATAATTTACCTACTGAAAATTTTATTCAATTATAAATGGTTTATATTTTTTAGGTAACATTCTTAACTAGATGGAGGATAGAAGGAAGGATGACGTCTATCGTCGTAGAGGGACTTCAAGAGATAGATATTATGTTGGTTTATATTTTATATGACCTCTATTGGTGGATATCTTATATGTGTGGACAACCTTGTTAAATGTGGTTTGGATTTGTAATGGCTCTAATATGACTTGGAAAAATATCGTGTAGTTTTTATTTCTATTGAAGATATTAAGTAAAATTTTCTTTTTATCCGTCCAAATATCCCTTTCCTGGTATTAGCTTAGTACAACAAACCTATGAAACCATAATAAAAATCAAGCAAGTTGTTGTAAAAGGTTAAGAAATAAATCTCAAAATAGTACCTCGACTATTTGCAAGTGGCTAATTTAGTCCCAAAGTATCAAATTGCTCCAATTTAATTTCTAACAAAATTGATCCAAAATGGTACCTCATGTATAAATTATGATATAATATTGACCATCCCATTTTAGTCTCTCAATTATACAAAACTAATCACAATTTAATCCTCAATGGAATCATATTTGGAAAAATTTTGTATAGTCCGGAATTAAATTGGAGCAATTTAATACTCTGAGATTAAATTGACCACTTACAAATAGTTGATGAACCATTTTGAGATTTATCCCTAAAAGTTAAATAAGCATAAGCACTAAGTGATGAAAATTGTGTCATATAAATTGTAAAGCAATATTCTAAAATAAATAAATGGCATTTAACTTTATAACTCATTAAAACTTGTATATTGGTCTCCACTTCCAAAACTAATCTGTTTTGCTGATTCTAAGGTACGCATCAAAATCCAATTGGAAATCCATCAAAGATCTTCAAGAATACTTTCCTGGATGCTGCAATGTAATTCTTATAAATCTCATGGAGAAAGCATACAATCAAAAAAGAAAAATTATTTTTATTGATGCAGAAAATTCATGCTGACAGCAGAATCAAAATGTGTGTGAATCTATAAGCTACCTTAGGCCTGAATAAGAAAAGCGATGATGCCAATTGAAGTGAGTTTTATATACCTCCATCTTTCTAAAACATGGATGCCTATGCTGCTTGTTTAACAGCTCATCTGCTCGCTTGGGATGTAGCCATAATTAAGCTGCCTCATAAGTGAATGATGCCACAGGTTTCTTCAGCAACTAAATCACTACTATATAGAGGAATTGGAAGCTCCTCAGTGAAGGCTATCTTAACAGCACAGACAAGTAGAGGCTGAGCTCTTTGAGCAATTACAGATCCTTCAGGCTCCCAACCTTCTGCTGCCGCAGACCATGCAATGAGCAGTAATGGTGTTGCTGCATTTGCAAATCTCTAAGTTCCTGAGAAAAAATGAGCTTCAAATGCTTCTCCACACTGCCACATCTTCGTTTTATAGGTGAAAGGAAACTAGGAGCAGAAAATTTCTTTTACTGGTAATCAAACCCTCTGATGGATTCATCATGCTAAAGACTCTATTATCATCAAATCAAGGATATCATGTAATAGGTTGGAAGAAAACCACTGCTTGAGACCACTATAAAATCCACAAATGGCTTCCATCAATCACATAAAGGTTCTTTGACCAGAAGATTAATTTTTTCTTCAAGAAACTCGAGAACATCTTCTCTTTTTCCTGAGCAGCAATTGCTTTAATCTCCCAAATGTCGAGTCTGGAGGCCTGATGCCTTTCTCAATCATCTCTTCAAGAAGGACACAAGCCCGGCCGACTTCCCCCTCTTCACACAAACCATTGATAAGAACTGAAAACGTATGCATGCTTGGAACATGCTGTTTCAATCCCATGTACTTCCACACCTTCAAAGCCTTATTCAACATATCAGACTCACAGAACATTTTTATCATCATAGTATATGTATCCGAGTCTGGCTCACAGTACTTAAGCATCCTGCGGAAAACTCTATATGCCTCATCATTCTGTCCAACACTTATCAAGCTGCTCAGAATTATGTTGCAGGTCCTTGAGTTAGGTGAAACACCCTTATCGCCATCTCTTCTAAAACTCTTAAAGCATTCTCAAACCTATTCACCCGACAAAAGGCTGAGATCAGAGCATTATACACTGCAACATCTGGTTTCACCCCATTCCCTCCATCTCCAAGAAGGTATCCACAGCATCCTCAATACGCCGCTCTGCACCATAGGTGTGAACCAGCACGCTGTAGATATAAGATGTTGGTGGGCAGCCCCTGGATGGCATTTCCCTGACAAGGTTTACAGCCTCCATGATTGAACCAGTCTTGCAGAGGGCATCCACCATTATGCCATATGTAACAATATCTGCCTTGCAGCCAGTCTCTATCATTTCATCAAACACCTCCCACATTCTCGGCAAGTTGGGCTCCCGCCCCCACCCTTCAAGTAAAATGCTGTATGTTTTCACATCAGGATTGAACTGGTGACGCATTTCATTGAACACCTCTTGGGCCTTCCTCACATTCTTAGATTTGCAGAAAGCGCTGAGCAAGCTATTGAAAGCAGCAAGATTTGGGACCAGACCAAACCGCTCTATGACATTGAAGGTGTAGAGGGCCTCATCAACCTTCTGAGCTCTCGCATACTTGCGAATTATGATTGAAAATGTTTCAATATTGAGGACTCCCACTCGACGCATGCGGCCAACAATCTCCCAAACAAGTTGATATTGTCGAATCTTGGCAAGGGAACTGATAATGGAATGGTAGGCACAAACAGTGGTTATATATCCTCGCTGCTTGCAAGCCCATTCAAAGAAGCGGTAGGCAAGCATGCCAGCATTCTCAAAATGGCGAAGGACCTCCTCAGCCATTTCCGGAGAAACCCATATGCCACTATCATCTAGGGTTTTCTCTAGTGCCATCTTAGGACATGACAACATGATCCGGAAAATTTGCTTCACATGGTTGGAATTTTCTGCAATAATTTCACAGCCAGAGCCATAAGCTCTTGTAATTGGCTTCCAGCCACTATATAATCTGCAAGAGATTCCAGACTAGGTCATGAAATAGTATTGACTAGAAATTAGATAAAATAAATCACCAAGATTTTAGAGATTTCCATTCCATATGCTGCTTGGAAACAAATTATTTTAAACCATGAAACACAGCTTCATTTAATAACAAAATTATTTCAACATTAAGGTCCTTGAATAGCAGCCAAGATGCAATGAATTCAAATAAAACATAAACATATCGTAAAAACTTTTGAACCGGAATAAGTTTAAGATCCAATAGAGGATCGTGAAACTAACAAAAATATCAAAAAGGCTACAGACAAAAAAAGCAATTAAGACAAATAGAGATAACCCTTCACTCCAAGTTTTCTTCTGTTAACATGTAAATTCACCCTCAGATCACACTTCCAAAACTCAACCTCTATGTGTCCTCAAGTTCTTACACTACCGACCTGATAAAAATTGAAGCAGCTTTTGTAACACCTTTTTCTTTCCCCATCGCCTTTGATCAATAACCTAAAAACACACAGAATGATCAAATAATAAAATTGGCTGTTTTTTTTTAAACAAGAGATTCCAATCAGTATAATGCATTTAGAAGCATGACAAGTATAAACATTGTTGCATTACGCAAAACAAAGTTGTCCTTTTTTTCTCCTACAGGTCTGATCTCCCAAAAAACTTAAGATTAACAATACGATCCATACTTTTATTTTTGAGAAAAAATGGCAAAAAATTATAAACTCTAATTGTACACCCAAACATCTCAAGTTCAATTCTATTTAAGCTGAGTTTAGAAATTTTGCAAATTTCTCTAACTCATAGAAGGCCGAATATAGCAAGATGAGTATGTTCTGTGGGATACTGAATCTAGCAGACGAGAAGATTCTCCAGATAGCTAAATACAGCTAGGCGAGTGCATTCCAGAAGAGGCTGAGTACATTATGCAAAAAGTCGAGTACAGCTAAACCAGTACATGCCGTAGGAGGTCAAGTACATTCTGTAAAAGACCAACTATGGCAAGACAAGTCATTCTATAGAAGGCTGAATCCAACAAGCAAAGCATTGGTAGACGATTACATTATATAGAAGACCGAGTAAATCTAGATGAGTGCAATCTGTAGGAGGCCGAGTACAACAAAGCAAGCACATTCTACATAAGGCCAACTTCACTAGGCTAAGTACATTCTACAGAAGGCCGACTTTAGCAGGCCACCGGTAACATCCTACAAAAGGCTGACTTTAGTAGGCTGAGTACATTTAGTAGAAAGCTAACTTCAACAGACTGAGTACATTCTGCGGGAGGCCAAATCCAGACAATCTTGTCCAGTGGACAACCAACTTCATCAGCTAGTTGGCAAAACCATCATTTAACTGTCTTTATCTTCATGCATGTGTGTAATTAGGCTATGCAGCTTTTTATAATTTATATAATATTTAGATCAGTTTATGTAGCCAATCCAATAGCACTCCAAGACTTGGACAAAAACCTATGAAGAAAAGGTCAACGGGGGAATTTTAGCATTTGATTTCATTATAAAGAAATCTTATAGCCTCTCTCTATACTCTAAATTTTACTTGTTTCTTATTATTTTTTCCTCATTATTTGCTAATAACCTTGCAAGTTCAGTGAGTATAATTTTGATATCATCAAATACAAATCTAAATTCTATATCCTAAAAGGTGCAATGAGCGTGCTAAGATATCAAGATTCAGAACAAAAGAATTTAGATGAGTGCAATCTGTAGGAGGCCGAGTACAACAAAACAAGCACATCCTACATAAGGCCAACTTCACTAGGCTGAGTACATTCTACAGAAGGCCGACTTTAGCAGGCCACAGGTAACATCCTACAAAAGGCTGGCTTTAGTAGGCTGAGTACATTTAGTAGAAAGCTAACTTCAACAGACTGAGTACATTCTGCAGGAGGCCAAACCCAGACAATCTTGTCCAGTAGACAACCAACTTCATCAGCTAGTTGGCAAAACCATCATTTAACTGTCTTTATCTTCATGCATGTGTGTAATTAGGCTATGCAGCTTTTTATAATTTATATAATATTTTGATCAGTTTATGTAGCCAATCCAATAGCACTCCAAGACTTGGACAAAACCTATGAATAAAAGGTCAAGGGGGGAATTTCAGCATTTGATTTCATTATAAAGAAATCTTATAGCCACTCTCTATACTCTAAATTTTACTTGTTTCTTATTATGTTTTCCTCATTATTTACTAATAACCTTGCGAGTTCAGTGAGTATAATTTTGATATCATTAAATACGAATCTAAATTCTATATCCTAAAAGGTGCAATGAGCGTGCTAAGATATCAAGATTTGGAACAAAAGAATTTGTACTGAGTAAAGCCAAGATTTTTTAAAGGAACAAAACTATTAAAAAATTGCTATAAAAATGTTTATCAATTCGACAGACCAATCCAATTAACACGATGAAGACATTCCTTTCTTAGAACACTTTTTTCACATATACTTAAAAAATCTATAAGAGAATTTTTTTGAATTAATCCAATATTATTACAGTTTGGTTGTGGCTCTCTCACCAACTTTGATTATGGGCAATCAATTTCTTTTGTGGTCAATCGGATGAGAACTTTTTTAATCAAAATAAGTTCCTTTAAAATTATGTCAAACAGAGTGCAATCACATGCTAAGCCTCTACATATTTTTGAGTTTGATGCTATCGTTTGTCAAATAAAATGGCAAAGTTATTGTAAATCTCCAAAGATATTGACTTTCAAAGCTACTCCAAAATAGCTAGACTAGTTGAAACTTAAGATATGTTGAATACTATATTGTCATCAATGCTGGTTTCATGTCCAAGCGTAAGAAATCCTTGCAAAGTATTATTGATGTTGCAAACTTTTCTCTTTATTAGAACTCCACGTCACTGCCTCCATTGAGGCTACTTTTATATTTGCTGGTGAAATGCCAATCTGAATATGAAAATCTTGCCTAGACGAGCAGAGTAACCTTCTCCATTATTCCTGTGATCATAAGCAATGCACTGGCCATCCAAAAAGGAAGCCTATATCTGATGACAAAAATAAAGATGAAGTTTAAGAGGTTGCAATTCATATTGAATGGCTAGTAATTACGCAATTTTGACTTATGTACACGGTAAACTTGGTGTTTCAAAATCATATTGGCTTATTTAAGTTCACCAAAGTACTCACCTTCTTTGGAGTTAATCTCAGTAATTATTTGAAAATCAACATGGCATCAAATTCATGCTTGACATCATTAGCCTGCTCGAAATTTAACTCACCTCAAAATTCAATTCAGCACTACGAACCATATTTACTAATTCATATTAACAAATCATTCTTTATTATGATGATGTGGGCTATTTGCACAATACTTAGGGAACAGAAAACTAGCTATTAAAAAATTCTATTCATTACTTAAAGTAACTCACTAAATTCCAAAGTGTGATGATAAAAGGCTTAGCCCTAGAATGTGGTTCCTTTGCGACAATATCCATATTAAGTAGTGTGCAAGCCCATTCTAACTGACAAGTCTAGATACTTATCCTGCAAAGATAAAAACTCTGCATAAGGTGAAGTCCATCCAAAGAGACATCTTAATCCAATATCACCTCAAAGTAAGGGCAACAAGTTGATAACTCATTTGTAATTACCTAGAAATTTTATCTATGATTTGCAATTATATAAATGCTTTGCCTGATTACAGTTGCTATCTAAAAGTTTTATCCAGTTTCTACTCATCAAATGAATTGATCCTATTCAGGTATACTACTTCATTCAGTAATAGAACTCATTTTCTGCTAAACTGATTCATTCTGCTAAGTCAAACTCTTCTATCAGGACTAAGTTAATATTTGCTTATACTATTATTCAACAAAAAAGGAAAATTAACCTAACAGAAGGCAACAACCTGATTTTTTATTTCAGTGATGAATTCATGCATTCTATTCAGTCATGAAATTCATTCTACTTGGCCATATTATTTCTATTCAATAATGGAATTAATAAATGAGAATTAATGTTTCATCTGGCCAAGGGATTTCTACCCAACTAGCTTATCTAATTCAGCTCTCATCTTTCATTATTACAAGGCAAAATAATGAATGCTATTAAAGGATAAGGATTTCAATATCAAGAATAATTTTACTAATTGTGGAGCCTTGATTTTGATTTCTTTAGTGACTCCTATAACGAGGAAGAAGCTAGTTTCCCATAAAGGAATAAATTGTCAAATCATCGAGTTGTGAAGGTCTTCAAATGACGTTTTCTCCAAAAGCTCATGCATATAGTTGGAAAAAATGACAAAACTTAAGAAGCCCCTAAGAAGATAAGATTAAAATCATCAAGCTTTTGAAGTGTCCTTAAAGATTTAAAGATTTTTTTTCTTGAATTAAAAATTAGTCAAAATAATTAAAATTGTTGGGTCAATGTATCTTTTTATTCATTCTCTTGTTTTTTTATGCGAGTTACACTTCAAATATAAAAGAGCGCTAGAGAACTAAATGTACACCCAAATATCTAAAGTTTAATTCAAGTTATAAGCTTAGTTTAGAAATTCTGGCAAATTTACCTGACTAAGAAAGCCGAGTACAATCAGAGATATTCTACAGGAGGTCAAATATAGCTAGATGGTGCATTATGTACGAGGCCAAATAAAGCTAGGCAAGTACATTAAAAAAAAGCTAAATAAAACTAGATGAGTATATTCTGTAGGAGGTTGTATACATCTACACGAGTATATTCTATAGAAGACTGAGAGCAGGTAGACGAGTACATTCTGCAAAAGGCAAATTACAACTAGACAAGTACATTTTGCAGGAGGTCAAGTACATTTAGAACTATACATTCTATTAAAAATAAAGTTCAGAAAGATGAGCAATTCTACAAAAGGCCAAATCCAAAAAGTTGAGTACATCCAGCACAAAACAAGGTACAGCTAGACAAATACATTCTATAGGAGATTGCGTATAGCAACATGATTACATTCTACAAAAAGCCAACTTCACCAAGTTGAGTACATTCAACAAAAGACTGACATTAGAAGGTCAACTACATTCTACAAGAGACTGATTTCAGCAGGCTAAGTACAATCCATAGAAGGCAAACTTCAGCAGATTGAGTACACTCTACAGGAGGTTGAATCCAACAAGCTGAGTTCACCCAATAGGTAGCAGACCTCATCCGGCAGACAGTTGACTTCATTAGTTAGTTGGCAAACCCATCACCTAACTATATTTATCTTCATACACGTGAGTAATTAGGGCCTACATAGCTTTTGTATTTTTTAATATCTTTATATCCATTTATATAGCCAATCCTATAGCGCTCCAAACCGTAGTCCAAGCATATAAAGAAAGAGACAAGGATGAACCTAAGGAGATATTGGAGGGAATTTCAGTATTCGAGTTCATTATAAAGAAAACTCAAAACCACTCTGCTCTCAAAAATTTTACTTGTTCGCCACTCTTTCTTTTTTATCACTTCTTGTTGATAACTTTGCAAATTCAGCTAGTATGATTCTAATATCACCATAAACAAACTAGGATTCAACACTAATATCCATGATAACAAAATTGCCACTCGATCCCCATTTTTGCACAAATTTAACAAGCTTTCTTCATATTTTGAAAGTCAAACTTTTCTAACCTAACCACAAGATCGCACTTTGATGAAATTTTAAAATCTCCATCATTGGAGACTTTAAAATGACAAAGTTGGATGCTTAAATTGTAAGATTAAATTGTAAGATTTCAGTAATTCATTCGAGATTAAATTGTAAGATTTCATTAAAATGACAAAGTTAATCATACAAATATCTTAAATAGTTCCTTATGATAACAAAATTGCCACTCGATCCCCCATTTTTGCACAAATTTAACAAGCTTTCTTCATATTTTGAAAGTCAAACTTTTCTAACCTGCTTTTCACAAGATCGCACTTTGATGAAATTTTAAAAATCTCCATCATTGGAGACTTTAAAATGACAAAGTTGGATGCTTAAATTGTAAGATTAAATTGTAAGATTTCAGTGCAATTCATTCGAGATTAAATTGTAAGATTTCATTAAAATGACAAAGTTAATCATACAAATATCTTAAATAGTTCCTTATGAAAATAATTGTTATTATAGCCATACTCTCTTTATGTTACTCGCACCTCTCGCCTTCCACTTTGTAGTTCATTGTGCATCATACCTCCTTCCTCAACACTAAATAGGTTCCATTCAGTACAAGTTGGATGCTTAAATATCAAATAATAGTTAAAATGCGTGCAAATTAGTTTGTAAAACAAATGTCAATTTTATATAATGATAGGGCTTTTAAAATGCGAACAAAATTTGGGAACAAAAACTTTTAAAGAAGAAGATGAGAAGCATAACTATAATAGTCTGAACATAAACAACCAATTTTGTGATTTTTGGCTACATTAGGGTGCTCTATTATGAGCAGGGGCGGAGCCAGAGCTTTTTATTAGTGGGGGCACAAATAAATGATTTTTAAAAATACCTTAATCTATTTTATCCAAGCTTGGACCGACATTTATGGTTTTAATTTTATTTATTTATTTTTTAAAACATAAATATGATAAATATATGCTAAAAACACTAAAAACAATTATTACTTAGAATATCTACATTCGAGTTTTCATATATTGAAATTATTGTATATATTTTTTACTATCAATACTATTACAAAAGGATTATTATCTATTAAATATATTATTCTTAATATATGTAATAAGATAATGAAATTTTCAAGTATCTCTCATATTAAAAAAATCCATAAATATACTTTTGATTTAAATTCATTATGATATTTTTAAACTCAAAAATGATGAACTTAATTATTAATTAGGAAGTACATTATTTTCTTCTCACAGGCCTTTTAAGAATTGGGTCATTTTCTATAAAAAAAGGTTAATCATTTTCTATAAAAAAAATACTAAATTTATTTGTATTTTCAAATGAAAATTTTAACATAATTAGTATTTTCATTAAAACAGAATTTTTAGCATTTTTTTAATTGAAATGCTAATATACTTAGGGGTCGTTTAGGATCAATTTTATTTTTTAATTTTTATTTTATATATTTGCTTTGTTTTGTTTATGTTTTACTTAAAAATAAACTTTTTGATTATACATGTTATTTTTAAAAACACTCAAAACATCTTTTAGATATTTTGAGTGTTTTTAAAAAAAACATAATTTGTTTTTGAAAATAAAAATTAAAACTACATAAAAATATTCTAAACAAACATGTTTTCAAAAATAACATAAAAATAACAACAAAAAACAGAAAAAAAAATAATCCCAAACAACTCTTAATGTTTTCTTAGAAATGTAATTCACTCTTACGAATTTGATCTTTTATGAATAATTAATTTTTAAAGCTCCTTTTGCTTGATTATTTTTTAATGTGAGCTCATTATTAAAATTTGGGCAACATAATAGAGGCTAGAAATGAAAATGGTATGTAGGAGAAGCAGAAAGAAGAATACGAGTTCGGAGAACTCAATGTGATCCATAGAGAAAAGAGAGAGAAAAGAGGAAATTATAGATACCTTGAGAGCAGAAAAACTAAGGAACAACATGACTTTGTTGTCATTTTGAGAACACCTAAAAAAGCTCACTTCCTAGTTAACATAAAGCCACAAAGTTGAGACAACTGAATTCCTCCAAATCAAAAAATTCTCCACATAAAAAAGCAGAATACGATGAGAAATTAAAGTCATGGAAAGAGAGGATACCTCAATATGGTCTATGTCAATTGTCTAAGCCTTCTACCGTTCTACGAGATTCACAAGCCGTAGTAATAAGGGAGGAATCGTGACTTAGGGTTATCGTTTTGTGATGAATCATGACTTTGATTTTTATTCCTATGGCCTTGAGACTTTTTGGCATTTGATACAGTGGGTCGGGCTAGTGGGGTCACGGCCCCAATAGCCCCACTATAGCTTCACCCATGATTATGATTTATGAGTGTTTATTTTTAAGCCTTCAAACTTCCGTTTCTTAAACAACTATTGTTAGAGGAAAAAATATGATTGAGAGTTAAAAAATGTATGCTCATTTATTTCTAAATTTATAAATTTTAGACTCGATTTGGCATAAATTTAATTAGGGATGCAAATGAATCGAGCATTTGACCTACTATTTACTCAGTTCGATTAGAGCTCATTTATGATCATTTGATTAACTAATCGAACGAAA
The DNA here is from genome assembly GCA_021442155.1 of Cymbidium sinense. Lineage (NCBI taxonomy): Eukaryota > Viridiplantae > Streptophyta > Magnoliopsida > Asparagales > Orchidaceae > Cymbidium > Cymbidium sinense. The sequence goes on along the minus strand of CM038233.1, from coordinate 17,687,421 downwards.
TTGAACTCTTTCGTAAATAGTCAATTGCTAAATAAACAAGCTTGAAAAACTTGTTGTTTGATTTATGCATATTCATGAATAGTATCATTTAAAAATGTGAAAAAGCTCAATTAAGGCTCAATTATGGCTCAATTAAGACTTGTTCGTGAACAATATTGTTTAATTTTTTATTTTTTAGGCTTAATAAGCCTTAATTTATACAACTCATGTAAATTAAGGCTTTATTAAAGCTCATTTATTTAATTAAATGAGTTACTTGTTAACAGACTTGGTAATCCTAATTTGAACTAAGCTTGTGAATAAACTTTAGCCGAGTTTGAATAAGATTATTTTTAAATGAGCTTAAGCTTGAACACCATCCTAAAAACTCGATTCGAAGTTGACGAGCTCGATAATGCTAAATGAGCTTGAACTCAAATAAGCACATGCTCAGCACGGCTTGTTTGCAACCCTAAATTTAGTCATCTACCACCAATTCTTGCAATATCAAAAACAATAAAGATATTTGAAAACATAATTAAGAAAAAAATTCAATTGTTTGAAGGATAAAATATAGCTTTTTAGAACAATAGATCAATTAGCATTCAGAAAAAATTACTTTCATGAATTTTTTGCTTTCTTAATTAATTAATTAATTAGCTATGATTTTGAATTTGATATATTTTCAAAAATGGGATGGCTTATTATAATTGTATGAAATTCATAACAATATTCATTGTGATAATTCAATCAACACGTGTCATAAAAGTCATGACTTCCACAACACTTTATACAACAATCTTAACATGATTTAATCAAACAGTGATTCAATGCAACATAGGATGGCATTACACAACAATGCATAAGGTATCAACATCAAACACACAGTGTTAGCGTGTCAAAACAAAAATTAGAACAAAGAGACCATCACAAGTTGGAATTACTGTAATGTCATTTACTTTGTCATACTTAATACACATTTGTTTTCATTAACTTGAAACATCAAACCATAAAAGCTTCTAAATTGATTAAACTGTGTTTAGTGGCCTTAAAAGGACTGGTTCGATCTTTATCAGGTTGATTTCAAGAGCTGAGACTGACATTTCCGACGTACAACAGGACAATAACCCAAAGAAAATCATCGAGAATCTCAAGTTTCAATAGAATATAACCTCTGTGTGTGCGTGTGTGCAAAGTGTAAACGCTGAAATTCTTTAAATATTTGCATTGACTTTAATACTATTTTACAAATTCATAGAGTAATGATGAAATTCAGCAGAAACCACAAATAAATAAAGAAAGCATACGTCCAGAAGCAGTGAGAGGCGAGTGGGAGATCTTATCGTCGACGTCCTCTAGGGTTTTGGAGAGCGAACGCCGCACCGAAGCTTGACGAACGGCTTCCGATCTCTAAGATTCTTATGGCCATTAGCCGTTGGATGAGAGATAAAAACCTCCGATCCAACGGCCTAAAAAAACTGAATGGCAAGTAAACTGTGAATATTAGTAATTAAAGAGTGGAGCTTAGAAATAGATTTGAGTCCAAAGCAAACATAAACTCACATAAAAATATTTAAAAACTGAATAATGTTAATTAATGAATAGGGAAGGTAATTTATTATGATTAGATTTAAGTTAAAGGGCTGTTTGAAATCATTTTTATTTTTTATTTTATTTATTTATTTATTTTTATTTCTAAGTAAAATATATATTTTTATTTTTTTAGTAGTAATTTTTTAAAATATTCAAAATATTAAAAAATTACTTTAAAATTAATTTGATTTATTTTTGTTTCAAGTGCAACTGCCATTTTATGTTCGGAACATTTTAAACGGGTTATTATTTTATTATTTTGCATACCTACAAGTACTAGTGCGAGTGTGCCACTAAGATTTAGAAAATTTTGAAAGCAATCGCATTTAATTAGAGCTATATGTTTTAAAGAAATTGTGCAATATTTCACTTAAATGAATAAAAAATAAAATAATAAAAAAATGTAAGTTAGAATCTTCACACTTATAGCATTTAAGATATATTTAGGATAACTTTTGAGTAATTTATTTTTCAAAAATTAATTATAACTATGTCTAATTATCAACTTTCTTAATGACTTTTAAAAATTTGATTAAAATTATTGTAAAAATTAAAATTGTTAAAATATAATAACTATGAAGAAGGTGATATATGATTTTTTTTAAAATAATATAGTTATAATATTCATAATAATTTTTCAAAAAAATTATTTTAACATAATAATTTTACAATCACGTTTTAAAGAAATCATAATAGCTTTGAATGGATCCTTAGACACATAAATTTTTTTTTTTAAATATGAGCTTAAGAACAACTAAAATTAGACAATTAATATGCTAAATCCAATAGAGAAGAGGAGAAAACCTTCACCTTTTGATCTCAAAGATCAACACTTTTTTTTTTATGTAAAACTTAAAATTTATTCAAAACTTGTAACTTCTTAAAAAATTGATTATAATATTACTATAAAAAAATTAATTTTTTTAAAAATTATTATATTATAAATATTTTCTTTTAAAATTAAATAATAACTTTCTCATTCACCACCGTCTAATAATTCCAATTCTCAAAAATAATTTTTCTCAAAAAATAAAACAACTAAAATACCATTTAAATGCACCTTTAATTATGATCCAAATAGTTAAGACATTAACCACCACAAATCTTCACATTTCACATAAATCACTTCGAATTGTATCATTTTATCTTTGAAATGATTATAAATATATTCATTTTGAATGTTCAATGTCAAAATATACGTACATATTTCCATTGTATCTTCACTGTTATTAAAACAATAAAAACTGGGGCTTAACCCCAACATCAACCACAAATATTTATATAAAAATTTTACAATTTCTGCCGAAATAGAGAGACTAAAAAGAGCGTACTTAGAAGTTATTTGTATGATAATGATCTCATGAGCCTTTATTTTGGTTATCCCATTACAGCGATATGGCTGTCATCTTTACTAGTGAATAAAAACAGAACATAGAGATCATTTGATTTGCTGAAATATATATCCATCAAACTGGGCAATCAAAATCATAAAACACAAGCTCTATTGAATAATAGAAAGCTCACTGCAACCAAAAAGAAGTAAAATGGAGCAAAGAGTTACACTAATTCCAGACAAAACAGCAGTATATATAACTATAACAGAGTACCTTTCTACCTGACAAGTTTAAAATAGTTCAGTAGCAGAACATCAAACACTGCCCTTTACTTCATCTTCGCCTCTGTGAAAAGAACATGGCGATTAACCCTCGGATCGTACTTTCGAAACTCGAGTTTCTCAGTGATTCTCCTAGGGTTCTTGCGCTTGACGTAGAAGAAACCAGTCCCAGCAGCTGAAACCAGCCTGATGAAGATTGAACCAGCTTTCTAGCACCTTCTTTCCCCATCGTCGGCTTTGATCAGGTAACTGGAAAACACAGTTTGGTCTGTTAAGCAGAGCTCTAATGGCTTATGAAAAAAATAAATGTGTTACACAGTAGTAATGCTCCTGTCTTTCTGCTAATTTTTGTTTTGATAGATTAACAATGTGTTTGGTATTATTATCTTCAACTGATGTTGCTGTCTTGAGTAAAATGGATGATTAATTGATAAAATTATATTATGATTATTGTCCGAAGTGTTGGGAGAGTTGTGACTCTTTTAAAATCATAATAAACAATCTTAATCTAAATAAATATATTAAATTAAAATAAGTAATTGTCTGGATAAGCAAGCTGAAGTTCATAAAAGCAGAAGCGAACTAAGCTTTTGCTACAATGCAGCTTTCATAAAAATGAACATTTTCTCACAGTTTTTTATCCGTATACCCTCACTGTTTCTAATGTGATGGAAGGAGGTGCAGGCGGTAGAGGCTTGCCGAGTATAAACAGGTAGGGAAGCGATACGAGCTATGGGACTAAAAGAAAGCAGAGGTGCTACCAAAGGTGAGGCTGTTAGAGATGAGGTAGGAGTGAAGGAGATATCTGATGAAAGGAAACATCAAGAAAGACAGTTTTCTATGAAAGAATCGTAACTTTGGTAGCCATTTTTTTTTAAGTTCAAGAATACTACAACAACAACAAATAAGTTTTTATCACACTAAGTGGATTCAGCTACATGAATCATTTTTCCCCATTGTGTCCTATTAAGTGTTATACTCTCATTTAATTCTAATAAAATAAGATCATTTTTTATACTTCCAAACAAAATCTTTTTAAGTCTACCCCTACTTTTCTGAACATAGGCCGAATATAATGCATCTACTCTCATAATTGGAATCATTGGACGGCTGACGCTTTATGTGACCAAATCATCTAAGACGACTCTCTTAATCTTAGCTGCCACTAGAGCTATTGTAACCTTTTCATGTAAATATTCATTCGCATTTTGTCTCTAAGTGTAAAGCCACTCATCCACCTGTGCATCCTCATCTCTGCAACGCTTAAACATAATTTGATGATTCTCTTTTGCTGGCTAACATTCTACATCATAAAGCATTGCAAGTCTCACCACCATCTTATAAAATTTTCTCTTAAATCTAAGTGGCTATTTTCTATCACACAAAAGTCTGATGCATTCCTGCACTTAAATCATCCAATTTGACTTATACTAAGAACATCCCCATCTATCTTTTTTAGTACAAGAATAACCCAAAAAAATAGCAAGAGGATATAACTTATCATAGCCTGGGAAAAAAGGAATATACAAAATACACAGCTGAAGGCGCGAGGTATCAAGCGAAAACAAAATTTATTTGGATAAAGAATAGAGGACATGGTTGATTAGGTGGCATGCAGTAAGAATAGTAATACCCTAAGTCATATAACTTGTTTTGAAAAAAAATTTCTATAGGATGTTTCCAAAATTACCAACTGACCATTGTATATTTTTTCCTACCTCGTCCCACAACATCAATCTTAACATCATCCACAATAGTAAAACGATTGGCATGTAAAGCACTCTCCAAAAAAAGTTACTCCTGACAAATACACAACAAAAACAAAACAAAACACTCCACCATGATCAAATTATCAAAAAATTTGTAAAAGATATAAAACAGAGTTGTATGCAAAATTTCCAAAATGTAAATTCAAGCGTGTAACTGGATATCAGATAGTCTGCTATAAACCAATTCGCTATTAATTTTTTAATCAAGATAGAGAAAAATAGCTTTTACCATGTCTGAGTTGGATTTGAACTTTAAACGATGTTGAAAACGATATGCTCTCTGCTGCCCATTCTATTGAGGAATGGAGGGAGACAGTTTCAGTAATCAACACAGACAAGTAGAAAGGTTGGATGAGCCGCATTCTATTGAGGAATGGAGGGAGACAGTTTCAGTAATCAACACAGACAAGTAGAAAGGTTGGATGAGTCGGATGACTTCTCACTCAATCTATCAAATTTAATGGGACTTTACTCGTAAGGACTTACATGAAAAAGCTTCAGAGATTTTAAAATGTGAAGCATTCCAGCATTTATTGTTTTCACCAGTGTAGTATTTATTCCTAAAGGTGTAAGGTTTAAGATATTGAATGAGTATAGACACAAAAGCTAGTGTAATGCGTTTAACAAGCTAATTACAAAAGTTCTATCAAATTATATTTCCTTCATTCTTCCTAAACTGACTTCACTACATCAAGTGGATTGGTAAAAGGTAGAAATATCAGCTGACAACATAGTATTACGTATTACTCCGGAAATGATTCATGAAATCACAGGAAAACGTAACTTTAGAATCCTATATGGATAAAATCTATGATAGGATGCAATGGGTTTCCTGATTATGATGCTGTATTAATTCAATTTCTCAAGTTTAGTGGATTCTGATTATTAGAGTAGTCATTCACAGCTGTTCTCTATTATGTCAAATGGTTAGAGTGCATGTTTCTATCCAGTCTCCAACGGTCTCAAATTAGCGGTTGATTTTCTTTGAATAATTTTGCCTCATGGCACATAATTTATCTCAGTAACTGAATGTCTCTTATCTAGCCTTTGCAGAAATGATTACATTGATTAATGGTGATTCGGTCTCTCCTTCTGAGACCATGAAATACCTTGAATTTTATGAGAGTGTATCAAGTTGGATGGTAAATGTAATAACCAGAAAAAAATATATATATATATATATATGCAACCGCCGCGGCAGTTAGCCGCGGAAGGATAGAAAAGAATACGAGGGGGAAAACACGCGAGAGAAGGAGAAAGGGGAGACTCTACGCATGCGTCTAGCCGAGTGAGACCGACGCCGACGACCGAGGAGAAGAAGGAGAAGCGGCGACCCTAGTTCCGTCTGCCGTGGCCAACGCTCGGCCGCCAAGGAAGGAGAAGAGAAGGCCTGCCGACGCGCCGACGATCGAGGAAGAAGCGAGTGCACGGGAGGAAAGGAGAGTCGAGCCTCGCGCATGCGGAGTGAAGAAGCGAGAAGCGAGTCGTGTGGAAGCAAAATCGAGATGTAATGTAAGTATATAATTTATAAAATGATGTTTAATTGAATTTTTTATGTTAATATTATGATCTCAAACTTTGATTTAAAGTTTATAATTTTTAATTTAAGATTTATTAATTTCAGCAAATAGGTTAAATTAGGAAAATTAATCTTTGAAAAGAGAAGAATGAAATATATTGTGTATGTATATAATTTAATAATTAAATTACAAAATATGATAATAATAATAATAATTATTAATTGAAGAATTAATTTTAACCTAGAAAATAGGTAATGAATAAGAACGAAGAGTGTTAAATTATAAAAGTTTATATGTAAGGAGGTTGAAGTATTGATTAAATTAATATTTGATTCATAGGAATTTCAATTAATAAATAAGGAAAGGAAAAGGAGATTCGAGAAAAAGTTAAAGTGGATAATTACGTTCTTACATTTATAGAAAAAATATCTTTAATTTCTTATGATGAAACATACGTTCATATGATTATGACTTTTCACGTATCTGTGATGATTTTTCGCTTTCTTTCTTAAACCGCGTGAACTTAATTGCTTTCTTCCGTGGATAATAACATATATTATATTGTCGCGTTATCATTTTATAAAGTTCTTGATGTTAATCAAATTAACGATACAGATAATCAACGCTATGAATTGTGAACGGAGTTCACCCTGCAGATAGGGACGCGAATGCGCGGCACAAATGATTCGCCAACGAAATTGAAATAATTAAAGCCAACGAAATTGAAACGACAAGAATCTTAATGATACTATTTGAATGAGTATTTAGACGGTGACTCTTGGAAGGATGATAAAAGTAAAAAGTAAAAGTTCATTTGAAAAGTTAAAGTTTATGTATACCAACCCCCATATGCTACTGATAAATGTTTATGTATACCGACTCTCATATGCTACTGATAAATGTTTATATATACCTACCTCATTTTGATTATTTGAGATTTCTTTTACGTATACGTGACAACAAAATCGCATACTGGGCTTCTTTCTTCTTGTATGTGTAAAGATAATTGACCCAATCAATTATATTCATTGTTGCTTAATTTTTTGAGAACCATCCCAATTAAACGATAGAAGGAAAGTCATGTTTCACCGTATAGAGACTTGAGATAATGACGTTGAGTTATATTTAAAGTGTGTTTTCTCCCGAACTTTGTTAGAATTTTTATGTATTTGACAAATTGTATAATTATGTGGTTTGTAGAGGCTCTTTTATGATTGGAGATTGGAGATTTTATTTATGATTTGAAAATATTAAGAAATGTTTTATTTTATCCGGCCAATCGCCGTCTCGCCGATTCTAAGCTCCCCCGGGTCGTGACAAGAGTATCGAGCGTTTTTTATATTTGATATAAGTATGATCATAATCAAAGAGCCAAAAGATGATAAATTTTATGAAGAGATTTGATGTGATTTTAGGAATGGATCAATTATCTAAATATTATACCTATAGATTGTAAAAGATAGTCAAATTCAAATTGGCATAAAGAGTATTAACTGATGGTGTCTTACTTAAAAGTTCAAAAGATGCTAGCAAAAGGCTATGAAGGGTTTCTTGCTCAAATTATTGATGTTACTAAAGAGGTAAAGAAAATAGATGATGTACCAGTAGTAAAAGAGTATCCATAAGTTTTTCTAGATGATTTACCAGGTTTACCTCTAGTCAGAGAGATAGATTTCTCTATTGATTTAATCCAAAAAACCAGAAGAAAAGTATCATATAATTTAAAGAATTAAAGACAAGAATCACAAGAATTATTAGAGAAGAGATTTATCGCAACACATCTCCTGGGACCCTGTATTATTTGTGAAGAAGAAAGATGAGCTTAAGCACGATCGATTATACATAGAGCTTAATAAACTCACATTGAAGAATAAATATCCCTTGCCAAGAATTGATGATCTCTTTGACCAACTAGAGATATTTTCAAGATTGATTTAAGATCAGTTATTATCGGTTGAGAATTAAAGAAGAAGATATCAAAGCATTGATCTGAGTATAGATGCTTATGAGTTTGTGGTGATGCCTTTTTAACAACAAATCTTTCCATGTATTTATGGATCTCATGAATAGAATATTTAAACCCTTTTAGATTCATTGTGATTGTATTCATAGATGATATTAATATATTCATGAGATGAAGCGACTCATGAAAACCATATTCGCATTATTTTACTCGAAATGAATTGTATGCAAAGTTTTCAAAGTGTGAATTTTGGTTAAATAACATCATATTCTTGGGGCATGATTAGTAGTGAAGGGGTTTATGGATCAAGTAAGTCGAGCAATAGTTGAATGGCAGGGCAAATATATCAAAAAGTCAGTTCTTGGATTGGCGGGATATTACATGAGATTCGTGGAAGGTTTTCGGTGTAAATGCATTTATCAAGCTTCGAGCATTTGAATTGGTCGGGTGTGAAGAACTTTTGAAGAATTATTTAATAGCGATTAACTATTCCATCGAGGCGAAGGATTTCAAATTTATAGTGATGTCATTAAGAGGCTTAGGATGTGTCTTTATCATAATGGAAGAGTGATTGCTTATCTTGAGAATGAAAAATCTGAAAAGAATTATCCAACTGATCAAGTACGGTGATATTTATTAAAATTTGGAGACATTATTTATATGGAGTAAGATGTAAAGTTTTCACTGATCATCAAAGCTTGAAATACATCTTTACTCAGAAGAAGCTAAATTTAAGGTAAGGGAAATGGTTAGAACTCATTAAAGATTATGATTTGGATATTCAATATCATCCGGGGAAAGCAAATGTAGTTGTTGATGCTTTAAGTAGAAAAACATCTAATAGTGCTTATTGGTTGATCTCTCAACAGGAGGAGTTGATTAAAGATTTAGAAAAAATTGAAAATTTCAATTATAAATAATCATATTTGAAAGACAAAATACGAGATGCTCTACCTCAAGATGATGACTTTCAGAAAATTTTAGATTTGATAAAAGTAGTATACGTAAGATTTTGAAATCAATGAAGAGGATTCTTGAAGTATCGTAGTAAGGTTTCATTCCAAATGTTGGAGATTTGAGAAAAGATATCTTACATGAAGCACATCATTCAAATTATACAATTCATCCAGGAAGTAGCAAAATGTATCAGGATCTTAAGGAAATATTTTGGTGGCTAGGAATGAAAAGAAGTATAGCTGAATTTGTTTATAAATGTCAATCATGTCAGATGGTTAAAACTGAACATCAGAAGCCAAGTGAACTTTTACGACCTACCGATGAGGAAATGGGATGATATTCATGGATTTTGTTGTTGCTTAGATCTGAAAAGGATCACATCTTTGGGTTATTATTGATAGGTTAAATTTAACTTTATATCTATCAAACAATCGATGGCGTTGAAAGCGGAAATATGTTGATGAAATCGTGAAGTTACATGGACCAATTATCCGTCGGGATGGATTTACATCCATGGAGAAAAATTCAAACTTTAGACAAAGCTTACTTTCGATCTTCATTTAAATCTAGGTCAGGAAAACGATTCCACTTGAAGATTTTGCTTTCAGATCCGATTTTGGGAAAAATTGGGAAATTCATTTGCGCTTTGATTGAGTTCTTACAACAATAAATTTTCAAGCAAATATTGATATAGCTCATGAAGCGTTGTATGGAAGGAAATCTGAACATCGTTTTGTTGGGTGGAAAGTGAAAGAAGAAATCGTTAATCGAATGTTGTAGATGAAGCCTGAAAAGATCGATGATCCGTGATAGATTAAAAGTTGTTCAAGATAGCGAGAAAATATTATGATCTAAACATCGAGAGAGTTTGAAGTGGGAGAATTTATATTTCTTTAAGTCAATGAAAGGTATAAAACGATTTTGGCAAGTTGGAAAGTTGAGCGCTATATTGATATGAAATCTTGGAAAGAATTGAGAAAATGGTATAGGCGCTTTACCTTCAATCAAGGAGTGCAATGTGTTTCATTTCTCTTGTGAAAATATATTATGATCAACAAGATTATTATCTATTGATATTCAACATGATCTCACATTTGTGGGGGAGCCGAAAGAATTATAGATTATGATGTCAAGCATATAAGGAATAGGAAATTCCATTTATGTGGATCGAGAAGCTACGTGGGAAAAGGAAGCGAAATGAAAGCTTTATCCTCAATTGTTTAATTAAAGGTATGTGTATTTATTAATGTCATTTAATTTCGAGGACAAAATTTTATAAGAGGAAGAGATTGTAATATAGGAAAAAAAAATATACTACCATTGCGGTTAAGCAGAAGGAAAGAAAAAAAAACACGAGAGGGAGAAAGGAGACTCTATGCGTGCCTGGAGTGAGACCGTATGTCGATGTCACGGAGGGAGAAAGGAGGCGGCCGACCAATTCGTCTGCCGTCGTCGTCAGCGTCGTCAAGGAAGGAGAAGAAGGCCTACGAGCGTCGACGATCGAGGAAGAAGCGAGTCACGGGAGGAAAGGAGAGTCGAGCCTCCGCGTCGTCGTGAGTGAAGAAGCAGTGTAGCGTGTGTTAGAACCGAGAGGTAATGTAAGTATATAATTTATAAAATGATGTTTAATTGAATTTTTATGTTAATATTATGATCTCAAACTTTGATTTAAAGTTTATAGTTTTAACTTAAGATTTATTAATTTCAAAATAGGTTAAATTAGGAAAATTAATCCTTTTAAAGAGAAGAATGAAATATATTGTGTATGTACATAATTTAATAATTAAATTATAAAATATGATAATAATAATTATTATTATTAATTGAAGATTTAATTTTAACCTAGAAAATAGGTAATGAATAAGGACGGATGTGAGTGTTAAATTATAAAAGTTATATGTAAGGAGGTTGAGTATTGATTAAATTAATATTTGATTCTATGGAATTTCAATTAAGGAAGGAAGCGTTAAAGGAAATGAGATTGAGAAGCTACAATTTAAAGTGGGTAATTATGTTCTTTACATTTATAGTAAAAATGCCTTTAATTTCTATGATAAAATGTATGTTCATATGATTATGACTTTTTTAAATATGCGACTTGTGATGATGATTTTTTTTTTTCTTAAAGCGTGATGTACTTCTTTGTTCGTATTTGAATAATAACAGAATCTTTATATTATCACATTATCATTTTATAAAGTTATTTGATTCTTGTTAATCGTGAATTAATATGTAGTGGTATAATTGTATCTTTATGAATGTATGTTGAAATTGGAGTTCTTTATAGTGCTGGGGCCGAATGCTTGCAAATGATTCAAAAGCTTGGTGAAATAATTAAGGCCAATTAAATGCACGATATGATAATAGATCTTTGAATGAGTATTTCGACGGTGACTCTTGGAATGATGATAAAAGTAAAAAGTAAAAGTTCATATGAAAAGTTAAAGTTTATGTATACCAACCCCCATATCTTCTTGATAAATGTTTATGTATCTGAGCCTCATATCTTCGATAAATATATATATATACCTATCTCACATGGGTTTGATTGTTTGGCGATTTCTTTATATATACGTGACAACAAAATCGTACATCTTAGTTCTTTCTTCTTTGTTTCTTAATAGCATAATTGATCCATCAATTATATTCATTTTTTAGTTCTTGATTTTTTGCATCATCCTAATTAAATATGATAGAAGGAAAGTCATATTTAAGAGTGACTTCAGGAGATAGATAATTATGTCATGTTGAGTTATATTTAAAGTGTGTTTTCTCCTGAACTTTGTTAGAATTTTTATGTATGGACAATTTGTATAATTATTTGTGATTTGTAGTGGCTCTTTTATGATTGGAGATTGGAGATTTTATTTATGATTTGGAAATGTTAAGAAATGTTTTATTTTATCCGTCTGTACATTCTGGTATTCCAAGCTCAGGGTAGGGTGTGATAAATAAGATCAGATCCGCTATATCACTTCTATTTCCTTGCCAGTTCAACTGTGGAACGATGATTGCTCAGGTAACAGAGTTTAGCCACTAGTCCTGCCAAAAATAATCTAGGTGCTCCCCTTTCATGGATCACAAACACACTATCTGCTATTTGATGTTCTAATGAACAAAGATGTAGTAAGAGAAGATTACAGGTTGGCAAAAAAGAATCTTGTCTTCTGGCAGGAAATTCACTTGACTCATGAGCATCTGAGGGTAATGTCCATATACTTTCTACAAGTTCTTCCCAATAAAGCAATTATTAATCAGAAAATCTTCACAAGGTTCCTATAGGGAGGTAATGGGTTGAATGACAAAACACAATGGAATAGGTAGAAAAAAACTACGCTTAACAGTTGAAGGGGGGCTTGGTTTCAAGAGGTAAGGATCTAATCAAAGCTTTTTCTTTTAAACTTTGCTAAAAGTTTAGGGATCAAGAATATTTGAGATATAAATTCCTAACCAAAAAATATTGTTAAGAGGCGTTCATCCTTCTCAGGTTGGAGTCAAAGCTGATTCATCAGCTAGGAAAGTCTATGTTACATTAGGGAACATGTTGAGATCTAGGTGCTGGAAAGATCTTTTATAGGTATGATACATGGATGGTAAAATCTCATTGGCTTCTTTGCCTCTGAACCTTGATATAATTCTTCTAAAGTAATGGAATTTATCCATAATTGGAACTTGTAATGCAGTCAAGCTTAACAACTTACCTTGTCAAATTATGGTGTTGCTATTAGGTATTCACTGATTTTAGATGTTCTTCAATGAAATGGCTCTGCATATCTAAAAAACAAAAAACAAAAGAACCCAGAAAATGATTAGATCCATAGATAGTTTTAAAATAGAAAGAATATATGGCAAAAGAGAATCTCTTTGCCTGTGTCTTTATTATCTCAGAGGCTTCTACATGATGCAATTATAGAGAAAGAGAGACTTAAAAATGCCTTTAAAATGTCGATATGGAAACCCAGGAGGCTCATAACTTACTAATTACTAAAGATAGATAGCTTCTAAAAAGCTTGTAACTATTATACTTCAATATTTTACTTTATTATTATTATTTTTTTGGCTCAAATTGCAACAATAATAAAGGCAATCTTGGTTTGGGGATCATCTAGTGATTAGAATTATAGGGTTCAGATATTCTTAGATCAATGTCATTGAACTGAAAGGAGATTGAAGGAAATAATGGCTTCGAGAAATGAGATCAAGGAATGGATATTTGGAAATTAGGAAGGTTTGGTTCTCTATTAAGGATCTCTTTGTCTAGGAAGCGTCACTATATTTTTAGGAAATAAAATCCCTCAATCACATAGTTTTTCCTTCTCTTTATACTGACTCCTTTAGGCTTATTTTCCATACATGAGTATGTTCTGTCTAGATAATCACCAACAAGCCAGAGAATCAATTACACATGATAGGATTCATTTAAATTCAAGTTGACATGTGCCATTCTTTGCTTCTAGAACTTGTAATCACCATAATAAATCATAATTCTTCATTGTGACTGGATATGCATCATTTGCATGTTGACAAGATACAACTGTCTGGATTCATGAATCTAGTTGGCCATTTCGCCCTCACTCTGCATATGATCAACTCAAATGTCTTTGTTTTGCAAGCGAGCCATATTGCTTGTTCGAGCATAGTGGGCAGGCTCTAAAAAGTAAGAAATAGATATGGTCATATTAAGTCCTTTTCTATGGCTGTTTTGATTAAATCAATCATCATTAGGTCAAGAAATTATGACTAGTACCTTGAGTGCATTTATTCAAGCGAATAGTGGCCTTTTTATTGATTGGGTTCCAACTTGGTGTTGATCATTAAGTAGAGTTGTAAGTGAACCAATACAATCAATGAAAAGCTTGAACTTAGTTCAATTAATATTCATTCAAGATAATAATTGAATAAGTTTGAATAATTTGTTAAAGCTCGTAGGTTAAAAGAATCAAACTTGAACATCATCCAACTTGTTTGTTTTTGTTCATGGACAACTTAATTGTTGTTAAATAAGTAGCTTGTAAAATGCTTGATAGGGTAATTCATATATTTTCAACTAAAGCTTTTTAAATATAACTTATTTAATTACTTATTTTAAAATATAATATGTTTATTTACAATCTCTCTTATTTTATATCAATCTTATTTCATGTTTCACATATTGTTTTGCACTCCCCTTACTTCCAATCTCCATACTTTGGTCACATTAGGTTATGAGAGTTGCATTTACATGAGCATTTAAATTATCATTTTTTTTATTTTGAATTTTCAAATATTTTATTGCAACTATAGCATATATATATGGCTAACTAAAGTTGGAAAGAGAAACATATCTCCAGTGGAGTCGCATAAATCTGTGGGCTCCGAAAATTCGATTTCGACCTCTTGATGAAACGAGAGCATAAATTTTATGCCGAACGAAATTTTCAGAAGGCAGATGATTGTTTGTAGTGGATAAATAAGGCACTGCCCAGAGATTTCGGCCTCATTTGGTGAGGACTTTAGATGTAGTTTCAAGTTTCCTATAAGCGCAAACACCTATAGTTAATTACCCAATTTGTTTTAAGTTAGGTCACTGAATTCTGACACTGATCATTGGCCATTCTGATTGATGGGTCTATAGACTCTTCCTTGATATGTCTCCTTGGTGACATAAGAGTCTTTCAAATAGGCTTTTGAGTTTTTCATCAATCTTTCAACAAGAAGTGATTGGTCTTCGCAACATTAATATTGCAGCTACATATGGTCAAAAGATCCTCCATAGAGCAGTTGATGAAAAGTTGTTGTCAATCATCTTGTTCATTTGAGATTGTAGCTCTTCAATTTATGTTCTTCAAGAATAGTTTGAAAATTTTCTATTTAACTTCCAAAAGATAGCTTGTGAAGAGAATAAGGATATCTTATCAGCTTTCTTTTGGTGTCCCTTCTTTTAGCTCAATCAAGGATAGCCAATGATGAGATCCCTTATGGACTTTATTAGGTGTTGCATGGGTTGACAGGCATGATGTGCATTAGTTTCAATAAATTGGGACCTTTCAGCATAACCTCAGACAAATACACCACAAGTGGATCACTCAGTAGTTGCAACAGCAATGATTGTGAAATCCACGCTACTAAATTGAATGTTAGCTCCAACATCTCTTGTGTTGATGATGACGTCGGCTAAATGAATGTTTTCTCCACATCCAAGCCGAACAGTAGAAAAAGAGTTTTATAGATCCATTCTTTGCAAATGCATGATGGGATTTATAATCAATAGTCAACATTTTACGCTTCACTTTCTACAGAAAAAAATAATAGTGCAATATAAATAGGCTCTATATAATTATTCATTAAATTACAGTCTTATCCAACAATAATTTTAGTTTATCACACATTTAAATCATCATTTTTTTATTTTAAAATTTTAAATATTTTGTTGCTACTATAGCATATATATGACCAGCCAAAGATGGAAAGATAAACATATCCCCAAGAAATTCCGAAATGGTCCAAAATTTGAGGCCTCTGATGAAACAAGAGTATAGATTTTGTGCCGAACGAAAATTTCAGAAAACAGATGACTGTTTGTAGTGGATAAATAAGGCACTACCCAGAGATTTCGCCCTCATGTGGTGAGGACTTTAGATCTGGTTCCAGTTTCCTATAGGCGCAAGCCTATAGCTAATTACCCCTTCCCAATCAGTGAGAGAGAACTTTCGATTAAGGCTAGTCATAGGTCACTAATTGCTTAGCTTATAATAGTAACAATTCGGATTTGAAATTTAATGAAATTCATCATTTTTTTATGTTCGATGCATTTGGTTGGGGGGATAATGATGCCATTAATCCCGTCAAAAATTTTCCAGCAAACCTTTATCATAGACTTAGTTCACTATTGCCTATATTCAAGGATCTCAAGTTGGAACAAGGAGCTCTAATACTTGAGGTGGCAAGGATTAAAGCTGCTTCGACTTGTGCAAGGGAGCTTAGGGCCATAGAGATTTAAGGATAAGAATCTGATGAGAAGCTTCATGTGCGAACATAAATCAGAAACTGCACCTTTGGCCTAGTGTGTGAACAAACGATGGAGATGAATGCAAGATGCAGCAAAATGAAGAGGCTGAAATGAGAGACGGTAGGGAAGATCGGCTCTGGAGTGGAAGAAGTGTTTCAAGTGGCCAAAGAAGTCTTTATTCTAGATAAAAATCATCAGCGACTGTGACGGGATTGAGACTAATCGGAGAGGAAAAAATTGGAGAATAGTTCTACGAGGGAGAAGACGGAGAAGGTGATTGCCTCTTGTGTTGGATGAAAGTGGGGAAGACAGGCGAGTAGTTCTTTCTTTATTTTTTTGGTCTTGAAAGAGGAGGCTACTCGTTGGCGGCCATGAGCTGCAGCAACGGAATGGAGAGAACTGAGAGCTGCCGGAATGAAATCAGGAAGGAGTTCCATGAGAAATTGGAGAAGGGATTTGCAGGTGCCGCAAGACGAAGGGAAGATCGGCTAA
Source organism: Cymbidium sinense (assembly GCA_021442155.1). NCBI lineage: Eukaryota > Viridiplantae > Streptophyta > Magnoliopsida > Asparagales > Orchidaceae > Cymbidium > Cymbidium sinense. The sequence continues at coordinate 17,670,545 of CM038233.1, read as the reverse complement.
GGATTGGAGGCGGCGTTGCCGAGCCCAATAGGCTTTTTTTTTGTTGGCGGAAGAGATCGAACCGTCCTATGAGGTCTCTTCCTCCTCTTTCCATTTTGTCCGTTTCTGGTGAGACCGTAAAGGACAAGCAGGACAACAGGTGTGGGATCATGCTGAGTATGGGGAGGATGACAGTTAAGACAAAAATTGATTTTTTGATTATTTTTTTTATAATATCAATAAGATAAGATATATATATATATATATATATATATTCTAATATATGTAATATATCTTAATCTGATATTTTTTTTTATTAATTTTCCATTATTTCATGTGACAATTACTAAAGATTTTAATATTACAAAGTTAATAATTATGATAATAATAATAATAGCTAAAAATAGTTATTCAATTATGACAAATTATTTTAATAATTTTGATTTGATGAAATTTTGAATTTAATTATAGATTAAGATTTTATTTGAATCATATTTATTTTTTGTGTGCAACCTCCCTCACCATTCATATTTGTCGAAACTTATATCATCAACCTGGGGCACACGCAATTTATTAATTTTTTTTTCAAATTCGATATTCTGAATATATCGATGCAGTCTATTTTGCGATCAGAAATTGTTTGAGCCATGTCGGTGTTGATCGTGATGATTTTGATTCAATTTCATAGTACATCACTTGCATAGTTTGGTATTCATTTTATGCTCAATCAAATTAACTTTTGGATGCTCCATCTAGCATATTTCAATATTTCGGATGCACCGACACAATTCGTTTTACGAATAAATGATGTTTGGGTAATTTCAACGGTGCTCAAAGTGATTTTAGCATGATTCACGAAACACATCCAGAACCCACTATTGCCATGTTATTTGATTTAATTGACTATGATAAGCTCCACTTCATATATCTCGGTGCTTCAGACATGTCGACATAGCAGATTACATGAACGGATGATGTTTAGACAATCTCGACGACGATCAAAGCATTTTGGTTTAGATTTATGTGCAGTCGCTTTTGTCATCCACTATTCTTGATATGTCAAACCGACTCAACTAGTGTGATAGTGATAGAGGTTAACAGAGCATGATGTGAGAATTACATTGAAAATTTAAGAATACAAAAGTGAACACATCTTCTCTTTCTCAAACCACCAATAATCGATGCATCAGTGAGTATGGTTTATGAGTGCTCCATTTTAGTCCACAACACATTTTCTCTAGCATGTCTATGTAAGAATCAAATTGAACTTGCATAAGAATCAAAGGTGAGAACATCTCCTTCTCAGCCTCCCTATAATTGACATGTTATCTTAGCCTCAGCGCATCTTCTCTAACACATCATCGACACATTGCAATTCTCAACCCTTGTGTCTTCTTTTCAATCCTATGCTCCCCTCTTCATAACTTTCATACTTCTTTACAACCTATGAATATTTTTATTCCTACCATTATCTTATTTATTTTTTACTTATTTAATTGATGTCGATATTAGCTCCAAATTTATTGAACTAATTGCTCATATAGACTTATAAAATTATTTGTTAATATGATAGCCGCATTGGAATTCAAGTACCTTATTCATTTATGAGCTTATGTATTAATTTATTTAACCACTCATCCAATTAATTTAGGCAATCCAAATTTAAACCTAGTTCAATAATACATAATTCTAAGCAAGCCAAGCGTAAGTATATATGTGCAATCTCATGTCAATTTCACATTGAATTTCAACGGCATGTGTTATAACCAAGCCAAGTCCAATTTATAATGTGTTCAACTCAGCTCAAATTTATTATAGCCCTAGTTCCAAATAATAATGTTAAAGTTATCAAAATCTGAAATACTATAAGAAGCCTAAGATAAAAATAAGAAACCTAAGATGTAATTTAAATTTCATAGTACTCAATTATCACACCACAAAAAAATATTAGAAATATGTAACAATTCTAAAACCTCAACTACGCGCTCAAACCAATCACAAGGATTTAGATGAAATAATGAAATATAGGAGTCACTAATTTGAAGATAGGCCTCATGCAGACACAAGAAGAAACATCCCCTAAAAGTGCTTACCAAGACTTACAAAGTAATCAAAAATCCACATCCAATACACACAAGTATAAAGAGTAAAACAAAAAATGTTATTCATTCACTCATTACACATTACATGCCTCTTGGTCTTAGTTACATAACCCAAAAGGATTCAAAACATAACTTCTTTGAATCCTCTAAAATTATAAACTTCAATTCATCAAATCATAAAAAAGAAGAAATCGAATTCTCCTTTAATGCCTAAGCCACCAGCAGTTGCTTATGAACTGCAGGCAACAACAACAACAACAACAATAACAACAAGCTTTTATCCCACTATGTGGGGTCGGCTACATGAATCATTCTTCTCCATTGTGTCCTATTATATGTCAAATTCTCATTTAATTCAAGTACATCTACTCTCTTAATTGAGTCATTGGACGACCGATGCTTTATGTGGCCAAACCATCTAAGGCATTTCTCTAATCTCATTCACCTACTTTTTTTCCTCCACATACTCATTTTGCATTTTATCTCTAAGAGTAACGCCACTCATCCACCTGAGTATCCTCATCTCTGCAACACTTAACTTAGCCTTATGCTTCTCTTTTATTGGCCAACATTCTTGTAAATCTTACCACAATCTTATAAAATTTTCCCTTAAGTTTAAGTGATATTTTTCTATCACACAACAGGCTAGATGCATTCCTCCACTTCAACCATCCAACTTGAATTTTACTAATAACATCTCCATCTATTTCACCATCATTTTGAACAATAAAGCCTAGATATCTGAATTGCTCACTCTTTTTAATGACTTGGTCACCCAATGTCACAACACCACAACTAGAACTTCTACAACTAAAACTCTCTCTCTAGTCTTATCAACAAGAAGAATGTCATCAACAAAAAGCATACACCATGGAACATCTTTCTGTAAATTCCTAGTAAGAACATCCATAACTAAAGCAAAAAAGATAAGAGCTTAAAGCCGATCCTTGATGTAATCTAATTGAAATAGGAAAATATTTTATCAATCCTCCTTGTGTTTGGACACAAGTAACAACTCTAGTATACATATCCTTAATGACTTGAATATAACCAATATTAACTCCTTTCTTTTTTAGAACTCAATCAACAAATATCATATGTAGATCCTCCTTTCTCAATATTTCTCCATCAAAACTCTTAACAAATGTATAGCATCCATAGTAGATCTTCCTGGCATGAAACTAAACTGATTGTGAGAAACTTTTGTATCACATTATAACTTATGCTCAATTACTCTCTCCCATAATTTTAATGTATTACACATTAACTTAATTCCTCTATAATTTATCTCTTGCATCACCTTATTCTTAAATATAGGAACTTAATTCTTTCTCCTCATCCGACATCTTTTCGCCTTTAAAATAAGATTAAAAGATTTGTAAGAAATTCGATCTCCTAAACATTTCCACACTTCCATTAGAATATCATCAAGTCCTATTATTTTTTCACACTTCATTTTTTTTAAAGCTTCTCTAACATCAAATTTACTAATACGACGATCAAAATAAAATTCTCTATTTTTGCTTAAGGTATTAAGGTTGCTAAAATAAATCGTATTGTCGTATCCTTCATTGAAAAGTTTATCAAATATCTCATCCATCTATTTTCAATATCTTTTTTAAGAAACACTTGATTTTATGATTTTAAACTTTGTCTTCTTATTCTTTGATTAATTCTTATCATATATATTTCATCTTCTTTGGTATAAAATCTATTGTATAAATTAGTAAAAGCTAAATTTTTTGTATCATATATTGATTCCTTAGAATCTCTACAGGTCACTATATATTTTTTTCAATTCTCCGAGTTTATACATCTAAACCAAGTTTTATAATAATACTTATTATTTCTTATCTTTTTTTTTTCACATTCATTCACCATCAACTTCTTTTTAAAAGCTTTTCTTTTGATTCTCCAAGACATTTTCAACTTGTTTAATTTCACTCTTACTTTTTTTCACATAATATTAGTTTTATGAACATCCCAAATTCTAGCTCTTGTACTTTTTCTTCAAATTTTTTATTAATTATTTTTTAAGTGTCATCTAATCCCAAGACATATAATTTAATTTATTTTTTTCCAATATTTCTTAAAATATAACATGTCGATGTTGAGTCACTTAAATTTTTACGGAATTTTACAATCTTCTGATCTAAACGATCTATTTTTCTTATTATAAAAAAAATCAATCTGTGTTTTACTAGATCTATTTTTATAAATAATAATATAGTCATCTCTTCAAGAGGTATCTTTTGTATTAATCTCTCTAATTCATTCTAAAACATTTTTTTGAGCCTACGTCCAAACTTACTTGAAGAGCATAAACACTTATAACATTGATAATCTTAGTATCAACAATAATCTTTAAAGCTATAATTTTATCTCCAATCTTATTAATATTTATAACATCATCCTTCAAACTTTTATTTATAATCACACATACGTCATCTCTAATTTGACTTCTACTTGAATACCAAAGTTTAAAACCTAAACTAGCAATCTCCTTGGCCTTCTCCCCAACCCATTTAGTTTCTTGAATACATAAAATATTTATCTTCCTATGAACCACAATATCAATTAATTCCATTAATTTACCTGTAAGAGTACCTATATTCCAAGTTTCTAACCTATTTATAATTTCACAGATTAACTTCTTTGCGCATCATCCGTCTTGAGAACCTGCTTATTTAACATTGCACCGATCACGCTACTTCACACTTTTCATTGTATTCAACACTTTTCATTGTATTCAGGCCACACAACGCATCACTTCCAAGGGACACCCTAGTATTAACATGATGTTTTAAAGGATTCATGTCATGATTATTTTGACAAGTTTTATGTTGGCTGTCGACTGCTTATGAATTGCAAGCAATAGGATACAATTACAGATTAACCTGAACCACAAGTTGCATAAGAAAAGTCACATTAGCTAATAAATAAAGCATGTGAAAACACCTGAACATGTCGCAGACCATAAACGGCTTGAGTGGCATGCAAGAAAAAACCACAGGAAGCACCATTAAACAAAATACATGAATCCCAATTTGTGAGTCAAGCTACAATAGGAACAGATCATTGACACATGATTTAAATTTCCAATGAATAAATCACATCCAGCAAAAACAAATTTGTTGGAAACAAATTATTTCAATTAGGTTAATTATGTTTTGAGTGTTAGATTTGGAAAGCTATAAAATAATTTGGACAAATTAATGCTGAGAGCTCAAAGGCATTTCATGGAATAACTTCAACAGCTAACAGCAGCATGACTAGGATTTCAATAAGATTAGTTCTAACTGGCCATGTTTCAGGAACGAAGTGTATATTTCTGTTTCGTCACAAACATTTCACAGAAGTATACTTGGTCATTCAAATTTGATAAGCAAAACTTGGCCCCTATCTACCACAAACATCTTAGTCTATTTCATCCAAAGATCAAGTAGCTAGATTTCATTTAAAAGGCAGTTAACCTAACATGGCTGAAACAGATTCTTAAAGCAAAAAGTGTTAATTTAGTAACACTCTATGTCCTACTTTTTCCTTTCACTCAACAGACGATTGTGTGCTCCCATCTCCTTCCTCAACCCTAAATAGGTTTCCTTCATTGCACGTTAGATATTATATTATGATAGATTTATAATTTGAAAATTATACAAATTAGTTTGCAGAACAAATGTCAATTGGATCATTTGATAAAATGTTAAGTTTAAATAGCATTAAAAACTACAATAATATCAATACATGACTAGAGAAAAATGACGACTGAAACTTTTGTAAAAGATGGTAAACTGAAAAGCAACTTTCTGAACATAAATGACCAATTTTTTGACTTCTAGCCAGGTTGGGGTGTCAAATTATCATAATTTATTTCTGAGACTTCAAACCTTCTATTTCCTAGACAACTGTTATTGGAGAAAAAAGTACATTTGGAAGTTGGAGAAAATCTACTTATTTCTTTCCAAATTTATAACTTTTAGGCTCAATTAGGCATACTTTTGGTTGCATGGTTTTGCTTCTTTTAAAATCATAAATAATAAAGATGTTTGGAAAAAACAAATATATGAAAAGGTCCACTTGAATGTACAATAAAACTTATGGCTCTCATACGCTGTCGGTTTGTTATTATGACTAATAAGAAAGCTTCATGAGCTTGAGTAGGTCGTTGATGTACAACATACAATAGCATTAAAAAGTTTTCTTTCAAACAAGAGTGATGACCAATGTGAAAATTTCTCATATGATAAAGGAGCAATAGTCCAACATCAAATATGAAATAAAATTGAACTTTTAATGCACTAGCAATTATCTTTATCCATTAGGTGAGTGTATTTTTATCAATGTATTGAGCTTAAATTGAGACTCTAATGTTCGTCCCTCCTAACAAGAGTAGGGAGGACAATGAGTTGAGTTTGAACAAGTTGATACAAACTCAAAACTCAAATATCTTATTATGCTTTAATTCAAATTCGAAATACAAGTCAAGCGAACTCAATTTAAATTAGTTCATTTAAAGCAACTCAAAAATATTTCAAGTCAACTCAAAATATATTAAACGCAACATTTCATGTTTTAATTTCACCAAATTTTACTCTAAATTCTTTCAATTTTTGATGAACTCAAAATCAATTTCCTTGCTTTACCATTCTAGGTTTCTACATAGTACATCACATATGATCAAAAGTCACAGTAAGATCCAACAAAGTAGCTTCAAAAATTAAATAATTTAACAACAAAATATATAGTTAAATTATCATTAAAATTCTATGGGTGCAGCACATTAACTTGCGAAATCTAAAATTGATAATCATAAAAAATTTACTATGAATCTATATATTTACAATAAAAAATGATGCAAGCATTGAACGAATGCATAGGATTAATTATTATAGATTACAACTTTGGAGAATTGCAAAGATAGAAGACGATTTCAAGCTTCCCGAAGACTATAGAAATTGGGTATTGAGGAAAGGAAAAAGAGGAATATCTCAGATAAGGGGATTGTTCGTTTCATTTTTTACATAACCAATATTCCCCAATAGGAAGTATATATAAAGTTTTAAAGATAACATAGGACTCATTAAAGACCAACTAGAAACTAAAATCATTGAAGCTACCTATTAAACAATATAATAACCATTATAAACATATGATTGGTAAGGCATATTTAACCTATTAGCTTAGTTTAATGACCAACTATACTTATTGACCCTAACATTACTGGCCCTTCAAAATCAACCTTGCTCTCAAGGTCAAAGCACATAATAAAACAAGATAAAGTTACATGAGAAATTTGTGCAGAATCTTCTAGACATGGCAGTTAGGTCAAACATTGATGAAGTTACCAAATATTCTGGTGTGATATAAGTTGGCTTGAGTATGATAAGAGTATCTTCAAAAATTGCTAGTAAAAATTGTAGTAATAGAGTGGAAGAGGAGGCTTTAATGTCTGTTTGAATCAAACAATGAGTAAAGTAGGTGTGTATACCACCAGTCGCAATAAGGAACTCAAGCAGGTTCTGCATATATGGCTTGGATCATTGAGAAGGAGAGAATATGTCAATGTCTAAATAAATCACACAAAGGGCTCAAGTAGCTGCTTGCTATTTCTTAAGGATTGGAATAGATCACAAGGCGCCTGCCATTCAACATCAAACTAGAAATATAAGTGTCGTGATTTGAATGTGTATAATGTCGTTGGATTTTAGAGCTTCTTTTTAGACTAGTTAGGGTGGTGCGGGACTGGAGTGTTGCTCGAATTTGAACCTACTCAAGATGGATGACGCCTGTAGTCTCCCAAATCTCTTGAGCTTTCAGTTAATGTTATCGAGGTGGTCTGATTTTTAATTGTTACCTTGATTTCAACAATTAGTTTTCTTAGGTATTTCATCGAAAGGTAGCTGTTTGGAAGACATCTAGGTGGAGGAAGATGCTAGCGAATGGCTTAATGAAGGCTTTCCAATTGTGAGATTTGAAAGACTACATATTTGAAATTTTGGAGATGTTGAAATCAAAAGGTTTGATTTGGAGGCGATTGCGATGATAACACCAAAGTCCGATTACTGTTATAAGGAGTTAGAAAGATTTACAACAAAATGCAGAAGTTGGGGGACATATCCAAGAGTAAGCATAGCAGATTTGATCAACAACATTCTAAACAAGCTAACATGTATGAGCAAACTTCGGATGATCTCTCCCTCTCAGATTAAGAAAAAAAAATACTTCATTTCGCCGTTAAGACATGCAAGAACAACAAATATGAACCCAAAGGGGCTGTTTCGTAGCAGGATTTAACCTAAATCCTGCCAAACAGCAAAAGTGACATCTTCAAATCCTACTCCATTTTACCTTAAATCCCGGATTTGGTAAACTGGTATTGGGCAGATTTCATTTAAATTCGCGAGTCCTGCGAACTTCTTCTCTTCTTCCCACACCGCAGGTGCCGTCGATGTTTTCTCCAGCGAGATCCAGTTGCAACTTCCGCTCTGGTTCGTATAGGAGCGTTTGGGAAAACTGGGGAACGGGGTTTGGGAGAAGTCAAGGGTTTTCTGATTTTAAAATTATTAATATTATCTAGTATGAATTATAGAAAATATTATTTAAAATTTTAAGTTAATTTTAATAATTAATATTAGTTAAAATATTAATTTATGATTAATAATTTAATTTATTATTAATTCAAAGTATATATGAATAATATGATTAAATTTATTTGCGTTAAAATTATTACAAGTAATTAATTTAATGAACTATTAATTAAGAATTAATTAGAATATTATTATTTATTTATTATTATTTAGTAGAATTTCTAAAAATTATTAATTAATATTATTAATAATTTATAAACTAAATTAAATATAAATTAATTTAAATATTAATTTATAAATGATTTTTACTTAATGATTATATAAAATTATTATATCACTTAATATAATAATTAACTACTTAATAAAAAATTTAAATATTTTTACATAAATTTTATCATTAATAATTATTATAGCATTTTTATTTAAAATAAACAACAAAATAATTCATCAAAATTTAACAAAATTTAATCTCTGTATATGAAATTTTCAAATTTTTTCATGTCAAAATGCATTAAATTTTATTTGAGATATGCCTCTCAAAAAAGCTCATTGATTGCGAACATCTCGTATTCGGATCATTAAGTAGCTCGTGTTCGAATCATTCGTTAATCAAATGAGCCCAACACAAACATATATTTTAAGCTCCAATTATTAACAAGCCGAACACAAATAACACTAAGTTCGATCGTGTTCGGCTCATTTTAATTTGAAATAAAAAAATATTTTAAAATAACTATATAATCTAAATAATTATAGATATATTTATTTATTTATTAAAATAATTTAAGGAATTATTATAAATTATAATAGTATATTAAATTTTATATAAATAAAGCAAAACATCCTAAATTTCTATAAAAAATATAAGCCATCGGATCATCATCTAAATAATCTAACGGCGGTGATTTTTTACCTAATCGCAAACTGCTATAAAACCTTCGTGATCGGTTCGAACCTTCGATCCCTTCATTATTCGAGTCAGAGCCGAGCAGTGAAGGGGCTCTAGGGTTTCTGTGTGCTCCATTTTCGATATCTTGTCGATCATCCGATCATCCCTTACTTTTCTAAGATTTCTCACTCGCCTCTTTCTGAAAGATTCTCTTTTGGCTCTCTCTCAAGTAGCATCTCTCTTATTTCTCTCATTTCTTTCTCGAGTTTGGCTTCTTATCTCTACAGGCTACAGGTTCGACTCTTACCTCTTATGCTCTTCCTCAAAATTTTTTTGGATGTGAATTAACCTTTTTAGAGTTTATCTATATTTTGACTTTTGAGATGAAATCTATTTTCTATATAGGGTTTTTGATTTTTTTGCAATTTTTGCTCTTGGTTATTAGCTATTAGGCTAGTCGTCTATTAGTTTAAATTTGTTTTTATGGTTATTTATTTGTTGCATGTAATCTTATGTTCGATCTATTATTTTCACAGGTATGGATCTAGGTTTTTTTTTTTGCTCTTTTTTGAAAATATGTTATACTCTTAAGAGATTTGAATTATTTTAATATTTTTTTAATTGTGACTTAACATTTTCAGGATTTGTCCATATTTGAACTGTTTAGATGAAATCCTCTTTCTCTATAAAACTATGTAACTTGTGCTCTCGGTTATTAGCTATTTGGCTAGTCGACTCTTAGTTTAAATTTGTTTTTATGGTTATTTACTTGTTGCATGTAATTTTATGTTTGATCTCTTATTTTTGCAAGTATGGATATAGGTTTTTTTTTTGCTTTTTTTTGAAAATATGTTATACTCTTAATAGTTTTGAATTATATTAATATTTTTTATTATTATGACTTAACCTTTTCAGGGTTTGTCCATATTTGGACTTTTTAGATGAAATCATCTTTCTCTATACAATTGTGCAGCTTGTGCTCTCGGTTATTAACTATTTGGCTAGTCGACTCTTAGTTTAAATTTATTTTTAGGGTTATTTACTTGTTGCATAAAATCTTATGTTTGATCTATTGTTTTTGCAGGTATGGATCTAAGTTTTTTTTTTTTTTTGGTTCTTTTCTGAAAATATGTTATACTTTTAAGAGATTTGAATTATATTAATATTTTTTTTATTGTGACTTAACCTTTTCAGGGTTTGTCCACATTTGGACTTTTTAGATGAAATCCTCTTTCTCTATACGACTATGCAACTTGTGCTCTCGGTTATTGGCTATTTGGCTAGTCGACTCTTAGTTTAAAATTATTTTTAGGGTTATTTATTTGTTGCATGTAATCCTATATTTGAACTATTATTTTTGCACGTATGGATCTAGATTTTTTGCGTTTCCTTTCTTAAATATATTATACTCTTAAGAGATTTGAATTATATTAACTTTTTTTTTAATGCGACTTAACCTTTTCAGGGTTTGTCCATATTTGGACTTTTTAGATGAAATCTTCTTTCTGTATATAACTGTGCAACTTGTGTTCTCGATTTTTGGCTATTTGGCTAGTCGACTCTTAGTTTAAATTTATTTTTAGGGTTGTTTAGTTGTTGCATATAATCCTATGTTTGATCTATTATTTTTATAGGTATGGATCTAGATTTTTTATGTCTCCTTTCTTAAAATATGTTATACTCTTAAGAGATTTGAAATATATTAATATTTTTTTTAATGTGATAACCTTTTCTAGGTTTGTCCATATTTGGACTTTTTAGATGAAATCTTATTTCTATATATGATTATGCAGCTTGTGTTCTTAGTTTTTAGCTATTTGGCTAGTTGACTCTTACTTTAAATTTATTTTTAAGGTTGTTTAGTTGTTGCATGTAATCCTATGTTTAATCTATTATTTTTGCAAGTATGGATTTAGATTTTTTTTTGCAGGTTTGTTCATATCATCATATGTTGAGATAATATATAATTTTTTTTTTAGTCCTAAGTGATTTTTTTTTTATGAGCATGCTTATCTTTTTTGTAAGATACCTTATTAGTTTTCTATTATACATATAAATTTATGTCAAAGTTTTAGTTGTTTATTGTAGGATTATATTTGATCTATTATTTAGTGCTTCCTTTAATAAAACTATGTGCTAGATTTGATGTTTACACTTTTAGTTGATATGTGATGAGAACTCTAAATCATCTTGGCTTTTGGTTATTAGCTTAGAATGTATTATGCTCTTGATAGATTAGCATAATGACAGTAAATTTGAGTTATTTACTTAGGATTTGTTCATATGTTGAGATAAGATCTGATATTTCTCTTTTTTAGTTTGAAGTGATTTTTTTTTATGAGCATGCTTGTCTTTTTTGTAAGATTCCTATTTAGTTTTCTATTGTAAGATTTTAGCTATTTTTGCAGGCTTATATTTGACATATTATTTAGTGCTTCATTTAATAAAATTATGTGATATGTTTGATGTTTGTACTTTCAGTTGATATATGTAGGCTTGTAGACCTATGTAGGCTATAGCATTATCTAATGCTTGTTTATTTAATAGTTATGTGCATCATAATATTAGCAAAAAAATAGTTATTACATATGCAATTAAAATAAAATTGCATATGGTAACATATTTGTCACTTAAAGTAGAGATTTTATTTGGTTATTGCTTTGTTGTCTAAGTTGTCTTGGGGAACCTTTAATAGTGTAAGTTTTTAATACTATTTTCATTTCTTTCTTATATTTAGAGTGTAAATGAATTAATATGTGATTTAGGCACATATATTACATTGGTAAGTTTTTAATACAACTTTCATTTAAAGTCTGATATGGTGTCTTATTTTTTAGTATATTAAAATATCACCAATCTAGCAATCTCAAGGTGCATCAACTAGTGAACCACAACCATTGACTGTAATGAATAGAGATAATAATCTTCAAAATATCTCTCAATATGTTGATGAACATAATGTTGAAACTAATGATATAAACATGCAGCTTAAGAAAGGTAGGAAGAGAAAATCAGTAGTTTAAGAATACTTTGTAGAAGTTAAAACCAATTCTAAGGGAATTGAAGTTCTTATGCTGCAATGTATTTGTTGTGGGGTAAGATTTAATAAACCGAAAAGTGGCACAACTTCACAATTGCTTAGACACATTAAAGAATGCAAGAAGATAAAAGCTAAGAATCACCAACTTATTGATTTGTTAGATAAAAGACAAAAGAGATTGAATTTTTTACTTTTTGATGGTGATGTAGAAGTGGGGATGCCAATATACCATGATTAGAAGAATTATGATCAACAATTAATTAGAGAGGTAACTGCAAAGATAATAATTGTGAATGAATATCCTTTCATGATAGTAGAACATACATGGTTTACCATTTTATTGAAATTGTTGAATCCAAACTTTCAAAGTATTTCAAGGTATACTATTAAAAATGATTGCATGAAAGTATATGAGTGTGAGAAAGAGAAATTAAAATATTGCCCTAAGAATGTTCATAGGGTAGGATTGATTGTAGATTATCGGACTTCTAATCAAACCATAAGATATATGTGTCTTACTGCTTATTATATTGATGAAGTGTGGAAGTTGTAGAAAAAAATTATTAATTTCATTGAGCTAGAACCCCCACATTCTGGCACTTATATATGTGATTCTATTTATGACTGTTTGTTGGAATGAAAGTTGCAAGACAAAGTTTTCACCATCACTTTGGACAATGCAAGTAGTAATGATATCGATTTTAGTTCTTTAAATGCAAAATTTCAATAAAAAAGTAAGTTGCATTTTCATGGGTTTTTTTCATGTTAGGTGTTCTGCACATATCCTTAATATAATGGTATAAGATGGCTTAAAGGAGATTCATGATATAATTCAGAATATTAGAGAGTTCGTGAAGTATCTTAAGAAATCACCTGCTAGATTACATAAGTTTATAGAAGTAGCTAACAAGTTAGGTGCCAACATCAAGGTCTTTATGTATTGATATTTCAATAAGATAGAATTCAACTTTTAACATGTTAGAGTCTGCATTTGTCAACAGTAATATTTTTAATCATTATGCAATCAGAGATAGTAACTACAAATGGCTATCATCAGATATTGATTGGTTAAAATATGAAAAAAATAAGAAAGTTTCTTTCAGTTTTTAGTAATGTCACAAAAATTCTCTCTGGTAGTTTGTATTCCACAGTAAACATATTCTTATTCACTGTTATGCATGTGAAAAAAAATTTATTCGAAGAGTTAATATCACAAGATGAAAATATGAGAAAAATGACATCAACTATGCAAGTAAAATTTGATAAGTATTGGGGTGAATGCAATCTCTTAATGGCTATCACAACTATTTTGGATCCTAGGCTGAAATCTAAGTTCATTACTTTTACATTTCCAAAAATATATCCACCAAATGAGATTGATCATCATTTTCAATTCAAGATAGTTTATGAGCAATATATATAGATTATGTTACTGATTTTGCTTCTTCAAGTTCTACAGTTATTATTCCACAAGAGGGATCATCTTCCTCAGGTGATCTATTAATTTTTTTCATCTCAGTTTGATTCCATGTTTGGGTTCAGAGATTTCATAGTAGCATCTGGCTTTGTGGAACCATCTAAACCTAATTTGCAAATGTATTTTGATGAGGGATTATTTGTGTGCAATAGTGAACATTTTGATGTTCTTGAGTGGTGGAAGATGAACACACTTAAGTATCCACGTCTGTCTTTCATGGCTCAAGAAATTTTATCTATACCTATTACTACAGTTGCTTCAGAGTATGCTTTTAGTCCTGGTGGCAGGATTTTGGACGATTATTGGAGTTGTCTATCAACTAAAACTGTTAATGCATTAGTTTGTGCAACAAGTTAGATTCAGTTTACTAAAAAAAACACAAAAACTCCTTTGGTAAATTCTTCCTATAGTTTATATTTTTATTTCTATTATTTATGTAATTAGTTAATATTCTTATTTCATTTGTTAATTCTTTTTAGCAAGAGATTCTTGAAGAGGAAATACTTTCTGTTCAACTTTCAGAAATTTAAAGTGGAAGGCATTATATGTAGACTAAAAACACTTTATCTTTTTATCTCTTTTGTGTTAATTATTCTAATTACATTTTAATCACTTTTGTGTTAATTTAACTAGTATGCTTACTTTGACACAACTATATGTTTAGCGAACTCCGTATAGTTATATATTTCATGTCATATTATTAAAATGCTTCATAGAGGTTATAATTATTTGAAAGACTAACTAGAGAGGTTATGATAGTTATTGGTTACACTAAATTTTGATTATGTTTAAAGTTGGTATAGCATAATTGTATTGTGCAACCCTTCAGATTATATTTTTTTAAGCATCAGAAGTTGGCATGTCATATTATTAAAATTCAACCCTTTAGATGATAAGTGAATGGAATATTTAATACACAGTCTGAGCCTCCACATATAATTCAAATGAATAATATTTAAATAGTTGTTCTTTTGCCATTCAATTATTTACAATATATATATATATTGTATTTACATTATTGTCCTACTATCAAACTGACTAATTATTGTTCTGTCATCGTTGACCTCACTTTTGGATTAAGAATTCAATCTCCTATTCTTAGATTTAGGAGTCTTCTATACACTAAGACTACCTTAGTCATAAGACACTTCTAGCAATTAAGTGAACGCTTAACTTAAACCTAGAGACTTAGAAGGGTTAATCACAGGATTAGGCTATGCTTTAGAACTTAGGGGGGCTTACCTACCCTACAGCCTAAACCCAATCTATGCCCACCTCTTTGACCTAAACCAAACCTCAATTTCAAATACCAAATTCAAATCCAAATTCCAAACCAAATGATTGAAACCCAAATCAAATCAAATCAAACCTAGCCTAAGCCATATAATTTGATCCTATAGACTTAGCCAAAATTCCATTCACCAGGTGGCGTGAATGGCATTCAATGCACGCTTTTGAACATTTCAAGTGTTTGGTTCCATTTCAAATACAATCGTAGGAAGAGGTAGAGTATTTGCCGATTGAATTCCAAATACACCAGTAATGTAAGTGATGTGTCATTGCCGCCGGCCGTGCCGCCGTCACGCTCACCGCCAAGGTTCGCCGCCATAAAACCTTTCACTATTACATTACATTTTATCAACCAAACAAAAAAATGCAAAGTCATGAATTTGTAAAGCTCTCAACCAAACAACTATAAAGTAATCCTTTTACACTGAATTCCTTTTACACTGCATTTGTTTTACACTGCATTCCAAATGCAGACAACCAAACAACCCCTAAGCCAAATTCAATTGATTTTTTTATGGATCAATTATTTTTTCAATCATCTTCTCAAGTATAAATGAAACCTATATTCAAATCAACCAAATCAAGTATCAAATCAAATTCAAACCTATCTTAAGCCACATGATTTAATCCCATGGACTTAGCCAAAATTACATTCAATCCAAGACAAACTCAATTAATTTTCTTATAAATCAATTACTTCTTCAATCATCATCCCAAATATAAATGACATTTGCAATCAAATCATCAAGCCAAAATTAATTCAATCAAACTTAGCTTAACCCATTTGACTTAAAATATTTAAGTGAGCCAAAACCCATTTGAACCCAAATCAACTGCAATCAAAGCTATAAATCAATCTTAAATCCATTTATAAACTCAACTAAATCCAAATCAACTCAAAATAAAGCCAATTGACTTACTTAGGCTCACTTGACCCAAAGTAACCTAAATGACCTATTTGAGCCAAATTATAATCCAACTCAAATTGGATTGAACCAAGTCTACCAAAATCTCATATCATGATTGTTGATCACCCTAGGTTTATCAATTATCATCAATTGGGTCAAATCAAGTTAACTGGGTCATTTGACCAAGTCAACCCACTTAATCTACATGAACCAAACTAGCTAAATTTCATCCTAAGCCAAATCAATTGAAACCCATGATTCATACCAACTTATAATCAATATTTGAACATGACTTGACCATCAATTAAGCCAAACCAAATTCAATTGGTCCTCTTCACCCAAGTTGGCCCAATTTGACTTAAAAGAGATCAAATTGGGTCAAATCAAAATATAACTCAAATTGATTGCAACCAATGACTCAAGTTAATTCTAAATTAATTATTGAACTTGACCAAAGCCATAATTAAACCCAATTGACCCATTTAGCCCAAATTGACCTAAATGGTCAAATTGGCCTAAATCCAAATTAAATCAAAATTAATTCAAACCAAAGCCTACAATCATCTTCAATAAACCAATTGAACATGAATCAACCTATAACCCAAGTCAATTTGGCCAATTTGGTCAAATTGGTCGACTTAACCCATTTGGCCCATATAAAATCAATTGAGCTAAAATCAAATCCAAGCCAAATTGACTCAAACCAATTGAACCAAAATATCACAAATACTCATTTGAACATGACACAATCCCTGGTTTCACCTAATTTGACCAGTTTATCAACCTAACCAAACCTAGCCAAACCCATTGAGACTTGACCCAACCAATTCTAAACCCACCTTGGGTCAGCCCCAAACCAGCCTAATCCCATTAGGACTCGATCCAAGCCATTGACCAATGGATTAAGCTCTCCACATGGGATATTTCCCAAATTATCAAGTCAACTCTCCTTTCCACATGGTAGCCACTTCACACCTAAATTGGAGCGTCAGTAACTAATCCAGTGGGCTAGTACTATGGACCAAAGGGAGGTGAGTTAACTCACACACACACACACACACAACCAACCCAAAGGATCCAAGAATGGAGGGGGATGCCTTGCGCCACCAACCAAGCATCTCACCAATAAAAATGGCCACCTCACTGACACCACCACTGACCTGCAACCCAGCTAAAACTAGGGAGTGATATGAGCCATCCGATCCAAAGGAGGGGGGATATACCCCCCTCATTTTAACTCAATTAGATCACTTACACCCTCAGAGAGCTTCTAGAGACCAAAAAAACATCCCAAGCCCTCTCCAAGCCTCCCGAGCCTCCCCATTGTCGGAAGTCACCAAGCCAAAATAGGGCAATCCTTCGCTCAACCCAACTCTACCAATACTCAACCAAACTCAAATTAATTTCACCTACACACTCCCCACACTCCGTTGAGCAATAACGAATCATCTCTCGAGCTCCATAACCACCGGAGGTGCGACTTTGATCAACGTCGACCTGCAAATTGACAATTCATGCCATGCCAACCACAAGGAATTAACATGTGTGCTGCTCAGCAGGGCCTCACATCATCCAGGAGAAGCTTCCTCAAGCATTGCACTACTGGTCTTGGGCTCCGGCAAGGTAACCTCCAATAAATTGAGCTTGGGTCAATATTTTCTAGGCCTTTACGAAGAAAATTTGTATGTCATGCGATTTTGACCGTTGGATCCCTTTGGATCTTCCTTGTGAAGGTGTGGGATCATTTTCATGGTCATCTGAGCTCGAGTGAACTCAAATCCAATGAGGAAAGAAGGACGACATCCATCTCTCGTTGTTCGGGGGAGGATAGATCACGTGTTGTCCGTTCCGTGTGATCGGAATGGATGACCATGATTAATCTGTTAGATGTAATCTCATTTTATCCTTAAAAATCATAGGTTTAATTTGGGCCATCCGATCTTTGGAGAAGAAGGATGAAAGCTGCACGCCATTGAGGAATCGGCCGGGTTTAAGTAGCCAATCCCGCGGTGCCATGTAGAAAGTGCACCACATCAGCGGTTTGCGTGACGTCAATGGGATTAGGCTTAATTATGCTTAATTAATTATTTTTAATGGCTGAATGTTTGAAAAATTATAATAAATTATAGAAAAATCCAAAAATATAAATAAATACTCATTTTAAAGATAGAACAGAGGAAAATTAATTAAAATTAATTTCAATTAATTTTGAATAGTAATTAAGACTTAATTAAAATTTAATTGTAAACTTAATTAGCTTAATTAACCCTTAATTATTTGAGTAATTAATCCCAAACTTTATGTGTTAGTTTAATGGGATGACCTCTGCCTCCCATCATTAATTAATAGTGAATGGACAAAAGGAATGAGGTTTGGACCTCATTTCTAACTTCTTTTCCCAAGTTCATTTCATTTTGAAAGAAAATTAATTAATATGAAGATTAAGTAATTGTTAATTAGTTAATTAAGTAGCTTAATTAATCTAATTAAAAGCATAATCACAATAGCTAATTAATAATGAAATCATCAAAACTCTTAAAGAAATTATGATTAGCCCATAAGTGTGAAAAAATCATAAAAGTACTTAATTAGGTTCTTTAATTTAAGTAACCTTTAATTATGAGCTATTTGTATTAGGTCCTTGTAGGAGCATTGCAATTTTATTTTCTCACATGTTCATGTTATTTGTGGCTCATAATCAAGTGGTTAATCAAATTAAAGAAGCATATATAAGTGTGATTAATTGATTTAATTAAAGGATCCTATTTAATTAATTCATAAAATCTATCTAATTACCTCTTCTTAAACCAATTAAGTTTGCCAATATGGGAATGAGATTATAATAATAAATAATTATTATCCTCTTTAAATTTAATTAAAATTTCAAGTCATAAATTAAGAATGAAATTTTGGTTTTCTTTAAATAGATGTACTTAATGTGATTATCCTTAGGAATTAATTTAATTGAATGAATCATGTGATTATGTTTAGTTATTTCTTTCCAAGCATATTAAATGTTGTATGTCATTTGAATTCATATATTCATGCTTTCAAATTAAAATAAATCAAATAAATTTTCTTTATGTAAGCTTGCATGTGTTGGCTTAATTAAATATATGTGTGACTATTATCACTAATAAATTCAAATCTATTTTTCAAAGTTTATAAATCAATTATAATACTTAGAGTGTTGATAGTTATGAATACATATAGGATTTGCATGTGTCTATAGTTTAAGCATGTTAAATGAAGCTCTCTTTCTTAAGATTCATGTATATATTTAAATATGTTTGAACAATAATGGGTATATAGTCTGGACATTCCAAGAATATGAGGCTTTCAATAGCCCCAAGGAGGTCATTTGATTACCTCACTTCCCTGGTTTAACAAAAGCATGTACTCATTTTGTTTCATTCTTATATATTTTTAATTTAAAATTTGGATATAGCTTTAATTCATATGCCTAAATAATTTAATTAAAGAAAATATAATATTTGCATGGTTTTCATCCTTATAGTTATGTATACATTTATATATATTCAAGGTAGCAAGTGTTAAGTCTGGACATCCCGGGAATATGAGGCTTTAAGTAGCCCCAAAGAGGTCATTTGATTACCTCACTTTCCTAGTTAACAATGACATGTACTTACTTAGATCTTTTATACATATGTATGTGTGCTTAATTAAAAGATGAAGATCCCCTTTTATTACTAAAAATGCATGCATCCATATTCACCCAAGTTGTTAGCATATGTTATATAAATAAATTAGTGCTCTCTCTTTTCCTCATTCATGTATAGATTTACATTGGTTTGGAATGTTAATGGATATATAATTTGGACATCCTAAGAATATGAGGCTTTAAGTAGCCTCAAGGAGGTCATTTGATCACCTTCTTTGGTTAACAATGACACGTACTTATGTGATTCCATCCTTATGTATTTTGGTATTAGAATTTGGAAAGAGATTTAGTTTATATGCTTATATAACGTAACCAAAAGTGAAATTATAAATTCCACACACACATTCATCATCATTTAAGTGTGCTAAAATATATTGCATGTATAGATATGCTAAGTATTGGATCATATGCATGTTACATGTGATGGAAATGAATGGTTTAATATATATCATGTGATAGTAATTCAATTAAATTAATCTTAAGAAGCCTTTCACATTGGATAAGGTCATTTAGAGTTAACTTAAATATAGGAATAATTAAAAATTATTTAATAAGCCATTAATTAAAGAGAACTAAATCAAATTAATATACTCTAAAAAGTGGCTTAAGGTAGGGATGGAAGAGGATAATTATCTTCATTCTCTTTATAACACTTAGTTACTAAGAGTTAATCACATAAAATAGAATAAATTATAAATTAAATTTATAAATCAATTAAATAACTTCAAATGAAACCCACCATTATGCTAATTTGAACAATTTCCAAACTCAAAAAAATACACTCTAATGCTTAGTTGAGACATACCTCACAAAGACTTAACACACACGTTAGAATTAAGTCACTACTTCTAGCTTTATGTTAGGACGGTGTATGATGTGATGTATATTTTATTTTATGATATAATATTTTAGACTGGATGTTAGGGCGTATGCTTTGTAGACTGGATGTTAGGCCGCTCTTAGCCTAATCGTGTCTTATATATGGGATTATGCTTAAGGGGATGTTTAAATATAAATGCTCTTTTTATAGGTTGCTTAAACCCCTAAGCAGAATTCAAGTTAAGACAAGTTAGTTTTGTTACCCATGTGCAGGGTGCTAAGTCCAAATTATATATATAACTACATAGAATTGTATGTATGTTTAACTAATATTTATTTTGTAGGTGTAGTTAGATTTAATTTTCTCTATATTAAATGTAATTTTGTAATATGAATTAAGATTAATGCTATGAGGGATTATGATGAGCAGTGGCTAGAAGGCATAATCTTGGGAGGCCTTGTGATGCCTTTGAAGCACAACCAAATCAAAGGAAGGAGGATATGAAGAAGTGAATAATGAAGACCCCCATAGCGTGTATTCATTTCTAATTGTAATTATTCTTTCATATACCGGGTTGTATAAGGGTAGATCTACACCCATCTTTTCTTCTTGGGCATACCCCACAACCGCCTTTTTTTATTCTTTTACGTTAGTTTATAAAATTGATTGGTGATTTGTTTAAATTGTGCATTAGAATTGCATCTTTTTCATAGTTTATTTATATTTGATGCTTTAATGTGTGGCCTATATGTGGTAGGCTCTTAACATGGAATAAATTTTCTACCCAACTAATCACTCAAAACTAAAATTTTAAACAACACATAATCTCACCATAAAGCTTAGGCTATAATCAAGATAACTATGAGATTTAGCAATCCCTTAGTTGTATGCTGTATGTCTCACATCATGCATATCATCTTAGTCACCCTTGTAAAATGAGGGCCTCCGTCCCTACACAATAAGGACCGCTTGACCTATGAGAGCAACTCCTGACGACGGAGCTTCACCCTCTTTCTCTTTTGATTTGACCAATAATTAATTCCATCATGCATCTAGGCATAAAGAAATCCCAAAGCCTTTGTCAAAAATACTATGACCAAAATAAGAATAAAATTTGAAAAGATTTGTATTTGTAGATTAAGTCATATGCTTATACCACTCATGTTTTAGTCTCTTAGAGAGTGGGTTTAGGACTTTAGTCTCTTTCAAATAAATAACTACCTTAGTTACCTTACAATTCATAAGACCGGACTATATGATTTTAAAATCGTAGGAGGAGTTAGTTGGCGTCCACTGCAGACGGTTGTAAGTCCATAAGTCGGACGAGTTTACTCTCTCTTATGGAGATAAACTCTTATGTCCACCTGTTGGTTAGATTTAAGTTATATTTTAGCTTGTACGAAAGCTCCCTAGATTTAGGATCAGAGGTAGCTGTTTTCTTCGACCTACAAGCATAAATCTTCACCTTTTAGACATTTCTACAACCTTGTGTTGGTGGATTGTATGCCCTAGCGATCTAATAAAAATTCAACTCAAACAAATAAATCTCTTCACTTTCAAATATATAAAGCTCAATCATAGGATAAATTAGAATGCTAACTAGGCTTCCTAGTATCATGTGCATTCACTACTTATCTTCTTTGGATTCTAAAAATAAGTATTCTCCCTAAACTTTCCCAATTGACTTTCCAAATATAACTAATTTTTTGATAATCTAATCTTAAAATCTTTGGAGATAATAATTATCTATTTTAATCGAGAGTATTCTTAGGAAATCTCATTTCTTAATATGTAATTAACTATGGAGGGTTGCCTCCATAGGAAATTTAAAAACCCTGTTTAATATAAACTCTGCTTTATTTGTCCATGTAAAACAAGAGAAAAATATCTGGTATATTCGAAGACCCATCATGCCTCAGGAGTCCTTATTAGGTGATTTGGTCCATTGTAGGGTGATGTCTTTATCTTTTGAGATAGTATATCACACATCAATGTCATACTCGATCACTCCAATAAGTGGTATCTCCCCCACATCCAAAAATAAACATCACAACCATTCGGTTCTCATTTGCTATTTTGTTGTAGTCATTTTATACTCTTTTGTTGTCTTATTGTTTTGAATTCTGATGTTATGATTGTAAAATAAAGATGAAATGATTTTTAAGTAAGCCCGTATTGTTGTCATTTGATTCTTCTTTTTGTTGGTGTGTTGTTCAACTACATTCTTTTTTTATTATTCTATTATCATTTAGTTCTGCTGTAATACTGTTCTGTTGATCATTATATTGTAGGTTTACGTGTGCTTCATAGAGGTTACAATAAGTTAAAATATTAATTGGAGAGGGCCGAGAGGCTATTATGAATTGAAATATCAATGGCATTGTAATTGCATTTAATTTAAATTTTGATTGCATCTAAAGTTAGTATGGTATGATTATATTATGCAACCCTTCAAATTGTATTGCTGATACAATTAAAGTTGGTATGACATGATACTATTATGCAACATTCTAGATTGTGAGTGACTCAAATACATAATGTTAAATCTAAGGCTCTATATTATAATATTGAGTCAGAGATTCAAAATTAATGTTTTGATGCTATTTAGTTATGACTTTCAGCAATTTTGTATATTATATTTACAATAATTTTGCTTTCAAGCCTGTGACCCTGTCGTTAGAACCATGCAGTTCTGTTGTTAGCCTGCTATTTAGTTTGACTTTACTGTTGTTTTCTTATTTGATGCTACTATATTGTTTTGTTCATAGCATATTCTCTTTTGTTTCTACTATCATTTACTCTTGATGTAAGCCAATAAGTGTAATTCTTGTTCTGCTTTCATTTATTCTATCTTGGACTCTTGGTTCTCTTTCGTAGTTATTCTAATATTAATTGGATATTTATTTATTTTTATTTTACTATCACTTGATTCTCATTTGTTGTTCTACTGCTATTCGGTTTTCTTTATTATTGACTTATTATTTTACCATTTTTTTTATTCTTGACACTTGACATATTTTGCTGATTCGATTTTGTGGCGTTGAATATTTGCAATTGCAGCTATGCCTCTATATTAGATTGGATTTCAGGTTTGTTATTTTCAATTAAATTTTTTTGATTTCGTTATTTCAAATATTTTTTTTATTTAAATGACACTATTTGATTTGTTACATTTCAAAAATTGAATATGCACCATACATGTTAAATTTTTGTTGAATGAGATTGGAGCAGCGAAGAAATCAGTATAAGTTTAATGTATTAATAATTATGTATTTTGTTTTCTTTGTATTTTAGAATTTAAATTGTAATTTTTGGTTATCAATAATATTTAATTATTTTTTATTTATTTGGGTGCATTCTTTTGAAGAAATTCACAAATTTTTACAAAATTTTCGAGCTAATTCTAGCTAAATCGAGCTGAACGAGCTCATTTCGCATATTTCAAATCGAATACAAATATTACAGTGACGAGCCTTTCCGAACACGAGTCGAATTCAAACATTTTTTTATTTATACGAGCCGAACACGAACAGCTTCTGAGCTTGCTCGTGTTCGGCTCATTTACACTCATAGATATGTCCAACTTGCCAAACAACCCTTAAGCCCTTTAAGGTTGTTTGGTCATAATTTGGATTTATACATAGCTTTTAATTTGGTTAAATTTCTTGGAATTGTTTAGCTGTTATTTTCATATTTAAATAAATACGTGATTTAACCAGAAACTCAACAGAATATCAGAATTCAATATTAATTTATTAATACCCTATGAATATATTTTAAAATTAATTATATTAGAAAATATTATATGCATATCAAAATTAATAAATATTAAGTTTATTTCTAGTAAATTTATGTAATTTCCTTGAAATATATAGCTGTAAATTGAATGCCAAAACTCTCAAAAATTTTAAAATCTAGAATATTTCAGAATAATTAAATTCTCAAGTTAACTAAAACATTTTCGCAATTATTTAAATAATTAGAATAAATGGGCTTAAAAAAGTTTTAAAAAATGTTGCACAGCATAGGTTTAAATGGGCTTTTACATTGGACCATCAAAGCACAAGAAAATCAACATTGAGGGATACGAATGAAATACACTTTGTACAACAAAAACTTAATTAATATATAATCATGCTGTTTAATTAATTAATTTATTTATTAATCAGCATAGTATAATTCTTAAATATGTTTAAGTTTTGCATCTTTCCAAATTAAATTTTGAACTGATGTGAGCTCATCCTTTTGGCTAAATAAATGAGTCAAAGTATAATTAAAGCTTATGATCTTAGCTCATGAGTTTCTTGGTTGATATATATTTAAAAAATTTAGCCGTAAACCTTCCAATCTTTTTTTAAAGGATGGAAATATATTATGAATATATTATTATTTAAAAGTAGGGTATAATATTAGTTATGGATAAATGGACATAAAATCAATTATATACAATGAGGACATAAGACCAGCTATAATCTTTCCATATAAGAATTTAATAAATATTAATTTTTATAATCATAAAGTAGTCTTTTATTATGGTGAATAAATAGTCAAAACAAAATTGTAATATCTAATTTATTATAATAAGATATTAAGGATCTTTAGCTTCAGAGAAATGCTCTATGGGTTTCAAAATAGAGGTCATAAGTTTAATTTTGATTTATGAGTTTCTTTTAAACTTAAGGAAAAATTTTATAAGATAGTGGTAAGACCTGTAATGATTTATGGTGCAGAATATTGGCCAATAAAAAAGAAGCATGAGACTAAGTTAAGTGTTGCAGAGATAAGGATGCTCAGGTAGATGAGTGGCTTTACTCTTAGAGATAAAATGCGAAATGAGTATGTCCAGGAAAAAGTTGGAGTAGCTCCAGTGATAGATAAGATTAGAGAGAGTCTCCTTAGATGGTTTGGCCATATAAAGCGTCGGGTCAATGATCTGTTAGAGAGTAGATGACAGATTTTAGAAGTAGTGTAAAATGGTTAAGATGTATATAAAAGACACAACAATCTCACTTAGTAAGATAAAGGCTTGTTGTTGTTGTTGTTGTATGAGTTTCTTTAAATTAAATTTTTTTTGAATTTTGATGTAAAATCCAATATGTAGTTAGCCTCTCAGATGCAATCAAGTTATTTTGAAGAATTACAAAGTTAAAATTATGAAATAGTACTAAGAGAAGGATGTCATTGAGCACATAGGATGTCGACTAAGGTATCATCAAAAGAGTGTGTTTAAAAGGTTCTTAGGACAAATCATAAAGAAGAGGGGCTTTATCGAACAAGTTGTCGGGAAAGAGAGTCTTTCCTAGAAGTGCCATTAAGAAGGGAGGCATCTTGTGATAGGGCACTTATAAAGTAATATGTGATTGACTAAGAGCTAATATGACGGTGTTGAAAAATATGATGCTAAGTGAATAGAAGTTGAGAAGCTTTCGGTGTTTGGCCCCAACAACTTGACGACAATTGACTAGTTTTTGAGACGAGAGCCACAAAGATAATGTGTGTTGTTAATCAACCTGGGAGGGGGAGCTGGCTAAGCAATGAAGAAATATTAACATCATGTGCCGATGGAGATTGTGTTTGTTGATCCAAGAGGTGGAGTTGGCCAAGTACATAGTAGAGGTCAAAGATTATCGATGAGGTGGCATTACAAAAGGAGTGGATGAGTCTCAACCTAATAGGTCAAAATTGTGTTGCACATTTAGAGTCAATTATCTTAATGAGGAATTTAGGTTTAGAATAGATTATTTAGAATGGATCTATTAAAGTCCCAATGGTACCAAAAAGATGGGAATTTTCTAAAGTAAGACATAAGGTTAAGTTACAAACCAATGTCTAATTGTAAATAGAATGGATTTAGCATTAGGTCCAATATGTCTATGGTTTGGTAAACTATTAGTTAGGCCATAATGTAATATTTTAGACTCCCAAAAGATTGAATGATTTTTATAGAAATACTAAAATATTACTAGTCCTAAGAAATATGTTTGCTTAACTTCAATTGAAGAATCAGGGAGTCGAAGAATAAAAATCAAGAGTTCTCATAGTGTCAAAAGAGTGTTCAAAATAAACATAAATTCCACACTCTAAAAATTGAATCAAGTTGGACATAATTATTCTCTCTAAGACATTATATATGCTCATATAAAACATTATCTTCAACTTTTTCAGTAATCATGGTTTAATATTCCAAGATTATTTTCTTTGAAATCCAAAATATACATTCATTCAGTTGAGTTAATCTCTATATGAATTCATATATAAAATTTAAAATCATAAGTTAAATTAATATTAGTAGTGTCTTTAATTGAGTGTTCTTAATTAGAAAAAAAAACTCTATAGATTTAAGTTTGTTTGACTAGAGAATCTAATTTTCAGAATAAATTAAAGTAAATTGAGTTTTTATTTTTGTTAAGTAGAATTTCTTAGTAAATATTATAAAGATTTTATTTATTTTCTATCAATGGTTTTTTAAGATAGTATTTCTATTTTTTGAGATAATACATTCATTCTTCATGAAAGCTCTTATCAAAGCTCACATTTAGATAGGATTGTAGTAGCTTTATTTACATCACAAGTTTAACTTTAAATATTAAAAGCTTTGCAAGAAATAAATATGGATTGTGTATAATTTAGTTAAATATTATTGCGTGCTAAGACACTGCGGTAGAATAAAAATTTTATATCTTAATTTTACACATAGGCTTAGCACATATATAAATAATAAAAAAATTAAGAATTTTTATGTAGAAACCCAAGAGAAAAAATTCATAGGACTTGGCTCAAATAAAGCAATCTACTATGTAAATAAGATTACATAATTTAATTTTTCTCCCTAATTAGAGAAGATGAGATTTCAAAGATGCAAATTATATAAGAATCAGGTAAAAAGTTCAAAAATAAGAAGGCTACATCAATCATATGCTCAATGGTTAGGCTATAATAGTCATTTATAGTGATAAGTAATGATTACTACTAATGGTCGATCTGATAGTAGATAGTTAATCAAATGTTAAATTTAACTGGCTTTTAGCTCTTTTCTTCATGTGGAAAAAATAGAATAATATTTATAGAGTTTTGAAAAGTTAAAATTTCAAAACATTTTATTGAATGATCCATATCAAATCATTTGTTGATAGATCATTCTTTTAGCATTTAAATGCCCTAATGACCTTAAAATTGAGTAATCTTCGGCTTGTTGGGTCCCTCTCATCAACCTGCTCAATTTGACTGTAAACATATTAGACACCAAGATCATTTGACCTTTTAATTAATACCTTGAAACTTTCCATTACATTTTAAATATTTGATTTGGGGTTATTTAGACCCGATTGGGCTCATTTTAGTGTCCTTAGGTTTGTCTCATTTAGACATTCAGTTCATCAATAAATTTGCTAAAATCAACAAATTAAAAATCTAATTTATTTTTGAAAATTTTTAATTTGAGAATCATATTTTATGTTGTCATATCAAACATTATTAGTGATTTTTTATGATTATATTTTAATATTTAATTAATAATGGGAACATAAGTGTCATCATGTAGTATAAAAATCAATGCATATATCTTTCCATATATGTATGGAAATAATTATAATCACTATTATAGGCTGTCATTTGTCAGAATTATGATTTTTTTAATGTTAAAAAGAGCACTTTTGCAGCTGTTTTTTGCATGAGTTGCTCCGATGAAGCTTCCCTCATATTCTTCTCTTGCAATCCTCCCACGAGATCCTCCATCCTGCTTATTTAAGTAGCACCCTTCATAGTTTATTTTCTCGTATTCTCCTTCTCTGACCAGGAACCATAATATTAAAACTAATTGTTGACTGAATTATTTTAATCAAATCGATTAATTTATAAAAACCTAAGTTTTATAAGCGTATGAAAACATTATTATATACCATTAGTTAGTTTGATGCAAAAGAAAAGAACATATTTTATGTTGCATTTATTGTGTTAATCGGCATTTTTTTTTCCTTCTTTCATTGGATAGAGATGCATGACTTTAAATTGATTATAATACAAAAAATAGAACAAATCATCTTAGTTTCTTTCCAAGCACTTCTGCCTATTTTCCATATGTTTAATTTGTAGGATTGCTTCAATAAATAGGCTCCAAAATTTTTTTATTGGTTTAATGCATTAATTAATGGTCTTCTAAGGTTAAGATTATTCAATATATAGTAACCTTAAATGCTAAATCAATCACATAAATTGAAACTTGGAGTTAGGGATGGAGCTATAATGGGGGCACTCAGAGATCATTCCCCAACTTGCCTCACTCATCAAAACCAAAACTTTATTTTTAATAGAAACCCTAATCTATTAATTTCATTCAACCATCATGAGAGCCTATCAATTATGAAATTTCGCCTCTGCCTTGCAGTCTACACATCTTGCAAGTAGGAGTTGATAACCTCTCTATCACCACCTCGTCATCACTGCTCCATCGCTACATGCTTCATTGAGACTAATCTGGAACCCCACTATAACTCTGTGGCTTCGCCTGGCCAGTTGAGGAACATGCTTTGTGTTTCATAGTACTTCGACATGGATCTCATATGGAGCTGATGGGTTTTCATGACTTTCTCTTTGTTTAAAATGTTTTTTGTTATGTGAAATAGGGAATATATAGGGATGAAAGTTGTGATTTTGATGTGGGGTTTAAGTTAGTTTTTGAGAGTTCAATATTAAAATTGATATATAAAGTTTGGTTTTTTTTTTCATTTTCTTTATGCATAACATATTTAAATGAATAATAATATAATAGTTTAATCACAAAAATAATATGGTAAAAAATATCTCTTATATATGTAGGTTATACCAATTTTATATTCATAATTAAGTTAAGCATACAATATTATATTATGAATTGACTTTTTATTCAATTTTTTTATAATTAATGTTGCATTTAAATTTTTTTTTTTGAAATTTTTTTCTCATTGCATGCAAAACTTTAGACTTTTTATAATTATTAAAGCTTAGGTAGATCTCCAACCTTAAGTGAACAAGAGTAGGATTACATGTCCTAACCCAACTCTTGTTATGTTGTTAATTGCAAAAGGCATAGTCATGGGATACATTGCATGTAATATGCATGGAGAAAATAATGTAGCTTATGCTTTTAATTAAATGTAATTAATTAATATGATTGTTGTCTTTGCTAAATTATTCAGAAATATAAGAGTAGAGTTGCATCAAAATGCAGGAACATTCAAAATTATTACTTATGATGAATATTTATCGATTAAAATGTTCGAACTCATGCATGAATAACAATATGTTTTGATATATTGTTCGAATTAGATAATAACATTTCGTAGAAGTTATATTATTGTTTAAAGTATAAACCAAATTATCAAATCAATAAAAACCTTTGATTTACAACATTGTTGTTAATTGTATTAGTTCTTTATTATTTATTTGGCTTATTGTAATACTTTCTTATAATTTGTTCCTATGGGTTGGAATAAAATAACCTTATTCATCTTTTCAATAGTAATTCATAATAAAAAAAAGCCATAGAATTGATATATATGTCTCATCTCTAACTTTTATTGTATGAGTTACAATAATAGTTATAATAATTATGGTATTAAGTTCTATGCTTTGATGTTACTATGTGAGCATTTTTTAAATATGTATAAATTAGATGTTGATATTAATAATTTTCACTCATATAAAATATATCTAATTTTGTTGACAATGCTATGCTGAGTTATAGAATAAATATCTCTAATTTAGTTAAAATGTGGTGACAAATTTCGTGCGACTGATCATGAATTGTGCTATCTAGTAGTATTAAAAAAATTATTTAAATAATTTTATAATTGGAGTTTCTTGATGGATCCAACGAGACTATCAGTGATTGGTGGCACAGCGTTTACTATAAAAAAGATCTGCAATGATCAAAAAAAAATCATTTTAAAGTTCTCGATATTGCGAGTCTAATGAAGTGTACATTTTAAAATTATGATGTCTAAATCTAATAGAATAATGTTAAGATGGTTTATGATAAAATTTTGAGCCAATAGAAATAATCATGATAGGAGAACAAACTATTGGGACAACCATGATGAAATTAGAGGTTAATGGTCCATCAACCAACATCTTGATTTGTTAGAGTAAGTCAACTATGAAATTGTGAGAAAGGATACAATCAATTTAGATTGCTCCATTCTAGTTTCAAGTCAATCCTCCCTATTTTATGCTATATAGTAGTATGTTTTTAGTGAATTTTTATCATTAAAATCATTGCAATAAGATTATCATTCCAATCATAAATTTACAAAAATTAGTTCTACTTGATCTTGAAAATAATTTAAAAAATTTTCCACCTATTTTGAATACTATAATAAATAAATAAATAAATTATATATATATATATATATATATATATATATATATATATATATATATATATATATATATATATATATATATATATATATATATATAATTCACTTAAAAGAACTCACTAATCAAAATTAATTTGTTAATTTTCCTTATTAACTGAGGGTCTTATCTCCATACAAAAATTCTTGAGCTTGAGGACTATAATATTAGTGACGCCAAAAAAAAAAAAAAAAAAAAAATCTCCAATTGAAGGCTTTTGGCTTTTGATACAAGTGTTTGTCGATAGTTTTAGGAATTAGAGTAATGTTTTTTTAATTATTTTTTAAATAATGAATTTAAAATATATAACGTGAACTTCTATGCTTGATAGTCATCTTAATAAAAAAAAATAAAAAAGTGAAATTCGATTATTCCAAATTCATGGTCAATTTTAACTCACTTTTTTTGCACCAAAAAACAGGAAAAATTCAATTTATTTTGGATTATTACAAATCAGCCCTCTCATTGGCTCTTTCTACAATTGTTTTTATTATAGCGGGCTTTTTTGTATATTGCTTTTTTCACAAATTTTCAAGTACACAGAGCGCATGGTTTGAAGTACTTGGTTAACGCCAAAATATGATATTGTCCTCCCATGAACATAGGATTGATGTAAAATTATTATGAAAATGGCATATTTTCAAATTATTATAAATATTATAATTTTTAAAATAAAAAATAATTTTTTACAACTATTGTATCCGAATAAATTTGACTATAAAAATTATTTCACTATAAAAATATAATTAAATATCATTGTGAGAATTATCTTAAAAGTAGAATTGAGAAAAAAATTATTTTAAAATAATAATTAATCAGCTCAACCTTTGATTAGCCTTTATTATATAAATTACATATTTATTATAATAATCATCTGAACATATATGATAATTTATTATTAAATAAAAGCACAAAATCCATATATTATCATTATTAATCCCTACAAAATCATATTTTCATCTAAAACCCTCATCACAGTCATCACCAATAATCTAAACACCATACTCCCTTTAATACTTTACAAAAAAACCATAATCATTATCTCCATTCCAAAAACAAGTGCGTACACACACATATTCAAAAAAACCCTAATCCTTTCATCAAATTAGAATATCAATTTCATATTTATAGAATGGTCCCCCAACTCCCAAAGTCACCAAGGAAGGCAAAACCAATGGCACTAAAACGAAATAGATTTTTATAGGACAACAACTCCACAAGAGCCAATCCGACAATAAATCAAATCAGATGGACTCATATGGTCCCAATGTCAAAGATGTGACACAAGATATGGCCAAATCGATGCTTAGGGGCTTCATTTTTGTCTCCTCACTAAGCTCTAGATTTTGATCGTTTTCCAGTGGATGACAAGACAGCTTTTGGAGCTTTCTATATTGTATCTCAACTCCAAACTTTGAGAAGGAGAACTGTATAAACATAGGGGTGTCAATTAGGATTTACGGATCAGATTTGGGTATTATCTGAATTTGATTTGAACCCAACTCGTTTATTAAAGAGGTCAAAATTAACCCAACTTGACTCAATGCATTATATCTATTATATATATATATATATATATATATATATATATATATATATATATATATATATATATATATATATATATATATATATATATATATAAATTAAATATTTAAAAAAAATTCCAATTTCTGGATTACAGTCAATTTAGTCAAATTAAAGCCGATCAAAATAGAGTCATTGAGTTGGGTCAACTCGGGCACCTAGTCAATTTGAGTTGATCAAAATAGAAATAATTGGTTGGTGGGTATACCCAAACCTGATCCAAATATCAAACGGGTCAATTTCTTCAACTGGAACCTGACCCGAAAATTATTCAGGTTAACCCAAACCCAAATTTTTTAAGTAGGGTTCGTGTTGAGTTATCATGTATAGTCAATTTTTGACACCGCTACCTGAACCTTGGCATAAGTTAAATTGATCGCTCTCTCTCTCTCTCTCTCTCTCTACATATTTATCTATATATTCATGCATTTGTATATGTGTATATATGGAGTTCATGAATATCGTGTTTTAAAATTATTATTATTATTTAAATGGAGCTTTGATTTAATTTACCTAATGAGTCAAATTTTACCCAAATATATGATTCTATTTAGTGGTATATTTAGAAGTTATTTAGAAAGATTTACATATATGATACACTTATATATTTATATATTTAAAATTTGAAGTTTCATATTTACAAATATAATATTTTTTTATTATTATAAATATATATATTTTATATTTAAAAACTAAATAACAATAATATTTTTGATGTGATATTAAATATTTAAAAATTATATAAAAATATATTAAAATTTATTTTTTTATCCATCCAAATCTTTAGAGTGGAGTTTTATTATGATACAATAACTTTTAAAGTTGTTTTCAACTTAACTAATTAGCACCTATAAATATATATTAAAATTTAGATGTTATATATACGAAAATATAAGATTGTATGGTACGTATGTAAATCTCTCTATTTTAATGAGGGTATATAGATTTATTTTATTAATTTAATGACATAAACGGAATTGTTTTTATTAAAAATAGAAAAAATTTACACATATATCACACAAATTTTATATATTTATATATCTAATATAAAAAAATTCATATTATATATATACAAAAACTTTCTATGCGTCAAAAAGTTATATTTCACTTTAAAAAAATTAATAATTTATTTTTTTTAAAGTGATATCAAAGAAAAAGTATTATACATATAAATATTAAAATTTATGTGTGAGATGTGCAAATACATAAGAATTGTGTGAAATTTATGTTATATATATATTATTACGTGTTAAAAAATCAGTTGTGGTAGAATAAAAGTTTACGTCTTAGCCCTATTGTGAAATCCAATATGCACGCAGATATTTGAAGAGTGAATAATAAACTTTAGGATTTTTACGTGAAAAAACTCCTGAAGAGGAGGAAAAAAATCATGGGGTCTAGCACAGCAAAAAATCTTCCACTATGTATCTATTTTGGAGTACAAAGTTTTCTTGATAACGGGATTATAATTGTATATGAGAAAGCCTGATAATGGGAATCCAGAATCTAACAATCCGCGAAATTTAAAATGATTGTTGATGTAGTGATAATTGAACATGGCGGTGGCGGTGAGCGATTAAGATAGTGATAGCCGGTGGAGATGGCGAACGATATAGTAGTCGGTGATGATGGTGGCCAAAGCGGTGGTCGATAATGATGATTGATGGTGGTAACGGCCGGCGATAATAAGCAATGGTGGTTGATGACGATGATTGATGGTGGTAGCGCCGGTAGTTGGCGGTGGCGGCCGGGCAATGTCGGCAGCGGCGGTATCGGCGATGGTTGGCAGACGGTGGTGGTCGGCGGCAAGTCAGTGGTAACGCGATTATGCTTGGAGGATATTCAATCCTGAGCTCTATTCTCTTTAGCAGCTTCCCTACGTGAAGAATGAGGCTATTTATAGATTAGAGGATGACATTTCAGAATACATACAATCCAAACCACTACATCGGACGGCTCAAAATGATTACCTTGATTATCTGATATATTTTAAGTATTTGAATGCTTAAATGAAGTCAGAATCAAGAGATCTTGGGCTTGTTAGATCCGGCTTGTCAAGACGCTCGATTTGATCATAAACATTCTATATTTAGGAACTGTTTAGGGATTCAACTAATATCCCAAAGTTTTTAATGATATTTTAAATACTTGATTTGGACTAGTTTTGACTTAGGATCAGATTGCTTTTGACATCAAGATTCGTGCTTAGTGAAATTTTATTGTATATATATATATATTGCGTCTTTGAAAATTAGTTACGGTAGAAGTAAAGTTTACGCCTTTTTGTGAAATTACACACATGTATTTAAAGAGTGAATAAGAAAACTCCAGAAATTTTTACGTGGAAAAACCTCGAAAAGAGGGGAAAAACCACGGGGGCTAGCCCAGTAAAAATAATCTATTATTTATTTGTTTTAGAGTACAAAGTTTTCCTGATACGGAATTACATGATTGGATATGAGAATGACTGACAATGGGAATCACAGAATCAGACAATAACAACCATATAATCGCTTGATTGCTGATTCAGTAATAGCAGATGATGGTGAACAACGGAGGATCGATGGCACGATGAAGGTTGTCGTGATGGTGGAAAGAGATTGGACGAGGGTCGACTGGTGCAACGGTGGTTGACAATCGGTGGTGGCGGTTGAGTATGACATGATTATGCTTGGAGGATTTTCGCTTTAGAGCCCTCTCTCTCTTCTTCGACCCTCATGTGAAGAATGAGGATTATTTATAGATTAGAGGTGTCGTTTACATAAATCCAAACCACTCTCCATCGACGCTGATGATTCCTTGATCATATGATGTATTTTGTGTATATTCAAATATTCAAATAGTATGAGATATTATTGGGCTTTAGACCGACTCGTCAAGATGCTCGATTTACTATAAACACTCCTTTAAGTCGATTGATAACAAGCTTGATCTCTGGTTAGTCTTGATTCAAAATCGATTACTTTCTCAAGTGCTTCTAGTAGAATTTTCAGGATTATATATATATATATATATATATATATATATATATATATATAGAGAGAGAGAGAGAGAGAGAGAGAGAGAGAGAGAGAGAGGGAGATCTACTCATGATTAGATTAGACTAAATTAACAAATTTGTCCTAATTTTTAGCCGTTATAGAACGGATCAAAAGTGATTCTTCACATCATCCTTCGGTAATGTTTGAAGCTTTGTTTTTTTTCTTTGAATTGGTTTTTGTGGGTCGATAAAGAACTAAAATGTCCCTTTTTTGATATATTTTTTAAATGAGTTAAAATAAACCTTCACAACTCTTCGATTCTAGAGGAACGCCTGCACCTTATTTATTTATTTATTATTTCTCAGTATTAAGTAACACAGATTGCAGTTTTTTTCCTTTTGCCCTTTTTATTGTGAGAGGAACCGTGATTGGTGGAAGAGACATTGAGATGGATTAAAAAGAAAAAAAAAATGATATCTCAATCAAAGTTTAATTAAAATAATTACATAGATAATTTGGGCCATTAAAATAAGAGTTTTATGTCAAGATCTTACATACATGAATAAAAAAAAAAAAACATATGACATATTGAAGTTTTTATGTGAAAATTTAGAAAAAATTACGATGCTGAGCCTAATTAAAATAATTTACTATATGTTTAAGCTTACAAAAATTTGTGCTTTTCATAATTTTAGAAGAGAGGATGGTAAAATTAAAAGGACTTACTTGATTTCTTACTACTGTGATAGAAGTAATAGTGCAATGATAACAATCAGATGATGTTAGCAGAGTGATCATTGATGGATAATGATAATTGGTTAAAGATAGTCAAGCGATGCTGATTGAGCGACGACAGCTTGACGATGATGATAGCTGGCAGTAATGATTAGTTTCAACTGTTAAGTAGAGTTATAGACTTCTTTAGATCTCTAAGCTTTTTTTAAAC
Organism: Cymbidium sinense; assembly: GCA_021442155.1. Classification (NCBI taxonomy): domain Eukaryota; kingdom Viridiplantae; phylum Streptophyta; class Magnoliopsida; order Asparagales; family Orchidaceae; genus Cymbidium; species Cymbidium sinense. The sequence continues at coordinate 17,633,865 of CM038233.1, read as the reverse complement.
TAGTTTTCAAATTTCTTTTATGTAAAGAGTGTGACTATATTTATAAATTTTGATAGTAACATTTTTGTTGGGAAATTTTTTTCAAAATACTCTAACATATTATTTGTTGTGATTCATTAATCATAAATTATTTATTCATCATTTAAGTGTCTTAGAATTGAGTGATTTGGGTTTGTTAGATTTCTCTAGTCAAAATGCTCAATTTGATTATAAGTATATAAAATTTGAAAATAATTTGACCATTCATATTAAGTGCTTGATATTGACTCACTTGGACTTGGATTGAACTAATTTTGATGTTGCTGGATTTGTCTCAATTAAGTTCAACTATAAATTTGTTTAAATCCGCCAAAATTTACTTTAAGAAGTTTTTGACATAAAAATTGGATCGAGCTTTGTGTTAGATGAGATGATTTGTATCAAGAATAATTTTTATTTTTTATATTTACTTTGAATAAATAAAACTTGAAATTTAATTAATAATTTATATATTATATTTACCTAAAAATAAATATAAATGTTTTAAAGTTCAAGAATGAATGAATGTGGAAAACAAGTTAATTACTGGTCTCAACATTATGTTCATAATCTCATAGCTATATGAATAAATTGTACTTCTAACTCATTGTGAAAAATCAAATGATTGCATTTAGCTATCTTATTATTTTTTTATAAGTAGGTTGTGAGTATAAATTTAAAATTTTCATGAACAATTAATGTTAATTTTTTACAAAATAAAATTTCTAAATAATAAAGTTTGTTTGATTTGAATATATCCATGGGTGACACTTGATCAAACTTGTGAACCAATGAGTAGGACAAAGAGAGTAATAGTCCAAGAGAGCAATGGAAGGCTAAAAAAATGTATCATATTCTGAACAATATAAAATTGTATATATTAAAATGACCTTATTTATAGAACAAAGAAGGTTATGAATTAGGGTATATCAAAGACCTCACTATATAATTATACAATGAATATAAAATGACTCTAAAAAGTACATACAAGTAGACTGCCCACTATACACACACATAGACACCCTAGAACAAATGAAGTGATGATGGTGATTATGGCTGATGTCATCTCTTTAGGCGAGTACCATGTGGGGCCCTTGGATTAAACACTAGGGGCATGTGAAAAGAGTAGGTGTAATCAGAGAGTCATATTGGTGAACTTTAGAGGCAAATGCAAAGTGTAAATGGATCTTTATGATGTGTATATGACAAGTTTGGTTAACAAATCAATGGCAAACTTCTTCTATGCTCTAATGAGTTTCTCAACTAGACAGGGGATGCAATATATGAAATGTAAGTAGTTGGTGAATTTTTGTATGGGAAACAATTAGGTTCTCTTTAATTTATAGCTAGGGTTGGGTCTAGGGTTGTGATGAGTCAAGCATATTCTTCCATTATTGATTATGATAAACTCTATGGGTAGGTCTTGGTTCAACACAACATGAACACAAGCTTGGTGATGTTCGTAAGTGAAGTCTTCCTTGATTAGTTAGTTCTAACTACTATTGTTGCGAGTCTGACTCCTTTAGAATGGTTTGTGCACTTGATTAAGTGTGTGGGTATATTTAGGGTTGCAAACAAATTGAGCCAAGTCGATCATGAGATTATTCAAGTTTGAGCTCATTTATTAAAAATTTGTTCAAGCTTGGCTTGATCTTTCGAATAGTGCTCAAGCTTTGTTCATTTAAATCCTTCCTTGTTCGAGCTTGGTTTGAGCCCATTACGATAACCTTGGGAAGGTTTTATGCCCACATGCATGATGAAATAGAGTAATGGGCTAAATTAGAGAGAAGGGGTGTTCTCTACTACAGGGAAATAACTCTCACAAATCAAGCATTATCTCTTATCCTGCAAGAATATAGACCCCCCATTTGTAAGGAAGAAAGCAAAATGTATGCATGGCGTTATAACATACAACATACAACTAGTGAGTTACTAAATCTTTTAATTCTTTGATTAAATTCCTATGCTTTAAGATGAGATTATGAATTATTAAAATTTAGCTTAAGTTATTTAGTTGGAGTAAACAAATTAGTTTCCCAAAGAGCTTATCATATCCAGGATATACAACAAATAATCAAGCTTTAAGAAACCTATGAAAAGAATGTCATTTCTAATGTACAATCAATGTAAATAAGCCAAACAAACATTACCGATTAAAAGAATAAAAGATCGATGCAGCTGGGTAATGTCGTACACTCCAGAAAAGAAAAAGATTAGGTGGCCGAGCTCTACCCATATAAAACTTAGATTTTAATTAATTATACAAATAAAAATAAAGGTGAGCTTAATATACACTTACACTTAATGGATCAGGTACTCTAAGCATCACAGGCCTCCTAGGTCAAAGCCTTGTAGCCACTGCTCATCTTGAATCTCATAGCTCTAATCATAATCCTATTGTAAAAAGTTATACTTTTTATGAAATGAAAATCTAATTGCACCTACAAAATAAAGGTGAACTTATTACACACTTACACTAAGCGGTTGAATTTCATACATTGGAGTTTAACACCCTATATTGGGTTGCAAAACTCACATATCCTAATGGGTTATGCTTAAAGACTTAAGCAACACCTGCAAATAAGAGACATTTATAATTTTTATTATAGCGGTCCTTTAAGCATAATCTCCTATAAAAATATTATTAGTCTAATGCCATCTTAACATTTAGACTACATACAAATAATCCTAACACTCAGTCTAAAATATTATATCATAAAATAAAATATCAATCCACGATAATCAAAGCCTAAGATAAAATTATGATTGTTGACTTAGCATTCTAATGTGTGTGCTATGGTTTAGTGGGCATGAAAAAGTTAGGCTTTAACTGTGGTGTTTTAATTTGGATTTGTAGGGATATCACGCAGATCTTAGGGGGTACTTATTGAAGTGATCAAGTGCGACATTAAGGTATGATATTCTATTTCAAAAGATAAAAATATCACTCTACAATGGACTTAATCACCTAATAAGAACTCCTAAGGTAGATGTGTCTTAAAATAATATAGATCTTTCCCCCACTTTACATGGATAAAGTAGAGTGGGGTTTACTTTAAGTTGGGTTCTTTAGTTTTTTATAGAGGCAAGCCCCCATAGTTAATTACATCCTAGAAAATAAAATTTTCTAAGTACACTCTCGATTAAGGTAGTCAATTTCAAGGCTAGACTATCAAAGAATTTGTTGTTATTAGAAATCGAATGGGAAGTGTTCAAATCAGAAGACTTATTTATGGATTCCATAGGAAGATAAGTATGGAGCGTCCAAGATACTAGGAAGCCTAGTGAATGCTCCAATTTTCCATATAATGATATTTTATGTTTTTGAAGAGGAGAATTTATTTTTGTTTAAGATAAAATTTTATTAGAGTGCTAGGACTTATATCCCAATAATACAAGATTGTGGAGATGCCTAAGAAATGAGTACTTATACTTATAACAAAAAAGAAACTTGTTTCAGAACCTAAGTCTAAAATGCTTTAACACAAGCTAGAAGCATAACCTAAAATCTAATTAGGAAGAATGCCATATAATGATTCACCTCTATAAGAGAGTGAACACATCTTGACTCTTCTGGTCTTACAACCGCTTGAAGTGGTTGTCATCTAACACCTCCTATGCTTTAAAATCATATAGGCTGGTCTTATTTAAATGCAAGATAGTTAGACTATTATTTAATTAAAAAGGAAGCTAGAATCCTAAACTCACTCTATAAGAGACTAGACAATATTTAGAATGTGAACATGACATAGTCTAATGCGCTAACTAGGTCAAGTATAAGAACTTGAGTGGCATCCTTTCTTAGTGGGAATCCTATTTTCCATCTGTGGCACCATTTCATCAAACCTCTAACATGTTTAAGGTAGGTGTAAAAGTCCCATAGAGTCATCCTATTCCTTTTAACACATGCACAACAACAAACACAAATCTTTTATCTCGAGCTATTTTTGATGTGGGAGCAAGCCCTCCGTGACACTCACTTATTAGCCACTCTAGGTTGGGTCTACATGCTACCTTGCTAGTATGTCACCCTAGTGGATTCTTATTTTAGAAGATGTGAGTCCCCACATTTTCTTCCTAACTTGACTATTACAAACCAATGAGCGCCTTGTTAGTATGATAGTCTTCACTGCCCAGCTAGTAAGCTATCTCATGATTGACTTTGCTTAAGAAGATGTGAGTCCCGGTGATTTCTTCTTGGACTAGCCATCATGCTAACTAGGTTGAGTATATTTAAGGTTTAGGATAAGTCCCCTCAGAGGCTCTTTTCCTCTTGACTACTTTTGAGTTGACATAAGTCCCCCAGTGGCATTCACTCAGAGTTAGGTCGGATACATGTTGGTGAGACGATCCCACAATCGTTTATAAGAAGATGTGAGTCTCCGAGATTTCTTCCTAGGCTAATTATTGCAAACTGACATGCACCTTAGGTTGGTTGATGATGTTATCGGCCGACTCACACAGTGAGCACACCACTCATGAATGTGAGTCCCCGAGCATTCTCCTTGAGTTGGCCACCAAATACCTATTAAATATATGACTAGTCATGTCATCTTCTCGAGGGGTTTGGATTAAGCCCTTAGTGGCCTTATTCCCTGCGGGCACTCTATTTAGATCAAGTCTTTTGCGACCCCATTTAGACACTACCCGGGTTACTTTTGGATTGGATAGTCCTCCTTTCCTAGTAGCCACCCCTGTGGTTGGAGAATTTATTTAGTGGATGCACAAATTCTCCCTTGGTTCAGTAAATCTGAGATATGTCTAGGCCGATATAAGCTCCTTCTCAGTTTGATCCCTCGCAAACTAACAAGGTGCATGATAAAATAAATAAAATAAATAAATTATTTTACTTTTGGTTTAGGAATTCAAGCCTCCAAAGGGCCCTTTTTTCCAAGCAGACATCCTATCTTTAGGGCAGTGTTAGTAGAACTCCCTGTAGAATTGCCTGACTATGTGAGTTGAGATAAATCCTTGAGTAGGCACTCACTCTATAGTCACCCTTAGGTTGGGTTCAATCTATTTTGTTGAAAATAGGTTACCCTGACAGTCATTCCGCTTTGGAAGATGTAAGACTATGACACATTCTTTCTAGCATGATTGTCACAAACCAACCGAGAGCCTCAGGTCAGGTTCGATTTATTACCCAAAGTAACCGATTACCCCAGTGGTGTTTTATAGTGGAAGATGTGAGTCCTCGAGCTTTCTTCCCTTGAATTGATCATTGCAAACTGAAAGGCACTCTTTTGGTTGGATAGTTCTCCCATCGGCCAAGAAGCTACTCCATTTGGTTCAGTAAATCTGAGATAGGTCTAGGATAATATAAGCTCCTTCTCAGTTAGATCCATCGCAAACCAATAGAATCCATCAAAATAAACAAATCTAAAAAACAAAATTATTCTTGACTATCTCTGAGTTGATCTAAGTCCTCCAATGACATTCACTCAGTAGTCAGCCCTAGGTTGGGTCTAATATGTTGTCTTGCCAATAGATTATTGCAGTAGTTGGTCTCTACTTTGAGGGATGTAAGTCTACTATGCTTTCTTCCTAGTATAGTTGCTGCATACCGAAAGTCATCCCTTTGGTTGGTTGGTCCTACTATGTGTTTAGTAGACTACCCTTTTGGATTGGTAAATCTGAGTCGGGTCTTGGCCTCCATGGCTCATACTTAGTGCAGTCCATCACAAACCAACATGGTCCATCTAAAAAAAAAATTCAAACCTAACAAAAAAAAATGAAACAAATCTAACCCTCTTCCTCAGTGGAAATTTCTCCTCAATGAGAACTTAAATTCAAATCTCTCATCCCCTTGTAAATGACTTGAACTTGCTTCCCTAGTGGAAGGTTCACATTTTATCCCTTAGTAGATTCCTTCCCTCTCTTGTGTCTTTGACATAAGTAGACCCACATTGCACTAAGCTCTGGATTCCTTCTACACCTTGGGTTAGGGGTAGATTACTTCTGTTAGTGCTTGTGATCTTTCAGTGTTGTTGACCATTTTGGTCAATACATGCGGTCTTCCTTGTCAGTCACACCACACCTATTGGGTGCGCTTTGTTGACCTCATTTTTAGAATGAGCTCTCAACCCCTCCATTATAGACATAGGATTTCTCTTATACTTTTAAGAGTTTCTTAGTCTTAAGACACATCTAGTGATTAGGTGGACACTCAACCTAACCCTAAAGACTTAGAAGAGTTAGCCATAGGAATATATCATACCTTAGGGGTGTTAGGAAAATTTGCCTACCCTTAACTTGAACCACTCCTTCCTTCCTTCCTTCAAGTCAAACTCCAAATCAATCTTAATTGATTTTCACCAAACTCAAATCAACACCATGTGATTGGAATCCATGATTGAAATCTATCATTGAAACTCATAATAAAATTCTAAGTCCAAATCTTCCATAAGTCTTTAATCTTCTTTTAAGGACTTAGCCTAAATCATGATCTAAACCAATTTAAACTCATGAGATCTTCTCATAATTCATTTATATTCTCATTTATATATATATATATATATATATATATATATATATATATATATATATATATATATATATATATATATATATATATATATATATATATATATATATGAAATATAAATTCAAACCAATCAAACTAAACTCAAAATTCAAAATCAATTCATAAATTTTTCTAAGTCCTTTAAGTTTTCCTTCATGGACTTAGCTTAAATCATGATCAAATCAATTCAAATTCATGATATTTTCTCACAACTCATTTATATTCTTATTTATATTCACATATATAAATGAAATATAAATACAAATCAATCAAATCAAATCAAAAAATTAAATTCAAAAATTAAAATCCTTCTTAAGTCCTTAATTTCCTTTTAAGGACTTAGCCTAAATCATGATCAAATCAAATCAAATTCATGAGATTTTCTCATAACTCATTTATATTCTCATTTATACTCACATATATGAATGAAATATATATATATAAATCAATCAAATCAAATCCAAAAATAAAATTCCAAATCTAAAATCCTTCTTAAGTCCTTAATTTTCCATTAAGGACTTATCCAAAATTATGATCAAATCAATTCAAACTCATGGGATTTTTCATAACTGATTTATATTCTCATTTATATTCACATATATAAATGAAATATAAATATAAATCAATCAAGCCAAACTCCAAAATTCAAACTTCAAACTCCAAAACTTTCGTAAGTCCTTTAAATTCCTTTTGAACTTAGAAATCAACTTCAAATTAAGCCAAACTCTTAATTTTCCTTGATGATCAAATCAACCTACAATCATGAATCCAAACATAAATACAAACTTCAATCACCAAATCAAAAATCAATTCAAAAATCAAACCCCAAATCCATTCATATTCCTCCTTTGAATATGAAATTGTCAAATGAATCAAAACCCATTTGACTTCAAACCACTTACAAATGGATTTATATTTCAATCATAAGTCTATATATAAGTTCTACCAACCTCAAATCAAGTTTTGACCAAGCCATTTGACCCACTTAGGCTCACTTGACCCAAAGTGACCTAAAGTACCCTTATGAGCCAAATTCTAATCCTAACCAAATTGGATTGAATCAAACTCACCTATGCCTCTCATCATGATCAACAATCATTATGGGATGATCAATCAATCAAATTGGGTCAAACCAAGTCAAACCTAAGGGTTGATTAAGTCAAAACTTAGCCAAAATGAAACTAACATAGCCAAAATCCATCATTAGCCAAATTGATTGAAACCATTGATCTAAGTTCATTCATGACCTATGTTTGAACTTGACCAAGTCAACATTTGAGCCTAACCTAGCCTAATTGGCCGACCCAAGTTGACCAATTTGACCTAAAAGTCAAAATGTGTCAAAACTTGATCTAAGCCAAATTGATTGAAACCAATGGGTCAAGTTCATTCCAAATCACTTGTGGAACTTGACCAAAGCCTCAATTGGCCAACTAGACCTAACTTAGCCCAATTGACCTTGAACCCAACTTGACCTAAAGGGGTCATGTTGAGCCAAATTCAAGCTTAACAAAATTGATTGGAAACAAAGATACCAATCCACTCCATATGACTAACTAAACCTAAACCTACCCATGACCTATCTCAAATAGGTCAAATGGGTCAAATTGACCCATTTGACCTAAATGAATTCATATGAGTCAAATTCAAACCTAAACCAAATTGAATCAAACCAAAGCCACCAAAGCATTTCAAATAATCATATGAACTTGACCCATCCCTTGGTTTGACCCAATTTGACCAATTGATCAACTTGACCCAAGTTGACCCATTTTGCCCTAAGTGGATCAACATGAGCAAAACCATATCAAATGAACACCAAATCCAATGAAACTTGGCCAAACCTATTTTCTCCACATACTCAACATATTCAAATTCAAAACTTAGCCAAATGACCATTTTACCCATAGGTCATAGAACAAATTATGGACTAATCCATGGGTAATTTGGTCAAGCCCTCTTCATATCAACTTGATACCTTCCTAATAGGTCAAGTGGACCCAATGGAGAGTGGTGCACCCAACCCAATGAGTTTGGGTCATCCCAAATGGACCCAAGGCCAAACCCTACCCCTAGCTCAAATTGCCTAATTCAAAAACCTCCCTCCACTTGATTTGAAGCACATGGGAGGTTACCAATCCACTCAACACCTCAAACCGACCATGTGCCAACTCCAGATAGATCAAACAACCCTTTCCATATGGTCAATTGGATCAAAATGACACTCAAGGTTTGGCAGTGCGATTGCCATAGGGGGAGATATACTCCCCCTAATTCAATTTGAATTCATCATCCTCACATTTGATTAAGCACTAGAGAGAGTCAGGAGCCTTCAGAGAGCATTCCTAAGCTTTCTAAAATGGATTTGAACCTTTCTCGATTTTCTTCCTTAGAAAATATGGGAGCTCATCTCAATCTTCAACTTCCTCTTCACTCTAATCCACTTCAATTACCTTTGCACACTCCCTCAGGGGATCAAGTCAAGTGTACCTAAGCATTCCCTCAAGTTCCTAAAGCAAGGAGGAGGTGAATTTCAAAGGCTGCAAGCAAGGAGAGGAGGTGTTGGTCCATAGAGAGATCTACTCAACCCCAAGGCTTGAAACTTTCAACAGGGCTTCATCTCTACTAGACGAAGCTATCTCATCGAACTCGAGCATCGTGATCACCTCTGTTAAGGTATGGAATTTTTCAACCACTTAGCTTAGGAGGTGTTGATCCTTTGTGAAAGAAATGTTCATAGCATGAGAAATCCACCATTGGATAAGCTTGTCATTAGCTTAAGATGGCATGGGTAAAGTTTTACTCCAATTCGAGGTCAATTGAGCTCAGATCTTCCCTTAGATCATGGATGGTCTCCATGGATCCTCAGGGAAGAACTGAGGTGATCTTGGCCATCCATCCATGCATTTTGGATGGACGGTCGAGATTAAATACACATTTTATAAATGATTTATCCCTTTAGAAACCATGGGATGTTCCCTGGCCGTTTGATCCTTGATCGAACAATAGGGATCAAATCGCATCTTGCCACTGAGCCGCCTTTATGATGCAACATTTAAGTGGATAGCTGGCGATCTTAAAAGCGCGTCGCCGCGTGTCCTTGTGAGCTAAAGGGAATAGTTAGGGATTTAATTAATTTTAGTTAATCTCTTAAGCTTCAAAAATTCATATCTCTCTCAATAAAAAAAATATGAGGTAAATTTTTATGAAAAGATAATTCAATCTAAAATATTTTAAAAGTGATTTTAATGGATTTTAAATTATACTTTTCTCTGATTTTAGCTTTTAATGAAAATCTTATTTTGCTAATTACTTATTAATTAATCCTCTGATTAATCCCAAACTTCTTGGGCATATTTTAGGGGATGACCTCTGCCTCCCCTAATTTTCATGGGATTTATTTAAAGGCTTAATTGGGGAAATTACAAATGTATTTCTAATTACTCCTTTAACTTAATTAAGGATAATTAAAGGTGTGATTAGTGTTTTGACCTCTTGTTAGAGTTGATTAAGGTTAGATCCAATGAATAGGAGGCTTAGGAAATAATTTTGGGGTATTTCCCCTAAGCTATTCCTAAACCCCCTTTTCTTTCCTTAATCCTCTCTTAATTAAGAGTTAATTCATTAATTACCCTCTTAATTAATTCCTAAAAATTCTAAAAACTTTCAAAACTTAATTAATCTACTTTGGGTAGATGCTTAGGTGTTTAAGAGCCTAAGTTTGATTAAGGAATTTAAAACCCAACTCACATGTGTGAGGGGTGTTTTTGAAATTACTTAAGTTAAACCCATTAGCTTAATTAACCATTAATCATGAGCCAAATTGCATTAGGCCATTTTCTTCCTAGGTGCATTGCAAGTTTAAATTCCTTGTGAGTTTTTATGTCATCTCATTGGCTCATAATTACTTGGTTAACTATGCTAAGGTGGTGTATGTAAGGTTAATTAACTTGCCTAATTCATACCTTAACCTAATCAATATCTTAAAATGAATCTAATCATCTAAAAATTAAAAAAATATCAAATACATGTGGGAATGGGTTAGGAATAGCAACTCAATCTACTTTTTCAAAATTAAATCAAATTCTAAACCAAACAAAAATCACATTGAATAAACTTTGATTTATTTTAGGCTTTCTTATTTCATAAGATTGTCTTTAGGATTTAATTAAAGTGAATGTGTTTACATGCTTTCATTGCTTTAGTTCTTTCCCCAACATGTTAAATTTGTATGTCATATGATTTCATGCATCCATATTTTTCAAATTCAAATTTAAAAATGAAATTATTTACTTTATGTCAAAATTGCATGTGTTGGCTAAAGTAATAATATGAGTGGCTTTTATCACTACTAAATTCAAATTATTTTCAAAATATATAAATAAATTATACAAATTGAAAGTGTTCTACTTATATTTTAATTATAAGCTTGCATGTGAAGAAAATATAAGGATGTGCTTAGCATAGGTTTCCCTTACCTTTTATGTTAGTATAATTTTGAATAGGAGTTGGTAAGATTTATGTTTTATTTGAAAAGAACCTAACACTTGCTTAATTCCACACCCTATTCATTCCTATGCTATCACTTAAGAAGGTTACCTATGCTTTCACACATAAATTGCATAAACAAAATGAATCAACTAATATAAATTTTTGCATTCTTTCTTTTCTATTCATTTCTTTTGTACACATTTTTGTATTTAAGGAAAGTGGTATATTTGTCTGGACAACCCCAAGATTGCGAGACTTTAAGTAGCTATAAGTAAGTCTTGTACCTTACACATTTGGTTAACAATGATGCTGTACTCACTTATGCCTTTCTTACTTTCATGTGTGCATGTGAAAATTGGATAAGAAACCCTTTTCTACTTAATGAAAATCACACACTTAAACTTTCAAATTTCCTTAAATGAATTACTTAGCATGCATCATAAAGTGTGTTAAATATTCTCATTTGTATGTATAGATATGCTTAGGATTTATTCATATGCATGTTATACATGTTGGGAAAGAAATGAAGTGATGTATGTCTTGTGAATTTGGTTCATTTTATTTAATCTTAAAATACATTTCTTTTTGAATGGGTTTGTTTAGAGTTCATCTAAACTTAAGTTTAATCAAAACATTTAATGAAAACATTCACTAAAAAAACTAAAAATATGAATCTAATTTAGAAATTACTTAGGTTAGGGAAGGAACGAGAAGTTCTCTTCTCTTTCCCTCTCTTTATAACTTTATAATTAATTATAGGATTCACTTAAACCTAATCAAAACATGAAATAAAATCAATCCAAAATAATTAAATCACTTAAATGAAACCCTCCTCTAAGTTGAACATGCTTCACACTTAGAAAATTCTAACTTAAAGAAATAGCTAAGCATACCACATAAACCTCTAAAGCACACACATTAGGATAAGTCACCACTTCTAGCTTTAGGTTAGGATGGTGCATGGTTTGATTTTGCTTTTGTTTTGTGATATATATTTTAGACTAGATGTTAGGATGTATGCTCATAGAATGAATGGTAGATGATCTTAGTCTAACCATTATTTTTTGTAGGGATTAAGGGGCACTGTAATAAAAATATAAATACTTTTGCTTGTAGGTGCTTATACCCCTAAGAATAATCCAATAGGCCAGCTGGGCTTAGTCACCCATATGTGGGGTGATAAGTCCAATATACATGCTTGGGATTTGTGTGGTTTGTTTTAGCTAATCTCTGTTTTGCAGGTGTTAGTTAGATTTTCATTCTTTTCCTTTTCAAGTAAATTTATGCAATTAGGATTTTAAAATGATTGTTATGGGGGTTAGGATGAACATTGGTCATAAGATTCTATCTTATGCACTATGTGATACCTTGAAACATCCACCTTCCAACCATCCAAAAGAAGAAACCAAGAAGAAAAAGGAAGAAGAAAGCAGAAAAGAAGAAAGAAGAAGTGAAGCTTGAAGACCCCCATAATAATGAATTCCTTTCTTAATTGTAATTTAATTCATTTGTAATCCAGGTTGTATAAGGGTAGAGATCGGCTACCCAATTTATTCTTTTCGAGTTTGTGTGGTGGTGCCCGACCACAACGGTCTCTTATTCTTTTTGTGATTAGCTTAATAAATTAATAATTTATTTAGCTTGTGCATTAAGTGGCATCCTTTTCCTTGTTTCTTTCTTACTTTATGTATGGCCTGGATGTGGATTAGGCTCTTAGAAAAAAAATAAATCTTTTACCAAACTTAACAATTCAAAATTAAAAATAAAGAATTCATAACCTTACCTAAAGCTTAGGTTTAAAAATCAAGATAAAAGAATTAACAATCCCTTAGCTGGATGAGTATTTCTTTTACAATATCATGCATAAATACATCTTATTTCACTCTTGATTGGAGGGCTTCCACCTTTGCTAGAGAAACTTAGCTTGACCTTTGAGAGCCATGGTGGAAACACACCTCCTCCCTTCTCACTAATTTTGGCCAATAACTTTATTTCTCATGTATTAGGCATATGAATCCTATTATCCCGAATCAAAATAATTGTCCAAAAATGAAAATAAAATGAAATTTGAATTACATTAGATTTATGTCATTTGAAGCATGTCCTTACATGATCTAGTCTCTTTAGGGAGTGAGTTTAAGGACTTAGTCTCTTTCTAAATAAATAACAACCTAACTTATCTTGCATAAGCATAAGACTTACCTACATGTATTTAAAATTGTAGGAGGAGTTAGTTGGTGGCCACTCTTAGGCGGTTGTAAGTCCAAATAGCCAGGTGATTTGTCCTCTCTTGTGGAGACAACCAAATACCCATTTTCACCTTAGATTTAGTTTGTGCTTTCGGCCCTCGCCAAAACTTCATAGATTTAGGTTCAAGGTTGCTTCTCCCCTTTGCGGGCCATAAGCATAATTCCTCATCTCTTAAGTATTTTCATAATCTTGTGTTATGGAATCATAAGTCCTAAATTTTTAATATAAAATGCAACTCAAATAAATTAAATCAAATTTAAAAAAAGGAAAGCCCAACCATAGGATAGTCTGAGATGTTCGCTAGGTTTCCTAGTATCGTGGGCATCTCCTACTTATCTTTCTTTAGGCTTTGATAATAACTCCATCTCTTTGATCAATCTCATTTGATCTTCAAAAATGAACTAATTAGTTGATAGTCCTTTCTTATTAAAATCTTTAAAGACAACGATCATTTACCTTAATCGAGAGTATTCTTGAGGGATCCAGTCCCTTAGGATGTAATTAACTATGGGGGCTTGCCCCTGTAGGGAATTTAATGAACCTAGTTTAAAATAAATCATGCTTTACTTTTTCATGTAAAGTAGAGGAAGAATCTTTAGTACATATGCAGACCCATTGTCCTTAGGAGTCTTTATTAAGGTGATTAGGTCCATTAAAGGGTAGTGACTTCTATCTCTCGAGATAGTACACTATTCCTTGATGACGTACTCGATCACCTGAATAAGCACATCTGTGGATCTGCGTGGCATCCCAAAAAGATGAATTTTTATATGCTTGCTTTTCACCACAGATTGAAGGCGACCATATAGAAATTTTTCTCCAAAGAGGGTCAAGTAAATATATTTTTATTAAATGACTTAGTTATGATGGTTTCATATTTAAATTTCATATAACCATTTAATTAATTAATTAAGCACCTTAAGAGTATTGTTGAAAAATTATTAAGAAGAGTAGTTCTAATTATATTTTTTATCCTTATTGTTATAATGATTAATTAGCACCTTCGATTAATTTATAATTTTTTAATCTTAAGAATTACTTAATTGCATAAGATAGATAATTAAGGTTTAAAATTTTGATTCTTTTAATCCACATGAGAAATTAGCACAAGAAAATTATGGGAGGTAGAGGTCATCTCATATATTCAACATGTCAAATCTTAAGTTAATTAATTAAGTGATTAGAGTTTAATTAAGGTAATCAATTAAAATGTCAAATCATAATTAGTCATTATTCATTGGATGAAACATAAGAATTTTCTTTTTCTTGGATTCATCTCTATCTGCTTTCCATAGATGGTTTATTTACAATTTTTTTGATTTTTCCATATTTAGTTATGATTTTTTAAACTTTTGTATAATTAAAGTAACTAATTAATGCTTAATTAAACCCTAATTTAATTAATTTTGTAATTTAGTGTGATCTAGAAGGTCTAATTAATTTTTTAAAAGATTTTGATGTTTATTAAATAGAGATTTTAATTATTTTGGTGAATTTTCATAATTTTATAATTTTTTAATTAATTAATTATTTTAAAAAATAGCCAATTACCTTCAAAAATTAACAACTCTTAAACCATAAAACTAATTAACTTGAAATTTTTATGATATGTTTAAAAGAACATTAAGTTTAATTTTTGAAATTTTCAAGTTGATTAGTTTAGTATTTTAAGAGTAATTAAATAAATATAAATTTCACTCAAACTTAAATTACTCCTAAAATATAAATCCAAATTTAAAATTTTTAAGTTCAATTGATTTCGATTGAAAAGATGAATCTATAGAGCTCTTATTTGCATTTTTTTGGTTTAGTATTTAATTTTTTTATAATTTTTTAAAATTACAGGTCAAATCTAGTAGAATAAATCAAAGATGAGATTTAATCATAGCCGTCCATTCTATCAAAGTAAGATGGATGGCCTGGAGGTTGTCTCCTTCATGAGGTCGACCAAATATGGTTAGATTGATGGGATCTATCACAAACATCATCGGTCTCATGATCTTCCTACGATCTTAACCGAAAGTTACTTTATTTCACATTGGGGAGTTGAAAGAAGGAAAGTGCAATGTGATTTAAGAAAAATGCTAGATTCATGCAAAATTTTCAGCAAACACAAACACTTAAGGTTGATATAAAGTTTAGAAAAGTTACCTCACTAAAGAACACGTTCAGTGGAAGCTAAAAGTCTTAGATCTCCTCTATTGCCTCCCAATGGAATGCTCCGATCGACGTGCACCACCACCTATTGTTAATAAATTGGTGGCTCTTGGATTTAGAGAGCACAAGAGGTGATGAGAGGAGTTTTCTTCTAGTTGGAAGAAGAAGTGCCTGTGTGTGTTTTCATTTTAGTATGTTAAGAATAAAAGAAATGAGGTGTGTAGAAAAACCCTCTTTTTTCATGTCCCCCCATGTGAAGAAAGAAATGTCTATGTTTTCCTCCTCATGCTCACCTCCCCCTTTCTTTATTTTCTTGTGTTTGGCATGCTCTTTTCTTCATTAAAGCTAAAATTTTACTTGGTTTGATGTATGGGGAGGTGAGTGAACTCATTTTGGGTTAAGATTTGAGTTGACTCATCTTAACCCTAATTGAGTTAGGTTGAGTCAAGTGAGTCTAGTTAGCCTAATTGATTTAGGATTAAATTTAAATAATAATTAAATGAATTATTTATAATACTTGTCATTAACTAATGTAATTTAACTCAATTTAAGCTAAATAAGTCAAATGAGTCAACTGAACCAGATTAATTTAATTTGAGTTCACTTGGGTCCATGGGCCTAATTGACCAAATTTGATAAATTGGATCCAAATGAATATTAAATTGAGTTTAATTAAGTTTTAAAAGTGATTTATAATAATTAATTTGATTTAATTTTAATTTATTTTGATTTTTTCTTAATATGCTCATATATGTCAATTCAGGTCAGTTTGAGTTAGATTGACCAATTAACCAAATTGGCTAAATTGGGTGTCATTGAGAGTTGCGTCATATTATAATCAACTTAAAAATAATTTTAAGCATTTATTTGGTTTAATTTGGGTTGAGTTAAGTTTTGATTTAAACATATTTTTGATCCAAATTACGCTTAATGAGTCAAATTGGGTTAATATGTAAATGACTAATATGACCCAAATTGAAGTGTGTTCAAGCTTCAATTATTTTTGATTGAGTATTTGAAATGATCTAGAGTAGTTAATTTTAATTAATTTTGATTTGATTTTGATTCAAACATATTTTGGGCCAATTTAGGCTTAATGGGTTAAATCAAACCCAAGAAAAGTTTAAATTATATTCAAATATAATTTTAAAATATTTTATAACATTTAATTTAAATTAATTTTAATTTATTTTGAGTTTAGGTTCATTTAGATAAAGTGACCCAATTAGGCTATTTGAGTAATTGCTAGATTAAGAATTAATTAATTTAATATTCTATTATATTAATGTGATAAATGTAAGCATTTAGGATAACTTAAATTGATCAAATTTTGATTTGTTTGATTTTTGACTTGGTGGGACCCACATGGGTCAACTCTAGGCCAAACGACTTGATTGACCACTTTGAATCTCATTTGGATTTATTTTTTTGGGTTCATTTATACTTGTGCATTGATTTTGTGTCCTTTTGTTTGGTTTTAATTGATTTTAATTTTATAGGATTTTCTTGAATTTAATTGATTTTGTGCCCAAATGATTTAATTGAGTTAATCAAACTTAATTAAATTAATTTGGTTTAGTTGAATTCAAATTTCATTTTAATTTATTATTTTAATTTTAACTTTAATTGATGTTGTGCACTTAGGCACTTTCACGGATCCAAAGTGCTTAATTGAAGCTTTTCCTCAGATTCTAAGTGAGATTATGGTGTTATTAACCTCACTCGAGGTTAATCGAATCTTAGTGCCTATATTAAATCTTAGGTCTAAGAGGAGGGTTGTCAACCTCACTAAAAGTGAGTTTAACCTTGATGTTTAGAATTAGCTAATGATGAATGTTCAAATTTCTTATTAAATGATGATTATGTTTTAAATGATTAATGATTTAAGATGAATTTTAAACTTAACTTTTAATTAATTAATTAATTTTTTAATTTTATTTAAATTTAGAATTTTAAAGAGAGAGAGAGAGAGTAGAAGTGAGATCCACCTCGAAAGATGAATTTTATAACGTTCAATCATGTGAATGAAGTATTATAAATTTTTTTAAGATATATGTTTGGAATTGGCCTAAGTGATTTTATCTAAACATGAAAGACAACTTAAGATTAACAAATCAAATCATGGCTAATTTAATGATATTTTCTTGACCTTGCTTCATCATTGCATAATATTCATTTAATTAAATTAATTGAAAAACTAGATTTAATGCATACATGTATATATTATTAGTTTATTTCATGCTTAATTCTTGAATGAATTAATGTATTTCATTAATAATTAATATATGAGATATGATGCTCGAATTTTATAGAAGAAAATTATTTAATTATACATTATACATATACATATACATATACATATACATTAGTATATTGAATTTATACAAGTATGCCATTGTTAAATAAGGGAAGTAAGGTATCCTTGGGACTACTTAATTTAATATATAATTCAATACAAATCTCACGATAAATGTCATTAGTTATACTAGAGGTATGAGGTATTAAGACATTTTTTAGAGATACCTACGACCTTGGGTTTCCAGACTATATACCTTATAAATTGTAGTTCATACATATAAGATTTTAAATTTTAATTTTAATTACTCATATTGATATACATTTAGATTAATAGATGTATTATTATTGTAAATTAGTTATGAAAATAATTTAGGATTTACTTATGATAATAGCCACACTATTTAATTCAAAGCATGGAATTAAATGAAAATTTATTTATTTATTTTTGAAATATAAATGCATGAGACATATGAAAGACAAATTTAAGAATGAATGACGCAAAATAATTAAATATCATCACATAAACAATTTGGATATATTAATTCTTAAAGTTATTTACATGAAGACAAGCACCATTAAGGCTAATCAAATTCATTAAGGGTTGATTTTTAACATTTAAATCATTTAATCCTAATGAGGAGAGAAAATTACTAAAATTATCTCTTGACCCATTTTTATTTATTAAGTGATTCAATGAGGATTTATTTATATTTTTTTAGAATTTTTTATAATTATTTATGATTTTTTAAAATTCTACGTTGTTGACTTCACTTTTAGAGTGAGGTTGACCATCTCTTCTTAGACTTAAAACTCATCCAGGAATTAAGGCGTAAGGTTGTCAAAAAGGCTCGTTGTTCATGAACAGTTTGTGTTCAGATCATTTGTTAACTAAGCGAGCTGAATATGACAAATATTTTAAGATCAATTTTTAAATGAGCCAACATGAACAATTCTTAGTTCGATTGTGTTCGTCTCGATTTAGCTTGAAATAAAAAAAATTATATTACAATATTATG
The DNA here is from genome assembly GCA_021442155.1 of Cymbidium sinense. Taxonomy (NCBI): domain Eukaryota; kingdom Viridiplantae; phylum Streptophyta; class Magnoliopsida; order Asparagales; family Orchidaceae; genus Cymbidium; species Cymbidium sinense. The sequence continues at coordinate 17,615,112 of CM038233.1, read as the reverse complement.
GTGTTTATTTTCAGATGCGTTGGGGATACCACATAGATCGTAGAGGGTACTTAATTGAAGTGATTGGTTATGACATTATTGTATGATATACTATCTCGAAAGATATAAATATCACCCTATAATGGACCTAATCACTTAATAAGGAATCCTAATGTATGGTGGGTCTTCGTTTATACCAGAGATTCTTCCCCTTGTTCACATGGAAAAGTAAAGTAGGAGTTTATTTTAAACTGGGTTCTTAAATTCCTTATGTATGCAAGCCTTTGTAGTTAATTACATCATAAAATATAATTTCTTAAGAAAACTCTCGATTAAAGTAGTCAATTATTATCTCCAAAGATTTTAAGGTTAGACTATCAAATGATTGGTTATTTTGGAAAATCAAGTGAGATTGTTCAATTAGAGAGACTTATTTTTGGATCCAAAGGAAGATGAGTAGAAAATGCTCATGATACTAGGAAGCCTAATGAGCACTCCAACTTATCCTATGGTAAGGCTTTATGTGTTTGAAAGTGATAGGATTTATTTCGTTTGAGTTGAAATTTTATTAGATTGCTTGGGCTTATGATCTATCAACATAAGGTTATGGAAATACCTAAGAGGTGAGGATTTATACTAGTAGCCTAAGGAAAGTAAGCAACCTCAGATCTTAAATCTAGGGAACTTTAGTACAAGTTAAAGCGTAAGTAATCCAAGCCAAATGACCATTTTACCCCTAGGTCAAAGGGTAAATTTTGGCCAAACTCACTTGGAATTGGTCATATCCTCTCCATGACCACTTGACACCCTCTTAGTGACCAAGTGGACACTAGTGAGTGTTGTGCACCTAACCCATTGGCTTTGGGTCAGCCCAACCCAACCCAAGTTCAAAACAGACCACCTCCTTCAAATTAAGCACATGGGATTCCTTCCTCCAGTTGAATTAAGCACATGGCAAGCTCCTCCACTCTTCTCTAGCCAAAATCGAATGCAAGGACACCTCTAATAGCCTAACAAACCCACTCAATGCGATCAATTGGATCAAAACAACAAGATCCTTCTCGGTCATCCGATTGCTCTAGGGGGAGATATAATCCCCCTAATTTGACTTGAATTTCATTCTGCCCTATTTGATTGAAGCATAGAACTTAGAGCAAGCCATTGCTAGTCTTCCCAAGCTTCCTAGAGTGATTTAATTTCCATTTTTTCAGTTTTCATAGACTGAAAATAGGGGAGCTCAAGTGAAAATCCAACTTTGCCAATACTTCATACCAAGCTAATTCCTCTTGCAAGCTTCATCAAAGGATCAAATCGAACTTGCCTAGACCTTTTCCAAGCTCCAAAGACAAGGAGGACTACTCTTGACCAAGACTGAGCTCAAGTGAAGGTGAAGTTGGCCTCTAGAAGAATCTACCCAATTTCAACACCTCAAAACTTCAACAAAGCTTTGTCTCCACTAGACGAAGCTTCTCCAAGGGGAAGGGTGATAGCCTAAACCATTAAACTAAGCTTAGATTAGATGTGGTATGGTCCTTTGTGAAAGGAATTTCTACTTCATGAAAATCTAGCCATTGGATGGGATCTCCCATGCATGGTGATGGTGTGGGTTGAATTTTGTTTCAATCCGAGCTCAATTGAGCCCGGATCTTCCTTGGAAGATGGACTGTGGCCATCTCCTGGAGGAAAGATCAAAGGAGAATCATGGGCCATCCATTAGCACATTTTGGATGGATGACCATGATTAAAACACGTAGATCCGATGTTTTAATCCTTTAGAACCGCAAATTTAAGCTCATTTATCTGATCCTTGATCGGACGGACAAGGAGAAAGCACGTAGCACCACTAATGATGCGGCGCTATGATGTGACAAGTTAAATAGCCTATCCATCACACCATGTGGAAAGCACGTGCCGCGCCAGCCTCCATGTGGCATCAATTGGATTAGCTATTTTAATTAGGGGATTAATTACTATTTAAGCATGAAATCTTCAAATATTCATATCTAAGTATAGAAAATCAGAAAAATAAGAAATATATTGCATATGAAAGATAATTGAATGTAGAATATTATAAAATTGATTTTGATGGATTTTGAATAGTGTTATTTCCTGAATTTGGGTTTTATTAGAAATTTAATTAGGCTAATTACCCTCAGATTATTCCATTGATTAATCTCAAACTTCTTATGTGTATTTAGTGGGATGACTTTTGCCTGCCCTAATTTTCTTGGGATTTATTAATTATTTAATTAGGGTAATTATGGATTCATTCCTAATTACTCTCCTAATGTAATTAAGCCTAATTAAGTGTGTAATTAGTATTTTAATCCCTTGATTGAGTTAATTAAGTTTTGTTTAAGTGAATAGGAGGTTTAGGGAATAATTTTAGGATATTTTTCTTAAGCTATTCCTTAAACCCCCTCTTTCTTTCTTAATCCAAACTTAATTATGGATTAACCCACTAATTACCTACCTAATTAATTTCATAAAATTCTAAAACCTTCTAGAACTAAATTAATCCCTCTTGGGTAGATGCTTAGGTGTTCAATTACCTAAGTACATTAAGAAAATCAAAATCTCACTCACTTGTGTGAGAGGGGTTATGAAAGTACTTAAATTAAACAATTTAGCTTAATTAATCATTAATCATGAGCCAATTGCATTAAGCCCCTTTCTTTCCTAGGTGCATTGCAAATTTAAATTCTTTGTGTGGTTTTATGTCATATCATTAGCTCATAATTATTTGATTAAGTATGCTAAGGTGGTGTAGGTAAGGGGTAATTAACACACTTAATTTACACCTTAACCTAAACAAAATATAAAGTTCACTTAATGATCCTAAGAACAAACTAAATTAACTCACATATGGGGGAAATGGGTTAGGACCAGCAAACATTTTTTAACATTTCCTAAATCAAACATAAAGCAAATTCAAAACAAAAATAACATTAAACAAACTTTGATTCACTTTGAACTTTCTTATTTCATAGGATTGTCTTTAAGAATTAATTAGGGTGAATGAATTTACATTACTTTCATCACTTTATTTCTTTCCTAGCATACTAAATGTGTATTTCATATGAAATTCATGCATTCATATCTTTTAAAAATCAAAATTAAAATGAAATATTTCTTTATGTCAAATTGCATGTTTTGACTTAAGTAAAAATATGAATGACTATTATCACTATTAAATTAAAAATTATTTTCAAAACCTATAAATGAAATATCAAAACTAAAAGGTATTCTATTTATACTTTATTTATAATCTTGCATGTGAATATAAAAAAATGTGTCTTATGTTTTCTTCCTTTCTTTCCTCTTAACATGGATTTGAATAAGATTTGCAAAGTGTATAGTTCTTTTAAAAGAATATAACACTTACTTAAAATATACTCTTATCCTCTTCCATGTTATAACTTAAGAATGATCTCTGCATTCACATATATAAATTAAATAATCAAACATAAAATCAAAAGAATATAAACTTTTGCATCTTTCTTTTTTCATTCATTTCTTTTGTACATGCATATGTATTTAAGGAAAGTGGTATATTTGTCTAGATAATCCCGGGATTGCAAGGCTTTAAGTAGCATAAGTAGGTCTTGTACCTTACACCCCTGGTGCTAATAATGACACCATACTCATTTATGCCTTTCATACATACACATGTGCATATTAATAAAGGATAAAAGGAAGCCCTTCTTTTCTACTTAATGAAAATCATGCATCATAAAGCATCCAAATTTTCTTAAGTAATATTACTTGGCATTCATCATTTAGTGAGCTAAACATTCTCATTGCATGTATAGATATGCTTAGGATTCATCCATATGCATGTTATATATGTTGGGAAAGAAATGAATTGATGTGTGTTTTGTGATATTAATTCACTTTACTTAATCTTAAAATGTCTTTCTTTTTGAATAGGTTTGTTTAAGGAAAATCTAAACTTTAGATTAATTAAAACACATAATAAAATATTCATTGAACAAAATTAAACATGAATCTACTTTAAAAATTACTTAAGGTAGGGAAGGAAAGAGAATTCTCTTCTCTTTTCCCTCTTTTACAACTTAGTAATTAATTATAGGATTCTCTTAAAATAAACCAAAATACAAAATAAAATCAAACCAAAATCAATAAACACTTAAATGAAATCACCCATCTAATTTGAACATTTTCACACTTAGAAAATCCAAACCTTAAAACTCATAGCTAAGCATACTACACAAACCTTCCAAAGCACACACATTAGACTAAGTCACCACTTCTAGCTTTAGGTTAGGGTGGTGCATGGTTTGATGTTTGCTTTTATTTTGTGTTATTTTTTTTTTAGTCTAGATGTTAGGGTGAATGTGCATAGAATGAATGGTAGAACAATTTAGTCTAATCATTGTTGTATGTAGGGGATTGTTCTTAAGGGGCATTGTAATAAAAATATAACTACTTGTACTGTGGAGGTGCTTATACCCCTAAGCATAATCTTATAGGCCAGGTGGACTTTGTTACCCATGTGTGGGGTGCTAAGTCCAATATACATGCTTGAATTTGTATGATTTGTTTATCTAATTTCTATTTTGCAGGTGTTAGTTAGTTTTACTTTTCCATTTTCATGTAATTTTTGCATCTAGGATTTTAGAATGATTGTTATGGGGGATTAGGATGAGCATTGGTCATAAGATCTCATCTTATACACCATGTGAAGCCTTTGAAACATCCACATTCCAACCATCCAAAAGAAGAACCAAGAAGAAAGAAGAAAAGAAGAAGAAAAAAGAAAAGAAGAATGAAGAAAAGAAAAATGAAGACCCCCATAACATGAATTTCCTTGCTTAATTATAACTAATTCATTTGTAATCCAGATTGTATAAGGGTAGAGCTCGGCTACCCAATTTATTTTGGGTTTGTGTGATGGTGCCCGACCACACTTGACCTTTATTATTTTGCGTTAGCTTTATAAAATGTTTGATAATTTATTTAGCTTGTGCAATAAGATGACATCCTTTTCTTAGTTTCTTTCTTGCTTGATGTATGACCTGGATGATGATTAGGCTCTTAGGAAAAATAAATCTTCTACCAAATTAATCAACTCAAAATTAAAAATAAATAACTCATAACCTCACTTAAGGCATAGGCTAAAATCAAGATAAAAGAATTAGTAACCCTTTAGTTGGATGAGTACTACTTTTCTAACATCATGCATAACTGCATATTGTCTCACCTCTTGATTGGAGGGCTTCCACCTTTGCCAGAGAACTTGGCTTGACCTGTAAGAGCCATGGTGGAAACACACCTCCCCCATCTACTGATTTTGGCCCATATTCTAATTTCTCATGCATTAAGCATATGAATCCTATAGCCTGAGTCAAGTAATTGTCCAAAAATAAAAATAAAATGAAATACAATTTGCATTAGATTTAGGTCATTTATCATGCCCTAACATGATATAGTCTCTTAGGGAGTGAGTTTAAGGACTTAGTCTCTTTCTAAATGAATAACAACCTTGCTATGTTGCATAAACATAAGACTTGCCTACATGAATTTCAAATCATCGGAGGAGTTAGTTGGTGGCCACCCCTAGGCAGTTGTAAGTCCAAACAGTCGGGTGATTTATCCTCTATTATAGAGGTAAACCAAATGCCATTTTTGCCTTAGATTTAGGTCGTGCTTTTGGCCTTCACCAAAGCTCTCTAGATTTAGGTTCTGAGGTTACTTCTCCCCTTTGTGGGCCATAAGTATAAATCCTCACCTCTTAGGAATTTCCAAAATCTTGTGTTATGGAATCATAAGCCCTAAATTTCTAATGAAAAATTCAACTCAAACAAATTAATTCAATTTCAAAAATGTAAAGCCCAACCATAGGGTAGTTCAAAATGCTTACTAGGCTTCATAGTATCGTAAGCATCCCCTACTTATTTTTATTTGGCTTCGATAAGAACTCCCTCCTCTTGATCGATCCCACTTGAATTTCTAAAAATAAACCAAATAATTGATAGTCCTACCTGTTAAAATCTTTGGAGACAATGATCATTTACCTTAATCGAGAGTATCCTCCATAGGGAACTTAATGAACCTGATTTAAAATAAACCCTACTTTACTTTTCCATGTAAACTAAGGGAAGAATCTCTGGTACATATGCAGATCCATTATCCTTAGGAGTCCTTATTAGAGTGATTAGGTCCATTGTAGGGTGGTGACTTCTGTCTTTCGAGATAGTACACCTCTCCTCAATGTCATACCCGATCACCCTAATAAAAACATCTATGGATCTACGTGGTGTCCAAATGCAAAAGTATATTCCGATCTTCATTTTATCCAGATAGATTGAAGATGGAAGTATACACTTGGAAAATGAAAAATTTTCACCACCATCTTCCAAAGCATGGAACAACCGTTAGGGTGACCCATTATTGGTACAACAAGTTGACTCGACCTAAAGGTGACTACTAAGTAGGGAGTCATGAAGAAGGATTGGACCCAGACTTGAAGTAGTCAAGAGGAAAGGAGCCACTGGGGGACTTACCCTAATCCTCAAATATACTCAATCACGATGGCTAGTTTAAGAAGAAAGCATAGCAGATTTACATCCTCTTAAATGAAGCCAACATGAGGGTAGCTTACCATTCACACAATAAGGCCTATTCATTCTAACAAGGTGCTCATTAGTGTGCAGTGGCCAAGTAAGAAAGGAAAGCATAATAGACTTACATCCTCCAAAGCAAAAAGACCACTACGGTGACACGCTAGCATGGTAGCACATCAGCCCGACCTAGGCATCTTGGTGAGTGCGCGTTATCCCAACTCGAGGTAGAGACAAAAGATGCATATTTATTCATGTGTTTGTGTTGTGTTGATGGAGGATAATATTTCATGTGGGTTCTTTTACACCTACCCTAAACACATCAAAGAATAGATGAAATGGTGCCATAGGGGCATTATGACTCTACTATGGAATGATTTTGCTCAGGTTGCTTACACCTAACTTAGTTATGCTAGTCAAAATAGGATGTCCCTTGGGTTATCTTACACCTACCCTAAATACGTTGTGGTGGATTCGCAAATAAAGATGTTTCCAAATGAAGGGAAGATATGATTTAAAAAAAGAACTTTATTGATGATGATTATTTTCAAACATAATTTTATGGATAATATTTTAAAGCCTTGATTGGAAGCATGGTGCTCTCCTTTATGGTTAATCGGTAGACACGATCCTCCTTGCTAGGCCTTTTTTATTATAAAAGGGCCTTCCCAAGTGGGCTCAAACTTGCCTCCCATCTTGTGATGGACAACAATTAGTTTCCTTAGAACTAAAATAAGCTCTCCTACTTGAAAGCACTATGATAGACCAACTTGTTGTGCGCTTAAATCATTTTATCTTTGTATAAATTGAGGTTCTGGCATGCCTGTAGGCATCTCTCCTCTAAACTTTTGAGCTCTTCTAACTACAACTTGGCATTTTGCTCCATTGTAATCTTTCTACCCACAACTATCCTTAGTGATGGAAATTGTTCTAATGGTAAAATGGCATCGGACCCATACACTATAAAGAAAGGAGTAGAAGTTGGAGTTACGTATGCGATGTATTCCCATAAGACTTTAACTAACTCATGACATTATTTATTATCATCAAGTATTTTTTCAATATTTGGATGAGAGTTTTGTTGAAGGCTTCTACCAAGCCATTTTCCCTTTGGTAGTAGATAGTAGAATATCTCCAATCTATGCTGTGTCTCTAGGCAATATTGTTAATCTTGGTGCTCTTGAATGCAGTACCATTATCGATATAATTGTTGAGGCACTCCAAACCTATATGATATGGTTCCTAAAAGCTAGAGCACATCGAAGTTGTGACCTCTTTGAGTGGAATCGACTCTACCCACTTAGAAAGGTAGTTGGTGGCAGCTAGGTTGAACCGATGACCCTTGGAAGAAGGAGGATCAATTGGACCCACTATGTCAGTACCGCCAACACTCGAATGGCCATGAGGCCAATGTTAGATGTAGAATGTTGGGTGGTTGATGTAGGACTACACTGTGTACTTGACATTGGTGACATCACCCCTTCAAAAGGGTATCTTTTGATGATTTTAACATCAATAAGAGATAAGACTTGTCTATTTTAGATCTTTATTGATATGGACTCATCTTTCGGATATGCTAATTTCTTGGCAAGCTTGGCTAGTGCATCCACTATTGCATTCTCTCCTCGATGAATCTTGTAAATGGTAACCTTTGGGATTTAGGTCAACAACTCCATGGTGTACTTGTGATAGTGATGGAGCTTGGGCTTAAGAACCTTATAGGAATAATTTGATTGATGACTAGCTAAGAATCCCCATATATGTCGATGCTCGATGCATAGATTCTTGACTCACTAGCAATCAAAGCCTCATAATTAGCTTCGTTGTTGGTGTAAGGGTTGGAGAGATGGTATGAGAATCTCATCACATCACAGTTTGGAGTTAGGAGAACTATTCCTACCCCCACCTTCCCTAGAAGAGTAGATTGTGGTTCTTCTCCTCTTTGATAGGAAGCTGCACCATTAAAGTACATCTCCCAGTGGAGAATACTAGCATCCCCTAAGTTCATAATTTGTTCATCGGGAAGGTCATTGCTTTAAGAGTCAGGGAAGTGGGTGTCTGCTAAGAAATCTGTCAATGCTTGTCCTTTTACCACGAAGGGGGTATGAAAGTAATGTTAAATTGTGATAAAATCATAGACCAATGTGCAAATCATCTGGATAGCATCGAACCTGTCATGAGATATTACAGTGGGTTAATTCTGGAGATCAAGTTCATAGTATGAGAGAGCATGTAGTGTCGTAGCTTTTAGGATGCAAAGATTAAAGCTAGGCAATGCTTCTTAATGGGTGGATAATTGACTTCAGCAAGGATTAAATGACGGTTGAGATAGTAGAGAGCATTCTCTTTTCCTTCATTGTTGGCTTAGGATAACAAAGCGCTAAGGGAGTTATCTAATGCAGCAGTGTAGATGATTAATAGTTTTCTTGGGATAGTGGCTGCTTGTACCCGTGACATCATCTGGTACTGCTTGATGCTTTCAATGGCTTATTGGCACTTATCATCCCACCTGAACTTGGTGTCATTTTTAACAAGTGCCAAAAATGGTTGGTATCTCCCTAAGAGGTTGGATATAAAGCATCTTAGATATGAGTTGAGTTAAGGTTTTATGGGATGGCATTTCTATGATTGCCTTGATCTTCTCCAGATCGATCTCTATTCCTCGATGTCGGACAATAAACTAAAGGAATTTCTTTGAAGATACTCTGAATACACACTTCAAGGGATTCATTTTGAGGTTGTATTGCCTTAACCATTTGAAAACTATTCTCAAGTCAAAGAGATGGTCTTTCTTTTCTCTATGATTTGAGATCATCAAAGTAATATTCGACTTGATGATGAATGAGTTTATCAAAGATTTGAGTCATGACCCACTGGTATCTGGTACTAGCATTTTTAAGGTTGAAAGGCATGACTTTATAACAATAAATTTCATCGGAGTTCAAAAGGCAGTGTTTTTCTCATCTTCAGGGACCATCTTTATTTTGTTGTATCCAAATGAACCTTCTTTGAAGGAGAAGACTGCATGAGATGAGGCAATGCCCACCATTAGCTCCAGGATTGGTAATGAAAATTCATCTTTTGGACATGCCTTATTTAAATCCCTAAAGTTGACACATATGCAAACTTGGCCCATTCTTCTTCTTAATTGGGATGACCAGCCAACCGGTAGGATATTTTCTCTCCAGTCAAAGTAGCGTCGATCAGTCAATTCTTGACTTCAAAAAATGACCTATTCAATGTCTGTCTTATCGCGTCTAGGAGCTTGCTAGCATGGCTCTATTGACATGAGACAAACTAGGCATATCTTCATAACTCCATGCTAAGTAGTCTTTAAACTCAGTCAAAAGCCTAATTAAGTCATTGGTTTTAGTTTCATTCAACAAAGAACTAGTGTATGTTGGGTGTGAATATTCTTTAGTTCCTAAGTTGATTTCTTTGAGTTCATCGATGGTTAACCTGATCTCCTCTTCAAACTCTAGCGGTGCATCTTTGACTTGAAACTCATATGGATCATCTGAAGTTTCTAAGCACACCTCTTCATAAGAGTTAATACAATTTGAAAAGAACCTATCATACTCAAGATGGTTGGTGATAACTAAGCAGTAGTCATCATCATCAACAGGACCCACTATGCCAAATCTTAATCTTGGTCTTGATTCAGAATGTTTGCATTTATTGTTCCATAACTTTTCAGAGTAATATGACCTATGTTTAGACCAAGCATGTGGAATTAATTCTTTCTTTGCTAAATTTAGAACACTCGATGAGTACCAATTAAAAGTAATTTTATTAAATCTTTATATGAATCATCCTCAAGATCTACATCAATTTCTTGACTTGAGGATGATGTTCCTAGAAAGATCCTCCGAGTCTTGATTTTTGGATGTAGGGGCTTCCCTACCAAACCCTCAACTTTTGTGAGGAAGGTGGGGTTAGAGCTAAGGTTCCCAACTGATGCATAATTATTTCATATATAGACTTGGATACACTTATGCTTTGCTTTGGAGCTCGATCTTCATCGCTGTCTATCTTGAGTGTCACCTCCATAGGATATGTTGTTAAGAGAAATTAGATGGCATTCTAACCCTATAAGACTCATCCTATGACCTAGATTTTAAGTCTATATGGATAGCAGGTGTACTTCTAGTAGCTAGAATATATCTCCTATTAAGTGGCCAATAAGGAGGTCTTCCACCCCTGGGACTGCCTCTGGACTTGCCTCTTCCTCTGCCTGGTGGAGGTCGGGTCATCCTACCCATATGTTAGAATGGAGTAATGAATTGTGGGTGGAATCTAATATTGGGCTCCACTACCTCCCCCTTTTTCTCAATTTACACATTTTTCCCTTTCTTTTCTTTTTTATATTTCTTTTTCTTTTCTTTCTTTTTCTTCTATTTCTCTTTCTTCTTTTATGATATGTGGATTTTGATGGAGCTCATGAGAGTAAACTTATTGATTTTGAGTGAAGTAGTAAGTTGCAACCTCGTATATCTTGATCTCATTGACTATAAATGGCTCAAGATCTTCTTTGACACAGTGCTCGATCCCACCTCTTATGAACTTGATGCACTGATGTAGAGAGGATGGGCGAGTCTATAATGTTAAACTTGGCTTGAGTCTTTCAATCATCTATCTCCAAAGGTAACACTATGGAGCCTAAGGCCTTCTTGCCTTGTTCATTAAATCCTCTCAACATCATCTCTCATTAGAGTTTGGAGGCGTCTCAAGTAAGCAAGGGTTCTTAAACTCATAATATTGAGTTACCATAATAGACCTAAATGCCCATATCCAAATGATGTAGAGGGGATGATTGTGCTAGATCATCCCAGAGAAGGTCTTCATCAATGTAACTCCCCAAGGCCATTGGAGTAATGAGCCTCCTCTCCAATAGTGGTCAACCGAGCTAAGCTTATTTCGATCAAGTAATGGTTTGATCAATGACTTTCTTATCTCTTGGGTAAGATAAGGGCATCATATATAGCTTAGCTGGCAACTTTCTAAGGTGAGCAAGGACATTATAGTCAACTTTGGGTTGTCCATCCACCGGTATGTCTATAGGCTGCATATCTTGTGGAGGGGCTATCGCTCACTGACATCAATGACTTGTTTACCCTTATCCCGAGGTGTTACCCTAGAGGTAAAGCCCTGAGGTTGACTTGAGTGACTTCATGTGGTGAGTTGGTGGAGTTCTACCTACTCATGGGTATAGCTTCTCCTATGGGACCCTCAAAGTCAAATGACTCCAAGTCGATCTCAATAAGTGAACTCGATTAATTCAGAAACAGAAAGTCTGATTCTGAATCAGAAGAGAAAGAATCAAAACTATTAGAGTTATTATTATTAATTAGACTTGGAGAGCTTTCTATAAGAATAAACACAAGCAAATCATCAAATGGGGCACAGATGTAAGTAGAATCAACTTTTTCATTTTTTTTTCTAGGTGGAGGTAAATGATAGAAATCAAGTAAAGTAAGCAAAGCAATGGGTTTGTTCCCTGTCAGAGATATAATGTTTTGCTAGTAGAAGAAGAGCTGGAGGAAGTAGTGGTAGTTATAGCGGAGGAAGAAATGCAGAGCTGGGATGGTGGTTGCACTGCTTGGCTTTCCCGGATAACTGTGGACTGCTGTTGCTACTTCTGAGCTCCCACCCCTCCCCCTAAGTTATCTTTGGCAACTTGTAAACCTTCCTTGATATTAGAGGTTTGAGCTACCTCAAGCACTTGCAAGGAAAGTTTTTTTATATTAGAAATGATCTTTTTAGAGATTTAAGATAAAGAGATATCCCAACCTTCTGTTGTCTTAAGAGGATTTCATGTATCCCCAAGGATTACATTAATAAAACTAGATGGTTATTAATGCATGTATCCCCAAGGAGGCTTCTTCTTAAATGCTTTCGTGGCTTGGACTTGAACGATTGGTCTTGAAAAGGTATCCATTTGGCTTCCTCTTGCAAACTAGTCTCCTTGTTAATTAGTTTCTCAAAGGTTTTGATTGTAAATCCCTTGAGCATGAAAGTAATTGGGGCATGTATATTCTTTACCATAATTTCTATTATGTGTTGTTTAGACAACTGTGATTTTCATTTCATATTCAGGCTTTACCACCTGAGAATGTAATCAATAAGGGACTCATTCGGATTTTATTTTGCCACAATGAGGTCGCCTACAGTTATCCTTTGTTGGACTCTAGAAAATCTCTTGATAAAGAGTTGCTCCAACTCAAAAGTTCTGAGCTATGCTGATTTTACCAATCAATGCAACCCCGCTAAGAAGAGGTGAAAAAGTGTGCCGCCATTGGCGTTGGAATCGGCTCTAAAGTCTCCCATGTTGTTGGCGGTTTTCTTGCCATCAAAACTCTTGAAGGAAGGTGGCACAAACCCTTTGGGATACTGGACTATGCCAAACTCTTCCGGGCAAGGCCTACCCTTTGGAATGGATGAACTACCCCAAGCTTGGGTCAACGCTTTCGTCACTTACTGTTCTACCATCTATTTGATGTATTTTTTGTGTATGAAGGTACTATCTATGACCTTCCTATGCAAGCTACCACTATCGTCTGGGAGAAGTACTCTTGGGAGGTTCCAAGATATGCAAAAGCTCAGGTCACTCGGTCTCCATAGGATTGGGTTGTGACACTAGAGTTTGGTTCTTAAGTGCTAGAACTGTTGCTAACAAATCTTCAACCCTCTTATCCATCTTATTGATCTACTCATCCTTTTTCCTAAGCTACTGGAGGAGGTGTTGTGTTGAATGGACTACATCATCTTTTTCAACCGTAACACCTTCACTGATGGTCTCTGCGGAGGAAACTTTGGGTATCGACCATGTGGACTCCTACTGAGTCCTCAAATAGATCATTCTTGTTAGGGTCAAAAGCTACCTACCTCTTCTTGATCTAAGTGATCACACCCAAGGATTTATTTCTCTTCGAAAAAGTAGTTTTCTAGATATCATCTAACAAACAATCTCTTACTCTGCCTAGCTGAACTGGCATAAAAACCCAATAATGGCTAACTATAGGACTATGCTCATCTGAATCTATACATCAGACACTGCCTACTAATGAGATGCTCTCACTAGGAGGATCAACTATCACGGATTGTACTGGCATCCCCTCCTTCCTCTACTACTGTTGGTGACTATGATGGTGGCATGACCACGACACTTTTGGGTCGCCACTCCATCTTTGCCATGGTGGGAGGTCTCAGGGAGGCCTGTGGTGGAATATATCCTTGGAGTGGATCACCAATGGGGATGTCCTCTCCCGGATGTGTAGACTTTTCATGGGGATTGTGGAAGGAGGGACTTGACAGTGATGGTGGATGGGAGGTGGTGTGATGGGGTGAAATGGGACGCCCTCCCACTACAACTCTCCTCGGTTGGTGCCGTCAATACTATGTTATCCATATGATGATCGGTAGCCTACCGATCTGGAAAATCAATAAGGGTAGAGGCACCATGTGGGCACCTCCTCCTCTCACTTGCTGCCGGGTGTAGATCTATCCTCGGGTTGTCATCTCCCTGGATATGTTCTATGGCTCTTAGGGATCACATACCTCAAATTAAATAATGCACAGACTGAGCATTCGTAGGCTCACTCGTGAAAATGTCTTAAGGCGGCGCCCCTCTACTCCCTCACAGTATCTCAAAGTGTGGTGGTGGTGGAGGCAATGTGGCAATCCTACTATAGTCCTCCTCTCCATATGAAGCTGAGAGGGGGTGGAACCTACTACCACTTAAGAGTGGAGAGGCCTCATGGGGAGAACCCTCCTCAGCGATGTGGGAGGCAACAACGATCTCCTGGCGCTTGCTCGTGGTGCCGATCTTCCTATTTTTGTTATAGCACTAAGTGTGGGTGAACAGAGCAGAGTGAGAGCAGGAACCTACCTCAATGGCAGGGAAAACTATCTTAGAAGACAATATAACTTTCCCCTTTGAAGCAGGGGGAAACCAGTGAGGAAGTGCTAGCTTGCACCGGGGCTGCAGTAGGGATAGCAACAAACTGACGGCAGAACCACACTATTGTGGCACATAAGAAATTAGAATGGACACTGCTGCAAGGACCTCGATAGCCTTCCTCTTCGGAGAGGAAGACTCAGACTCAGGATGCAGGTCAAAGCGAAGGAGTGGCTTATGTACAACCACTTCCTCCCTACTAACAGTGGTGAGAAATTCCCCCTCACAAGTAACTCTGACGGCCTCAAAGCCATGGCTAAATTGAATCAGGTGAGTGGTGGTCGTGGTGTGTATGGCCTAATCCAAGGACATATCCACACCAGAAGGGAAAGAAAAGATGAACTTTCCTGAAGACATATCGACTGCACTGACTGAAGATGGGAAAGGGCTAACTGTGCTGATATCTCTGCATTTGTTGAAACATAACCAAGTCAAACCCTTGCTTTAGTATTTGTCATCAAATATTAATTTTTGATGTTGATTTGGAATTTTTAACACATACTTAACAATTTTAAGTTTGTTAAGTGGGGTTCATTAGAGAGATTTTGATATTTTGAGGAGAGACTTTGTCATAGAATTGATTCGATTTGGAACCCATATTCAACAAATTTAAGTATGTTGAATGGGGTTCATTCCATTTGGAGAAACTTTTGGAGATGTATTGCAGTCCATTGTTTTGAATTTTGATTGATTTTGGAATCTTCACTTAGCAAATTTAAGTATGCTAAGTGAGATTTTAATGTGTGTTTGAAAACTTTTGTGAAACATTTTTATTTATGAAACTGGATATTATGTGTGTGATTTTGTTTTGGGGATTCTTATTTAGGTATGTAAAGTAAGGTCCAAAATGAAGTTTTGATTTTATTTTGTTGTTTGGAAGTGGGACCCTCACTTAACAAATTGGGTATGTTAAGTGGGGTTCAAGTATATATGATTTTGTTTTTGAAAGTTTGTTTTGATTTGGCTTGATTTTGATTTTGAAAAAGAGAACTCCTATCCAACAAATGCTGGTATGTTGGATAGAGTTCAATATGTTTTGATTTATGTTTGAAAGTGAACTCCCATTTGAAAAATTCAAGTGTGCCAAATGGGGTTCAAATGTGTTTTGATTTTGTTTTTTTTTTTTTGAAAAAAAGGAATTCCACTTAACAAATTTAGGGATGTTAAATGGAATTCAATTATATATACATATTCTTATTTTCAAAGATGAAATATTTGTATGTGATATTGCTTTTGAAAAAGGGAAGCTCCAACTTAGCACCTGTGGAATATGCTAAGTGAAATCTCAATTTTGTATCATGATTTCATTTGAAAGTAGAGACTTCATTCAACAAACCTAAGTATGTTGAATGGAGTTAATAATTTTGAAAAAAGTGCTATTTGAAAAAAGAATTTTAAAAATTTTTTATTTTAATTTTGAAACGAACCTCCATGTAACAATTATGGATATTGTTAAATGAGGCTTGGTTATCTTTATTTTGAAAACTTCTAATGAATTTTGTGCAAATATTTTGTCATGTGAATTTTTAATTAATATTGAAAAGTTCTTTTGGAAAGTAATATTTTTAAAGTGGGTTTATTTTCTTAAGTATGGGATGAACCTTGCCTCACCAAGAGGCTCGAAATTTTTAGTCATCTCTTTTCTTTGATTAATTTATTTTTTACTATCGAGGGAATCCAATAGGGGTTTTAAGACCTACATGGAGTGAGGTCTTAGAACCTAAAGGATGTTGGCTAGCTTAGCATAAGAATGAAATGAGCTAAGTGCCAATGGAAAGAAAGATGGTCTTGGACTTATATAAATTATAAGTCTACTATCAATGTTTAGAGACAATAATTGTCTACTAAAGATGGAGAGAGGAACAATCCCCAGCGAAGTCGCTAGAAAAATCTATGGTGTTTATTTTTGGATGTGGGATACTATGCAGATCTTAGGGGGTACTTATTGAAGTGATCGGGTATGACATTAAGGAATGATGCACCATCTCAAAAGATAGAAATCATCACCTTATAATAGACCTAATC
This sequence comes from Cymbidium sinense, assembly GCA_021442155.1. NCBI lineage: Eukaryota > Viridiplantae > Streptophyta > Magnoliopsida > Asparagales > Orchidaceae > Cymbidium > Cymbidium sinense. Next base: position 17,598,567 of record CM038233.1, on the reverse strand, counting down.
ACTTAATAAGGACTTCTAAGGCATGCCGATTCTTCAAATATACCAAAAATCTTTCCACTAATTTACATGGAAAAGTAAATCATGGTTTATTTTAAGCTAGGTTCATTAAGTTTCCTATAGAAATGTTGAACTCATTTTTAGAATGAGTTCTCAACCTCTCCATCTTAAATAAGGACTTCTCTTAGACTTTAAGAGTTCCTTAGTCTCAAGACACTTCTAGTGATTAGGTGAACACTCAACCTAACCCTAGAGACTTAGAAGAGTTATCCATAGGAATAGGTCATGCGTTAGGGGTGTTAGGAAAATTTGCCTACCCTATAGCTTGAACCAACCCATCACTTCCTTCCTTCAAGTCAAATTCCAAATCAAGTCTAAACCAACTCCAAACTCCAAATCAAATCAACATCAAACTAAAATCAATTCTAACTTGATTAATTTTCTCAAATCATGAATCAATTCTAAATGATTGAAAGCCATGATTGGAATTCCAAATTTTAAGAATCCCTCCTAAGTCATTTTGATTCTATCATATGGACTTAGCCTAATTCAAATCTAAATCAATTCAAATTCAAGAAATTTTCTATTAACCCATTTATATTCGCATTTATATTTACAAATATAAATGAAATATAAATTCAAATATCCAAATATAAATTCAAAACTCAAATCCAAATTCAATCAAAATTCAACCAAAGCTTTTCAAGTCAAATTCTCAAACTTAGTCAAATCAAATTCAAATAAAGCCAAACTCTTGATTTTTCTTCATTATTTAATCAATCCTTCAATCATAAATCCAAATATAAACATAAAATTTTACATCTTTCTTTTTTTTTATTCATTTCTTTTATACATCCATATGTATTTAAGAAAAGTATTAGTCTGGACAATCTCGGGGTTGTGAGGCTTTAAGTAGCCCAAAGTAGGTCTTGTACCTTACTCCCGTGGTGCTAACAATGGTAGCATACTCACTTATGCCTTTCATACATGTACATGTGCATATGAATAATGGATAATATAATCTCTCTTTTCTACTTATTAAAATCATGCATACATGAAACATTTCAAATTTTCTTAAGCAAACTCTCTTAGCATTCATCATTAAGCTGGCTAAAATATTTTAATTTGCATGTATAGATATGCTTAGGATTCATCCATATGCATGTTACACATATTGGAAAGAAATAAAGTGTTGTGTATTATGTGATATTAACTCACTTTATTTAATCTTAAAATGTCTTGATCTTTGAATAGGTTTGTTTAGAGTTGCTCTAAACTTAGATTAATTAAAACACATAATAAAATATTCACTAAATAAAAAATTTAATAAATCTATATTAGAAATTACTTAGGATAGGAGGAAAGAGAAGTTCTCCTTTCTATTCTCTCTTTACAACACTTAGTAATTAAGTGTAAGTTCATTCAAACCAAATCAAATCATGAAATAAAACTTAACCAAATCAACTAAACCACTTAAATGAAACCACCCTATAAGTTGAACATTTTCATACTTAGAAAACTTCAACTTAAAGCCTAGCTAAACATACCACACAAACCTTAAATGACACACACATTAGGCTAAGTCACCATTTCTAGCTTTAGGTTAGGGCGAAGCATGGTTTGATGTTTAGCTTTTATTTTATGATATTTTGTTTTAGTCTGGATGTTAGGGTGTATATTCATAGACTGAATGATAGGGCGATCTTAGTCTAACTATTATCTTCTCCAGGGGATTGTGCTTTAGGGGCGCTATAATAAAAATATTAAATTTCTTTTGCTGTGTAGGTGTTTATACCCCTAAGCATAATCTAAAATAGGCCAGGTGGATTTGGATACCCATGTGTGGGGTGCTAAGTCCAATTATACATATACATGCTTGGGATTGTATGGTTTGTTTAGCTAATTTCTATTTTGCAGGTTTTAGTTAGATTTCCTTTTTTTTCCATTTCTATGTAATTTTATAATTAGTATTTTGAATAATTGTTATGGGGGATTAGGATGAACATTGATTATAAGACCATGTCTTATGTACCATGTGAAGACTTTGGAGCAACCACATTCCAATCATCCAAAAGAAGAAAGAAGAAATGAAGAATGAAGACCCTCCAACCCCTCATAACATGAATTCCTTGTTTAATTGTATTTAATTCATTTGTAATCTAAGTTGTATAAGGGTAGAGCTCGGCTACCCAATTTGTTTTTAGATTTGTGTAGTGGAGCCCAACCATAAACAGTCTTTTATTCTTTTGCACTAGCTTTATAAATTGATTGATGTTTGTTTAGCTTGTGCATTAAGATGACATCTTTTTCTAGTTTCTTTCTTGCATTGATGTATGACCTGGATAACAATTAGGTTCTTAAAAAAATAAATTTCTATCCAACATAAATAATTCAAACTAAAAATAAACAACTCATAATCTCATCTAAAGTTTAGGTTATAAATCAAATAAAAGAATTAACAACCCTAAATGATGTTGTATTACTTTTCTCACATCATGCATAAAAAAGCATATTATTTCACTCTTGATTGGAGGGCTTCCACATTTGAGAGAATTTGGCTTGACTTTTGAGAGCCATGGTAGAAACATACCTCCTTATCTTGCTATTTTGGCCCATAGCAGTGTCAAATTGATTATCCAAAATGAAAATAAAATGTAACAAAATTTGCATTATATTAAAGTCATTAAATCACACCTACATGATGGTCTCTTAGTGTGTTTAAGGACTTAGTCGCTCTTTCTAGATAAATGACAACTTAGCTATCTTACAAAAGCATTTGACTTGACAACATGTTTTAAAATCATAGGAGGAGTTTATTGGCGGCCACCCCTAGGCGGTTATAAGTCCAATTGTCGGGTGATTTATCCTCTCTTGTAGAGATAAACCAAATATCCATTTTTTCTAGAATTTAGGTCGGCTTTTGGCCCTCGCCAAAGCTCTCTAGATTTAAGTTCAGAGGTTGTTACTTTCCTTTATGGGATGAGCATAAATCCTCACCTCTAGATTTTCATGATCTGGAATAAGCTAACTTTCTAATAAAAATTTAACTCAAATAAATCAATTCAATTTCAAAAATATAAAGCCCAATCATTGGATAGTTCAGGATGCTTACTAGGCTTTCTAGTATCCTAAGCATCCCCTACTTATCTTCATTTGGCTTTGATAAGAACTCCCTCCTCTTGATTGATCCCACTTGGATTTTCTAAAAATAAACCAATCGATTCATAGTCCTACCTTTCGAAGTCTTTGGACACAATGATTATTTACCTTAATCGAGAGTATTCCTAAGGAATCATATTTCTTAGGATGTAATTAACTATGGGGGCTTACCCTTGTAGGAAACTTAATGAACTTGATTTAAAATAAATCATGCTTTACTTTTCTATGTAAAGTAGGGGAAGAATCTCTGGTACATTTCAAAGAACCATAGTCTTACGAGTCCTTATTGAGGTGATTATGTCCATTGTAGGTGACTTCTATCTTCGAGATAGTACACCGTTCTCAATCGTCATATGATCACCCTAATAAGAACATTTGTGGATCTACATGGTGTCTGACAGAGGCATTATATATTTTTATTTTCATTTATCCTTCTTTCCGAAAGGGGATAGATGAAGGAAAAAGATATATATAATATTTCACCACAAAAGATAAGCCTCCATATTTAATTACATCATAGGGAATGGAATTCCCTAAGAATACTCTCGATTAAGATAGAAATTAAAGTCTCCAAAGATTTCAAGGCTAGACTATCAAAGGATTGGCTATATTTAGAAAATCAATTGGAAAAACTCAAGGGGAAGACTTATTATCAGAAGCCAAGAATAAGTAAGGAATGTTCATAATACTGGGAAGCCTAGTGAGCATTTCAATCTATCTTATGGTTGAGCTTTATATGATTAAAATTATAAAGATCAATTTAGTTAAAGTTGATATTTTATTAGAGAGCTAGGACTTATAATCCAACAACACAATATTATAGAAATGCCTAAGAGGTGAGGATTTATGCTTGTTGAAGGAAATAGAAACCTCAGATCCTAAATCTAGGGAGCTTTGGCATAAGCCAAAGCATGGCCTAAGTCTAAGTGAAGATGTGTATAAGGTTTATGTCCATAAGAGAGGACAAACCACCCGACTGTTGGGCTTACAATAGTCTAGAGTGGTAGCCAGCTAACTCCTCCTACACTTTAAATCAATATGATTCAGTTGTATGAATTTGCAAGATAGTTGGGATATTATTTATTTAGAAAGAAAAAAAAGTCCTTGAATCCACTCCTAAAGAGACTAGAGCATGAGTGGTATGAGCAATGACTTAGTCTAATGAAAAATATTTTCAAGTTTTATTCAACTTTTTATGCTTCATTTGGATAAAGGCTTTAGGATTTCTTATGCCTAAATGCATGATGAAAATTGATTATGGGCTAAATCAAAGAGAAAGAGGTGTTTTCCAACACAGAGGAGGCTCTCAAAGGTCAAGCCTTTCCTATTGTGCAAGGATGGAAACCCTCTAATACCAAGATGAAATAATATGATATGCATGTTGTGAAACATTCAACCATATAGTTAATCGGTTGCTAATTCTTTTAATTATTTTATTTATGTCCTAAGATTTATGGTGAGGTTATGAATTGTGAAAAATTTTAATTATGAGTGATTAATTGGGTATAAATTTTATTTTTATCGTATGAGCCTAACGCATCTAAGCCACATATTAAAGCATCAATCATTTAAGAAATGATAAAAAAGATGCAATTTCTAATACACAATCTAATCAAATCATTAATCAATTTCTATAACTATCATGAAAGAATAAGAGGACGGTCGTAGCTTCGATGCATAACGAAAAGAAAAGATGGATAGAAGCTCTACCCTATACAACCCAAAATGATAATAATAATACAATTTATAATGAATGAATTCTATAAAGAGGGGGGATCTTCATTCTTCATTTCTTTCCTCTTTGCTTCATTGATTTGGTAGGTTTCAAGGCATCACGTGGCACCCTAGACAAGCCTTCCGCCAATGCTCATCTTGAACCCCCATAACACTAATCTTAATTCCTAAAAAAAAATTACATTAAAGATAGAAAAAGTAAATATAACTACACTTGCAAAATAAGTTTTAGCTAAACATACATACAACCCAAGCAGTTATATTTATAATTTGGACTTAGCACCCTACACATGGGTAACCAAGCCCACTTGTCCTAACTTGGATTATGCCTAGGGGCTTAAGCAACCTACAAAGAGAGCAATTATATTTATTTTTAAGTGGCCCCTTAAGCACAATCCTAAAAAATATCATTAGGCTAATCATGACCTAACATCCAGTCTTTGAAGCATACACCCTAACATCTAATATAAAACATTACATCACAAAACAAAACATACACTATACATACATTGTCCTAACTTAGAGCAAGTAGTGGTGACTTAATTTTAATGTCTGTGTTAAGACTTGTGTGGCATGTTTCAAGTAAGCATTAGTGTTGTACTTTCTAAGTGTGGGAAGATTCAATTTAACATGAGTGGTTGGTTTCACTTGAAATTGTTGAACTGATTTTAGAATTTTAATTTATATTTTCTTTTATTTCATATGATTTATACTTAACAACTAATTATTGTAAAGAGAATAAAAGAGGATTGCCCTCTTTCATCCTTACCTTAAACCACTTTTTAAAGCACATGAATTTGATTTAGTTCTCTTTAGTGAATGGCTTATTATACATTTTAAATTAGTCTTAAGTTTAGGTTCACCTTAAATAATCCCATTGAATGTGAAAGGCATCTTAAGATTAATCTAATTAAATTACTACCACATGACATACGCTAAATCATTCCTTTCCATGACATGTAACATGCATATGATTTAACCCTAAGTGTACCTACACATACAATATATTTTAACAGACTTAGAAGGATGTGAACATGTACATTTAAAGTTTATATTTTTCATTTGATTGAATTAAATGATTATATTAATTTAAAACTCTATCCAAATTCTTATACAAAAATACATAGGAAATAGAGCTCCAAATCACATGATTAAATAATTTAATAACTTAGTCATTCATGAATGCATGGGTTTTGATAAAAGGAAGGGGTTCTAATTCCATAACTAACACACACACACACATGTATAAGAGACATAAGCTTACATGCCATTATTAACAGAAGAGGTAATCAAATGACCTTCTTGGGGCTAACTAAAGCCTCGTATTCCCGAGATGTCTAGACTAAGCACTTTCTTTTCTTAAATACATATGGATATATACATAAATAAAGGAAGAAATAAAACCATGTAAAGATTGTATTTTTTATTTGAGTGAAACATTTATGCATGTGGATTAAAGCACTATCCAAATCTTAATGTAGATACACATGTAAATGAAATCAAATGAGTATGTGCCATTGTTAACCAGAGAAGTGAGGTTATCAAATGACCTCCTTGGGGCTAGCTAAAGCCTCTTGTTCCCGGGATGTCCGGACTATATACTCATTAACATTCAAGTACATTTAAAACTACATATGAATTAAGGAAGAGAAAGCTTTACTTCATATGTCTAAGCTATAAGCACATGCATATATATATATATATATATATATATATATATATATATATATATATATATATATATATATATATATATATATATATATATATATATATACTTTCTGATCAATATAATTGCTTCATAACCTTTGGAAAAATAATTTCAATTTATTAGTGATAATAGCCATGTATATTGTAAATTAATTCAACACATGCAAGCTAACATTAAAGAAAACCATTTGATTTAATTAATTTTAAAAAATGAATGCATGATTTCAAATGATATACAAGATTTAACATGATTGGAAAGAAATAAATAAACATAAACACATGATTTAATTCAATTGAATTAATTCCTAAGGACAATCACATCAAATAAAATTATCTAAAGTAAACCAAAGCTTCTTTAATGTCATTTTTTAATTTTATGTTTTGATTTGATTTAAGGGTCTGAAAATAGGTTTTCTAATCCTAACCCATTCCAATGTTTGTTAATATATTTAGTTTAATGAAAAAATAATTAAGCTGATTTTATGGGTTAATTGGGTTGTAATGTGCATTAAATGCTTAATTAACCCTTCCTATGTTACCTTAATATAACTATCCAAACAATTATGAGCAAACATGATATGCTCATACATTGAAAATTAAATTAGCAATGACCCTAGAAATGAAAGGGGCCTAATGCAATTGGCACACAATTAATGGTTAAAGAACTTAATTAAGTACTCTTATAACTCTCTCACACATGTGGGCTATTTATAATTTCCTTGGGATTTTCTTAGGTTGTTGAACACCCAAGGGTCTACCTAAGATTCAATTAATTAAGTTTTGATGTGACCATGATTTCAATTTAATTAATTATGTAATTTAATTAGTTAATTAATCCTTAATTAACTTGATTAATGAAAAAAACTTAGGGAAATGGATTAAAGAGGAGGCTTCAATCCCATTCCATTAGCCCATTCACTATTGGATAGTGATTAACCACTTAATTAACTAATATTTTTACTGTTCATATGATTAATTAACTTAGGAGAGTAATTAAAGCTTAATTAGTCAATTTTCTTAATTAATCAAGTAATAAATCCCAAGAAAATTATGGAAGACAGAGGTCATCCCATTAAATTCACCCATAAAGTTTGGGGTTAATCACTTATGTAATTAATGAGTAATTAAGCAAATTAAATTTTTAATTAAACCTTATTTAAGCTCCACTTATTGTTTAAAATTAATTAAGAATATTTTTAATAAATTCTTCTCTGAAATTTCTTTAAAATGAGTATTTATTTACATTTTTATGATTTTTCTACAATTAGTTATTCTTTTAGGAAGTTTTAGCCCTTAAAACACATTAATTAAGCCTAATTAAACCCTTAATCCCGTCGGTGCCACATGGCGTGCTAACATGATGTGCTTTCCACGTGATGCCATGGGATTGGCTATTTAAGTTGTTGCCATCAAAGCTGAGTCAACTGGTGGTGGGATATGCTTTCTCATGTGTCGTCCGATCTAAGAACGAATGACCATGATTAATCTCACGGTGCTAAAGGATCAAAATGGAATAATCTAACCGATCTAATTACAATCGTCCATGTTGATCACGTGGATGAGATGGTGTGTGATTTGTCTCCTCCTGAGCAATTTCAGACGAACACCATCCGTTGTTCATTGCTCAATTCAAGCTCACATGAGCTCGGATCGAGCTCAAATCAATCCCACACCATCTATAGGACAAGGCGAGAAGATCTAATAGTGGAGATCTCACAGCATGCAACTTTTCTTCAAAAGGCCAATCTATTTTTCCCGAGGATCGATTTCAATGGCATACCTCACCAATCTCAAGATCGATGGATTTTTTAATTGAGGAAGCTTCATCTAGTAGAGACGAAGCCCTACTGATCAGCACAAGGTCCAATTTGGGGTAGCTTGCTTGGAAGGCCAATGCATGAGACGTAGGTGGTCGGTGTTGATCGCAGTCCACCCTCCAATCATCAGGAATCATGGGAGGTGATTCATTCTTGCTTGACTACCTCCAAGGAAGGTGTGTGCAAAGTAAATTGTAAATGAGAATCAATAGGGTGCTCCTTTATTTTGACTTAAAGGAAACTTGAGAATAGGGAGGCTTAGAGGCTATGGAAATGCTCTAAGAACTCTCTTGAGGATGCTAGGGCTCTCACTATGCTTCCCTTGATCGAATGGCTTAGCTTGGTTTGGCTCCTAGTGGATCATCAAGCCACTTTGAGGGTTGCAGGTGTCCTTGGATGGTTGAGGTGGCTCAATTTGGTTGGGTGAGGTTGTGGAGGTGGCGCCAAGGAGGTGGGTGTCCTTGGTGGTTTCAAATGCTCCAATGGGGAAGGAGAGTTGATTTCACCTCCCCATGGGTCATGGCTGACCTAACCACCCTTGGCTCAGGTTGGGTAGTGTCTTAGGAGCCTAGGTGGACCAATGGGAGAGTGTCAAGTGGTCAAAGAATGGAAATGACCACTTACATTGGGTTTGATTTAAGTAGATTTGGAATGATTCAAAAGTGGGTTGGGCGAAAGTTCATATCATTTGGAGTTGGTTAGGTTCATTTTGACTCAATTTAACCCATTTAGGTCAAATTGGGCTAGGGATCAAGTTGATCAATTGGTCAAATTCAAATCAAGGGTTGGGTCAAGTTCATATGACCATTTGGTTTTGATTTGATTTTAGTTCATTTGAGTTCATTTGGGTCAAATTGGTCACTTGACCCAATTGACCAAATTGGCTTGGGTCAAGGCTTGGTTTGGCTTTGTTGATCATTTAGAATGTGTTGTGGGCTTTAGTTTAGTTTAATTTGGATTTGATTGGGTCTCAGGTTGGTTTGACCATTTAGGTCAAGTTGGGTTCAAAAAGTCATTTGGGTATAGTGAGTCAATTGGGCTCACTTAAGGCTTTGGTCAAGTTCAACAATCAATTTGGAATGAACTTGAGCCATTGGATGTAATCAATTTGGATTGGATTTTTATGTGATCCATTTTAGCCATTTAGGTCAATTTGGGTCAACTAGGGTCAAGAGGGTCAATTGGGTTTAGTTTGACTAACTTGAAGGTCAAGTCATGTTCAAGTGTTGATTTTAGATGGGTAGGGGTCATTGGTTTCAACCAATTTGGATAGTTAGGTTCATATGGGTTAAGGGGATGACTTGATCAAAGGGAAAAGTTAACTTGGTTTGACCCAATTTGTATCAATTGATCTTCTTATGGTTGATTGAATTAGATTTTGGTTCAAACAAGTCAAATTGGTCACTTTGGGTCAAGTGGGCCAATTAGGTTCAATTGGCTTGATTTTGGGTTGAGTTTGATTTAGTTGAGTTTATATATGGATTTGAGATTGATATATAAATTCGATTGCAATTGGTTTAGGTTCAAATGGGTTTTGGTTCATTGGAACATTTCAAGTCAAATGGGCTAAGTTGGATTTTACTTGGGTTGCTTTTGGTTTGGCTTGATGATTATAGATTTTATTTATATTTATGAATATGATTGAAGATATAATTGATTTATGAGAAAATCAATTGAATTTGGGTTTTAGGATGAAGGAATTTGGCTAAGTCCATGGACTTGGATCATGTGGCTTAGGTTTAGAGTTTGATTTAGTTTGATTTAGATTTTATAATTTAAATGTATATTTCATTTATATTTGTGAATATTATTGAGGTTATGATTGATTCATGAGAAAATCCATTGAGTTTGAAGTGATTTGCATCAAGATTTGGCTAAGCTCATGAAGGTTGATTCATATGGCTTAGGAAGGGTTTCGTTTTTATTTAAGTTAGTTTCATTTGGTTTTAATCATTTGAATGTAGATTTCATTTATATTTGGGAAGATAATTGATGGAATAATTGATCCATGAGGGGATCAATTGAGTTTGATTTGATTTGAATGGGATTTTGGTAAGTTCATGAAAGAAGGTCAAGGCTTATATAGGATTTGGTATGATTGTAGGTTTTGGCAAATTGGATTTGGAATTGAGTTTGATTGTAAGTGTGGGAAATTGATTGAAGGGTTGGATTGATATTTGAGAAAATCAATTGGTTTTGGATCAATTTGAATTTGGATAAGGCTAAGTCCAAAAGATGAATTCATAGCTTAGGAAGGATTTTGATTATTATTTTGATTCAATCATTTTCATTTGATTTGAATTTGAGTTTGGATCTTAATATTTCAATTGAATTTGAGGTTTGGTTTCAGAAGGTGAGCATAGGTTGAGTTTAGGCTATAGGGTAAGTGAGTCTTCTTAATTCCTAAGTCATAACCTAATCTTATGATCACTTCTAAGTCTCAGGTTTAGGTTAAGTGTTCACCTAAGTGCTAGAAGTGTCTTATGACTAAGAAAATCTTAGTGTCTAGAAGACCCTAAGTCTAAGATGAGGAGATTGAGACTAAAAAGTATGTTCAACATAGGGGTAGAAAAATTAATTTTATTCTAAATATCCTACCACATCCAGCCACATTCAAACATTAAGCTTAAGAAACCTATGAAGAAAATGCAATTTTATTGTGCAATCTAAACACAATAATCAAATATTTATAGATTATCATGAAAGAATAAAAGGTCGGTGTAGCCGAGTACCACCATACACCCCGAAAAAGAGAAGAAATTGGGTAGCCAAGTTCTACCCTTATACAACCTAGATTACAAAAGAATATTATAATTGAAATTGAGTAGATATTATGGGGGTCTTCACTCTTTGCTCCTTTTTCTTTCTTCCTTTGATTTGAATTGATTTAAGGCTTCATAGGGCCTCCCAGGACTTTGTCTTCTAGCCGTTGCTCATCCTAAATCTCATAGCACTAATCCTAATTCCTATTACAAAATTACATGTTTATGAAAAGTAAAATCTAACTACACCTACAAGACAGATGTTAGCTAAACAATCATTCAAGCCTAAGTAGTTATATTATATAATTTGGACTTAATGCCCTACACATGGGTAACCAAGGCCACCTGCCCTAATATGGATTATGCTGAGGGGCATAATCAACTTGCAAGAAAAAGTATTTATATATATTTTTGCGGCTCCATTAGCATGATCCCTTGCAGAAAATAATATTAGGCTAACAATGGCCTAACATCCAGCCTACGAATAATAATCCTAACATCCGGTACACGAACAATAATCCTAACATCCAGTCTAAAACATTTCATCATAAAATAAAACACAACATCATTTCATACACCATCCTAACCTAAGGCAATAAGTGTTGACTTAGCATTCTAAGGTGTATGCTTAGGCTTAGTGTGGTATGTTTTAGCTAAGGTTTAGAATTATAATTATCTAAGTTTGACAATTATTTAATTTAAACATGAAGGATGGTTTCACTTTAAATTGTTAAGAAGATTAGTTGATTTTAATTATATTTTCTTTTGTTTTATTTGATATTCACTTAGCATCTAAGTATTATAATGAGAATAAAGAGACCGAACCTCTTTCATCCCCACCTTAAGTTATTTTCTAAAGAGTATATTATCATAATTTTGGTTTATTTTAGTGAATATTTTATTAAACATTTTATCAATCCTAAGTTTTTTTGTTAATCTTAAAGAATCCTATCCAACATGAAAGGGATCTTAAGATTAGTGAAATTGAATTGTCGTCATATAGATAATGTTGTACAATTCTGTTTCATCACCAATAGCTTGCATTTGATTTTGAACTTAAGATACCTATATATGAAATGTATTTTGGCACACTTAAATGATTGTGAATGCATGGATTTTGGTACAAAAGAGGGATTCTATTCTTTAGCGAAGAACACATACACATATATTAAATATTTAAGCAAGTACGTGTGGTTGTTTAAACTAGGGAAGTGAGGTAATCTAAGACCACCTTGGGGCTACTTAAAGTCTCATATTCTCAGGATTTCTAGACTATATACTTGTTATCTTAAATACATATGAATGTAGACACAACTATTAGAATGAAAATCATGTGAAAGCTTATGTTGTAGTGAATCATTTACACATGTAAAGTGAAGTTCTATCCAAATTCTAGTACAAGTACACATATGAATGAAATTTAAATAAGTATGTGCATTTGTTAACCAGGGAAGTGAGATAATCTAAGACATTCATAGGGTTACTTAAAGACTCGTATTCCTGGGATGTCCAGACTATATACTTATTATCATTCAAACATATGTAAATCCATACATGAATCATAAAGATAAAATGATACTTTGACATATTTAGGTTATAAGCACATGAAAATCATATATGATGTTCATAGGTGATATCAACTTAACTTTTCATTTGTAATTTTAAAAATAGTTTTGGAATTTATTAGTGATAATAGCCACACATATAATAGGATTAATTCAACACATGCAACTTTATATACATAAGTATATTCATTTGATTATTTGATTTGAAAACATGAATGGATGATATCAATGGAATACAAATTTATAATGTTTGAAAAGGATTAATTGAATACTTCTACATAATTCATTCAACTATATTATTTCCTAAGGACAATCAAGTTGAATAAAATGATTTAAGGAAAACCAAAGTTCCTTATGAAGTTTGACTTTGGATTTGACTTACTAAACTCAAAGAGGAGAAATAATATTTGTTATTTTTACCCCATCCCATGTTGATGATTTAATATGTTTAAGGAGAAATAGTAAAGTGGGTTTTATGAATTAATTAAGCAATTCATTTAATTACCCTTTCCTATGCTTATTTAATTTAATTAATCATTTAATTATGAACTTTCAATGATATGCAAATAAGAAATTAAAATTGCAATGCACTTAGAGACCTAATGAAATGAAGCTCATAATTAAGTATTAATTGAATTAAATAATCTAATTAAGTACTTACATGATTTTCCCCACACCCATGAGTTAATCATAATTGCCTTAAGGTTATTTATGTTATTAGACACATAAAGAGGAACCCACAAATTCAAATTAAATTATTTGGAGCAATTATCATTTTGAAATTGATTTAATTTGGCCAGTTAAATTATTTAATTAACTTTAATTAAATTAATAATTAATTACCCTCCTTAATGAAATGGATTTGAGAAAATAATTAGGGAAGAGGCCTAATTACTCCCCCTCATTATTTCACTGTTAATTAGTGATTAATGATCATTAATTACTTGATTTTTTTTTACTATTTAGTATTTTTAATAATTATTAAATTGCCAAATGAGGGTAATTAAGGTTTGAATTTTAAATTTTCTTAATTACTTCCAATAAATCCCAAGAAAATTATAGGTTATAGAGGACATCCTAAAGAATTAACAAATTTAATTTGAGACTTATTAGCCAAGTAATTAGGGCTTAATTAAGTTAATTAAGAAAAATTACAAACTCTAGTTAAGCACTGTTCACAGTTCAAAACATAGGAAAATTATTTTTATTAAACTCTCTTCCATCTACCCTTTCCAAAATGAGTTTACTCATATTTTTAGGATTTTTTATAAGTAGTTATGATTTTTCAAATTTCAAAACAATTTAGCACATTTTAATCCTGAATCCCATCGGCGCCATGCGATAGCTAACGTGTGCTTTCCACATGGCACCATGTGATTGGCCACTTAAATCGTCCAACGCGACGTGCTGAGTCAGCAGCAGTGGACGCGCTTTCATGGCCATCATCCAATATGGATCAGGTGACAAGGATTAATGTCAGGGAAATTAAAGGATAAAATCAAATTTTCTAGTGAATTAAATCATAACTGTCTATTCTAATCACACAGAACAAACGACAGATGATCCTTCATCCCTTAAGCGATGGAAGACGGACACCGTCCACCTTCCTCCACTCGATCCGAGCTCTCTAGAGCTTAAGAGATGTCGGGATCGACACCAAAATGTTGAGGGAATAGATCTAAGAAGATCTTGGAAATTGCATAAAATTACAAAACTCTTCACAAAGACCAACACCTAAGGAGATTTCTACAGTTTGCCAAAAAATACCTCACTGGAGCTTAAGACCGATGGTCCAATGACTAATAGCTTCATCTTGAAGAGATGAAGCACTGTTGAGATGCTCGTGAGTTGCCTCCCCGCTAGTGGCTCTATGGACCAAATGTCATCGCAAGTGTCATCGGAGTTGGTCTAGGAGTGGTCTCTGGTGCTCGAATCGATCAGAATCAATTTATTTTAGATCGTGAGAGCATGGGAAGGTGTGGGACAAGTTAATTGGAGTTTGGTGAGGTTTGAGTGGAGTTGGATGGATAGGGGGCTTGGTTTCGCTCGAATTCAATCTCTGGTGATGGGAAGCTCAAGGGAGATCGGGAATGCTCATCTCAATTCATTGAAGCTCTTTGTGTCATTTGAATTGGATGGGGAGCAGTATGTCCTACTCTCCAATTGATTCGATAGCTTGGATGGGTTTGGCCAAAAGGTGTAAGTGATGTCGGCGGCGTTAGTGAGTGGTCGAGGTGGAGACTTTTAAGTATCTGAAAGAAAAGAGTGGGTTGGTCATGTGTGCACCCCCTCCTCCAAGTGTTACAATGGAAAGGCTTGGGATAGCTCACCTCCGCTTGAGCCATGACTGACCCAATCAGCTTTTGGCTAGGTTAGCTAATGGCCCAAGTGTCCAAATTGAGCTTAGGGTGGCTGTCAAGGGTTGGAGAGTGGGTTTGACCATTTAAATAGAGATTCATCCCATTTAGAGGGGTTTACCTAATGGATTTTAGCTTAATTTAGGTCCACGATGGGTTGGATTTGGGTAGGGCGACCCATGGTGATGGATGTCATGCCAAGTTTGGTTGGGTTTGGCTCAATTTGACCAATCAAGTCAAATTGATTCAATTGATTAGGTTGACCAATTGGTCAAATTGGGTCAATCAAGGTTTGGTTAAGTTCAAATGATGATTTAGGATATTTTTGGTTTGATTGATTTAATTTGAAGTGGATTTGCATTTGACTCATATGGGTTCATATGGAGTCAAATGGTTAAGTTGATCAATTTGGTCAAATTAGCCAAATTGGCTTGGATGAAGGGTTAGTTTTGGTTCAAATGATGATTTGAGAATGATTGTAGGTGTTGATTTGAATTGATTTGGATTTGAGAATGATTTAGCTAAATTTGACCCTTTAGGTCAATTTGGGCTAAATGGGACAATTGTGTTGGTTTGATCAAATTGGGTTCAGTTGAGGCTTGGAACATATTTAATAATCAAATTGTGATGGATTTGAGTCATTGGTTTCAATTAATTTGATTTATTTGGCCTTTTATGTCAAACTGGGTCAAGAGCCCAAGTTGGCTTGGTTTGGTTTTATTGATGGTTGAATTATATTCAATGGTTATTTTATGATTGATTGAAGGCATTGGTTTCAATCAATTGAGTTTAGAATGAGATTTCATTCAACTTAGTTCATATAAGCTAATTGGATCAACTTGGTCAAGTGATCAAATTAAGCTTGGTTTGACCCAATTGATTGCAATTAGACAGTCAAGGGTGATTAATTGTCATTGTAGAAGGTATTGAATGGGTTGGTTCAATTCGATTTGGATTGGATTGAATTTTGGATCAAATTGGTCCTTTAGATCACTTTGGGTCAAGTGAATCAAATGTGTCAATTTTAGTTGGATAAGGTTGAGTTAGGTTGGGTTGATCTTGATGATTGATTTAGGATTGATTGATGGCTTTAGTTGTAATTGATCTGGATTTAATTAGATTTGGGCTCATTTGGACCCTTTGAGTCAAGTGGGCCAAGTTAGGTTGATTGAATTGATTGTAGGTATTGGAAGGCTTGAAATAGAGATTTAAATAGTTGGAATGCTTTTATGAAGTTCAATTGGATTTGGTTCAATTGAGTACTCTTGAGTTTGAGCCATAGGATGATGGTGGAGTTGGTTTAGGTTAAGGGCTAAGCTAATTTGGCTTGGAGCTTGATATAAAATAAAATTCAATTGGGTTTGATTGTATTGATTTGAGGTTGGATTTGCATGAGCGGATAGGCATGGGCCATGGTTTAGGCCATAGGATAAGTAGAACCTATCTGCCCTTGAGTATGACCTAAGCTAGGGGTATGCCTTCTTAATTCTATAAGTTTGGGTTTAGTGCTCTATTAATCACTAAAAGTGTCCTATGACCAGGGAAATTCTAGTGTCTAGAAGATTCCTAAGTCTAAGGAAAGATGAGTCAATCCTCACTCCAAAAGTGAGGTTAACAGATTCCAACAATATAAAATTATGATAATGCCTATGAGGTGAGGATTTATGCTCATAGCAGAGGAGAAATGGGCAGTCTTTAAACCTACATCTAAAATGCTCTAGCATAAGTTGAGAGCTTGACTTAAATCTTCTCAAGGAAGGTGGGATGCATTTGTTTACTTCCATTATAAAGAGTGGAACAATCCTGACTCTTTTAGACTTAAAACCACCTAGAGTAGTTGTCAGCTAACACCTCTTACGATTTAAAATCATGTAGGTTGATCTTATGTAAGTGCAAGATAGTTAGGCTATTGCTTATTCGAAAAGAACCTAGAGTCTTAAACTCACTCCTTAGGAGATTAGATCATGATTGGTGTGTAAATTATGACTTATATTGATGCAATAAAATTTACATATTTTTATTTTATTTTTGACTCATTATTTTAGACTCAAGCTGGAAGAGTTTATTCTAAATGTATGATGAAATTAAATCATGGGCTAAATCAAAGAGAATGAGTGTTCTCCATGATAAGGGACTACTCTCATAGGCCAAGCATGTCATTTATCATGCAAAAATGGAGACCCCATATTTTCAAGAGTGAGATAATATATATGCATAATGTTGAAGCATACAACCATTCAGCTAAGGGACTGATAAATCTTTATTTCTTGATTAAAATCTGAAGCTTTAAAAAAAGTTATAGGTTGATTAAGACTTAATTGAAGTTGTTAGTAGGGGTAAAAAAGTAATTTTTCTTAAAGAGCCTACCTCATCCATGCCACACATCAAACAATCACATCTTAAGAAACCTATAAAAATATATCATTTCTTTTGCATAATCAAAGTAAACAGAATAATCAAACATTAATCGCATAAAAAAAATAAAAGGCTGGTGCGGCTGGTACCACCATACACCTCGAAGAAAAAATTGGGTAGCCCTACTATACCCTTATACAATTCAGATTATAATTAATTTATAAATAAAAAGAAGCTATGAGGGTCTTTAATTCTTCATCTTCACCTTCACTTCATGGATTGGAACACTCTAGGCTTTATAGGGCCTCCAAAGTCTATGTATTTTAGTCACTACTCATCCTACGCCCCAGAGCACTAATCATAATCATATTATAATAATTATATTTTTATAGAAATTTAAATTTAACTACACCTATAAAATAAAAGTTACCTTAACACAAATACACATTGAGCAGTTATATTTTATATATTTGGGCTTAACACCTAGCCTTGGGTTACCAAGCCAACCTGTCCTAATGGATTATGCTTAGGGACTTAAGCGGCACTTGCAAGTAAAAAGTATTTATAATTTTATTATTATCACAGTTGTCCCTTAAGCATATTCGCTTGTAAAAAATATCATTAGTCTAGTGTCATCCTAACATTGAGTCTATGCATAAATTGTAACATCCAGTCTAAAATAATACATTATAAAATAAAATTTCACATCATCACAATAAAACACGGCCTAACCTAACACTAGGATTGGTGACTTAGTATTCTAATATGTGTTAGGCCTTGTGTGGTATGCCTTGATTAAGTCTTAGAGTTATGAATTTTCTAAAGTTGGATATTTAAATTTCTTATTATGATGGTTGCACTTTATGTTGTTAATGATTTATGTTGACCTCACTTTTCGAGTGAGGACTCATCATTCCTTAGCTTTAGGAATCTTCTAAGCATTAGGATTCTTCTAGTCATGGGACACTTCTAGTGATTAAGAGAATACTAAACCAAGCCTAAAGACTTAGGAATGTATACCCTAAGCATAAGTTATGCCTTAAGACAAATATGTTTTTCCTATCCTATGGATTAAACCAAAATCCATGCTCATCCATTCATCCAAAATCAACCTCAAGCCAATACAACCAACTTTATTTGATTTTTTGTTTTCCATCCAAGATCAAAATTAATTAACCAACCTTAACCTAAATCAAGTCCATTATCATCCTACAGATTCAACCCAAAGCCCATTCAATTGTACCAAATCCAATCAATTTTTACAAAAGTACTCCAACCATTCAATACTCTATTTCAAACCCTTCCAAGATTCATAACCAAACTAATTGAACCAAACTAATCCAAGTAACCTAAGTTAGCCCATTTAACCTAAAGGGTCCAAATGAGGCAAGATCTAATCAAACCAAAATAGATTGTATTCAAAGCCATCAATCAATCCTAAACCAATCATCAAACTTAATTCAACTTAATTCAACCTACTCTAACTCAATTAACCCTTTTGATACAGTTGCCCCAAAGTGACCTACATGACCAATTTGATCTAATCATCAATCCAACCCAAATTGGATTGAATCAATCATCAATCTCTTTTTTATGATTGTTGATCATCTTGATTGACCAATTGCAATCAATTGGGTTAAAGCCAATTTGATCATTTGGTCATTTGATCAATGACTTAACAATTGACAATGACTTATCACCAATTGAATAAACCAATTGCCAGCAACTCTTGACAAGTTGACATAAAGGGTCAAATTAGGCCAAAACTCATTCTAAACCAAATTGATTGAAACCAATACCTTTAATCAATCACAAATTGATTATTGAATATGATCTAACCTTCAATTGAATCCAATTTGGTCAAACTAATCCAATTGACCCATTTAGCCCAAATTGACCTAAATGATTCAATTAAACCAAACCATTCCCACATCCAAATTAATTTAAACCAACACCTACAATCATTTTCAAATGATCAATTGAACCTAAAGCAACCCTCCACCTAAGTCAATTTGTTCAACTTAACCCAATTGACCCATATGAACTCATATGAGCAAAAAACAAATTCTCTTCAAATTAAACCAAATCAATTTTGCCAATACAGTCTAAATGACCAAAACATACCCAAGCCATTAATTTGACCCAATTTAACTAATTGGTCAACCTAACCCAAATGAACACAATTTGACCCATATGGATCAAATCGAGCCTAACCCATTTAAGCTAAGTCCAAACCTAACCGAACTTCGCATGACCCATCCTTGGGTCATCATGGGTCAGCCCAAATAAACCTAACCCATGGTGCACCCACTTTAGGTCAACACGCATTGGACCAACCCATTCAAATGAGACAAAATCTCCATTTGGATGGTCTCACCAACTCACCAAGCCATGACAACCACCCTTAGCTCATTTTGGACACTGAGACCACTGACCCACCTAACCCAAGGTTGTTGGGTTTAGCCTTGGATCAAGAGAGGGTGAGTTCACCCATGGCTCCCCATTAGAACACTTGGAGGAGGAGGTACACACCTTGCCAGCCCTTGCCACTGCCTCAGCCCCTCAATAACCTCCACCTCAACCCCTCACCAACATCTCCGGCCACCTAACCTGCCGGGCGAGCGACTGCCAAAAGCCAAAATCATCCCAACTGTCGGATCATTTAAGGAGGAGGGTATACTCCTCCCCATCCGATTCAAACCACACAGAGAGTTTCCTTAAGTGATTGCAGCATCCCTAGAGCTTCTCTCAATCCCCTCATGCTCCCTATCACCGGCGAGACCTAAGCCTAATGAAATTCATCCAATCTAACTTAAACTCCACCAAACTCAAATTAACTCTTCCAGCACCTTCCCCAAGTTCTGATGAGTTAAAGTGAATCAATTCCCAATCAATTTGATCATTGAAAGACACTCTTAGACCAACTCTAGTGACCTTCGCAGTGGTGTTTGGTCCACAGAGCTATCGGCAGAGATGCAACTCAAGAGCTTCTCAATAGGGCTTCATCTCATCAAGATGAAGCTACCTCTGTCGGTGAATCACTAGTCTTGAGCTCCAGTGAGGTAAATTCTTGCAAACTATATAAAATCCCCTAGGTGTCGATCCTTTGTGAAGGACTTTGTGATTTCATGTGATTTCCATCGTAGGATCTTCTTAGATCTTTTCCCTGCATATTTTGGATTCGATCCTGATGTCTACAAGCTCAGACGAGCTCAAATCAAGTGGCGGAAGGCATACAATATCCGTCTTTCGACACTCAGGGGATGAAGGATCATCCGTCGTCCATTCTGCGTGATTAGAATGGATGATCGTGATTTAATCTATATTTTTTGATTTAATCTAATAGGAATCACGAGATTAATCTCCATAGTTTAGGATGAAATCGCATCCACCGCCGCTGACTCAATCGCCATGGGGGATGTTTTAAATAACCTATCATGTGGCGCCACATGGAAAGCATTGTTGCATCAGCTTTTACATGGCACTGATGGGTTATGAGGTTAATTAGTGTTTAAAATGTGATTAATTACCCTAAACTTTAAAATTTTATAAATAATTGTAAAATAATTCTAAAAATATGTGTAAACTCATTTTTAAAAGGGTAAACAGAGGAGAATTTAATAAAAAAATCTATAAGATTTGATTAATGAATAGTGCTTAATTAGGAATTGAAGTTTAGAATAATTATCCTAATTAAGACTTAATTACTTATCCAATGGATCTCAAATTGGATAGATTAATTTCATGGGATATCCTCTACCTCTTATAATTTTCTTGGGATTTATTAGCTATGTGATTAAAACAATTTGGAATGTTAATCCTAATTACCCTCCTTAATCAATTTAATAATTATTAAAATTACTAAATAATAAAAATTAAATTATTAATGATGGTTAATCACTCTTAATAGTAAAAACTATGAGGGAAAATGATAAGGCTTCTTCCTTGGTCATTTGCCTAAATATATTTCCATAGGAGGGCTAAGTAATTTATGATTTAATTAAAGAATAATTAAGTAAATTAATGGTGAATTTAAATAAAATTAAAATGATAATTAGAACAGATAACTCAAATCAAATTCATGGGTTTCTCTTTACGTGTTTAATAATATAAAGACTCTTAAGGAACATATGGTTAACCCATGGGTGTGGGAAAACCATATAAATACTTAATTAGTCCTTTTCTTAAATTAATTAACTCTTAAGCATGATCTTAATTACATTAGGTCTTTTCAGGAGCATTGCAAAATTTAATTTCTTATTTGCATATCATTGGAGGCTCATGATTAAGTAGTTAAGTAAATCAAGGAAGCATATGAAAGAAAATTCAAATGAATTATTTAATGATTTGAACTTAATTAATCCATAAAATTCACTTAGTTACTTTTCCTTAAACACATTAAGTCACTAATGTGGGATGGGGTTAAAACAGTAACTATTAGCTCTCCTCTTTAAGTTTGATAATTCAAATCCAAAATCCAATCTCATAACAACTTTGGTTAACCTTAAATGACTTTAATTAACTTTATTGTCCTTAAGAATTAATGAGATTGAATGAATTATGTGGCAATGTTCAATTATTTCCTTTTAATCATTATAAATTTGTATGTCGTTTGACATCATGCATTCATGTTTTTAAATAAAATAATTAATTGAATTTAATTATGTGCAAGTTGTATGTGTTGGATTAATCCTATTATATATGTGGCTATTATCACTAATAAACTTCAAAATTATTTTTAAAGTTATAAATTAATATGAAGATTTAAATTGATGTTGGCTATGAATATTCTATATGATTTACATTTATTTATAGCTTAAACATGTTAAAGTATTATTTTATTTTTATGATTCATGTGTATGTTTATATGTATTTGAATGTTAGTGAGTATATAGTCTGGACATCCAGAATATGAGATTTTAAGTAGCCCAAGGAGGTCTTAGATTACCTCACTTCCCTGGTCTAAACAACTGACTCCTACTTACTTAATTATATTCACATGTTTACATACATTAGAATTTGGATAAAGCTTTACTTTACAGGAATAAATAAATTGGTTAACATACAATATTTAACATAATTTTATTCCTATGGTTGTGTATACATTCATATGTATTTAAGATAGTAAGTATATAGTCTAGACATCCAAAAAATATGAGGCTTTAAGTAGCCCTAAGGAGGTATTAGATTATCTCACTTCCCTAGTTTAAACAACAACATGTACTTGCTTAAATATTTAATATATGTATGTGTACTTTGTTAAAGAATGGAATCCCTCTTTTCTACCAAAAATACATGCATTCACAATGATTTATGTGCCAAAATACATTGCATGTATAGGTATGTTAAGTTCAAAATCATATGCATGCTATTGGTAATGAAAAGAATAATATAACATTATCCATTTTATAGTAATTCAATTTCATTAATCTTAAGATGCCTTTCATGTTTGAATATGATTCTTTAAGATTAACCCAAACTTAAGATTAATAAAATATGTAATAAATTATTCAGTTAAAGGAAAAAAATTATAATAATGTACTCTTTACAAAATAACTTAGGATTAGGATGAATAGGGTTAAACCCCCTTTCATCTCTTTACAATAATTAGATTCTAAGTAAACATCAAGTGAAACAAAAGAAAACAAAATACAAATTAAAAATCCATCAATCATTTTAACAACTTGAAATTAAATCACCTCTCATGTTTAACTTAAACAATTCCAAACTTAGATGATCATAACTTGAAAGTCTAGTAATACATACCACACTAAGCTTAAGCACGCACATTAGAATGCTAAGTCATCACTTCTTGCTCTAAGTCTGGACGGTGTATGTTGTGATGTTATATTTTTATTTTCTGATGTAATATTTTAGACTGGATGTTAGAATTATTTATGCGTAGATTGGATATTAGGCCGCTATTAGCCTAATGGTGTTTTTTAGAGGATTATGCTAAATGTATTATTGAAATAAAAATAAATATAAATGCTTTTGCTTGTAGGTTGCTTAGACCTCTTTACATAATCCACATTGGGACATGTGAGCTTGGTTACCTATGTGTAGGGTGCTAAATACAAATAATGGTATATAACTACTTGGGTTTGTATGGATGTTTAGCTAACATCTATTTTGAAGGTGTAGTTAGATTTTAATTTTCATGAAAATGTAATTTTTGTAATAAGAATTAGGCTTAGTACTATGGAGTTTAGGATGAGCAATTGATAGAAGGTAAAGTCCTGGGAAGCCCTGTGAAACCTTTGAGTAAAATGAAAAGGAAGAAAGAGGATGAGGAATGAAGGCACCTATAACATCTAATTTCAATTGTAATTGTAATTGTAATATTCTTTTTTTAATCTCGGTTGTATAATAGAAATTCCAATTTCTTTTCTGGTGCACGCAACACCTACCACACCATTCTTTTATTCTCTCATGATAATTTATAAATGTTTGTTTGTTATGTTTAAATTGGACAATAAAAATTGCATGTTCTCCATAAGTTTCTTGAGGTTGATGTTTGAATGTGATATGGATGTAATAAGATATTTAGGGTAAAATTAATCTTTCTACCTCGACTAATAACTCATAACCTCACTTTAAAGCTTAGGCTATAATCAAGATAATTAAAAGATTTAAAAATCCCTTAGCTGAATGTTGAATATTCTAAGATCATGCATGGCATCTTACTTCACTCTTGAATAGGGAGGGTCTTCACTCTTGTACGATAGGGGAATACTTGACCTGTTAGGGCATCTTTTGTACTGGAGAACACCTACTCACGCTGATTTAGCCAATAACTATATTTCATCATGCATTTAGGCATAATTATCCTAAGCTTTTGTCCAAATAAATATGCAAAATGATATAAAAATTTGTAAAAATTTGTATTTAGTCTAAGTCATGTATTCATGACAATCATGATCTAGTTCTTAGGGAGTGAGTTTAAGTCTATAGTCTTCTTCATAATTAAATAATAGCCTAACTATCTTACACATACATAAGACTGGCTTATATGATTTTGAATCATAATAGGTGTAGCTGACGGCCACTCATGACAGTTGTAAGCCTAGAAGAGTCTGGATGGGTTTACCCTCTCTTGTGGAGGTAAACCACTATATCCCTTTTTTGCTTAAATTTAGGTTTGCTTTGTTAAAGTAAAAAATTTTAAATTTAGGATTTAAGGTCACTTGTTTCCTTCAGGCTATGAGTATAAGTCCTCACCTCTTAGACATTTCTACAATATAGTATTGATGGATTATAAGCCCTAGCCTTCTAATAAAATCTCAATTCAAACTAAAATAAACTTTCTCTTTCAAACATATAAAGATCCACCATAGGGTAGACTGGAGCACTTACTAGGCTTCCGAGTATCACGAGTGCTCCTACTTATCTTCTCTTGGAATCCAAAAATAAGTCTTCCAAATTAAACCTTCCCAATTGATTCCCAAAATACATAATCCTTTGATAGTCTATCCTTAAAATATTTGGAGATATTATCGATTACTTTAATCGAGAGTATTCTTAAGAAATTCTCATTTCCTTGGATGTAATTTACTATGAGAGATTGCTTCCATAGGGAACTAAAGAACCCGACATAAAATACACCATGCTTTACTTTTTCATATAAAGTAGGGGAAAGATCTCTAGTATAAGGGAAGACTTATCTGCCTTAAGATTCTTTATTATGTGATTAGGTCCAATATAGAGTGATGTTTTCATCTCTTGAGATGGTACATCATACCTTAATATCATACCTGATCACTTCAATAAGTACCCCCCTAAGTTCTAAGTAGTGCCCATATTGACTCCAAATTAAAACACCTTAATTTGAAATAAGAATAAAGTTCAAATTTTATTATTCTACATATTTTTTGTTTTACCTTTGAGATTTAATATTATGAAGGGAAAGGAGGAAGGGTGAACCTTCCCCAATCATTATCCTTAGATTAGTTCTAAGAGATGAATTTAGTGACTTTTTATTTTCTTAATGGAGAATTTATGAATTTGACTAAGACCCATGTTTAGATTTGACTTAAGAAATTTTATTTAAATATGAAAGGCATATTAGAATTAATGGAACCAAATTATAATCAAGTCAATAATGTCACCTTATCTTTGTTTCATCACCTATTAGTACCTATTATTATTTCTTATTTAGTTTTAGTCTTGCTATATTTTATTAAACACATACGTCACATTTTAATTAGTACACACTTGATGCATGAATGGACCTATACACACATTATTTTGTTATATGATGTATGTATTTTTATAGAAGAGAACTCAACCTAACTATGGCTTATACACACATATATATACACATGTATACTGAATCTTTACAAGCACGTGCCATTGTTGAACCAGGGAAGTGAGATAATCAGAGACTCTCTTGAGACTACTTAAAGTCTTGCGCTCTGAGAATGTTGAGACTATATACCAGTTGATTCATATACACATATACACTTATAGGTGCAAGGATGATATTAAGAAAAATTTTAAATCATTTTGATTATAAAAAATAATAATTTAGCCCTAATATACCACTTACTATAAATCTCATATACATAAGGATTAGGTTTGGGCTTTGCCATACTTGGATTAACAAACATATAATTTATAACTATATTATAATTATTCAAAAAAATAATTTGAGATTTATTAGTAATAATAGCAATAATGTCCACAATCATGCAATTAAATGCCACTTTTTGATTTTTCTTTAAAACATGAATGCATGAGACAAATGAAATGCAAATTTATAAATGATCGAAGCAAAGTAAATCAACATTAATAAATGATTTATTTTGGTTTATTTAGATGTAAGGACATTCATACTAAATAAACACTTCTTAAGTTAAATTAAATTAATTAAGATTTAATGTTAAGATTTGAATTATTTAATTCTAAAGAGAAGATGAAATAATTAAGATTTAACCCATGCCCATATCTGCTCATTAAGAGGGTTGAAGTTATCTTTGTTTTTATGACTTAATTAGGCTCTTAATCAAATTAAGCCCAAAGTGTCCTATAAATTTAATTATCCCTTAAATATAAGCCTAAAAATGATGACAAAATTAATGAAGATGCATAAGCATAAAATAAATGTCCTAAAATGTTTTAAGTCAATAGTTAAATATAAGCTTATAATTAAGGATTAATTAAATGAATAGGATAAACTCATCATTATTAATTACTCTAAAAATGCCCTAAACTAATTAGGGATTTTGATTTCATTAGGAAGTTCTTTGCTTGCTGAGCACAAAGAGTGTTTAATCAAAATTTAATGATCTATGTTGATTATTATGAATTTCTAACTTTGATTTAATTATTAGTTTAATTAATTAATGACTTATTAAGGTAATTTAAAAAAATAATTAGGACCAAGGATCTAATTAATTTCTTTAATTAACCTTACTATTCTAATGATTACTTAACCTTCAATGATTAATTTATAATTTTTTCTAATTTTAAATAATTATCACAGGCATAAAATGGCTAATTAGTATTTAAAATTTTAGATTTCTCAAATCACTTGGAAAATTAACTTGAGAAAATTATGGGAGGCACAGGTCATCCCAGGGATTTATCACACCAAATTCTATGCCAATCAGTCAAATAATTAAGGTTTAATTAGGATAATTAAGTAAACTTTCAAACCCTAATTAGTCATTATTCATTAGGCAAAATTTAGGAATTTTATTTTTCCCTAGTTCTTATCTATCTAAGCTTTCCAAATTGAGTTTATTTGTATTTTTTGGTTTTTATAATTAGTTATGATTTTTAAAATTTTAACTAATTATAATAAATTCTTAATATTTAATATTGACGCGACATAGTATTTCAGAATTCTACTTAAATCATCTAACTTTTGACTTAGCGTAGATGCACTTTCAACTTGGTTGTTCGATCATAAATCAAATGGCAAAGATTAATCTAATAATTGATTAAATTAAATAAATCTATTAAATTAATCGTCTCTTCACACACAAAATGGACTCATGATTTATTGTCTACCGGTAAGAGAGGCGTCACTACTTGTTTTGATGACCTTGTTAAAGGATGCAGATGGTGAATTAAACTCAATCATGGAGGAATTGAATCACACAAAACACACATTTCACTTTACAAAGTCTAAAAATCATGATTGGTTGGCCATAAATTACCTTGCTAGAGCTAAAAATCGCTTTTGAGGTAGCTTTGCCTTAAAGAGGTGAAGCCTTACTGAGAATATCACAAGCTACCTTCTTGTTGTCCAAGCTTTCTATCAGATGCTCTCTAGAGTTGGTCTTAGAGTGCCTTTCAGTGCTCGAATCGAGTGCTTCTTGATTTATTTTGACTCTCTAGAGTGAGGGAAAGGTGTGGGGAGAGTTAATTTGGGTTTGGTAGAATTTTGGTGAATTTGGAAAATGAGGGTGTTCAGGTAGAGGTGGAGCTTGCATCAACAATGGGATATCAATCACTTGTTCTGACCAATGGTGAGGCTCTGAATGTGTGTTGAATTTGAATGGGAGAGGAGGGTATACTTCTCCGAACTGGGATTAGCTCAGGCCCATCTAATCGGTGGATGGCCTAGATGGTTGGACCAAAGGTAGATGGCCTTAAGTTGTTTGAGGAGCCTAGTGGGCTGCCATGTGGTGTACACTTTTTTTGAGGTGGATCAATGGCTGATTAATGGGAAGAGATCCTTTCCTTAGTCAAGGACAAAACTCGATAACCTTAGGTTAGGTTGGGTCAGTGGCCCTATGTCCAAAGAGAGCCAAAGGTGAAGAAAGTGGGAGGTGGAGCATTCTAAATGGTGATATATTCTATTAAAATCCTTAGTTCACTTAGATTGAACTAAGCTAGGGTCACCATGGGTTGAGTTCACTTGGATAGGTTAAAGGGGACCTAGAGATGAGTCCTGCTAAGTTTGGTTGGA
The DNA here is from genome assembly GCA_021442155.1 of Cymbidium sinense. NCBI lineage: Eukaryota > Viridiplantae > Streptophyta > Magnoliopsida > Asparagales > Orchidaceae > Cymbidium > Cymbidium sinense. The sequence continues at coordinate 17,570,193 of CM038233.1, read as the reverse complement.
TTTAGACTTGGTTTGGTTAGGTTTGGCTCAATTTTAGTTCAAATGGGCTAGGCTGACCAATCGACCAAATTGGGTTAAGAGGGATATTGGATTATGTTCCAATGATTATTTTGAATGTATTGATACAATTGGTTATTCAATTTGAAGTGGATTTGGAATTGACTCATATGGGTTCATTTGGGCTAAATGAGTTAAGTTGATTAATTTGGTCAAATTGACAAAATTTGGCTGAGTGGAGGATTGATTTTTGTTTGATTGATCATTTGAGAGTGATTGGAGATTTTGATTTGATTTGATTTGGATTAGGATAGGTTTTAGCTCAATTTGACCTAATGGGTCAAATCATCCTAAACATGTTGGTTTGGCCAATTAGTTTCAATTGATGATTGAAGGGTGTTCAATAATCAATTTATGATTGGTTAGAACTATTGCGATCAATTTAGATTGAAATGAGGTTTGGCCTAAATTGGCCTTTTAGGTTAAATTAGGCCAACTTGGGTCAAGAGCCCAAATTGGCTTTATTAGGCTCAACTGGTTACAATTAGATGATCAGTGGTAATCTATAATCATTTAAGAGAAGCTTGAGTGGATTGGATTAATCCAATTTAGGTTAGATTAAAATTTGAATTAATTTGATCTTTAGGTTAAATTGTGTTAGGTGAGCCAATTGACTTGATTGGGTTCAATTGAAGTCAATTAGATATTGAAAAATATTCAATGATAAATTTAAAGTTGATTGAATGCTTTGGTTATAATCAATTTGAGTTAGATTGAATTTTGACTCATTTGAACCCTTTAGGTCAAATAGGTCAAAATGGGTTAGTTGAGTCAATTGGTGGAATTGAATGTTTTGGAGTGAATTGTAATGTTTAATTTGCTATTTGATATGATTAGGAGGCTTGGATTGAGTCAATTTGACCTTAATCAAGTTAGATGAGGTTTTAGCCTTATAGAGTTCAAATGGGTCAAATTGGGCTAAGGGCCAGATTGGCTTGATTTGGTTCAATTGTATTGAAGTTAAGGTTCAATCAAGTTCAATTGAGATTCATGTGGGTTTGGATGAATTGAATTTCAATTTGATTGATTTTTTTTGGGTCAGCTCTCAAGCCTAAATGGGCTAAGTTGGGTCAACCCACCATTTGACCAATTTGAATCATGATGGGTCAAATTAAGCCTAACATAAATTGATGCTGGTTGAGATTTAGTTTGTGGTCATTAGATTTGGGTTTGGGAGATCAATTTAATGTATGGTTTAATATGGGTTTAGGTATTTATTTTTTTTGAGGTCTAGTCATATGGACAAATCCTATAAGTCTTCTAAGTTTGGACTAGTGTTCACCTAATTATTGAAAGTGTCCTAATCTTATAGGAACTTTAGTGCTTAGATGAATCTTAGATCTGAGGAAGATGTAGTTAACCTCACTCCAAAAGTGAGGTCAACAATATAAAACATAAGAAATTCATTTATAAAATGATTATGATAAAGAAATGAAGCATAATAAGTTAATCCATTTAAAGCAATTAAGTCCTAAGGTTATTCATACAAAAATAGCCACACTTAAGCTTAACCAAATTCCCTTACTTAATGATTTCAAATTTAAGTAACTCTAATGAGGAGACAAACACTCTAAAATTATCACCCTCTCTCTCTCTATATTAAGTGGTTTAAAATCTATTTAAGTAATATTTATGAGGTTTAAATTAATTAATTTAGTTTACTTAAGCCCAAGAGGGCTCAAAAAATTACACCTTTAATATAAGCCAAACAAGTATGAAAAATTATGGAACATAAAGAAATATGAAATTTACATGCCCTAAAAGTTCTAATATTTTTTTGGACTAATTGAAGAAATAGAACCCAAAATTATCTATCCCACTCAAAATACCCCAAACTAATTGAATTTAATTTCATTGAAAACCTTTATGTTGCTTGATCATAAAGAGGGGTTGATCATAACTTTTGGAGACCTAGGGAATTAGTTATGAATTTTCTAAGTCCCAAGGTAATTAATGATTTAATTAATTAATAAAAGCTCATTTTAATGATGATTTTAAGAAATAATTAGAACTAGAGGCTCTAATTAATTTTTCTAGTCACCATTACCATTCTAATATATAGTTAGTCTTCTATGATAATTTTCATAATTTTTCTAATTAAAGAAATTTATTAAATAAAAAAATGACCCTTTAGGGTTTGAAAATTTAGATTTCTAAAATTACCCAATTAATTGACTTAAAATAATTATGAGAGGTAGAAGTCATCCCATGGAACATTCATACAAAGTCTCAAGTGAGTTGGTCAAATAAATAAGCTTTAATTTCGCATAATAGGAAAATATTCAAACCATAATTAATCATAAAATAGGAAAACATTCTCCTCTATCTTAGCTTTCTATAGAGTATTTATTGTATCTTTAGATTTACTTATAATTAGTTATGATTTTTGTAAGTTCTTCTTATTTTCCTCCATTTAAAATAAATTTTTAATGGAATTACACATGTGACACTAACTCAGTTGTGCTTTACGTGTGATGCCACAGGATCGGTCACTCAATCTGACCACCATGGCAACTAAGCTAGCTGGCAACGAATGTAATTTCATTTCAACTGTTTGATCATGGATCTAACAAACATGATTAAGCCAACTATTTAAATGATTAAATAAATTAAATCTAACATGGATTTATCATATCCATCCATTCTAATCAAGTGGAACGAACGATGTATAATTTGCCTTCAACCTTCAGCATTCGTCCCTCCATCACCACCCAGCCTGAGCTCACTAGAGCTCATTTCATAGTGAAAATAGCACTAAATTGATTCGAGAATGATTCTAGGGAGATCATATGGCTTGATTCACACTAAATACACATTCATTTCATAAAGACCAACACTTAGAAGCCATGCCTACGGTTCAAAGGGTTTACCCTATTGAAGCTTAAGATCCGTGGTTCAATGATTGTGGTAGCTTCATCTAGTAGAGACAAAATCATATTGAGATGCTCCTCTCTTGCCTCCTTGTCAAACACATGGTGGGCCACGAACCACCACGAGCTCATTAGTTAGTCTAGAACCACCTTCTCATGCACGAATCGAGTGGTTATTAATTTAGTTTCACTCTCCTAAGTCTGAAGAAGGCGTGAGGGGAGTTAATTTTATTTTGATTAAACTTTGGTGGACTTGGGTGTGAAAGGTGTTTGGGTTTGATGTGGTGTTGGTCTCGACAATGGCTTGGTGCTTGAGAGGCTATATGAACTTAGGGGACTGGATTTGGGTCTCTGAGGATGGTGTGTATTAATTTTGAATGGGGGAGGAGGTGCCCCAAGTGAACCACCATTTCAGGTGGGTTTAGCCCTTGGTAATGGATTGTTCCAAAGAGGGCTTAGGACTGGTGACTTGGACCTCTTCCAATGGCTTGAGGAGGTTGGTGGCATGAGGTGAAGTGGACAGCTCATAGGAGTCGAACCAAAGTTGGTCATAGTGAGAGGGAGCTCACTTTAGTCAATGGTTGGGCAAAAGTAGCTTGGGTCAATTGATCAGGGAATCTTGGCTAAGAGAGCTATATTGGCCGAGAGAGTAGATGGATTTATTATTTTGGGATTTTATCTCATATGGGGAGGCTTAGTTCACATGGGCTGAAATAAATAAGGTTTACCTTGGGCTGGGCTCACTTGGGTTGGCCAAGGGGAGTCCAAGGATGAGTCATACCAAGTTTGGTTGGGCTCAGACTTGATTTGATTGGGGTTCATTCAATCAAATTCATATAGGTTAATTTAGGTCTAATTGTGCTAGGTTGGTCAATTAACTAAATTGGGCCCAAGGGGCTACTAGGTTTGGTTTAAATTATGATTTAATATGTATTGGTATTATTAGCTTGATTTAATTTAGGTTAGATTTGGATTTGGTTCATATGGGTTCATATGGGTCAAATAGGTTAATTTGACCAATTTAATCAAATTAGCCAAATTAGGCTGAATTCGAGGTTGAGTCATGTTTGATTATTTAGTTGAAGATGATTGATGGCTTTGGTTTGATTCAATTTGAATAAGATTGAGTTTTGGTTCAATTTTATCATTTAGGTCAAATTCGGTTAAATAGGTTAATTGGGTTGGGTTTGTCAAATTGGCTTTGATTGATGATTGAGAAGCATTTAATAATCACTTTGAAAATGATTGTAGATGTTGGTTCAATCCAGTTTAGTTTAGATCAACTATTGGTTCAATTTGTCCCTTTATGTTAAATTGGGTTAAAGGCCCACATTGGATCAATTAGGTGATTGGTCATAAATAAAAATCATTTTTGGAAGTGATTGGAATAGTTGTTTTGGTCCAATTTAGGTTGAATCAAGTTTTGACTCAACTTGAGCATTTAAGTCAAATTGGGTCAAATTAGATTCAGTGGGTAAAGTAGCCAAATTGGATCAATTGAGAGTTGAGATATGTCCAATCATTGATTTGGAGGTGATTGTAAGAGTTGATTGGGTCCAACTTAGGTTTGATAAGAGTTTGACTCAATTTGTATTTTTAGGTTAAATTGAGTCAAGTGGGCCAAGTTGGTCAATTTGCTAAATTAGATTTCATTTAAGCTTCAATAAAATTTAATTAATGTTTAGGAAGGTTTGGGCAGGTTCAATTTCAAATGAGTTTGATCAATTTTGGGTTTGGCCCTTTTAGGCCCAAATAAGTTATATTGGGTCAACTTAGCCAATTGTCTAAATTGAGCTCGATTGAGTTGAATTGGTTTCAAATTGAATTCTTGAGTTTCAAAAGGTCATTTGATAGAAATCAATTTGGTTTTAGTTTGATTTGGGCCCTAATGACTTATATGGGTCAAGTAGGTTAATTGGGCTCAATAAGACTAGCTCATTGGGCTAAGGCACTTGGCTTTGGTAGTCAATATGGTTTATATTTGAGGTTGGGATTGATCTTGGTTTTAATTTGGTTTGGGTATAGAAGTCAGTTTCGATTTAGGATAAGTGGGTCCCACCTAACCTAGGTCGAGCTCTAACCTTCGGATTAAGCCCTATGAGTCTTGCAGGCTTGAGATTAGTGTTCACCTAACCACTATAAGTGTCCAAGTTCTGAAAGAGAACCTTAATGCCTAGATGAGATCCTAGGTCTAAAAGGGCTACTACCAACCTTAGCAAAAGTGAGGTCAATACCCACCATCAATGGCTACAAAACCATATCACCATCCCATGGTGATTTTTAGCCAAACATAAAGAGGGCTAGAAAAGAGGTTCAAAATTTAATTTTTTTTCTTTGCTAGAAACACCTTATCCACCTCCTGATAAGTAAAACCAACCCATCCCCTTCCTTTCTCACACACAAAACACTAAAATAAGGAGAATTCGGTCGAGGAGGTGCAAGATTTGGTGGTTTGAGCAACCTGAATGGAGGCAAGTAGGTAGATTAATTCCCAAGCTTCATCTCAACCTAAGGATTATCTCCAAATTAGAAAACCACTCAACATTTTCGAGATATAAATTTCAAATCTTATAGGCAAGTTATAAATTTTATATTTGTGAGAAATTTGATGTGATTCTAGAAATTTTATTCTTAGATTTTTATTGCACTTTTCATTTTGAACCTCCCTGACATGAAAAGAAGCGATTTCTGGTGAAGATCGTTAGAAAATCACGAACACCGGTGACTTTTTTGGTGGATTCTATTCACCCCACCCATCTTCATCCACCTCGGACAAGCCTTAGGCCGTCCATTCTAGTTGATTGGAATAGATCACAATTATATCTCGCTTTTGATTTATTATAAACCTCTTTTTTGGACCATTTGATCTAAGAAATTGGATGGTCCAGATCTAATTATTTTTCCCCTAATTCATGTCATCTCTACGTGGCCTAATCAGGTGTTGGCAGACATAAAAGAATGCTACGTTAGCATTGATTAGTTTAAGTAGAAAAATAAGTGAATTTTTTATATTAAAAAATTGTTGGAGCTTTAAAAATCATAGAAATTAGAACACTCAACCAAAAATTATAAATAAGCCATATATGAATTTGTCTTTTCGAAGGAATCCAATGAATCCAAAATCTTCAAATTTTGTTGAGCATTTTGAGCTTAATTTAGAAATTATCAAAAATAATAATTCTTTTATTAATCTCAAAATACTAATCTAATTAAGCTGAAATTTTCAAGGTTGAACTTGATGTTAATCCCCACCTATCATAAGAATTTTAACTTAAATGAGCTTCTAGTGTAGGAGTTATTAATTTTTTAAGTTCATTGGGTGATTTTGAATAATAATTAAATTATTAAAATTATTAAAAATTTACCTAATACTTTAAAACACACTAACACATAAAAGCTAGAAAAATATTTAAGCCCTCCTTGTTATTTAAAATCTCACTTATTACTTAATTAGGGATTAATATAGAATTAAAAAATTTAATTAGTTGATTTATTTGATACAGAATTTCAAAAATTCATAATAAATCAACCACTTAACCAAAAATACAAGTGACCTCTCTATGGATGCATATTTCAGAGAGGGATTCAATAAAATTAAATTCTTTAAGTTTTATTAAATATTTTGAGATTAATTTATAAATTATTGAAAATGATAATTCCTTAATAATTCCCAAAATATAGCTCAATCTAAGTTAGAATTTTTAGGATAACAATTTATTACAAATATCTACTAAAAATAAAAATTTTAAGTCAATCAAACCACTGGATCAAAAGATATGATTTTTGAGACTCTTTTAGGATAATTTAGATAAATCTCAATTTTAAGAATATAAAGTTCAACCAAAAGTAGATTGAAGTATTTATTAGACTTCCTAGCATATGAGAACTACATATTTTTCCACTCGAAAATTAAAACGAATTGTTCCTAATTGAGCTATTCGGCTCTATTTCTAAAATATAGCAGTCATTGATCTAAACTTTAAAATTTATAGAGATAATAGCCAGTTGCTTTAATCAAGAGATTTTTTTTAGAAGATCACATTTTTAGAATATAATTATATACAGAGGCTTGTTCCCTACAGATAGGTAAAAAACCTATCTTACTTCATTTTTATCAGATAGGGAAAAATCTCCGATATTAACCCATCGCCTTAAGTTTTATTAAGTGGTTGAATTAATCATAGCGTCATATTGCCATCTTCAAAGTAGTATATTATTCTTTAATGATGTGTTCAATCACTTATATAAGTATCCCCGAGATTTGTATAATGTCCATCACATTTTAAATTATCACAATTATAGTGTTTGAATAGCATGTGCATTTGCATACACAATTTTATCCTGATCTCACATATACAAATATAGATATAATACATAGCACAATTCCTAAACATAATACAAACATAATCCATCTAACACATAAACTGTCCATGCATTAAATAATACAAAATATATTAGAAAATGAAAATCTAACAAATTTTAATTGTAAAATGAATATAATAGATCATAATGAACTTGCAAAAAAAAAAAAATTTTAACCACTGAAAAATAAATAAAATTTATATAATTTAATGAGATTCATCTATAGTTACAATAACATAACAAATAAATTTTTGCTTACCAAACAAATTCTTTTGTGAAATTCATAAAAATGATAAAAATTTTAAAAAATATAAACATAATTAAAGTGTAATTATAGATAATATGAGCTCTACATATCCCAAAAAGAAAATCCTGAACTTTTGTCAATTGATGTTAGAAAGAAGAATTTTAGTCTTTATATCTAAGAGAGTCTTATGTATTAACAGATCGAATAATTAAATTTTGATATTTATTTATATTACACTTTAGTGTTATAATGATATTAAAATATATTTTTTATTTTAAATAGTTAATATTAGTAATATTTCTTATGTGAAGTTAAAATTTTAGATATTATAAAAATAAATATCAAAATATAGGCGTTAAATATATAAAAAAATAAGAATAATGTGATATATTTATAAATAACCCTTAAATTTTTTATCGTACAAATATTTGTTCTGTAAAAATGAGTATATCACCAAAGTAATGATAAATATATTACTTTTAGTTATACTTTAAGAAAAAAATAATTAAATCTGATAATAGATTGTGCTTATAATTTAAATATATAGAGAGAGAGAGAGAGAGAGAGAGAGAGAATGAATATTTTTATTCGGCTTAACATTCTGGCTACAATTATCAAATATAATCGACAGATTAATCTATCTATTTTTATGTTCATATTACCCATAATTTATTCGTCATGATTTATTTAAAATTCAACTTAATATTTAATTTTTTGTGCGCTTCAAAAATGTCATTGCTCACCTCACTATTGTTGATTAGAAAGCTCAACTAATCTTATAATTATATGCGAAATTTCGCGGAATACAGCCAGTAATTAAGCTTTATTATAATATATCCCACAGACTACTTAAAAGTTACTAATAGGAGATTAAAAGTAATTAGAAATTCGTCAAAGTCTTGCAGATATACTGATAAGAGGTGTTGCATGCTCGAAAAATCATGCGGATTTTATCTTGTGAAATCTAGACACATATACACATATTTAAAAGTAACTATAAACCTTTTACGTAAAAAACCTAAAAGAGGGAAAATCACGGACTAGCCTTTAAAAGCTTCCACTATATCTATTTCGAGTACAAGATTTTCCCGACACGGATTACGTAATTATATATGAAAGAACAACAAATGTACGAGAAACATGTACAGTAATCGTAGAAGAAGTAATGACTAAGGTGGCGAGCAATTACCACGGAAGCGCGAACAATTATCGCGTAAAATGTAGGAACAATCACCGGTAAGTCATCATGGTGGAGACCGACAGAGATTGACTGAAGCGATCAACGGCTAACATGGGCGACATGACGCATCACAAGTGGCGACAGGTTTGGAGGATTTTAGAGCTCTCCTCTCTCTTGTTTCCACCCCTCATGAGGAATGAGGGTTATTTATGATTGGAGGAGTGGCCTCAGAATACATGTAAAACTCGTAATTACTCCACTTCATCAAACGGCTCAAAATGATCCCCTTGATTATATGATGTATTTTGTGTATTTGAATGCTCAAATGAAGTCGGAATTTTGAGATCTTGGGCTTGTTAGATCCGGCTCGTCGAGACGCTCAATTTGACTATAAACACTCCATGTTTAAGAGTTTTTAGAGATATCTCAAAGTTCTGATTAGTTTGCTTTGATCAAGATTCTGGTGTTTCGCCTAGTAGTATTTTAAGTGTCATATCGCTTGCCCCTTATTTTTGGATATCATTATTTCAATCATCCAAATATATATATATATATATATATATATATATATATATATATATATATATATATATATATGTCAAATACTCAAGATAAAGAACGCTTCAATGAAATTGAAGGCCCATTAACCACATACTCAGAGAACGTGACTGTAGGAGCACAATATTATGACTATAGAAGTAGATGTAGGGCTGCAGATGAGTATAAGTATGCGCGAACACGAGATTTCGAGATTACGGAGCTTTTCCTGCCCCATGAGCTTATGGGTGTCTCCACCATACTGCTACCACTGTATGGATCGGCATTCGGTCACTGGTCGCGATAAGGCTCCCGCTGGTCACCTGAATGGACGCTGAGTCGGTCTGGGCGCTGACCCAAGGCGGTATTATCGAACGTATTACGCTGGTCACGGTCGGTATCGACGACGACGACGAAAGCCATGCAGATACGGGTCGGCGGTTATGCCATCGGCCACGCTCGGAGGGCACCACGGGTCGGCTCCTGGCTGGCGCTACTCTAAACGGATTTTGCCGGGCGATTTTACATTTTGGGTGGTTTTGATGATTTTACCCTTTACCCCTGTGGGTCTATAAAATCCCCTGTGGCCAAAGGAGAAGGTACACTTCTTCAATGCTCTGTTTCTCTTCTTGATGACGTCAGTAGTCGCATCGCGTCTGGCGCAGACGCGTTGTTCCACTCGAAAGAGGCGCTATCCCGGCCTCGCGACCGTGGGTTTCGAGGCGATCAAAGCCCAGCATTTACGCCAGAAACCGATTTTCTCGAAAGAGCGCCAACCCGGCCGAACTGCTTCGGCTCGGAGGTGATCGCGTACAACATGCCCCGCTTTTCCTCGAAAGAGGTGTCAACCGCCATACGGACCGTTGACCGCTCGGAGCTTATCAGGCGCTCGCTTGCATTTCTTTGCCGTTCCGCTTTTCCTCAAAAGAGGTTTCACCGCCTCACCCACTGTCCGTTGAGGCGATCAAGGCCCGCGATACTACGGTTTTCCTCAAAGAGGCCAACCGCTCGTCGGACCGTCTGGTTGAGGCGACGGCGCTGCATATTTGTCGTTCGAAGGAATCAACCGCCTCCTCGTTTGACCGCCGATCGGACATCGGGCACGGTACATCGCGGATTTTCCCGAAGAGGTTAACCGTCGGACCATCCGTTTGAGGCGAAGGCCCCGAGGTATATACGCCGTTGTTCGTTTTCCTCGAAGAGAACCGCGCCGGACCGACCGTTCGTGAGGCGATCACGAGACGGGTTGACAAGATGCTCGACGATGGTACGATTGGTGTGGACGGGTGACCGCGGCGGTGGTCGCGAGATAACCGCCGATGGTGACGGCGAGATGCCGCGATGGTCATGGTGACCGCAATGGGATGCGGACGGCATGATGGGCTAATCGGTGGTGATAAGGGCGATGGCGGTGACCGGCATCGCCGAGTGGCGACTGGCGCCAACGGGTGGTCGCAACGGCAAATGGAGATCGCGGCGACGATGGCCAGATCGGGGATGACCGCGACACGGTGGTGACCGCAAGATTGCGATAGTCGGCGTGACCGACGATGAGATTTTGATATATCCGAGTTGTGGAGAGCGACTGGGCATTAACTGTAAGATGTTAATCAATCCACGGATTTTGACCCATCCGAGTTGTTTATCGAGTGTTACCCGATGACTTTAACCGTGTGGAAGAGGCGGGAAGTCCAGGACCTTTGACATATCCAGTTGTTGTTGAGTCTTTGCTCGATGACGTTAACCATGGAAGAGGTCAATTGAATGGATTTTGACCTATCCGGGTTATTGTCGTTGTTACCCGATGACAACCGTGGAAGAGGTGTTGAATCGAAGATTTTGACCTATCCGAGGTTGTTTGTGGTTACCCGATGACGCTAACTTATATGGAAGAGGTTGAATTGAATCAGGATTTTGACCCATCCGAGGTTGTTTGTCGAGTTTTACCCATGACGCTAACGTATGGAAGAGGTCGAATTGAATCCGAGGATTTTGACCTATCCGAGGTTGTTTGTCGGGTGTTACCATGACGCTAACTCAGATGGAAGAGGTCATGATGTCCACCGGACCTGACCTATCTTAAGTATCAACCAAAGTGTTACTTGACTTCTTACCTATATGGAAGAGGTCCCATCAAGTCCCCTTTGGATTGATCATGCCCATTGAGATATAATGAGTTGTATATTTCAAGTGGGAGGATTAAATGAAGAAGAAATAAGCTTATAAGGAAAATCCATAAACTCATTACTTTGATGATGATACAATATTGTCATAAGATAACTTAACAAAAGAGAGATACATTTTTAGAGAGAGTTAACAAAGGACAAGAGGTGGAGAGGAAAGGACAAACGGGATAAATTAAAGACTACAATATTTATACACCAATGATTACATATAACACTTTTCAGAGACCCTCCATGTTCCAAGTTTTAAGGAATATTTTTCCTCTGATCGGGTCATAATAATTTGACGATCAACCAAGGAGTGTCTTTACGTGAAAACCCTCCCAAGTACTTCTTTATCTTGAAGATTAAAATTCTCGATGTTGAAGGTTGGCATGGTTGAGCTTGTTTGAGGTAACATGATTGTTATTTGTTGATTTTCACATACCACTCCAACCCCAATGGGAGTTTGAAAAATTTTATCTTAAGATGAGGTCAAGTGACAAAGACCAAGATTGATTGAGGGGTCTTCCAAATATAGCGTATGCTAAATTTGACTTGACCACTATGAATTGAACTGAAAGTGAGTGACTTGTTGAGGAAATTCTCCGAGAACAAAGGGTGATTGTCCCTCCACCGTATGAAATTATCAAACCCATATAACGGTCCCGCAATGAAAAGTTTTTCCTTAACTGCACTCATGCTAAGAAAGGTGGAGTAAAATAAAACATCAACGAACTCCCATTATCAATCTTAACAACATAACATGGGTCACCAATCACACCGATGACAAGAGGATCTTGATGTGGAACCTCCTTCCAAGTCCGAAGTTATTAAAAGTGATGGGATGATTAATATAAGATTTTTTTAACTCGCTCTTCAAAGGCTTGATGAAGATTTGATTAGATAGTAGTGGCCCACTGCAATCGCTTTCAATTTCTCCAACTATTTGGCTAATTATTATATTATTTCGTGATGATTGTCCCTGCTCCGCTTGGAGCTATGTTTGTTTGAGTTGGTTGGTTTTGCACAAATTGACGTAGATATCCTTGCTGAATGAGCCTCTCAATTTCTTCTTTGAGTTGTTTGCATGCCTCAATAGTATGTCCATGACTCGATGGAAGTGACAATATTGCTCTCGATTGAATTTGGTTTCATGGATGTTTTGATGGCCTCTTCATCTTGAATAGCCAACAAGACGTTAACACGAGATGTGTTCAGCGGTGTGTATTCCAGTCATGGTTCACGTGCTGATGGGGCCGTGGAGGGAGATCATGACGCCTTGTTGCTTCTTCCGATGGGAATTGTTGATCAGGTTTCCTAGAGCACTCTTACGTTTTCCTGTGGATTATTCAAATTATTTTCGATGGGCATTAATAGCCTCATCAGCAGAAATCTGTGCTTCCACACGATGAACCAAGTTGGCATATGAGCGGACCGTATCTCACATTAGTGAGTAGAAAGGCCCAGGACGGAGCCCCCCAAGGAAAACTCCTCTTAGCAATTCAGAGTCTACCCCTGAAGCTGAGGAGAACCTCTGAAGTATTCTTAAGTGATTCCCTCATTTTGATGAATGCCGAGAGATGGGAGGAATCTTTAATGATCCTCCGCTTTGTAATGAACTGCTCTACAAAAATCTTGGCGAAGTTCAAAAAGGTATGGATGGATTCTCTTGGAAGGGAGTAGAACCAAGTGCGAGCTTGTCCCTTGAGGGTACCGAAAGACGACAAAGCAGGTCGAGCTCGGATATGCATGATAGTCCTGTAATGGTCGATGTGTTCATGTGGGTCAGTCGCCCCATCATAGGAATCAATGTTCGAAAGCTTGAAACCCACGGAATAGAATGTTGAAGAATAGCAGATTCCTCATACCATGTGGGAAGATGATTGCCTTGAAGGTGAAATTCATCTTGCATTAAGCGCCGTAATTCTCGCACGTATAACATGACGAGTCACACGAGAATGTCAAGCTACCGCAATAATTGGTGGATTAGCTGCTGAGCGCACATGATGGATGAGTAACTAGCGGTGTCAAGGAGATCAAGATCATGATCTCTAAGCAGGAACTTCACGTGGAGATTAGCATTTTGACCTCCCGCTAACGATCGATCTTGGGGAGATGTTTTCGTAGTAGGTCGTTGTTCCTCGCAAAGTCGGATCATCTCATTTTGAGACTCTTCCATTCGGGCGACAGATCTTCTAAAGAGATTCCTGCCACCTTCACCGATGTGTCACGCTATCGTGGGAAGTGAGGCGTAAGGTTACGCCCTTGGTTCAAGGATTGGTTTCGAGAGTGGCGGAGTTGGAGCGGAGGCTCGTTATACGAGCGCGCCATAACGAGGGTGTTCACAGAATTGTGATTGAAGGGTTTTCTCACGACGCCAAACTATTGCTTAGAAAACCAAGATAGAGTAAAAGTTTTGCCTTTAGCTTCAGAAATCCAACACACACACATGTATTTAAAGAGTGAACAATAAAACTCAATTTTACGTGAAAATCTCAAAAGAGGGAAAATCACTGGCCTAAAATAAAAGCTTCCACTATGTATCTGTTTAGTACAAGATCTTCCCGATACCGGATTACATAGATACGAGAAAGGAACAACAAATACAGTAATGATCAGTTGTAACTTAAGAGTAGTGATGATGGGAACGGCGAGCAATCACTGCGATGCGACACAAGTTGGGAACACCATAAGTCATCATGATGGCGGACCGAACTACGACGTTGGGATCGACGAATACCGGGCGGGCCGGCGGGTGAAGGTTGATTTCACGAAAGTGAATCGATTGTGCTTGAGGATCTTTAAGCTCCTCTCTTGAGCCCCCCTCATATGAGAATGAAAGGCTATTTATAGATCGGAGAGAGTGGCGTCTGTAAATACATGCAAAACCCTACCACTTCATGGACGGCTCAAAATGATTCCTTGATCATATGATGTATTTTGTGTATTTGAATACTCAAATGAAGTCAAAATTTTGAGATCTTAGGCTTATTAGATCCGGCTCATCGAGACGCTTGATTTGACTATAAACACTCCATGTTTAAGAGTTTTTTTAAGGATTTAACTGATATCTCAAAGTTTCCAATGATATTTTAAGTACTCGATCTCTACCAGTTTCAACTTCGGATTAGTTTGTTTTTAGCATCAAGATTCGTGCTTCGCCTAGTAGTATTTTAAGTGTCATATCAAGAGGAATGAACAGAATCAAATGAGACTTGTTGCGTGCTAGAAAATCATTTACGGTAGAGTAAAAGTTTTCACCTTAGCTTCATTGTGAAATCCAGCACACACACAGATATTTAAAGAGTGAAAAATAAAACTCCAGAATTTTTATGTGGAAAACCTCAAAGAGGGAAAAAATACGGGGCTAGCATAAAAAACATGTATATTTTGAGTACAAGATCTTCCCGATATGATTACATTGTATGAGAAAGGAACAACATTATAACGATATTGTTATTGTAGTAATAGACAATGTTGGCGATTATGTTGTGGCGATGTTGACGATGGTGATAGTGCTCGGTGATGATGGTGGCGAGGATCGGCGGTGGCGGTGATGGCGTGGGGTGGTGGTGGTTCGGCGTCAGTGGCGATGTACTTTGAGGATCTTTAAAATCTCTCTTCTCTTCCCTTCTTCTGGCCTCCCCTATGAGGAATGAGGATTATTTATAGATTGGAGGAGCGTCTGTAAATACAAAAGTACCACTCCACTTCATCGGACGACTCAAATGATCCCTTGATCATTTGATTTATTTTTGTGCATTTGAATGCTCAAATGAAGTCCAGTGTAAGATCTTTGGCTTGTTGGAATCTTATCGAGATGCTCGATTTGATAAACACTTCATGTTGAGAGCTATTTAGGGACTTAGCGATATCCCAAAGTTTTGAGGATATTTTAAGAGCTTGATCTCGACAGTTCAACCGATCACTTGCTTTTAACATCAAGATTAGTGCTTTGGAAGTATTTTAAGTGTCATATCGGTTGCTTATTTTTGGATGAAATTATCTCAATCATCCAAAATATATAATATTTGAAAATAGCAAATTCTTCAATAAAATTTGAGAGACCATTAACTAAACATTTTGAGAGAACAGATCTTCATAGGAGCACAAGATTATGACTAAGTCAGGAGCGCAATACATGTAGGTATCTTGAGTGCGATTTGAATTACGGATATCCATGCGAGCAGAGCTTCCGGCGCGCCCATAATGGCGGGATGATTGCGTGGCGTATTGAGAGGGCCTCGGCGGGTGAATGGGCCAGCGGTGGTAGATCAGCAATGGTCGGATCTGATGGTCGCGCGATGGTCGGTGGCGTGAATTCAGCAGGCTGGAAGATCGGATGACGGCGGAGGAGGCAGTCGGTGAGTGGCCAGCAATGGCGAATGCGGGTACGGTTGCGCCGTGGTGGGTTCGCGCATGGGAACGTCTGGCCTTGATGCGGCGATGAGTGAGCGGTTGGCAGGATGGCCGGAGGTTGAATGCCGCTGCCTGTCAGCGAGCGCGTCTGAGCGAATGAGCGTTTTAAATTTGGCGATTTCAGTTTGGCGATTTACTTTTAATTTTCTAAGGCTGGGAAAACCTTCTCTTCTTCTTGAGAAGAAGGTTCGGAAAAGTCAGCGATCTACGTCGTTCATTTTCCCCAAGCGTCAACCAAGAGCCGGCCGGACCGTCGGGTTTGGAGGCTTTCAGGCGCGATACTACGTGTTGTTGGTTTTCCCTCGAAGAAGCGTCAGCGACCTCGTCGGACGTCGGGTTTGGAGCGATCAAGGCCGTTGTCGTTGTTTTTCCCCGAAAGGATGCCTCTTGTCGGACCGTCGGGTTTGGGCGATCAAGGTCGGTACGTCGTTGTCGATTTTCCCTCGAAAGATGCTCGTCGGACCGTCCATTTGGAAGGCGATCAAGGCCGGTCCGTCGTTGTTCGATTTTCCCGGCGTCAGCCAAACCTCGTCGGACGTCGGGTTTTGGCGATCAAGGCCGTGGTATTCTCTGTTATTCCGGTTTCCCAAGAAGGTGCCCGGCCTCGTCGACGGTCAGGTTTGGAAGCGATCAAGGCCACGACACGTGTTTTTCGAAGAAGCGTCAGCAAACCTCGTCGGACCGTTCGGTTTGGAAGCGATCGGCGGGGCAGCGATGCGCGATGGCGATGACGGGTGGCGATAGTGACGGAGGTGGTGGATAACAAGCGATAGTGGCGATTAACCGGCGATTAATGGCAGCGACAGCTATAGTTGTGGCCAGCGGGTGTCAGCGGCGAGCGATGTGGTAATCAGGTTCCGGAGATGACAGCGGAGATTAGCGATGTGGCGGTAGTGACGGCATGATAGTGATGCAGCCTAGTGGTAAAGAAGCGGCAAGAAGTGTCAGCAATGGCAACAGTTGTCGATGATGCGATTAAGTTAGTAATCAGAAATAATAGCAAAGCAGTGGTACCGTGATTCAGGAGATACCGATAAATTATCAGCGATAATTCAGCGATAACCGCCAACGATAATCGCCGAGATGGTCAGCGGCGCCGAGAGTGAGTTAGCCGTGAGTGGTCAGCGGTTTCGCAATGACAAGTAAACGGTATGGCAGCGTCTATAGTCAGCCAGTAGCCAGCAATAGTTAGCGAAAACAGGGGTAGTCAGGCGGCAATAGTGAAAAGTAGCAGTCAGCGATAATCGATGTCAGCGAGATAATCGCAACGATAGTGGTGGCAGAGAAAGATTGTCAGCGATGTAATGATAGTAATGCGCGTAGTCAGCAGCAGATGAGCTTTTGTTGGCAATACGAGTGGTCGGTGATTGGCGATGTAGTTAGCGGATAGCAGCGTCAGTGTAGCGAGTGATTGACCGGCAGATTTTGACTATCAGGGATTTTGTTAGTATTACGATGGCGTTATGTGGAAGAGGTTGAATTGAATCCAGCCGATGATTTTGACCATCAGAGGTTGTTTGTCAAGTCTTTACTCGATAGTTAACATATGGAAGAAATCCGCTAAAATTTTTATCGAGGTTGTTTGTCGAGTGTTGCGATGATGTTAACTGTATGGAAGAGGTGAATTGAATCCGCTAATTTTGACACATCAGGGTTATTTGTCAGTGTTACCAGCGTTAACGTATGGAAGAGGTTGAATTGAATCAAGATTTTGACCCATCGGTTGTTTGTCGAGTGTTACTCGATGGCGTTAACATGGAAGAGGTTGAATTGAATCCGAGATTTTGACCATCCGAGGTTGTTTGTCGAGTGTTACGATGGCGTTAACTTGTATGGAAGAGGTTGAATTGAATCCGAGGATTTTGACCTATCCGAGGTTGTTTGTCGAGTGTTACGATGGCGTTAACGTGTGGAAGAGGTTGAATTGAATCCATTGATTTTGACCTATCGAGGTTGTTTGTCGAGTGTTACCGATGATGTTAACACAATATGGAAGAGGAATTGAATTGAATCCGGGACCTATCAGGTTGTTTTCGTGTGTTTGCTCGATGGCGTTAACACTATGGAAGAGGTTGAATTGAACCGAGGATTTTGACCCATCGAGGTTGTTTGTTGAGTGTTACCATGGCGTTAACACGTATGGAAGAAGAGGAATTGAATCCGAGGATTTTGACTATCCAGGTTGTTTGTCGAGTGTTATCGATGGCGTTTGTATGGAAGAGGTCGTGAGAGTCCACAAGACCTTTTGACTATCCTAGGTTGTTTGTCGAGTCTTTGCTCGATGGCGTTAACTTGTGTGGAAGAGGTGGTAGGAAGTCCACTAGGACCTTTTGACCCATCTAAGTTGTTTGTCGAGTCTTTGCTTTCGATGGCGTTAACACGTATGGAAGAGGTAGGAAGTCCACCAAGGACCTTTTGACCCATCTAGGTTGTTTGTCAGTCTTTGCTTGGCGTTAACA
The DNA here is from genome assembly GCA_021442155.1 of Cymbidium sinense. Taxonomy (NCBI): domain Eukaryota; kingdom Viridiplantae; phylum Streptophyta; class Magnoliopsida; order Asparagales; family Orchidaceae; genus Cymbidium; species Cymbidium sinense. Next base: position 17,551,897 of record CM038233.1, on the reverse strand, counting down.
CGTATGGAAGAGGTCGATTAAAACATCCATTTGTGGTTGTAGCCAAAGTTGCTCCTTAACCTTGGCCTTGTTTTTCCATGAGTATGATTGGAAAATCATAATTTGCAAAGCTATATCTCTTCTCAATGTTGAAATATCCTCCAACTTTAACTTGTTTCTTGGGATGATCAATTAGATGCTTAACATGGGCGATCTTACGAGATTAAGTTAGTTGACAAATCACGAAGGAACAAAGTTTGATGAATCTTCATTCTTAACTGCTCTTTAAAAGCTTGAAATGCTCCACCTCGATGGTGGTTTTGATCTTGTTGGGAAACTTGGTTGTCATACAAGATGAAATAATGGGAATCGATATCTGAGATGACGCTTAAGCATGCTAGAAAACCGTAGAGTAAAAGTTTCCTTCTGTGGAAATCGGCACACACGGGTATTTAAAGAGTGAACAATAAAACTCAGAATTTTTCGTGGAAAAAATCGAAAGAGAGGAAAAACCAGGGGCTAGCCCGGTAAAAGCTTCCACTATGTATACGTTTGATGCAAAGATCTTCCTTATTGTATATGAGAAAGGAACAAGTTATGTAACGACAATGTAAATAGCAGACAATAACGTGACCACGATGTTGATGATCGACGATAGTTCTGTGATGATGACGAGGATTACGGTGGCGGGCGCATCGGCGGTGGTTGACGCATCGCCGAAAGTGGCGACAATTGCTTTTGGAGGATCTTTAGCTCTCTCCTCTCTGTTTGGCCTCCCTTCTCCTTCACTTGGCCTCCCTCATATGAGGAATAAGGGTTATTTATATTGGAGGAGCTCTCAGAATACATGCAAAACCCGCACCACTCCACTTCATCGGACGCTCAAAATGATCCCCTTGATCATTTGATGTATTTTGTGCATTTGAATGCTTAAATAAAGTCGTAATTGTAAGATCTTTGTTGGAACCGCTCGTCGAGACGCCGATTTGACTATAAACACTTCATATTTGAGAGCTATTTAGGGATTTAACCGATATCCCAAAGTTTGATATTTTAAGAGCTTGATCTCACCAGCCAACTTCGACGCTTGCTTTTAACATCAAGATTCGTGTCAATTAATAGTATTTTAAGTGTCATATCAAGACTTAAACGCTATGTTAATTAATTTGTTAAATATTTTTAAATTATTATCAACATTTTAAATTTAAATTTAAAATTTATTTATATTAAAATTTTATTTTCCTAAATGAAAAAAAAAACTTAAGCAAAGGATAACAAAAGTAAATGAGATCAAAGATAATTAATTAAAAAAATCATGTTATAAATTAGAATATTTATATTATATAAGAAATTGTATGCAGTATATATATTAAAACTCATGAATTTGCTCACATTAGCGAAGAATAATGATTTGATTAGACGGACCATTAGGAGCACAACATCTGAATAGCTTTTGTTATATAAAAAAAAGAAGAAAAGATTTACATACATATCACATACTTCTTATATATTTACATATTTAATATTTTTCAATACTTAAAAAGGTGCATTTCACTATTAGAAAGTAAGTGATGATGATATTTTTGATATCATATTGAAGATTTTAGTGCTATATATATAAAAATTAAAATTTAAGTATTTGATATATAAATACATAAGAATTATGTGTTATGTATGTAAAGCCAACAAAAAGAATTTGTTTAAATTTTTTTAGAATGGGTTACTTAGGGCCTATTTGGATTCATTCATATATATTTATTTTTATATTATTTTATTTATATTTTGATTTAAAATAAAATATATTTGATGATTATAATTATTTTTAAAAATACTCAAATGTTATTTTAAGAATTTTTTAAAAATATGTGATTTGTTTTCATTATTAAAAACACATTAAAAGATATCAAATAAATATATATATATTTAAATAATATAAAAATAGAAATAAATGATCTCAAAAAGCCTTTAATGGATTCAAGAGATCAAATAAAATAAATTTTTTTATCATTGCACTAACTTCCTTGCTCCTTTTCTCTCTTTTTCTTATAGAGATATACATGCACACACACATAATGCGGAAGTATGCTATAAATAGGTAGTGGAAGCCATGTATTGCTTGCTACCAAACATCCTCATAGCCAGTTGCAATACCCATCCCTAACACTTGCCAACCCTAGCAATTGCTCGTTGCATCTCTCTTTCTTGACACAATTGGTTCTTGACATGCCTCCCACTCATTCTTCTATGGCTCCAAGAGAAGCTACAACATTAGAACTTGCAATCATAATCTCATAGGAGTTTGAGTTAGCTGAACATCTTATTATTGTTATCACTAATGTGCCTAAGAAGGGTGTCTCAATCTTCTCAAGAAGGTCTACTATCATAATATATATGGTAAGAAGATCATAATTTGGGAGGAAATTACAACTCATTGTACTAGTTAAACAATCATTACTCATGATGCACTTGGAAATGATGCAGAAATGCTATCCTCAAAGACAAGAACCAACTCTCATGAAGGAATAAGAGATGAGAACTTGCACACCTCTAAAGCAATAAGAACAATCGGCTGCTTAGGATTTGAAGTTAGTGATCAATTTTCTTGCTATGAATGACTTTGAAGAACTAAGATGTGGTCAAGTCTATTATCCCAACTATCAAGCTATAGTAATCTTTCTAGAAGGCATCAAGCCATTTGGAGAATTATATAATTTTTTTAATATAAAATTATTCTATTATTGTTAATAATGAAGTTCCTAAGAAGAGGGCATTATTACAACAAATCTTGTGAGAATATCATAATTTGGGAGGATATAGATACTCATTCTACTAGTCAACAATCATTATTATTGCCTTCCACCTCAAAAAGGCATGTTGCATAAGCATCATCCTCAAAGACAAGAAGAAGCTCTCATGATGGAATAGGGGATGAGAACTTGCATTCCTTAGAAGCAAAAATGAATAATCAACCACTCATGATCTGAAGTTAGTGATCAATATTCTTGTTAAGAATGACTTTAAAGTACTAAAAGGGGGTCAAGTCTATTAACCCAACTATCTAGCTACAAGAATCTTTTCTAGAAATATGTTAAGGAAAGAAGATGTATTTCATTTTATTAAAATTATTTAGCTCATACATCAATTAAAAAAATACCAAAAAATCAATAAAAATATTAATATCATGAAGCTCAACTTAGGGGTAGTGGTGGCAATAAAGATGATGAGAGAAATCTTTCTCCATCAACATGTATTAATGAATCTACCCTTTGATGATGAGAATAAAGGAGAAAACACTTAAAGTGGCCAAAAATTTCCATCACCTAGAGATCCCAACTAACAAGTAAATGTAATAAAAAAGTTATAATGTAAAATCTCTACATGGTGAATATTAAGGTGAGATAATGGGTATTAATCTTATACATTAAAGCTAAAATGCCTTACAGAAAAGCTCTAAAAACTCGTTATTAAGAGGTATTGTTAGGTGTGGGTTTTAAAATCAAACAAGTAGATATGTCTTTAACAAATCTACATCTAGTGGGGTCATCCTAGGCAAAAGAAAAATGATTAACTTTATGTAGAAGTTCTTAGATGGATCCCCCATAAGTTGAAGAAGTCACCCAACTCAACTTTAATGGCTTATTTATTGTTGAGTCTTCTCATGAAATCTAATGGAGAGATTTAAAATTAAATTATAAATGAAGAAGAAAAGTACCTCAAGGCTACATAAATTAAGATGTTTTCCATGGTAAAGTATTATAGAAGTAAACCCACCAAACCTTCGTCCTCCCGACACAAAGAGGTTTCCTTTGAGAAAGGTGGAGAGCCAACTATTATAACTTTCTAAAGAGATAAATGAAAAGCATAAGTCATCAATGTTGTTAAAGTCACTATCACCAAGCATCTCCAATTTCAAAATTTCCAACATTTGAAAGCCTAAGATAAGAATATTATAGAATTTAATATTCACTTGGATGATATGGATAACTTGATGATAGTCATGATGGCATAAATAAATATGATGATGCATATATAAAAAAGAATATGCTTATCAATCATATAAATATAACTCCATCTAGTCCTCTAATAACTAAGAAAATACTACAATTAATAAGTGGGATCCAAGGAGAACAATCTTAAAAGCATAATAACTACTAATCATCTTTAAGAATATGATAGTAATAGTCTAATGGGATATATTTTACTTCAAATAGCATTCAACACATTTGAGTATGTATTTAAGTATTAATAGGAGAATCTCATTAATGAAAAATCAATAAAGTAATAGCCCAAGATAACACCAAAAATCTTATTAACAAAGGCCACCAATATTTATGAAAATATGATTATTTGCAATGTCTTTTGATGCACCTAATGCTAAATTTTCAAATTTATAATAAGAATGGAAATCCTAAGCAACACTTAGTGTGCTTTAAAACTGCTGATAGCAATATATGGGGAACTGATACTTGCTCATATGCTAATTTGTAAGAAACCTCTTTGAAGAGGCTTTTACATGATATGTAAAATTATTGAATGGCTCAATGATAACCTTCACCTTTATATAGCTTAAATGCATGTTCTTTTAATGGTTCATTAATATAACCAATATTTTAAACACCAATCTTACTTTAGCTTAAAGGAAGAAAAATGAGTTGATCAATAAATACATCACTTATTGGCATAACTAAAGTATGAAATGTTTGCAACAACTTAGGAAGAATCATGTGGTGCTACTTATTTCAAAATATTAATAAAGATGACGCCATTCATCTGCATAGAATCTATCATCACCTTCTATTATTTGGTGGATATTGTCACATAAATCAAGCAACTTTAACTGTATAAATTGAATACAACTATAGTGTTAAAATGCAAAGGGTAAATAATAATTTTAAGACAAGAAGGGGTGAGGTGCATGTCACTTACATCTTCAAATTCTATAATGGAATGCAAGAGGTTTGTCCCTCGCAACAGAAAATCAAGAATTGATAAGGTTGTTATGCCCTTTTGGCGAGCTAATGGTAGGCTTGAAAATCTTAAGCCCAAAATATTAGAGAAAGTAATAAACACTAGTGAAATTATTGCCCTTATTATTGCCTCATCATCGACTCAAACAAGGTTATTATAATTTTAAGGATGACATGATTGAAAATAAGTACATGATTGACAACCTTACACTTTGAGCATGATTTTGTCAACCCAAGGATGGAGAACATGAAGATGAGGACCATCATACCACTTCCATCCCCAACATTAAATGATCAATAACAAATCTCAATATCTAAAAAAGTAATTAGATTTAGAATTAGCTTGAAGATAACTCACTTTAAATTAGAACTCCTTCAACTACCATGACACAACAAAAGGGAAACTCCTAATTAGATAAGTCAAGTGGTCCTTGCCAACCCTCTCAAAGATGTTCAAAATGAAAGATGTATGATACTACAACTCAGAGCATCAAAAAATTTAATAGACAGACTAAGCTACTTAAAATAAAGTAAAAAGAAGAGATGTTGATGCCCATTTTTATGTCCTCTATTTGAAAGCAACTTATAATTATTTACTAACTCTACCTCTTTAACCATGAAAGAAATCGATTAATGATAACCGCCTTCCTCAACCTCAACCAAAACATAAAATATGAGAAAGTTGCTTAATAATAACTACGAGGCATAAAAGCTCTTCCACCTTGCCACTAAAAGATGATAATTAGTGAAAAAATATGAATGATGATGAAAATATTGACCTCCATGTAGTGTTAAAACAAACACCATTATATGAAGAAACTAATTATAATGTATTTTTTTGTCTTAGAAAGCTTGAAGTCAAACTTAATATCCACGATGCTTTTAAGAGTATTAATTTAGATTAATAAGATAAGTTTGGATCTGACATAAAATTGATTTGACCCAAATAAGTATGACTTAAATATAACACTCTTTAAGTTAAATTAGTCAAAAATGACCAGATAAATTATTAGAATATGCATTTTAGATCAAATTTAGGTTTGAAGGTCAAATTAATTCAATCTCATGTTTATAATTTAACTTGAATCAAACCCAAAAATGTAAATAGATCAAACTTTTAGATCCAAACTCAACTGAAAAGTTGATCAGGTTAACTTGAACTTGGATTTTTTTTTTTAAAGTTATTCATCTATATCAGGTTATCATATCAGATCAATTATTTAACTCCTAAGTACATTATAGATGTCAAAAAAGTATTTAGATCAAGCTGATTTAAGCTCAATAATATCTTAAGTAATGCAAAATTATTTTTAATAGAGTGTGACATTATTTGAGTACTCCATGCCAAAAACTTTTCTGTTATTACATTCTTTAAGAAGGATTTGTTTCTAGGTTTATCCAAATATAATAAGTCCCTTTACATCATTATAGAAAGCAACATGTTATTGATTAAAATGATATTGATTGATATGGGTTCATGTATCAACATCATGAAAATTATAATGCTAAGATGGCCATTTCTTCATATTAATCACTTATTAAAATAATATTTTATTATAAGGCTTCAACGAATCATATTCTATGACTATGTGGGCATTAAAAGTGCATGGAGGTGTAATTCCACTAAAAATCAAATAAAAATAAAATATTTTATTAGTATTGTTGCGTGCTAGAAATCGTGATGCAGTAGAGTAAGAGTTTATGTCTTAGCTCATTTATAATCGAGCACACGAGATATTTAAAGAGCAGTAGGGGAGCTTGTAATTTTACGTGGAAAACCAAAAGAGGAAAACCACGGCCCGCCAGTAAAATGTTCCACTATGGATATGCAAAGTACAAATTCTTCCCAATGGGATTACAAGATGGTGTATGAGAAACAATAACTATGTAACAATGATCGTCAGAATGTCATGACGATGGAGATGCAGAACTGGTATAATTTCTATGCACGAATTTTTTATTCCTCTTGGCTTTCTTTCTCTTCTTTACTACTTTCTTCTTCTTCACTTTTCTTCTCCTTCTTCTTCACTTGAGGATAGAGTTCTATTTATAGATGGGAGGAGGCGCTTGTAATTTATGCAAAGTCCATGCCACCCTCTTGATCTGACGGCTTAGAATGGTTCCTTCATCATTTGATGTATTTTGAGCATTTGGATGCCCAAAAGTAATTATGAGATCTTAGGCTCGTTAGATCCCACGTCGACGCTCAATTTGACTATAAACACTCTATATTTAAGAGCTATTTTGGGATGTAATTGATATCCCAAAGATTCCAAGGATATTTCAAGTTAATCTGATTAATTCAAATCGGTCGCTGATATTAAGATTTGGACTTTGATTAGCGGTATTTTGAGCACCATATCAAGTATTTATAATTATTCTATAATCTTAATTATAATTAACCTAAATAATTATCTAAATTTTCCTTTAAACTCCGGATGCATTGTAGTAATATGATAGTGGCTACACTAATGTCGGCTTGCATTAGTTAGGAAGTAATTAAACTGCATAATTGGAGAGGGAGAAAACAAATGAGCAAGGATAGTGATATAATAAATATTATTAAGTGATATATATAAATTTTAAATTAACAAATTTATTTAGTAATTAGATTTAAGTATTTTGAGATTAATATTTATTTAATAGTAATTTTTATAACAGGTCTATATTAATATTATATATAAATTAGGGATAAATTAGATTTAAGAGATTAGTTGAATTAAAATAATTAATATTAGGACTTAAAATTAAGATTTTTCTTAAAGTGCAAAATAATATATTATATGTAATGAAATACTTATATAGTTAAAATGTGAAATAATAGATTAAATAAGATTAAGATAATTAACCAAGTGTTTTAAGATGGTTTTCACCTTGTTAATAATTATATATATATATATATATATATATATATATATATATATATATATATATATATATATATATATATATAATTAAATGATTGAAAATAAAATCTTCAATTAGCTAATTTTAATTTAGTTAAGTGAATGAATTTAAATTAATTAACGAGTAATATTAATGACATAAGGGTTCTCAAATCACATGGACTGGCACAAAAGGGTTCCTATAAAGGATAAAGAGTTCTTAATATCCTTTCAAGTTAGTTTATATTAACCAATAACTTTGAGAACTATATATGGTGCATTCCAAAGTTAAATCTATGATATATAAGTTATATTTGCAAATGTACAAATTATATTATCTTTCAAAATATTACAATGTAAAGTTTAAAAATGTTAGTAATAAATTTAAGATGATCATATATATATATATATATATGTTGCGTGCTAGAGAATTTTATTAGGTAGATCACGAGATCTTAAATTCGTGGCAAAATTATCCAACACACAAGCGGGGGATATGAACACGGGGGTTATCATTGGAAAACCGTTAAGGGAAAAAACCACGGCACTTGCCCGTCAGTAGAACTTTCTATGTGTTGAAGATCGCTTCTCGTTAGTTCGGAGAAGAAGGTGTTTCTGGAGGAAATAATATTAGAGTGTAGAAAAAACTGATATCGGATCAACTCAAGGGAGAACGGATCTTACAGGAGCAACCTCTTGATCTTGAGGAGAAAAGGGCCCGGTCTTTTCTATCACAGGCGATCTCTAGAGGCGACTCGATCTTGCTTCTTGGTGGTAGCGGTGGTGATAGATGCGTCGGCGTCGAATTGGTGGTTCTCGAGCTCTCACGCTTAGTCGGTCCTCTCTAAGGTGAGAATGAGGCTTTATTTATAGATTTTTTGGGAGTGGGCCTTGTAAATTCTGGAAAACTCAACCACTCCCATGGACGGAGTCGATCCCTCGATCGGACGGTGTATTTTGATGATCTGGGTGCCTTAATGATGTCGGGATTGGGTGATCTTGGATTCGTTGGATTACGTCTTGGCGAGCTTCGATCGACTATAAATATGTCGATTTTGGTGACCATTTATTTGAATCGGATCCATTTTCATCGATCCCGATTCGATTCTCGGATCGGTATCTGATAATATTTACTATGTTAGTCATCGAGGCAGTCGGTTGTAGAACTGCTTTGAAATGGTGATTAGATCGGCATTTAAATCGCCTGAGATTCGTCGATCGATTAATTTTTTGAGGATGTATCAATATAAGTACATATTACTCTTCAATATGTAAATTTTATATTAGATTTGCTTTCTTGCTAAGTCTTAGACTTATTGGATGAATATAAATGTTTTACGAAAACTAAGGAGTAGAATTTTGGCCTTTTAGAAAGTGTTTTTTCGAGGAAAATCTTTATAAATAATTTTTGAAGTTGATCTCAATAAATTTTTAAGTTTATCCATACAAATTTAATATTTTAGTTGCATGATTTTTCTTGATAAATTATTCTTATAAAAAATGTTTTGTTCTGTTTGAATGAATTTAGACAAGTGGATCTTCTATATTCTGTGACAAAGAAATTTTTTGAATAGAAATTTGAAAAGTATTTTGTTTCTTCTTCGTCCCATGAATAACTTTTAAATTAAAACTTACAAAAAAAAAATTACATTTTTATGTAACATCTAATCTTGGAAGATCAAATGATTAAATATGATTTTATCTTATTATCTCAAATAAGCTTAAAATAAATATTATATACTATTCAATAAATATGATGGAAATAGTTAAAGAACTAAATAATTATATAATTTGATTAATTTTAAGTAATTTAACAAAAAATTAACAATGTCTACTTAGCCTAAATTATATTTTAATTGGCATGATTTTAAAAATTAGATCGATAACTCAGACTTATTTAACTAAGGATTGATCTTCCAATTGATTAGGATCATATCCAAAACTTTTTTTTTTGCACTAAATCGATCATAATCATCTAGAACTAATAATTAAATCGATGATTCGAACTAATTTTTGAAGAATTAATTGATTCTAAAAATGATTATATTTTAGTTTTTTAATTTTAATATATTTACTAAAAGTAAAAATTTAACTTAAAAAAAGAGCAAAAATAATTAAGATGTCATATTACAAAATTTTATTTAGAATTACATTAATAAGTGAAGTGTACTAAATGAAAATATTACATATTAAATTAATAATATATCATTATTATACAATTATTATATAATTTAAATCATATTAAATTATTTTAATTATTTATTACATCATCCCATTTAAGCTTCAATTCAAACAGATTGAGATTGAGATGATGGGCTTTTAATCTCTCATTCTACTTATTTAAAATATATCTAATTTTTAAAATCTTATTAATTAATTGAAATTAGCATATTAATTATTCAATAATTGATAAAAAATCATAAAAATAGTATTTTTTTTGTTCATAATCGGTTTATTAAAAAATAATACTCATATTTTGCTACCTAAACATCTCTTAATCTATCTAAACTATGCTTAAATTATTTATAGTTTATTATTTGATGTAAACCTTGGTCCAATCACCCCTTCTTAAAAAAACATTTCAGCTATCCATGCTCTCGATTAAAACCCCCTCTCCTCGTTCCCCTCAAGCTCCATGCCCAACTCCTTACCCATCTCCTCCCTTACCCTCCCGCCCTCTCTCTCTCTCTCTCTCTCTCTCTCTCTCTCTCTGTCCTTCTCTGTGTTTTGTGCGTGCGCGCTCTCCCTCTATCTCTCCTTCGTCGCCGGCAGTCCTGGAAGAGCTCGCCGGAGAAAGGTAACTCCTCTCTCTCTCTCTCTCTCTCTCTAACAACTCTCTGTTCTCTCTCCTAAACAGAGTCTAAGCATGTTGTTCAATGCGGAAACGACGAGATCGAGGTATGTGTTTTTGCATATTTGCGTTTAGTTTGAGATTAAATTCGATAAAAGTTTTAAAAAAATTTCTGACATTCTTTGTCTGGTCTTCTTGGGCGTCTCGAGGGCTATTCTTCCCTGTTTCTGGGGTCATTCTTGGAATTCCCGGAATGCCCCCGCTAACAATTTAAATATTTTGTATTTTTAGGTTTTTTTTTAAAGAAATGTTAAAACGGTGGGTCCCATCTCTGCCCTAGCGCTGTTCGATTCAGGTCGTCAGGGTCAGGCACATGGGATGCATCCCGGCCCTTTACTTTTCCAAAATTAGAACCCCAAGAAAACTTTTTATTTTTTAATATTATATATATATATATATATATATATATATATATAAAAGTTAAAAAAATTTAAAATTTATACCAATTAAACTAACTCACTCTCTTGATATTCAAATATCTATTAACTTTTCACATAGTAATAATTTTTCAGTATTCTATTTGTCCATTATTTATTTATTATGCATATTATATATATATATTGTTTTTTAAAATTATAAATATTTATGCATAAAATTGATGTGGGGGAATTGGACTCACGAATTAGGGACAATTTTTTAAATATTATTCAACTAAATTAATTTACACTTTTCTAATGCTTTAATAAATATTTAAATTAATGATAGGACGTTGGTGCTCAGTGGTTAAATTTTGAAAAAAATTTGCTCATAATATTCTAATCGAATTTTTTTAATTATATTAAAAGTTTTTTGATTTACTGTATAAATTTTTATGTCAAGGTCTACGTTTTTGAGATGCTTGTGGTGAGGTTTTTTACCCAAAGCTTTCCGTAAACTTCGAAGCGTGCAATTTCGCAATATTTAAGGAGTTTTATGCAAAAGGTCATTTACGGGAAGAGCCGAAGCGGGCAGTCCTTTGCCGCCCGGGAGGGTTGGTTACATCGAATCTGCGAAGCCGAGCTGCTTAGATGCAATTTGTAATCTGCTTGTATGTAATTTATAGTTTAACAGGGCCTTTTGCGCAATTCTATTAAATTACATGAAGAGGTTTTACATAAGCATCACAGAAATTTTATATAGTATATATCTAATAATTAAAATTTTTATATTTATTTATATAACATTTTTCTCATATTTAAATCACGTTAAAATATTATTAATATTAATTTAACTAAAATAAAATGTTACCAAATTTAAAATTGAAAGTGTTGAAACAGTCTAAACACAATATATTTGTTGTTTTGACCAATTAAATTTGTCGAAATTAATTCCAATGCATGATTTAAAATTATATTAAATAATAATGTTTTAAAAAGTTCTGGATAGAAAGAGAGGGTCATTGGATTACGTATTTATCTTAATTATGAATTGAGTGGTAGATTTATAAAAATCATATTAAAGAATACTTGCATATAATTAGAGCGGCTGAACCGAGATAAGCTCTAATAAAGTGTCAGCTAAACCGTCTTACTTTACAGTTTACAGGAGAGAGAAAAGAATTTAATAAATATTCGGTGATTCTTTTTTCTTAATTTGGTTTTCTATTTCTACAGGAGGAAGAGCTATGGAGTAGACAAAGAGTAAATGGTGAAGGCGAGGAAGAGGAAAAAGCTCTTACTTTGAACTGAGCTAACTCTAGAGAGACTCTAATCAACCGAAGAAATAAGCAGGGAGAGGTCATGGGAGGAGAAAGCTCGCCGCCGGCCGCCGCACTGGAGCTCAGGCTTTGCTTTGCCGCCGGCGAGGAGGAGGAAGACGAGGAAGAAGAGCTTTTGCTCCATTAACTAAGGTGTACTTGAGGTGATATTGGCGCTGAAGGCTCAATCACTCTTTCATTCTCCCTCCACTTCACTCTTTTTTTTTCTTTATTTCTCTCTTTTTTTTTACCTATTTTGTTCCTTTATTTCGGGGCTGGTTTGCAATTTATAGCCTTCTCTTTGGTTTACTGTTTCTTCTTGCAGCGATTGTCACACTTTGTTTTTTTTAATATTTTGATAAATATTTATTGCATGGTATGATGGTGATGGTAAAAAATAATATTTTATTCATCATCTTCTTCCTCTCCGTTTTGCTTTCTTTTACATTTTTGTTTTTCTTTTCTTTTTTTTTTTAAGTTTTTGCCTATGGTTTTCTGCTCTGTACTTTTTCTCCTTACTAAATATATATTTTTCAGATGAAATATTTGAATAGCACATTGAAAAACAAGAAGTTAACTATTTTAAATTAAATAATGTTTTCTTGTAGTTTTTGTTGGAGGATTCAACTTGACATAGTCGGAATAAGATTAGAACATTTTGCTATGAATATACTGACAATTATAATGGATTTTGATAACAGTAAAAACCAGAGAAATATAACTGTTATTTATTTTATTTTTCTTGAAAAAAATATACTAAAAATATTTATTTCCAATACCCTTACTTTTGTAAAATAAAAAATTTGTATACTTATTATAACTCTTTCGAACAGCAGTAGTTTTATTATTATTTTTCTATATAGCTATAATTATCTAAATTTAAGTTATAAAATATCTTAAAAAAAATATTATATCATTCTTGCTCTTGCTCTTGGAAGTTGTAATGCACTTATAATAATATTAATAGTATAATATGATTTTTTTTAATGATGCTAAAATTGTTAATTCTTATATGCCTTGGAAGTCATTTATGAACATCTATGGGTATTACCTCAAATTTTTTTAAAAAAAAAATCTTCTCTTTAAAGCCAGTGCAGGGGTGTTTATAATTGGTTTTGCGTAATATTTCCTACCAATCCTTACCTATTAGCAATGTCTTCTTGCGATTCAGATGTCATATAATCAAAGGGTTATATGTTACCTAATAGAACCTCTGTCCTCATTTTTACTCTCAACAAGGAACCCATTGCAGTTTAAGTTCAGCTCACCCTTTAAACTTTTATGTTTCTCTACTAATGTGCCTATGATCTTAAGAAACTTGTGTTGAGTTATCTTAATAAGGGCGTGTTTAGGGTGGCGGTGGTGGTGCGATACAGTGTTGCATCTCATCATAGTGTCATTTGGCAATTGCGTTCGAGCTATGTTTTAGGTGTATTTTGAGAAATTTGCGATGAAAAAGTTGTGTTTTTTAATGTTATCTGGCTACCTATGATGACAGTTAGATGTACCGTAGCTTCAAGCATTTTGTACTTTTTAGTAATAAATTTATCACCTGAATTCCCATTTATACCCACCGTCTCTTATTCTTGGTGGGCGGCCTTGAAAACTCCCCGGGAGTTTGAATCCTCTCAGGAAATATTTAAGGTGGGAAAAGCACGTGGGGACCCGACATGTGTGGGTGATGAATGGCGTTAGCTCATGGGATTAATTCTGGCTTACATCTTTCACAGATGGATGGGGTGTTGGGTGGATCATTTCAAAAAAAAAATTTCCATTTATAAATAAAGCTTCTGCATGTAATCATAATAACAGCTTGTCATGCTCCTATGATGGTGATGCTTATAATATTGAGTGATTTTATTTGCTAACTCATCTGAGGAAGCTTTAGTGGATATTAGAAGTAAAGGAAGTGTGTAAGCTTCAATTGAATCATGCCTTCATGTTGTAATTTTAACTCTTTGACACTGAAGGAAATTTGGCTAAGGGTTTCTGGGAGTTGAAAAATCATGTCATAATATGCATATTTGAGTACATAAGTGTGGCATAAGTGTGATTCATTATTTGGTGATAATTAGGAGAGTGAGTCAAGCTTACTCGTGAGCATATTCAAACTCACTTGATAAATGACTCATGAGCTGAACTTGATGAGCTAATAAGTTAAGTTTAAGCCAATTTTGACTCAACTCATTAGCTCGTGAGCTAACTTGATTAATAAATATTAATATAAAATATATTTAAAATATATTAGAATATAATTGAATTAAAATTATTTTCTCTTTTTCATATTGAATGAGCTTGCTTGTAAATTGACTCGAGCTCGTAAAACAGAGCTTGAGCTTAAGCTTGAACTTCATAAATTAATTCAGCTTATTATTAAATAGCTCACTTTTGTATTGATTTTCAGCAGAATATTTATCAAATATTGATCATCATAAAATTTAATAATGCTAAATATTTTTGTCATTGCCTCTAATATTGAGCACAATGAGATTAGTAGTATAAAATTAATTGATAATTGTTTTTATTACACTCAACTCTATATGTGATTCCAATAATATAATGCCTCTTAATAGTTTATATATAGTATTGTTAGAGTACATTATATATAGTATAATAATGCTAATATGTCAATTTAAAAAGAAAAATTGGGGTTAAAATAATACAATTTGAATTATATTCAAACATTTTTTTCACTTGTTCAAAATTTGATGGAACTTTACTACTATTTGAACTTTATAAGAACCTTCTTCAAAATTGATCAAATTTTATTCAAAAATATAAATGAAACTTAAATTAGGTTCGAATGAGAATTGAATAAGATTCGATTAAGATTTAAAGGTTTTATTAATATTTGAAACAAATAATGCGATGATTGATGTTGTTTTAAGTTTAATGTTGAGAGTGCTAATAATATTTGATTAAGAATGAAACATATTTGATTAATATTCGAAGTAGATAATGTGATATCTAATATAATTATGGGCTTTGGCTTTCAACAAAGAGTTCTTGGGTTTAAGTCCTTGCACATATATTGTGTATAAGTTCTGATTAAACTCGTTCAAATATCCAAAAAAAATGCTTATTTGAACACTTCGACTCCCGTTTCTATAAAATAAAAATAGGGGCATGCTTTTTTTTTGGCCCAAATTAAACTTTTGTGTATATTTTCTCAAAAAATTAGATAGTAGGCATATTTTATTTAAATTTTTTATATTTTTTATTTATTAAAAATTTATCATTGATCTCAAAAGGTATCTAGTAATATGATTGTTTTTTAAAAGAACTATATATATAAAAACTAATCACGTTAAATTTTGAAGTTATATAATAATAATAAATTATCTAACATTAATAAAAAATAGATTTAAATTTTTTTAATAAATGATAAGAAAGTTTTTGTCTTTTATTGTTGGAGATTATTCTTTATTTAAACTTAATATTAAAATTTATTAAAAATGTTAATAGTTAAAGATAAATTTTGAAAGTAATTATTAAATAAGTAATGAATGCAATAGTTAAATGATATCATATGTATTGTCCATATTAGTTGGAAAATGTTGAAAATTTTACTTTATATGCCTCATAATAATATTATTTAGACAAATTTATATGCAAATTTTTATTTAGAGAAATATACCAAAATTTGTATTCAAACAAAAATATCATTGATATTTAAATATGAGTCATTCTTTCATGCTCATGAATTCTTGAACAATAAAGTTGCTTGAGCTTACCTCTTAGAAGTGCATCCTCCATTTTCAACGATCTTAAGTGATCAGCCTGCTATAAAGCTATTGTTTTAAAACCTTTGGAAATCTCTTCATTGAGATCTCTTCACTAACCTTATGCTCAAGATTATTGTCGATGTGTTTTTCATTATTTGATTAGAATGGATTCATCATTTCTTATAATGTTGTCTTAGGATAAAATATGAAGAAGATTGAAAGAAAACCTCAAGTTTGAAAATGAACAACATTCAAATACAATATTTAGTGCTCAACCTTGCTCAAATTACTTTGAAATTTTTTTGCAAAGTTCAACAAATTTGATATTCAACATTTTTAAGATGCAATGAGCATGAATCATGTCATAATCTAAAAAGGACTTACTAAGAGAAACCTAACAATGCAAGGGAAATCTCAAGCAATATGGAGTGCATAAGAGAGTTTGTGATGCAACAGATAAAACGAGTTTAGTGAGAAAATGATGATGACAATTAGGGAGGCATTAGAGCATGTGCATGAGTGATTCCAAGAATCCAAATATCATCTAATTCCTCTAAATGGGAGAAAGAGGAAATCTACCAATGATGAAAGTAAGGGGAGCTTTGCCATCTACTCGAGATGATGATAATGACTTATACTATCCTAATAGTGAGGATTCTTCTCCATCTAACCATAGAGTGAAGAGGAGATAAGATGATAAAGGAAATGAAGATCGATGAAAGAAATTTCTAGACAATTCTTTCTCCAGTGAGATTATGAGGTTGAAGTGTCAAGAAAGTTCAAGATCTAAGCTTTGGAATCTTATAAAAGAAGATCAAACTCTGCTAATTATGTCACTTCCTTTAAAACTATTACTTGGCTACTAAGGATCAACAATGCACTAAAGTGTCATTTGTTCTTCATGGCTCAAAGCAATTGGCCTAATGATGGTTTAAAAAGTTTTTGTTGGGATTATTATTTATTTTCACTTCAAAACATAATGTGTAGTTTGCTAGTACTCAAAAGCCTAACAAGAGCTTTACAGGCCTTGTTGTGAATTCATCAAGAGTCTAATGAATCTTTGAGGATCTTTATTACTTTCTTTCGTGAGGAGATAAATTAAAGTGAGAGATCTTAAGCTCACCTGCACTAGCTCAAGGCCTTTGTAAAGGTTCATTCCACTATGTGTTGAGTTCTGATTAGCCTAGTTATTGGAGCTGGCCAATAACCACATATTTGCTAAATAATATAAATCACTTCTCGATATTTTGGGAGTGAAAGATAAGAAGCAATAGCACTCTCACGAAAGAAAATTTAACAAGCTCCAATAGAAAGATTTAGATCATCCTATTGGGCACGATGATATGAGGAACTTTAATAGGCAGCAAGTTTGTCCTTTTGAGTGACAAATTCAATTTGATGATAGAAGAGACAATAGAAAAGTAGAGAAGATGGCACCACCTCTAATCTGTCATCTGCCTACAATGACTCCATTGAGAGTCTCAATGGCCGAGATAATAGACGCAATTCATAATAAGGATTATTTCAAGAGGCCCCAACCAATAAAGGCATATGGTCACATGTGTGACTAGAAGAAGCATTGTGTTTATCATAGGGATCATGGCCATGACATTGAAGAGTGTCACTATTTGAGGAATTTTGTTGATGACCTTATCAATGCCCAAAACTAAAAGTGTTCATGGCACCTGAAGCTAACACCAAGAGATAGGAGAAGGTGCATACTAAGGAGATGAGCAATGAACCAATATTAGCACAAACAATCAACATGGTAAGAATAGTTCTTGCAATCTATGGAGGAGATGGGTTAGAGGTTTCTCGTCAATCTAGCCTCAAATGATTCCGATAAGGAGAGGTGTATTTGATGAATTCAACTAGACCACGGTGGTTCGTCAACCATTGATTGTATAGACTAATGAAGACTTGCCAGCGAAAGGAAACCCAACAATGATGCCATCATGGTCACTTCTCTAATTGTAAATTATTAGATTGGCAATGTCTTGCTTAATTAGGGGAGTTCTATAAATAAATGTTTTATAGGTGTATTCAATAAGATGGGCTTAAGGAACTTGCACCTAGTTCTCACCTCAGGACTTCTATATGGTTTTTTCAAACATGTTGCTTTATTTCTTTTGCTCATAAGCTATGGAGGTGGAAGAAAATAGTTCACTATTATGGTGGATTTTGTAGTGATAGATGCTTCGACTACCTATTATACTATT
This sequence comes from Cymbidium sinense, assembly GCA_021442155.1. NCBI lineage: Eukaryota > Viridiplantae > Streptophyta > Magnoliopsida > Asparagales > Orchidaceae > Cymbidium > Cymbidium sinense. The sequence goes on along the minus strand of CM038233.1, from coordinate 17,533,596 downwards.
TTTGGTCATCCTTCATTGAACAATTTCAAGAAGGCCTTCTCTATTTACCATGTCATCATAAATTTCCAAAAGGAGGAGACATTGTTTTTATTATTTGTGGTAACTTACTACAATTAAGGGCCTGATATTTGATAGATGTAAGCAGTGTCTAGGAGGAGATCCTATAGCTCAATGTCAAGAGGGGAAATAATTTGGAGGCTACTAAAGTTGTAGATGAGGTTTTTGTTGAAGAAGTAGAAGTTAGCATAACCTTCAAAATTGTAATTATTGTGTTCTTTTTTAGTTTTTTTTAAAGATTTTTATTAAATAATCTTGCAATAAAAAAATCATCATAGAACATATTAGGAATTCACTTTCATAAAGATACATTCTTTAAGTTTGAGAGTGTAAAATGAATATTTTGTTGAAGGATTATTATTTATGAGGAAACTACCAAAAAGGACTTCTTATCATGAATAACTCGTTTGTTATTTTTATAGGTACTAAAATGACAAAGTAAGAATGTTTATTATGTTATAAAAGGAATTAATAAGTAATTTGTAAGTTATGACCACCGTAAGGGCAATTTAGCATATGCTAGCATTATTGTAGATTGCTCTATAGAGATCTAAAGAATACCCTTTTTATTACTATTATAAGTTGATATAGAGAATAGTGAATTTTATATTCAATTTGGCAATAGTAGATGCATCTTTGTATGACATTAGGTATGATTATATTTGTATAATAAATAATTGAATATATATATATATATATATATATAAAGAGAACTGAATAAGAATCATATTAAATCCTATCAAGATGTTGATTATTTTTTTATTTTTTTCAAAAATTGATGAAAACTCATGCAAGGAGAAAGAAGAATGGCCATAATCTAACAAATAATAGTCATTTCAGAGCTGAATTATGCCTTGATACATATGTGCATAAATTTTATTTGATCCCACGATAATTATATGAAATTCGATTGAATTAATATTATCCTAGTATATATTCAATCAAATTAAGCATAATCAAACCCTATTTTAATCAATCCTTCACATCAAATATTATGCTTGACTCATTAGAAAGCTTATAGATCCATTAATTATTAAAAATAGAGTGTAACAGACAATCCAAGTGTTTCAAAATAAGCACTTCTTGTCATGAATTGATCGTTGAAAATTGTTCATATAGAAGAAAAGTTGAAAAATGAAATTCGAAGTTAACAAATTAATTAACATGATATTTTTCTTTCTATTTCATCAACTTAGACAAGTACCTAAGTAGTGGTAAGGTATAATCCTAAGCTAAGTAAACACTAAACAAATCATAGACCACACCTTTCCTTTTCTTAACTATTACCCTAACAAGAGGTGATTCAAATTGCATATTGCTCTCTTTTGTACCACAAGATAATTCTTAAAATGTCAAGAAAAAAAAATTTAATAAAGTGGAAAATATTTGATAGTGAGAGGCCATTATTGACTTCCACATTGAAAGATTCTTTGCATTTAGAGACCAAACAATTAAAAAATTACAACTTTCACCAATTAAAGATTTTATTATATAAAATGATATATTCTAACTTTACATCTCAATCAAATATTCCATGAACTTATACTCAACATAAGATTCCATATGAGTCATATTTGCATAGTATTACTTTAATATATGCTCTCCAAGTTTCTTATGCTTAGACTTCCAACTAAATTAACCAAACCTAAATCCCATTATATCTTGGTTCTCTCAATTTAATTCTGATTTGAGTTAAGCATACTTTGTTAACTTAAATTCAACCTAAAATTCAAAACAATCTCGATAAATTGATCCTTAACTTAAAGAAATTGCGAGTCCTATCTATCAACATAACTCGAACTAAATTAATTTAATTGTAATTTTACTCGATTCAAGCTCAAATTAAGATGAACTTAGTCATTAGTCAGCTCATTGACTTTAAATCAGAAATAAATAAATAAATCAATTCAATTTTTGCATGAAAGTGAAACTTGGATTTCATGATATTCAATTGTTTGCAATAAAGTATAGCCAATAAAGGAGGAGTTGCATATGTAATTATATTTAATAAAAAAGTATTTAAGCACTTTTAGTAGGGTGTTTAAGACTTAAGAATGTTTGATTGAGAGCTTCTAAAATCACTTACATAAGCTATTTACTTTTGAATGAGTTATATTTATATTTAACAAAAAAATGAATGAGTGCAATGTATAATCAAATAAGGATATTAATTTTCTTTTCATTTTTGTGAGTTTTCTTAGAAGAATTTATTGACTATAATTTTATGAAGCATTTACATACACCTTTACAATTTTTATATATTTACATCTCTAATACCTAAATTTTCATGTTTATTTAAATAACACTTAAATTATTATTATTATATCAAAAATAGCACCATCATTATTTTTCAAAATGAAATGCACCTTTTTATGCATAGGAAAAGAACTATTTTTGTAAATGTTAAATTTTAGGTGTTAGATATGTAAAATGTATAAGAATAGTATGCTATGTATATAAATTTCCCTAATTTTATTAGTTAAGAAATATGTACTTCTTGGATTTGATGATGTTTTCTCCCATTTTATGCCGAACAGATTTACATACATATTTCTGCTAAACTTAAAAGGAAAATTTATATACATAATATATAATTCTTATATATTTATATATATAATATTTAAAATTTGATATTTATAAACATAACAATTTTTTCATACTTGAAAAGATGTATTTCACTTGAAAAAATTAATGATAGTATTATTTTCGATATAATATTAAAGAATTGAGTGCTATTCTTATAAATACGAAAGATTAAGTGTTAGATATATAAATATATAAAAATTATATGTTATTTATGTAAATATCTGCCTAGCTTAAATAAATAAAAAAATTATGTTTTGAATTCTCCAAGTTGCAGAAATAAAAAATTTATTTATCTTGTTCAGTTAAGTATTTTATTTTATTTTATTTTGAGTATTATTACTAAAGTACATCTAGACTTTGATCACTTCATGTAGATGCACATTTAGTTGATTGTAGATAAAAAAAAATGATTTAGAATATCATGATTTAATTTTCATATATTTTATATTTGAAATTAAAATAAAATTATTAAATTTGAGATGATTTTAATAACACTAAAGAGCATATGAATACACAAATATAAACATCATATAATATGCATATGATATATATATATATATATATATATATATATATATATATATATATATATATATATATATATATATATATATATATATATATATATATATATATATATATATATATATATATATATATATATATATATATATATTTATATTTGAAAGATAGAACATGAAGAGACATTTGATATGAGATATAAATTTATAGTTTATAAAATTTTAAATTTTAAAATAATATATAATAATTACATAAATTAGACAAATTGTAAAGAAGCAAAGCATAAAAGTATTGATATTTAATGATGTAAGATAATTAATAAAAGGCTAATATACTATTTATAATAGTTAAACAATAAAAAAATAAAAAATAATAAATCCGATAAAAACTAAAATGTAATCAAATTCTCATAATAATTTAAAAAAAGTTTTATTATTCATTAATAGTTTTTCCTCCACATATTAAAAATAAGTATAACTTTTTTATGCAATATTAACCTTTATTTATTACATAAAATATCCTCATAAATGCTACTAATATTAAAAATCAATCTAAATTATAAAATTAAAAAAATAATTGAGTTAGAATGCCCTGTTCAAATTTTGATCATAATATAATTTCTTTATATATTACATTCAGTTAAATTCAACATTTTACAATTTATTCAGATTTAAAATATGATCAGAATATTATAAATGAATTCTCAAAATCTTAATCATAAGAATTCTCTCCATAACAAAAGTATAGTTATCATAAAGAACAACTCAAACAAACTCGACGCTTTATTCGAAGTTCAAACGAAAGACATGCAAACATATCTGCTCTGTGAGCAGAAGCTAAAACAAAGAACACTAACAGAAGCCATGCAAAGGAAAACAAATCAGAAGTAACGGTAACCTGATAGCAGTTCGATAGCAGACATTTATTATATTAGCAACACCAATAATTCTCTTTCACCGATAACCCACATAACGCTCAGAAGAGCTCCATCTCCTTCATACTCTTCTTCTTCTTCTTCTCCGCATCTTCTGCTTCCCAGCATTGCAGAATAGACCTCGGAGAGGTTGCCTTATCCATGGATGAAACAGCGAAGCTTTGGTACAGGAGCAGACCACCACATGTGAGATCCTGCTCCACGTGAACCTGCACTTGTATCCACGGACATCCAACTTCTGACCAAATGAACGAGCAAAGTGGCGCCCGCCGAAGATTGTCACTGCCACAGAAAAATTTGCTGGTTCGAAGCACCTGAGAACCCTCCCAATCAGATCGCCATAGCTGACCATGCTCGGTTCAAAGCCCATTGTTTCATAGCTTGCATAACTGAATCCTTCCTCAGGTGTGACATGAATGGTTGACAGAGCTTTGCCGTTGATTCCATTCATTGAGTACCCACAGGGCTCAAACTCAAAGTCACATATGTCCATTTCAGGGATAATGTGAGAAATCCCAGACCTTGCAGTTATCTCTTTGGCAGATTCGACAGAATTCTTGAAGAAGACCGTTGCCTTCTCACTGTGCAATCCAGTCATGCACATCTCAATGGTCACCATTGGAAGTTCAGGCTTCTCGGTGGCATAATAGACATGCCAGTTCCGGTTTGGCGCAGATGGATTGCCGACAACATAAGCAGCCCCGCCAGATGCGAGGCGGCCAAAGAACAGATTAAGAACCCCAACTTCCTCTGAGAAGCTTCGATGAGGAGCAGGCTGGGCTCCGGGGAAGTTGAAGCTTCCTCTGGAGTATTTCGCTGCCATAACAGAAAGTGAAAGCTCAGCAGCCAGATTGAGGATCACAGGAATTGACAGTAGGAGCCTTGTAGTTCCACAGGTCTTCAAAATTATCTTGTACGGGTACACAAAAAGGCTCGATTCAGAGAGCACATAGGAATCAAAGTCCATGTTGGACAGCTTTGCAACAACGGTGCATTTTGCTGGCTCCAGAATGGAGTCAATCTGGGGCCGGCTAAGGGCACGGAGGCCACGGCCATGAGGATCGACTAACAGAGGAGCTTCGGAGAAGGTTATTTCGAGACGCTTCTCATAGCCCTCGAATCCAATCGGGGAGGAGGCCATCAGTTCAATCATAGCAGAGCAGACAGACGATGTAGGAAAAGAAAGAGGGAGGAGACAGAAGGAGAGGTCGAAAGAGTGGTTATGGTGCGCAGAAAGCAGAAGAAACAAAGCAGTAGCGCAGGGAAATCCCTGCACTAATCAAGCGATAACCAGGAAGGCTATCAAGAAGGCTTCCGAGCGCACTGCAAAATGAAATAGACCAAACAAATCAAAGGGAAGATCAGAATCCATCAAAAACACTTAAAAATTTAAACAAATTTTGGGGTAAAAAAAAAGAGGATCTTTGAGTCCCTTACGTTGGAGTAAGCAGCAGACTGGAATTTCTTCACTCCGCCGTGTGGTCGAACATCCTCAATGCTGTAGCCAAGGGGAACTTCGTACTGTAAGGAATTACTACTGGATTTCTTCTTCCCACCTTTTGACTCCATTAAAACATCCAAGCGTCCTGCAACATCACAATTCATAATGCGGTGTTATTATGTCTGTTTCTTCAGAAGAGATCTTACAAAATTACCTTAAGAAAATGTCCGCCTTCTAGTTTGATCCTATCAGAGAGCGCAAATACAACACTTTCACATCAAAACAAAAAAACAACATGTACATAAACCAAATAAATCTGCAAAGAAAACAAATATTTAAAACCAGAGACGCCACAGTTGAAATTCAGAAGAAGAAAAAGTTGTCTTCCTGTAAAATAAACCTCATCAGACCAGAACAAAAGAAATAACCTTAGTATTAAGATGATAGAGGTCATATGAACATCAATACGTCTAAACAAAGCCAATGAAAAACGAAGATTTGCAAAATAACACTTAAAAACAAGAAAATTCCCCAGTTTAGTGGTATAAGCATGTAGTAGATTCAAACCATTGCCTGAAAAAAATTTCATAAATGAAATGAACTTTAAAGAAAAATTAGATATAACCACGGAAATACAGAATCGTCAATATACAAGACCAAACTAAACGAAAGAATATGAAAATTACCGGATCAAACTTGAGAAACGAAACTTAGGAAAAAGAAAACTCCCAAAATCAAACCAAGAAAGAAGAAATTGCATTACCAACACATATCAACGCAACAAAGACAGCCAGATAAACAAGCGATTCAGAGCCTATCCGCCACAAAGAACCAAAAAATGCAAGATAAAAAAAGAGAAGAAGAGATCACCTAATACGAAAACTTACAATAATAATGGCGAAAAAGATGTTCTTTCCCACAGATGCTAGCGCTTCACGGAACCAGAAGAGAAACGAAACCCTAGGAACCGCTCGGCGGAGAAGAAGACAGAGCGCTTTTAGCAACTTCTTGCGGACAAACTAAGCGAACTGTCCGTTGGTTCCCTTTATAAGCCCTTTAGAATCGAATCTTACAGGGAAACGCATTTCCAGAAAATTTCCAAAATTAAACGGTCCTCGTTTTTCTTTCGTATCAAAATCAACCACCGTTGAAAACAAAATGCAATTTGAATTATGTAATATTTAATTCAATTTAAAATCAAATCAAATCCTCGTTATATATATATATATATATATATATATATATATATATATATATATATATATATATATATATATATATATATATATATATATATATATATATATAAATTAAAGTTTATATTAGATATATCAATATGTAAGAATTATGTGATATGTATGTAAAATCTCCTTTAAATAATTATTTAATAAATTTGTGTACTTTAATTTGAGAAATATGAATTTTATATATCTCATAAAATATTTATCAAAATCATCTTTATATATATATAATATTTTGTCTTTAATTTAAGTTTTTTAAGATTTCTAAAAATATTTTTGCTTTTTTAAAGAAATGATTTATATAAAATTCAAAAGACAATATTCAAACGATCAAAATTAAAAATATCTCAGAAACGCATAAATATCCCAAACGAAATCATAGTTTTGCTTCTTCCTTATTCATTATACAAAAAAATTGCATAATAAATATAAATTTTACATATAATTTTTAAATATGATAAACTTCAATTTATCCAAAATCAAATCAAAATAATTATTATTTGATTTATTTGATTTTGTATTTTATTTGATCAATTTTGGTCCAATTTTGTTGAGAATCCAAAACAAATTGGTTTTTAAAATTTACCATCCAAATAAACTAAATGCTCATCCCTACCGCTGCAAACCCATCCTTCAACATAAGCATTTGACTATATACTTGTCATAAGGTAAAAACTAGTCATGCAGAGAGTAAAAGTTTTCGCTCTGCCTTCGCTAAGTAAATCCAAAGACACAAAGTGAATAATAAAACTCAGAATTTTTTTCGTGGAAAACCTCGAAAAGGAAAATCGCACTGCCAGAAAAGCTTCCACGATGTATCTGCTTTTTTGAGTACAAGATCTTCTCGATCTGAGATTACAATTGTATATGAAAGGGACATAACGATTCTTGTAATAGATGATGTTGGACGATGTTGGCCGATGTTGGCGATGATGATGAGATAGTGGTTGGTGATGATGACCGCACGATGGTCGGCACGGCGAGAACGGTATGGCGGACGATGGCGGCCGTGCGTGGTTAACGGCCCGTCAGTGGCGGCACATGGTGTCTTGGAGGATCTTTAGAGCTCTTCTCTCTCCGCTTCCGTCTCCCATATGAGGATTTATATAGGTGGAGGTAGCGTCTTTGTAAATACATGCAAAACCCATCACTTCATCTGATGACTCAAAATGATCCCCTTGATCATATGATGTATTTTGTATTTGAATGCTCAAATGATGCCGGAATTATGATATCTTGGGCTTGTTAGATTCGTCAAGACGCTGATTTGACTATAAACACTCCATGTTAAGAGTCGATTGATAATAAAGCGTTTGATCTCGGTTAGTCTTGATTCACGATCGATTCTTTCTCAAGATTCGTCTTGGTAGTGGAATTTTCAAGGATCATATCAATGATTATCCTTGATAATTAATAATTATTAGAATAAATAATATTAATTTTAACTATTACTATTTAATGTATGTGATACTATAAATTTGGTAACAAGATCAATGATAATGCTGCACTTAGCATAATTTGTATATTAATTTTTGCTAGCTTATATTTGATCCACTTATTTTGTTCATGTCAAATCACTACATATAAATTAGAAAAATAATACAATATTAAATAATAACTAAGCTCATCCTCACAATTTATGAATTATTGCATTTTTAAGAATACTAATTTAACTTAAATCATAATCAAGAGTAAAAAAATGTAATTATCATAATCAAATGGATACAATAGCCACCTCATATTTTTTTTGATATTAACCATCACTTCATATTCTTCTTTCTTCAAAGTGTATATATGACATATACTATTATTTTTTTCTTTAGATAAATGAGAATTAAATTTTAAATTTATACTTAGATGATCATGTGGGAACAAAGCTTAGTCTATCTCATATAGTGGATAAAACATAAGTTGTAACACAATATTTATTATATATCTATAATTATAATATTTTAAAATTTAAATAATACCAATATCATATGATGCTCAATTATAACAAAAGAATTAAACCTCTTAAATAACCCTAATTGGCCTATAAATATAATGGCTCACATCCCTTTTCATTGCCATTGAAGCATGCTTTTAAGAGTTATTTAGAGATATTTAAATAGCATAAATCATATCATTACAATTAAAATAGTAAGAATGTAAAGAAATAACTCACTTGTACAATAGACAATCATCTATGCATCAAAATCTATATTTCTCAGCAATTCCAATGATTCGCATTCACGATCAATTTCTCAGAAGATTCTTCCACAATGGACTTTGATAAGTGAGATTTCGAGTCAATATACTACCGATGGCTTGACTCAGATGCGTGGTTGTATGCGATAGGTGGAACTTTAACTACCTCTATTGCCCTTACTTCCCCCTACCCCTCTTGCAAAAGAAGGTTGTCACCCCACCTACGTCTCGTTTGCTATCAGTTTCGCTACAGCGCCTGCTAGTTTAGCTAATTGTTCACCCTTCCCTTTCTCATTTATTAAATTCTCTTCAACTATTGCATTATGAATATTCATATTATACAAAATATCATATGCTTTTAAAAACCAAATATAATTAAGCATAATAAACACATTCTCTTTTATTATTAAAGATATCAAATTAAAGTTTAAGAATTTAATATAAATATGGACCGATTCATTTGATTGCAGGTGCGAGGACTCTATTTATGTTGCCTAATTTTGGGTGCATTTAGGTCTGATGCAGTTATTTGAAAATATAATGAAGTAGCTACTGTAGAAGAAGCTGGTGTCTATAAAGTTGCAGTGGGTATTATAAAATTTTTCATTTAAAAAAATCAGACCACAACTTCTTGAAAGCCACCACACTCTGTCAAATCTGATTGGATATTTTAAGAAAAGAAACTCTGTCAAAATATGTTAATATATTTTAGGTCAAAATCAGGCTATTCTTATTATTGGTATCATTAATTTCATATGTCCTCTATTATCATTCAATATAACTAAATTGTCATATAAGAAAATTAAATATATAATTGTTGCGTGCTAGAAAACCAGTTGTGGTAGAGTAAAGTTTACTTCTTCTTTGGGGAATTAAAACACCGATAATAAAACTCGAACACGTAGAAAACCTCAAAAGAGGGAAAACCACGGCTAGCCAAAAAAAGCTTCCATGTATCGTCTCAGTACAAGACCTTCCGTCGGATTACATGTATATGAGAAAGGACAACGATTCTTAGTAATAAACGACGACGATGTTGGCGGCGGTTGGCGGCGATGTTCGGCGATGTTGGCAATGACGATAGTGGTCGGTGATAATGACCGGCAATAATGATCGACGACGGCGAGGATCAGCGGTGGCGGCTGATGGCGGTGGTTGGACGTCAGTGGCGACGATTTGGAGGATCTTTAGAGCTCTCTCTCTCTTGCTTTGGCCTCTCCTCATTTGAGAAATGAGGAATTTATATTGGAGGAGTGGCGTCTCTGTAAATAAATGGAAAATCCGAACCACTCCTCTCCATCGGACGGCTCAAAATGATTCCTTTAATCATTTGATGTATTTTAAGTATTTGAATGCTCAAATAAAGTCAGAATTATAAGATCCTGGGCTCGTTAGATCCGGCTCGTCGAGATGCTCGATTTGACTATAAACACTCCATGTTTGAGAGTTATTTAGAGATTTAATTGACATCCCAGAGTTTCTAAGGATATTTTAAGTGCTTGATCTCGTGGGTTCAAAGGATCAACTTGCTTTTGACATCAAGATTCGTGCTCCGATTGGTAGAATTTTTAGTGTCATATTAGTTGCCCCCCTATTTTTAGATGACATTATCCTAATTCATCCAAAAATATATGAAAATTTTTTTTTTCTAATTAAATGTCATAATGAGTAGAAGGGGTTTTTTTTTATAAATGTCATAATGAAGAGAGGGTTTTTTTTAATTAAATGTCATAATGAAGAGATGTTTTTTTTAATTAAATGTCATAATGAATAGAGGTTTTTTTTTTTTTTTTTTATAATTAAATGTCATAATGAATAGATGGTTTTTTTTTAACTAAATGTCATAATGAAGAGAGGGGTTTTTTTTTTTAAATTTATTCTCTCTTTAAGGATCTATAAAACCCCCAGGCTAGGGAGAAGGCACATTCTCTTCTTCAGAGAAGGTGGTTTGAGGCGATCACCGCGATACGTCGTTGTTCCAGTTTTCCCTCAAAAGAGGCATCAACCGGCCTCGTCGGATCGACCGGGTTTGGAGGCGATCAAGACCCGTGGTATATGTCGTTGTTCCAGTTTTCCCTCGAAAGAGGTGTCAACCTACTCATCTGAGACCGTTTGAGGCGATCACCCAGCAGATATATGTCGTCCGTTTTCCCTCGAAGAAGGCGCAACCGTCGTTGACAGGGTTTGAGGCGATCAAGGCTGCGGTATATACGCCGTTGTTCCGTTTTCCTCGAAAGAGGCTTCAACCGCCTTGGACCGACGGTTTGGGCGATCGCGCGTAGTTCATATGGCAAGACTCGCTCGAATGAGTAACTCACCCACCGGATCGAAGGTAATCAAGACCCGTAGTTCATATACGGTGCCCGCTTTAAAGAGGTGAATTGACTCCGGACCGACCGGTTGGGCGATCAAGACCGTAGTTCATACAAGGCTCCAGCTTTTCCTTGAAAGAGGTGTTAATCGACCTCTCGACCCACCAGTTTGATCAAGACCGTTTCATACGGCAAGGCTCCGCTTGAAAGAGGTGTTAACTGACCTCGTCGGACCGACCGGGTTTGAGGCGATCAAGACCCGTAGTTCATACCAGGCCCGCTTTCTCTCGAAAGAGGTGTTAACTAACCGTCGGACCGACCGGGATCGAGGCGATCACCGAGGGTTGACGAAGATGCTCGACATGATGGTAGCGACATTTCGCACGACTGGCGATGGTGTGAGGATATCCGATGATGGACCAAGATAAGCGATGGTCGGCAGATGACCAGCCAGTATGGGTGACCAAAATTATAATGGTGGCCAATAATGAAAGAATCGGCGGCAAGTCGACGGATGATCCATTATCTGGCGAATGGACAAGCGTAGCCGATCCGGGATGACCCGAACCATGGTCGATGGCAAAATTGTCGATGGATATGTGACCAACGACCAGTCTGGTGACCGGCTGGTCGGGAAGCACCGAGGGGGGCAGTGAACGGTGATCTGAATGACGGGCGGTAGCGCCGATAGCACGATTAACCGCACGATGGTGGTGACCGACCAAAATTGTCGGTGATGGTCAGCCGGGACCAACACGGATAGTTGGTCAGCACCGACGGGTGTGCAGCAATGGTGATAGGTGAATGACCAGATAATGGCGGACAGCGACAATGAGTGGTGACCGGAAAATTACCGGTTTTCGGATAACGGCGACGATATGCGCGGACCCACTCATTAGCGACGGTAAAAATGCAAATGCGCATTAGTGATTTGCATGAATGGCGTGATCACGGGAGACCGATGGTGGTGACCAAATAAGATTGCCGGCACGGGTCATGACAAAGCTGCGCCGATGCGACGATGAGGATTTTGACTATCAGTTGTTTATCAAAGTATTTGCTCAATGATATTAACACGATGATGTTAACCTGTGTGAAAGAGGTTAAATTGAATCCGCTGAGGATTTTGACCCATCTGAGGTTGTTTGTCAGAGTGTTACCCAATGACGCCAACTGTATGGAAGAGGTCGAATTAATCCGAGATTTTGACCTATCGAGTTGTTTCTTAGAGTGTTTGCTCGATGACGTAACAGATAAGAAGTTGAATTGAATCCACTAAGGATCTTTGACCCATTCGAGGTTGTTTGTCAGAGTGTTACCACGATGATGTTAACTGTGTGTGAGATTGAATTGAATCCAAGGATTTTGACCCATCCGGGTTGTTTGTCAATCTCTTCGACGCAACTTGTGTGGAAGAGGTTGAATTGAATCTGCTGAGGATTTTTGACCCATCCGAGGTTGTTTGTAAGAGTCTTTGCTCGATGACGTTAATTTGTGTGGAAGAAGTTGAATTGAATCTGCTGAGAATTTTTGACCTATCCGAGGTTGTTTGTCAGAGTCTTTGCTCGATGACATTAACATGTCATGGGAAGTCCGGGACCTTTGACTATCCTAAGTTGTTTGTCGAGTGTTACCCATGACGTTAACTCATGGAAGAGGTAATCGAGGATTTTGACTATCCGGTTGTTTGTCAAGATGTTACGACATTATCATGGATGAGGTCGAATTGAATCCACTGAGGATTTTTGACCTATCCAAGGTTGTTTGTCGGTGTTAGCGACGATTGTATGGAAGAGGTCGAGAATCAAGGAAGATTTTGACATCCGAGGTTGTTTGTCGGTGTTACCGATGACATTAACTGTATGGAAGAGGTCGGGGAAGTCCACCAAGGACCTTTGACCTATCTAAGTTGTTTGTCGAGTCTTTGCCGATGACGTTAACTGTATGGAAGAGGTTGAATTGAATCCGAGGATTTTGACATCCAGGTTGTTTGTCGAGTGTTACCCAACGACGTTAACTATGAAAGAGGTCGGAAGTCCACCAAGGACCTTTGACCTATCTAGGTTGTTTGTTGAGTGTTACCCGGACATTAACTGTATGGTCAATTAAAACATCCATTTATGGTTGTAGCCAAAGTTGCTCCTTAACCTTGGTCTCATTTTTCCATGAGTATGAGTGGAAAAACATAATTTTCAAAGCTATATATCTTCTCAATGTTGAAATATCCTCCAACTTTGACTTGTTTCTTGGGATGAAAATCGATTAGATGCTTAACATGGGTGATCTTCTGAGATTAAGAGTTGCCTAGTTCAGAACTGAAAAGAACAAAGTTTGATGAATCTTCATTCTTCGCTGCTCTTTAAAAGCTTGAAATGCTCGGTGGTGGTTTTGATTTTGTTGGAAACTTGGTCATACAAGATGAAATAATAGGAATCGCTTTTCCATGTATGAAATGCTGAAAACAGTAGTAAAGTAAAGTTTTTAGCTTCTTGAGTCAAAGACACACACTGGGTATTTAAAGAGAACAAAAACTCCAAAATTTTTTACATGGAAAACCTCAAAAGAGGGAATACCGCCCAAGAAAAGCTTCCACTATGTATCTATCTCAGTACAAGACCTTCCGACACGGATTACATAATTGTATATGAGAAAGGGACAGCTATGTAGATAATATTGACGATATGTTGACGACGATGTTGATGACGAGATGTTGACGCCGATGACCACATATATGGCGATAATGACAAACAATTAATGGCGGGCGGATCACCCGGTGGCGGCGATGGTTGACGACCGTCGAGTGGCGAAACAATTGTGCTTGGAGGATCTTTAGAGCTCTCTCCTCTCTCTCCGACCTCTCCTTTGAGAATGAGGCATTTATAGGAGAAGTGACGCCTCAAATAAATGGAAAATCAACCACTCCTCTCCATCGGACGCAAAATGATTCATTTAATCATTTGATGTATTTTAAGTATTTGAATGCTCAAATGAAGTCGAATTATGAGATCCGGCTCGTTAGATCCGCTCGTCGACGCCGATTTGACTATAAACACTCCATGTTTGAGAGTTATTTAGAGATTTAATTTAATCAGTTTTAAGGATATTTTAAGTGTTTGACACCGCCAAGAGGATCAACTTGCTTTTGACATCAAGATTCGGTAAATAATTTTTAGTGTCATATCAATAATAAAATACAATTAAATAATTAAATAATACATACTAAATTATTAGACATTAAAAGATACAATCATGATAGAAAAGTCTTGTGAATATATAATAATTTCATAGTATTGTCTAATACCTTAGTTATATTTGACATTTAATTTTAACTATATTATCTAATAATTTTGAAAGATGACATGTGATACATAAAATCAAAAATATTTGTGATTAAAATACTTTCATCATGATATAAAATAACCCTTAATAATTTAACATAATTTTCTTTTCTTTTTCAAATTTCTACAAATACAAACTACAAATAACATATTTATTTATTCATTCAATCTTCATATTATTTTATAAAACATTTAAATAGCATATGCGAATATGCACGAATTTAAAATATATATTAGTCAATTTATAATGACTCTAAACTTGTCCGACACTGCCAAAATCTTTTGATAGTATTGACTAAGAATGGAGAGAGAGAGAGAGAGAGAGAGAGAGAGAGAGAGAGAGAGAGAAAGAAAAAAATCTTTAAAAAAAATTATATGCCATATTGCTTGTAAGACTTACCCCCGTTTCAGAGGTATTTAAATGAATGTTGTTTGGATAATTCTATTATAGATTTTAGAAAAATTTATATTCATAAAATTGTGTTTTTAAATCAGATCCGATAGAATATGATTATAAGAAAATTATTTTTTTAACTTTTTCAAAATAAAATGTAATAATCATCACAATATTTTTAGACATTAGTTTTGATACATCACTTTCACAATTATTTTCAAGTAGTTATTATTATCTCAAACAGATTCTTAGTGTATATTTGGGATAGTTATAGCTATATAAAAAAATAGTGATAAAATTAATGCAAAAAAAAATATATTATCTAAGAAGTTGTGATAGGTACTATAATTTTTTTTTAAAAAAAAATCAAATAACAGTTTTTTTGACCGTCATCACATTGATCATATCAAATTGAAAAATACAAATTTTTTATTGTAGATTCTTCAAAATATAGTTCCACTGAAATTTGTCAAATAATTACAGTAGTGCACTTAGAATCGCACTGCAGGCGGAATGTCATCCTAAATGGGGCCTTAGAGACAATAATTATGTAGGTTAGCTCGTTCTAGATAGGGTTCAAGAGGTAACTCTATAATAAATATTGTATTTAATGGAGAGTAAATGTTATGATGTGGTCCGACAAAGGATTCTCACCAAAAAAAAAAAAAATTAAATTAAATGTACATTAATAATTTTTAAATAAAAAAATGGGCCCATGTGAAGTCACTATTCGGCTTCAGCTTGGTTTGCTAATAGCATGGTCGAGCCTTTGAGATTGTCATGTTTAGTCAGCTGACTCAGCTTCTTATGGGTCGAGTACATGGGTGAATGCCTCTAATGACTTTATTCTCTTTTATAAAAATGGTTGTTCAAATTGATTGCTTAGTTATGAAGTCAACTTTTAATATCCCTTATTTCTATCATGATAACAATTTGTCACAATTCTCTAAGATAATTAGACATATTTTATATTAAGATAATACTATTTTAATTATAATAATAATTATTATTTTACATATTATTTTTAAATTATTAGAAATTCATAAATATAATTGATATGACACTTAAAATACTACTAACAAGACTTAAAATATCTTTAAAAAATTACAAAATCTCTAAATAACTCTCAAACGAGCATAATCAAGGCCTCGATGACGGATCTAACGAGCCCAAGATCTCATAATCGACTTCATTTGAGCATTCAAATACACAAAATACATCATATGAGGAATCATCATGAGCCGTCCATGGAGAGGAGTGGTTCGATTTTCACAAATTGACGCAGATATCCTGTAGAGTCTCAATCTCTTCTTTAAGTTGTTTAGCCTCAGTAGTATGTCCAGACTTGATGGAAGTGACAATATTCAATTTCGTTGGTGGATGTGGCCACTTAATGGTCTCTTCATCTCGAATGATCATCAAGACCTTAACAGATGTGTGTTCATTGGCGAGTGTATTCCAATCGTTGATGTGAGTGGGGAAAATCACGCCTCGCTGCTTCTTCCGATGGGATTGTTGATTGTTTCCTAGAGCATTCTTACATTTTCACGTGGATCATTCAAATTATTTTCTGGGCATTAATAGCGAAGAAATTTGTGCTTCCACATGGTGACCAAGAAGGCGTATGAGTGGACCATCTTGCATTAGCGACGAGTAGAAAGGTCCAGGATGGAGCACTCCAAGGAAAACACCTCTTAGTAATTCAGGATCCACTCTAGGTATTTGGTGAGCTTCTGAGGAGAATCTCTGGAAGTATTTTTTAAGTGATTCACCATCTTTTTGACGAATGTCAGAGAGATGGGAGGAATTTTTAATGATCCTCCTGTTTGCAATGAACTATTCTACGAAAATCTTGGCGAGTTCGTCAAAGGTATGGATGGATCCCCTTGGAAGGGAGTAGAACCAAGTACGAGCTTGCCCCTTAAGGGTAACGGGGAAGATTTGATAAAGCAGTGCGTCATGAGCTCGTTGGATATGCATTATGGTCCTGTAATGGTCGATGTGCTCATATGGGTCAGTTTTCCCATCATAGGAATCAATGCTCGGAAGCTTGAAACCTACATGAATAGGATGTTAAAGAATAGCTTCAGCTAAAGGTAAGGACTCCTCATAGCCGCGGTGAGGGGGAGGATGATTTCTGTCTTGAAGGTGAAATTCATCTTGCATTAAGCATCGTAATTCTGCACGTATGACATGACGAGTGGGGTCAACAAGATGAGAATGTGCCAAGCTATCAACAGTAATTGGTGGATTAGCAGCTTACCGTGACGATGGATGAGGAACTAAAGGTCAAGGAGATCAAGATCGCGGCCTCTACGGAGGAACTTCAAGGAGATTAGCATTTTGACCTCCTAACGATCGATCTTGGGGAGATATGTTTGCCGTAGAGGACCGTGTTCCTCACAAAAGTCGGATCATCTCATTTTGAGACTCTTCCATTCGAACACGATCTTCTAAAGAGATTCATGTCGCTCCTTCACATGGTTACCTATCGTGGGAGTGAGTGTAAGCTTGACGCCTCCCAAGGATTGGTTTTGAGAGTGACGGAGTTGGAGGAGACTCGGTGATGACAGTATTGCCTATAATATCGTGTGTTCAAAGAAATTATGATTGAGGGATTCTTTTCCCACAGATGGCACCAAACTAGGGGCCAATCGATCATCTGCTACCACTAGCAACTGTTACCATCTGAACGTGACTACATAGTTGTTGTTCCCTTCTCATATGCAATCCTGTAATCCCATTATCGGGAAGATTTTGTACTCTGAAACATATACATAGTTGAAGATTTTTACTGGGCTAGGTCCCGTGATTTTTCCCTCTTTTTAAGATTTTTCACGTAAAAATTCTAGAGTTTTTTTGTTCACTCTTTAAATATATGTGTGTGTACTAGATTTCATAACGAAGCTAAGGCGAAAACTTTCACTCTACCGCAATTGGTTTTCTAGCATAATAGTTTGACATCGATGTGGAAATTGATTCTATTATTTCATCTTGTATGATGACCAAGTTTCCAACAAGATCAAAACCACCATCGAGGTGGAGCATTTCAAACTTTAAAGAGCGCAAGTAAGAATGAAGATTCATCAAACTTCGCCTTTAGATTTTGTCTAAACTGGGGCAATTCTCTAAGTCGCTCATGTTAAGCATCTAATCGATTACCATCCCAAGAAATAAGTCAAATTTGGAGGATATTTTAACATTCAGAAAAGATATAGCTTTGTAAATTATGATTTTTTAATCATTCTCATGAAAAAACAAGACCAAGGTTAAGAAGCAACTTTGGTTATAACCATAAACGGATGTTTTGATTCGACCTCTTCCATACAGGTTAACGTCATCGAGCAAAGACTCTGACAAACAACCTAGGATAGGTCAACGTCCTTGGTGGACTTCCCACTACCTCTTCTACATAGTTAACGCCATCTCACTCGATAAACAATCTCGGGTCAAAATCTACTGATTCAATTCAACTCTTCCATACGTGTTAATGCCATCGAGTCACACTCGACAAACAACCTGATAAGTCAAAATCCTTAGGATTCAATTCAACCTCTTCCATGCAACGCCATCTGCAACACCGACAAACAACCTCGATAGGTCAAAAATTCTTAGCATTCTAATTCAACCTCTTCTACATAGTTAACGCCATCAGCAAAGACTCGACAAATAACCTCCTGATAGTCAAAAATCTTAGCACAATTCAACCTCTTCCATACAGTTAACGCCATCTGATAACACTCACAAACAACCTTGGATAGTCAAAATCACAGATTCAATTCAACCTTTTCCAAGGTTATTAATGTTGAGCAAAGACTTCGACAAACAATCTAGGATAAGTCAAAAGGTTCTTGGTGGACTTCCCACGGCCTCTTCCACATGGGTTAGCGTCATGGGTAACTCTCGATAAACAACCGGATGGGTCAAAATTCTCAAGCGGATTCAATTCAACATCTTCCACCGAGTTAACGTCAGCGTGTTAGCCATCGAAGTCACACTCGAAAAACAACCTCGAATAGGTCAAAACCCTCGGTAGCCGCGGTTCCGTCGCCGGACATGGGCAATTTTTCGTCATTACCATCCGGTCGGTCATCCGACCTGCGATGTCGTACCGTGACTACCGTTGCCGGTTGCGCCAGGCCACTGGTAGCGCGATAGCCATCCGCGTATTATCGCCAGCCGATCCCACGCGCTGACCATTGCCGACAATCTTAGCGGTCGCCACCATAGTTCGATTATCCCGCACCGACCGCTCTAATGCGCCAATAGTTCAGCTGCCGCGATACCGTCAGCACCGTCATCGCAGGTCATCTTTCAAGCCGTACCGTAGATCTGCCAGGCCATCAGCATCATGGTCGGCCGATTTATGGTCACTTCCGCGACCATTGCGGTCATCGCAGTACCATGGGTTGTCGGTTATCCTACCAGCCATGCCATCATTATCGTGCCGTACCGCTAAACCATTGGCAATCTCCATTTGTTCGCACCATGGCGGTCATCCCCAGCCACCAGCATCATATGACCGTCATTATCGCCGGTTAAATTTACCACGTGCTAACCATGTCATTGGTCCGCCCATGACCATCGCGGCTCTTTCTGGTCACCATTCGCGGTCATCGCCATTCGGCGTCTGCGTCGTAATTGTCGACCACCCGTTGGCGTAACCACCGCTCCATATCGCAGCCGACCATCGTCGGCAATCTCACCACCATCATCGTAATCTCGTCGGTCACCACCATCTTGCTGGTCGTACCATTCGCGGCGTCGACCGCCCGTCATCGCAGCCGGTTATCATCTCCGATCATCACCTCCAAACCCAGTCGGTCCGACAAGGGCAGTTGATGCTCTTTCGAGAGAAAATCGGAGCCTTGTCGTATGAATTATGGGCCTTGATCTCCTCCGAACTTGGTCGGTCCGACGAGGTCAGTTGACACCTCTTCAAGAGAAAATTGGAGCCTAGCCGTATGAACTACTGGTCTTGATGCCCAGAACTGGTCGGTCCGGCGAGCTCGATTGACACCTCTTTGAAGGAAAAAGACTTGCGGTATGAACTACGGGCGCGACAAACCGGTCGGTCCGGCGAGGTTGACACCTCTTTCGAGGAAAAGCGGATCGTATATGAACTATGGGCCTTGATATCGAAACCCGGTCGGTCAGCGAGGTGATTGACTTTCAAGAAAGCTGGAGCCTTGAACTACGGGTCAGATCACCTCGAATCGATTGGTCCGGCGAGGTCGGTTGACACATCTTTCATGGGAAAAGCTGGAGCCTACTGATGACTACGCCGGTGCCTCAAACCCGGTCGGTCCGAGATTAGTTGACACCTCTTTTGAAAAAGCGGAGCACTTATCTTATGAATTATGGGCCTTGATAGCGAAACCCGTGGTTCGAGGTTGACACCTCTTTGAAACTAGAGCCTTCAATTCTTGATCAACCTCTCCGAGTGGATCAGACGAGTCGGTCGCCTCTTTGAGGGAAAACTTGTTGTATGAAATCTGATCGCTGATGCCTCAAATCCGGTCGGTCCGAAAGTTGACACCTCTTTTGAGGGAAAAGCGGAGCAGTATGAGCTATGAGGGCTTGATCACCTCAGAACCGTTGGTCCGTGAGGTTAGTTAATGCCTCTTTCGAGGGAAAAGCCCTTGGCAGGATGATCGTCTTGATCTCCTCCAAATGACCTTCTCTCAAGAAGAAGAGAATGTGCCTTCTCCCTTGGCCCTAAGGGGGTTTTCATAGATCTCTATATGGGCAAAAATATCAAAAATCACCAAAAACTATCCAAAACGGACGGAAATAGGCCAAAACGGATGAAAATAGATGTTTTACTCCGTGAAGGTTGTGGTGCTGCGCCGTGCCTATTGCCAGCTCTGCTCGCGTTCGGCCGGTGCGTCCGCATTCCCGCATCCTTTAGTGACCCATCATTGCGGCGACCGTGTCAGGCCAGCTCCGCCCGGCTGCGACATCGGCGGCCCGTGACCCGCTCAGACGGCGTTGACCGTTCAGCCGACCAGCTCCAGACCGCCTAGGCTCGTTCTGCGACCAGCAGACCGTGCTGGCGACCCGCCCGTAGCCACGGTCTGCCGATAAAGCGGCATCTCGGCGTGGCGCTATGGCGGCCTTGCGCCCATGGCTCACGCTCCTATGGCCGCCCAGCGGCTCGCACCGCACTCATGGCGCCGTTCGTGCCGGATGAGTCGTCAAATCTCGCCGTATCTACACATCTCGGCCACCGCATGCGCATCGTAGTCATAATCTTGTGTGAAGATCGTTCTCTCAAAATGTGTGGTTAATAGACTCTCAAATTTCATTAAAAAATTTGTTATTTTCAAGTATTTGACATATATATTTTGGATGATTTAATATCATCCAAAAATATGAGGGCAATGATATGACAAAATACTACTTAAACAAATTTTGATCTTGCTAAAATCAAGTTGAAGCGTGAGATCAAGCAAATATTCTTAGAAACTCGGGATGTCGTTAAATCTTTAAATAACTCTCAAACATGGAGTGTTTATAGTCAAATCGGCGTCTGAAGAGCCGGATCTACCCAAGATCTCATAATTACGACTTCATTTGAGCATTCAAATACAAAATACATCATATGATCAAGGGAATCATCATGAGCGTCCAATGGAGAGAGTGGTTTGGATTTTGCATGTATTTACAAAGGCGTCACTCTTCCACTCATTAAGAAGGTCAAGCAAGAGAGGTGAGAGCTCTAAAGCTTGAAAATCCTCCGGGCATAATCGTGCCACCACTTGCCCACCCCGTAGCCATGTCACCCGTGATCCTCATTTGTGGTCAATTTCCGTCGGTCTCCATCATGGACCTTCATCTTGATGCTTCCCACGTTCACTTATCATCGCTACACAACAACTATTACTATCGAGCATTATTGTAGTTGTTGTTCCTTCTATGCAATCGCATGTCCCGTTATCGAAGCAGATACATAGTGGAAGATTTTCTTTTATAGGTCAGTGATTTTTCCCTCGAGGGTTTTCACGTAAAAATTAGAGTTTTCTTGTTCACTCTTTAAATACATGTAATGCGTCTTTGGATTTCACAACAAAGCTAAGGCGTAAACTTTCATTCTACCACAACTGATTTTCTAACACGCAATAATAATTATAATAAAAAATGTTATGAATATCAAATAATTTAGTTTTATCAATAGACCCTTAAAATAGAAAATATGAATATTATAAATTATTGTATGCTAGAATATTTGAAGGTGCTTGATGTCTTGATTTTGCTTGAAGATTTAACACACATAAATAAAAAAAGATTTTAAAAATATATAATAATTTTTATATGAAAAACTTAAAGTGCTAGTCGAGTTGAAATAATTTCACTAATATATATCGATGATTATAAATAATACTCATAACTGAGAAAAGTGTTATTTCAATATAATTTATGTAAACTTTAAAAAATAAACTCCATTATTAAAAAAATGAAGGAGCCTTGAGTAATTAGAGTTATCTCTAAAGAATTATGTTATAATTTGTTCGTACATCCACCTTTGAGGAAAAAAGATCAGAGAACAAAATTCTAGTATAACATTGAAGTTGATGTCAAGACTTAGAGTTAATACCAACAATGTGCAGTGGTCTCATTAGCGATAGCATGTGTCAATATTATATAAGATTGTAGGTGACAAAATCAATCGATGTAAACCTTGATGTGGATGAAATACATTAATCTAATCGGCGATGACATGCATTAATGATGTGCATTGATTTTATAAGAGATTATATGCATTGTTCATATAAAGGATAGTATACATCAACATTGTTGGTGACAAAAGGTAGTAAGATCGGTGGGCATTGGATTGTTGAGGACATGCATTAGACATATAATCAACAATATGTGTCAAGTTATTGACAATTATGAATGATAAAGTCAATAATATTAGTTTTGTTGGGTGACCATGCACGAAAAAATGATATTGGTCGATGATGGTCGAATAACCATAGTTGGTGTTGGCAATCAAGAGATTGTAAATGAAAGATATTAGTCGAGTGACCATAAAATAGCTATGTCGGTTGATTAATGGAGGGCAAAAGACTACATATATTAATTCGATAGAGGTTAAGACACCATAGTTAATCAACAATGATTAAAAATTATTATTAGGCAATGGTGTTTAGAAAATGATAATTGATGAATGGTTGTTCAATGATCATGGTTAAGGAACTATGATTATGCAATCATGATTAAGCAATGATGCTCACATGATCATGGTTGAGAAGAGGTGTTGAGGAGAACTTGCTAGAATGTTAGAGGTTGATCATGGTGAGCAATAATTATTGGATGATCGTGATCGATTGATGATGGTTGAAGATCATAATCATGCATCTATTCAAGAGATGAGAGTCAATCAATAGTGGTTAGGAAATTATAGTTGGTCAATGATAATTAAAAGACTGTAGTCGAGCAATGACATCCTGGAGACTATTGCTTGGCAATGGTTGTCAGTAGGTCCAATGATAGGCATTAAGTTGTGTTGTCTAACAATGAAATGAGGGTGATTCGATGATGATGGCCTGGCAACGGTGATCTAGTGGCAACAATCTAATGTAATGGCCAAGTAGTAGCAATTTAATGATGATGGTTAAGAAGTGCTTTAATGGTAGTAGTGATTTTACTGTTGCAATTGGGTAACAGTCGTGTACTATGTTGACTGAGTGAAAGCAATCCAATGTTGCAAGTTAGGTGATGGAGTTCCGATGGCAATAGTTCGGTGGTGGCAATCCAACGATGATGACCATGCATTGATGACCTAATTGAGGTGGTAGAACAATGGATGTTGGTTAATGACAATCCGATAGTATTAATCTATTGTGATCAGTCTGCATCAATCCTACAAAAAATAGTCTAACGATAGTGTTGGGTGGTTGTAGTCTAACAATAGCGGTTAAGCGATGGTGTTTTGATGGTGGCAAGCTAGTGACGGAGGTGGTCTAACGATAGAGGCTCAATGATGGAGCTCGGGTAGAATTTAAGAATCTTTTCACATCTTTATGCTCTCTCTCTCTCTCTCCCCTATAGCTTCCATCTAATCTCTCTCCATGTTTCCAATAGTACAAAATGTTTTCCTTAGTCATAAGATATTTTTGCGAATGTTTGAATACCTTAGTGATGTCCAAATTAAGTGAACTTGAACTCTTGTATTCATTTTTTCGAACGCTAGATTTTATCATAAGAATACATGATTGATAGATCATATGCTTAATATGCTTGAACTAGCACTTAATTGGACTGATGTTGGTCAATAATGATGTCATTAGATTTGTCTCAAGAAGAAGTTTAGTTTAATTATAAATTTAATGAAAATATAATTTAGATAATCATTAACTTATTTAATTTTAGTTAGTGAAATTAATGCTTGATTATTTAAATTTTGGATGACATACCATAAATAATCATCAAGATAGAAAAAATTCATAATATCACCGGACATTTTTTTTATGTAACATATTTAGTTTTTTTAATGTATTGCGTTTTACAAAATGTCATTAGTGTATTTTGAGAACTGTTTGCTTTTTCTATTTATTTAAAAGTGTTTTTTTTATAAAACTTTGTTTCTGGTTATTTTAAGGGCTGTTTGGATAGGTGTAGCTTTTTGAAAAGTTGATTATAAATCTATTGTGGAGAAAGTAGTATTTTAAAAAAATTATTATGTATATTAAAAAAAAATTTGAAAAATTAAAACAACAGCTTTCTTATAGTCACTACATTCTAATAACTATGATTCTCAAAATAACTATTTTCATTACAAAATTTTCTGAAAAATAACCAAAAAATTGATAGACAAATGAAATTGCATTACTTTCTAGCTACTTTTTGAAAAAACAAAGTAACCAGAAAGCTATCCTAAATATATCCAAAGTCAATATTTGTATGAGTTCCTTTAACAGTTGCTGATTTTTGTAAAACTATTATGGAGAAAATATTTTTTTAAAAATTATTATTTTTAAAAAAAGCCAATCAATAATTTTCTATTAGCCAACATATTTTAACAGATAATTTTCAAAATCAGCTTTTCGTTACAAAATTTTATAAAAAATAACTCAAAAGTAATAATCTAATAACTTTCGAAAAAAATAAAAATACACCCCAAAACGCACCTTATATCATTTTTTTTTTTTTTTTTTTAAAATAGGTTTAAAAATAAGTTTTTGGAAAAGCAAAAGCCCATCTAAACGGATCTTAGAATCTCTGTTCAGACGACTGAAAAATTTGTGGAAGGCGATGGTAAGACTGTCGTTCCTGCTCTTCTCCTCCTCCTCCACCTCCTCCGTCTATTTCACCTCTTCTCCCTTTCTCTATCACCCTGCTTTCCTTCTTTGGGTCTTCTTCCCTTCTCCCCCTCGCTCTCTGACCTCCGGCTCGTCCGGAGGTCAGGCGTGCCCTCTCCACAGGGATGGCTTCCTCGATTGCCAGTGGTTCCTTTCCCCCTTTAATATCATATCCTCCTCATCTGCATTCCCCCATTTCACCTAAACCTGCTGGATCTCTCTCGGTATGGAAAGATTTACTGCTATCACAAAATGCAATCGTCCCCTGTGTGTCGTGGATTCCAATGAAGTGGACTTCTCGGAGGATGATTTGTCTGCGAGGAAAGGAAGAATGGCATCTCTCCTTTCTCGATGTTATTATGGATCCTTTGTTAGCAATCAAAAAGAAATGGAGCTTTAAAGGTACGCTAGATTTACTTACATTCGAAGGTGATTACTTCCTGTTTAAGTTCAATTGTCAAGAAGACTATGATTTGGTGTGGAATCACGGCCCTTGTTTTCTCAATGGTTGGCCTTTCATTTTCCAAAAATGGACTTGGGACTTTCGGCCTTGAGCGATCCTATCTCGAGATTAGATTTGGATCAAACTCAACTTTCCCTCGTTGTTGGAATGAGGTTGGTTTCTCTAGGGTTGCTAGTAAAATCGGTGTCCCCTTGGGTGGATAATTTGTTGCTAGATCGGATAACATTTAATCGTCCAAATCCTCTTCACGATGATTCGATTAATCTAAATGGGAAAAGATTCATGCGATCTGTTACGATTGGAAGTATGCTCGACTGTAATACCTTCTCTCACAATTTGCGTAATTGTCCTCTTAACTTATTTGCCGCTTCCTCCAGAGGCGCATTGATCAACCCCTCTAAAGTTCAAAGTGACTAAACAGATTACTAAGGAATATATACCCATACAGCCCCCTTCGTCTCATTCTCCAGTTACTATCTTGCCTGCCCCTCCTTCTTCTACTAATACCTCACAAGATGACAAGATTATGGAGACTTCTATCTGTCCTTCCTCCTCCTCTATAGCTGACCTTAACCAGTTACCATCTCATTCTCCACCTCAGGAGGATTGTTTGTGTTTTGATGCTTACGTTTCTCGAGGATTGATCACACTAATTGACGTCGACTCTCTCTTGGTGGTGTACTTTACTCTTCTACCCACGGTGGACCTCCCTTGGTATTGGTATTGATAAAGGGAATCATGAAGGTAGCGCACTCATTTTGAAGGAGGAATATCTCTTCTTCTAATCCCATGCAACTCCTCTTAAAGGTAACAAGAAAAAGGGTAAAAAACCCGCTTCTTCCTCCTCCCAATGAATCAAATATCATTTGGTAGTTGGAATGTTAGGGGTTTATCTTGGAAGACTTTACATTTGTAGAAAGCTTATTAAAGACTCTCATTTAGATCTTCTCGTCTCTTGGAAACCAAAGTTCATTTCAATCCTTTGTATAGCAATCGGTCTCTTCTTACAATTTATTTACTTCAGAATCCTGTGTAAATAATTTTGATTGTGCAAGTGGTGGTCGTATTTGGATCAAATGGAATTCTGGTAGGTTGAATTTTGAGTTACTTTGCAAGTCTGAGCAATTTATCCATGGTAGAGTTTACGCTCGGTGACGACTTTCTCTTAACAAGTATTTATCTTTGAAAATGATTCTTGCCCGTTCCTCCTTGTGGTCTTCTTTAAAGGCTTTTGATGTTAATGCTCTCCCTTGGGTTATTTTAGGTGACTTCAAGCGCCCTTTAAGGGATAAACAAGGGGTAACGTTTCTTTCAACTCTTCCTTGGAATTTAAAGATTGTGTTAATGATTGTGGTGGATGGAACTCCCTAGCTTACACTTTACATGGTTCAATCGGCGGTTGGAACATCCTATTTACTCTAAGATTGGCTTTTGCAACTCCAACTGGATTGAGATGTTCCCATCTTCCTTTTATAAAGTCCTCTCTTCAAGATCTTCGGATCATTCTCCTTTGGTAACTCTTCTCCAAGCTCCCTCTTTGGTATCTCATCGTTTCCTTTTCAGGAATTATTGGTCTTTAAAGCCTGGCTTTAAGGATGACATTCAGGAGGTTTGGAACAATTACATACAAGGAGACCCTTTTTATGTCCTCTCTATCAAGCTAAAGCTTGTTAGAAATATGATGAAAGATAGATATAGGGATACTTCTCCCTTACAGCAGCAAATCAATATTCTTAAAGCAGAACAAAGTGAGGTTTTTAGGTTTACGGAAAAAATCCTTTCAACATCCATCTCATTCATGATGCTAAGGAAATCAAATCTAGATACTCGAGTTACTTATAAAGGAAATGCTTTGGATTAAGCGAGCTAAGGCACATTGGCTTACTCACTCGATGATGATTTAAAATTCCTCTCTCTATTAAGGAAAGGAAAAGTTCCAATTTGATTAGAGAAGTGCAAGCGACAGGGTCTTCTCGATCATAAGGATATTTCATATTTTTTGTAGGTACTATGAGGATCTCTTCAAGCGTGATGATTCTCTTATTTTACTGTTCATAATTTTCTGGGAGTTGTCTTTCATTAGATCTTGCAGCCGATCTTGATCGATGTTTACGAGCAATCATTGCTACCTTGAATAGTATCAGTGTAAACAAATCGCCTGGCCCGGATGGTTTCAATTCAAAATTTTACATTGATTCTTGGAGTATTATTGGCAAATCTTTTGTTAATGCAGTTCTTTTCTTTTTCAAGAATTCTAGATTGCCCAATTGTTTCAAGCATACTCTCTTAACGTTCATACCTAAGGTGAAACATTCCAATAGAATTGAAGATCCTATCTCATTATGTAACACTTTCTATAAAGTGGTGGCTAAAATCCTGTCATTATGAAGAGATATCTTCCTTCTATTATCAACAATTCTCTCCGCCTTTGTTAAAGGAAGAGACATATCTGATAATCTGGCAATGGCCTTTGAGATTTGCAATGAGTTCTCCACCTCTAATAGCTCTTACTTTTTAACAAAAATTGATTTGAAAAAAAAGATAAAATTAATAGAAAATTTGATTCATCGACTTACGGACAAAGGTTTTCTAGAGATTTACTACTTGGGTGGAAGCTTGTATCTCGATGTGCCTTTTCTATTGTGTTAAATGGGAATATTTACTTTTCTTCCTCCAATGGCCTTAGACAGGGCTGCCCATTGTCTCCTTTCCTCTTTACGGTGGCCATGGACACTTTTTCATGCATGTTAGAAAATGAAATCAGCAAAGGATTATATAATCCCTATTTCTCATTTGGACAATGCTCTTCTCATCTCTTATATCTTGTGATCTCCTTGTGATGGTACTATTGACTCTTCACATTTACCTCATAATTCTACTCTTCAATCTCTAAAGTATTATTTGGGTCTTGAGGTGAATTATTCCAAATCATCTTTGTGCCTCTCTTCAAGGAACTTGGATAATGCTTATTCTGTATTGGGAATTCAATTGGGTTCTTTCCCTTTCAAATACTTGGGGCTTCCTCTTATTAAAGGCACAATCAAGATGGCTCATTTCACACCTCTCTTTGATAGACTACATGTTTGGTTAGCTGGTTGGAAAAGTAAGTTCTCTCTCATTAGGGGAAGGTACCTTATCGTCCTCTATTAATAGTTATTTATCATACTGGTTTCGTTCTATGGCTATTCCAGATGGTATCATCAAAAAAATCTGCGCTTTCACAGCTAAATTTTTCTATCATTCAGGGGAGGCAAAAAAGTTGCATACTATTTCTTGGGAACGCACTTTTACCCAAAGACAAAGGAGGAGTTACTCGCTTCTCTTAATTTGATAAGCAAATTGAAATTAATGTGGAAAATTTGCAAGAGAGAGACTCCTTTGCTAAATGGTGTTTAGCTAAGTATACATCTCTATGGAATCCTTGCATTTATAGAGTTTCTCCTCTTTGGAAATCAATTGTCAAAGCTAAAAATTTAAAACAAATTGCATTTTCAAGTTGGAGAGGGTAATGCTTTTTCTTTATACTTTGATCCTTGGTGCAATGGACACCTCTTTGTTATTGGTTGGGAGTAAATGGCTTGAAACATTTAAACTTCTAAGATCTTAAGGTTCATTTTCTTATCCACAATGGGCATTGGAATCTCCCTCTCTTCTTGAGTCCTCTCATCCTTGGTTATCCATTAAGATTTTGGATACTTCTATTGAGAATGGAGATTCTATTAGTTGGCTTAAAACATTATCTCCTTCACCAAGGAGTTTAGAAGCCATCTTCGAGTCTCATCCCTCTTTAGATTGGACTAAAGGGATTTGGTTTAAAGGTTTTCTATTAACTATGCTCTTTATTGTGGATGGCTTATATTCGTGGTCTTAAAATATCGATAAACTTGCAAATAAAGGGATTGGAACCCAACTCCTTTCGTTTTGTCATTCGTTTAGAATCTCACAACCACTTATTTTTTTTGAATGTCATTGGCTATGAAATTAGTGAGGGCTCTCCTTCCAAATGGTACGCTTTTTTTTGTCAGCCTACTCTCTTGTGTTCTTAATTTTATTGATGATGGAGCATAAAGTGTTACAAAGATTACATTTTCTGATTATTTCTGTTCTTGTGTATACCTTGTGGAGAGAAAGGAATAACCGCCTTTTCTCTTCTACCAATCTCCCCTTTGCTGCTTTATCACATCAAGTTAAGGAAAGGGTCTCGGCTAAATTGCAAAAGTGGAAATTAAAGGTTGGCCTCTCTGTGGATTTAATTCATGGAAAAACTATTTCCCTCCTTAACTATCCTCTTACTTGTGACTGTCTTCTTATGTCTTTGGAAGTTCATTTGTTTCTGCATTCATCCTCTGTTTCATTATGGATTGTTTCTCATGGTTTTGTTGTTGAGGATTATCCGAAGTTATTTGTCGGTTATGGGTCTACTGCATCGGGTATTATGGCTCTTCTTGATGTCTTCTCGCTCCATTGCTTTCTTTCGGATCTCCTTTGATTGTGGGATTTATGGTTATCTTCTTTTTATATATGGAGGTCTGGGTTTTCTTACTACGCCCATCTGTTCTCCTATCATTACTGCATTTCAGAAGGATTTTTCTCGTTTCTTTTCCCTCGTCATTCTTCTATATGGTTTTTTCGGCTATGGAGGTTATGGCTGTTATCATTACGGTTTTTTGTTGTTTACTCTCAACCTGTGATGGATTTCATGATAAGAACAGAAATCTGCTTTGATCTTCTTCCTTGGCTTTCGCGGTTTTTGGTGGAGCTCGCTTTTGGACAATGATGAGGATTTCTAGCACAACTTATTGATCTATCTGATTGCTCCTTCTGGATGGTCTCTCTGCAACCACGATCCCTTTTTGTTGGCGAACAGATTCTATTTATGGTCAGTTTTGGGGATTGTTTGGAGGGCGGCTAGACAACCGTGGGGGGACTTTCCTGTCCCTATATGATTGTTTTTGTGTTGTGCTTATCTTAGACATCGTTGATGTATTTTGTATCCCTGAGTCCATTGAGTTTTTTTGCTCCTACTCTCTGTAGGATTTTCTCTCTCAGCTAGCTTTATTGATTTCGTTTCTAGAAGCATTGTCCTAGCTTAGTTTTTTCTTATTACTTCAGTCCTGTAAGGGATTAGTCTTTTGTAACTTTACTTTTGGAATACAATTGGGTTACGGCTCTTAACCTTTTCCAAAAAAAAAAAAAAAAACGGATCTTAGATAAGATCATTCCATGTTTTTATATTTTAAATAAAATATTATAAAAGATAATTATTGTCATCATCATTTAAGAGCGACGCTAATATCACCACAGGTCATTGTAGATTAAATCAAATCAAAGCAACTTAAGTTACTATGAACCCTTAACCTTTTCCTTCTTTTCCTATGCTTTCTGTCTATCAGCTAGAAATTTAAATCTTCGTCACATTATGTATAAAATAACTCCTGAATATTAATACTTATTTGTATCACTTAATAAAATTAATTTATTAATCATATATATATACTTTCAAATCATATTTTTTTCTTAATTATTTAAAAAAAAATATCAAAATGTTATTTAATTATAGCTTTATTGTTATTTAAAATAATTGCTGAGAAGCAGCTATAGTCTAACCTGTTAGAGTGTGTAAACAAATAATTGTTCAATAATTTTACAAAATTATAATACTTATAATATTTTTTTTAAAAAAAATATCATTTTCAATAATCATATAAATCAATTTTAAAGTTAATTTAATAGACAACTGCAAGTGATCTAAATAAATCATTAGGACAGCTATAGTTGATCTGCAAATATAATTATTATAAGAAATTAATTTTTTAAAAATTATTATCTATATTACTATTTTTCATAAAATTCTTTAAAATATTATAAAAGTTATAATCAAATAAAATTATGACATTACTTTAAAATAATACTATAAAAATATTAATTCATATTAAATAAAACTACTGTAATTTGACTCGATTCCACTCTTATCAACTCTAACATGAACAAACAAACTAATCTGATTTTAAATGCTATTTTTATTATAATTATATCTATGAATATCTAATAATTTTATAATTTTATTTAATAGTTTAATTTATATTATGCGACAATTATCTGAAATATAAAATATAACAAAATACTCTGTCAAGATTTTTATTTAACTTTTTATATTTCGTATAATCAACATTTAGATTTATATATATATATATATATATATATATATATATATAGAGAGAGAGAGAGAGAGAGAGAGAGAGAGAGAGAGAGAGAGAGAGAGAGAGAGAGAGAGAGAGCATAGAAGGCCTACGTGGATCCAATTCATCTCTTTCTAAGAAGCAAAATTACATTATAAAAGATAATTTTGGCATTATCTAATATCATATTATTGGTAGGTTAAATAATTCAGGCTGAAAGCTCCTTCAACACTGGACACCTTCGTGGCAAATATATCGGCTGAGTCAAAGCCACGTGTCATCATGATCACTCATTTAAATTGGATTATTTCGTTCATATTATTTATTGGCAATCTTATGAGCCATGTGATTGAAGATCTGAAGACTTTTTTTTATTGGTATAGATTTAGGTTTGAGTTTTATTGTTATAGAGGCTCATGTAGGATCATTTGAATTTTGATTTTAGAAAATAATATATAATTGAATTAAATATCTTGATGAGATTATTTCATAGATACTAAAATTGATTCGATTTGAATCGAAATGAGCTCAAATCAGGCACTTCAGGTATAATTAAAAGCTTCAAAATATTAGTTGAAAAGTTAAGATTTAACAATCAAATCGAGCAGCTTTATGGGAGAAATTCAATGAGTTTATAATCACTCTATTTTGATGTCATTAAAATATTTAAGGATTGAAAGAATAATATCACTATAGGAAAACAATATATTTATGGTGGACAAATCCATCAGTAATTAGTAAAAATCCGTTGGTAATCAAATTTTCTGATGGTTTTCACTACGACGATAAAATCCTAGTTGAAAATGATTTTCAAAGGACCAAAAATCTGTTGGATTTCCAGCTGATTGTTCGCCAAAAATTATTAGGAAAAACTGCCAAAAAAAAAAAAAATCATCCGAAAATGTTGCAGGAAAGTGCACCGTCGAAAATTTTGGGACTGAACAATTTTCGGCGATAGTTTGCCAAACTAGTTTGCCAAAAATTCGCCAACTAGTGTCTTGTCAGAAATATTTCGACAAGTGTTTGTTTGTCAATTATTGATGAAAAATTCGTTGGCTGTCTACCGAAATTTATACATAAATGAAAAAAAAAAAAAATCAGAGCTTCACTCATGCTCTGATTTTTATAGTTGCAAAAGATTCACAAATAAGTAATCTAAAAAAATACATTGAACATCCACATAAGACTAAGAAACAACTAATCTCAAGCATTTCTTCATAACTTCCAATATTTTGAAAATATTAAAATGAACTAATAGTTTCAAAATATTTAAATGCAATAGTCTAAAATATGAAAATTTGAATAAATCATTTAGATATGCAAATAAAGTATAAATGAGACATACTGTCATTAGTCTCTTCATTATCCTTCTCCTCCTCCTCCTCCTCCTCCTCATCCGTCTGCACCACTAGGTCTTCTCCTTGTTGCTATCTCTAGATCTTCTTTATTCTAGCCTCCATTACAACCATCTGTGCTTCCATCTATGTAATTATCCTGGCTTCCATCTCCTCAGCTATCGCAATGACCCGCCTCTGAACAATATCGTCAATCAGCTGACTACTCGTTCTAGAGAACGAATGACGTGCATCATATGCTAATCCTTGTATGCCTAGGCTGTGAATCCATCCCTTCTTCTTCCCCTAAACAGCTTCCTTCCATATATCATATTCTAATTGCTCAAACTGCCCACTAGAAGTTCCTGCACTAGTGGAGCCCTATTTAGCAACATCCTTCAATCGCATATAGTCGTCCTATGAGCAATTAAAATGTAAGTTAACTATAATAGATTGTTAACTTAATTATATTTTAAAATTTTAATGTTAACTTATGTAGACTCTCTGTGAACGAACATCAACTCACTATTGGTCACCAAATGTATTCTATGTATTCTATACAAAGTGAGTCTCACCAATAACTTTAGCCTATAAACAGTATAATGAAATTAATTAACCATAATTATAGGTTCAATTAATAAAATTAACAAATGACTTACCATCCTCTCTCGGTACTCGGCGTGCGGTATTGAACCTCCAGTAGAGAGGTGCCCATGCCCCCATAATCAAAAGCGTGATTTTGCTTCGCCTACTCCTGCTTGCAAACATAATTTGGGAGGGTCATACTCTACAGAGGTCAACCCACACGTCCTTTCCAATTCAAAAAGGTCTTCGCCCAGACTTGTGTATGTTTATGAACATATCGCGTAAGCAAGTAGCCCCTCTAAACTTAAAGTTTCTTCTAATTTTCTGGTTGTGCTCTAGCAAACAACTAAAATTCTTCTATAACATTAAATAAATAAATGCCAATTAATAATACTTGAAGATCAACTAATACATTTAAATATTTGTAAATAGTTTAGTCAATACCTCAAACTCCCTAAACCACATATCTCAAACCTCAATTGGGAACTTCTTTCATGAAACATAAGGTGCATCCTACTTACTCCTTATTATGTCCCTGATTTTAAGAATAGCTTCCCTCGATGGATTGAACCTGAAAATTATAACTCATATTAAAAACATAATATGGCAAAAGTAAAACTTTAAAAATATATCTATGTGTGGCCCTCCAGCTCATTAAAATTGTGTGTCATCGACGGCTTAAAGGACACATAAGTGTCGGGCTTATCAGAAGGTGTATGTTGTGATCTAAGCTCTGTAAAATTTTAAAAATATGTCTATGTGTGGCCCTCCAGCTCACTAAAATTGTGTGTCATCGACGGCTTAAAGGACACAGAAGTGTCGGGTTGATCAGAAGGTGTATGTTGTGACCTAAGCTCTGTAAAATTTGTGGATGGCTAATTTAGGTAGAATAGAGTAGTGTTTGGGCTTTAGAGAATGATTGGCACGTGTACTGATTGCTCTAGAAGTTCAAGGTGATGAAATTAAAATGGAGGTCGAGATATTGACTATAGTGATAAATAGTGTGTCGACTTATGAACTTCTTCCGTCTGACAATGCTCGCGAATAAACATTGTGGACCATGATCACCACATCTTTAAGTAACAAAAAATAAAATAAAATAAAATAATTAGATCAATCATACATAACATGCAAAAAGTAAGTACAAATAGTGAATTATAATATGCGGTATATGCAAGTAAAATATATAGAAAAATAAGCAAAAGTGCATATATGAAAAAAAAATTGCAATTAAATTATGTAAAAAAAATAGCATTATGTATCTATATACTATTATTTTAAAGGTATGTCTACAAAAAAAAAAAAGTACAAATAATATGCAAGAACTAAGCACAGAGAGTGAATTATAGTATACATGTATATACAAGTATAGCATATAGAAAAATATGTAAAAGTCCACATGTACAGCATATAAAAAAATTATTTCACAATTAAAGTATGTAAAAAATAACTATATTTATCTCAAGATTACTACTTTAAATGCATATCTAAAAAAAGTGCAAATACCTTTAACGCAAGTGTAAGGTCTTTGTTGACCTCATTTTTGGATTGAGGTTGAAAAATTATACGAGTTATAGCTCTAATGAATTATTCAAATTTAAGATCAAATTAATTCATCGACCAATGCTAACGACGCAAGAGATAAGTTAACTTAATGAAACCTATTAGAGTTATCTTAAATTGTATTTCATCAAAATTAATGTTCAAATTTGGTCAAAATGTTATTCATGACTTTTATAAATTGTTTGAATCAAATATAATTTTAGTCAAGTTTGTTTAAATTTGATCAAATCATGATTTGAATGTTAGTTCACTAATATATAAAAAAAATTAATCTAACATACACAATCCATTGGAATTTACAACAAATAACAAAAAAGGAGATAAATTAAACTAAGTCTAAACATCAAAGATAAATTTGTTCAAAAATTAAATCAAAACAATTAATTATAATTAAATTTTATATAAAAAATATATTAACTATTAAATTAAAATAATTAATTTGTCAAATTATAAATTCATATTATAATTAATACTCATTAATCATAATTAAAATTATCTTATTTATACACATAACTTCTAAATTTCATTAAATTTCTTACTAAAAGTATGAAAATTGTATAAACTTCTAAAATTATTCATGACAAAAAAAAATCAGGTTTCACCAAATTGAAAAGGAAGGAAAACAAATCAGGTTTAACCAAATTGAAAATAGGAAAAAAGAAGAAGGCAAAACTCTTAAAGTTATTCTCCTTTCTAATTTATGTCTGTGATAGCATATACACCTCATGCCAAAGCAAAAAAAAAAAAATTTAATTATGGAGAGAACGTGAGAGAGTTTCAGGCACATAGGACAAAGCTGGAGTTTTCTCGAGCTTGCATGCAAGCTGTCCCTCTCTCTCTCTCTCTCTCTGGCATTTCTTTCTTTCATTTTTCTCTCAACCTGTAGCCAGCTAATCTGCTCCAATAAGTGATCTCTCGGCACTTACTCCAAAAATCGAGAAAAAAAAAACAACCATTCACGTGAATGGCCGGAATCAAAATTTTAAAATAATTATGATTTAAAATATAATTAATAATTTAAATATTTTAAAAATAAAATTTAAATATAAATATAGTCATTCACTTAATAGATCATTTATTTATCACTTACTTAAAAGTCATCCATTTAATATGCGATTTATATATAACTTATGTGTAAAATAATTTAAAATAATAGTTACATAATAGATGATTATATTTATATTTAAATTTTATTTTTAAAATATTTAAATTATTAATTATATTTTAAATTATACTTATTTTAAAAAAAGTTTCTCCTAGACAAACTCTGCAACATAATAGAGAGCTTATCCGCTCTTTCCCACGCTCGAGACCTTTTGATCTCGTCTCCGACTATACTGCTGACCGGAGCTTGCACAACGACCAGCTCTATCTTCTCCTACCTCTCATCTCAGCCTTGGCCGCAGCCCCTTCCTATTTCCTCAGCTAGCGAGATTACCTTATAAAAAGAAAGAAGGAAGCCCGCAACATCCCATCCCAACTCCACCTGAAAAGCTCCAAATCTTCGCCCAAGTTGCAGCTGGAGCCCCTCTTCCCTTCTCTGTATAAGTCGAAGGTAGCTCCTTCTTGACCTGCCGAGCTCACTAAACCCAGCCATCGACCATCACAACAGTCATGGCTCCTCCATGTGAGTTTCAACCAATTGCAGCTGCTTTCAGGCTTCTCTTACTTGTTGCAAGTGTAACCCGACTCCTCCTATCTGTCCTTTTGTCCTCTCGTGACCACC
Source organism: Cymbidium sinense (assembly GCA_021442155.1). NCBI lineage: Eukaryota > Viridiplantae > Streptophyta > Magnoliopsida > Asparagales > Orchidaceae > Cymbidium > Cymbidium sinense. Next base: position 17,496,430 of record CM038233.1, on the reverse strand, counting down.
ACATGAGCAACCCAGCTCAGACAATATTATCCATAGTTTGTCACTCGCAGCACCATGCTCTTAGCTTCACTGGAGCTCGCCTAACTCCTCGCAGCTCTTCCCTCACAAGCTAAACGACCTCCTAGCGGCAGACACATCTACTCCCCATAATGATAAACCCATATGGAGACCTTTAATTCATCCTTATTCCCACTTTCCTTTCTCCCATAAGTTTTAGGAGTTGAGAAGACTCTCATTTCTTCTCAAGTTCTCAAGCATGGAGTTCGATCATGTTTGATGAGCTGTAGTGGTGACTCAATCTTTGGAGTATTTTATTAGAAGGCACCTAACACTTATTTCAATAGAGTTTTGTTTCTTCAAAACAAAGCTATTTCTCACTCAGAATTCACCGGACACTAGCTCCGATGAGGTATAATTCTCAAGCTCTTAAGAAAATCTTAGGAATCTTATATTCAGTGAATTGAATGTGAGCGTTGTTAATTAAGATCCAACATTTAGATCTCATGCACTTTACTTTTTAATCTTTTAGTGAGAGTTTAGAGATAAAATAAAGCTATTTATCATATCTGTTTAGAATGATTATTCTAGATTATGTTGAATGACTTAGTGCTTTGATTCCACCTATTAAGATATGATTAACTCATGGTCATTTGATCCTTGATCGAATGATCATAATTAATCCAATATTTTTTTAAAGTAATTTGAATTTAAAAAAGAGAGGAGTTAATCAATCTTTAGAATAATAAAACGAAATATATGTGATCAAACAAAAAAAAAAATTGTGCAAATTAAATTACCATAAAATCTAATTAAAACTTAATATAAAATTTATTTAAATCAATAATATTATAAATATTATAATCACATATAACAAGTTGTTTGAACATAATTTATGTAAGTCAACTATAAAATCAATTTAATTTCTAATTGTTATATGTTGATACTAAAGACAGAAAAAAAAAAATTCATTTATGTGTCATATCCTTAATTATAATTAATTTAACTATTAATTACAATCGATTAAATTTTATTTAATTAGTTACTCATATAAATTTTTTGAGAAATTCATAACTAAGTTAAATCACATTTAAAAAAAATTTATAAACTCAAATCCCTTAAAACATGGACAATTGAAGTGAAGGAGAATTGTGAACAAAAGTTGTATAATTAGTATTCTAAATATTATAATTAAATAGTTTAAACTAATCAATCAAATGTATATGAAATTAAAATTAAATCTAAATGGTTCATAAATTTCATTAATAAATTTAGAAGTCAATGAAGAATCTTTTTTTAAAAATTAATTCCATATTTCAAATAAATATGTTAACACTTATGATATAATAATATCAAAAAAATCGTAATTCATTAAAAAGCTTATTAGATATTACTAAATTCTCTCTAACATTAAAAAAAAAAACAAATTTGCAACAATTAAACAAAAATGATTATATTATTTATTTGAATTTTAAGTGATAAGGTTAAATAATTTTAAAAAAAATGTAATTATTTAATCCTTTGACTTGAAAGTTCAATATAATTCAACTAGAATTAGAAAAGAATCACTACGACATAATAGATAGAACCAACTATATATATATATATATATATATATATATATATATATATATATATATATATATATATATATATATATATATATATATATATATATATATATATATATAGTAATAATAATAATAATAACTACTTTAAATAATGAAATATTTTGTGTATTTAAATATTTAGTTAAATCATGTAAATAAAAAAAAAGAAGAGATAAGAAAAAATAATTTTTTAAATGATATAAAATTTTTATGGGAATTGTTAGGGATCTCATTCCTAGTCCTCCTACAAACTTTTTGACTTTATAACATATATATATATATATATATATATATATATTATTTTAAATATAAAATAGTAAAATAAAATAATAATAATTTAAAGTTATATCAAATTTTTATACAATATTTCCCAACTTTAGAGAATGTCTTCATGATTTTGGAGATATTTTATTATTAATATGAAATTTTATTTAATCTTTTAATTAATAATAAAATGATAATTAATAATTCAAAATTTTCTTAATCAATATACTATAAAAATATATCTAAGTGTGTTCTCTAATATTGAGATATAGCATATGAAATTTGTGAAGCCATTTGGATTTAAATAATAATTAAGATCAAATAAAATTCATAGTTTGGTTGATAATTAAAGTAAAATATAAATAATTAAAACTTATAAAACACATTTAATTTAGATTCTTAAGGTGAATTTTCATCTTTTGATGAAGTATTCACTTTATTAGGGCTAGGGTGTAAGGAAAAGTGGGCCCTACCCAAACTAGGGCCCACCATTCTTTGTGCCCTTCAAAACATTAATTCAACTCCAACTTAAACTAAATTAAAATTTAAAATATCTCTTTAAGTCATTAATCACTTAAATTAAAATCATGCAATGGTAATAAATTAAATCTCATTCACAAATTACAACTCAAACACTAAAACCTAACTCCAACTTGCTACACTAATCTTTGCGCACACATTAGATTGATAGGCGATCAATCCTAGTGTTAGGTTAGTTGTTTTGTTATAATGATGTGATGTTTTATTTTATGATGAACTATTTTAAATTGGATGTTATGATTGTTTGTGTGTAGACTGGATTTCTGGAAGAATTTAGACTATTGATATTATCTGTAGGAGATTGTGCTTAAGGGACCGTCGTAATAATAAAAACTATGGATGTCAGTTGCTTGTAGGTGTTGCTTAAGTCCTTAAGCATAATCCATTAGGACATGTGGGGTTGGTAACCTAAGGTAGGGTGATAAGTCCAAATGTATGAAATATAATTGCTTAGTGTGTATGAATGTTAAGCTAACTTCTATTTTGTATGTATAGTTAGATTTAATTTTCTATAAAAATGTAATTTTTGCAATAGAATTATGATTACTATTATGAGGCTTAGGATGAGCAGTGGCTGAAAGCATAGACCTCGGAGGCCTTCTAAAGTCTAGAGTGCTTCAATCCATGAAGTAACAGTGAAGATAAAGAATTGAAGACCCTCATACCTTCTTTTCATTTATATATTAATTTTAATCTGGGCTATGTTAGGGTAGAGCTCGGCTTCCCTTCTTTTTCTTTTTCAGAGTGTACGACGGTACCCGAACAAACCGACCTTCTATTCTTTTACACAATTAATGTTTGATTATTGTGTTTACATTGATTGCGTAATAAAAATGACATCTTTTTATAGGTTTCTTGAAATGTGATTGTTTGATGTGTGGTCTGGATGCGATAAGTCCTTTAGGAAAAATAAATTTTTATACCCCAACTAATAACTTTAACTAAATTCTAATCAACTCATAAACCCACCATAAAGCATAGGATCTTAATTAAGAAATAAAAATTTAGCAACCCCTTAGTTGTATGGTTGTATGTTTCAATATCATGTATGCATGTTATTTCACTCTTGTAATTAGGATGTCTCCATTCTTACAATAAAGGATAGGCTTGACCTATGAGGACAGTCCCTTGTAGTGGAGAATATTCCTTCTCTCTGATTTAGCTTATAACTTATTTTCATCATGCATTTAAGCATAATCTCTCCCAAGCCTTAGTCCTAAAATGACAAGTCAAAAATTAAATAAGAACATATAAAATTTATTGCATTAGTCTAAGTCATAAATTGCACATCAATCATGATCTAATATATTAAGAAGTGAGTTTAGGACTTTAGATTCTTTTATGATAAATAATAGTCTGACTATCTTGCATTTACATATGACCCACCCACATGATTATAAATCATAAGAGGTATTAGGTGGCAGCCACTCAATATAGTTGTAAGTCTAGAAGAGTCGGGATTGGTGCACTCTCTCTAGTGGAAGTGAACCAACATATCCCACTTCTCCAAGTAGAATTAGATCAAGCTCTTAGCTCATACTAGAACACATTATATATAGGTTCAGAGGCTGCTTGTTTCTCCTTTCCTATAAATATAAGTCATCACCCTTAGGCATTTCGATAATCTCGTATTGTTGGAATCTTAGTCTTAGCAATCTAATAAAAATTTCAACTGAAAATAAATTTAATTTTATTTCCTCAAAATATAAAGTCTCATTATATGATAGATTGAAACACTCACTAGGACTTCTAGTATATTGCGTTCTTTCTACTTATCTTCCTTTAGAATCTATAAAGAACTCTTCTCACTTGAGTCTTCCTGATTGTTTTCCAACAATTGCCCATTCTTTGATATAAATCTTTGAAATCTTTGGAGACATTAGTTGACTACTTTAATCAAGATTGTTCTTTAAAAACTCATATTTTCTAGGATGTAATAATCCATGTAAAGTGTAGGAAAGATCTCTGGTATATATAGACCCATCTGTCTTAGAGTCTTTATTAGGTGATTGAGTCCATTAAGGTAATACTTCTATCATTCGAGATAATATATCACACATTAATGCCGAACTCGATCACTTCAATAAATACCCTTTAAGATCTGCATGGTGTCCATATGAACATTCTAAATAAAAACACCACAGTCTTTTATTTCAATAAATTAGTAAAATTGATTTTATAGTGTCATTTGTATCATCATTCTCATTGCTCTCATCTTATGACTGAATAACTTTCTCATAGTCAACATTAATATCAATGAAGCTCATAGATGATTCTACATTATTGTGTTTTAATTTGGAGTCGTAAGGATACAATACAGATCTTATGGGATACTTATTGAAATGATTAAGTATGACATCTAAGGAATGGTGTACTATCTCAAAAGATAGAAACATCACCCTACAATAGACTCAATTATCTAATAAGGTCTCCTAAGGCAGATAGGTCTACACAAATACTAAAAATTTTTCTCCCACTTTACATGGATAAGTAAAGTAGAGTTTATTTTATATCTGGTTAATTAGTTCCTTATAGAAGCAAGCTCCCATAGTTAATTACATCTTAGGAACTGGAAATTCCCTAAGAACACTCTTGATTAAAGTAGTTAATTAATATATCTAAAGGCTTCAAAGGTATGTAATCAAAGAATTGGTAATTTTGATAATCAGAAAGAGCTCAAATAGGAATAGTTCTTAGTGGATTCCAAAGGGATAATAAGTAGGAAGCACACATGATACCGGAAGCCTAATGAATTCTTCAATCTACTCTATAGTGAGACTTTATATTTTTAAAAGAGAAATATTTATTTATTTGAGCTGAAATTTTATTAGAATACTAAGACTTAGATTCTAACAACACAAGATTATGGAAATGTCTAATAGGGACTTATATACTCACGAACAAATCTGTGCTTAGTGCAAGATAAGAGATCGATCTAATTCTACTCGGGAAAGTAGGATATATTAGTTCAACTCTACTAGGCAAAGTGAACCCATCCTGACTCTTCTGGACTTACAATCGCCTAAAGTAGCTGTCAGCTAACACCTCCTATGATTTCAAAATCATGTGGACTAATCATATGTTAATGCGAGGTAGTAAGATATTATTAATTAGGAAGAAATATAAATCTTAAACTCACTCTGTAAGAGACTAGATTATATTTAGACTAAAGCTTGGGATAATATATGCCTAAATATATGATGAAAGTAGGTTATGGAGTAAATTAGAGGGAATGAGTATTCTCAACAATTGACTCCTCTTATAGGTCAAGCATATCCCCAATCATGCAAGAATGGAGATCCCTACTTTCAAGAGTGAAATAATATGATATGCATGATGTGATAACATACATCATTCAACTAAGGGGGTTACTAAATCTTTTATTTATCTTGATTATAAACCTAGAATTTAAGGTGAGGCTATGAGTTAATTATGATTTTAATTACTAGTTATTAATGAAGGTTAAAAAATTAATTTTATCATAAAGCGCTTACCACATCCACACATCAAATCATCACACTTTAAATAACCTATAAAAATCATGTTATTTCTATTGCATAATCTAAATTTAATAATCAAACATCTAAATTTCATAAAATAATAAAAGACCAGTGCATTCGTGTACCGTTGTACACCTCGAAAAATAAAAGAAGTTGGGTAATCGAGCACTACCTTTATATAGCCCAGATTATAATTAAGTTTTATAAATTAAATAAAGGTTATGGGGTCTTCAATTCTTGTTCTTCTTCCCTTCTTTGGATTAGCTTGCTCCAGGCTTCGCAGGGCCTCCCAACTCTTTGCCTTCCAATCACTGCTCATCCAAAACTCCATAGCACCATTGACCTCACTTTTGGAGTGAGGATTCAATCTTTCCACCATAGGTCTAGGGGTCTTCTAAAAACTAAGAACTCCTTAGGCTTAAGACACTTCTAGTGGCTAAGTGGACACTTAACTTAAGCCTAGAGACTTGCGGTGTTTATTTTTTTTTTAATTTTTTTGGTTTGTGTTGTGTGTATATGTGAGAGGACACCATAGATCCACAAATGCACTTATTAGGGTGATCGAGTATGACATTAAGGAATAGTATACTATCTCGAGAGATAGAAGTCACTACCATGTAATGGACCTAATCACTTAATAAGGACTCCTAAAGCATGATGGGTCTTCAAATATACTAAATAATTTTCCCTTACTTTACATGTAAAAGTAAAACAGGGTTTATTTAAATCGGGTTCATTAAGTTTCGTATGGAGGCAAGCCTCCATAGCTAACTACATCTTAAGAAATGTGAATTCCTTAAGAATACTCTCGATTAAAGTAAGCGATTGTTGTCTCCAAAGAGTTTAAAGATAGGACTATCAATAAATTGATTGTATTTTTGAAAATCAAGTGGGAGAGATCAAAAGGAGGAGAGTTCTTATCGAAATCAAAAAAGATGAGTAGGGAGTACTCATGATACTAGGGAGCCTAGTGAGCACTCCAATATATCCTTTGGTTGGGCTTTATTTTATCGAAATTGAGGAGATTTATTTATTTGAGTTGAAATTTTATTAGAAATCTAGGACTTATAGTTCCACAATACAAGGTTGTGAAAATATCTAAGAGGTGAGGATTTATGCTTGTAGCCCACAAAGGAAAACAATAATCTCAGATCCTAAATCTATGGAGCTTTGGCGAGGACCAAAGCATAACCTAAATCTAAGGCAAAAGTGGGTATATAATTATCCTCCACAAGAGAGAGTAAATCACTCGACTGCTGAACTTATTATCATCTACAGTGGCAGCTAGCTAACTCCTCATACGCTTTAAATCCATGTAGGCAAGTCATATGTTTTGCAAGATAGTTATGTTGTTATTTATTTAGAAGAGAAAACTAAGTCTTAAACTCACTCCCTAAGAGACTAAATCATGAAGGGCATGAGTAATAACTTAATCTAATGTAAATTTTAACAAGTTTTATTTAATTTTTGGACTTTCTGTTTTAATATAGGCTGTAGGTTTTTGTATGCCTAAATGCATGGGAAATTAGTTATCGACTAAATCAAAAGAGAAAGAAGTGTCTTTACATCAAAGGCTCTTATAGGTCAAGCCTTTATTCTCTGGCATAGATAGAAGCCCTCTCTTAAGAAGAGTGGAAGAATATGACATGCATGATGTTATACATACAATCATCCAGCTAAGGGACTGATAAATATTTTATTTTCTTGATTTAATTCCTAGGCTTTTGTATGAGGATATGAGTTATTTTAAATTTTAGTTATGAATTGTTAGTGAGATAGAGGATTTATTTTTATCCTAGGAGCCTAAGAGGATCCAGGCCACACAACAATCATTAATCATAAAGAAACTATGAAAAGACATGTTATTTTTAATGCTCAAGCTAAACAAAATATCACATAATTTTATAAAGCTATCGTGAAATTATAAAAAAGGTGTCAACCACCATACAACCCAAAAGAAATGTGTGAATTATACACATCCCGGTATAATGAAAGAATAATTACAATTATAAAATAATAAGTGTTATGGGGGCTTTCATTCTTCATCCTCCATTCTTCACTCTTCATCTTCATTCCTTCATCTTGAGTTACTCCATTTCTTTCTTTCTTTTAGCTTTGATTTGCTCCATTTCTTTCTTTCTTTTGGCTTGATTGGGATGTAGCTTGCTCCAAAGGTATCACATGATATATAAGACATGGCCTTATAATCAATGCTCACCCTTAATCCTCATAACACTTATCCTAATCCTATTGCAAAATTATATCAAGAAAGGAAAGTAAATCTAGCACACTTGCAAAATAAATATGTTAGCTAAACACACCATATAACCCAAGCAGTAATATGTATATTTGGACTTAACACCCTACATATGGGTAGCCAAGTCCACCTATATTAGCTTAGATTATCCTTAGGGGTTAAGAAACCTACAAAAGAGAGAATTTCTATTTATTGTAAGCGCCCCTTTAAGCATAATCTCATGCAGAAAATATGATTAAGCTAATCACGGCCTAACATCTAGTCTACAAGCCATACACCCTAACATCCAATCTATAATAATACATCACTAAACAAACATATATCAAACCACACATCGTCCTAACATAAAGTTAGAAGTGGTAATTTAATCTAAAGTATGTGTAGTAAGCCTTATGTGGTATGCCTTAGCTAGGCTTTGTTGTAATTTTCTAGGTGTGAAAAGATTTAATTATGAAGGGTGATTTCACTCTAAATGGTTTAATTTAATTATAAGTTTTACTTAATGTTTTCTTTTGTTACACTTGATTTAAACTTAGCAACTAAGTGTTATAAAAAGAAGAAAAGAGAGGGTCACTCTCTTTCATCCCTACCTTAAGTCACATCTAAAGCAAACTAATTAGTCAATTCTCTTTATGAATGGCTTATTACATATTTTAATTAATCCTAAGTTTATGTTCATTTTAAACAACCTCATTTAATAAGAAAGACATCTTAAGATTAATTGGAATTAATTCTATCACATAACACATGTTTGTTCATTTCTTTCCATCATATGTAACATGCATATGATTAAGTCCTAAGCACAACTATACATATGATTTACATCTTAGCACACTTAAATGATGCATGTAAGTAAATATATGTGGAATAGATATTTCATTTGGTTAAATTATTTTGTCATATTAATTTAAAGCTCTATCTAGATTCTTATAAAAAAAGTATAAGAAAAGAACTCTAAATCATATGATTAATCAATCCAACCACTTAAACAAGATATGAATGCATGTATTGTTTAGTGAAAAAATAGGGTTTTCATTCATTAGCTAAATACACATTCAAATGTATAAAAGTTTTAAGCAAGTACATCACCATTATTCCGCACCAAGGGAATGAGGTAGGAACCTCCTTAGGGTTACTTAAAGCCGTGCGCCCTTGGAATGTCCAGACTAAGATACCCGCAATTCTTAAATACATATGGATGTATAAGCAATTATAAGAATAAAAACCATGCAAAAGTAGAGTTTGATTTATTGGATTAATTTGTTTGAATGAATTAAAGCTCTATTCAAATTCTAATGTTAAAAATAAATAAGAATGAACTCAAGAAAATACGTCACCATTGTTCCGCACTAAGGGAGTGAGGGAAGCTCCTTAGGGCTAATTAAAGATGTGTGTCCCTTGGATATCCAGACTAATATACCCACTAACATTCTTACTAATGCAAATCAACATATGAATGTAAAAAAGAAACTTCACTTCATACACTAAGCTTATATTCACATGTGCCTCATATGTATATGTAACCAAGGTCATAACATATGTTATTATTCATTAATAAGCTTTTGAAAATATATTTGAGATTTAATAGTGATACTAGCCACACATATTCTTAATTAAATCAACACATGCAAATTTGACATAAAAAAATCATTTCATTTAATTAATTTTTGAAAGAAATGGATGCATGATTACAAGTGGGATACAAAATGTTTAGCATGATTTGAAAGAAATAAAGAAACACAAGCATGCAATTTCTTTCAATCCAATTAATTTCTAAGGACACTCATATTGAATAAACTTATTTAAGATAAACTAAAATTTCTTAAAGCCATTTTTGATCTTTATGTTTGATTTGATTTAAGGGACATGAAAGAGGTTTGCTAATCATAATCCCATTCTCACATGTGTGAGTTAATTTAATTTAATTAAAAGCAATTAGGTTGATTTTATGGCTTAATTAGGTTATGGTATGAATTAAATCAATTAATTAAACCCTTACCTAAATCACCTTAAGTTAATTAATTAAATAATTATGAGCTAATATGATATGCAATCACATGAAAAATAAATTAACAAATCCTCCTAAGAAATGAAGGGGCCGCACTTAGCTCATATCTTATCTAATTAATTAAGCTTAAGGAACTTACTTAATTACTTTTATGGTTTTCTCACACATATGAGCTAACCATAATTTCATTAGCTCTATCTTTAGGTTATTGAACTCCCAAAGAGCTACCCAAGAGTTAATTAAACAAAGTTAGGAATGAATGGATTTTAAATTAATTAAACCCTTAATTAGTTAATTAAATCCTTTGATTATATTTTAATTAGAATGATGAAATGAGCTTAGGAAAAGAGATCAAGGAAGAGGTCTCAATCCCAACCCCTAAGTCATTTCAAACACTTAATTAGGCTCTGAAATGATTAAATTCCTTCTTATTTTAATTGATTAATTAAGTGACTAATTAATTAGTTAAGCTTTAATTAATTTGAAATAAATGAAGAGGCTTAATGAAATGGTTATAAAGGATTGAAACCAAACACTTCTCTAAGACTTCTTACTGTTAACAGAGGATAATAAGCTTAATTAATTAATCCATTGTTCATTTGCTTAATTATCATTAATTAAGGTAGGAGAGTAATTAAGGCTTAATCCATTTATTTCCCTAATTAACTATCCAATAAATCCCAAAAAAAAATAGGGGAGGTAGACATAATCTCCCTAAACATCTCTGGAAAGTTTGATATTAATTGGTAATTAATTATTGAATAATTAAGCTAAATTTTTAATTAAACCTTAATAAATTAAAATTACTATTCAAAATTAATTAATAATAATTTTAATGGATTCCTCTCTAAGATACCTTTAAAATGAGCCATCATTTATATTTTTTTAAATTTTTCTAAGATTAGTTATGATTTTAGAAAGTTTTAGCCTTAAAAAGTAATTAAATTGGCCCTAATTAACCCTTAATCCCATCGGGACCACATGGCTACTAACGTGGCATTTGCTTTCCATGTGGCGCGATGGGATAGGGTATTTAAGTTGTCAAATTGGGATGCTGACTCGAATTGCGACGGATGCACTTTCCCGTGGACCATCTGATCTAAGATCGACATCACGATCAGATCTCACGATTAAGAAGAAAATAGGGGAGGATCTAATGTGATCAGATTAGGATCGTCCATTCTAATCATGCCAAATGGATGGCCCGTGATCTGTCTCCTTCATGAATGGCAAAAGACGGATGTCATCCATCTTTTTCCATTCGATCCGAGCCCACCAGAGTTTGGATTGGGACCAAATTCATCCCACACCATCAGGAAGAGGAAAAGAGCACATCCAATGGTGATAAATGCATGACATATAAATTTCCTTCAAAAAGGACCAACACATTTTTCTTAAATTGATGATTTTGGGGACTTACCTTACCAGAGCTAATGTCCGGCGATGGAATCGACTGAGGTAGCTTTGTTTGGTTGAAATAAAGTCATATTGAGCTACACGAGCTCCAATTTGAAGTGGTTTGCTCTATGGACCAAGTTCTCCTATTTGGCATTCGATCTTGATCAAGCTCCTATCTTCGGTGGCTTGGAAGCTTGGGAAATGATTTGGTTGGCTTTGATTAGGAGTGGTGATGGTGTGTGCAAGGTTGATTGAGGTTTGGTAGATGATTGAGAAAATGAAACTTCAAATTGGCCTCCCCTATTTCAACTACACGAGATGGAAATGCAAGCTCAAGAGGCTTTGGATCACTCTGAAAGACAGTGGGATTTTGTTTCTCACTTGGGGCTCAATGTTTTGAATGGTGTTAAAATCTGTTTGAATTGAGGGGGTATACCCCTTAATTGGCAGGGAAGGATTGATGGAGTGGGCTTCCTTCTTTCGGCTGGTAGGCCACTATCAAGGTGCCAGAGAGGTCACACTCATGTCCACGGCTCGAGTGGGGAGGCAAGGGAGGCGCTAAGGGCAGAAGTGCGTTTCTTGGCTTGAATCCAAGGGGTGCTCGGTTTGCATGGGAGGTGAGTTAACTCACCTCCCATTGGTCCATGGCCAACCTAGGGTGGGTTAGGTGAGCTAGGTGGGTCAAGTGGAGCCTCACTTGAGTGTTTTGAGGGCTGTCATGGTGATGGGGGAGTTGACCTTGCTTATTAAAAGGAGAACCTAATGGAAAGAGGGCTTAACTAATGGTTAATCCTCTTGGGTGGGTCCACTTTGCTTTGGGTCTATTTGGGAGTGATCTAGGATTAGTTTTGGTCAGGTTTGGCCAGTTCTTAGGGTCCTATGGATTGGTTTTGGGTGCTTTGGCTTTATTTGGTCAAATGGGTTCATGTTGGGTTTGGTTGACCAATTGGTCAAATTGGGTCAAAATAAGGCTTGGGTTAGGTTCAAATGATCATTTGGAGTGTTTTAGTTCAAGTGGATTTGATTAATTTGGCTTAGATTTGATTTTGGCTCATTTGATTCAAATAGGTCAAATGGGCTAAATTGACCAATTTGACCAATTTGATCAATTTGGTTGGGTTAGGTGTTGGTTCATGTTCAATTGGTTAATTAAAAATGATTGTAGGCTTTGGTTTAGTTTAATTTGGAATTAATTTAGATTTTGGCCAATTTGATCTTTTAGGTAAATTTGGATTAGGTTGGGTCAAGTTGATTAATTGGTCAACTTAGGCTTGATTGTGGCTTTGGTCAAGTTCAGTAAGTGATTTGGAGTGGACTTGAGCCATTAGTTCCAATCAATTTGGGTTAAATCATGACTTGAGTTATTTTAGCTTTTAAGCTAATTTGACTCAACTTAGGTCAAATGGTTAATTGGGCTTGGTTTGGCTCAATTAAGGGCTTGGTTATATTCAATCATTGATTATGAATTGGTTTGAATCAATGGTTTCAATCAATTTAGTATATGATGGGTTTTGCTAGCTTGAGTTTTATTTGGGCTAAATGTTGACATGGTCAAAAGATCAAGTTGACTTGGTTTGACACAATTCAAGGAAGTTAATCACCCTAGGATGATTGTTGATCATTATGTGGGTTTGGATGGGCTTAGTTTAATCTAATTTGGGTTGGATTAGAACTTGGCTTATAAAGGATCTTTAGGTCACTTTGGGTCAAGTGGACTTAAATGGGTAAATTGGTTTTGTTTTGGCTTGGTCCAAGTTTAGTTGAACTCACATATGAACCTAGGATTGAAATATAAATCCAATTGTAATTGGTTTGGAGCCAAATATATTTTTGTTCATATGATAATTTCAAGTCAAAAGGGGTCAATATGGGCTTGACTTGAGTTGACTTAGATTTGGTTTGATAATTGTAATTTGTGTTTATATTTGGAACATTGATTGAAGGAATGATTGTATCATGAAGAAATTCATGAGTTTTGATTGATTTGGATATCATTTAGCCAAGTTCTAGAAATTAGCTAAAAGGGTTAAAATTAGAAAATTGATTTGATTTGGGTTTGGTTTTGGCTATTTGGATTTATATTTCATTTATATTTGTGAATATAAATGAAGATATAAATAATTCATGAGAAAATCACTTGAATTTGGAGTGATTTGGAAGTAAATTTTACTAAATTTAAGGATGTAGGTCAAAAAGCTTAAGTAGGGAATTGATTTAGTTTAGTTTATTTTTGGTCATTGTAGTTTGCATTTTATTTGTATTTGTGAATATAAACGAAGGAATGAATTGATTTATAAAGAAATCAATTGAGTTTGGGTTGATTTATATGATATTTGGATAAGTCATTGGAGGTAGGTCCATATAGCTTAAGAAAGGGCTTGATTTGGTTTAATTTAGTTTGATTTGATTTGATGGTTTGAATTTAGATTTCAATTATATTTGTGAATATAAATGAGGAAATGATTGATTTATAAAAAAATCAACTAGGTTTGATTTGGTTTAAAGGGAGTTTTGGCTAAGCATATAAAGGTAGTTCATATGGCTTAGGAAAGGATTTTGGAATTTGATTTTGATTTTGAGTTTCAATCATTTTATTTAGAATTTGGGATTGGGATTTGATTTGAGATTGAATTGAGGTTGATTTGAATTTGGTTAAGGCTAAGTCCATAAGATAAAATCAAAGGGCTTAAGAACGTTTTTGGAATTTGAATTTCAATTTGGGTTTCAATCATTTAATTTGGAATTGAGGTTTGTCTTGAGAAGGAAAGCAATGATTGTGTTTAGGCCACGGGGTAGACAAGTTTTCTTAAATCCCTAAGGCATAACTATTCCTATAACTAACTCTTCTATGTCTCTAACTTTAGGTTAAGTGTTCACCTAATCACTAGAAGTGTCTTAAGACTAAGAAACTCTTAGTGTCTATAAGAGTCCTATGTCTATGATGAAGAAGTTGATAGCTTACTCCAAAAGTGAGGTCAACAAAGGGCGCCCAATAAGTGTGGTGTAACTAAGGAGGTACACTGCATGTATTAGTGTTGACCAAGATAATCAACAATGTCCGAAGGGTTGCTAGCACTAACAGAAATGATCTACCCCTAAACTCGAGATGTAGAAGGAATCAAGATCTTAGTGCAATGCAACTCAACTTATGCCAAAGGCATAAGAGAGGAATAAAAGATCATAGGATCAAGCACGTGAACCTTCCACTTGAGAAGTAGGTTTAGATTATCCACTAGGGATAAGAATTTGAGTTTGATATAACTTAGGGAGAAAAGATATGTTGAGGATGAGTGCATGAACCTTCCACTAGGGAAGCAGGTTCAAGTTATCCACTAAGGATAAGGATTTGATTTGGTTTGATTTTATGAGGGCTCCAATGGGGGGGAGGATATGATTCGCGCCTTGCTAGGGAGGAATTTGATTTGATTACTTAATCAATGGGCATCCACTGGGGATGAGAATTTGATTTGATTACTTATGATTTGAGGCATTACTTGGGAGAGGATGGTGATTTTGATAAGATGGACCCTGTCGGTGTGCGATGGATCCACTAAGAAAGGGCTAATATCATCTTAGTCCTATCATAGATTTATAAATCCAAAGGGATAGTTTACCAATCGTGAGGTAGAGCAAACCAACCTAAGGGGTGCCTTTCAATGTGCAATGGTCAAGTTAGTGAGAAAGCTTGTAGACTTACATCCTCCTAAACAAGGAACCACTGGGGTGATTGGTTGCTAGCATAATAAATCAGACCCAACCTGGGTAACTGCCGTGTGTAATGGTCAAGTAAAGAAAATACGAATAAAACTTATATCTTCTAAAGCAAGGATGATTAGGTGAACACCTAACCTAAGCCTAGAGACTTAGAAGTGTTAATCATAAGATTAGGCTATGCCTTAGGGTTTAAGGAAATTACCTATCCCATAGCCTAAACCCAATCTAGATACACTTTCTCAAATCAAACCCAAACTCAATTCTCAAATCAAATCTCAAATTCAAATTCAAATTCCAAATCTAATTTCAAAATTTGACTCTAAATGATTGAAACCCAAAATCAAATCCAAACCCTAAAACCCCTTCCTAAGCCATATGAACCATATTCATAAGCTTAGCCAAAACTTTCCTTAAATCAAATCAAACCTTGATCTCTTTATAAATCATTATTCCTTCATTTATATTCACAAATATAAATGAAATCCAAATTCAAATGACCAAAACTATATCGAAAATCAAATCCAAACTCAATCTAAACCTTTTAAGCCAGCCAAATTCTATCCAAATCAAGTCAAAACCAATGAATTATCTCTTAAATCAATCATTCATTCAATTATCTATCCAAATATAAATGAAACCTACAACCATCAATTAAATCGAAACCAACCCAAGTCAAACCCAACTTAGCCCTTTTGACTTGAAAATTTCAAATGAGCCAAAATCACTTAGACTCTAAATTGATTGTCGTTGAACTTATATTTCAATCTAGGGCTCATATATATAAGTTCAACTAAATTCAATCAAACCAAAACCAAACTAATTGACTCACTTAGGTGCACTTGACCTAAAGTGACCTAAAGGACCCATTTGAGCCAACTCTAATCCAACCCAAATTGGATTGAACCAAGCTCACCAAAATCTTACACCATGATTGATCACCCTAATGATTAATTGCAATCAATTGGGCCAAACCAAGCCCAATTGGCCATTTGATCCAAATTGACCCAAATTGGCCTAAAGAACCAAATCGGGTCAAATCATGATCTAACCCAAATTGATTATAACCAATGGATCAAGTTCATTCCAAATTGATTACTGAACTTAACCAAAGCCATAATTAAACCCAATTTGATCAATCGAGCCTAATTGAGTCAACTTGACTCCAGCCAAATTGGCCTAAAGGTCAATTTGGCCTAAATCAAATTAACTCCAAATTAATTCAAACCAAAGACCACATTCATCTTCAATTAGTAAATTAAACATGAATCAACCCATAACTGTTAATTTGGCCAATTTTGGTCAAAATTTTGGCCCAAAATGACCCGTATGACCCAAATTGGGCCAAATCCTTGAAACCAAGCCAAAACCCATTGGGGGCTGATCAAATCTGACCCAAACCCATTTGGGATCAGCCCAAAATAAACCCAACCTATTTTAAATCCCTCATGAATCATCCCCACATAGATTCCACCTAACCTCATTTAATTCCCCATCACATGCACTTAACCCCATCACATTTCCTCAATATTTCAATTGAATAAATCTGATCATATGACAGCAAGAGAGGACTTTGAAATAAAAATCCAAAGTCTCAATCAATCTTGCATCCATCCCAACCACCCCAACTAGATGGCAATCAATTTGGAGCCAAAAATTTCAAAAATATTTTGAATTTTTGGCCATTATAAAAGAGGGAGAGATTTTGAAATCTCTTCCTCCACTATTATTCAGCCCCCAAAACTCCCAAAGCAAAAGGGAACCCATCCCCCACTTTGTTTAGCCACTTTGAGCTCAAATAATACAAGAATTTGCTCTTCCGAAATTTAAACATCTGAGAAGGAGGTGCTCAAGAGAAGGGCTAAAGATTACTCAAGCTTCCTCACACACATGATCTCCCTGATCTTCACCGCAAATCATCCCGTGAGGTAACTTTCATCAAACCGTAGCCTTTTAGGATTTTGCATATTTTGTATTAAATTTCCACATTCTAGAATTTCCTTAAAATCCAAAGACTTTTATTTTAAATCATCCCAAATAGGAAATAGAATTTTTGAATCCATGAAAATGGGTCCATTTGGACAAGTTTTGGCTTAGAAACTATCAATTTTTCCAAAAATACCCCTAAAAACACCGTTTCACCGCCGCTATACTCAGCCACCGCCCCATCCTCAGGATCGATGGTTCGGATCGTGCTACCGGACGGCCTATTGCGGATCCGAAGCTGCAACCATCCAGCTTTATCAAAAATGATCTAGACCGCCCTGACGTTGGGTCATGAGATTGACGGTCCATCCCCATCACGCGATCCGCTCCGGATCGTCGGATCTGACTCGACCGGATCAACGGTCCGTGAAAGGCGGTGTTTCCCCCAAACCGTATATATATATATATATATAATAATAATAATAATAATAATAATAATAATAATAATAATTTAAATCATCTGAAACTTTAAAAATTCATAGAAAATAAAATACTTCACTAAAAATTGCAAGCAAGATCTCGTTAGATTTTTCTATCTGAGAGGAATCTAACAAACCCAAAATACTCAAAATTTAATTGTATTGTGAGCTTAATTTATTTTAGTGAAATTATTTCATTAATTAAGCCAAAAATATAGGTTAGATTAAGTTGAGATTTTAGATAAAAATAAATGTTAAAATAAACCTACAATAAAAATTTCAAGTTAAAAAAACTTCGAGATTGGGAGAAATTAAAATTTTAAATTCAGATTATGAATTTTAATAAAATAAATTAAATAAAAATTCAGAAATTTACAAAAATCTTCAAGATGGCCTAAATCACTTCAATTGACATCAAGGACTCTTAAGAAAAATGATTTGATCTTCTGAATCTTAAGAAACCCAAAAAACACTAAGATTAGAGTTTAAACAATAAAAAAAAGTTAATTAAAATATAATCTAAAAAATAACTCAAATATTAAATCAAAAATTGAAATTGAAATCATTAATCAACTTTAAATCAAAATATCATCTTTAAAGGAGAGATTAAATTAAATATGATTAAATCTATTTAAGTTAATAAAACTCAATTAAATGATTAAATCTTAAATCAAACTCAAAATCCAACAAACTTAGAAAACTTTAATAATTTGATACTAATCAATTAAACTAAATAAAATTAAAGAAAACTTAATTAATCTATGATTAAATCACATCCATTTGGAATGAGATAATTAAATAACCATTGAATATTTCAACCTAATAACTAAATTGAACATGTTAATGAAACTAAACAAACATAATAAATAAATCAAATCAAGTAAAACCCTAATCTTAAATAATCAAACTCAATTAGTCAAAAATTTAATTAATGAAAATTTAATAAATTAATCCATCATCTTAATTAATCAAATTAATCTCAATAAGTTACATTAAAACTAACTAAGATTAAGATTAAATCAAACAATAAATTTAATAATCAAATAAACTAATTAAGTTAATTAAATTAATTAAAATCTAAACTTAATCGACATAATAAGATGCAATTAAATTACTCAAAATTAAACCTAAATTATTAAGTCATTGATCTTTAATTAAACAAACCTTTAATTAAACTAATTACCCTTAATCAAACTTAATTAGTCAACATTTAATTAATGAAAATTTAATGAATTAATCCATCATCTTAATTAATCAAATTAATTTAAATAAGTCACATTAAAGCTAACTCTAAAATTAAGTTTAAATCAAATTAAATTTAATAATCACCCCAAATAAATTAAGTTAATTAAATTAATCATATGAAACCTAAACTTAATCAAACATAATTAAGATAAACACTAATAAAAACTTAAATTAAACCTAAATCATTAATCTCTAATCAAACAAACCTTTAATTAATCTAATAATTTTAATTGACCCTTAATAAACTTAATTAATCAAACATCTAATTAATGCAAACTTAATAAATTAATCCATTATCTTAATAAACCAAATTTAAATTTATAAATAAAAGTTAATTCAAATTAAATACTTAATTAATCTAATTAATTTAATCACACCTATTAAATAAATAAATTAAGTAAATTACATTAATCATATTAAACTTAAGCTTAATCAAACATAAAAATGCAATTAAATGATAATCAAACTCTAATTTAAACTTAAATCATTAATTCATCAATTACATCATTAACTCAAATAAACATGAAATCTAATTGAAAGTTAAACAAATCTTTATTTAATTTAATCATACCTCTTAAGCAAACTAATTAAGTTAATTAAATTAATTACATTAAACTTAATTAATCAAAATGCAATTAAATATTAATCAAAACATAAATTAAACCTAAACCATTAAGTCATTAATTACATCATTTGTCTAAACAAATATGAAACTAAATTAAAAAATTAAACAAACCTTTATAATTAACATAAATACACTTATTAATTAAACAAATCACATAATCACATTGAACCTAAGCAAACCCATAGACCAATAAAGCTAATTAAATCAAATTGAATCAAATTAAGTTAAATCAAGAAAGATTCTCATCAATATAGAATCAAATCAAATCTCATTCAACCTACTTAAATAAAATAAAACTATATGAAATCAAAATGCAAACCAAACTTTGATGAACATGACAAATGGATGTGATTAAAAATAAAACCCAAATTACAAAGAATCAAACCCAATTAGAATCAAAATAAAATCAATTAATCTAATCGATCAAACTATAAAATAAATGAACCACAATCGAATAAAATAAACATAAAGTTAAATCACATAACCATGATCAAAGAAAAGAATTAAATATTTAAAAGGATATTGAATTATCAAGATTCATTAAATCAAAACACCTAATATAAAATTAATCAACCAAAACACATGAACTTAAACAAACTTAAACTCATTAGACATTAAGGATATTGAATTATCAAGATGCAATTAAACTAAAAATCTAATCCAAAAAAAAAAATCAATTAATCAAATACTTAAATAAACTCAAATCCTAAATTCTAAATCAAATGAATTACACAAATTCAAATGGGCTAATCAAGATACTTAAGGAATTTAGTTAGATTCCTTAGGAATTAGGATGTAGAATAGGTGAGGCCTACAAAATGGAATTCATCCTACTCTTCATTCTTGAGAACCTAAATATCATTTCCAAATAACCAAATAAAATGAAAATCAAATCATTAAATCATTTAGATTGAAATCACCCAAAGGTAAAATTTAAATTCAAACTTCAAATTGGAACTTAAACTAAAGAAATAAAGTCTTGCTACACAAGCCTTAAGCACACACATTAGAATACTAAGTCACTACTTTAGTTAGGGGTATGTATGTTGATGTTGTATTTTTGATGTAATATTTTAGACCTGATGGTGTATGTGATGGATATTATTAGCCTAATCATTTTTTTAGGGTTGTGCTTAAAGGGCTATAATAAAATATAAATTCTTTTGCTGGAGGTTGCTTAGCCCTAAGTAACCCATGTTAGGATAGGTTACTTTACCCATGTGTGCTAAGTCCAAATTATTCATATAACTTGTTTTGTGTTGTTTAACATTTATGTGTGTAGCTAGATTTACTCCTATTTTTGATGTAATTTTGCATTAGAATTAGGATTAGTGCTATGGGGATTAGATGAGCAAGGCTTAGTCCCTGGGTGCCCTGTGATGCCTTTAACAAATCAAATCAAAAGAAAGAAATGAAGAAATGAAGAAAAGAAGACCCCATACATATATATATTATTTTATAATCTGTTGTATAAGGAGCTCACCCATTTTTTCTTTTATCTTTTCTTAAGAACAATCGACCGCCTTTTATTCTTTAAAATTGTTTGATGTTGTGTTTAGATTGCATTAGAATATCATGCTTTTCATAGTTTCTTTATGATTGATGTTGAATGTGTGTCCTGGATGCATTCTTAGATAAAATTAATTTTTCTATCCCAATTAACAACTCATAACTAAAATTTTAAAATAACTCATAACCTCACATAAAAGCCTAGAATTAAATCAAGATAATAAAATTTTAGTGACCCCTTAGCTGGATGGATGAATGTATAATATCATGCATGTCATATTCTTTCACTCTTGTTAAGAGGGAGCTTCCATCTTGCCGAGAATCAAGGCTTAACCTGAGAGCCTTTGGTGGAAGACACCCCTTTCTCTCTTGATTTGGCCCATAATCAAATTCTCATGCATTTAGGCATACAAAATCCCATAGTCAAAACAAAAGTCCAAAAGAATCAAATAAATTTGATAAAATTTGCATTAGATTAAGTCATGGATTCATACCACTCATGCTCTAGTCTCTTAGGAGTGAGTCTAAGGACTTAGTTTCCTTTCTAAATGAACAATGACTAGCCATCTTGCAAATCATAAGACTTGCCTACATGGATTTAAAGCATGAGGAGTTAGTCGCCACCCAGTATAATAAGTCCAGCAGGGTGGTTTATTCTCTCTTGTGGAAACCATATACTTTTTTTGCCTTAGATTTAGTCGTGCCTTCATTTTTGTACCTCCTTAGTTGGAACTGAGGTAGCTATTTCCTTTGGGCTACAAGCATAAATCCTCACCTCTTAGGCATTTCCATAATCTTATGTTGTGAATTATAAGCCCTAAAATCTAATAAAATGTCAACTCAAATAATCTCTTCAATTTCAAAAAATATAAAGCCCAATTATAGTAGATTGGAATGCTCACTAGGCTAGTATCATGAGCATTTCCTACTTTCTCCTTTGATTCCAAAAATAAGTCTTCTCCTTGATCTATCCCATTTGATTTTCTAAAATAGCCAATCCTTTGATAGTCTTAACCTTGAAATCTTTGGAGACCTAATTATCTACTTTAATCGAGAGTATTCTTAAGAATTCTCATTCTTAGATGTAATTAACTATGGGGCTTGCCTCCATAGGGAACTTAAGAACTGCTTAAAATAAACCTACTTTACTTTTCCATGTAAAGTGGGAAAGATCTCTAGTATATTCAAGACCCATCATGCCTTAGAGTCCTTATTAGGTGATTAGGTCCATTATTGGGTGGTGATTTCTCTATCTTTCAAGATAGTACATCATTCCTTAATGTCATACCTGATCACTTCAATAAGTACCACCTAAGATCTGGTGTCCCACATCCCAAAAATAAACACCACAGATTTTTCTCACACTGGGAGTGGTTCCTCTCTCCATCTTTAGTAGACAATTATCTCCAAGCATCGATGGTTGACTTATATTTTATATAAAGTTTGAGACTATCTTTCTTTCTGTTAGCACTTAGCTTATTTCATCCTTAAGCAAAGCTCGCCAACATCCTTTAGGTTTTAGGACCTCACCCGTGTAGGTCTTAAAATCCCTATTTTCCCCAATAGTGAAAATTAAAATTAATCAAATAGAGAGATGACCAAAATTAAAAATATCTTCACCATTCGATGGTGAGGCAAGGTTCATCCCATGAACAATAAGAGAATAAAACTCTTCTACAAAATAACATGTCTTTCCAAAAGCACTTTTCAAAATCCACATAATAAGTTTTACACAAAAGTTTATAAGAAATTTTCACAAAACACATATAACTAAACCTCGCTTAACAAATATGAGGATTGGAGGTTCTTAAAAAAATAAAAAATAAAATCAACAATTTTAATTTAAAAAAGCACATTTTCTTTGAAATGGCTATCCCCATCCCACACACTCAAATTCATTGGATGAGATTCTATTTTCAAATAAAACCATGATATAAAAAATTGAAATTCCACTTATACTACATGTGCTAGAGTTGAAGTTTCCTCTTTGAAAAGCAATAAACCATACACAAAAAAATGAGAAGTCAAGACATATTTGAACAGACATAACCAAATTTGTCAAATGGGAGTTCCCCTTTGGAGAAGGTAGAGCAAATTGAATTCTATTTGCATTTTTCTGATAGAATTCCTTCATGCCAAAGTCTTGAACTTCAAAACACATTGGGAGCTCATTTGACACGCCCAAGTATATCAATGAGAACTCTTTTAAAAAATCATAGTGAACTCCATTTAACATACCTAAGTCTGTTAAATAAGTTCATTTTATTTCAAAAAAATCATAAATACATTTGACTTTCACTTAACATACCAAATTTGTTAAGTGAGAGTTTCAAAATAAAAAAATAAAAAAATAAAAAGAAATCATAAACACATTTGACTAATATACAAATTTGTTAAGTGAGAGTTTCATTTTCAAAATCAAACACATTGACTTTCACTTAACATACCAAATTTGTTAAGTGAGAGTTTCATTTTCAAAATCA
This sequence comes from Cymbidium sinense, assembly GCA_021442155.1. Taxonomy (NCBI): domain Eukaryota; kingdom Viridiplantae; phylum Streptophyta; class Magnoliopsida; order Asparagales; family Orchidaceae; genus Cymbidium; species Cymbidium sinense. The sequence continues at coordinate 17,472,878 of CM038233.1, read as the reverse complement.
AACACATGACTTTCACTTAACATACCAAATTTGTTAAGTGAGAGTTTCATCTTCAAAAAAATCATAAACACATTTGACTTTCACTTAACATACCAAATTTGTTAAGTGAGGGTCTCTTTTCAATACATTTGATCCCTATTTTAACATACAATTTGTAAGTAAGGATCCAATTTTTCATATCAAACCACACTTGAACTGCTTAACATACCAAATTTGTTAAGTGAGAGTCTCATTCTCAAAGAAAAACATATCTCAAACAAATTTGGGGCTTTCACTTAACATATCAAACTTGTTAAGTATGACTCCCATCTTCAAAGAAAAGCAAATTATCTCACGATCACATTTAACTTTCACTTAACATACCAAATTTGTTAAGTGAAAGCCTCATCACCAAACACAAATCAGACACATGTGGCCTCTACTTAACATACCAAATTTGTTAAGTAAGAAGCCCCATTTTCAAATCAAAATATCACACAATCAAATCTTCACAAATAAAAAAATATTTCAAACACACAATCACAACCTCTTCTTAGCATACCCAAATTTGCTAATAAGGTCTTTCAAACTATCAATATTTTCAAACAAGATGCACAAAACACAAATATCTCCAAGAAAATCTCTCTCAAATTTTAGAAACCCCGCCAACATACCTAAATCGTTGAGTATGGGTTCTAAATCAAAATCAAATGGCAAAGACTCTCCTCAATATCCAAAATTTTCTAATTTTGATGAACCCCACTTAACATCCTTAAGATTGTTTAGTGTGGGTTCAAATTCAAAATTAAATCTTGAAATCAATGATTGAAGGTGAATATCAAGGCAAGTGTCCGACTCATCTACATTTCAACAATGCAAAGGTAATTATATTTTAGACCTTTCATGGCTCCCAACAAGCTGTGTTTTCCCCCACCTGCCTAAACTAGCCTCAGCTAGTCTCTACCACCGGCTCCACGAGGTCATCTACTTTGGCGTGGTTTTGAGGGAGTGAGGATTTCTTGCGAGGGGACAACCCTCACCACAGTTAACAAGGAGGAGGTGGCGGGGCAGACGCCACTCATTCGATTTGATATTCCATCTGATTCTGAGTTTCCTCCACTAAAGAGGAAGGCCACTATTGTTCTTGCTACCCCAAGAGTAATTTTCTCAGCCGCTCGCCTCCAAGCCTACTCCTACTACCTACCCCCTCCTTGATTCCCCCAAAAGGGAAGACTATCCACTTCTCAAATAGTCTCCACATTCGAGGTGGGTGCTCGCCTCGCCATACCTACACGCTCAATAAAGAACCCAAGATCAAGCGATCATCATCAAGAGAGAGAGAGATGGATGATCCCATGTGGTCAGGGATCTCGAGACCTCTCCACATTTGAGTGGTAGTAGGTTTCACCCCTCACCTGATGGAGGGAGGACTGCTGTGAGGAGCGCACTACCTCCACCACCAAAGATATATTTCAACACACCCACTAGAGCATAGGAAGCCCCATGTCGCTCACATTCTTACGCCAGTTGGCCGAGCACGGACGCCGAGTCCGGTATAGTTTTTTATCCCTAGAGAGTCAGTTTGACACAAAGGGGAGAGAGCCTTGAGGCTCAAGCATCGCCGGTGCAAGAGGGAACCAGAGGTTTGTCGCACCCGGCCCACTCATGGATTTTCCCAATGCGCCCTCCCGTGTCATCTCGCATAAGACATCCTATCTGCTACATCATAGGAGTAGTGGTGGTGCACCTCCACACCCACTCACACCCACCATCACCTATCCAACTCCATGACATCCCCATTCCACCAAGATCCGTAAGCATCCGGGAAAGACCAACACCATTGGTGATTGCATGACCCAAGTCCCACTCCATTTCCACCCACTGAGGTGAGGTCCTATTTGACCTCAACCAGGAGAAGAAGGAATGACCCAAGGCCTCCATGGTGAAGTCACCACCACCAGCCTCTGCAGCTTCCACCCAAAGATCGTGCGGAAGGGATAAGATATAAATGTAGTTCCATGGTAGTAGCAAGGTTCACCAAGCAAAGGATCATATTTACCATCGGTGAGCATCCCCTTGAGATAGCAAAGATAAGCAAGAATGCCCGATGTATTGTGGAGATAGCACCTCCACCCAACAGTGTGCTTTTGCACGAAGACCGCTCAGAGAGACTTTGCTGAGAAGAGGGAACTCTACGGGATGATTCATGAAGGAAGAGGATGCTAGGTCTGATCCGATGGGATGATCTCTGGAGGACTGAAGTCCATGGTCGATCACTGGGGTTCCCTCGGATCACATAGCTGGGGGGTGTAGTTAAGGAAGAAGACACGCTCATTCAACCCAACACCTTTGAAATGGAAAAGTGAGAGAAGACGCCAAGCTCCATCAAGACCTACTCTTAGAGAAACCACCGGGTTATTGCATGTTTGATCAAGAGTACATCCCTGAGATAGGCGATGCATAAAAGGTGGTACAAGACCTCCATGCAAGAAAAGATAAGCGGTGGAGCAAGTGAAGGATGCACACAAGCCCAGATGGCTCATCTGTTCCAAAGGGTAGATCCTACCCAGAGGAATTTGATGGTGTCCAATATCCTAAGGGTTTTGTGCCTCCTTCCTTCAAAATTTTGATGGCTGGAACCCCTCAAGACATATATTTGTAGCATGTAGAATGTCGGGTGCAAGATGCACTTATTCATTCATGAGTTTGATAGGCGATTTGATTGGTACAACCTAACTAATGGTTCAGAAGACTTTTTGTGAGTTGGAGCACCTCTTCATCAAGAGTTTCCCAGTGGGTAATGTGGGTGACCTGGCCCAACAAAATAAAATGAGTCCCTTATTGATTATATTCTTGTGACAAAAACGAGTATGAAATGTGAACCACAAACTGCCCCAACATGCTATAAAAATTCTTCTCAAGAATATTCATGGCCCAGTTGCCTTCATGCTCAAGAGATTTATGATCAAAACTTTTGAGAAGTTAATCAACAAGGCGGCTAGCCTACAAGGAGAAGCCAAACAGTTATCTTTTCAAGACCAATCATTCAAGCCCAAGCCGCAGAAAGCATTCAAGAAGAAGCTGGGGAAAGTGTGAGATGAGGGAAGTGTACCATAGCTCAATATGAGAGACCTCATGCACATCAACCTCCATTGCCACCTCTACCACCACTGCCAAAGATATCACCACCACACCTCCATACAAGCCACCACCGCCACCGCCACAATATACTCAACAATACTATATCCACCGCTATAGCTACCCACCACTCTTATCGATAAATCAATAAGCCATATTCATTCAAGAGGGAGGTAGTTGGGAAGATCTTTAAGAATCTCTTAAAGAAACCCAACTTTCACCGAGCCCAAGAGGAAGATGTGGGCAAGAGTGATGATCCTAATTGCCCCTACCACCCATGGTCTCATGTCTTGGAGGATTGTGTCACCTTTTAAGGACCCGGCTTGAGCAACAAGTCGAGTTATTGTTATCCCCAAAGAATACTTGTTAGACAACCCTCTAGTTCTAGTGAGTAATTCTTGGGGATACCGATCCCTTAAGATAAAGAGATATATTCTTATCCAACCTCTAAAAAATGGTCTTAAGATCAAGCTTTCTGTCAAGTAACTCAAACCTCCAACACCAAGGTTTGCAAGTTACAAGATAACTTGAAAAAGATGTCACCAAAGAAGTCATTTACTTCTCTGGATATAAGAAGACAACCACCAGCCCAAAGACTCCATCCACTATGATTTACTACTTTTCTCCTCCACTAGCTCCTCTTGCCATTGAGTTGTGAATCATGGACAAGGGCACTATACCCCTTTCTTACTTTATTAGATTTCTATCATACCTCCATCAAGAAGAATTAAATGAAGAAAGCACTTACATCTTGTCCACTGACACTCTAGATTTTATTCCTCTTGAAACTCAAAAATAATGATTACTCTAGTTTCAATCATTCCACCTTTGATTTAGAAATAGATTTTCCATTAATCATTCTGTTCACCCAGAGATTGATTTGGAGTCATCGACTGATGATCCCATAGGAGAAGTCATTGGTACACTGATGAGAAGGTAAAACTCTCCAAATTCATCATTCAAGAGGTCATTGAAGTTAATGCAGCGTAAAGTTCTACCTCTGGTGGCACCGTGATAAGTGCAAATCAAATTTAAAAGAGCAGAACCTCTCCAAAAGATGCTCCACCCATGGATATGAGTGGAGGATCAAGCCGGTTAAAACGAACACATCTTAGAAAGTGCCAAAGTTAATATATGATGTCATCTATAAAGAGATGAGAATCTCTAATGGCCCTCCTGATCGAGATATGCTTACCCACCGACCACCAAGAGAGGAGAGATTACTCTGAGGAGTCAAAGATGAAGACTAGAACGACCAAGCATAACCGCCTTTACATTACTGGATGTTGGAAGATACATGATATCCGAGTTCTTGTCTTCGTGGTGCAACAATATTAGAGTCTAAAACCCTCGCTACTTAAATATTGACATTCCAATCTTTCAGAGAAGATGATGTTGAGGATTCAATGAACAAGGAGAAAGCTCTATAGTGTTGCCATTAGAAGTGGATGATTGGAAGACTACCGCCAAGTTTCATATTATAGATACATCTTTCAATGCTTTACTTGGGAGACCATGGATACACGAGAACAATATGGTTCCATTATTTCTACATCAGTGTATGAAGTTCATGAGAGGTGGGATTGAATACTGCATCAAAGGAGATCTTAAGCCATTCACAGTTCATAAGGTTGGAATATACGATGACGTAACCTACTATCTCCCTCAAAATCAACAAGTCTATTCTCGTGAACTTAGTGAAAGTTCAAAAATAAAAGAAAAAGAAAAGGAAAAGAAAAAGAAAAAGAAAAGAAAAAGAAGAAAAATAAAAGGAGAAAGACTTGAGGAGAAAGTAGAGCCTAAGATTAGATACAGTCATACTCCATTCAAACATATGGGTGATGACTGATCCACCAGTGAGGAAGAGGAGATCTAGAGACATGCTTGGAGAAGACCTCCTTATTATCTGAGTTATGTCTCTATGACAACACCTACTATCTATAGAGTTAGAATCTAATTCAAATGATGAGTCATATATGATTAACACTAGACATGGGACATATCCTCATGCAAGTCAGCTTGAGCAGATGAAGACCACTCTAAGCAAAGCATAAGTGTATCCGAGTCTATATGTGAAAAGAAGCATCATTAGAAACTAGCTTAACCCCATTTCTCACAAAAGTTGAGGGTTTTTAGTAAGGAAGACCCCAAGTCTCCACAAATGTAAAGTGGTTCTTTCTGAGCATCATCCCAAGTCAAGAAGCCATGTAGAACTTAGAGATTTATATAAAGATTTAAGAATTACCTTGATTGGTATTCACCTTGTGTTCTTAATTTAGCAAAGAAAGGATTAATTCCATATGCTTGGTCTAAACACATGTCGGATTACTTTGAAAGGTTAATGAACAAATGAAACAATCCCGACCGGGATTCTAATATGCCAAATCGATGATTATTGTTAGTCATCCTTTTGGAATCGATATTCTTTCCAAATCATGCTAACTCATCAAGTTGAATGCTACGATGATCTTGTCAAAAGTAAAGAAAAGGAAGACCATCTCTTTGACTTGAGAGTATTTTTGAACCAAGACAATACAACCTCAAAATGAACCCCGAAGTGTGCATTGAGTAGCTTAAAATTTCTTTAGTTTGTTGTCACACCGGGAATTGAAATCGATCCAAAAAGATCAAAGATATTATAAATGCCACTAAAAGCCTAACACAACTCGTGGGTCATTCCAAGGGTTGGCATATCTAAGACACTTCATTTCCAACTTATCGGAAGATGCCAACCATTCTCGACTTATCAAAAAAGATGCCAAGTTCAAATGGGATGACAAGTTTTCAAAAGACATCAAGCAATATCTCGATGACACCTCCTTCCAGCTGTCTATCCCGCAAGGCTCATATTATATCTTGCAGACTTCCTTGGCACTTTGTTGGCTCAAACCAATGAGAAGGGAAGGAGAACTCTCTTATCTCCCATCGCTCTAATCCCCCGAGGCAAACTATCCACCTATTGAAAAGCACTAGCTTTAATCTTTGCATCACAAAATTCCACTACATGCTTTCTCATAAGGTGAACTTGATCTCCAGAGTCAATCCACTACAATATCTCATGACACACCGACCTTATCTGACGGTTGGCACGTTGGTCCATGATTTTGTCTCAGTTTGATATAACATCCCCTCATAAAAGGACAAGCACTTGCGATTTCTTAGAAGACATCCACTCCCTCGATTCTCCACTTAATGATGATCTCCATGAACAAATCATGAACTTAGGGGGTACTAGTGCTCGACACTGGGAGATGTACTTTGATGGTGCAGCTTCCTCTCAAAGAGGAGAAGAATCATAATTTACTATCCCAAGGAAGGCAGGGTAGGAATAGTTCTCCTAACTCCATACCGTGATGTGATGAGATTCTCATATCATCTGTCCAATCCATGCACCAACAATGAAGCCGAATATGAGGCTCGATTGTCCGAGTTTAGTCATTACACTATGCATCCAGTATCAACATCTTTGGGATTCTCGCTAGTCATCAACCAAATCGCTGGGTCCAAAGTTCTAAAGCCAAAGCTCCATCATTACCAAGTACACTATGGAGTTATTGGCCCAAATCCCAGGTTACCATCTACAAGATTCCTCGAGGAGAGCAATAAAGAGCTGCATTAGCCAAGCTTGCCAAAGAGTTGGCATGTCTGTAAAGATGAGTCCATTCCAATAAGGGTCCAAAATAACAAGTCTTATCCCTTATTGATGTGAACTCATCGAGAGATTCTCTTGAAGGGAGGTTGCCATTGATGAGAGCCGATTGGAGGCAACCATTCATAGATTATTTAAATGTGCAAACTACCTCAAGAGAAATCACACACCTGAAGCGAGAGCCCCCTATACTCTTGTTGTAGCACCTTATACCAAAATCCTTCAATCATATGTGGTTATTGTCGGACAAACACGAAGCCCATAGGATCGTGACGAGGTACACTGTGGGCACATCAATCCACCAAAGATGAAAGCCAAGATCAAGAGACTAGGATACTACCTTCGATGATCACTGCATGGGACGTAGCTAGAGATGTCGTACACGTGTGGTCTACATCAACCTCAACATTCTACATCCTACATTGGCCTCATGGCCATTTGAGTGTTGGGGTACTGATATTGTGGGTCCGATCGATCCCCCTTCTTCTAAAGGTCATCGATTCATTCTAGCTATTACTGACTATTTTTCTAAGTGGGCGAAGGTAATCCCACTTAGAGAGGTCACACCTCAACATGTGCTCCAATTTTTCAGGAACCATATCATATAGGTTCAGGGTGCCTCATGAATTATATTATATAATGGTAATTCAAGAGCACTAAAATCAATAGCTTTGCTCGAAGACATAGCATAGATTGGAGATATTCTACCATCTACTATCCAAGAGAAAATGGGTTAGCAGAAGCTTTCAACAAAACCCTCATTCAAATACTAAAGAAGACACTAGATGACAACAAATGATGATGGCATGAATAGTTGGTTGAAGCTTTATGGGCCTACCGTACCACATATAGAACTCCAACTCATTCTACCCCTTTCTCCTTAGTGTATGGGTCCAGCTACCATTGGAAGTCCAACTCCCATCACTAAGGATAGTGTGGCAAAATCACAATGGAACGTAATGCCAAGTTACGGTTGGAAGAGCTCAAGGTTTGGAGGAGAGATGCCCACATGCCAAAACCTTGAAGTTATACAAAGCCAAGATGATTCAAGCTCATAAGGTCCATCCTAGAGCTTTTCAAGTAGAGAGCTTGTTTTAGTTCTAAAGAGACCAATTATTGCTCATCGTGATAGAGGAAAGTTTGAACCCACTTGGGAAGGCCCCATGCCATAAAGAAGGCCTACCAAGGAGGGTCTTACGAACTCATAAATTGTAAAGGAGAGAGCCCAATGCTTCCAATCAATGGGCTCTGGATAAATCGTGTTTGAAAATAATTATCAATAAAATCTCTTTTCTTCTCAAATTTTATTTCTTCTTTGTTAGAAATATCTTTTGCTTGTGAATTCACCATGATATATTTAGGGTCCCCTAGTGGCATCCTATTCCTTCATAGCAAACACAAAACACACATATCTTTTTCTGTTACTTTGATGTGGGAGCAAGCCCCATGGCACCCACTCAATGCTTCTGGTCGATTTGTTGTCCAAAGTACAACCCATCACCCGTGGTCATTTGTTGGAGGATATGAGTCCATGCTTTCTTCCTAATTTGACCATTGCAAATCGAAAGCACCTTGTTAGTTTGGTAGGCTTCACCGCCTGCTAGTGAACTACCTGTTGGTTTGTTTAAGAAGATGTGAGTCCCAACATTTCTTCTTCATGAACTAGCCACCATACTCACTAGTCGAAGTTTCCAGGTTTAGGTGTAAGAGTCCCCAGTGGCATCCTATTCCTTCATATCAAATACAAACAAACATATATTTTTTTTTCTGGCTATTTTGATGTGGGAGCAAGCCCCCTGTGGCACTCACTCATTAGCTGCTCTAGGTCGGGTTCGATTTGTTGTCCAAAGCAACCGATCACCCCAGTGGTCATTTGTTGGAGGATGTGAGTCCCCGTGCTTTCTTCCTAATTTGACCATTACAAAAACGAAGAGCCTTGTTAGTTTTAGTCCGCCTAGCTAAGCTACCTCATGGTTGATCATTTGAGAAGATGTGAGTCTGTGCTTTCTTCTTGAACTAATCATCATGACCTAACTAGTCAATATATTTGAGGTTTAGGTAAGTCCCCGAGGCTCCTTTCCTCTTGACAATGTTTGAGATATAAGCCAGTGGCATTCACTGAAGTCACTCTAGGTCGGATGGCACCTCCGTGAAGATAGACTATCCCGGCCCGCTTTAGAGAGATGTAAGCCTACACGCTTTCTAGACCGATTGCAAACGATGGGCACCATAGGTTGGTTGATGTTCATGCGTGACTCACCCTGGGGTACACCACTCTTGGAAGATGTAAGTCCCGCTTTCTCATGAGTTGGCCACCAAATACCTATGTGATATATGACTAGCCATGTCATTTTCTGTGGTGTTGGATTGAAGCCCCTTGTGGCCCCTTCCCTGGGCATTCTATTTGGATCACATCCTTTGAGACCCCATTTAGACACTACCGTTACTTTTGGATTGGATCCCTTTCCTCGGTAGCCCCTGTGGTTGGAGAATTTTGGATGCAGATTCTCCCTTGGTTCAAGAATGGTAGTCTAGTGATATAAGCTCCTTCTCGCTTTGATCCCTCAAACTAACAGGGTCCATAAAAACAAATTAAACAAACAAACAAAATATTTTGTGGATTAGAATTCAAGCCCCTGGCCCTTTCCCAAGGCATCCTATCTTAGGGCGCAAAGAAACTCCCTATAGAATTGCGACCACGAGTTGAGATAAATCTGGTACTCACCCGGTCCTTAGTCGGGTTCAACTTGTTGTGCCACCAATGAGTTACCCATGCCGCCTTTGCTTTGAAAGATATAAGTCTATTATGCATTCTTTCCAAAGACATCACAAACCGACGGCCGCTCTAGGTCCGATTTGCTGCGACATCACCCTGGATTCTTGTTTAGGAAGATGTGAGTCCCCGTGCTTTCTTCCTAACTTGACCATTACAAACCGAAAGGCACCCCTTAGGTTGGTTAGTTCTACCTAACGATTGGTAGACTATCCCTTTGGATTTGTAAACCTAAGATAGGTCTAGGCTGATATTAGTTCCTCCTTAGTAGATTCATCGCAAACCAGTGGTCCATCTAAAATTAAAGTAATCGACTATTCTTGAGTCGATATGAGTCCACGTGGCATTCACTCAAATAGTGGTCCTAGGTCGAGATTGATCTGCCATCAACAGATCACCCCAACTTGATCCCTACTTTGGAAGATGTAAGTCTACTATGCTTTCTTCCTAGTACAATCATGCACATCAAAAGGCAACCCCAGTTAGATAGTCCTACCTTGTGGTTGGTAGACTACCCCTTTGGACTTGTAAACCTGAGATAGGTCAAGGCGACATAGCTCCTTCTCCTGGGTCCATCGCAGTCCACTCCACAATATAACACAAAATTAAATTAAATCAAATCAAATCAAATTAATCATCGACTACTCTTGAGTTGAGGTAAGACCCTGCTCACTCAAGAGTCGCCTTAGGTAGGGTTCGATGTGTTGCTCATCCAATAGATCACCCAAGCGGATTTTCCTTGCTTTGGAAGATGTAAGTCTGCTACGCTTTCTTCCTAGCATAGTCATTGCACACCAAAAGGCAACCCCTTAGGTTGGATAGTCCTACCTTATGGTAGGTAGACTACCCCTTTAGACTTATAAATCTAAGATAGGCCAAGGCCCCTGTGGCTCCTTCTTAGTATAGTCCATCGTACACTGACAGGGTCCATAACAAAATAAATTTGAAACCAACCTCCCCAGTGGAGTCAAATTAAACATATCAAACAAACCAAATTTCTCCCCAGGTCAAATCAAATTGGCCTCTGGTTTTATCTAAATCAAACAAATTCAATCGAGTGTACATCCCCAGGATATGCCCTCAATCTAGAACCCTTCTCCTCAATGGAGCCATAATAAATTAAACCAACCTCCCTAGGAGTCAATCAAACAAATCAAAGAAATCCAATTAAATTCTTATCCCTAGTGGATACACACCCAAATAAAATCATATTCAATCAAACTCATCATATCCTGTGGATAACTTGAACTGCTTCCAGAGGAAGGTTCATGTACTCAATCTAGTGGATTCCTTCTTGCTCTCTTATGCCCTTGGCATAAAGAGAGTGCACACACTAAGATCGTGATTCTTCTGCCCAGTATAGATCACTTTCGATTTTGTTGCAATCTTCTGGATGTTGTTGATCATTTCAGTCAACGCCAATACATGTGGTGTGCCTTGTCAGTTACACCACACCTATTGGGGGTCCTTTTGTTGACCTCACTTTTGGAGTGAGCTCTTAACCTCCTCTTCTTAGACTTAGGACTCTTCTAGACACTAAGATTTCTTTAGTCATAAGACACATCTAGTGATTAGTGAACACCTAACCTAAGCCTAGAGACTTAGAAGTGTTAATAAGATAAGATTAGCCTTGTGGTTTAAGGAAATTACCTATCCCATAGCCTAAACCTAATCTAGATACACTTTCTCAAATCAAACCCAGACTCAATTCTCAAATCAAATCTCAAATTCAAATTCAAATTCCAAATCTAATTTCAAAATTTGACTCCAAATGATTGAAACTCAAATCAAACCCTAAAACCCCTTCCTAAGCCATATGAACCATATTCATAAGTTTAGCCAAATTTCTTAAATCAAATCAAACTAATTGATCTCTTTATAAATCAATTATTCCTTCATTTATATTCAAATATAAATGAAATCCAAATTCAAATGACCAAAACTATATCAAAATCAAATCCAAACTCAATCTAAACCCTTAAGCCAATTTGGACTTAGCCAAATTTATCAGATCAAGTCAAAACCAATGAATTATCTTGAATCAATCATTCATTCAATTATCACCCAAATATAAATGAAATAAACCATCAAATCAAATCAAAAAACCAACCCAAGTCAAACCCAACTTAGCTCTTTTGACTTGAAAATTTCAAATGAGCCAAAATCTCTTAGACTCAAATTTGTTGAACTTATATTTCAATCTAGGGCTCATATAAAAGTTCAACTAAATCAAATCAAACCAAAACCAAACTAATTGACTCACTTAGGTGCACTTGACCTAAAGTGACCTAAAGGACCCATTTGAGCCAACTTCTAATCCAACCCAAATTGGATTGAACCAAGCTCACCAAAATCTTACACCATGATTTTTGATCACCCTAGGATGATCAATTGCAATCAATTGGGCCAAACCAAGCCCAATTGGCCATTTGATCCAAATTGACCCAAATTGGCCTAAAGAACCAAATCGGGTCAAATCATGATCTAACCCAAATTGATTGCAACCAATGGCTCAAGTTCATTCCAAATTGATTATTGAACTTAACCAAAGCCATAATTAAACCCAATTTGATCAATCGAGTCTAATTGGTCAACTTGACCCAACTTAGCCCAAATTGGCCTAAAGGGTCAATTTGGCCTAAATCTAAATTAAATCCAAATTAATTCAAACCAAAGACACATCTTCTTCAATTAGTCAATTGAACATGAATCAACCCATAACCCAAGCTAATTTGGCCAATTTTGGTCAAATGGGTCAATTTGGCCCAAAATGACCCATATGACCCAAATTGGGCCAAATCCCTTGAAACCAAGCCAAAACCCATTGGGGGCTGATCAAATCTGACCCAAACCCATTTGGGATCAGCCCAAAATAAACCCAACCCATTTTAAATCCCTCATGAATCATCCCCCACATAGGATTCCACCTAACCTCATTTAATTCCCCCATCACATGCTCCCTCATCACATGGCCCAATTGAATAAATCTGATCATATGGTAGAAGAGAGGACTTTGGATAAAAATCCAAAGTCCTCAATCAATCTAGATCCATCCCAACCACCCCAACAAGATGGCATCAATTTGGAGCCAAAAAATTCAAAATATTTTATTTTCATCCATTATAAAGAGGGGAGAAATGAAACTTCTTCCTCCATCATCACTCCCAAAGCTCCCAAAGCAAAGTAACCCATCCCCACTTTGCTTAGCCACTTTGAGCTCAAATAATACAAGAATTTGCTCTTCCTGAGCGACGGTAAACATCGGAGAAGGAGGTGAAGAGAAGCAAGGGCTAAAGATTACTCTGAAGCTTCCTCACACACATAAGATCTCCTCGATCTTCACCGCACCTAAAATCATCCCGGTGAGGTAACTTTCATCAAACCTAGCCGACCTTAGGATTTTGCATATTTTGTATTAAATTTCTCAGGATTCTAGGAATTTCCTTTAGAAAATCCAGCACTTTTATTTTAAATCATCCCAAATAGAAAATAGAATTTTTTTGTGCGAATCGGCATGAAAATGGGTCCATTTGGACAAGTTTTGGCTTAGAAACTTTCATTTTTTTCAAAAATACCCTAAAATCGTTTCACCGCCGGTATCCACCGTCCGATCCCATAGCTCATGGATGACGCTTCGGAATGGTTAGCGTGATCGGATGGCTGATCAAGGTGATCCGAAGCAGAGAAAATGATCGACGTCCGATTGTGTGGTTTTGAGATCGGGAGATCAGCCTGGATCCTCTCGCCTCTGATCGCTGATCTGCGATCATCGGCCCGAGAAAGGCGGTATCGCTTTCCAAACGCGCGTATGTATATAAAATATATATATATATATATATATAAATAAATAATATAATAATAATAATAATAATAATAATTTAAATCATCTGAAATTTCAAAAATTCATAAAAAATAAAATACTTAACCAAAAATTACAAACAATGGCTCGTTAGATTTGTCTATCTGAGAGGGATCTAAAAAAACCCAAAATACTAAAAATTTACTGAGTATTGTGAGTGTTATTTAGGTTTTAGTGAAAATCATTTCATTAAGCCAAAAATATAGTTATTAAGTTGAAATTTTCAGATATTAAAATTAATGTTAAAATACACCTACAATAAAAAATTTCAAGTTAAAAAAACTTTGATTGGGAGAAATTAAATTTTAAATTCAGATTATCAATTTTAATAAAATAAATTAAATAAAAAATTCAAAAAATTTACAAAATCTTCAAGATGACCTAAATCACTTCAATTGACATCAAGGACTCTTAAGAAAAATGATTTGATCTTCTGAATCTTAAGAAACCCAAATAAACACTTAAGATTAGAGTTTAAACAATTAAAAAAGTTAATTAAAATATAATCTAAAAATAACTCAAATATTAAATCAAAATCAAAATTGAATAGCATTCATTAAATCATTAATCAAACTTTAAATCAAAAAATATCATCTTTAAAGGAGATTAAATTAAATATTATTAAATCTATTTAAGTTAATAAAACTCAATTAAATGATTAAATCTTAAATCAAACTCAAAATCCAACAAACTTAGAAAACTTTAATAATTTGATACTAATCGAATTAAACTAAATAAAATTAAAGGCAAACTTAATTAACCTATGATTAAATCACATCCATTTGGAATGAGATAATTAAATAACCATTGAATATTTCAACCTAATAACTAAATTGAACATGTTAATGAAATAAACAAACATAAATAAATCAAATCAAGTAAAACCCTAATCATAAATAATCAAACTCAATTAGTCAAACATTTAATTAATGAAAATTTAATAAATTAATCCATCATCTTAATTAATCAAATTAATTTAAATAAGTTACATTAAAGCTAACTCTAAGATTAAGCTTAAATCAAACCCAATTAAATTTAATAATCACACCCTCAATAAACTAATTAAGCTAATTAAATTAATATTAAACCTAAACTTAATCAAACATAATTAAGATGCAATTAAACATTAATCAAAACATAAATTAAACCTAAATTATTAAGTCATTATCTTTAATTAAACAAACAATTAATTAATCTAATTACCCTTAATCAAACTTAATTAGGAACATTTAATTAATGAAAATTTAATGAATTAATCCATCATCTTAATTAATCAAATTAATTTAAATAAGTGACATTAAAGCTAACTCTAAAATTAAGCTTAAATCAAACCCATAATTAAATAATAATACACCCCTTAAATAAATTAATTAAGTTAAATTAATCATATGAAACCTAAACTTAATCAAACATAATTAAGATGCTAAACACCAAAAAAACTTAAATTAAACCTAAATCATTAAGTCATTAATCTCTAATCAAACAAACCTTTAATTAATCTAATAATTTTAATTGACCCTTAATCAAACTTAATTAATCAAACATCTAATTAATGCAAACTTAATAAATTAATCCATTATCTTAATAAACCAAATTTAACTTTATAAATCAGATTAAAGTTAATTCAAATTAAATACTTAATTAATCTACTAATTAATTTAATCACACCTATTAAATAAATTAATTAAGTAAATTACATTAATCATATTAAACTTAAGCTTAATCAAACATAAAAATGCAATTAAATGATAATCAAACCCTAATTTAAACTTCAATCATTAATTCATCAATTACATCATTAACTCAAATAAACATGAAATCAAATTAAAAGTTAAACAAATCTTTATTTAATTTAATCATACCTCTTAAACAAACTAATTAAGTTAATCAAATTAATTACATTAAACTTAATTAATCAAAATGCAATTAAATATTAATCAAAACATAAATTAAACCTAAAACCATTAAGTCATTAATTACATCATTTGTCTAAACAAATATGAAACTAAATTAAAAAATTAAACAAACCTTTATAATTAACATAAATACACTTATTAATTAAACAAATCACATAATCACATTGAACCTAAGCAAACCCATAAGACCAATAAAGAATTAAATCAAATTGAATCAAATTAAGTTAAATCAAGAAAGATTCTCATCAATTTAATATAGAATCAAATCAAATCTCATTCAACCTACTTAAATAAATAAACTAATTAACTATCCAATATATGAAATCAAATGCAATACCAAACTTTGATGAACATGACAAATGGATGTGATTAAAAAAAATCCCAATTACAAAGAATCAATTAGAATCAAAAATAAAATCTTAATTAATCTAATCAATCAAACTACAAATAAATGAACCACAATCAAATTAAATAAACATAAAGTTAAATCACACTTAACCATGATCGAAGAAAGGAATTATATTTAAAAGGATATTGAATTATCAAGATTCAATTAAATCAAAACTATAAAATTAATTAAAAACACATGAACTTAAACAAACTTAAACTCCATTGACATTAAGGATATTGAATTATCAAGATGCAATTAAACTAAAACACCTAATCTAAAAATCAATTAATCAAATACTTAAATAAACTCAAATTCTAAATTCTAAATCAAATGAATTACACAAATTCAAATGGGCTAATCAAGATACTTATGGACTTTAGTTAGATTTCTTAGGAATTAGGATGTAGAATAGGGTGAGTCCTGTCTACAGATGGAATTCATCCTACTCTTCATTCTTGAGAACCTAAATATCATTTCAACCAAATAAAACTGAAATAAAATGAAAATCAAATCATTAAATCATTTTATATTGAAATCACCCAAAGGTAAAATTTAAATTCAAACTTCAAATTGGAACTTAAACTAAAGAAGCCTAGTAAAGTCTTGCTAGAGAAGCCTTAAGCACACACATTAGAATACTAAGTCACTACTTCTAGTGCTAAGTTAGGGCGTTGTATGTATGATGTTGTGTTTTGTTTTGTGATGTAATGTTTTAGGCGGATGTTAGGGTGTATGTTTCATAGATGTTAGGTAGTTATTAGCCTAATCATATTTTCTGTAGGGGGTTGTGCTTAAAGGGGCTATAATAAAAAATATAAATACTTTTCTTTGTGGAGGTTGCTTAGCCCCTAAGTGTAACCCATGTTAGGGACAGTGGGCTTGGTTACCCAATGTGTGCTAAGTCCAAATTATTCATATTTGCTTGGGTTGTATGTGTGTTTAGCTAACATTTGTTTTGCAGGTGTAGTTAGATTTACTTCTCCTATTTTTGATGTAATTTTGCATTAGGAATTAGGATTAGTGCTATAAGGGATTAGGATGAGCAGTGGCCAGAAGGCTTAGTCCCTGGGGTGCCCTGTGATGCCTTTGGAACAAATCAAATCAAAAGAAAGAGAATGAAGAAATGAATAAAAGAAGACCCCCATAGCATATATATTATTTTTTGTAATGGGTTATATATGGGTAGAGCTTGGCTACCCATATTTTCTTTTCTCTTTTTGGTGTATGCGGTGGAACCATACCGGCCTTTTATTCTTTTAAAGTCTATAAAATTGTTGTGTTTAGATTGCATTAGAACATCATGCTTTTCATAGTTTCTTTATGATTGACGCCTAAATGTGTGGCCTGGATGCGGTAAGCTCTTATGATAAAATTAATTTTTTTACCCCAATTAACTACTCATAGCTAAAATTTTAAAATAATTCATAACCTCACATAAAAGCCTAGGAATTAAATCTAGATAATAAAATTTTTTAGTAACCCCTTAGCTAGATGGATGAATGTATAATATCATGCATGTCATATTCTTTCACTCTTGTTAAGAGGGGGCTTCCATCCTTGCCAGAGAATCAAGGCTTAACCTATGAGAGCCTTTGGTGGAAGACACCCCTTTCTCTCTTGATTTGTCCCATAATCAAATTCTCATGTATTTAGGCATATAAAATCCCATAGCACTTTGTCAAAGTCCAAAAAGAATCAAAGAAATTTGATTAAGATTAAGTCATGGATTCATACCACTCATGCTCTAGTCTCTTGAGAGTCTAAGGACTTAGTTTCCTTTTAAATGAACAACAACCTAGCCATCTTGCAAATCATAAGACTTGCCTACATGGATTTAAAGTAGGAGGAGTTAGCGCCACTCCGGTGTAATAAGTCCAGCAGTCGAGTGGTTTATTCTCTCTTGTGGAGGTAAACCATATACCCATTTTCACCTTAGATTTAGGTCGTGCCATTGTTTTGTACCAAGGCTCCTTCAGTTAGGAATCTGAGGTAGCTGTTTCCTTTGGGCTACAAGCATAAATCTTCACCTCTTAGGCATTTTCACAATCTTATGTTGTGGAATTATAAGCCCTAGCAATCAAATAAAATATCAACTCAAATAATCAACTCTCTTCAATTTCAAAAATATAAAGCCCAACTATAGATAGATTGGAATGCTCACTAGGCTTCTAGTATCATGAGCATTTCTTACTTTCTCCCTTTGGATTCCAAAATAAGTCTTCTCCTTGATCTATCCCATTTGATTTTCTAAAATAGCCAATCCTTTGATAGTCTTAACCTTAAAATCTTTGGAGACTAATTATTTACTTTAATCGAGTATTCTTAAGGAATTCTCATTCCTTAGG
This sequence comes from Cymbidium sinense, assembly GCA_021442155.1. Lineage (NCBI taxonomy): Eukaryota > Viridiplantae > Streptophyta > Magnoliopsida > Asparagales > Orchidaceae > Cymbidium > Cymbidium sinense. The sequence goes on along the minus strand of CM038233.1, from coordinate 17,454,828 downwards.
ATGTAATTAACTATGGGGCTTGCCTCCATGGGAACTTAACACTTAAATAAACCTTCTTTACTTTTCCATGTAGGGGAAAGATCTCTGGTATATTCGAAGACCCATCATGCCTTAGGAGTCCTTATTAGGTGATTAGATCCATTATAGGGTGGTGATTTCTATCTTTGAGATAGTACATCATTAAGTCGCAGATCACTTCAATAAGTATCCCCTAAGATCTGTGTGGTGTCCCACATCTCAAAATAAACACAACACTAGCATAATAAATCGGATATATTATTATCATGCTAAAGAAAATGCGTAATAAACATATCTTAAAAAGGGGCATGTCAGTGACTGTTTGGTGGCATAATAAGTCGACGACTAGAGAGAACTGAGAGAGTCCAATGGGACTTATCTCAAATCAAAAGTAGTCAGGCAATTCCTATAGGGAGTTTTGCTAACACTGTCCTAAGGATAGGATGCATGGTTGGGAAAAGGTACCACTGGGGGTTCTCCTCTTAATCCCCAAGCAAAAATATATATTTATTTTGTTTATATACTTGTGTGGACCCTATTGGTGTGCAAGGACCACATTAAGAAGGAGCTCATGTTAACTTAGTATTATCTTGAACTTACTAGACCAAAGGAGAATTTGCATATCTGCAAGACAAATTCTCCAACCACAGGGGTGGCTACTAAGAAAAGGGGATTGTCCAATCCAAGAGTAATCGTAGTGTTTAGATGGGGTCGCTAAGGACATGAACCAAATAGAGTGCTCAAAAGAGATGTACCGCTAGGGGATTTATCCAGAACCCTGTAAAAGAAAGCCTATAGAGATTCGGTGGCCAACTCAAGGAGAAAGCATAACAGTCTTACATCTGCCATGAGTGGTGTATCCACTGGGTGGGTTCTGTCACATGGCGATGAACCTAAAGTTCGTGGTGATGATCTGAGAGGAAGGCATGTAGACTTACATCCTCACAGAAAGAAATGATCATCGGGATAGTCTATCATCGGTGAGACAGGGGCTATTCAAACTAGGGCGACTACCAAGTGGGAAGTCCCGTGTAAAGACTTGACCCATACTTAAAAGTAGTCAGGAGGAAAGGAACCACTGGGGGACTTATCCTAAGCCTCAAATATACTCAACCCAGCTAGTGTGTGATGGCTAGTTCAAGAGAAAAGTGTGTAGACTTATATCCTCTTAAACAAAAGTCAACACATGCTACCAACCGCTTTACCAAATAAGGCGCATTCAATTTGATGGTTTTGGAAGAAAGCTTATAGACTTACATGACAAGTAACCAGGTGACACTAGAGGTAGCATGTCAACGACCAACATAATGAGTGAGTGCCACAAGAGGCTTTATCCCACATTAAAATAGCTCGAGATAAAAGATATGTGTTTATTTTATGTGATTCTGTATGTGTTGATGTTGTGTCACTGAAGGATAGGATCCACTTGGGTTCCTTACACCTACCCTAAACACACCATGGCAAATTTGCAAGCAAAGATAATTCTAACCAATATGAAGAGATAGAGTTTAAGATGAAAGAAATTTTATTGACAACTAGTTTGAAATAAGATTTATGGATAGTATTTCTTTAGGTAGAGCCTGTTGATTGGAAGCATGAGGTGCTCTCATTATAATTTATAAGTGATCTGGTAGGCCTTCTCTGAAAAAGGGCCTTTGTGGATTCAAACTTTCCTCCCATCTTCAGGGCAACATTGGTCTCCTTAGAACTAAAATAAGCTTTCTACTTGAAAAGCTAGGATGGACCAACTTTGTGAGCTTGAATCATTTTGTCTTTGTACCTCATTCCATGCATTCAAACCAGCTCTTCTCATTATGATTTTACTACCCACAACCTAATGATGGGAGTTGAATTTCTAATGGTACTGCTTGAACCCATACACTAAGGAGAATGGGGGGTGAGTTGGAGTCATATGTGGTGCGGTAAGTTCAACTTCAATTGTTCATACCCTTGCCATTTATTGTCATCAGTGTCTTCTTTAATATCCGGAGAGTTTTGTTGAAGGCTTCTTTATTTTTTGATAATAAATGGTAGAATATCTCCAATCTATGTTATTTCTTTGGGCAAAACTATTGATTTTAGTGATCTTGAATGCAATAACATTATTAGATATAATTCATTGAGGCACTCCAAACCTATAAATGACATGATTCCTAAAAAAATGGAGCATATGCTAAGTTATGACCTCTCTAAGTGGGATTGCCTCCACTCACTTAGAAAAGTAGTCGGTGGCAGCTAGAATGGACCGATGACCCTTGGAAGAAGAAGGATCATTTATATGTCTCCCAACACTCAAATGGCCGGGAGGCCAGTGTAGAATGTTGGGTGGTGTAAGACCACACGTGCGACATTGGTGGCATCTCCTAGCTACATCCATATTGTCAATGATCATCGAAGGCCAGTAGAATCCTAGTCTCTTGATCTTGGCTTTCATCTTTGAACTAAATTGATGCACTCTGCATAAGCCTAAGTGTACCTCGATCACGATCTTATGGGCTTCGTGTCCAAGCAACATAACCACATATGATCAAAAAATCATCAATATAAGGTGCCATTCATGAGAGTGTATAAGATGGCTCTCTGCTTCACCTGATGGGCTAATGACTTCTATTAAGGTAGTTTGCCTATATTTAGGTAATCCATGAATGGTTGCCTTAAATCTGACTCGTTGTCCATTTTTGCAATGACAACCTTCCCTTCAAGAGAGAACCTCTTGATAAATTCAATGTCAATAAGGGATAAGACTTGCCTATTTTAGACCCTTATTGGTATAGACTCATCTTCTGGACATGCCAACTCCTTGGCAAGCTTGGCCAATGCATATGCTACTGCATTTTCTTCTTGAGGAATCTTGTAGATAGTAACCTCTGAGATTTAGGCTAGCAACTCCATGGTATAGTTGTGGTAATGGTGGAGCTTAATCTTTAGAACTTTGTAAGACCCGCAATGTGGTTGATAACTAATTGAGAATTCCTAAAGATGTTGATACTCTGGATGCATAGTATAATGAATAACTCTAGACCAGCAATCAGAGCCTCATATTCGGCTTCACTGTTGGTGCATGGATTGGACAGATAATATGAGAATCTCATCACATCACGATCCAGAGTTAGGAGAACTATTCCTACCTCTGCCTTTCCTGGAAGAGTAGATCGTGATTCTTCTCCCTTTTGAAAGAAAGCCACACCATCAAAATACATCTCCCAATGGCAAATACTAGTATCCCCTAAGTTCATGATTTATTCATCAGGGAGGTCATCACTAAGTAGAGAATCAACAAAAAGTGAGTGTCTTAAGAAATGGTGCTTGTCTTTCATTACCGAGTACAAATGTAATATCAAATATGATAAAATCATGGACCAACGTGCCATGATAGATAGCGTGTCATGATATTACATGGATTAATCCTAGAGATTAGATTCACCTTATGAGAAAGCATGTAATGTATTGTAACTTTTGGGATGCAAAGTTTAAAGCTATTGCTTTTTTAAAGGTGGGTAGTTTGCCTTAGATTAGACAATGGCGAGATAGTAGAGTGCATTCTCTTTCCCTGTCTTTAGTTTGATCCAAAAGCACAAAGGATCTAATGCATATAATATTAACTTGTCCAGATAGAGCTGCTAGAACATCATCGGTAGTGCTTGATAACTTTGAAGGCATGTTGACACTTATCATCCCACTTGAACTTGGCATCCTTTTTGACAAGTGCTAAGAATGGCTCGCATCTTTTTGATAGGTTAGAAATTAAGCATTTTAGATATGCCAACCACCCTTGGAATGATCTGAGTTGAGTTAGACTTTTAGGAGGTGGCTTTTCTAAGATAGCATTAATCTTCTCTGGATTGATTTCTATTCCACGATGTCAGACAACTAACCTAAGGGATTTTCCTAAAGCTACTCTGAATGCACACTTCATGAGATTCATTTTAAGGTTAAATTATCTTATCGTTCAAAAACTACTCTCAAGTTAAAGAGGTAGTCTTTCTTTTCTCTACTTTTGACTACGAGATCATCAATGTTACATTCAACTGGATGACAAATGAGTTTGTTGAAGATTCACATCATGGCTCGCTGGTATGTAGTACCATCATTTTTAAGTCTGAAAGACATGACTCTATACGAATATATTATGATCAGGGTTCAAAAAGTAGTATTTTTCTCATCCTCGAGGGCCATCTTAATTTGGTTGTAGCCAGATGACCCATCCATGAAAGAGAAGACTGGGTGAGATGAGGCAATATCAACTATCAGTTCCGGGACTGGTAGTGAAAATACATCTTTAAGATATTCCTTATTTAGATCCCTAAAATCAGCATCTTTGTCCATTCTTTTTCTTTGGAATAACATTAAGAAGGATATTTTATTCCAATAAAGAAATCGATCAATTTCTCAACTTAAATGACATGTTGTTCCGTTAACATGCGTAGGAGCTTGCTTGATAGGGTTAGCATTAGGATCTATCGCTACTTTGTGGATTGCTATGTTAGGAGGTAAACTCAAAATTTTTTCATAACTCTATGCAAAGCAGTCCTTAAACTCAGTCAATAGCCTAACTAAAGAACTAATGTATGTCATGGATTGTCTTCAGTTCCCAACTTGATGTGTTTGAGTTTGTCAATGGTTGATCTGATCTCTTCTTCAAACTAGCGGTGCATCTCTGACTTTAGGATCATTTGAATCATTTGAAGTTTCTAAACACACCTCCTCATATGAGTTAGCATGATTTGAAAAGAATCATCTCCAAATGATTTGTGATGACTGCAATGGTTGTCATATCGACTAGACCCTGCTAAATCTAGTAGTCTTGATTAAGGATATGCTTTGGTTGTCCCATAACCTTTCAAAGTAATCTAACCTATGTTTAGACCAAGTATGTGGGGTTAATCCCTTCTTTGCCAAATTAAGAACACAAGGTGAATGCCAAATTAAAAGGCAATTATATTAGATCTTTATATGAATCTTCCTCAAGTTCTGCACTTGCTTCCTTACTTGAGGATGATGCTTCCAACATAAACCTCTTTGGCTTAACATCTATGGATGACTTGGGGGCCTCCTTAACTACCAAACCCTCAACTTTCAGAGAGAAAAGTGGGGTTAGAGCTAAGGTTCTATTTTCACTTTTGTACATAACGATTGGATACATGCATACTTTGCCTAAAGGCTTGGTCTTCATCTCTATCTGGCTCGAACATCACCTCTAATGGGAACCATTGAGAGGGGTTGATTGGCGTGCTAACCACATGTGACTCATCCTCCAAACTAGATTCCAAGTCTATATGGATAGCAGGGGTACTCCTAAGAGCTAGAACATAGCTCCTGCTAGCTGGCCACTAACAAGGAGGTCTTCCACCTTTGGAATTGCCTCTAGATCTGCCTCTTCCTCTGCCTGGTGGAGGTCGAGTCATCCTACCCATGTGTTCATATGCAGGAACAAACTATAGGTGGAATCTAACTTCAGGCTCTATTCATCCTCAGTGTCTATTTCTCGCTCACTTGCATTTTCATTTTCTTTTTCTTTTTCTTTTTCTTTTCATTTTCTTCTTTTTATTTTTTTTTTAATTTTGAACTTTTGACCAAGTTTGTGAGAATAGACTTTCTGATTTTGAGGAAGATAGTAGGTTGCCTTCTTATATATCTCACCTCCCTAATTGAAAATGGCTTCAAACCTCCTTTGACACAGTATTCGATTCCATCTCTTTGAAATTTGATGCATTGATGTAGAAAGGATGGAACCATCTTATTCTCATGTATCCAAGACCAACCAAGAAAAGTAGTGAAAGATGTATCTGAATCAATTATGTGGAACTTGGCATCTATCTTTTAGTCATCTATCTTTAATGGCAACACTATGGAGCCTAAAGTCATCTTGCCTTGCTCATTGAATCCTCTCAACATCATCCGATCTCCTCGAAGTTCAGAGATGTCAATCCTTAGGTAGGTAAGGGTCTTTAGACTCATAATGTTCACTGATGCACCTGGATCAACTAACACCTTAGAGAGTCTGAATCTGCCCATATCCAATGTGATGTAGAGGGGACGGTTATGTTCGATTGTTCCCAAAAGAAGGTCTTCATCTATGAATGTGACTCCATGGTCTTCTCTTGAATAACATGCCTCCTCTCCAATAGTGGTCAGCTAAGCTAATCATATTTTTGGATCGAGAAGGGCTTTGTTCAATGACTCCCTCATCTCTTTGGATAGGACAAGGGCATCATATATGCTTAGCTTAGCTGGCAACTTTCTCAGGTAAGCGAGGACATTGTAGTTAACTATGGGCTGGTCCTCCATAAGCATATCCCTGGGTGGAGCATCCTATGGAGAGACTATGTGATCACTAGAACCAAGGACTTGTTTACCCTTTTCCTGAGGTGTTGCCCTAGGAAGTAGAACTTTGCAACTGCAGAGGTTGACTTCAGTGACTTCATGAGATAGTTTAGTAGAAAGTTCTACCTGCTCATCAGGCTCACCTACAACTTCTCATACGAGATCATCAGAGTTAGATGACTCCAAATCAATCTCAATGGGCAATCTCGAGTGATTCAGGAATGAGTAATCTATTTCTAAATTAGAAGAGGAATGATCAGAACTAGAGTTATTATTAATTAAACACAGAGAGTTTTATAGGAATAAGCTCAGGCAGATCATCAGAAGTGACACAAATATAAGTGAAATCAGCTTTCTTCATTGATTTCATAGATTTGGATGGAGGTACAAAGTAGTAAAATTAAGCGAGTGAGGATTTGGCACCCCTCACGATCAATTGAAGAAGAAGCTAACTAGAGGAATAATAGATGCAACTGTGGAAAGAGTACTGGACACGGTCGGTGGTTGTGCTCTTGTACTATCCCGGGTGAGTAAAGGCTATCACTACTACTACTGGGCTCCTACCTCTCTCAAGTTATCCTTAGCAACTTGCAAACCTTCGTTGGAGTTGGAGGTTTGAGCTGCCTCAAGCATCTGTAAAGGTATTTTCCTGATCTTAGAAATAATTTTCTTGGAGGTTCAGGATAGGTAGATATCCCAACCTTCCTTTCTCTTAAGAGGATCGCATGTATCCCCGAGGATTACTCTAACAGAACTAGAAGGTTGTTCTAATATGTATTCCTCGGGGATGATGATGGAACCCGACTTGTAGCTACACTCAAGCCAGTTCTTAAAGGTAATGCAATCTTAAGACTTGGCCTAACATGTGGTATTGGGACAATAATTTGGATCATGACTCTTGCCTATATTCTCCACCTCTTAGGCTCTGGTAATTGAAAGTAAGGTTTTTTCAAGAGGTTCTTGAAGATTTTTCTAACTACCTCCCTCTTGAATGAATAAAGTTTATTCAATATATTAGCAAGAGTAGGTAAGTAATAGCAACTTGGTGGTGGGTAGAAATACTACTGCTGAGGATACTGATGAGGAGACGGTGGTGATGGTCGCTATGGCAACTGAGGTGGCCACTGTGGCAATCATGGTGGCTGGTATGATGGTCGAGGTGGTGGAATAAGAGGTAGAAGAGGAGGCTGTTGAGCTCGAGGCCTGAACCTTGTTGGGACAACTATTATCTAAGTTTCCTCAAATGCCTTAGGGTTTGGGCTTGGTGGTCCCGAAGAGGCTTGGCTTCCTCTTGTAGACTAGTCGCCTTGTTGATTAGCTTCTCAAAGGTTTTAATTATAAACCCCTTGAGTATGAAAGCAATTGCATAGATGTTCTTTAGGAGAATATCTATAATGCTATTCAAATAGCTATGGTTTGCATTTCATACTCAGGTTTCGCCACCTGAGAATGTAATTAATAAGGAACTCATTGGGATTTTGCTTTGCTACAACGAGGTTTCTTGTAATAACCTTTACCTGAGCTCCAACAAACCTCTTGATGAAGAGGTGCTCCCACTCATCAAATGTCTTTACTGAATCGTTGGGCAATTTGACATACCAATCAAATGCAACACCTGTTAAACTGCTGATAAACAATCTAAAAAGAAGGGCATCGCTACCTCGACATTACCACCGCGAAATGTGCAATATATTGAGGGTTCCCACTTCAAGATTTTGAAGGAAGGAGGCACGGAACCCTTGGGATATTGGACTACATCAAATTCCTCCAGGTAAGGTCTACCCTTTGAAACATATGAGCCACCTCTGGCTTGTGCCAGCGCTTCCCTTACTTGTTGTTCCACCATGTGTTTGATATCTTTCTCATGCATGGAGGTACTATCCACCACCTTCTTATACAAGATACCACTATCTTCCTCTGCGAGAATGCATCTAGAGTGATCTGAGGTATGTGCCAACTCTACTCTATCGGCTACTACAAGAGAAGTTTGTGAAACTGGGGCTGAGCTCCGCAATGCTTAAACTACTGCCATCAACTCCTCAATTTTCTTCTCCATCTTATCAATATGATTATCCGTGTCTAAGCTAGTGGAGGAGGTGCTAAGTTGAATGGACGATGTCATACTCTTCAATCACAATACCTTCCTGACTCTGTTGGTCTATGGAGAGAGCTCCTAGTATCGACCATGTGGACTTCAGTCGAGTCCTCTAGTAGATCATCATCATCAGGGTCAAAATTGACCTTTCTCTCCTCATAATCAGACCGGCTTCCTAGGATTTCTCCTTTCTCTGCAAGATAATGTCTTAGAATGTCATCTAAGGAACTATGCAGGTATGAACACTTGCGGCTGACCAGTAGTAAGGTTATGCTCAATGATAGAAATGCATCTAACACTGTCTGCCACTGGAGTGCCATCTCTGGGAGGACTATGCTCGCTAGAAGATAAATGCTCGTGACTGACTATCGGTGGAGTGTTGTCCAGAGGGGTCTCGCCATGGGAACTGAATATTGCCCTCCCCTTTATTACTACTAATACCAATTGTGGTGGGGGTGTGTTGACCTCACGTTTGGAGTGAGCCCTCAACTTCCTCATCTTAGATTTAGGACTCTTATAGACACTAAGAGTTTCTTAATCTTAAGACACTTCTAGTGATTAGGTGAACACTTAACCTAACCCTAGATACTTTGAAGAGTTAGCCATAGGATTAGGTTTCACCTTAGGGATTTAGGAGGACTTGCCTACCCCATAGCCCAAACCCAATCCTTGCTTCCTTCTTTCAAAACCAAACCTTAAATTCAATCTCAAACCAAATCTCAAATCATAAATCAAATCCAACTATCCAATGATTGAAATCCATCATTCAATCCAAATTCTAAATCCCTTCCTAAACCCTTTGATTTTATCTTATGGACTTTGCCTTAACCAAATCCAGATCAACCCCAATCCAATTGGTTTTCTTAATTATCAAATTCAATCTCAAATCAAATTTCAAATCATAAATCAAATTCAACTATCCAATGGTTGAAATCCATTATTCAATCCAAACTCTAAATCCCTCCCTAAGCCCTTCGATTTTATCTCATGGAATTGGCCTCAACCAAATCTCAACCCAATCCAATTGATTTCCTTAAATTATCAAATTCAATCTCAAATCAAATTCCAAATCATAAATCAAATCCAACTACCCAATAATTGAAACACATGAGTAAATCCAAACTCCAAAATCTCTTTCTAAGTTATATGAACCACCTTCATATACTTAGTCAAAACTCCTTCAAACCAACTCAAACATAGCTGATTTCTTTATAAATTAACCATTCCTTCATTTGTATTCATAAATATAAATGAAACCCACTCAACAAAAATAAATCAAACCAATTCAAAGTCCAAGTTAGCCTTTTGACCTACATCCTTAATTTGGTCAAATTTGCTTTCAAATCACTCCAAACTCAAGTGATTTTCTCATAACCCATTTATATCTTTATTTATATTCACAAATATAAATGAAATATAAATTCAAATGGTCCAAATCAAATCAAATTCTCAACTTTAGCCCTTTTAGCCAAACTTTTGAACTTGGCTAAATGACATCTAAATCAACTCAAAACTCATGCATTTCTTCATGAGTCAATCATTCCTACAATCATTGAGCCAAATATAAACATAAACCCCCATTATTAAATCAAATCCAAGTCAACCCAAATCAAACCTAAGTTGACCCTTTTGAGTTGAAATTATCATATGAATCAAAACCCATTTGGCTTCAAACCAATTGCAATTGTATTTATATTTCAATCCTAAGCTCATATGTGAGTTCAACTAAACTTGAATCAAACTTTGATCAAGCTAATTGACCCATTTAGGCTCACTTGATCCAAAGTGACCTAAAGGACCTTTTAGAGGTAAGTTCTAATCCAACCCAAATTGGATTGAACTAGGCCCATCTAAACCTCAATCATGATCAACAATCACCATGGATTGATAAACCACCTTGAATTGAGTCAAACCTAGCCTTTGACCAAGTCAACATTTAGCCCAAATGAAATCTAAACTAGCCAAAATCCATCATATGTCAAATTAATTGAAACCATTGGCCTAAACCCATCCAAAATCAATGATTGAACATGACCAAATTGATTGTCAAACCTAATTGGCCACTTGACCTAAGTTGACCCAAATTGGCTTAAAAAGCTAAAATGGTTCAAATCATGATTTAATCCAAATTCATTGTAACCAATGGCTCAAGTTCATTTCAAATCACTTGTTGAACCTGACTAAAGTCATGATTGAGCCCAAGTTGACCAATTGGTCAACTTGACCCAACCTAGCCCAAATTGACCTAAAAGTCAAATTGACCAAAATCTAAATTAATTCCAAATTAAACCAAACCAAAGCCTACAATCATTTTCAATCAACCAATTGAACTTGACTCAACAACTAACCCAACCTAATTTGGTCAAGTTGGTCAAATTGGTCAACTTGACCAATTTGACCCTTTTGAATCCAAATGAGTCAAATTCAAACTTGACCCAAACCAATCCAAATTAATTAAACCAAATATCTCAAATCATCATATGAACCTAACCCAAGCCTTGTTTTGACCCAATTTGACCAATTGGTCAACCCAACCCAAATGAACCCACTTTGACCAAATGAAGCCAAGTCCATCCAAACCAACTTGTGAGACCCTAAGATCTAACCCAACCCGACCCAAACATATCCCAACTCATTCTAAATTAGTCCAAAATCCAAGTGGACTCCACTAAGGGAATTAGCCATTAAACAATAGGATTTGAACTTTAAACCCAATGGATCAAGGCTAAAGTCAACTACCCATCACCCATGATAGCTCCTTTACGCTACATAGAACCTTCCCTTAACCCACCTAGTGCACCTAACCCACTCTAGGTCAGCTAAGGACCTTTGGGAGGTGAGTTGACTCACCTCCAAAGCACCCCATGGATAAAGGAAGAAGAAGCACATTACCCTTGACACTCCTCCCATGACTCACCCCATCCCGGCGTGAGGGCTCCTAGCCAACGGTGGGATGGTGGCAAGCCAGGGCAAAGTGTGCACACACTCCCATCTATCAATGATGGCAAATTACGGGGTATACACCCTCATTTTGAAATGAATTTCAAACACAATCAGCTCATGTGAGTCCCTAAGCACATTCTGAACTCCCTCAAATCAAATCCAAGGATCCCCAAGCCCTCTCCATTCAGCTATCGCCATTCCCGTGAGCAAGCCCAAACAGGACACCCTTCCCAAGAAATACTCCCTCCTCACTTCACCAAACCTAAATTCCTTTTACCCACACCCTCATCACACCTCATTGAGCTCAATCGAATCATTTCGCAAGCTTCTAAGCAAGGGAAGTGAAATTTGATCAAGAATGATCGCCATTGAAGAGGAGCTTGGTCATCCCAGCAACCACTTCAAATCAAGATCAAATTTCTTCAATAAGGCTTCATCTCTACTAGATGAAGCTACCTCCATCATTGGAAGCACCGGTGATAGCCTCCAACGAGATAATTATTCAAAACTATAATTATAGGTGATTTTCAGTTGGTCTTTCTCAATGAAATTATCAACCCATGCAATTTTGACCATTGGATATGCATCCTACTTAAAGGTGTGGGATCATTTTGATCCCAATCCAAGCTTGGGTGAGCTCGATTGAATGGGGAAAGATGAACGGTGTTCATCTTTCGTTGCTCACGAAGGAGAAGGATCTTGCATCGTCTATTCCATGTAATTGGAATAGACGACTATGATCAAATCACGCTAGATCCACTGCAATTCTTAGCCTAAACCTCAAGATTAACCTCGGTCATCTCATCTTAGATTGGACGACCCATAGAAAAATGTCATGCTAGTCAGCGGATGTGACAACTTAAATAACCAATCTGTCGCATGTGGAAAGCATCATGTTGCGCATGGCGACATGTGGCTGATTGAATTAAGGGTTTAATTAGGATTAATTAATTATTTTTTAATCCTAAAATTTCTAAAATCATGACTAATTGTAGAAAAATCCAAAAATACAAACTTAGGCTCATTTTGAAGCTATTTAAGAGGAGAATATAGAAAAATTATAATTTGAATAGTGACTTTGGCTCAATTAAGGTTTTATCAAAAATATAATTATCTTAATTACACTTTAATTAAGCATTCAATTAATCTCAAATTTCTTGTGGATGTTTAGGGGGATGACCTTTGCCTCCATTATGTTTCTATTATTTTATTGACTACTTAATTAGGAAAATCATTTGAGTAAGTCTTAATCACTCTCTTAATCTAATTAATTATAAGTAAGGAATGAATAGTAACTTGATTAATCATTTGAACATAATTATCCCTGTTAAACAGTAAGATTACTTAGGGGACATGATTGGGGACATTTTCCCTAATTAATTTCCTAAGTATTCTTTCTCTTTGAAAATTAAATTAATTAATGGGTTAATATAGTGATTAGTTGATTAATTAAGTGATTAGATCCTAAAAATGAGAAAATCAGAATCTAATTGAATGAAAATGATTTAGAGATTGGGATTAGGGCCTTGCCCTTGATCCTTTTCCCTAAGTTAATTTCATCATTTAAATTAAAATAAGCAAAGTATTTAATCAATTCATTAAAATCCTAATGAAATTAAAGTTAAGAATCAATTCATCCTAACCTAAGCAACCTTTAATTGATCTTGGGTAGCTCCTTGGGTGTTCAATAAGCCAAGGTGAGAGATAATGAAATTATGATTGGCTCACATATGTGCAAAAATCATAAGAGTTATTAAGTGAGATCCCTTAAGCCTAATTAACTATTAATCATAACCCAATTGCATTAGGCCCATTTCATTTCTTAGGAGCATTACAAATTTACTTATCATGTGATTGCATATCATATTGGCTTATTATTAATTAGTTAATTAACTTTAGGTGATGTAGGTAAGGGATAATTAATTCATTTAATTTATACCTTAACCTAATCAAAACATAAAATCAATTCCTCATTAAACTAAATTAATTCACACATGGGGAATGGGTTAGGATTAGCAAACCCTTCTCATATTTCTTAAGTCAAATCAAACTCAAATTTGAAAAATATCTTTAAAGAATTTCAATTCATTTTAAATAGCTTTATTTAATTTGATTGTCCTTAGGAATTATATGGGATGAATGAAATCATATGTTTACATTCCTTCATTTGTTTTCAATCATGCTAAATATTGCTTGCCATGTGAAATCACACATTCATTTCTTTTAAAGTTAATTAAATGAAATATTTTCTTTTATGTCAAATTGCATGTGTTGACTTAAATAAAATATGAGTGGCTATTATCATTATTAAATCAAAAGCTATTTTTAAAACTCATAAATCAAAAATTATAAATGAAGTAGTGCTAGTTATAAGTATTTATAAGCTTGCATGTGATGATAGTATAAGATGGGTAATGTGAGGTTCTCTTTCCCTACTTTAACATGGATTCATAGAGGATTGGTAAGTGTATAGTTCATTTGAATAGAACATAACACTTGCTTAAATTTATTCCTATGCATTTCCATGTTAATACTTAAGAAGAATCCCATATTACACATGTAAATTGTACAACCAAATTGAACATAATTTCTTGCATGATTCCTTTTTCATGTGGTTCTTTTTGTACATTTATATATATTTGAGAAAAGTGGAATATTAGTTTTGACATCCTGGGGTACGAGGCTTTAAGTAGCCTTAAGTAGGTCTTATACCTTATGCCCCTGGTGTAGAAAATAATAGCGTTGTACTCACTAAAACTCTTATGCATATGTGCCTGTGATTTGGCTAATGAATAAAAAATCATAAATCAAATATCACCTTTTGCATGGGTTTTCTATCCTTATAGTCATTCATACATCTATGAAAAGTGGAATATTAGTCTAGACATCTCGGGGCTGCTAGGCTTTAAGTAGCCCTAAGTAGGTCTTGTGCCTTACGCCCTTAGTGTAGAAAATAATGGTGTCGTACCCACTTAAAACTTTTATACATGTAAATGTGTGTTTAGCTAATTGATGAAAAGTTGCCCTTTTTTCTACATAACAAAAACATGCATTCATAATTCAATCAAAAACAAAACATTTAAATTCCAAATACATTTCTTTGCATTCATCATCAAAATGTGCTAAGATTTACATTGCATGTATAGGTATGCTTAGGATTTATTCATATGCATGACATACATGGTGGAAAGAAATGAATGGATGTGTGTTATGTGATAGTAATCCATTTCAATTAATCTTAAGATACCTTTCTTATTGAATAGGGTTATTTATAGTGAATCTAAACTTAAGGTTAATTAAAGCACATAATAAACCATTCACTAAAGGAAATTCATTAATCAATTTACCTTAGAAATCATGTAGGTAGGTATAAAAGAGAGATCCCCTCTCTTTCTTCTCTTTATAACACTTAGTTGCTAAGTGTAGGTCATATGAAATAAAAGAAAACATTAAATAAAATCTACAAACCAATTAAATCATTTAAAGAGAAATCAACCCCTTTATAAATTAAATCCCTCACATTTAGCAAATCATAACTCTAAAGCCTAGTTAGGACATGCCACACAAGCCTTAACACATGCACATTAGACTAAGTCACCATTTCTAGTTTTATGTTAGGGCGGTGCATAGTTTGATGAATGTTTGGTTTTGTGAAATATTATTTTAGTCTGGATGTTAGGGTGTATATGTGTAGTCTGTGATGTTAGGCCGATATTAGCCTAATCATACTTTCTGCAGGGGGTTGTGCTTAAGAGGCATTGTAATAAAAAATATTAAATACTTTTTGTTGTGTAGGTTGCTTATACCCCTAAGCATAACCTGAGTTAGGATGGGTGGGCTTGGTTACCCATGTGTGGGGTGCTAAGTCCAAATTATTCATATGACTGCTTGGGTTGTATGGTGTTTTAGCTAACATTTATTTTATAGGTGTAGCTAGATTTACGTTCTTTCTCTTGATGTAATTTTGCATTAGGATTAGGATAAGTGTTATGGGGATTAAGGATGAACATTGGTTATAAGACTATGTCTTATATACCATGTGATACCTTTGGAGCAAGCTATATCCCAAGCAAGCTACATCCCAATCAAGCCAAAAGAAAGAAAGAAGTGAAGCAAACCAAGATGAAGGAATGAAAGATGAAGAGTGAAGAATGGAGGATGAAGAATGAAGACCCCCATAACACTTATCATTTTGTAATTGTAATTTATTCTTTCATTTTATCAAGATGTATAAGGGTAGAGCTCGGCTACCTACATTTCTTTGGGTTGTATGATGCACCGACCGCACGACCTTTTATTCTTATGTGATAGCTTTATAAAATTGTGATGTTTTGTTTAGCTTTGCATTAGAAATAGCATGTCTTTTCATAGTTTCTATGATTGGTGATTGTTGTGTGGCCTAGATGCGATAGGCTCTAGGATAAAAATAAATTTTCTATCCACTAACAACTCATAATTAAATTTAAAATAATTCATAACCCACATAAAGCTAGAATTAAATTAAGATAATAAATTTTTTAGCAACCCCTTAACTGAATGATTGTATATACAACATCATGCATGTCATATTCTTTCACTCTTATTAAGAGAGGACTTCCATCTGTGTTAGAGAATAAAGGCTTGACCTGTAAGAGCCTTTGATGGAAAGACACCTCTTTCTCTCCTGATTTAGCCCACAATCAATTTCTCATACATTTAGGCATACAAAAACTTATAGCCCATGTAAAAAAAAAGAGTCCAAAAATCAAATAAAACTTGTTAAAATTTGCATTAGATTAAGTCATTACTCATGCCCTTCATGATCTAGTCTCTTAGGGAGTGAGTTTAAGGACTTAGTTTCCTCTTCTAAATAAAAAATAGCCTAGCCATCTTGCAAAGCATATGACTTGCTTACATGGATTAAGCATAGGAGGAGTTATTTACCACTCTGGTGATAATTAGTCCAGATGTGGTTTACTCTCTCTTGTGAAGGTAAACCATATACCCACTTTCACCTTAGATTTAGGTTGAGCTTTTGTAGCTCCCTAGATTTAGGATCTAAGGTCGTTGTTTCTCTTTTGCTACAAGCATAAATCCTCACCTCTTAGGTATTTTCATAATCTTGTGTTGTGAAATTATAAGTCTGATTTCTAACAAATTTTAACTCAAACAAATATCTTTTTCCTCATATGGGATTATTTGGCTAGGCCTCATCATGAGCATCTACTTTGGTTTGATAAGAACTCTCCTTTGATCTCCCACTTTCAAAATACAAAATCCTTTGATAGTCTATCTTTAAATTCTTTGGAGACAATACTCTTGAGTATTCAGAATCACTTTCCTTGAGATGTAATTAACTTTAAGCACTTTAGGGAATAACAAACCTATTTACTTTTCCATTTAAAAATCTATTCTTGAAGATTATCAAATAGATTGTTGTCCATTATAGGTAGTGTCTAGATAGTTTCTTTTTCTTTAATAAGTCACCTTTTACATAGTCCTCTCATAAACACACATAAAATAAAATTAAAATATGATTTTTTTTGACTAGATGGTTCCTCTCTCCATCTCTAGTAGACGATTGTTGTCTCCAAGCATCGATAGTAGACTTGCATCTCATGTGAGCCCAAGACTATATTTCATTTCATTGGCACTTAGCTTACTTCATTCTTAAGCAAAGTTAGCCAACATCCTTTAGGTTTTAGGACCTCACTCCGTGTAGGCCTTGAAACCCCTATTCAGTTCTCCAATAAGTGAGAACATAATTTATCAACAAAGAGGGAGAAAATAAAATCTAGAACCTCCTCACCACTAGCTTGGTGAGGCAAGGTTCATCATAAAATTTAAAGGAAATAATTTCTTCTTTCACAAAAATGACACTTTCCAAAAGCACATTTCAAGAAACTCATAAAATCACGAAATCAAAACTCCTCCATTTAACAATCCTTACGATTGCTACGTGGAGGTTCTTTTCAAAAGCATACTCTTAAAAAATAATCATGCCATATTTGATTCCCACTTAACATATCCAAATTTGTTAAGTGGGAATCTCTATTTGAATCAAGCAGAAAATTTGACCTTTACTTAACAACTTCAATTTGTTAAGTGGAGGTCTCATTTTCAAAACATAAGATTTGACCTTCACTTAATAATTTCAATTTGTTAAGTGGGGCCTCATTTCCAAAACATAAAACATAAAATTTGAATTTCACTTAACAATTTCAATTTGTTAAGTGGGGTCTCATTTTCAAAACATAAAATTTGCTTTCCTTAACAATTTCAATTTGTTAAGTATCACCAAATATAAAATTTGACATTCACTTAACAATTTCAATTTGTTAAGTGGGGGTCTCATTTTCAAACATAAGATTTGACCTTCACTTAATAATTTTAATTTGTTAAG
Organism: Cymbidium sinense; assembly: GCA_021442155.1. Lineage (NCBI taxonomy): Eukaryota > Viridiplantae > Streptophyta > Magnoliopsida > Asparagales > Orchidaceae > Cymbidium > Cymbidium sinense. The sequence goes on along the minus strand of CM038233.1, from coordinate 17,437,066 downwards.
CGGGGCCTCATGTGGTGTTTATTTTTAGGGATGTGGGACACATGCATCTTAGTGATACTTAAGTGATGGTGCGACATTAGGAATGATGTACTATCTCGAAAGATAGAAATCACAACCCTATAATGGACCTAATCACTAATAAGGACTCTAAGGCATGATGGGTCTTGAATATACAGATCTTTCCCTACTTAACATGGAAAAGTAGGGTTTATTTTTAAGCGGGTTCATTAAGTTCCCTGGAGGCAAGCCCCCATAGTTAATTACATCCTAAGAAATGAGAATTTCTTAAGAATACTCGATTAAAGTAGATAATCCAAAGATTTCAAGGTTAAGACTATTTATTTTAGAAAATCAAATGGGATAGATCAAGGAGAAGATTTATTTTTGGAATCCAAAGGGAGAAAGTAGGAAATGCTCATGATACTAGGAAGCCTAGTGAGCATTCCAATCTACCCTATAGTTGGTCTTTATATTTTTGAAATTGATGAGAGTTGATTATTTGAGTTGAATTTTATTAGATTGGGCTTATAATTCCACAACATAAGATTGTGAAATGCCTAAGAGGTGAGGATTTATGTAGCCAAGGAAACTTACCTCATTCTAAACTAAGGAGCTTGGTACAAAATGAAGGCACAACCTAAATCTAAGGAAGATGGGTATATGGTTTACCTCCACAAGAGAATAAACCACCCACTGGACTTATTACACAGTGGCACTAACTCCTCCTACACTTTAAATCCATGTAGGCAAGTCTTATGCTTTACAAGATGGCTAGGGTTGTTCATTTAGAGGAAACTAAGTCCTTAGACTCACTCCTAAGAGACTAGAGCATGAGTGGTATGAATCCTTGACTTAATCTAATGCAAATTTTATCAAATTTATTTAATTATTTTGGAATTTTTATTTTGGCACAGGCTATGAGATTTTGTATGCCTAAATGCATGAGAATTTGATTGTAGGCCAAATCAAGAGAGAAAGGGGTGTGTCTTCCACCAAAGGCTCTCATAGGTTAAGCCTTGATTCTCAGCAAAGATGGAAGCCCTCTTAATAAGAGTGAAAGAATATGATATGCATGATATTATACATTCATCCATCCATTAAGGGGTTACTAAAAATTTTATTATCTTGATTTAATTCTAGGCTTTTATGTGAGGTTATGAGTTATTTAAAATTTTAGTTATGAGTTGTTAATTGGGGTAGAAAAATTAATTTTATCCCAAGAGCCTACCCATCAGCCACACATTCAAGCATCAATCATAAATAAACTATGAAAGCATGATGTTCTAATGCACAATCTAAACACAACATCAAACAATTTTATAGACTTCCCATAAAAGAATAAAAGGCCAGTCGGTCTTCCGTCACCAGAAAGAGAAAGAAAAGATGGGTAGAGCTCTACCCTTATACAACCAGTTACAAAATAATATATGCTATGGGGTCTTCTTTTCTTCATTTCTTCATTTTCATTTCTTTCTTTTGATTTGATTTGCTCAAAGGCATCCTGGGCACCCAGGGACTAAGCCTTGCCCTTGCTCATCCTAATCCCCCATAACACTAATCCTAATTCCAAATGCAAAATTACATCAAAAATAGGAAAAATAAATCTAGCTGCACCTACAAAACAAATGTTAGCTAAACACACCATACAATCCAAGCAGTTATATGAATAATTTGGACTTAGCACCCACACATGGGTAACCAAACCCTCTAACATGGGTTACACTTAGGGGCTAAGCAACACAAAAGCATTTATATTTTTTTTAACATAGCTAAGCACAACCCCTAAAAATATGATTAGGCTAATAATGACTAACATCCAGTCTGAAACATACACCTAACATCGGTCTAAAATATTACATCACAAAACAAACACAACATCATACATCTACACTTAACTTAGAAGTAGTGACTTAGTATTATTAATGTGTGCTTAAGCTTGTGTACTTTAGGCTTCTTTAGTTTATGTTCCAATTTGAAGTTTGAATTTAAATTTTACCTTTGTGATTTCAATCTAAATGATTTAATGATTTGATTTTCATTTTATTTCAGTTTTATTTGGTTGAAATGATATTTAGGTTCTCAAGAATGAAGAGTAGGATGAATTCCATCGTAGATAGACTCACCCTATTCTACATCATAATTCTAAGGAATCAACTAAAGTCCTTATGTATCTTGATTAGGAACTTGTGTAATTCATTCGATTTAGAATTTAGAATTTGAGTTTATTTAAGTATTTGATTAATTTATTTATTTATTTATTTTTCGGCTTAGATGTTTTAGTTTAATTGCATCTTGATAATTCAATATCCTTAATGTCTAATGGAGTTTAAGTTTGTTTAAGTTCATGTATTTTGGTTGATTAATTTTAGATTAGTATTTTGATTTAATTGAATCTTGATAATTCAATATCCTTTTAAATATTTAGTTCTTCTTTGATCATGGTTATGTGATTTAACTTTATGTTTATTTAATTGATTGTGGTTCATTTATTTATAGTTTGATTGGATTAGATTAATTGAGATTTTATTTTGATTTTTTAGTGGGTTTGATTTGTAATTAGGATTTTATTTTTTACATCCATTTGTCATGTTCATCAAAGTTTGGTTTGCATTTTGATTTCATATATTGGATAGTTAATTAGTTTATGTTATTTAAGTAAGTTGAATGAGATTTGATTTGATTTATATTAAATTGATGAGAATCTTTCTTGATCTAACTTAATTTGATTCAATTTGATTTAATTAGCTTTATTGGTCTATGGGTTTGCTTAAGTTCAATGTGATTATATGATTTGTTAATTATAAGTGTATTTATGTTAATTATAAAGGTTTGTTTAATTTTTTTTAATTTAGTTTTTATTTGTTTAGACAAATGATGTAATTAATGACTTAATGGTTTAGGTTTAATTTATGTTTTGATTAATATTTTACATTTTAATTAATTAAGTTTAATATAATTAATTTGATTAATTAGTTTGTTTAAGAGGTATTTAAATTAAATAAAGATGTTTAACTTTTAATTTGATTTCATGTTTATTTGAGTTAATGATGTGGTGAATTAATGATTAAGTTTAATTAGGGTTTGATTATGTCATTTAATTGCATTTTTATGTTTGATTAAGCTTAAGTTTAATATGATTAATGTATTTACTAATTAATTTATTTAATAGGTGTGATTAAATTAATTAGTAGATTAATTAAGTATTTAATTTGAATTAACTTTAATCTATTTATAAAGTTAATTTGGTTTATTAAGATAATGGATTAATTTATTAAGTTTGCATTAATTAGATGTTTGATTAATTAAATTTGATTAAGGTCAATTAAAATCATTAGATTAATTAAAGGTTTGTTTGATTAGTGATTTGACTTAATGATTTATGTTTAATTTAGTTTTGATTAGTGTTTAATTGCATCTTAATTATGTTTGATTAAGTTTAGGTTTCATATGATTAATTTAATTAACTTAATTAATTTTATTTAAAGTATGATTATTTAATTATGGGTTTGATTTAAGCTTAATTTTAGAGTTAGCTTTAATGTCACTTATTTAAATTAATTTGATTAATTAAGATGATGGATTAATTCATTAAATTTTTATTAATTAAAATGTTAATTAAGTTTGATTAGTAATTAGATTAATTAAAGTTTGTTTTAATTAAGATTAATGACTTAATAATTTAGGTTTAATTTATGTTTTGATTAATGTTTAATTGCATCTTCATTATGTTTATTAAGTTTATTATATTTTTAATTAGCTAATTAGTTATTGATGTGATTATTAAATTTAATTATTTGATTTAAGCTTAATTTTAGAGTTAACTTTAATGTGACTTATTTAAATTAATTTGATTAATTAAGATGATGGATTAATTTATTAAATTTTCATTAATTAAATGGTTTGATTATTTATGATTAGGGTTTTACTTGATTTAATTTGTTATGTTTGTTTGATTTCATTAACATGTTCAATTTAGTTATTAGGTTGAAATATTTAATGGTTATTTAATTATCTCATTCCAAATGGATGTGATTTAGTTTTACTTCATTATGTTTGATTAAGTTTACTTTAATTTTATTTAGTTTAGTTTGATTAGTATCAAATTATTAAAGTTTTCTAAGTTTGTTGGATTTTGAGTTTGATTTAAGATTTAATCATTAATTGAGTTTTATTAAATATTAATCATATTTAATTTAATCTCCTTTAAAGATGATATTTTTTTAAATTTTGATTAATGATTTAATTAATTCTATTCAATTTTTGATTTTTTTTTGATTTAATATTTGAGTTATTTTTAGATTATATTTTAATTAACTTTTTAATTATTTAAACTCTAATCTTAAGTGTCTATTTAGGTTTCTTAAGAATTGAAATAGAATCATTTTCTTAAGAGTCTAGATGTCGATTAAAGTGATTTAGGTTATCTTGAAGATTTTGTAAATTTTTGAATTTTTATTTAATTTATTTTATCAAAATTGATAATCTGAATTTAAAATTTTATATCCAATATAAAGTTATTTTAACTTGAAATTTTTTATTGTATGTGTATTATAACATTAATTTCAATATCTGAAAATCTCAACTTGATTTAACTTATATTTTTGGCTTAATTAATGAAATATAGTTTTCACTCAAACTTAAATTACGTTCATAATACTATGTAAATTTTGATTATTTTAAATTTTTTGGATTTTTCTCGAATAGACGAATCCAACGAGCCATTGTTTACAATTTTTGGTTAAGTATTTTATTTTTGATGAATTTTTGAAGTTTCAGATGATTTAAATTATTATTATTATTTTTCTATTATACATATATATGTGCGGTTTGAAGCGGGAAAACGGCGACCAGCGCCTTTCGGACCGTCGATCGCAGTCGGTGGTCTCGATCGCGTGATCGAGGCAGATGTGATGCGCCGATCCCGGTGTCCGTCGCGAACCCGCGTCGATGGTCGAATCATTTCCGATCGGCTTCGGATCATGTGATCGAAATCGATGCGATGAGCCGTGATCAGACGGTCCCATCATCAAGTGATCGAAGGCGGATCGCGCGATCCGCGATCGGTCGATCCGACTACGGATCGGACGGTGGAGCCGGCGGTGAAACATTTTCGTATTTTGGAAAAATGAAAGTTTCTAAGCCAAAACTTGTCAAATGGACCCATTTTCCGATTCGCACAAAAAATTCTATTTCTTATTTGGATGATTTAAAAAATAAAGTGCGGATTTTAGAAATTCCTAGAATTGGAAATTTAATACAAAATACAAAATCCTAAGGCTATGGTTTGTGAAAGTTACCTCACCGAGGATGATTTTCGGTGGCGTGAAGATCGAGGGAACTCATGTATGTGAAGCTTGAGTAATCTTTAGCCTTGCTTCTCTTGAACACCTCCTTCTCCGATGTTTCATCGTCTCAAATTCTTGTATTATTTTAGCTCAAGTGGCTAAACAAAGTGGGGGGATGGGTTGCTTTTGGCTTTGAGATTTGGGGGAGTGATGATGGGAGCAAGAGAGCTCAAGTCTCATTTCCTCTCCTTTATAATGGATGAAAATAAAAAAATTTTTGAATTATTTTGGCTCCAAATTGAATGCCATCTTGTTGGGTGGTTGGGGTAGATCTAGATTGATTGAGGACTTTGGATTTTTTGCTCAAAGTCCTCTCTTTGCCATATGATGAGATTTGTTTAATGAAATATTGGGATGTGATGAGTTAAGTGCATGTGATGGAGGAATTAAATGAGGTTGGGTGGAATCTATGTGGGGATGGTTCATGAGGGATTTAAAATGGGTTGGGTTATTTTGGGCTGATCCCAAATGGGTTTGGTCAGGATCAGCCCCCAATGGGTTTTGGCTTGGTTTTGAGGGATTTGGCCCAATTTGGGTCATATGGGTCATTTTGGGTCAAATTGACCCATTTGACCAAAATTGGCCAAATTAACTTGGGTTATGGGTTGATTCATGTTCAATTGGCTAATTGAAGATGAATGTGGTCTTTGGTTTGAATTAATTTGGATTTGATTTAGGCCAAATTGACCCTTTAGGCCAATTTGGGCTAGGTTGTCAAGTTGACCAATTAGGCTTGATTGATCAAATTGGGTTTAATTATACTTTGGTTAAGTTCAATAATCAATTTGGAAAAGTTGAGCCATTGGTTGCAATCAATTTGGGTTAGATCATGATTTGACGATTTGGTTCTTTAGGCCAATTTGGGTCAATTTGGATCAAATGGCCAATTGGGCTTGGTTTGGCCCATTGATTGCAATTGATCATCCTAGGGTGATCAAAAATCATGGTGGAAGATTTTGGTGAGCTTGGTTCAATCCAATTTGGGTTGGATTATAAGTTGGCTCAAATGGGTCCTTTAGGTCACTTTAGATCAAGTGCACCTAAGTGGGTCAATTAGTTTTTTGATTTGATTTGATGATTGTAGGTTTCATTTATATTTGGGTAGATAATTGAATAAATGATTGATTCAAGAAAATTTGGTTTTGACTTGATGGATAGAATTTGGCTAAGTCCAAAGAATTGGAAAGGGTTTAAATTGAGTTTGGATTTGATTTTTTGGTTTTGGTCATTTGAATTTGGATTTCATTTATATTTGTGAGTATAAATGAAGGAATAATGATTTATTAGAGATCAATTGAGTTTGATTTGATTTAAGGAAAGATTTGGCTAAGCTTATGAATATGGTTCATATGGCTTAGGGTTTTAGGATTTGAATTTGATTTTGGGTTTCAATCATTTTGTCAAATTTTAAAATTAGATTTGAATTTGAATTTGAATTTGAGATTTGATTTGAGAATTGAGTCTGGGTTTGATTTGAGAAAGTGTATCTAGATTGGGTTTAGGCTATGGGATAGGTAATTTCCTTAAACCCTAAGGCATAGCCTAATCTTATGATTAACACTTCTAAGTCTCTAGGCTTAGGTTAGGTGTTCACCTAATCACTAGATGTGTCTTATGACTAAGAAATCTTAGTGTCTAGAAGAGTCCTAAGTCTAAGAAGAGGTTAAGAGCTCACTCCAAAGTGAGGTCAACAAAGGACCCCCCAATAGGTGTGGTGTAGGACAAGGCACACCCGCATTATTGGCGTTGACTGAAATGATCGACAACATCCAGAAGATTGCAAAACAACAAGTGATCTATACCTGACCGAAGGTAGATAGAATCACGATCTTAGTGCAATGCAGCTCTCTTTATGCCAAAGGCATAAGAGAGCAAGAAGGAATCCACTAGGGATTGAGTACATGAACCTTCCTCTAGGAAAACAGGTTCAAGTTATCCGCTGGGGATATAGATTTGAGTTTGATTGTGAATATAATTTGTTTGGGTGTGTATCCACTAGGGATAAGAATTTAATTGGATTTCTTTGATTTGTTTGATTAGATTCCACTAGGGAGGTTGGTCTTGTTATGGCTCCACTAGGGAGAAGGGTTTTGGATTGAGGGCATATCCTGAGGGGATATGAAATTATTTAATTTAGATTTAGGTCCCTTTGGGAGGCCAATTTGATTTGTGCCTCACGGAGAAATTTGGTTTGTTTGATATGTTTAATTTGACTCCACTAGGAGGTTGGTTTCAAATTTATTTTGTTATGGACCTATGGGTTTGCGATGGACTACACTAAGAAGAAGGAGACGGGGGATCTATCTTAGATTTATAAGTCTAAAGGGTAGTCTACGCCATAAAGTAGGACTATCCAACCTAAGGGGTTGCCTTTTGGTGTGCAATGACTATGCTAAGAAGAAAGCGTAGTAGACTTACATCTTCCAAAGCAAGAAAAAAAAATCATTGGGGTGATCTATTGGATGAGCAACACATCGAACCCTACCTAAGGCGACTCTTGAGTGAGACCACGGGGTCTTACCTCAACTCAAGAGTAGTCGATGATTAATTTGATTTGATTTGATTTACTTTAATTTTTTGTGTGTTATGTGGACCATGTTGGCTTGTGATGGACCTATTGAGGGAGGAGCTATGTGCAAAGTAGGGATCAATATTGCAAACAGGAAAAGATCAATCACCTAGGGCGACTATGACCTTCTGGACCTATCATGTCAGCCAAAATTTAATTTTAGATGGACTCGTTGGGCGAAATCTACTAAGAAGGAGCTAATATCGCCTGACCTATCTTAGGTTTACAAATCCAGGGATAGTCTACTTGCTAGAACCAACCAACCTGGGGGGCTTCCTTTGTAATGGTCGAAGAAAGACTCACATCTTCCAAACAAGAATCGGGTGATCGATTACTTGAACAAATCGCCCAACCTACTCGTCATTTGAGCGATCGTGGAAAGAATGCGTAATAGACTTATATCTTTCAAAGCAAAGATGATCGTCGGTAACTGCTGGTGGCACAACAAGTTGAACCCAACCTGGCTACTAATGGAGTGAGCCACGGGATTTATCTCCTGTAGTGCAATCATGGGAGTTTGACACATTGCCCTAAAATAGGACACCTTCTGGGAAAGGGGCCACCGGAGGCTTGAATTCAATCCACAAGCAAATATTTTGTTTGTTTATTTAATTTGTTTTATCATGGACGTTGGGATCAAACTGAGAAGGAGCTTATATCCTTGACATGTCTCAAGTTTATCAACCAAGGGGAGAATCTCATCCGGCAACAAATTCTCCAACCAAGGTGGCTACCGTGAAAAACCCCAATCCAAAAGTTAATAAATGGTCTCATCATCCAAATAGAATGCTCAGGGAACAATGGGGTTTCAATCCAACACCGTAGAAAATGACATGTATATCATGGTATCTAACTCATGGAGAAAGTGACTTACATCTTCCAAGAGTGGTGTACCCGTGAGTCACCGCCAAGATATAACATCAACCAACTTATGGTGCCAATGCAAAATAATCGTAGAAGAAAGTGCTTACATCTCTAAAGTGGAACATCGGATCTGGTCGTACCGATAGCCATCGTAGATACTCATGAGTGAATGCCACAGGGACTTATATCGACTCAAATAGTCAAGAGGAAAGGAGCCTCTAGGGGACTTACCCTAAACCTCAAATATATTGACCTAGTTAGCCATGATGACTAGTTCAAGAAGAAAGCAGGACTCACATCTTCTCAAATAAGATCAATCATGAGGTTGCTTATTTGAAAAACTATGAAATGAAGGCGCCGCTTGCAATGGTCAAATTAGAAGAAAGCATGGGACTCACACATCCAACAAATGACCACGATCGCTGTTTTCAACAAATCAACCCGACCTAGAGCAACTAATGAGTGAGTGCCACTGGGGGCTTGCTCCCATATCAAAGTAGCCCAAAAGAAAGATATGTATGTTTGTGTTTGATATGAAGGAATAGGAGCCAGGGACTTACACCTAAACCTCGGAATCGACCTGAGAATGGTAGTTCAAGAAAAAAGTGATGGGACTCACATCTTCTTAAACAAAGCCAACACAAGGTAGTTCATAGGCTAGACTACCAAACCGATAAGGCCATTGAATGGTCAAAAGAAGAAAGCAGGGACTCACATCCTCCAACAACACCATCGGAGTCAACAACAAATCAACCCGACCTAGAGCTAATGAGTGAGTGCCATGGGCTTCCTAGCATCAAAAGATATGTAGTTTTGTGTTTGATATGAAGGAATATGCTGGGGACCCTAAATAATCATGGTGAATTTACAAGCAATATATTTACACAGAGAAATAAAAGAGATGAAAGAGATTTTATTGATAATTATTTTCAAACAAAATGGATAATATAAGAGAGCCCAGATTGGTGAAGCCTACCAAACAGTAAATAGGAGGTCATCTTTTGATTTGAGAGAAATTGGAGGTGAAGGAAGAAGATATGTTGGATAACCACTCCACAAAGATTGCCAAGGTTTGACCAAGCTCAAACCACAAAAATAACTCAAAATTTGTAAATTGCCAGATCTTTATTAATGAGGGGCTTTATCCATTACACATCAAAAGAAAAGAATTCAAAACATGAGGGAAAGGTGTCACATTATGAGAAGAATAAATTGCCTCATTATTATGCCATCCACTAAATATATTTTATGTGGATTCAAAAGCAAGATATTTCTAAATTCAAAGAAATAAAAGAGATTTCTAAAGAAAATTATTACATAAAAGATTTAAACATAAATTATGGATAAGATTTCTTCTTGAATGGTTTTAGCTTGAGATCTTGTAAATGGGCTCTAATTTGTGATCCTCACATTTACAGTTGTAAGACCCTCCTTGGTAGGCCTTCTCATGGCAGGGCCTTCCCAAGTGGGTTCAAACTTTCCTCTATCTGACGAGCAACAATTGGTCTCCTTAAACTAAAACAAGCTCTCCTACTTGAAAAGCTCTAGGATGGACCAGCTTGTTATGAGCTTGAATCATCTTGGCTTTGTATAACTCGAGGTTTTGGCATGCTCGTCTCTCCTCCAAACCTTTGAGCTCTTCCAACCGTAACTTGGCATTCTGTTCATTGTGATTTTGCTACCCATGGCTATCCTTAGTGATGGGAGTTGGACTTCCAATGGTAGAATGGCTTCAGACCCATACACTAAGGAGAAAGGAGTAGATTGAGTTGGAGTTCTATATGTAATGCAGGCCCATAAAGCTTCAACCAACCTGCTCATCATCTTTGTTGTCATCTAGTGTCTCTCTTCAAGATTTGAATGAGGGTTTTGTTGAAGGCTAACCCATTTTCTCTTGGATAGTAGATGGTAGAATATCTCCAATCTATGTGTGTCTTCGAAAGCTATTGATTTTAGTGCTCTTGAATGCTACCATTATCGATATAATTCGAGGCACCCAAACCTATATACGATATGGTTCTAAAAAATTGGAGCACATGTTGAGTGTGACCTCTCTAAGTGGGATTGCCTCACCATTTGGAAAAGTAGTAGCGCTAGAATGAATCGATGACCCTTGGAAGAAGGAGGATCGATCGACCCACAATGTCGCACCAACATGAATGGCCATGAGGCCAATGTAGGATGTAGAATGTTAGGAGATTGGGGACCACACCTGTACCTGACATTGATGGCATCTCCTAGCTACATCCATGCAGTCTGTGATCATCGAAGGCTAGTAGTATCCTAGTCTCTTGATCTTGGCTTTCATCTTCGGACCGGATTGATGTGCCCCACATAACCCTGAGTGTACCTCGGTCATAATTCTATGGGCTTCGTGTTTGTCCAGACAACGTAACCACATATGATCGAAAGATTTTCGGTACAAGGTGCCGCCAACAAGAGTATAGAAAAGGGCTCTCTGCTTCACTTGGTGTGCCAGTGATTTCTCTTGAGGTAGTTTGCCTACATTTAAATAATCTATGAATGGTTGCCTCAATCTCCTCATCCTGTAATGGCAACCTCCCCTTCAAGAGAGAATCTCTCAATGAGTTCAAGATCAATAAGGGATAAGACTTGTCTATTTTGGACCCTTATTGGAATGGACTCATCTTCGACATGCCAACTCTTTGGCAAGAATGCACGCTCTGCATTCTCTCCTCGAGAATTTTATAGATGGTAACCTCTAGGATTTGGGCCAACAACTCCATAGTGTACTTATGGTAATGATGGAGCTTAGCTTTAGAACTTTGTAGGACCCAAATGATTTGGTTGATGACTAACCGAGAATCCCCAAAGATGTTGATACTCGATGCAATGACTAACCTGCATCGCAATCGAGCCTCATATTCCTTCATTGTTGGTGCATGGATTGACAGATGATATGAGAATCTCATCACATCATGTCGGAGTTAGAGAACTATTCCTACCTACCCTTCCCGGGATAGTAAATTGTGGTTCTTCTCTCTTTGAGAGGAAGCACCATCAAAGTACATCTCCCGTCGAGCACTAGTACCCCTAAGTTCATGATTTGTTCATCGGGAGATCATCATGGGAGAATCGAGAGTGGATGTGCTGCTAAGAAATCTGCAAGTGCTTGTCCTTTTACCAGGGGGGTACGAATGTTATATCAAACTGAGACAAAATCATGGACCACAACGCCAACCAGATAAGGTCGTGTCATGAGATATTGTAGTGGATTGACTCTGGAGATCAAGTTCACCTTATGAGAAAGCATGTAGTGTCGTAGCTTTTGGGATGCAAAGATTAAAGCTAGGCAGTGTTTTTCAATAGGTGGATAGTTTGCCTCAGCAGGGATTAGACGATGACTGAGATAATAGAGAGTTCTCCTTCCCTTCATCATTGGTTTGAGCCAACAAAGCACCAAGGGAGTCATCTAACACAAGTATATAATATGCTAGATAGGCCGCTAGGACTGGAGGTGTCATCAGATATTGCTTGATGTCTTTGAAAGCATGCTGGCACTTGTCATCCCATTTGAACTTGGCATCCTTTTTGATAAGTGTTGAGAATGGTTGGCATCTTCGATAAGTTGAAATGAAGCATCTTAGATACCAACCCCTTGGAATGACGAGTTGTGTTAGGCTTTTAGGGGTGGCATTTCTAATATCGCTTTGATCTTTTTGATCGATTTCAATTCTGTGTCGGACAACAAACCCAAGAATTTTCAAGCTACTCCGAATGCACACTTCAGGGGGTTCATTTTGAGGTTGTATTATCTTAACGTTCAAAAACTACTCTCAAGTCAAAGAGATGGTCTTCCTTTTCTTTACTTTTGACAACGAGATCATCGATGTAGCATTCAACTTGATGATGAATGAGTTCATCGAAGATTCGAGTCATGGCCCGCTGGTATGTGGCACCTACATTTTTAAGGCCGAAAGGCATGACCTTATAACAATATATTCGAGGAAAGAGTGTTTCTTTCATCCTCTGGGGCCATCTTAATTTGATTGTAGCCAGATGACCCATCCATAAAGGAGAATACTGCATGAGATGAAGCAATGTCCACCATTAATTCTGGTATAGGAAGTGGGAATTCATCCTTAGGACATGCCTTATTTAGATCCCTAAAATCAACGCATATGCGAATTTGGCCATTCTTTTTCTTAACTGGGATGACACTGGCCAACCAGGTAGGATATTTTTCTTCCTAATAAAGCCGATCATCGCTTTCTTAATTTCAAAAGTGACTTGTTGTTCAATGTCTAATCGCATGCCTAGGAGCCTGTTTGATAGGGTTAGCATTAGGTTCTATTGCTAGTTTATGGACTATGTCGAGATAAACCGCATCTCTTCATAACTCCATGCAAAGCAATCCTTAAACTCAATCAATAGCTTCACTAAATCATTGGTTTCTTTTTCATTCAATAGAACTAATATATGTTGGTCGTGGATCTTCTTCTTGTAGGTTGATTTCTTTGAGCTCATCGATAGTTGATCCGATCTCCTCTTCAACTCGGTGCATCTTTGACTTCAAAGTCATTTGGATCATCTAGTTTCTAAGCACACCTCCTCATATGAGTTAGCATGATTTGAAAAGAACCTATCGATTCCAAATGATTGATGACTAAGTAATCATCATCATCAACTGGACCCACGCCAAATCCTAGTCCGCCTCTTGATTGTGAATGTCTCATTTGTTGTCCCATAACCTTTCAAAGTAATCAACTGTTTAGACCAAGCATGTGGAATTAATCCTTTCTTTGCTAAATTAAGAACACAAGGCTAATACCAATCAAAAGGTAATTCTATTAAATCTTTATATGAATCATCCTCAAGTTCTACATCGCCTTCTTGACTTGAGGATGATGCTCCAAGAAAGAACTTTTACATTTGTGGAAGACTTAGGGCTTCCTTAACTACCAAACCCTCAACTTTTGTGAGAAAGTGGGGTTAGAGCTAAAGTTCCCAACGATGCTTCACTGTTTCACATATAGACTGGATACACTTATGCTTTGTTTAGAGCCGGTTCTTCCGTCCTGCTCAACTATCACTTGCATGGGGATCTGCTGGAAGTGCTAATGATGTACTAATCATATATGACTCATCATCCAACTAGATTCTAAGTCTATATAGATAGGTGTAGTCTCGGTAGTAGGGACATAACTCCTATTGGATGGCCAATAAGGAGGTCTTCCATCTCTAGGCATGTCTCTGGATCTGCCTCTTCCTCTGACTGGTGGAGGTCGAGTCATCCTACCCATATGTTCGAATGGAGTAACGAACTGTGGGTGGAATCTAATGTTAGCTCTACTTTCTCCTCCAAGTCTATTTCTGCCCCTTTTATTTTCTTTCTCATTTCTTTTTTTTTTTTTTCTTCTTTTTTTCTTTTCTTTTTTTTTTCTTTTTTCTTTTTCTTTTTCTTTTATTTTTGAACTTTCACCAAGTTCACGAGAATAGACTTGTTGATTTTGAGGGAGATAGTAGGTTGCATCTTCGTATATTCTGACCTCATGAACTATGAATGGCTTAAGATCTCATGTGATTCAATCCCACCTCTCATGAACTTCATGCACGATGTAGAGAGGATGGAACCACATTGTTCTCATGTATCCACGGTCTCCCAAGTAAAGAAGTTGAAAGATGTATCTATAATATGAAACTTGTCTTCCAATCATCCACTTCTAATGGCAACACTATAGAGCCTAAAGCCCTCTCGCCTTGTTCATTGAATCCTCTCAACATCATCCTCTCTTTGAAAGTTTGGAGATGTCAATCTTTAAGAAGAGGGTTTTAGACTCATAATATTCACCCACCCGGTCAACAAGAACTCGATATCATGTATCTTCCAACATCCAATGTAATGTAGGGGCTGCTTGGTCATTCCTAAGCAAGTCTTCATCAGAATGTAACTCCTAGAGTGTCCTCAAACCGCAAGCCTCTTCAAGAGTATCACCGGGCTAAGCATATCTCCTGGATCAAGGAGGGCCTTGATTAGAGATTCCCTCATCTCTTTGGATAAGATGAGGGCATCATATATACTTAACTTAGCTGGCAGCTTTCTAAGATGTGCTAGGACGTTGTAGTCAACCTTGGCTTGATCCTCCACAAGCATATCCATGGGTGGAGCATCTTGTGGAGAGATTATCCGCTTTTAGAACCAATGATTTGCTTACCTTATCCCGAGGTGCCACCCTAGGAGGTAGAACTTTGCCACCGCAAGGTTAACTTCGGACCTCTTGGAATGATGAATTTGTAAGAAGTTCTACCTTCTCAGGTGTACATGACTTCTCCTATGGGATCATCGAGTCGATGACTCCAAATCAATCTCAATGGTGAACTCAATGATTAGAATGGAAAATCCATTTCTAAATCAAAGGTGGAATGATCAACTAGAGTCATCATTATTTTGTAGACTTGAAGAGTTTTGAGAGGAATAAAATCTAAAGTATCGGTGGACAAGATAAGTGAAAGCTTTCTTCATTGATTTCTTCTGATGGAGGTACATGATAGAAATCTAATAAAGTAAGCGGAGAAAGGGTATAGTGCCCTTGTCCATACAATGCTCCTATTGGCAAGAAGAGGAGCTAGTGGAGGAAGAAGTAGTACGCACAATGGATGGAGAGTCGGGCTGATATGGTTGGCTACTATGCTATCCCGCAAGTGAGGTAGTCGCCGCCGCCGACACCTTCTTCAAGTTGTCTTTGGCAACTTGCAAACCTTCCTTGGTGTTGGAGGTTTGAGTTACTGCACACCAGAAGAAAGCTTGATCTTAGAGACCACTTTTTTAGAGGTGATAAGACAATATCCCAACCTTCTTTATCTTAAGAGGATCGAAGTATCCCCAAGAATTACTCAGAACTAGAGGTTGTTCTAACAAGTATTCCTTGGGATGACAATAGCTCTGACTTGTAGTCGCACTCAAGCCATCCTTAAAGGTGACACAATCCTCCAAGACATGACCACCATATGGTGGTGGGGCAATACAGGATCATCACTCTTGCCCACATCTTCCGACCTCTTGGGCTCAGGTAACTGAAAGTCAGGTTTCTTTAAGAGATTCTTAAAGATCTTCCTAACTACCTCCTCTTGAATGAATATGGTTTATTCAATTTATCAACAAGAGTAGGTGGGTAATAGCTACCTGGGATATGAGTACCGTATATTGTGGCGGAGGCATGGCCGGTGGCAACTGGTGGTCGATATCTCAGGTGGTGGTAGAGGAGGTGGCAATGGAGGTCAGGTGCATGAGGTCTCATCAGCTGGCCGGTCGCTTCCTCTGTCATCGACACTACTACCTCGCTTCTTCTCAATGCTTTCTGCTTGGGCTTGAATGATTGGTCTTGAAAAGGTAACTGCTTTCCCTTGTAGGTTAGCGCCTTGTTGATTAACTTCTCAAAGGTTTTGATCAGAAATCCCTTGAGCATGAAGGCAACCGCCATGAATATTCTTGAGAAGAATTTCTATAGATATTGTTACAAATGGTGGTTCACATTTCTACTTTTTGCCACCGAGAATATAATCAACAAGGACTTTGATTTTGTTGTCACAACGAGGTCACCCCGCTACTTTGGCTCCAGAAACCTCTTGATGAAGAGGTTCCAACTCAACAAAGTTTTCACCGAACCATTGGGTAGTTCAAGATACCAATCAAATGCCTCACAAACTAATGAAGAGATGGAATAGAAGTGCATCGCTATCCATTGTAAAGATCCGGCCCCGAAATGTGCTATTGCCGGTTCCACCGCCATCAAAATTTTGAAGGAAGGAGGCACAAAACCCTTAGGATATTGAACACAATCAAATTCCTCCGGTAGGGTCTACCTGGAACAGATGAGCCACCTGGCCAGGCCAACGACATCCTTCACTTCGCTCCACTAAGCTTGATATCTTTTCTTGCATGGAGGTGCTGTCCACCACCTTCCTATGCATGCCGCCACTATGGTCACGGAGATGTACTTTCGATCCAAAACATGCAACAACCTGTGGTCTCTAAGGAGTAGGCATCGATGGAGCTTGGCCTTGAAGTGCTAAGATTATCGCTAACAAATCTTCAACTCTTTTCTCCATCTTCTATGCTTATGTCTCTACCTCGCACAAGGTGTTGGGTTGAATGAGTCGTGTCTTCTTCCTCAACTACAACACCCTCTGGCCGATAAGAGGGAACCCTAGTCAACCATATGGACCTGAGTCCTCCAAGAGATCATCCCCATCTGATCAAAATGACCCTAGCATCCTCTTCATCGGCAATCATCTCAGAGTTCCCTCTTCGAAAGTACTGCAATGATCTCATCTGAAGAGCGGTCTAGTCATGCAGTGACAAACACTCACCGCCGACTGGAGGGCTATATCGCATAAAATACATCGGCATTTCTCGCTACTATCTCTAAGAGGACCGTGCTCACGTGATAGGTATATGTTGATCATTTCCACCGTCAACATCGACGTGGAAGGATCTACCGCCATGGATACTACATTTATATCCTCATCCCTTCCGCCACTCGAGCCGCCGCAGTGGAGACCGCAAGGGCTCGCTGGTGGTGACTTTGACCACAGGGTCGCCATTCCTTCTTCTCAGTTGAGGTGGGAGGTCAATAGAGAGACCTCACCTCAACGGGTGGAGTAGATGGAGTGGGATCCTTGGGGCCATGGATCACCAATGGTGGTCTTTCCTGATGGGGCTTCGGATCTTGGTCGAATGGGGATGCCGTGAGTTGGATAGCATGGTGGCTGAGTGGAGCTGAGGTAGCACCGACCGCTGACTATAGGCCTACTCCCATGACGAGTAGCACCGTAAGGATGATGTTGTCTGAATGATCGACTCGGTAGGCACGATCGGAAAATCCATCGAGCGAGGCCGACGCCGACAAACCTCCGCTCCTCCTACTGTCTGAGCCGATGCTTGAGCCTCCAAGGCTCTCTCCTGTATCAACTCGACTCTCCTAGGGATAACTGCCCTCTGATCAAAACTATACTGCACTCGAGCATCCATAGTCGCCAACCCGGCGTAAGACTATCCCGAGCTGATAGGGCTTCCATGCTCTAGCCGTGTTGAAATATCGGTGTGGAGGTAAAGAATCCCCCCAGTCCTCCTCTCCATCTGAGGTCTGGGGTGAAACCTACTACCACTCAAATGTGGAGAGGTCTCAGGGAGATCCCTCCTCACCACATGGGAAGTGACATCCATCTCTCTCTCACCCCCTCTTGTGATGTCGCTGATCTTGTTCTTGCTGAACATGTGGGTATGTGAGCAGAGCTAGAACCCCACCTCAAATGTGGAGGAGACTATTTTAGCAAGACAGCCTTCCCTTGAGAATCCAAGAGGGGGTAGTAGTATAGTGGAAAATAACCACCTGATCGAACAACCGCACGTAAACCTAATGGCAAGGTAGGGAACAACAGGGCCTTCCTCTTTAGTGGAGGAAACTCAAATGGCATAATCAATGAGTGGCGCCCACCACCTCCTCCTTGTTAATATGGTGGGGTCGCCCCTCACAAGAAATCCTCACTCAAAACCACGCCCAAAGTAGATGACCTGGTGGAGCCAGGTAGAGAGACTAGCTTGATCCAAGGCTAGGTTTAGCCGCTGGGAAGGAAAACATGAGCTTGTTGGGAGCCATGATCACGAGATGGAAATAATTGATTACACCTAAATATGCATCAAAATTTGATTTTACACTTGCCTGATATTAACCTTCAATCATTGATTTTAAGATTTGATTTGAATTTGACACCAAACAATCTTAAGGATGTTATGGGTTCACAAAAATTTTAGAGAGATTTTGATATCAGGAGAGTCTTTGCCATTTGATTGATTTAGAATCCATACTCAACCGATTGGTATGTAGGTGGTTCTGGAGAGATTTTCTTGAAGATATTTGTGTTTTGTGCATCTTGTTTGAAAATATTGATAGTTTGAAAGACCTTTACTTAGAAAAATTTGGGTATGCTAAGAAGAGGTTGTGATTGTGTGTTTAAAATATACTTATGAAGATTTGATTGTGATATTTTGATTTGAAAATGGGACTTCACTTAACAAATTTGGTATGTTAAGTAGAACATAAATTGGATTTGTGTTTTGATGAGGCTTTCACTTAACAAATTTGGTAAAGTGAAAGTCAAATGTGATTTTGAAAATGAAACTCACTTAACAAATTTGGTATGTTAAGTGAAAGTCAAATGTGTTTATGATTTTTTTTGAAAATTCTCACTTAACAAATTTGGTATGTTAAGTGAAAGTCAAATGTGTTTATGATTTGATTTTTTTTAAAGAAAATGAACTTATTTAATACTTAGGTATGTTAAATGGAGTTCATTTTGTTATGATTTTCAAAATGGAGTTCATATACTTGGGCATGTCAAATGAGCTCCCAATGTGTTTTGAAGTTCAAGACTTTGGCATGAAGGAATTCTATCGACAAATGCAAATAGAATTCAATCTACCTTCTCCAAAGGGGAACTCCCATTTGACAAATTTGGTTATGTCGTGGGGTTCAAATATGTCTTGACTTCTCTTTGTGTGTGTGTATGGTTTATTGCTTTTCAAAAGAGGGGAAACTTCAACTCTAAGCACATGTGAAGTATGCTAAGTGGAGTTTCAATTTTTTTTTTTTTGCTTTATCATGATTTTATTTGAAAATAGAATCTCCATCCAACGAATTTGAGTGTGTGGATGGGGATAGCCATTTCCAAAGAAAATGTGCTTTTGAAAATTAAAAAAAACTGTTGATTTTGATTTTGATTTTTTTTTTTAAAAAAGAACCTCCTTGTAACAATCATCGGATTTGTTAAATGAGGTTTGGTTATATGTGTTTTGTGAAAATTTCTTATAAACTTTTGTGTACAGATCTTATTATGTGGATTTTGAAAAGTGCTTTTGGAAAGACATGTTATTTTGTAGAAGAGTTTTATTCTCTTATTGTTCATGGGATGAACCTTGCCTCACCATCGAATGGTGAAGAGATTTTAATTTTGGTCATCTCTCGTTTGATTAATTTTAATTTTCACCTATTGGGGAACCAATAGGATTTTAAGACCTACATGAGTGAGGTCCTAAAACCTAAAGGATTTGAAGCTTTGCTTAAGGATGAAATAAGCTAAGTGCCAATAGAAAGAATGATAGTCTCAGGCCTATATAAAACATAAGTCCACTATCGATGTTAGGAGACAATAATTGTCTACTAAGGATGGAGAGAGAAAGTTTCCCCAGCTGAGTCGCCAAAAAAATCTGTGATGTTTATTTTTAGGGATGTGGGACACCACAGATCTTAGGGGTACTTATTGAAGTGATCGGTATGACATTAAGGAATGATGTACTATCTCAAAGATAGAAATCACCACCCTATAATGGACCTAATCACCTAATAAGGACTCCTAAGGCATGATGGGTCTTCAATATACCAGAGATTTTCCCCTACTTTACATGGAAAAGTAAAGTAGGTTTATTTTAAGCGGGTTCATTAAGTTCTATGGAGGCAAGCCCCATAGTTAATTACATCCTAAGAAATGAGAATTTTAAGAATACTCTATTAAAGTAGACATTAGGGTCTCCAAAGATTTCAAGGTTAAGACTATCAAAAGATTGGCTATTTTAGAAAATCAAATGGGATAGATCAAGGAGAAGACTTATTTTGGAATCCAAAGGAGAAAGTAGAAATGCTCATGATACTAAGAAGCCTAGTGAGCATTCCAATCTACCCTATAGTTGGGCTTTATATTTTGAAATTGATGAGAGTTGATTATTTGAGGGCATTTTATTAGATTGGCTTATAATTCCACAACATAAGATTGTGAAAATGCCTAAGAGGTGAGGATTTATGCTTGTAGCCCAAGGAAATAGCTACCTCATTCCTAAACTAAGGAGCCTTGGTACAAAATGAAGGCACCCTAAATCTAAGGCATGGGTATATGGTTTACCTCCATAGAGAGAATACCAGACTTATTATCGCTGAGTGGCGTGCTAACTCCTCCCACGCTTTAAATCCATGTAGGCAAAGTCTTATGCTTTGCAAGATGGCTAGGTTGTTCATTTAGAGAGAAACTAAGTCCTTAGACTCACTCCCTAAGAGACTAGAGCATGAGTGGTATGAATCCATGACTTAATCTAATGCAAATTTTATCAAATTTATTTGATTCTTTTGGACTTTTGTTTTGACAGCTATGGGATTTTGTATGCCTAAATGCATGAGAATTTGATTATAGGCCAAATCAAGAGAGAAAGGGGTGTCTTCCACCAAAGGCTCTCATAGGTTAAGCCTTGATTCTCTAAGATGGAAGCCCCTCTTAACAAGAGTGAAAGAATATGACATACATGATATTATACATTCATCCATCCAAATAAGGGGTTACTAAAAATTTTATTATCTTGATTTAATTCTTAGGCTTTTATGTGAGGTTATGAGTTGTTTAAAAAAAAATTTAGTTATGAGTTGTTAATTGAGGTAGAAAAATTAATTTTATCCTAAGAGCCTACCGCATCCAGGCCACACATTCAAGCATCAATCATAAATTAACTATGAAAAGCATGTTCTAATGCTAATCTAAACACAACATCAAACAATTTTATAGACGTAAAAGAATAAAAGGCAAGGCCGTTGCACACCCCTAAAAAAAAGAGAAAGAAAAGATGGTAGCCGAAGCTCTACCCTTATACAACCCGATTACAAAAATAATATATATGCTATGGGGTCTTCTTTTCTTCATTTCTTCTTCATTTCTTCATTTCTTTCTTTTGATTTGATTTGCTCCAAAGGCATCATGTGGCACCCTGTGGGACTAAGCCTTCGCCACCGCTCATCCTAATCTCCCATAGCACTAATCCTAATTCCTAATGCAAAATTACATCAAAAATAGGAAAAGTAAATCTAACTACACCTGCAAAACAAATGTTAGCTAAACACACCATACAATCCAAGCAATTATATGAATAATTTGGACTTAGCACCCACACATGGGTAACCAAGCCAACCTATCCTAACATGGGTTACACTTAGGCTAAGCAACCCGCAAAAAAAGCATTTATATTTTTTTATAGCCCCTTTAAGCACAACCCCCAAGATATGATTAGGCTAATAATGGCCTAACATCCTTCATGAAACATACACCCTAACATCCTAAAATATTACATCACAAAAAAAACAACATCATACATACACTAACTTAGCACTAGAAGTAGTGACTTAGTATTCTAATGTGTGCTTAAGGCTTGTGTAGCAAGACTTTACTAGGCTTCTTTAGTTTAAGTTCCAATTTGAAGTTTGAATTTAAATTTTACCTTGGGTGATTTCAATCTAAATGATTTAATGATTTGATTTTCATTTTATTTCAATTTTATTTGGTTGAAATGATATTTAGGTTCTCAAGAATGAAAGTAGGATGAATTCCATCCGTAGACAGACTCACCTTCTACATCCCAATTCCTAAGGAATCTAACTAAAGTCTTATGTATCTTGATTAGCCCATTTGAATTGTGTAATCCATTCGATTTAGAATTTAGAATTTGAGTTTATTTAAGTATTTGATTATTTTTTTTTTTGGATTAGATGTTTTTTAATTATCTTGATAATTCAATATCCTTAATTAATGGAGTTTAAGTTTGTTTAAGTTCATTTGTTTTGGTTGATTAATTTTAGATTAGTGTTTTGATTTAATTAAATCTTGATAATTCAATATCCTTTTAAATATTTAATTCTTTTCTTTGATCATGGTTATGTGATTTAACTTTATGTTTATTTAATTGATTGTGGTTCATTTATTTGTAGTTTGATTGGATTAGATTAATTGAGATTTTATTTTGATTTTAATTGGTTTGGTTCTTTGTAATTAGGATTTTATTTAATTACATCCATTTGTCATGTTCATCAAAGTTTGGTTGTATTTTGTTTTCATATATTGGATAGTTATTAGTTTATTTGAAGTTGAATGAGATTTTTGATTCTATATTAAATTGATGAGAATCTTTCTTGATAACTTAATTTGATTCAATTTGATTAATTAGCTTGGTCTTATGGGTTTTTAGTTCAATGTAGAGTAATTATAAGTGTATTTATGTTAATTATAAAGGTTTGTTTAATTTTAATTTAGTATATTTGTTTAGACAAATGATGTAATTAATGACTTAATGGTTTAGGTTAATTTATGTTTTGATTAATATTTAATTGCATTTTAATTAAAGTTTAATAATTAATTTGATTAATTAGTTTATTTTTAATTAGGTTAAATTAAATAAAGATGTGTTTAACTTTTAATTTGATTTCATGTTTATTTGAGTTAATGATAATTATGAATTAATGATTGAAGTTTAAATTAGGTTTGATTATCATTTAATTGCATTTTATGTTTGATTAAGCATAAGTTTAATATGATTAATGTTATTTAAATTAATTTATTTAATATGTGATTAAATTAATTAGTAGATTAATTAAGTATTTAATTTGAATTAACTTTAATCTGATTTATAAAGTTAAATTTGGTTTATTAAGATAATGGATTAATTTATTAAGTTTGCATTAATTAGATGTTGATTATTAATTATTTTACCAAAAAAATCATTAGATTAATTAAAGTTTGTTTGATTAGATTTATAACTTAATGATTTAGGTTTAATTTAAGCTTTGATTAGTGTTTAATTGTATCTAATTATATTTTAATTAAGTTTAGGTTTCATATGAATTTAATTAACTTAATTAATTTATTTAAGGGTATGATTATTTAATTATGGATTAAGCTTAATTTTAGCTTTAATGTCACTTATTTAAATTAATTTGATTAATTAAGATGATGGATTAATTCATTAATTTTATTAATTAAATGTTTGACCAATTAAGTTTTAGGGTAATTAGATTAATTAAAGGTTTGTTTTTAATTAAGATTAATGACTTAATAATTTAGGTTTGTTTGATTAATGTTTAATTGCATCTTCATTATGTTTGATTAAGTTTAGGTTTAATATGATTAATTTAATTAGCTTAATTAGTTTATTAGTGTGATTATTAAATTTAATTATTTTTAAGCTTAATTTTAGAGTTAACTTTAATGTGACTTATTTAAATTAATTTGATTAATTAAGATGATGGATTAATTTATTAAATTTTCATTAATTAAATGTTTGACTAATTGAGTTTGATTATTTATGAGTTTTACAATTTGATTTATTATGTTTGTTTAATTTCATTAACATGTTCAATTTAGTTATTAGGTTGAATTATTTAATGGTTATTTAATTATCTCATTCCAAATGGATGTGATTTAGTTTAACTTCATTATGTTAGATTAAGTTTACTTTAATTTTATTTAGTTTAATTGATTAGTATCAAATTATTAAAGTTTTCTAAGTTTGTTGGATTTTGAGTTTGATTTAAGATTTAATCATTTAATTGAATTTTATTAACTTAAATATATTTAATCATATTTAATTTAATCTCCTTTAAAGATGATATTCTTCTGATTTAAAGTTTGATTAATGATTTAATTAATTCTATTCAATTTCTAATTTTTTTTATTTAATATTTGAGGTATTTTTAGATTATATTTTAATTAACTTTTTAATTATTTAAACTCTAATCTTAAGTGTTTATTTGGGTTTCTTAAGATTGAAGATAGAATCATTTTCTTAAGAGTCCTAGATGTCAATTAAAGTGATTTAGGTTATCTTGAAGATTTTGTAAATTTCTGAATTTTTATTTAATTTATTTTATCAAAATTGATAATCTGAATTTAAAATTTTAATATCTACTACAAAAGTTATTTTAACTTGAAATTTTATTGTATGTGTATTATAACATTAGTTCAATATTTAAAATCTCAACTTAATCTAACTTATATTTTTGGCTTAATTAATGAAATATAGTTTTCACTAAAACTTAAATTATGCTCATAATACTATGTAAATTTTGAGTATTTTCAGTTTGTTGGATTCCTCTCCGATAGACAAATCCAACGAGCCTTTTTGCAATTTTTAGTTAAGTATTTTATTTTTGATAAATTTTTGAAGTTTCAGATGATTTAAATTATTATTATTTATTATACATATATACGCGGTTTGGGGAAAGACAAATACGACCACGCTTTCTCTGGACCGTCCGATCATATATCGACGGTCATGATCAGACGCATCGAGGCCGATCGCATGATCGCGGTCCGATCACAACCACGCCGACGGACGCCATCATTCGGCGATCAAGTCTGATCACGGATCGGCCGTCCATCACGCGGAACCGCGGATCGAATGGTCCGAATCATCGTCGGCCCGATCGCGCAATCCACGATCGAGCCGTCGATCCGCGAATCGCGGGATCGACGGTGGACGCCGGTGAATGATTTTCGTGGTATTTTGAAAAAATGAAAGTTTCTAAGCCAAAACTTATCCAAATAGACTCATTTTTGCTCCAATTCGCACCAAAAAAATTTTATTTTCTATTTGGAATGATTTAAAATGAAAGTGCTGGATTTTCTAAAGAAAATTCCTAGAATCGCGAGAAATTTAATACAAAATATGCAAAATCCTAAGGCCGACTACGGTTTGATGAAATTTACCTCACCAGGGATTATTTTCGGTGGCGGTGAAGATCCGAGGGAGCTCCTATGTATGTAAGGAAGCTTCAAAGAAATCTTTAGCTTTTGCTTCTCTTCGGAACACCTCCTTCTCCGATGTTTACCGTGCCTAAGAGCAAATTCTTATATTGTTTTGAGCTCAAAGTGGCTAAACAAAGTGGGGATGGGTTACTTTTGGCTTTGGAGATTTGGGGCTGAGTGATGATGGGAGCAAGAGAGCTCAAGTCTCATTTCCCTCTCCTTTTATAATGGATGAAAATAAAATTTTTTTTGAATTATTTTGGCTCCAAATTGAATGTCATCTTGTTGGGGTGATTAGAGATAGATCTAGATTGATTGAGGACTTTGGATTTTGCCCCAAAGTCCTCTCTGCCATATGATAAGATTTAATTGAAATATTAAATGTGAGGGGTTAAGTGCATGTGATGGGGGAATTAAATGAGGTTAGGTGGAATCCTATGTGGGATGCTTCATGAGGATTTAAAATGAGTTGGGTTTATTTTGGGCTGATCCCAAATGGATTTGGGTGATTTGATCAGCCCCTAATGGGTTTTGGCTTGTGGAGGATTTGGCCCAATTTAGGTCATATATGGGTCATTTCCAAATTGACCCATTTGACCAAAATTCCAAATTAAAGTTATGGGTTGATTCATGTTCAATAAGATGAATGTGGTCTTTGGTTTGAATTAATTTGGATTTAATTTGATTTAGGCCAAATTGACCCTTTATAATTTCCAAAGTTGAGTCAAGTTGACCCAATTAGTTTGATTGATCAATTTAATTATGGCTCAAGTTTCATAAATTTCAACAAAATAAGCCATTGGTTGCAATCAATTTGGGTTAGATCATGATTTGACCATTTGGTTCTTTAGCCAATTTGGGTCAATTTGGATCAAATGGCCAATTGGGCTTTGGCCCAATTGATTGCAATTGATCATCCTAGTGATCAAAATCATGGTGGAATATTTGGTGAGCTTGGTTCAATCCAAT
The DNA here is from genome assembly GCA_021442155.1 of Cymbidium sinense. Taxonomy (NCBI): domain Eukaryota; kingdom Viridiplantae; phylum Streptophyta; class Magnoliopsida; order Asparagales; family Orchidaceae; genus Cymbidium; species Cymbidium sinense. Next base: position 17,410,747 of record CM038233.1, on the reverse strand, counting down.
TTGGGTTGGATTAGTTGTCTCAAATGGGTCCTTTAGGTCACTTTAGGTCAAGTGCCTAAGTGGGTCAATTAGTTTTTTGATTTGATTTGATGATTGTAGGTTTCATTTTATTTGGGTAGATAATTGAATAAATGATTGATTCAAGAGAAAATTCATTGACTTGACTGATAGAATTTGGCTAAGTCCAAAGAATTTTAATTAAAGTTTGAGAATTTGATTTTCAATTTTTGGTCATTTGAATTTCATTTATATTTGTGAGTATAAATGAAGGAATAATTGATTTATGAAGGATCAATTGAGTTTGATTTGATTTAAGGAAAGATTTGGCTAAGCTTATGAATATGGTTCATATGGCTTAAAAAAGGGGTTTGTGATTTGAATTTGATTTTGGGTTTCAATCATTTGGAGTCAAATTTTGAAATTAGATTTGGAATTTGAATTTGAATTTGAATTTGAGATTTGATTTAAGAATTGAGTCTGGGTTTGATTTGAGAAAGTGTATCTAGATTAGGTTTAGGCTATGGGATAGGTAATTTCCTTAAACCCCAAGGCAGTCTTATGATTAACACTTCTAAGTCTCTAGGCTTAGGTTAGTATTCACCTGATCACTAGATGTGTCTTATGACTAAAGAAATCTTAGTGTCTAGAAGAGTCCTAAGTCTAATAAGAGGAGGTTAAGAGCTCACTCCAAAAGTGAGGTCAACACCTCATTTCCAAAACAAAAAAATTGACTTTCACTTAACAACTTCAATTTGTTAAGTGGGAGTCTCATTTTCAAAACATAAAATTTGACTTTCACTTACCAATTTCAATTTGTTTAGTGGGAGTCTCATTTTCAAAACATAAAATTTGACTTTCACTAAACAATTTTAATTTCTTAAGTGGGAGTCTCATTTTCAAAACATAAGATTTGTCCTTCACTTAACAATTTCAATTTGTTAAGGGGGACCTCATTTCCAAAATAAAAAATTTGACTTTCACTTAACATATTCGATTTGTTAAGTAAGGGTTTTAATTTCAAAGCATAAACTTAGGCTTTCACTTAGCATATCCAATTTTCTAAGTGAGAGTCTCACTTTTAAAAGCATATATTTGGTTCTACTTAAGCATATCAAAATTGTTAAGTAAGAACCACATAACCATGCTGCATTGGATTCCCACTTAACATAACCAAATTTGTTAAGTGAGAATTCCATTCTCAAGTCATATCATATTTTGATTCCCACTTAACACACCAAATTGTTAAGTGAGAATCCCATTTTCAAATAAAAAACATATAAAATACATTTAGGCTTTCACTTAACATACCAAATTTCTTAAGTGAGGCTCTCACTTGAGCTTTCACTTAACATACCAAATTTGTCAAGTGAAATTCTTATTTTTAAAGGAAAACAAATATATCTCAAACACATTTGGGCTTTCAGTTAACATATCCAAATTTATTAAGTAGGACTCCCATCTCCAAAGGAGAACAAACAAATCTCACAAATCCAACACATGTGGCCACTACTTAACATACCAAATTTGTTATGAAAGAAACACATTTTTCAAATCAAAATATCACACAATCAAATCTTCACAAGAAATATATATATATATATATATTTCAAACACATAATCATAACCTCTTCAGTCGAGGAAACTTATAGTCAAAGGGCATGTCAAAGCGAAGAAGTGTTGTCTGCCCCGCCACCTCCTCTCTACTAACTATTGTGAGGACTGTTCCCTCACATGTAACTCACACAGTCTCGAATCCACGACCAAACTGAATCATATGCACAATGGATGAGGTGAGCATGGCCTGATCTAGGGCTAAGTCAACACCGAACGAGAAGGAGGACACAAACTCCATGATCATGAGAACGAAATAAACAAAACTAATCAATAAACTCGCATTTGTAAAACATAATCAATTAGTCCCTCACCTTGATATTCACCATCAGAAATAATTTCTAGATTTGATTTGAAAATTTGAACCCACACTCAACAACTTTAGTTATGTTAAGTGGGGATCATTGGAGAGATTTTGATATGTAAGGAGAGTCTTTGCCATGTGATTTTGGTTTAGAACCCATACCCACCAATTTAAGTAGGTTGGGTGGGGTTTAGATATTTGGAGAGACCTTTTAAGATATTTGGGTTGTTTTCTTGTTTGAAAATTTTTATTTTGAAAAACCTTAGCAAATTTAAGTATGCTAAAGAAAGATTGTGATTGTATGTTTAGAAATTTTTGTAAAAAATCTTTGCTTGTGGTGATTGATTATGTGCGTGATATATGTTGATTTGATTATGGGGCTTCCTACTTAACAAATTTGGTATGTTAAGTAGAGGCCAAATATGATTGATATGTGTTTGAATATGAGACTCTCACTTAACAAATTTGGTATGTTAGGTGGGAGTCATGTGTGATCATGATTTAAAAATTGATTTCTCGCTTAACAAATTTGGTATGTTAAGTAGAATCAAAGAGTGGTATGATTTGAATATGGGATTCCCACTTAACAAATATGCTATGTTAAGTGGAATCAAATATGATATGATTTCAAAATGGGATTCTCACTTAATAAATTTGGTATGTTAAGTTGAATCAAATGTAATTATGATTTGTGTATTGAAAATGAGACTCTCACTTTACAAATTTGGAATGTTAAGTGCGAGTCAAATGTGATATGATTTGAAAATGAGATTCTCACTTGACAAATTTGGTATGTTTAGTGGAATCAAATATTGTTTGAAAATGGGATTCTCACTTAACAAATTTGATATGATAAGTGGAATCAAAATGATATGATTTGAGAATGGGATTCTCACTTAGCAAATTTGGTATTTTAAGTGGAATCAAATTTGACATGATTATGAGATTCTCACTTAACAAATTTGGTATGTTAAGTGGAATCAAAGTGTGACATGATAATGGGATGGGATTCTCACTAAACAAATTTGGTATGTTAAGTGGAATCAAATGTGATATGATTTGAAAATGGGACTCTCACTTAACAAATTTAGTATGTTAAGTGGAATCAAATATGATATGATTAGCTTTTGAGAAGAGAAAAACTTCAATTCTAACATATGTGAAATGTGTTGAGTGAAGTTTCAATTTTAGGCTATGATTTTATTTGAAAATAGAATCCTCATTCAACAATTTTGAGTATGTTGAATGAATACGGTCATTTTCAAAAATTATGTTTTTTTTTGAAAAAATAGGGAAAACTCCAACTCTAGCATATAGGACATATGTTAAGTGGAGTTTTAATTTTATGCTATGATTTTATTTGAAAATAGAATCCTCATTCAACAATTTTGAGTATGTTGAATGAATATAATCATTTTCAAAAATGATGCTTTTGAAAAATAGGGAAAACTCCAACTCTAGCATATGCAACATATGTTAAGTGGAGTTTCAATTCTATGCTATGATTTTATTTGAAAATAGAATCCTCATTCAACAATTTTGAGTATGTTGAATGAATATGATCATTTTCAAAAAAGAAGCTTTTGAAAGATAGGGAAAAATTCAACTCTAGCATATGTAACATATGTTAGGTGGAGTTTCAATTTTATGCTATAATTTTATTTGAAAATAGAATCCCCATTCAACAATTTTGAGTATGTTGTCAAAAATAATGCTTTTGAAAAATAAGGAAAATTCTAACTCTAGCATATGTAACATATGTTAAGTGGAGTTTCAATTTTATGCTATGATTTTATTTGAAAATAGAATCCACATTCAACAATTTTGAGTATGTTGAATGAAAGTGGTTATTTCCAAAAATGATGCTTTTGAAAAGAATGGTTTTGATCTTCATTTTGAAAAGAACCTCCATGTAACAATCATGGGATTGTTATATGAGGTTTAGTTATATGAGTTTTGTGCTTTATGAAAATTCCTTATGAATTTTGTGCAAAATATTTTGTTATGTGAATTTTGAAAAATACTTTCGAAAAGTGACATTTTGCAAAAGAGTTTCTTTTCTTAAATATAAGATGAACCTTGCCTCACCAAGCTAGTGGTAAGGAGGTTCTAAATTTTTGTCATCTTCTTTCCAGTAGTTAACTTTGTCTTTCACCTATTGGGAAACCCAATAGGGGTTCTAAGACCTACAAGGAGTGAGGTCCTAAAACCTAGATGTTGACTAGCTTTGCTTAAGAAATGAATAAGTGCCAATGAAAAGAAAGATAGTCTTGGACTCATATGAAATACAAGTCCATTATAGATGCTTGGAGACAATAATTGTATACTAGAGATGGAGAGAGGAACTGTCCCCAGTGGAGTCGCTAGAAAATCTGTGGTGTTTATTTTTGGTTTCATATGTATGGGGGGGACACCACCCAAATCTGAGGGTGTAATTATTAAAGTGATTGGGTATGACGTTAAGGAATAGTGCACTATCTCGAAAGATAGAAATCATTGTCCTATAATAGACCTAATCTCCTAATAATGACTCCTAAGGCATGACGGGTCTTTGAATATATCAGAGATTTTTTTCCTACTTTACATGGATGAATAAAGAAGGGTTTATTTAAACTGGGTTCTAAAGTTCCCTATGGGGATAAGCCCCCATAGTTAATTACATCCTAAGGAAGGTGAGTTCCTTGAGAATACTCTTGATTAAAATATGCAATTATTATCTCCAAATATTTCAAAGATAGGATTATCAATAAATTGGCTATATATGGAAAACCAAATGGGATATATTGAAAAGAAGAGAGACTTACTATCGAAGCCAAAGAAGATGAGTAGGGAGTGCTCATGATACTAAAACCTAGTGAGCACTCCAAACTATCCTATGGTTGGGCTTTATATTTTAAAATTGAGGAGATTTATATATTTGAGTTGAAATTTTATTAGAAGACTTGGACTTATAATCCAACAATACAAGATTATATAAATTCCTAAGAGGAGAGGATTTATGCTTGTAGCTCGATGGAAAATAGTAACCTCATATCTTAAATCTAGGGAGCTTATGCGAGGGCCAAAGCATGACCTAAATCTAAGCGAAGATGGGTATATTATTTTCCTCGATAAAAGAGAGTAAACCACCCAACTACTGGAGTTATAATCGCCTAAAGTGGTAGTCAGCTAACTCCTCCTATATTTTAAAATTATGTGGTCAAGTCATATGTTTTGTAAGATTAGTTAGGCTATTATTATTTAGAAAGAGACTAAAGTCCTTAAGCCCACTCTCTAAGAGACTAGAGCATGAATGGTATGAATAATAACTTAGTCTAATGCAAATATTTTCAAATTTTAATTCATTTTGGCACATCAATTTAACCAAAGCTATAGGATTGTATATGCCTAAATGTATGATAAAATTAGATTGTTGATTAAATCAGGGAAGGAGGTGTTTTCCACCACAAGGAAAACCCTCAAAGGTCAAGTCTTCTCCTATCGTGCAAGGATAGAAATCCTCTCTTAGCAATAGTGAAATAATATGATATGCATACACACAACATTTAGCTAAGGGGTTGCTAAATATTTTAATTATTTTGATTTAGTGCTTAGGCTTTAAGTGAGGTTATGAGTTATTTAAAAAATTAATTATGAATTATAGTTAGGATAAAAAGTTTATTTTTTTTCCTAAGAGCCTAAATGGATCTAGGCCATACAATAAATATCAACCATGAAGAAACTATGAAGAAGCATGTAATTTCTAATGCATAAGCTAAACATAACATCAAACATTTATAAACTCAACATGAAAGTATAATAGGCCGGTGTAGTCGAGTACCACCGTACAACCTAAAAAAGAGAAAATGGGCAGCTAAGATCTACCCTTATACAACCCGGTGTATAAAATAATAATTACAAATTATAAATGATAAGTGTTATGGGAGGTCTTCAAGTCTTCATGCTTCCACCATTTCTTCATTTGATTTACTCCATTTGATTTGGGGGCTTCTAGGCATCACATGGCACCCTGGGATCAAACCTTCTGGCCAATGTTCATCCCCCTATAACACTTAACCAAATTTCTAATGCAATATTACATCAAAAATAGGAAAAATAAATCTAACTACAACATCAAAACAAGTGTTAGCTAAACACACCATACAACCCAAGCAATTATATGTATATTTTGAACTTAGCGCCCTACACATGTGTAGCCAAGTCCACCTGTCTTAGCTTAGATTATGCTAAGGGGTTAAGCAACTTACAAAAGAGAACACTTATATTTAATTTAAGCGCCCCCTTAAGCACAATATCTTGCAAAAAAAAATATGATTAACATCTTCACCTATGAGACATATAACATCCAGCCTACAACAATAAATCACAACAAATATATATCAAAAAATCTAACAAGAAGTAGTTAATCTATTGTATGTGTATTAAGACTTATGTGGTATGCCTTAACTAGGCTTTGTTGTAATTTTCTAGGTGTGAAAAGAGTTAATTATGAAGGGTGGTTTCAGTTTAAATGGTTTAATTGATTTGTAAGTTTTACTTAATATTTTCTTTTATTTCACGTGATTTACACTTAGCAACTTAGTGTTATAAAGAGAAGAAAAGAGAGGGTCACACTCTTTCATCCCTACCTTAAGTCACATCTAAAGCAAATTAATTAGTCAATTCTCTTTAATGAATGGCTTATTACATGTTTTAATTAATCCTAAGTTTATGTTCATTTTAAACAACATCATTCAATAAGAAATGCATATTAAGATTAATTGGAATTAATTATTATCACATAACACATGTTTGTTCATTTCTTTCTATCATATGTAGCATGCATATGATTAAGTCCTAAACACAACTATACATGTGATTTATATCTTAACACACTTAAATAATGAATGTAAGCAAATATATGTGGAATAGACATTTCATTTGGTTGAATTATTTTACCATATTAATTTAAAGCTCTATCTAGATTCTTATACAAAAGTATAAGAAAAGAACTCTAAATCATATGATTAATCAATCCAACCACTTAAACAAGATATGAATGCATGTATTTTTTTAATAAAAAATGGAGTTTTCATTCATTAGCTAAATACACATTCAAATATATAAAAGTTTTAAGCAAGTACGTCACCATTGTTCCACACCAAGGAAACGAGATAGGAACCTCCTTAGGGCTACTTGAAGCCGTGCATCCCAGGGATGTTCAGACTAATATATCCACTATTCTTAAATACATATGGATGTATAATAAACTATAAGAATAGAAAACCAAGCAAAAGTAAAGTTTGATTTAATTGATTAAGAATTCATAAGCATGAACCTCCTTAGGGTTTAATGGATTTAATGGATCTATAAGCAACTATATAAATTCTAATGTTAAAAATGCATAAGAATGAAATCAAGCAGGTACATCGCCATTATTCTGCGCCAAGGGAGTGAGTTAGGAACCTTCTTAGGACTACTTAAATTATGTCACGAGATGTGCACTAATATACCATTAACATTCTTACTTATGCAAATCAACATATGAAAGTAAGAAAGAAACTTCACTTCACACACTAAGCTTATATTCACATGTACCTCCTATGTATATGTAACCAAGGTCACAACATATGTTATTATTCATTAATAATCTTTTGAAAATATATTTGAGATTTAATAGTGATAATAGCCATACATATCTTAATTAAATCAACACATGCAAATTTGACATAAAGAAAATCATTTAATTTAATTAAATTTTGAAAGAAATGGTGCATGATTACAAGTGGCATACAAAATGTTTAGCATGATTGGAAAGAAATAAAGAAACACAAACATGTAATTTCATTCAATCCAATTAATTCCTAAGGACACTCATATTGAATAAACTTGTTTAAGATAAACCAAAATTTCTTAAAGCCATTTTTGATCTTTATGTTTGATTTATTTTAAGGGAGATGAAAGAGGTTTGCTAATCTTAATCCCAATCTCGTATTTGTGAGTTAATTTAATTTACTTACAAAAAATTAGGTTGATTTTATGGCTCAAAAATTGTTACCTAAATCACCTTAAGTCAATTAATTAAATAATTATGAGCGAATATGATATGCAACCACATGAAAAATACATTAACAAATACTCCTAAGAAATGAAAGGGGTTAAATGCAATTAGCTCATATCTTATTTAATTAATTAAGCTTAAGGAACTTCCTTAATTACTTTTATAGATTTTTTATGATTAGTTATGATTTTAGGAAGTTTAAATCTTAAAAAGTAATTAAATTAGACCTAATTAATCCTTAATCTTATCGGTGCCATGTGATTGTTGACGCAACGAGTGATTTCCATGTGGCATGATGAGATAGGGTATTTAAGTTGTCAAATCGGGATGCTAACTTCGAATTACAATGGATGTGCTTTCCCGTGGACCGTTATCTAAGATCGATGGCCCGCGATCGATCCGATTAAGGAAGAAATGAGATCAATGATGGTCACCGTCCATTGATCATGCGGACAAAAAGTGATGTCTCCTTTGCGAATAGCAAAAGATGGATGTCGTCTGTCTTTCTCCATTCGATATGAGCTCACCAGAGCTCGGATTGGGATCAAATTGATCCCACACCATCAAGAAGAGGAGATGAGCACATCCAATGGTGAAAAATGCATGGCATATAACTTTCCTTCTAAAAGGACCAACACATTTTTCCTAAACTGACAACTTTGAGGAATTACCTCACCGGAGCTAATGTCCGATGGTGGTATCAAGAGGTAATTTGGTAAAAAATAAAGCCATTGATCTAATTTAAAGTGGTTTGCTCTATGGACCAAGCTTCTCCTATTTGGCATTTGGTCTTGATCGAGCTCCTATCTCCGGCGGCTTGGAAGCTTAAATGATTTGGTTGGCTTGATTAGGTGTGGTTATGATGTGTGCAAGGTTGATTGAGAAAATGGAACTTCAAATTGGCCTCCCATTATGGCTATGGATAGGAGAAGGAAATGCCAGCTTAGAAAGCTTTGGAGGCAATGGGATTTTGTTTCTCACTTGGGGGCTCAGTGTGTTTGAATGGTACTAAAATCCATTTGAATTGAGGCGGTATACCCGACAATTGGCAGGGAAGGATCAATAGGATGGACTCCCTTCTTTCATGCCACCCCAGGATGAGGAGGGTACACTCATGTCCACGTGGCTCGTGGTGAGTGGGGGAGGCAGTGGGAGGCTGCCCAAGGGCTGATGTGCAAAGGTTCCTTGGTTTGAATCCAAGAGGTGCTCAGTTTGCATGGGAGATGAGTTAACTCGCAACCCATTGGTCCATGGCTGACCTAGGGTGGGTTAAGTGTGCTAGGTGGGTCAAGTGGAGCCTCACTTGAGTGTTTTGAGGGCTTCCATGGTAATGAAGGAGTTGACCTTGCTTATTAAAAGGAGAATCCAATCGAAAGAGGGCTTAACCAATGGTTAATCCTCTTGGGTGGCATCCACTTTCCTTTGTTGGTTTGGGTGTGATCTAAGACTGGTTTGGGCTGGTTTTGGCCAACTCCTAGGGTCTTATGGGTTAGTTTTGTGTGCTTTGGCTTCATTTGGTCAAATGGGTTCATGTTGGATTGGGTTGACCAATTGGTCAAATTTTATCAAACCAAGGCTTGGGTTAGGTTCAAATGATCATTTGGAGTGTTTTGGTTTAAGTGGTTTTGATTAATTTGGCTTAAGTTTGATTTTGGCTCATTTGGATTCAGATAGGTCATATGGGCTAAGTTGACCAATTTGACTAATTTGACCAAATTCGATTGGGTTAGGTGTTGGTTCATGTTCAATTGGTTAATTAAAAATAATTATAGGCTTTGGTTTGGTTTAATTTAGAATTAGTTTGGATTTTAGCCTATTTGACCTTTTAAGTCAATTTGGGTTAGGTTGGGTCAAGTTGACCAATTGGTCAACTTGGGCTTGATTGTGGCTTTGGCCAATTTCAAAAAGTGATTTGGAGTGGACTTGAGCCATTGGTTATAATCAATTTGGGTTAAATAATGACTTGACTCATTTTAGCTTTTTAGGCCAATTTGAGTCAACTTAGGTCAAATAGTCAACTAGGCTTGGTTTGGCTCAATTGAGGACTTGGTCATGTTCAATCTTTGATTATGAATTAGTTTGAATCAATAGTTTCAATCAATTTGGTATATGATGGGTTTTGGTTAGCTTTGGTTTTATTCGGGTTAAAGGTTGACTTGGTCAAAGGATCAAGTTGACTTGGTTTGACCCAATTGAAGATAGTTAATCACCCTAGGATGATTGTTGATCATGATGTGGTGTTTGGATGGGCTTAGTTCAATCCAATTTGGGTTGGATTAGAACTCGGCTCAAAAATGGTCTTTAGGTCATCTTGGGTCAAGTGGACCTAAATGGGTCAATTAATTTGATTTTGGCTTGGTTCAAGTTTAATGAACTCATATATAAACCTAAGATTGAAATATAAATCCAATTGCAATTGGTTTGGAGCCAAATGAATTTTGGTTCAAATGACAATTTCAAGTCAAAAGGGGCCAACATGGGCTTGGCTTGAGTTAACTTGGATTTGGTTTGATAATATTAGTTTGTGTTTACATTTGGAACACTGATTGGAGGAATGATTGTATCATGAAGAAATCCATGGATTTTGAGTTGATTTGGATATCATTTAGCCAAGTTCAAGAAATTTGCTAAAAGGATAAAAATTGGAAATTTGATTTGATTCAGGTCTTATTTTGGCTATTTGGATTTATATTTCATTTATATTTCTGAATATAAATGAAGATATAAATGATTTATGAGAAAATCACTTGAGTTTGGAGTGATTTGGAAGTAAATTTGACCAAATTTAAGGACGTAGGTCAAAAGTGCTTAAGTAGGGAATTGGTTTAGTTTGGCTTATTTTTTGGTCATTTGAGTTTGGATTTCATTTGTATTTGTGATTATAAATGAAGGAATGATTGATTTATAAAGAAATAAATTGTGTTTGGGTTGATTTATATGAGATTTGGCTAAGTCATTGGAGGTAGGTCCATATAGCTTAAGAAATGCCTTAATTTGGTTTGATTTAGTTTGATTTGATTTAGATGGTTTGATTTTATATTTCATTTATATTTGTGAATATAAATGAAGGAATGATTGATTTATAAAAAAATCAACCAGGTTTGATTTGGTTTAAAGAGAGTTTTAGCTAAGCATATGAAGGTAGTTCATATGGCTTAGGAAAAGATTTTGGAATTTAATTTTGATTTTGGGTTTCAATCATTTGATTTGGAATTTGGGGTTGGGATTTGATTTGAGATTGAATGGATATTTAAGAAAATCAATTGAGTTGAGATTGATTTGAATCTAGTTAAGGCTATGTCCATAAGATAAAATCAAAGGGCTTTGGAAGGGTTTTTGGACTTTGAATTTAATTTTGGGTTTCAATCATTTGATTTGGAATTGAGGTTTGGCTTGAGAAAGAAAGCAATGATTGGGTTTGGGCCATAGGGTAGGCAAGTTTTCCTAAATCCCTAAGGCATAACCTAATCCTATGGCTAACTCTTCTAAGTCTCCAGGTTTAAGTTAAGTGTTCAGCTAATCACTAGAAGTATTTTAAGACTAATGAACTCTTAGTGTCTACAAGAGTCCTAGGTCTATGATGAGGAAGTTGAGAACTCACTCCAAAAGTGAGGTCAACATTGACCTAATCACCTAATGAGGACTCTTAAGCCATGATGGGTCTTCAAATATACCAGAGATTTTTCCCCTGCTTTACATGGATGAATAAAGCAGGGTTTATATTAAACTAGGTTCTAAAGTTCCTTATGGGGGCAAGCCCCTATATTTAATTATATCCTAAGGAATGTGAATCCCTTAGGAATACTCTTGATCAAAGTATGAAATTATTTTCTCCAAAGATTTCAAGGGTAAGACTATCAATAAATTGGCTATGTTTGGAAAATCAATTGGGAAAGATCAAAAGAAGAGACTTATTATCGAAACCAAAGGAAATGAGAAGGTAATGCTCATGATGCTAGGAAGCCTAGTGAGCATTCCAATTGATCTATGGTTGAGCTTTATATATTTGAAATTGAAGAGAACTATTTTTTAGAGTTGAAATTTTATTAAATTACTAGGGCTTATAGTCCACCAACACAAGGTTGTGGAAATGCTAAAGAGGTGAGGATTTATGCTTATAGCCCAAAGTAAATAGCTACCTCAAATCTTAAATTTAGGGAGCTTCGACATAAGCCAAAGCATGACTTAAATCTAAATGAAAATGGGTATATGGTATACATCCATAAGAGAGGGTAAAATAAATTTTAGACTTATAACCTAGAATCCAAACTCATATAAATTTAAAACCACGTTGGCAAGCCATATGATTTTGCAAGACAATTGGGTTATTATTATTTAGAAAGAGACTAAGTCCTTAAACCCACTCCCTAAGAGTCTAGAGCATGAGTGGAATGAGCAATGACTTAGTATAATACAAATCTTTTTAATTTTTATTTGATTTTGGACACTTCATTTTGATAAAGGCCATAGGATTTTTGCATGCCTAAATATATGTTGAAATGAGTTATGGCCTAAATCAGAAGAGAAGAGGGTGAAGCTCCATCGGTAAGGGTTTCTCTCACAGGTTAAGTGTTCCTATATGTGTAAGGATGGAGGCCCTCATTTTACAAGAGAAATTTAAGATGATATGTATGGTGTTAAATATACAACATTCAGTTAAGGGGTTACTAAATCTTTTAATTATCTTGATTTAATGCCTAGGCTTTATGTGAGGTTATAAGTTATTTAAAATTTTAATTATGAGTTATAGTTGGGTAAAAGATTTATTTTTTCCTATGAGCCTAATCGGATCCAGGCCACACATTAAATCACCATTCATAAAGGAACTATAAAGAGGCATGACATTTCTATTACACAATTTTAAACAAAACATCAATCTATTTTAAAAATCTAATGTAAAAGAATAAGAGGCTGGCGTGGTCGATTACCGCCGTATAACCTGAAAAAGAGAAATAGGTAGCTGAGCTCTACCCTTATACAACTCGGAATATGAAAGAATAATTACAATTTATAAATGATAGATGCTATGGGGCTCTTCAAATCTTCACGTTTTCATGTCTCCTTTGTTTCCTCATTTGATTTGCTTCTTTTGATTCGGAGGCTTCAAGGCTTCATATGGCACCTCTAAGCCTTCTGGCTGATGTTCATCCTTATCCCCCATAACACTAATCGTAATTCCTAATACAAAATTACATTAAAAATAGGAAAAGAGAGGACTACTCTCTTTATAGTCTTTTGTTTCATTTGACTTACACTTAGCAACTAAGTGTTATAAAGAGAAGAAAAGAGAGGACTACTCTCTTTCATCCCTACCTTAAGTCATTTCTAAAGCATATTAATTAGACTTAGTTCTCTTTAGTGAATGGCTTATTATATGTCTTAAATTAATCCTAGGTTTAGGTTCACTTTAAATAATTCTATTCAATATGAAAGGCATCTTAAGGTTAATTTGATTGAATTACTATCACATGACTGTTGACCACATTTTTAGAATGAGCTCTCAATCCCTCCATCTTAGACATAGGACTTCTCTTAGACACTAAGAGTTTCCTTAGTCTTAAGATACTTATAGTGATTAGGTGAACACTTAACCTAACTCTAGAGACTTTGAAGAGTTAGCCATAGGAATAGGTTATGCTTTAGGGGTGTTAGGAAAATTTACCTACCCCATAGCTTAAACCAAATCCTCACTTCCTTCCTTCAAGTCAAATTTCAAAATTCAAATCAAACTCCAAATTCAAATCAACATTAAACTCAAATCAGTTCCAACTTGATGGGTTTTCTCAAATCATGAATCAATTCCAAATGAATGAAACCCATGATTGAATTCCAAATTCCAAAAATCTTTCATAAGTCACTTCAATTTTATCTTATGGACTTAGCCTAAATCACATCCAAATCAATTCAAATTCAAAAAAATTTTCTCATAGCCCATTTATATTCTCATTTATACTCACAAATATAAATAAAATATAAATTCAAATATCCAAAAATCAAATTCAAAAAATCAAATCCAAATTCAATCAAATTCAACCTAGTCAAATTCTTGAACTTAGAATCAAATTCAAATCAAGCCAACCCTTGATTTTTCTTCATGACTCAATCAATCCTTCAATCATGAAACCTAATATAATAAACTTCAATTATCAAACCAAAATCAATTCAAAAATCAAATCCAAATTCAACCAAAATTTAACTTAAGCCTTTCAAGTCAAATTCTTGAACTTAGCCAAATCAAATTCAAATCAACCCAAACCCTTGATTTTCCTTCATGATTCAATCAACCCTTCAATCATAAATTCAAATATAAGCACAAACTTCAATCATCAAACCAAAACTAAATCCAAAAATCAAACTTAAGTCAAACTCATGTTCACCCTTTGAACTTGAAATTATCAAGTGAATCAAAAGCCATTTGACTCCAAATCACTTGCAAATGGATTTATATTTCAATCATAAGTCCATATGTGAGTTTAACCAAACTTGAATCAAGCCTTGATCAAGCCAACTGACCCACTTAGGCTCACTTGACCCAAAGTGATCTAAAGTACCCTTATGAGCCAAATTCTAATCCTACCCAAATTGGATTGAACTAAGCCCATCTAAGCCTCACATTGTAAGCAAATCATCATGAGATGATCAATCACTCAAATTGGTCAAACCAAGTCAAACCTAAGGGTTGACCAAGTCAACACTTAGCCAAAATGAAACCTAAACTAGCCAAAATCCACCATAGGCCAAATTGATTGAAACCATTGATTAAAACCAACTCATGACCAATGTTTGAACTTGACCAAGTCATCATTTGAGCCTAACCTAGCCTAATTGGCCACTTAACCCAAGTTGACCCAACTTGACCTAAAAAGTCAAAATGTGTCAAAACTTGATCTAAGTCAAATTGATTGAAACCAATGGGTCAAGTTCATTACAAATCACTTATTGAACTTGACCAAAGCCTTTAATTAGACCCAACTAGCCCAATTGACCATCAACCTAACTTGACATAAAATGTCATATTGAGCCAAAATCAAATCAAATCAAAATTGATTGGAAACAAAGATATGAAATCATTTCAAATGACCAACTAAACCTAAACCAACCCGTGACCTAACCCATTTAAGACAAATGGGTCTAATTGGTCAACTTGACCCATTTGACTTAAATAAAATCAAATGAACCAAAATTAAATATAAACCAAATTGAACCAAACCAAAGTTACCAAAATATTTCAAATGGTCATATGAACTTGACCCAATTTAATTGGTCAACTTGACCCAAGTTGACCCATTTTGACCTAAATGGGTCAACTTGAGCCAAATGACATCAAATGAACTCCAAATTTCTTGAAATTTGGAACAACCTAATTTCAAACTATTCTAAATCTTCCTAAAGTGAAATCAAAGCTAAATAACCATTTTACCCCTAGGTCATGGGGTAACCTATGGCCAATTCCACTTGGAATTTGGTCATATCATATTCATGGGCACTTGGCATCCTCTTAGTGGACCAAATGGACACTAATGATCATGGTATAAATGACCCAATAAGCTTGGGTCAGCCAAACCAACCCAATGGCCAAACTGACCACCCACTTAGAAATTGAGCACATGGGATCACTCCTCCACTCAATTAACCACATGGAAACTTCTCCATTACTTCCCTCTACTAAAAAAGAATCACATGCCACCCTAAATGGTCTAACCAATCCACTTCATGAGATGAATTTGATCAAAATGGCTTAGCACCTCTCGGTCGTCCAATCCTTGGAGGGGGAGATATACTCCCCCTCATTTAACTTCATTCTAACTCTCTTGCATTCGATTGAGTGATAGGAAGCCAGAGGAAGCAATTGCAAGTCTCCCCAAGCTCCCCCAAGCTAATTCAATTTCCTCATTCTCGACTTTGCCTAAGCCAAAAATGGGGGAGGTAGCAAGAATTTTCATCTCAATCAATCCTTCATTCAAGCTTAATTCTATTTTCAAGCACTTTGAGGGGACCTAATCGAGCTCACTGAAACCTTTATCCAAGTGTTCAAGCCACAGGAAGAGGTGTCTAGACTAAAGTTGTAAGCCTAGGAGGAGGAGTTTGATCAATTGAGCAATCCACTTCATCCCAAAGCTTGAAACCTTCAACATGGCTTCGTCTCCACTAGATGAAGCTACCTCTACAGGTGATAGCCTCCGATGAAGTACTATTCAAAACCAAGCATAGTTTGAATTTTCTTTGGTCCTTTTTAAAGGAAAGTTTTACCCCAAGTGAAATTGACCATTAGATCTTCATTCCCTTGCATGATGATGTGTGGGTTGTGTTTGAGCTCAATTGAGCTCTGATCATGCCTTAAGGAGTGGATGGTTGCCCTCTCCCATAGGCGAGCTCAGTGACAGATCATGGACCATCCATCTGCACATTTTGGATGAATGGTCCAGATTAATCCATGCTAGATCTGTGATTAATCCCTTTAGAAACTGTGGGCTCGATCTCAACCATTCAATCTTTGATCGAACGATCCAGAGAGAAAGTACGTAACGCCGCCGGCTGACTGCGCAGCCGATGTGATAACTTAAGTGATGAATCCCTTCATGCCATGTGGAAAATGTGTGCCGTGTCAGCGGTCCACGTGGCACCGACAGGATTAGTCATATAAGTAGGGATTTAATTACCTAATAAACATAGAAACTTCAAAATAACATAACTAAATATAGAAAAATAAAAAAATACAAAATAAAATGCATTGTGAAGATATTTTAAAGGGGAATAATCTAAAATTAAGTTTGATGGATTTTGAATAGTGAATTTTATGCAATTAAAGTTTTATTAGGAATGTAATTATATTAATTACTTCTAATTATTACACTGATTAATCCCAAACTTCCTAGTGTTGATTAATGGGATGACCTCTACCCTCATGATTTTCTTGGAATTTATTAATGGTTTAATTAGGGTAATTACTTGATCGACTCCTAATCACTCCCTTAATTAATCAAATGATTAATTAACCTATTAAACAGTGATAAATTAATTAAATAAGTTTACTAATTATCGTAGAATAGTGAATGGACTTAGGGAATAAGATTAGGAATTCTTTCCCAAATCCTTTCCCCTAAGTTTATTTCATTTGGATAAAAATTGAATTAAAGTGCAAATTAATTAAATCGTTTAATCACTTAATAAAATGGCTTAATTAATCAAACTTTTCAAAGTCAAAACATTCCAGAACTTAATCAATTTCTTCTTGGGTAGATGCTTAGGTGTTCAATAACCTAAGTAGCTTAAGGAAATCAAATCTAACCCATATTTATGGGAAGGGTTATGAAAGTACTTAACTTAAACCCTTTAGCTTAATTAATCATTAATTATGAGCCAAATGTATTAGGCCCCTTTCTTTCTTAGGTGCATTGTTGATTTAATATCCTTGTGGTTTTATGTCATACATTGGCTCATAATTATTTGGTTAAGTATATTAAAGTGGTGTAGGTAAGGGGTAATTAATGAACTTAATCTAAACCTTAACCTAAGCAAAACATAAAACTAATCTAATGGTTCTAAAATTAAACTAAAAAAACATACACATGTGAAAAATGGGTTAGGATCATCAAACCTCTTCACATTTCCTAAATCAAGTCAAACTCAAACAAATTTAAAAATCCCTTTAAAATAAATTTGATTCACTTTAAATAATCCTATTTCATAAGATTATCTTTAGGAATTAATTAGGGTGAATGAATTTACAAACTTTCATCACTTTATTTCTTTCCTAACATGCTAAATGTGTATGTAATATGAAAATCATGCATTCATTCCCCTTTTAAAAAAAATCAAATTAAAATGAAATGTTTCCCTTATGTCAAATTGCATATTTTGGCTAAAGTAAGAATATGAATGGCTATTATCTCTATTAAATCCAAAATTATTTTCAAAACTTATAAATTAAATATCATAACTGAAAGGTATGCTACTTATAATTATTTATAAGCTTGCATGTGAGTCTAAATATAAGATGTGCATTGTGTGACTTTCCTTCTCTTCTCTTTTAGCATGGGTTTGAATAGGATTTTGCAAAGTGTATAGTTCAATTGAAAAGAACATAACACTTGCTTAAATCCATTCCTATTCATTCCTATGTTATCACTTAAGAAGGATATTCATACTTGCATGTGTAAATTGCATAAACAAATCAAACAAATAAACATAAACTTTTGTATGATTCTCTTTCCATGCATTTATTTTTGTACATGCACATGTATTTAAGAAAAGTGGTATATTAGTCTGGACAACCCCAGGGTTGTGAGGCTTTAAGTAGCCCTAAGTAGGTCTTGTACCTTACACCTCTCATGCTAATAATGGCACCATACTCACTTATGTCTTTATACTTGCAATGTGCATATGAAAAATTGATAAAAGAATCCTCTTTTCTACTTAACAAAATCATGCATACATGAAACATTCCAAATTATCTTAAACAAACTCTCTTAGCATTCATCATTAAGGTGTGCTAAACACTTCCATTTGCATGTATAGATATGCTTAGGATTCATCCATATGCATATTACACATGTTGGGAAAGAAATGAAGTGTTGTGTGTTTTGTGATATTATTTCACTTTACTTAATCTTAAAATGCCTTTCTTTTTGAATAGGTTTGTTTAGAGAAAATCTAAACTTAGGATTAATTAGAACACATAATAAAACATTCACTAAATAAAAATCAAATATGAATCTACCTTAGAAATTACTTGAGGTAGGGAGGAAAAGGAAGTTCTCTTCTCTTTTCCTCTCTTTACAACACTTAGTAATTAATCGTAGGTTCATTCAAACTTAAAAAAATCATAAAAATAAAAATCAACTAAATCAATTAAATCACTTAAATGAAATTGTAGGTTCATTCAAACTTAAACAAATCATAAAAATAAAAACCAACCAAATCAATTAAATCACTTAAATGAAACCACCCTCTAAGTTTAAAATTTCATACTTAGAAAACTCTAATCTTAAAGCCTAGCTAAGCATACCACACAAACCTTAAGTAACACACAGTAGGCTAAGTTACCACTTCTAGCTTTAGGTTAGGGTGGTGCATGGTTTGATACTTTATTTTTATTTTGTGATGTAATGTTTTATTCTAGATGTTAGGGTGTATGTGCGTAGACTGAATGGTAAGGCGATCTTAGTCTAACTGTTATCTTCCATAGGGGATTATACTTAAGGGGCATTGTAATAAGAATATAACTATTTTTGCTGTGCAGGTGCTTATACACTTAAGCATAATACAAAATAGGCTAGGTGGACTTAGTTACCCATGTGTGGGGTGCTAAGTCCAATTAATATATGTACATGCTTGGGATTGTATGGTTTGTTTAGCTAATCTTTATTTTTCCAGGTTTTAATTAGATTTTCTTTTCCAATTTACATGTAATTTTGCAATTAGGATTTGGAATGATTGTTATGGGGGATTAGGAAACAATGTCTTATGTACCATGTGAAGCCTTTGGAGCAACCACATTCCAACCAACTAAAAGAAGAAAGAAGAAAGAAGAAATGAAGAATGAAGACCCCCATAATAATGAATTCCTTCTTTATTGTAATTTATTCATTTGTAATCCGGGTTGTATAAGGGTAGAGCTCGACCACCCAATTTATTTTTGAGTTTGTGTGGTGGAGCCCAACTACAAAAGGCCACTTATTCTTTTGCGATAGCTTTATAAATTGATTTATGTGTGTTTAGCTTGTGCATCAATATGGCATCTTTTTCTAGTTTCACCCTTACTTTGATGTATGGCTTGGATGATGATTAAACTCTTAGGAAAATAATTTTTCTATCTAACTAATCAATTCAAACTAAAAAATATAACTCATAACCTCATCTAAAGCCTAGGTTATAAATCAAGATAAAAGAATTAGCAACACCTTAGTTGGATGTTGTATTTTCTTTCTCACATCATGCATAAAAATCATATTATTTCACTCTTGATTGGAGGGCTTTCACCTTTGCCAGAGAACTTGGCTTGACCTTTGAGAGCCATGTGGAAACACTCCTCCTTATCTTGTTGATTTTGGCCAATAATCTAATTTCCCATGGTGGAAACTTTATTTTGATGTGAAGACAAGATCCAAGCTCAGTCAAAGTCTTCTTCCCTCACTAAATAGTGTGCTCAAGTCATCACCACCATCAAAAATCATTTCCAGTGAGGTAACCTTCAAAAACCATCGTCGGCCT
This sequence comes from Cymbidium sinense, assembly GCA_021442155.1. NCBI lineage: Eukaryota > Viridiplantae > Streptophyta > Magnoliopsida > Asparagales > Orchidaceae > Cymbidium > Cymbidium sinense. The sequence goes on along the minus strand of CM038233.1, from coordinate 17,390,579 downwards.
TAGGATCCCTCATTTTGAGATAGTTTTTGCATAATTTTTAAGAATCTATCCTAGATAATCCCTCATTTTTTACTTTAAATCATCCCAATTAGAAAACATAATTTTTTCAGTGTGAATCGATGCAAAAATGAGTCCATTTGGATAAGTTTTCACTTAAAAACCTTTTTTTTTAAAAAAAGCTTGAAATTACTGTTCACCATCGGCGGCGGCTACCGTCCGTCAGCGGTTCGAGGGATCGATTCATGCGTATCATGCAATATGAGCCCTCAGATCGCTTGATGCAATATGGACCATCCAATCGCATGGTTTGCATGACGGCTCGAGATAGCGCCCGATCATGCAACGGCCCTCTGCCGACCGATCTAATCGGTCGGTGATCGGATGATCCAAAGCAAACCGTGAGTCACTTTCTGTGTGTTGACCGATCTTTCCTGCCCATTTGGCTGACACGGCACCACGCTCCAATCGCGCGGTGCGTTGACTGTGCTAAATAAAAAAAATCTAATTTTTTGATTTAAAAAATTACTTTAAATCACGTGAAACTTCAAAAATTCATAGAAAATAAAATACTTAACCAAAAATTGCAAACAAAGCTCATTGGATTCGTCTTTGAGAGGAATCTAATAAACCCAAAATTCCCAAATTTCACTAAGCTTTTTGAGTTTAATTTAAGTTTTAGTAAAAAATCAAATTTCATTAATTAAACCAAAAATACATGTCAAATTAAGTTGAAATTTTCAAAGTTTAAAATTGATGTTAAAATACACCTATTATAAACATTTCAAGTCAAAATGACCTTGGATTAAAAGATATTAAATTTTGAGTGTCAAATGATTTATTTTAATAAAATAAATTAGCATAATTCATAAAAATCACTTAAATCAATTGAAACTTCCTAAATTCATAACTAATTGTAGAAAAATCAAAAATTAAAACTAAGTTTATTTTAAAGATAATTCAGAGGAGAATCTAATAAAATTATTTCTAATTGCATTTGAACTGTAAATTTTCCTTAATTAGGATTTATTTGAAAACTTAATAACCCTAATTACTCCCTAATGACTTAATTAATTAATTCCAAACTTCTTCGACATGTTTAGTGGGATGACTTCTGCCTCCTCTAATTTTGTTAGAATTTATTAATGAGTTAATCAAAAAATTAATAAATTAACCCCTAATCACTCTCTTAATGTAATTAGAGTTAATTAAGCATGTGAATAGTGGTTTAATTACTTGAATAAGATAATTAAACTTTGTTTAAATGATTAGGAGGTTTATGAAATAATTTTGAGATATTTTCTTAAGCTATTCCCTAAACCCCCCTTTCTTTCTTAATCCAAATCTAATTAAGGGTTAATTAACTAATGATCTACTTAATTAATCAAATCAAATTCTCAAAACCAAAATTAATCTAAAAACTTAATCAATCCTTCTTGGGTAGATACTTAGGTGTTCAACAACCTAAGTAAACTTAAGGAAATCATACCTAACCCAAATGTGTGGGAAGGGTTATGAAAGTACTTAAATTAAACATTTTAGCTTAATTAATCATTAATTGTGAGCCAATTGCATTAGGTACCTTTCTTTCCTATGACGCACTGTTGATTTAAATTCTTTATGATTTTATGTCATACATTGGCTAGGTAAGGGGTAATTAATGAACTTAATCTACACCTTAACCTAAATAAAGCATAAAATTAATCTAATCACCTAAAAAATTAAACTAAAATAATACACACATGTAGGAATGGGTATGGACTAGCAAACCTTCTCACACTTTCCTAATTCAAATCAAACTCAAAAAAAATGAAAGTCTCTTTAAACAACTTTTGATTATCTTTAAATGATTTTACTTCATAAGATTGTCTTTAAGAATTAATTAGAGTGAATGAAATTACATGCTTATATCTTTATTTCTTTCCTAGGATGCTAAATGTGTATTTCATATGAGTTTCATACATTCATGCCTTTCAAAAATCAAATTCAAAATGAAATGTTTTCTTTATGTCAAATTACATATTTTGGCTAAAGTAAAAAATATGAGTGGTTATTATCACTATTAAATTCAAAACTATTTTTAAAATATATAAATCAAATACCTAAACTGAAAGTGTGCTACTTATAATTATTTATTTATAAGCTTGCATGTGGATATAAATATGAAGATGTGCATAGTGTACTTTTCCTTCCTTTTCTTTTAGCATAGATAGATTTGACAAAGTATATAGTTTATTTGAAAAGAACATAACACTTGCCTCATTCTATTCTTATTCATTCCTATGCTATTACTTAATAAAGGACATCCACACCTACAAATATAAATTGGATAAACAAATCAAACAAACAAATACAAACTTTCATATCTTTCTTTTCCATTCATTTCTTTTGTACATATGCTTGTATTTAAGAAAAGTGGTATATTAGTCTGGAGAACCCCGGGGTTGCGAGGCTTTAAGTAGCCCTAAGTAGGTCATTTACCTTATACCCTTGGTTAATAATGATGCCGTACTCACTTATGCCTTTCATACATGCATGTGTGCATGTGAAAAATGGATAAGAAAATCTCTTTTCTACTTAATGAAAATCATGCATCATAAAGCATTCAAATTTTTTTAAGTAACTCACTTAGCATTCTTTTTCCATGCATTTCTTTTTGTACAAGCACAGGTATTTAAGAAAAGTGGTATATTAGTCTGGACAACCCTGGGGTTGCGAGGCTTTATGTTGCCCTAAGTAGGTCTTGTACCACCTGTTTAACAATGGCATCATACCCACTTATATCTTTTATACTTGTAAATGTGCATATGATAAAAGAATCACTCTCTTTTAGTTAACAAAATCATGCATACATGAAACATTCCAAGTTTCCTTAAGCAACCTCTCTTAGCATTCATTATTAAGGTGTGCTAAATACTTACATCGCATGTATAGATATGCTTAGGATTCATTCATGTGCGTGATACACATGTGGGAAAGAAATAAAATATTATATGTTTTGATAGTAATTCATTTTACTTAATCTTAAAATGTCTTTCTTTTTGTATAGGTTTGTTTAGAGAAAGTGTAAACTTTGGATTAATTAAAATACATAATAAAATATTCACTAAACAAAAATCCTTAATGAATCCACCTTAGAAATCATTTAAGGTAGGGAGGAAAGAGAAGTTTTCTCTTTCTTCATTCAAAATAAATCAAATCATCAAATAAAATTAACTTATATCAACTAAACAACTTAAATGAGACCACCCTTCTAAGTTGTACCTTTTCACACTTAGAAAATCCTAACCTTAAAACCTAGCTAAGCATACCACACAAATCTTACGTGATACACACATTAAGCTAAGTCACCACTTCTAGTCCTATTTTAGGGCGGTGCATGGTTTGATGTTTACTTTTATTTTATGATATTTTATTTTATTCTGGATGTTAGGGTGTATGCGTAGAATGAATGGTAGGAAAATTTAGTCTAATCATTATCTTATGTAGGGGATTGTGCTTAAGAGTAATAAAATGTAACTATTTTTGTATGCAAGTTGCTTATACCTTTAAGCATAATCCAAAATAGGCCAGGTGGGCTTGGTTACCCATGTATGGGGTGCTAAGTCCAACTTGTTAATATACATGCTTGGGATTTGTATGGTTTATTTTGTTAATCTCTTGTTTTGCAGGTGTTAGTTAGATTTACTTTTCCTTTTCATGTATTTTTTGCAATTAGGATTTTGGAATGATTATTATAGGGATTAGGATGAGCATTGGTTATAAATCATGCCTTATGTACCATGTGAAGCCTTTAGAGCATCCACCTTCCAACCATCTAAAAGAAGGAACCAAAGAAGAAGAAAGAAGAAAAGAAGAATGAAGAAATGAAGCTTGAAGACCCCATAATAATGAATTCATTGCTTAATTATACTTAATTCATTTGTAATCCGGGTTGTATAAGGGTAGAGCTCGGCTACCCAATTTATTTTCGGGTTTGTCCGGTGGTTCTTGACCACAAATGGCCTTTTATTATTTTACATTAGCTTTATAAAATGTTTGATGTTCTGTTTAGCTTGTGCATTAGAAATGGCATATTTTTGTAGTTTCTTCCTTGCTTTGATGTATGGCCTAGATGATGATTAGGCTCTTAGGAAAAAATAAATCTTCTACCAGATTAATTAATTCAAAATTAAAATAAATAACTCATAACCTCATTTAAAGCTTAAGTTAAAATCAAGATAAAATAATTAGCAACCCCTTAGTTGGATCAATATTTCTTTTATAACATCATGCACAAAAGCTTCTTGTTTCACTCTTGATTAGAGGGCTTCCTCCTTTCTCAGAGAAACTTGGCTTGACCTTTGAGAGCCATGCTGGGAACACACCTCCTCCCTTCTCACTAATTTTGGCCAATAATCTTATTTCTCATGCATTAGGCATATGAATCCTATAAGCTTGAGTTAAATGATTGTCCAAAAATGAAAATAACATGTAATATGATTTTCATTAGATTTAGGTCATTTGAAGCATGCCCTTACATGATCTAGTCTCTTTAGGGAGAGAGTTTAAGGACTTGGTCTCTTTCTAAATAAATAATATCCCAGCTATCTTGCATAAAGCATATGACTTGCCTACATGAATTTAAAATCATAGCAAGAGTTAGTTGTCGGCCACCCTAGGTGGTTATAAGTCTAAGTAGTCAGGTGGTTTGTCCTCTCTTATGGAGGCAAACTGAATACCCATTTTTCATGTTAGATTTAGGTCATGCTTTGGCCCTCACCAAAGCTCCCTAGATTTAGATTCTGAGGTTGCTTCTCCCTTCTATGGACCATAATCATAAATCCTCACCTCTTAGGATTTTTCGTAACCTTGTATTGTGAAATTATAAGCCCTAAACTTCTAACAAAAATTCAACTTAAAAAAATAATTTTCCTCAATTTCAAAAATATAAAACTCAACCATAGGATAGTTTGAGATGTTTACTAGGCTTCCTAGATCCTAAACATCCCTTGCTCACCTCCATTTGGCATCAATAAGAACTCCCTCTCTTTGATCAATCTCATTTGATCTTCCAAAATAAACTAATTGATTGATAGTCCTACCTATTGAAATCTTTAGAGACAATAATCATTTATCTTAATCGAGAGTATTCTTGAAGAATTTCATTTCTTAAGATGTAATTAACTATGGGGGCTTTTCTCCATAGAGAACTTAACGAACCCGATTTAAAATAAACCCTACTTTACTTTTCCATGTAAAGTAGGGAAAGAATCTTTGGTACATATGCAGACCCAATGTCCTTATGAGTCCTTATTGAGATGATTAGATCCATTGTAGGGTGGTGACTTCTATCTTTGGAGATAGTACACCTCTCCTCAATGTCATACCCGATCACTCTAATAAGAACATATGTGGATTTACGTGGTGTCCCAACTAAAAGGCGTATATTTCTATTTTCATTTATCCTCTTCGAGAGGATAGATGAAAGCAATATTTCACCACAGTTACCTTAAAGTAATTATCCAAATAATTATGAGCCAATGTAATATGAAAATAAATTGAAAAGTAAATTAGCAAATATCCTATGAAATGAAAGGGTCTAATGCAATTGGCTCACAATTAATGATTAATTAAGCTTAAGAAACTTAATTAATTACTTTTATGATTTTTCCACACATATAGAAAACCATAATTTCATTAAATCTCTTTAGCTTATTGAACACCTAAAGATCTAACTATGAATCAATTAAGAAAAATCAGATGTGTTTTGGATTTTCATTTGATTAATGAAATCTTTAACCATTTAATTAAATTTAAACTAAATTGCCACATGGGTTAACTATCCTCCAAATGAAGTGGACTCAGGGAAAAAATTAAGAAAGAGGCCCCAAATTAATCTTGAAGTCTCCATACTATTAAATAATGATAAATGAGCCTAATTAATTAATTGATTTACTATTTAGGTGATTAATAACCCTTAATCAAGTTAGTAGAGTAATTAGAGCCTAACTAGCTAATTCTCCTAATTAATTAACCAATAAATCCCAAGAAATTTAGGGGAGGTAGTGGTCATCCCCTTAAATAATCTTCGAAAATTTAGGATTAATTAATTAATTAATTTGAGAGTAAGAAAGGTAATTAATTTTTTAATTAATCCTTAATTAAGTTCTAATTACTACTCAAAATTAATTAAGGATATTTTTAATAAATTTCTCTCTAAAATACCTTCAAAATGAATATTTATTTGCATTTTTATAATTTTCTATGATTCATTATAATTTTTCAAATTTTTAGCTGATTTAAATGATTTGTCATGATTTTATAAAATCTATTAATTTATTTCACTAAAATAGACTATTTAAACTTCAAAATTTAATATCTCATTATCCAAAATCTTTTGACTTGAAATTTTTATGGTAGGTGTATTTTAGCTTTAGTTTCAATCCTAAAAAATTCAAATCAATCTAATGTGTATTTATAGTTTAATTAATGAAATTTGATTTTCACTAAAATTTAAATTAATCTCAAAATACCTAATAGAAATTGGGGATTTTGGTCTCATTGGATTCCTCTCAAAAGATAAATCAATGAGCCCTTATTATATTTTTTTTTTTTTGTTATGTATTTTATTTTCTATGAATTTTTAAAGTTTCAAGTGATTTAAATAATTTTTAAAATTAGAAAAACTAGATTTTCTTACTTAACCTAGTCAGCACCATGCGGCGCTGATTGGGCGCATGGCACAATGTGTAGATCATAGATTAGAGCTACAATTCCATGTGGCTAAAATGAGCAGGAAACTGCTCATCCGTACGGACCAAATCACATATAGGTATCTTAGGGCTGAAATTTGAGGGATTTGGCTTCTAATCTCAGCCGTCCATCCCTAATAAAGGGAGATCGGATGACTGCTACCCTTATTCTCTAAAATCAACAAACTAGAGGCTAAAACTAGCAAAATTGCACTGTTTGGCCCATTGGGGTTCAATTTTTTATTCTCGTTGGAACGATTCATGTGAGGATGATGTAATATAAAGAATGCAAGGGAAATCTATGAGAAATTCCAAAATCATGCATACGTTGAAGCAAATAAGAGATCTTATGGCCAACTAAAGTATTTGGAAATTACCTCACAAGGGATAATTTCTGACGATCGTGTTGATCCGAGCACGTTCTCAAGTGCGAAATGAAGCTTTGGGATAGACCTAGGTTCTTTCCTCCACTTTGAATGCCATGTCCACTAATAACCACTATCTTCTCATCGAAAACCACTCAGTTTTAGTGTTCTTCACCTCAAGGGAAGTGGGGGAAGGATGTTGGTTTCTTAGAGGAGCTCCTTTTTCTCCTTTCAAGGAGGTGCCCAAAAATCTCATTAAGATGATGGGATGTCGGCAATCCTAGCTCACTTAGAGTGGGTTAAGAGACTATGTAGAATCCCTTCTTGGTTCCAAATGTGTTTGGGATGATTCCTAGTGGGTTTGGGTTGGGTTTGATCAACTTCCAAGAAGCCATGGGTTGATTTCAAAGGATTTGGCTCAATTTGGGTCATTTCGGTCACATTGGGTCATGTTGAGTTCGTTTGACCAATTGGTCAAATCAGGTCAAACTAAGGCTTGGGTTAGATTCAAATGATGATTTGAAGAGTTTTGGTTCAAGTGGTTTTGATTAATTTGGGCTTAGGTTTGATTTTGGCTCATTTGGAATCAAATGGATCAAATGGGTCAAATTGACCAATTTGAGCAAATTGGTCAAATTGCCTTGGGTTGGGTGTTGTTTCATGTTCAATTGATTAATTAAAAATGATTGTAGGCTTTGGTTTGAATCATTTGGATTTAATTTATATTTTAGTCAATTTGACCCTTTAGGTCAATTTGGCCTAAGTTGGGTCAAGTGGACCAATTGGTCGAATTGTGCTTAATTATGGCTTTGGTCATGTTCAATAATCAATTTGGAATGAACATAATATATTGGTTATAATTAATTTGGTTGGATCATGATTTGACCCATTTTGGCCTTTTAGGCCAAACTGGGTCAACTTGGGTCAAATGACCAATTGGACTTGGTTTGGCTTAATTGATAGTCAAGCCATGTTTAATTATTGATTATGAGTTGGTGTGAATCAACAGTTTCAATCAATTTGGTGTATGATAGGTTTTGACTAGTTTGGATTTCATATGGGCTAAGGGTTGACTTGGTCAAATGGTCAGGTCGACTTGGTTTGACCTAATTCAAGGTAATTGATCATCCTAGGGTGATTAATGATGATGGTATGAGGTTTGGATGGGGTTGTTTTAATCCAATTTGGGCTGGATTAGAACTTGATTCATATGGATTCTTTAGGTCACTTTGGGTCAAGTGGACCTAAGTGGGTTAATTAACTTAGTTTTGGCTTTATTAAGGTTTAATTAGATTTATATATGAGCCTAGGATTGAAATATAAACCCAACTATAATCAATTTAGGCTATGATAGGTTTTGGTTCATTTGGAAATTTCAAGTCAAAAGGGCTAATTTGGGCTTGACTTGGGTTGATTTCAATTTGGCTATATAATTGTAAGTTTTATTTATATTTGGATAGATAATTGAATGAATGATTGATTCAAGAGAAAATCCATTGATTTTGGCTTGATTTAGGTGGATTTTGGCTAAGTCCAAGAAATTGGCTTAAAGGGTATAAATTGTGTTTTGATTTGATTTTGGATTTGGTTTTGGCTATTTGAATTTATATTTTATTTATATTTGGGAAGATAATTGAGTATATAAATGACTCATGAGAAAATCACTTGAGTTTGGAGTGATTTGAGCAAATTTGACTAAGTCCACGGAGGTAGGCTACATGACTTATGAAGGGAATTTGCTTTAATTTGATTTAATTTTGGTTAATGGAATGTGGGTTTCATTTATATTTGTCAATATAAATTAATATATAATTGATTTATAAAGAAATCACATGATTTTGAGTTGATTTGCGTTGAAATTTGGTTAAGCTCATGGAGGTGGGTCATATGGCTTAAGAAGGGTCTTGATTTGGTTTGATTTAGTTTGATTTTTTTGGTCTTTTGAGTTTATATTTCATTTATATTTGTGAATATAAATGATGGAATAATTGATTTATAAAGAAATCAATTAATTTTGATTTGGTTTAAAGGGGATTTTGGCTAAGCTTATGAAAGTTGATCATATGGCTTAGGAAGGAATTTTGGAACTCGAATTTGATTTTGGGTTTCAATCACTTGGAAAAAAATTTGGATTTGGATTTGATAAATGATTGAGGATTGAATTGATCTTGGAAAAGATCAATTGAATCAAATTGAATTGGACTTGTCTAAGAGTAAGGCCATGGAATTCAATCATAAGATTTATGAAAGATTTTGAGCTTGGATTTAATCATGGGATTGATTGTGAATTTTGGAAATTTTATTTGGATTTAGTATGAATTTGAGGTTTGGTTTGAGAATGTGAATATATGTTGGGTTTAGGCTATAGGGTAGGCAAGTCTCCATAAGTCCCTAAGGCATGACCTACCTTTATGGCTAACCCTTCTAAGTCTTTAGGCTTAGGTTAAGTGTTCACCTAATCACTAGAAGTGCCTTAAGACTAAGAAGCTCTTAGTGTCTATAAGAATCTAGATCTATGATGAGAAAGTTGAGAACTCACTCCAAAAGTGAGGTCAACATTCACCAAGCTCTGACAAGTGAAATGAATCATTTCTCAAGCTACGATCAGAAAGTACCTCCTAGCTTAACTCCGAGGATTCGATGCATGGTTCCGAGCGTGAGGCATCACACCATCTTCTCAATAGAGCTTCCCTCAAGGCAAGCTACCTGATCATTCGCGGTCACGAGTTGGCGGTAATTTTTTTGGCAAACTGAAATTTTCCAATTTTTATTTGGCCTTTTCGAAGTAAACATCAATGTAATGTGAATCCAACTATTAGATCTCTTACGATCTCCCTTGTGAAGGTGTGGGATCAATCCCGAGCCAATCCAAGCTCTGGCGACCTCGAATTGGGTGGCGGAAGGTGGACGGTGTCCGTCTCTCATCGTGTGGGAGACGATAGATCATGTGCCATCCATTCCCTATGATCGGAATGGACAATTATGATTAATCAGTTAAATTAATCTCAATTTAATCTCTTAAGAACTATGGGTGTAATCTCCATCATCTGATCTTAGATTGGACGATGAGGATGAAATCGCATCCGTCGTCGCCACATACGTGCCGCATTGGACGAGTTTGAGTAGCCAATCCCACGGTGCCACATGGAAAGTGTGCCACATCAATGATCTGCATGACGCCGATGGGATTAGATTTAATTAATCTGTTTAATGGATGAAACTTTAAAAAGTCACATAAATTATAGAAAAATCAGAAAAATACAAATAAATACTCATTTTAAAAATAATTCAGAGTAGAATTAATTAAAATTAATCTCAATTAATTTTGAATTATAATTAATGCTTAATTTTGATTTAATTATAAATTTAATTAGCTTAATTAAGCCCTAATCACTTGGGAAATTAATTCCAATCTTTGGGTGTCCATTCGATGGGATGACTTCTACCTCCCATGAATTTCTTGGAATTTATTGTTTAGGCAATGAGAAAAATTGATCATTTGAACATTAATTACCCCTTTAATTAACTTAATGATTAATTAATGATTTAAAATCTAGATTTAATTAATTAAAATTCATTAATCACTATTTGATAGTGAATGGAAGAAAGAGAAGGGATTATGATCTCTTTCCTAAATCTATTTCATTTCAAGAAGATTAATTAAGGTACAAATTAATTAATTGATTAATTGATTAATTAAGTGGCTAAATTAATCAAATTGGAATGCAAATCATGTCAAATAGTTAACAATGAAATTAAGGTTTCCTCTTTACGTGTTTAATAACATAAAGACCCTTAAGAAAATTATGATTAACTCATAATTATGGAAAAATAATAATTGTACTTATTTAGATTCTATAATCTAATTAATCTTTAATTTTGAGTCAGTTGCATTTGGTCCTTAGAAGCATTGCAATTTTATCTTCTGACATGTTCATTTCATTTGTGGCTCATAATTAAATGATTAATTAAATTAAAGAAGCATATAAAAGGATAATTAAGTGATTTAATTAATACTCCAACTTAATTAATTCATAAAATTCATTTAATTATCTTGCCTTGAACTAATCAAGATTATACATAGGAATGGGGTGAAAACAACAAATAATTTCCTTCATCTTTAAATCAACTCAAATCCAAAACCAAATCAATAAAAAACTTTGGTTTTCCTTAAGTAATTTTATTTAATATAATTGTCCTTAGGAATTAATTTGGTTGAATGAATCACATATTTATGTTCAATTATTTCTTTCCAATTACTTTAAATATTATATATCATGTGTTTTCATGCATTCATCTTTTCAAAAGGAAATGAATCAAATGAAATCTATTTATATAAGCTTGCATGTGTTGACTTAATTTATTATATGTGTGGCTATTATCACTATTAAATCCAAATTTAATTTTCAAAGTTTCAAAATTAATAATAAAGTTTGGAATGATAATAGTGATGGATATACTTAGGGGTTGCATGTGCTTATAACTTAAATATATGAATGTGAAGCTTTATTTCCTTTATTCACATATTGATTTATTAAGGTTTGAATAATAATAAGTATATAGTCTAGACATCCCAGGAATACGAGGCTTTAAGTAGCCAAGGTCATTTGATTATCTTACATCCCTAGTTAACAATGACATGTACTTATTTGATCACATTTCTATGTATGTTTCTATAAGAATTTGGATAAAGCTTTAATTCATATACATAAATAATTCAATCAAATAAAGTACAACTTTGCATAATTCTCTTTCTCCTAATTATCTATACATTTATATGTATTTAAGAAAGTAAATATATAGTCTGGACATCCCCAAGGAGGTCATTTGATTACCGCACTTCCCTGGTTAACAATGACACGTACTCATTCAATTTCACTCCCATGTATTTTTGTATTAGAATTTGGACAAAACTTTAAGTCTTAAGTATAAATAATTCAATGAGACAAAACAAAACCTCTTGTATGATTTTCATCCTTATAATTGTTTATACATTATGTATTTAGGATAATAAGTATATAGTTTGGACATCCCGAGAATATGAGATTTTAAGTAGCTCTAAGGAGGTCATTTGATTACCTCACTTCTCTGGTTTAAACAATGCACGTACTTGCTTATGTCTTTTATACATGTGTATATATACTTAATTAGAGAACTATATTTACTTTCCCACTAAATATCAATGCATTCATGATCATTTAAGTGTGCCAAAATATATTGAATGTATAGATACGCTAAGGATTGAATCATATGCATACATAAGTACTAGAAATAAATGGTTCAACATGTGTTATGTGATAGTAATTCAATTATATTAATCTTAAGATGCCTTTCATATTGAATAGAATTACTTAAGGTTCACCTAAACTTAGGACTAATAACAAAATACTTAATAAGTCATTCACTAAAGAGAACTAAGTCATAAAATGTGCTTTAAAAAATAATTTAAGATAGGGATGAAGGAGGAAATCCTCTTTCCTCTATTTAAAAAACTTAGATGCTAAGTGTAAATCAAATGAAACCAAGTAAAACATAAATTAAAATTCACAAATCAATTTAACAATTTGAAGTGGAACCAACCTTTATGTTAAATTAAATTCTTCCACACTTAGAAAAGTATAACTTTAATGCTTAGTTAAGACATACCACACAAAGCCTTAACACACACATTAGAACTAAGTCACCACTTCTAGCTCTAAGTTAGGGTAATGTATGTTATGATGTATGTTTTATTTTATGATATAATATTTTAGCCTGACTGTTAGGGTGCATATTTAGAAGATGATAGGTCATTCTTAGTCTAATCATATCTCTATAGAAGATTATGCTTAAGGGGTTGCTTAAGAATGAATATAAATATTCTCTTTGCAGGATGTTTAAACCCCTAAACATAGTCCAAGTTAGGATAGGTGGGCTTGGTTGTCTATGTGTGAGGTGTTAACTCCAAATTATAAAGATAATTACTTGGGATTGTATGTGTATTTAGCTAACCTCTATTTTGATAGGTGTAGTTAGATTTACTTCTCCTATATGAATGTACTATTTTGTAGTTGTAGTTATATTTTCTTTTCCTATATGAATGTAATTTTCATAATAGAAATTAGGATCAGTGTTAAAGGGGATTAGGATGAGCAGTGGCTACAAGGCTTAATCCTAGGATGTCTTATGATGCTTGGAGCAAATCGAAAGGAAAGAGAAGAAGGATATGAAGAGTGAAGACCCCCATAGCATGTATTCAATTCTAAATTGTAATTATCCTTTCATATTTTAGGTTGTATAAGTAGAGCTTGGCCACCCATCTTTTCTCTTTTCAGGATGTATGGCGGTACCGGACCGCACTAGCCTCTAATTCTTTTGAGGTAGTCTATAAAATTGATTGATGATTTGTTTAGATTGCACAGCAAGATTGCATCTTTTTTATAGTTTTTTTATTGATATTTTAATGTATGGCCTGGATACGGTAGGCTCTTAGGACAAAATAAATTTTCTATCCAACTAACAACTCATAATTAAAGTTTTAAATAATTTATAGCCTCACTATAAAGCCTAGGCTATAACCAAGATAATTAAAAGATTTAGCAACCCCTTAGCTGTATGTTGTATGTCTCGCATCATACATATCATATTGAATCACTCTTGCAAAAATGAGGGCCTCCATTTCAGCACTTGGTCTGCTTGACCTATGAGAGCAACCCCTTATGATGGAGCTTCACACACACTCTCTCTCTCTTTTGATTTAGCCAACATTCTATTTCATCATGCATTTAAGCATAAGAAATCCTACGCCTTTGTCCAAAATGATGAGTTAAAATGAAATAAAATTTAAAAATATTTTGCACTTATAGATTAAGTCATATGCTCATACAATTCATGCTCTAGTCTCTTAAGGCATGGGTTTAGGATTTTAGTCTCTTTCTAATTAAATAACAAACCTAACATCTTGCAAATTCATAAGACCATACTACATGAATTTAAAGTGAAGAGGTGTTAATTGGTGGCCATTCTAGGCAGTTGTAAGTCCAGAAGTCGATGAGTTTATTCTCTCTTATGGAGATAAACCCTTATATCCACTTATCGCTTAGATTTAGGTTGCACTTTAGCATGTGCTAAAGCTCCCTAGATTTAGGATTTGAGGTAGATGTTTCCTTCGAGCTACAAGAATAAATCTTCACCTCTTAGACATTTCCTCAACCTTGTGTTAGTGAATTATAAGCGCTAATAATTTAATAAAATTTCAACTCAAATAAATTTCTTCACTTTAAAATACATAAAGCCCAACCATAGGATATATTAGAATGCTCACTAGGCTTCCTAGTTTCATGAGCATTTCCTACTTATTTCCTTTGGCTTCTAAAAATATGTCTTTTACTTGGTCTCACCCACTTGATTTTTCAAACATAACTAATCATTTGATAGTATAACCATGAAGTCTTTGGAGATAATAACTATCTACTTTAATCGAGAGTATTCTTAGGAAATCTTATTCTCTAAGATGTATTTAACTATGGAGGCTTGCCTCCATATGAAACTTAAGAACCTAGTTTAATATAAACCTTATTTTATTTGTCCATATAAAGTAAAGGAAAAATCTCTAGTATATTTTCCAAGACCCATCATGCCTTAGTGATGCAGGGCATCATCGTCACCGTCATCGACGTCATCATCATAAAGCTTAAATCCATGATTGGGCCTTTTGTTATAATTTAAGTTATGTATTATTGGGCTTTTATATTTTGTATGTCTTGAGCTTATATGTATTGGGCTATTCTTATGTCATGGTCCATGAGTCATTGTAGTAGGTATGACACTTTGGGTAGGTATGGAATGAGTGGTAGGTTTGATAATGGTGGTAGGTTTAGTAGTAGGTGGTGGTAGGTGTAATTATGATGGTGTTAGGTTTGAGTTTGGAGTTAGGTTTGAGTATTCTTAACTCTCTCTTTCAATCCTATAAATAGGGAGACTCTTGTAATGCTTGGTACTTGAATTTGGAATGAAAGTTATCTTCTTAAATTTCTTTTACTATTCTTTTGTGTGCTTTCCTCTTGAGTGATGGACTACTTGAGTGTGTGAGTTCACAACCCTTAGAGAAGGACTTCTAAGGAAGGAATGCGATCTCCACAATGACTGTTTGTAGAGGTCGACTTCAACTTATCCTCCCCATCTTGGTTATTTTAAATCATACGTTAGATCGTTCATAACTTTTAGTTATTTCATTGCACTTATAAGATTGATCTCTAGTGTGGTTGACATAACTTTAACTAAGATCTTTTCAACTTCACTAAATTCATAATATTGTGAAGGTGCTCAATAGTAGTGTGCATTTATCATTACTCTTTCGTGAGGATTTAAGAATTATCGGTGTAATAAACAATATATCATAAAAAGCACCCGTGTCCTACATCACTTAGGAGTCCTTATTAGGTGATTAGGTCTATTGTAGGGTGATGTCTCTATCTTTAGAATACATCATACCTCAATGTCGTATCTAATCACTTTAATAAGTACTACTATGATCTGCATGGTGTCCCCCCCACCCCTCAAAATAAACGCAATCACTAATTCTAATCCTATTAGAAAATTATATTTTTATAAGAAAAAATATCTTTAACAATACCTGCAAAACATACAAACCAGTCAATTATAGTTTATATATTTGGACTTAGCACCACTTGACCAAGCTATCCTTGGATTATGCTAGACTTACACTTATAAGAAAAATACATTTTTTATATTTTATTATTATAACAGTTTCTTAAGCACAATCCCATACAAAAGTATCATTATGCTAATAATTATCTAACATCTTAACATTCAGTCTAAAAATATTACATCACAAAATAAAATATATCACCACAACAAATAATGGCCTACCCTAATACTAAGATCAGTGACTTAGTATTCTAAAGTGTGTGTTGAAGCTACAGTGTGGTGTGTCCTAATTGGGCTTTAAAGTTAGAGTTTTCTAATGAGTGAGTATTCAAGTTGTCCATTAGGGGTGATTGTATTTAAATTCATTTATCATCCATTAGTGGTGATTGTATTTAAATTCATTTATCATCCATGATTATATTTAAATTCATTTATCATCCATGATTGGATTTTTAAATTATGCATATTTTGTTTATTTTTATTTAGAATTTAATATTATAAAGAGAAGAAAGAGAGTTAACTCTCTTTATTACCTAGCTTAGGTTAATTTCTAAAGAATAATTTTTTGTGATTTTTGAACCTTTATAATATACCATTCATAAATTTTAATTAATCATATATTTAGATTTAGCTTAATTAATTTTATTTTGACAAGGAAACACCTTAAGGTTAAATGAAGCTAAGTCACTATCAAATGCATAATGTTTTATCGCTTCAATTTCATTATCAATAAAATTCTCATTTCATTTCATTAAGTTGTTTCAATATAATATGTATACATGCATCACTTATATGTATTTTGTTTGATACACTCGGTATATGAGCATGCATGAATTTGATAGCAAAAAGATTTCACTCCATATTTGAACACACACACACACACACACACACACACACACACACACACATATATATATATATGTATATATATATATATATATATATATATATATATATATATATATATATATATATATATATATATACATGTATAACTATGCAAGTTGCCATTTAAAAGAATTAAGACCTCATGTACTTAAAGCCTTGTTTAAGATGTTATATACTTGCTAGTTCAAATACATATACACACATATATAAATGTAAAGATGAAATCATGAAAAGTTGTAAGTTATTATCTTTTAATTGTGAAAAGATAAGTTAGCTCCATGTTTATGTCTCACATTTATGACAAATGCTATAAGTACTAAGTTAAGAATCATATCACTTAACTAATAATTAGCACATTATTTTAAAATAATTTAATATTTATTTGTGATAATAGTCACATCATATATTTATACTTATCCAACTCATGCAATTAAATGCAACATGTTCTTTTGAATTTAAAACATGAATAAATGGAACATATGACATGCATATTTATGGTAATTAAAATAAAGTGACTGAACATTATCAAATGACATACCTAGCTTCATTAAGATCTAAGGAGAAATCATACTAAATAAATGTTCCTTAAACTTAATCAAAGCTTCTTTAGGATTTGATTTTTTATTTTGGATTATTTAATCCTAAAGAGGAGAAATAAGAATTAAGTTATAACCCACACCCATGTTAGTTAACTAATAAGTTCAAAGAGAAGTTAAATGAATTTTAGAGTTTGATTAAGTTTGGTTTATTAATAATCACTTAATTACCCTCCCAAGAAGGTCCCTTAATTTAATTAACTATTAAGCAAAGGCCTATGAAACGTGATGATGTAATTGAAAATAAAATTAACAATGTCCTAAAGATTCTAATATAATTAGACCCATGATTAAATAATTAACTGAATTAAGAGGATTGAGTTAATTACTTTTATGATTTTCCAAACCTATGGAAAATCATAATTTCATTAAAACCATTATGTTAACTAAGCACCTAAAAAGGATTAATTTGATCAATCTTCTTGGTTTTATTCTATGATGATGATGTAATAATTTTTAATTTCTTTATTTTAATTTTTTTCACTCTTTTAATTATATTTAACTATTTAATCATTTAGTTGTTTAATTAAAGGGGTTTAAGAATGAACTTGAGAAATACAATTAAGAGAGGAGGTCTTAATTATTTTTCTTGGTCATCCTTACTATTATGATGATTAATTAACATTACCTAATTAATTTCATTATTTTTTTTAATTTTAATAATTATTAACTCACTTAAAATAGGTAATTAGAGTTTGAAATTATGAAATATCTAATACACTTGGCAAATAAATCCAAGAAAATTATAGGAGCCATGGGACATCCCATGTAATTGACATACCAAACCCAAGATTAATTGGTTAAGTAATTAAGGCTTAACTAAGGTAATTATGACAAATTTTGAACCCTAATTAGTCACTGTTCACTGACAAAACCTAAATATTTTATTTTTCTTAGATTTTCTTCTATTTAATCTTCCAAAAATGGCTTAATTTGTATTTTTTAATTTTATAATTAGTAATTAATGAATTTTTAAAGTTCTACCTAATTAATTACATTTGTAAACCTTAATTAACTTATTTACACAGTCAACACCATGCGGACGCTGTCGTGGCAGCGCTTTCCACATGGCATCATTAGATTTGTTATTTAAAATGTCTAATGACAACTTAGCGTGAGAGGATGCTTTGATCTCGAAATCTCAAATGAATAGTGATCAATCATGTGATTCTAAAGTGATTAAATCAGAAAATCTAAAGTGATTAATCATGGTCGTCCATATAATTGTGAGCAACGGCATGATTTGTCGTCATGAGTCTTATCCTTCATCAATATGAGCTCATCAAAGCTCATTTGATGGTGGATTCGATTTCAAAATAATCAAGGAGAAATATAAGGGGATCTTACAATGGAATTCACATGAGAATGATATTTCTTTCAAAAAAAGACTAACAATCCTACGATTTTCTATGGTTTACTAGATTTTACCATGCCAGAGCTCAAGACTCTCAATGATTGAGGTAGCTTCATCTTCAAGAGAGAAAGCCCTACTTTGAAGACCACAAACTACCTCCTCATCGATTGTTCTGTGAACCAAACGCCACCATGAAGCTCGTCGGAGTTAGTCTTCTAGTGGTTTTTGATGCTTGAATTGACCAAGAATCAATTCATCTCACCTCGTCGGAGTGTGGTTAAAGGTGTGGGAAATGTTGATTTGGCTTTGGTGGAGGTTTGGTAAGATTGGATAGATGGAACTCTCAAGTGTGGGTGGAGCTTGGTCTCGTCGACGGTCAACTGCACTTGGAGCTCGGGAGAAGACTTGGACTATGCACAATCGTCTGAGGAAGGTCTTTGTGAAGTTCGAAAGGATGAGGAGGAGTATACTCTCCTCCTTAATTGAACCAAGGCTTGGGATTAGTTCATCCTTTGATAGCTATTCGACAGGAGTTGGTGACCAGATGTGGCAGTGGATTGATGAGGTGGAGCTGCTTGAGTGGCCAAGTGAGTATAGTGGGCTACCATGGAGTGTACACTCCTACTTTGGTAGACAAATCGCCTCTTATCCATGGACTGAATGCAATAGCTTTAGGCTAGGTTGGGTCAGTGGTCCTATGCCCAAAGAGGGCCAAAGGTGGCTACCAAAGGTAGGAGGAATGGAGAGCCCTTCCAAATGGAGATTTTATTTTATTTGAAGGGCTTGGTTCAGTTGGGCTGACCCAACCCGGGTTCACCATGGCAATGTGGACCTAAAGGTGAGTCATGATAAGTTTGGTTCTTTGGACTTGGTTTAGTTAGATTTGGCTCAATTTGATCCATATAGGTCAAATTGGGTTAATTTGACTAGGTTGACCATTTGACCAAATTGGGTCAAGAAGGGACTTGAGTTATGTTCCATTGGTCATTTGGAATGAGTTGGTGTAATTGGTTTGGCCCAATTTGAATTGGATTTAGTTCCTGTGAGTTCACATGGGTCAAATGAGCTAAGTTGATCAATTTGGTAAAATTAGTGAAATTAGTTTGGGTGAAGGGTTGGTTCATAGTCAATTGGTCATTTAAGGTTAGTTGGAAGTGTTGGTTTGAATTGATTTAGACTAAGATGTGATTTGGCTCAATTTGATCCTTTAAGTCAAATTGGGTCAAATGGGTCAATTGGCTTGGTTTGATTAAATTGGCTTCAATTAGTGGTTGGATCATGTTCAATACATAATTGGTGATGGATGAAAACCATTTGTTGCAATCAATTTAGGTTAGGGCATGATTTGGCCCAATTTGACTCTTTAGGTCAAATTGAGTTAACTTAGGTTAAGAGGTCAAATTGGCTTGGCTTAGTTCAATGAACCAATTGAGTGATCAATGATGGTCTACAATCATTAAAGAATGTATTGAATAACTTGATTTAGTCCAATTGACATTTAATTGAAGTTTGATCTAGTTGAGCTATTTAGGTCAACTTGGGTCAAGTGGTTTGATTGAATAAATTCAGTTCAATTGAAGTTATATAAAGATGAGAATGTGTCCAATGATGAATTTAAAGTTGATTGGTGGCTTTGATTGCAACTGATTTGAGTTATATTATGTTTTGACTTATTTGAACCCTTTAAGTCAAATGAATCGACTTGGGTCAACTTGATTTAATTGGATTAATTTATTTGATTGAATTGATTAGGATTTTTTTTTTTTTTTTTTGAATTTTTGGAATGATCAAAAGTTTAGGTTAGGTTTGATTGGCTTGAATCAAGTTGAATAAGAGTTTGGTCTTATGAAGTTCAAATAGGTTAACTTGAGTTAGAACCTAAGTTGGTTTGACTTGAAGCTTAAATAAGATTCAATCAAGTTTAATTGGATTCAAATGAGTTTTGGTGTATTAGGTTTAAAATATGATAGTTGGGTATTAGGTTTGGTCTTTCTAAGCTGAAAGAGGTTAGGTTGAATCATCTTACCCTCTTTAGCCAAGTTGAACTAAGATGGGTCAAATTGAGTCTAGATTGAATTAGTATTTTTGCTTGGAGCTTGGATTGTAATCATTTGGTTTGGATTAGGTTAGTTAAGTAACCATGAACCTTGGTTGAGTCTTAGGGTAGTGAGGCTTCACTCTTTCTATGGTAAGTTCCCTAGCATTGTACCCTATGAGTCTCCAAGCTTGGGTTTGTGTTCCTTTAATCACTAGAAGTGTCATAATATTTGGGAAGCCTAAGTGTTTAGAAGAATCCTAAGTCTAGGATGAGAGTAGTCAACCTCACTCCAAAAGTGATGTCAACAATCATCAACTGGAAGTTTAAAACACACCATCTCTTCCTCTTGATGAGCACTTTATGATATTTTTAACTTCCACTCTTCCACTAGGTTTGATTTTAACTATCATATCTCATGCTATTTGCTCTCTTATTCTTCCTAGATATTTTAGATAATACACTTGTGTTGCTTGCAAGGATAAATATGTCGTACTTAGCATATTTTCATGTCAAGTTCAGCTTAGTGATCTCATATGATTTATGCTTTCTTATCCCTCTATTATGCACAAGATCAAATCAATCATAATTGAATATAACGATATTCCTCTCATTTGATCCGAGATATTGTGCTTGCATAACTTCTTGTAAAACTTCATAATAGTTTATCTCATCATCTGAATGCATTTTTCCACAAATACAAACACCAAAGTTATTTTTTTCCTTTAAACCAAGAACTTATGTGAAATTTATAACCATTGACATCATAAATATGTATGCATTTATGATTCACTTTGGACCCCAAGCTAAGTCATGAAGGTCTTGATTATGCACTCTATTTCTCTAATCATGAATCTAGCATATTCAGAAGAATAAGGAAGTTGTGCAATTAACAAAGAAAATATATTAAAGTGTTAGTGATGATTGCTCACATGTAATTTAAACCTTGTTGAAAATTCATCTTTGACTTTTTTATTAATAGTGGCAACTTCATCCAAGTTTAATGAGTTTATGAATAACCTACAAAAATCAAATTGACATAATTAGGTACTATGTTTGATTAAAAATCAAAATGAGATATTGTGTTATTGATGCATTTACTCAAGAAAAGATTGAACCTCATCGCAATTTATCAAAATAGTAGTTGCCATTGTCTTAAGCTTCTTGTCATTCAAATATCGTGATATACTTCTTCCCAATGCTTTTCCAAATGGTTGGAAAATAGATAACACATTTTTGTGAAGATCCAACATTGTTGGTACTATTTGAACATGTATGTAGCTCAAAATAGTATGAGCAAAAATTTGTATTCTCGTGGGCCAAGTAAGCTTCACATATTTATCCTTCTAGTGTACTTTATTCTTCATAGTTTTTTTATTTATTAAAAAATATGCATAAATTTTATAAAATAATATGCATAAATTGAATGTTAATTGATATTAATACTACCAATAGATAGCTACCTCTCAAATAACTACATCCAATGATATTACACTGGACCTCCCACTCTAGTTTCATATGATAGATATACTGGAAGGTGCTCCATGGACTCAAAAAAATGAGGGAGAATATCTTCTCAAGCTTACAAATAATGATTGAATGTTTACTTTTAGTTGTTTTATAGTTTTCACATTTAATCAAGGTGAGGGTAGCTCTTTAAAGAAGAGACTAAGCTTGATCAAAGGATTTAGTATTTGCTTTGGTAAAGCATTGAATATAACTGGAAGTAAGCATTGCAAAAAATGTAGTAGTCATGGCTCTTTATTCCAAATAATTTTTTTTGTTCTCAAAATCAACACATCTGCTCAAGTTGGATGCATACTCATATAGTAACTTTAATGATTGTACAAACTCACATATTGTTCTTCATTTTTCCAATGTGAGATGGTATTTGGATTTAGGCTTCTGAAATATAGCAGCTGTAGTTTTTCTCAACTCTAATTCTTTTTTATGATAATATTCATTCAAGTCCAATCTTGCTTTAACATTATCTTTAGTTTTACCCTTAACATTCATTATTGTATTAAAATATTGTCAAAAAAAGGGACTTCCAATAGAGTAGATCCCAGAAATACACATCTTTATCCGGTTATGTGTCACACCATAACCCGGCACACGGCTATTAACTAAAATAGGAGAATCAAATATAATCGAGATAAAATTAACAATATATGTTATAAATTATCCAACTTAATTTTGAAGGTGGCAAAGCATTTTGAACTCATTTTTTATGGATGCATTCTTATTTCTTCTGAATAGATGATCAGCAAGGAAGAACATCTGATGACAATCAAACAAAAAAAAAAATTAGCCATTTTTAAGAGTAAATGCCTTTGATAGATCCATGTAGTATGAACAAACTAATTTTCCAGCAGTGCTCCACCCTGACAACATTTCAGATGCAAGAAAGTTATTGATAGTCCACATAAGTGTTACTTTCATCTAAAAGTTTTGATTTGTAGCTATATCATATTTTAGTACACTAACGCCCCATAAAAATTTTTAGCTCATCTATCAAGGGTTACAAGTAGACATTAATCTTTGCCTTAGGGTTATGTGACCTAGAAATGATCAAAGTTAAGAGCATATAAGGAGTTGTCATACACATTTCTAGTGGTAACTTATATGGTGTAACTATCACTGGCCAACACGAATAGGTGATGTGAACTGACTAAATGATATAAAACCATCAGTGCAAAGGCCAAGCATTTGGCTTAGCAGTAAAATCTCGATAAGTGATTGAAATGCTTCCATGCTTCTCTATCTGATGGATGAGTCAAGATATGTGATGCACTTACTTTGTGATGCCATCACATGTTACTCTTGCATTGAAGCGTACATTCTCTACAAACATAGAGTTAGCATTAAGTAGAACAGACGCTTGTGCGGTACATCTTTCTGCTTACATTATTTTATACTGTGTGGCTTGAACTTAGATGCTCCACAAAATTTGCATTAAATATCATGTGCATTGTCCTTGTAATATAGCATACAATCATTAATATAACAGTCAATTTTTTCTCAGTCCTAACTTTGACACCAACTTCTTTGTTCTATATAGGTCTTCTGAAAATAAAATTTCTATGAGTTTATCTCTTTTAGTAGTCCACAAATTGATTAAAGTATTCACATGACATATTAAGCTCAATTCTAATACTTAGTATTCTTACGACCAAAGATAGCTTAGTGTGGTTCATGCATCCTTCCTATAATGGTCATTTTGCTGCCTTTAGTAAGTCATACAATTTTTGAGCTTTTTATTATGTGGTTCCTCCTCCATAAGGTACTTTGCTTTAGTGGTATCATAGATCATTCCTTCATAAGTTTGGCTAGAATCATATTCTCCTGAGAGGCATTCATGACTCATTGAGACATCATTGTCAGCATCAACATGTGGCTCAAACTCACCATGTGAAGTCCATAAACAATAATTTGGTTGGAAACCCTTGTGATACAAGTTTACTTTAACTTCATCTATCGTTAAGAAATGCTAATTCTTGTGCCTCACACATTGACATCAAAATTTATGTTCAAAAATGTAAGAAGGAAGTTAGATACCACATGTATAAAGTGTTCAACACCATTCAAGAATTCATTAGTTAATCTTTTTTTATGAATATAATCTATTGTACATCCATGATCATTCACTATAGATATCCATGATTGCTCACTATTAGAAAATGTGAGAAATTAATTAACATTCTATCTCATTTACATAAGTAGTATTGATTGCATAATAAATGATTTATTTCATATGACTCCCTAATTGTCTAAGTCATTTGCAATGAATGAAATTTTTTAACAACTAAAATTATAGTAGCACATAATCACAAAATAAATATTTTTACAAAGCTCAAATTGACACATATTGTAAAACTTAAATAAATGCATCAAAAATTAAAAATCATATAATTAATAATTTTACACATTTAATGATTCAAAAGAATAATTAGGTTTAAATTCATAAATCTTAAATTTAATATGTGTGTATATATATATATATATATATATATATATATATATATGTGTGTGTGTGTGTGCAACTAAAGATCTACACATAAATTTAAATATACTATTTAACAAATTAAAATAAATTTGGAAAAGATTTAACCTGAAATCTATTAAAATACCTCAAAACTTTAAATTGCTATTTTTTTATAAACCAATGGATGAAATAATAAAAAAATTGCAATAGAAGGAAAAGATCGAGGTATATGTTTTCATATAAAATAAATGATGAAATGAAATGAATGAAAAATGACAAAAAAATCTACACACATTCTCGCTTTGGGGTTCTGTTGCTACCTTTAAAAAATCTAGGGGCTCAAACTACCCCTCACATTTGCCCAACAAAACCACACAGTGCCGCAACGTTGTGATAACTGTTTCGAAGCCCTATCATGTATCCTTAGTTTTTAAATCAAGAAAATCATCATTCCCATCTCATAGCAGAAATAACCTCCTAGATGGATAGGGGGAATAGTTATAGAATGTAAAATTACACATAGTAGAAGAAAATTCACTATAAAAAGGGAAAGCAGCCCCTCTCTACTCTTCTTCTTTCTTCCACTCTCACTCTTACTCTAACCCCTTCACTGTTCTTGCTCCAGTCATCTACATTCTCAATAGCATGCTTCCCTTGACTATGAGAGCGATATTCTCGTGCAAGAAATAAAATTAAAACTTACTCTCATTAGTTCTAGGTAAAAAACTTCTAGGGATGCTTTTTTTTCATAATTTACTTCCTAAATATAAAATTTTACTAAATTTTTACAATCGATCTTAGATTCGGTGAGAAATGAAAGAGTATATCTCCATCAATCTTAAATTCATAGTACAAAGAAAGCTCCCAAAGCCTTAAAATATTCCAGAATCATGAATGTTGAATGTCTAAGTCCTCCATCATTGAACTTAGTTTCGGCGTGAGAAGAATACTCTCCCTTCATCGATCTTGGATCTGAAATAAGAAAGAAGAGTGTGTTTGTAGTAAAATATGTGAAAACTTAGCACTACTAAGGAGTTACGCTGTCAATTTCCATAAAAACCCATTAAAATTATAAAGAATTCAATTCAATACGGATGTCTTCTCCCTGTAGCGTCGTGGCACCAAGCTCTTAGGAATGAAACCTTCAATGCTCTATCTAGAGCATCGAGGTGCCAAGAATTGGGTGCCATGACACTAAACCCTCGGGCATATAGTATTTCTATTTTTATTCAGCGTCGTTGCACTATGTCTTCGTTCCCTTATCTCTAATGTGGCGCTATAGTGCCATCCTTTCGGTGTCGAGGGATTATATACTACATCGTTGAACTTGGTTCCAATGTGAAATAAAATTCTCTCTCAATTAATCTTGGATTCAGAATAAGGGAGAACGAGTGTTTTACACTACAATCATAAAAACTATCATTATTAAAATGTTGTGCCGCCAAAATTTTGAATTTTGGATATCAGTAAAGCAGCACCATGATGCTAAGGCACTGTGTTCTCAAAAAATTAAACTTTGTGGGCATCTTATAGATCAGTGACGCTATAATCCCAATACCGAGACACTATGTTTCTACACTTAAAATAAATAATCTTATGACATTCATGGCATAATTCAAATTATACTCCATGACATCATTGTGCTATGAACATAGTGCTGAGGCGCTGAGCACTCGGGTTTTAAACTTATGTCATACAGGCTATCAATACCTTGATGTTGCATTCTCAGTGTTGAAGCGCTACTTTTTTAGTGCCGAAGCGCTACTACTATAATATCATTTTTAGGGGTGTAAAAAAATGACTCGACATGACAACTCAACTCAAAAATTCAAGTTAGGGTCAACTCAAAAAATTTTGGGTCGTGTTCATGTCTCAATACTTGACATGTATAAATTTTTGAGTCGTTTGTGTTGATCCGAAATCCCAAAAAATGACCTGAAATGACATGAAAAAATCTGTGTGTACAGGGTCAGGTCCGAGAGTCGGGACTCAAGTTGAGACTATGGAGCACCAAGCACGAAACTATGAAATTAGCAAATTGCGGAGTCCAAGGTGGCAAGAAAAGGCTGAAAAAACTCTAATTTCTCATTGTTGGTACTCAGCCCCATCTTGAGTCTCGACACTCTATCTCGGAGTCTCTCGACTCCCAATCGTGAACACAAACACTGCGAAGTGCTGAATCCCTCCTAGTCGACGTTGCCATCTCGACTCTCCGTCGCCCTTCTTCTTTCTCTCATTCCGCATCTCTTCACATCTCTACCTTCAAAGAGCATCGTCTATTCCCCGAGGTAATCCCTTGTCTTCTGATAATAATCAACCTTCAGAGAGCCATGATAGATGTAAATCAATCCTTCTCATGATTGGTGATCATTTCTTTGTTTGCGCATATGAATGGCCATACTTTTTAACTTGTTTGTTTGTTATTGCTGATTGAATCCCCAGGTACTTATGTCTCTTTCATTTATTTTTCTCTTTTGAATTTGACTAAGGTTCTAAGAGATGATAGTTGTCCTTTTTTTTCTTTGAAAGAGAAATAGATGAACAAATTTAATAATTTATGTATGGGGAATTCTAGAATTCTTGCACGGTGACTTAAGTCAATATTATTGATGTTCGATTAATGTGCTAGAATCAATGTCAATTTACTTTCTTATTCTTGAAGAGAACTTAGCAAGAGTTATGGCTTGTGTAGTTGTACTAGAGTTTACTATGTTGATTAGTATCATTTGAGTATCATTTACTTTATCTACTCTTTATTTTTATTAGCACATGCATTATTTGTAAATGGCTGACTAGGGTTTAATACATGTATTATTTGTAAATTACTCATTATCAATTTTTTAATTTAGATGGAGGATTCTAATACTAATAGTAATGCTCAAGAAAATGAAGATTTTTTTTCATGGGGATATTGGTGAGAATGAAATTCAATTGATGAAGAGATGCAATAGAAGAAGAGAAGATTGTCATCATTTGTATGGGGATATTTTGATTTATTGCCTCTTAGAAATGATAGGAAACAAAGATACAAATGTAAAAAAGTGTGGTGCAAACTACATATGTGATAGCAAATTTGGCACCGATAATTTGAAATGACACTTACAAACTTGTAAAAAAAAAAGGAAACACGTGATATAGGCCAACTTCTTTTGAAAAGTAATTCTTCTTCATCTATTTTCATGTGTAATGCTAAGTTCGACCAATAAGAGTTTTGTGACTTACTTACCGCTTGCATTATTATGCATGATTTACTTTTTCAATGCGTTGAATGGCCTAGTTTTAGAGTACTTTTATATTATTTGCATCGAGACTTATAACTTGTGTCAAGAAATACTATTAGAAATGATTGCAAAAAAATGTTCAACAAAGAGAAGGGGCAAATCCAAATAATGCTAAAGACTATCACTAGTCAAGTTTGCTTGACGTCAGATTTATGGACTTCCATCAATACTAATGGATTTATTTGTTTAACAACACATTTCATTGATAATGCATGGAGGTTATAGAAAGAAATTTTAAATTTTAGCTTTATGCCACCTCCACATAATGGTCTTGCATTATTTGAAGTAATTCAAACTTTTTTCTCTGATTGGTAGATTGAAAAGGAATTTTTAGTATTACTTTAGATAATGCTTCAGCTAATAATGTATTTATTGAATTCATGAGAAATCATTTAAATTTAATAAGTGGACTTCTTTGCAATGGGAATTCTTTCACATATAATGTTGTGCACATATCATAAAGTTGATTGTTCAAGAAGGATTAAAAGACATTGATAGATCAATCTCAAAAGTTTGTGAAAGTATTAAATATGCAAAAGGTTCTCAAGTAAGAAAGCAAAAATTTTTGGAATGTGCCAAAAAAAGTTATCTTGATGAAAAAAAAGGGATTAAGATAAGATGTTCATATAAGGTGGAATTCAACTTTTATTATGCTTGATAGTATTATCTATTGCAGGCGTGTTTTACATTTAGAGTTGGGTGACTCAATTACAAGAGTTGTCCATCAAATACTAAATGGGAAAAAATTATGAGCATATGCAACTTCTTAGCACCATTTTATAAAATTACATATGTATTTTCTAGCACAAAATATCGCAACAAATCTCTATTTTCCTAGTGTTTCAACAACATATGTAGCATTGAAGCATAAAAGTTCAAGTGATAATGAGTACATCAGAAGGATGGTAGTAAATATACTTTCAAATTTTGAGAAATACTGATCTAATTTCTATGTAATATTGGTAGTAGTATTGTCCTTGATCCAAGGTATAAATTTAATTTTGTTGAATGGTACTATAAAAGACTTTATGGGGGTGATTATATTAGAGAAGTTACTAATGTAAGAGAAAAGTTAGTCTCATTGTTTAGAAATTATTCAAAATCAAGTATGCAAGGTTCATCATTACAAATATCATAATTCAGTAGAACATCGCAAAATGATAATTTAAGAGTATTAACTTCAACGATTATGAAATCATAATTTATGCAGGTACTCTTACTTTGTTTTAGTCAATTGCATTTTTTATGCTTATTTTGATGACATTTTATAATATCTTCTTATTTTATTAAGGATTTTGATTCTTTCAAGAGGAAGATAATATTCCAAGAAAATATAAGCTTGAGCTATACTTAGATGAGCCTAGGATTGATAGAAAAATGGAGCTAGACATATTGCATTATTGGAGAGGCAACCAATACAAGTTTCTGAAGTTGCTGCAATGGTTTGTGATGCTTTGTGTATACCAATTTCTACTGTTGCATCTGAAAGTGTATTTAGTAATAGTGAAAGGATTCTTGATCAATATCGGAGTGCACTAAAACATGATATTGTGGAGGTGTTGATATGCACAAAGGATTGGTTATATGGGGATAAAGGTTCAAAGCATATTTTTGTAATAAATTTTCATTTAATGATTATATATCTCTAATTTATATAATTGAAGTCTTTCTTTGATGTATATTTAATTGATTATGAACTTGAAGAAGTTACAGAAATGTTATGAAGTACACTTCTAATCAAAGTGACAAGAATAATGGTGATATCTCAATTAACATAGCAAATTAGTCTCTTTGAGTATTTTATGATTTCATGCAAAACTATAATGGAGGACTGTTATGACTTATGAACAATATTACAGGTTTTAGGTTGTGATGATCATTTGCTAAGTTATTTAATCTAGTATTTTCTATCTCAGATTTGATATTATATATATATATATATATATTGTGCATGTTTGTTTATGTTTAATAGTTATTATAATTTTTTTTCTTTATTGTGATTGCAATATTAATGATTACATGCTATAAAAGATGATGGTATATAGTTAGAGTCTAATAATGAGGAGGTCAGTTGTTTGGTTATTATGTCTAAAAGTTTGTTTAGATTTATCATAATATGTTCTTATTTATATTTTTATATTGGTAACTATTTAATGGAGATACAACTTGGGAAGTATCGCTCAAGAGGGGAGTGCTTGAGTTAGAGAAGGTATCATGTTAATTACTTGAATAATATTAATCTGTTCATGACATTTATTTGGAGGTGTTCTTCTTATCCTTTTTTTCATGACTTTTATTGGTTTGGTCTTCTTTCTATTTTGTGTCTGGGATGGTTGTGATGAGTTTTCTTTTAGTTTTCTTGTATTTGCAACCCTCTCTAGGATGGGAGATTTGTGTCTTTAATTTTTTTTTTTTTTTTGGGAGTTGGAGGCATTTACTGGTCCTTTTCTCTTAGACTTATCATGTTGATCCTAATTTTTTTTCTTCTCTTTTCTAAGCTAAACCTATTCCTAAACCTTCTCTTTATCTATCTTTTCCTTTTGGTTTCTCTAAGCATGAGCTTGTTTTTGTCTCTTAGTTTCTATGGCTACTGCTATTGTTGTTTTGTTCTTGTGTTGGTTGCTATTTTTTAATTTTTTTGGTCGGTTGGGTGGTTGCTCTGAGTGAGCCTCTGGTTGTGGCCTGGTCATCTATGGTTGGTTTGTGGGTTATTCTAGGCTATTATTTCTTTATTTTCTTAGTCTACTGGATAGTTTCTCTGTGGTGGCCTCTGTTGGGTTTTGGCTATGCTTGTTTCCTCTTGGTTTTGGCTGCTTGCCTGCTGTACCTTGGCTTTTACTTTGATGGTTGGTTTAGCTTGGACTAGTTTTCTCTATTTGGTGATGTTCCTGCTTGTTAGTGGATGAATGGTGATTTTTCTCTAATTTGTTATGCTAGTTTTTGTTGTTGATTTGTCTTGGTGGCTTCAGGTTTTGGAGCTTGGGTGGGTGCTTGGGTTGCATTGGTTTGTTGCTTATTGGTTGGTTTGCTCCAGTGATCTTTCCTTTGTGGTTGGTTTTGCTGCTCTTGTGTGCTATGTTGTTGGATGCCTTGGTTGGTTTATTATTGGTGGTTGCCTTTGGTTATGATGACTTTGATGCTTGTCCTTTCTCTCTATTATTTGGCTTGTAGTATTTAGGTGATTGTAACTCTTCTTTTTGAAGTTTGAATTCTCACATGTTTATTGCTCTAGAGGATGCTTTTTTGAGTCTAAGCCTCTTGCTAGTTTTCTCTGTTTGGTGTTGTTCTTGCTTGATGGTGGATGGTGGTGATTTGTCTCTAGTTTGTTGTGCTGATTTTTCTTACTATTTATGTCTTGGTGGCTTCCGGTTTTAGGGCTTGGGTGGGGTGCTTGGGTTGCCTTGGTTTGGTGCATGTTGGCTGGTTTGCTCTTGTGATCTTTCCTTTGTGGTTGGTTTTGCTGCTCTTGTGTGCTATGTTGTTGGATGCCTTGGTTGGTTTCTTTTATTGGTGGTTGTCTTTAGCTATGATGACTTTGATGCTTATCCTTTCTCTATTATTTTGGTTGGTAGCATTTATGTGATTGTAACCCTTCTTTTTGAAGTTCGGATGCTCACATATTTGTTGCTCTTAGAGAATGTTTTTTCGCCGAGCCTCTTATTTATATATATATATATATATATATACATTTGTTATTCTTTTTCAAAGTGTTTTGTAGGATTTTCTTACATGTTGGGAGTCTTGCTATTCACTTTGAGCTTCCTAGTTTCTCTTCAAATGGTTCCATGTTGTTGCTTGGAGCTTTAGTTTTATTTTTTATTTGTTCTTTGTTCTCTTTGTACTTGGATGGGGATTTATCTTTTAGGATTCTTTTATAGCTCTTTGACTTTTGAGCATTAGTTTTAAGATTTATCCACTTTAAGGATCTCGTAATTTCTTTTTTATGGAATTAAATTTCTATCTTTTTGTTTTAAAAAAAAGGTTACAACAATGAATATATTCAATGATATTGAAGTAGAAAGTAGAACTAATATATAGAGAGTTGTGGATGTAAATTTGATTAATTAAATGTTATTGTTATTATTTTATTATAATTGTTTGTAATGTTAAGAGGAATTATGATGTATTACATGTGTTAATTTTATTTTTGGCTCATAATAAGCAAGTTATATGATATTATAAAATCTTATTAGAACTATTACATGAAAAATTATAGCATCTCATGAAATTTTGGGTAATAATGTTTAATGTTGATTTTCTTTCTCTATTTGGTTAAATAGATTATTTTTTTGGTTAAATGGGACAAATTGATTTTTAGTTTTTATCACTATATAGGTTATACGGGTCACGTTGAGGTTATCCAAGTTTGAGTCAAGTTCGGGTTAGAAATTTGAACCCGTTTAATATTTTGATTGAGTTCGGGTTATCGGGTTTGAGTCAAGTCAGGTTCGGGTTAGAAATTTGAACCCATTTAATATTCAAGTCGGGTTCGGGTTGAACATATTCGAGTTGAGTCAATTTCAGGTAGACCCGAACCTAACTCGCAAACCCGAATTGACACCCCTAATCATTTTTAAGTTAGAAAATTTTTGTTTTTAAATCAATGATCTTTCAAATCCCAAATAGCCTTATACACAAAAATACACAAAAGTATTAAAATAAAAAAAATCTTTATTAATATAAAAAATTTAATACAAAAAGGGCTATAATAAAACAAAGAAAAGAAGAAATACAATATATAAATAGAGGGAAACCAATAGACATAATAATCATCCTCCTCCTCGTTATTTGGCTCCAACGAAGTAGCTACATAAGAGGGATATTGAGATGCTGTAAAAAAAAAAGCATGACCTAGATCTCTAAAGCCATAAGTTTTTTAATATATGGACCAGTGTCGTATTGAACTGGGTCATATAAGAAAATTGCTTTTGATGTTGATTCATATGATAAGAAAACGGCTTTCTTAAATCCAATATTTGCTCGTGGGGTTGAGGTCATTGGGAATGTGAACTCTCCCTCACTTTGAACCTTCACCCCTCAATAAGCCTTTTTATTAGAGCATTTTGAATAAGGACTTCTTCATGGGATCCCTTAATGCACCCATCGCAATGTACAAATCATAGATAAGAGATGGATGACCATACCCATACCCTACTGTAGTACTGCCCTAAGTATATTACAAATAAAATTATATATATATATTATATATATATATATATATATATATATATATATATATATATATATATATATATATATATATATATATATATCTTTCCTATATTAATTATAAATCCCTTCTGATTTGTAAAATTCAAAATAGTGTTATCATTGGTTACCTCACTGATATCACCAGTGGGCATCAACTTAACAAAAATGAAATAATGCTAAACTTTTAATTTTGCCGTTAGGCTGATGGCAAGAAAGTTTATAATTTTTTTCTCCTATCATTTCCACTGGACGTTAGCATATCTACCAGTGAGAAAACCAAGAATTTCATAAAAATTTGGGTGCTCGTTATAATAGGGAAGATATTAATTGTAAATCATATTTGGCAATCTATAATATGCATTTACAGCAACGCTATCGAAACTTATGAATTTTCTCTGAATGAAAACTTTACTAGTCTAGTGCTCCTTCATGTTAATGAAAAACTCTCACACAACGAGGACGACATAAGAGCTGCTTTTGTAGGCCAGCTTAGCCCAACCGTGTTCATTGATCAAACTTTCTACTCTCCTACCTGGGTTGTAGAAGCTCCTTTCCCGGATGAGATGTTTGTGAGTGAGAGCGTATTGATACCTCTATTCAGCCTTTGTGCTAATGAATTTGCTAGATTTGCTTGAAGTCACCCTCCTCTAGTTGACAAGCTTCTTGGGCATGATCACTTTCTTAGAACTGATAGCTCAAAGAGTAAAATTTCAAAATAAAATGAGCAGCCCAAGGGTCTTTTATAAAGCCTAGCGTCATGATCTACAACCAAATCTCTTCGAAATATTATATACACATCATGATCGACTTCAAGTCCATTAGTGTAGATCAAGCATTCATTATCATTAATTTCATATCTGAAAATATGTTACGTATTATATAGCGTCGTGTAGCTCTGACTCATCACCACAACGCTAGTCAAAAAAGTTTGTCCTTTCCATTTAAAGCGTGTCCATAACTAACCTTATTAGCAGACTTATGATCACGATAAACATCATGTTAGAATTCTAACTAAGCACGACAAGACTAATTTAACAAAGATATAACAATATTTAACATTGTGGCATTTAATAAAAATAGACCTAAATTACTCTTATGAGCCTGACATAATAACAATTGCTTAAGTTCAATGTCTGAGGATACTTCGCAAGTTAATATAAAATAAATTTGAATCGCATGCATGTGTACAACTTAAAGATAATCTTCTAATTTCTATTAATTTTTTTTAAAACACTTGCATGTTCCCCAACACATGTATAAAAATTCAAATAAAACATCTGAGGATGTTGTGAGGGTTAATATCCCGGTTGAGTCTTAGGTCCAGGTCAACAAAACCTAATTATTCCTTAATGATGGTCATGTTGATTATAAAATTCATATAGAGGGGATATGTTCAAATTAGATGAAGTTCATCATCCAAAATAACTTATATAAATAATCATCCACCCATCCATCATTATTTATCAAGGATAATAAGCTAAGAAAGTCTTTGCTCACAAATAACTAATATCAAATTAAATATAACTATATTCATACTCAAATAATCTCATGCTAGTAAGAACGTTGCTAATATCCTTTGTTTATGTGATTTTGTCATCAAGCAACACCATATGAAATACGAATATGATCAAAACTCTATGATCAGGTGACTTGGCTTTCATATAGCTCCACTATATTTTGGTCATGGCAATAGCTCGTATGTTTCCTAAATAGCTTTGCTCCTTAAGCTATGAATTATGGAATATATTTAATAGGAAAAAAGTCTTATATTAGCTAAGATAGACTTAACTTTATCACCTTAGATAAATATTAGGCCAAGTATACAATAAACACTTTAACACAACCCATGACTGCTGACATAGATTCTTCAGTCAAGAACTATTTTTTTGGCTAAATAGAGTAGGGATCATGATAGCAGGGATATGGAGATCTTTAATTAATCATCCCCTTAATATACACCTGAAATTAAATGGAAGTCATTTATACCATAGTGCGCACCACTAAACACCAATTCATATAAGATAAGATATGTTATTTTTGAACCTTAATCGAGAGTGCTTAGTTGGAATAATCCGTCAGAAATTAAGTCAAGTTTAAGTGATTCATGCCCGATGTCATCCTGAGTCGGTAATTCTGTTGGAAATATTTCTGGCTGACGGTTCCATCAATTATTCAGCCGGTAATTTCCGATTGAAAAATGTTACAAAAGCTACAATTTTTCTATTGTTTGTGATCAAAGAAATAAAAATGAACCATATGATAGGGTGATTCGAGATTTTAGCTAAAATTATCAAAACATCATTTTCAAAATTATAAATAGAACTCTATTTTAACATGAAAGGGGAGAAGAGAGCTTACAGTTTAGCCTAAAAATTTGAAACTGACAATCATCAGTAATCGTTGTCACCATCACCAATAACTTTTTTCCATCTAACCATGATCATATGAAATGTTGTAGCCATGTTACACCAAGTTGTTGTTGCCTAAACTTTATACAATGGAAGAATAAACAAGTAATCCAAATTTTTAGTCTCGCCTTCTCTAGTTAGAGAGAAGAGTGAAACTTTATAACATATACATAATAGGTTATTTACTCAGAGATAAGCTCAATAGTTTTTTTTTCTCTTTTTTTAAAGCTTTTCACATAACAATCATATTCTCTTATTACTTCTTATATTTATGTTTGCTAGATATTCCTCTAACCTAATATTTTATTTATATATACCATTATAAAATTTCTAGTACAAAATAATGCAATTTAAATTTAGCCTAATTAAAGTAATTATAGGAACCTTGATTTTTAAAAGAAATTTTTCTAAATGCTATTCTAGTCAATGGTTTCAAAATACATGAATCTTGGCTACTTTTGGTTTTATTAAAATATGTATTACCATTTGGATAAGGTTTGAAATGAATAAGTTTCTTTACCTGATTCATATGTGTGCTTGCATAATGGATCATCATATAATGAAATTATGTTTAGCATTTGGCTAGACAAAAATTTTTATTGATTTGTTTATAAATACATGCATGCATAAATCAGACAACATTACTTCAGACTATAACACTCACATTTCTAAATTTCATTAGGTGATTCTATCTTGTATGGCATATAAGAATATGATATCATGGATTTCAAAGCAATTAGGTCTGTCTAACTAGCATTCTCTTTAAAGCAAGATTATGAGACCAAAAGTTGGACATTCTTGGATTCTTTGAAGCTAAGTTATATAATTCCAAATATGAAGACCTACATTCATTAGATAGAGGTTGAGGGATATATCATATTAATATAATAAGTATTTAATTATAAATTTTATTTGAGATTTTTGTCCTTATTTGTGATAAAAATAGTTCTAATCTTAAGTTGTTTTCTTGTAATGAAGTCATTGTTGATTGTGGAAGAGTAACATCTAAGTTCTAATAATTGGAACAACTCAAACATAAAGTAAATTCTTATTAAATTGACAATAGTTCAATATAGCATAATATCTTTAACCATCATAAATTGCTATGTTCAATGCTTCTAATTTATCATTTTTTGAACCATTGATCTTTTTCTAAGTTCAGTCAATCCCATTTCAAATTCCTTTATCTAAATCCTTTGAAAATTAAAATTTGAATTCTACTTTTAATACCATAAAAATTGTCTTTCATGGTATTAAAGTTGATGGTAAGGTTGGGGATAGCTTATCACATGGTTAGCTAATATAGTCTCAACAAGCATAATTAGCCAACTTAATTAGATCCAAGCAAATATATATGATTTTAACTATGTTTATGAAATTTATCACCATATTAGTCTAATAAAGGTTAAATATTCAAAAATATTTTAAAATTTCTAATAATTTTATTTCTATCATGAATTTCTTGAAAATAAAAAATAAATATTTTTTGACATTTGGGTTATCAATTTATTACTTTATTAATGTAGCTACAATCATGCCAAATTAGATCATATCTTATGGACTAGACTTCAGTAGATCATACTAAACACTCGAGTTTAAGTCAAGCTTTCACATATATAATAGTACTAGGCTTATTGAGATTTTTTAATCCTTGAGTTTAATTTGTCTTTATTTTCCTAAATTAATAAAAAGAGTATAAAAATAAATTTAATCTTAGCTTCTAACATCAAGAAAAAAATTTACAAGTCTACATGAATAAATAATTTAATATATCATAAATTAGTATTAAACCACTTCAAAAATTAAACAAACATCAATTTGACAACATAATTAAGTGACAAGCAAAATATTAACAAACTTATTTGTTGGAATAGAAAATTAAGAAGATATTCAATCAAATAAATAAATATTCACTAATAATAAATTAATTTTTTTGAAATAAAATTAAAAATGTTCAAAAATAAACATAAATACTTATTTATAAGAAATATTATAGAAGAATAGATGATGTACTCATATCCTACAAGCATGTAGTCATGTAGTCATAAATTTGTTGAACCCTCACTCAACAAATAATCTTAATTGATTGGGCAAAATTAGTATGCTAGAACTTGAAAGTATTGAATGAGGGGTGAAATTATAAAATTAAGAGATATATATTTAAAAAAGTAGCCAAGAATAATAACTAAACATATAATATATTACTATTAAATAAATAATTACAATTATATATATAATTCTAATTTAAATAAATAATATATGAATCATCATCGAGCTTAATGTCATACTTTTAATAACTTATTTGTTAAATAATAAATAAGCTTATCATGAATATAAATAAACAAATTAAACTTCGTGCGAGCTTGGGTCATTATGGGGTTGTTTGGTTGCCGAAAAAAAAATATAATATATTTGGATTACTTTAGGTTATTTAGTTGTGAATTTTATAAATTCGTAAGTTTATTTTTTTTCTGTTTGGTTAAACAAATGTAATATAAAATATTTTGAAAATTTTGAGCGGCAGCCGGTGGTGACCGGTCAACTGTGGCAATTTGGGCGAATTCCTAATACAACAAAATATAATTTTCTGGTGAATTTCAAATGCATTGTATCACTTTAAAATTTTAGTTTACATCGTGTCAAATGTCAAAAAATTTAAAACCTCTGCATTTAGTTTATTTTACTTTTGAATCCAACCAAATAACCCATATATCTTTTTAAAAAGAATTTTTTATCTTTATTTTAATGAACTTGAATTTGTATTACAAATCAAGTTTAAATTATGCATCGACTACATTGGTTTACTTACAGCCTTACTTATGGGCCATTAATTTGGTTCTTCTAGCTTTACTATTAATAAATATCAGCAAGTGATTTTAATTAGTTTAATTTAAAACTTGTATCAATTACTACATGTAAATAATAAATTAGGGTTCAGTTGGCTAATGAAATTGCCTACGACAATAATACAACTAGGGTAAACATAGGCCCAGAAATGGACGCGGCAAATAGACAAAATTGTTAAATTGGGCTTTATATAGGCCTAAGAATGAATCCACAGGCCTTTTGTCAAACCTTAGATGATGGTCTAAGGGGCTGAATGGTACGCATACATGGCCCGTAAAGGATGCAAAGGGTTTTTTTTTTATTTCTTATTTTTTATGGGTATCAATATGCGTGCATTTTGAGCTTCTTGATCATATAGGTTTTTAATTAGCATGAACTAATTTTTTATCATATAAACATCATATTTATGTCATTATATTTGATTTGACTTTAATTAGAATAAAATAATTTAGTGCATTATATATATATATATATATATATATATATATATATATATATATATATATATATATATATATATATATATATATATATATATATATATATATTATACATTTATACTTTTTTTTCTAATAATGGGATGTTCATCTAGGGCCCCACCCACTTTATTACATTCCAATATGAATAATTCCCCGAGGACTTAACGGTAACTTATTCACATATTAGACTAACTTTTCTTTCTTTCTAATGAATCGAGCGAGGGGAGTTCGAGTTCGCCATTTCATTTAGAGGTACTTTAGTAGATGACTTGTAAAAGCGCAACAAAAATTGACCTATCTAAAGGTTAAAATGATTTTGGGAGTAAACAAATGGCTTGCGCAGGGTTGAATAATACATTTGATATCATTGTTTTCATCAATGTTAAGTTTGGGATCAATTTTGTTTTATTTTTTATTTTTATGTTAATATAAAACAAAAATTAAAAATAAAAGTTAGCTCTAAGAGCCCTTTAGTTTTAAGGACATTTTCTTTAAATTAAATGTTGATTATGACTAAACTCTATGTTGGATCTCTCTCTCTCTCTCTCTCTCTCTCTCTCTCTCTCTCTCTCTCTCTCTTCTCTCTCTCTCTCTTAGGTTGGAACTATTGTTCTCAATTTTAGTTATTTTGGTCAAATATATAACATTGTAATGCTAGTATCACATGTGCTCCACTAAAAAAAGAAAAGAAAAAACCTCTCTTATTGACACCTCAATGCATGAATGAATGAAAAAAAATGAAAAATAAAAGCTATAAAATCAGGAAACTAAGTTGGAAGGTGATGCTTTGAAACTTTGTTAAAGCAACACAAGCTTTATCAAATCAAATTACAACCACAATGCCTTCTTTATCTCCTCTCACCTTTCCTTTTCATTCTTTTTTGATTCAAAAGAACTCAAAAAGCAAATAAGAGAACATGGTTGAAGAATAAGGATCACTTGGGTAGAAAGCAAATGCCCTCCAACTATATCACCATGTGACATTCAAACTTTTGCAATATTTTATATTTTATATTTTTTTTTTGTGAATGTTAGCTTATTTGTTATTAAAGTTGATGAACAATTAAGAGCTATTTATGTGATTGAAAGTAAAAAATAAAATTTAAATTATAATATTTTGAGTCAACAAATTATTTTGATGATGGGGATGATAACATCATTATGCCTTTTGAATGAGCATTATCGAATAAGCAATCTCTTATCGTGATCGAGAGTTGGTAAAGGCCAAGCATGAAAACTAATGTTTGGCAATAGATTATATTAGTTTGTTTATGAAAGATCAATGGTGAAGTTGTAAGAAATTGGGATTTTATTTTTAAATTTTAAAATTACTTAATGAAATCATATTTTATGTGCTTTTAAAAATAGCTCATTTATTTCTAAAATAAAAAAAAAAAACATGTTATAGTCATTTTATTATCTTACTAATATATTTTTAAAAATAAAATAAAAAAAAAAAAAAAGTTTTATAGAAATGATTTTAAATAATTTATATTTTTTACATGGAAACTCTAGTTTATTCTCAAGAGTTATGTTTGTCCCGTAATGAGATTTTTATACATTCTCATAATTTTTTTAAATATTTAATTATAATTATAGATAAATGTAAATTTGTAAAATATTATTTTGATAATTTTATATTAGTTTATTTTTATCAAATATAAGAAATAAAAGTTAACTTGACTTTCAACTCATTAAAATACAAACATGCTTTTAACTTTTATTAAATCTTTTTTCTTTAGGGTTACTTTTCAAAAGAGAGTTTCAATCACTTTTAATTACTTAGCCCTATTTGAGATCATTTTTATTTTTATTTTCTAATTTTTATATTATTTTTAAAAAATATAGTTATTTATTCATTTCTAAAATACTTTTAATATTTTAAAATAATTACATTATTTTTGAAAATACTCAAATAAAAACAATCATGACTATTAAATATATTTTCTTTTAATTTAAAGCATAAATAAAATAAAATAAAATAAAAATATATAATATAAAATAAAAAACATGAAAAGTGAAAAATAAAACTACAAAAAAAATGATTAGAAATTTATTTATTTTTAAAATAATAATTACTATTATAACATATAATTAATGAGATATGATAAAATTGAAACTAATCATAATTCAAATAAAAAACTTAAATAGAAAAAAAAGTTTCTGTTGTGCTTATCAAAAGCATGATTTTTTATATTATTTATATTTGAGAGATTTACATACATATCACATAATTTTTATATATTTATATATCTATTACTTAAATTTTAATATATATATATATATATATATATATATATATATATCATATTAAAAAAATTATATTATTTTAAGTGTAATAAATAGTTAAATAAGTAATTATATAATTTTAAATGTTAGATATGTAAATACATAATAATTATATGATATAGATGTAAATCTTCTTTTAAGAAATAAAGCATTTTATCCTGTATCCTTCAAATGGGTAATGCATGCTTTAAGAAATAAGAACTAACTGTAAAAGCATAACTGCATCTATAGCGCTCTGCACGTTACCACAAATGACCGGGCAATGAATTAAATTCAATTTACTTGGAAATATAGCTTAAATATTTATTTGATAAAAAGTAATTATTTTTATATTTATTTTTATAAATGTAAAAAATAATTGAAAAGTGAGTTCCACAATCAAATTCACTTTTATGTAAAATAATAGTAAAATAAATGAAAAAATTAGTAGATGAATTATTACACTTTTTTGGTGTTTATTATATTTATATTTATTTTGTTTTATTTATATTTTGATTTTACTTATAACAAAATTAATGGTAATAATTATTTTAAATAATATTCAAAACATCAAAAATTATTTTTAGTAATTTTAAAAATAATGTAATTTATTTTCAAAAATTTCACTTAAACTTAAGGGAAAATTTTATAAGATATGGTAATTATGACTTATGGTGCAGAATGTTGGATAAAAGAGAAGCATATAAGTTAAGTGTTACAGAGATGAGGATGCTTAGGTGGATGAGTGGCTTTACTCTTAGAGATAGAATGCAAAATGAGTAAATTCGGGAAAAAGTTGGGTAGCTCGATGGTAGATAAGATTAGGGAGAGTCGCCTAATGGTTTGACATAAAGCGTCTAGATGATGTTAGGAGAGTAGATCATTAGATTTATTATGTTAAGAAAGGTAGAATTAGACCAAAAGACTTGGTTAAGATGTATAAAAAATGATCTTAGCATACTTATTTAAATGAGAATTTGACACATAATAGGACACAATGGAGAAGAATGATTCATGTA
This sequence comes from Cymbidium sinense, assembly GCA_021442155.1. Lineage (NCBI taxonomy): Eukaryota > Viridiplantae > Streptophyta > Magnoliopsida > Asparagales > Orchidaceae > Cymbidium > Cymbidium sinense. The sequence continues at coordinate 17,348,463 of CM038233.1, read as the reverse complement.
GCCGACCCCACCTAGTGGGATTAAGGCTTATTGTTGTTGTTATTGTTGTAATTTATTTTCAAAAATAAAAAGCACACAAAAATGTATCAAATAAATATATATTTTAAATTAATATAGAAATATTTTAAAATATTTTGTACCATAATTCTTGATTTATAAGTAAATATAAGTGCTTAAAATAGTATTTTTCATGTTGTCATGTAATTCAAAGACATCTTTTTTATTCAAATAGCTTAAAAAATTAATGTTAACTAAATTAATTATAAATTTGTTAAGAATTTCATACTTTATTTTAATAAGGAGATTAATTTCATATATGATAGTTTGTTTAACAATCTATATGATTTAAATATTCCTTTTGAAATACTAAAATTAAAGTATAGATAGATTTTTTTAATAATTTAATAAGTTATAATGTACCACTTATTGTAACATGACTTTGGGATCAGGGGAGAAAACATCATCAAATTTCAGGATGGAAGTCAAATGACTAATTTGATACCTTATATAGAAAAATATCAAGTTCAGGGCAAGTTGCCCACCTTCAACTGTGCATGGGTCCGCCCTTATTTGGAGTTGTGATTTATTAACATTATAGGATCATGCTTTCATATGAGCTAAAGGATTTTAAATCATTTTGTTAAATTAAATTAATGTTTGCATGAATGATAGCTAAAATCACTCTTATCATATATTGTACTTCACTTTAATGTTATGCTCATTATTATTCCTTGGGGATGCTAATCAATATTCACACAGCTAAATATGGTAAATAAATTTTTATATTAATTATACATTCAGCTAAATAATTATGTCAAAATAAATTATGATGTATTTATTTATTCTATATTTTCACAATAAATCCAACTACAAATCTTTACAATATTTTAGTATCCAAATATTATTATAAAGTCCAATAGACATAATGATTCATAGATAATTTTCTATGAAAAAATTAATTATGAATCATATGTTACTCTGCTATTCAATAGGTAATTATGTCAAATTAGATGATACTAATATAAAATATATATATATATATATATATATATATATATATATATATATATATATATATATATATATATCCTAAAAATATTAAAATTAATAATATATTTTTAACTTTAATTTAGATCTATATACTAATGGCAATTTTTTAAAATAGGCAGTTAAAATAGGAATTAGCAAATTGAGTATCGTTAAAAAAAATTTAAGAATAGGTAGAGTCGCGATTGGTGGGCTATACCGTCGTACGGCGTGGCGTGGTCTCCGCGAGAAGAGTATCGCTAATTAGGCGCCTCAGTGAAGCGGTCATGATTAGTGGGCGGCGGCTTCTGACCGGTCTAGTTAGGCGGCCCGGCTATTTTCGGCGCTCCTCTCGGTTTTCCTCTCGGTTTTCCTCGATTCCTCGCGACACTCCCTCTCTCGTGGTGCGCCGTAGAAGTGACCCGACGCGTCCTCCTCCGTCAGCGGAACTTCACGTGCAGATCTAACCGCATTCGGCGTCTTGTAGGTATTCGTCGAAACTTTTATTTTTTCCGGCATTAAACTTTGGCGTTTTACTTCCTCTCTCATTTTTGGAAGTCAACTTTAGGTTTTATTCTTGCGACTCCATTTCGGTTGAGAAAAATTCCTTTGGCGGATTCTACATTTTTTAGTGCAAGATGAATAGAATATGTTTGATACTTTATTATGGAGCGCGAGTATCGATGAGCAATTCGGTCAAGTTATATGGGAGGTCGAACTTCGTCAATTAAGGTTGGCGTCCGCGGCACTTGCGGCATTGAAGCAACGAATTATGAGAAACTTGAACATCGATCCGGAGCGCCACACTGTCACATTAACAGGTCGTTATCCAGTGAGTAGCGGATTTGTAGCGTCTGTCATATCTGACGATGACGTTTGCGAAGTTACACTTGACGAAGCTTCCCGTCAGATGTTGGTGTTGTATGTCGAAGTGGAAGATGTTAATATTGCATCCACATCAGCTGATCCGGTAGTGAGGTCAATAGATATACCGCTAACACATACACATGATTTCATCGCACAAGAACATCCGGGGATACAACGCAGCTCTGATGAGTTCATTCCCAGGTAGTTTATCGTCATAATTTATCTGATTAAACTTGTAACAATTAATATGATAATTAGTTGCTGAACTTATAAGTTATGTGGCAGTGATGATATTGTCTACCGTTCGGATGAACCGTATGTGCAGAGTCTTTGCGGTTGGAGATGAGTATCGGTATGAGTAGTGGCTCAAGTAGTGAGTCACGAGGGTATTAGTGATGATGGTTGTTGGTTGAGTTAGAAGACACGTACGGGAATATACGTCATACTCTGGCGAGAAATCACTCATTTCTAATGTTGACGATGAGAGTCAAATGTTGTCCACGCAGTATGTCGGATGTGTAAAACTACGCGATGGGACAACGATGTTTATTTTGGCGGCCCATTATGGCCTAAATGATGAAATTGAAATTCCAAATGACATTCCAGAAGGTATGTGTTTTCAAGTAAGCGGAGTTTGCAATTTCTTGTGTCGGGTGGTAGTAAATAATGTACAATTCGAGCGATTACTAACCGGAAGAACTACGGTTGTATGTGTGCAGCACGATAGTCATACAAGGCCCTGTAATTGGCGTTTACATTGTAGCATCAGCAGACGATTAGGGGGTGCTTGGAGAATATCAAAAGTTGGTGAAAATCATAGATGTGTCAATGCGTAAGTTCATCGGTCATCGACGATTGTTCAGGTTTCATAGCATACTACATCAAACCTGTGATCAGGCACCAGATTGATTTGAAACCTAGAGAGATTATAGGTAGGATGGAGTCAAAATTTAATGTTAAAGTTTCATATATGAAAGCATGGGATGCAAGGCGAAAGGCAATAAAAGCAATATTCGGTAGCTGGGAAGAGTCCTACAGGACTCTCAGTCTTTATATGCAATCAGTTTCTACTACTTTACTGCAGTACGATCTGAATTGATCTACCGATGCATAGCGTTTTGAGACTTTTTTGGGCTTTCGGACCTTGTCTTGGGATGGAGTTCTTTGAACTGTTTTAAGCAAACATTTTGTTTACATTGGGCAAGTATCGTGGCACATTAATGCTTCTTGTAGGAATCGGCAGCAATAATGGGTTGTTTCCTTTAGCTTTTCTTTGTTGTGGAATCGAAAATGTTGATTCTGGTTGTGGTTTTGTTGTGTATGCATGATATGTTACCGGTAGTGTCTAGTAGACGTGATTTATGCATAATATCTGATAAACATGCTGGTCTCTTGCGTGGATGCAAAGAGATTTTTCCTTGGGCAGCGCATAGGCATTGTTCGTCATTTTGCGTGAAATTTTAAAAAAGTCGTACGCAGACTAGGAATTGCTGATGTTGAGTTTGTATGCCAAAAGATGTACATGGCAGGTAACACTGATGATGTTCGTCAATTCAACCGTTTCATGCAAGATATTAAAAATGTGAAAGAAGAAGCATACAATTGGCTTGTAGAGCGTGACCCTGTAAAATGGTCACTTGTGCACGATGGTGGTATCGTTATGGGACAATGACGAATGCATCGAGTGCTTTAACGGTTATCTTGGCTCGTGGTTTACCAATTCAGGGTTTAATCACTGCTATCTACTATAACTTAGTAGCTTTGTTCATGAAACGATTATCCACTGCTACTCAGCAAGAGGAAGTAAACTTGTCTATTTATACCCAGAGGTTCTCCACACTTATACAGCGTACTGAAAGGGAGGCTAGGCATTTCCCTGAACCTGTTAATATAAACCCACATGAGATGCAGGTTTTTGATAGGTCCAGCCGATCGTTCAGAGTTGATTTATTAGATAATGGCCTGTGTGTTTGTAATTGTGGTAGAACAATCATATATCATTGTCCATGCCCACATGTCATTGTCGCATTGGGATTTCGGCGGTTAAACCATCTCACCTGCGTGTCGATACACACTGCCATTTGTATAGGCATACATAAATGAATTTCATACTCTACCGGATCGATTGGCCATCCTTGATGAAGAGCTTGGATTAGTCATATGCGACCCCCAACTTTCGTAGAAGGTCGCACGAGCGAATAGATTGAAACACAATGGATGACAGCGGTTCAAGTAGCGAACTTGTAGCATATGCAAAACATCACGGTCACTTAGGTCATCGTGCCCCCTAACATTGGCATCGGCGGTATATTTTCCAATAGGACAATGCTTGCTTATTTTTCTTCACGATCTAAGATTTTACAATATTGACACTAATATATTTGAGGTTATATCTTTGGCAATTACGGCGGTAGGTAGGGCCACCACCCGCATGCTACGTCGGCGACATATCTTTGATGCAGACGGAGGATTAGTTGTTGGTGTTAGGACATATGTACTACATTTTATTTTTTGGTTTGATTAGCAACTTGAGTCATGTAATTAAAACTTTCTTAGTCATCTTTGTTTGATGAATACTTAAGTCATTATTCAAATGTTATTGCTAAGTTGATATCAAATGTTGATTTTATATTGTTGCTAAGTTGGGTATATTTGATGAATTCTCTTGCTTTGAAGGCTTCTTTTATTTGTTGGTGAAAAGCACAATTGATTTTTGTTAATAAAGAGATTAGTTTCTTGTTGAAAAATGCAAATGGAAATATAAAGGTTAATATATGTCAAGAAGAACAAACTTCTTTGCTTTGATTAGAATACTCTTTAAGGGATGTATCTTATTTTTCATGATGTGTTGATTTTATTACTATTGCATTAGATTAGAATTCTTAGTTTTTTCAACATTACTCAAAACTCGATAAGCGGCATTGGGCGATTGGCTTGATTAGCGGCCGGTCTAAATGAGCGGCAGCTGATTAAGCGGTCGCTGATTAGTGGCGGCCGCTTAACATGCCCGATTACTGAAAGGTCGCCCGATTAGTGGGCGCTTTATTCAACCGATAATTAGTGGGCTCAGTCTGAGCGATCGCCATTGAGCTTTTTGAGGTATATGCCATCAATTAACTTAGGAGGGTAAAATCTGGAGGCAAAACTTATAAGATATGTATACAATGTGCTTAATATAATATGAATTTTAAGATAACTTACAAAGTAGAAAATCAAGGATCTATAAAGTACAAATTGTGAAAATAAAATTAAGCGATATCATAATCAAGCACCAGATGAGTATTTTAAGTAAATACATTAAGCTTTATGTACATAAAAAAATTTAGAAACAAAACTTATAAACATTTATTATGTCATAATCAAGGTTAACATGTACATGACTATGTCGTTTGTAATGAATCGAGAAAGGCAAATGTAGTACGACACTTTCCCTACCCGGTGAGACAAGCCTTCCTTAGGTGTCTGCGTGCGTGGGTGCACCACTCCGGTGTGTGCGGTCGCCGCGAGATGGGCGATCCGCGTAGGTGATCGGCCCTCTAGAACAACATCCTCGACTATCGACATATCATCGTGATGTGAATATAGGTGAGCTGCGAGTCGTCTGACGGTGATATGTAAACGGTCTGGATCGGCGTCATTAGAATGGCTGGATCGATTATGCGTAGAAGAACTAGCGGCGTCTGAAGAAGGACACGGATCGGTGATGTAGATGGGCCGGCGCTCATCATGCGCGACACCCTCGTGTGCCGATCCGTAATATGTGTATTGCTATATGTACCGCTGATCAAGGTCTCTGCATATCACCTCGTATCTATCGACACATCGCTGTAAGTGGTGATCATCGACAGCACCGAAATATGGCTGAAATATGTCAGCGTTCTTGCGATATGGTCCCTATGCAAAAAAGGAATGTTAAATTATCACTTTAAAAATATTGAATATTTCTATATATCATAACTTACATAAAGGCTCCTTGGTGCTCTGGCGTAGTATGTGGTAGGTGGATCTATCTGACCGGCGACCAATAAGTACAAATGATCGAACCAGCATGTATTGGTGATAGCGGTATTTACGTCCCGACCTCATCAACCCATCGGCCGAGGCAATCCATGACTCTCCCAAAAGCTATGTATGGTGGTGGTAATCAACCCAGTCGACATCTGCTTTACCCAGACCATCGACCCTTTTGAAACTAGGGTCAGCCCCTCACGGGAGTAAAGCAGTGACACTCTGCGGTAAATACCACTCAACCCTCTTCCGGTGATAAGAGGGACTCGTCTTGCTCATATGTCGAGAGCATACAACGGATAGATTTGCTCACGATGCTCATTTCTTGACTCCCAGGATCACTACCGCATTTAAAAGTATGTTAAAACATAATGTAAATACATTAAAACTACATGTTAAATGCGATTCAACTGTGTGTCCATAAACCATCTAGCTCGTTCACGTACCAACATTCGCAAAATTTTGTTGCCCATACTGTCATTCCACACACGAAAGCAGTTTAAACAGACGTATAAGCTGCATAATTTAAAATTGTAGTTAACAATACGTACCTCAAACCAACGCTCAGACCAGCAAGCTCTGCAGGATATGGAACATGTAAAGTCGGCCTACCTACATGAATATGCTCCCAAGCCCAAATCTGAAGTAGGTGTAGGCAACCACCATGTTGGACAGTGGGTCTGTCGACTCGTGCAACTCTCTATAGATGAGCCAAGGCTGCTCCACCTAGACATCATGCTAAAATCATCCAGATCCTCCAAGAGTGGTAAGAATCAGGTGGACTCGAACCCAGGGCGTATCGAGGGCAATAAAAAGCAATCGAAATAAAATATAAAGGGGCGTGTCGAAGAAGTCTTCGTGCTTTCGGCTATCATATGACTCTCAGAAAGTCCACCTAAGCCACCTCGGTGGCATGCATGCATGTGTGCGACCATCACGAATGTCGATGACCGGATTGATGTGGTACATCGCGTCGTAATGGGTGTCTAACAAATCATCGCAATCGGGCCAGTGTCCCATCTCTTCCCTCGCCAATCACAATCGGCCTATTATAGGTGGTCCATCAATCGTAGGCCTAGATCATCGCCACGTCACCGTCCGGTCATCTCACTACGAGGTGGAAGGTATTGACGTGGCGACCATCTCTCAAAGTAAGCAAGCATGATCCGGGATGGAAAGCGACTTGATCACGGCGATCTAGCCTAATGAATCTCGCATGTAATGGGCCACTCTTCAGCATAAGCAAATGTGATGCGCCCAAGTCTGTGCTCAGAAAATGAAAGTTAGTGTCGAAATAAAAGGCAAGCGTAACACATTACGCAAAAAATAAATTCACTTACTGTCGGGTGGCGGCTCGATGGCGTAGAACATACTAGGATGAACCTCGAAGGTGCACACTCCAATGGTGGGTCGGCCTCTAACCTCTCGCGTCAGGTGGCGGCGGTGCTCCTCGCCATCGTATCTCAAAAAAAGATTATTGTTTACCATTAGCTACATCGCAAATTGAGAAATAAAGGATCAACTAAATAAAAGCGGAAATTAATCTTAAGATAAACCTTACATTCACACTAAGGAATTAATATATATGATCTTTCAAAAATAATATACAAGCTTAGAATTGATAACATTCATTCATTCAATTGAAGGGAAATGTGCAAAAAATACATCACAAATTAGCCCATACGCCTCCCAACTAGCCCTTACTTGGCTCTCCCAACCAACCTATGATGACTTCTACCACTCTCTTGACTAAACATCTGCCCTTACAACCCTCACTAGCCTTAGAATAGGCCAGCCTACATTCATTGCCTCTCTTCATCTCTTCAAATCTTGAAACTAAATACTGCGTTACTTGAGTATTTACAAATATCATCAATTTGGTAAATAGTAAAATGTCAAAAACTCAAAGGAATGTTCTCAAATACAATTAAGAAACATGTAGCTAAAAATAGGAACAACTTGTGACTAACAATTCACAAGTTATATCCAGAATAAGTGACAAAACATCACTTCCACCCAAATAGATGTCCTTAATGAAAAAAGGATAGATAGCCATTCACCAATCTCTCTCTCTGATAAGCAACTAGAAATATCGTAGAGTAAAGATAAAATTATTAAAAAAAAAACATTAAACCTTCCGACTTGAAGATAGAATGCAAAGAAAAACATTAAAGGAATTTTCTTAGAAACCCATAAGGAGTTTAAAAACAAGACCAAGCAGTAAATTAAACAATTCAGCCATGAAAAAACAGTCTGCCTCCTACATGTATGTATTCCATAAAAAAACAACAATGACTTCATAGTCGGATAAAGCACTTTTAATTTATATGATATATTAGGAAAGTCACAAAACTTATCGTATCATTATACTTAATGTACAGCGAGATCAGTGATAGCAAAAAAAAAATACACGGAAAGTCGTGTATGCAGGACAAAACAAAACAATGCGGTGCTTTGTACCGTGGCCAAGATGTTCGCCGACCGGGACGGTGGGGCGGTCGGACTCGGTCGACGTTCACAGGCGGAGTTCGGGGAAGGAATCAAGGAAGCGGGAGGGCGATGGGGCGATGCCTAAAGTGTCGGGGCCGGTCGCTAATTAGTGGCGGCGTTCATCAAAGTCGCCCGAAGCGGCCCAGCTAAGAGACGATTCGCTTGCGGACCCTTACCCGTGGCACCGCCGCATACGTCGTCCAGTGGCGTAAATCGCCCACTAATTGAGCGAATACCTGTCTTAAATTTTTTTAACGATACTCAATTTGCTAATTCGTATTTTAACGGTACCTATTTTAAAAAAATTGCCTATACTAATCGGAAAGCTCAAGCCCTTCCCTTCTTTTTCCAGCTCCTTTACCCAAAGTGGAATATTTATGCCCTCTTTTTCTTTCTCCCTCGTTTTCCTTTTTTTTCTTTGCTCTCTGCCTTGCCCAATGGCATGAGTGTGGACACGCTTCTTCAGTGAGTACTTTCTTCTGCACCAACCTCACTCTCTCACCCTCTCTTCCTTTCTCTCTCTACTTCCTCCCTCGCCCACTCTCGTAGCCTGAGCCCTCTGACACCGGAATCAGTTCCCTGATTTCGAATTCCCCTGCACCATGCCATGCCATGCATCATTCATCCTCCTCCTCAGCGAACCCTATCGCCATCATCACAGCCGTTCCCATGCTTCCATGCATGCCATGAACAAATCTTGATCAGCCATCATTGCTCTTCGTTCTCTCTCTCTCCATCTCTGTTTCGGTTACGCGCTAGTTGGCCGCTTTTGCCGCCCATATAACAAAAGCGCCAGTCTTAGAACCCCTTCCACTGTTGACACAATGGCTTCATTCCCTCACCCTAGCCTACTTCTTGTTTTCTTCTTCCTCTTCTCCTCCGCCACTCTCTCGCTCTCCGCTGAGCCTCTCAACATGGAAGGTGGCAACTCTATCTTTTGTTATCGATGTCCTCAACCCTTTTCCCAATTTCTCTAAGAGGATTTTGTTTGTTCTTCTTTGTTTTATTGCTTGTTTCGTCTTCAGTGCAAGCTCTTATAGCTGTAAGAGATCTCCTCAATGACCCCCACGGGACGCTAAGCAAATGGGATGAAACCTCCGTCGATCCCTGCAGCTGGTCTATGATCACTTGCTCTTCGGAGAACCGCGTCATTGGCCTGTAAGCTCTCTTTCTCTTTCCTTCTTCTGATTTCCTCTCTATATGCCTTCTCCTCGCTCAATTGGCCAAGAATTGCAGGGGAGCGCCAAGCCAGAGCCTCTCAGGAACTCTTTCTCCGGCGATTGGAAACCTCACCAACCTGCAGCAAATGTAAGATTTCCTCTTCATATTTGTACAATGTGATTTGCCTTTTTCCATTAAAGCTGATTTTTTCAACCGTGTAATGTAGATTGTTGCAGAACAATAACATAACAGGGGAGATCCCATCGGAGGTAGGGCTTCTCCAAAAGCTTCAGACCATGGATCTCTCGAACAACCGCTTCTCCGGCATCATACCTGATTCATTTGGTCGCCTTACGAGCCTTCGCTATCTGTGAGCAATCCTGGATCATTCTTGTTTACTTTAATCCTTGGAAACATAAAAAGCGAGGAGACAAACATGGACCTGCAATATTGGTCTTCGTTCCGCTTTAATCAAATTTTTAATCACTTTCTTTCTTTTTCTGCTGTTCTCGCAGGAGACTTAACAACAACAGCTTGACCGGCACATTTCCTTTATCTCTCTCAAAACTCCCCCAACTCTCCTTCCTGTAAAAATTTTCACTCCTTCATTTGTGCTTCTCTGTTTTACCGTAGAAGATGACATGAGGTATACCTTTCAGGGATTTCTCTTACAACAATCTGAGCGGCCCGGTTCCTTCTTTCCCCGCTAGAACTTTCAAGTGAGGCTTTCTCCATTTCTGATCGTTATACAAGCTTGCCGCTTCTTTTAATACTTGTTTATTGGTTTCACAGCGTGGTCGGGAACCCTCTAATATGCGACGGCGGCGGCCATTTGGCGGTGGATTGCTATGGACCGATGACACCAGTGTCTCTTCCATTCCTTCTCGAATCAAATCACAGTAATTGCTATCTTCTTGTTGATCTTCTAGTCACATTCGTTCTTTTTTCTGATAGAGAACTCTAGTAAGATTGTGTGTTCTCGCCGTTTCGCAAAATAGAATTGATTTTGAGATTTGCTACAGGAGAGCTGAAAACGGTGAAGCTCGCTATAATTGTAGGCTCCGGCGTGGGTTCCGCCGTCGCTCTCCTTCTTTTCTTTTCCCTTGCTCTTTTTGTCCGGCGGCGGAGGCGCTTCAGTCGGCGTTTCCTCTTCAGTCTCGACGGTAGCCTCCCTTTACGTAGGTTTTATTTATGTTTTCGAGAAAAATCTCGGTTTTGTCACCCCTACTTGGCACAGAATATCTGATTAATTTTTTTTATGAAAATGGATTTTAAAATTATTAATTTTTTTATAAATATATAAAAAATATATATTAATTAATTTTTTATATTTGATTCGTTTACTCTTTATTTCTTTATTTAGAGAGGTGATATTATTAAGAGTAATATTACGATAATCTTTTTAGAGAATGAAAGTGGAATTCTGTAATATTTGTTAAAGGAAAAGAAAAAAAATTTAAATATTTTTCCCCCAAGATACTTAGGAGCCGTTTGGGAACATTTTTATTTATGTTTTATTTTATTTATATTTTATTTAAAAATAAATTTATTTGATTATCCTTATTATTTTTTAAAATCCTAAAAACATTTTTAGATATTTTGATTATTTTAAAAATAATATTACTTCTTTTTTAAAATAAAAATAAAATCACATAAAAAATATTTTAAATAAATATATTTTTAAAAATAACATAAAATTAGAAAAAAAAAAGAAAATAAATTTGATTTCAAACAATTCTTTATTGTTTCTACTAAAATGTAAAATATCTTAGGTATCATTTGATTATTTGTAAATTAAAAATATATCTTTTAAGTGATTATTTGTTTAATTTTATTCAAAGTAAAGTGTTCTTATTTTATATTTTTTTATAAATCAAATAAATTCATATTAATTTTAAACTTTAAATAAGTTAACAAAATGATAAAATCATAAAGAGCTTATTTTTTAAAGCATACCTTCAAATTTCAAACCAATGCTCAGAATCAAGATTATTAACTGAAAAAATAAATTCGCGTTTTATTTAAATAAACATATTCATATTTAATAATAATAAAAAATCTTTTTCGTCGTTTTCGTTCAACTTCTATATTTTTAAATTTTTTTTTTTAGCTCAGCTTCGTTTTCGTACTGAACAGATATGGAACAGAACACCGCGTCGGAGGCGGTTGTCGGAATGGGGAACTTGCGGCGGTTCAGGCTCCGGGAACTCCAGGCGGCGACGGAGAACTTCAGCTCGAAGAACATACTGGGCAAAGGGGGGTTCGGCAACGTGTACCGAGGACGCCTCGGCGACGGCACGGTGGTCGCCGTCAAGCGGCTGAGAGATGGAGGTGGTGCCGCCGGCGAGGCGCAGTTCAGAACCGAAGTAGAAATGATAAGCCTGGCTGTACACCGTAACCTACTCCGCCTCATTGGATACTGCGCCACCGCCGGCGAGCGGCTCCTTGTTTATCCCTTCATGGCGAATGGTTCCGTGGCTGTCCGGCTTCGAGGTACGTATCTTGTTCCTGCAGTGCAGCCTAATAGAGATAAATAAAGAATACAAAAAAATAAAAAATTTGGCACGCTTGGTGTGATGTGGCGCACACCGCAGCTCAATAGCGGGGTAGTTGTTCAGGGTCTGCGCTGTTACGTCATCTACGTGGTGGACTGCGAGTGCTCTTTTGTTCTTATCATACATAACGTGATTTTTGGCTTTATTTATCCGTTAAAAGTATTTTTTTAGGGTTGCAAAATTTTATAAGCTACTCATGCTCTATTAGAGCTCATTTATATTTATTCATTTAACTATTCAAAAAAGCTTAAATATTTTTATAAATACTCAATTCATAAATGAACAAGCTTGAACAAGTTATTGTTCATGAATAGTATTATTTAAAGCTCGCGAATAAGCTCGTTAAGGAGCTCGATAATGGCTCGATTAAAGCTTGATTAAGGTTTATTCATAAACGATACTGATTAAGATTATTAATGATAGTGTATAAGATTCGATTAAGGCTCGATTAAAGTTCGATTAAGGCTCGATTATTTCATTAAACGAGATGCTTGTTAACAGGCTCGATAAGCCTAATCTGAATCGAGCTCACGAACAAGCTCGAGCCGAGCTCAAACATGATTTTTTTAAACGAGCTTGAACACCATTCTAAAAGCTCTAATCGAGCTCGAGCTCGAGCTCAATAATGACAAACGAGCTTGAACTCGAATAAGCTTTGGCTCGGCTCGGTTGGTTTGCAGCCCTAGTATTTTTTATATATTAAAATTATATAATTTTTATTTTTATATGAGTAATAAGGTTCTCATATATATTAAAATAGTAATAAGTAATTTTATTTTTGAAGAAATTTTTAAAATAAGTATGTTTTAAAATATAATTAGTAATTTAAATATCTTAAAAATAAAATTTAAATATAAGTATAGTCGCTCATTTATCAGGTGATTTACCTACATGGAAGATTTATATATAATTTATGTGCAACTTAGATACAAAATAATTTAAAATAATAGTTACATATAAGTCGACCGTTTAACGGTCGCCCGATAAACAGATGATTATACCTATATTTAAAATTTATTTTTAAAATACTTAAATTACTAATTATGTTTTAAATTATACATATTTTAAAAATTTCTTATTTTAATTACAGAACCTGTCTTTTAATCTTTGAACCATTCCTTCCCCTTGCAACTACCGACGCCTTCTTCTCTCATCCGTCGCCATTGCTAAGTGCTAACCCTGAACTATCTGCAGGCAAGCCACCGCTCGACTGGACAGCCAGAAAGCGCATCGCCGTCGGCGCCGCTCGCGGCCTCGCGTACCTTCACGAGCAATGCGATCCAAAGATCATTCACCGCGACGTGAAAGCGGCCAACGTCCTCCTCGACGACGACCTCGAAGCCGTGGTCGGCGACTTCGGCCTCGCCAAATTGCTCGACCATTCAGACTCTCACGTCACCACCGCCGTGCGCGGCACCGTCGGCCATATTGCCCCGGAGTACCTTTCTACTGGTCAGTCCTCCGACAAGACTGATGTCTTCGGATTCGGCATTCTTCTCCTGGATCTCATCTCCGGCCGCAGATCACTGGACTTCGCCGCTCGTTCGCCGCCGCCGCAAAAGGCGTCTCTGCTCGATTGGGTATGTTCACGTTTAAAAGAAAATTTCTTCCGATGATCATTAGTTAATGACGATGTTTTATTAAACCAGAAACCATATATAAAATCTGTATCATTAGAAGAATGAATCAGCATTTCTCATACTTTTATCCCGCTTAATATAAACTATTGTTCTCTGTCTTTATCTTTTACAAATAAGTTCACAAAAAAAATTATCTTATATATAGAAGACGAAATAGACTTTCACAATTCCCTTCTTGTACCTGCAGGTCAGGAAGGTCCAGCAAGAGAGGAGGTTGGACTTGCTGGTCGACCGAGACCTCGACAATGGCTTTGATCGCGTCGAGGCGATGGAGATGGTTCAAGTCGCCCTGCTTTGCACCCAACACCTACCCAACCACAGGCCGAAGATGTCGGAGGTCCTACGGATGCTCGAAGGCGACGGCTTGGCCGAGAAATGGGAGGCTTCTAACAGGCTGAAGCAAGATCCTGATACGAAGGAAGGTGTTCAAGACCTCAGTAATTGCATGCTCTTTGTGGTGGATGGAGAGGATAACTATGGAGATATTGATGGGAAGTCCATTGATGAGGTTGAAGAGATGGAATTATCTGGCCCCAGGTAACCTGTAAGTGTTAGATTGCACATAGAAGAGTTGTGATTATAAGGTTTGATTAGGCTTGCTAATATAGATTGAAATGATAATTAGCGCATGTTTGATGTTCTTTGAACAATTCTATAAGTAATTAGCCAAAGGTCTATAAATCCATGTCATTGATTTATTTTTTTGCTTCTAAATTAATGTATATCAAAGAAGGTAAAATTTCTTATTTGAATATTTTGACCTTATTTTCACTCACTATAATAATATTAAAAAATTTGCATATGCCAATCTTTCTACGATACTTATTCTAGTTTAGGATTTAGGGTTTAAGGTTTAGAATGCTTATGATTAAGAATTCATAATTTAAAAATGTTAGTTCTTTAAAGGTTCCTAAAGTATATTTGCAAAAAAAAAATTTTCTGTCTATTGGGAGAAATTGATTAGGTTTTCTGATAAATGTCTATCTCCATCCTAACTCACAATCATCGGATTCTATGATGAGATAATCTAAATCAAAAGAAAGATTTAATTCTAGTAAATTAGCTATAATTTTCTTAATCTTGTGAACTAATTGAATGTCTTCCTGATTAAAATTTTGGTTCCTTTTGTAGATGTCTTATTATGTAGAGGTTTAGTTAATTGAGTGAGATTTTTCACAAATAATTTTGCATAATTTTCCATACTTAAAAAGGACATAAAATGACCTAAAAAGATTTAAGCTATTCTAATTTGTCAAACATTTCCAGTATTTTTCTTGAAATATGTGATTGCAACTTAATCTTTCATTTTCACATTTCCGCTCCTAAGAATTTTATATATGCTAAACACATAAGACTATTTTGTTTTTATATTATCAATTTGTCTGTCTTAAATAGTGTAAATAATGTATAGAGATTCGATAAATATTCTTCTCCTGTTTTTAAACATACCTTAATATTATCTATATAACACAAGTGTAATTTGAGATTTTACCAAATGTATCATCTATTTTTCTTTGGAATATTTATGATGCATTTTTAACCCCAAAGGCATTACCAACCATTCAAAATATTCTTTGGGGAATTAAAAAACCGTCTATTCTATAGAATTTTGGATGCATCTTTATCTACTAAAATTTAGATTGAGATCAAATTTTACTAAATCACTTTGTATTTTGGATTTTATTTATTAATTGGTATTTTGATAGTATTTTATATCCTTCAAATTCAGTATTATCGTTGAGTCTTTTATTGTTGAATACCATTCTCGGTTATATTTTTTTTCCCTTCATTACTATTATTGTGAGACTTATATATGTGGATTCAAATATTCTCATAACTCATAGTTTCGATAACTATTTTATATGCATTTTTCATTCTTCTAGCTGCCAATTATTATATTTAATATATGTGATGTTTATTTTTGGAAGTGCATATATTGGGGGGGGTGAGGGTGTACTTATTAAAGTGATCATGTATGACATTAAAGAATAGTGCACTATCTCGAAAGATAGAAATCACTATCTTATAATATACCTAATCACCTAATAAGGACTCCAAAGGCATGATAGATCTTCGAATACACTAGAGGTTTTTCCCCTACTTTACATGGATGAATAAAACAGTGTTTATTTAAATCGAGTTCTAAAGTTCCCTATGGAGGGCAAGCCCCCATAGTTAATTACATCCTAAGGGAGGTGAATCCTTTAGGAATACTCTCGATTAAAATAGACAATTATTGTCTCCAAAGATTTCAAAGATATGACTATCAATAAATTGGTTATAGTTGGAAAGTCAAGTGGGATGGATCAAAAGGAGAAGACTTATTATCGAAGCCAAAGGAGATGAGTAGGGAACGCTCTTGATACCAGAAAACCTAATGAGCATTCTGACATATCCTATGGTTAGGCTTTATATGCTTGAAGTTGAGGAGAATCATATGTTTGAATTGAAATTTTATTAGAAAGCTAAGACTTATAATCTCATAATATAAGATCATGAAAATGCTTAAAAAGTGAGGATTTATGCTTGTAGCCCGAAGGAAACAAAATCTCATATCTTAAATCTATGGGAGCTTTGGCGAGGGCCAAAGCATGACCTAAAATCTAAGCGAAAATGGGTAAATGGTTTACCTCTACAAGAGAGAGTGAATCACCCGATTGCTGGACTTATAATTGTTTGAGTGGCAGTTAGCTATCTCCTCTTATGCTTTAAAATTATGTAAGCAAGTCATATGATTTTGCAAGATGGTTGGGTTGTTATTATTTAGAAAGAAACTAAAGTCCTTAAACCCACTCCCTAAGAGACTAGAATATGAGTGATATGAGCAATGATTTAGTCAATGAAAATCTTATCAATTTTTATTTAATTTTAATTCTTTATTTTGATAAAGGTCATAGGATTTTTACATGTCTAAATACATGGTGAAATGAGATTATTGGCAAAATTAGAGAGAAAGATTTGTTTTTCACCTCAGAGAAGACCTTTAAAGGTCAAGTCTTCTCCAATCGTGCAAGGATGGAAACCCTCTCTTAACAAAAGTGAAACAATATGGATGCATGGTGTTAAGCATAAAATATTCAGCTAAGGGGTTGCTAAATATTTTAATTATATTGATTTAATGTCTAGGCTTTATGTGAAGTTATGAGTTATTTAAGAAATTTAGTTATGAGTTATAGTTGAGGTAAAAAATTTATTTTTCCTTAAGAGTCTAACCATATATGGACACATTACATCATATGAGTAAGAAACTAAGAAGAGGCATGTTGTTTCTATTACGCAATTATAAACAAAACATCAAATAATTTATAAATCTAACGTAAGAGAAATAATAGGTGTGGTAATTATCGTCTGACAAAAGAGAAATAGGAATCCAAGCTCTACTATTATACAACCTGGTATGTGAAAGAATAATTATAAATTTACAAATAAATAAATATTATGGAGGTCTTCATTCTTCATATATCTTTTATTTCTTCATTTGACTTTCTTTCTTTAAAAGCATTACAAGACCTCACAGGACAAGACCTTCTATCCACTGCTCCTCCTAATCCTCATAACACTGATCATAATTTCTAATGTAAAATTACATTAAAAATAGGAAAAGTAAATCTAATTACCCCTTCAAAATAAGTGTTAGCTAAACACATCATACAACATAAGCAGTTATATGAATAATTTGGACTTAGTACCCTGCACATGGGTAACCAAGTCCATATGTCCTAATTTAGATTGTGCTTGGGTTTAAGCAACCTGCAAAAGAGAGCATTTTTATTTATTTTAAGCATTCCTTAAGCACAATCTCCTACAAAAAATATGATTAGGCTAATCACAGCCTAACATCCAGTCTACTAAGCATACACTCTAACATCCAGTCTAAAATAATACATCACAAAAGAAAATGTACATCAAATCATGTACCCCCCTAAGATAAAGCTATAAGTGGTGACTTAATCTAATGTGTGTGTGTGTGTGTTAGGGCTTGTGTGGTATATCCTAACTAGGCTTTAAAGTTAAGATTTTATAAGTGTAAAAAGATTCAATTTAAAGGGTGGTTTTATTTTAAGTGGCTTAATTGATTTATAAATTTTTACTTAATGACTTATTTTATTCCATTTAGTTTACACTTAGCAACTAAGTGTTATAAAAGAAAGAATAAGAGGATCACTCTCTTTTATCCCTATATTAAGTTACACCTAAGGTATATTAATTAATTGATTCTCTTCAGTGAATGACTTATTACATATTTTAAATTAATCATGGATTTAGGTTCATTTTAAATAGACTTATTCTATAAGAAAGACATCTTAAGATTAATTGGAATTAACTACTATCATATAACACATGTTTATTCATTTCTTTCCATCATATATAACATGCATATGATTAAATTTTTAAGCATATCTATATATGCAATATGTGTTGGCACACTTAGATGATGAATGTGAACATGTACATTTAAATTTTATATTTTCCTTTTGATTGAATTATTCTATTATATTAATTTAAAGTTCTATCTAAATTCTAATACAAAAATACATAAGAATGAAGTTAAGAGGTATGTGTCGTTGTTAAACTAGGAAAGTGAGGTAATTAAATGACCTCCTTGGGACTACTTAAAGCCTCGTATTCCCGGGATGTCCAGATTAAATATTATTTGCATTCAAATATATGTAAATTTGCATACATTAATATGAGAAAGACAGCTTTTAATCACATGATTAATTAATTCTATCACTTGAATCATTATAAATGCATGTATTATGGTAAAAGAAAGAGGGATTTCAACTCTAATAATTAAACACACACCCATATGTATAAGAAACATAAGCTAGTACATGACATTGTTAACCAGGGAAGTGGGGTAATCAAATGACCTCATTGGGGCTACTTAAAATCTCGTATTCCCGGGATGTCCAGACTAAATAGTTGATTTTCTCAAATACATATGAATGTATACATAACTAAAGAAGAGGAAACCATGCAAAAGTTATATTTTTATTTGATTGAAAAGATTTATACATATGGAGTAAAGTGTTGTTTAAATCCTAATATCGAAATATGTATAAATGAAATTAAATGGAGTATGTGCCATTGTTAAACCACGGAAGTGAGGTAATCAAATAACCTCATTGGGGCTACTTAAAGTCTCATATTCTCGGGATGTCTAGACTAAATACACATTAACATTTTTACTTACATAAATTAATATATATGAATGAAAGAAAAGAACTTTACTTCATACACTTAAGCTATAATCATTTGCATTTCTTATATACTTAGAAATTTATAGCATATGTAATCATTTACTTATAAGGTTTAAAAAATAAATTCAGATTTAATAGTGATAATAGCCACATATATATTAATTTAAATCAACTCATACAAGCTTGACATAAAGGAAATTATTTATGTTTAATTAATTTTTGAAGAAATGGATGTATGAATCAAGTGGCATATAACATTTTAATATGATTGGAAATAAAGAGACACAAGTATGTAATTTCGTTCAATCCAACTAATTTGTAAGGACAATCATGTTAAATAAGCTTATTTAAAATAAACCAAAGTTTCTTAATGACACTTTTGACTTTATGTTTGACTTGACTTAAGAGGTATGAAAAGATTTGCTAATCCTAATCTCATTCCCCATGTGTAAGTTAATTTGATTTAAGGAAAAGCAATTATGTTGATTTTATGGATTAATTAGGTTAGGGTGTGAATTAAATTAATTAATTAAACTCTTACTTATGTTACTTTAAGGTAATTGATTAAATAATTATGAGCTAATGTAATATACAAATACATTGAAAAGTAAATAGCAATGCTCCTATGAAATAAAAGGGGCCTAATACAATTAGCTCATAATCATTTATTAATTAAGCTTAAGAAACTATTTTAAGTACTTTCATGATTTTTTCACACATATGAGCTAATCTTAATTTCACTAATCTCTTTAGGCTCTTGAACACCTAAAGCTCTATCTAGGATTAAAATAAGAAAATCAAATTCTAAATAGGTTTGAGTTTAATTAATTAAACCATTAATCCATAAATTCATCTCTCTCTTTTAATTAATTGCCAAGGTTAATAATTATCTTTTGAAAAGAGATGGGCTTAAGGGAAAAGGTTGGAAAGGAGGTCCCAACTTAATTACATAAGTCATCTATTTAATCAAGCATGATTTGATGTGATTTGAGTTTTAATTAAGCTAATCAAGTCATTACTTAATTAATTAATTAATAATTAGCACTTTGGTTGAGAAGAGAAGGAAAATTATGAAAGAGGATTAGGCGACCCTCCAATCTACTTCCTAAATCTCCCATACTGTTCAACAATGATTAGAGAGTCCAAATAATTAATTAATTACTATTCATGTGCTTAATTATTCCTTAAGTAAGTTAAAGGGTAATGAGGGCTTAATCAATCAATTTCTCTAATTAAGCAATTAATAAATTTCAAGAAAATTAAGGGAGGCAGAGGTCATCCCCTTAAACATCTTCAAAAAGTTTGGAATTGATTGGATGCTTAATTAGGGAGTAATTAAGTTAATTTAATTTTTAATTAAATCTTAATTAAGCCAAAATTACTATTTCAACTTAATTAAGAATAATTTTAATGGATTCTCCTCTAAAAGACCTTTAACCGAGTTATTATTTATATTTTTTTGGATGTTTTATAATTAGTTATGAATTATGAAATTTTTAGTCTTAAAATCCAATTAATTAAACCTAATCCCATCGGCATACATGGCATGTTGGCGCTTTCCGCGTGTCATAAGTTGGTTACTTACATCCGCGCCGAGTCGGTGACGCGAACATGCTTTCCCATGGACCGTCCAATCTTAGATTGGACGACCAAGATCAAATTTGCGACTAATGGAGGATAAAATGACAAATCTAACGTGATTTGATCACGATCATCCTTTCTAATCACACAGAATGGACGACCCATGATCTTTCTTCTCGTCTGCGATGAACAGTAGCATGTGTCCATTATGGATCGTTCAATCCGAGCTCACCCGAGCTTGGATGAACTTCAAAATCAACCTACACCATCATGGAAAGGAGACGAACACATTTAACGGTCAATATCGCATGCAATGAAAATTTTCTTTGAAAAAGGCCAACCACACTTAAGCTAGAGATCAGTTTCCATGGAAATACCTCACCATAGCTAAAATTGGTGGTTCGCATGCTTGACGAAGCTTCGTCTAGTTAAGACAAAGCCCTGTTGATTAGCATGAGCCTTGGTTTGGTGTGAATTGCCTTGGAGACCAAAATCTTCCTCCTTTGCATTCGGCTTTGATAAAACTCGAGCTTGGAGTTGATTTGGAGCTCGAGAAATGATTTGGGTGGCCTCAACGAGATATGGGGAAGGTGTAGGAATGAGCAATTGAAGTTTGATGGCGAATTGGTGAAGTTGGAATCACAAGAGACCTCCCCTATTTCGGCTGCGCACGAGAGAGAAAAATCCAAAGTTGGGAAGACTTGGGATCGCTCTGGAACCAAATTTGATCAAACCAACCTAATTAATCCATTTAGTCCAATTTGACCTAGCTAAATCATTCCCAAATTCAAATCAATGTAAACCAACACCTACAATCATTCTTAAATCATCATTTGAACATAAACCTCCACCCAAGTCAATTTAGCCAATTTGACCAAATTGGTCAACTTAACTCATTTGACCCATATGAGTCAAAACTAAATCTAATTTAAATTAAATCAAACCAACTGAACCAAAATATCTCAAATCATCATTTGAACTTAACCAAACCATCAATTTGATTCAATTTGACTAATTGTTCAACCTAACTCAATTAGACCCAATTTGACCTACATGGGTTAAACTGAGTCAAACCCATTCCAACCAAGTCTAAACTCAATCAAACTTGACATGACCCATCCTTGAGTCACCATAGGTCAGCAAATGAACCTAACTCATGTTGAACCCGAATTAGGCCAAAATCCATTGGACAAAACCCATCCAAATGAGACAAAATCCTCATTTAGATAGTCATACCTACCCACTAACCCTTAGCAGCCATCTTTAGCCCAATTTGGACATGTGGACCACTGACTCACCTGACCCAAAGCTGATTGAGTTCATTCATGAACCAAGAGAGGGTGAGCTAACCCATGGCTTCCCATTAGCACACTTGGGGGAGGAGGTACACACCACCTCGGCCCATTCCATGCCTTCAGCCACTCAAGACCCTCCACCACCCCCCTCAGATATTTGTCTTTGGCCACTACAAAGCTTATTAATCTAGCATGATCAATTGGAGAGGAGGGTATACTCCTCCCTATCCAATTCAAACCACACAGAGAGCATCCTTAAGTGTTTGCGAGCATCCCTAGAGCTTCCCAACTCTCGTGCTCCCTTTAAGAAACCCAAGTGAAACCAAGCCCCTCTTTCCAACCACTCAAACCTCACCAAACTTCAATTAACTTCTCCCACACCTTCCCAAGCTCCAACAAGTCAAAATGAATCAATTCGTGATCAATTTGAGCACCGAAGACCACTCCTAGACCAACTCTAGCGATTGCTGCAGTGACATTTGGTCCACAGAGCCACCGATGGGGAGGCAACTCACAAGCTTCTCAATAGGGCTTTATCTCTTCAAGGCGAAGCTACCTCAGTCATTGGATTGTCGGTCTTGAGCTCCAACGATGTAAATTCTGGCAAACCTTCGAAAATCCATTTAGAGTTGGTGTTTGTAAAAAGTTTTGCAATTTTGTGCAATTTTCACCATAGAATTTCCTTAGATCATTTCCCTGAATATTTTGGAGTCAATCCCGACGCCTTACAAGCTCTGACGAGCTCGGATCATGCGAAAAAGGGCAGACGGTGTCCGTCTTCCAGTGCTCGAGGGATGGAAGATCATATACCATCCATTCCGTGTGATCGACGACGATTGTAATTTAATCTGTTAGATATTTTTGATTTAATCTAATAGGAACCTTAATCCATTACATCGTGATCATTGATGAAAGTGCATTAGTCGCACTTGATTTAGCTTGGATGATTTAAGTGGCCTATTACATGGTTCCATGTGGATAGCATCGCCATGTTAGCTCCCGTGTGGCATCGACGGGATTAGAGTTAATTAAGCTTTAAAATTCAATTAATTTATCAAAACTTAAAAAACTCATAATTAATTATAGAAAAATTCTAAAAATATGAGTAAACCCATTTTAAAAAGGGTAAATAGATAAGATTTTAATAAATAAAAAATTCCAAATGTTTGAACAGTGAACAATGCTTAATTAGGATTTGAAGTTTTCCCTAATTACTTTAAGTAAGCCTTAATTACTTGGGTAATGAGTCTCAAATTAGATGCATTGATTCATTGGGATGTCCTCTACCTCCCATAATTATCTTGAGATTTTATTGGTAATTAGGAGAATTTGAAATTCAATCTTAATTATCCTCATTAAATGATTTAATAATTATTAAAAATGTCATGCAATAAAAATTAATTAATTAAACGATTAAGCATTATTAATAGTAGAAATATTGGGGGGAATGGTTAGGACCTCTTTTCTAATTATTTTCCAAAATCCATTTCATTTAAGAAGGTTAATTAACTTATGGGTTAATTAAGGATTAATTAAGCAATAAATGGTGAAATTAAATCAAATTAAATGATTATTGGATCAAATAATTTAATTTCAATTTGTGGGTTCCTCCTTATGTGTTTAATAACATAAAGACCCTTAAGGAACATATAGTTAACCTATGGATGTGAAAAAATTATATAAGTACTTAATTAGATCCTTCTTTAATTTAATTAATATTTAATTATGAGCCTCACTACATTAGATCCTTAAGTGCATTGCAATTTTAATTTCTCATTTGCATATCATTAGAGGCTCATAATTAAGAAATTAATCAAATTAATGAATCATAGGAAAGGAAAATAAATTATTTGCTTAAAGGCTTGAACTTAATCAACCCATAAAAGCTACTTAATTATATTTCTTTAAACACATTAAGTCATTAATGTGGGATGGGGTAAAATAATTATGGTGTTTATTTTTGAGTTGTGGGACACCACACAGATCTTACAGGGTACTTATTGAAATGATCGGGTATGACATTAAGGAATAATATACTATCTCGAAAGATAGAAATCGCCACCCTATAATGCACCTAATCACCTAATAAGGACTCATAGGGTAAGATGAGTCTTCGAATATACCAGAGATCTTTCCCATACTTTACATGGAAAAATAAAGGTGGGTTTATTTTAAGCGGGTTCACTAAGTTCCCTATGGAGGCAAGCTCTAATTACATCAAGGAATGAATTCCTTAAGAATACACTCGATTAAAGTAGATAATTAGGGTCTCCAAAGATTTCAAGGTTAAGACTATCAAAGGATTGACTATGTTAAAAAAATCAAATAGATCAAAAAGAGAGATTTATTATGAAAGCCAAAGGGAGATGGGTAGGGAATGCTCATGATACTAGGAAGCCTAGTGAGCATTCTGATATATCCTATGATTGGGCTTTATATTTTTGAAATTGAAGAGGGTTAATTATCTAGGTTGACATTTTATTAGAATACTAGGACTTATAATCCCACAACATAAGATTGTGGAAATGCCTAAGAGATGAGGATTTATACTTGTAGCATGAAGGAAACAACAACCTCAGATCCTAAATCTAGAGAGCTATGGGGAGGGCCAAAGCACGGCCTAAATCTAAGGCAAAATGGGTACATGGTTTACCTCCACAAGAGAGAATAAACCACCCATTGGTGGACCTATAATCGCCTAGAATGACAGCCAGCTAACTCCTCTTACACTTTAAATCTATGTAGGTAAGTCATATGTTTTTCCAAGATGGCTAAGCTGTTACTTATTTAGAGAGAAAACTAAGTCTTTAAACTCACTTTCTAAGAGACAAGAGCATTAGTGGTATGAAATCATGACTTAATCTAATGCAAACTTTATCAAATTTATTTTATTCTTTTAGACTCTTTGTTTTGACATAGACTACGAGATTTTGTATGTCTAAATGCATGAGAACTTGATTATGGGTCAAATCAAAAGAGAAATGTTATTCTTCCATCAAAGACTCTCTAGGTTAAGCCTTCATTCTCTGGCACAGATAGAAGCCCCCTCTTAACAAGAGTGAAGGAATATGACATGCATGATATTATGCATTCATTCATCCAGCTAAGGAGTTACTAAAAATTTTATTATCTTGATTTAATTCCTAAGCTTTTATATGATATTATGAGTTGTTTTAATTGGGATAAAAAAGTTAATTTTATCTTAAGAGTCTACCGTATTTAGGCCACACATTCAAACATCAAACATGAAGAAACTAGAAAAAGTATGTAATTCTAATGCACAATCTAAACACAATATCAAATAATTTTATAGACTACAGTAAAAGAATAAAAGGCCACTATGATCGTGTTCAGCCATACACCCTAAAAAGAGAAAAAATAGATGGGTGGCCGAGCTCCCCTCTTACCTAAACAAAAAATAATACATGTTATGGGGGTCTTCTTTTCTTCATTTCTTCCTTCTTTTCTTTTTTGATTTGATTTTCTTCAAAGGCATCATAGGGCATCCTAGGGACTAAACCTTCTGGCCACTGCTCATCCTAATTCCCCATAACATTAATCTTAATTCCTAATACAAAATTACATTAAAAATAGGAAAAGTAAATCTAGCTACACTTACAAAACAAATGTTAGCTAAACACACCATACAATAGTTATATGAATAATTTAGACTTAGCATCCCACACATGGATAACCACTTGTCCTAACATGAGTTATATTTAGGGGCTAAAACAACCCGCAAACACATTTATATTTTTATTACTGGAGTCTTAAGCATAACCCCTATAAAATATGATTAGGCTAATCATGGTCTACCATTCAGTCTACAAGGCATACACCCTAACATCTAGTCCAAAATATTAAATCATAAAATAAAATACAACACCATACATATAACACCCTAACTTAGCACTAGAAGTGGTGACTTAGTATTCTAATGTGTGTGCTTAAGACTTGTGTGGCAAGACTTTACTAAGTTTATTTAGTTTAAGTTTCAATTTGTAGTTTGAATTTATTTAAATTTTACCTTTGGGTGATTTCAATTTAAATGATTTAATGATTTATTTTTTATTTTTATTTCACTTTTATTTGGTTAAAATCATGTTTAGGTTTTCAAGAATGAAGAGTAGAATGAATTCCATTTGTAGATAAAACTCACCCTATTCTACATCCTAACTCCTAAATAATCTAACTAAGGTCCTTAAGTATCTTAATTAGCCCATTTGAATTTGTGTAATTCATTTGATTTGATTTTTTTTAATTTGATTTAGAATTTAGAATTGTGAATTTAAGCTTTTTTAAGTATTTGATTGATTGATTTTGGATTAGATGTTTTGGTTTAATTACAACTTGATAATTCAATATCCTTAATATCTAATAAAGTTTAAGTTTGTTTAAATTCATGTATTTTTGATTAATTAATTTTAGATTAGTTGTTTTAATTTAATTAAATCTTGATAATTCAATATCCTTGATCTCTAATGAAGTTTAAGTTTGTTTCAAATTCATGTGTTTTTAATCGATTAATTTTAGATTAGATGTTTTGGTTTAATTAAATCTTGATAATTCAATATCCTTTAAAATTAATATTTAATTCTTTTCTTTGATTATGGTTATGTGACTTAACTTTATCTTTATTTGATTTGATTATGTTTTATTTATTTATAGTTTTTTCATATTAGATTAATTGAGATTTTATTTTGATTTTAATTGAGTTTGATTCTTTGTAATTAGGATTTTATTTTTAATCTCATCCATTTGTCATGTTTATCAAAGTTTGGTTTGTATTTTGATTTCATACATTGGATAGTTAATTAGTTTATCTTATTTAGGTAGGTTGAATGAGATTTGAATTGAATACATATTAAATTGATGAGAGTCTTTCTTAATTTAATTTAATTTGATTTGATTAGCTTTATTAGTCTATAGGTTTTCTTAGGTTCAATGTGATTATGTAATTAGTTTAATTAAGAAGTGTATTTATGTTAATTATAAAGATTTTTTTATTTTCAATTTGATTTCATATTTGTTTAGGTTAATGATGTAATTAATGACTTAATAATTTAGGTTTAATTTAAGTTTTGATTAGTATTTAATTGCATTTATGTTTGATTAAGTTTAAGTTTAATATGATTAATTTGATTGACTTAATTATCTTATTTAAGATGTGTGATCAAATTAATTAGTAGATTAATTAAGTGTTTGATTTTAATTTGATTTAAAAAGTTAATTTGGTTCATTAAGATGATGGATTAATTAGGTTTGCATTAATTAGGCATTTATTCAATTGGATTAGCAGTAGTTAGTTTAATTAAGAAGTGTGCTTAAGTTAATTATTAAATTAAATAAAGATTCATTTAATTTTTTGGTTTTATATTTATTTAGATTAATGATGTAATTAATGACTAATGATTTATTTATATTTAATTTAGATTTGATTGGTATTTAATTGCATTTATGTTTGATTAAGCTTAAGTTTAATATGATTAATTTGATTTAATTAGTTTGAGGGTATGATCAATTATTAAATTAAATAAAGATTTGTTTAATTTTTAATTTGATTTCATATTTATTTAGGTTAATGATATAACTAATGACTTAATGATTTTGATTTAAGATTTGATTGACATTTAGTTGCATTTATGTTTGATTAACTTTAAGTTTAATATGATTAATTTGATTGACTTAATTAGCTTATTTAATATGTGATCAAATTAATTAGTAGATTAATTAAGTGTTTTGATTTGAATTAATTTTAATGTGACTTATAAAATTAATTTGGTTCATTAAGATTATAGACTAATTCATTAAGTTTGCATTAATTAAATGTTTAATTAATTAAATTTAATTAAGGGTAATTAAATTTCTAAATCATTAGATTAATTAAAGATTTTTTTTAATTAGAGATTAATGACTTAATTTCTCACATGTGAGTGATTGGATTCAGTTAACTATTTTACTTAAGTTTGATTTGATTAAAGGATTATTGTTATTACCATCATTGTTATTAAGTGAATTAACTGTTTATTTTATTTCAATTAAGCTTGATTATTTATTATTAGAGTTTTATTTGATTTGATTCATTTATTATTTTTGTTTAATTTCATTAACATGTTTGATTTAGTTATTAGGTTGAAATATTTAATGGTTGAGTAACTCTATTATTCCAAATGGATTGATTAAATTAATTAAGTTCACTTTAGCTTCATTTGGTTTGGTTTGGTTTAATTAATATTAAGCGATTATAATGTATTAAATTTATAATTAATTTAACTTTTTAGTTTACTTAATGAGTAATTAGTTTCAATTTATTTATATTTATTAAGGAGTTTCACATGATTAAGATTCCATGCTAAGTGTAGGTTTAGTTATACTAGTTTGACCCATGTTAAAGTTTCAAAGATTTATTTAATTTTAAGTTTGGTTTAAGATTTAATCATTTATTTGAGTTTTAATAACTTAAATAGGTTTATTCATATTTTATTTAATTTCCTCTGAGGATTATATGATATTTTTCTAATTTGAGGTTTGATTAATGATTGCTTAAGTGTTATTTTATTTATGATTTGAATTTATTATTTAGAATATTATGAATTTCATTTTAATTAATTTCTTAATTTGTTAAATTTTAACCATAAATTTTATTGTAGTTCATTAAGCTTCAAGATCATATTATTATTATTACATTATTATTATTATTATTATTATTATTATTATTATTATTAGGATCTTAAATGTTAAATTGATTTTTAAAGATTTTTGTGAATTTCTGGATTTTTATTTGAATTATCTTATTAAAATAGACAATCTAAACTTCAAATTTTAATTTCTCCCAATCTAAAAATCTTTTTTATTTAATATTTTTATCATATGTGTGCTTTAACTTTAATTTTAATCGCTCAAAATTTCAACTCAATCTGACTTATATTTTTAGAGTAATTAATGAAACTTTATTTTCACTAAAACCTAAACTAAGCTCAAAAAATTTAGTATAATTTGGAAATTTTTAGTTATTTGGATTTCTCTCGGGAATATAAATCCAACGAGCCCTTATTTATAATTTTTTGCTAAGTATTTTATTTTTTTATAAATTTTCAAAGTTTTAGGACACTTAAATAATATTTAAAATCAGAAAATAGGTGATTTTCCCACTTAAACGGTCGCGGGCGGGGCAAAACGATGCCGTGTGCTGCGGTTGGGCCCACTGGCGGCCCGCATAACGCATGAGCGGGAAAACGTGGGATCTTCAAAAATGACATGTAGTTTGATTCGGACCGTTCGATCGCGGATCGATAGTCCGATCCGTCCGGATCGAGCGAATCTGTTCAGGGTCGAGGATCGAGGTCCAACACGATATGAGCCGTCCGATCAATTTGATGGGATGCTCATCGAGAAAACCAATGAGAAAAATGCAAAAAATGTGAAATGAGGTCTGATTGAGCTCATTTTTGCATCAATTTTCTTCGAAAAAATTCTACTTCGTATTGGGTTCAAATAAAATAAAAATAGGTTTAACTTAGGGAAACTCCTTAAATCGCAAGAAAATTAACACAAAAGCGAGAAATCCTAAGACCGGCTAAAGTTTGGCGAAATTTACCTCACCGGGGATGATTTCAATGGGTGAAGATCTGAGTGAGCTCCTGGGTGTAATAGAAAGCTTTGGAATGAGTGTAGCCTTCGCCCTCACTTCGAAATGATGTATTTTGTGCTTTCCATGTCTAATCCACGATTTTGATGTTTTGGCTTAAGAGATGTGGGAAGTGGTGGTTGCTTTGAGAACTGGGGGCTAAATAGTGGTAGGAGGAAGAGGAATGAAGCTTCATTTCCCCCTCCTTTAATAGTGACCGGAAATCCACTTTTTTTGAATTTTTTTGCTCCAAAGTGTTGTCATTTTGCTTGGAGTGGTTGGGATGGATGATGGATTGATTAAGGACTTTAAATTTTTACTCCAAAGTCCTCTCTTGCTACCATATGATCAGCTCTATTGAATACAAATATTTGGGAGGAGTTAAATGCATGTGATGGGAAGAATTAAATGAGATTGGGTAGAATCCTATGTGGGGGAGGATCAATGAGGGATTTAATTGGGTTGAGTTGATTTTGGGCTGATCCCAAATGGGGTTGGATGATGACCCCAATGGGTCATAGCTTGGTTTCAAGATTTGGCTTGGGCCATATAATATGGGTCATATCAGGTTAGGTTGACCAATTGGTCAAATTGGGTCAAACCAAGGCTTAGGTTAGGTTCAAATGATAATTTGAAAAGTTTTGGCATGATCAATTTGATTTAATTTGGCTTAGAATTGATTTTGGCTCATTTGGAATCAAATGGGTAAAATAGGTCAAGTTGACTAATTTTATCAAAATTGACCAAATTGGCTTGAGTTATGGGTTGATTCATGTTCAATTGGTTAATTGAAGATGAATGTGATCTTTGATTCGAATCAATTTGGATTTAATTTGATTTTAAGTCAAATTGACCCTTTAGGCCAATTGGGCTCGATTGATCAAATTAGGTTTAATTATGGCTTTGATTAAGTTCAATAATTAATTTGGAATGAACTTGAGTCATTGGTTGCAATCAATTTGGGTTAGATTATATTTGACCTAAGTTGGTCCTTTAGGCCAATTTGGGTCAACTTGGATCGAATGGCCAACTGGGCTAAGTTTGGCTCAATTGGTGGTCAAGTCATATTTAAATATTGGTTTTAGGTTGATTCAAATCATTAGTTTCAATCAATTTGATGTAGGATGAGTTTTTTTTGGTTCATTTGGGCTAAGGGTTGACTTAGTCAAATGACTAAGTTGACTGGTTTGACTCATTGATTGATTGATCATCCTAGAGTGATCAATAATCATGGTAGAAGATTTTTGTGAGTTTGGTTCAATCCAATTTACTTTATCACACTGATATGTAGTGTTGGGAGATGATGCAAATAAGATTTTTGGTTCAAGTATGCGAACCTTGAACCATTGCACACCAAGTGATCCAATTGGACTTGTAATGGAATATCTTCAATTTCTTCTATAGCTTCATTGATTCTTTGTATATCTGAATTGTAGATAATTAGGGTTATTAAGGGAGATTTATATACATTGTACTCAAAACTTATCATATTACATATTAGTACTACAATTGCACGCTACAATGCGATGTTAAAATTTGAATTTTGATGTATGAGCCTTGTTTTAGGGCTTATATGATACACAAGATGCTTCAGATTTTCTTTTTATGTAAGATTTTGCCCCTTTCAAGAAAATCTCTTGTATGTTCTGATTTGAGGATTTCTTGTTGGGTTTATAGTTGTGATGGTTTTTCTTCCATGAGAGGTGGGAAATCTAATAATAGATTTTATCTTGTGATGATGAGCTTTTCAAGAGAATGGAATTGAAACTTGAAAAAAAAAATTTATTTCCACCATCCTCTCGTATAAGTTTTTTGCAATATATATATATATATATATATATATATATATATATATATATATATATATATATATATATATATATATATATATATATATATATATATATATATATATATATATATATAAAAGTTTTTTATAATAAACTCATACACCTGTGGTATTCCTCAAGATCTTCGAGAGCTCCTCAACCATTAGGTTGAGACAAGAAACACAATAAGATATTTTCAATTTGTTCTGATCATTTCGTTCTTTTTTTTTCCATAGCAACTCACCTCATCTTTTTTTAACTTAAAAATTTTAGCAGATGAGTGTTATTTTTGATGTATTTTAAATATTTTGAGTGTTATTTTTATAAATAGAAAAATTTAGATGCTATATATATATATATATATATATATATATATATATATATATATATATATATATATATATATTTATAGCTTTATCGATTCCAAATAGGGCTGCAACTCAACTCGATTTGAGCTGCTCATATCTGATCCAAAACACTTTTAAATACTCATCTAAAACGAACAAACTCAACAAATTTCATTTCATTTACGCATTAACATTATCATTTAAAAGAACAAGTTCGCAAGGAGCTATCAAGGCTTGTTTGTGAAACGGTTATTCAAATTATTATTTTTTTTTAATAAAGCTTTAATTGATACATCCTATTTTCAACAAAGAAACATAACTCGATAATAATTTGAACCGAAGCGTGAACAAACTCAATCGAGCTCGAGCTTGAAGCTTGAACACTATTTTTAAAAGCTCGAACTCGATAATATTAAATAAGCTCAAACTTGAATACATACATACTCGGCTCGGCTCAGTTCATTTGCAGCCCCAATTTCAAATAAGACCGTTGTCATTTTCTCGTTATGTAATGCATCGTGTCTCCATTCCGTTAAGTAATTTCATGCAGATGTAACGTCGTTTTCTGATGAGTAGGAGGCAGTCTTTGGGAAGAGAAAATATTAAGATAGATAATATTAAATATTTTTTATATTAATTTTAATATAAATTAAAGAAGATGCAGAATATGATTAGAATCCTGCTGAAAAACTATATCATAACTCCGCATATAATATTTTCTCCTTTGGACAACTCTCTAAAAAAAATAGATAAGTCCTGAGAGACGGACTCCAATGAAAGTGAGACATATGATGTTACATAATTTTTTATATTATTTTTAATATAAATTAAATAAATTGAGCCACGTGATAAAATATGATTAAAATCCTTAAAAAATACATCATATAATATTTTCTCCTCTAAAAGAGGTGGAATCAACTTCTTTTTTAAGTGAGCAAATTTATTATATTAAAAACTTTTTAATATTAAATAAAATAATTTATTTAAAAGTGATAAAAATTATTTATTTTACAACTCATCAAAAAAAATTTTAATTTTCTAATTTTGCCCTGAGGCTGACTGTAGAATTTTTTTTTTTTTTTTAAGCTTTAATCGATTAAATTTAACGCGCATATACAATCAATAAGAATATGATACAAATATAAATTTTACCTATTCTTTATTTATTGCTACAGTAAAGATATTCATTTTATTAATTTATAATAACTAATAATTTTTAATATATAATATTCATTTCATCGTAAAAATTGAGATGCAATAATAATATATATATATATATATATATATATATATATATATATATATATATATTTAAAAAAATAAGTTGCAATAAATCTCTATACTTTTTTATTGTAATGAATGGGAACATAATTAGGCTTTCGGAATATTGGTGAATTTTTTTTTATGATATGTTTAAGGCCGTTTGGGATAACTTTTATTTTTGTATTTTATTTAATTTATATTTTGATTCAAAATAGAATATAATTAATAGTAATGGTTATTTTAAAATATTTAAAATATCTAAAAATTATTTAGAATATTTTTTAAAATAATGTACTTTTAAAAATAAAAAATAAAAATACTTAAAAACACACAAGACATTTAAAAAAAATATTCTAATCTAAAAATTAAAAACATAAAATAAAAATTGATCAGAAGCTGACCTTAGCTATGGCTTCTGCAATTTTTGTTTTTTTGTTTTATATTTTAATTTTATTTTATTTATATTTTATTT
The DNA here is from genome assembly GCA_021442155.1 of Cymbidium sinense. Lineage (NCBI taxonomy): Eukaryota > Viridiplantae > Streptophyta > Magnoliopsida > Asparagales > Orchidaceae > Cymbidium > Cymbidium sinense. Next base: position 17,315,098 of record CM038233.1, on the reverse strand, counting down.
AAAATAAAACATATTTAATGATAGTATTTTTTTTAATACTGAAAATAACTAAATAAATATATTTTTAATAAGAAAAATCAAAATATTTAAAAAAGCACACAAATTAAAAAAATTTAAATAACATTCAATAAAATAAAAAACAAAGAATAAAATTAATCCCAAACATATCTTAACTTTTGCTTCTACATTTTTTTTTGGCAATAATTTTTAGTTTCTCACACTCGCAATATATCTCCTTTTAATATCTTCTCGCAATGCTCAAGAAAAGTTAAAAGGTCTATTTGAGATCAATTTATATTTATATTTTTATGTTATTTCTAAAATATATATATATATATATATATATATATATATATATATATATATATATATATATAATATAATTTTTTTTTTTTAAAAATAAAGCATATTATTTTTAAATACTCAAAAGAATTTTATTTTAATTTTGAATATTTTTAAATATAATTGTCAATATCAAATATATTTTATTTCATATAAAAATAAATATAAATATAAATTTTAAAAAATAAAAGTGTTCTCAAATAACCCTAAAAATCACTAATAATTATGTGATTTGACAATTAATAATAAGTTTTTCAAAGTGTTTCAACGATATGATTTATTTTACAAATAAAAATAACAATATTTAAAATATGTACTAGATAAATATACTTTAAAAATAATATAAAATATAAATAATATTGATCTCAAATAGATCTTAAATTTTTTTTCCCTAACTTTCCTGCTTCATAAATATGAGTTGTATGTTATTTGAATAAAATAAAAAAATTAATCGAACAAATAAGGTTTGCTTAGTTCGATTATTAAAATATCACAAATATTAAATTAATAAAGCCCGTGAATCATAAACAAATAAGTCACAGAAAATCCGACGTGAATATTGTTTACTTCATATATCAAAATTATAAATTTTAGCAAAAATCATCTATTATTCTTCTTAGATTATAATTAAATTAGTTATTTAAATTAATAATATTTTGATTCATCCAAAATTAAATCAAACTAATGTTTAAATCGACATAGTTTAATTTTAAAAATAATTATTTTATTCAAAATTTTAAATTTTATAACTGAAATTAATAATTTAAATAATTCGTAAATTAAATTATTCAAACAGAAGATAAAGTAAAAGACAAAAACAAAATATCCTTTTATCGATAGGTCAATTAGCAGCTAGGTTTATGACGCCAATCTTGCATGGAAAGCCTTCCAATTCATTGAACTAGTTCAATAAAGGAAACCGTCTCTTATCGGGGCATATGGAACTTATCGCGTTTATTTCCGTACGGATACATCATGGATATCAAATTGCTATAATGATTTAATTTAATTAGAAATGATGGCATTTATTCTATAAGGGGTGGAGAATACCCATCAAAAAAAAAAAAAAGAATAGAGGAGGAAAGGCAGTTACAAGTATATGTAAGATAGGTTCAGAGGGGACTTTATCTTAACATAAGGTGAGTATTCTTCGCCGAGCGATAAGCTCCATAGCTCATTGGAGCGGACAATCGACTGTCCTTTTGATGTGGCAATTGGCAAATGAATATATCATGATAAGGTCCCTAAACTTTCAGTCGTTTGAGTTATCCAATCTTTCTTTATCACTAACTATTCTTTGGCAAATATGCTTATGTAGTCGATTTCTATCATTTTTTGAGCTTCCTTTTGTGACCCGCCCTACATGTGGCGAGTCATTGTTATCAAATAACTCATATAGATTCAATCTTATTTTAATGATGGCCTGTTGTGAAGGCTATTCTAATTTGTCTGTATATTTAGACATACAATGTTCATGTTTTCAGTAAAGCGAGACGATTTTATGTCAGAACTAACTATATTTGTGCTTATATATTTATTGTATTTTAGCTTATTTAAGTAGTAGAAAACTCACCAAAATTATAAACACTCATGTTAAATTAAAAGTTTAGGCATAAGAGCCATATAATGTGATAATGCAATAAAAATCACGATGATACAATAAGAAATTCTATTTTATTTAAAGTCTTTACATGAAGATCTAATATGCACTAGATAATAGAAAAATATATATGAAATATTTGAGTTTTTACATGAAAAAAACTCAAAAAGGAAAAAAAAAAAATCCTAAGTCTTGACTCATTTATGAATAATTAGCTATATAGATGGGGTTATAGAATTCTACTCTACTCTTTATATGAAGAAGATGAAGTTACAGAGTTGTAAGTTATAAAAATTAGATAACAATAGCCTATAAATATTAATGTTATATGATGTTGGTTAGGTTACAATAAGTGCTGATTGTGATAGACGTAATTGTTAGTGATAGTCAGCTTCAAGCTCTTAAGTTAGCTATTTGCTCGTTTCTCCTCTTCTATGATGAGAATGAGGTCTTATTTATAGAATTTTAATAAATACATTTTAGTAAATTTAGTCAAAATCTCAAAAACATTCTATTAAATGGTTCATATTAAATCTTTTGATTATATGTCATTTTTATAGCATTTTATTATATGAATTCTAAACAAAATAGAGATAGAAAAAAAATTGGAGATTACAGCAACAAAGCTGGTTACAATGCAACTGAGCTGTTAGCAATCAACGGCCAATAAATGCTTTGGCAGAATCTTAGGGGGTAATTGGCAGAGAGAGCAGACTACATTGTGTTTTATTTTTATTTTATTAACATTATCATGGACATAAGTTAATATTAAATATATTTAAAATATATTAAATTTTAATAATTTATATGTATAATTATTAAAAAAATATTTACAGCTATTAGTTAGTAAATTTTGTAATATTTGGTTTCATATAACAATATTTTAATTACCACAGTATAAATTAATATTTATAACAGAACGAATATAACATGAAAAAAATAGTAATATCCGAAAATGTATTATGCTTATCTATAATATTTACACGTGCCAAGTTGCAGAATGTTTAATAGAAAAATTTATATAAATAACACACAATTTTTATATATTTATATATCTGATATCTAAAATTTAATATTTATAAAAATAACATAAAAAGTATATTTTATTTTAAAAGATTAATGATGGTTTTATTTTTATATAATATTAAAGATTTAAATACTATTTATATAATATAAAAATTTATATGTCAAAATGTAAATATGTAAAAAAAATTAGAACTTTGTAAGAGTGACGAGGTATATTAAAAAAAATTCAAGTATGGCCAAAAGAAGGAAAACTTTTGGTTAATTATACATAAATTAGTGCATTTAATAAATGTATTGGTTCTTATTCATATGAAATTCATTTATTTATATCGTTTTAATAAATTTGACTAATTTTTTTTTTAAATCTTGGCATAAATGAATGAATATAAATATTGAATCAATTATCCATTTTTACTTGTGAATATACTTATTTATTCTTTAGAATATGGATTACAAGAAAATTTAATAACAATTTACTTGCTTATTTGATTATTTTATATTCTTATATTAAATTTTTTATAGTCCATGAATTTTAAAAATAAAGTATCTTATTAGAAGTATTAATAAAGCACTTGAAAATTTATTTGATTAAGTATATATCTTGATGTAAGTATTTAAATTAGAAATTTCGGTGATCAAAATTAGGATTATTTAGATTGTATTTTCAATAAATTTAAAGTCAAAATATAAATCTCAATGAGATGAACCTAATAAATTTAAGATCACTCATTTCTAATATTATTAAAGTTCTTAAATACTTGGAATGTATTAATACTATGATGGGTTAGTTTAAACTTTTTGATGAAATATTGAGATTTTGATAAAAATAATCAAAATTCATGACAAAAAAGAAATCCAATAATAAGTTAATACTAATTCTTAATCAATGATATTTTAACTTAAATTAGAATCTAATATTAACTTAATTAATTTGTCCCATATGAAGATATAATAACAAATCAATTCATCAATTTGTCTTCTCTTAATGAACATAACTCATTCTCCTTCATATGTAGATGCCTTATAATAGAAAAAGAGAGAGGAAAAGATCAAGTTGGTTGAAGGATTTCCAATAAACGTCACGAGCACTATAATCATAAAAAAGAAGTATATTAGAAATATATTTTGTGTAGAGTTTTAGACCAGTTGGAGTGTAACTAATATGTTATAAGTAGTTTCAGTTAAAATATTTCAAGAAAATCAAGAAGATGTAAAGGAATGCTATATAAAATAACAATAAATAACAGGAAAGAAAGATTTTGTCTTCCTTGAAAATAAATCTCCTTCTCCCTCTTCCTTCAATTTCTTTTTTTTTTCCGCCTCTCTGGAGTTAGGCCGCTCGAAGAGCCAGAACAACCCTAAATCTTCAACCCTTTTCCACTAGAGTCAACTGCCATAAGGCCCAGTAGCTCTAGATACATATCATTGGTGCTCTCGTTGAATTAACCCAAAGATACTTTCAAGAAACTTATATGGCAAAGACACAAGACACACTACAAAAATATTAGAGGAATGTGTTTGCTAATTGACCAAGCATGATAAACAAATGACATCAATTACAATGGTTCTCAATGAAGTTTCTCGCATATTGTCATCCATATTGAAGACAAGCTTGAAAACTCAATTTAAGAACACCAACAAGAAAGCAAAGAATGTAAGGTATGTCACTTTTTTCTCCTAAACTTACATCACACTCCCGATCATCAGCTTTTGGTTCAAGACTTGTAAAAGTAGATATGCCTCATTTTAAAGGAGAAAATCTAAGAGAATGGTTATTCAAAGCGGATCAATTTTTTCAATATTACAATCTTTCAGAGAAACATAAATTTATCATAGCCTCAGTGTATATGGATGGACCAACATTGAGTTGGTTCCAATGGATGCACCTTAACAAACAATTAGATTCTTGAAAAATTTTAAAGAACATGTTATTCAAAGATTTGGACTATCATTGTATAGAGACATGCATGGAGAACTAGCAAAAATGCAACAAATATCATCAGTATAAGAATTTTATAATAAATTTGAGGATTTGACAAATCAAATTTCTAGCATTCTACAAGCTTTCCTTCAAAGTTGCTTTGAGTTAGGGTTGTGGAAAGACATTAAAAGAGAGGTACGGGACTTATAACCGCAATCTTTACAGAAGCTTTCAACTAGCCAAATTAATGGAAGATCATCTGATAACATAAACCTTGGGACGGGGTTACGAAACACTTATACAACTATACCCAAACAAAACCACCCATTGCTACCAACGCCAAACATTCCACTATAGAATAACCAAGGAAATAGTAAAATTACATTACCAGTTCAGAAACTTACAGCAGCACAATTAGAAAAAAGAAAGAAAAAAGGATTATGTTTCAATTGCGATGAAAAATACCATCGGGGCCACATTTGTAAATCAAAATTATTCGTCTTTATGGTAGTTAACAATGAACAAGAATAGAATCTGCAACCTAAAACTCAAGCTGAAAATACATTAGTCGGTTATGATATTTCAAAAATTAATTTTAATGCATTCATGGGACAATCAAACCCGAGAACTTTATGCCTACAAGGCCTTATTGGAAACATTAAGGTGCAAGTTTTGATTGACAGTGGGTCAACCCACAATTTTATATAATCTAAAATGGCTAAATTCCTAGACCATGTAACACCCTCAAATTTCTTCAATGTGTTACTAGGAAATTGAGAAACACTTCAATGTTCAGGACTTTGTTCTCAAATACCAATTAAACTACAAGGCTACACATTTGTAATAGATTGTTATCTTTTACCAATGCAAGGAGTAGACGTGGTATTAGGAGTCCAATGGCTAGAACAACTTGGAGAATGTACAATGGAGTATAAAAAACTAACAATGAAATTCATATTGAATAACACACTAATACAATTACAAGGAGACACAACATCAAACCTAGAGAACATTACCTTACATTAGTTCACAAAATTGAGAGACAAGGCAAATCATCTCATGTTTTCATATAAGGAAAATCTTCCCGCAGACAAACACTCCACCAAGTGAGTTAGGAGAACTACCTACAAGTATCTATCAAGTATTACAACAATATAAAGAATTATTCCAACCACCAGCATAATTACCACCTAAAAGAGAGGTGGATCATCATATCAATCTTTTTCCAAGATCTCAACCTAAAGGTAAAACCATATAGATACCCTTACATTCAAAAAATAGAAATTGAAAGATTGGTCAAAGAAATGTTAGAGACAGACATTACAAAAGAAAGCACAATCCATTTCTCTTCACCGGCTCTTTTGGTAAGAAAAAAGATGGGACATGACATTTTTGCATTGATTATAGAGTTTTGAACAATATCACTATTCCGACCACTTCCCAATACCAACACCAGAGGAGTTAATGGATGAATTACATGGAGCTGTTTGCTTCTCCAAATTGGATTTATGATCAGGATATCACCAAATACGAATGGCGAAGAGGACATACATAAAATAACATTTAGAAATCATGAAGGACATTATGAATTTATAGTCATGCCATTTGGATTGACAAATGCACCAACAACCTTTCAATAAATGATGAACACTATTCTGAGACCTTTCCTACACAAATTTGTGTTAGTTTTTTTGATGATATATCAATATATAGCCCATCAATAGACTATTATCAAACCCATATATAATTAATGCTAGAATAGTTAAAGTCACATACCTTATTCATCAAGCCATCAAAATGCAAATTTCTAAAAAAAATTGAATACTTAGGACTTATCATCTCTGCATAAGGACTAGTGGTAGACAAAAAAAACAAAAAAAAAAAATTGAGGCAGTACAATCATGGCAGACTCCAAATTCTATAAAACAACTAAGAGAATTCTTGGGTCTAACAGGGTATTACAGAAAGTTCATGCAACACAATGTAGAAATTGCAGCACCATTAACATCCATATTAGCTAAATAACAATTCCAGTGGTCAGAGGAAGCTCAACAAGCCTTCCTATAACTAAAAATAACTATGACATCCTTACCAATTTTAGCATTTCTGGATTTTTCTTTACCTTTTGTTTTAGAAATGGATGCTTCAGGCATAACAATTGGGGTAATTTTGCTATAAAACTAGTCATCCAATTGATTGTTTCAATAAAAAAGCTCTCACCAATTTTACAAAAATCATCAACATATACTCGTGAACTGTATACAATTACAAAAAGCATGGGACGATGGCGTCAATACCTACTAGGGAACAAATTTACCATTAAAACAGATCAAAAGAGTATACAAGAATTAATACATCAAGTGATTCAAACACCAGAACTACAACGATTTATGGATAAACTTTTGGGCTTTGACTACACAATAGAGTACAAACCAGGAATATCAAATAAAGCAGTTGATGCATTAAAGTAGAAAACCATAGCATGGAGGATAACTTCACCACAACAGAAAACTCAATGACTCAACACAACCTCAGTTTCTATGCGTATACACAACAATTTACTTCATTGATGGATCAACTTAAAGAGGAAACACAAGTCAAACTAGAAATACAATAATTGATACACCAAATTACATAAAATCTAGAGCATTTTCATACCTACAGAATATATAATGGGTTAGTATATTACAAAAACCTCATTGTAATACCTGCAGATTCAGATTCACATATAAAAATAATGAACGAGCTACATTCATCTCCATTGGGTGGTTATTGCGACATAAGAAGAATGTTAGTAAGGGTAGCACAACAATTCTATTGGGCTAAAATGAAACAAGACATTCAACAATTTGTTACAACATGTCCCACATACCAACAAGTGAAATATGACAACCAAAAATTTGTAAGTTTAATGTAGCCTTTACCAATACCAACGACTATATGTGAAGAACTTTTAATGGATTTTATCGTTGGTTTACCAAAGTCACAAAATAAAATAATCATTTTGGTAGTGGTTGATAGATTGTCTAAATATACTCATTTTTTAGCCCTCAACACTCACTTTTATGCAACTACTGTTGCAGCTATCTCTGTATCAGATATTTGCAAACTTCATGGCATTCCACAAAGTATTGTATCTGATAGAGATCCCATTTTTATGAGCTTCTTCTGGCAAGAATTGTTTCATCTAAGTGGAACTACATTGAATCATAGTAGCTTCTATCATCCACATACAGACGATCAAACATAAGTAACAAATAAAGTACTAGAGCAATATCTTTGTAGCTTTGTACTAGAATCACCAAAAAGTTGGTTGCAATTCTTACAATGGGCAGAATTTTCTTACAACATAGCTATTAACACATTTACAAAAATGACTCCTTTCCAAATTATTTACGGGAGACTTCCACCTCCAATTTAGACCTTATAACCTCAATTCCACTACCAATCTAGAAGTGGAAATAGTTTTGCAACAAAGAGACCAGATATTGCAACGGCTCAAAACCAATTTACAAGAGGTATAAATAGAATGAAACAGATGGCCGACAAAAAAAGAAGAGAGTTACAATTTCAAGTTAACGATTTAATTCTCGTTAAATTGCAACCATACCAACAGACTTTATACAAAATTATAAAGATAATACTATGGACCTTTTAAAATAACACAAAATGGGTACATTGGCTTATAAACTAGAGCATCCAGAAATGACAAAAATCCACAATATTTTCATGTATCCCATCTCAAACAATTTTGGGAAGACTCTAGCTTACATCCAGCAGTACTTCCAACACAATTTATTGAAGGCCAACCACTAGTCAAACCAATTGATATTTTGGATAAATGAATTGTACTGCAAGGAGAAAGATCAATAAAAGAAATCTTAGTACAGTGGAATGACTTATTAACAAAGGATGCATCTTGGATTTCTCTCAAGGAGTTTCAGAAGCATATCCTAACTTCGACCTTGAGGGCAAGGTCATTTTTGAGGAAGGGGTAATGATATGTGCCCAGATAACATACCCCAAAATAATAGAAAAGAGAGGATCAAATTGGTTGAAGGATTTCCAATAAACCTCACGAGTACTGCTACCATAAAAAAAAAAGATTAGAAATATATTTTGTGTTGAGAGTTTAGACCAGTTGGAGTGTAACTAATATGTTATAAGTAATAGATTCAATTAGAATATTTCAAGAAAATCAAGAAGATGTAGAAGAATGCTATATAAAGGAATAATAAATAACACGAAAGAAAGTTTTTGTCTTCCTAAAAATAAATCTCCTTCTCCTTCTCCTTTAGTTTCTTTTTTTCCGCCTCTCTGGAGTCAGGCTTCTTGAAGAGCGAGAACAACTCTAAATCTTCAACCTTTTTTCGCTGGAGTTGACCGTCATAAGGGCCAGATAGCCCTAGATACATACCACTTTCCCTTTCCTTCAATGAGTATCAAATAGTTGAGCAATTGAGCTCATAACATATTAGTTAAAAATAATGTGAAGAATTATAAGGTGCTAGATTGAGTGCTCACTGCTCAATTAATCACCCCTTAAAATATAAAAAAACTAAAATTGAATTTGAATTCATATTAGGTTCAAATCATTTAGAATTAGAATCGGTTCAATTAAACATTCAAGGTCTTTTTTTTAATAAATAATATGTAAATCGTTTCTCATAATAAATAACTTCATTTAAAATGATGATATATATATATATATATATATATATATATATATATATATATATATATATATATATATATATATATATATATATATATGACTAAATTTCCGCCCATAAATCTTAAAAAAAAAAGAAATTCTGCCCTCTCGTCAGCTCGGCAAGAATAGTTTTTTTCCACTTGTAGTCTCCGATGGCCAACTCCTCGAATTCTCGTATTCTCTGCGCTTCCTTCAACCAAGATAACAGGTATCTTTCATAGTTAGGGTTGTGGCTTCCTCACTTTGTAATTTACTACGTCCCTTTTCTTCACTTTTTGCTGACTACTTGGAGTTCGCTGTGCGTCTCCAGTTGTTTTGCGATTGGTACCAAGGATGGGTTTAGGCTTTTCGATGCGCAGAGCGGAAGACTACGCTACGAGAGAGGTGAATCACATCAGCCTCTGCTTCCTTCTTTGTTGCTTCTGCAATTTGGTTCATAAAGATTGAGTTTGAGTGTGAAAAATCACTTTTTTCAGAATTTGAATCAAAATTGTGAAGCTAGGATGCAGTTTTACTTAATTCATGTAATAAATAGGCCCAACATTCAACAATTATGTGGCTTAGATTTTTTAGGTTAAACCAATGAAAGACGAGAGAATTTTGTTTCCTCAAGCCTGCAATTAGGTTTATCTGATAAGTGATAAGATAATTTTGTAATCCTAAACGTTAAATTTAGTGCAATTAAATGAAACTGATGGCCGGTGAGATAATTTTGTTTTTTCAAACCTTCTAACTGCTCTTCCAGAACTACCTGAGTTAAATGGTTGCCTATAATTTGTTTTCTTCACGATTTTGTAAGGTGTATGAAATACCAGGTGAAATGTAAGTGTAAGCATCCAACCAAGCTGCTTGTGTTAAGATGAATTTTCAACGCATAATAATAGGATATGCAGACATTTATGAACAGTTTAAAGTAATGTGCAACGATTATGGGGTTCATTGAATTCACTAGCAACAATTATGGGGTTCATTGAATTCACAAGTTTTTGATTGTAGCATTGATTGATTGAATGCTGCTTGATTTGTTGGTGTCAAGCTCTTTATTTTATCATAATTTTTACGAATTTTAGTTTCTTTTTTTGAATAAGAATAACATTATTAAATATATGTGTTATGACAGCTATTGGCGCATTTAGCATTGTTGAAATGCTGTTCAGCACAAGCCTCATTGCAATAGTTGGAGCAGGGGAGCAGGTCTATCTCACTTATTGATGCAACACTTTGTAGAAATATTTGGAGAATGATGATTCGTTAAGCAGACATCAGATAGTTGGGATAAGGCTATTGATAATTGTGATATGAAAATAACCTCTCTACACTCCCTCCCTCCTCTGACACATTTGGACATCCCTTCTATCCCCTCTCTTTATTAAACCAACTACTAGTCTTTGATTCCTATCATCTCCTTTATTCTATTCCCAGTTAGTTCTGTAAAGCTACATACAATTAATTTTATTCCAACTTTTTTTGAACAGCCATTCTTATCTCCTCGTCGTCTTTGCCTCTTCAATTTTGTCACTGGAATTGCACTCCGAGAACTGAATTTTTTGACCACTATCCTTGCAGTTCGTTTAAATAGGAAAAGGTATGCTAGAATTATTGTTTTTCAAATGTTTTAATTTGATGCACAATAAGCTATTTGTATGATTCATGCAAATTAGGATCCAAATAATAGATTTTTGTTTAAGGATTCAATATGATGATTCAGAATGAGAATGCATGTACATGTCATAGTGTCTTTTGTTGACATATTATACAGTTTTCCTACCTATTTGGTCGAAGATTTACATGCATACCACATAATTCCTATGTATTTACATACTTCACACCTATGCATGAAAAGTTGTTTTAAAATTTAAAAATATAATAATAATAGTATTTTTGATGTGATGTTAAAGATTTGAGTGTTATGTATATAAATATCAAAAGTTTAGGTGTTATATATATATAGATATATATATAGATAAGAATTACGTGATGTGTATGTAAATGTCTATTTGTAATTTTAAACTCATCAAAACTTATGACAGTAATGCGTCCGTTTAACTGTATGGAAGTTCTAGCTAGGCAGTGAAATTTCATTTCCAAAAAATTATTTATATGCATTTACATTTAAAACTTCTTTTGACATGCATGGTGTTTATATATGCTCAAATTAATCTAAAATCTCTGGTGCTTGAATTATGTTTAATCACTTCTCTGCAGACTTATTGTTGTGTTGCAGGAAAAGACATATATTTATGATGTTAACAGCCTTGCTATCCTTGATACAATTGATACCGTGCCAAACAATAAAGGTTGAGATGACATGTCTAACTTTTCTTCTTTTATTATTGTATAAGAATCAATTATTGCTGTTTTCTATTGTTATCAAAGGCTAACCCTCTCTTTTATTCAATCAAATGCTACTGTTGAATGTTTTAATCATTTGAAGAGCAGTGCTAAAAACAATTTAAAAGAGCTTAGGATCAGCCTGTAAACATCCTCCTTTGTTGTTCAAATAAAGGAAATTCATAAACATCCAAGATGTATTTATTTACATTACTGTTCCCATGCAAGATCCATTCACTAAGTTGTTTAGCATTTTACTGCTAAATATGAACTAGTAATTTTGGCCAGTTCATACTAACTGCTAACCATATGTTTTTTTGATTATTTCTTAGCTTTTTATTTCAATACACTATTGTGTTTGGTACTGATTAGAACCCAAACTATGAAGTTATTATTGTCTAGGGCTGTAACTAAATTTCGTTTGTTTGCAGATGCCCCTTAGCTTTTCAGATAAATTTGATATTATTTTTTTGTTTAGCTATTTATTGAATATTATAGGTTGAAATTTGCATGCGAATCTTTTCCGTGCAACTATTGCTTGGACAAACCAATAATCAATTGCTCATGATTTTATATGAGAAGACTATACAAGGTTAATGATTATGATAAACTCTTATGATATAATTAAAGGCAAATTACACTGAACTCCTTGAGATATAAATTGTATTTCACATTGGTCAACTCTTTTAAAGGAAATTTATTAAGGTCACTTAGGTTACTATCCATCTACACAGAGTTCCCTATTGTAACAATTTGATTATAACAGGGACTAAGTGCAGATGAATGGTAATCTTAGTGACCTAAATAAAGTGTATATTGGTCATTTTCTTGCTAAAGATTGATACTAAAATCACGGGTCATGTTGCGTACTTGTTTAAATAGTGAAAACAATGGAGCTCTTATTAGTAGGGACTTATATGTAGATGAGAATTTTAGAAGAATTAAGTGAAGTGTTTTAAAAAATGCAGATAACATGAAACACGGTCTATATTTTAAGGACATGAGTCTAGTTTACTCTATAATTATTGTACTTGATCTCTAGGTACTTTATTTACTTGATCAAACTACTGGGAATAATTCTTTTCAATTTCTTTCTTTATTTCAAATTTGTGTTTAATCTTTCGTATGATATGTGGTTAGTTATATTTATTGGGTCTAGATAGCTAGATTATGTCATGAACCCATTTTTTTGGCAATCTTCGTCTAATCTCAAAAATAACTTTATACTTATATTTTTTATATTTGGCCAACTGCATATTTTCCTTTTTTAAACCATTTCTATAGATGTCAATTTAGAAGTTGACATCACATTAAATTTGTTCGTTTGGATAAACTCATTATTTTAAATCATTTACATAACAACTACCATTGTGTTATGTGTGGATAAGTTCATTACTTATATAAGGATATAAATATTGGTTATGGTATCGGGCTTCTCTCTTGAGATCTAATATCGATAGTTTTTGTTTCTATCTCTAATTTTATTTGATATATTTTCAAATATCCTATGATGTTGAATTATTTAGAGTTTTAGAAATGTTAAAAATAATATAGTAATTTTAGTTAATATTGATGATGTTAATTTTGATTTTTGATGGTAGATAATACTTTTTTTTTATTGATGTAGGACATCTTAGGGCTCACAATTTGTAATTTATGTCTAACATTCAATAAAAATAATGCAATAAACACAAAATTCATAAGGCTTATGCTAATTATTAAAATAGAACTTTAAGAAAATTCTATGGCCTTCTTGATATTTAAACTTGAAAGTTAAGGATTAGATAAGTAACATGGATAATGAAATTTCAAATAATGAAAAGAAATCATGTTGTTTTAAATCCATCTAAATATAATCTCACTTTCAACCAATGATTAAAAAGGTGAAGGAAAAGTAATAAGATGAAGAAAAGTAAAGAGGAGAAGAAAAGAAAGGGGAAAGAAATTAGCATGAAAGCAATCCTTATATTTGTTATTAGAAAGAGAAGGATTTCCACATCCAAAGCAAAATTTCGCTTAACATAGAATGATTTTTTTTACATGCTTTAGACCTTTATTTAAAATACTGAACAATATCATAGAACACCTCTAAAAAGAAGCCACTGAACAGTGATCCAAGCAAAAACACTTCAAGGAAATTGCAAATGTTTCCGTCATAAAGAACCCCAAGTACATGCACTTAAAAGAAACACAGCCACTGGAGATTACTATGCTCCCACTCCTTCAAATTGATCATCTTAGCAGGGACATTTTAATTTGGTTTTGATTTTTTATAAGTCCTTTATCATGATAATGTATTAACTTCTTTACTTAATAATAGTATACACTTTTTTTAAGTTATTTATATTTGATTATTGTGATAGCTTAAATACAACAAACGAGTGCATTATTGTAAGATTTTGAAGGGGTTTTATTACACAAATATTGGGAAAAATACTCCTTACCCTATTTTACCTAAAAATGCTATTCCATTGATTTGGTTTGAATTAAAAATGTTTCAGTTATAAATTGTTGAGACCCTAAGTTGGGCTGATGTACCTCCCAACTATGTTGAGTGTTGAGTTTGAGCCACTTTGGTTGATAGAGGCTTTTTTCTCCCCTCAAAGGATAGGGAGGTCCTTTTGTTGGAGCAAGTTCTTCGTTCAGGCTGTACCCGTGTGAGTGCTTCCTAAAATTGAGTCACTTTTTACTTTTGTCCCAAAACTATTCAGTGTTGCCTCATCCGTGAAAAAAAAATAGAAGAGCTTGATATTTGTTCAAATTAATCAAAACATAATAGGAAGTGAGTGAAATGTATCAAATTTGTTATTCATACTATGTTTATTTAGCTTATTTTACAATCAACATTAGTTACTATTTTTGTGCCATAAAACTAGTTATACATTTAATATTTGTTTTTAGTGTGGTTTAGTCCGGCACCAAGCGTGCAAAGTTGGCATTACAATGGACAATATTGGTGGCAAGATAAACGTAGTGATTTTATGGTATTGGAAGTACCAAACGAATGATATTCTATGAACATGCCTCTTGCAAAAGATTCAGTTGTAAAATTTTTAATTTTTCTATTAGCTGATTGTTATATTGGTATTTGAAGTTTCTGTAAATTCTAGAGGGAGTTTTATCATCCGATACTCCACTGAAACTTTTTATGATTATGAATGGTGTGTTTATTTTGAAAATTTTCCATCTTTGAAACAGTCTTGATTTTTTGCATTCTATATAATTCTAACAGATTTATTGCAGGACTATGTGCATTTTCTCCTAATTCAGAAGCATGTTATTTAGCTCTTCCTGCAAGCACGACTAAAGGATCTGCTCTAGTATACAATACATTGGAGCTTCAATCACTTTGCCAGGTGATAGATGCATTTTGTAATCTTTCTTTTTCCATGAAATATAATCACTGCCATTTCATGATTATTCCATTATTAAATATACTAATTTCAATTACATCGGAAGTTTGCCATATCATCTGAGACTAGAATTTTATGCAGTTATGGAATAGAATATTGTTGATTCTTGGAAAAAACTTCATAAAAACAAGTTAGTTGTGGAAGAAAACTTTTCTTGGAGTTGTTACAAGCACCTATAAAAAAGGGCATCATGAAGTTTTTTTTGAAATTATCTGACCGTTTGACACAGTTTTAAGATTGAAATGGAGTTAATTGCCACGACAATTCTTTATAGAAATGCTCTTCCAATGAAAGAATTTTAAACTCTTCTTTCATAGTTTTTGTTTCAGCAATTATTATCCTTCTGAGTTCTCAGCATTAATGCAAATCGATGATGATCTTCTTGATCATGGTTATGTCTCCATTGTAGTTAACTAAAACTAATTTAAAAGGTTGTTTGTTTATTTTGAGATCTATCTTATGGCTCATTTGGTTGCTTGTAGATAAATAACATGTTTTATAAAATGGTAATTTCAGTTTTACTAATTTGGAGTGTAGAAATGTAATTAATCATAATTTTTGAGGGATTTTGTTAAGTATTTGTAGATTTTATAACCAATGATTGATTTCAAACTACATTCAACCAAATAATAGAATGCAATAAATTCATCATGATTTTAAAGGCATTTTTTAATTTCAAACAACTAAATGAGTCCTTGGCAGTCTTCATTCCGCCAATCAGCTGATTTACAATGTTAATTCTGTTAGTGGTATGCTTTTCTGTTTTTCAGAAGAGAATCTGTATTGCTTTTGAGTGAGGTAATCTTAAACAACTCATTTCCTTCTTTCAAAGGCATTAAGTTAAGAGGGAGTTGATTGTACCTAAATTATAGAATACATTACATATAAATCTTCATAGAACATTATCAAAATTACACTTATGTCCCAGACATTAGAGATGGTGCAACACTATTCCAACTCTCATGTAAAATCATGTCAAATGCTGCAGAAGAAATTTTTAAAATAAGTATGGTTTAAAATAGAATTAGTAATTTAAGTATCTTAAAAATAAAATTTAAATATAGATATATTATTTAACTACGACTTATCTATATATAAATTAAGCCTTAAAGGCGACTTTATCTGCTTATGTCTTAGATAAAATAATTTAAAAATAGTTACGTATAAATTAGCATTCGACTTGAAGTATAAAGTCTTAGATAAGCTATACCTATATTTAAATTTTATTTTTAAGATACTTAAATTACTAATTATGTTTTAAATTATACTTATTTTAAAAATTTCTTCAATGCTTGCACTATAAACAGATAAAAAAAATACCACTTTGAAATATTTACCTCATAAGGTATTCAAATTGTTGCCCATTATACATGAAAACGAAGCAAATGACAAATGATAGACTTCAGCATAAATGAAAAATTACTAATCGCAAGAATTACATACATACCACACAATTCTTATATAATTACATGTCTAATATATAAAGTTCGATATTTACAAATATTACATTTTTTCTATGCATGATAAGGTGTATTTCACTTAAAAAATTAATGATAGTGGTATCTTTGATGTGATATTAAAGTTTAAGTTATGTATGAAAATATTAACTAAATATATAAGAATTGCGTGGTATGCATGTACATGCCTCTTACTAATTCTATGTGAATGACCAACAGGTGCTTGATTTGCAAATATGGCCTTTAGAACAGAGGAATTTTCTGCCCACAGCTTGATGTTTATTCGTCTAGTACTAAAATATCTTAAACTTCAGGATGCTACAACTAATTTACCATATTTAGGAGCATGAGTTAACATTACGCAGCCATTTCGTTCCTGTCCTTTTGATTGGTAGAATATTTTTCACAGATTGATGCCCATCGTTCGCCTTTAGCTGCAGTGGTATTCTCTTTGAATGGCTTATATCTGGCAACTGCCTCTGAGCAGGGAACAATAATCAGAGTGCATCAGGTGTCACAAACAACTAAGGTGGAAGGGATTGGCCTCATTTGGAAGTTTTTTTGTTTTCATTGAATACAAAATTAGGCATAACTATGAATTTCGTAAAAAAATTGGGACTCTTAACCCTTTCTGTTATTAACAATGCAGTCATATAGCTTACGCCGAGGGTCTTATCCCTCCACTATCTACTCATTATCATTTGGACCATCTGCGGACCTTCCAGATATTCTTTTGGCTACAAGCTCAGCAGGATCATTGCATGCTTTTTCTCTTGGACCTATTATTG
Source organism: Cymbidium sinense (assembly GCA_021442155.1). Taxonomy (NCBI): domain Eukaryota; kingdom Viridiplantae; phylum Streptophyta; class Magnoliopsida; order Asparagales; family Orchidaceae; genus Cymbidium; species Cymbidium sinense. Next base: position 17,297,506 of record CM038233.1, on the reverse strand, counting down.
AGCAAAGGTTGGGAATGAATTCAGAAAAAAAATATAACTGGATTTAAACATTGTTGAATGTGTGTTCAAGGAAAACCATTCTTGTTATTATATTTTAGATGACTGATTTATGAATATTGGTCTATGTTTTTTTTTTTCTCATGGTTTCAGAAACAGAAGACCAAACAAGTTGCTTGGGTCAATGATCCCTGAACCAATCAATGATGTTTTTGAGGCATCTTATCACCATGTTGTTCACAATGTTTCCATTGGAGGAGTCAAAAGGTGAAGTTGAATTTGTTAAAATACATATTTTATGCACTCTCTTCTTGATGTAGGATGACTCGGGTTAGGGTAATGCAATTAAAATGATGCTTAGTATACTTTCATGCGAAGAAAATTTGAGAATTCACAAATAACAAGTTACAAAGCAATCCAACAACTCGTTCTCTTTAAATGAAAATAGAAAATATTAGTTCTTAAGCTCCATTGATAATAAAATGATCATAAATATTCAAAAAATTTGGCAAGAATTTGTAAATAAACAAGATCAATGAACAAATTAACTAATTCACTAAATGTATCATTTTTTGGTCAAATTTGGAGCAATAATAAGCCAATAATAACTTAAATAAAAAAAAAACAAGGAATTGAATTATCATAGCAAAAAAAAAAAGTTCATTCTGGTACTGAGAGATGACTTCTTCCAAAATTATTTACTCACATTTATACCACATTTAGAGGAATCACACATTCAACTTGTATTAACAATAATGAAACTGGAAAGATAAATTTTATTTGAGCTAAAGTTATGAATTGCATGCCTCAAACCACTATCCATAGACTCCTTTTCATTTAGGTTAGTCGATAAGGTTGTGGTAGGATCAATCACAAGTTAATTCTACTAGGAAAAATATCTCCAATTGTAATTTCCAATAACCAATTAATCCATGTAGCAAATAATTTTAAATGTTGAAAGCCATGTTATACTTAGTAGCTAACACATAGTGATCTCGTATTAAGAAAAAAAAACATGTTATTTAAATGCTAAGTTTCAAAAAAAGAGTCCTCTCTTAAGAGAAAAATACAATTAATTGTATGGTAATTGTAAAGATACATTAAGAACCATTAAAAAATACTAAAATTTATGTGATTTTGCTTAAGTAAACTTACTTCTTGATTGCACAAAGATCAAATAATCTACTAAGCTTCAAAAAAGAGAATTACACTTCATATAATTAGAGATATTGACATAGATACTACTTCATCTAGCTAAGAGATCATGTCGTTATCTATTGCGAAGATCAGAACTAAACTTCTTTCTTGAAAATATAGAAGAACTCCACTTATAAGCACCTAAAAGATTTTTTTTTTTTTTTGTAAATGAGACTCCTCTCCTCTCTTTATTGCTTTTTCTTGTGGATGCCACACAAATGGGGATTATATAAATTTATATAGTGATGTGTTTACTTTTTAATTACCAATCTCCATTGAAAACTTTCTCTAGCAGCTATTTTAGATGTTTGCCTCTATTTAAGACATTTTGGTAGTCTTCACTTAGGATTTTGTGGTAGCTACCAATCTTAAACACACACCCACACACAGGTACATAAGAAATCTCTATAACTCCAAGACAACGAATTTTTTTAAAATGAATAATTCCAAACTCCATTGCATAATACATGCCAAATACCACAAAATCAATTCCCCATTTCATATGCTCTCCATTTCTGTTTCCACCCCTCTCTTAGTTCAGTGATGCTACGTTATTTACGCCAAATTTTTTCTGTTCCAGCTATGTAACGATATCAAGCACAGACAAAGTTCAAAGCACCTCCACAAATTCTACCATACGGTGAGTTATTTGTTAACAGTTTTTTTTATTGTTTTGAAACTATAATAATTTCACATAATGATGTTTCATAATTATTCTACATTATTTGAAGCCAATTGCACAGAGCCACTTTTGGTTTCTCCATTTTGCCAATGTCCTTTGCTATTCTAGGCTAGGCCATAAATAATCCATGAAGCGATAAGCTTCTTGTGTTGCAGTCTATTTCCCTCACATTACTTCATACAGTACAGAAAAGGCTTTATCCTGAATCCAGTTTGGAGCAGACGCAACTGTAACTTATTAATTGGAACTGAATTAATATTAACTTCAGAGATTACATCTTAGAATCGCTTTGCTGAGGAGGTGCTCCTAAAACTTTGGTGTTGATGGGGACGGAGAAGATGAGACAAGGAAGACTTTAAACACTTTGTAAAATAATTATCCAAGAGAGTTGGTATGTGGGCAGTAACAGAGGAGAGACAAGAAGAAGAATAGTGAGAGAACAGATGGAATGAATGGCGAAGAGAGAGAGAGAGAGAGAGAGAGAGAGAGAATGAAATCATATAATCATTAAATATTTTTCTGCAGGAAGATAATATTGTGCTGAGGGAACAGTTGGAAACAGTGAATAAGTTAAACTTTATTATTACATGATCATTCCATTATTAATTTGAAGTTCTTTTTACAAAGTATGATCTCATAGATTGCTCTCTCTGCGCTTGCCCAAATCATCGCAGGTCGACTGTTTATATCATCACCGGCAACGGACACTTGTATAACTATACCTTAGACATCACCAGCTCAAATGAATTATCATGGAGCCTACAATCTGAATTCAATCTGATAGATACAGTTGCAGAAGATCTGAGCTGATTTGGATTCTATAAAGGTACTGTTTTTATTTTTATCAATACAGTGATATATTCTTATGCTGCCTTATTCTGTACATATTCAGTTTGCAAGCAATGGGGATAGTTTTAAGAAGTTAAATCAGAACCTTTTGAAATCTGTACATGTTGATGATTGTATAACTGTATAATAACTTATCATGTTTCCAAAACTTATTATTATTGAAGCAATTGATTTACTATATATATGTACACACACATATGATTGCAAATGACATGAAATGCTATGTACATTGACATGAATACTTATTTGGGGATATTTACATGAATAGCACATAATTTTTATATATTTATATATCAAATGTCTAAACTTTCATATTTACATGAATAATACTTAAATCTTTAAGATTACGTGAAAAAATAATCCTATCATTAATTTTGTAATGTGAATGCATTTTTTCTTGTATAGAAAATGAGTTATATTTGCAAATATCAAATTTTAGGTTGTAATGTAAATGTATAAAAATTGTATGTTATAATTAAAAATAGGATATTGAATATGAAAAGATGTTAAGATTAGGTTTGATAAGTTAAATCAAATGATTTAATTAATATTCAAATTATTAAATATTAATTTAATTAAATGTTGAAATAATAAAAATATTTAATAATAAATAAATAAAATAAGTATATAAATAATATTTCTAATAATAATTATTTTTAAGATTGATATAAAATTTAATAAGTTATAATTATATATGTATTATAATTCTAATTATGTGTTTATTAAATATAATTTATTAAAATTATAGTTTATAATAAAAATATAAAATTTAGAATAAAAAATTATTTTAAAATCTTGTAAAATATGATTAATATAAAAATATAATGTATAAAATATTTAAATATATTATTATAAATCATGATGTGTATATTAAAAATATTTAAAAATTTAAAATTTTGATAATGTAGGTTTATAAATATAAACATAATTTATAATACAAAAATATATAAGATTATAATATAAAATATAATATGTAAAAATATTTATAAAATAATATTAATGAAAATATAAATTTAATAATTAAATTATTATCTTTTTATTTTTATATTTTAAAGCTCATTTGATATTACTAAAGTTCACATCATATAATTTAAAATTTGCAATCTTAAAATTTAAAAGTTTTTTCATATTCAACTATTTTAGTTTCAAATCATAAAAAGAAAATAACGTTGCACTTTTTATATTGAAAAATAAAGTTTCTAAGCATGAGGTTATAATATATTTGAAATAATTTGGTGGACATATTACATTTAATTTAGTTCAAATTTATTTATAATGATAAAATTAGTTTTAAAATTTATACAATTTTTTGTAAAAATAGTTAAATTATATATTTTATTGAGTTTAATATTTAAATATAATTATTTAATATTTTAAAAATAATATTTATATAATTTAATTGAATTATTCGATTTTTCAAAATTGGAACCGATTCGTTGGTTCACCGGTTGAACCGGCGGTTTGGATTGATTTTGGCCTGTTTAATGTGAAAGTCGGTTTTTGAAAAATCCCAACCATCTAGCCGGTTCACTGTTGAACCGGTTGAACCGAGTGGTTCAGTCCGATTTTTTAAACATTGGTGCTATGTTGTAAATTTCCCTTATTATTTAGGATAAGCTGTTACATAAAATGATATAACACGCTTGTATTTTTGAAAGTGTGAGATTGGGTAATTATAAGGATTAAACTTTACATTCATGTAAATTTGTATTTATTTAATAGTTACAGGTATTAATGGAATTAATAGATATTATGGGTCATAGAAAGATAAATATTTTATGTGTTCAAGAAACTAAATGGGTTGGTGAGAAGGCAAGGAGATTGATAGTTTAGGTTTTAAACTTTGGTATTTAAAGTAGAACTAGAAATGGTGAGCGTGATTATAGATAAAAGTTTGAAGGATAATGTTATAAGTATTAATAGATGTGGAGATAGAATTATAGCTTTAAAGATTATTGTTGATCTTAAGATTATGTTATAAGTGTCTACATGCTCCTCAAGTAGGCTTGGAGGTAAGTAAGAAAAATTTTGGAATGAATTAGAGGGATTAATACATCTCTTGAAGAAAAAAAGTATTTATTGGAGGAGATTTAAATGGACATGTTGGTAGAGTAGTAGAAGATTTTAAAAGTATTCATGGTGGTTATGGATTTGGAGTTCTAATGAAGAAGGTAGGGGTATATTAGATTTTGCTTTATGATTTTTGTAGTTCTAATACTTTTTTAAGAAAGAGATGAATATATTATTACTTATAAAATGGATCTAGTAAACAGATTGATTATTTTACGGTAAGAAAAATAGATCGTTTAAATTGTAAAGATTGTAAGGTTACCAAGTGAAATTTTAAGTATACATCGACTATTAGTTTTAGATTTTAAGATGAAAGGTTGTAAGAGAAAAAGTAAACTAAATTATTGTCCAGGATTAGATGGGGACACAAATAATAAAATATTTTTTAAGAGCTACAAGATATTAGAATTTGGGGTGTTCATAAAGATCTTAGCGTTATGTGGAAAAAAATATCAAGTGAAATTAAGAGTTCTAAAGATGTGCTTGGAGAATCAAAGGAAAAGCTTCTTTTAATAAGAATAGTTGGTGGTGGGTGAATTGAGTGTGCAAGAAAAGATAAAAATAAGAAGCATTGTTATAAAACTTGATTTAGATGTAAAAAATTAGGAAAGATATAAAGTGGCAGAGATTCTAAGAAAGCAATATATGTTGCAAAAAATTTACTTTTAGTGATTTATACAATAGATTAGATACCAAAGGTGAAAGATGTATGTATAAGTTAGCAAGCAAAGAGAGGAGAAGTAAAACATAGTTAGTCACGAGGTATTAAGGATGAAAATAATAAAGTGTTTTCTTAGAAAAAGATATTGAAAATAGGTGGATGAGATGATAAACTTTTCAATGAAGGATCCGAAATCGATTGATTTTAGCAACCTTAATATCTAAACAATAATAGAATTTCATTTCTATCGTCAGTAGTAAATCTGAAGTTAGTGAAGCTTTAAAGAAAATGAAATGTGGAAAAGTTGACCTGGATAATATTCCAATAGATGTGTGGAAATGTTTAGGAGATCAAGAAATTTCTTGGCTTACAAATCTTTTAATGTTATTTTAAAGACTAAAAGATGCGATGAGTGGAGAAAAGTCTATTGGTTCCTATATTTAAGAATAAAGGTGATGCACAAGAGTGTGCAAATTATAGAGGAATTAAGTTAATGTGCCATACATTAAAATTATGGGAGAAATAGTGAGCATAGGTTACGATGTGATAAGTTTCGACAATCAGTTTGGTTTCATGCCGTAGATCTACTATGGATGCTATACATTTGTTAAGAGGGTTGATGATAGAAGCATAGAGAAAGTAAGAAGGATCTACATATGATATTTATTGATTTAGAGAAAGCTTATGATAAAGTCTCAAGAGATGTTCTTTAGAGAGTTCTAGAAAAGAAAAGAGTTAATATTGGTTATATTCAAGTTATTAAGGATATGTATACTAGCATTACTTGTGTCCAAACACAAGGAGGATTGACAAAATATTTTCCTATTTAGGTTGGATTACATCAAGGATCAACATTAAGCCCTTATCTTTTACTTTAGTTATGGATGTTCTTACGAGGCATTTACAAGAAGATGTACCTTGGTGTATGCTTTTTTGATGACATTCTTCTTGTTGATAAGACTAGAGAGGAGTCCATAAACTTGAATTATGGAGGTCAACTTTAGAGTCTAAAGGTTTTCGCTTAAGTAGATCTAAAACTGAATATATGGAGTGTAATTTTAGTTGTAGAAGTTTTAGTGATAGTATTGTGACTTTAGGTGATCAAGTCATTAATAAGAGTGGCGATTGATATTTAGGCTATTGTCCAAAATGATGGTGAAATAGATGGAGATGTTATTAGTAGAATTCAAGTTGGATGGTTGAAGTGGAGGAATGCATCGGCCTATTATGTGATAGAAAAGTTCCACTTAAACTTAAGGAAAATTTTATAAGATAGTGGTAAGACCCAAATGACTTATGGTGCGAGAATGTTGGCCAATAAAAGAAGCATAAGACTAAGTTAAGTGTTACTGAGATGAGGATGCTTAGGTGGATGAGTGGCTTTACTCTTAGAGATAGAATGCAAAATGAGTATGTTCGAGAAAAAGTTGGAGTAGCTCCAGTGGTAGATAAGATTAGGGAGAGTAGCCTTAGATGGTTTGGCCACATAAAGCGTCGGCCGTCTGATGACCCGATTAGGAGAGTAGATGCATTAGATTTGCCTTATGTTAAGAAGAAAGGTAGTGAGACTAAAAGACTTGGTTAAGATGTATAAATAATGATCTTAGTATACTTGAATTAGATGAGAATTTGACACATAATAGGACACAATGGAGACGAAGGATTCATGTAGCCGACCCCACCTAGTGGGATTAAGGCTTGTTGTTGTTGTTGTTGTTGTTATTTAATAACTAATAAAATATTTAATATTTTATAAAAATGAAGTGTTTTTAAAAATTATTATTATACATTAATAAATACTTTTTTTAGAATAGTTATTAATATACATCATTAAAAATTGGTAAAACATGATTATTAGAATTAATATTTGGACTCATTTAAGGTTATATTTAGATGTTTTTTTAAAAGTTTTTTTAATAAATGTATAATATAAGTGCAATAATAGCAAAGTCGTAAAATTTGAATCTGAGTTTGGATCTCATTTAAAAAAAAAAAATCCAGTAATTCTGATAGTTCCATTTCACTTTTGATTTCTATTTCAGTTCATTTTTTTATTATAAAAAAATTAATTTATGTTATAGAATAAAATTAATTGGGCTCAATTTACAAAAATGCATAGTATTTAGTGAAGGCCCTTCAATGAAATGCTGGTATAGTTTTTTTGTGACTGCTGGAGTGTTTTCAAAGATTCATTTTCCTTAAGAAACGCCTAGTCTTAACGAAAACTATAGAAAGCAATCAAAATGAAAATTCTAATAAATTCAGTAATTATTTTGAAACCTCCAAAAATAACAAATATTGATTATATATATATATATATATAAATATTATTGAGTGCCATAAAAATTGAGTCAGAAGAGTATGGGAAATTTTTTAATATCTTAATTTGGTTTTGAAGATTTAATACATAAATAAAGGAAAAAGAGCACAAAAGATATTAGAGTTTTTATGTTGAAAATTTCAAAAAGGGAAAAATTATGGGGCATAGTTTAATTGAAATGTTTTCACTAGATGGATGTTTGTTATAAATATTATCTTGTTTCTAAAATTGGAGAAGATGAGTTATTAAAAATGAGTCTTTGGTATAAAAAAAAACATAGAGTCAGTTGAGGGTATTATGTCTGAGATGTTAATTTAGTGATAACGATTAGATGATGGCGATCAGATAATAGTCTGATGATGATGATCAAGTGGTGGACTGATAATAATGATTGGGTGATGATAATCGGGCAATGAACTAGTGATGGTGGTTGGATGATGATCTGAATGGCCGTGGCTAGGCAGTGGACCAACGATTGTGGTCAAGTGGTGGTTTGACAATGGTGACAAATGGAGGTCCGATGTTGGTGGCTAGATGGCAGTGGTTAGACGGTGATTCGAATGATGGTGGTTGGGCAGTAAACCAACGACAATGGTCAGGTAATGGTCCATTGATAGTAGCTGAATGAAGGTCTCATGACGATGGTCATATGATGATTTGATAATAGTGGTTGAGCGGTGGGTTGATGATGATGATTAGGTAGTGACCAATGATAGTGGTCCAGCAGTGGTTTGATGATAGTGATTGGATGACAGTGATTGGACGTTGATTAGATGATGGTGGTTAGGTGACGGTGGGCTAGCATTGGTGGTCAGGTAGTAGTCTAGTGGTGTTATGAGATTCTTCAGGCTACAGACTTTTCTTCAATCTCTAGCCTCGATCACCTCCTTTGAAGAATGATAGCCTATTTACAAATATTGGGAGTGACATTCTTTGTACATATGAGCAAAATCCAAATGACTCTATTGGACAGTTTATAAGTCTCATCGATCATGGGATATATTTTAGGTATTCAGGTGCCCAAATAAAGTTAAAAGTAAGAGATCATGAACTAGTTAAATTTATCTCATTGAGACACTTGATCAGATAACATGCATGTCATTTTAAAGTTTCTAATTATATTTTAAGTGTTTGATTTAGACTCATTTAAATTTGAATTGGCTTACTTGTAGCATCATCGAGTTGCTTTTTATGAGATCGTTAGTTTGGCGATATGCTTGTCAAAAGCGAAAAAGATTTTGATTATAGGAGATGTCTAATGCACATACTTTGAGATTCATGTTTAAATAAATACAATTTTTATAATGTATCGTGTGTATATATATATATATATATATATAAATTTGCTCGAAGATACATAAATTAACGATTATCAATAAAAAAATTATCTCAATTAATTTCATAAATCAGGCTAGAAATCTAAGCAATTAAACTCAACTCTTTTGAAAATAAACGGAGTGATTTTCGCCTAAATTTGGTGGCTAGAATTGCTGCCCTAAACCCTCGAAGTGGATTTACTTTTTTTGTACTTATTTTATTCTATTTTGCTTGTAATTTATGTTCATTAAGAGAAAGTTAATTCTATGCAATATTTTATAAATTTTTTTTTTTGGTCCCTTTGATCGGCCCCCTTCATGGTCACATCTGCAGTTACAAAAGCTTAGCCAATCTATTGCTGCAATCATTTCCTCTCAAGAGGGATATCCAAGTTTCAGGTCATTAAAATCTATAAATAACATGGTTCTATACTAACTCTTGTACTTCATGGAAAATAAAGCTTGCCTATGCATCTTAAAAAAATCATTAATTACCCTCCTTATCTATTAATAATATTATTAGAGATATGAACTTGTTAATTTTTTTTATCTTTGTATGAATTCTAAGATACTGTCTTAAGGAGGGTAATTAGAAATGCTAAACATACTAGATTTTATCTCATAATGCTAAAAGAAATTTTAATTTTAAATTTTTTTATATAAAATTTATGTAGCTTATCCTAAAGAGAGTGTAATCATGTTATTGTACCTTCGTCTTATTCATCTAAATTTTATACATCTTAAAAAATCATTCTTAACCTTAAGACAAAAAAAGTTGCTTGCCTAGAAGAGAGAGGTTGAGTCTCTGAGATCAACTTTTGAATATAACTCCTTCGTTAGAGACTCGAGCTTAAGAGAGCAAGAAAGATATCATCTTCTGAATATAACTCTTCACTTAATCTCAAGTGAATATGATCCTTCCATCATCTTTACAAAAATTGGAACCTCTAGTATGGATTATTGGAGGCAAGTTGAGGCCCTTAGACCTTATCCCAATTAAATTTGCTAGACCTTATAAAGTGGGTTAGTGATCCCCTTAAACTAGAGCATACTAAAGGAGATTATTTGTGGATGCTTAGGCTAAGATGAGGCTTATAGATCTTCTTAAAGGCTACATAGATCCACCTCAAATGATGCTATCCTTCATTAGCCATCTCTATGATTGAAGAGTAAATGTACACGCCAATTATTATTGCATTGCAATACCACTAGTATGAAGAGTGTCCAAAATTGAGTATGTGTAATGGATGGTTAGAACTCTAAATTTGACCTTAACTTGATATAGAGTAAACCTCATATGTTTTTTCACTCTAAAAGTCCATTTTTCAATGATAGGAAGACTATCTCTTAGTTTTATATCTTTGATTAGTGATCATAGATCATGATTCCTTATTTGATAATTTGAGCCCATTTAATCCCTTAACTTAGACTTAAGTCCCATAATTCGCAATTAAATGTGAGTCATTCAATTTAAGATCAAGTTGTAGGATTGAGTGCTTAATGAGAGCACACCCCTTGTAAAGCCCCTATTGATTAGGTATTTTCTTATTTGAGATATTTATGAGCTTTGCAATTCATAATCAATTAATCTTTGATCAAATTATTTTGAAATAAAATTTTTATTTTTATTTAACTTAGATATTTAAAAAAAAATAAAATTTAGGGAGGATTTATACCACATAATTCAACATATTTTTAGATATTTAATACCTAAAGTTTGATATTTATATTTATATTATTTTATCTATACATGAAAAGGTGCATTCATTTTTAAAACGATAATAAAAATGATATTTTTGATGTAATGCTAAAGATTTGAATATTACATATATAAATATCAGAGTTTAGGGGTTAGATACATAAATATACAAGAATTATGTAGTATTTACCCCTAAAATCTATTATTCAAAGAATAAATGGTGAATAATGATTCCGCTATGATTTGAAAAATGCATAAGATCATAATATAATTCCAAAAATTATGGCATTAATTTTAATATTAATTAGCACCAAATGGACTTTCAACCAATGTTTGAAGAGATTTTGGAGATGCCTAAATCCCTTTGGTCAATTGTAGGTCTCTTCACTTACTTTTAATGTATATTAAAAATCATCAAAATTACTAATTTGTGTAGCATTTGTCTAGGTGTCTTAAAATGCACCAACAACAGTTTAAGTGATTTTAACATTATTATTTTATATATTTAACCCACGTAGGTAATTTTTCATGATAAATAAATTTGGTAATTTTCAAGGATTTAAAATGTTTAAAAATATATAATAATCATTAAAATAATTAGTCTAATGACCTTAAAATGTTTTAGAGCTAATCTCATTCATCGGTGATAATCATTAACCTTTAAGATATTTTAGGACTATTATGTATAAATTATATGATTATTAAAATTCATAAAAATACATTAATTATAAAAAAGATTGAATATTCCATAATATGTATTTAAGCATTAAAATATATTTAATTAGACTGTAGCATAGTTTAGTGTAACACCTCATCATAGGATGGGGACATTACATTAATGAACCATAAGTTCTTGGAATGGCATTGTTCACCAGATGAACTATATTCACCCTTATAGTTTCTTTGTTACTTTAATCACTTAAATTTTAGAATGAGTTATCTCCCCATTCCTAATCTATTACAAAAGATACTCAATAATAACTTAATATTTCAAGGTATTGTAGTTATTCATTATATATAATTGCATAAGTAGGTATTACAATATGTCACTTCAGAAATAATGTCATTATTGATATTCTAATACACATACATGTAAATCAAATATATTTAGATAAATTTGTCTCATTATAAACTCCTTAATTTATGTTGCTTCTTTTTCAAATATGTGTTTCCACTAAAATTTCACTATAATAATTGTTGACCTTATTTTGAATAAGGTTAATAGTCATACCCCTAGCACTTATGATTCCAATCCTAGAAAAAGGATCTCTACATTAAGACACTTAGGATACTTTGTTAATGGTTAAGTGAACTTCAAATTTATAACCAAAATAAATAGAAATAAAAATTAAAGAAAATGAAATTCAAAATTCAAACATAAAACTAAAATGAAATCAAATCTAAGATTATGGGTAGGTCAAGCTAATGGGTGCCATTAGGACCTACTCTAATCCAATCAGGCTATTGAACAAGAATCAAGATTAAACACTTTCAAATCAAAATTTAAATTCAAATGATTCCTAATTAGGTTAATTGAATTGATTAACCCAACCAACCCATGTCGGTGCAAACCCAAATCTAAACCAAAACAAATTAAGTCAAAATTAAATCAAATTGAATCGATCAAAAAGTTTATGGTTATTATTCAATCTTAATTAAACATAAAATTGAATCCAACTAGGGTTCAAAATGGTTAATCAAGTCATTTGACCTAAGTTGACCTATGCGGGCTCCACTAAGTCAAAACTAAATCCTATCAAAATTAAATTGAATTAAGCTATCCCAAAAGCTCAAAATCATTATATTAATTCAGTTAAATGTAAAATTGAATTCAATTTAGATCAAGTTGGCTAATCAAGTCATTTGACCTAAGTCAACCCACGTAAACCTCACTTATTTCAAATCAAATTCAATCAAAATTAAATCATAGTGAACTATCAAAAAGGCTTAGAATTAGTATAGAAATCCAACTAAGCCTAAAATTGAATTCAATTAAGACTTAAATTGGCTAATTGGGTCATCCGACCCGAATGGACCCTATTAAATTAAAATCACATTAAATTGAACCTAAACCCTAACCTTAATTTAAATCAAATTTAACATTTCCTTGGGTCTAATTTAGCCAATGTGACTAATAGACTCAAGTGAACACAAATTGATCCAATTAAGATAATTTGGGCTAAATCAAAAAATAAACCCAAACCCATTATAATCAATCTTTCCTAAACATTCTGGTGGTGTTTACTTTTGGATTCATTTGTATGGGGACACCACGATTTGAGACCATACTAATTGAGGTGATGGTATATGAGGAATAATATACTATCTCGAAAGATAGTAGTCATTACCCTACAATGTACCTAATCACCTAAAAGGACTCCCAAGGCATGATGGGTCTTCGAATATACTAGAGATTTTTCCTCTACTTTATATGGATGAATAAAGTAGGGTTTATTTAAACTGGGTTCTAAAATTCTCTATGGGGGCAATCCCCCATAATTAATTACATCTTAAGAAAAATGAATCCCTTAAGAATACTTTCGAGATGATTATTATCTCCAAATAATTCAAAGATATGATTATCAATAAATTAGTTGTGTTTTAGAAAATCAAGTGAGATGAATCAAAAGGGAAGAGTTATTATCAAAACCAAAGGAGATGAGTAGGGAGCGCTCATGATACTAGGAAGCCTAGTGAGCACTCCAATCTATTCTATGGTTGGGCTTTATATATTTTAAATTGAGAAGAATTATATATTTGAGTTGAAATTTTAATAAAAATTTAGGACTTATAATTTTATAATACAAGATTATGAAAATGCCTAAGAGGTGAGGACTTATGCTTGTAGCCCCAAAGGAAAATAACAACCTCAGATCCTAAATATAGGGAGCTTTGGTGAAGGCCAAAGCATGACCTAAATCTAAGGAGAAAGTGAGTATATGGTTTACCTCTATAAGAGAGAGTAAATCACCCGATTGCTGGACTTATAACCGCATAGAGTGGCAGCCAGCTAACTCCTCCTACGCTTTAAATCCATATAGGCAAGTCATATGCTTTTACAAGAAGGTTGGGTTGTTATTATTTAAAAAAGAAACTATCCTTAAATCGACTCCCTAAGAGACTAGAGCATCAGGGGTATGAATAATGACTTAAATCTAATGCAAATTTGTATCAAATTTTATTTAATTTAGGACTCTTTATTTTGATACAGGCTATGAGATTTTGTATGCCTAAATGCATGAGAAGTTGATTATGGGCCAAATCAAAAGGGAAAGATGTGTTCTTCCATCATAGGCTCTTAAAGATTAAGCCCTTATTATCTGGCAAAGATTGAAGCCATCCCTTAACAAGAGTGAAATAAGATGATTATACATGATATTAAACATACAACATCCAACTAAGGGGTTGCTAAATATCTTATTATCTTGATTTAATGCCTAAACTTTTATATAAGGTTATGAGTTATTTTAGAGATTTAGTTATGAGTTATTAGTTTGGGTAGAAAGATTAATTTTTATCTTAGGAGCCTAATCTCATCCAGGCCATACAATAATCAACAATATAAATAAACTTTAAAAATGTATGCTTTTTCTAATGCACAAGCTAAACAAAATATCAGCCAATTTTATAAAGCTATCACAAAAGAATAAAAGGTCGATGCCATCGAGTACCGCCGTACAACCCGAAAAGAAATGTGGGTAGTCAAACTCTACCCTTATACAACCCAGATTACAAGAGAATGATTTCAATTACAAATGATGAATATTATAGGGGTCTTTATTCTTCATTCTTCAGTCTTCAGTCTTCATTCTTCATTCTTCATTTCTTCATATTTCATTTTTTTCATTTTATTGGATCCCTTTCTTTCTTTCTTTTAGCTTGATTTGAATGTGCTTGCTCCAAAGGCATCAAATGGTACATAAGACTTAGTCTTATAACCAATGCTCATCCTAATCTCCCATAACACTTATCTTAGTCCTAATGAAAATTACATTAAAAGAAGAAAAAGTAAATCTGGTTATACCTGCAAAATAAACATTAGCTAACACATCATACAACCTAAGCAGTTATATGAATAATTTGGACTTAGCACCCCATATATGGGTAACCAAGCCCACTTGTCCTAACTTGGGTTATGCTTAAGGGCTAAGCAATCTGCACAGAAAAAAACATTTATATTTTTATTACAATGGGCATTTAAGCACAACTCTCTACAGAAAGCATAATTAGGCTAATATTGGCATAACATCCAGACTATGCACATACACCCTAACATCCAGTCTACAACAATACATCACAAAATAAGAATACATCAAACCACACATCGCCCTAACATAAAGCTATAAGTAGTGACGTAGTCTAATGTGTGTATGTTAAAGCTTGTGTGGTATGTCCTAACTAGACTTTAGAGTTGTAATTTGTTAAATGTGAGAGATTTGATTTATAAAGGGTTGATTTCTCTTTAAGTGATTTAATTAATTAGAATATTTTACTTAGTATTTTATTTTGTTTCATATGGCCTACACTTAACAACTAAGTGTTGTAAAGAGAAGAAAGAGAGGGAATCTCTCTTTCATCCATGCCTTAAGTCACTTCTAAAGCAAGTTAATTAATCAATTTTCTTTAGTGAATGACTTATTATATGTTTTAATCAATCCTAAGTTTAGGTTCACTCTAAATGACCTTATTCAATAAAAAAGATATCTTAAGATTAATTAGAATGAATTACTATCACATAACACATGTTTATTCATTTTTTTCCATCATGCATACCATGCATATGATTAAATCCTAAGCATATCTATACATACAATGTATGTCTTAGCACACTTAAATGATGAATGCAAAGAAATGTGTTTGGAATTTAAATATTTCATTTGAATGAATTATGAATGCATGTCTTTTTAGTAGAAAAAGAGGGATTTTTCATCCACTAGCTAGGTACACATTCACATGTATAAAAGTTTTAAGTAAGTACGGCGCCATTGTTCTACACCAAGGGGGTATAAGACTACTTAGCTAAAAGTCTTGCCTGGTGTCCATACTAGTATACCACTTTTTAGACACATATAGATGTATAAATAACTACAAGGATAGGAAAACTCATGCAAAAGTTGTATTTGATTTATTTGATTATGATTCTTATTCATTGGCCACATCATACATACATATGTATAAGAGTTTTAAGTGAGTACGACACCATTATTCTACACTAGGGGTGTAAGGTACAAGACCTACTTAGGGCTACTTAAAACCTCACAGCCCCGAGGTGTCCAGACTAATATACCACTTTTCTCATATACATGTGAATGTACAAAAAGAACCAAAAGAATGAGAAGTCATGCAAGAAGTCATATTTGATTTGATTATATGATTTACATATGTGATATGAAATTCTTCCTAAGTCTTAGCATGAAGATGCATAGGAATAGATTTAGACAAATATTGTGTTCTCTTCAAATGAACTATACATTTATAAATCCTATGCAAATCCATATAAGATAAGGAAAGAAAGCTTCATATTGCATATTTTAGATTATGAGCACATGCAAACTTATAGATACTTGTGATTAACATCACTCCATCTATTATAGTTGATTTGTAGGCTTTTGAAGATAACTTTGGATTTAATAGTAATAATAGCCATGCTTATTTTTAATTTAAATCAACACATGCAATTTGACATAAAAGAAACTATTTCATTTAGTTAATTTTAAAAGAAATGAATGCTTGAATACATATGGTAAGTAACATTTAACATGATTGGAAAGAAATAAAGAAACATAAGCACATGATCTCATTTATTTCAATTAATTTCTAAAGACAATCATACTAAATAAAGCTACTTAAAATAAACCAAAGTTCTTTAATGATATTTTTAATTTTGAGTTTGATTTGATTTAGGAAATGAAAATGGTTTTCTGATCCTAATCCCATTCCCCATGTGTGAGTTAATTTGGTCTAATGAAGAAGTAATTAGGTTGATTTTATGGATTGATTAAGTTAAGAATGGATTAAATCAATTAATTAGACCCTTATCTATGTCACCTTAAAGTAATTAATTAAACAATTATGAGCTAATAAGATGTGCAACTACATAGAAAAGTAAATAGTAATGCTCCTATGAAATGAAAGGGGTGTAATGCAATTAACTCATAATTATTAATTAATTAAGCTTAAGGAGTTCACTTAATTACTTTTATGGTTTTCTCAGACATGTGAGCTAACCATAATTTCATTATCTCTCTCTTTAGTTTATTGAACACCTAAAGAGTGATTTCAATTTAATTAATGAATTAAACCACTAATTAATCTTAAATTAATTAATTTCAAGTGAAGTGAAGTGAACTTAGGGAAAATAATGAGAAAGAGGTCCCAATATCATTCCACATGTACATTCTCTATCTTTCAATGATTAATAATCTTAATTAATAATTTTTTTACTATTTAGAATGTTAATTAATCACCTAATTAATTAAGAGAGTAAGTAAGGCTAAGACAAGCAATTTTTCTAATTAACCAAGCAATAAATCTCAAGCAAATTATGAGGGTAGAGGTCATCCTATTAATCAACCTCATAAAGTTTGAGATTAATTACTTAGGTAATTATAGAGTAATTAAGCTAATTAAGTTTTCACTTAAACTCAAATTAAGCCATAATTACTATTCAAAATTAATTAGAATTAATTTTAAATTAATCCCATCTAAAATACCTTTAAAATAAGTATTTATTTATATTTTTTGAATTTTTTTACAATTAATTATGATTTTTCAAATTTTCAGTTGATTAAGATGATTTTTATGAAGTATGTTAATTTATTTTATTAAAATAAATCATTTGAACTTCAAAATTCAATATCTTTCAATCTAGAAGTCATTCTAATTTGAAATTTTTATGTTATATAGATTTTAACTTCAATTTCAATCCCTGAAAGTTTTAACTTAATCTGATGTGTATTTTTGGTTTCATTAATGAAATTTAATTTTTACTAAAACTCAAATTATGCTCAAAATATTCAGTAAAAGTTGGGGATTTTGGGTTTTTTTTACTCTCTCGGAAAGATAAATCCAACGAGCCATTGTTTGGATTTTTTTCATTAATTATTTTTATTTTCTATGAAAATTTGAAATTTCGGGTGATTTAAATAATTTTTAAAATCAGATAATTAGGATTTTCCCAGTTAACCAAGTGAGCACCACGCGGGCGCTGACATGGCAACGTGACGCCGCGTGGTTCCGCATGACAAGTGGTGCCATGCAATGCTAAGCGACTGAGCCATGTGGTAATGTGACGAATGAACGCTGGCGTGACGCGCGCCGGATGAGATCCACCGTCCATCTAGATTGACGGTCCAGATTCGATCTGCGGGATCCAAAGGTGGATCAGGTGATCTGGGGGTTGGAAAGATGCGGGCCCAATGCGATTGATCGCCGATCCCAAATGCGGAAAGGTCGCTCATCTCTAACGGGCGAAACCGACGGGAAAAATATAAAAAATGTGAAATGAGGCCCATTTGGGCTCATTTTCACGTCGATCTCCGTTGAAAAAATTTTATTTCGTATTGGGATCAGATAAAATGAAAAAAAATGTGAGATTTATCTAAGAGAAATTCCTAAAATTGCAAGAAAACTGTCACAAAAAGTAAGAAATTCTAAGGATAGCTACAAGTTTTTTGAATATTACCTCACCGGGGAAGATTTTTGGTGGTGATGATTCGAGCATGCTTTTGAGTGGGGGAAGAAGCCTTGAATGAGCCTAGACCTTCACCTTCACTTCGAAATGATATCTTCTCTAATCACCACCACTTACTCATCGAAATCCACTTATTTTTGTGTTTTTTACCCTAAAATCAAGTGGGAATGATTGCTGGTTGGTTTGGGAGTTCTAAGGGATGGAAATGAGAGTGGCAGAAGAAGTTTTGCTGCCTCTAATGCCTTGGTTTCTAAAGTGGCCAAAAATCCCCCATTTTATTTGATTTTTTGGCTCCAAAATGTTGTCATTTGGCTTGGGGTGATTGGGAATGGAAGGAAATTATCCTAGGTGTCTCATTTTGGTTGGCTAAGGCATGGAAAGTGGCTGTCAAAAAGGACAAATGGGTGTCCTAGCAAGGGGAGGTGAGAGTCCTTCATGCCAATTGTTCAAATGGGAGAGGTGAGGTGACTGCCCTAACCACCTCTTGGGTCAGATAATCAGTGTCCTTGGTGCCTATGTGGACTAATGGATGAATGCCAAGTGCCCAAGGAAGAGAAATGACCACTTGGGCAAGTGTCTTTTCTCATGGGATGCCCTTGACCCAAGGGCAAAGTGGTCATTTGATATTGAATTTGATTTGAGAAGATTTGAAATGAGTCAAAAGCAAATTGGACCAAATTTCATGTCATTTGGAGTTCATTTGGTTTAATTTGGGTTAATTTGACCCATTTGGCCAAATTTGGTCAAAATGGGTTAGGTTGACCAATTGGTCAAATTGGGTTAAACCAAGGGTTGGGTCAAGTTCAAATGATCATTTGGAGTATATCGGTTCACCTGGTTTGAATCAATTTAGTTTAATTTGGATTTAATTTGGATTTTGGCTAATTTGACCCTTTAGATCAAATTGGGCTAAGTTGGGTCAACTTGACCAATTGGTCAACTTGAGATCAATTATGACTTTGGTCAAGTTCAATAAGTGATTTGGAATGAACTTGTACCATTGGTTGCAATCAATTTGGATCAAATCATTATTTGACCCATTTTGGCTTTTTAGGCCAATTTGGGTCAACTTGGGTCAAATGACCAATTAAGCTTGGTTTGGCTCAAGTGAGGGTTTGGGCATGTTCAATCATTGATTATGAGTGGGTTTGAATTAATGGTTTTAATCAATTTAGCATATGATTAATTTTAGCTAGTTTATGTTTCATTTGGGCTAAATGTTGACTTGGTCAAAGGCTAAGTTTGATTTGGTTTGACCTAATTTAAGATAATTGATCACCCTAGGGTGATTGTTGGTTATATTGTAAGGTTTGGATGGGCTCAGTTCAATCCAATTTGGGTTGGGTTATAACTTGGCTCAAAAAGATTCATTTAGGCCACTTTGGGTCAAGTGAGCCTAAATGAGTTAATTGGCTTGATCATAACTTGATTCAAGTTTAGTTGAACTCACACATGGGCCTATGATTGACAAATGGGTTTTGGAGCCAAATGGGTTTTGGTTCATATAACAATTTGAAGCCAAAAGGGGTGGGTCAACATGGACTTGACTTGGGTTTGGTTTGATAATGGTGGTTTAATAATTGTAGATTTCATTTATATTTAGATAGATGATTGAAGGAATGATTGATTCAAGAGAAAATCCATTAGTTTTGACTTGATTTGGCCAAGTTCAAGGAATTGACTTAAAGGGTATAAATTAGATTTTGGTTTAATTTTGAATTTAGTTTTGGCTATTTGAATTTATATTTCATTTATATTTGAGAATATAAATGAAGATATAAATGATTTATGAGAAAATCACTTGAGTTTGAAGTGATTTGGAAGCAAATTTGACCAAGCTCATGGATGTAGGTCAAAAGGGCTTAGAAGAAAATTTGGTTGAGTTTAGAATTGATCATAGGATTGAATCATTTGAAGTTGGATTTGAACTGAATTTTGATAGTTTGATTAAAAGATTGAATTTATATTTGAGAAAATCAATTAAATTGGGATTGATTTGAATCTGGTTAAGACCAAGTCCATAAGATAAAATCAAAGGGCTTAGGAAGGGTTTTGGCATTTGGATTTGATCATGGGATTGAATCATTTGACTTGGAATTTGATTCATGATTTGGAGTTTGAATTGATATTTGAATTTGAGGTTTGGTTTGAGAAGGAAAGCATGGATTGGGTTTGAGCCATAGGGTAGGCAAGTTTTCCTAAATCCTTAGGGAACAATCTATTCCAGTAACTAACTCTTCTAAGTCTCTAGGCTTAGGTTAAGTGTTCACCTAATCACTAGAAAAGCCGTAAGACTAAGGAGCTCTTAGTGTTTATAATAGTTTTAGATCTATGACGAGGAAGTTGAGAGCTTACTCCAAAAGTGAGGTCAACACATTCTAAATAATCCACTAAATATAATTGAAGCTTAATATAAACATAAATAAATCAATTAACTTAATTCACATAATGTGGTTCATTTGAGACAAGTTAAGACAACTTGGGTTCAATTAGCCTAATTTGAACGTCTCCAAATCTTACCAAATCTTGGTAAGATATTGGTTGAAATCCCAGTATTTTGCCATGGCTTCAAAAGTAAACAATGAGAGGAAGAAAAAAATAATGAAAGAAAAGGAAAAAAATTCAAGAAAAATACCAAAACACATGATCCCCTCATGCTCCAACATATTCCCCCATTTGGTTGACTTTAGAATTATCTCTAGTAAATTGACCACCAAATGTTAACAAAATATGGCAAGCCACCTTACATTCACCTCCAATCACTATTAATGATGCTCTTTAGCCACCATTAAAGGAATACAAAAGAGGCCTCCAAAGTCTCTTTTATTTTGCATTGAGTAGTTTTCTGAACTCGATTGATCGCAACCAAATGTTCCCCTCCCTTTTCACCTACAAAACTCCCTAAATCAGTCAGATTCTGATGAACCACAATGGTTGTTAGCCTTTAGGATGATCCAAGAGGAGGTAAATAAGTAGACTTATGTGGGAGCCTCATCTCGAAGCAAGCATCAATTTCAACATAAAAATTCCATAAAATATGGGATTTAGTGAAGTAATCTCATGAGCCTTTAGTCAAAATCTAGGCTTTGATGTTTGATATGATTAAATAGTGGATTTTTGATGGAAAACTATAGGAATCAAGTGCTCTTATGATCCCCAAACTCCCTAATGTGAAAATTCATGATTTTTTTAGCTTGGATTGTCAAAAAATCAAAACTAAGGCAAACGATCTCGCAAGTGAGGGGGAAGAAAACCCCTCAGCCATCTGCTCCTCTTGATTAGGATTGATGGCTGAGATTAGATTCAGCCAAATATGATTAAATCCATACTTAGATTATTGATTTAATCTAGATCATCTAATATAAAGATCGGATTGTCTGGAAGATATTATTTCTCCTTCAATCTATGTCAATACTTACATGGTTCATGCTTCAACACGCATTAAGCATCACCCTGTTGACATCACTTTTGGAGTGAGCTCTCAACCACATCCTCTTAGACTTAGGAATATTCTAGACACTAATATTTCCTTAGTCATAAGATACATCTAATGATTTCTTAACCTAAGCCTAGATACTTAGAAGGGTTAATCATAAGATTAGGCTATGCCTCAGGACTTAAAGAAATCACCTATCCTATAGCCTAAACTTAATCTAATACACTTTCTCAAATCAAATCTAGATTCAAATCTCAAACCAAACCTCAAATTCAAATCCAAATTCCAAATCCATATCCCAAATTTGACTCCAAATGATTGAAACCCAAAATCAAATTTAAATCCCAAGACCCTTCCTAAGCCATATGAACCACCTTCATAAGCTTAGCCAAAACTCCCTTTAGATCAAATCAAACTCAATTGATTTCTTTATAAATCAATTATTCCTTCATTCATATTGACAACTATAAATGAAACCCACCTTCAAATGACCAAAACTAAATCAATCTAAATTGATTGCCCTCTAAGCCTTTTTGACCTACATCCATGGACTTGGTCAAATTTGCTTCCAAATCACTCCAAACTCAAGTGATTTTCTCATGAATTATTTAGATCTTCATTTATATTCATAAATATAAATGAAATATAAATCCAAATGACCAAAACTATATCCAACATAAACCAAAATCCAATTTATACCCTTTAAGCCAATTCTTTGGACTTAGCCAAATTCTATCCATAACAAGTCAAGATTAATGGATTTTCTCTTGAATGAATCATTCATTCAATTATCTACCCAAATAAAAATGAAACTTACAATCATCAAATCAAATCGAAGCCAACCCAAATCAAACCCAACCTAGCCCTTTTGACTTGAAAATTTCAAATGAGCCAAAATCTCTTAGACTCTAAATTAATTATCGTTGAATTTATATTTCAATCCAACGCTCATATATAAGTTCAACTAAACTCGAATCAAACCAAAATCAAACTAATTGACCCACTTAGGTCCACTTGACCTAAAGTGACCTAAAGGATCTATTTGAGCCAACTTCCAATCCAACCCAAATTGGATTGAACCAAGCTCACCAAAATCTTCTACCATGATTGTCGATCACCCTAGAATGATCAATTGCAATCAATTGGATCAAACCAAGTCAACTTAGTCATTTGACCAAGTCAACCCTTAGCCCAAATGAACCAAAACTAGCCAAAACTCATCCTACATCAAATTGATTAAAACTAATGATTTGAATCAACCCAAAATCAATATTTAAATATGACTTGACCACCAATTGAGCCAAATCAAGCCCAATTGGCCATTCGATCCAAGTTGACCCAAATTGGCCTAAAGAATCAAATTGGGTCAAATTATGATCTAACCAAATTGATTGCAACCAATGGCTCAAGTTCATTCCAAATTGATTATTGGACTTGACCAAAGCCATTATTGAGCCTAATTTGACCAATTGGTCAACTTGACCCAAACTAGTCCAAATTGACCTAAAGGGTTAAATTAGCCAAAATTCAAATTAAATCCAAATTGATTCAAACCAAAGACTACATTCATCTTTAATTAGTGAATTGAACATGAATCAACCCATAACCCAAACTAATTTGGCCAATTTTGGTCAAATCGGTCAACTTGACCCATTTGACCCATTTGATTCCAAATGAGCCAAAATTAATTCTAAGCTAAATTAAATCAAATTGATCATACCAAAACTCTTCAAGTCATCATTTGAACCTAATTTAAACCTTGGTTTGACTCAATTTGATCAATTGATCAACCCAACTTGATATGACCCAATATGACCCATATGACCCAAATTGAGCCAAATCCCTTGAAACTAAGCCATGACCCATTGGGGGATGATCAAACCTGACCCAAACCTATTTGGAATCAATCCAAAATCAACCCAACCTAATTAAATCCTTCATGGATCCTCCAGAATATAGGATTCCACCCAACCTCATTTAATTCTCCCCATTATATGCATTCAACTTCACCCCATGCATGATATTCAATGGAGCTGATCATATGGTAGAAAATGAAGACTTTGGGAGCTAAATCCAATATCCTCAATCAAGCCATCATCCATCACAACCACCTCCCCATCACATTTATTCAAATTTCGGCCACCATTAAAAGAGAGGGAATAAAGATAGTAAAGAGATATAATTTTGGAATTAGAGACCCTCTTAGAGCTCCCAAAGCAACCATCCACCAGTTCTCCACTTATCTTGAGATAAAAACATCAAAATTAGGTGGATTTTGGTGAGAAAATGACAAACACCAGAAGATACATCATTCCGAAGTAAAGCCGAAGGCTACACTCATTCCAAAGCTTCCTCTTGCACCTAGGAGCTTGCTTGGATCTTTATCGCCGTCGAAAATCATCCTTGGCGAGGTAATTTTGTCAAACCTTAGCCGACCTTAGGAACTTCTATTTGTGTCAATTCTTGCAAGATTTTTAGAAATTTCCTTAGAGAAGCCCTGCATTTTTCATTATATTTAGTCCTAATACAAATTAGGAGATTTTTTTTGGTGAAAATAGCCGATAAAATGAGCCCAATCGGATGAAATTTGGTTCAAAATCATGAAAAATCCCATCGGGTGAATAATGTTCTGCCACTTTCACCCGTCGAAAAGCAACCGCCATCCGATCCCGCCGTTCGGGGATCGGAAGGCTCAGATCACTCAATCACGTGGTTTGGATCTGTGTATCACATGGTTCGGATCTGCAAATCGTGTGGTCCAGATCACGTAGGTCGATCCAACCGTCCGATCTGTGATCGGACGGTCTGCACCGATCCGCACATCATAATCCCACGTCGCTCGGTTCCCCGCTCATTTGACCGAATCACATGTAATAATGTGGCAATCCTACCTGACAAGCGTCACATGCCATGTAATTAGCCCCATCGCACTGCACCGACCGTTAAGTGAGAAAGTCACCTATTTTTAAAATTTAAAAATTATTTAAGTGTCCTGAAATTTTGAAAATTCATAAAAAATAAAATATATAGTGAAAAATTACAAATAAGGGCTCGTTGGATCTACCTTTATGAGAGGAATCTAACGAACCAAAAATCTCCAAATCCTAATGAATGGTCTAAGCTTAATTTAAGTTTTAGTGAAAATCAAACTTTATTAATTACTCTAAAAATACAAGTCTAATTGAAGTGAAATTTTCAGAGTTTGAAATAAGAGTTAAAACATACATATCATAAAATTTCAAGTGAAAAGGACTTACGGATTGGAAGAAATTAAATTTTGAAATTCAGATTATCCATTTGAATAGAACAAACCAAATAAAAATCCATAAAATTACAAAAAAATATTCAAAATAACTTAAATCACTTCAGTTAACATCTAGGATCCTTAAGAAAATAATGTGATTTTCTAAAGCCTAATTAACCCTAAACAAACACTTAGTATTAAACTTTAATCAATTAAGGAATTGATTAAAACATAACCTAAAAAATAATTTAAATATCAAATCAAAATTAGAAATGATATAATACCCGAATGATTGCTAATCAAACTTTAAATCAGAAAAAAATATCATATATCACTCAAATGAAATTAAAATTAACTAAACCTAATTGAGTTAATGAAATTTAGTTAAATGATGAGATCTTTAAATCAAACTTATAATTGAATAAATCAATGAAACTTTGATATAAAACCAAACTAATCTTGTCAAACCTACACCAAGCATTGAATCTTAATCATATGAAACTACTTAATAAATTAAA
This sequence comes from Cymbidium sinense, assembly GCA_021442155.1. Taxonomy (NCBI): domain Eukaryota; kingdom Viridiplantae; phylum Streptophyta; class Magnoliopsida; order Asparagales; family Orchidaceae; genus Cymbidium; species Cymbidium sinense. The sequence goes on along the minus strand of CM038233.1, from coordinate 17,271,824 downwards.
ATAAATTAAATATTAATTAATCATTAAATAAACTAAAAATCAATTTGATTAATAAACCAATTCAGCATAATCATTTGATATTAATGAAATTAAACCAAATAAAGCTAAAGTAAACTTAATTTAGATATGATTAAATCACATTTAAAATCAATCCATTTGGAATAAGATGATTAATTTGCCATTAATACATAAACCTAACAACTAAATGAAATATGAATGAAATCTAATGAACATAATCAATGAATAATATCAAACCTAACTATGATTATGAATAATCAAGTTTAATTGAAATAAAAAATAAACAATTAAATCACTTAATCTAATCAAATGATAATAATAATGATAACCCTTTAGTCAATAAAATTTACTTAAATGCTTAATTAAAACTATCAAATCAAATAAGTCATATATGGGTAATTAAGTCATTAATCTCTAATTAAATAAACCTTTAATTAATCTAATGATTTAAAAATTTAATTACCCTTAATCAAACTTAATTAATTAAACATTTAATTAATGCAAACTTAATGAATTAATTCATCATCTTAATGAACCAAATTAACTTTATAAATCACATTAAAATTAATTCAATCCAAATACTTAATTAATCTACTAATTAATTTGATCACACCTCTTAAATAAACTAATTAAGTTAATCAAATTAATCATATTGAACTTAAGCTTAATCAAACATAAAAAGCAATTAAATGCCAATCAAATCCTAATTTAAGCTTAAATTATTAAGTCATTAATTACATCATTAACCTAAATAAATATGAAATCAAATTAAAAATTAAAAAAATCTTTATTTAATTTAATAATTGATCACACCTCTAAAATAAACTAATTAAGCTAATCAAATTAATCATATTAAATTTAAGCTTAATCAAACATAAATTTGAACATAATTAAATTGCAATTAAATGCCAATCAAATCCTAAATTTAAACTTAAATCATTAAGTCATTAATTACATCATCAACCTAAATCAATATAAAATCAAATTAAAAATTAAACAAATCCTTATTTAATCTAATAATTAACCTAAACACACTTCTTAATCAAACTAATTATATAATCACATTGAACCTAAGCAAACTTATAGATTAATAAAGCTAATCAAATCAAATTATACCAAATAAAGAAAGACTCTCATCAATTTAATACATGATCAAATTAAATCTAATCCAACCTACCTAAATAAGATAAACTAATTAATTATTAAAATGTGTAAAATCAAAACATAAACTAAAATCTAATAAACATGATAAATGAATGAAATTAAAATGGAATTCTAATCATAAGTAATCAAACTCAATTAAAATCAAAATAAAATCTCAATTAATCTAAACCAATCAAGCTACAAATAAATGAACCATGATTAAATCAAATAAATATAAAATTAAATCACATAACTATAATCAAAGAAAAGAATTAGATATTAATTTAAAGGATATTGAATTATTAAGATTTGATTGAATCAAAACATCTAATTAAAAATTAATCAATCAAATTACATGAAGGTAAACCAATATAAAGCAAATGTAACAAACACTAATCAAATCAAATCAATTCAACTAAATCATTCAAATAAATCAAATCAAATCAAACCTTAAATACAAACAATCAAATTAAGGGCTCCTCTTTTATGTGCTTAACAACATAAAGACCCTTTAAGGAAATTATGATGAACCCATAAGTATGGGAGAATCATAAAAGTATTTAATTAGATTCTTTGACTTAATTAACACTTAATTATGAGCCAATTGCATTAGGTTCTTTAGGAGCATTGCAATCTTATTTCCTCACATGTTCATGTTATTTATGGCTTATAATTAAGAGGCTAATCAAATTAAAAAAGCATAGGTAAGGGTAATTAATTGATTTAATTAAGGATCCAACTTCATTAATTCATAAAATTCACTTAATTATTCCTTATTAAACCAAATTAAATTACAAACATGGGGCATGGAATAGGATTAGCATCCTCTTCTTATATTTCTTAAATCAAATCAAACATGAAATCAGAATGACATTAAGAAGCTTTAGTTTATTTTAAATGATCTTATTTAAAATGGTTGCCCTTAGGATTTAATCAGATTAAATGAAATCATCTGCTTATGTTCTTTTATTTCTTCCTAATCATATTAAATGTTGTTTGCCATATATAATCATGCATTCATCTCTTTCAAAAATTAATTAAACAAAATGATTTATTTTATGCCAAATTATATGTGTTGACTTAAATTAAAAATAGACACGACTATTATCACTATTAAATCAAAAAATACTTTCAAAAGTGCATATATTATTTATGGAGTGATGCTAATTATGAAACATTTATGAGTTTGCATGTGTTTATTATCTTAGATATGTGGTATGAAGTCTTCTCTCTTTACTTTGCATGGGCTTACATAGGATTTACAAATGTATAGTTCAATTGAAAAGAACACAACATTTGTCCAAATCCATTCCTTTGTATGTCCATGCTAAGGCTTAGAAAGAATTTTAAATCATATATGTAAATCATATGATCAAATCAAACACAACATTTTGCATGACTTCTTCTTCGTATGGTTAATTATACATTCATATATATATATAAGAAGCGTGGTATATTAGTTTGGACATCCCGGGGACACATGACTTTAACTAGCCCTAAGGAGGCCTTTACCTCACTCTGTGCTAAACAATGACGGTACTCATATCTCTTACACACACACACACACACACACAACAATACACACATATATATATATATATATATATATATATATATATATATATATATATATATATATATATATATATATATATATATATATATGCATTGTGACTAATGAAGTGAAAGTCATAATTCAATCAAATTAATTTTTTCTTTTGCATGAGTCTTCATCCTTATAGTTGTGAATACATTCATATGTATATAAGAAGAGTTGTATATTAGTCTGGACATCTCGGGGATGCACGGCTTTAAGTAGGCCTAAGGAGTTCTTTACCTCACCATGTAAACAATGCGTTGCACTCATACCTCTTACACATATGTATGTGTAATGTGACTAATGAATAGAAAGTCATAATTCAATCAAATTAATCTTTTTCTTTTGCATGACTCTTCATCCTTATAGTTGTGAATACATTTATATGTATATGAGAATAGTGGGTATATTAGTCTGGACATCCTGAGGATGCACGACTTTAAATAGCCCTAAGGAGGTCTCTACCTCACTCCCCTAGTGTGAAACAATAACGTCATACCCGCTTAAAACCTTTATACATTTGAGTGTACATATAGCTAATGGATTGAAGTCTCCTTTTTCTATTAAAAAATGACATGCATTCATATTAATCCAATTAAATGAAATCTCTTTGTAACACTTAGATGTTAAGTGTAGGGTCTTATTGAACTAAATAAATCATAAATTAAAACTTGCAAAATCAACTAAACAACTTAAAGTGAAACCAACATTCCATGTTAAATTAAATTCTTTTACATTTAGAAAACTTCAACATTAATGCCTAATTAAGACATACCACACAAGCCGTAAATACACACATTAGAATACTAAGCCAGCACTTATAGTGCTAAGTTAGGGTAGTGTATGTGTGATGGATGTTTTGTTTTATGATGTAATGTTTTATACTAGATGTTAGGGTGTATGCCTTATAAACTTGATGGTAGGCCATGATTAGCCTAATCATATTTTTGCAGGGGGTTGTGCTTAAGGGGCTACTGTAATAAAAATATAAATGCATTTGCTTAGCCCCTAAGCATAACCCACATTAGGACAGGTGGGCTTGGTTACCCATGTGTGGGGTGCTAAGTCCAAATTATTCATATAATTGCTTGAGTTATATGGTGTGTTTAGCTAATATTTATTTTACAGGTGTAGCTAGATTTACTTTTCCTATTTTTAATATAATTTGACATCAAGAATTATGATTAGTGTTATGAAGGATTAGGATGAGCAGTGGTCAAAAGGCTTAGTCCCTAGGGTGCCCTGTGATGCCTTTGAAGCAAATCAAATCAAAAGGAAGAGAAGGAGGAAATAAAGAAAAGAAGACCCCCATAACATGTACTATTTTTGTAATTCGGATTATATAAGGGTAGAGCTCAGCTACCCATCTTTTTTTTTCTCTTTTCGGGGTGTACGACAAAACCAGATTCTATTAGTCTTTTATTCTTTTATGGTAGTCTATAAAATTATTTGATGTTGTGTTTAGATTGCGCACTAGAATTGCATGTTTTTTCTAGTTTCTTCATGTTTGATGTTTGAATGTGTGGCTTGGACGTGGTAGGCTCTTAGGATAAAATTAATTTTTCTACCCCAATTAATAACTCATAATTAAAATTTAAAGTAATTCATAACCTCACTATAAAGCCTAGGAATTAAATCAAATTAATAATAATATTTAGCAACCCTTTAGCTGGATGATTGTATGCATAACATCATGCATGGCATATTCTTCCACTCTTGTTAAGAGGAGGCTTCTATCTGTGCTAGAGAATAAAGGCTTAACCTGTCAGAGCCTTTGATGGAAGAACACCCCTTTCTCTTTTGATTTGACCCATAATCAAGTTCTTATGCTTCTAGGCATACAAAATCCCATAGCCTGTGTCAAAATAAAGAGTCCAAAAGAATCAAATAAATTTGACAAAATTTGCATTATATTAAGTCATGAATTCATACCACTCATACTCTAGTCTCTTAGGGAGTGAGTTTAAGGACCTAATTTTCTCTCTAAATAAATAATAGCCTAGCCATCTTACAAAGCATAAGACTTGCCTACATGGATTTAAAGCGTAGGAGGAGTTAGACGCCACTCATATAAGTAATAGTAAGGGTGATTTATTCTCTCTTATGGAGGTAAACCATATACCCATTTTTGCCTTAGATTTAGGTCGTGCTTTCGCCCTCATTAAAGCTCCATAGACTTAGGATCTAAGGTAAATGTTTCCTTTGGTCTACAAGCATAAATCCTCACCTCTTAGGCACTCTCATAATCTTATGTTGTGGGATTGTAAGTCCTACTATTCTAATAGAATATCAACTCAAACAATTAACTCTCTTCAATTTCAAAAATATAAAGCCCGACCATAGGATAGATTGCATTGCTCACTAGGCTTCCTAGTATCATAAGCATTCCCTACTCATCTCCTTTGGCTTCCAAAATAAGTCTCTCCTTTTGATATATCCCATTTGATTTTCCAACATAGCCAATCCTTTGATAGTCTTGCCTTGAAATCTTTGGAGATAATGATCGTCTACTTTAATCAAGAGTGTTCTTAAGGAATCCCGTTCCTTAGGATGTAATTAACTATGGGGGCTTGCCTCCATAGAAAACTTAATGAACCCAGCTTAAAATAAACCCTACTTTACTTTTCCATGTAAAGTAGGGGAAATTTCTCTGGTACATTCGAAGACCCATCATACCTTAGGAGTCCTTATTAGGTGATTAGGTCCATTATAGGGTGGTGATTTCTATTTTTCAAGATATTACATCATTCCTTAATGTCATACACGATCACTTCAATAAGTACCCCCTAAGATCTACATGGTGTCCCACATCTCAAAAATAAACATCACAAATTTTTCTAGCGACTCTGCTGGGGATGATTCCTCTCTCCATCTCAAGTAGACGTTTGTTGTCTCTAAGCATCGATAGTGGACTTGCATTTCATGTGAGTTCAAGATTATCTTTCTTTCTATTGGCACTTAGCTTATTTCATTCTTAAGTCAAGTTAGCCAACATCCTTTAGGTTTTAGGACCTCACTCCATGTAGGTCTTGAAACCCTTGCTAGGTTCCCCAATACATGAGAACATAATTTATCAACAAAAGGAAAGATAATAAAATTTTAGAACCTCATCACCATTAGCTTGGTGAGGCAAGGTTTATCATAAAATTTAAAGAAAATAATTTCTTTCATAAAATGACACTTTCCAAAAGCTCCTATCACAAAATCACAAAATCACAAAATCAAAACCCCTCCATAATTGCTACATGGAGGTTCTTTTCAAAAGTAAATCATGTCATGTTTGATTCCCACTTAACATATCCAAATTTGTTAAGTGAGAATCTCTATTTGAATCAAACATTAAATTTTACCTTCACTTAATAATTTCAATTTGTTAAGATGGGATCTCATTTTCAAAACACAAAATTTGATCTTCACTTAACAATTTCAATTCGTTAAGTGGGGGTCTCATTTTCAAAACATAAAATTTAACCTTCACTTAAAAATTTTAATTTATTAAGTGGGTGTCTCATTTTTAAAACATTAATTTGGCCTTCACTTAACAATTTTAATTTGTTAAGTGGGGGGTCTCATTTTCAAAACATAAAATTTGACCTTCACTTAACAATTTTAATTTGTTAAGTGGGTCATTTTCAAAACATAAAATTTGACCAACACTTAACAATTTCAATTTGTTAAGTGGGGGTCTCATTTTCAAAACATGAATTTGGCCTTCACTTAATAATTTCAATTTGTTAAGTGGGGGTCTCATTTTCAAAACATAAAATTTGACTTTCACTTAATAATTTCAATTTGTTAAGTGGGGGTCTCATTTTCAAAACATAAATTTTACCTTCACTTAACAATTCCAATTTGCTAAGTGGGGGTCTCATTTTCTAAATATAAATTTGACTTTCACTTAACGATTTCAATTTATTAAGTGGGGGTCTCATTTCTAAATATAAAATTTGACTTTCACTTAACATATTCAATTTGTTAAGTGAGGGTCCCATTTTAAAAAAAAATCATACATTTAAGCTTTCACTTAGCATATCCAATTTGCTAAGTAAGAGTTTTACTTTCAAAGCATATGTTTGGTTCTACTTAAACACATCAAATTTGTTAAGTATGAATCACAACATTATGCCACACTAGATTTCCAGTTAACATACCAAATTTGTTAAGTGAGAATCCCATTCTCAAGTCATATCATACATTGATTTCCACTTAACACACCAAATTATTAAGTGGGAGTCGCATTTTCAAAAACATATCAGACACATTTTGGCCTTCACTTAACATACCAAATTTGTAAAGTGAGAGTCTCTTTTCAACACACATTCGATCCCTATTTTTACATACCAAATTTGTTAAATAAGGATCAAAATTTTCATATCAACCACACTTGATCTTTCACTTAACATACCAAATTTGTTAAGTGAGAGTCTCATTCTCAAATAAAAAAATAAATAAATCTCAAACACATTTGGGGCTTTCACTCAACATACCAAATTTGTTAAGTGGGACTCCTATCTTCAAAGAAAAGCAAATCTATCTCACAATCATATTTGGCTTTCACTTAACATACCAATTTTGTTAAGTGAAAGTCTCATCTTTAAGCACAAATCAAACACATGTGGCCCCTACTTAACATACCAAATTTGTTAAGTAAGAAGACCCCTTTTTCAAATCAAAATATCACACAAACAAATCTTTGCAAGAAAAGACATTATACAAAAATTTTAAAACACACAATCACAACCTCTTCTTAGCATACTCAAATTTGCTGAGTAGAGGTTCTTTCAAATCATCAATATTTTCAAACAAGATGCACAAAACACAACTATCTCCAAGAAAATATCTCCTCAAATTTTAGAACCCCACCCAACCTACCTAAATCGGTTGAGTATATGTTCTAAATCAAAATCAAATCACAAAGACTCTCCTCAATATCCAAATCTCTCCAATGAACCCCACTTAACATATTTGAATTATTGAGTATGGGTTCAAAACTCCAAACTTCTATTACTTGCGTGGAACAAATATCAAGGCAGAAATCTAACACAAGTTATATTTTAACAAATACAGACATACAACTCAGATTAGTCGGCGCAATCTTTTATAGTTAGCAGACATGGCCTCTCAGAAGTTTGTTTTCACCTTTCTATTCGGGACGGATTTGGCCCTAGATCATGCTAGCCTCCCTCAGACTGACTCCACCCATCTAGTGTTCTTTGGCCAAGGATTTGAGGGAGCCCGCATCACTTGCGAGGGATGACCCTCATTACTATTAACTAGGATGAGGCGACTGCGCAGAAGCCAATCATCTAGATCAACCTGCCTTCTAACACTGGGTATCCTTCCCTAAAGAGGAAGATAGTTGAGATTCTACCAGTCCGTCCAATTCCTACTCAATCAGTTGTTCCCACAGCCGCTTGAGTGCGTGCTAGCTCCTCCTCGATGGTCCCCTATAAGGGGAAGGCTATCCTGACTTCAAAGATAGCCTCCCCACCTTTGAGATAGGATCTAAATCTCACACCGCCTTACTCAGCCGAACATAGTGCCACACATAACATCGTACACAATGATGCAACAGGAGCTGCAAGATCAGGCAGCACCACGAGCATGCCACCCAGGTGATAGATGCTACATCCCACATTACAGAGAAATGTTTCCCCCACAAGGTTTCCCCATTGTTGACTAGCAACCTATTCCACCCCCTCTCAGCATCAGATGGAGAGGAGAACTATCAAAGGATAGCTGCATTACCTCTACCTCCTACATACCACCAGGCTTTTACTAGGGATAGGAGAAAGTCCTATGCAGGTCTCCGTAAATGGTATTATGGCAGGTAGGTAGGGTACACAGACATTTAGATTCTGGTATATTATTTGACTAGAGGTCTATCATCCCAAAGAATGTTACCAAGCACATTCACAATGATAGAGCATTAGAGGCCCAAGTAGCAGTTCAATCAAGGAGCAGGGAGTGACGGAGGTTTGCCAGACAATCGGTGGCCTCCGCTCTAGTCAATTTTCCCAGTCATCAGGCCACTAGGGCTGACAGGACCGATAGTATGGTGTTGATAGGAACCACCAGTCATAGAGTAAAAGCCCCGGTAAGGGTAGAACCAGTATTTTCTCCACCACACTGATCTAGTCCTTTCGCACCATTACCTATTCAGGTCCCTCTATCCACCGTGCCTACGAAGGCATAGAAGATAATATCTGGGGAGAAGAAAGCCCCATTGGTGATCCAGCTACGACCAAAGGATCCCACTTCATCTACTCCACTAATTGAGGTGAGGGCGAGTTCCCCTACTCAACCTTCTACTTCAGTCTTGGTGAAGAAGGAGTGGCGACCCCGCAGCGTCAGGGTCGCACCACCATAATAACCACCATCAGAGGTAGTGACCATAGTAGTTGTAGAAGGGGAAGGGGACAATTCTATAGTCCCTATGGTAGTGGATCTCCCTAGGGACACTACTCCACCCATGAGGCACCGCAGCATGTCTCTTCCATCATGACCCTCGAGAGACTCTAGGAAGCAGTTAGGCATCACAATCCAGCACAACCCCTCCATTAGCCAAGCACCGACACAATTATATCGTTCATGAGATTTTGCACGACTTTATAGAAGGAGAGAAAGAGTGATCAAATTATGAGGAGGAAAAGGTTAGCTTTGGTCTAGATGAGGATGATCTCTTGGAGGATTTGATCAAGGTCCACATGGTCGATACTTGGACCTCCCTTCATAGAGATCAGCATAGTCAGGAAGGTATTATGGTTGAGGAAGGTGGTGTTGTCTATTCAACCCAACACCTCCGTCAATAACTTAACAAAAGGATGATGAAATCAACTGGATGGAGAAGAGGATGGAAGACCTATTAGCAGCCCTCCATGCACTTTATAATCAGGCCTCAGAATCGCAACATATACCGATAGAGATAGATCATCTTGAGTTAGCGTATGTCCTAGATCAGCCTAAAAGTACTTCTCTAGTAGATCAGGACAGTGGTAGCTTGCATATGAAGGTGGTGGACAACACCTCCATGCAAGAAAAACATATCAAGCAGTTGGTGGAGCAGCAAGTGAAGGATGCGTTGGCGCAAGCCCAAGGTGGCTCATCTATTCTAAAGGGTAGACCCTACCTGAAGGAATTTGATGGTGTCCAATATTCTAAGGGTTTTGTGCCTTCTTGCTTCAAAATCTTTAATGGCATTAGGAACCTTCATCAGCACATAACACACTTCAGAGCTTGATGTTGCAATACCAGTGGCAGCAATGTACTATTTTTTTGCCTCTTCATCAGCAGCTTGACAGGCATCATATTCGATTGATATGCTGAACTACCCAATGGTTCAGTAAAGACATTTGCTGAGTTGGAGCAGCTCTTTATTAAGAGATTTGTTGGAGCTCAATAAAGAGTAACTGTGGGCGATCTCGTTGTAGCTCAACAATACCCCAGTGAGTCCCTTGTTGATTACATTCTTAGATGATGCAATTTAAGTATGAAATGCGAACCACAGCTATTTGAACAATATGCCATTGAAATTCTACTCAAGAATATTCATGGCCTGGTCGCCTTCATGCTTAAAGGGTTCACCATTAAGACATTTGAGAAATTAATCAACAAGGCGACTAGTCTACAAGAAGAGGTCAAATAGTTACATTTTTAATATCAGTCAGCCAAGCCCAAACCGTTGAAGGCATTTGAGAAAGGAGTAGTCACGCGTTGATAAGGGAAGCACCTGTGGTTCTAGACAAACCTCAAAGCACGAGCCTCCACTATCACCTCCTTTGCCACTACCTCATAAGCCACATTTGCCAATGGCCTCCACCACCACCGCCAAGAATATCCACAACATCGCCAGTAGTATCCCCACCCACAAGATCGTAGAGATTTTATCCACCACTACCATTTACCTACTCTTGTCGATAAATTGAATAAACCTTATTCATTCATGAGGGAGGTAGTCAGAAAGATCTTTAAGAACCTCTTAAAGAAGCCTGATTTTTAGTTACTAGAGCCTAGGAGGTTAGAGGATGTGGGCAAGAGTCATGATCCAAACTTTTTCCCCTACCACTGCATGCTATGTCATGTCTTAGAAGATTGCTTTACCTTTAAGGACTAGCTTAAGCGCAGCTATAAGTCGGGTGTCATTGTCATCCCTAAGGAATATCTACTAGAACAACCCTCCAGTTATGTTAGAGAAATCCTTAGGGATATAAGCAATCTTTTTAAGATAGAGGAAGGTTGGGATATATCCCTATCCTTAATCTCCAAGAAAATCATCTCTAAGATCAGAAAGTTACCCTTGCATGTGCCTGAAATAGCTCAAACCTCCAACTCTAAGGAAGATTTGCAAGTTGCTAAGGATAACTTGAAGGAGAAGCCCAAGCCAGCGTGTGAGCGTCCACTTACTTGCGGGATAGCACAAGTAGCACAACCACCATCCTAGTTTAACACTCCATCCACCATTGCAGCTACTACTTCTTCCTCTATTAGCTCCTCTCATAGGAGCGTTGTATCGGGACAAGGGCACTAAACCCCACCGCCACGTTATTAGATTTCTATTATGTTCCTCCATCTAAGAAGAAATCAATGAAGAAAACTTTCACTTACATCTTGTCTACTTTTGATACTCTAGATTTTATTCCTCTTAAAAACACTCAAAGTCTATAAAATAATAATGATAACTCTAGTTTCGATCATTTATCTTCTGATTTAGAAATGGATTTTCCATTCTTGAATCATTTGGGTTCGCCCATTGAGATTGATTTGGAGTCATCCGACTCTGATGATCCCATAGGAGAAGCTGTAGGTGAACCTGATGAGCATGTAGAACTTTTCACTAAATCATCTCACGTCATCAAGTCAACCTCAAAGTGTTCTACCTCCTAAAGCACCTCAAGATAAGGGTAAACAAGTCATTGGTTCTAGTGATCAAGAAGCCCCTCCATAGGATGCACCACCTATGGATATGCTTGTGGAGGATTAGCTTATAGTTGACTATAATGTCCTTGCTCACCTAAGATAGTTGCCAGCTAAACTAAGCATATATGATGCTGTGGTGTTTTATTTTTTTTATCTTCATCTAAAATGAATTAAATAAAAATAAAATAAAACTCTCTTTGTTGAACACCACGTAGATCCGCAAATGTTATTATTAGGATGATCGAGTATGACATTGAGGAATGATGTACTATCTCGAGAGACAGAAGTCACCATCCTATAATGGACCTAATCACCTAGTAAGGACTCCTAGGAAAATGGGTCTTCAGATGTACCAGAGATTCTTCCCCTACTTTACATAGAAAAGTAAAGCAAGGTTTATTTTAAATCAGCTTCGTTAAGTTTCCCATGGAGGCAAGCCCCCATAGTTAATTACATCTTAAGAATTAAGATTCCTTAAGAATACTCTCGATTAAGGTAAATGATCGTTGTCTTAAAAAATTTCAATGATAGGATTATCAATTAATTAGTTATTTTTGGAAGATCAAATGGGGTTAGTTAAAGAGGAGGGAGTTATTATCAAAACCAAAGGGAGATAAGTAGGGGATGCTCAAGATGCTAGGAAACCTAGCGAGCATCCCAAACTATCTTATGGTTGGGCTTTATATTTTTTAATTTGAGAGGAATTATATGTTTGAGTTGAATTTTTATTATAAATCTAGGACTTACAATTCCATGATACAAGGTTACAAAAATGCCTAAGAGGTGAGGATTTATGCTTGTAGCATGCAAAGGGAAACAACAACTTTAGAACCTAAATCTAGGGAGCGTTGGCGACTGCCAAATCATGACCTAAATCTAAGGCAAAAATGAGCATATGGTTTACCTCCAGAAGAGAGGATAAATCACCTGACTGTTGGACTTACAACCGCCTGGGGGTGGCCGCTAACTAACTCCTACAAGTTTAAATACATGTAGGAAAATCATATGTTTTTGTAAGATAGCTAGGCTGTTGTTTATTTTAAAAAAAGACTAAGTCCTTAAACTCACTCTCTAATAGACTAGATCATGTAGGGCATGAACTTATGACTTAATCTAATGCAAATTTTGTTAAGTTTATTTTTATTTTTGAACAATTAATTTGACACAGGATATGATATTCATATGCCTAATGCATAAGAAATTGGTTATGGGCCAAAATTAGCAAGAATGAGGAGTGTTTTCACCATGGCTCTCAAAGGTCAAGTCAAGTTTCTTGGCAAAGGTGGAAGACCTCCATAAGCAAGAGTGAAGCAATATGCTTTTTTATGCATGATGTGAGACATACAACATCCAACTAAGGGGTTGCTAAATTTTTTATGCTTTAGGTGAGATTATGAGTTGTTTAATTTTAATTTTGAGTTGATTAATTGGATAGAAAATTTATTTTTCCCTAAGAGCATAATCGCATCTAGGCTATTCATCAAAGAAAGGAAAAAACTAGGAAAAATATGCCATCTTAATGCACAAGCTAAACAAACATTAAATAATTTTATAAAATTAGCACAAAAGAATAAGAGGCCTTTGTGGTCTGGTACCACCACACATCCTGAATAGAAATGTGGGTAGAGGAGCTCTACCCTTATACAACCCAGATTACAAATGAATAATTATAATTTAGAAGGAATTTATGTTATGGGGGTCTTCATTCTTCATTTCTTCATGTTTGATTTGCTTCTTTCTTTCCTTCCTTGGGCTTGGTTGGAATGTGGTTGCTCCAAAGGCTTCATATGGTACACAATACATAGTCTTATGATAAATATTCACCTCCACTTCCCCATAACATTCATTCCAAATCCTAATTATAAAAGTTACATGAAATGGGAAAAGTAAATCTAACTAAAACCTGCAAAATAGAGATTAGCTAAACACACCACACATCCCAAGCATGTATATGAATAAATTAGACTTTACACTCGACACATGGGTAACCAAGCCTACCTGACCTATTTTGGATTATACTTAGGGGTATTAGCAACCTGCATAGTAAAATTATTTTTTATATTTTTATTACAGCGCCCCTTAAGCACAATCCACTGCAGAAGATAATGATTAGATAAAGATTATCCTATCATCCAGTCTACGCACATACACCCTAACATCCAGTCTAAAATATTACATCACAAAATAAAAATCAGGCATCAAACCATGCACCGCCCTAACATAGAGCTAGAAATGGTGACTTAGCCTAAAGTGTGTGTCTTTTAAGGCTTGTGTGGTATGTCTTAGCTAGGCTTTAAGGTTGAGAATTTCTAATTGTGAAAGGGTTTAGTTTAGAAGGTGGTTTCATTTAAGTGATTTAGTTGATTTATTAATTTCTTATTTAATGATTTGATTTGATTTGAATGGACCTACACTTAATTACTAAAAGTTGTAAAGAGAAGAAAAGAGAAGAGAACTTCTCTTTCATCTCAACCTTAAGTAATTTCCAAGTTAGATTCATTAGTGATTTTTCTTTAGTGAATGTTTTATTATCTGTTTTAATTAACCCTAAGTTTTGATTTTCTCTAAATAAACCTATTCAATAAGAAAGGCATTTTAGGATTAATTAAGGTGAATCACTATCATATAACACACAACACTTTATTTCTTTCCAATGTGTATATCATGCTTATGAATGTATCTTAAGCATAGCTATACATACGAATACAAAGTCTTAGCACACCTTAATGATGAATGCAAATAGATGTTGTTTAAGAAAATTGGGATATTTCATGAATGCATGATTTTGTTAAGTAGAAAAGAGGGATTCTTTTATCCATTAATCAAATGCACATTTACATATATGAAAGACATAAGTAAGTAAAGCGCCATTATTTTCTACACCAAGGGTGTAAGGTACAAGACCTACTTGGGGCTACTTAAAGCCTTGCAACCCCGAGATGTCCAGACTAATATACCATTTTTCTTAAATACATGTGCATGGATAAAAGCAAATGAATAGATGAAGAATCATGCAAAAGATTTTTGTTTATTTGTTTGATTTGGTTTATATATGTAATATGAAGATCCTTCTTAATTCATGACACGGGAGTGCGTAGGAATGAATTTAAGGAAGTGTTATGTTCTTTTCAAATGAACTATACACTTTGCAAATCCTATACAAACCCATGTTAAGAAAATAGAAGAAAAGATCACATAACACATTTTTTACTTATAATCACTTGCAAGCTCATAAGTATTTACAAGTAGCATACCTTCATTTATAACATTTGATTTATAGATTTTGAAAATAATTTTTGATTTAATAGTGATAATAGCCATTCATATTCTTACTTTAGCCAAAGCATGCAATTTGACATAAAGAAAATATTTCATTTTAATTTGACTTTTCAAAAGGTATGAATGCATGATTTCACATGGCAAACAACATTTAACATGCTTGGAAAGAGATAAAATGATGTAAGCATATGATTTCATTCATCCTAATTAATTCCTAAGGACAATCTTATAAGATAAGATTATTCAAAGTGAACCAAAATTGTTTAAAGAGATTTTTCTTTTAGTTTTAAATTTGATTTTATTTAAGAAATGTGAAATAATGTGCTAGTCCTAACCCATTTCCCCCATGTGTGAGTTAGTTTAGTTTAATTTTAGAACCATTCGATTGATTTTATGTTTTGCTTAGGTTAAGGTGTAAATAAAATCCATTAATTACCCCTTACCTACACCACTTTAACCTAATTAACCTAACAATTATGAGCCAACATATGATATACAATCATATTGAATTTAAATTTGTAGTGCACCGAAGAAAGAAAGGGTCCTAATGTAATTGGCTCATAATTATTGATCAATTAAACTAAAGGATTTAATTAAGTACTTTCATAACCCTCCCACACATGTGGGTTGGATATGATTTCTTTAAAATCCACTTAGGTTATTGAACACCTAAGTATCTACCCAAGAATTAAGATTATTGAGTTCTGGAATGATTTGATTTTGAATTTTGATTAATTGAATTTATTAATGAAGTGATTAAGCCATTAATTACAACTTGATTAAATGTTTTCCAAATAGAGTGAACTTAGGGAGGAAAGATTGGAAAATGACTCCTAATCTCATTCCCTAAGTCCCTTCAATATTTCATAGTGATTAGGAAGCCCAATTAAAGGATTCATCATTATTTAATTGATTAATTAATCACTTAATTAATTAAGGGAGTGATTAGGAATGAGTCAAGCAATTATCCTAATTAAACTAGTAATAAATTCCAAGAAAATTAGGGGAGACAGAAGTCATCCCACTAAACATACTTGAGAAGTTTGGAATTAATTAATGAAATAATTAGGGAGTAATTAACATAATTACATTCCCAATAAATCCCAAATTGAGTGAAACATACTACTCAAAATCAATCAAAGTTAATTTTATATTTTTCCCCTTTAATTATCTTTAAAATGAAGTTGAGTTTGCATTTTATAAATTTTTCTATATTTAGTTATGAATTTATGAAGTTTTTATGATTATTAGGTAATTAGAAAGTCTAATTAATTAACTAATTCCATTGGCACCACGTGGGCTGCTAACGCGGCATGTGCTTTCCACATGGTGCAACGGGATTGGTTATTTAAGTTGTCAAATCCTATGCCGCATCAGTCGGTGGCGCTACGTGCTTCCTCCAAGGTCGTCTGATCAAAGTTCGGACGGTAAGGATTAAACCCATGATTTTAATGGGATTAATCATCGGATTTACTCATTTTAATCAGGATCGTCCATCCAAAATATGTGGATGGGTCAATGATCCCCTCGCCTCGGGATATATAGACACCCATCTGATATTGATCCGAGCACTTGAGCTTGAAGTGGATTCAACCCACACCATCAAGAAGCAAGGAGAAGCACATACAACAGTGTAAATTAAATGGGATTACACTTCCCTTCACAAAGAACCAAAGATTTTTCTACTTAAGCTCAGTTTTGAGGCATACCTCGCTAGAGGTTACCACCGGTGCTTCCAACCATTGAGGTAGCTTCGTCTAGTGGAGACAAAGCCCTGTTGAAGGTTTGAAGGTTCAATTTGCAATAGATCTTCTAATTGACCAAAGCTTGCTTTAATGGCTTGTGGCTTTGGTCTAGGTCCTCCTTCCCATGGCTTGGAAGCTTGAAAAACACCTTGGGTGAGCTCGATTTGCCTCCTTGATCGTGCTTGCAAGAGTAATTAGACTTTGGTGAAGTGATGAGTGAGTTGGACAATTCTTCTACCCCCCCTATTTTTGGCTTAGGAAAATCGAGAAAGGGAAATTGGAATGAGCTTGGAAAACCTTGGAGAAGCTTAAGGAAGCTCTGTTTGGGTTCCAAGGGCTCAATCAAATGCAAGGTAAGTGAAATGAATTGGAATGAGGGGGAGTATATCTCCCTCTACTTGAATCAGATGGTCGAAGATCATTTTGCCATTTTGATCAAATTGCTCTCATGGAATGGGTTGTTTAGGTTGTTAGGAGTGTCATGTGGTTTAGTTTTGGCAAAGGAGTGGGAGTGTGGAGGTGCACATTAAAAGGAGTGTGGGAGGTGATCCATGTAGAGAATTTTGAGTGGAGGGGTTAGTTTTTGTTTAGCACAGGGTTGGGTTTGGTTGACCCAAACCCATTGGGTCATGTGCACCACCCTCCTTGGTGTCCAAATGGTCCGCTAGGAGGGTTCCAAGTGGTCTTGAGTTGGAATATGATCAAATTTTGAGTGAATTTGATCATAAGTTACCCTTTGACCTAGGGGTGAAATGGTCATTTGGCTTTGATTTTGATTTGGACATATTTGGAATAATTGAAAAATGAGTTGTACCAATTTTCAATGAATTTAGTGTTGATTTGATATCATTAGGCTCATGTTGACCCATTTAGGTCAAAATGGGTCAACTTGGGTCAAGTTGACCAATTGATCAAATTGGGTCAAACCATGTGTTAGGTCAAGTTCAAATGATCATTTGAAATGTTTTTGTATCATTGGTTTGGTTCAATTTGATTTATATTTGGTTTTGGTTCATTTAAGTTCACTTAGGTCAAATGGGTCAAGTTGACCAATTTGGCCCATTTGACCCATTTGACCCAATTGGGTTAGGTCATGGGTTGGTTTAAGTTTGGTTGATCATTTGAAATATTTTGTAAGCTTTAGTTTCAATCAATTTTGGTTTAATTTGATTTTGGCTTGATTTGACCTTTTAGGTCAAGTTGGGTTCATGGTCAATTGGGCTAGGTTGGGTCTAGTTGACCAATTGAGGCTTTGGTTAAGTTCAATAAGTGATTTAGAATGAATTTGACCCATTGGTTGTAATCAATTTGGCTTAGATCAAGATTTGACATATTTTGACTTTTTAAGTCAACTTGGGTCAACTTACATCAAGTGGCCAAATAGGCTAGGTTTGGCTCAAATGATGGCTTGATCATCTTCAATCATTGATCAGGAACTGATTTAGATCAATGATTTCAATCAATTTAGCCTATGATGGATTTTGGCTAGTTTGGATTTCATTTGGGCTAATTATTGACTTAGTCAAAGGTTAGGTTTGACTTGGTTTGACCCAATTTGGGTGATTGATCATCTTATGATGATTATTGCTCACAATGTGAGGCTTAGATGAGCTTAGTTCAATCTAATTTGGGTAGGATTAGAATTTGGCTCAAAAAGGTGCTTTAGGTCACTTTGGGTCAAGTGAGCATAAATGGGTCAACTTGACTTGATCAAGGCTTGATTCAAGTTTGGTTGAACTCACATATGGACTTATGATTGAAATATAAATCAAATTGCAAATGATTTGGAGTCAAATGGGCTTTGATTCATTTGACAATTTCAAGTTCAAAAGATGAACATGGGTTTGATTTGGGTTGGTTTGATTATGGCTTGATTATTGAATTTTGTGCTTATATTTGGTTTGTGATTGAAGAATTGATTGTTTGGAGAGAAAATTCAAAGGTTTGGATTAATTTGAGTTTGATTTGGTTAAGTTCAAGAATTTGACTTGAAAGGGTATAGGTTGGATTTAGGCTTGATTTGGGTTTGAGTTTTGAATTTGGTTTTGGTTATTTGAATTTATATTTCATTTATATTTATGAATATAATTGTAAATATAAATGGGTTGAGAGAAAATTTCTTGAGTTTGAAGTGATTTGGATTTGATTTGAGCTAAGCCCATAAGATGAACTCAAAGTGACTTAGGAAAGATTTTGGATTTGGACTTGAGCTTGGGATTTTTAGTTTTGGTTATTTGAATTTATATCTCATTTATATTTGTGAATATAAATGAGAATATAAATGGGTTATGAGAAAATCTCTTGAGTTTGAAGTGATTTGAATTGGATTTGAGTTAAGTCTTTAAGATGGAATCAAAAGGGCTTAGTAAAGATTTTGGATTTGGAATTGAATTTGAATGATTTGAGAAAAAAATTATTTAAGTTGGAAATTGATTTGAAATTTTTATATGGAATTGATTTGAGTTTGAAGTTGATTTGAATTTGAGGTTGATTTGAATTTGAAGTTTGACTTGAAAGAAGAGAGTAAGGTGCGTCAAGCTATGTGGCAAGTTTTTTCTAATACCCAAGGCATAACCTATTCCTATGGTTAACTCTTCTAAGTCTCTGGTTAAGTGTTTACCTAATCACTAGAAGTATCTTAAGACAAAGGAACTCTTAATGTCTAGAAGGAGTCCTATGTCTAAGATGGAGAAGTTGAGAGCTCGTTCCAAAAGTGAGGTCAATAGATGCCCTTGTCTTATCCAAAGAGATAAGGGAGTCATTGATTAAAGCCTTTCTTGATACAAAAATATGCTTAGCTCAGCTGACCACTATTGGAGAGGAGACATGTTATTCAAAAGAAGCCCGTGGAGTTACATTCATAAATAAAGACCTTCTTTTGAGAACAACTGAGCACAACTATCCCCTCTACATCACAGTGGACATGGGTAGATTCAGACTCTCTAGGATATTAGTTGATCTAGGTGCATCAGTGAACATTATGAGTCTAAAGACCCTTGCTTACTTAAGGATTGACCTCTCTAAACTCCAAGGTGATGATGTTAATAGGATTCAATGAACAAGGCAAGAGGGCTTTAGGCTCTGTAGTGTTGCCATTGGAGATAGATGACTGGAAGATAGAAGTCAAGTTCTACATAATCGATTCAGATACATCTTTCACCGCTTGTTTGAGTAGGATACATGGAAATAATATGGTTTCATCCTCTTTACATCAGTGCATCAAATTCTGAAAAGGTGGAATCGAGTATTGTGTCAAATAAGACTTGAAGCCATTCTCAATTAGAGAGATAGAGATATATGAGGATGCAGCCTATTATCTTCCTACAAATCAAAAAGTATATTCTTGTGAACTTGGTGAATGTTCAAAAACAGAAGAAAAAGAAACAAAAGAAAAGAAGGAAAAGAAAAAGAAAAGGAAAAAAAAAAAAAAGAAAAAGAAAATGCAAGTAAGCGAGAATCAGACATTGAGGAAGAAGTAGAGCTAGATATTGGATTCTGCCCACAATTTATTCCTCTATATGAACACATGATGATGACCCCCCCACCGTGTAGAGGCGGGAGATCTAGAGGCAATTCCGAGGTGGAAGACCTCCTCCGGTGGCCACCAAGAGAGCTACCACAGAGTACCCTCGCTATACATAGACTTAGAGTCCAGTTTGGAGGATGAGTCTCATGTGGTTAGCACATCGACCAAACCCTCTCAGCGGGTCCCTTTGAGGGTGACACTCGAGCCAGACAGTGATGAAGACGAGGCCTCCAAGAAAAGTATGAATGTATCTAAATCACTATTATGTAGAGCAGTTAGGAAGCAATTGGGACCTTTAGCTCTAACCTCACTTTCTTTTCAAAAAGTTGAAGGTTTAGTAGTTAAGAAGGCCCCCAAGTTATCCACAGATGTCCATCCAAAGAGATTTTTGTTGGGAGCATCATCCTCAAGTTAGAAAGCTGATGTAGAACTTGAGGATGATTCATATAAAGATTTAATACAATTACCTTTTAATTGGTACTCGCCTTGTGTTCTTAACTTAGCAAAGAAGGGATTAATCCCACATACTTGGTCTAAACACAGGTCAGACTACTTTAAAAGGCTATGAGACAACCAAAGTAGACATCCTCAATCAAGACCAGGACTAAGATTCAGCACAGTGGGTCCATTCGATGATGACAACCATTGCCTAATCATCATAAATCATTTGAAGTCTAATAAGTTCTTCTCAAATCATACTAACTCTTATGAGGAGGTATGTCTAGAAACTTCAGATGGACCAAATGAGCCTAAAGTTAGAAATGCACTGCCAGAGTTCGAAAAAGAGATCAGATCAACTATCAATGAGCTCAAAGAAATCAAATTGGGAACTGAAGATAATCCACATCCAACATACATCAGTTCTTTATTAAATGAAGAAGAAACCAACGACTTAGTTAGGCTATTAGCTAAGTTTAAGGACTGCTTCGCATGGAGTTATGAAGAGATTTCTGGTCTATCTACTGATATAGATGTCCACAAACTAGCAATATAACCTAATGCTAACCCTATTAAGCAGGCTCCTAGACGCATGCGATTAGACATTGAACAATAGGTCATTTTTGAAGTCAAAAAATTGATCAATGCTGATTTTATCAGGGAAGAAAAATATCCTACATGGTTGGCTAGTGTCGTCCCAATTAAGAAAAATAATGGCCAAATGCGCATATGCGTCAATTTTAGGGATCTAAATAAGACATGTCCTAATGATGAATTTCCACTTCCTATACCAGAATTAATGGTGGACATTGCCTCATCTCATGCAGTATTCTCCTTTATGGATGGGTCATTTGGCTACAACCAAATCAAGATGGCCCCCGAAGATGAAAGAAACACAACTTTTCGAACCTCAATCGAAATCTATTATTATAAGGTCATGCCTTTCAACTTTAAAAATGCTGGTGCCACATACCAATGGGCCGTGACTCGAATCTTCGATGAACTCATTCATCATCAAGTTGAATGCTACATCGATGATCTTGTTGTCAAGAGCAAAGAAATGGAAGGCCATCATATTGACTTGAGAGTAGTTTTTGAACGGTTAAGATAATACAACCTCAAAATGAACCCCTTGAAGTGTGTATTCAGAGTTGCTTTAGAAAAATTTTTTGGGTTTGTTGTCCAACACCAGGGAATATAGATCGACCCCGAGAAGATCAAAGCGATATTAGAAATGCCGCCTCCTAAAAGCTTAACACAACTGAGGTCATTCCAAGGGCAGTTAGCGTATCTAAGACGCTTTATTTCTAACTTATCAGGAAGATGCCAACCATTTTTGACACTTGTCAAAAAGGATGCCAAGTTCAAGTGGGAAGATAAGTGTCAGCATGCCTTTGAAGACATCAAGCAATACTTGATGACACTGTCAGTTCTAGCAGCCCCTATCCTTGGCAACCTGCTCATATTATATGCTGTTGCATTAGATGACTCCCTTGGCAATTTGTTGGCTTAAACCAATGATGAAGGGAAGGAGAACGCTCTCTATTATCTCAGTCATCATCTAATATCTGCTGAGGCAAACTATCCACCTATTGAAAAGCACTGCCTAGCTTTAATCTTTGCATCCCAAAAGCTACGGCACTACATGCTCTCTCATAAGATGAACTTGATCTCTAGAGTCAATCCATTGTAATATCTTATGACACGCCCGACTTTATACGGATGGTTGGTGCATTGGTCCATGATTTTATCTCAGTTTGACATAACATTTGTACCCCTCCGTGCCGTAAAAGGACAGGCACTTGCAGATTTCTTAGCACCGCATCCACTCCATGTTGACTCTCTGCTTAATGTTGATCTCCCCGATGAATAAATCATGAACTTAGGGGATACTAGTGCTCGCCGCTGGGAGATGTACTTTGATGGTACAACTTTCTCTCAAAGAGGAGAAGAAATATAATTTACTATCCCAGGGAAGGTAGGGGTAGGAATAGTTCTCCTAACTCTAGATAATAATATGATGAGATTCTCATATCATCTATCCTATCCATGCACCAACAATGAAGCCGAATATGAGGCTCTAATTTTTGGACTGGTGTTAGTCATTACACTATGCATCCAGAGTATCAATATCTTTGGGGATTCTCAGTTAGTGATCAACCAAATCGCTGGGTCTTACAAGGTTCTAAAGCCTAAGCTCCGTCATTACCACAAGTATACTATGTAGTTATTGGCCTAAATTCTAGAGGTTACCATCTACAAGATTCTTCAAGGAGAGAATACAATAGCAGACAGATTAGCCAAGCTTGCCAAAGAGTTGGCATGTCTTGAAGATGAGTCCATTCCAATAAGGGTCCAAAATAGATAAGTCTTATCCCTTATTGATGCTGAACTCATTGAGAGATTCTCTCTTGATGGGGAGGTTACCGTTGCCAAAAAGGATGGGGATTCAAATAAGAGGTAATCATTCATGGATTATCTATATACTGGAAAACTACCTCAAAAGAAAGCAGTAGCACATCAGGTGAAGCAGAGAGCCCTTTCCTATGCTCTCGTGGATGGCACCTTGTACCGGCGATCCTTTGATCATATGTGGTTACATTGTCTGGACAAACATGAAGCCCGTAGGATCATGATTGAGGTTCACTCAAGTTTATGTGGAGCACATCAATCTGGTCTGAAGATGAAAATCAAGATCAAGAGACTAAGATACTACTAGCCTTCAATGATCACAGACTGCATGGACGTAGCTAGGAGATGCCACCAATGTTAGGTACACTGTGTGATCCTACATCAACCACCCAACATTCTACATCCTACATTGGTTTCATGGCCATTTGAGTGTTGGGGTACCGACATAGTGGGTCTAATCGATCCTCCTTCTTCCAAGGGTCACCGGTTCATTCTAGCTACCACCGACTACATTTTCAAGTAAGTGGAGGCAATCTCACTTAAAAAGGTCACTGCTCAGCATGCGCTCTAGTTTTTCAAGATTCATATTGTATATAGGTTCGGGGTGCCTTAACGAATTATATCTGATAATGGTACTGCATTTAAGAGCACTAAAATCAACAGCTTTGCTCGGAGATACAACATAGATTGGAGATATTCTACTATCTACTACCTAAGGTCAAATGGCTTAGCAGAAGCCTTCAACAAAACTCTCATCCAAATATTAAAGATGACACTCAACGATAGTAAGCGACAGTGGCATGAGAAGTTAGTTGAAGCTTTATGGCTTACCGCACCACATACAAAACTCTAACTCAATCTACCCCATTCTTTTTAGTGTATGGGTCTGAAGCCGTTCTACCATTAGAAGTCTAACTCCCATCACTAAGGATAGTCATGGGTAGTAAAATCACCACAGAGTAGAATGCCAAGTTACGATTGGAAGAGCTCGAAGGTTTGGTGGAGAGACGCCTCCGAGCATGCCAGAAGCTCGAGTTGTACAAAGCCAAAATGATTCAAGCTCACAACAAGTTGGTCCGTCCAAGAGCTTTTAAAGTAGGAGAGCTTATTTTAGTTCTAAGGAGACTAATTGTTGCCCATCGAAAGATAGGAGACAAGTTTGAACCCACTTGGGAAGGCCCTTATGTCATAGAGAAGGCTTACCAAGGAGGATCTTATCAACTCATAAATTATAAGGGAGAGCACCCAATGCTTCCAGTTAATGGGCTCTACCTAGAGAAATACTATCCATAAATCACGTTCCAAAATGATTATCAATAAAACTTATTTTCATCTCTTCTTTGTTAGAAATATATTTTGCTTGCGAATCCTCCATGACGTGTTTAGGGTTGGTATAAGAGAACCCAAGTGGCATCCTATCCCTCCACAACATAAACACAAACTACAAACGATCCTACAGTGCTACTAAGTTAGGTGTAAGAGAACCCATGAGGCATCCTATTTTGACTAGTACAACTAAGTTAGGTGTAAGAGAACCCAAGTGGCATCCTTTCTTGATGGAGTCACAATTGCCCTTGTCGTGCCATTTCATCGATTCTTCTACGTGTTTATGGTAGGTGTAAGAGAATCCAAGTGGCATCCTATTCTCTCTTTCACAACACAAACAAATACATATCTTTTATCTCGAGCTATTTTGATGTGGGAGCAAGCCCCCTATTGGCACTCACTCATTAGCTATTCTAGATCAGGCTGACATGCTACTTTGCTAGTGTGTCACCCCAGTGGTCAATTGTCTGGTAGATGTGAGTCCTCATACTTTCTTCCTGACTTGACCATTGAAAATCGATGAGTGCCTTGTTAGTTTAGTAGGCCTTATTACGTGACTAGTAAGCTACCCCATGTTGACTTTATTTAAGAAGATGTAAGTCTACATGCTTTTTTTCTTCAACTAGCCATCATGATCTGACTAGATTGAGTATATTTGAGGCTTAGGATAAGTCCACCAGTGGATCCTTTCCACTTGACTACTTCAAGCCTGGGTTTGATCCCTACGCATGGCCCCTCGCTTAGTAGTCGTCCTAAGTCAGATAGCCCCTGTCGAGCTAAAGACAGACTATCCCAGCAATCAATTCCACTTTAGGGAGATGTAAGCCTACACGCTTTCTTTCTAGATTGATTGTCGCAAACCGATGGGCACCTTAGGTTGGTTGGTTATTTCCATGCTGACGGTGACCCACCCGGTGGATACACCACTTTTGGCAGATGCGAGTCCCCGCGCTTTCTTCTTGAGTTGGCCACTGTATACCTATAGGCTTTCTTTTACAGGGTCCTGGATAAAGCCCCTAGCGACACCTCCCATGTGGCACTCTATTTAGATTACGTCCTTAGCGACCCCATTTAAACACTACCTGAGTTACTTTTGGATTGGACAGTCCCCCTTTCTTAGTAGCCATCCCAGTGGTTAGAGAATTTGTCTTGCAGTTATGCAGATTCTCCCTTGGTCCAGTAAGTCTAAGATAAGACTAGGCTGATATAAGCTCCTTCTCAGTGTGGTCCCTCACACACCAACAGAGTCCACACAAATATATAAACAAAACAAAACAAAAATATCTTCGCTTGTGGATTAGGAATTCAAGCCCCCAATGGCCCCTTTCCCAAGCATGCATCCTATCTTTAGGGCAGTGTCAGCAAAACTCCCTATAGGAATTGCCTGACTACTTTTGAGTTGAGATAAGTCCCCGGGTCAGCACTCTCCTAGTAGTCGCCCTTAGGTCGGGTCCAACTTGTTGTGCCACCAATGAGTCACCCCGACGGTCATCCTTGCTTTGAGAGATGTAAGTCTATCACGCATTCTCTCCAGCACGACCATTGCAAATCGATGGGCAGCCTTAGGTCAGGTTCGATTTGTTGAGCAACTGACTGATCACCCTAGAGGTTCTTTATTTAGGAAGATGTGAGTCCCCACACTTTCTTCATAACTTGACTATTGCAAATTGAAAGGCACCTTTTGGGTTGGTTAGCTCTACCTCGTGGCCGGTAGGCTATCCCTTTGGATTTGTAAATCTAAGATAGGTCGAGACTGATATTATCTCCTTCTTAGTAGATCCATCGTACATCGACAAGGTCTATCCAAAATTAAATTAATTCTGACTATTCTTGAGTCGATATGAGTCCACAAACATTCGCCAAATACGCCAGTCGATTGATTTGTCGCCATCGACAGATCACCCCAATGGCTGATCCTTACTTTGGAAGATGTAAGCCTATTATGTTTTCTTCCTAGTACAGCCGTTGCACACCGAAAGGAAACCCTTAGGCTGGATAGTCCTACCTTGTGGTTGGTAGACTACCTCTTTGGATTTGTAAATCTGAGACAGGTCAAGGTCGACATAGCCCCTTCTCAATAGGCCCATCGCACACCAACATGGTCCATAACATAACACACCAAATTAAATTAAATCAAATCAAATTAAATCAATATAAAATTAAATTAATCATCAGGACTACTCTTGAGTTGAGGTAAGATCCCTAACGGTGCTCACTCAGTAGTCACCTTAAGTAGGGTTCGATGTGTTGCTCATCCAATAGATCACCCTAGCTGCTTTTCCTAGTTTTGGAATATGTAAGTCTGCTACTCCTTTCTAGAGTAGTAGTTGCACACTGAAAGGAAACCCCTTAGGTTGGATAGTCCTTCCTTATGGCAGGTAGACTACCCCTTTAGACTTATAAATCTAAGATAGGTCAAGGCCTCTGTGGCTCCTTCTTAGTGTGGTCCATCGCACACTGACAGAGTCCATAACAAAATAAATTCAAAACCAACCTCTTCAATGAAGTCAAATTAAACATATTGGACAAACCAAACTTCTCCCCAGTAAGGCACAAATCAAATTGGCCTCTCTAATGGAGCTTAGATCTAAATAAAACAAATCTAACTGAGTGTTCATCCCTGGAGGATATGCCCTCAATCTAGAACCCTTCTCCCTAGTGGAGCCATAATAAATTAAACCAACCTCCCTAGTGGAGTCTAATCAAATAAATCAAAGAAATCTAATTAAATTTTTATCCCTAGTGGATAGCTTGAACTTGCTTCCCTAGTGGAAGGTTCACATACCCAATCCCTAGCAGATTTGAGCACATATCCCTAACGAATATGCCTCCACATCAATTAAAAAAACAAATTAAAATCAATTCGATCTTGATCCCCATCAGATTATAGATTATTATCCCCTAGATACACAACCAAACTAATCATATTCATAATCAAACTCAAATTATTATCCCTCAGTGATAACGTGAACCTGCTTCCCTAGTGGAAGGTTTATGTACTCAATCCCCAGCGGATTCCTTCTAGCTCTCTTATGCCCTTGGCATAAAAAAAGCTGCATCGCACTAAGATTGTGATTCTGTCTGCCTCTCATGTTTAGGTATAGATCGCCTTCATTAGTGCTTGCAATCTTTTTAGATGTTGTTGATCATCTCGATCAACACAAATACGTGTGGTGTGCCTTATTAGTACACCACACCTATTGGTTATCCTTTTGTTGATTTTACTTTTGGAGTGAGCTCTCAATCTCATCCTCTTAGACTTAGGAATCTTCTAGATACTAATATTTTCTTAGTTATAAGACACATCTAGTGATTAGGTGAATACTTAACCTAAGCCTAGAGACTTAAAAGTATTAATCATAAGATTAGGTTATGCTTTAGGACTTAAGAAAATCACCTATCCTATAGCCTAAACCCAATCTAGATACACTTTCTCAAATCAAACTTAGATTTGAATCTCAAACTGAACCTCAAATTCAAATCAAAATTCTAAATCCATATCCAAATTTTGACTCTAAATGATTGAAACCCAAAAACAAATTCAAATCCTAAGTCCCTTCCTAAGCCATATGAACCACCTTCATATGCTTAGCCAAAACTCCTTTTAGATCAAATCAATCTCAATTCATTTCTTTATAAATCAATTATTCCTTCATTCATATTCACAAATATAAATGAAACCTACCTTCCATTGACCAAAAATGAATCAAACTAAATTGATTGCTCTCTAAGCCTTTTTGACCTACATCCATAGACTTGGTCAAATTTGCTTCCAAATCACTCCAAACTAAAGTGATTTTCTCATGAATCATTTAGATCTTCATTTAAATTCATAAGTATAAATGAAATATAAATCCAAATGACAAAAACTATATCCAACATTAAACCAAAATCTAATTTATACTCTTTAAGCTAATTCTTTGGACTTAGCCAAATTCTATCTAGATCAAGTCAAAACTAATGGATTTTCCCTTGAATCAATCATTTATTCAATTATTTATCCAAATATAAATGAAACCTATAATCATCAAATCAAATTGAAGCCAACCCAAGTCAAACCCAACCTAGCCCATTTGACTTGAAAATTTCAAATGAGCCAAAATCCCTTAGACTCCAAATTGATTACCGTTGAATTTATATTTCAATCTAGTGCTCATTTATAAGTTCAACTAAACTTGAATCAAACCAAAACCAAACCAATTGACCCACTTAGGTCCACTTGACCCAAAGTGACATAAAGGACCCATTTGAGCCAACTTCCAATCCAACCCAAATTGGATTGAACCAAGCTCACCAAAACCTTCCACCATGATTGTTGATCACCCTAGGATGATCAATTACAATCAATTGGGTCAAACCAAATGAACTTAGTCATTTGATAAAGTCAACCCTTAGCCCAAATAAACCAAAACTAGCCATTCTACATCAAATTGATTGAAACCAATGATTTAAATCAACCCAAAATCAATATTTAAATATAACTTGACCACCAATTGAGCCAAATCAAGCCCAATTGACCATTCGATCCAAGTTGACCCAAATTGGCCTAAAGGACCAAATTGGGTCAAATCATGATCTAACCCAAATTGATTACAACCAATGGCTCAAGTTCATTCCAAATTTATTATTGAATTTGACCAAAGCCATAATTGAGCCTAATTTGACCAATTGGTCAACTTGACCCAACCTAGCCCAAACTGACCTAAAGGGTCAAATTAGCCAAAATTCAAATTAAATCTAAATTGATTCAAACCAAAGACCACATTCATCTTCAATTAGCCAATTAAACATGAATCAACCCATAACCCAAACCAATTTGGCCAATGTTGGTCAAATTGGTCAACTTGACCCATTTGACCCATTTGATTCCAAATGAGTCAAAATCAATTCAAAGTCAAATTAAATCAAATTGATCATACCAAAACTCTTCAAATTATCATTTGAACCTAACCTGAGCCTTGGTTTGACCCAATTTGATAAATTGGTCAACCTAATCTGATATGACCTAATATGACCCATATGATCCAAATTGAGCCAAATCCTTGAAAAAGCCATTTGGGGTGATCAAAGTAAAACTCATTTGGGATCAGCTTAAAATTAACTCAACCTAATTAATTCCCTTATGGATCCTCTGTAACATAGGATTCAACCCAACCTCATTTAATTATCTCCATCACATGCATTCAACTTCCCCCCATCCATGGGCATTCAATGGAGCTGGTCATATGACAATAAATGAAGACATTGGGAGCTAAATCTAAGGTCCTCAATTAAGCCATCATCCATCACATCCACCTCCCCATCACATTTATTCAAATTTTTGCCACCATTAGAAGAGAGGGAATAGAGATAGTAAAGAGATCTAATTTTGGCATTAGAGACCCTCTTAAAGCTCCCAAAGCAACCATCCACCACTTCCCCACTTCTCTTGAGCTAAAAACATCAAAACTAGGTGGATTTCGATGAGGAAACGATAAGCACCAGAAGATACATCATTCCAAAGTGAAGGTGAAGACTACACTCATTCCAAAGCTTCCTATTGCACCTAGGAGCTCGCTCAAATCTTCACCGTTGCTAGAAACCATCCCCGGTGAGGTAATTTCGCCAAACCTTAGCCAGCCATAGGAACTTCTATTTGTGTTGATTCTTGCATAATTTTTAGGAATTTCCTTAGAGAATCCTTGCATTTATCATTATATTTAGTCCTAATACGAATCGGGAGATTTTTTTGGTGAAAATTACCGCAAAAATGAGCCCAATAGGATGAAATTTGGTTCAAAATCACAAAAAATCCCATCGGATGAACAATGTTCCGCCACTTTCGCTAGCTGGAAAGCAACCGTCATCTGATCCTGCCATTCAGGGATTGGATGGCTCTGATCACGCGGTTCAGATCTGCGGATCACGCAATTGGGATCTGTAGATCACGTGGTCCATATCACGCAGATTGATTCGATCGTCTGATCCGCGATCGAACGGTCCGCACTGATCATCGCATCATGATCCTGCATCATGCGGTTTCCTGCTTGTTTGGCTAGCGGCCTGCAGCAAGCGGCGCCGCGCCACCGGGATAGTGGCGTGTGGGGCGTTGCCATGTGGCAGCCGTGTTGCATCGATGCCGGTGTGGCAGGTTAGGAAAATCACATATTTTCATATTTTAAAAATTATTTAAGTGTCCTGAAACTTTGAAAATTCATAAAAATAAAATTCTTAGAGAAAAATTATAAATAAGGGCTCGTTGGATCCATCTTTCTGAGAGGAATCCAACGAACCAAAAATACCAAATTCTAATGAATGCTTTGAGCTGAATTTAAGTTTTAGTGAAAATCAAACTTCATTAATTACTCTAAAAATTCAAGTCTGATTGAAGTGAAACTTTCAAAGATTGAAACAAAAGTTAGAATACACCTACTATACAAATTTCAAGTTAAAAGGACTTCCAGATTGGGAGAAATTAAATTTTGAAGTTCAGATTATCCATTTTAATAGAGCAAACCAAATAAAAATACATAAAATTACATAAAAATCTTCAAAATAACTTAAATCACTTCAGTTAACAGCTAGGACCCTTAAGAAAATAATGTGATTTTTGAAGCCTAATTAACCTTAAACAAACACTTAGGATTAAACGTTAATCAATTAAAGAATTGATTAAAACATAACCTAAAAAATAATTTAAATATCAAATCAAAATCAAAAATGATATAATACCCAAATGATTGGTAATCAAACTTTAAATCAGAAAAATATCATTTATCACTCAAATTAAATTAAAATTAACTAAACCTAACCGAGTTAATGAAATTTAGTAAAAGGATGAGATCTTTAAATCAAACTTAGAATTGGATAAATCAATGAAACTTTGATATAAAACCAAACTAATCTTGTCAAACCTACACCAAGCATTGAATCTTAATCATATGAAACTACTTAATAAATTAAAACAAATTAAAATAAAATAAATATTAATTATTCATTAAATAAACTAAAAAACAAATTGCTTAATAAACCAAATCAACATAATCATTTGATATTAATCAAATTAAACCAAATAAAGCTAAAGTAAACTTAATTAAGATGTGATTAAATCACATTAAAAATCAATCCATTTGGAATAAGATGATTAATTAGCCATTAATACATAAACCTAATAACTAAATCAAACATGAATGAAATCTAATGAACATAATAAATGAAAAAAGAAATCAAATCTAACTATGATTATGAATAATCAATTTAATTGAAATAAAAATAAAAAATTAAATCACTTAATCTAATCAAATGATAATAACAATGATAACCCTTTAATCAATAAAACTTAAGTAAATGCTTAATTAAAACTATCAAATCAAATAAGTCATATATGGGTAATTAAGTCATTAATCTCTAATTAAACAAATCTTTAATTAATCTAATGATTTAAAAAATTAATTACCCTTAATCAAACTTAATTAATTAAACATTTAATTAATGCAAACTTAATGAATTAATCCATCATCTTAATGAACCAAATTAACTTTATAAATCACATTAAAACTAATTCAAACAAAACACTTAATTAATCTACTAATTAATTTGATCACACCTTTTAAATAAACTAATTAAATTAATCAGATTAATCATATTAAACTTAAGCTTAATCAAATATAAAATGCAATTAAATGTCAATCAAATCCTAATTTAAATTTAAATCATTAAGTCATTAATTACATCATTAACTTAAATAAATATGAAATCAAATTCAAAATTAAACAAATATTTATTTAATTTAATAATTGATCACACCTCTTAAATAAGCTAATTAAGTTAATCAAATTAATCATATTAAACTTAAGCTTAATCAAACATAAATTTGAACATAATTAAAATACAATTAAATGCCAATCAGATCCTAAATTTAAACTTAAATCATTAAGTCATTAATTACATCATCAACCTAAACCAATATGAAACCAAATTAAAAATTAAACAAATCCTTATTTAATCTAATAATTAAGCTAAACACACTTCTTAATCAAACTAATTATATAATCACATTGAACATAAGCAAACCTATAGATTAATAAAGCTAATCTAATCAAATTAAACCATATAAAGAAAGACTCTCATCAATTTAATACATGATCAAATTAAATCTAATTCAACCTACCTAAATAAGATAAACTAATTAATTATTAAAATGTGTAAAACCAAAACATAAACTAAAATCTAATAAACATGATAAATGAATGAAATTAAAATTAAATTCTAATCATAAATAATCAAACTCAATTAAAATCAAAATAAAATCTCAATTAATGTAATCCAATCAAACTACAAATAAATGAACCATGATTAAATCAAATAAATATAAGCTAAAATCACATAACTATAATTAAAGAAAAGATATAGATATTAATGTAAAAGGATATTGAATTATCGAGATTTGATTGAATCAAAACATCTAATTAAAAATTAATCAATCAAATTACATGAAGGTAAACAAATATTAAACAAATGTAACAAACATTAATCAAATCAAATCAATTCAACTAAATCATTCAAATAAATCAAATCAAATCAAACCTTAATTACAAACAATCAAATTAAGGGTTCTTCTTTATGTGTTTAATAACATAAAGTCTCTTTAAGAAAATTATGATTAACCCATAAGTATGGGAGAATCATAAAAGTATTTAATTAGATTCTTTAACTTAATTAATGCTTAATTATGAGCCAATTGAATTAGGTTCTTTAGGAGCATTGCAATCTTATTTCCTCGCATGTTCATGTCATTTATGGCTTATAATTAAGTGGTTAATCAAATTAAAGAAGCATAGTTAAGGGTAATTCATTGATTTAATTATGGATCCAACTTAATTAATTCATAAAATTCACTTAGTTATTTCTTATTAAACCAAATTAAATTACAAACATGGGGCATGGAATAGGATTAACAAACCTCTTCTTATATTTCTTAAATCAAATCAAACATGAAATCAGAATGACATTAAGAAGCTTTAGTTTATTTTAAATGATCTTATTTAAAATGATTGCCCTTAGGATTTAATTGGATTGAATGAAATCATGTGCTTATGTTCTTTTATTTCTTTCCAATCATATTAAATATTATTTTCCATATATGATCATGCATTCATCTCTTTCAAAAATTAATTAAACAAAATGATCTCTTTGATGCCAAATTATATGTATTGACTTAAATTAAAAATAGACACATCTATTATCACTATTAAATCAAAAATTAATTTCAAAAGTGCATAAATCATTATGGAGTGATGCTAATTATGAAACATTTATGAGTTTGCATGTGTTTATTATCTAAGCTATGTGGTATAAAGTCTTTCCTATTTACTTTGCATGGGCTTACATATAATTTACAAATGTATAGTTCATTTGAAAAGAACACAACATTTGTTCAAATCCATTCCTATGTATGTCCATGCTAAGTCTTAGAAAGAATTTTATATCACATATGTAAATCATATGATCGAATCAAACATAACATTTTGCATGGTTTCTTCTTCTTATGGTTAATTGTACATTCATATGTATATAAGAAGAGTACGATATATTAGTCTGGACATTTCTGGGATGCACAACTTTAAGTAACCCTAAGGAGGTCTTTACCTCACTCCCCTAATGTGAAATAATGGCACCGTACCTACTCATATCTCTTACACATATGTATGTGCAATGTGACTAATTAGTAGAAAGTCATAATTCAATCAAATTAATTTTTTCTTCTGAATGACTCTTCATCCTTATAGTTGTGAATACATTTATATGTATATAAGAAGAGTGGTATATTAGTCTAGACATTTCAGGGATGCACCACTTTAAGTAGCCCTATGAAAATTTTTACCTCACTCCCCTGGTGCGAAACAATGGCGTCGTACCTACTCATACCTCCTACACATATGTATGTGCAATGTGACTAATGAATAAAAAGTCATAATTCAATCAAATTAATTTTTTTCTTTTGCGTGACTCTTCATCCTTATAGTTGTGAATACATTTATATGTATATAAGAATAGTGGGTATATTGGTCTGGACATCCCAAGCATGCACGGCTATAAGTAGCCCTAAGGAGGACTTTATCTCACTCCCTTGGTGTGAAACAATAGCGTCGTACCCGCTTAAAACTTTTATACATTTGAGTGTACATGTAGCTAATGGATTGAAGTCTCCTTTTCTATTAAAAAAAAAAAGAAATGCATTCATATTAATCCAATCAAATGAAATATAAATTTCAAATATACTTCATTACATTCATCATCTGTTTAAGACATATTATATGTGTAGGTATACTTAGGATCCAATCATGTGCATGTTACATGTGATGGAAAGAAATGAATGAATATGTGTCATGTGATAATAATTCATTCCAATTATTCTTAAGAAGCCTTTCACATTGAATAAAGTTATTTAAGGTGAACCAAACCTAGGACTGATTAAAACATGTAATAAGCCATTCACTAAAAGAAACTAAGCTATAATAACATACTTTAGAAACTGACTTAAGGTATGGATGAAAGAGGGCAATCCCCTTTCTTCTCTTTATAACACTTAGATGCTAAGTGTAGGGTCTTATGGAACCAAATAAATCATAAATTAAAACATGCAAAATCAACTAAATAACTTAAAGTAAAACCAACATTTCATGTTAAATTGAATTCTTTTACATTTAGAAAACTTCAACATTAATGCCTAATTAAGACATACCACACAAGCCTTAAACACACACATTAAAATACTAAGTCACCACTTATAGTGCTAAGTTAGGGCGGTATATATGTGATGGATATTTTATTTTGTGATGTAATATTTTAGACTAGATGTTAGGGTGTATGCCTCATAGACTGGATGGTAGGTCGTGATTAACCTAATCATATTTTCTGCATGGTGTTATACTTGAGGGGCCACTGTAATAAAAATATAAATGCGTTTGCTGTGCAGGTTGCTTAGCCCCTAAGCATAAACCACATTAGGACAGGTGGGCTTGGTTACCCATGTGTGGGGTGCTAAATCCAAATTATTTATATAACTGCTTGAGTTGTATGGTGTGTTTAGCTAACATTTATTTTGCAGGTGTAGCTAGATTTATTTTTTCCTATTTTCATTGTAATTTTTTATTAGGAATTAGGATTAGTATTATGTGAGATTAGGATGAGCAGTGGACAAAAGGCTTAGTCCCTAGGGTGCCCTGTTATGCCTTTGGAGTAAATCAAATCAAATCAAAAGAAAGAGAAGAAAGAAATGAAGAAAAGAAGACCCCCATAGTAGTATTATTTTTGTAATCTGGGTTGTATAATGGTAGAGCTCGGCTACCCATCTTTTTTTTCTATTTTCAGGGTGTACAATGAACCCGGCTGCACCGACCTTTTATTCTTTTATGGTAGTCTATAAAAATATTTGATGTTATGTTTAGATTACGCACTAGAATTGCATGCTTTTCTTAGTTTCTTCATGTTTGATGTTTGAATGTGTAGCCTGGATGTGGTAGGCTCTTAGGATAAAATTAATTTTTCTATCCTAATTAATAACTCGCAATTAAAATTTAAATAACTCATAACTTCACTATAAAGCTTAAAAATTAAATGAAGATAATAAAAATATTTAGCAGCCCCTTAGTTGGATGATTGTATGCATAACATCATGCATGTCATATTCTTCCACTCTTGTTAAGAGGGGGCTTCCATATGTGCGAGAGAATAAAAGTTTAACTTGTGAGAGATTTTAATGGAAGAACACCCCTTTCACTCTTGTTTTGGCTCATAATGAAGTTCTCATGCATCTAGGCATACAAAATTTCATAGCCTGTGTCAAAATAAAGAGTCAAAAGAATCAAATAAATTTGATAAAATTTGCAGTATATTAAGTCATGAATTCATACCACTCATGCTCTAGTCTTTTAGGAAGTGAGTTTAAGGACTTAATTTTCTCTCTAAATAAATAATAGCCTAGCCATCTCGCAAAGCATAAGGCTTGCCTACATGAATGTAAAGCGTAGGAGGAGTTAGGGCCATCAAAGGTAATAAATTCGGCCTTGGGTGATTTCTCTCTTGGAGTAAACCATATACTCATTTTCGCCTTAGATTTAGGTAGTGCTTTATCCCTCGCCAAAGTTATCTAGACTTAAAATCTGAGGTAGATGTTTCCTTCGGGCTACAAGTATAAATCCCCACCTTTTAGGCATTTCCATAATCTTATGTTGTAGGATTATAAGTCCTAGTATTCTAATAAAATGTCAACTCAAATAATTAACTCTCTTCAATTTCAAAAATATAAAGCCCAATCATAGGATAGATTGGATTGCTCATTAGGCTTCCTAGTATCATAAGCATTCCCTACTCATCTCCTTTGGCTTCCAAAATAAGTCTCTCCTTTTGATCTATCTCATTTGATTTTCCAATATAGT
This sequence comes from Cymbidium sinense, assembly GCA_021442155.1. Classification (NCBI taxonomy): domain Eukaryota; kingdom Viridiplantae; phylum Streptophyta; class Magnoliopsida; order Asparagales; family Orchidaceae; genus Cymbidium; species Cymbidium sinense. The sequence goes on along the minus strand of CM038233.1, from coordinate 17,235,005 downwards.
CAATCCTTTGATAGTCTTGCCTTGAAATCTTCAGAGATCATGATCGTCTACTTTAATCGAGAGTGTTATTATAGAATCACATTCCTTAAGATGTAATTAACTATGAGGGCTTGCCTCCACAGAGAACTTAACGAACTCGGCTTAAAATAAACCCTACTTTACTTTTCCATATAAAGTAGGGAAAAGATTTATAGTACTTTCGAAGACTCATCATGCCTTAGGAGTCATTATTAGATGATTAGGTCCATTATAGGGTGGTGATTTCTATCTTTCAAGATAGTATAATATTTTTAATGTTATACCTGATCACTTCAATAAGTACCTCCTAAAATCTGCATGGTGTCCCACATCTCAAATATAAATACCACACGCCCATTCAGTGATGACTAGTTAAAGCAAAAAAATAGGGCATTTCACATTTAAAAAATGCTAAAAAATAATTAATTTTTTAAAATATCATAATAATTAAAATACTCAATCAAAAATTACAATTAAGCCTTTTATGGATTCATCTTTTTAAGAGGAATTCAATGAATCTAAAATCTTCAAATTTTACTTGATATTTTGGGATTAATTTGAATTTAATTAATAATAATTATTATTTAATTGGTCTTAAAATATTAATTCATTTGAGCTAAAATTATTAGGGATTGAAATTGATGTGAATCCTCACATATCATAAAAGTTTAAATTCAAATGGGCTTCTAGATTAGAAGTTATTGATTTATGAAGTTCATTAGCTAAATTTGAATTAATTATTAATTAAATAATTATGAAAATTACAAAAATACATCAAAATTGTTTAAACACTTTAATAATTATCAAAGAACATAAGAAATTTAATTAGGTTCTCTGAATCACACAAAATTATAAAATCATCAAAATAGGGCTTGATCAAATCTTAATTAATTAACTTAATCAAGTTGAACATCAAAAATTCATAATAAATCAATCATAAATAAATAAAGAAATGAATACAAATAACTCCTCAGTGGATTCACATTTCATATAGGAAACTAACAAAAATAAAAAACTTTAAATTTAACAGAATATTTTTGGATTTATTTAGAAATTAGTGAAATGATAATTTTTTAAATGCTCCCAAAATACAAACCTGATTAGATTGATATTTTTAAGGTATGAATATAATGATATGACCTAGTAACTCTAAAAATTTCAAAGTTAATTAGAGCTCTAAATTAGGAGTTGTGTTCTTTTTTTTAAGCATAGTAAGGTAATTTAAATAAAATAATTAATATAAAATTTTTAAAATTATAAAAATATATAAAAATGTTGTAAAATGCCTTCATTAATATTAGATATTATATCAAAATTCATTATTCATTGGATTTAGTTAAATCTCAAAATAACCTAAAATAAGTTTAATAAAGGGCTAAATCTTATTTAAATGAATTAATTGGCTAGAAATTCAAAAATTCATAATGAATCAACCAATTAATCAAAAATATAAATAAGCCCTCCCTAAATTTTTATTTCATAGAGGAATCCAATAAAATTAAAATTTATGAATTCTATCAAGTATTTTGTGCTTAAATTAAAAATTATCGAAAACGATAACTCTTTAATAACTCTAAATATACAACTCAAGCTAAATTTAAATTTTTAAGATAGAAACTTAGTGTAAATATTTACTTATTATAAAAATTTTAAGTCAATTATAACTCTAGATCAAAAGTTATGATTTTTCTTAACCGTATTAGGATAATTTAAACAAAATAAATAATAAATAATATAAAATCTAAAAATCACAAAAAATACATCAAACTAATTCTGAATATCTCTATTGACATCAAATGCTACAAGAAAATTAATTAAATATTCTAGATTTGATTAAATAACAAAAATACTTCAAAAATTACTTAAAGGGAATAAAAAATTCAACAAATTGAATTAATTAACCTTGAACTTTTATAATTAATAACAAATTAACCACAAAGCTAAAAATTAGAAATGACCCATCCCTGGATTCATGTTTTAGAGAGGAATCTACATAAATTGAAAACACTTAATTTTATTAAATATTTTGAGAATAATTTACAAATTATTGAAAATAATAATTTCTTAATGACTCTTAAAATAATTGTTAATTGACTTAAAAATTTTATGGTAGATTCATCATACTAATGCTCATTTTTGATAGAATTTTTATGGCCTTTGGGTCATTGAAGAATCATTAATTTATTAGTATTCTCATGACAATTTAAGTAAATAGTTAATTTTAGGAAATCACAAAAAATAGCAAAAATAGAATTAATTAATTTAAATCTTTTTAAGAAATATATAGATAAAAATAATAAGATCTTTTGATCTTAATCAAAACATGAAATCATTAAATCCAAACCTTAATCAACTTAAACAAATTAATTACATTAAATAAAATACAATGAAATTTTAATAAAGTATAAATAAATTAATATTTATCCAAAATTTATATAAAAATTTAAACTCAATTCAGCATTAATTAAACCTTAAGTTAAATTAAACAAATGTAACTTAATTAATAACTTGAACTAATAAATCTTATTAAGTCTAATTCATCATTATTTAAAATTTAATTAAATTAATCATATGGAATCAAATTAAACATTAATTGAGTCTCAATTAAAATTAATTAATCAACATAAATCATCTTAAATTGCAATGAACTACTAATTAATCCATAATTAACTTGATTAAAATTATAATAAACCCTTAATTAAAATTTAATTAAATCAATCATGGTTAACTTAATCAATCAATAATTGACCCCTTAATTAAATGCATCACTTAATTAGTCTTCAATTAAGTTTAACACTTAATCAAATTAAGTTGTGGTTGTGAAGTTTTTATTTGAAGCACCACGCAGATCCTGGAGGTCCTTACTTCGGTAATCAAATACATTACTTGAATACTATAGGCCATCTCTATTCTAATAATAATTAAAGAAAATCATATCACTTTCCATATAAAAATATTTTTATATGATTATTTGAAGCTTGAAATCATGTTGATAAATATCTTGAGAGATGTTTTAAAGCATCTTATTAATTTGGCATGCATGTTTAAAAATAAACTCTGAGTAAATAAGCACTTGAGGTTATTATAGTAATTTTATAAAATAAAATTGTACCTGTGAATATTATGTCCATAAAACTAGAAATCACATTAAAGTTCCATTGAAATATTGCACAATCCACAAAGATCATGGACACAATATGTAGGATTTCTAGCATCTCCATAATTTAGTAGAATAACTCATTAAGGCCATAAAATTGAACAAGTTCGCTTTCTTAGGTTAAGAAGATGGCCAAGAATGATAGAGGCACAAACCTAGGGCTAGCTTATACATATAGTTGGGATGGTATTGGCTGTACTTAGGAGGACAACTTGACCTTGAACCACCTTGGGTATTTAATGTTATGCATGACTCCTTCTATCTTTAAAAATTTGAAAAAAAAAGAGAAAAAAAGAAAGAGAGTCAATTTAGCTTAATGAGGTGTCTTGTACTACCTACATTATTTCACCTAAGACTCATCAATTCAAGAAGTGACAAATCACCTAAGTCATCTAACTTGTCTTGGATAGGAGATCAACAAATTAATTACATTTCGAGGAACTTAAATAGCCATAAAGTGCTTTAACTTGTTATTTTCTGCCTTCACTTTGAATATATATCTTTGAAGTGCTTGATCTTATATTTATTAGTCACCATTTTTTGGTTCACCATTAACTACAAGTCTAGGTATGCCATTAAGTGCTTTGCTCTAAGTCTTTTAGATCTACCTTCTCATGAAACATTTGAAAGATCTGAGGCTTTCCACTAAGTGATGTAGAACATCATGAGGATCAACAAATTAGAATCCAAGGCCCATTTACAAGATCTCAAGCTAATCATGAGGATCAACAAATTAGAGCCCAAGGCCCATTTACAAGATCTCAAGCTAAAGCCCAAGAAAATTCAAGAAAGAAGAAGACTTAGCCCATTAGCCTGCTAAGGCTCATTTTATGATTTCATCTTTTTTTATTTATGTAATTTTTAATTTTCTTCTAGAAACTCCACATTTGAAATTTTGTATTTAAAAATTCAAAGCATGACATGTGAGGTGGTTGAATCCACATAAAATAATAGCTTGTGAAATGGGTGGATGACATAAAATAATGAGTCAATTTATTGCTTCACATTAATGTGGCCACCCACCTTTCCCTCCATGTTTTGAATTCCTTTCTTTTGAAAGATGCTTGTAATGGCTATAAATAGCCCCTCTTATTAGAATGAAGGAGATCTTTGGCAATTACAAATTTTTGAGTTATTCTGTGGTTTGAGAGCTTGGTGGCCAAACCTTGGCAATCCTTGGTGGAGAGCTAGTTATCCAACATATCTTCTTCCTTCACCTCCAATACCACGTTCTCTCTCATTAAAAGAAAGAGAGCTCCATCAAATTTGGTATCGACGAAGCGGAAGGAGCAAATTTGGTCAAAAGTTCTTCAACAAAGGGAGCAACTCAAGTGTTGGACTTGTCTTCAAACTTGTGAGTTTTTCTTGGACTTGTGAGGTTAATTAATTTTCTTTTATGTGATAGTTTAAAGGCATATTAGTAGCTTGGAAAGATATATATTGCTTGCAAGTTTATGGTGATAGCATAAAATTTCAATTAGTAAGCTCCATTATATATTTTAGCCATTTTCCAATTGTGTGAATGTGCACCTCCCTCCCTCAAAAAAAGAGAAAAAATTAAGAGAGTACCTTGGTGAGGTAGTTCATCACCTAAAACAACCAGCCGTTAGTGCAAATCAAAATCTAATTACTTGCTTTGTTATCTTTGTTATTGTTTATGGTTAATTTTAGAAGTTTCTTTGATTAACTTATGATAACTTGCTTTCTTAAAAGAAAAAAAAAAGAGGCTTGATAAATTTGAGCATTTTTATTTCATTGCATTAAAAAAATATATATAAAAAAAATATGCATGAATAATAATATAAGTGTGTTAAACTTGGTGATTTTGGAAGCTAAATAGAACTTTATCAAAAGACCTAAACTGAAGGAGAGCTTGGGATTTAAGTGGTCTTGTACCCCCTCCTCACGGAAGTTCTCTTAGCTTAAAATTTCTTTGATTGCACAATTATATTATACTTATTTATTATTTTTTCATTTTTTCATTGGTCCCTTTTCATATATTTTTTTCTTCCTTAAAAAAAAAAATCTCATGGCACCAAAATCTACCTCTCAAGATCAAGTTGAAAATTTGACTAGATTAGTTGATGCCTTAGATCTTAGGATCCAAGATAATGAATTAAAACTCAACAAATATTAGAATAAAGTAAGAATCAAATGCAAGAACTTAAACAATAAATGCAAACTCTTTTAGTGCATCTACAAAATAATAGAGTACCAACTCCTCCTCCAATACTACTCGGACTGCCAATAGGATAGATGAAGAAGATTCATATCCAAACCATAGAAAATCAACCACTTAGAAGACAATCAATTGCTAGAAATGGTGGAAGGGGAGAAACTTATTTTAAGACTATAGAAGACTCTAATGATCCATCTCGAAGAGTTAAAGTAGAAGCCCCAACTTATGATGGTATACATGAACCAAATAAATTTCTCGATTGGTTAGTTCAAATGGATGAATTCTTTGATTGGTATAAAATGGATGATTACCAAAGGGTTACTTTTGCTAAAATGAAATTGATAGGGCATGCTAAAATTTATTGGACAAATACTTTAGCTAAAGAACAAAGATTAGGAAGGACACTTGGATAGAAATGAAAGAAATGTTAAGAGCAAAGTACTATCCTAGGCATCATGATAAGAAGCTACATAGCCAATTATTAACTTTGAGACAAGGTAATTATCTTGTAACTGAATACTTGAACACTTTTGAAGATCTAGTTTCTAGAACTGATTGTGTTGATAATGATTGGCAATTAGCCAATAAATTTATTATTGGACTTAGGACTGACATTAGAAATGAAGTTGAATTATTTGACCCACAATCTTTAGAGGAAGCATTTCATTATGCATTATTGGTTGAAAAACAAAAGAATCTACCTTCCATTTCAAATACCCATTGATAGCCCATGGCCCATCCCTTGCCTAAAACTTTAATTAAAGGGAGCTCTAAGAACATTAGGGAAGTAATATGTTTTAAATGCTATAAAAAAGGTCATATGCAAAATCAATGTAAAGCTCAAATCTTATTTTTAGAAGAAGTTGAAAATCTAGAAGAAGTTTATGATGACACCCCATTATCTGATGAAGAATTGGAATTAGCGATGATCCCTCATGTTAATGTGATGAGATGTCTTCTTGTAATAAAAAATGAGGCGAGAAGATTGGAGGAGAAAGAACATTTTAGCATGTATGTTTTGTGTAATGAAAAGAGATGTAGGTTAGTTATAGATGGAGGAGTGCTATGAATGTCATTTCAACACATACCTTAACTCGAGCCAACTTAAAATCAACCTCACGAACCATTTCATGTTAGTTGGGTAAATCATACATCTCTTCCCATCACCAATCGGTGTTTAGTTCCTATTAAAATAGGAAGCTATGAGGATCAAATTTGGTGTGATGTTCTCCTTATGGACATTGCTCATATTCTCTTAGGACGACCTTGGCTATATGATATGAATGTTATTCACTATGGTAGGGAAAATACTTATATTTTTAAACATAATAATAAGACTATTAAACTCCTACCAATAAAGCCGAGAAAAACACCCTCCATAACACCACACAAAACAACTTGACTTGCAACCTAAGCCTCTATTGAAGAAAAATGCCAAACTTAATTATTAGAAAATCCTACTATTAGGCCAAACACTATCATTTCTGATCCTTACTTTAAAACACCTACTCTTTCTCCTTTGACCCCAAAGATAGAAATAATAGGTTTTGGCACTTTATGAAAAGAATTTTTATCCATTTCTTCTTCACATATTACATGTAAAGAAGTCATACAGGACTAATGAGACTTCACATAACTTTGTGGTCTCTTATATTTCTTCCACGATTTTAACGACTGAGCTTCACGATGAGCTACCTCCTAGAGACATTCAACATGCTATTGAGTTCTTGCGGTTCTCAACTTCCTAATCTTCCACATTATAGGATGAACCTACCGAGCATGTTGAGATTAAAAGACAAGTTGAGGAATTATTAAGAAAGAGTTTTATTCAAGAGAGTCTTAGCCTTGTGCGTCCAGATTATTAACTCAAGAAAGATGGAACATGGCGAATGTGTGTTGATAGTCGGCAATAAATAAAATTACTATCAAATATAGGTTTCTATTCACGATTAGATGATATGTTATAGTTAATCTCGTGAGCAAATTTTTTCAAAGATTGATCTAAAAAAGTGGATATCATCAAATTCATTAGATCGAGATGAGTGGAAGACGGCTTTTAAGACCCGATGGACTTTATGAATGGCTTGTCATGCCCTTTGGACTTTCAAATGCTCCTAGCACATTTATGAGATTAATGAATATCTTCTTAAACCATATATAGATAAATTTTGGTGGTGTATTTTGATGATATTCGATTTTTAAGTGAAAATGAACATCTACAACACCTACAAAAGTCTTTGAACTACTTAGACAAGAGAAATTATACATTAATTTAAAAGTGTTTCTTTTGCAAGTTGAGGTAATCTTTTTAGGCTTTATTATATCCACTACTGGGCTTAAACCTGATCCTTCTAAAGTGAAAGCAATCTTAGATTGACCACCACCTAAAAGTTTTATTGAAGTTAGAAGCTTCCATGGTTTAGCCACTTTTTATCGGAGATTTATTAAGAATTTTAGTACCATTGTTGCTCCAATAACGATATACTAAAATTAGATAAATTTTGTTGGACTTAATGCACAAAAGGCCTTAGAGCAAATTAAAGTTCTTATCACTTACCAATCCTTAGGCTTCGATTTTCTAAAGCCTTTGAAGTGACATGTGATGCTTCGAATTGGGATAGTGGAATTTTAAGTCAATAGAATCATCCTATAGCATTCTTTTGTGAAAAGTTAAATGAAGCTAAACAACGATATTCCACTTATGATAGAGAGTTTTATCTGTAATTCAATCCTTAAGGCATTGGACACTATCTCTTACATAGAGAATTTATACTTAATTCTGATCACCATGCCTTAAAATTCATTAATACTCAACGAAAATTAAGTCATAGGCATGCAAAATGGGTTGAATTTTTACAAGACTACTCTTTTGTTCTAAAGCATAAGCCTGGAATTGAGAATAAGCTTGCTGATGCTTTATCCAGGGTAAACTTAATGATTTCCTCTTTAGAATTGAGAATCCCAGGATTTGATAGAATTAAAGATGATTATATTGTGTGCCCTGACTTTCACCTAACTTATCTTGAACACCTAGATAAACCAATAACTTTACAAGGGACATTCTTGATAATAAATGGATATTTATATAAAGGAAAACAATTATGCATTCCTCGATCTTCTCTTAGAGAATTCCTTATCACCGAAGTTACATCAGGGGTGTAGGTCATTTTGGAAAGGATAAGACCATATGTTTATTATAAAATAGATTTTATTGGCCTTCATTAAAACGAGATGTTCAAAAATTAGTGGTTCATTGTTTAATTTGTAATAGGCTAAAACTATCAAACAAAGGTGCGGACAATACTTACCTTGTTCATTATAGGCCTTGGGAAGACCTATCAATGGATTTTATTCTAAGATTACCTAGGGACTCGAGGACATGATAGTATTTTTTGTTGTAGTGGATAGGTTCTCAAAATGGCTCATTTCTTACCTTGTTCAAAAAAAATGATGCTTCTTATATAGCCAAATTATTTTTTAAGGAAATAGTGACTCCATGGTCTCCTTTAACCATTGTTTTACAGAGATGTTAAGTTTGTCTCATATTTTTGAAAACATTATGGAAATTATTAGGTACCAAATTAAAATTCTCTTACGCCTTTCACCGATGGACAAACTGAAGTAGTTAATCGTACCTTAGAAAATTTGCTTAGATGTTTGGTAGGTAAAAGTTTAGGCAATTGGGATTTACATTTACCAACCTCAAATTTGCCTATAATAGTACTATATCTAGAACTACAAAAAATCACCATTTGAGATAGTCATGGTCAAAACCCACGACAACCAATAGATGTAGCAAACCTACCATCTCATGTGTCTCGATGCGATTCTCATTTGCTAAAGATTTTCAAAGCCTCCATGAAGATATAAGAAAGCAAATTACTATAAGTAATGATAATTATGCTTAAGGCAAATCATAATCGTTCAACGAAAGAATATAAAGAAGGTGATTATGTATTGATTATTCGCGAGGGTTATCAAACTACTAAATATAAGAAATTACATGCACGAGCTTGTCCATTTAAAATTCTCAAGAAAATTGGAACTAATGCTTATCAATTGATTTTCGATATGTTCATTCATCCAGGTTATTAATATTGAAGATATTCTATCATATGAAGGAATTAGAAAACCTCCACTTGTTCGTAACTCTTTAGCGGAGATATAGCACCGTGCAGCCCTCTTCCTTTGAAGTTGGCTATATTATCACCGAGGAAGCACCCATTAATCCAGCTTATGAACATCATTTTCTAGTTCGTTGGAAGAATAAGCCACCAGCTGAAGACACATGGTTGACGTACTGATTTGGAGACTTTAGCCCCACAATTAGTAGAAGACTTCTTAGATTTCAACTCTAGCGAGTTCAATTGAGCCAGGGGAGTTGATGTAGAACATCATGAGGATCAACAAATTAGAATCCAAGGCCCATTTACAAGATCTCAAGCTAATCAATTAGAGCAGGCCATTTACAAGATCTCAAGCTAAAGAAAATTCAAGAAAGAATAAGACTTAGCCCATTAGCTCAAGGCCCATTTTATGATTTCATCTTTTTTTTATTTATGTAATTTTTAATTTTCTTCTAGAAACTCCATGTTTGAAATTTTGCATTTAAAAATTCAAAGCGTATGTGAGGTGGTTGAATCCACATAAAATAATAGCATGTGAAATGGGTGGATGGCATAAAATAATGAGGCAATTTATTGCTTCACATTAATATGGCCTTTCCCTCCATGTTTTGAATTCTTTTTTGAAAGATGCTTGTAATGGCTATAAATAGCCCTCTTATTGGAATGAAGGAGATCTTTTGGCAATTACAAATTTTGAGTTATTCGTGTGGTTTGAGAGCTTGGTGGCCAAACCTTCAATCCTTGGTGGGAGAGCTAGTTATCCAACATATCTTCTTCCTTCACCTCCAATACCCACGTTCTCTCAATCTCATTAAAAGAAAGAAAGCCCACCTCCATCACTAAGCCAACCTCAAATAACTCTAATTGTGGGAGGTCAACTCGGCAAACACTTCTAAAGCCCTTCCACGAGAAGTTGCACCTATCACCTACATTTCGGTAGACAAGTCAAGTAGTAAGAACCAATACAACAATGTGTAGTCATCATTGTGCTAATCATAAAATACAAAATTCTAACCATCTTGATAAACATTGAAAGCTTGGTGAATGACTTTTATAAGAGCATTTTTAATACATGAATATTATAGCTACTTGCATGGTCGACTGCTAGCCCTTTTATGAGTTCTCTTTGGAATGAAGGGAAAAAAGAGGGCATGCTAGTTATGCCCATCACATGGGAGAAAAAAAAAAAAGAACACTAGTTCACAACAATTATTAACTTCATTATAGTGGATGTGTTAGCAACATACAATACAATCTTCTGTCGATCATTCATAAATGATTTCAAGGCTATATGCACTTTACCTGACATGTTACTATAGAATTCCTTGTTGGCGAACCAAAAAAAAAAACCCATTAACATGTGACCTCATGCAATTAAAAGTGTGTTATTTGAAAGCCATAAGAAATGTGATTGAGCTAAAAACCATAAAAGGTAATGAAGAGGTTTCAACTCAAGAGAATCCCTCAAATGAACCTTTTAGATTCTCCGAAAAAAATGTGAAAGTCTTCACCTAAATGGTGGTCAAGATGCCAAAGATCAACATATACATTGCATACCATAGGCTAAATACAGGTAGAAACTCAAAGCCTGCCAAAATCATGAAAAGAACCAGGTGTTTACGGGACCAATAAAAAGTGAGGTCCAAGAACACCTCGAAGTACCTTCATTTGAGAAGTCTAATAACTTGCTTGGATCTAAAATATGATGATAATTAAAAATTAAAGAAAGAAATAGACAAATTGAATCAACTTTTCTAACCTAAATTCGACATATACAAGGGATTGTTAGGATCAACAAATTATTTGGACCATGCTCTTGATTTCTTCGACATCGTCCCACTAAAATATAATTCTCCTTCTTTATCTATATCGCTCACTCTACCTCTATTCCTCTCTCCATCCATCTCTTCGTTATCAAATTTGTATGAAGGATCTCACAACCAAGATGTAAGTGTCATCCACAAACTAAATTAGATCCAACATAAATAAATCTTATTAAGTCAAACTTATTGAATTAAAAAAAATAACATTTAAATTTAATGGCTTTTAAGATCATACAACATAAACAATAAGATTTGAAATTATCTTATCCACCTTAACCACCTACAAATCCCACCAACTTGCATTTTCCCCACATGGGTTACAATCATAAACAATTGAGTTTTGCAGTATAAAATAAACAACACACTTAAATGTCCAATTCATGCGAGATTAAAAAAATGAATAATAAATAAGCAATTTTCAAGTAGATCTTATTTAAGCTAAGGAAAGAAATGGTTGTGAGAGTGTGATCAAACATAAATATTGATCATTTTTTTAATAATATCATATTCTAAATTTAAATAATACTTTTCAGGATCATAAAGTAATGTAATAATATACTGCTAATTTTTTAATACTAAATATTTATTAAAATAAATAAATAAACTCTAATTGAGCCACAGGATGAGAATCAGCTTTGGAAAAAAAATATTACGTGTGATGTCTTGATGTATTCAGACATCAATCAGATACAGATATCTGATAAAATATAAATTAAATATCATATATTTGTATTCGATGCATTCAAATATCGCACATAATATTCTCTCCACCAGGAACGCTTCTCAATCCCGTATCTCGCCAGAAGCCAGATTTCACCTTAACCTGCACCACAACTAATCGACAACTAGGGGTGTGTTAAGCGATTTGAGCCATAAGTAAATCGGCTCAAAATTTAATTGCTCGAAATGCTCGTGGCTCGAAGTTTCGAGTTCGAGCGAGTCGGATCGAATCGAGCTCGAGCTCGATCCGCTCGAAATCCATCCGGCTTAATCCAAACAAACGCTCGAAATGCAAACGGCCGCCGTTCTCAATGCAAACGAGCCTCGTTAATTAATCGCGCCGTCAATTAATCGGCGATCGTTTTGGCCCGCTGCGGGCGGCGGCTGAGCCGCGTTCGCTCGATCGCTCGCGAACCGAGCGAATATAGGCTCAGTCTCGAAATAAATTCTACATTGCTCGAAAATCGGCTCATTTCTTGGCCGTCTCGAGCAAATTCAGTTAACTTTCGAACGAGCCACGATCTTCGAGCTAATTTCTCAGCCCTATCGACAACCCTCCTATCCCATGACCAAATCCAACGCACCACCGATCCAATAAATTAAAAGTAAACTCCACCGCACACCCACAGAAAGCACGATGTACTTCCACCGCACTCTATTCGCAACGTGTAGAAATACTAGCCGTAGATTCCGGCCGTCCAACTGTCCCCCTATTTATTCCAGCTGGCGCCCATGTTTGCTTTATCTCCGATTTTTTATTATTTTTATTTTTTTATAAAATTTAGTTACAAATTTACACCGACAACATAATATATATGAAAATTTAAACTCAAAATCTTTTAATTAAACATTTCACTAAAATGTTTTGCACAATCTCTAATTTTTAAATAAAATAAAATAAAATAAAATAAAAACTAATTTACCGAACTGACCTAAAAGCGGCGCACATTTACGGCCAAGATTATCATGTCATCGATCGGATCAAATTTATTATAAAATTATTTGTTATTATTTTATTTAAAAAATTATGTGCCAATAAAAATTTAATATACGCGAAGTTGATCCAAAATCTTTTCCAATCACCTAACTTACCAGAATCTTAGCTTTATGAGCTATTTTTAAATATCTTTAAAAAATAATATGTCACACAATACTTATATATTTATATATATCTAATTTTAAATTTTATACAAATAATATATAAATTTTTTCTATTAGATTAAAAATATATACATAAATATCATATAATTTTTATATATTTATATATCTAATACATATTTACCTATCTAATATTTTCTTATACTTAAAAAGGCACATTTTTAAAAAAAATAAATAATGATATTATTTTTAATGTGATTAAAATTAAGATATTATATATATATATATATATATATATATATATATATATATATATATATATATATAAATCCTCCCATTATTAATTTATTTTGAAGTGAATTATATTTTTTATTCATTAATAATATTATTCATATAAATATTAAATATATAAATGCATATGAATTATATGTAAATATATAAATCTTTCCAAAAATAATTAATATAAATATATATATATTTTATACATATACTTAAATTATCAATATATTTAACAACTTAATTTTTATAAAAAAGCTTTAAATAGATTATTATTAATAATATTTTTATATTATTTATAAATTATAATATATATATATATTTATTTATTTATAATAAAGAAAACAATAGCAATAAAATTCTTATTAGTAAAAATATAAAAACTGCGATAACAAAAAATTGTAAAAGTTAAAGTAATTGAACCAATAGCAGATGAGTTAAGAGAGATATGGTTAAAAAAATAGAAAGAAAATTTACAGATTGGTCTTGAAGATTCCCTTCGTCGTGTAGCCGTAGTAAGAAAGATACCACTTGACGAACTTCTTGAGACCGGCCTCAAGGTTGGTGGTTGGCTTGTAACCGAGCTCCGCCATGGCGAGTGTGATATTTGCGTGGGTAAAGGGCACGTCGCCGTTTCCAGGCATCTCCGCCACGTTCTTCTTGGCCTTCAGTTTTAGGTTTCGTTCGAGGATGGAGACTAAGGTGGGTACGTTTACCGGCGAGGTGTTGCCGAGGTTATAGATGCGGTATGGAGCCGGACCGCGCTTTTTTCCGCCTGAACCAGTGGATTTTCCGGCGGTGTCGAGGGAGGCGAGGCAGCCGCGGACGATATCGTCGATGTAGGTGAAGTCGCGAGCGAGATCAACGCCGTCGCGGCCGCGGTAGATGGTGATGGGTTTTCCGGCGAGGATGGCTTTCGTGAAGGAGAAGTAGGCCATGTCGGGGCGGCCCCAGGGGCCGTAGACTGTGAAGAAGCGGAGGCTGGTGATGGAGAGGCCGTGGATGTGGTTGTAGGTGTGGGTGATTTCTTCACCGGCTTTTTTGGTGGCGGCGTAGAGGGAGGCGGGGCGGTCGGTACGGTGGGATTCGGAGAAGGGGACGTCGTCGTTGAGTCCGTAAACGGACGAGGAAGACGCCCAGATGAAGGCGGGCTGGGGATTGGTGGACTTGACCGCTTCAAGGAGGGTAACAAGACCGGCGACGTTGGAGTGGATGTAGGAGGAGGGGTTCTCAATGGCGTAACGGACGCCGGCCTGTGCGGCGAGGTGGAGAACGTGGGAGAAGGAGACGATGTCGAAAAGCTTGGAGAGGAGGCGGGCGTCGTTGATGTCGCCGTCGATAATGAAAACGGAGTGTGCGGAAAGGTGAGAGCGGCGGGCTTTTTTGAGAGAGGGGTCGTAGTATGAGTTGAAATTGTCTAGACCGACGATCATGTTTGGCAAAGCGAGAGCTCAGTGAAACCAGCAGCCCCGTGACGAGGACGGTGAGGCCGGAGGGGCGGTGGGGGGAGGCGGAGGCTCGAACTTGGCGTTCCCAGTGGAGGCCGCCCCAGGAGTGGGAGGAGGAGGAGGAGGACAAGAGTCGGGAAGAGGAGGACACAAGGGGTTGTAAGGAGAGGTAGGAAGCTGTGAGGGCGATAAGGAACATGGCCCAGAGGATTATTGTGGATGAGGAGGAGAAGCAGCGGTTGTACTGACGGTTGATCTTGATCTTACCGGGGGTGGAGGGGAACATATCGTCTTCCATTACAGACCGCATCTTCTTCAAAGTGAACGCCACCGTTGCAGCTTTCTCCGTCCGTTCTTTGTATTACTGGAATGGATCCGTACAGTGCTTTTCTCTTGTTGATTGTTGTTATTGGATTTCTGTGACTGAATCTTGAATTGGAGGAAGGGGGGATGATTGCATGGGGGAAATTGGAAATGGGGAGGACAAGAGAGAAACGGGTGGAGAGGCGTCGGAGCAGGGCAGGGATAAAGGAGGGATTTTTAATTCTGTGCCTGCTAAGAACGAAGGGTGGTAGAGAATGGACATAAATAGCAGCGGAGGAGGGGGAGAACGAGGACGAAGAAGTCCCGACAGATAGACGCGTAAACGCGGAAGCTTCTCCCCCTTCTCTCTTTCTCTTTCTACAAATCCGTCGAATTATATCCCATTTATTTCTTAAAGAAAATGTTATTTACATGAAATTTGATTATATATCTTTAATATTGAGGCTTAGAGAGATAATTTAAGTTTAAAAATTATCAAAATAAATAAATATTTAAATTAATTTTATAAAAAAATATATATATAATTATTGTAGCTGAAAATAACTAAGAAATGGAGCCGTAACATAGAAAGTCCATAAAAAAATGCTAATAACAACTTTATTAAGAAGAGGGAAGGGCTCATCCAAAAATATAACCACACAATAAATTATGATAGAGACACTCTAAAAGAGAAACAACGTTTAATAGAGAAAAACATGAAATAATAATAGAAGAGAAAAGTTTAGTCATCTTATCAAACATCAACAAAATAATTTTAAACTTGTCATTCTAAAGATTAATAAAATCCAAAAATAGATATATTTTATTTAATAAATTATTATTTGATATGAAAATTATATAAATTTACTTATTATGTAAGTAATAAAAATATGGCAAATACACCATCTGAAAAAAAATTAATTTATTATATATGCAATTACAAAAAAATAATAATAATAGAATAAAAACGAACTTATTATATATGTAATAAGTAAAATTATATAAGTTACATATCAAATAATAACTTATTAAATAAAATTATAAATAAAAGGCATATATTTTTATTTTATTAATTTTAAAAATAGAAGAGAGAATGGAAAAGAAATTACTTTAAAATTTAAAATAAAATATTAAAATAAAAATTTAAAATATTCAAAAAGTTCAATCCTACTAATTCATTTAAAATTAAAAATTTGTAACAAAATCACATTACACAAACAAACATAGGATAGAATAATTTAATATGATTTTTTTAAATTATTATAAAAAAATTCTTATGTTAGAATTAGTTATGTAGCTAATATTAATCAATTTTATTGATAAATTAAATATTAGTTGATATAGTTATAAAATTACTTATCAATGTAAAAAATTTTAAGAAATTATTTCAAAACTCAAAATATATCATATGTAATTTTTAAATTATTTACTTAGATTTCAGTGTTATATATATATAAATATCAAAATTTAATTGGGTATCTAAATATATTAGAATTATGTGATATGCATGTAAAATATAAAATTAATGATTGATTCTCAAAGCCGAAAAAAAGTGATAAATAGTTTTGATATCTTTATAAATGTTACATAAGAAGAGAGGGGATATTCTATAAATTTATTCTTATTTGCAAAATGTAGAAGCATTTTATGAAAACAGTTTTAATCAAAGTAAAAAAATAAGAGATAAATAGTCACCTCATTGCGATTGAAAGAGTACTCAAAATGATGGATGGGTGCCATTAACCAAACTAGAGTTAGCTACCCACCGTCTCTCACATTGGTGGGCGGCCGTGAACTCCTGACCGAAGTTGAATCCTCTCCGGGCGTCTATACCTAAGATGGGGAAAGTAAGTGGGGACCCAATACGTGTGGGTGATGAATGTGGCGCTAGGCCCCCATGGGATTAGTCACAACGATATCCCTACCCACAAGATGGGTGGGGTGTTGGGTGGATACCCAAAAAAAAAAAAAAAAAAAAAACTAGAGTTAGCATGACTGATAGTCTATTTTAGTCTAGAAAATGAACATTTTCTTTTTTTTTCCTTTTTTGCAAGGGAGAAGATCTAAAGGTGAAATTCTAATTGCAACAATCAAAAGTCTTTTAGAAAGATTTTGTGGAGTTAAATAATGAGACAATCTTTAACCATAGTGCTTAGGGCATTCCAACCATATATAGTGCTACATAATGAGGTCTACCTTAAGCACTTTCTAGTATTTAAAAATACTCAAAAGAAGATGGAGGGAAGGAGATTTTGCACTTGAAGGCAACAAATTTTTAACACCTTAGTCCAATTTTCTTTATTTTCTTCCACCTTAAAGCACTTCTTTCACAATGAAAATATGCTAGTGTTTAAAAATATATTAGCCTCTTAATATCATTTAATCTCATATGTTAATTTTATACATGTGAGGAATGTAATTTTATGCTACAATCATTCTAATAATAATATGTATTTAATATCTTATTTATCATATAAATAAATTTAACTTAAAATTTGAAAACAATAAAAAAATTTAATTATTTATTATGAATAAAAAAATAAATGATAAATAAAAATAACAAAATTGAGTCCTCTTTTTTTGGAAGGGTATCCACCCAACACCCCACCCAGCTTGTGGGTGAGGATGTCGTTATGACTAATCCCCACAGCCTAAAAGCGTCACATTAAATCGCGTGCGTCCCCTTGAAGTTCATGCGGTATTCGCCTGGAGAGAATCTCGGTAGAATTGAGTCTTTTAAGGGTAATAGAAGACCAACCCAGGCATAATCCCGATAAACATTGATGTAGCAATCATACCACTTTATTATTATTATTATTATATATTTTTTGGACCAAGTTATCACCCAAAGAAATGCAAGGCCTCTTTCGTTTCTTTTCTTCTTTATACCAATTCAAAAAGATGCTTCAGTGTGCAATCCAAGATATTAAGTTTTTTTGTTAGGATTGATGGCTAGTGATGGAAATGAAAAGATATTTAAAAATTTTTTTTTTACTGATTATGAATCTATTCCTTTGATTTAATCTTTGCAAACATATAATATTGAGTGAATTATTAATATTATAAAAACAATTGTGGATATATGTTGTTAGTAATAACATTATTTATTTAAATCATTAGACTCTTATAATATATTAAAGAATTAATATCATAATTTTTTTATAAGTTTTACACTAATTATTGACTATTTAATGAAATCTTTTACTTTTTCATCCAGGATTTGGGACTTGACAACGATAATATTTAGCCACATAAAATATCAATTGTCTGCTGACTAGTTAGAAGAATAGATATATTAGATTTGATCTATATTAAGAAAGATATAGATATAACTAAAAAAAGCTTAATTAGAAAGCATAAAAAAATGATTTTATTTCATTAGAATTAATTAAAAATTTGACACTTAATATGACATAACAAAGAAAAAAAATTCATATAATTGACCTCATATGATAGGATAAAGAGTTGTAATATTAGACTCATACAAATAATTAATTAAGCTCGATTAAATTTTAATTTCAACCCAAATTATTTATGAAAATATTAAATAACATTTAATAAAATTATAATTTCGGATGTATTTTATGTATTTATCCCTTGAATTTAATATAATTCAAATTTGATAAAACAAATAATGATAATTTATATACATACCACATTTTATATATATATGTCTATTATAATTAAGCTAAAAAGTTGATACCTTAATTGGATGAACTATTAAATAAAAAAATATTTTAATGACTAATTATTTGTGCTCCTAACAAATCCAATCTAATACAGAATGAAATAGAACTCATAAAATCAATTTAAATAAATTTAGAATTTTATTTTATTAAACATAATAATTAAACTTCTTTACAAACTTATTCATGAACTTTACATGACATAATGAACTTTACATGACATAATTTACGATCATAAATGAATTGAACATCAAACCATTCAATTTTGTTAATTTATCACTAAAATATTTATACAAATATCCAAATTTATTTTACTCATTTATAATTAATTTAATAGCTTTCATAAATTTCCAAGCAATCAACTAAAATAAGCCTTAGATTGCTCCTTGAGTTCACAAAGCCTCATGTCTCTCTATTCACAAACCCAACAGCACAAGATGGAAAAAATTGCCCAACTGATGTTTTTTAATTATAACCTATCACAAAACCACAGAATTTCGAGAAGAAATGCTAATGTCAATTTCAATTGATGAGACACTAACGAGCCTATTATAATACACTAATCTAAATGTTTAGGGGCAATTTTAAATCACCTTTACTTTTATTATTTTATTTTATTTTATTTATATTTTGATTTTAAATAAAACATATTTGATGATAATAATTAATTTTTTAAAAAAAATTAAATATTTAGAAATTATTTTGAATATTTTTAAAAATAACATCATTTCTTTTCAAAGAAAATATAGAAATAAAAACTTAAACAATATACTTAATAAACATATTTTAAAATATAATATAAAAACAAAAACACAAAATATAATATAAAATTGATCCAGCACTCAAAATATAGAACATTTTAAACAAATCACATTGCTAAAAAATTTATCCCATCAAGCAACTAAGGATGATTAGCCACCATCTCTAAAAATAACTCAAAAATACTCACTTTCATCACAAGAAACACCTTCTACAAATCATACAAACTATGTTGTATCAACAAATTCTCCAATTAGCAAAGAAGCTACTCTCCATAATATTCAACTAATAATAATGAAGTCTTTCAAATGAACTAAACTCTCATTATTTTCTCTCTTATCTAATTCTTCATATAAAAACCTCTAGTCATCTATGAAATCTCATAATTTACCTGATTTTCAATATCATGAATACTCTAACATACAATAAATACTATATATTGTAAAATCTTTCTACATTTGAGTGGGATTCAACTAAGTTTAATGGTTTTATCATCTCTTTCAGTTTGTTCCCTCCAAACTTAATAATAGTCAATTCCAACCCTAAACCCTAAACCCTAAACAACACACCCTAATTCCCCATCAATGATAAACATCTCTTTCACAGCATCAACTACAGAAACCTACAAAATAAATGGATTAAAAATGAAAAACAATACCAAAAATTTAAAAAAAAATTACTAATTTACAACTGCTGTTTCTCTAATTTGGTCCCAAAATAGAATTATATAGTTTTCAGGAAAACAAAATATACCAGAATTCTTTACATTGGCATCTTGATTGAATTAAAGCTTGAGTAGTTCATACCTCTCGCCAATGGAGCCACCTTTCTGCTTCTGTAACTGAATGTGTCGAAGCGTGCTGGAAAAGAAAGAATCAGCAGATGGAACTGCAGAAGAGTTATCGCTCTGCATTTCGGTCATGATTAATTCAATCAGGTCTTCGATTGCAGAGCTTGTGATGTGAGGGTTTCCCTTCTCAAAGAAATACAGATACCTGCAAGTAATAAATAAAGAGTTAATTCAGAAATTTAAACCATTACAATTATGATAAACATTTTGAAAAAATAAAAAGTTGATTAATAATATTCTGATCAAAATTTGAATTAAGAGGGACCTCAAAGTCATTGAATCTGATTTTGAAATTAGTGTGTAATATAGAGAGAGTTAATATTGTACTTATTTCAAAATAAATTTAAAAAAAAAAATTGAGGTCCATTTCATCACTTTTTGATTAATATATTCTGATACAAATCATTTCTTCCTTACTTGTTGAGTATTTCAACAAACAAAGTGACAGGTCCACTTCTACCCTTTGTAACGTTAGCCATTTGCTGCGCAGCATTTGCAATCCTTATGGCACGTTTCAAGCAGAGGAGAACTCTACAAAAGTATAAGATTGAGTTAAAAATAAAGGAATATAGGACCATACAGTGCGTATCCAAAAAAATAGCAATAATAATAACGGGAAAAAAACCCTTTTCATTAATAAATATTATGAAAATCGAATCATCCTAGATGTATAACTCTTCGGTCAGCTGATCAGCTCTGCACCACGGATCAAGAGATCCGGCAGTCCAAGTCAGGCACCATGAAAATAAAAATCTATTCTATCATTTAGTGGAATCTGAGCTGCACTGATACCAATATGAGTACATAAACATGATACAAAATGAACATAAGACATCTATTTTTGAAAAATATAGAATATACATGCATTTAACATGGCATTATAGTTTATATATTTTATAAAATTTAAAATATTATATAATAATTCCATTAAATAAATATGAAAAAAGTCAAAATTCTAACATTATCAGGGCAAAAAGAATAATGATATCTAGGATGAAAAAATGAATAAAAAATTATCATAAAATTTAAAAACCATGATAATAAAAAATATTAGTACAATAAAAATAATAAATAATCAAATTCTAACAATATTTAAAAAAAATCTAGTCGTAAAATTTTTTTTAGATTATTGCATATAAAGAATAAGTAAAAATTATTTGGTCTAACATAAATCATCAAAAATTTAACATTTCATAATGAATTTAGTTAATATTTACTAAATTTAACTTAACTATTCAAGCTACAAGTCAATTTTTTTAAAAAAATTGGACGTGTCACATGCATAACCATGTCAAACGCTGAACATTACTTTATAAAAAAATGTTGATGCATCATAGAATAGAATATTCATTGAGGACATCATATAGACAGTCACCATGATGTACCCTTACAATTCAAACATTATAATTTTGCCTCCTCTAATTGTGAAAAAAAAAATCATATTTTTGTATTCTTCAATTTACACGGGGTAATTAATTTTGTTGGGCCAGACCAAATATTTTTTCCAAATTTTTTTCATAAAAAACCTTATGCCTCTTATAGTGTGGGCCATTTATCTGTGTGTGTATGGGATATGTGGGCAACATAAAGATGATAAACTCCCCTTATATAATTGTAGATATTTTAGTATAAATTTGACACTATTTTAAGAAACAATCCCATCATTATAGGCCAATTTGAATCCCTTTGACCGATAAGCACAACAACCACAATAATTAAACCTCTTGCTACAATTCTCATCAATGCAAAAACCAATCCTTCAACTAAAGATGCTTGGCCTCTATTCTTTTTCCATTATAACAAAAACAACCCCATTGACGAAGCCACAACTAGCTTCTCCTTTAAGGACCGCAATCGCAAAATGGAGTCGTCAAAATGATATCCTTTAGCTCCTGAATGAGATTCGAGTTGATTTCCCTTGGGATCAATTATATGATAGGGTTGATCAACTCGAGAACAACTGTATAGTTCTTTGATGGAGGTGAGTGGCCTTTTGATGAGATTGAAAACATTAAAAAGTCATGGATCTGTAGCTTAATATTTAAAGATAAATTATTGAAATTTTATTGGGATAATAAAAGATTCGGATGTTATAATGGTGGAAATATCTAAACTAGTCCAATTTGGGCAGATTTGAAATATCACTTTAAGGAATAAACTTTAAGCAAGGAAGATGGATGGGAGCACTTGTGAATGGTTAGCTTAATAAACATTTTTTATGATTTAGAACGGACAATTAGGATTGGCAGAGTTTATAGGGTTATTTAGGTGTGAAGATCTAGACTTGATCGTAACTAGTAGAATAGAAGTATTATTGAGTTATTATTGA
The DNA here is from genome assembly GCA_021442155.1 of Cymbidium sinense. Taxonomy (NCBI): domain Eukaryota; kingdom Viridiplantae; phylum Streptophyta; class Magnoliopsida; order Asparagales; family Orchidaceae; genus Cymbidium; species Cymbidium sinense. Next base: position 17,212,232 of record CM038233.1, on the reverse strand, counting down.
GTGGAGTGGAGGTGTCGGCTTATAGAGGATGTAGAGGGCATAGCGAACTATTGGAAATGATGTTAATAAGTATGAGAGAGATTAAGAGAAATTATCATAGGAATTGGAGGCAAAATAAATAAAAAGATGTTGGATAACTACCACTCTCATCAAGGATTGCCAAAGTTTGATCACCAAGCTCTCAAACCACAAAAATTACTCAAATAATTTGTAATTATCTAAAAGATGTTCTTTCATTCTAGCAAAGAAGATAATTTATAACCATTACAATCATTTTTCAAAAACAAAAATTCAAAAATTTGAAAGGAAAATTGAGTGATAACATTAATGTGAAATATTAAATTATCTTATTATTCTATGTTATCCAGCCATTTTATATAATACTATTTTATATAATTCAATCATCACTTCAAATGTCATATATAAATATTTTAAATTTCAAATTCAAAGTTTTAAACATAAAATTTCTAGAAAGATAATAAAAAATTACATAATTTAATAATGAAAGTATAGAATGGGCTTGATGGTCTAGCGGACTAAACATTCTTCTTTTTTGAATTATATTAAGCTTTGCCTTGAGATATGGTAAATGGTCTTCTTGAGCCTTCTTATTGCTCTATTTGATCTACTTTAATATTTTCTTGGGCACTTTTATGTGGCTCCAACAAATCTTCAAGATGTGCCACATCAATTTTGCTCGGGCCCAATTGAACTCTTCTTTGGAGAGTTAAAATCAAGATAGTAAGCTACAAGTTCTGGATTGAGCTTTTATAAATCTTCTTTTGTCATCCAAGTATATCTTCAATTGGTGATTTGCCTTTCCATCTAATTAGAAACCTATGTTCAGTATTTTAATCTTCTGGTATCTCATCTATTACTATAGACTCCCCTTCTAAGAATGTGGGTGGCAGAGACACCCGCAGTTGATAGACATTATTTTCTACAAAAGTGTTAGACTAATAGACTGCATATCTAGATATTGACTAACTCCTTTAAATTGTAAAATATCTTCAATGTTAAAAATTAGGTTAATAAACACGTTAGCAGATAAATAAGATGGTAGGCATTAGTTCTAAGTTTTTTAATAATTTTAAATGAACCACAAGCCATAGCATGTAATTTTTTATATTTAGTAGAGTATCTCTTAAGGTGAATCCTTACCAACATAATCGCCTATATTATACTTTTTAATATATATATATATTGATTCACTTTTGTTGCACATTTTGTATTGTTTTATCTATTTTTTCCCTTATTTTAGTATGAAGGGCTTGAGAATTTTTAACAAAAGAGAATGCAACATCAAAGAATGCATGAGCTGGTAGATCAACAACATCTATAGGCCTTTTTGGAGTGTAACCATAAACTATCTCGAATAGTATTTTTCTTGGTGGATCTAAAGATAGTGGTATTATAAACAAATTTAGATGTTGATGGATACAAATCCGAATTACCTAAGTTCTTTTCTACTAAACATCTACGGATGTTACCAAGGGTTCTATTCACTATTTCAATTTGTCCATTGGTTTGTGGATGAAAGGCAATGGATAATTTTAATTTAGTCCAAGTGATTTCCATAAAAATTTCCAAAATATGATACAAACTTCACATCCCTATCAAATAAAATGATGGAAGATATGACATGCAATCTAACAATATCTTTCAGAAATAACTTAGCAATATGAGATGTATCATTGGTCTCATTGCAATATATGAAGCATGTCATTTTAGAATATCTATCTACCACCATTTAAATACTATCATGGTCTCTATTAATCCTTGGTAAACCCAAAATAAAGTCCATAGACAGATCTTCGCAAGGTCTAAAGGTGACTAGAAGTGTTGTGTATGATCCAAACTTTTGCTTAATGGCTTTAGCTTGTCTACAAGTTATCCATTGGGTCACTACTCTTTGAACATCTCTCTTTAAAGAGGGTCAATAAAAATAATTTTTCATTAGATTAATAGTTTTATCCTTTCTTAAGTGTCCTGCTATCACCCCTAAATGCAGTTCTAAAATTAAAAAATCTCTGAGATCTCATAATGCAAATTTGTTTACCTTTATAAAGATAATCATTTATGAAGAAAAAAGAACTTATCAACGATATATGTTGATTCCAATGTTCTTGAAAAAGTAAATAAAAAAAATCTAGACAAAGTGCATTGTCTTCCTTAATTCGACTAAATCTAGAGACTTTTAATTATAAGAAACTATTACCAAGGTCACACTTGATAATGCATCAGCTGACTTATTTTCTATTATGGGCTTATGTTTTAATGCAAAAGTATAATTTTGGAGAAATTCAACCTATTCTGTATATCAATTATTTAACTCCCTTTGGGGATGGTAAAGCATAAGGCATGATAGCCATCATGAAGAATAAACTCTAAATGTAATAAATATGCCTCCAATCTCACAAAGACTGAATGAAAATTTTAAACTCTCTATCATAAGTATTGTTACTTTGCCACGTTTAATTTTTCACAAAAGAAGACTGTGGGGTGATTTTCTTGACTGAAAACACCACCCATATCATTCCCCAATGCATCACATGTAACCTCAAATGTCTTTAAAAATTTGGGTATTCTAAGAATAGGTGAAAAGGTCCCGAGGAGTTTTAATTTGGTCTAAGGCTTTTGGGTACTAGATATCCAGACAGATGTGTCTTTATTCAATAAATCCATAATGGGAGCAGCCTCAGGTGGGTGAAAGGGAATAGCTTTACCATTGATATTAAGCAAATATTATAAGATCAACAACGCCAAACTCTAATCCATCAGAAGAGGTAGCCTGAGACTCTATTTGCTCGAGTACACAAAGTCTTGAAAGTTATCAAGGAGAAGGGCCTAATGAAGAAGAAATATCAGGACCAATAATCAGAGAAAATGAAAAAACTCTGATGAAGAAGCTGCCATCAGTGATTATAAACACTCAAGATCGTGTCAAGCAAGTTCTGCGCAGTGAGCATCAAGGCGTGACACACTTGGACCACATGTCTAGGAATTCTCCGCTGAAAGTTCTCAACAGAAGGGAAAACAAATCTGGATGAGCTACGAAGAAGCAGAAAGACATGTCATCCGATTCGCGAATCCCTGCAAATCTATCAGTGATAAGACCCGACAAAAATGGGTTCCTAAAAAAAAGTAATAATTGATAGATGAATCTCGTGGTGGTCGACACCTTGGAGAGTCCTCCAGGGAATCCCTTCACCAACCCGCTTAGTTCTCTCAATAAGAAATTAACTTTGATCGTAGCCTTCCAATCGAGAAGATGTTCATCCCACGATTCGAGCCTGAAATTAGATGAAGATGGTAGTCAAAGATAAGGCTACAAGAAGAAGAGAAAGATGATGATGACACCATGTAGGTGAAAGTAGTGTATATTGTACAACACATCGGAGAGTCATTTGGTGTACGACAATATCAATCCAATCGGCGTAGTGCCGCACCTCCTATTCATATTATGGAGCCAACCAAACAGAAGTGGAACCTTTTAGTTCCTCCTCAGATGACAAGTAAGAAGAGAAACAAGAAGAAGGCAATGTATTATTTGCCAACACTGCTACACTAGCCCAAGTGCAAAAGTAGATGAAAGTGAATGACAAGGAGATTTTTTAATTGAATACAAAGATGAACTAGATGATGCAGATGAACCTCATGATGCAAATGATGCATAGGAATGCTGTCGCAGCACCAACACCTACTCCGCTTGCTAATCATCAAACATTAAGTGCTGCGCCCATCAATCCACCAGTTGAGCAAGTATCACAAGTCTCTGGAGTGCAATGTGCTACCAAGGGTAGAAATGAAGTTAACTACTTGACTCCTCAACCTGCTCCTCAAAACCTACCTAGCACATCTGAGTCTATGACAACTGTACAACTTGAAACTATTATAAGTGAGAAGATTAAGGTTGTCATCGCCACAAAGTAGGTGAAGAAGTTAATGAACAAGGGTCGTTCATATCCTACAGAATATGACCAAGTGTCATATTCTAAAGGCTACTCAGTTTAATAGCAATGATAATCCCAGACAACACTTAGCACAATGCAAGGCGACCTGCGACAATACTAGGGGCAACTACACATTACACTTTTGCCAATTCATTAGCAATTTGACCTCGACTGCTTTCGAATGGTATGCGAAGTTACCCAATGACTCGGTCAAGACATTCACCAAGTTGGAAGCTATGTTTATCATGAGGTTTATCAGCACAATTAGAAAGACGATCATAGCTAATCTCACCTTGGAGAAGAGAAGAAAGGACAAGTCACTTACTAAATATATAACTCACTAGCATAACATGTGCATGAAATGTGATCAGTAACTGGAAGAGGAGCATGCAATCCAACTATTAATGGGGAATATCGATGATAAGATGCATCAAATCTATGCATGACCTCCATCGCAACATTCCAAGAGTTGCTCGATCGTGTGGAGAAGTTTGAGAAATTTAATCAGTCCAAGTTTGAGAGTCACTCAAATAAAGTGATGAAGGGAAAGCTCTAAGAATCAAGAAGTGAATCTCACACCACTTTATAAGATTCAAGCATAGGAAAATGGGTGGCTTATAATGTAGATAAAAGAAAATAACCCATTTATTTTGAAAAAAAAAAAGAAGTCAAACAACCAATCAACTCTCAACGAAAGCTAGTTCTCAGAGATAATGATAAACCCAGAACCTTCTCGTGTGATTGTGAGCGCCTAAGGCAATCATTAGAAGATGATGAGTGAGCGTGCTCATCTCTTAAGAAGAAAATGAACAAAGCATACTCTTTTAAAAAGAGAAAGTCTGGTTAAACTATTCCGACAAACACTTAAAGCAGGATTAGAGTTGCAGGAATGTAAAAGACCTGAAAAATCAAGACAAACTAACAATCCAAACTACTGTTCATATCATCAAGTAGTCAGCCACCATATCAAAGGCTGTTATCTTCAAAGACTGGCTGAAAAGAAAATACAAAAATGGTGAATTTACACTATCTAATGGTGTTCTTATTCATAAAAAAAAAAAATCTATAAGGGTGGTTACATCCTCCTTCAAACCCTCGACTAAGACTTAAGCAAAAGAAGATTCATTTAGAGATGAACAATAGGAGATTGCGGTCTCAAAGAAAATAATGAAGATGCTGAAACAACTAAAAGGTGTCCCTGATGTCAAGTGACAATCACGCATGAGCTGAAAGAAGGGTCGAAGTCAAATAGCTCTACTTTTCAAAAATAGTCCAATGTGGTTAGTGCATCCTGATCTGAGAAGCAGTCTATGCAATGTACACCAAGTACAAAAAAGTCAGTCAAGCAGAAAAAGACTATAAAGAAAACTACCACCCGAAAAATTATTAATAATCTAAAGAAATACTAGCAACTGGCAAGACAACCTACAAAGCTTATCAATTTCATGTTAGGACTCTGAATCATTGAAACATATGAGAAAGGAGATGATGACTAAGAATCACTTCTTTAAGAAGTATGTCAGATTATCTCAATGTCTTTGGACACTACTTGACGGAGCTCACTTCTTCGAGACAATTCAAGAAGAGTTGTCAACAATACAACATCTAAATTCTGCTTTATAGTGCAACAAGCAGATGCTAGCTCAGAAGAAGACTTGTGCTTTCTTGATAAAGATGAGTCGGAATCTTCAATGACAGCACGAATTAAAGGCATAAAACTAGTCAGTGATTCCAAAGTCTCCATCCAATCTTTTGGCATAAATGGCAATTTCAAATGGGAGATGGAAGGTGAGATTTCTTCAAAAGAGTTTGAGCTAGATAGAGCAGCACCAGTGCTGTTAAGAAAAGATAAGGTGTTGCCGCCGCCACAAAGGAGAGGATCAAATACAGATAAAAACAAAAATATTAAAACCAATGAAAGCATCATTCATAAAGATCTCAAAAAGAAATCTAATATGGATAAAGGAATTGACTACAATGTCCTGTTATGCTTGAGGAAGATCCCTAGATAATTGAGTGCGTACAAGGCCCTCTTGTTGTCGAAGGATTTTCGTGTAACCTTAATATAGGCTCTCAAGGATCTAGAGTATGAAGCATACTTCGTTCAGAGGTGTATGACCAAAGTGTTGCAGTCCCAAGATTTACTAGTGAGTACCTTCACTGAAGAAAATCTCATGCTCAAGACAACATAACACAATTGCCCGCTGTATGTAACTACAAAAAGTGATAGTGTCATAGTCAATAGAATTCTGATCAACCCAGACTCGTAAGTCAACCTCATGAGTTTGCAAGCATTGAGAGGGCTATATCTTGACATTTAGTATATAGGACGAGACAAATTGATAATCCATGACTTCAATGAAAAGGAACAGAAAACTCTCAATTTTTTTATCTTGTCGCTCAGATTCTGAGAGTTATACAAAGAAGCCAAATTCCATGTGATTGATATTGATACTTCGTTCAGAGCACTGCTAGGTGGTCCTTGGCTCCACGAATATAGAATGATTCCATCTACTTTGCACCAATGCATCAAGTACATAAGAGATGGAGAGGAGTACAGAATCCCTGGCAACCTTCAGCCATTTACAATCCATGAGGCTAAAATTTATGAAGATGTGAAGTCCTTTCTGCCAAAAGAACCCAAGCCTCAATAATCTAAGGCTTCTAAAACAATCCAAAGAGAAAGAGATAGCAGAAATGGGAAGAAAGAAAGAAGGCGGTGCCAACTCTTCCTAAAACATCTGATGCATCACCAAAACTGAAAAGGCCAATTCCTCACTTGGGCAGTGACATAAAAGATGATGATCTTCCTGTAGAACCCAAGGAAGTATGTGAACCTCTAATGAAGGGAAAGAAGAAGATGGAGCACTCAAACTCTAACTTAGAGTAGGTTCGGCTTGCTATGAAGTGTTACAGGCAAAGGGAAGGAGATGTCGAGAGGGTTGGCGGTGAGTGAAGAGAGGGTAGGACGGGCTAGAGGTTCGCTCAAGTAATAGCGCCGACTGCAAGGTCGACGAGAGGAGAGAGATGGAGAGGGGGTTAGGGGAGACGGCATGAATATGTGGAGCCGGGGAGCATTGGTCGTGAGTGGGAGGAGAGAGACAAATGGATAGGGTGAGGAATTTTGCCAATGGAGTTTCTCGTGCGTGCCTTTTTGGGGAGTGGTGGACTGTAAGCCCTATTTCTTTTACTTAGTTTTGTTGTATTGGTTGTACTGGGTCTGAAATGCAGAAAAAGAGAGGGATTGGAGGTGTGGGTGGCAGCTAATAGTGATTAGGTGAATTCGGTGGTGGGTTAGGTAGACTGCAGCTAACAAGATATTGAATTGACAATATATATAAGTTTGCATTAAAAAATTTCTAGTGGAATATTATAAAAACAATTAATAATGGCTAAACTACATACCAATTGTTCTTTGCATATTTCTTACTTCCTGTGTGTTCTTTAATCTGCATGATGTCATCTTGATATACGCATAAATTTTGATAATTTACCTTTGTGTTGATGAACCTAAGCAATATGAGTGTCAATTTTAGATAATTTTGATATTATGAATGCAATGACACTGTCCGTTTTACGATTGGAGATTGTTTGGACAACTTCGATGATACTTGAAGCAAATTCAAGCATATATTGCAAGATGTCGTATTCAAATCACTCAACATTCACGCAAACTTAACTGAACTAATCACAAAAGGCATCATTTGATAAATTTTGAAGTTTCTGAGACAACAACAAAGTCCGTTTCATGAAAGTTGTTTGAATGCCACAAAGATTCCTTGACCTCGATATGTGCGCAACCACACTTAAGATTGATTTTGCCCAATCAAGCGATCACTAAACAACACAACAAGCTTCATTTAGTTAATTTTTGCATTTTGGATCAACCGACACAATCTATTTTCCAAATTGGCAAAGTTTTGGTCAATTTCAATCGTGATTGAGAAATTTTAACTTCGATTTGTGTAATGTTGCATTCATTAGTTGTTGTTTTCATCTTATCCGCCCAATTTAGCTTGTGTAACAAAGATATAGGTCAATCCTATTTTTGGACTTAGAAACACATTTTTAATTATTTTCAGGACACTCAAAACCATTTTCAACTATCTAAATTAAATTATGGAAATTCTGACCCAGTCTCTAAAGCAGATTTTGAACCATTTTGGATGATATTGAACTAAGTTTTTCAAAGAAATTTCAATTGAAAAAATTGCTGGCTCCATTAAATGGTGAACATAATCGAGGGTATGGATAAGAATTTTCTCAAAATTATAATTTCACATCACAAATTTTTTTGAGATATGGATTATTTTCAATTTGTAGAGTTTGACATCATAAAATAGGGGTAACTAATATGTCACCTAAAAATTCATTTAATCATGCATGAATTTTTAAGTAGTTTTTAGATCTCAAAGTACCTAAATATTTGAGAAAAAAATTATAGGAATTGAGTCTGAGATCATTAGAACTTCATTTTCAATAAATTTACAGTCAAGATAATATGATTCAATAAGACAAAAACAATAGTAATAAGAAACACCTGGATCTTAGTATAAATGGGCTTAATAACTACTAAGAACATAATCAGAAATTTCTTGAGCCTATTTGAGAGACTAAACCTTTAAATTTGTGTGTTTATAACATAAATAGTAAATTGATGAAACAAATTAGATGATCAGTTCAAAATTGATAAATTTTGATTTCATCAACACTGAAATGCACAAAAAATACAGCATGATAAAAGGAGATCTATTTAGACCATCTAATTTGAGTGTCGAAATTTTTAATAGAAATAACTAGAACACTCCCCTCATAAATCAATAATTAAGGAGATTTTTGTTGAAGTTTTCAAAATTAGAGAATTCGAAAGATTTGAATGTTATTTATGGCCAAAGCTGATCATTAATGGGCTTTTGTCTATATAGACATTTGCTTAGCTCTTCCTGGTTACCCGACATCCCTTCAACTAAGAGGAGAATCGTACTAACCACAGTCTAGCACCTGGCTTACAACGTTGATGCCTAGTGTCATCATTGACTAATATTGATGACTGCCACAAATTGATACCAATGACTAGTGTTGCCTATCTATCATCATTTATTGTCGACTAACATTGGCAATCGACATCACTTGTCATTCCATTAATGCCCCCATCTATCCTTCAAGACATCTATCATTGCTCACCATTCGATGTTGACACCAATCACTCTCTCTGACGTCGATGCTAGCCACCATCACTAGCAAACACAACATCTATCATCATCCAACATCTAATTAATGTCGTGGCCTACCAACATTCTGTACCACCATTTTAGGAGACAAGACTTACAATTAAGACTTCACCTCCTCTAATTATGAATAAGGCAAATCTTTATAATCTTCAACCTACATAATGGAACTGCTTCAACAACGCAAGCAATTGGGGTTTTCCCTTTTCCAGGTTTTTTATGTAGAAATCCTTTATGATGTGGGCTGTTTATCTGTGTGCACACAAGATCTTCATGTAACAGTAAGATAATTAACTCCCTCTCTATTGGCATGAATATTTTAGCTCACAACAATAACATCTGTTGCAGAAACTACAGTAAAAGCAAAGGTGAGCGGTTATATAGAATGAATCCCTGTTTGATGATAGGTCACAAACAAGACAACCGCACACCCGAGTCCATTGAAAAAAATCAGATCTAAAGTTACCGTGTCGCAGACAATAAAAGAGCAATTTGGGAGTCAATAGCCATATATACTAAAAGAAAAACAGGGTATGTAAGACTTCAATGTCCCTGCTAACCAGTCTTAAGATATAAAAACAAAGCACTAAAATCAAGAAAGTATTTGCAAAATTTAACCTTTCTCCATCCTTGATTCCATCTTGATCATCAACCCAGAAAAGGTGCGAGCAAGCATAAACCGCACTGCACTGATCAGGTTTTTTCAAAAGCTTCGCAGAATACTGCTAGGGAGGAAAAATAAAATAAAATGAATTCTGAAATTCCTAGTAAACAGAATTAAAGATGAATGAACATGGGAAAAAAATGGGTACCAAACCCACCCCTGTTGCCTTATGGGTTAGTGTATCTCTATTCTCAACTCCAAATACGTTCATCCTTTGAAGAGTTCCGATAATTAGGTGAATTGCAGTCACTTGAGCTTTTGAATCCTACATATATTATAGGGAAAGAAAAAAGAAAAGATGGTAACCACAGAGAATAAATTGTACTTACAACAAAATACTACATTGAGCAAATGACCAATGATAACATAATAACACCTAATTAGGCTTGAATAATTGTATTCTAGTTTCTTACTGCAACTTCTTCTTCATATAATATAAATGCTTGAGTAAAAAACTCATACGCAACAGGTTCAAGATCACAATCATTGGCAGCCTGAAAAACATCAAATCAGAAACAATAGCTGATGTTGAAGTCAGATACGAAATACAACCCCAATTGAAAGTTTACGTACCTCTGCACATTGTAAATACAACCTCAAAGCAAGTTCGGGTGAAGGAACAGAAGATAGTGCCTCAATGGTCTGAAACATATCAGCAACAAAAAAAATAATGAATAAAAATATGTCAAAAGAAGTAGGAGATTAGGAAAAAAAGGATGCCAACTCAAGCTCTATCACTGCCAATGAGTAACATCGTATTGAGAAACTGCAATTTCAATCTCATTTAACAAAATCACTTCGAAATATGCATGCAAACGAGATAGATTTCTTAACCTGCAAGTTGTTCAAAAATGTTTGCCAGGAGGCTTAGATGTCACCTATAGGGATATTCATGCATAAAACAATGCTGGCCGACAAGAAAAAAATAAAACTAACATGGCACATATGTCAATGAAGTTGGAATGAATATAAAGCCTGGAGTTCAAACATTAGCAAAATGTATGCTGGTATGTTTTGATTACATAAACATATAGCACCAAAAAATTTAAGTACAAAAGGGGTGTCTGGGTTGGACTCTAAAGTTAACAGTCCAAAAAATGTTAGATAATGATTAAAGGGTACTAAAGTTAAAAAAAGCTAAACAAACTATTGTCTAATTCACAGATTATTTTTTCATGTGCTTTCATCTTAAAAGGAAGCCAATGCAACACCGCGCATACACATCTTTTTGGTCTGGAATTGAGTGGGATGGTTTGGATGTGCCATGAAGGATTTCTAACTCTTTTGAGTTAAGAACTCTTAACAACGAAGAAGAGAAAAATCACATTCTGCCTGAATACATTCACATGACAAATTAAGAAGACTAACCTGATTCAATATCTGAAATATTTTCTTTGGTGTAGCAGGAACATCTTTGCCATCCACATCTCTTTCCTCACCTTGCAAACGTCTCACCAGCTACAAATCAAAAGCATATTGCTTTAACTGTTTCAATATAAACTTATTCTAAAAGAATTTCACAGATTCCAATAAATTACTGCATAAATAAAAAGAAACAACAAATATAAAAACACAATCTATTGAAGACAAATTTAAAAATGATAATATTAGAGGAAATACTTGGAGTGATATCTATTGACCATAAGGTAATTAAAAATAGACTTAAGTGGTTTGAACATATACAAAATAAGATATAAAAAAATATACTCATTAGATGAGTAAATAAAATTAGTGACAAAAGATTAAAAGGGGATATGGTATACCTTAAATTATATGAATAGCAAATTATTCAAAATAACTAAGAAGAGTAGATATAATAGTTTAGGAGCACCCAACAAGAATGAATGGAACATCAGAATTCATAAAGATGACACTTAATAATTGGAATAAGGCTAATTATGATGATGATGAGTCATATCTTAGGGAATTTCAAAATAGGTGTCAAGGTCACAAAAGATTTCTTAGGCACAACAGAAAAAAGAGAAGCTTAAATAATTGTTTTAACATCCCAGGTAGTATTCATCATGAATTAATAGAAAATAAGGACTCATAAGCCGAACCCAAATGTTTCGGATGATGTTATTGATTTTAAAGTTCATATCTTGGCCATCACACATATACCTCTCTCTTTTTTTTTTTTTTTTTGGCTTCAAAATTTAACAGTTAATTAAGCATAAAAATATCAAAATATCATTTCTAATACGAATATGACAGGCCCAAGAAACATAAATAAATCAAAAGAATTTCTTGTACTTATGCCTTAAACATTATTATCTTTACATAAAAATAGCATACGTCTTTTTAATGTTTTCAATGAAACTTTTTATTGCAGGAGCACACAAATTATTGCAGATAAAATTCCCACTACACAGTTATTCATTTCTGCATTTACTTCACATTACAAAGTTAAGAAAAGATTCATCAAAAATGTTTAGGCCAATTTTCTGAAGCATAAAGCACACACGAGCTCAAGACAGTAAATTTAGTATCAATTTTACATTCCTCTAACTTACATCCAAAAAAATCAGAAATTTTGTAACTTGCAACGATCACTTTTCAAACAATTGAATATTAGAATTTTTGAAGAGACATGTTAAAGTCAAGACATCAGTTCTGTATTGTAATGCATTCATGTATTTGTACGAGCACAACTCAACAGTATAGATGCAAGTAGATTAATGAAACATACCTTGAGGGCAGAAAATATTAAGGGAGGTACAGTGAAAGCAAGGCGTTTAGGTCCCCCGAGAAGAATATGCCTCCTCACTATACAAATAATCTGAACAACCACAATCATTTACTGTCATCTAAAAACTTTATTAAGACAAGATAGAGCACAAAAGATTAAAGAAGGGTAAAAATAGTTGATCAGTGTAACTTAAAATCGGTTTGCACATGCAAGATATTGTGAAAAAATAAGAAGGCAAGCATCATGTGTTTGGAGCACGCAAGAAATGCAACACCAGCTTTTAACTTGATTATGCATTTTAGCATATTGCAAAATCAAATCTTTTGGCAAATATTTAATCACACTAAGTTCTGGCACTGATTTTAAATTTAAGATAGCTCATGAAAAACTGGGATCACAGATGCTTTAAGCAATTACATGTATTCTTTAAGAAAGCAATATGAGCTCTACAATTATAACAATTTCATAGACACTATAACTTATGCCAGTGGACCAGTGCTACATAGATCGCATGACATTATGATTTATGTAGCTGATGCATGCAAAAACAAAAGCAGTTGATTATGATAAGTACTTCCAAATAACATTAAGCATCTTTCTTCCATTGAAATAACCACAAGATGACATTGTTTTTTACTATTATGACATTGAATTTTCCCCTCTTATCAAGTAAATATTCAGTTCCTACTTAATATATTTGGGAGTTTAGTAGTGCAACAGTGATTGCTGATCACCACAACTGACATTCGATTTTGGAAAGAATTGGACCTGAATTGATCACTAAAGTTTTACTAGGAAAAAAACCTGTATCTGGAGGTTATTATCTCAGTGGAGTTTTACAATTGACAATTTGAGAAGCACATCATACACTTCAAGCATGATCAACTTGCCATGGATGAGCATGTGGCAAAAAATGGGCCTGAGCGCCTATGTGTAGAGCTACAAAGACATGCTTGATGGGCTAAAAGCGTATAGTACAGATGAGAGCTAAATAGTAGGTGACCAAATGACCTGGAAAGTGGTGACCTTATAGGTGCTGCCATGCGAGGAAATATGACAGGACAACAGAAGTCAAGGTCCCACTGGCTTATGTTAACAAAAGGTTGAGATGAATCCTGAATCCTCGCCATAAGAAAATAAATTATTTTGCAATCACAAGGAGGTGTGACCTTTCTTAAGGCTTTGGCTTAAAAGAAAAGCTTTGCTAAATGCACAACAAAATGTGCACTCCTGAAGAGGTGTGGTGCAAGCAAAGAGAAAGTGCTCAACGTGGGATTAGAGTGGCAAGAAAAGCAGAAGTATCTTTGATGTGGTGGAGAGCGCCTGCCTCTGCAGCAGCAATGATGCCCACCTTTAGCCAATAATGTGGGGTAACCTGTTGGTATAGAAAAAACAAATAGTTGACTCACCAGTAAGTCTATACTTCTGGGTTGAAAACAAGTTTAATCATTAATATTTCAAGTTCAGCCTTGGTGTCCCACTAACTCCTCCTTATGACACATATGTCTATATATTCACACATAAACAGAATGTTAAGATACATGAAGTCTTGAGTTTAGTCCCACATTACATATTTGAAAATATAATGGTGTAAAAATGTCAAATGGTTGACCCTCAACCATAAACATAAAAATATTGGCTTGAAAAGGAGTTTGATCATAAGTGCTTCAAGCCCAACTTTGCATCCCTCAAGCTCATCCCCTATATAACATGCACATGTCTATGTGCACCTTTAGCAATACATAGAAATGATCATATATGATATATCAAGCCATCTTTGAGTAGAAGCAAATTGATTTCAATTTCAAGCATATTAAATCCAAGTTTATCAAACGAGTTATGTGTTTCAGACATAATTATCAGACTAGTAAAGTTATCTAAGAAAAAATGAGAACAAAGAGTGGTCATTGTCAAATTAAGATATTACATGCTTATAGTAGATAAGAGGTACCTTGCAGTTAACCTAAACTAAAAAAGCATCTAATTATATACTAAATAAAAGAATCAAATAGCACTATAAAAAGCATCTAATACAATATAAACCTTGTTGAAGATTGGGCGAAGACAACAAACAGAAAAAAAACCTCACTCATCCAAGTATGAGTTATCAATTTTTAAATAATCACGTACATGGAAGATTATGCATTCTCACGTATAAGCAATCAAGATCTCAAATAAACATTTTCCAAAAAAAGAAAAAAAAGAAAAGGCACCTTCAGCATCTCCCCTGGATCATCACTGTACAACATGTGAATGAGGCGAGCAACAGAATTTTGCTCCTCCTTGAAATCCTCTTCATCAAGCTATAATCAGGTAGAAATGAAATTTCAGAAAATCTTTAATTAAATTTACCTATTCACTATTGTTGTATATTAGAAAATTCAAAATGATAGAGTAAAATTGTATGTCTTAGCTTTGCATGAAAAATACACGTACACAAATAGTTGAAAAGAAAATAAGATACCAAAATTTTAATGTGGAAAAATCTCAAAATTAAAAAAAAAAAAAAATCACGGGGCCTAATCCAGTTCAAATATTCTACTGTATATGCTTTGAATTACAAAGTTTCAATATTCTCAAAAATGAAACAACAAAATTATACATGAGAAATCAAGGCAATGAGAGCCTCGGAATCATATTACAATAGCTATATGATGGTGGTCAAGATATAACAGCCATTGGCGGTGATTAGTAATGATGATAGGCGGTGGTCAGTAATGCTCATGATATTGATTGACTTCAAGCTCTTAGCTCTTTCCAAACTTCTTCCCCCCACCCTTATTATATATATATATATATATATATATTTTTTTTTTTATTTATCTATTTAAAGAATTTAAAAAGTCAAATTTTCAGCATAAGTAACCCTAATGGGATGAAGAAAAATTCACATCCTCCCTTTACAAAGTTAATAGTTTATGAAGGTCGGTGGAAGAAACCAAGAATGTAAATCATTAGGTCTTAACTTGCAATGAAGGAAGACTCTTCATTTTCTAAAAAAAATAAAAAAAATCTTCTTAAAGAAAAAAAAAAACTCTTCAACTTCTAAAAAAAAACCTATTCATATTCCTTATAAAAAATATTCCTCATTTTTTTAAAGAAAAGAATATTCTCCATCTTCTTTTTAATTTAAAAAAAAAAAAGAAAAAAAATTTCTTCTATAAAAAAAAAACATGATCTTCTTTTAAAAAAAAGAAGGAAAAGTCTTTATCTTCCAAAATAATCATCAAATTTCAAATAAAAAATAGAAGAAAACTCTTTTTTAAAAAACAGTTCATCTTTTTTATTTTTTTCTTAATTTTAATTAAAATATATAAATTAAAAATAAATAATAATAATGGCAATTAAAATTAATTGTACCATTTATTTTAAAAAATAATAGAAATAAAAATATCACATTTTTTCTGTGTGTAATATACACATTGGAATATATGATAATCTAAAATTGACAAAAACAAAAAATTATGATTTTGTGCACATTTGTATATTTTTAGATTAAATAAAAAATTAATATTGAATTTTACATAATTTTCAAACAAATTTGTAGACTCGTAGAAATTTAATATATTTTTGGATGAAACAAATTTCACTGTTAAAAAATAAGGAGGTAAATGATATATCACAATAAAATTTATCAAGTCAAATATCAATCTTAGGATAATACATATATTTAATTTTGTATAATTAATTTAGAAATAATATAAATACTAATTTAATAAATTTATAAACAAATTGAACATCTCGATGAGATGAGTCCACTTACATCAAGAATAAGTCAATCCGAGTCTAAATAAGCTCAGATCAAGCTTCAGAAATATAGTTAAAAATTTTGAAACATTAATTAAATAGTCAAATAATCTCCAAATATGTCATGCTTATAGGCGAATTGAGCGGCTCGATGAGAGGAATTCAATGAACCCAAGATCACTCAAATCAGAAGTCATTAAGACACTTAAATCATCAAAAAATCATCTACGATCAAATGCACTAATATTATCTATCTAATAGAATGTTTTGGGATTTTAGCTACAATTATCAAAATACTCCTCCTGAAACACAAAAAATATGACTCAATTCTTATCTTGTAAATGAGAGAAAAAAATGAGGCTTAAAAAAGAAGTGAAGAGTGAAACTTAGAAGCTTGAAATCATCCACCACCAATAGCCATCATCTATTTCGACAGTCATCGTTGACCACCATATAACCCGACCACCACCACCATATAGTTGTTGTAATCTGATTCTAAGGCTATCATTGTCTGATTTTTTATAGATAATCATATATTCTCATTTTCTCCGTTCTTGGAGAAGAGTGGAACTTTATAAATCAAAATATATAGTGGATTATTTGGGCTAACAAGATCCCATGATTTTTTCTCATTTTCTTGGAGTTTTTTAACACAAAAACTCTGGTTTTCCTCATACTCTCTCTAATTATCTGTGTGCATGTGTTGGACCTTCATGCAAAGCTAAGACTTAAAGATTCTTATTTTACTACCGTGAATTTTCTAGCACGCAACAGTTTAGATGATATATCACATTAAAATTTATCTAATTAAGAACAAATTTTGAGGCAATACATATATCTAATATTATAAAATTAATTTAGAAATAAATTTAATTTAAATTTACTAAATTTATAAATAAATTGAACTTCTCGATGAGATTAATCCAATTATATCAAGAATAAGTCAATCCAGGTCTAAATAAGCTCAGATTAAACTTCAAAAGTATAGCTGAAACTTCGAGATATTAATTGAATAGTCAAACAATCTCCAAATATGGTATGCTTATAGTCAAATCGAGCGGCTCGATGAGAATAATCGAATAAGCCCAAGATCATTCAAATTAGAAGTTGTTAAGGCACTTAAATCCTTGAGAAATCATCTTTAATCAAAGAGATCAATATAGACCATTCGATAAAGTACTTCGTGATTTTGGCTAAAGTTACCAAAAGACCATTCTCAAAGCTCTATGAATAGGACTTCATTCTCAACATAGAAGAAAAAAGAATGAAGCTTGAACGAAAGGTAAAGAGCTAAGCTTAAAAGCTTGAATCCATCCACCACTAACAGCCATCATTCATCTCCAACAGCTATCGTCGACCATCACCAACAGTTGCCACAGCATGAATATCACCACATAGTTGTTGTAATCTAATTCTAAGATTGTTATTGTCTAACTTTCTACCCACAATATTGTAATCACATCTTCTCCAGTCTTAGGAAAGATTGAAATTTTGTGAATAAAAAAATATAGTGGATTATTTGGACTGGGTAAGGCACCCTAGTTTTTTCCCCTTCTCTACCTAAAAACTCTGGTGTTCCCCATACTCTTTAAATTATCTGTGTTAGATCTTCATGCAAAGTTAAAACTTAAAGATTTGCATTGTACTACTGTGAATTTTTTGGCAAGTAATGATTTTTTAAAGAAAAGAGAGGAAGTGAATTTTTCTTCATCCTATTTGGAGTATTTATAATTGAAAATTAACTTAACAAAATTTATATATATATATATGTCTATTATATAATAATAATAACCTTTCAAATTCTACATTAATTAAAAAAATATCATTTGCACGACATCTCTTTCACTCCCCATAACACCATAATAGAGTCAAAAAAATTCAAAGGGACGATAAGCCCCCTATTCCCAAAAATAGCTCCCCCAAATGGGGAGCCACATTTCCCCATTATGGCTCCTAGGATAGAAAGCTATAAAGCAAAATGTACATAACTAAAAAAATTAAAAAAAAAAATTTAATGAAGGGCCAAAGTCCCATTCTCTAAAAAATCGTGCCTCATTATGGGATGGGGATTAATAATTAACAATAAAAAAATACATTAATTATAAACATAATAATAAAAATATAGTTATACTAATTAAAATAAAGTTATAAATTTAATCATAATTATAGATTTTCATCACTCAATTTTAATTCAATAAATCTTCAAATAACTTGATATCTCAAGCTATTAAATTTAATAAATAATTAATTAATTAATTACATTTTGTTTGCAATGACCAGCATTAGACTTAATTTTATCTGAAGTCTTACAAAGATAAATCACTGAAATATATATATATATATATATATATATATATATATATATATATATATATATATATATATAAACTATGTATTAATAGAATTGTTTTACACAGTAGAAAACTAATATTAATTTTTGCATAATTTTCAATAAATTTATAGATGTATGAAAATTTAATATATTTTTGGATGATTAGATTTGACGTCCAAAAATAGAAGAGCAAATGATATATTATATTAAAATCTATGAAATCAAACACGAATCTTGAGTCAATGCTTGATATAATAAATTAAATTAAAAATAATCCAAACTCAAATTTTAATAAATTTATAATTATATTGAATGTCTTAGCAAGCTGAGTCCGTTAACGCTAAAAATGGGTTGATTCGAGTCCAAATAAGCTCAAATCAAGCTCAAGAAGTATACTTGAAAACTTCAAAATATTAATTAAATGGTTAAATATCTCCAAATTTAGTGTGGTTATAGTCGAATTGAAAGACTCGACTAGAGGAATCTAACAAGCCTAAGAGCACTCAAATTGGATGTCATTAAGATGCTTAAATCATCAAGAAACTATCTGCGATCAAGAGAATCAATATGGATCGTCTGATGGAATGCTTTGGAATTTTGGTTATAATTAATATAAATACCCCTCACAAAATCATATAAATAAGATCTCATTCTCATCATGAAGGGGGGAAGAAGCTTGGAAAGAGCTAAGGGAAGAGCTAAGAGCTTGAAGCCAATCACCATCGTGAGCATCGCCGACTACCGCCTAACATTATCGCTAACCAATTCCAATTGTCATTATAGCCTGATCACCACCATATAGCTGTTATAATTTGATTCTAAGGCTCTCATTGCCTTGACTTCTCATGCATAATGTTATAGTTCCATTCTTAAGAGGATTAGAACTTTGTAATTCAAAGCATATATAGTAGAATATTTGAACTAAGCTAAACCCCATGGTTTTTTTTTCTCCTTTTCCTAAGAATTTTTCACATAAAAAATCTAATGTCTCTTATTCTCTTTTCAATTATCTGAATGTACATGCTAAATTTTTTGTGCAAAGCTAAGACGTATAATTTTACTCTACTATTATGAATTTTCTAGCACGCAATAACTATAAACCAAAGTTGGAAAAAAAAAAACAAAACAAAAATGAAGGCTAGAAGGTGAGGATTTCAATTCATATCTATTGCTTGAAAAATAAAATATATTATCCCAAGTACAGAACAAAGTTAGACCTCATCCAGGGTCGCATCCATATCCTTGACAAGCCCTTGTATTAAATCAAACAATGGTTCCACCTAGCAAAGACAAGAAACAATCTGGTTTAAAACCAATTGGTGAAAAAAGGATCAGCACAGAAACTTACCTTATCAGCAGTAGATATACGGGTATTATTCTTCATGATGCTTTGAATAATAACCTCTGCCATGATTTTCTTTGTAGAATTATCAAGGTGGTCCATGACTTTCGGATAGTTAGAGAGCTTTAAAGCAGTATCGATATCATTGTACTTTTCAACTGGAGCACTTAAAAGAGCAACCACTTGTTTAATTGCTTTCCTATCCTCAATCTTTGGTTTTTCTGATACTTTCTTAACACAAGCTCCCTAATATTAGAAAAAAGAAGCTATCTCAATCATGCAAAAATTTCAAAAGAACAAAGCAAAGATATTATTCATGTAAAACAAATGGTGGCCCCCGGCCCTTACAAAAATTTTTTTTTTAAAAAAAAAACCTTAATTTGAAAACATGCACATGTTAGCTTCATGGCATGCTTTGTAAAACCTAGTGACAAAGAATCAGGTCCAGCTGAATTAACTGTGTACTAGAAATATTGAACTTACCCTTCTCTAAAATTTAAAAAGATTTAGTCATTTTACTTGCATGTGGCATTACATATTAAGGAATCGGAGTTACCAGCACTTGATCCGCATAATCAAGATGATCTGGATGAACACCAAGAGTAAATTTAAGAAGTGAGACGTATAAAGCAATGGCACCAAAAATTGGCATTTCAGGCTGAGAATCAATGACCTGGCAATACAGAACAGAAAAATTAATTGAAAGAAGAAACGAAAAAAAATTTAGCCAAAATGGCATAATTTTGAATCATTTGTATATCATAATTCAGTATAAGAAAAGCAATTGAAGTATACTCTTAAATATGGAACCTATGATACCAGCAGAGAATTATAGTCATGTATAGGGGTGGATTTAATTTCTGGTATGATAATGATGAGTATATGTACATTATCTGAATTATAATCCCCATCTTCCACCAACATAGAGAAAAATGATGACTGTGTTGGAAAGGGATGATCTTCCCGCATGGTAACAGCTGCAGATATTCTTCCAAGTTAATAATAGTAAATATTGTAGCAAATCCCACATTGTGATAATTCAGATTTTCTTCTATTTTGGTTAGTGCAGGTGCGTTCAATTTCTTCTGTGAACTCGCTAGCATTTTATTACCCGGTTTGGGTGCCAGGTTCCCAAACATGGATATCTCATTCACGAAATCCCAGTCATCCTCTACGAACTAACTCACAATCCTTCCACACTATCATTTATTGAACTAGAAGGTAAAACATCAATAAACTTCTAATCCCTTACCTATTCCCAAACCTTCAACTCAATTGTTTGCATGGACAGGCAAAAAAATGTCCCAATAAACTTATAGCAGTTCCAAAAGGTACTGTTAACTAAAAAAATGCCTAGTTGCTTTTAAACCATCAACAATGTTCGAGTTATTTTTATCACATGCTTTCTTCTTCTTTTTACTTCTTACTGCATTTTCATGAATTGCTTATTCCATGATATGCAGGCATGCATTACACAAGTATTGCAAGGCAAAGTATATCAAGGAGTTTACATTCAACTTCGTTGAAAACATAAAATACAATATTGTACATCAATGACGGATGCAAGAAATGAATAATTAAGGAAGACTAAAAAAATGATTTCAAACACATGGCTTCATTTCCTACAATAATCATATGACAAACGGTTCAAACACAGTATTTACCTTTCCAATAGAATTGTTCAATTTATCAAAAGCTTCTACACGCAGAAATTCTGGTAAAACCTGCATTATTCATGCATGAGAAACAATGATTGCAACAATGTCTAAGAGAAGCACTGGGAAATCACCTCCGAATTAGAGGCTGCATAATTGGATAATCTATCCATAAGCTGAGATAGGACTGTCATGATATCAACAGTGGGCTGCAAAAGAGAATACAAATGAAGTTTCAAAGAATATCCGATAATAAAAGTGAAACAATAAGTATTACCAGGAAAGTTCAGTGTGACTGCAATCATGCTCCCCTCAATAGTTAAAGAAATATTCAAGAGAAAAAGTTCTGGATAGGTCCCACCATGTACAAGGTACTTAGATTATTAAAAATCATAATGATAACAGCAGACCAAGCGAAAGAATTTCAACATCCAAAAGGCCATGTAAAAGGGGTAGCTAAATAAAGATACTCTTAAATAGGAATTGGACTTATTCTGGAAGAAACAACATTGGGTGAAAAGAAAATTGGTTTTCCTTGCTAGATTGGGCTTGTAAAAGAAAATGGACGCACTTGCATGCTTGTGTAGTTGTGTATGTAGGGATGGTCAAAAAAAGTGAAATTGCATTGAATTAAGCTAGCAAAAAAATGGAACTTTCTATGTAAGCTTGTGTATGTGAATAAGAACCATATATGTAATTGCTCAATATTTAAAAATAATAAAAGAATAAAAATAAAAAAAACGTCAATAGTTGGTTCATTGTAACTGACTA
Source organism: Cymbidium sinense (assembly GCA_021442155.1). Taxonomy (NCBI): domain Eukaryota; kingdom Viridiplantae; phylum Streptophyta; class Magnoliopsida; order Asparagales; family Orchidaceae; genus Cymbidium; species Cymbidium sinense. The sequence continues at coordinate 17,189,851 of CM038233.1, read as the reverse complement.
TTAACCAATTCTAGGCGGGCGTATGACATGGAGAGGAAGTGAATGGGTGAGAGGGAGATAATGAGAAATAACGATGGTGAGAGCAAGCAAGGAAGAGAGGGGAGGGAGAGACGAAGAGATGGAGGGGACCAAGACTGAGGAAAGAAGATTGAGTAGCAAGTGGACCGAGATTGAGAAAGGAGAGAGTGATGAGCCACATGAAATCAAGGAGAGTCTGAGAAAGGAGAGAGCGATGAGCCACATGAAATCAAGTAGAGTTTGAGTAAAGTAGGTTTTTCTGTCTTCTCAAAATTTTAGAATGAAATTTTAATTTTGAAATTTTTAATGAGAAAGCCTGAGATATAGTTATACTTTCTAGAAATTTAATTAGTATACAATTTCTATTTAATGAAATTTAAAATTTAAAGTATTATTCAAATAACACTTTTTTAACTGATTTGTACAATTAAGTGATATATACACACACACAGACACTCATATATGTATATAAACTAAAAGGGAAAAGCAACTCATAGTTTGAGATGGATCATATTTCTAAATAGTAATAATTTTTTGCTTCTAAATCAAATGCATTACCCTAAATTGATATTAGCCAAATCAAATGTTATTACAAGTTACTTATGATTTATCTCTACTTTTAAAATATTGGTGAAATAAATACTACAGGGTTTCTGTCATGCTTAAATAGTTCATTTTATGCATTATTTATAATATAATGATATTGAATGACATAGAGAGTACAAATGAAATAAACTATATATAAATACTTGCATATGCATGTTGATTGATGGAAGTTAACTCTTTATAGTATTGGCAAAAGATACTAATATACTTGCACATAAAATGATTGCCTATTCATAAATTTGAAAAAAGAAGTTGATATTGAAATACTTTAAATGATATAATTAGATGGTGCTCATGTGATCATTATATTATATAAAAATGAAATAGAAAAGATATAATATGATAAGATTTCCTTCTTATTCATACTATCATTGTACAAATAAATGCTTTATAATTTTCTATATTGTAATCTTTAAATAGAATACATTGCTCAAAGATTTTATACTTATTCATCAATGTTAACAAGCATATATGACACTTTCCAAATCCCTTTATATTACTGTAACCTAGAGATATGATCTATCTACTTAGTTGCCTTTATAACTCACTAATTATATTTAATTAATATTTATATAATAAGACTTTAAAATATATAAGTAGAAGAAAAGAGTTTGCGTACCATAGAAGCGGTGCTACAGGTGAATGGTATATATGTTATCTAGCTAATTGACAAACAATAGTAGATTTATTTTACTTTTGTTTAAAATGAACTTCATATGGTGTTGGCTCTTTCGATGTACTGGATGATGATTATGAAAATATGATTTGATGAATTTTTATTTAAGTATTTAAAACTTTCATTCGGCTATCAATTTCGGCCTTGGTATTCTAAGTCTTAAGCTGAAAATATATCTAGGGCTCTGTATGTAGAGGGCAGAATTTAGTTTGAAGATTAAAAATCAATTGAAAAAAAAATAAATAAATAAAGTCTCACGCTTTGATCCAGCTCCCATAAGAATCAGTGAACAAATCATGGACTATGATATATGCAACAGCATGAATTGCATCCAGGGTTTACCAATCAGATGAAGCTTTTTATTCATCCCTAGAGCTTGTATGGTTGCATTTAAATATAAACATAGAAGAGGTTGCCCCCTAACTAATATTTGTAACTACATAAAGAACACTGAAGTAATTCAAAATACAAGAAAGCTAGAGTATATGAGAAACAAATGGTTGCAATAGATATTAACAAAATTTTGATGATTTTACATAAGCCTACAATCAGGTGGAGGGATGAAATGCCAAAAAAAAAAAAAGCAATATTAGATAGAATACATGAAAGAATAACTTGGACAGAACAGGGTAAAAAACCTTCCTGACAAGTAAAAATATTGATTAAACATAAAATGATGTTATTGAAGAAGCAAAAGTGCGTTAACTTCTGTTGTTTTCTTCCAGTTACAAATAATTAATTAAAAATTCTGGAATATTGACCACAGTCAAGACATAAATGGGAGGATTTAGTTCAACTAATCATTGAATCATCAAAAGATTCATAATCTAGAAATTTACTATAAAATATACATAATGAAGTATAAATGAACTAAAATTAAGAAATATACAATTAGATGATAAAAAGAATAAGATGAATGAGTTCCACATTTAAATCTTATCCATACTGTTCAAGAAATTAACAGTTAAATTGTTTAAAGATTTAGATAAAGGAAAAAAAATTCAAAAACATAGTTCAAGTATTTTTATGCAACAAGCAAGCCAAGGTTACAAAAAACAAGCAGATGTGCAAGTGCACGCACACACATCCTCAAAGGTGATCATGACATAGCACACTAAAAGTTACCTGAAGCTGTGGGCATGCACCTAATAATGATTCAAGAGTCTGCAAGTGATATTCATCTGGAAACACTTGGATAATACAATCCATCAAATAATGTTGAGCTAGTTCATCTTTGCAATTGACCACCTGTTGGGGAGGTTGCAATACATAATCACCGCACACCGCATCATCAATTAATATTGAAAAGATTCAGAAGATACTAACCTGCTCTAATATCCTAGGAAGCACAATTTCTTTGTACATATCAAGATCAACACCATCTATTTGGCTAAGAACATGGAGGTTTTTACCCACCTAGAAAAAAAACAAACTACAGGTGAAAATCTCCATTAATGAAGAGGATTCTACTCTCTTCATTATTCATTGTTTTACGAGATTTTACAAGATCTCGAAGCTCGCTCCTCTCTTTTACACGTTTCTCCTTTTCCCGAAGAGGTCCCTGCAAACCACATAGTACGATTTGAGTCTGAAGTCATTATCACCGAACATAGGCGACATTAAAAAATTACTCATTCCCTACATAATGGATCTGCAAACATGGGCCTTGGTGAAGCTTTCACATTTGAGATATAGCATGTAGGTCATGTAAAGAAAATATACACATAGATATGAAAGCATATAATGCAAAACCATAAGCCAACCAACCTGATAATGCATCCGAACCCACAGTTTATTCATCTCTGTAAAGTTCTGAAGCACAAATTCAACAGCAACAATAACGCCATCACCACCCCTAACCAAAGAAATTTCTAGAATAAGATTCCAAAAAATTTGGTTGGTTAACGAAGTAAAAAGGGCAAGATAACCATGATCAATACAATTTAAACAAACAAAATGAAATTTCTAGATCAAAGATTATATTAAAGCATAAAAGCAAGAGTTATTTCTTCATCCAAATATGCCGCTTCATTCTACTCTGAAGCATATGGCTTTACCATCACCATGAGAGAGGACAGGATGAAGTAAGAAACATCTACAAGAGATCTAAATATAGAAAAATAGAGCAGTATGACAAAATATTCTCTACATACTAAGTTCCACCACACAAAGAAGAAGATGAAAAGTACCTTAGTAAAAACAAGGGCCATAAGACAATAAATAAATAGAAAGAAAAAAAAACAGCTATAATTTTGTGCTTCTACACTAATGCACATGCAGATGACGACCCAAGAAGGTGATCAAGAGGATAATAACAGTTGAACTGCAAACAATGAAGTATGAACAAGACATGGGGTGGGGGCGTGTGGGGATAAAAACACATTTTATGTAACAAAAAGTAAATACTAAAATATAAGTAGTAATAATTGTTCACAAAATATAAATGAGGAGGTCAAGTTTCATAAGAGCCACAAGGAGGCAGATGCATCAAATGGAAAAAAGGAAACCCTACAAAAAATACAGCATGAGTTAAAAGGAAGCATGCAAACAAAGTAAAGGGTTATAGAAGTAAAATAATTCTAAAAGAGATGAATAAGCAATGAAATAATAAGTCAACGGAAATATAATCAGGCAAGCTCTTCCAAACAAGTTGAGTTTGGTTAATCAACCAACCAAGCCAACTAGGTGAACTAAGAAGGGTGCATCAATGTTAGGATAGTCTTAGGGGGCCCACTAATAACTCAGAAAAAAACATCTTTGAAAATCTCCGTTATCATATAGAATGTTAGGGAGTTCGTTTTTCATAAGGCAAATTGATTTATATTCAACCAGATTTCCCCTAACATTATGTTAGAATTTATTTAGATCTAGTTCTACTTCCTATGAACACAAGCATTCATGGTTAATTATCTCTCTTACCGCAGTAAGAAAGCACTCTCGATTAAGGATAAAAATAAACAGAAATCTCTGATATAAATCAGTGTCTAGTGGTGTGGAGCAGTGACTGTCTAAAAATCGATGAGAAAGGAGGGTAGTCCCAATCAAAATCCTATGATTTCGCCGTCCCGGGACTTCAGTTATTTCAATCTACCAACATCAAAGGGCTATTAGCCGTAATCCGTAGAGTTTAATTAAAATTGCTCGTAAATCTGGTACTAGAATTTTTTAATTTTATAATTATTTAAATAATATTTCTTACATCCATTGGAATGCCATGTATTTAATATTTGGAGTTCGCCTTGCGAACAAATAGTTGGGCTTACATCCATTGGAATGTCATGTATTTAATATTTGGAGTTTGCCTTACGGACAAGTAGTTGGAATTACATCTATTGGAATGTCATGTATTTAATATTTAGAGTTCGCCTTACGAACAAGTAGTTGAGATTACATCTATTAGAATGCTAGTTTTAATTTGCATTTGCAAATACAGGTTGGGATTATATCAATTGGAATGTCACGATTTTTAGAAAAATTTGCATGACAAACAAATTACTGGACTAACATCCATTGGAATGCCATAATTTTTAGGAAAGTTCGCACGGCGAACAAATTACTAAAGTTACATCCATTGTAATTCCATTTTGAATGATGTTTCCATTACAAGCATAATTGGGGCTTACATCTATTAGAATGCTTATTTGGGTTGGACATACATCCCTTTGGAATGCCACTTGGATTTTATGAAAGTTCATATGGCGAACAAATGACTGGCTTACATCCATTGGAATGTCAATATTTTGTAGTAGTTTGCTTGGCGAACAAGTGATTGACTGGGCTTATTGAAGTATACATTGTAGACAAGCATAGGACTTATATCCATTGGAATGCCAATGTTTTAATTTAATGCTTACATTTCAAACAGTAGTTGGACTTACATCAATTAGAATGCCGTTAAATTGTGATCAAGTTTGTATTGCATACATGCATAGGATTTACATCCCCTTGAAATAACATTTGCTGTAATATGTTGATTCATGAATATATGTTGGACTTCATTATATTAGAAGGCCATTAAATTGGACTTGCATCCCTTTGGAATGTCAATTTTGGAATAAGGTTTGCATTACGAACCAGTGACTGGACTTACATCCCTTGGAATGTCAGTTTTAGGGAAGTGCGCATGGCAAATAAGTTATTGGGCTTAAATCCATTGAAATGTCAAGTTTGGTTAATATTTGCATTGCAAATATAAGTTAGGCTTATATCTATTAGAATGTCATGTGTTTAATATATAGAGTTCACCTTGCAAACAAGTAACTGGGATTACATCATTGGAATACCAGTTTACATATGATTGAAGTCTACATTACAGACAGGCATAGAACTTACATCCATTGAAATGTTAATGCTTTGATTTAATGTTTGCATTGCAAACACTAGTTGGACTTACATTTATTAGAATGTCATTAAATTGTAATTAAATTTGCATTGCAGACATGCATAGGACTTATATCCATTAGAATGTCATTTGCTTTAATATGTTGATTCATGAATATATGTTGGACTTAAATCTATTAGAATGCAATTAGGTTGGACTTACATTTCTTTAGAATGCCAATTTTGGAATGAGGTTTGTATTGCAAACTAGTGACTGGACTTACATTTCATGGAATACCAATTATAAAGAAGTTCGCATGACAAACAAGTTGCTGGGCTTACAGACATTGGAATGCTAGGTTGGGTTAATGTTTTCATTGCAAACATATGTTGGGCTTATATCTATTAGAATACATGTGCTTAATATATAGAGTTTGCCTTGCAAACAAGTAACTGGGCTTACACCTATTAGAATGTCAGTTTGCATATAATTGAAGTCTACATTGCAGACAAGCATAATGTAATGTCGATGCTTTGATTTAATGTATTCATTGCAAACACTAGTTAGACTACATCTCTTAGATTGTCATTAAATTGTGATTAAGTTTACATTGCAGACATGCATTGGACTTACATTCATTAGAATGTCATTTGCTTTAATATGTCGATTCATGAATACATGTTGGAACTTATGTCTATTAAAATGTTATTAGATTGGACTTACATACCTTTAGAATGCCAATTTTGGAATGAGGCTCACATTGCGAACCAATGACTGGAGTTACATCACTTGGAATTCCAATTTTAAGGAAGTTCGCATGACGAACAAGTTATTTGGCTTACATCTATTGGAACGCTAGCGTTTAGATTTAATATGATGAAATATTTTGTATCTCGTTAAATGATTAATTGATCAATTAGGCTTACATCTGTCATTTGTATTAATTATTAGACTATAATTGAGTTTTTAACATTTTGCGTCAGAACAATCGAATAATCGACGATTGTTTGTGATTATGATTGGATGCGAATGTCGCTTCATCATTAATTCTTTTTTATCTCATATTATACTCGAGTCTATCAAAAGAATTAATGATCTAGACCTGGATCTCTAAACTCTTAATATGCAATTTTAATATGAGGGAGGAGAGGGCAAATTAATTGCATTTATCATATTATAAATGATTTCTTCTCATTTAAATGATTTTTATGAAAAATATTTAAGTTTAATAAGTCCCACGAAATTTCGGCAACATAACAATTTAGCAGTGCTACATTTTGCGAAATTTAGTGCGATATGCACTCTTCTCTCTTACTCTGAATCCAAGATCGACGAAGAGAGAATTTTTCATCTCGCATCGAACCAAAGATCGACAACAAAAGTCTTCATAAAAATTCCTGATCGAATCCAAAATCAACGGACACGGGTCTTCTAATTTTAAGACATGTAATTTATTTAATTTCAAATTTATGATTAATTATTTTTTATTTTGACAAAAATGACGGCTTCTCAATATTGCATTTTTGCTTAATAGCGCGTTTGAACTTTCTTCCTTGTTCTGAATATAAGATCGATAGAGAGAGGTTTTTTATCTCACACCGAACTCAAGATCAACGATGGAGACCTTCAAAATTTTCCTTTGGAGCAAGCAATTAATTATATAAAATTTTATTTTTGACCATTACCTCAAATTGGCACTTTAAATCCCCTTTTTTTCCGTTGTTGAATAGAATTGTCATACTTAGTTTTTCCCAAAGACTTTTGAAGGATGGGAAAAATGGAACTATGACTTTGTTTTTTTTTCCTTGAAATAACCAAAAGAGGGGGTTCGGATAGGGCTCTCATCAGCTCTTCACGTGAGAATGGGGAGAAGGCCCGGCTCTTCTTCACATGACAGCAGAGGAAGAGAGGGTCAGCTCGATTGCTCCACTCGATGAGAGACAGTGACTAGGGCTTCTTCACACAAGAGAGGGAGGAACCGACAGCTAAGGCATGCAGGCAAAGGCTGGAATCGATGACTAGAGCACACGAGAAAGGGATCGCTTTACTAAGGCAGTTAAGAGAGGTTTGGCTTGTTCCTTTTCTCCTTCGATTTCTCTCTAGCTCTCTCCTTTTCTCTCACTCGGATCTGTCTGTGTGTAGGTTTGACCAACACTTCCTCTTATATGAGGCCGACCCTAACCGTTCCCGCTCACATTGTGGGAGGCGACAGTTATGGTTTCAAAATTTCCCCCTTCTTCTTTTGGTTATTTTATTTTATTATTATTATTTTTTTGTGTCAAGGTCCACCTCAAGCCCAAAAATCAAAGCTCAAATTAAATACAAAGTTAGACTCAATGTTAGGCTCAAGCTCAGGCCAAGACCAACAGTCAACTTGCATATTTAGAGTACAAAAGGATGTATGATGGCAACATGGAGAATACAAATTAAAGTGTGCTTGATTCAAAATACAAAATTCAATCCTACAAGAAGAGTGCACAAAAGCATGAATAGTATGAAAAAGGGAAGTTTGAACAACCAAAGTAAAGAGAGAAAAATAGTTGCATAAATCAAGAAAGATGAAGTTTACTTTTCCATAAATCATTCCAAGCATGACAATGCCAACCAATGCAAGGGAAAAAGAGCTTTGCATGAGTCAAAACTAAACCTTTGAGATTAGGAACTAAAATAGTTTGCTAGAACAGTTGTTATCATAAAAAGACACTTATTTAATAGCTTATCTTAACAATTTTATTAAAAATTTTTAACTTTATTTTATAAACAATTTATGGATATGACTTGGTGTATATTGTAATCAATTTTCTTTCAGCAATTCATTATTTAATTCAACCATTCCATTTGAATCATGGCAAAGTCTTATTCTCCCCTTTCTCTTGTCGACAACATTACCTGCTAAAATTTGGCCACAAAGACTTTTCATGCAAAACAAATGAAATAGTAGAGTAAAAAATATTTTGGATTAGTTTGACATTATTATAATTTTCACTTTTATATGATTTGTAATGTATTAAGTTGTGGCCCCCTCTTTAAAAGTAGATCATGCTATAGTATTTTGTTACATTGAATGAAAACTATGTTCCTACTAGCCTTAACTATAGCTATCTCCCTATCTTTTTTTTCTTCCTTCTATTTCCTTCCTCCCTTTGGGGTCCCTCCTTTCAACAGTTCTTCCCCTTTTGTTTTGTTGGTTTGCATAATTTTATAAGAGCCTAAAAGCGATATTGATTGCACTATTCTATATAGAAATCTATTGACATTTCCAAACATGATCAAGCCTTCTTTCACAGAACCTCATCTTGGTCCATTATATTGTAAATTACTTCATTCTCTACAACCCTACCCTTCACAAACTTGTTGTCTTCAACGTTGCTCGAACATCTATACTTGAACCATTTGAAAAGCTTGCATGGAGAAGTAGCTCTTGCAGACAATCTTCCCATAAGCGTTGCTTGACACGCGCACGTCCAAGCTCATGTGTAACTTATCACAATATCGCTACTTCACCACCTAAGACCCATGCATCCATTTGCAAACATGTCTTTGACTGTAACCATGCCCTGCTGCTCCAACCATTGCTGACTTCCTTGCCAACTATCAGCCCATGTTCCTTCTCACCAAAAAACTACTTCATATGATCCACCAACCCTAATGACCCACGATCCCAATCACTAAAGCATCTCCTCCCTCCACCACACCTCTGTTACCAGCGTATCATTATTTTTCATTGCTTGATCTAGCCAAACTCTATCCATATATCCACACCACCATCCTCAACCACTCTATCCCAACAAAACTTTGCCTTTGTGATACCTCTTCATTAAGAGTTTACCCACACCTAAACCATTGTCACTTACGAACTACAATATAACCTTAAGCAATTAAATATCACGTTCCCATCAACGAGCACTTGCCAATCGCATTGACGACTAAATCATCTATGCTACCATCCTCCTTTGGAATTTATGTCATTCCACTTCAATTGTCGAATTGTCCCTCATCATTGTCCGAAATGTGTGATTAAATCGTGGATTCCTATTCGATAGGTCCTACAAGAACACTTTTCCTAAAATACACCATATTGTCACCTCTTAACAAAGACCTTAATTTGTAATCCACTTGTCTTAGGTTCATCTCTTGACCTAATAATAATCATCTTTGGACACAGATTTTGCGATGTCAAAGCCTCTCTTGCACGTGATTTGTGGTGATCCACTCAAATGGTTTGACATCATCTTCATCAACCTACATCTGACCAAAGTTATCATTTTCGCACCAAATTATGATATTATAAATGTCTTGCAACTTGGTAGAGAATTTCATATTTAGACATAGATCTTGTCATGTTATGTCCTTATTCAAGCATTACATTTCATGATGATTATATGTCGCCAAATTTGCCTATGATTAAGTTTTAATCTTGTTCATTTCATAATTAACATGTCATGTTGTTTTTTTTAACTATTTAAAATTTGTACTAGAATTGCTTATCTTAATGAGCTTTATAACTCATCAAATTATTATTCTAGTCGTTATTACAATTAGAGAAAGGGATGAGATTAAACATGAATGAGAATCATGTTTTGAATTTAATACCCTATCTTTTGATGTTTAGTTTTGGTGAAAGATAGGAATCTAGATAAGTTAATGTGAGAAAGGTTTGAGCTTATGTGTATGAACTATGATGTTTATTATAAGCTATATAGTTTAATGAATGAAATATTTTGGATGCTTCCGTACAATTAAATTATGAACTTTTTTTTATCTCTATGCGTTTGAGCTATATAATATGTGCAGATTCGAGTGACTCCGGTAATTGAGTTTAACACATTTTATTTTGATGAATTTTAAAATGGATGTTGAAGATATGCTCAAAAAATTAAGTAGTATTCCAGATATGTACCTCACATTTGTCCAATCTACTCAAATGCTAGTATTTGACCCCTTCATACACCTTGTTTGCAAGCATCACATATGCACATGGCCATTCCCTGCATGTTGTTTGTCACATGCACTTCCAAGCTCAGAAACAACCAGCCATAGTCTCATTGTTTCACCTACCTATGACATATAACTCCCCTTGCAATAACATCTTTGTCCACAACCACACCTTTTCACTCCAAGTGCCTCTCAACTCCTTGCCAGCTATTGGTTCATATTCCCTCTCAACAAATTAATAACTCCAATACCACCAATCATAACGACCTATATAATCCCAACCATATAACACATTCCATCCACCACTTCAACTCTATTCAAATACATATTGTTTGCCGCTAGACTGATCCAATCACACTTCATCTCTATAATCCACATGTTCTTTCCCAGTAACTCCACCCTTGCAAGTCTCAAATACATGACTCCTCTCTAACAGAAGTTTACCCACACCTCCATCATTGTTGCTGGTGATCAATATTTTAACCTTCTATAATTGAATTCTTACATCACTACTAGCCTATACCTACCAACCACGCCAACTCCATCAACTATAACACTATCATCCTCCCATGGAATCTCCTTCATCACACTTCAATCGCCAAACCGCTCCCACATTACTATCCCTCACATGTGATCTAATCATGGACCCTCGATCAGTATAACCTCTTAACCAATTAATAGTCCTATTTATACACAAATGTCAAGAATAATCATTACTCTTGCACACAATATATGGAAAATCCTCTAGAGTTTTAAGAACCTTCAAAAATATGCATTTGATCATGGAACCCAAGTATGTCATTATAATGTTTTTGCATCTTACTTGAAGCTTTAGAGTTTCTATAACTAGTAGCATAATATCGATACATCAAAGGATGAACTTATTCTAGGTACATAACTTCTATAATGAATATAGGTGACAAGCACCGTAACTTATCAATGGAGTTATAGAAATATCGCTATTCATTATATAATAATAGTCATTGTTTTATTAAAATGTTTCGACGAGTGATAAGCATCTTCATTAAGAAATTTAATTAAGATTTATCTTAAATTTATCTGATAATGATTAAAACAATTATTGCTTGTAAGTCCTAGATGGTAAAAATGAAAAAAAAATACAACTTTCTTTATAGATTTCGACTCACTCTTCATATTCACAAGAATCTCAAAATCAATAAAAAGGTTACCATGATTATCATTCTCTCAAAACCATCACATCGACAATAGGTATTATGAGTGTTATGAATAACATTATTCTATGTGTTCTTATGTATTAGCTTGTAGATAGCAACAAATAAGTGTTTGCAAAACTACAAAGATTAAGCATGAAACATTATGAATCATTCCACAATCGCAAGTCTAGAACACATTCCAACAAACATTAGATCATTTAAAAAACTAGACTAAACCAAGAATGTGTGTGAAGATGAGCATGGATATGTAGGTAAATTATAAGACGATGACAATCATGATCAACTACAAGTTAAGCATGTGATTAAGATTATGCATGAGTATGAGCAAGAGCTTTCAATGTTGACCAATATTCAATATGCACCACTTACAAATATTATTATTACTCCTGAGATAGTTCAAATTGCACTACAGGATTTTCTATAGTAGGCATTGTATCTCTCTTCTTCAATGTCAACTCTTGAATTTAAGTTTGTGCAATTAGACAACCAATGCCATGCAAAAGGATTATATCCATCATTCTATACTAGAAACAATTCATCCATACTTGCACTTGTCTTGATTTGATGCTTGTAATCTTATTCATCATGTCTACTCGATTCCACAAGATGAACTCAAATTATACATAAACAAGTTCTACCACCTCCTTCATTGTGGTCTAAATAGCAACTACTTGGAGATGTATTATTTTAACTCTGAGAGAACTCATCCTAGACAATAATAGTTTAGGCTTTATTTCACATTTTATTGGTATTATTGTGATTTTCTACTTTTGTGTGGTTCTTAATATAGCAAGTCGTTATGATGTGTGTGATTTTTGCAGGGTAAGGGAGGAGAATATTATTTTTTAATGAATAAAAAAGGAAGTTCCTTCTAATTCTCATCTCCTATTAAATTCTCTTCTTTCTTCTTCATTTTCTTGCCCTTTCACTAAGATTCCTCCCCTTTAGTGCATGCTCCTCTCCCTCTTGTTTTTATACATCACCTTCTCTCTAGTTTAATTGTCTAAGCTTCACAACTTTCTTCTCTCTAATCTCTCTCTCTCTCAAAAATTAAAAGGAAGGGGGAAAAGAGCATTTGATGATAGAAGAAATATCTAAGGAGATGTTTAAGGAGAAGAGATTAAGAAGGAAAGAAGCAACAAGAAGGAGGGGATACAAGGAAGAAGCAACAACCAACAAGCCATCTTCAAGAGAAGAACACTCCATTAAGCTAAAACTCCACCAATTTGAGTATTCCTTGTGACTTACAATCTTCCCTCCTCAAATGCAACTTACCCTAGTTAGTCTACAAAAGTCTTTCCATCTTCCAAAAAGAAATATTCAATCATTTAATCTTTTCATTTGTTTGGTCAATTTTAATGTAATAAAGAGAACTTTGAAGTTGGAATTCTTATTATAAGATGCCCATTAGAATCCTACAAAGATCTTTTCATTTTTCCTTCCATTCTCTTAAGTGTAAATCAGATGAATTCTACATAATCTTCATGATATATGGGTATTTAAAGAATCATAGCAACTTATAGCTTATACTACACCCCCTTTAGCATCTTAACTAGAAGAACAAGTCATTGCACTCATTATTCCCAATCCTTGATCATTTTTTGATATAAATGAATAGATCCTAACATGTAAGGAATGAAAGGGAATAACCAAAGTATGCCTTTGATACCTCAAACCATTTACTAAAGACTAAATTTCATGGTGCTATATTACTAATGAAGATTTACGTTGAGAAATGTTATAGCTTTTCTACCCTAAAGATTAAAAGAAATTGTTGCACTATATGATTCACGTGCTTTTCCAAACATCCTATGGAGAATGTGTATGTGGTAGCTTCTATTTTATTGATTTAGAGAAAGCTTATGATAAAGTCTCAAGAGATGTTCTTTGGAGAGTTCTAGAACAGAAAGGAGTTAATATTGGTTATATTCAAGTCATTAAGGATGTGTATACTAGAGCTGTTACTTGTGTCCAAACACAAGAAGGATTGACAAAATATTTTCCTATTTCAGTTGGATTACATCAAGGATCAACATTAAGCCCTTATCTTTTTTTACTTTAGTTATGAATGTTCTTACAAGGCATTTACAAGAAGATGTACCTTGGTGTATGATGACATTCTTCTTGTTGATAAGACTAGAGAGAAAGTCCAACGTAAACTTGAATTATGGAGGTCAACTTTAGAGTCTAAAGGTTTTCGTTTAAGTAGATCTAAAGCGAATATATGGAGTATAATTTTAGTTGTAGAAGTTTTAGTGATAGTGACTTTAGGTAATCAAGTCATTAATAAGAGTTATCGATATTTAGGCTCTATTGTTCAAAATGATGGTGAAATAGATGGAGATGTTATTAGTAGAATTCAAGTTGGATGGTTGAAGTGGAAGAATGCATCCTATTATGTGATAGAAAAGTTCCACTTAAACTTAAGGGAAAATTTTATAAGATGGTGGTAAGACCGCAATGACTTATGAATGTTGGCCAATGTTGAAAACATAAGACTAAGTTAAGTGTTACAGAGATGAGGATGCTCGTGGATGAGTGGCTTTACTCTAGAGATAGAATGCTAAATGAGTATGGAAAAGTTGGAGAAAGTATAGATAAGAGAAGGAGAGTCGCCTTAGATGGTTTGGCCACATAAAGCGTCCGTCCGATGACATTAGGAGTAGATCATTAGATTTGCCTTATGTTAAGAAAGGTAGAGGTAGAACTAAAAGACTTGGTTAAGATGTATATAAAAATAATCTTAGTATACTTGAATTAAATGAGAATTTGACACATAATAGGACACAATGGAGACGAAGGATTCATGTAGCCGACCCCACCTAGTGGGATTAAGGCTTGTTGTTGTTGTTGTTATTGTGTGAATTTGTCTGGTTTAGATACTTTGATTTATGAATTAGCTAAACATATTAATTTTGTTATTACATTTAAAATATTGAACTGATCAAACAATTTCCCAAAACAAACTAGACTTAAAGCCAATCTCAATTTGGTTAGCTAAGTTTGGTTTTGAATGAACTTAAATATAATTAATCTTAAAAATGAACATAATTATCTTTAGCTTGAATAACATGTATTATCAAAACAACCAAGTAATATTTCCTAAAATTTATAATTTTGGCATGTAGAGTAAATAATATACATGCTAATCTTTCTATCACTTATTTATTTAAAATTAATGAGAGTTATTGATTTAATAATATTTATAGTTTGGTTCTATTTTTAATTTAATCCAAACAATACACACCTCTAATTTTCTTATATTCTTGCTTTGTATTATAATTAGGATTTAGCTTAACTACAGAGTAAGACTTGATGCTTTAGTGATTGCTAAAACTAGGAATTGTTGCTTTCATCAAGATTATGAAGTTTTGAGATACTATTAATTATGGGTCTATTTTTTTTTTATTATGAATAGGTAGTATCTAAGAATATAAAATAAATTTAATCATCCAACAAAATGTCATGTTTTCTCTCAAACATGTGTGTTTGTTGAAGCTGAATGTTTGAGTGCGATGAAAGTGTCAACAATTTCCAAGAAAAACATTCACTTTGTACATACATGAGGTTTGATTCTTTTTAGTGGCTTCTATCATTGGTTATTTTTTCTATATTTTAGAAATGATTTTTACATGTGTGATTGAGATTTGCTCAAAAGTCTATTATAATCTAATTTTCTTCCTTATGGTGTGAATCGTAAGCTTTGTGTGGATTTATTTTGATATCAAAGTTCTTATAAAATTTCAATTTTGAATATAAATTATAATTTTAAGTGATTTTTTTTTTTGCCATCATTTGCATCAAAAGAGATGAATTTTTGGCTAAGAGTTAGTAGACTATGAATTTTGATCTTCTGTGTATGTTCCTGTGCATCACATGCAAGATTTATAATAGAGAAACTGTGGAACTTAAAATGCCTTACATCAAACACCCCACATAGAGAGAAGAGAAGAAATAACATAAGATATAATAGGAAAAGATGGGAAAAGAAGCAACAACCAAAGGTAAAATATGAAAGTCAATCTCAAGTTTCTTACCCTTCATATTCTGAGCCAATATCAAGTAACTTATCCCTACTGATTTGAGAGAGGTAACTCCTTAGGAAGAGACCCCGAACAGGATTTTGTATACCCCGACACATTTCCACAATGTCCTTAAGAATATCTTTTGCAGGAGCTTCTTTTGCTTTTATATAAATAGATCCCACTGTGCAGAGGAGGTACCTGAAACTCAAGAATCTTAATTTCTTGCATATGAATTCCAAAAAAGAAGCATCTTAATAGTTAAAAATACTTTAGTTCAACCGGAATTGAAAAGGAAGAAAAATTTATTGGAATAATACACTTGAAAGAAAGAAGATTTACGTACTTCGGAAGCATCAGAAGTTAAAACAGGTTCCCATTTCGTTACTTTTTAAATCGAAATAAAGGGAAACAAAAGTTATATTGATTCTCAAAGCTCAAAACATGGTTGAACAAAAATCAAATAAAACACAACGTTTCATGGAGTTGCTATAACTTATAATGAGTTCAAATATTCAAGTTCATACAAACCTAAATAAACAAAGCTCTAACCATGACGTTATCTTACAGCCTAGGCAGGACGTTCCCAGAATGCTGCACAAGCTCATATAGATCAATTATCGAACACCCCCTTCTGGTCTCCTCCTTGAAGAACATCTCCAGCTTCCTTAGCTCATCGAATGATCTCATGTCTTCCAACAGAAAAAAAAAAAAAAAAAGCCTTATCAAATTGAAGGGAAAAAAAAAAAAAAACTTAAAGCAGAAGGGTTTAAAAAATACGAAATGGAAATGAGTCACGTACAGAGCTCATAATACTTGTGAGGGGAGAGCCTGGAGGTGCGCAACTCGGAGAGCATCTGGGCCGAATATTTGACTGCGTCACGCAGATTGTTTGAATCCTTCAATAATAATCAAGAGAACAACAAGCAAACATCAGAGAAAAAAGAAATTAGCATCGAGGTGTTGAGCGATCAGGTTTAGGGTTTGGGAGAGGTACGCACGACAGCGCGGTGCATGAAGAAGGCGTTGTGCTGAAGACCAGCGATGCCTTCGGCTAGCCATTTCTCCTCGTCTTCACCGCCGGTTTCTGGCGGCATCTTCGACTCAATCGCCGGTGTCAATCCCAATCAACCGCCGGTGCTCTTCTTCCTCCCTCCTTTCTTCTACTTGATCTAATAGAGATCTCTCTAACGAAAACAAATTAGATAGAAGAATTCGATATAATCCACCTCGAATGTGCAAAGAACATATACTCTGCCCAAATTTTGTTGGCATAGAAATGTAGAGACTGCGCCCGGAAGGAATTGTGCGAAAGATAAAACGGTCTGCTTGAGAAAGCGACGACGGCAGCCGGTCCTCACCACGTGGATAGTCAAAGGGCCCACCTTTCGGCCACGTGGTGTATTGTTTACAGCCTGGTGACTTGTTATGGAGTACGAGTTGAGACAGAGGATAATAAAAGAAATAATTTTTATAAATTAATCATCAAATATATATATATATATATATATATATATATATATTTATAATTTAATTATTATATTTAATTTTTTAAATTATGAGAATCATATATTTGTGTATATTATAATTAAATTATTAAAAAAATTATAAAAATAAAAAATATGAGTTCAAATTCTATGATAATTTTTAATATTTGATGTCAATTTAAAATTTTGAGGTCGAAAAGAAACGTTTATTTTTCTTTCTTGAGTTTCTTGGTTTAAGGCCCCTCTAACAGATCTCATTGGACAACATGAACTCCCTATGATTTCCTTTTCCTATCACTCACTTCTGCGTCGATCCTCTCCTCGCTCCCTCTTATATCTTAATTCTTCAACAATCTCTCACTATAGCTAGCACATTTTTTATTTCTTTCTCGATCTCTATCCCTTGGAAACAAACTATCGAGTGAAGGAGTAGGAATGCTCGACATCAACCTCTTTCACAAGGACAAAAGCATTGACCCAAAGCATATTTGAGAGCTTCAGTGCCATCGTTGTGCTTCTGTAGCTCACCAATGTGACATCTTCCTCGATATGGAGGCTTTATTTAGCTAAGCTTTTTTAGTGTGTTTTGCTTTTGAGAGCGTGAATTTTAATTTTATCATTGAATAGTGTCTTTTGAAATTGTTTACCCATTTCGAAAATTTCCTTTTAGTTCTTTTAAGCAAAAAAATATCGTTTGAAATCTTTTAAAGCGAAATCAAAAGAACGTTTGAAGTGGCAACGTAATCTCAAAAATGAGTTTACGATCTCTTATTTATTTTTACTATTTATAAATTTAGGACTTTGATTTGCTAGTTTTCTAGGATTATAAAAGCTCAACTATCTTTGAAAGGACTTTAATCTTATGAAGAAAAGATCACCCTACTAAAGAGCATGAGTTCATTCTCTTCGTGATTGTGTGGTTGGGAGCCAATTTTCTCTATTTTTATTTTTAATTTTATAATTTATTCATTTATTTGCAAGGTGTTTTGATAACCATACCATACATGGTATAAATTAGAACAATTAGAACCCACTGTTACTCAATGGATTCTCTCTCTCTCTCTCTCTCTCTCTCTCTCTCTCTATATATATATATATATATATATATTGTGTACTATGTATATAAGAAAATGAAAATGAAAAGCTTTTATTGATATCATTTATTATTTTTCATTTATGTTCTTCTCTATGCTTCTCTAATGGTAACATTAGCATGGTGTTGCCCTTTGGCTTTAACCTTTGTTTCTCTGAATCTTCTATATAATAGAGCAATCTGCTACGTCTAGGTTGAATCTGCAACATTCCTCTTCAACTACCGCAATGTAAGAATTCAATATATCAAAAATATAATACCCATTCAATTAAGCAATAAAAACTATCATATTTGAAGAGCTTAGATTCTTAAATTATTTCATGCAAATGAGTTAGAAAGTTTTCTCACTAGTATGATGCCTTGTCTAAGTGAATGTATATTGATTCTTCAAATCAAATTATTTAAAATCTTGCTTGTTGGTCATAGTCTTTTGTAGCATATAACTTAGTAGCAGCCATTTGCTCCACTATATCCATTTATATTCTTCCTAATGTTCTACATCTCAATATTGCAAATGAATTTGGATCACCTTAATAAAAAGAGTATAGTCTACTCATAGGTCTCGGGTGATTCAACTGAAACTTGAGTTACACAATTTAAAAATGAAATGTTAAACCATGTCACAGTACTTGTTAGAAGCTAAAACGATTGTTGAAAATATCACTACTATCGGATCTTCAGTGCATACTGAAGACATTATATTATATATTCTCAATGGGTTACCATTGCAATATCAATCCTTCAAAATGGCCATTCAAACATAACTATATCTTAGTTTCTTCAATAATTCTTATTTTTTACTCTATATGAGAAAATTGATCTTGTCAGAAAAAGCTAATAGAGTGACAACAATCTTCATCTTCGGCTTCTATGATTGCCTTGTACTTTTTTAAGGACGAAGAAGAAACCATGGATCACAAAGTCATAAAGATAGTGGCTTTCATAATGGATCATCCTCGTTATTTTACATAACATTCAACAAAGCATGTCTTTCAAAAATACTTGATGAGTAAAAATCAACTAACAAAAATGACTCGTCGAGGACTTGAGGAACCCACACCATATGTTTGAAGAGCTATGTTATCAACTCATCCATGTAGCTTTTACACTCAGGGACTCGCTGCCCTCAAGTAGGTAGTTATGAGCCTAAGCCTTATTAGCACTCATCAATTATTAGATTAAGAGCATACTTATTGGCAAATGTAGCTCAATCAATATTATTTTTATGTTAGTTTTTGACAAGATGAACTCGAGGAGTTATAAATTCACACTTACTATCAAGCCACTTTACTTTATTATTATTATTATTTATTATTATTATTATTATTATTATTATTATTATTATTATTATTATTATTATTATTATTATTTGAAGAAGAAAGAGACCGAGAGAGTAATCACTCTCCTTGTGACTTGAGGAGAAGGGAAAAAGTATGTCACGACCATGGTAAACCTCATCATTATGGATACACCAATGACCTATAAAGTCATCTTTGACCCACCACTGTTGAATACCTTATGAGCAATGGTGTCCACCTACTATGTAGCAATAAAGGTACTAGCAAGAGGCCAAAAGATCACTATTCAAGGTGACTTTAGCCAATCTAGAGTTTGTTATCTATGGGTAGTCAGTAACTCACAGAAGATGGATGAGGTTCTGCAACTCGAAGTCACCCGAATAGGATTGTAAACCAACAAGGCTATAGAAGAGATCCAAGCAATTGATGATATGGAGCAAGTCTCGAAGGTTAGTTGTACCTTTAACATTGGGTACAAAGAGGCTTTCGTGTAGATGGTGTACGAAGATCTGGATGTATTTGCATGGATTGCAACATAAATGTAAGGAACCAACATTATTATTGTCATTGACTCAATGTTAGAAGAGATATCCCACCCAACAACCAAAAAGATGAGCACGATAACATCCCTACTCGTTGAGTTGATTAGGGAGGAGGTCAATAAAGTACTCAAAAGAGATTTTATAAAAAAGGTCCAGTACCTAAAATGGATCTCTAATATAGCGATTGTGCATGATGTTAATGAGAAGTGGAGGATGTGTGTGAACTTTACCAACTTGAACTCAACCTACCCAAAGAATACTACCTTTTGTCACAAATCAACTCTTTTATCGAACCAACAAACAGGTATCTTATAATGAGCATTTTAAATGCCCTCTCAGATTATTACCAAACAAAGATGCACTAGTCAACTCTGAAAAAAATAGTCTTTCTAATTGAGGAAGGATTATAGTACTACAAGTTTATGCATGCTTTTTGATATGTAAAAAATAAAGTGACTTATCAACGAGGATGGATCAAGTCTTCAAAGAGCTAAAGGGCAAGAATGTAGAAGTCTATATAGATGATTTACTGGTTAAGAGCAAGTCGTAGAAATAATGTATGCTCAATCTGAAAGAAAGCTTTTCCACATTAAAGAAATACATCATGTGCCTCATTCCTCTAAAATGTGGCATAAGGTTGTGGTGTTTTAGTTTGGAGTCGGATACCACACAGATCTTAGGGAGTACTTATTGAAGTGATCAAACACATCATATAAAGAATGTTGTACTAACTTGAAATATAAAAATATCACCTTATAATAGACTCAATCATCTAATAAGGACTCCTAAGGCATATGAGTCCATATAAAGCAGAGATTTTTTCCCCGCTTTATATGGATGAAGTAAAGTGGTTTATTTTATACTAGGTTCTTTAGTTCGCTATGAATGCAAGCTTTCATAGTTAATTACATCATAGAAAATAATAAATTATTAAGAACAATCTCAATTAAAATAGTCAACTAATGTCTCTAAAGATTTTAAAAATTGATATCAAAGAATTAGCAATTATTGAAAAATCAAACGGGAGGACTCAAAATAGGAAGAATTCTTAAAAGATTCCAAAAAAGGATAATCAAGAAGCACTTATGATACTAGAAAACCTAGTGAATACATCAACTATCTTATAGTGAGGTTTTATATTTTTAAGGAGAGAATTATTTTTATTTGAGTTAACATTTTATTAAAATATTAAGACTTACATTCTAACAACATAAGATTATCAAAATGCCTAAGAGGTGATAATTTACACCTATAGTAAAGGAGAAACATACTACCTTTAAAATTACACCTAAAGGTGCTCTAGCATAAACCAAGAGCTTGACCTAATTCTACTTGGAGAAAAAAGATATATTGATTTACTTTCATAAGAAAGAGTGAGTCATTTCTGACTCTTCTATACTTACAATGCTGAGTGGCTGCTAGTTAACACCTTTTATAATTTAAAATCATATGAGTTAGTCATATGTAAATGAAAGATAGCTAAGCTATTATTAATTTGGAAAGAATTTAAAATCCTAAACTCACTCTATAAGATATTAGATTATGATTAGTATGTAAATTATGACTTAAACTAATGCAACAAATTTACAAATTATATTTTATTTTGACTCAAGCTTGGGAAAGATTATGCCTAAATGCATGAAAAAATTCGGTTATGGGCCAAATTAGAGGGAATAGGTGTTCTTCAATACAAGAGACTGCTCTCATAGGTCAAACCATGTCTCTTATCATGCAAGAACAGGGACCCTCTATATTCAAAGAAGAAGAGAAGATGCATGCATAGGATTGAAACATGCAACCATACAGCTAAGTGATTATTAAATCTTTTATTTTTCTTGATTAAAATCATAGGCTTTAGGGTGAGGTTATAGTTTAATAAAATTTAGTTAAAGTTATTAATTATGATAGAGAACTTAATTTTTTTCCTAAAGTTCCTACAACCTTCAGGCCATATAACAAATAATCAAACTTTAAGAAACTTATAAAAAAATATGTCATTTCAATTGTATAATTAATATAAACACAATAATAAAATATCAATTGCTTAAAAAATAAAAGGCTGGTACGACTCGGTATCATGTACACTATAGAAGAGAAAAGAAATTTGGTAGCTAAGCTCTACCCTTATATAACCCAGATTACAATTAAATTACAATAGAAATGAAGTTATTGAGGTCTTCAATTCTTCAGTTTCATCTTCACTTCATGGATTTGATGTAAACCAGGCATCACAAGGCCATCCAGGCCTAAGCCTTCTAGCACTGCTCATCCTAAACCTTATAGCACTAATCCTAATCCTATTACAAAAATTACTTTTTTATAAAAATTAAATTCAACTACACTTGCAAAATAGAAGTTAGCTTAATACACATTCAAGCCAAGTAATTATATTTTATACATTTGGACTTAGCACCCTATCTTGGATCATTAAGCCCACATATCCTAATGGATTATGCTTAGAGATTTAAGCAACACCGCAAAGCAAGAAGCATTTAAATTTTTTTGATTATAGCTGTCCCTTAAACATAATCTCCTAAAAAAATAATATTAGTCTAATGTCTCTCTAATATCTAGACTATGTACAAATAATTATAACACATAGTCTAAAATATTACATCACAAAATAAAACAACAATCCACCATAACAAAGCACCAACTTAACCTAAAACTATGATCAGTGACTTAGCATTCTAATGTGTGTGCTATGACTTAGTGTGGTATAAAAAAGTTTGGCTTTGATGTTTGAACATAGTTAATGATGAATATTCGAGTTTCTCATTTAATGATGATTATGTTTTAAATGATTAATGATTTAAGATGAATTTTAAACTTAACTCTTAATTATTTTTTTATTTCATTTAAACTTAAAATTTTAAAGAGAGAAAGGAGGAGTGAGATCCACCTTAATCCCTAACCTTAGGTTGAAACTAAAGATAAATTTTATAACTTTTAATCATCTTAATGAAGTGTTAAATTTTTTTTCCTAAGCTATGTATTTGAATTTGGCCTAAGTGATTTCATCTAAACATGAAAGACATCTTAAGATTAATAAACTAAATTATGACTAATTTAATGATATTTTCTTAACCTTGCTTCATCATCTCATAATATTCATTAAATTAGATAACATACTTAATTGTATAACTAGATTAATAAATGCATGTATATATTCTTAGATTATTCCATACTTAATGCATGAATGAATTAATGTATTTTTATTAATAATTAATATATGAGATATGATGCGTGAATTTTGTAGAAGAAAATGATTTAATTATACCTTATACATATACATATACATTACTATATTAAATTTATACAAGTGTGCCATTATTGAATCAGAAAAGAAAGGTAATCAGAGACCTCTTTGGGACTACTTAAGTCTCGTGTACTCGGGATGTCCAAACTATATACTTGTTAATTCATATACATATGCATACATATATAAGCATAAAATATAAGTAAAAATAATTTAACTTTAATATTTAATTCACTATAAATCTCAAGGTATGTGTCAATGTTATACTAGAGGTATGAGGTATTAGGACCTTCTTCGGATTAGTAGTCCTATGATCTCAGGTTTCTATACTATATACCTTTCAAATTGTAGATCATACATCTAAGATTTTAAGTTTAAATTTTAATTATTCATATTGATCTACATTTAAATTAATAAATACATTATTTATTTATTTATTTATTTAAATAATTGAGAAAATAATTTAAGATTTAACATTGATAATAACCACACTATTTAATTCAAATCATGCAATTAAATGAAACCTTTTTATTTATTTTTGAAATATGAATGCATGAGACATAAAAAAATAAATTTATGAATGAACGAAGCAAATCAATTAAATATCATCACGTGACCTATTTGGATATTATTTCCTAAGGTTATTCACATGAAAACAAGCATTAGTAAGCCAAATCAAATTTATTAAGGGTTGATTTTTTGAAATTTAAATCATTTAATTCTAATGAGGAGATAAAATTATTAAAGTTATTTTTATTCTTTAAAGTATTTTTATGAATAAATTAAAGTTAATTAATTATTTAATCAATTAAGTCTAAAAGAGCTCACAAATTTAATTAAGATGTAAGTAAGCTAAAAAATTGTGAGAAATTTACATAAAATGCATAAACATAAAATAAACATGTCTTGAAAATTCTAATACAATTGGTCATGTAATTAGGAATTATTTATGGAAATGGGGAAAACTCATAATCATCAATTACACTCAAAATACCCCAAGCTAATTATGGACTTTAATTTCATTGAAAATCTCTTTATTAGTTGAGTACAAATAGGGTTTTGTCAAAATTTTTGGAGGTCCACATTAATTATTATGATTTTTTAAGTTCTAAGATAATTAATGATTTAATTAATTAAATGAAAGTCCTTTAGAGTGATTTTGAGAAATAATCAAGAACAGAGGTCCTTTGGAGTGATTTTAATGCATAATTAGGCTTTCATAATTTTCTTAATTTTAATTATTTATTAAATGCATAAAATGACTAATTTATATTTTAAAATTTTGGATCTCCTAATTTATTTAGCAAATTAACTTGAAATAATTATAAGAATCAGAGATCATCCCTTAAAATAATCACACCAAATTTAAGCTAATCAGATAAGTGATTAAAACTTAATTACACTAATTATGTGAAACTTTAAATCTTAATTAATCACTATGCACTTGATAAATTTTGAGGCTTTTATTTTTTTAGAGTCTCCTCTATCTAAGCTTTCCATAGAGGGTTTATTTATATTTTTTAGATTTTTTATAATTAATTATGATTTATTAAAGTTCTATGTAATTAAAGTAACTAATTAATATTTAATTAAACCCTAATTAATTATTTTTGTGATTTAGTGTGATCTAGATAGTCCAATTAATTTTTTAAGATCTTCAATATTTATTAAAGTGATTTGAATTATTTTGATGGATTTTTATAATTTCTATAAATTTAATTAATTATTTATTTAAAATTAGCTAATTGACTCCAAAAATTAATAACTCTTAAACCAGAATGCTATTTAACTTGAATTTTTTATGATAGGTTGGCAATAACATTAAGCTTCTTTTCTAAAATTTTTAACTTGATTAGTTTAAAATTTTATGAGTAATTAAAAAAATATAGTTTTCACTAAAACTCAAATTACTCTTATAATATATAACTAAATTTAGGGATTTTTGATTCATTAGATTCCTCTTAAAAAGTCAAATTCATATAGTCC
Organism: Cymbidium sinense; assembly: GCA_021442155.1. Lineage (NCBI taxonomy): Eukaryota > Viridiplantae > Streptophyta > Magnoliopsida > Asparagales > Orchidaceae > Cymbidium > Cymbidium sinense. The sequence goes on along the minus strand of CM038233.1, from coordinate 17,164,412 downwards.
TTATTTGTATTTTTTTGGTTCAATATTTTATTTTTTATAACTTTTTGAAATTTAAGATCAGATCTAATAGAATAAATAAAAAATGAGATTTAATCATGGTTATCTATTCTATCCAAGTAAGATGGATGGCCCAAAGGTTATCTCCCTCATGAGAGGAAGACCAAAAATGGTTAGATGGATGGGATCTATCCTGAACATCACCAAATCTTGTGATCTTCCAATGATCTTAGATGAAAGTTACTTTATTTCACATCGGGGAGGGTCAAAATGAAAGTGCAATATGAATCTAAAGGAAAAAAATCATAGAATCACATCATATTTAAACAAACATGAATGCATATGGATTTCCTAAAATTTATTTAGAGATTACCTCACTCAAACCAATGTTGAGTGCGTTTCCCACATCAAACTCAGTCTTTGCCTTAAGTCGAAGTTCTCACTCAATTCTCCTCCTTCTCTCTTCTTGGATTGTCCTTGCCATTGACCACCACCGTATTTTATTGAAGTATACTTGATTTTGTATTTTTATTTTTTTTTTGATGAGTGAAAAAGGTGGGGGATGGTTTGTTCTTAATTTTTGGGAGGTGGAGAAGGTGTTGGATGCCAAAAAGAAAGCTCTTTCTCCTCTTTTCTCCCGCTTCTCCCTATATGGTCAAAAATCACAATGAAAAAAGTGGTATGAGGGGTGTGGTAGCTAGCATTCATTATGGGGAGTGTTCGGGTGCTTCAAAAATCACTCTAAGCCAAAAAGTGGAGTAATGAAAGGGGATGTGTGATTGAAAATTTTGGAACTTTGCATTATTTTTCTCTCTTTTCCATCACCCACTCTTGAGTTTTAATTCTCCTTCACATGTCTAAGATCTCATCACATGTGTGACGAGATTTGCTAAGTTTGATGGGTTTAGTTTGGGTTTGGATTGACTTGAATCTATCTTGACCCAATTTGGCTTAAACAGGTTAGGTTGGGTCCAATAGGTTAGTTTGACCAATTTGATTTTAAATTAGGCTTCAATCATGTTTATTGAGTTTTTTTAAAGTGATTAAGTCTAATTTTATTGTGGCTAATTTAGATTTATTTTGGGTTCAAGTCAAATTGGCCTAATTGGGTTAATTTGGGTTCACTTGGGTCTATTGGCCAAATTGATCAAATTAAATAAATCAGACTCAAATGAGGGTTAAATTTAGTTTAATTAAGTTTTAAAATTTATTTAAAGTAATTAATTTGATTTTATTTTAATTTATTTTGATTTTAGCTTAATAGGTTCAAATTGGGTTATTCGAGTCAGGTTGACCAATTAACCAAATTGACTAAATTGGGTGCAATTATGAGTTGATTCATATTCAATAATTAATCTAGAAATAATTGTAGGAATTTATTTGGTTTAATTTGTGTTGAGTTGAGTTTTGATTTAAACCCATTTTAACCCAAATTGGGCTTAATGGGTCAAATTAGGTTCACTTGGAAATAATCAATCTGATCCAAATTAAAGTGTATTTGAGCTTCAATTATGATTGATTGAACATTTAAAATAATTCAAAATAATTTATTTAAATTAATTTAACTTTAATTTTTATTTAGATCCATTTTAGCCCAAATTAGGCTTAATGGGTCAAATTGAATTCACTTGGGCCAAATGAACACCTTGGTCAAATAAAGTTGAAAAAGATCAAATTATGTTCAAATATTATTTCAAATTATTTTGAAACATTTAATTTTGAATTAATTTTAATTTATTTTGAGTTTAGGTTCAATAAGGTCCATTTAAGTTCACTCAGACTAAGTAACTTCGATTAAGAAATTTGAGTCATCATTGAATTTAGATTTATTTAGTTTTTTATTATATTATATTAAATTAATAAATTTGAGCATTTAAGATGACTTAAATTGATAAAATTTTGATTCACTTTACTTTTGACTTGGTGGGGCTCACATGGGTCAACTCTAGGTCAAATGACCTGATTGATCACTTTGGACCTCATATAGATTTATTTTTGGGTTCATTTTAGATTTATGCATAGATTCTATACTTTTGGTTTGACTTTGATTTATTATTTATTTTATATAATTTTGTTCGATTTAAATGATTCTTAGCTTGAATGTGTTAATTGAGTTAACGAAACCCAATTATCTCAATATGGGTTCAGTTGAATTTAGATTTCAATTCAAATATATTTGATTTATACTTCTATTTAGTTATGTTAGATTTGGATTTTATTTAGATTTCATCTAATCCACTTGAGTTAGGCCAGGCCTACTAAACTGCCCTAGGTTTTCTTCTTAATGTGTTGGCCATTTTAATTTAGTTTTAATTTCATATTTATTATTTTTATTTCTACTTTAGTTTTTGTTGTACACTTAGTTACTAATCATAGTATCCTAAGTGCCTAATTAGGAAGCTCTCGATCTAAAGTTGGAGATCTTAATTACTAAGATTTAAGGTGATTATCTATCTCACTTGAGGCTAACATTACCTTAGTCCCTAAATCAAGTCTTAGGTTTAAGAGGAGAGTTGTCAACCTCACTAAAAGTGAGATAAAAAAGGACCCCAAATAGGTGAGGTGTAACTAATAAGGCACACTGCACATATTGGTGTTGACCAAGCTAGTCAAATATATCCATGAGATAACAAATAGAGGTATTTTAACTATGCTTGAAAGGTAACCAAATTTAGCAGAAGATGTTATACATATTCACTAAAAATTAGGGATTTCAGAATAAGCATCAAAGATGAGTGGAGCAAGTCATGAATTTAAAAACTCATAACTCAAATTCACCAAAGCTCGAGCTTGGAGAGAATAGGGGAAATTCCCATAATAGATGATTTGAAATTTTATTTGGATGTGTCAAGACATGAGGGAGAGGTTCCCTAACGATTAGTTTGATTCAGGTTGATTTGAGGAATTAAGGAGAAATTTCCTAAAGACTAATTTGGTTTGGTTTGCAATGGGTTATACTAAGAAGTGGCCATGAAGTTTGACCTTCAACAAATATAGACCTAGTCCACTCTCTATCTGACTTTATTCAAAATAATGTGATAAGTGTGTGGGAAAAATTTTATGGCACCATAAAGATTTTCAGAATTTCTTACTTAGGCAATCAAATTCGTCATTAAGGAATAAGCATATTATTTTAGAAGATAAATATATTATCTAATAATGGATTTAATCACTTAAATAAGGACTCCTAAAGCTAATGAGTCTTATTAATATTCGGAGATTCTTCCCATGAACTACAAAAAAATTAAAACAAGGTTTGTTTTATACAAAGATCGTAGTTCTCTATAAGGGTAAGCCCTTATAATTAATTACATCTTAGGAATAAGGATCTCTTCCTAAGAATATTCTCGATTGAAGAAATATGCATTTATTTATATATATTTCTAAGCTAATTCTAAAGGAAGATCATAATTTAAAATTTTTAAAAGAGAACACTACAAAGTGGAAGGAGTTCTTTAGGAAGCCAATTGTGATAAAATAGGAAATGTCCATAAATATTGGGATACTCAGTAAACATTTCAACTATCCTACCATCGCTTTAAAATTTGAAATTTAAATTAAATTTTGACTTAAAATTTTTTAAGAGATCTAGGGCTTATATTCTAATAACATAAGACTATAAAATTCTTAGGGTTGAAGACTCACTCTAGTAGGATGCTTTAGATCTTAAGTCTATAATTTCTTCTAACACAAGTTAGAGGCTCAACTTAATTTAACAATTGGGAATTTTAGCTCTTTCTCTTATTTGAGAAAAGAAACTTATCCCTGACTCTTCTAGACTCATAACTCATCTGAAAGGGCTGCCAGCTAACACCACATAAGCAAATTTTAAATTCATGATGTCAAGTCTCATGAATGTAAGATGGTTAAGCTGTTATATTTTTTAGAAATGAATCTAAGAACCTAGACTCACTCCCTAATCCCTTAGATCATGTTTGGTATGAGATGTACTTGATTAATATAACAAATTTAAACTTTTATATCTTAACTCACAATTCATTTAAGGCTTTTGGGGTATGTAATTTATTCTTATAATGAGATACAATTAGAACTGATCATGGGCCAAATCAGGAAAGAAGACAGACTTCCCCAAGAAGGTGATCATCCTCAAAGGTCATATTCCCCTTATGTGTAATGAGTGAAGCACCCAATTTAAGAAATTAGAATAAAATGCTAGTATGGTTCGCAAAAGCTAGTTGTTTCTAGTTACTTTTTAGTTATTCCCAGGGCTTTAATTTATGTGAGAAGTTTCAAAAAAAAATTTTGTTTAAGTTGTTTAGATTTAGGTTGGGTAGAAAATTTTAGTTTTCCTAGGAGCCTAACATCTAGCCATTCATTATGGAAAACACAATATAGAAAGAAACCTAAAAAAGGAGATTTATTATATTGCACACCCAAAGTAAATCAAGTCAAATTTAAATTAAAAGAAGGAATAGGCTAGTGTGTGGTAAAATGTATATACCTCAAAAAAAAGAGAAAATGAGTACCGAGCCTTATACGCCACTGAACTATAAGTCTAGATTATGAATCTTCTTCTAAGATTGTCTCCTTCTTCAGGGACCTTTTTGGGCTTCATAGGAGACCACCAAAATGATATAGTTAACTCCTACTATTCTAGAACCCATAGATCCTAACTTAATTTTATGCTGAAATTTTATTTAAAATTCAAAAAGAAAATTTTAAGCCATTCAAAACAAATGTTAGGAAAAGCAAACCTATTTTTTTTAGTTTCTTGCCAAACCCACATATCCTATTGGGCTATGCTTAGGGACTTAAGCATACCTACAAGAAAATAATATTTATTTGTAATTTATTATGGCGGTCCCTTTTAGTAGATCCCCCTATAGAAGATAGCATTAGTTCTAGAAAGAAAGCCCTACCATTTAGTCCAATAAGCAAACAATCCTAGTCATCCAATCTAAAATATTTCACTACAAAATAATAAAACACCACAGAACATCACAGGTCGACCTAACCTAAATCTAGGATCAGTGACCTAATATTCTAGTATGTGAAAGAAATGGGCTTGTGTGGTAAGATTATACTAGTTCTTTTTTAAGTTCAAGTTTCAATTTGGGTTTCCAATATTTAATTTAATTTGATTTTGAGATTTTTACTTTCATAATTTCACTTCATAGATAAATGTCATTATTATACCGAGATTCAAGGTATCAAGATCTCCTTCGGACCAGTAGCTCTATGACCTTAGGAGTCCAGACTATATATACCATATATTGCTAATTATGAAAACTTGTGTTTTTATTCTTTTGATTTCTTTTCATCTTAAAATTGGTTTATTTTTTATGGGTGGTTTCAATTTAAATGGTTTAATAATTTACAATTTAATTTCTATTTTTATATTCATTTTAATTAAAATAAAAATTAAGTTTTCAAGAATGAATAATATAATAAATTACACTTTGGGTGGAACCCATTCTATTCAACATTCTAGATCCTAAGAGAATGAAGGCTTCACCCTAAGATGAATATTCATTATAAGAGTCAAATTAAGATCTTAAGTATCTTGATTAACATCTTCTTGAATTCTTTAAAGTTGGATTTGATTTGATTAAAGTTCTAGTTTTGATTTGGATTTACATTAAGATTCATTTTTCTTTTATTTAATTAATGTTTCTCAATTTGATTAATGGTTAAATGATTTGATTTATTTATTATTTTCATTTTCATTTTTATTTTGATTAAATGTTTATTTATTTTTATGTGTTTTAATTACTTGATTTATTTGATTTAAATTGATTTTATTTATTTATTTCATTAATTCTATGTTAATGGGTTAGGATAAATTAACTTAATCAATTTCAAGTTGTAATTTGATTCTTTCATTTTTTTTATGTTATGTTTATTAATGTTTATCTTTTATAGTTTAATCTTCATATTCAATCCTTTTGATTTGATTCATTATTCATTTGATTATGTTTATTTTATTTAATTTATTTGATTATAGTTGAATTAATTTCATTCATTACTTCCTTCCAATGATTTGATTCAAGTGATTATATTTATTTGACTTAATTATTTCATTAAGGTCTAAGTTCTTAATGTTTGTGTTTATTTAATTTATTTGAATCTAATTTAATTCATTTAAGTTAATATTTTGATTATTTTTAGTTTAGATTTTGATTTCACCATCTGTTAAGATTTTATTAATTAATTTAACCCTTTAGATTAAATTTTGTTTATCAATTCATAATCTAAGAGACTTAGGTTATTTTGGGTATTAATCCTAACTTAGGCCATTTCAAGTTTAGAAATTATTTTAAGTTTAGTTGATTTGGTTAATTACTTTTATTTGAATTTGAAATTATATTATTCATTAGCTTAAATGGACCTACGAAGTTTTCTTATGCTTATTAGATTAATATCTTAATTCAAATTTTAGTTTGATTTCATTAATTTATTATATTTCAATTTCATAATGTATTGATTTATTTATTATTTAAGTTTACTTGATTATTAGTGTTCACACAATCATTTCATTAGCATTACATTAATGAATTTGGATTGGTTTAATTGATTTCAACTTATGATTCTATTTTGGATTTAGGCTGATTTATTGTATGGTAAAGGTTTAATTTCTTAAAGTGAATTTTGGCAGTCTTAATATAATTCATTTCAAATGGACTCAAACTCAAGGCAAATCTCTCTTGGATTTGCCTCTCCACATGGGATTTTGCCAAAATTGGCAAAGTCCACTCTTCCTTTCCACTTGGTAGCCCTCACACACCCCAAATGGGGTCTGACCTACTCACCTAGCCCAACCTAAGTGGGCTAGGTCGCCATGGACCAAAGGGAGGTGAGTTAACTCACCTCTCTCACTACCCGAACCCATTGGATCCAAGGAAGCCACAAGCTGCCTTGAGCACCTCCCAGGCCTTCCTCCAACCCAATCGGCTACGTGGAGGTGACATTGACAACTCTAGCACCCTGGCGGCGGCCGACCGACCAAAAAATGGGAGTCAATATCGTCCATCCATCTCAGTTGGAGAGGGTTATCCCCCTCAATTCGATAGAGGACACATGCATTCAACCCTTGAGAGCTTCCTAGTTAGTTTCTGAATCCCCTAGTGAGCTCCAGAGCCTTCCCCAAGCTTCCCCTCACCAGATTCCTTCTTCCTGAGCAGACTCGAAATAGGGCAAGCTTCCTCTGATGCTAACTCCCTCAATTCTCCACCTAAACCAAATTCACCCTACCCACACCTTCACCACGACCCGTCGAAGCCAACCAAACCTTCCTCTGAGTTCCAAGCCCATCGGATGTAGCATTTCGACCAAAGCCGAGCCTCCAAGGGATGAAACTTAGTCTTCTGAGCGAATGGCATGGAATCAATTCAATTACAGCTCAACAGGGATACATCTCGTCCAGACGAAGCTACCTCAAGCATGCAAACTGCCGGTCATTAGCTCCAGCGAGGTATGCCATTAAAACTAAGATTTTGCAAAAATTCGTTAGAGCTTTTCGAAGGAAAGTTGAATATCACGTGATCTTGACCATTGGATCCCCTCTGATCATTGTCATGAAGATGTGGAATCCATTTGGAGTAGATCAGAGCTCGGGTGAGCTCGGATCACGCGGGTAATGGTGGGACAGCTTCCGTCCTTCGTCGCCAGAGACGATAGATCACGCATCGTATGTTCTGCATGATCAGAACGGGCTATCGTGATTAGATCCGTTAGATCGAGCTAATTTCATCCCTTATTAACTACAAGATCGATCTGCACCATCCAATCTGAGATCATCACAGCGGAGATCGAAAGTACATCTGCCGTCACGTAAGGCCGACTTGACGCTTTAATGGCCAAACGGCCACATGAAAAGTGCATCGCGCGCGCCACATGGCGTCAACATGATTAAGCTTTAATTAGGCATAATTATCTATTTTTAATGGCTAATCTTTAAATAATTATAACAAATCATAAAAAATTAAAAAAAATACAAATAATACTTATTTTAAAGGTATTTCACAGAGAAATTTTTTTAAAATTTTCTTAATTAATTTTGAACAATAATTAAGATTGAATTAAGGTTTAATTAAAAAATTAATTAGCTTAATTACTCTCTAATTAATTAATTAATTAACCCCTAACTTTCTAAGATTGTTTAAGGGAATGACCTCTACCTCCCTTATTTTTTTTGGAATTTATTTGTTAATTAATTAGGAAAATTAGTTAATTAAGCCCTAATTACTTTCTTAATTTAATTAATGGTTAATTAATCATAAAAATAGTGACTAATTAATTAATTGGGCTCATTAGTCATTGTCTAATAGTGAGGGGTCTTATGGAATATGATTGAGGCCTCTTTCCTAATCTCTTTCCCTAAGTTCATCTTTTTAAGAACCAAAAAATTAATTAAGGATTAATTGGCTAATTAATTACTTAATTAGTCTACTTAAAATTTAAAATGTGTCTAATTCTAATTAATTGAGGGGTAGATCTTTAGGTGTTCAATAACCTAAAGATATTTAAGAAAATTATGGTTAACCCACATGTATGGGAAAATTATGAAAGTACTTAATTAAGTTTCTTAATCTAATTAATTATTAATTATGAGTAAATTGTATTAGACTCTTTCATTTCTTATGATCATTACAAATTTATTTTTCATGCATATTATGTTAGCTCATAATTATTTTTTTAATTACTTTAAGGTAACATATGTAAGGCTTAATTAATGGATTTAATGCATAATGCAACTTAATTACTCCAAAAATTAACTTAATCACATTTCATTAAGCCAAATTAATTCACAAATATGAGAATGGGTTAGGATTAGCAAACCTCTAATCACATCATTAAATCAAATCAAAATATGAAATTAAAAATGATATCAAGAAAGCCTTGGTTTACTTTAAACAATTTGATTTGGTTTAATTGTCCTTAGGAATTAATCTAATTGAATGAAATCATGTGTTTATGTTTATTAAGCTCATCTTTTCAAAGTTAAATAAAATCAAATGGTTTTTTCTTATGTAAGCTTGCATGTGTTAGATTAATTTATAATATCCGTGGCTATTATGACTAGTAAATCCAAATTATTTTTCTAAAGTTTATAAATCAATTACATTTATTAGAGTGATAGTAGTTATGAATATATATAGGTTTGCATGTGCTTATAGCTTAGATATGTGAAGTAAAGCTTTCTCTTCCTTAATTCATATGTAATTTTACATGTACATGAATGTTAATAAGTATATAGTCCGGACATCCTGGGAATACGAGGCTTTAGGTAGCCCCAAAGAGGTCATTTGATTACCTTACTTCCTTGGTTAACAGTGACACGTGCTTATTTGATTTCATTTACATGTGTTCTTACATTAGAATTTGGATAGAACTTTAATCTACGTGCATAAATATTTTAATCAAATAAAAATATAATCTTTGCATAATTTTCCTTCCTTTATTTATGTATACATCCATATGTATTTGAGAAAAACAAATGTTTAGTCTGGACATCCTGGGAATACGAGGCTTTAGGTAGCCCCAAGGAGTTCATTTGATTACCACACTTCCCTGGTTAATAATGACACATACTTTATTATGTCTCTTATACATGCGTGCATATTTAATTATGAAATTAGAACCCTTTTCTTTTATCAAGGATACATACATTCTATAATCATCTATAAGATCAACATGTGTTACATATAAGTTAATGCTCTCTTTTCTGTGATTCATGCATACAAATTTATATATGTTTGAATGCGAATGGGTATATAGTTTGGACATCTTGAAAATACGAGGCTTTAATTAGCCCTAAGGAAGTCATTTGATTACCTCACTTCCCTGGTTAATAATGACATGTACCAATTTAATTTCATCCATTTGTATTTTTGTATAAGAATTTAGATAGGGCTTTAAACTAATACAATTAAATAATTCAATCACATAAAAGAATATAAACTTTAAATACACATGTATACATTCATCATATAAGTGTGCTAAAATATAGTATATGTATAGATACACATAGGATTAAATTATATGCATGTTATATGTGATGGAAATGAGTGATTAATATATGTCATGTTAAAGTAATTCAATTAAATTAATCTTTAGAGGCCTTTCATATTGAATAGGATTATTTAAAGTGAACCTAAACTTAGGATTAATTTAAAAATGTGTAATAAGCCATTCACTAAAGAAAACTAAATCAAATTAATATGCTTTAGAAAGTGGCTTAAGGTAGGGATGAAAAGGGTAATCCTCTTTCTTCTCTTTATAACACCTAGTTGCTAAGTATAATCAAATAAAATAAAAGAAAATAGAAATTAAAATTCTCAAATAAATTAAATAACTTAAAGTGAAACAAACCCTTTATGTTAGATTAAATCCTTCCAAACTTATAAAAAACATAACTCTAATGCTGGGTAAGACATATCCCATCAAGCCTTAACACACATTAGAATCAGGTCCACTTTTAGCTCTATGTTAGGGCGGTGTATGATGTGATGTATATTTTATTTTATTATGTATTTATGCCTCATAGACTAGATGTTATGTTCTTAGCCTAATCATATTTTTTGTAAGAGATTGTGCTTAAAAAGGTGTGGTGTTTATTTTTGGATGTATAGGGGGACACCACAGATCATAGGGGGTACTTATTGAAGTGATCATGTACAATATTGAGGTATGATATACTATCTCCAAAGATAGAGATATCAACCTTCAATGGACCTAATCACCTAATAAGGACTCCTAAGGCATGATGGGTCTTCGAATGTACTAGAGATTTTTCCCCTGCTTTATATGGATGAATAAAGTAGGGTTTATATCAAACCATGTTCTAAAGTTCTTTATGGGGGCAAGCCCCCATAGTTAATTACATCCCAAGGAAGGTGAATTTTTAGGAATACTCTTGATTAAAGTAGGCAATTACTGTCTCCAAAGATTTCAAGGATAGACTATCAATAAATTGGTTATATTAGAAAATCAACCGAAATAGATCAAATAGAGAGACTTATTTTGGAAGCCAAATGAGATGAGTAGGGAATACTCATGATACTAGAAAAGCTAGTGAACATTTCAATTTACCCTATAATTGGGCTCTATATATTTGAAATTGAAGAAATTTATATGTTTTGAGTTGAATTTTTATTAGATTACTAGGGCTTATAATTCATCAACACAAGGTTGTGGAGATGCTGAAGAGCTGAGGAGTTATGCTTGTAGCCTAAAGAAAATAGCTACCTTAAATCCTAAATATTGGGAGCTTTAACAAGAGGTAAAGTGCGATCTAAATCTAAGGGAAGATGGGTATAAGGTTTACCTCTATAAGAGAGGATAAACCATCCGACTGCTAGACTTATAACTATCTGGAGTGGTAGCCAGCTAACTCCTCCTACACTTTTAAATCCATGTGGTCCGGTCATATGAAATTGCAAGATAGTTAGGCTATTATTAATTTAGAAAGAGACTAAAGTCCTTAAACCCACTCCCTAAGAGAATATAACATGAGTGGTATGAATAATGACTTAATCTAATACAAAATCTTTACAAATTTTATTTTAATTTTGATACTTCATCTTGACAAAGGCTTTCGATTTCTTATGCCTAAATGCATGATGAAAGTAGATCATTGGTTAAATTAACAAGGGATGCCCTCACAGGTCAAGCATTCTTAAAACTTATGGAAATATCTCATACTTTTGCTTAAAACTTGGATTATGCTAAGGGGCTTGAGCATATCCCACCTATCCTAACTTGGATTATGTTAAGAGGCTTAAGGAACCTGCAAAGAGAGCATTTATATTTATTTTTAAGCAGCCCTTTAAGCATAATCCCCTATAAAAATATGATTAGGCTAATCACAGCCTACCATCCAGTCTACGAGGCATACACCCTAAGTTCTAGTCTACAACAATACATCACAAAATAAAATATACATCATATCAAGCACCTTCCTAACATAAAGCTAGAAGTAGTAAATTAATTCTAATGTGTGTGTTAAGGTTTGTGTGGTATGTCTTACTAGGCATTAAGATTATATTTTTCTAAGTGTGAAGGAGATTTAATTTAACCATAAAGGATGATTTCACTTCAAGTTGTTTAGCTGATTTAAGAATTTAATTTATGTTTTATTTAGTTTTGTATAACCTATACTTAGAAACTAAGTGTTATAAAGAGAGGAAAAAAATATTACCCTCTTTCATCTCTACCTTAAGCCACTTTCTAAAGCGTGTTAATTTGATTTAGTTCTCTTTAGTGAATGGCTTATTACATATTTTAAATAAATCCTAAGTTTAGGTTCACTTTAAATAATCCCATTCAATATGAAAGACATCTTAAAATTAATTTGATTGAATTACTATCACATGACATATATTAAATCATTCCTTTCCATAACACATAACATGCATGTGATTAATTCCTAAGTGTATCCATACATGTAACATGTTTTAGCACACTTAAATGATGAATGTATGTGTACATTTGAAATTTATTTATTTATTGATTGAATTATTTAATATGTGTAAATTTAAAGCTTTATCGAAATTCTTTTACAAAAGTATATAAGAATAAAATTAAACAGGTATGTGTCATTATTAAACCAGGGAAGTGAGATAATCAAATGACCTTCTTAGGGTTACTTAAAGTCTAGTATTCTCGGGATGTCTAGATTATATCCCCACTTGTATTCAAATATATGTAAATTTGCATACATGAACATAGGAAAGAAAACTCCAAATCACATGATTAAATAATACAATCACTTGAACAATTATGGATGCATGCATTTTTAATATAAAAAAGGGATTCTCATTCTTTAATCACATGTACAAATACATGTATGAAAACATAAACAAGTACGTGTCATTATTAAACTAGAGAAATGAGGAAATCAAATGAGCTCTTGGGACTGCTTAAAGCATCATATCCTTGGGATGTCCATACTATATAGTTGTTTGTTTAGATACATATGAATATATAAATAACTAAGAAAATGAAAATTATGCAAAACTTGTATTTTATTTAATTGAATTATTTATGTATATGAATTAATGCTCTAATTAAATTCTAATATTGAAATACATAAGAATGAATTCAAATGGGTTCATACCTTTGTTAAACCAAAGAAGTGAGGTAATCAAACGACCTCCTTGGGGCTACTTAAAGCCTCATATTCCCGGATGTCCATACTATATACCTATTACCATTCAAACTTATGTAAATCAAACTTATGTAAATCAACATGTGAATAAAGGAAAGAGACTTTACTTCATACATTTTAAACTATAAGCACAAACATCTTTTATGTATTTATAACTATCATTACTACACATGTCATCATTCACTTGTAAGCTTTTGAAAAATATATTTGTATTTAATTGTGATAATAGCCACACATATATTAAATTAAATCAACACATGGGAGCTTTACATAAGGGAAATTTCATTTGATTTACTTAATTTAAAAAAATATAAGGATGCATGAAATTAAATGACATAAAATATTTAATATGATTGTAGAAGAATAATTAAATACAAACATGTGATTTCATTCAATCAAATTAATTTCTAAGGACGATCATATCAAATAAAATCATTTAAAGTAAACCAAAGCTTTTTAATGTCATTTTTTAGTTACATATTTGATTTGAGGAATATGAGAAGAAATTTGCTAATCTAACCCATTCCCATGTTTGTGAATTAATTTGGTTTAAGAAAAGATAATTAAGTGAATTTTATGAATTAATTAAGTTGGATTCTTAATTAAATCAATTAATTACGCTTACCTATGCTTCTTTAGTCTGATTAACCACTTAATTATGAGCCATAAATGAGATGAACATGTGAGAAAATAAAATTGTAATACTCTTAGAAGGACATAATGCAATGGCTCATAATTAAGGGTTAATTAAATTAAAGAACCTAATTAAGTACCTTTATGATTTTCTCATCCTTATGGGCTAATCATAATTTTATTAAAGGGTCTTTATATTATTAAACACATAAAGAGGAACCCTTAATTTTATTATTAATTATCAGATGTGATTATAATTTTAGTTTTATTAGTTAAGCCACTTAATTAGTTAATTAACCCTTAATTAATCTTCATATTAATTAACTTTCTTTCAAAATGAAGTGGACTTAGGATAAGAATCTAGGAAAGAGGTCCTAACCCCACTTCCCTTGTCCATTCACTATTAGCCAGTGATTATTGTGAGTTTAATTAATTAATTTGTTACTAGTTAAGGTGTTAATTAGCCATTAAGTAGATTAAGAGAGTAATTAGGGTTTAAATGATCATTTCTTCTAATTAAACAAGAAATAAATCTCCAAAAAATTATGTGAGGTAGAGATCATCCCATTGAACAAATAAATAAAGTTTGGGATTAATCACTTAAGTAATTAGAGTTTAATTAAGCTAATTAAGTTTTCATTTAAACTTTATTTAAGTCTTAATCACCGTTCAAAATAAATTGGAATCAATTTTAATTGAATCTCCTCTGAAATACCTTCAAAATAAATATTTATTTGCATTTTTATGATTTTTCTTTGATTTGTTATAATTTTTCAAAGATTCAGCCGATTTAAATAATTTTTCATAATTTTTATAAAGTCTATTAACTTATTCTACTAAAATTGACTTTTTGAACTTCAAAATTCAATATCTCTCAATCTAGATATTCTTTTGACTTGAACTTTTTATGGTAGATGTATTTTAATTTTAATTTCAATCCCTGAAAATTTCAAATCAATTTCATGTGTATTTTTGATTTAATTAATGGAATTTGATTTTCACTAAAACCTAAATTAAACTTAGAATACCCAATCGAAATTGGGGATTTTGAGCTTGTTGGATTCCTCTCGAAAAGATGAATCCAATGGGCCCTTATTTGTAATTTTTCTTTGAGAATCTTATTTTATTTTAATTTTTTGAAATTTCAGGCAATATAATAAATTTTTAAATCAAAAAACCCCAATTTCTTACTTAACCCAGTCAGTGCCACATGGTTCCATGTGGCACGCGGCATTGTGTGGCATGATCTAATTCGTTAGTGTGGCGCTGACGTGACTATTGAGTGGGAAACCATGGAATCGCGTGGGGTTCGATCCGACTGTCCGATCTGTACTAGATTCAATCACAATCTAGAGGCCAAAATTGAGTGGATCTCTTTTTAATCTCAGCCATCCGTCCCTATTAAAGAGGGATCAGACTGCTGCTGCTTCATCTACTTCCCAGCTGATGAAATCGACAGACTGAATGAAAAAAAATGACAAAATTAGATGGAATGGGGTCCGTTCGAGTTCGATTTCATAGCGATTCTTCAAAACTCTTATTTTCGCATTAGGATGTGAAATGAAGAATGCAAGGGTTTTCTAATGGAAATTCTAAAATTGAGCAAACATCATCACAAATAAGATATCCTATGGCCTGCTAAAGGATTTGAAAATTACTTTATCGAGGATGGTTTTCGATAGCTGTGTTGATCTGAGCACACTCCTGGATGTGAGATGAAGCCTTGGGATGAATCTAAACCCTTGCTTTCACTTGGGATGTTGTATCCACCAATGGTTGCCACCTTCTTAATGGAATCCACTTAGTTTTGGTGTTTTTCTATCGAAAGGAAGTAGGGGATGGGTTTCTTTTTTTCTTGGGGGATCTCCTGGAGTGTGTGTAATGGAAAAATAACTTCTTAGAGGTCTCCCTTTCTCTTGTGCTTGGTGGTGGCCAAAAATCACCACTAATGTTGATTTTTGGCTCCTAGTGGATGTCCTATAGCTTAGGGTGGTTGAGAATGATAGGGAATCATACTAGGTGGCTTGGTTTGGTTGGCCAAGGCTTGGGAGGTGGCTGCCAAGAGGGATTAGTGGTGTCCTATGGGTTTTAAATGCTCTAATGGGGGAGGTGAGGTGAATTCACCTCCCCATGAGTCATGACCAACCCAACCACCTCTTGGGTCAGGTTAGGTAGTGTCTTAGGTGTCTAAGTGGACCATTAAGATGATGCCAAGTGGCCAAGGAATAGAAATAACCACTTACATAGGTGATTTGTCTCATGTGACACCCTTGACCCAAGGATAGAATAGTCATTTAGCATTTAATTTGATTTGGATAGATTTGAAATGAGTCAAAAGTGAGTTGAGCCAAATTTTAAGTTATTTGGAGTTCATTGGTCAAATTGGGTCAAACTAAGGGTTGGGTCAAGTTCATATGATCATTTTAGAATGTGTTGGTGTCATTGGTTTGGTTCAATTTGGTTTATATTTGATTTTGGTTCGTTTGAGTTCATTTGGGTCAAATGGGTCAAGTTGACCAATTTGACCCAATTGACCAAATTGGCTTGTCATGACTTGGCTTGGGTTTAGTTGATCATTTGGAATGTGTTGTGAGCTTTGGTTGAGTCCAATTTGGATTTGATTTGGTTTTGGGTTAGTTTGACCCTTTAGGTTAAGTTGGGTTCAATAGGTCATTTAGGTCTAGTGAGTCAATTAGGTTAAGTTTGGCTTAATTGAAGGTCAAGTCATGTTCAAGTGTTGGTTTTGGATAGGTATTAGTTATTGGTTTCAATAGATTTGGCTCAGGTTGAAATTTGGTTAGTGTGGGTTCATATGGGTTAAAGGGTTGACTTGGTCAAAGGGATAGGTTAACTTGGTTTGACCCAATTTATGATAATTGATCAACCTATGATGATCAACAATAATGCCATGAAGTTTGGATTGGCTTAATTCACTTTGATTTGGATTGAAATAGATTTTGGTTCATGTAGATCAAATTGGCCACTTTGGGTCAAGTGAACAATTGAATTTAGTTGGCTTGATTTTGGGTTGAGTTTGATTTAGTTGAGTTTATATATGGATTTGGGATTGATATATAAATCAAATTGCAATTGGTTTGGGTTCAAATGAGTTTTGGTTTATTTGAATATTTCAAGTCAAATGGGCTAAGTTGGGTTTGACTTGGGTTGATTTTGATTTGGCTTGATGATTGTATATTTCATTTATATTTAGAATGGTGATTGATGGAATGATTGATTTGTGAGAAAATCAACTAAATTTGGTTTGATTTAGATGGAGTTTTGGCTAAGTTCTTGAAATTGATTCAAAGGACTTAGGAAGGGTTTTGATTTAAATTGATTTAGTTTTGATTTTTTGAATATAGTTTTGATTTATATTCAAAAAGGTAATCAAAGATATAAATTGATTATGAGAAAATCAATTGATTTTGGATTGATTTAGATGGAGTTTTGGCTAAGTTCATGCAATTGATTCAAATGAGTTAGAAAGGATTTCAAGTTTGGATTTGATCATGGGATTCAATCATTTGGCTTGGGATTTGAATTTGGATTTGGATTTGGATTTGAAATTGAGTTTGATTGTAGGTTTGATATGGTGAATCTGGATTGGATTTGAGTTATGGGATAGGAGGGTTATCTTAATCCCTAAGGCATAACCTAATCATATGATTAACCCTTCTAAGTCTCTAGGTTTAGATTAATTGTTTACCTAATCACTAGATGTGTCTTATGACTAAGGAAGTCTTAATTTCTAGAAGGCTCCTAAGCATAAGATGAAGAGATTGAAAACTCACTCCAAAAGTGATGTCAACAAGAGGATGCTTACAAATAAATATAAATGCTTTCTTTGCAGGTTGCTTAAACCCCTAAGCACAATCCTAGTTATGACAAGTGAGCTTGATTTCCCATGTGTAGGGTGTTAAGTCCAAATTATATACATAACTACTTGGGATTGTATGTGTGTTTAGCTAATCTCTATTTTGCAGGTGTAGTTAGATTTACTCTTCCTATTTTTAATATAATTTTTCAAAAGGAATTAAGATTAGTGCTATGGGGGTTAGGATGAGCAGTGGCTAGGAGGCTTTTTCTTGGGAGGCTGTGATGCCTTTGAAGCAAGCACATCTAAATCAAGATGAGGAAGAAAGAAAATATGAAGAAATGAAGGAAAGAAGACACCCATAGCATTTTATAAATTATAATTATTAT
Organism: Cymbidium sinense; assembly: GCA_021442155.1. Lineage (NCBI taxonomy): Eukaryota > Viridiplantae > Streptophyta > Magnoliopsida > Asparagales > Orchidaceae > Cymbidium > Cymbidium sinense. The sequence continues at coordinate 17,146,450 of CM038233.1, read as the reverse complement.
TTTGTAATACCAGGTTGTAGAAGGGTAGAGCTCAACTACCCATCTGTTCTTTTCGGGTTGTATGGAGGTACCCAATCGTATCGGCCTTTTATTCTTTTACGTTAGTTTTATAAAATTGATTGATGTTATGTTTAAATTATGCATTAGAAATGACATATTTTTCATAATTTCTTATCGATGCTTTAATGTGTGACCTGGATGCAATTAGGCTCTTAGGGAAAAATTAATTTTATTACCCAAATTGATCACTCATATCTAAATTTTTAACAACTCATAACTTCATCATAAAGTGTGGGCTATAATCAAGATAATTAAAATATTTAGTAACCCCTTAGCTGAATAGTTGAATGTTTCACACCATTCATGCATATTCTTTCTCTCTTGAATATGAAGGATCTCCATCCTTGCATGATAGGGGAATGCTTGACCTATGAGGGCATCCCTTGTGATGGAGAACTCCTTTTTCTCACTGATTTAGCTAACAATCTTATTTCATCATTCCTGTAGGCATCAAAATCCTAAAGCTTTTGTCCAAATGAAGTGTCAAAAATTAAATAAAACTTGAGAAGATTTTTACATTAGATTAATCCATTACTCATACCACTCATGCTCTAGTCTCCTAGGGAGTGGGTTTAAAGACTTTAGTCTTTTTTTTTCTAAATAAATAGCAACCCAACTATCTTACAATTTCATATGACTGGGCCACATGGTTTTAAAAATCATAGGAGTTAGCCGACGGCCACTCCAGGCGGTTGTATGCCCGGTGATTTATCAACTCTTGTAGATGTAAACCTTATGCCCACCTGTCTCTTAGATTTAGGTCATTTAGCATTGTGCTAAAGCTCCAGAGATTTATGATCTGAGGTTGATGTTTTCTTTGAGCTATAAGCATAAATCTTTACCTCTTAGGTATTTCCACAATCTTGTGTTGTTAGATTATAAGCCTTAGCAATTTAATAAATTTAAACTCAAAATATATAAATTTCTTCAATTTTAAATACATAAAGCCCAATTATAAGATAGCTTGGAATGCTCACTAGGCTTCCAGGTTTCATGAGCATCCCAACTTTCTCCCTTTGGTTTCAAAAAATAAGTCTTCTCCTTGGACTTTCCTAATTGATTTTTCAAATATAACCAATCCTTTGATAGTCTTAACCAATCCAAGATAGTTGGGAACTCTAAAGATAGTCTTAACCTTGATATCTTTCCTAATTAATTTTTAATTGTCTACTTTAATCGAGAGTATTCTTAAGAAATTTCTTTCTTTAAGATGTAATTAACTATGGAGGCTTGCCTCTATAGGGAACTTTAGAACTCGATTTAATATAAATCTTACTTTATTCATCCATATAAAGTAAGAAAAAATCTCTAGTGCATTCGAAGACCCATCATGCCTTAGGAGTCTCTATTAGGTGATTAGGTCCATTGAAGGGTGATGCATCTATCTTTTGAGATAGGACATCATACCTCAATATCATACTCAATCACTTCAATAAGTACCCCCTACGATCTGCATGGTGTCCTCCTATACTGTGTTGGGGATGGTTTCTCTCCAACTTTAATACACAATTATTGTCTCCAAGCATCAATAGTGAATTTATATTTTATATAAACCTAAGACTATCTTTTTTTTGTTGCCACTTAGCTTATTTTATTCTTAAGCAAAGCTAGCCAACATCAATTAGGTTTTAGGACCTCACTCCATATAGGTCTTAAAACCCCTATTATTCCTCTAATATGTAAAAGTAAATTAACTAATGAAAGGATATGAGAAAATTTAGAACCTCTTTACAACTAGCTTGGTGAGGTAAGGTTCATCCCATATTCAAGAAAGTTTCAATAACTAAACAAGTAAAGTCTTTTGCAAAATTTTCCAAAAGCACTCTTTCTAAACAAAATCATTTTGAAATGCACTTCACATAACATAAGGTTTGTAAAATGTAAAACTTTCAAGTCTCTTTTTAAATAATAAAGATAATCAAACTTCAGTTAACATACCTAAATTTGTTAAATGAGGATCCTTTTCAAAAATTAAAATCAAATATGCATCATCAAGATCCTTTTTCAATGAATTTATCAAAAATAAAACCAATCAATCAACTAACTCCATTTAACATATCCAAATTTGTCAAATGAGAGTTCTTTAAAATATTTCAAACACATTTTTTAAAAAAATAACCAACTCCACTTAACATACCTAAATTTGTTAAGTAGAGTTCCATTTTCAAAATCAAAACAAAATTAAAAATTAACATATCGTTGAACTTCAGTTAACATACCCAAATTTATTAAGTTAGATTTCTCTCTTTTCAAAAGCAAACATCACACACAAAATTGGAACATATTTGAACTCCATTTGACATACGCAATTTTGTCAAATGAGAGTTCCATTTTTTCAAAACCAAAACAAATTGAATTCTATTTGATATATTTACATTTTCTAAATAGATTTTCCCTTTTTCAAAATCATGAAAACCAAAATATATTTGAAATCCATTTGACATACCCAAAATTGTTGAATGAGAGTTCCATTTTTCAAGATAAAAAAAATCAAATTCTATTTAACATACCCACATTTGTTAAATAAGAGTTTCCCTTTTTCAAATCAAAACAAAAATATCAGACACACTTGAACCCCACTTAACATACCTAAATTTATTAAGTTAAGGTTTCTTTTTTCAAATCAACAAAATATCAAACACATTTGGGCTTTACTTAGCATACCTAAATTTTTTAAGTGAGGATCCCATTTTCAAAATCAAATCAAACAAATTAAACACATGACAAATATCATCGCAAATAACAAAACGCTTTCAAGAAATTATTTTCAAATATGCACTTGAATCTCATTTAGCATACCTAAATTTACTAAGTTAAGATTCCATGATCAAATCTCAAAACTAAAGATAAATAACAAACTCATCTCCAAAGTCTCTCCAAAATAAGATGAACCCCATTCAACATACTTAAATTTGTTGAGTGTGGGTTCAAAATCAAAATCATATAATTTTATGTCAAAGTCTCTCCTCACATTCTAAAATCTCTCCAATGAACCCCACTGATCATTCGTAAATTTGTTAAATGTTGGTTCCCAAACCAATATTAAAAGTTAATATTTGAAGACAAATATCAAAGAAAGGGTCTGACTTAATTATGTATCATTAAATGTAGTGATATCAAAACTACCAGTCCTTTCCCCATTCTTAGTCAGTTCAGTCAGCATGTCTTTTGGAAAGTTCATCCTCTCATTCCCATATGGTATGGATTTGTCCTTGGACCAGGCCATACTTATCACAACCACCACCCACCTGATTTAGTTTAGCCATGGATTTGAGGTTGTTCGAGTTACTTGTGAGGGGCCAACCCTCGTAACTGTTAGCAAAGAGGAGGTGGCAGGACATAAGACATTCCTTTATTTCAACCTACAGTCTGAGTCTAAGCTTCCCTTTCTGAAGAGGAAGGCTGAGATCCCTGCAGCAACATCAATTCCAACTCCTTCTATGCTAGCTCCAGCAGTGTAAGTGTCAGTGGTTCCTAGGCCAGTTTAGTCAGTTGTCCCCACTACAGCCCTAGTGCAGGCTAGCACCTCCTCATTGGTTTCCCTCATTTTGAAAGGGAAGGTTGTCTTGACCTCCAAGATAGTCTCCCCTACATTTAAGGTAGGTTCTAGCTCTCGCTCTACCCCTCTCACCAGCACACAGCACTGTAACAAGAGCAGGAAGATCAAGCGGCATTATGAGTGCGAGGCTGGGTTGGTAGACACTGCCTCTCACATTGCTAAGGAGGGTTCTCCTCATGGGACCTCTCCACTCCTGAGTGGTAGTAGGTTTCACCCTATCTCAGCTTTGAACAAAGAGGAGGATTATAGGAGGATTACTGCATTGCCAACTCCATCAACATAGTTTAAGGTACCAGCTAGGGAGAGGAGGAAGACTTATGTTGGTCTACGATCAGTTCTTTGCCAGGTCGACATAGCCCACGGATGTTCGGAGACCAATACATTGTTTGATTTGAGGACTCTGATCCCTAGGAGTGTTAAGGATCAGATACACCAAGAGAGAGCCACTGAGGCTTATGTGGCAACCCAAGCAGGCAAGAGGGAGAGGAGGAGGTACGCTAAGCAGTCAGCGGCCTCCGCTCTTGTGGGATTTTTGGATCGGTGGGCTACTAGAGCCGATCACACCGATAACATAGTATTTACAGGCACCACTAGCCGAGAGTTCCCGAGGGAGGGCACTCAATGTCTCCACCACCACACCACTCCGTTCCCTGTCCACCATTACCCATCCGAGTCCCTCTTTCATAGTCCCCACTAAAGTACAGAAGTATGTATCCAAAGAGAGGACATCTCCATTATTGATCTGGCTATGGCTTAAGAATCCCACTTCATCTATTCCACTAGTTGAGGTGAGGTCGAGCTCTACCATCTAACCTTTCACTTCAATCATGGTAAAGAAGGAGTGGTGACCCAAAAGCATCATGGTCGTGCCACCATCGTAGCCACCGATAGTAGTAGAGGAAGAGGGGATACTAGTGTAGTCCCTTGGCAGTTGATTCTCTTAGAGAGAGCATCCATTAGTAGGTAGTGTCTAATATATAGGTTCAGATAAGGAACAATCCTACAATTAGTCGCTAGTGGGTATTTGTACCAGTTCAGCCAGACAGAGTAGGAGATCGTTCATTAGATGATATCCTAGATGGCTACTTTTTTGAGAAGAGACAACATCTTGGGAGTGATCATTCAAATCGGAAGAGGGCAGGGTAGCTTTTCAGCCTGATGAGGATGACCTATTAGAGGACTCAGCAGAAGTCCATATGGTCTATACCCGAGGATCCCTCCATCGAGACCATCAGAGTCTAGAAGGTGTTATGGTTGAAGAAGATGATGCCATTCATTCAACCCAAGACCTCCTTCAATAGCTCAGGTAGAAGGACGATCATATCCATAGGATGGAGAAGAGGTTTGTTAGCTGATGTTCTAACACTTCAGAACCAAACTCCAGCATCACAGCTAATCTTATGGAGGCCAAGCGGCCTAAACTTTTGCATGTCTTGGAACCTCCCAAGAGTACCTCTCCTGTGGATCAGAATAGTGGTAGCTTGCATAGGAAGGTCATAGATAGTACTTCCATGCATGAGAAAGATATCAAGCAGCTAGTGGAACAATAAGTGAGGGAATCGTTAGAGCAAGCCTAGGTAGTTCATCCATTCTAAAGGGTAGGCCTTACCTAGAAGAACTTGATGTAGTCTAGTACCCTAAGGGGTTCATGCCACCTTCCTTCAAGATTTTTGATGATAATGGGAACCCACGACAACAAATGGCACACTTCAGAGTCGACTCTTGCAACACCGGTGGTAGCGATGTGCTTCTTTTTTGCCTCTTTGTCAGTAGTTTGTTAGAGGTTGCATTTGACTGGTACACTAAACTGCCCAATGATTTGGTGAAAACATTCACTGAGTTGGAGAACCTCTTCATTAAGAGGTTCGCTGGAGCCTAGTAGAGGGTAATTATGGGTGACCTCATCATAACAAAATAAAATCCCAATGAGTACCTCATTGATTACATTTCCAGGTGGAGTAACCTGAGTATGAAATATGAACCACAACTGTCTGAACAGCATGCCATAAAAATTCTTCTTAATAATATCCATGGCTCAATTGCTTTTATGCTCAATAGCTTTACAATCAAAACCTTTGAAAAATTAATCAACAAGATGGCTAGTCTGTAAGAGGAAGCCAAACAGTTAGCTTTCTAAGACTAGTCGTTCAAGCCCAAGCCATAGAAAGCATTTGAAAAGAAGCCATGGGCAGTGATGTCAGTAGACAAGGGGAAGCAGCTAGCCAAAGTTCAGTTTAAGAGACCCCAAGCTCAGCAGCCTCTACTGCCACCTCCTTTACCACCACCTCGGTCATCATACCAGCCACCACAGCTACCTTAATGGCCATTGCCACTGTCACTACCTCCTCAACAGTACACACAACAATGATATTCATATCCACCACGGTGTTTATTTTTTGGATGTGTGTATGGGGTACATCATGTAGATCTGAGGGTGTAGTTATTGATGTGATCAGGTATGATATTAAGGAATGGTGCACTATCTTAGAAGATAGAAATCACCACCCTATAATGGACCTAATCACCTAATAAGGACTTCTAAGGCATGATGATTCTTCGAATGTACCATAGATTTTTCTCCAACTTTACATGGATGAATAAAGTAGGGTTTGCATTAAACCTAGTTTTAAAGTTCTCTATGGGTGCAAGCCCCAATAGTTAATAACATCCCAAGGAAGGTGAATTCCTTAGGAATACTCTTGATTATGGTAGAAAATTATTATCTCCAAAGATTCCAATGATAAGACTATCAATAATTAGTTGTATTGGAAATTCAAATAAGATAGATCAAAAGGAGAGACTTATTATCGAAGCCAAAGAAGATGAGTTGGAAATACTCATGATATTATGAAACCTAGTGATCATTCCAATTTATCCTATGGTTAGGCTTTATGTGTTTGAAATTGAATGAATTTATTTGTTTGACTTGAACTTTTATTAGATTGCTAGGGCTTATAACCCACAATACAAGATTATGAAAATGCCTAAGAAATAAGGATTTATGCTGGTAGCCAGAAGGAAACAACAACCTCAGATCCTAAATCTAGGGAGCTTTAGTGAGGGCTAAAGTACATCCTAAATCTAAGCGAAGATGAGTATATGGTTTACCTCTACAAAAAAGAGTAAACCATCCCAACTACTGAACTTATAACCGCCTAGAGTAGTAGCCAGCTAACTCTTTTTATGCTTTAAAATAATGTTGGCAAGTCATATAATTTTGCAAGATAGTTAGGTTGTTATTATTTAGAAAGAAACTAAAATCCTTAAACCCATTCCCTAAGAGACTAGAGCATGTGTGGTATGAGCCATGACTTAGTCTAATATAAATCTTTTCAATTTTTATTTGATTTTGGACTTTTCATTTTGACAAAAGTCATAGGATTTTTAATGTCTAAATGCATGTTAAAATGAGTTTATTGGGTAAATCAGAGAGAAAGAGGTATTTTCTACCATAGGAGACCATCAAAGATCAAGTCTTCCCCTATCGTGCAAGGATTGAAACCCTTTATTAGCAAGAGTGAAGTAATATGGATGCATGATATTAAACATACAACATTCAGCTAAGGGGTTACTAAATCTTTTAAAAATCTTGATTTAATGCCAAAGTTTTATGTGAGGTTATGAGTTATTTAGAAAATTTAGTTATGAGTTGTAGTCGGGGTAAAAAATTATTTTTCCCTAAGAGCCTAATCGGATCCAGGCCACACATTAAATCACCATATAAGTAAGAAACTAAGAAGAGGCATGTTATTTCTATTGTGCAATTTAAACATAACATCAAGAATTTTATAAATCTAATGCAAAAGAATAAAAGTCCGGTGCGGTTGGGTGCCGCCGTATAACTCAAAAAAAGAAATGGGTAGCCGAGCTCTACCCTTATACAACCTAGTATATAAAAGAATAATTACAATTTTATAAATAAATAAATGTTGTGGGGGTCTTCTTATCTTCATTCTTCATGTCTCCTTTATCTCCATTTGGATGTATTTACTTTAAAGGCATCACAGGGTCTCCAGACAAAGCCTTCTAGCCACTGCTCATCCTAATCCCCATAACACTAATCCTAATTTCTAATGAAAAATTATATTAAAAATAAGAAAAGTAAATCTAAATACACTTGGAAAATAAGTGTTAGTGAAACTCACAATACAACCCATGCAGTTATATGAATAATTTGGACTTAACACTCTGCACATTGGTAACCAAGCTCACCTATCCTAATTTAGATTGTGCTTAGGGGTTAAGCAACCTACAAAAGAGAGCATTTATATTTATTTTAAGCACCCCTTAAGCACAATCTTATGCCAAAAAACCTGATTAGGCTAATCGTGACCTAACATCAAGTTTATGAAGCATACACCCTAACATCCAGTATACAATAATACATCATAAAACCAAACATACATCACTCCATGCACTACCCTAACATAAAGCTAAAAGTGGTGACTTAATTTTAAAGTGTGTAGGCTTTGTTGTGATTTTCTAAGTATGAAAGGATTTAATTATAAAGGATGGTTTCACTTTAAGTGACTTAATTGATTTGCAAGTTTTACTTAATGTTTTCTTTTATTCCATTTAGTTTACACTTAACAACTAAGTGTTATAAAGAGAAGAAAAGAGAGGATCACTCTCTTTTATCCCTACCTTAAGCCACTTCTAAAGCATATTAATTAATCAATTCTCTTTAAGGAATGGTTTATTACATATTTTAAAGTAATCCTAAGTTTATGTCCACTTTAAATAAACTCATTTAATAAGAAAGACATCTTAAGATTAATTGAAATTGATTACTATCACATGATACATATTCATTCATTTCTTCCCATCATATGTACGTGCAGATGATCAAACCCTAAGCATACTTATACATGCATTTTGTCTTAGCACACTTAAATGATGGATGTAAATACATATTTTTGGAATCTATATCTTCCTTTTGATTGAATTATTCTATCATATTAATTTAAAGCTCTATCTAAATTCTTATATAAAATTACATAGGAATGAAATTAAATAGGTACGTATCATTGTTAACCAGGGAACTGAGGTAATCAAATGACATCCTTGAGGATAGCTAAAGCCTTGTGTTCCGGGATGTCCAAACCATATACCCATTAAATTCAAGCATATGTAAATTTGCATACATGAACATAAGAAACAGAGCTCTGAGTCATATGGTAAGTTAATTCAACAACTTAATCATTCATGAATGCATGGATTTTTGATAAAATATAATGGGTTTTAATTCCATAATTAAATACACACAGACATGTATAATAGACATAAGCTAGTACATGCCATTGTTAACTAGAGAAGTGAGGTAATCAAATGACCTCCTTGGGGCTACTTATAGCCTCGTATTCCCGGGATGTCCAGACTAAATATTTTCTTTTCTCAAACACATATGGATGTATACATAAACAAAGGAAGGGAAACCATGCAAAAGTTATATTTTTATTTGATTAAAATATTTATGCATATGAAGTAAAGTCTTATCCAAATTCCAATATTGAAATACATAAGAATTAAATCAAATGGAGTACATGCCATTGTTAAACTAGGGAAGTTAGGTAATCAAATGACCTCCTTAGGGCTAACTAAAGCCTCATAATTCCAGATGTCTAAGTTATATACCCATTAACATTCTTACTTATATAAATTAATATATGAATGAAAGAAAAGAAACTTTACTTTGTACACTTAAGCTATAATCACATACATCTCCTATGTATTTATAACTAGCATTTATACCATATATAATCATTCATTTATAAGTTTTGAAAAATATATTTGGATTTAATAATGATAATAACTACATATATATTAATTTAAACCAACACATGCAAGCTTGACATAAAAGAAATCATTTGATTTAATTAATTTTGAAAAAGATGAATGCATGAATCAAGTGGCATATAACATTTAATATGATTGCAGATAAATAAAAGGACATAAGCACATGATTTCATTCAATCCAACTAATTCTTAAGGACAATCATACTAAATATATTCATTTAAAATAAACCAAAGTTTATCAATGTCATTTTTAATTTCATATTTGATTTGATTTAGAAAATATGAGAAATGTTTGCTAATCCTAATTCCATTCCCCATGTGTGAGTTAATTTGATTTAATGAAAAGCAATTAGGTTGATTTCATGGATTAATTAGGTTAATGTATGAGTTAAATTAATTAATTATCCCTTAACTATGTTATCTTATGATAATTAATTAAATGATTATGAGCTAATGTAATATGTAAATGAATTGAAAAGTAAATAATAATGCTCTTATGAAATGAAAGGGGCCTAATGCAATTAGCTCACAATCATTAATTAATTAAGCTTAAGATACTCACTTAATTACTTTTAGGATTTTCTCACACATGTGAGCTAACCATAATTTATTAATCTCTCTTTAGGTTATTAAACACTTAAAGCTCTACCCAAGGATCAATTAATTAAGATTCCATATGATTATATTTTCAACTTGATTAATTAAGCAATTTGATTAAATGATTAAGCTTTGATTAATTTAATTAATGAAAATGAACTTAGGGAAATAAATTAAAAAAGATGCCCTAGTCTTATCTCTTGAGTTCACCCACTACTAAGGAACACTTAACCACTCAATTAATTAAACCATTACTATTCATATGATTAATTAAACATTAATTATATTAAGAGAGGAATTTAGGCTTAATTAATCAATTCTCCTAATTTGGCAAGCAATCCATTCCAAGAAAATTAAAGAGGTAGATGTCATCCTCTTAAATAATCTCAAAACTTTTGGGATCAATCACTCAAGTGGTTAGAGAGTATTTAAGCTAATTAAGTTTTTAATTAGTCCCTAATTAAGCTTTATTTACTGTTCAAAACCAATTGAAATTATTTTTATTAAATTCTCTTTTGAAATACCTTTAAAATGATCTATTATTTGTATTTTTTAGATTTTTCTACAATTAGTTATGAATTATGAAAATTTCAGCCTTAAAAGTACATTAATAACTATGATTATGCCTAATCTCATCAATGTCATGTGGCACACTGATGCGGCGTGCTTTCCATATTGCATTGTGAGATTGGCTATTTAAGTTGTCACATCCGCGCGCTGAGTCAGCCGGTGGTGAATGCGGTATTAATCTCCATCGTTCAATCTTGGATCGGACTACACAAATGAAACCCACGACATAAAGGAAAAAAATAAGGGAGATCTTACGTGATTTGTTCAGAGCTATTCATTCTAATCATGTTAAACAAATGACCCATAATCCTCCTTTCCATGAGCAATGAATGATAACATCCTCCTGCCATGGATCATTTGATTTGAGCTCACCCTAGCTCGAATGAACTTCAAAATCAACCCACACTATCAGGGAAGGAATTAAAACACATTCAATGGTCAAGATCAACTCACATGCAAATTCCTTCGAAAAGCTCCAACCAAAATTTCCTATTTCTACGATTTTGAGCAATTACCTTTAGAGCTCAAGATCGATGATGGGATCGACAGAGGTAGCTTTAGCTAATAGAAATGAGGCCCTGTTGAGTCGCACGCAAGCCAATTTCTCTTAGTTTACTTGGTGGATCAAGTTTCATCATTTTGGAGCTTGGTGGTGATCAAAGTCCCTCCTTCGGTGGCTTGGAAGCTTGGGAAAAGACTTGGATGGCTTCGACGATGTGCGTGGAAGGTGTGTGCGAGAGTAATTTGGTTTTGTTTGATGAATGAGTGAACTCAGATTGGGATTAGCCTCCCCTATTTCATTTCACACAGGGAAGAGAAATGCTAAAATGGGAAGCTTGGGATGGCTTTAAGGATTGCAAGGAGGTTTGAATTCGTGTTAGGAAGTTCTCACGAATCAAAGTGATGAGTTTCCCGTTCGAATTGAGGGGGGTATGCCATTCAATTTGCTAAGGTGGATGAATGGGGTGGCTTCCTATTTTTTGGTTGGCTAGCCATCATCAGAGTGCCGGAGGGGTCTCAATCGAGTCCATATGGTTCATATGGATTGGGAGAAGCCATGGCAGGGCTACAAGCTGGATTTGGATAGATTGGGTTTCCTTAATCCTTTAGGTGTTTAGTTTGTATGGGAGGTGAATTGGCTCACCTCCCTTTTATCCATGGCAAGTTCTAGCATCTTGTAGAGTGGGCTAGGAGGGTTAAGGATCCCTCATTTGGGTGAGTGAGGGCTGCCAAGGTGAAAGAAGGGTAGACTTTGCTAATTTTGGCAAAATCCCACATGGGGGAGAGGATTCATGGAGGATTTGCATTAGGCTTCACTCAAAATGGGTTTAGGTTGATTTTGGGCTAACCTAGATTGAGTTTGGATCAGGTTTGGTCAGCCACCAATGTCTCATGAGTTGGTTTTATGGGTTTTGGCTTCATTTGGTCAAATGAGTTTATTGGGTCATGTTGAGTTAGGTTAACCAATTGATAAAATTGGGTAAAACTAAGACTTGGGTTAGGTTAAAATGATGTTTTAAAGAGTTTTGATTCAAGTGGTTTCAATCCATTTGGCTTAAGTTTGATTTTGGCTCACTTGGATTCATATATGTCAAATGGGCTAAGTTGACCAATTTGACCAAATTAACCAAATTGGGTTGGGTTAATTGTTGGTTCAAGTTTAATTGGTCAATTGAAAATGATTGTAGATTTTGGTTTGAATCAATTTGGATTTAATTTGGATTTTGACCAATTTAACCCTTGAGGTCAATTTAGGCTAGGTTGGGTCAAGCTGACCAGTTGGTCAAATTAGGCTCAATTATGACTTTGGTCAAGTTCAATAATCAATTTGGAATAAACTTGAGCCATTGGTTGTAATCAATTTTGGTTAGATTATGATTTGACCTATTTTGGCCTTTTAGGTCAATTTGGGTCAACATGGGTCAAATGGTCAATTGGACTTAGTTTGGCTCAATTGAGGGTCAAGTCATGTTCAATCATTGATCATGTATCACAATGGTTTCAATCAATTTGGTGTATGGTTATTTGGTAAGGTTTGAAAGTTGACTTGGTTTGAATTCAAGGGTTGATTAACTTGGAAGCTTGATCTAATTTGGGTTGGACTTGTGCAAAACCACTTTGGGTGACCTAAATGGGTCAATTTTAGTTTTGGCTTGATTCAAGTTTAGTTGAACTTGCCTATGAAAAATAATTATTCACTATCAATTTGAAGTCCAATGGATTTTGCAAATTTGAGGTTTTTAAGTCAAAGGGTTAACATTTGACTTGAGTTGACTTGAGTTTGGTTTGATAATTATAGGTTTTTTTTATATTTGGGTAGATGATTGGAGAAATAATTGATTCAAGTGAAAATCCATTGATTTTGGCTTGGTTTAGGTGGATTTTGGTTAAGTTCAAGAAATTGGCTTTAAAAGGCTTGAATTAGGTTTTGGTTTGATTTTGGATTTGGTTTTGGCTATTTGAATTTACATTTCATTTATATTTGGTAATATAAATGAAGATATAAATGATTCATGAGAAAATCACTTAAGTTTGGAGTGACTTGGAAGCAAATTTGACCAAGCTTACGGATGTAGGTCAAAAGGGCTAAGGAGGAACTCAATTTAGTTTGATTTATTTTGGTCATTGAAAGATGAGTTTCATTTATATTTGTGAATATAAATGAAAGAATAATTGATTTATAAAGAAATCAATTGGTATTTGGTGGATTTGGGTTAAGATTTGGTTAAGCTTATGAAGGTAGGTCCTTATGGCTTAAGAATGGTCTTGGCTTGGTTTGATTTGGTTTTGGTCATTTGAGTATGGATTTCAATTATATTTTTTAATATAAATGAAGGAATAATTGATTTATAAGGAAATCAATCAAGTTTGGGATAATTTAGGTGGAGATTTTCTACATTTATGAGAATGAGTTATATGGCTTAAGAAGAAATTTTGGAACATGGATTTGATTTTGGGATTGAATTATTTGAAATTGGATTTGAATTATAATTTGATAAATGATTGACAGATTGAATTGATCTTTGAGAAAATCAAATAAAATGGGATTGATTTGAATTTGGTTAAGGCTAAGTCGATAAGATGAAATCAAAGGGTTTAGAAAGGGTTTTGAACTAAATCAAAAGGTTTTATGGAGAATTTTGAGCTTGAATTTGATTGTGGGATTGATTATGAGTCTTGGAAATTTGGTTTGCATTTGGTTGGAAAGTATGGATTGAGTTTAGACTATAGGGTAGGCAAGTCTTCCTAAGTCCCTAGGGCATAACCTATTCTTATGGCTAACCCTTCTAAGTCCCTAGGCTTAGGTTAAGTGGTCACTTAATCACTAAAAGTGTCTTAAGACTAAGGAGCTCTTAGTGTCTATAAGAGTGCTAAATCTATGATGAGAAAGTTGAGAACTCACTCCAAAAGAGAGATCAACACACCCCAGGTGGCTATTTTCTACCTACTCTTGCTGATAGATTAAATAAGCCATATTCATTCAAGAGGGAGGTAGTTAGAAAATCTTTAAGAATATCTTAAAGAAACTTGACTTCCAGTTACAAGAGCCTACGAGGCCGGAGGAAGTGGGCAAGAGTGATGATCCTAGATATTTCCCCTACCACTGTATGTTAGGCATGTCTTAGAGGATTATATTACTTTTAAGAGCTGGCTTGAGCGTAGCTACAAGTCGGGTGCCATAGTTATCCCCAAGGAATACTTGTTAGAATAACCATCCAATTATGTTAGGGTAATCCTTGGGGATACTTGTGATCCTCTTAAGAAAAAAGAAGGTTGAGATATTTCTTTATCTTGAACATCTAAAAAGATTATTTCTAAGATTAAGAAACTCTCCTTGCAGGTGCCTGAGATAGCTCAAACCTCCAACATCAAGGAAGGTTTGCAAGTTGCTAAAAATAACTCGAGGAAGGTGGGAGCTCTGCAGCAGCAGTAGCAGTCTACACTTGCCCGGGATAGTCCAGTAGCACAACCACCATTCAAGTCCAGCATTCCATCCACCATTGTAGTTACTACCCCTTCATCCAGCTCTTCTTTTACCAGCAGGAGCATTGTATTTGCAGACTAGGGCACTAAACCCCTTGCTCTACTTACTTTACTTGATTTCTATCATGTACCTCCACCTAGAAAGAAATCAATGAAGAAAGTAGATTATACTTATATCTTGTCCACTTCTGATGCTCTTGATTTTATTCCTGTTAAAAACTCTCCAAGTCTAAATAATAATAATAGCTCTAATAATTTTGATCCTTTCTCTTTTGATTCAGAGTCAGACTTTCCTTTTCTAAATCAATTGGATTCACCCATTGAGATTGACTTGGAGTCAATTGACTCTGAGGGTCCCATAGGAGAAGCTGAAGGTATGCCCGATGAGCAAGTAAAACTTTCCACCAACTCGCCACATGTAGTCATTGACTTTAGCCTATGTAGTGACAAAGTTCTGCCTCATAGGGTAACACCTCAGGATAAGGGTAAGCAAGTCATTGGTACTAGTGAGTAGATAACCCCTCCACAGGATGCTCCACCTATGGATATGCTTGTGGAGGACCAAGTTAGAGTTGATTACGTCATCATAGCTCATCTTAGAAAGCTACCAACTAAGTTAAGCATATAAGACTCCCTTATCTTATCCAAAGAGATGAGGGAATCTGTAATTAAGGCTATACTTGATCTTGATACATGCTTAGCTCAGTCGATCACTACTGAAGAGGAGGCATACCACATGAAGGACATCTTAGGAGTTTTATTTAGCGATGAAGACTTACATCTAGGATGATCAAGCACAACCATACTTTTTACATTATAGTTGATGTTAGTAGATACAGGATATCAAGAGTGTTGTTGACTGAGGTGCATCAATCAATATTATGAGTCTAAGAACCCTTGCCTACTTGAGAATTGACATCTCAAAGCTCCACAAAGAAAGAATGATGTTAAGAGGATTTAATTAACAAGGCGAGAGGTCTTTAGGCTCCATAGTGTTGCCCTTGGAGATAGATGATTGGAAGACTTATGCCAAGTTTCACATTATAGATTGGATGCTTCTTTCAATGCTTTCCTGGGGAGACCGTGGATATATGAAAATAACACGGTTCCATCCTCTCTACATCAGTGTATGAAGTTTGTGAGAGGTGGGATCGCTTATTGTGTCAAAGGAGATCTCAAGTCATTTTTAGTTCATGAGGTCCACATATATGAGGATGCGGCCTACTACCTCCCTCAAAATAAACAAAATTATTATTGCGAACTTGGTCAAAGTTCAAAAATAAAAGAAAAGGAAAAAGAAAAAGAAAAAGAAAAGGAAAAAGAAAAAGAAATAGAAAAAGGAAGGGAAAAAGAAAATGAAAAAGAAAATAAAAGGGAGCAAGAAATTGACTTGGAGGAGGAAGTGGAGCTTGACATTAGATTCCACCCATAGTTCATTACTCCATTCAAACATATGGGTAGGATGACCTGACCTACACCAGACAGAAAAAAGAGGCAAGTTCAGTGGATGTCTCAGGGGTGGAAAACCTCCTTATTGGCCACCCAATAGGAGATATGTCCTAGCCACTAGGAGTACACCTGCTATCCATATAGACTTAGAATCAAGTTTAGAGGATGAGTCTTATATGGTTAGCACACCAGCCAGCTCTTCTCAACAGCAGATTCCTTTGGAGGTGACACTTGAGCTAGATAGAGATGAAGACCGCCTTCAAAGAAAAGTGTGAATGTATCCAAGTCTATATGTGAAACAGTTAGACATCAGTTGAGAACCTTAGCTCTAACACCACTTTCCTCACAAAGTTGAGAGTTTGGTAGTTAAGGAAGCCCCTAAGTCATCCACAGATGTGAAGACTCAGAGGTTCTTTCTAGGAGAGCATCATCCTCAAGTCAAGAAGATGATGTAGAACTTGAGGATGATTCATATAAAGATTTAATAGAATTACCTTTTGAACTCACCGTATTCTCATAATCTAGCAAATAAAGGGTTAATCTAACACACTTGGTCAAAGCATATGTCAGACTATTTTGAAAGAATATGGAACAAATGTAAAAGCTCTCAATCAAGATTAGGACCAGGATTCAGTATAGTGGGTCAGTTGATGTTGACGATTACTACTTAGTCATCACCAATCATTTGGAATCTGATAGGTTCTTTTCAAATCACATTAACTCATATAAGGAGGTGTGCTTAGAAACTTTTGATAGTCTAGATGATTTTGAAGTCAAAGAAGCACCGCCAGAGTTTGAAAAGAATAGATTAAGTCAACCATCGATGAACTCAAGGAAATCAATTTAGGTGAATACAATCCACGTATGACATATATCAGTTCCTTGTTGAATGAAATTAAAATCAATGACTTATTTAGGCTATCGATTGAGTTTAAGGACTACTTCACATAGAGTTATAAAGAGAAGCCCGATTTATCTCCTGACATAGCAGTCTATAAACTAGTAATAGAGCCTAGTGCTAACCCTATCAAGAAAGCTCCTAGACGTATGCAATTAGACATTGAACAACAAGTCATTTCTGAAGTCAAGAAATTGATCGACACTAGTTTCATGCTAAAAGAAAAATACCTTATCTAGTTGGCCAGTGTCATCCCAGTTAAGAATAAGAATAGACAAATTATCATATACGTCAATTTTAAGGACAAAATAAGACAAGTCTAAAAGACAAATTTCCACTATCAATCCCAGAACTAATGGTGGACATTGCCTCATATCATGCAGTATTCTCCTTTATGGATGGCTCATCTGGATACAATTAAATAAAGATGGCCCCTGAAGATGAAAGAAACACTGCTTTTAAAACTCTGATCAGAATCTTTTGCTATAAGGTCATGCCTTTCATCCTTAAAAATGCCGGTGTTACATACCAGCAGGCTATGACTCGAATCTTCTATGAACTCATTCATCATCAAGTCAAGTGCTATGTCAATGATCTCGTGGTCAAAAGTAAAGAAAAGGAAGACCATCTCTTTAACTTGAGAGTAATTTATGACAATTTAACCTCAAAATGAACTCTCTGAAGTGTGGATTTGGAGTAGCTTCAGGAAAATTTCTTGGGTTTGTTATCTGACATCGTAGAATCAAAATTGATTCAGAGAAGATCAAGGTGATATTAGAAATGCCACCCCCTAAACATTTAACTCAACTTAGATCATTCCAAGGGTGGTTGGCATATCTAAGATGCTTTATATCCAACCTATCATGAAGATGCCAGCCATTCTTAGCACTCGTAAAAAAATGCCAAGTCCAAGTGAGATGACAAGTGTCAGCATGCCTTCGAAGTCATTAAACACTACCTAATGATGCCACCAATTTTAGCAGCCCCTATTCTAGACAAGCCGCTCATACTTTACACTATTGTATTAGATGACTCCCTTAGTGCTTTGTTGGCCCAAGACAACAATGAAGGAAGAAAAACACACTCTATTGCCTTAACCGTCATCTAGTCCATGCTGAAGCAAACTATCCGCTCATTAAGAAGCATTGCTTAGCTTTAATCTTTACATCCCAAAAGCTACGACACTACATACTTTCGCATAAGGTGAACTTGATATTTAGGATCAATTCGCTGTAATATCTCATGACATGATCAATGTTATCCGAACGGTTGGCATGTCCGTCCATGATTTTATCACAATTTGATATTACTTTTGCACCCTTCCATGTGGTGAAAGGACAATCACAAGCGAATTTCTTAGTAGCACACCCACTTCCCACTGACTTGCCGCTTAATGATGACCTCTCCGATGAACAAATCATGAACTTAGGGGACATTAGCATTCACTGCTGGGAGATGTATTTTGATGGTGTAGTTTTCTTTCAAAAAAGAGAAGAACCATAATCTACTCTTCTAGGGAAGGCAGGGGTAGGGATAGTTTTCTTAACTCCAGACTGCGATGTGATGAGATTCTCATATCATCTGTCTAACCTTGCACCAATAATGAAGCTAAATATGAGGCTTTGATTGCCGATCTAGATTTAGTAATTACTCTAAGCATCCAAAATATCAATATCTATGGGGATTTTTAATTAGTCATGAATCAAATCACTGGGTCTTACAAGGTTTTAAAGCCTAAGCTCCATGACTACCACAAGTACTCTATAGAAATTGTTGGCCCAAATCCTAGAGGTTACCATTTACAACATTCCTCGAGGAGAAAATGCCATAGTAGATGCTTTAGCCAAACTTTCCAAGAGTTAGCCTCTAGAAGATGAGTCCATATCAATAAAAGTACAAAATAGATAAGTCTTACCCTTTATTGATACTGAATTCATTGAAAGATACTCTCTTAAAGGGGAGGTTGCCATTGCCAAAAAAGATGATGAGCTAAATTGGAGGCAACCATTCATGGATTATCTAAATAGAGGAAAACTACCTCAAGAGAAGTCCCTAGCCCATCAGATGAAGTAGAGAGCACTTTCCTATGCTCTCATGGATGGCACCTTATACCGGCGATCCTTTGATCATATATGGTTACATTGTTTAGATAAACACGAAGCCCATAAGATCATGATTGAGGTACACTCAGGATTATCGAGCTCAACAATCCGTCTGAAGATGAAAGTCAAGATCAAAATACTAGGATACTACTGATCGTCGATGATTACAGATTGCATGGACATAATTAGGTGATGCCACCAATGTTAGGTACACTGTGTGGTCCTACATCAACCAACTAATATTCTACATTCTACATTGGCCTCATGGCCATTTGAGTGTTGGGGTACCACAGTGGGTTTGATTGACCTTCCTACTTCCAAAGGTCATCAGTTCATCCTAACTACTACCGACTACTTTTCAAAGTGGGCGAAGGCGATTCTGCTAAGAGAGGTCACAACTCAGCATATGCTCTAAGCTTTCAAGAACCATATTGTATATAGGTTCGGGGTGCCTCGATGAATTATATCTGATAATGTACTACATTCACAAGCACCAATATCAATAACTTTTTTCGAAGACACAAGATATATTGGAGATATTCTACCATCTACTATCCAAGGGCAAATGGCTTGATAGAAGCCTTCAATAAAACTCTCATCTAAATACTAAAGAAGATGCTCATGACAACAAGCAGCAGTGGTATGAGAAATTAGTTGAAGCCTTGTGGGCCTACCGTACCACATACATAACTCTAACTCAGTCTACACCTTTCTCCTTAGTGTATAGGTCTAAAGTTGTTCTACCTTTAAAAGTAGCTCACATCACTAAAGATAGCTGTGGGTAGCAAGATCATAACATAGTAGAATGCCAAATTATGGTTAGAAGAGCATGAAGGTTTGGAGGAGGGACTCTTACGAGCATGCCAAAATCTCGAGTTCTACAAAGCCAAAATGATTCAAGCTCACAACAAGTTGATCCGTCCTAGAGCTTTTCAAGCAGGAGAGCTTGTTTTAATTCTAAGGAGACTAATTGTTTCCCGCGCAAGATGGGAGACAAGTTTGAACCCACTTGGGAAGGCCCTTTCATCTTAGAAAATGCCTATCAAGGAGGATCATATCAACTTATCAACCATAAAGGAGAACGTCCAATGCTTCCAATCAACAGGCTCTATTTTAAAAAATATTATTCATGATATCATGTTTGAAAATAATTATCATCAATATAATTCTATTTCAAATTCAATCTCTTCCAAATTGAAAACATCTTTGTTTGTGAATCCACCATGATAATTTAAGGTAGTGTATTAAACCCAAGCAACATCCCATCCTTTATCAACACAACACTAGCACAAACTACATATAAAACAAACACATATCTTTTATCTAAGGCTACTTCGAGTTGGGATAATGCCCCAACGGCACTCACTCAGTAGCAGCTCTAGGTGGCGTGATACCCTATTAGTGCATCACCCCAGTGGTACCTTATTCAAGAGAATGTAAGTCTGCTACACTTTCTTTTTGACTTGATCATTACACACCGAGTACCTTGTTAGTATGGTAGGCCTTACTGCGGTGGTAAGCTACCTCATGATGGTTTCATTTAAAAAGATGTAAGGCTGCGCTTTCTTCTTGGACTAGCCTTTATGCTTCGACTGGATCGAGTATATTTGAGGTTTAGGGTAAGTCTCTAGTGACTCCTTTCCTCTTGACTACTTCAAGTCGGTCCAGTCCTCACTCAGGACTCTATGCTTAGTAGTCGCCCTAGGTCAGATAACATCTATCCCACTGATGATAGATTATCTCAATGATCATTTTTGTCTATAAAGATGTAAGTCTATAACATTCTTCTCAGATTGATCGTCGCACGTCGATGAGCACCTTAGGTTTATTGGTGTTCGCTATGCTGATAGTGACCCACCTAGTGGATACATTACTTATGGTAGATGTAAGTCTGCTATGCTTTCTCCTTAAGTTGGCCACCATACACCTACAAGCTTTCTTTTTTAGGTCAGATAACGCCCCTAGTGGCACCTCCCCTATGGGCACACTACTTGGATCACATCCTTTGCGACCCCATTTAGACACTACCCAGGTTACTACCAGTTGGACCCCCTTTCCTAGTAATGACCTATGTTGGTGGAGATTATGTTCCACGGATGCACAGATTCTCCCTTGGTCTAGTGAATATGAGATAGGTTAAGGTCGACATAGCCCCTTCGTAGTGTGGTCCCTCGCACACCAACAGGGTCCATGAAAATATATAAACAAACAAAATATGTAAATTCACTTATGGATTAGGAGGACACCCCTAGTGGTGCCTTTTCACATGCAGACATCCTATCTTTAGAGCAGTGTTAGAAATACTCCATATAGGAATGGCTTGACTACTCTTGAGTTGACATAAGTCCCCAACAACACTCACTCAGTAGTCACCCTAGGTCGGGTTTGATTTATTGTGTTACCAACAGGTCACCCTAGCAACTATTCTTTGCTTTGGAAGATGTAAGTCTACTACGCTTTCTTTCTAGCATAACCATTGCACACCGAAAGGCAACCTTTAGGTTGGTTAGCTCTATCCTTTGATTGGTAGACTATCCCTTTGGATTTGTAAATTTGAGATAAGTCAAGGATGATATAGCCCCTTCTTAGTGGATCTATCGCACACCAATAGGGTCCATCAATTAAATCTAATTAAATCAATTTAAATAAATAATATCAATTCAAATGACATTAATCTTAATTACTCTTGAGTTGAGGTAAGATCCCCAGGCACTCTCTCAATAATCACCTTAGATCAGATTTGATTTGTTGCACATCCAATAGATCACCCCAGCAGTTGTTCCTTGCTTTGGAAGATTTAAGTTTTCTACGCTTTCTTCCTAGCATAGCCGTTGCACACCAAAAAGGCTTAGGTTGGTTAGCACTACCCCTCAAGGTAGACTATCCCTTTGGATTTGTAAATCTGAGATAAGCCGAGGCCCCCGTGGCCCCTTCTTAGTGGGTCCATCGTACACCGACAGGGTCCATAAATTAAACCCAATATGATTTCCCTAATGGAGTTAAATCACATCCTTCTCCACCGTGGAGCCACAATAAATTAAAAAAATTAAGCTCGATCTAGATCCCCAGTGGATCGAGGCTCATATACCTAGTGGATCCAGGCCCATATCCCTAGTGGATATGTACCACATTTACACAAATTACATTCACCAAATCTAGTATTGATCCCCACCGAATTCAAGCTCATATCCCTACTAGATATGCCCCCAAATTAAACATAAATCAAATCAAATCAAATTTAAACTCTTATCCCCAGTGGATAGTCTGAACTTGCTTCCATAATGGAGGTTTTGTTGGTTAAAAAATTTCTAAATGTGGTCACCTTCAATCTATGGTGAAAAGGCAAGAATATAAAAATTTATCTTTTTAGGATGCCACGCAGATCCCAAATGTGCTTATTCAGGTGATTGGGTACATCATCAAGGAATAGTATACTATCTTGCGAGATAGAAGTCACTGCCCTTTAATGGACCTAATTACTTCAATAAAGACTCCTAAGGATGACGAGTCTGCATATGTACCAAAGATTCATCCCCTACTTTACATAGAAAAGTAAAGCAAGATTTATTTTAAATTGAGTTCGTTAAGTTCCCTACAGGGGCAAGCCCCCATAATTAATTACATCCTAAGGGACAAGATCCCTTAGGAATACTCTCGATTAAGGTAAATGATAGTTGTCTTCAAAGATTTCAATAGGAAAGGACTGTCAATCAATTAATTCATTTTTGAAGATCAAATGGGATTGATCAAAGAGAGGGAGTTATTATCGAAGCCAAAAGAAAGATAAGTAGAAGATGCCCACGATGCTAGAAAACCTAGCGAGCATCTCAAACTATCTTATAGTTGGGCTTTACATTTTTGAAATTGATTTAGTTTGTTTGAGTTAAAATTTTTATTAGAAATTTAGGACTTATGATTCCATAACACAAGATTAAGAAAATGCCTAAGAGGTGAAGGAATTATGCTTATGACCCATAAATGGGAGAATAAATCTCAGAACCTAAATGTATGGAGCTTTGGCGAGAGCTGAAAGCACAACCTAAATCTAAGACAAAAATGGATATTTGGTTTTCCTCCATAAGAGAGGACAAACTACCCGACTGGCTGCTAACTAACTCCTCCTACGATTTTTAATACATGTAAGTAAGTCTTATGAGCAAGATAGCTAGGTTGTTATTTATTTAAAAGAGACTAAGTCTTTGAACTCACTCCTTAAAGATACTAGATCATGTAAAGACATGCTTCAAATGACCTAAATCTAAGGCAATTAAGATTTTATTTTATTTTCATTTTTGGAAATTATTTTGACTCAGGCTAATAGGATTCATATGCCTAATGTATGAGAAATAAAGTCATTGGCCAAAATTAGCGAGAAGGGAGGAGGTTTGTTTCCACCATGGCTCTCAAAGGTCAAGCCAAGTTTCTTTGGCAAAGGTGGAATCTCTCCAATCAAGAGTGAAGCAAGATACATTTGTGCATGATATTTTAAAAGAAATACTCATCCAGTTAAGGGGTTGCTAATTCTTTTATCTTGATTTTAAACTTAAGCTTTAGGTGAGGTTATGAAATCTTTATTTTTAGTTTTGAGTTGTTAAATTTGGTAAAACATTTATTTTTTTTCCTAAGAGCCTAGTTCACATCCAGGCCATACATTAAGTGAGGAAGAAACTAGGAAAAAGATGCCACTTAATGTATAAGCTAAATAAATCATCAATCAATTTATAAAGCTAATCACAGAAAGAATAAGAGGTCATTTTGGTCGAGTACCATCGCACTAACCTGAAAATAACAAATTGGGTAGCTGAACCCTACCCTTATACTCGGATTACAAATGAATTAAATATAATTAAGCGAAGAATTCATTGTTATGGTGGTCTTCAAGATTCATTTCTTCATTCTTCTTTTCTTCTTTCTTCTTCTTTTCTTCTTTGGTTTCTCCTTTTTGATGGTTGAAGGTGGATGCTCCAAGGCTTCACATGGTGCATAAGATGAAATCTTATGACCAATGTCCATCCTAATCCCCATAACAATCACTCCCAAAATCCTAATTGCATAAATTTACATGAAAAAGGAAAAGAATGAAAATCAAACTAACACCTGCAAAATAGAGATTAGCTAAAACAAACCACACAAATCCCAAGCATATATATTGGACTTAATACCCCACATATGGGTGACTAAGTCCACCTGGCCTTTTGAATTATGCTTAGGGGTATAAGCACCTGTAAGCAAAAGCATTTATATTTTTATTACAATGCCCCTTAAGCATAATCCCCTATAGAAAATAATGGTTAGACTAAAATCACCCTACTATCCATTCTACTAGCATACATCCTAACATCCAGTCTAAAACATATATATCATAAAACAAAAGCAATCATATAACCATGCACCGCCCTAACCTAAAGCTAGAATTGGTGACTTAGCCTAATGTGTGTGCTTTGAAGGTTTGTGTGGTATGCTTAGCTATGGCTTTAAGTTAGAATTTTCTAAGTGTGAAGCATGTTCAACTTAGAGGAGGGTTTCATTTAAGTTTAATTATTTTGGATTGATTTTATTTCATGTTTTGATTTGGTTCAAGTGGATTGTACAATTAATTACTAAGTTATAAGGAGAGGAAAAGAGAAGAGAACTTCTCTTTCCTTCCCTAATCTAAGTAATTACTAAAGTAGATTCATATTTTTAGTTTTATTTAGTGAATATTTTGATTAAGTGTTTTAATTAATCTTAAGTTTAGATGAACTCTAAACAAACTTATTTAAAAAGAAAGACATTTTAAGATTAAATAAAATGAACCAAATTCACAAAACATACATCACTTCATTTCTTTCCCAACATTTATAACATACATATGAATAAATCCTAAGCATATCTATATATACAAGTGAGAATATTTAACACATGTTATGATGCATGCTAAGTAATTCAATTAAGGAAATTTATAAGTTTAAGATGCATGATTTTTTTAAGTAGAAAAGGGATTTCTTATCCAATTTTCACATGCTCACATGAAAGTAAGAAAGTCATAAGTGAGTACAACACCATAATTAACCATAGGTGTAAGGTACAAGACCTACTTAGGGCTACTTAAAGCCTCGCAATCTCAGGGTTGTCCAGACTAATATACCACTTTCCTTAAATAGAAATATGTGTACAAAAGAAATGAAATGGAAAAAAGAAAGAATGCAAAATTTGTATTAGTTTATTCAATTTGTTTATGCAATTTATGTGTTCATAGGTAGCCTTCTCAAGTGATAGCATAGAAATGAATAAGGTATGGAATTAGGCAAGTGTTGGGTTCTTTGCAAATGAACCATACATCTTACCAAATCCTATTCAAAACTATACTAAAAGAAAAGAGAAGGAAAACATATGCTAAGCACATCCTTATATTCTCTCACATGTAAACTTATAATGGAAATATAAGTAGCACACTTTCAGTTTTATGCATTTGATTCATATGTTTTGAAAATAATTTGAATTTAGTAGTGATAATAGCCACTCATATTATTACTTTAGCCAACACATGCAATTTTGAAATAAAGTAAACAATTTTATTTTGAATTTGATTTTGAAAAATATGGATGCATGAAACCATATGAAATACACATTTAACATGTTGGGGAAAGAACTAAAGCAATAAAAGCATGTAAACACATTCACTTTAATTAAATATTAAAGATAATCTTATGAAATAAGGAAGCTTAAAGTAAATCGAAGTTCATTTAAGATGATTTTTTGTTTGATTTAGAATTTGATTTAATTTTGAAAATGTGAGTTGAATTTGCTGTTCCTAACCCATTCCCACATATGTTTGATATTTTTGTTTAATTTTTAGATATTAGATTCATTTTTATATTTTAATTAGGTTAAGGTGTGAATTAAGCAAATTAATTAACCCTTACCTACATGACTTTAGCATAGTTAACCAAGTAATTATGAGCCAATGAGATGACATAAAACCTCATAAGGAATTTAAATTTAGAATGCACCTAGGAAGAAAAGGACCTAATGCAATTTACCTCATGATTAATGGTTAATTAAGCTAAGAGGCTTAACTTAGTAATTTCAAAACATCCCTCACACAAAATGAGTTGGGTTTTGGTTTCCAAAAATTTGAACTTAGGCTCTTAAACACCTAAGAATCTACCCAAAGTAGATTAATTAAGAATCTACCCAAAGTAGATTAATTAAGTTCTGGAAAAATTTAGAAATTAATTAAGGGGATAATTAATAAATTAATTCCTTACTTAAGAGAAGATTCATGAAAGAAAAGGGGGTTTAGGGAATAGCTTAGGGGAAATACCCCAAAATTATTTCCTAAGCCTCCTATTCACTGGATTTAACTTTAATCGACCCCAATGAGGGATTAAAACACTAATCTAACCCTTAACTACCCTTAATTATATTAAGAGAGTAATTAAGAAATACATTTGCAATTCCCCCAATTAAGCCTTTAATAAATCCCAAAAAAATTAGGGGAGACAGAAGTCATCCCCAAAAATATACCCAAGATATTTGGGATTAATCAAAGGATTAATTAAGAGGTAATTAATAAAATAAGATTTACTTAAAAACCCAAAATCAGAGAAAAGTTTAATTCAAAATCCATTGAAATCATTTTTAGAGTATTCTAGGTCAAATTATCTTTCCATAAAAATTTACCTCATATTTTTCTAATTTTTATTGAAGGAGTGTGGTGAAAAGTTTCTATAGGGGAGTTACCTTCAAATCCATTGGGGAGAAGAGAAAGGCAAGGCTATAGAAATTCATCTTTTTTAGGATGCCATGCAGATCCATAGATGTACTTATTCAGGTGATCGAGTATGTCATCAAGGAAATAGTGGGCTATCTCGAGACATAGAAGTCACTACCCTTTAATGGACCTAATCACCTTAATAAGGACTCCTAAGGATGATTGGTTTGCATATGTATGAGATTCTTCCCCTACTTTACATGGAAAAGTAAAGTAGGGTTTATTTTAAACTAGGTTCGTTAAGTTTCCTATAGGGGCAAGTCCCCATAGTTAATTACATCCTAAGGGATGAGATCCCTGAGGAAAACTCTCGATTAAGGTAAATGACCATTGTCTTTAAAGATTTCAATAGGAAAGGACTATCAATTGATTGGTTCATTATTGAAGATCAAATGGGTTTGATCAAAGAGAGGGAGTTATTATCAAAGCCAAAATGGAAGATAAGTAGGAGATGCTTATGATGCTAGGAAACCCGGAGAGCATCTCAAATTATCATATAGTTGGGCTTTACTTTTTGAAATTGATTTAGTTTGTTTAAGTTGAATTTTTTATTAGAAATTTAAGACTTATGATTATTTAACACAAGATTAAGGAAATGCCTAAGAGGTGAAGAATTAAGCTTGGCCCACAAAGGGGAGAAGCAACCTCAGAACATAAATTTAGGGAGCTTTGGCGAGAGCTGAAAGCACAACCTAAATCTAAGGCAAAGAATGGGAATTTAGTTTGTCTCCACAAGAGAGGATAAATCACCCGACTGCTTGGACTTACAACCACCTAGGGGTAGCTGCCAACTAACTCCTCCTATGATTTTAGATACATATAGGCTAGTCTTTATGCTTATGCAAGATAGCTAGGCTATTATTTATTTAGAAAGACACTGAGTCCTTAAACTCACTCCCTAAAGAGAATAGATCATGTAAAGGGCATGCTTCAAATGACCTAAATCTAATGCAATTCAAATTTCATTTTTAAATTTTTATTTTTGGATAATTATTTTGACTCAGGCTAATAGGATTCATATGCCTAATGCACTGAGAAATAAAGTTATTGGCCCAAATTAGTGAGAAGGGAGGAGGTGAGTTTCCACCATGGCTCTTAAAGGTCAAGACAAGTTTCTCTGGAAAAGGTGGAAGCCCTCCAATCATGAGTGAAATAAGATGCATTTGTGCATAATATTGTAAAAGAAATACTCATCCAGCTAAGGGGTTGCTAATTCTTTTATCTTGATTTTAAACCTAAGCTTTAGGTGAGGTTATGAGTTCTTTAGTTTTAATTTAAGTTGTAAAGTTTGGTAAAAGATTTATTTTTCCCTAAGAACCTAATCCACATCCAAACCATATATAAAGCAAGGAAGAAACTAGGAAAAGATGCCACTTAATGCAAAAGCTAAATAAATCATCAATCAATTTATAAAGCTAATCACAAAAAGAATAAAATGCCATTGTGGTCGGGCACCACTGCACAAACTCAAAAATAACAAATTGGGTAGCCGACCTCTACCCTTATACAACTCGGATTACAAATGAATTAAATTACAATTAAGCAAGGAATTCATTGTTATGGGGGTCTTCATGCTTCATTTCTTCTTTCTTCTTTTCTTCTTCCTTCTTCTTTTCTTCTTCCTTCTTTGGTTCCTTCTTTGGATGGTTGGAAGGTAGATGCTAAGGTTTCACATGGTGCATAAGATAGGATCTTATGACCAATGCTCATCCTAATCCTCATAATAATCATCCCAAAATCCTAATTTGCATAAATTTACCTGAAAAGGAAAAGAATGGAAATCTAACTAACACTTGCAAAATAGAGATTAGCTAAAGCAAACCACACAAAATCCAAAGCATGTATATTGGACTTATCACCCCACACATGGGTGACTCAGTCCACCTAGCCTATTGGATTATGCTTAGGGGTATAAAGCACCTACAAGCAAGAGCATTTATATTTTTATTTATGATAGTGCCCCTTAAGCACAATCCCCTATAGAAAATAATGGTTAGACTAAGATCCCTATCATTCATTCTATGAGCATACACTCTAACATTCAGTCTAAACATATATCATAAAAAAAAACAAAATATCAAACCATGCACCGTCCTAACCTAAAGCTAGAAGTGGTGACTTAGGCTAATGTGTGTGCTTTGTAGGTTTGTATTGTATGCTTAGTTATGGGTTTAGGTTCAAATTTTCTTAGTGTTAAAACATGTTCAACTTAGAGGAGAGTTTCATTTAAGTTGTTTAATTATTTTAGGATTGATTTTATTTCATGTTTTGATTAGGTCCAAATGAATCCTACAATTAATTACTAAGTTATAAAGAGAGAGAAAGAGAAGAGAACTTCTCTTTCCTTTCCTAACCTAAGTAACTTCTAAAGTAAATTCACATTTTAGTTTTACTTAGTGAATGTTTTAATTAAGTCTTTTAATTAATCCTAAGTTTAGATGAACTCTAAACAAACCTATTCAAAGAGAAAGGCATTTTAAGATTAAATAAAATGAATCAAATTCACATAACACATATTACTTCATTTCTTTCCCAACATGTATAACATGCATATGAATAAATCCTAAGCATATCTATACATATAAATGAGAATATTTAACACACTTTATGATGCATGCTAAGTAATTCACTTAAGAAAATTTAGAAGTTTACTATGCATGATTTTTTTTAAGTAAAAAAAGGGTTTCTTTATCAAATTTTTCACATACACATTTGAAAGTAAGAAAGGCATAAGTGAGTACAACACCATTGTTAACTAGAGGTGTAAGGTACAAGACCTACTTAGGGCTACTTAAAGTCTCACAACCTCGGGGTTGTCCAGACTAATATACCACTTTTCTTAAATACAAATGTGTGTATAAAAGAAATAAATGGAAAAGAAAGAATGCAAAAGTTGTATTAATTGATTCATTTTATTTATGAAATTTATGTGTGCAAGTATAGCTAACCCTTCTTAAGTGATAGCATAGAAATGAATAGGATATGGAATTAGGCAAGTGTTAGGTTCTTTTCAAATGAACCATACATCTTACCAATTCCTATTCAAAACTATACCAATAGAAGGGAAACTTATACTAAACACACCGTTATATCTTACTCACATGCAAGCTTATAATTAAAATATAAGTAGCACATTTTCAGATTTAATAATTGATTTATATATTTTGAAAATAATTTGAATTTTGTAGTGATAATAGCCACTCTTATTTCTACTTTAGCCAACACATGCAAATTTGACATAAAGTAAATAATTTCACTTTTAAATTTGAATTTTGAAAAATATGAATGCATGAAATCACATGACATATAAATTTAACATGTTGGGGAAAGAATTAAAGCAGTGAAAGCATGTAAACACATTCACTTTAATTAAATCCTAAAGACATTCTTATGGAATAAGAAAGTTTAAGATAAATCAAAGTGTATTCAATGTGATTTTTTGTTTAGTTTTAAGTTTGATTTACTTTTGAAAAGGTGAGTTGAGTTTGCTATTCCTAACCCATTCCCACATGTTTAATATTTTTGTTTAATTTTTAGATAATTAGATCCATTTTTATGTATTAATTAGGTTAGGGTATGAAATAAGCAAGTTAATTAACCCTTACTTACACCACCTTAGCATAGTTAACTAAGTAATTATGAGCCAATTAGATGACATAAAAACTCATAAGGAATTTAAACTTGCAATGCACTTAGGAAGAAAAGGGCCTAATGCAATTTGGCTCATAATTAATAGTTAATTAAGCTAAGAGGTTTAACTTAAGTAATTTCAAAACACCCTTTCACACATATGAATTGGGTTTTGATTTTCTTAATTGAACTTAGGCTCTTAAACACCTAAGCATCTACCCAAAGTAGATTGATTAAGTTCTGGAAATTTTTAGAATTTTTAGAAATTAATTAAGGGGATAATTAATGAATAAACCCTTAATTAAGAGAAGATTAAGGAAAGAAAAGGGGGTTTAGAAATAACTTAGGGGAAATGCCCCAAAATTATTTCTTAAACCTCCTGTTTACTAGATTTGACCTTAATCAACCCTAATAATGGATTAAAACCACTAATCACACCTTAATTATCCTTAAATATATAAGGAGGGTAATTAGGAAACCCATTTGCAATTCTCCCAATTAAGCCTTCAATAAATCTCAAGAAAATTAGGGGAGGCAGAAGTCATCCCCTAAAACATATCCAAGAAGTTTGGGATTAATCAAAACTAATTAAGAAGTAATTAGCAAAATATGATTTCTAATAAAACCCAAAATAGAGAAAAGTATAATTCAAAATCCATTAAAATTATTTTTAAAATATTCTAGGTTGAATTATCTTTCCATAAGATTTTACCTCATATTTTTTTTTGAATTTTGTTGAAGGAGATATGATTTTTAGAAGATCAGAAGATTAATAATCATTAATTAATTCCCTAAACTAATCCCTCACCACGACGACATGCGTGGCGGGTGCCATAGCGCCACGCCGTGAGGCATTTAAACATCAAATGAAGTGGCAGTGTGATTGTGGGATGCACTTTGATCCTGCCATCAAAGATCAGACGTCCAGGGATCAACCGCAGTTTATAAAAAGGATAAATGAAATTCTAAATGTGGAATAATCTCGGCCCATCCAAAATGTGGATGGACGCTCCTTCAGCTTCCCTAGGATCAACATCCATGATCAGGGGAAGATCAGCTGATTTAGCTCGGATTGGAACAAAACTTTACCCACACCATCTAAAGCCAATAAGGAATATATCCAATGGTGGATTTTGCATGACTTGAAAATTCCTTTCACAAAAGACCAACACCTCCTATGCTAGGTGGTCAAAAATTTCATACCTCATTGGAGGTGATAACCGGTGCTCGAGATCGATGAGGTAGCTTTGCTTAGTGGACACGAAGCCCTGTTGTAATTTTCAGGCCTTGGGGTTGAGTGGATCTTCCTATGGACCAACACCACTTGATGTCCCTTGCAGCTTTGATCCAACTGAGGCTCTTCTTTCCATGGGAACTCAAATGGATGCTTGAGTGCACTCGGATTGATCCTTAGAGGAAGTGTGTTAGAGGAATTGAAGTGATTTTGAGTGTGGAGAAAGTTGGAAGTTCAAGTGAGCTCTCCTATTTTTCAATGGAGAAAATTAAGAAGATCACTTTTCAAATCCATTTTAGAATGCTTAAGATGGCTCGATCTCCCTAACACTCTGGGATCAAATGAGGGAATGATGATTTTGAATTGAATTAGGGGCAGTATATCTCCTCATGGAAATCGGATGAATGACACCTCCTTTGCCATTTTGATCCAATTGACCACATTAGAGAGGTTGTTTAGGCTGTTAGCACTTTGTACATGGTCGTTTTGAGGCCTTGAGTGGATTGCAAACCTCCCATGTGCATCAAATTGAGTGGAAGAAGGATTTGGAATGAGCTAATTTGACCCATGGGGTTGAGTTTGGCCTTGGGTCCATTTGGGCTGACCCAAACCCATTGGATTGGGTGGACATCTCTTCATTAGGTCCCCTTGAGGTATTAGGAAGGCATGAAGTGCATATGAAAAGGACATGACCAAATTACCCATGGATTAGGCCAAAATTTGTTCTATGGCCTAGGGGTAGAATGGTCATTTTGCTAAATTTTCAATTTGGATATGATGGGTATATGGAGAAACTAGGTTTGGCTAATTTTCAAGAGATTTGAAATTCATTTGATAAGATTTGGCTCATGTTGACCCGTTTAGGTCAAAATGGGTCAACTTAGTCAAGTTGACCAATTGGTCAAATTTGGTCAAACCAAGGGCTGGGTCAAGTTCATATGACCATTTGAAATATTTTGGTGGCTTTGGTTTGGTTCATTTTGGTATAGTTTTGAATTTGGCTCATATGACTTCATTTAGGTCAAATGGGTCAAGTTGACCTATTTGACCCATTTGACCTATTTGAGGTCAAAGGTAGGTTTAGGTTAGCTTAGTCATATGGAGTGGATTGGTCTTTTTTTCCATTCAATTTTGGCTATGTTTAAATTTGGCTCAACATGACCCCTTTAGGTCAAGTTGGGTCTAAGGTCAATTGGGGTTGGTTGGGTCTAGTTGGCCAATTGAGGCTTTGTTCAAGTTCAACAAGTGATTTGAAATGAACTTGACCCATTGGTTTCAATTAATTTGGCTTAGGTCAAGTTTTGACACATTTTGACCCTTTAGGTCAAGTTGGGTGAACTTGGGTCAAGTGGACAATTGGGCTAGGTTAGGCTCAAATGTTATCTTGGTCAAGTTCAAACATAGGTCATGCATGAACTTAGATCAATTATTTCAATTAATTTGGCCTATGGTGGAATTTGGCTATGTTAGGTTTTATTTTGGGCTAAGTGTTGACTAAGTCAACCCTTAGGTTTGACTTGGTTTGACCTAATTTGATTGATTGATCATCCCATGATGATTGTTGATCATGATGAGTGGCATAGGTGAGTCTGATTCAATCTAATATGGTTAGGATTAAAATTTGGCTCATAAGGATACTTTAGGTTACTTTGGGTCAAGTGAGCCTAGGTGGGTCAAATGGCTTGGTCAAAGCTTGATTTGAGTTTGATTGATCTTGTATATGGACTTATGATTGAAATATAAATCCATTTACAGTTAGTTTGAAGTCAAATAGGTTTTGATCGATTTGACAATTTCATATTCAAAGGGTGAACATGAAAGGATTTGGGGTTTGATTTTTGAGTTGGATTTTGATTAGGTGATTGAAGTTTATATTTATATTTGAATTCATGATTGTAGGGTTGATTGAATCATGAAAAAAAATCAAGAGTTTGCCTTGATTTGAAGTTGATTTGGTTAAGTTCAAGATTTTGACTTGAAAGGCTTATGTAAGATTTTGAGTAGATTTGAGTTTGATTTTTGGAATTGGTTTTGATTGTTTAAATTTATATTTCATTTATATATGTGAATATAAATGAGAATATAAATGAGTTATGAGAAAATCTCATGAATTTGAATTGATTTGATCATGATTTAGGCTTAGTCCTTTAAAAGAAATTTAAAGGACTTAGGAAAATTTTAGATTTGGAATTTGATTTGAGGGTTTGATTTGATTGATTTATAGTTATATTTCATTTATATATGTGAATATAAATGAGGATATAAATGAGTTGTGAGAAAATCCCATGAGTTTAGGCTAAGTCCATGAAGGGAAACTTAAAGGACTTAGGGAATTTCATGAATTGATTTTTGAGTTTTGAGTTTAGTTTGATTGGTTTGAATTTATATTTCATTTATATATGTGAATATAAATGAATTATAAGAAAATATCAAAGATTTGATTTGGTTTTGATCATGATTTTGGCTAAGTCCTTAAGAGAAGATTAAGGACTTAGGAAAATTTGGACTTAGGAATTTCAATGGATTTTTATCATGGGTTTCAATCATAGATTTCAATCATGAATTTCAATCATGGATTTCAATCATATGAAGTTTATTTGAGTTTGGAGAAAATCAATTAAGATTAGTTTAGAGTTTGACTTGAAGTAAGGAAAGTGAAGAATGGTTCAAGCTAATGGTAGGCAAATTTTCCTAACACCCCTAAGGCATGACCTATTCCTATGGTTAACTCTTCTAAGTCTCTAGGGCTAGGTTGAGTGTCCACCTAATCACTAGATGTGTCTTAAGACTAAGAAACTCTTAAAATCTAAGAGAAGTTCTATGTCTAAGATGGAAGGGTTGAGAGCTCCTTCTAAAAATGAGGTCAACCGGGAGATATGAATTTTTGAAGGTTAGGAGATTAATTAAAATCAATAAATCCCTAACTAATCCCCTTAGCTCACAAAGACTAAAAGCGGCGGCCAGCCCACTTTACACATGCAGGGGATTAAACATCGTCCTGAGGCAGTGGTGGACGGTTTGATCCCTGTCGTTCGATCAAGGATCGAAAGGCCAGGGATCATGTCGTGGTTTTAAAATGGATAAAGGATTTATAAAATGTGCATTTAATCTTGATCGTCCATCCTAAACATGTGGATGGATGGCCAAGATCACCCTAGTTCTTCCCTGAGGATCAATGGAGACCGCCCAATCTAGGAAGATCAGCTGATTGGAATTGAATAGATTTTTTCCACACCATCTTAAGCTAATGACAAGCCTATCCAATGGTGGAATTCATGCCATGAACATTTCTTTCATAAAGGACCAACACCTCCTAAGCTAGTGGTCAAAATTCCATCCTCAGGTGTCGAGATCGATATCTTCGCCTACTAAACCAAACCTTGAAAGTTTCAAGCCTTAGGGTTGAGTAGATCTGTTTATGGACCAACACCTCTTCTCCTTGCTTGCGGCTTTGATCCAATTCAACCTCTCCTTGCTTTAGAAACTTGAATGAGAGCTTGGGTGCACTCGACTTGATCCCCTGAGGGAGTGTGCAAAGGGAATTGAAGTGATTGAGTATAGAAGAAGTTGGGAATTGAGATGAGCTCCTTTATTTTCTAAGGAAGAAAATCAAGAAAGGCAAGATTCAAATCCCTCCTAGGAAGCTTAGGAATGCTCTCTCATGGCTCCTAACAGTCACGAGTGCTCAATCGACATTGAGGGTCATCAATTCAAATGTAATTAGTGGGAGTATATCTCCCCAATGGCAATCGGATGACCAAACCATAGCTTATTGTTTTGATCCAATTGACCATATGGGGAGGGTTGTTTAGGCCTCTTAAAGTTGACACATGGTTGGTTTGAGCTCTTGAGTGGATTTGCAACCTCCCATGTGCATGTTTTTGAATTAGCCAATTTGAGATAGGGATCAGGTTTGGCCTTGGGTCCATTTGGGCTGACCCAAACCCATTAGGTTGGTTGCACCACTCTTTATTGGGTTCACTTGACCTATTAGGAAGGTATCAAGTTGATATGAAGAGGGCTTGACTAATTTACCCATGGTTTAGACCAAAATTTGTTCTATGGCCTAGAGGTAGAATGGTCTAATTTTTGAATTTGAATATGTTGGGTATGTGGAGAAAATAGGTTTGGCCAAGTTTCATTAGATTTGGAGTTCATTTGATATGGTTTGGCTCATATTGACCCATTTAGGTCAAAAATCAACTTGGGTCAAGTTGACCAATTGGTCAAATTGGGTCAAACCAAGGGTCATCAAGTTCATATGACCATTTGAAATGTTTTGCTTTGGTTTGATTCAATTTGTTTTAGTTTTGAATTTGGCTCATATGACTTCATTTAGGTCAAATGGGTCAAGTTGACCAATTTGACCCATTTGATCTATTTGAGCTAGGTCATGTAAGTTAGGTTTGGTTAGTCATATGGAGTGGATTGGTATCTTTGTTTCCAATCAATTTTGGTTAAGTTTAAATTTGGCTCAACATGACCCCTTTAGGTCAAGTTTGGTTCAAGGTCAATTGGGCTAGGTTAGGTCTAGTTGGCCAATTGAGGCTTTGGTTAAGTTCAACAAGTGATTTGAAATGAACTTGACCCATTGGTTTGTATCAATTTGGCTTAGATCAAGTTTTGACACATTTTGACTTCTTAGGTCAAGTTGGGTCAAGTCGGGTCAAGTGGCCAATTGGGCTAGGTTAGGCTCAAGTGTTGACTTGGTCAAGTTCAAACATAGTTCTGAATGAATTTAGATCAATGGTTTCAATCAATTTGGCCTATGGTGGATTGGCTGTTAAGTTTCATTTTGGGCTAAGTGTGACTTGATCAACCCCAGTTTGACTTGGTTTGACCCAATTTGATTGATTGATCATCCATTGATGATTGTTGATCATGATGAGAGGCATAGGTGAGTTTGATTCAATCCAATTTAGTTAGGATTAGAATTTGGCTCATAAGGGTACTTTAGGTCACTATGGATCAAGTGAGCTTAAGTGGGTCAAATGGCTTGGTCAAAGCTTGATTTGAGTTTGATTGAACTTGTATATGGACTTATGATTGAAATATAAATCCATTTGCAAGTGATTTGAAGTCAAATGGGTTTTGATTCATTTGATAATTTCATATTCAAAGGAAGAACATGAAAGCATTTTGGCTTTGATTTTTGAATTAGATTTTGTTTTAGTGATTGAGCTTTGTATTTATATATGAATTCATGATTGTAGGGTTGATTGAATCATGAAGGAAAATCAAGAGTTTGGTTTGATTTGAAATTGATTTGGTTAAGTTCAAGATTTTGGCTTGAAAGGGTTAGGTTAGATTTTGAGTGGATTTGAGTTTGATTTTTGGAATAGGTTTTGATTGTTTGAATTTATATTTCATTTATATATGTGAATATAAATGAGAATATAAATGAGTCATGAGAAAATTTCTAGGATTTGAAGTAATTTGATCATAATTTAGGTTAAGTCCATTAATAGGGAATTTAAAGGACTTAGGAAATTTTTGGAGTTTGGAGCTTGAATTTTTCAATTTGGTTTGATTGATTTATATTTATATTTCATTTATATATGTGAACATAAATGAGAATATAAATAATTATGAGAAAATACCATGAATTTAAAATGATTTGATATGATTAGGCTAAGTCCATTAAAAGGGAATTAAGGACTTAAAAAGGATTTTAAATTTAGAATTTAATTTTTGGATTTGATTTGATTGATTTATAATTATATTTCATTTATATATGTGAATATAAATGAGAACATAAATGAGTTGTGAGAATATCCCAAGGATTTAAATTGATTTAAATATGATTTGGGCTAAATCCACGAAGGAAAACTTAAAGGACTTAGGAAAAAATTATGAATTGATTTTGAATTTTGAGTTTAGTTTGATTTGTTTGAATTTATATTTCATTTATATATGTGAATATAAATGAGAATATAAATGAATTATGGGAAAATCTCAAAGATTTGATTTGGTTTTAATTTATGATTTTAGCTAAGTCCTTAAGAGAAGATTAAAGACTTAGGAAAGATTTTAGATTTGGAATTTCATTCATGGGTTTCAATTAGATTGAGTTGATTTAGTTTGGAGAAAATCAAATAAGATTGATTTGGAGTTTGAATTGAAGAAAGGAAGGTGAGGAATGGTTCAAGCTAAGGGTAGGCATGTTTTCCTAACACTCCTAAGGCACGACCTATTCCTATGGCACGACCTATTCCTAAACTCTTCTAAGTCTCTAGGGCTAGGTTGAGTGTCCACCTAATAACTAGATATGTCTTAAGAATAAGGAACTTAAAGTCTAAGAAGAGTTCTATGCCTAAGATGGAGGGGTTGAGAGCTCATTCTAAAAATGAGGTCAACGGGTTCATATTTCTAATCCCTAGTGGATTCGAGCCCATATCCCCAACGAATATGCCTCCACATTAATTAAGACAAAACAAATTGAAATTAATTCAATTTTGATCCCTAGTGGATTATAGATTTTTATCCCTAGAAAATCTTCTTCCCACAAATCATATTCAAAATCAAACTCAAACCCATATCATCAGTGGATTCTACTTTTCATGTCCTTGGCATAAACTCCCTCACATGTCATGCCTAATGCATGTGTGATCCCTTAGTGGATCTCCCTCCATGTCCTTGACATGGAATTCCAATCAAATCTTTCTGGCTCTGTTATGCCAATGCATAAGTTGAGTTACTTTGCACTAAAATCATGATTTTATCTTCTCTCGTGTTTAGGTATAAATCATTTTCAGCAGTGCTTGCAATCATTTGGATGTTGTTGATTGTCACGGTCAACGCTAATACGTGTGCTGTGCCACCATACCTATTAGGGGTCCTTTTATTGACCTCACATTTGGAGTGAGTTTTTAGTCTTCTCATCATATCTAGGACTCTTCTAGACACTAAGAGCTTCTTAGTCTTAAGACACTTCTAATGATTAAGTGAACACTTAACCTAAGCCTAGAGGCTTAAAAGGGTTAGTCGTAGGAGTAGGCTATGCCTTAGGGGCATAGGGAGACTTACCTACCCTATATCCTAAACCCAATTCATGTTCACCTTCTCAAATCAAACACAAAATTCAAATCTGAATTCAAATTTAAAATTCCAAAATTTACAATCAATCAACCTCAAATTTAAGCTCAAAATTCTTCTTAAGCTTTATGATTGAATCCCATGGATTAGCCCTAACCAAATCCAATTTAATCCAAACTCAATTGATTTTTTCAAAGATCAATTCAATCCCCCAACCAATGTATCAAATTCAAATCCAAACCCAAGTCCAAATGATTGAAACCCAAGATCAAACACGATCTCCAAATCCCTCTCAAGCCATATGATCTGATTCTATAAACTTAGCCAAATTTGCCTTCAAATCAATTTAAACTCAATTAATTTTCTTATAAATCAATTATTCCTTCATCTTCTTCCAAAATATAAATAAATATACATTCAAATAGCCATAACTAAATCCAAAATCAAATTAAAACCCAATCCAAGACCCTTTGAACCAATCCCATCTAAATCAAGCCAAAACCAATAGATTTTCTCTTGAATCAATTATTCCTCCAGCCACCTATCTAAATATAAATGAAATCTCCAATAATCAAACCAAACCAAGATCAACCAAGTCAACCCATCTTAGCCCTTTTAACTTGAAATTTCCAAATGAACCAAAACTTATTAATATCCAAATTAATTGTAGTTAAATTTATATTTCAATCCTAACCTCATATATAAATTCAGTTAAACCTAAATCAAACCAAAATCAAGCCGATTGACCCAATTAGGCTCACTTGACCCAATGTGGCTTAAAGAACCCATTTGTACCCAATTCCAATCCAACCCAAATTAGATTGAACCAAGCCTACTAAAATCTTTCACCATGATTATTGACCACCCTATGACGATCAATTGTCACAAAATTGGGTCAAACTAAGTCAACTTTTTCATTTGACCAAGTCAACCCCCTTAGCCCATATGAACCAAATAAGTCAAAACATATCCTACATCGAATCAATTGAAATCATAGCTTCACACCAACCCAAGATCAATGATTGAACAAGACTTGATCATCAATTGAGCCAAACTATACCCAATTGGCCCTTTGACCCAAGTTGACCCAAATTGATCAAAAAGATCAAAAAAGGTAAAATCATGATCCAACCTAAATTGATTAAAACCAATAGCTTAAGTTCATTCCAAATTGATTATTGAACTTGACCAAAGCCATAACTGAGCCTAGTTTGATCAATTAGACCCAATGGACCAACTTAGCCCAAATTGACCTAAGGGTGAAGTTGGCCTAAAACCAAATTAAATCCAAATCAACTCAAAATAAAACCTATAATTATCTTCAATTAACCAATTGAACATGAATCTACACCTAACCCAAGCCAATTTGACCAATTTGGTCAAATTGGTCAACTTGACCCATTTGACCTATATGAATCCAAATGAGCCAAAATCAAACCTAAGCCAAATTGATTGAAACCAATTGAACCAAAACACTTTAAATAATCATTTAAACTTGACCCAAGCTTTGGTTTGACTTAATTTGATCAATTGATCAACCTAACTCAGCCCAATTTGACCTATAAGGGTCAAATTGAACCA
The DNA here is from genome assembly GCA_021442155.1 of Cymbidium sinense. Lineage (NCBI taxonomy): Eukaryota > Viridiplantae > Streptophyta > Magnoliopsida > Asparagales > Orchidaceae > Cymbidium > Cymbidium sinense. The sequence continues at coordinate 17,106,199 of CM038233.1, read as the reverse complement.
AACCCCTTTGAACCAAGCCACATCCACTTAAAATCTGATCCAACTCGACCCAAACCTATCTTGGGTCAGCTCAAACCCAAATGGACTCAAACTCAAGGCAAATTTCTCTTAGATTTGCCTCTCCAGTTGGGATTTTGCCAAAACTGATAAAGTCCACTCTTCCTTTCCACTATTCTCACACACCCCAAATCTAATCTCACCCCAACCTAAGTGAGCTAGATCTTCCATGGACCAAAGGGAGGTGAGTTAACTCACCTCCCTCACTACCCAATCCATTGGATCAAAGGAACCAATAGCCTTGAGCCACCTCCCAAGCCTTCCTACAACACAATCGTGCCATGTGGAGGTGACATTGATAACTTTGACGCCCTAGCGACGGCTGGCTGACCAAAAAATAGGAGTCAATCAAGTCCATCCATCTCAGTTGGAGAGGGGTAAACCCCCCCCCCATCAATTCGATAGAGTACACATGCATTGAGCTTCCTATTGAGTTTCTGAATCCCTTAGTGAGCTCCCGAGCCTTCCCCAAGCTTCCCCTCATCGGATTACTTCTTTCTGAGTGCACTCGAAATAGGGCAAGCTTCCTCCAATACTAACTCTCTCAATTTTCCACATAAACCAAATTCATTCTACCCACACCTTCACCACAACCCGTCGAAGCCAACCAAACCTTCCCTCGAGCTCCAAGCCCACCAGAGGTAGCACTTCGACCAAAGTTGAGCCTTTATGGGATGAAACTTGGTCTTCCGACCGAATGAAATGGAATCAATTCAATTGCAGCTCAGCAGGGCTTCATCATGACCAGACGAAGCTACCTCAAGTGTGCAAACTACCGGTCATTAACTTGAGCTTTGTCTCAAGCTATTTGATGTGGGAGCAAGCCCCTCTGTGGCACTCATTCATTAGCTGCTCTAAGTCGGGTCTACATGCTACCTTGCTAGTATGTTACCCTAGTGGTCACTTGTTTGGAAGATGTGAGTCCCATGCTTTCTTCCTAACTTGACCATTGCAAACCAATGAGTGTCTTGTTAGTATGGTAGGCTTCACTGCCTAGCCAGTAAGCTACTCATGTTGACTTTTCTTAAGAAGATGTGAGTCCCCGTGCTTTCTTCTTGAACTAGCCATCATGCACTAACAAGTTGAGTATATTCGAGGTTTAGGATAAGTCCCCTAGAGGCTCCTTTCCTCTTGACTATCTGTGAGTTGATATAAGTCCCCCAGCGGCATTCACTCAATAGTCACCCCAGTCGGAAAGATGCCGAGTCAAGACGACTATCCGAATCAATTCGCATAGGAGGATGTGATTCCTGAGCTTTCTTCCCAGTCGATAAAATGGGCACCTTAGGTTGGTTGATGTTTGCTATGCTAACAATGACTCACCTAGTGGATACACCACTCTTGATAGATGTGAGTCCCCACACTTTCTCCTTGAGTTGGACACCGAATACCTATTGGATATATGACTAACCATGACATCTTCTCCAGGATTTTAGATTAAGCCCTTAGCGACCCCATCCCCCTATGGGCACTCTTTTTGGATCACATCCTTTGCGACCCCATCTACACTACTCAAGTTACTTTTGGATTGAACAGTTCCCCTTTCCTAGTGACCACCCCTATGGTTGGAAAATTTGTTCAACGGATACACAAATTCTCCCTTGGTTCAGCAAATTTGAGATAGGTCTAGGCTGTTATGAGCTCCTTCTCAATTTGATCCCTCACAAACAAACAAACAAATTAATTTGCTTATGGATTAGGAATTCAAGCCCCCAAAGGACCCCTTTTCCCAAGCAGGCATCCTATCTTTAGGGCCTCAAAGAACTCCCCATAGGAATTGCGACTACGAACAGATAAGTCCCCTGTCGACTCACCCATATTTTAAGTCGTTCAATCTATTTTTCCATAAGCAGGTTACCCCGATAATCATTCTGCTTTGGAAGATATAAGACTATGACACATTCTTTCTAGCGATGGAACGCAACCCTGGTTAGTTTGATTTGCCCAAAGAAACATCATCTAGTGGTCTTTTCTAGTAAGATGTGAGTCCCCTTTCTTCCTTGAATTGATCATTGCAAACCAAAGGCACTCCTTTGGTTGGATAGTTCTCCCATCACCGGAAGCTACTTCCTTGGTTCAAATCAGATGAGCATATGAGCTCCTTCTCAATATGATCCATCGAAACCAAATGAATCCATCAAAATAAATAAATCTAAAAATGAAATTAATCTTCACTATTTTTTGAGTGATCTAAGTCCCCGGGCATTCACTCAATAATAGTAGGTTCAATCTATTTCCTTGCAATAGATTACCCCAACAACTAGTCTCTACTGAGGATGTAAGTATATACGCTTTCTTTCTAGTATTGCATACCTAAAAGACATTGGTTGCTCCTACTATATGTTTAGTAGACTACCCCTTTGGATTGATAAATTTGAGTTAGGTCTTAGCCTCTGTGGCTCCTACTCAGTGCGATCCATCGCAAACCAACAGGGTCCATCTCAAAATCCAAATCTAAAAATTGTAACAAATTCAACCCTCTTCCTAGTGGAAATTTCTCCTCAGTGAGACTTAAATCAAATCAAACCTCTCATTCCCTTGTGGATGACTTGAACCTGCTTCCCTAGTGGAAAGTTCACACTCTATCCCTTAGTGGATTCTTCCCTCTCTCTTATGTCATTAACATAAGTAGAGCCACACTACACTAAGCTTTAGATTATTTTTACACCTTGGGTTAGGGGTAGATTGTTTCTGTTAGTGCTTGTGATCTTTCGGTGTTGTTGATTATTTTGGTCAACACAAATACGTGCGGTGTTCCTTGTCAGTCACACCGCACCTATTGGGCACCCTTTGTTGACCTCATTTTTAGAATGAGCTCTTAACCCCTCCATCTTATACATAGGACTTCTCTTAAAATTTCAGAGTTTCTTAGTCTTAAGACACATCTAGTGATTAGGTTGACACTTAACCTAGCCCTAGAGACTTAGAAAAGTTAACTATAGGAATAGGTCATGACTTAGGGGTGTTAGAAAATTTGCATACCCTTAGCTTGAACCAATCCTCACCTTCCTTCCTTTAAGTCAAACTCAAAATCAATCTTATTTTATTTTCTCCAAACTCAAATCAACTCCATGTGATTGAAATCCATAATTAAAATCCATGAGTGAAACCCATGAATGAAATTCCTAAGTTCAAAATCTTTTCTAAGTCTTTAAATTCCCTCTTAAGGACTTAGCCAAGATCATATTCAAACAAATTCAAACTCATGAGATTTTCTCATATTTCATTTATATTCTCATTTATTATTCACATATATAAATGAAATATAAATTCAAATCAATCAAACTAAACTCAAAATTCAAAATCAAACTCCAAAATTTCCTAAGTCCTAAAATTTTTCTTCATGGACTTAGCCAAAATCATGATCAAACCAATTCAAATTCATGAGATTTTCTCATAACCCATTTATATTCTCATTTATATTCACATATATAAATGAAATATAAATACAAATCAATTAAATCAAATCCAAAATTAAATTCCAAATTTAAAATCCTTCTTAAGTCTTTAATTTCTCTCTTAAGGACTTAGCCTAAATCATGTTCAAATCAATTCAAATTCAAGGGATTTTCTCATAACCCATTTATATTCTCATTTATATTCATATATATAAATGAAATATAAATACAAATCTATCAAATCAAATCCAAAAATTAAATTCTAAATTTAAAATCCTTCTTAAGTCCTCAATTTCCCTCTTCGGGACTTAGCCTAAATCATGTTCAAATCAATTCAAATTCATGGGATATTCTCATAACTTATTTATAATCTCATTTATATTCACACATATAATTGAATCATAAATATGAATCAATCAAATCAAATTCAAAATTCAAGCTCCAAACTCTAAAATTTCCTAAGTCCTTTAAATTCTCTTAAAGACTTAGCCTAGATCATGATCAATTCACTTCAAATACTTGAAATTTTCTCATGACCCATTTATATTCTCATTAATATTCACTTATATAAATGAAATATAAATTCAAACAATCAAAACCAATTCCATAAATCAAACTCAAATCCACTCAAAATCCAACCTAAGCCTTTCAAGTCAAAATCTTGAACTTAGCCAAATCAACTTCAAATCAAGCCAAACTCTTGATTTTCCTTCATGATTCAATCAATCTTACAATCATGAATCCAAATATAAATACAAACTTCAATCACCAAATCAAAACTCAACTCAAAAATCAAACCCCAAATCCATTCATATTCTTCCTTTGAATATGAAATTGTCAAATGAATCAAAACCCATTTGACTTCAAACCACTTGCAAATGGATTTATATTTCAATCATAAGTCCATATACAAGTTCAATCAAACTCAAATCAAGCTTTGACCAAGCCATTTGACCCATTTAGGCTTACTTGACCCAAAGTGACCTAAAGTACCCTTATGAGCCAAATTCTAATCCTAACCAAATTGGATTGAATCAAACTCACCTATGTCTCTCATCATAATCAACAATCATCATGACATGATTAATCAATCAAAATTGGTCAAACCAAGTCAAACCTAAGGGTTGACCAAGTCAACACTTAGCCAAAATGAAACCTAACATAAGCAAAATCCACCATAGGCCAAATTGATTGAAACGAATGATCTAAGTTCATTCATGAACTATGTTTAAACTTAACCAAGTCAATATTTGAGCCTAACCTAACCCAATTGGCCACTTGACCCAAGTCGACCCAACTTGAGCTAAAGGGTCAAAATGTGTCAAAACTTGATCTAAGCCAAATTGATTGAAACCAATGGGTCAAGTTCATTCCAAGTCACTAGTTGAACTTGACCAAAGCCTCAATTGGCCAACTAGACCTAACATAGCCTAATTGACCTTGAACCCAACTTGACCTAAAGGGTCATGTCGAGCCAAATTCAAACTTAATCAAAATTGATTAGAAACAAAGATACCAATCCACTTCATATGACTAACCAAACCTAAACCTACCCATGACCTAGCTTAAATAGGTCAAATGGGTCAATTGTCAACTTGACCCATTTGACCTAAATGAAGTCATATGAGCCAAACTCAAAACTAAACCAAATTGAATCAAACCACCAAAATATTTCAAATGGTCATATGAACTTGACCCAACCCTTGGTTTGACCCAATTTGACCAATTGGTCAACTTGACCCAAGTTGACCCATTTTGACCTAAATGGGTAAATATGAGCCAAACCATACCACATGAACTCCAAATCCAATGAAACTTGGCCAAACCTATTTTCTCAGTGTACCCAACATATTCAAATTCAAAAATTAGCCAAATGACCATTCTACCCCTAATCCATAGAATAAATTTTGGTCAATCCATGGGGAATTTGGTCAAGACATCTTCATATCTACTTAATACCTTCCTAATAGGTCAAGTAGACCCTATTGAGGGTGGTGCACCCAACCCAATTTATTTGGGTCAGCCTAAATTGACCCAAGGCTAAAACCGAGCACATGACTCAAATTAGCCATGTGTGAAACCTCCCTCCACTCAATTTGAAGCACATGGGAGGTTACCACTCCACTCCTTAGCCCAAACCAACCATGTGCAACCTTGTAACAACTCAAACAACCCTTTCAATCTTGGAAATTTGATCAAAATGATAAACCATGCTTCGGCCGTCCGATTGCCATAAGGGGAGATATGCTCCCCTAATTCACTTCAATTCTCATGTGCTCCCTATTGATTCAGTAAGAGAGAGTCATAGAGCATTCTTGAGTGATCCTAAGCTCTCTATAAGGGATTTAAAATTAGCCAATCTTGATTTTCTTCAAGAGAAAATAGGGGAGCTCCATTGATTTCAAAATTTCCTCTACACCCTAATTTAATCAAATTCTCTTTGCACACTCCCCAAGAGGGGAGGGCCAATTCCATCAAAGCCGTAATATAGCTAAGGAGGGGTTGGTCCATAGAGCAATCTACTCAGTCTCAGGAGCTAATTCTTTTACCACAGCCTTCGTCTCAACCAGACGAAGCTCCTCCAAGGGAATCGAGCTCCGGTGATCACCTCCAATAAGGTTAGACATTTTTGGACCACTAAGCTCAATGTGTGTTGGTCCTTTGTTAAAGAAAGTTTAATGGTATGAGATTTGACCATTGGATAGGCTTGCCATTAGGGTTAGATGGTGTGTGCAAGATTTCAATCCAATCTGAGCTCATTCGAGCTCGGATCTTCCGTTTGAAAATGGACGATCTCTATTAATCCTCAGGAAAGAATAGGGATGATCCCGAACGTTCATCCATTTTGGATGGACGACCAAGATTAGACATACATTTTAAATCTTATTTATCCTTTTAAAACCATGGGTTAATTTCTGGCCTTTGATTCTTGATCGAATGATGAATATAAAATCGCGTAGCGCCGTCGCCACGCATGCCGTGACATGACGTTTAAGTGGTCGCTCGTTTGGTGATGCGTGTAAAAGCACTTGACTCAGCCACCGTGTGTCACGCCATTAGATTAAGGGATTAATTAGGTTTTAAATAATTCTAATTAATCCTCTAAACTTCAAAAATTCATATCTCTCTAAAGAAAAATCAGAAAAATATGAGGTAAATTGCCATTGAAAGATAATTCACCCTTGAATATTTTAAAATTGGTTTTAACTATTTTTGAATTATATCTTTCTCTTATTTTGGGTTTTATTAGAAATCTTAATTTTCTAATTACTCCCTAATTAATCTATTGATTAATCTCAAATTTCTTGGGTATATTTTGGGGGATGACTTCTACCTCCCCTAATATTCTTAGAATTTATTGGTGGCTTAATTAGGGGAATTGCTAATTCATTTCCAAATTACCCACTCTATGTAATTAAGGATAATTAAAGGTTTGATTAGTGTTTTACTCCCTTATTGAAGTTGATTAAGGTTTGATCTAGTGAATAGGAGGTTTAGGTAATAATTTTAGGGCATTCCCCCTAAGCTTTTTCTTAAACCCATTTTCTTTCTTAATCCTCTTTTAATTAAGGATAATTTATTAAGGTTAGAAACCACAAACTCAACTCACCTTTTTAAAATTCAATCAAATTCTAAATAAAACAAAAATCATACTAAATGAACTTTGATTTACTTTAAGGTTTCTTATTTCATAAGATTGTCTTTAGGATTTAATTAAAGTGAATGTGTTTACATCCTTTCATTGCTTTAGTTCTTTCCCCAACATGCTAAATATATATGTCATGTGGTTTCATGCATCTATGCTTTTCAAAAAATAAAATTTAAAATGAACATGTTTACTTTATGTCAAATTACATGTGTTGGCTAAAGTAAGAATATGAGTGGCTATTATCACTATTAAATTCAAATTATTTTCAAAATACATGAATCAATTATCAAAAGTGAAAGTGTGTTACTTATATCTTAATTATAAGCTTGTGTGTGAGTAAGATATAAGGATGTGCTTAGTGTAGGTTTTCTTTCTCTTCTCTTTTAGTATAGTTTTGAATAGTTTGAAAAGAACCTTACACTTACCTAATTCTATATCTTATTCATCCCTATACTATCACTTAAGAAGGATACTTATGCTTGCACATATAAATTGCATAAACATAAATAAATCAACTAACACCAACCTTTGCATTCTTTCTTTTCCATTCATTTCTTTTGTACACATGTTTGTACTTAAAAAAAAGTGATATATTTGTCTGGACTACCATGAGATTACGAGGCTTTAAGTAGCCTTAAGTAGGTCTTGCACCTTACACCTCTGGTTAACAATGGAGTTGTACTCACTTATGCCTTTCTTACTTTCATGTGTGCATGTGAAAATTGGATAATAAATCCCTTTTCTACATAATGAAAATCATGCATCATAAACAACCAAATTTTCTTAAATGAATTACTTAGCATGCATCATAAAGTGTGTTAAACATTCTCATTTGTGTGTATAGATATGCTTAGGACTCATCCATATGCATTTTGTTCATGTTGGGAAAGAAATGAAATGATGTATATTTTGTGAATTTAGTTCATTTTACTTAATCTTAAAATGTCTTTTTTTAATAGGTTTGTTTAGAGTTCATCTAAACTTAGGATTAATTAAAACACCTAAATAAAATTCACTAAACAAAACTAAAATATGAATCCAATTTAGAAATTACTTAGGTTAGGGAAGGAAAGAGAAGTTCTCTTCTCTTTCCCTCTCTTCATAACTTAGTAATTAATTGTAGGATTCACTTGAACCTAATCAAAACATGAAATAAAATCAACCCAAAATAACTAAACCACTTAAATGAAACCCTCTTCTAAGTTGAACATGCTTCACACTTAGAAATTCTAACTTAAAGCCATAGCTAAGCATACCACACAAACCTCTAAAGCACACACATTAAGCTAAGTCACCCCTTCTAGCTTTAGGTTAGGGTGGTGCATGATTTGATGCTTATTTTTATTTTGTGATATATGTTTTAGACTGGATGTTAGAATGTATGTGCGTAGAATGAATGGTAGGGCGATCTTAGTCTAACCATTTCTAGAGATTATGCTTAAGGTATGTAATAAATAAAAATATAAATGCTTTTGCTATGCATGTGCTTATACCCCTAAGCATAATCCAGTAGGCCAGGTGGACTTAGTCACCCATGTGTGGGGTGATAAGTCCAATATACATGCTTATAATTTTGTGTGGTTTGTTTAGCTAACCTTTATTTTACAGGTGTTAGCTAAATTTACTTTTTCTTTTCATGTAAATTTTACAATTGGGATTTTGGAATGATTGTTATGAGGATTAGGATGAATATTGGTCATAAGATTTCATCTTATGCATCATGTGAAGCCTTTTGGAGCATCCACCTTCCAAAGAAAAAAGAAGAAAAGAAGAATGAAGAAATAAAGTTTGAAGACCCCCATAACAATGAGTTCTTTGCTTAATTGTATTTAATTCATTTATAATCCGGGTTGTATAAGGGTAGAGCTCGGCTACCCAATTTATTTTTGATTTATGCGGTGGTACCCGACCACAATGGCCTCTTATTCTTTTACAATTAGCTTTATAAATTGATTGATGATTTGTTTAGCTTGTGCATTAAGTGACATCCTGTTCCTAGTTTCTTCCTTGCTTTATTTATGGACTGTATGTGGATTAGGCTCATAGGGAAAAATAAATCTTCTACCAAACATAATAATTCAAAACTAAAATTAAAGAACTCATAACCTCCTAAAGCTTAGGCTAGTCAAGATAAAGGAATTAGTAACCCATTAGTTGGATGAGTACTTCTTTTATAACATCATGCAAAAATGCATATTATTTTCACTCTTGATTAGAAGGCTGCCACTTTTGCCAGAGAAACTTGGCTTGACCTTTGAGAGCCATGGTGGAAACACACCTCCTCCCTTCTCGCTGATTTTGGCCAATGATCTCATTTCTCATGCATTAGACATATGAATCCTATTAGCCTGAGTTAAAATAATTATCCAAAAAATGAAAATAAAATGAAATCTAAATAACATTAGATTTTGGCCATTTGAAGCATGTCCTTACATGATCTATTCTCTTTAGGGAGTGAGTTTAAGGACTTAGTCTCTTTCTAAATAAATAATAGCTATCTTGCGTAAGGCATATGACTTGCTTCCATGTATTTAAAACTGTAGGAGGAATTAGTTGGCAGCCATCCCCAGGCCGTTGTAAGTCCAATAGTTCGGTGGTTTATCCTCTCTTGTGGAGGTAAACTAAATACCCATTTTTGCCTTAGATTTAGGCCGTGCTTTAGCCCTCGCCAAAGCTCCCTATATTTAGGTTCAGAGGTTGCTACTTCCCTTTGCGGGCTACGAGCATAAATCATCATCTCTTAAGAATTATATGACCTTGTATCATGGAATTGTAAGCCCTAGATTTCTAATAAAAATTCAATTCAAATAAATCAATTCAATTTTAAAAATGTAAAGCTCAACTATAGGATAGTTTGGGATGCTTACTAGGCCTCCTAGTATCATAAGCATCCCCTACTTATCTACATTTAACTTTGATAAGAACTCCCTCCTCTTGATCGATTCTACTTGATTTTCTAAAAATAAACCAATCGATTGATAGTCCTTACCTTTCAAAATCTTTGGAGACAACGATCATTTACCTTAATCGAGAGTATTTTTAAGGAATCCTCTTCCTTAGGATGTAATTAACTATGGGGGCTTACCTCTGTAGGAAACTTAACAAACTCGATTTAGAATAAACTCTACTTTACTTTCCATGTAAAGTAGGGGAAGAATCTCTGGTACATATGCAGATCCATTGTCCTTAGGAGTCCTTATTCGAGTGATTAGGTCCATTGTAGGGTGGTGACTTCTATCTTTCAAGATAGTACACCTCTCCTCAATGTCGCACCCTATCACCTTAATAAGAACATCTGTGGATCTACATGGTGTCCTAACAAGATGTGTATTTTTATATATATTTGTTTTCATTTATCTTCTTTTCCAAAGGGGGAGGGGGGATAGATGGAGGCAGGAATTGTATAAAAATTTTCACCACACATGTGTTCCTACATTGGAATTTGGATAGAACTTTAATCCACACACATAGATGTTCCAATAAAATAATAATACAATCTTTGCATGGTTTTCCATTTTTTTATGTATACATCCATATGTATTTGAGTTAGTATGGGCATCCCGGGAATACGAGGCTTTAGGTATCCCCAAGGAGGTCATTTAATTACCTCACTTCCCTAGTTAATAATGGCACGTACTTGCTTATGTCTCTTACACATGTGTGTGAGTGTTTAATTATGATATTAGAGCCCTTTTCTTTTATCAAGGATACATGCATTCTATAATCATCTATAAGATCAACATGTGCTACCTATAATTTAATGCTCTCTTTCCTATGATTCATGCATACAAATTTACATATGTTTGAAAATGAATGGGTATATAGTTTGGACATCCTGGGAATACAAGGCTTTAGTTAGCCCTAAAGAGGCCATTTGATTACCTCACTTTCTTTGTTAATAATGACACTTACCTATTTAATTTCATCCCTATGTATTTTTGTGTTAGAATTTAGAGAGCTTTAAACTAATATGATTAAATAATTCAATCACATAAAAGGATATAAACTTTAAATACACATGTATACATTCATCATATAAGTGTGCTAAAATATATTGTATGTATATATACACTTAGGATTAATTCATATGCATGTTACATGTGATGGAAAGGAATGATTGATATATTTCATGTGAAAGTAATTCAATTTGATTAATCTTAAAAGGCCTTTCATATTAAATAGGATTGTTTAAAGTGAACTTAAATTTAGGATTAATTTAAAAATGTGTAATAAGCCATCCACTAAAGAAAACTAAATCAAATTAATATACTTTAGAAAGTGGCTTAAGGTAGGGATGAAAGAGGGCAATCCTCTTTCTTCTCTTTATTACACTTAATTGCTAAGTGTAATCAAATGAAACAGAAGAAAACATAATTAAAATTCTCAAATCAATTAAATAACTTAAAGTGAAATAAATCCTTTATATTAAATTAAATCCTTCCAAACTTATAAAATCATAACTCTAATGCTTAGTAAGGCATATCCCACCATGCCTTAAAACACACATTAGAATCAGGTCCCCACTTCTAGTTCTATGTTAGGGTGGTGTATGATGTGATGTATATTTTATTTTGTGATGTATTATTTTAGACTGGATGCTAGGGTGTATGCCTCGTAGATTAGATATTAGGCCATTCTTAGTCTAATCATATTTTATGCAGGGGATTGTGCTTAAAGATGATGCTTAAAAATAAATATAAATGATCTCTTTGCATGTTGCTTAAATCCCTAAGCACTATCTAGGTTATGATAGGTGGGCTTGGTTACCTATATGCAGGGTGCTAAGTACAAACTATATACATAACTGCTTGGGATTGTATGTGTGTTTAGCTAACCTATTTTGTAGGTATAGTTAGATTTACTATTCTTATTTTTAATGTAGTTTTGCATTAGGATTTAGGATTAGTGCTATGGGAGATTAGGATGAGCAGTGGCTAAGACTTTATCCTGGGAGGCCCTGATGCTTTTGAAGCAAGCACATCCAAATTAAGAGGAGAAAGAAAGAAGATATGAAAAATGAAGAAAAAAAGACCCCCATAACTTTTTATAATTTGTAATTATTATTTTATAATACCAGGTTGTATAAAGGTAGAGCTCGGCTACCCATGTTTTCTTTTCGGGTTGTACGATGGTACCCGACCGCATCAGCCTCTTATTCTTTTGCATTAGTTTTATAAAATTGATTGATGTTATATTTAAATTGCGCATTAGAAATGACATGTTTTTCATAGTTTTTTTATGATTGATGCTTTAATATGTGGCCTGGATGAGATTAGGTTCTTAGAGAAAAATTAATTTTTCTACCCCAATTAATCACTCATAACTAAATTTTTAACAACTCATAACTTATCCATAAAGCCTAAGCTATAATTAAAATACTTATAAGATTTAGCAACCCCTTAGCTGAATGGTTGAATGTTTCATCCCATGCATGCATATTCTTTCTCTTTTGAATATGAAGGATCTCCATCCTTGCACGATGGGGAAATGCTTGACCTGTGAGGGCATCCCTTGTGATGGAGAACACCTTCTTCTTGTTGATTTAGCCAACAATCTTATTTCATCATGCATGTAGGCATCAAAATCTTAAAGCCTTTGTCCAAATGAAGTGTCAAAAATTAAATAATACTTGAGAAGATTTTTGCATTAGATTAAGTCATTACTCATACCACTCATGCTCTAGTCTCCTAAGGAGTGGGCTTAAGGACTTTAGTATCTTTTCTAAATAAATAACAACCCAACTATCTTCCAATTTCATATGACTGGACCACATGGTTTTAAAAATAATAGGAGGAGTTAGCTGGCGGCCACTCCAGGCAGTTGTAATCCCAACAGTTGGGCAGTTTATCCTCTCTTATAGAGATAAACTTTATATCCACCTATCACTTAGATTTAGGTTGCACTTTAGCATCATGCTAAAGCTCCCTAGATATAGGATCTGAGGTTGTTATTTTCTTCAAGCTATAAGCATAAATCCTCAATTCTTAGGAAATTTTCACAATCTTTTATTGTTTGATTATAATCCTAGTAATCTAATAAATTTTAATTCAAAACATATCAATCTCTTCAATTTCAAATACATAAAGCCCAATTATAGGATATATTAGAATGCTCACTAGGCTTCCTAGTATCATGAACATTCCCTACTTCCTTCCTTTGGACTTTTGAAAATAAGTCTTCTCCTTGAACTTTTACAATTGATTTTTCAAATATAATCAATCCTTTGATAGTCTTAAATTGTCTACTTTAATCGAGAGTATTTTTAGGGAATTTCTTTCCCTAAGATGTTATTAACTATGGAGGCTTGCTTCTATAAGGAACTTTAGAACTCGATTTAATATAAACTCTACTTTATTTATCCATATAAAGTAGGGGAAAAATCTCAGGTACATTCGTAGACCCATCATGCCTTAGGAGTCTTTATTAGGTGATTAGGTCAATTGAAGGGTGATGCCTCTATCTTTCGAGATAGTACATCATACCTTAATATCATACCTGATCACTTCAATAAGTACCCCCTATGATCTGCGTGGTGTCCCCTTATACATCAGAAAATAAACACCAAATAAGATAATTATGTTAATTATCCTATTCACCTTGATTTAAGTTCAAATATATTTAGATTTCAATTATTTTGGATATGGATTTGAATTTGGTCTAGGTCTATCCAATTATATTGTGTTAGGTTAGACTTTAGAAAGATGCATTAGGTCATTAAGTGAAGTGTCCTAAGTTTTTAATTAGGAGATTCATAATATAAGATTAAGTATGCTAATTACTAGTCTTAGAAATGATGTTAACCTCATCCAAAAATGAGGTCAACAAAGTGTAGGAGAGGGATATGATATCTACCTTACCACATTCAAAACAATAGAGATAGATTGTCCATCACATGCCTAACCTTATTTGAAATGGTAATACAAAGATAAACCAAACATCTATATAACCTCATTCTAAACAATAAGATGAATGTAAAGAAAGAATATAACCTCAGCATGACCATACATGAAACATTAGATATAGATTGTTCAACACATGTCTAATCTTATTTGAAATAACAAGATGAATGTAAAGGAAGAATCTAACCTCTACATGACCATGTTTGAAATAGTAGAGATAGATTACTCAACACATGCTTGAACTTATTCGAAATCACAAGTGAAGAAAAAAACATAGATTACTCAACACATGCTTGACCTTACTCAACACATGCTCAACACAAGTCTGCTTGACCCTATTCAAAATAGAGAGACAAAGATAAACTAAACATCTACCTAACCTTATTCAAAATAGTAAGATGAATGTAAAAGAATAATTTAATCTCTACTTGATCATGTTGGAAACAATAAAGAAAGATTTTTCAACACATGTTGGAATTCATTTAAAATAGCAAGATGAATGTAAAGGAAGAATTTAATCTTACTTGACCATGCTCAAAATAGTAAAGATAGATTGTTCACCACATGCTTGACCTCATTTAAAATAGCAAGTAAAGAATAAAGCATAGATGTCCGCTTGACCCTATTCAAAATAGCAAGATAAAAATAAATCAAATATTTGCATAACCTTATTCGAAATGATAAGATGAATGTAAAGGGAGAATTTAATCTCTACATGACCATGTTCAAAATAGTACAAATAGATTGTTCAACATGTGCTTGTCATCATTCGAAACAACAAGTGAAGAACAAAGCATAGATTTCCACTTGACCCAGTTCGAAACAGCAAGACAAAGATAAACCAAATATCTGCTTAACCTTCTTCGAAATAGCAAGATGAATGTAAATGAAGATTTTAATCTTTACTTGACCAAGTTTGGAATAGTATAGATAGATTGTTCAACACATGCTTGACCTCATTCAAAATAATAAGCAAAGAACAAAGCATATATGTTTGCTTGACCCTATTAGAAACAACGAGACAAAGAGAAACTAAACATTTGTTTGAGCTCATTCGAAACAACATAAAGAATGTAAATGAAGAATTTAATTTCTACTTGACCTTGTTCAAAATAGTAGAGATATATTATTCAACATAGCTTGACTTCATTTGAAACATCATGTGAAGAATAAAACATAGATGTCTTCCTGACCCAATTCAAAAAAGCAAAACAAATATAATGTAATCATAGGATTGAAAATAATTTTAATTTTAATTTTAAGTTCAGATGTAGTTTGGAGGGGATTAAATAATTAAAGGTTTCTTCAAAAACTTAGACCTAGTTGATATAATTATAAGCTTGACATGAAAAGATAATCATATTAATGAAATTTATTTTCAAATTTGGTTATGCGTAATACTTCTTTAAATAAATCCCATTGATGGAAAGTATTGGACACTCACCTTTATGATTTATTGATTGTTATAATCCCCATTAATAGGCCTTTTCTATGATAAAAGGGCCTTCCCATGTTGATTCAAACTTACCTCTCATCTTGCGATGGGCTACAATTGGTCTCCTAAGAACTAAAATAAGCTTTCAAACTCAAAAATATTTTGGACAGATCAACTTATTATGAGCTTGAATCATCTGTGCTTTTGAAATACGATTGGAGGCACCACTCTTTAAGACCTTCGAGCACTTCCAACTGGAGCCTAGCATTTTGCCCAGTTGTGTTCTTATTGCCTACATCAATCCTCAGTAATGGTAATTGAACTTCTAATGGAAGAACAACTTCAAACCCATACACTAAGAAAAAAAGAGTAGACCTTGTTGGAGTCCTACAAATCATACGATAGGCCCATAATGCTTCAACTAATCGTTCGTACCACTATTGCTAATTGTCATCAAGTATTTTATTTAATATTTGGATGATGATTTTATTGAAGGCCTCTGCTAGCCCATTCGCGAGGATAATATATGGTAGAGTACCTCCAATCTATGATATGTCACCTTACAAAGTTGTTGATCATTATGCTCTTAAATGTAGTGCTATTGTTGGATATAATCTAACGGGGTACACCAAATCTATAGATGATGTAACATTTATAGAATTGAAGGATATGGTGAGCTTTAACTTTCCTCGATGGGATTGCCTCTGCCGACTTTAAGAAGTAATCTGTTACTACTAGAATGAAGCGATGACCCTTAGAAGAAAGATGATCAATTGTACCCACTATATTTATACCCTAACACTCGAATGGCCAAGATGTTATCATCAGATGAAGAATGTTAGCGGCTAATGTAGGATCACTCTATGTACTAGACAAAGGTGACAGAGATGCACTATGTTCAAGTAATCTATGGTCATCATCGGCCAATAGTATCTGAGCATTTTAATTTTAGCTTTCATCTTTAGACCTAATTGACGTGCTCCACATAATTTTAAATGTACATCCACCATAACTTTTTGGGCTTCATGTTTGCTAAATAACGTAACCACATGTGGTTAAAAGATCATCAATACAGAGTGCCATCAACTAGAGCATAGAAGAGTATCATTTCCTTAACTTGATTGTCTTGTGATTTCTCTTGAGATAGTATATCTTTATTTAAGTAATTAATAAAGGGATGCCTCCAGTTTATTTCTTCATCCTTTTGAGCAATGACAACCTTCACTTCAAGTGTATTTTTATCGATTAGCTGAATATCAATAAGACAAAGGACCTAGCAAATGCATACTTCTATCGATATGAACTCATCATCTGGATATGCCATCTTTTTAACGAGCTTTGCTAGAGCATCAGCGATGGCATTTCCTCCTCTAGGGACTTTATAAATGGTAACCTCTAGGATTTGAGCCAATAACCCCATAAAGATGTTAGCCAATTATTAGAGATGGAGAGAGTAACTTTTTGCACTGGAGTCCCTAGAAAAATCTGTGGTGTTTAAAATATGTGATGAGGGATACCACACAATCTTAGGGGATACTTATTGAAATAATCGAGTATGACATCAAAGAATATCACCCTATAATGGACTTAATCATCTAATAAGGACTCCAAATGCTGATGGGTCTACATATACTAGGGATTTTTCTTTGACTTCACATGGATGAGGTAAATTAGGGTTTATTTTAAGCTAAGTTCTTAAGCTTCTTATATAGACAAGCCCCTATAATTAATTATATTTTAGGAGATGTGAATCTCCTAAGACTACTCTCGATTAAAGTGATTGGCTAACATCTCTATGAATTTTAAAGCTTGGTATCAAAAGTTTGGTAATTATTGAAATCAAGTAGGAAGAGTTCTTAATGGATTCCAAAGGAGAATGAGTAGAAAGTATCCATAATACTAAGAAACTTAGTGAATTCTTCAATCTATCTTATAGTGGGACTTCATATTTTTGAAAGAGAGAAATTATATTTATTTGAGTTGAAATTTTATTAGAAAGCTAGGTCTTAGATTCCTACAATACAAGATTATTAAAATGTATAAGAGGTGAGGACTTATGCTCATAGTAAAAAAAGAAATAAGTAGCATTTGAACCTACATTTAAAATGCTTTAGCATAAGCTATGAGCTCGACCTAAATCTACTTGAGGAAAATGGGATAAGTTGGTTCATTTTCACCAAAGAGAATGAACTAATCCTGACTCTTCTAGACTAACAATCTCCTAGAATGGATGCCAACTAATACCTCCTATGATTTAAAACCATGTTGGCTAGTATTATGTAAATGTAAGATAGCTAGGCTATTATTAATTAAGAAATAATCTAGAGTGCTAATCTTAGTTCCTAGGAGACTAGGTCATGGCTAGTATGAAAGTTATGACTTAGTCTAATGCAAAAAATTTACAAATTTTATTTCATTTTGACTAATTAATTTTAGACTAAGGCTTAGGAGAAATTATGTCTACATGTATGACAAAAATTGGTTATTGGCAAAATCAAAGAGGAGGTATTCTCCACTACAAGGGACTACTCTCAAAGGCCAATCATTATCCCTTATCATGTAAGAGTGGAGATCCCCTATTACAAGAGTGAAATAATATACATGCATAATGTTGAAACATACAACCATTCAACTAAGGGGTTGCTAGATCTTTTGTTTATTGCTTAGAAATTTAGGCTTTATAGTGTGATTATAAGTTAGTTAAAATGTTAATTAAAGTTAATAGTTCGGATATAAAAATTAATTTTTCCTAAAGAGCCTATCTCATCTAGGCCACACATCAAATATTCATATTTTAAGAAACTTATAAAAAGCATGCTATTTATATTGTGCAATCAATGAAAAAATAAGATCCAAATATTAATCACATAATAGAATAAAAGGTTGGTGCAACTTGGTGCCGCCATACACCAAAAAAATTAAAGAAATTTAATAGCTGGGCTCTATATTTATACAGCTTGGATTACAATTTATAATGGAATAAGGCTATGGGGTCTCCTCATATTTTTCATCTTCACATGGATTAAGCATGACCTCCTAAGTTTAAGTTTTTTAGCCATTTCTCATCCTAAACTCTATAGCTCTAATCCTAATCTTATTATAAAAATCAAAATAAAGGTTAGCTTAACATACATCCACACCTATTGACCTCATTTTTTGGAATGAGCTCTCAACCCCTCCATCTTAGACATAGGACTTCTCTTTGACTTTAAGAGTTCCTTAGTCTTAAGACAGTTCTAGTGATTAGGTGAACACTCAACCTAACACTAAAGACTTAGAAGAGCTAGCCATAGGAATAGGTTATGCCTTAGGGGTGCTAGGAAAATTTGCCTACCCTATAGCTTAACTCAAATTCCTCACTTGCTCCCTTCAAATCAAACTCAAATCAATTCCTACTTGATTGATCTACTCCAAACTCATACCAACTTCAACTCTAAGTCAAACCTCAAATCAATTCAATGGATTTTCTCAAATCATGAATCAATTCCAAATAATTGAAGCCCATGATTGAAATTCCAAGATCAAAAATATTTCCTAAGTCCTTTAATTCCCTCTCAGGGACTTAGCCTAAATCAAATCTAAATCAATTCAAATTCAAAGAATTTTCTCACAACCCAATTATATTCTCAATTATATTCATATATAAATGAAATATAAATTCAAATCAATCAAACTAAATCCAAAATTCAAATCCAAATCAAAAATATTTCCTAAGTCCTTTTTGTTTCTCTCTCATGGACTTAGCCTAAATCAAATCTAAATCAATTCAAATTCAAGGAATTTTCTCATAACCCATTTATATTCTCATTTATATTCACAAATATAAATAAAATATAAATTCAAATATCTAAAATCAATTCAAAACTCAAACTCAAATTTAATCAAAATTTAACCTAAGCCTTTCAAGTCAAATTCTTGAACTTAGCCAAATCAATTTCAAATCAAGACAAACCCTTGATTTTTGCTTCATGATTCAATCAATCCTTCAATCATGAATCCAAATATAAACATAAACTCCAATCATCAAACCAAAACTAAATTCAAAAATCAAACCCAAGTCAAACTCATGTTCACCCTTTTGAACCTGAAATAGTCAAATGAATCAAAACTCATTTGACTTCAAATCACTTGCAAATGGATTTATATTTCAATCATAAGTCCATATGTGAGTTCAATCAAACTCAAATCAAGCTTTGACCAAGCCATTTGACCTACTTAGACTCACTTGACCCAAAGTGACCTAAAGTACCCTTATGAGCCAAATTCTAATCCTACCCAAATTGGATTGAACTAAGCCCAACTAAGCCTCACATTGAGCAACAATCATCATAAGATGATCAATCACTCAAATTAGGTCAAACCAAGTCAAACCTAAGGGTTGACAAGTCAACACTTAGCCAAAATGAAACTAAACTAGAAATTTGTCATAGGCCAAATGATTGAAACCATTGATCAAAACTCATTCATGACAATGTTTGAACTTGACCAAGTCATCATTTGAGCCTAACCTAGCCCAATTGGCCCCATGTTGACCCAACTTGACCTAAAAAGTCAAAATGTGTCAAAACTTGATCTAAGCCAAATTGATTGAAACCAAGTCAAGTTCCTTCCAAATCACTTGTCGAACTTGACCAAAGCCCCAATTGGACAACTAGACCCAACCTAGCCCAATTGACATTGAACCGAACTTGACCTAAAAGGTCAAATTGAGTCAAATCCAAATATAAACCAATTAATTGGAAACAAAGATACCAATTCATTTTAAATGATCAACCAAACATAAATCAACCCTTGACCTAACCCAAATAGGTCAAATGGGTCAAATTAAACTTGACCCATTTGACCTAAATGAATCAAATGAACAAATTCAAATATAAATCAAATTAAACCAAACCAATGATGCAAAAAAAATATTTCAAATGGTCATATGAACTTGACCCTTGGTTTGACCCAATTTGACCAGTTGGTCAACTTGACCCAAGTTGACCCATTTTGACCTAAATGGGTCAACATGAGCCAAATCATATCAAACCAACTCCAAATTCAATGAAACTTGGTCTAACCCATTTTCAATCATACCAAATATATTCAAACTGAATACAATGTCAAATGACCATTTTACCCCTTAGCACATAGGTAACCTAAAATCAAAATAACTTGGAATTTGGTCAATTCCTTTTCATGGACACTTGGCATCCTCTTAGTGGACAAAATGGTCACTAATAGACATAATGCACATGACCCAATGGGTTTGGATTAGCCAAACCCAACTCAAGGTCAAAACTGATCACCCCCATGGAAATGAGCACATGGGAATCTTCCCTCCACCCATTTCTAGCACATGGCACTCCTCCACTACCTCCCTCTAGCTAAACCAAATGCAATGCCACCCTAAACGGTCTAACAAACCCACTCAAGGAAGTCAATTAGATCAAAATGGCAAAGGAGCTTGTGGCCATCCGATCCTTCAATGGGGAGATATACTCCCCCTAATTTCACTTGAATTCTATTCTCTCCTATTCGATTGAAGCATAGGAACTTAGAGGAAGTAAGCTCCCCAAAGTTTCTAGGCATTTTCCATTTCCCCATTTTTTGGTTCTTCAAACCAAAATAGGGAGCTCAAGTGAAATTCCAACTTAGCCAATACTCAAATTTAGTCCAATTCCTTTGCAAGCACCAGAGGAACTCAATCAAACTCACCCAAGCCTTCACAAGTTCTCCAAGCAAGGGAGAGTGCTCTTGATCAAGACTTAGCCCAATTGAAGGAGAGCTTGGTCCAAAGATACATCAACCAAACCCACCTCAAATCTTCCAGGCTTTCTCCACTGCGAAGCTACCTCGATTGAGCGGTGATAGCCTCCAATGAGGTATGCCATCAACCTGAGCTTAAATTAGCCATGGTCTGGTCCTTTGTGAAAGAAATTCTCACCTCATAAGAATTTGACCATTAGATGTGATCTCCCTTGCATGATGATGGTGTGGGTTGAATTTGAGTTCAATCCGAGCTCAATCGAGCTTGGATCATGCCATGGAAGGTGGACAACTCCCCTTTCTCAGAAGAACTTAGGGACAGATCATGGGTCATCCATCCACACATTTTGGATGGATGGCCATGATTTAGACGCGTAGGTTATTTGATTTAATCCTTTAACACCACGGGCTTGATTTTAGCCTATTGATCCTTGATCCGACGGATGGGGAGAAAACACATAGCACCGCCGCTGATGCGATGCTATGATGTGACAACTTAAGTGGCCTATCCCATCATGCCACGTGGAAAGCACGCTCCGTCGGCCTCTCCCGATGTGATTATTATTATAATTAAGGGATTAATTTGATAATCCAAACTTCAAATATTCATAACTAATTATAGAAAAATCAGAAAAAATAAAAAATAAAAGCATTGGAAAGATAATTCAAGAGAATATTCTAAAATTAATTTCACTTGATTTTGAATAGTGATATTTTAATTATTATTTTATTAGGAATGTATTTATCTAATTACTCCTAATTATTTCCGATTAATTCAAACTTCCTGTGATTAGGGATGACCTCCTCCCATAATTTTCTTGATTTATTAATGGCTTAATTAGGGTAATTGCTTGGCTCATTCTAATACTTTCTTAATACATTAATGGTTAATTAACCTTAATGTGATAAATTCACTAATTAACTTGCTAATTACCTTAGAATGGAGTGAACTTAGGAATGAGATTAGAGGTTTTTCCTATATCTTTCCTAAGTTTATTTCATTTTTAATAAACTAATTAAGGTGCAAAATTAATTAAATAATTTAATCATTTAATAAAATGGCTTAATTAATCAAAATTTCAAAATCAAAACATTCCATAACTTAACTAATTCATCTTGGGTAGATGCTTAGGTGTTCAATAACCTAAGTAGCTTAAAGAAATCAAAATCCAACCCATATGTGTGGGAAGGGTTATGAAAGTACTTAAATTAAACCCTTTAATTTAATTAATCATTAATTATGAGCTAATTGCATTAGGCCCTTTCTTTCCTAGTTGCATTGCTGATTTAAATTTCTTATGTGGTTTTATGTCATATCATTGGCTCATAATTATGTGATTAAATATGTTAAAGTGGTATAAGTAAGGGGTAATTAATAAACTTAATTCACACCTTAACCTAACCAAGGCATAAAATTGATCTAATCACCTAAAAATTAAACTAAAATAACTTACACATGGTGTAATGGGTTAGGACCATCAAGCTCATCTCATATTTCTCAAATTGAAATCAAACTCAAACAAAATTCAAACTCTCTTTAAAATAAATTTGATTTACTTTAAATAATCTTATTCATAGGATTATCTTTAGGAATTAATTAGGGTGAATGAACTTACATTGCTTTCATCACTTTATTTCTTTCTTAGCATGCTAAATGTGTATTCCATATGAAAATCATGCATTCATACTTTTAAAAAAATCAAATTAAAAATGAAATGTTTCCTTTATTTCAAATTGCATGTTTTGGCTAAAGTAAGAATATGAATGGCTATTATCACTATTAAATCTAGAATTATTTTCAAAAACTATAAACCAATTATCAAAATTGAAAGGTATGCTACTTATGATTACTTATAAGCTTTCATGTGAGTAGAAATATAAAGATGTGCTTAGTGTTATTTTCCTTCTCTTTTCTTTTAGCATAGTTTTGAATAGGATTTGGTAAAGTGTATAGTTCATTGAAATGAACATAACACTTACTTAAATCTATTCTCATTCATTCCTATGTTATTACTTAAGAAGTTCATCCACACTTGCATATATAAATTTCATAAACAAATCAAACAAACAAGCATAACCTTTTGCTTCTTTCTTTTTCCATTCATTTCTTTTGTACATGCATATGTATTTAAGGAAAGTGGTATATTAGTCAGGACAACCCTGGGATTACGTGAGGCTTTAAGTAGCCCTAAGTAGGTTTTGTATCTTACACCCCTGGTGCTAATAATGATACCGTACTCACTTATGCATTTCATACATATAAATGTGCATGTGAAAATTGGATAAAAAAATAATCCCTCTTTTCTACTTAATTAAAATCATGCATCATAAAGCATCCAAATTTTCTTAAGTAACACTACTTAGCATTCATCATTAAAGTGTGCTAAACATCCTCATTTGCATGTATATATATGCTTAGGATTCATCCATATGCATGTTATACATGTTGGGAAAGAAAATAAAGTGTTGTGTGTTTTGTGATATTAATTCACTTTACTTAATCTTAAAATGCCTTTCTCTTTGGATAGGTTTGTTTAGAGAAAATCTAAACTTAGGATTAATTAAAACACATAATAAACATTCACTAAACAAAAATCAAACATGAATCTACTTTAGAAATGACTTAAGGTAGGGAAGGCAAGAGAAGTTTTCTTCTCTATTCCCTCTATTTATAACTTAGTAATTAATTGTAGGTTCATTCAAACCTAAAAAAACCATCAAATAAAAATCAACTAAATCAATCAAACAACTTAAATAGAACCACCCTCTAAGTTGAACTTTTTGCACTTAGGAAATTTAAACCTTAAAGCCTAGCTAAACATACCACACAAACCTTTTAAAGCATGCACATTAGACTAAGTCATCGTTTCTAGCTTTAGGTTAGGGTGGTGCATGGTTTGATGCTTTGCTTTTATTTTGTGGTATTTTGTTTTAGTTTGGATGTTAGAGTGTATGAGTGTAGACTGAATGGTAGAACGATTTAGTCTAATCATTATCTTCTATAGGGGATTGTGCTTAAAGGCAACTGTAATAAAAATATAAAATTACTTTTGCTGTGTAGGTTCTTATACCCTTAAGCATAATCCAAAATAGGTTAGGTGGACTTGGTTACCCATGTGGGGGGTGATAAGTCCAATTTATACATATACATGCTTGGGATTGTATGATTTGTTTGGCTAATCTCTATTTTGCAGGTGTTAATTAGATTTTCTTTTTTCCATTTTCATGTAATTTTGTAATTAGGATTTTGGAATGATTGTTATGGGAGATTAGGATGAGCATTGGTTATAAGATTACATCTTATGTACTATATGAAGCCTTTAGAGCAACCACATTTCAACCATCCAAAGAAGGAACCAAAGAAGAAAGAAGGCATAAGAAAGAAGAAATGAAGAATGAAGACCCCCATAACATGAATTCCTTGCTTAATTATAATTAATTAATTTGTAATTTAGGTTGTATAAGGATAGAGCTCGGATACCCAATTTTTTTTTGGGTTTGTGCGATGGAGCCCAACCACAAATGACATTTTATTCTTTTGCACTAGTTTTATAAATTGATTGATGTTTGTTTAACTTGTGCATTAAGATGACATCTTTTCCTAGTTTCTTCCTTGCTTTGATGTATGGCCTAGATGGCGATTAGGCTCCTAGGAAAAATCTTCTAATAAATTAATCAACTCAAAATTAAAAATAAATAACTCATAATCTCACCTAAAGCTTAGGTTATAAATCAAGATAAAAGAATTAGCAACCCCTTAGTTGTATGTTGTCT
Organism: Cymbidium sinense; assembly: GCA_021442155.1. Classification (NCBI taxonomy): domain Eukaryota; kingdom Viridiplantae; phylum Streptophyta; class Magnoliopsida; order Asparagales; family Orchidaceae; genus Cymbidium; species Cymbidium sinense. The sequence continues at coordinate 17,081,236 of CM038233.1, read as the reverse complement.
TATGTTTATAACATCATCCATAAAAATCATATTATTTCGCTCTTGATTGGAGGGCTTCCACCTTTGAGAACTTAGACTTTGAGAGCCATGGTGGAAACACACCTCCTTATCTTGTTGATTTTGGCCCATAATCTAATTTCTCATGCATTAGGCATATGAATCCTAAAGCTGTGTCAAATTGATTGTCAAAATTAAAAAAAATATATGAAAATTTTAATTATTTAGTCATTAAAGCATGTCACATGATCTAGTCTCTTAGAGTGTGTTTAAGGACTTAGTCTCTTTCTAAATAAATACACTTAGCTATCTTGCAAAAATGACTTGCCTACATATTTTAAAATATAGGAGGAGTTAGTTGGCACCCCCAGGTTGTAAGTCCACAATGGTGGTTTATCCTCTCTTGTGGAGGTAAACAAATACCCATTTTTACTTAGATTTAGGTCATGCTTTTGGCCCTCAAAAGCTCCCTAGATTTTTGAGGTTGCTACTTCCCTTTGCTATTGAGCATAAATCCTCACCTCTTTGGCATTTTCATGACCTTGTATCATGGAATTGTAAGCCCTATATTTCTAGTAAAAATTCAACTCAAACAAATTAATTCAATTTCAAAAAATATAAAGCCTAACCATATTTGGGATGCTTACTAGGCTTCCTAGTATCTTAAGCATCCCCTACTTATTTTTATTTGGCTTTAATAAGAACTCCATCCTCTTGATTGATCCAACTTGACTTTCTAAAAATAAACCAATTGATTGATAGTCCTACCTTTTTGAAATCTTTGGAGATAATGATTATTTACCTTATCTAGAGTATTCCTAAGGAATCCTATTCCTTAGGATGTAATTAACTATGGAGGCTTGCCCCTGTAGGAAACTTAATGAGCCTGGTTTAAAATAAACCATGCTTTACTTTTTTATGTAAAGTTGGGGAAGAATCTCTGGTACATTCCAAAGACCCATAGTCCTTAGGAGTCCTTATTGAGGCGACTAGGTCCGTGGTGGTGATTTCTATCTTTTTAGATAGTATACCTCTCCTCAATGTCGCACCCGATCACCCTAATAAGAACATATGTGAATTTGTGTGGCATCATAACAAGACATATTTTATATATATTTCTATTTTCATTTGTCCTTCTTTGCCGAAAGGGAAGGGGATAGATGAAGGCAGAGATATATATAAAATATTTTCACCACAACACCAAATAGTTATATTTCATAAATTGGGGCTAATCACCCTACTTTGGGTCAAGCTCACTTATCATAGTGGATTATGCTTAAGGACTTAAGCAACACCCGTAAATAATGACATTCATAATTTTCATTATTATAGCAGTCCCTTAAGCACAATCCTCTGCATTAGGCATTATTAGTCTAATAAATAATGCCATACCATCTAAACTAATGCACAAACAATCCTAACATCTAATCTAGAATATTACATTACAAAATAAAACATCAATCAACCATAATAAAACACCAGCCCAACCTAAAACTACGATCGATGACTTAGCATTCTAATATGTGTGCTATGACTTAGTGTGGTTGGGGTGTTTATTTTTGGATGTATGGGGGAGGCACCATGCAGATCGTAAGGGGTACTTATTAAAGTGATCAAGTATAACATTAAGGTATAATGTACTATCTTGAAAGATAGAGGCATCACCATTCAATGGACCTAATCACCTAATAAAAATAACTAAGGCATGATGGGTCTTCAATTATACTAGAGATTTTTTCCCCCGCATTACATGGATGAATAAAGTAGAGTTTATATTAAATTGGATTTTAAAGTTCCCTATGGAGGCAAGCCTCTATATTTAATTACATCTTAGGGAATAAAATTCTTTAAGAATATTCTCGATTAAAGTAGATAATTAGTGTCTCCAAAGATTTCAAGGTTAGACTATCAAAGGATTAGTTATATTTGGAAAATCAATTGGAATATATCAAATGGAAGACTTATTTTAGAGATCAAAAGAGATGAGTAAGAAATGCTCATGATATTAGAAAACTTAGTGAGCATTCTAATTTATCATATAGTTGGGCTTTATGTATTTGAAGTGAGGAGATTTATTTGTTAGAGTTGACTTTTAGATTGTTAGGGCTTATAATCCATCAACACAAGGTTGTGAAAATGCCTAAGAGTTGAAGATTTATGCTTGTATCCCGAAGAAAATAATAACCTTAAATACTAAATCTAGAGAGCTTTAGTAAGAACTAAAGCACGACCTAAATCTAAGCGATAGGTGGACATAAGATTTATCTCTGTAAGAGAGGAAAACCCAACCCATAGACTAATAATCGCTTGGAGTAGCCGCCAGCTAACTCCTCCCATGATTTTAAAACCATGTAGTCCGGCCTTATTAATACAAGATAGCTAGTAGTTATTTTCTTAGAAAAAGACTAAACTAGTTAAACTCACTTCTAAGAGACTAGAGCATGAGTGGTATGAATAATGACTTAATCTACAAATGCAAATCTTTTCAAATTTTCTTTAATTTTTGACACTACATTTGGACAAAAGCTTTAGGATTTTTTATGCCTATATATATGATGAAAGAAAATTATTGGATAAATCAAGTGAGAAGGGGTGTTTTCCACCACAAGGGATGCCCTCAAAAGTCAAGCATTCTCTTATCGTGCAAGGATGGAAATCCCCTATTTTCAAGAGAGAAATAATATAATATGTTTTCCACCACAAGGATGGAAATATTTTAATTATCTTATTTTATTCCTAGGCTTTATGGTGAGATTATGAATTATTTAAAATTTAATTATGAGTGATTAATTGGGGTAGAAAAATTAATTTTTTCTAAGAGCCTAATCATGTCCAGGCCACACATTGAAGCATCATGCATTTAAGAAACTAAGAAAAACATGCCATTTCTAGTGTGTAAACTAAAAAAATCATCAAACATTTTTATAAAACAAACATAAAAGAATAAGAGGCTGATGTGGTTGGGTACCGCAGTACAACCTGAAAAGAAAAGATGGGTAGCCGAGCTCTACCCTTATAAAACCTAGAATTATAAAATAATTACAATTTATAAATGCTATGGGGGTCTTCTTTCTTTTTTCTTCATATCTTCTTACCTTCTTCTTCTTTGGTAGGCTTGAAGGCATCACATGGCACCCCAGGACAAAGCCTTCTAGACAATGCTCATCCTAATCCCCCATAACACCAATCTTAATTTTTTTATGCAAAATTACATTAAAAATAGAAAAAAAGTAAATCTAACTACACCTGCAAAATAAATGTTAGCTAAACACACATACAATCCCAAATAATTGTATTTATAGTTTGGACTTAGTACCTTGCACATGGGTAACCAAGCCCACCTATCCTAACTTGGATTATGCTTAAGGGTTTAAGCAACCTACAAAGAGAGTATTTATATTTATTTTTAAGCATCCTTTAAGCATAATCTTCTACAAAAAACATGATTAGGCTAAGAGTAGCCTAATATCCACTCTACAATAATATATTACAAAACAAAACATACATCACACCATGCACTGTCCTAACATAAACCTAGAAGTTGTGGCTTAATTCTAATGTGGGTGTTAAGGCTTGTGTGGTATATCTCAACTAAGCATTAGTATTGTATTTACTAAGTGTAGAAGAATTCAATTTAACACAAAAGGTTAGTTTCACTTGAAGTTGTTTAATTAATTTGAGAATTTTAATTTGTGTTTTCTTTTGTTACATATGATTATACTAACAACTAAGTGTTGTAAAGAGAATAAAAGAGGATTTCTCTCTTTCATCCTTACCTTTAGCCACTTCTAAAGTACATTAATTTGATTTTGTTCTCTTTAGTGAATGACTTATTACATATTTTTTTAAATTAAGCCCAAGTTTAGGTCCACCTTAAATAATTATATCCAATATGAAAGGCATCTTAAGATTAATCTAACTGAATTGCTATCACATGACACATGCTAAATCATTCCTTTCCATAACATGTAACATTAAAATGATTTAATTATATATATATATATATATATATATATATTATATGCTTTCTGCACACTTAAATGATGAATGTATGTGTATGTCAAGCTTATATCATTTTGTGTGATTGAATTATTTAATCTATTATTTTAAAGCTCTATCTAAATTTTTATACAAAAAATACCTAAGGATGAAATTAGATAGGTACATGTCATTGTTAACTAGGAAGTGAGGTAATCAAATGACCTTCTTGGGGCTACTTAAAGTCTCTTATTCTTAGGATGTATAGATTATATACCCATTTGCATTCAAACATATGTAAATTTGTAGGCATGAATGTAAGAAAGAAAGCTCCAAATCTCATGACCAACTAATTCAATCACTTAGTCAATTATGAATGTATGTATCCTTGATAAAAGAAAAGGGGTACTAATTCCATAATTAAATACACACACACACATGTATAAGAGACATAAGCTAGTACATACCATTGTTAACCATGGAAGTGAGGTAATCAAAGGACTTGCTTGGGCTACTTAAAGCTTCATATTCTTGGGATGTCTAGACTAAACACTTGATTTTATCAAATACATATGGATGTATACATAAATAAAGAAAGAAAAATCATGCAAAGGTTACATTATTATTTGATTGAAATATATATGCATATGGAGTAAAGTTTTATCTAAATTATAATGTATGAACACATGTGAATGAAATCAAATAAGTATGTGTCATTGTTATCGAGGGAAGTGAGTTAATCAAATGACCTCCTTTGGGCTAACTAAAGCCTCGTGTTCCTGAGATATCTGGACTATATACTTATTAACATTCAAATACATGTAAAACTACATATGAATTAAAGAAAATAAAGCTTTACTTCACATGTCTAAGCTATAAGCACATGCAAATTTATGTATATGTTCATAACTCCTATCACTCAAATCAATGTAATTGATTCATAAACTTTGGAAAAATAATTGGAATTTACTAATAATAATAGCCACAAATATTATAAATTAATCCAACACATGCAAACTTGCGTAAAGGAAAATCATTTGATTTGATTAACTTTGAAAAGTTGAATGCATGATTTCGAATGACATACAAGATTAACATGATTGAAAAGGAATAAATGAACATAAGCATGTGGTTTCATTAAATCAAATTAATTCTTAAGGGCAACCATATCAAATAAAATTGTTTAAAATAAACCAAAGTTTCTTTAATGCCATTTTTAGCTTCATGTTTGATGTGAGTTAAGGGATGTGAGAAGAAGTTTGCTGATCCTAACCCATTACCATGTTTGTTAATTGATTTGGTTTAATGAAATGTAATTAAGTTAATTTTATGAGTTAATTAAGTTGTAATATGTATTAGGTCCATTAATTAACCCTTACCTATGTTACATTAACATAATTATCCAAATAATTATGAGCTAATATGACATGCAAATGAATTGAAAAGAAAATTAGCAATGGTCCTAGGAAATGAAAGGGTCTAATGTAATTAGTTCATAATTAATGGTTAATTAGATTAAGAAACTTAATTAAGTACTCTTATGGTTTTCTCACACATGTGGATTAACCATAATTTTCTTAATTTCCTTTAGGTTATTATACACCTAAAGGTCTACCCCTCAATTAATTAACTAAGATCTGATGTGAGTTGAATTTTAATTTGGTTAATGAAATAATTAATTAACTAATTAAACTCTTACTTAATTCCCAACTAAATTAACTATCCTTCAAATGAAATAGACTTAGGAAAAGAATAGGAAAGAGGTCCCAATCCAATTCCCCTCACCCACCCACTATTAGACAATGATTAATGAGCTCAATTGATTAATTAATTATTGTTCATGCAATTAATTAACCCTTAATTAAATTAAGAAAGAAATTATGACTTAATTAACTAATTTCCCTAATTAATTAACCAATAAATCCCAAAAAAATTTGGGAGGCAGAGGTCATTCCCTTAAATAATATCAAAAATTTTTGGGTTGATTAATTAATTAATTGGGGAATAATTAAGATACTTAATTTTCTAATTAAACCTAATTAAGCCCTAATTACTATTAAAAATCAACTAAGGATATTTTTAATAAATTTCTCTCTAAAATACCTTTAAAATGAGTATTTATTTATAATTTTTAGATTTTTCTATGATTTGTTATAATTATTTGAAGTTTCAGCCATTAATATTGATTATTTAAGCCTAATCCCAATCCCATTGGCGCCATATGATGCACTTTTCACATGGCACTACAAGGATTGGTTTTAAAAATGCACTAATGTAATGATGCTCTTGATCTGCCGCTACATCTGACGACATGATTAATCTCGCCATCCAATCTCATATCGCATACATGATCATCGTGGTAGATGATTAAAATGGCTTGATCTAATGGATCTAATCACGACTGTCCATTCTGATCATGCGAAAGAGATGGTGCTTGTTCTATCATTCCACAAGCGATGAAGGACAGAAGTCGTCTGCCATTGCCCACGCGATTCGAGCTCAAATCTACCCCAATGGATCACACACTTTCACGATAATGATCGGACAAGATCTTATGGTCAAGATCACTTAGCATTCAACTTTCCTTCAAAAATCTCTAAAAAATTTTCAAGGAAGCTAGGTTTTAATGGCATACCTCAGCGGAGCTAATGGCCGACGGTTCACATGCTTGAGGTAGCTTCGTCTAGTTGAGATGAAGCCCTGTTGTGTTGCAATTGGATTGGTTCCACGCTGTTTGCTAGGAAGGCCAAGGTTCATCTTTTGGAGGCTCGATCTTGATTGAACTCCTACTTCTGGTGGGCTTGGAGCTAGGGGGAAGGTTCGTTTTGGTTCGACGAGATGTGGAGATGGTGTGTGTAAGAGGAATTAGAATTTGGATGCAATTTTTGGGAGTTAGGATTGGACAATGGATGTCATATTTTAGGTGTGCTAGAGAAGGAAAATTTTAGTGAGAGGAAGCTCAGGGAAGGCTCTATAGAGGATTAGGGAGTTTCGATACTCACTTGGAAACTTTCTCGAAATGAGAACTGTGATAATGAAGGTATACCCTCCATTATGATGGAGATGGGATTGGCTTATTTGTCAGGCCATCGCCAGAGTAATCGAGGGTCGCCATCACCTCCAAGTGGCATAACTTGAGTGGTGTTAGAGGTGGCACAGGGAGTGCTTGGTCTTTGTCCATGGGGTTCCCGGCTTATGAGGGAGGTGAGTTAACTCACCTCCATTTGATCCATAGCAGACCTAGACCACATGGGATGGGTTAGGTGGCTAAGTCAGACTCCATTTGGGGTGTGTAAAGGCTACCAAGTGGAAAGGAGGAGTGGACTTTACCAATTTTGCAAATTCCCATGTGGGGAGGAAAATCCAACGGAGATTTGCCTTAGGTTTGACCACATTGGGTTTAAACTAGTTTTGGGCTAATTCCAAGTGTGTTTGAGTTAGGTTAGATCAGCTCCCAAGGTGCCATGGGTCGGTTTCAAGGGGTTTGGCTAAGTTTGGGTCATATGGGTCAGTTTGGGTAATGTTGGGTTAGGTTGACCAATTGATCAAATTGGGTCAAACCAAGGCTTGGGTTAGGTTCAAATGATAATTTGAAGAGTTTTGGTTCAAGTGGTTTTAATCAATTTAGTCTAAGTTTGATTTTGGCTCATTTGGATTCATATAGGTCAAATGGTTCAATTAATTGACCAAATTGGTCAAATGGATCAAGTAGTGTTGGTTCAAGTTTAATTGATCAATTGGATGGGAATGTAGGCTTTGGTTTGAGTTTATTTGTATTTAATTTGGTTTTAGGCCAATTTGACCTTTTAGATCAATTTGGGCTAATTTGGTCAATTGGGTCCAAAATTGCTCAAATTGGACTCAATTATGGCTTTGGTCAAGTTTAATAATCAATTTGGAATGAACTTGAGCCATTGATTGCAAATCAACTTGTGTTGGATCATGATTTGACCAATTTTAGACTTTTAGGTCAATTTGGGTCAATGTGGGTCAAATGGTCAAATGGGTTTGGTTTGGGCTAATTGATGGTCAAGTCATGTTCAATCATTGATCATGGGTTGGTGTGAATCAATGGTTTTAATTAATTTGGTGTAAGATAAGTTTTGGCTAGTTTGGGTATGTCTGGGCTAAAGGGTTGACTTTGTTAAATGACCACGTAGACTTGGTTTGACCCAATTTATGGTAATTGATCACTTTAGAGTGGTTATTAATCATGATGGAGGGCTTAGGTTGGCTTAGCTCAATCAAATTTTGGTTGGATTAAAACTTGGCTCAAATGGGTTCTTCATGTCACTTTGGGTCAAGTGAGCCTAAGTGGGTTAATTTGCTTGATTATGGTTTGATTAAAGTTTAGATGAATTTATATATGAACTTTGGATTTAAATATAAATCCAACTGCAATTAATTTGGGCTTTAATATGTTTTGGTTCATTTAAAAATTTTAAGTCAAAAGGGCTAAGTTGGGCTTGACTTAGGTTGATCTTGTTTATATTTGATGATTATAGGTTTTATTTATATTTGGATAGGTGATTGAAGGAATGATTGATTCAAGAGAAAATCCATTAATTTTGGCTTGATTTGGATGGGATTTAGCTAAGTCCAAAGAATTTCCTTAAAGGGTTTAGATTGGGATTTGATTTTGATTTTGTATTTATTTTTGGCGATTTGAATGTATATTTAATTTATATTTGGGATGATAATTGAATATATAATTGATTCATTAGAAAATCAATTGATTTTGGGTTGATTTGGGTTAAGATTTGGCTAAGCTCATGGATTGATTCATATGGCTTAGGAAGGGACTTGACTTGACTTGATTTAGTATGATTTAGTTTTGATCATAGATTTGATTTATATTTGGGAATATAATTGAAGGAATAATTGATCCATGAGAGGATCAATTGAGTTTGAAGTGATTTGAAGGTAAATTTGGCTAAGCTCATGAAGGTAGGTCCAAAAGGCTTAGAAGGGAATTTGGCATGATTGTAGTTTTTTTGGCAAATTGGACTTGGAATTGAGTTTGGTTATAGGTTTAATAGAGTGATTGAAAGGTTTAATTAATATTTGGGAAAATAAATTGAGTTTGGATTGATTTGAATTTGGCTAAGACTAAGTTCATAAGGTAAAACCATAAGGCTTAAGAAGGATTTTAGGCTTGGATTTGAGGTTGAGATTGATTCTAAATTATGGAATTTGAATTTAAATTCATATTTTAATTTGGGGTTTCATTTCAAAAGGAGAACATGGATTGGGTTTAGGTTATAGGGTAGGTAAGTCTCCCTAAGTCCTTAAGGCATGGCCTACTCCTATGACTGACCCTTCTAAGTCTCTAGGCTTAAGTTAAGTGTTCACATAATTTCTAGAAGTGTCTTAAGACTATAGAGCTCTTAGTGTCTAGAAGAGTCCTAGATCTATGATGAGGAGATTGAGAACTCACTCCAAAAGTGAGGTTAACAGTGGTATGAAAAAGTTAGGCTTTGATGTTTAAATTTAGCTAATGATGAATGCTCAAGTTTCTCATTAAATGATGATCATATTTTAAATGACTAATAATTTAAAATGAATTTTAAACTTAACTCTTAATTATTATTAGTATAATAATAATAATAATAATAATTAGTATAATAATAATAATTATTATTATTATTATTATTATTATTATTATTATTTATTTATTTATTTCATTTAAACATAGAATTTTAAAGTGAAAGGAGGAGATAGATCCACCATATTCTCTAACTGTAGGTTAAACCTAAAGATGAATTTTATGACTTTTAATCACCTTAATGAAGTGTTATAATTTTTTATATTAAGCTATGTATGTGGATTTGGCTCAAGTGATTTTATCTAAACATAAAAGGCATTTTAAGATTAATTAACCAAATCATAGCCAATTTAATGGCATTTTTCTTGACCTTGCTTCATCATCCCATAATATTCATTTAATAAAATAACATACTTAATTGAATAACTAGATTTAATGAATATATGTATATATATTATTAGATTATTCCATGCTTAATCCATGAATGAATTAATGTATTTTAATTAATAATTAATATATGAGATATGATGCATACATTTTATAGAAGAAAAAATGATTTAATTATACCTTATACATATACATACACATTAGTATAATGAATTTATACAACTATGCCATTATTGAACTACGGAAGTGATGTAATCAGAGACCTCCTTGGGACAACTTAAAGTCGCGTTCTCTATATATTCAAATTATGCACTTGTTTCATATACTTATGCATACATATATAGGAATAAGGATGAATTATGAAAATTGTTAAGATATTATATATATATATATATATATATATATATATATATATATATATATATATATATATATATATATATATATATATATATATACACATACATACATACATATAAGTAAAAATAATTTAATCTTAATATGTAATTCACTACAAATCTTAAGATACATGTCATTGTTATACCAAAGATACGAGATATGAAGACCCCCTTCGGATTAGTAGCCCTACAACCTCTAGTTTCTAGACTATATACCTTTCAAATTATAGTTCATACATATATAATTTTAAATTTAAATTATTCATATTAATTTTCATTTAGATTAACAGAAATTTTTTAATTAATTGAGAAAATAATTTAAGATTTATTAGTGATAATAGTCACATTATTTAACTGAAAGCAAGTAATTAAATAAAATGTTTTTATTTATTTTTGAAATATGAATGCATGAGATATATGAAAGATAAATTTATGATTGAATGAAATAAATTAATTAAGTATCATCACATAACCTATTTGGAGTTATTAATCCATAATGTTATTCACATAAAGACAAGCACCATTAAGCCTTAATCAAATTCATTAAGGGTTGATTTTTGAATTTTAAATAAGTTAATCGTAATAAAGGGATCAAAATATTAAAGTTTTCCCTTGACCCATTTCTTCTCTTTAAGTGATTCAAAAGTGGTCGTGGTGTTTATTTTCGATATGTGTATAGGGGACACCATGCAGATCTAAGGGTGTACTTATTGAGGTGATTGGGTATTACATTAAGGAATGACACAATATCTTGAAAGATAAAAATCACCACCCTATAATGAACCTAATCACCTAATAAGGACTCCAAAGGCATAATGGGTCTTCGAATATACCAAAGATTTTTCCCTTACTTTCATGGATGAATAAAGTAGGATTTATACTAAACTGGGTTCTAAAGTTCTTTATGGGGCAAACCCCAATAGTTAATTACATCCTAAGGAAGGTGAATTCCTTAGAAATACTCTCGATTAAAGTAGGTAATTGTTGTCTCCAAAGATTTCAAAGATAGGACTATCAATAAATTGGTTATTCTTAGAAAATCAATCGAAATAGATAAAAAAGGAGAGACTTATTATTGAAGCCAAAGGTGATGAGTAGGGAATGGTCATGATACTAGGAAACCTAGTGAGTATTCCAACATATCCTATGGTTGGGCTTTATATGTTTGAAGTTGAGGAGAATTACGTATTTGAGTTAAAATTTTATTAGAAAGCTAGGACTTATAATCTCACAATACAAGATTGTGAAAATGCCTAAGAGGTGAGGATTTAGGCTTGTAGCCTGAAGGAAATAGTAACCACATATCCTAAATCTAGAGCTTTAGTGAGGGCCAAAGCATGTCCTAAATCTAAGCAAATATAGATATATGGTTTACCTCATAAGAGAGAGAGTAAACCACACTACTACTGGACTTATAATCGTCTGGAATGGCAGCCAGCTAACTCCTCCTACATTTTAAAACCATGTAGATAAGTCATGATTTTGTAAGAAAGTTAGGTTGTTATTATTTAGAAAGAAACTAAAATTCTTAAACCCACTCCCTAAGAGACTAGAGCATGAGTGGTATGAGCCATGACTTAGTTTAATGCAAATATTTTCAATTTTTATTTAATTTTGGACTCTTCATTTTGACAAAGACCATAAGATTTTATATGTCTAAATACATGATGAAATGAGGTTATTGGCTAAATCAGAGAGAAAGAGATGTTTTCCACCACAGAGGAGACCCTGAAAGGTCAAGTATTCCCATATCGTGCAAGGATGGAAACCTTCTTTAGCAAGAGTGAAATAATATGGATTGCATGATATTAAACATACAATATTTAACTAAAGGGTGTTGACCTCACTTTTGGAGTGAGTTATCAACTTCCTCATCATAGATCTAGGACTCTTATAGACACTAAGAGTTTCTTAGTCTTAAGACAATACTAGTAATTAGGTGAACACTTAACCTAAGCCTAGAGACTTAGAAGGGTTAGCCATAAGAATATGTTATGCCTTAGGGACTTAGAAAAACCTGCCTACCCTATAGCCTAAACCCAATCCATGCTTATTTCCTCAAACCAAACCTTAAACCCAATTCAAATCAAAATTATAAATCAATGTCAAATCAAATGATCAACAATCATCTTAGGGTGATCAACTACCTTGAATTGGGTTAAATAAAGTCAACTTGGTCCTTTGACCAAGTCAACCTTTAGCCCAAATAAAACTTAAAGTAGCCAAAACCCACCATATACCAAGTTAATTGAAATAATTAATTCAAACTAATTGATAATCAATGATTGAACATGATCAAACCCTTAATTGAGCCAAACCAAGACCAATTGACCAATTGACCTTAGTTAAGCCAAATTGTCCTAAAAAGCCAAAATGGGTCAAATCATAATTTAACCTAAATTGATTGCAACCAATGGCTCAACTTCATTCCAAATCATTTATTGAACTTGACCAAAGTCATAATTAAGTCCAATTTGACCAATTGATCAACTTGACCTAACCTAGCCAAAATTGACCTAAAAGGCCAAATTGGCCAAAATCCAAATTAAACCCAAATCAAATCAAACCAAAGCCTACAACTATTTTCAATTAACCAATTGAACATGAACCAACACCTAACCCCTAATTCGATCAAATTAGAAAAATTGGTCAACTTAGCACATTTGACTTATTTGAATCCAAATGAGCTAAAATCAAACTTAAGTCAAATTGATTGAAACCACTTGAACTAAAACTCTCCAAATCATCATTTAAACCTAACCCAAGCCTTGGTTTGACCCAATTTATCCAATTGGTCAACCCAAATCAACATGAACCCATATGAACTGATTCGACCAAATGAAGCCAAAACACCCAAAACCAACCCAGGGGACCCTAAGGGCTAACCAAACCCGACCCAAATTGACCCTAGGTCAGCCCAAAATCATCCCAAAAGCCAAGTGGACCCCACCTAAGGGAATTAGCCATTGGAAAAACCTCCTTACATAGGATTCTTTCCCCATTTGGAAAAGTCCACTCTCCCATCACTTGGAAGCCATCCAAGTGCCAAATGGGGTGTGCCTAGCCTTTCTAGCCCAACCTAAGCAAGCCTAGGACTCACCATGGACTAAAGGGTGGTGAACCCAGTCACCTCCCTTCACACCCGAGCACCCAAAGGACCAATCAAACTCAATCCTCCCATATCTTGCCTTGGGCTACCTGCCATAGCTTCCTCCACTCTTGGCATGCCACGTGGAGTTGATGGAGACCCCTCCACGTCAGCAGCAAAGAAAATTAGGGTTGGATCCCATCAGTCCATCAAGCTCAATTGAGGGGTATACTCCCTCAATTCTCATAGGGATTGACATGATTTGAATTGATTGAGCTTCATAAGTGTTTTTGAAATCCCAGAGAGCCTCCCTAAGCCTTCTCGAGTTTCCCTTCATTGGAATTCTTCATTCTTATGCACAGCCAAAATAGGGCATCCCTCCTTTGATTAAAACTCATCCATCTCTCAACCATACTTCAATTAAATTCACACACACCATACTCGTGTGTCGTCGAAGCCATTCAACCTTTTCTCGAGCTCCAAATCCACTCCAAGCACAAGTTTGATCAAGACCGAACACTAAAAGGGAGGATATTAATCTCTAAAGCAATCCACCTCATATTAAAGCTCATGTAGCTCAACAGGGCTTCAGTTCTACCAAACAAAGCTTCCTCAATTGTTGGAACCTCCGACCATAAGCTCTAGTGAGGTATGCCATTAAACTGATCCTTGTATGAAAATGTGTTGGTCCTTTTCAAAGAAAACTTGCATTTGAGCCCATCTTAGTCATTGGATCCTTGTGGATCCTTTGCGTGAAGGTGAGGGTTGAGTTTGGAGTGGATCCATGCTTGGGTGAGCTCAAATCGAGCGATCCATGGTGGACGGGCTCCATTTTTCGTCTCTCGTAGGAGGATGGATCATCGGTCGTCCATTCCACATTATTAGAATGGATGGTCGTGATCAACTCACACTTAGATCCCCTCTATGTTGTCCTTAATCACAGGATTTAATCATGGTCATCTGATCTTAGATTGGACAGTCCATGGAAAAATGCATCCTCTATCGGCTGACTCAATCACGCAATGTGATAACTTAAATAACCTATCCGCCGTCCACGGAAAGCGCAGCTCACTTGACCATGGGATGAGGTTTAATTAGGGCTGTTTAATTATTTTTTTAAGGCTGAAACTTATAAAATTCATAATTAATTGTAGAAAATCCAAAAATATAAATGAAGGCTCACTTTAAAAGTATTTCAGGGGGGGGGGGGACACTGTTAAAAATGTCATTAATTGATTTTGAATAATGATTTTAGCATAACTAGAGTTTAATTTAAAAGGTAATTAGCCTTATTATTCTCTGATTAAGCACCTAATTAACTCTAAAATTTTAGATCATGTTTAGGGGAATGACCTCTTCCTCCGCTATTTTCTTAGAATTTATTGGATGAGGGAAATTGGTTAATTGAACCTTAATTACCTTCTTAAGTCAATTCATGATAAATTAAGCAAATGAACAGTAAATTAATCTACTAATTAAGCTTATTTCCACCTATAAATAGTGAAAACTCTTAGGGAAATGTTTAGGTTTACTCCTTATAATTCAAATTAATTAAAGTTTAAGTAATTTATTAGCCACTTAATTAATCAATTAAAAGAAAAGGGAGTCTATAGAGCCTAATTGATTGTTTGAAATGACTTAGGGATTGGGATTGAGGCCTCTTCTTTGATCTCTTTCCCTAAGTTAACTTCATTATCTTAGTTAAAATATAATCAAAGGATTTAATTAACCAATTAAGGGCTTAATTAAATTAATTTAAATCCAATTCATTCCTAACTTTGATTAATCAACCTTGAGTAGTTCTTTAGATGTTTAATAGTCTATAAGAAATTTAATGAAATTATGATTAGCTTACATGTTGGAAAAAACATAAAAGTAATTAAGGAAATCACTTAAGCTTAATTAACTATTAATTATGAGCCAATTGCATTAGGCCCCTTTCATTTCTTTTAGAGCATTGCTAATTTACATTTCTATATGGTTGCATCTCATGTTGACTCATCATTATTTAGTTAATTAACTTAAGATGATGTAGGTAAGGGTTCAATTAATTGATTTAATTCATACCACAACCTAATTAAGCCATAAAATCAATTAAATTTATTTTCATTAAATCAAATTGACTCGCACATGGGGAAGGGGATTAGGATGAGCAAACCTCTTTCACATCCCTTAAATCAAACCAAACATGAAATCAAAAATGGCTTTATGAAACTTTGGTTTATTTTAAATAAGCTTATTTAATGTGATTATCCTAAGGAATTAGTTGGATTGAATGAACTTATATGCTTGTGTTGCTTTATTTCTCTCCAATCATGTTAAAATGTTGTATTCCACTTGTAGTCATGCATTCATTTCTTTCAAAAATTAATTAAATAAAATGATTTTCTTTATATCAAATTTGCATGTGTTGACTTAATTAGAAATATTTGTGGCTATTATCACTATTAAATCTCAAATGTATTTTCAAAAGTTACATATACATGGGAGTTGCATGTGAATATAAGCTTAATGTATGAGTGAAGTCTCTCTATTACATTCATATGTTGATTTGCATAAGTTTGAATGTTAATGAGTATATTAGTCTGGATATTCTGGAGATGCACAGCTTCAAGTAGCCTCGAGGAGGTTCCTACCTCACTCCTCTAGTGCTGAATAATGGCGACACACATGTTTGATTTCATTCTTATGCATATTGACATTAGAATTGGGATAGAGCTTTAATTCATTTACACAAATAAATTAAATAAATCAAATTCTACTTTTGCATTGGGTTTTTCTATTCTTATAGTTATTTATACATCCATATGTATTTAAGAATAGCGGGTATATTATTTGGACATTTTGGGGATGCATGGCTTTAAGTAGCCCCATGAAGGTTCCTACCTCACTCCCCTAGTGCAGAATAATGGCGATGTACTTGCTTAAAACTTTCATATATTTGAATGTGTATTTAGCTAATGAATGAAAACCCCCCCTCTTTCTATTAAAAATACATGCATTCATATTTTGTTTAAGTGGTTGGATTGATTAGTTATATGATTTAGAGTTCTTTTCTTATGCTTTTGTATAAGAATTTAGATAGAGCTTTAAATTAATATGACAAAATAATTCAACCAAATGAAACATAATTCCAAGTACATTTGCTTACATTCATCATTTAAATGTGCTTAGGTATAAATTGCATGTATAATTATATTTAGGACTTAATCATATGCATGTTATATATGATGGAAAGAAATGAACAAATATGTGTTATGTGGTAGTAATTAATTACAATTAATTTTAAGATGCCTTTCTTATTAAATGAGATTATTTAAAGTGAACCTAAACTTAGCATTAATTTAAAATATGTAATAAGCCATTCTCTAAAGAGAATTAATTAATTAATTGGCTTTAGATGTTACTTAAGGTAGGGTTAAAAGAGAACGATCCTCTCTTCTCTTCTCTTTATAACACTTAGTTGTTTAGTGTAAATCAAGTGAAATGAAATAAACATTAAGTAAAATTTACAAATCAATTAAACCACTTAAAATGAAATCAGCCCTTTATAATTAAATATCCTTCACACTTAGAGAATAATAACTCTAAAGCCTAGTTAGAACATGCCACACAAGCCTTAATACACACACACATTAGATTAAGTCACCATTTATAGCTTTATGTTTGAGTGGTTCATGGTTTGATGCATGTTTATTTTACGATGCATGTTGTAGACTAGATGTTAAGGTGTTATGCTTTGTAGATTGGATGTTAGGCCGTGATTAGCCTAATTATACTTTATGTAGGAGATTGTACTTAAGGGGTGCTTAAAATAAATATAAATGCTCTCTTTTGCAGGTTGCTTAACCCCTAAGCATAATCTAAATTAGGTCATGTGGACTTGGTTACCCATGTGCAGGGCGCTAAGTCCAAATTATGCATATAATTTCTTGGGTTGTATGGTGTGTTTATCTAACACTTGTTTTGCAGGTGTAGTTAGATTTACTTTTCCTATTTTTAATGTAATTATGCATTTGGAATTAGGATTAGTGTTATGGGGGATTAGGATGAGCGAAGGCTAGAAGGATTTGTCCTGGGAGGCCCTTGTGATGCCTTTGAAACAAGAAGTCCAAAGGAGGAATGAAGGAGATATAAAGATATGAAGAATGAAGACCCCCATAACATTCATTTATTTATAATTATAATTATTCTTTCATATACCGGGTTGTATAAGGGTAGAGCTCGACTACCCATTTTCTTTTTTTCAGGTAGTACGATGATACACAACCTCACCATCCTATTATTCTTTTATGTTGAGTTATAAATTGTTTAATGCTTTATTTACCATTGTGTAATAGAAATGACATGTATTTTTCTAGTTTCTTCATATATGATGATTTAATGTGGCTGATTAGATTAGGCTCTTAGGAAATAATTTTCTACCCCAACTACAACTCATAACTTTTCTAAACAACATAACCTCATTTAAAGCCTAGCATTAAATCAAGATAATTAAAAGATTTAGCAACCTTAGCTAAATGTTGTATGCTTAATATCATGCATATCATCTGATTTCATTCTTGCTAAGAGAGGGTTTTCATCCTTACATGATAGGGGAAGACTTGACCTTTGAAGGTCTCCCTTATGGTGAAAAATACCTCTTTTTGTCTAATTTAGCCAATAACCCATTTCATCATGCATTTAGGCATATAAAATCCTATAGCCTTTGTCAAAATGAAGAGTCCAAATTAAATAAAATTTGATAAAATTTGTATTAGACTAAGTCATTATTCATACCACTCATGGTTTAAGGACTTTAGTTTCTTTCTAAATAATAACAACCTAACCATCTTGCAAAATATATGACTTGACCACATGGTTTAAAATGTAGGAGGAGTTAGGCACCACTCCGATTATAAGTCCACAGTTTTACTCTCTTGTGAGGCAAATAATATACCCATTTTTTGCTTAGATTGCTTTTGGCCCTCGCTAAAGCTCCCTAGATTTAGGATCTGAGGTTGCTATTTTCCCTTGGGCTATAAGCATAAATCCTCACCTCTTAGGCATTTCCATAATCTTGTATTATGGGATTATAAGTCTTAATTTTTTTAATAAAATTTCAACTCAAATATATAATTCTCTCGAATTTCAAATATATAAAGCTCAACCATAGGATAGTTTGGAATGCTCACTAGGCTTCTTAGTATCATGAACATCCCATATTCATCTTCTTTTGGCTTCGATAATAAGTCTCTCCTTTGATCTATCCCACTTGATTTTTCAAACATAGCCAATTTATTGATAGTCCTATCTTTGAAATCTTTGGAGACAATAATTGCTTATTTAATCGAGAGTATTCCTAAGGAACTCACCTTCCTTATGATGTAATTAATTATGGGGGCTTTCCCCCATAGGGAACTTTAGAACTTAGTTTAATATAAATCCTACTTTATTCATCCATGTAAAGTAGAAAAATCTCTAGTATATTCGAAGACACATCATGCCTTAGGAGTCCTTATTAGGTGATTAGTCCATCATATAGTGATTTCTATCTTTCAGATAGTGCACTATTCCTTGATATCATCATCACCTCAATAAGTACCCCTTGATCTGGTGTCCCCCATATATATAATTTAAAAATCATATTTTTTCTAGTGACTGGGATGGTTCCCCTCTCCATCTTTAGTAGACAATTGTTGTCTCCAAGCATCGATAGTGGACTTGCATTTCATATGAAGTCCAAGACTATCTTTCCATTCGATTGGCACTTAGCATATTTCATTCTTAAGCAAAGCTAGCCAACATTTTCTAGGTTTTAGGACCTTACTCCTTATAGGCCTTAGAATCCTAATTGGGTTCCCAATAGGTGAAAGATAAAATTAACTAATGAAAGGAGATGACTAAAATTTAGGACCTCCTTACCATTAGCTTGGTGAGGTAAGGTTCATTCTAATATTTAAGAAAGTAAACTCTCTTGCAAAATATCACTTTCTAAAAGCACTTTTTCAAAATTCACATAACAAAATATTTTGTACAAAATTCATAAGAAATTTTCAAAAAAAAGAGCACAAAACTCATATAACCAAACCTCTTCTAACAATCCCCATGATTGTTACATGGAGGTTCCTTTCAAAATCAAAATCAAAAGCATTCTTCAAAAGCATCTTTTTGAAAATAGTTATCCACATTCAACATACCCAAATTTGTTGAATAAAGATTCTATTTTCAAATAAAATCATTGCATAAAATTGAAACCCCACTTAACATATTTCACATATGCTAGAGTTGGGGTTTCCCTCATTTTTCAAAAGCATCTTTCTGAAAATAGTTATCCCCATTCAACATACTCAAATTTATTGAATGAAGATTTTATTTTTCAAATAAAATCATAGCATAAAATTGAAACCCCACTTAACATATTTCACATATGCTAGAGTTGGGATTTCACTCATTTTTCAAAAACATCTTTTTGAGAATATTTATTCCCATTCAACAAACCCAAATTTGTTGAATGAAGATTCTATTTTCAAATTAAATCATAACATAAAATTGAAACTCCACTTAACATATTTCACATATGCTTGAGGAGTTTCTTTCTTTTTCAGAAAACACACTTTTCAAGATAACCACCTTCATTCAGCATGCTCAAATTTTTTGAATGGAGACCCTATCTTCAAATAAGATCATAGCATAAAATTGAAACTCTACTTAACATATTTCGCATATGCTAGAGTTGGAGTTTCTCTCTTTTTCAAAAGCACACTTTTGAAGATAACCACCTTCATTAAACATGCTCAAATTGGTTGAATGAAGATCCTATCTTCAAATAAAATCATAACATAAAATTGAAACTTCACTTAACATATTTTACATATGCTAAAGTTGAACTTTCCATCATTTCAAAATCTAGAGATCGCACATATGGAATCATGACATATTTTGGACTCCATTTGACATACCCAATTTTGTCAAATGAGAGTCCCATTTCCAAAATTCACAAAAATAAATTTAACTCTATTTAACATACCCAAATTTGTTAAATATATTTTTCCTCTTTCAAACCAATCATAATTACACGCAATCCCACTTAACATACTAAATTTGTTAAGTGAGAGTCTCATTTTTAAAATCATGATCACGTTTGGCTCCCACTTAACATACCAAATTTATTAAGTGAGAGTCTCATTTTCAAAAGCAAATCAAATCACATTTGACTTCTACTTAACTTACTAAATTTGTTAAGTGAGAATCTCATTTTTAAATCATGATCACATTTAGCTCCCACTTAACATACCAAATTTGTTAAGTGAGAGTCTCATTTTTAAAATCAAATCATATCACATTTGACTTCCACTTATCATACCAAATTTGTTAAGTGAGAATCTCATTTTCAAATCATATCACATTTAGCTCTCACTTAATATACCAAATTTGTTAAGTGATATTATCATATTCAACTTTCTACTTCAACTTTACAAGAGTCTCATTTTCAAATCATATCACATTTGGCATTTTAACATCATATTTGTTAAGTGAGAGTCTCATTTTCAAAAGCAAATCATATCACATTTGATTTCCACTTAATATACCAAATTTGCTAATTGAGTGTCTCATTTTTAAAGCATAAATCATAATCACACTTGATTCCTACTTAACATACCAAATTTGTTAGGTGAGAATCTCATTTTTAAATTAAATCACATTTGATTTCCACTTAACAAATCCAAATTTGTTAACTGAGAGTCTTATTTTTAAAAAATAAATCATATCACATTTGACTTTCACTTAACATACCCAAATTTGTTAAGTGAGACACTCATTTTCAAATCATAATCACATTTGATTCTCACTTAACATACCAAATTTGTTAAGTGAGAATCTCATTTTCAAAATCATATATCACTTGACTCCTACTTAATATACCAAATTTATTAAGTAAGAGTCTCATTTTCAAATCATAATCACATTTGGATTTCACTTATCATACCAAATTTGTTAAGTGAGAGTTTCATTTTCAAAAACAAATCATATTACATTTGATTCCCACTTAACATACCAAATTTGTTATGTGAGAATCTCATTGTAAACACACTTGGTTCCTACTTAACATACCAAATTTGTTAAGTAAGAGTCTCATTTTCAAATCATAAGCACATTTAGCTTTCACTCAACATACCAAATTTGTTAAGTGAGAGTCTCATTTTCAAAAACAAACCATTTCACATTTGATTCCCACTTAACATACCAAATTTGTTAAGTGAGAGTCTCATTTTCATAACACAAATCATAATCACATTTGATTCCCACTTAACATACCAAATTTGTTAAGTGAGAATCTCATTTTCAAATCATATCACACTTGACTCCTACTTAACATACCAAATTTGTTAAGTAAGAGCCTCATTTTCAAATCATTAATATACTTAACTCCCACCTAACATATCAAATTTGTTAAGTGAGAGTCTCATTTTCAAACACATATCAAATACATTTGGCCTCTACTTAACATACCATATTTGTAAATAAGAAACCCCAATTTCAAATCAACATATATCACACACATAATCAATCATCACAAGCAAAGATACTTTCACAAAATCTTCAAACATATAATCAAAACCTCTTCTTAGTATATCAAAATTTGCTAAATGATGGTTTCCTAAATCAAAATTGTTAAACAAGATACATAATATTACAATTAATCTCCCAATCTATTAATTCTAAATCAAAATCATATGGCAAAGACTCTCCTTCAAGTATCAAAAATCTCTCCAAAATTCAATGAACCCTACTTAGCATACTTAAATTTGTTAAGTGTGGGTACAAATTTCAAACTAAATATAGAAGTCAATGATTGAAGGCAACATCATGGCAAGAGTCTCACTCAATTATATTTCAATAAATGCAGTGATTTCAGTACCGTTAATCAGTCCAACTTCCAATTAGTGCAGTGATCATGGCATTTAACAAGTTCATCTTCTATTTCCCTTATGGTGTAGATTTGGCCTTGGATCAGGCCAATCTCACCATGACTGATGCCGCCAACCTGATCTACTTTGTCCTTGGCTTTGAGGGAGTTCGTATTACTTGTAAGGGGGCAATCCTCACAACCATTAGTAGGGAGGAGGTGGCGGATAGACACCATCCCATATCCCATCTATCTAAGTTTCCAAGAGAAGCTAATACTCCATAGCTCATTGATTGTCAAAGGGAAGGCTATCTTAGATTCAAGGTTCTCCACTTTGAGGTAGTTCCGCCTCGCCTGTTCACTCATACCTGTCATAACAAAATTGAAAGATTGCGGGTCATGAGTGAATAAAGCTGAGTCACGCCTCAGGAGGAGGGTTCTCCCAGAGACCTCTCCACCTCCTCGGCAAAGTCCCCACCTGGATTTAGAGAGGAGGATTAGAGGATCGCATACTTCACCCCCCATAAGATATCATGAGACAGGCTGAGGAGCAAGTGCCAAACTTAAGATAGTTCTATGCCAAAGAAAGCTTATGGATGCTCAAAGTCCTGCACCTTTTTTTGACTTACCATCCATGATCCCTAGGAGTTTAAGAGAGACTAAGGCTTGAATATCTACCTAGGTAGGCAGGAGAGAGTGACGGAGGTATGCCTCGTAGTCAGTAGCCTCTACTTTGATGGATTTTCTTGATCATCACCTTATCAGGGCTGGTCATTTGACAGATTATTCTCTTGGGTAATCGCAAGTGCATGAGATCTCTAGTTGAGAAGTAGTCAGTGTTGCCATCACATCGCTCCCCTCACCATCCACCATCAGCAATTTAACTCACAACATCTACCATTCTTGCTAAGGTTCAGAAGCCCCATCTAGGGAGAGACCTTCTCCTCTGGTGATCCGGCTATGACCCAAGGATCTCACTCCATCCATTCCACCTATTGAGGTGAGATCGAGCTCTCATGCTTCCCTCTACCTTAGTTGTGGTTAGGAAGGAGTGGTGACCCAAGAGCATCATCGTCACACCACCTCCACTGCGCATATAGAGATAGAGAGGGGAGTGGACATAAACATGGTCCCCATGACAGTTGATCCTCTCGGTGAGGAAGTCTTCATAGTAGGCAGTGTTCATTGCATAGAGGCAGAGGAGTACACCCCTACAAATGGAGGCCAACAGTATTTATCCTAGCCTGCAAAGTAGATTAGATGGCATACAGATTACTTGCCAAGAAGAGATGTATTGGGAGTGACTACCCAACCGATGAGAAGGCAAAATTTCATCCTTCACTGGGATGACATGGATGAGCCAGTCAACATGGTTGATAGCTGAGATCTCATAAGACCTCCTCCACCAGTTGAAGGTGTTGTGCTAAGATGAGAAGATACTTTCACTTGGGCAAGACTCCAATTACTCAAGATTCAATCAAATACACTGCAAAAAGATTGGTAGTTATGGCGAAGGTGAGTGCAAACCCCAGCTCAAGATTCCAGAGGAAAAGTTTGGCTCTGTGGCATACCTTGGGAAAGAATTATGTCGCATTCTTTAGGATGATTTGAAGGAGCAGGAGAAAGAGATAGGCAATCTGGAACCAAAGGGTAGTGATGCATATTTGTTTATTTCCAGAATTGCACTGGAATTTGTTTATTGTAGTGCAGCAACCTCATAATTTTGTTGGAGCTCATCAAAGAGTGAATCAGATGATGATCTTGTTGTAGGAGAGTCTCTTATTGATTATATTCTCGTTGTGGTGCAACATCCCACATGCTATCAAGATTCTCCTCAAGAATATTCATAACCACCAAGGGCTTTTACCATTCGGACATTTGAGAAATTAATTAACAAATGTGTCAAGTCAAACAAACAGTTTTTCGAATATTTGTATGAGAGAAATAGAAGAAGGGGTCAAGTTGGTGGATAGTATGAGGAGAGAAGAGACCCCGAAAGCACCTCCTCGCATCACCTCCATTATCACACCATCATAATGGCTATTCCCATCAAACCTACCAACAAGAGTATTCCTATCCCCTGCCACAAGTACCCGCCTGCAGTAGATAGATTGAATAAGTCATATTCATTCAAGGGAGGTAGTTAGAAAAAATCTTCAAGAATCCAAAAACCCTCACCAGAGGCTGAGGATGTGGGCAAGGATCCTAATTATTAATATATATTGTCTGATTAGAGATTACATTGTTGATTAGTAAGTCGTGCACCATATATTATGGAATACTTAATAGAACAACCTTCCAGTTCTATTAGGGTAGTTCTTGGGGAAATCTGCGATCCTCTCAAGACCAAAGAAGGTTGGGATATTGTCTTATCTCAACCTCTAAAAAAGTAGTTTCTAAAATAAGAAACTCTCTCTATAGGTGCTTGAAGCAGCTCAAACCTCCAACATCAATGAAGGTTTGCAAGTTGCGAAAGACAACTTGAAGAAGGTATACCCACCTTACTTGCTCAGATAGCTTAAGAAACCCACCATCCGAGTCCAAAGATCGCTCATTGTAGCTACTACTTCTTCCTCCATTGGCTTCTCTTCTACTAGCAGGAACATTGTATCAGCAGACAAGGGCATTAAATCCCTTACCCCCACTTACTTTGTTAGATTTCTATCATATAACTCCACCTAAAAAAATCAATGAAGAAAGCTTTCACTTACATCTTGTCCACTTCTAATACTTTAGAATTTATTCCTCTTGAAAGCTCTCCAAGTCTAGAAAATAATAATGATAGCTTTAGTCTTTTTGATCCACTCTCTTCCGATTCAGAATCAAACTTTCTTTTTTTGAATCATTTGAGTTCACATCTTGAGATTGATTTGGAGTCAACTAACTCCCAGGATCCCATAGAAGAAGTTGTATGTATACCTGATGAAAAGATAGAACCACAAGTTCATCATTCCAAGAAGTCATTGAAGTCAACCTGCGCAGTGAAAAAGTTTTCCTCATAGGGTAGCACCTCTTGATAAGGGTAAACAAGTCATTGGTTTCAGTGAATAGATAACCCCTCCACAAGATGCTCCACCCATGGATATGCTTGTCGAGGACCAAGTCAGAGTTGATAACAATGCCTTAGCATATCTTAGAAAGTTGCCAACTAAGTTAAGCATATATGACGCCTTTATCTTATCCAAAAAGAGTAGGGAATATCTAATCAAGGCTCTTCTTGATCCAAAGATATGCTTAGCTTAGCTGACTCCTACTGAAGAGGAGGCACATAGCTCAAAGGACATCTTAGGAGTTATATTCAGTGATGAAGACTTACTTAGCCAAGCACAACCGCCTCTTTACATTATTAAATGATACATGATATCAAGAGTTTTGGTTGACCAAGGTGCATCAGTCAACATTATGAGTTTAAGAACCCATGCCTACTAGAGGATCAATATCTCTAAACTCCAAAAGGAGAGGATAATGTTGAGAGGAATCAATGAACAAGGCGAGAGGGCAGTATGCTCCATAGTGTTTCCGTTAGAGATAGATGACTAGAAGATTAAAGCTAAGTTTCATATCATAGACCTGATACATCTTTCAATGCTTTGCTTGGGAGACCATGGATATATGAGAACAACACAGTTCCATCCTCTTTACATCAGTGCATGAAGTTCATGAGAGGTGGAATTGAGTACTGCATCAAAGGAGATCTTAAGCCCTTCATAGTTCATGAGGTATATGAGGATGACTATTTTCTTTCCTTCCATTCTGGTGAATCTAGTCAAGATCTCCAGGAGGGACAAAAAGAAAGAAAAGAAAAGAAAAGAAAAAAGAAATAGAAAAAGAAAATAAAAGAGAATGAGTCATGGACTTAGGGGAAGATATAAAACCTGACATTAGATTCCACCCATTTGTTACTCCATTCAAACACATGGGTAGATGAACCTCCACCAAAAGCCTCTATTGGCCACCACAAATGCCAACCACCACCAAGAGTACACCGCTATCAACATAGACTTAGAATCTAGTTATATGGTTAGTATACCTTAACTAGTAAGCAGATCCCTTTTGAGGTGATGTTGGAGCATGATAGTGATGAAGACTGGGCTCCAAAGCAAAGTATAAATGTATCCAAGTCTGCTTATGAAATATCCAAGAGTTAGTTGGGAACCTTAGCTCTAACCCTACTCTCTTCCCAGAAAGTTGAGGGTTTGGTAGTTAACGAAGCCCCTAAGTCATCCACGATGGGAGAATTCAAAGGTTCTTTTTGGGAGCATCATCCTCAAGTTAGAAAGCTAATGTAGAACTTGGTGATGATTCATATAAAGATTTAATACAACTACTTTTTGATTGGTGCTCTCCTTGTGTTCTTAATTTAGTAAAGAAGGGATTAATCCCACATACTTGGTCTAAACACAAGTCACTTTGAAAGGTTATGAGATTACCAAAGCAGACATTCTCAATCAAGATCGGGACTAGGATTCGGTACAATGGGTCCAGTTGATGATGACAATCATCGCTAATCATCACCAATCATTTAAAATCTGATAAATTCTTTTCAAATCATGCTAACTCATATGAGGAGGTGTGTTTAGGAACTTTAGATGATCCAAATGATCTTGAAGTCAGAGATGCACCACCAGAGTTAGAAGAGGAGATCAGGTCAACCATCGACGAGCTCAAAGAAATCAACTTAGGAACTAAAGATAGCCCGTGTCCATCATACATCAGTTCTTTATTGAGTGGTATTGAAATCGATGACTTAGTTAGGCTATTGATTGAGTTTAAGGACTGCTTCACATGGAGTTATGAAAAGATGTTTGATTTATCTTCTAACATTACAGTCCATAAATTAGCAATAGAACCTAATGCTAACCCTATCAAGCAAGCTCCTAGACGCATGCGATTAGACATTAAACAGTAGGTCATTTTGAAATCAAGAAACTGATCGATGCTAGCTTCATCAGGGAAGAAAAATATCCTACCTGGTTAGCTAGTGTCATCCCAGTTAAGAAAAAGATTGGCCAAATTCACATATGCATCAATTTTAAGGATCTGAATAAGGCATGTCCAAAATATGAATTTTCACTACCAATACGAGAACTGATGGTGGGCATTGCCTCATCTCATGCACTCTTCTCTTTCATGGATGGCTCATCTAGTTATAACCAAATAAAGATGGCCCCTAAAGATGAAAGGAACACTACATTTTGAACCTCGATTGGAATCTTTTGCTATAGAGTCATGCCATTCGACCTTAAAATTTCGGTGCTACATATCAGAGGGCCATGACTCGAATCTTTAATGAACTTATTCATCATCAGGTTGAATGTTATATTGATGATCTTATATTTAAAAGTAAAGAAGAGGAAGACCATCTCTTTGACTTGAGAGTAGTTTTCGAATGGTTAAGATAATTTAACCTTAAAGTGAATCTCCTGAAGTGTGCATTCGGAGTAGCTTTGAGAAAATTACTTGGTTTTATTGTCCAGCACCGTGGAATATAAATCGATCCAGAGAAGATCAAGACGATATTAGAAATGTCACCCCCTAAAAGTCCAACTCAACACATATCATTTTAGGTTGGAGTATCTAAGATGCTTCATTTCCAACCTATCAGGGAGGTGCCAACTATTCTCAGCACTTGTCAAAAAGGACTCCAAGTTCAAGTGGGATTACAAGTACCAACATATTTTTAAAGACATCAGGCACTACCAGATGACGCTGCCAGTTCTAGCAGCCCCTATCCCAGGCAAGCCATTAATCCTCTACACTACTGCATTAGACAACTCCCTTGGCATTTTTCTAGCCCAAACCAGTGATGAAGAGAAAGATAATGCACTTTACTATCTTAGTCATCTAACCCCTACTAAGGCAAACTTTTTACCTATTGAAAAGCACTGCCTAGCTTTTATCTTTGTATCACAAAAGCTACGGCATTACATGCATTCTCATATGGTGAACCTGATCTCTAAAATCAATCCACTATAATATCTTATGACATAGCTTACGCTATCTAAATAGTTGGTGCGTTGGTCCATGATTTTATCATAGTTTGGTATCACTTTCATACCCCTCCATGTGGTGAAAGGACATGCACTAGCGAATTTCTTAGCAGCACACTCACTTCCTATTGATTCCTCGCTTAGTGATGACCTCCCTGATGAACAAATTATGAACTTAAGGGACACTAGCATTCACCATTAGGAGATGTATTTTTATGGTACAACTTCCTTTCAAAAGGGAGAAGAACCATGATCTACTCTTCCAAAAAATGTAAGGGTAGGAATAATTCTCCTAACTCTAGACTATGATGTGATGAGATTCTCATATCATCTGTCCAATCCATGCACCAACAATGAAGCCGAATATGAGGCTCTGATTATTGATACGGAGTTAGCCATTATACTATGCATTCAGAGTTTCAATATTTTAAGGATTCTCAATTAGTTATCAACCAAATTGTTGGGTCTTATAAGGTTCTAAAGCCTAAGATCCATCACTACCACAAGTACACTATGGAGTTGTTGGCTCAAATCCTAGGTTACAATTTATAAGATTTCTCAAGGAGAGAACGTAGTAGATGCATTAGCTAAGCTTGCCAAAGAGTTGGCATGCCCGGAAGATGAGTCCATACTAATAAGGGTCTAAAATAGACAAGTCTTATACCTTGTTGATGCTGAACTCATCGAGAGATTCTCTCTTGAAGGGGAGGTTGTCATTTCCAAAAAAGATGAGGAGTTGGATTGGAGGCAACCATTCATGGATTATCTAAATATAGGCAAACTACCTCAAGAGAAGTCATTAGCACATCAGGTGAAGTAGAGAGCTTTTTCCTATGCTCTCGTGGATGGCACCTTGTACCAGCGGTCCTTCGATCAATTGTGATTACATTGTTTAGACAAACACGAAGCCCGTAAGATCATGACTAAGGTACACTCAAGTTTATGTTGAGCGCATCAATCCAATCCGAAGATGAAATCCAAGATCAAGAGACTAAGATACTACTAGACTTCAATGATCACAGACTGCATAGACATAGCTAGGAGATGCCACCAATGTTAGGTGCACAGTGTGGTCTTACACCAATCACCCAACATTCTACACCCTACATTAGCCTCATGGCCATTCAAGTGTTGGGGTACTGACATAGTGGGTCTGATTGATCCTCTTTCTTCCAAGGGTCATCATTATACCGGTGACTACTTTTCTAAGTGGCGTGATGATCCCACTCGAGAACCAAAGATGTTCTCTCATTTTTTAAGAACCATATCGTATATAGGTTTGGGGTACCTTGACAAATTATATCCGATAATGGTACTACATTCAAGAGCACCAAAATCAATAGCTTTTTGGAGACACAACATAGATTGGAGATACTCTACTATCTATTACCCGAGGGCAAATGGCTTAGCAGAAGCCTTCAACAAAACTATCATCCAGATATTAAAGAAGACACTCGATGACAATAAGTAGTGGTATGAGTAGTTAGTTGAAGGCTTGTGGGCTTACCGCACCACATACAAGACTCCAACTCTAACCCCTCATTCTCCTTAGTGTATGGATTTGAAGCAGTTCTACCATTAGAAGTCCAACTCCCATCATTAAGGATAGTTGTGGGTAGTAAAATCACAATAAGGCATAACACCAAGTTGTGATTAGAAGAGCTCTAAGGTTTGGAGGAGAGATACTTCCGGGCATGCCATAACCTTGAGTTATACAAAGCCAAAATGATTCAAGCTTATAATAAGTTGGTCCGTCCTAGAGCTTTTCAAGTAGAGAGCTTGTTTTAGTTCTAAAGAGACCAATTATTGCCCGTCAAAAGATGGGAGGCAAGTTTGAACCCACTTAGGAAAGCCCTTTTACCATAGAGAAGGACTACTAAGGTGGATCTTATCAGCTTATAAATTATAAGAGAGAGCACCCTATGCTTTCAATCAACGCTCTACCTAAATAAATACTATCCGTAAATCTTGTTTCAAATCAATTATCAATAAAATTTCTTTCATCTCAAACTCCATCTCTCATATTAGTTAGAAATATCTTTGCTTGTGAATCCGCCACGATGTGTTTAGGTAGGTGTAAGGAACCCAAGCTGTCTAATCCTTTAGCAACACAGCACCAACACAAACTATACATAACCACATAAAATAAACATATATCTTTTGTCTCAGGCTATTTTGATGTGGGATAAAGCCCCTTGTGGCACTCACTCATTAGCTTTTAGGGTCGACATGACCTTGTTAACACCCTGGGTTATTTGTCTGGAGAATGTAAGTCTATAAGCTTTCTTCCTAACTTGACCATTGCAAATCAATGAGCCCCTTGTTAGTTTGGTAGGCCTTACTATGCAGCAGGTAAGCTACCTCATATTATCTTTGTTTAAGAGGATGTAAGCCTGCATGCTTTCTTCTTGAAGTAGTCATCATGCACTAACTGGGTAGAGTATATTTGAGGCTTAGGATAAGTCCCCCAATGACTCTTTTTCTGCTAACTACTTCAAGGTCCAGTCCTAACACGGGACTCCTGACTTGGTAGTCACCCTAGGTCGGATAGTAGCTATCTCACCGACGACAGACTAT
Organism: Cymbidium sinense; assembly: GCA_021442155.1. NCBI lineage: Eukaryota > Viridiplantae > Streptophyta > Magnoliopsida > Asparagales > Orchidaceae > Cymbidium > Cymbidium sinense. The sequence continues at coordinate 17,050,386 of CM038233.1, read as the reverse complement.
CTCGATGATCATTTTCATCTGTGAAGATGTAAGTCTACAAGACTTTCTCTCAGATTGATTATCGCAAATCGACAGCACCTTAGGTTGGTTGGTTATCGCCATTCTAACGACGACCCACCCGGTAGATACACCACTCATGGCAGATGTAAGTTTGTAAGCATTCTCCCAGAGTTGGCCACCGTATAACTATAAGATTTCTTTTACAGGGTCTTGGATAAAGCCCGTAGCGGCACCTCCCCTATGGGCACTCTATTTGGATCACGTCCTTAGTGATCCCATTTAGACACTACCCCAGTTACTTTTGGATTGGACAGTCCTCATTTTCTAGTACCCACCCCTCTGGTTGGAGAATTTGTTTTGCAGATACACAAATTCTCCCTTGCTCTAGTAAGTCTAAGATAGGACTAGGCTGATATAAGCTCCTTCTCAGTACGGTCCCTCACACACCAACAGAGTCCACATAAGCATATAGACAAAATAAATATATATTTTTGCTATGGATTAGGAGGAAAAGCCCCAGTGGTATCTTTTCCAAGCAGGCACCCTATCTTTAGGACAGTGTCAGCAAAACTCCCTATAGGAATTGCCTTACTACTTTTGAGTTGAGATAAATCCACAGGTCGGCACTCTCTTAGTAGTCACCCTTAGGTCGAATTCAACTTGTTGTGCCACCAACATGTCACCCCGGTGGTCATCCTTGCTTTGGGAGATATAGGTCTATCACGCATTCTCTCCAGCACGACCATCGCACATCGACGGGCAGCCTCTTAGGTCGAGCTTGATTTGTTGTGCTATCAACCGATTACCCCAGTGGTTTCTGTTTTGGAGGATGTAAGTCTACAAGCTTTCTTCCCGACTTAATCATTGCATAATGAAACGCACCCTTAGGTTGGTTAACTCTACCCCACAGCCGGTAAACTATCCCTTTGGATTTGTAAATCTAAGATAGGACTAGCCTCATATTAGCCGCTTCTTAGTGGATCCATCGCACACCGACAGGGTCCATCTAAAATGAAATAAAATTTGACTATTTTTGAGTCGATGTGAGTCCACAATGGCATTCACTCAATAGCCTTAGGTCAGGTTCAATTTGTTGTGCTACCAGCATATCACCACAGTGGTTCCTTATTTAAGAGGATATAAGCCTACAAGCTTTCTTCCTAACTTGACCATTGCACATCAAAAGGTAACCCTTAGATTGCTGGCCCCTACCATATTAGACTATTCCTTTAGATTTGTAAATCGAGATAGAGGCCATATAGCTCCTTCTTAGTGGATCCATCGCACACTGACAAGGTCCATTTTATTAAATCCACCATCCTTCCCCAGTGGAATCTAAATTAAATCCATCCACTCTTATCCCTAATGGATGCTCCCCCGAAATAAACCAAAGAAATCCATATATTAAACCCATCTTATCCTCAGTATATCTGAGCTCATATCTCTAGCAGATGTGCCATCAAAAATTAAAATCACATCCCTCTCCCTAATGGAGTCTCGAATCATATACAAATCAAATTCTTATCCCTAGTGGATGCCCATCAATTAAATAAAATCAAAATTTTCCCCAGCGAGGCACAAATATACTAATCCCTAGTGGATCTTTTCTCCACAAATCATATGAAACTCAAACCCTTATCCTCTCTATGGATAATCTGAACTTGCTTCCATAGTGGAAGGTTCACATATTTGATCCCTCAGTGGATCCTTTCTTCCTCTCTTATGCCCTTGGCATAAGTTGAGTTGCATTGCACTAAGATCTTGATTCCATCTACATCTTGGGTTTAGGGGTAGATCATTACCATTAGTGCTTGCGATCCTTTGGACATTATTGATCATCTCAGTCAACACCAATACGTGAGGTGTGCCTCATTAGTTACACCACATATATTGGATGCCTTTTGTTGACCTCACTTTTGGAGTGAGTTCTCAACTTTCTCATCATAGATCTAGGACTCTTATAGACACTAAGAGTTCCTTAGTCTTAAGACACTTCTAGTGATTAGCTGAACACTTAACCTAAGCCTAGAGACTTAGAAGGGTTAGCCATAGGAATAGGTTATGCCTAAGGGACTTAGGAAAACTTGCTTATCCTATAGCCTAAACCAAATCCATGCTTCTTTTTTCAAATCAATCCTTAAACCCAATTCAAATCCAAATTATAAATCAATGCCAAATTAAATGATTGAAACCCATGATCAAATTCAAATTCCAAAACCCTTCCTAAGCCTTTTGATTTTGTCTTATGGACTTAGCCTTAATAAAATTCAAATTAACCCTAATTGAATTGATTTTCTCAAGTATCCATTCAATCTCAAATCAAATTCCAACCCAAATTCTAAATCAAAAGACTAGAACCCAAAATCAAATTCAAATTCCAAAATCCCTTCCTAAGCCATATGAACCACCTTTATATGCTTAGCCAAAACTCCTTTAAAGCAAATTGAACTTGATTGATTTCTTTATAAACCAATCATTCCTTCATTTATATTTATAGATATAAATGAACTGCAAACTCAAATAGCCAAAACCAAATCAAACTAAATCCAAATAGCCAAAATCTCTTCTTAATCCCTATGGACCTACCTCCATAGGCTTAATAAAATCTTAAACCAAATCAACCCAAAATTATTTTGTTTCTTTATAAACCAATTATTCATTCATTTATATTTATAAACATAAATAAAATTTACCCTCCAATGACCAAAAACAAATTAAACTAAATCAATTCCCTACTTAAGCATTTTTGATCTATATCCTTAAGCTTGGTCAAATTTGCTTCCAAATCACTCCAAACTCAAGTGATTTTCTCATGGATCTTTTATATCTTCATTTATATTTCCAATTATAAATGAAATATAAATTCAAATAGCCAAAACCAAACCCCAATCAAATCAAAATTTTAATTTTAGCCTTTTAATCTAATTTCTTTAACTTGGCCAAATGATACCCAAATCAATTCAAAACCCATGGATTTATTCATAAATCAATAATTCCTTCAATCACTCATCCAAATATAAATATAAACTATAATTATCAAAGCAAACTCAAGTCAACCCAAGTCAAACCCAAGTTAGCCTTTTTGACTTGAAAATTTCAAATGAGCCAAAATCAATTAGACTCCAAATTGATTGTAGTTGGATTTATATTTCAATCCTAAGCTCATATATGAGTTCAACTAAACTTTAATCAAGCTAAAACCAAACCAATTGACCCCTTTAGGCCCACTTGACCCAAAGTGACCTAAAAGGCCTTATTGAGCCAAAATTTTAATCCCACCCAAATTGGATCAAATCAAGCCATCAAACATCATATCATGATCAATAATCATCCTAGGGTGATCAACTACCTTGAATTGGGTCAAATGAAGTCAACTTGGTCCTTTGACCAAGTCAACCTTTAGCACTAATGAAACCTAAACTAGCCAAAACCCACCTTATACCAAATTGATTGAAATCATTGATTCAAACCAATTCATAATCAATGATTGAACATGATCAAACCTTTAATTGAGCTAAACCAAGTCCAATTGACCATTTGACCTAAGTTGACCCAAATTAGCCTAAAAAGCCAAAATGGGTCAAGCCATGATTTAACCCAAATTGATTGCAACCAATGGCTCAAGTTCATTCCAAATTATTTAAACTTGACCAAGCAATAAAGCCCAATTTGGTGATATACCGAGATGGTTATTAACCTCACTTGAGGTTAGCAGAATCTTAATACCTAGATTAAAATATAGGGAAGTCGCCAACCTCACTATAAGTAGGTCAACAAGCATCTAAACAAGAAGAGCAAAATTTAAAAATAATTCATTCACCTAGGACTCATCCTAAGCGGGTGAATGAGAGAGATCTCCTTGAAGGGATCATCAAATGACTCAACACATGAAAACTCACCAAATACAGTGTAAACCAAGCATTCACATCAATACTCACCAAGACAACTAAAAGCTTGCCAATTTGACATATATAAATTTGATTCAAATCATAAAGTCTCACTCCATAAGATGTATACTTTCTTTGTAGCTACCAAGTTCTATAATGAAGGATTTCTAAATGGATGGGATCCTTCTTTTCCTGCCTATTAATGGTTCCAAGAGCAGAGAGAGAGAGAGAGAGAGAGTCTATACTTAGACTTTTGTACTGAACTTATATAAATAGCGAATTTCTATATTTTCTTACACATTTTGTATATATTCTCTTATGTCCCACCAAACTATCTCTTGTGCTAAAAAGGTCCTTCATCATTCCACATATCAATTGGGATTTAACACCTATCTTATACTTGATCTATCTCTTCTTTAGCCAAATTTCAAACATAGTGAAAGGTGCATTTAATTTATTTTGAATTTGTTTTTACGAATTTAAAAAATAGCTATTCTCTTATATTTTCTTAGCTTTTGTGATATATTCTAAGATTCCTTACTACTAGTTGGAATCACTTCATGTTGTCACATGTAAAAAAAGATCCATTCATGACTTTTCTTTCTGTCATCATTGATTTATATCATCCTTCAATAATCAGACACCAGATCACATTCTCTTTCTTCAAAGTTCTTATTTGTACTTGATCATCAACCAAAAGCCCATAATGCATAGTCTTTAAGTAAAAAAGTCTTATAATTCTTTTATAATTTTTTTGAATTTTTATTTAGAAGAAAATTTGTTATAATATCTACATTTTCATTAGCTAATAGTATCAATAATCATTAATGTCTTTATTTATCAAGAAAATAATTTTTATTATTTTGCATCTCTACTTGTTCAAAGATCCATCTAAATTTTTTCATCATATATAGCACTTTCATAGTGATAATATTAATCTCAAGACTTTCTTGTGGAAATGATTATTAATTTCTTATTGAGATTGGAATTTTCTTTTATCTTAACCATATTGTTGGGCACCAAATGAGTGATTTATAAGATGTATTAAAGTTTGCCATAAAACTATTCTTTATTGTAGTGAAGCAAACATAATGTAGAAATGCATATTCATTGGTTCAATTATACATGATTGCTAATTACACTTAAATATTAAAGTATTGCTTTGCAAATGAAACTTTGAGAATACATACATTTTATTAATTATTCACAAATATTTATTATTATTATTTTGTTGAGAGAAATGCAAATAATTTCTAATGCACTTTTATTCATACATGATTCATTTTTGTCCAACGCCTTTTATCATTCTGAAACATAGAGCATGTTTTTTTAGAAGCAGCATAAGGGAATAAAGGAACAAGCATTTGACCTTCTTGGATAAAATCAAACAAAGGTTTGCTATGAGGTTGTTTGGCCAGTTTTGAATGAACCAAATTTGGACAAACTTGATAGGCACTATTATTTGGCTAATTCCTTCTTCTTCTTTTTGAATTCAGTTCATAAGCAAAACTTGTTCGTAAATATGATGTTCATGCTTGGCTCATTTTAGTTTTTTTGTTCGAATTTTATTTATGATTTAAATTGTCACAAAAATATCTTTATTTATCCTTTTGATTTATAAAGCTCATCTATTATGTATATAATTAATCTAAAGATTCAAAAGGTAGGCTCAAACGAAATTAAACGTTATTCAAATCTTATTTAAATATGATTCAAAATTCTTTCGACTTCATTTGTTGTCCAATCCTTCTTAATATTTTGCATAAGTTCAAACCAAATGCCAAACTCTATTTAAAAAATATTTTAGACGAAGTGATTGAACTCTTATATTTTTGAACATAAACTTCTATTTCATTTTTTGTATTATATCAATAACTAGCATAAAGGACTTTATGGGCTAATAGTAAAATAAATATTTTACATGAGGTTATTTGATCTAGGATTTTGAACAATTTGAAAATTTGTCACCGGTGTTTATTACTCTATTTTTTTTTGTTTAAATTCAGATCAATTCAATATTATTCATAAATATGAAGTTTAGATTTGGTCATCTTATTTTTAAAATTTTGCATATATTTAAAATATTCATAAACATCATACAGTGCTGATTGTTTTGTAATGAGTCAATTTTGACGAATTTGACATAAATTATAAAACAATTTAAAATTCTTTTTTTTTTTTTCTAATATATAAACAAACTCGTCATAATTAATTCACTTGTTAATATATACTAAGTTATTTGACACATAAAGATATGCACATATGTGTTAATATCCTATAACTAATTAGAACTTAGGTTAAAAAAATGAACAAGATTCTAATCTCATATTTAATATTATATTCTTGTTTAAAGAAAGATCTAAAATAACTATTTTGAATACAAGTTTTGAAAACTCAAACACATTTGAAAAAGTTTGAACAAAATTACTACAGTATTTTTTTGATGATTTCTGTTTTATATTTGCACATTAAATCTCTCATGTATAAATATGCACTAAATTCTAATGCCTATTTATTAACATTATGCTATAATAATAAATCAATAATTACTTTGTGATTTTGTGCAGCCTAATATGATGTACTTTAAAATTTTCATCGTAACGATAAATATTTTAGCATAAAAATCAATAATATAACATGTAATTACCTTACTCTAAAATTAAATTATTATAACTTTTAATAATAAAATTGCAAGAATTAATAACACTTTGCTACATTATTCTAAGGCCTATATTAAATTGAACTATATATTGACATTACATTAAATAGAGTTACTTGATAGGTCATTACAAACTCAATGGTTAACTTTTGAAATCAAATTGTGTTACAACTATCACATTATATTTGAAAGATTAGATATATAAGTTTAAATTATGTTTGAATCATATTTAAATTATATTTGAACATGCTTCAAAATTTTTATTAACTTTGTACATTGTGAGTCATCTTTCAAACCTAATTTTACATGTATTATTTGAACTTTTTAGATCAAACCAAATATCAAGCTTTATTCGAGCCTATTTTGTTCATAGTGATGCTTTATGACAGAATAATCACTCGAGGTCGAAGAGAGATATTATTTAAAAGATAATCAAAGTGGTTGGAAGATAAGTTTGAGTAGCTATTTCATCAAAAATAAATTTTTTAGCATACTTCTATAAATAAACAATGATGGAGAAATTTATCTACATTGATGTTTAATTAGACACGTGAAATCAAATTTCTTTATGTATATAAATATTAATTTCAATTCATCTCATTATTATAATAAACAATTTCAACATGAGTTTTTTATGAGCTAAATATAAATTAATCATGATAATATTTTTATAACACTAATTTGATAAAAGAAAATATTAATAAATGTACTGTGTTTTTAAATTTTATGAGAAATTGAGTTTTATTGATAACTAAATTAAAATATATGATTAATATGTACTTCAAATTTTGATCTTTTCATTCAACATTTTTGCAGGTTAAATATTATTTTTTATAATTTTAATTTATTTTTAATTTTAATTTGAGATAAAAGAAAGAAAGATTTACATACATATCACATATAAAGTATTTATATATCTAATAGTTAAAATTAAATATTTATTTATCTAATATTTTTTATGCTTAAAAATATATATTTTATTTTTAATAAATAAATAATGATGATATTTTTGATATGATATTGAAGATTAAAATGTTATATATATGTAGAAATTAAGATTAGATATTAGATATATAAATAGATAAAAATTATATGATATTAAATTCTTAAATTCAAACTAAATTTTGAAATACCCAAAAAAAAAAAAAAAACGCTTAGTTTTTTAACCGCCGGCAATTACCAACACCCGCGGCCGCTTCAAATTCACGTCAGCCATGGTCCGCAGGTAGCCGTCGTCGTCGCAATAGCTTCTTGTTATTACTTGACATGGATTTGTCCTTAAGAAAAATGTGAACATTAATGGTCCTTAATGAGCCTACTTTAAAGTAGCTGGGGGCAAAAGTACAATCCAAGCATTTTTTTTTTTTATTTCAACTAATTGGCCGAGGTCTTATTTTATTCTGAAGAACTCGAGTTCTGATTTTAGAGAATGCATACATATATATATATATATATATATATATATATATATATATATATATATATATATATATATATATATATATATATATATATATATATATATATGATAAGGTTCTTTTTCTGAATTAAGCTTTAATTTCTGTATTACTGCTGATAAACTGGGGTTTGAGTGATTAATTCTTTCTGGATTGAATTCTGCTCGGTTTACTGTTCCAACTGGGTTCTGTTGGGTGTGATTTGAACTTGATTCACCTCTGAGTTGACTCAGTTTGAGTGTTGGAACCCCCTTCTGATCCGTTGGATCTGCCTTGGCCGTTGGATGCTAGCACGCGGATTGGGTTCTTCTTAGATGGAATCTTGCGCCGTTGGATTTGTGTGATTAATCCGTGCCCTTGGTTCTGTTTCTTGATCGTTTCTTTCCTTCTTCTCGATCGAGTGGATTACTGTTGTGTTGTGGCTTGATCGGGAAATGAATCTGATCCATGGATTGAAAACGCGCGGCTGATCTTGATCGTTGGATCGAGAATTTGAATTACCCTAACCTTATACTTGCCTTATTCTTTCTGTTTCGTTTCAGCTCGTCTGTTCGAGTCGTCTAGGGTTCCTGAGGGAGATGGGGAAGAACAATCGAGTGTTCATCGGTGATTCTTCCGATCCGATCCTGAAGATCCACCGAAATGTTCGTAGTTGCCTACCGCTCTCTGCCTTGGCCCCGATTTACTGGGATAAGCATTTGTTTTAACCTATTTTCTTCGCTCGCTTCGACTTCGCTCGAGCCGTCGCCCCGAGAAGAAAGGGGTTCGGTACGGGAAGGCTTGGTTCCCAGGATCGGTGGTGGTTTCCGGTGAGGAAAAACCGAAGAAGATAAGGTGGGAAGAGATGAAAGGGAGACTGAAGAAAGATAAGTTTTACCTTCTGAAATCTTGATTATTTTTTCTGTTTGGCTTTGGAGTCCTATTTATAGTTTTCTGTTTAGGTTGGATCTAAGCTCTCTATGCCCTTAACTACTTTTCTACGTCTAACATTGTAGATCGATCTGTCGCTTGGGTAATTACTACAAATCATATCACTTGCTTCCTTTCTTTGGCGCTTGAGGTATGAGCAAGGAGTCATGCATCGCATTAATCTTCTTGTTTTCATATCGTTATCCTGCTCTTTTGGCGTTTTATTTCTATGATGGGATTTACTTCTGATATATGGTTTTGCTTATGTTGCTTTAGTTCAATCACGTTGGTTCTCGTAGATTCTGTCTCTCGTTCTCAGTAATTGCTCTTCTTCTCAGATATTCATCCCGATCAGTAATGATTTGATCTATTCTCTGCTTTGTATAATGTTTCTTATTATCTCGCTCGAACTTCGTAATGGATTCTTAATGTTGTATGTCAGTATTTTGGCACTTTGATGATTTGGGATCATAACATTACTCCTTTTCACACGACCTTGTCCTCAAGGTCAAAATTGAAAATTTGCTTTTTCGCTTTCTTGAATCTATTTCTCGAATCTTATATTGATACTTTCCTCCTCCCACGACATGAAAGTAGCAATTTGTGTGGTCGCTTGGAAGTAGTATTCTTTTGTGGCCATTTATTTGATATTGGAGAGCTTGTTTTTGTTCTGAGTTATGTCCGGATCAATGCCAATTGGGTCTCTTGGGTGAGATTTGTATCTGTTCTGAGTCCACTGCTGGTTCAGCTTTATGGAATTGGCTATATCTTGAGATAATTTCATCCTCTTGTTTGCTTTTCTCATCAGATATAGACCAATATTGCTCTGCTTTGTATGTCAACTATGTGACATTGCTCGCTTTGTCCCTCATATTTGAGTGCCAATTATTGTTGTGCCCTACCGATTTATTACTGGACTATCCTATTTGCCGTTATACTCTATGGTACTCTATAGATTGGGCTATATCTGACTTATATTTCTAGGCTAATTCAAGGGTCAGAATTATTGAGAACTATTTAGACTATTCTATACTTAGACAATTATCTGTCCTGTCTTAACCTGGATTGAATGGCTGATATTTGAAGCTTGTTGCTACTGTTTCTTCTTGCACCCATTGGCTGTCGGGCTGATTATCATGTGGTAGATGTTGTCGGTCATCATTGATGCCTACTAATGCCAATAACTTGACTTACATATATGCTCTTTATGGTCCTTCTCCTCACAATTGAAACACAATCCTTTCTTTCTTCTATTTGTGTGTGTTAGCCTCAATTGTTATATCGCTTATTTGGATTGTTGTTTTGTTGATTGGTATTTGTGGAGGGAGGCAGTATGGGCTGTTGCTGTTGTTGTTTTAATGCTGGATGTTGGCTGATCTTGTAGTTTCTTGGCATTGTTACATCATCACCGATTGCATATCGGTCTTTGGGTGTAATGTAAGTTTGATTCACCTCTTAAATCTCGAATAAAGTCCAAATCTCAATAAATTGTTCTTTAAATTGTGGCCAAGAATGCAATTGTTTATTTACTTGCATCCATCGATACCCTCAAAGCAGGTCCATCCATGTATATTGAGGCTATTAAAAATTTCTGATCATCTGAGGAGTTAGAATACTGAAAAAACTGCTCTGCTTTCAAGAGCCATCCTCTAGGGTCTTCTCCCTTAACTGGGCATATCTATTTTAAGAGGCATTGATATGGGTGTGTGTATGTGGTATGTTTGGAGAATAGGATTCATCAAGGGATGCATCACATACCGGCTTTGAGGTTATTTTTTCTATTTTTTCTATTGATGTCAATCTCTTTGCTATTTCATTCAATGCCATAGTGATTGAGGTCATTTGTCGCTCATTGTTGTTCAACCGGTAACACATTCATCTAGGGTTTTGGATGTGTACCTTGTGCTTTCTGCCATGTTTTCTGATTGAGGATGTAGATGTGAGTTGTGGCATCTCAACGAGAGCACCAATGATAAGGTATTTTTTTCTGAATTAAGCTTTAATTTCTGTATTTTTTTCTGTATTTCTATTGATGTCAATCTCTTTGCTATTTCATTCAATGCCATAGTGATTGAGGTCATTTGCTGTTCATTGTTGTTCAATCTGCAACACATTCATCTAGGGTTTTGATGTGTACCTTGCTTTCGCCATGTTTTCTCGATTGAGGATGTAGATGTGAGTTGTGGCATCTCAACGAGAGCACCAATGATAAGGTATTTTTTCTCAATTAAGCTTTAATAGACATACTAAACTGGGGTTTGAGTGATTAATTCTTCTGATTGAATTTCGCTTTATGCTCCAACCGGGTTCTCATGTGTGATTTGAACTTGATTCACCGAGTTGACTCCGTTTGAGTGTTGGAACCCGGCCGCTTCGATCCGCTGGATTCGCCTTTAACGCCGCGTTGGATGCTAGACGCTGATTGGGTTCTTCTTAGATGGAATCTTGCCGCTGGATTTGTGTGATTAATCCCTGCCCTTGGTTCTTGATCAAGCGGCTTTCCTTCTTTCTGATGCTGAGTGGATTACAGATGTTGTGTTGTGATCGGCTTGATCGGGGAAATGAATCTGATCCATGGATTGAAAACGCGCGGCTGATCTTGATCGTTGGATCGAGAATTTGAATTACCCTAACCTTATACTTGCCTTATTCTTTCTGTTTCGTTTCAGCTCGTCTGTTCGAGTCGTCTAGGGTTCCTGAGGGAGATGGGGAAGAACAATCGAGTGTTCATCGGTGATTCTTCCGGCGATGGTCGATCCTGTGAAGATCCACCGTAGAAATGTTCGTAGTTGCCTTGCGCTGGCTCTGTCTTGGCCGTCTGATTTACTTCTGGGATAAGCATTTGTTTTAACCTATTTTCCTCGCTTACCGCTCGAGCCGCCGCCCCGAAGAAGGGGGGGGCTGGCGGGCGGAAGGCTTGGTTCCCCTGGATCGGTGGTGGTTTCCGTGAGGTAAACCGAGAAGAAGATAAGTGTGGGGAAGAGATGAAAGGGAGATCAAGAAAGATAAGTTTTACCTTCAAATCTTGATTATTTTTCCGCTTTTGGAGTCCTATTTATAGTTTTCTGCTTAGGTTGGATCTAAGCTCTATGCCCTTAACTATTGCTACGCCTAACAAATTGCTAGACCGGATCGCCTTGGGTAATTCATACAATCATCACTTGCTCTCTTCTTTGGCGCTTGAGGTATGAGCAAGGAGTCATGTTATCATACTAATCTTCTTGTTTTCTATCGCTCCTGCTCTTTTGGCGCTTTATTTCTATGATGGGATTTACTTCCTACGGGCCTGATATGGTTTTGCTTATGTTGCTTTAGTTCAATTATCCGTTAGACTCGTTGGTTGTAACGATATTCTGCTCTCTGCTCTGTAATTGCTCTTCTTCTTTCAGATATTCATCCCGAAAGGTCAGCTGTAATGATTTGATCTATTCTCTCGCTTGTATAATGTCGGTTATTATTTACCGGCTGCTCAACTTAATGGATTCTTAATGTTGTATGTTATTTTGGCACTTTGATGATTTGGGATCATAACAATATATATATATATATATATATTTAACATAATAATATCTCAAATGATCCAAACAAAAATACAATAAGCAGAGAGAGAGAGAGAGAGAGAAGGCCAATAAGAGGGAATGGCAAGTAATGTTCAATTAGTTCTGTAAATAAGAGAGTCGAACACAAATAAATAATTTAAGATCAATTTATAAAGGAAAAATTTTTAAAATAGGCATAATGTTAATGTTAATTATGTGTTTAGGTATGAAAATTTTTTTTTTAAGAAAATAGACAAAGTCATCCGTCAAATAGAATTCATTTTTTCGTGATTTTAGCAATCACGCGGAGAGGGAGAGAGAGAGAGAGAGCACGCTGAGAGGGAGAGAGAGAGAGATAGAGGTTTTATTTTATTTTTAATTAATATAATTATTTAAAATATTTAAAATATATAATTTAAAATATTTTTATAAAATATTTAATAACTAAATATTTATATAATGAAAAAAATTTTTTTTTAAGAAAATAGTCAAATGAACGACTGGCAGAATTTATTTCATGATGCTAAATCAGAGAGGATTAATTATATAAAAAGAGAGAGAGAGAGAGAGAGATATTAGAGGAGAGGAGAGAGAGATAGATTTTATTTTATTTTTTAATTAATATAATTATTTAAAATATTTAAAATATATAATTTAAAATATTTTTTATAAAATATTTAATATAAATATTTATATATTTAATTAATTAATATTTATTTATATATATATATAATTTAAAAATATTTTAATTATATATATAAATTTAGAAATTTATTTAATTTTTTTATTAATTAATATAATTATTTAAAATATATAATTTTATTAATTTTTTGTTAATATATAATTTAAAAAATATTTAAAATATATAAATAAATAATTTTAATAAATAAACAAAAAAGAAATAAATTATATGTTTTATAAATTATAAAATAAAGCAATTATATATATATATATATATTATTTATTTATTATTTATTTATTTAATATAATTTAAAATATTTTAAGTTATATAAATAATTTAAAATATTTATATATAAATAAAATTATATATATATAATTATATATATATATATATATATAATATATATATATATATACATATACTAATAATAATATAATAGTTATTTATTTATTTAAAATATATAATTATAAATAAAAAATAAAATATAAAAATATTTAGTTATTTAAATATATATAAAATATTATTATATATTTATTTTATATTTATATATATATATATTTATTCCTTTCATTATTTATTAAAAAAAATTTATTTTTTTTTTTATATTTTATATTATATTTTTTATATATTATTTGTATTTTATATATATATTATAAAATAAAATATATATAATATATATAATACATATACATAATACATAAAATTAAAATATTTTATAAAAAAATTTTTAAATTATATATATATTTTAAAATATTTATATAAAAAAAATATTTATATAATTAAAATATATAAATAAAAAAATTATAAATATAAAATATTATTATATATAAAAAAATATAATTATTTTTTAAAAAAAATAAATAACCAAAATTTTTAAAATATAAATAACCAAGATATATAATTAAATTATTATTTAACAATATATATATTTAAAATAAATAAATATTTTAAATAAATAAATAAAATTAAATAAAATATATATATATATATATAAAAACTAATTATTTATTTATATATTTTAAATATTTTAAATTATTTATATAACTTAAAATATTTATATAATTTAAATATATAAATAACTAAATAAATTTATATATATATATATATATATAATTACTTTATTTATATAATTTATAAAATATTTATATAATTTATTTATTTCTTTATTTATTTATTAAAATTATTTATTTATATATTTTAAATATTTTTTAAATTATATATTAACAAAAATTAATAAAAAAATATATATTTTAAATAATTATATTAATTAATAAAAAAATTATTAAATAAATTAAATTTATATATATAATTAAAAATATTTTAAATTATATATTTAATTATATTTATATAAATAATTAATTAATTAATTAATTATATAAATATTTAGTTATTAAATATTTTATAAAAATATTTTTAAATTATATTTTTTAAATATTGTAAATAATTATATTAATTAAAAAAATAAAATAAAACCTCCATCTCTCTCTCTCTCTCCCTCTCTCTCTCTCTCTCTCTCTCTCCTCTCATGATTGCTAAAACCGTGAAAAATAATTTTATTATGAATAACAAATTTTCATACTAAACGTAATTAAAATTAATATCATACTATTTAAAATTTATTTATAAACGAATCGAATAATAACAATTCTTGAATAGTTCAACTCATTTGAACATAAAATATACACACAAAATAATTTTATAGTAGTAACTATTAGACTTTTTATTATGTAAAAAATTAGCCCAAATAAAATCTTTTAGCCTCTATATTTTTTTATATTATTATTTTTTCTACTCATTTCAAATTTATATGAGCCAATCAAGCCCAACAAGAATACTTTTTGAAAGTGCCATCGGCTCGTTTACACCCTCAATGGCAAGGCTTGATGAGAGAAAGTCGGCTCTTGCCACAAGCACCTGTGTTTCATGACACTGTTCACCAAAGCAGCATTCACTGTCTGATTAGGGCAAGTTTTTAAAATACACTAATTTCAGTTATAATTAACAGATTACATATGTTTAAAAAAAAAAATTAATCAACATGAAATTGTGCCATGCAGGCGAGATTTTTAATCTATTGGCACAGAATTATGCCACGTAGGCATGATTTTACTTTTTTTTTTTGACAACCACTAAAAGAAGAGGAGGAAGAGATTTATATAAATATAATTCAAATTTTTAATTTTTGCCAATTCTATCAGAAAAATTTATGATTTAACATTAATATTTATTAAAATATTTTAAACCTACTTAATTTTTTCCCGCTTAGACATTATAAATTTATCTTTGTATAAAAATAGAAATGTGATAATTAATAAATTTCAAATAAGTGTTATTAATAACTAATTTATATTCGTTTTTCTAAAAAAAATAATGAATTTATTATCAAATTAATTTTTTTTGTAAATTTTAAATATTAAGATAAATTAAGATAATAACTTAAAAACTTATATAATTAAACATATGAAGTAGAACGAGCTAAAAATTTTAGTAAATCATAAATCACTTAAAATTTTAGATAAAAAGTTAAATATTGTAAAAAGAGTGTACACCCTCAGTCCTTAATCAATGTATTCTCACAGCATTCTTAATTAACTTTTTAGAATATATTTAACTCTCAAAAAAAAAAAAACCTCTAATTGGTGTGTTCACAAATTCTAGTTGGACGATACGTGGAAATTAATTGAGATTAATTTTATTTTATATTTTATATTTTTATATTATTTTTAGAAACATATCTATTTAATATATTTAAAATATTTTATATTTTATTTTTAAATATAAATAATATTATTTTAAAACACTCAACAATTTACTCCAAAAATAATAGTGAGTTACTCGAAAAATTCAAAGGAAAAAAATATTATGTTAGTAATTATGGCAATACTTCATTGGCAATTAAAATCATTATTTAAGATTCACTAGTATAAATAATTGACATAAAAATAACTTATTATTTATGAATATTATTTGGTTGTTTATATAATAAATTTCACACTCACCCTCATTTTAATGATATATTCCTCTTTTACTCTCAAGTTTAAGACGACTTTAAGGCAAAGTGAGCACAATGAATTCTTATTATTGACGCTCATCATTACTTCGCTTCAATGAAGGAAATGCATATATTAAGAATAATAGACACCTATTCATATTGACCTTTAAAATATTTTAAACCATGTAACTTTAGCCATTCATCATGCAGAGTCAGGCAAAGAAGTGCCAGTTTACTTTAGCCATATTGTTGTTAAAGATATGCATAAAGTCTTTAACCAAGGATTAGAGTTACCATTCAAAATCAAAGAGTTTAGTCTTCTGAAAATGAGAGAATTATAATTATAGTGTTAATGATAATATTGGAAGGAATATTAGAGCAAGCCTAATTGTGATTATTTATAAGCACACTTAATAGAGTATTAGTGGGAAAGGTAGTTGCCATAAGATTTTTCAAAATTGGGAAAGCTTGATAAAGAGAAGGCTTCCATAAAGAATTTATATAGATAAAATTTGCTAGTAAAAGATAATAATTTAGCTCTCTTGTCATTAAATATTGGATGGATTTTATAAGGCAAAGTTTGAAAATCTATTAGACGAAGATGCTTATTGGAGAAAATCATCCATAAAGAATTTGGAATTTGTCAAGGGGATGTTGAGGAAAGAGCTTAGAACAGTAGCATTAGGTACTTTGGAAGAGAAGAATATTGAGTTTTTAGCATGATTTATGTGGATGGTAGTTTCATTCCTGAAGATGTGAGGGTGTCTTTAAGTGAGGTGACATTATTAGAAGAGGCTTCTCTAAAACAAGGTCATCTATGTAAAGCAAATATAAGAAATGATGAATATCAAGATTAACCCCAACATAATCTCCATGAATACTTTTGTATTCAACAAGATCAGATATAGCATCCATGTCTATATAAAATAGGAATGGAGATAAGGGACAATTTTGTCTAAGACTAGAAGTGGTATTGAAGAACTATGGAGGCATGGGGGATTGCCAGCAAAAGTTAAGTGATTCAAAGATGGCTAGAAAAATGTGTCAACATACGATCAATGGGATCTAGCTATCATCTTGTGATGCTTAAAGAACTATGTATTTAATTACATCTTCCCATACACCCCAAATTGACAAGAATTTTAAGCAACTTATAGTTTCAAATCTTTCACTATTAACATTTCCTGATGGTCATGACCATTGAAATTTCTAAGTGACTCATTCTAATCTTGTCCCTTATTCAAAGTGATCATGAATTTTTTAATAATTCCTAGATATAATGAGTTCAGTCTCAGATTATCACTTGAAGTTGGAGTATGAAGAGATTTTCTTAAATGTGATAAGTGAGAACCAACTTTATAGTATCTCCTTGAAAGTAGTGAGAAATAGTTAACATTTGAGCATGTTGTTAATGTTGAGAAGAGAAATTGTTGATTCAAGGCATTTATATGGTCGAGTAGATCTGAATTTTTTTTCTATGAGACAAATGGAATGGAGGTGAAAGTACTGAGGCTAGGTTGGCATCAAAAAACAATTAAATTATTAAATTGACAAATTTTTTATTAAGTATTTCTACTTGATTTGCAAGTCCTTGATTGACAAGTGATCTCCCTTTAATGTTGCTAATAGATTTAGTGGGTTAACAACTTCAATAAGTCAAGTTCTTGTATTTTTTATGATCTTATGCTTTGGTTACTTTTGTTCAAAGTTTTATTATGAATCTCTCCAATCGAATTTCTCAATTTAATCTCCCAACATCTCTTTCACTTTCTCAATAGTATCTCCAACTGAAGCCATATGCTTCAATGATGAACTGGTTTGATGACGTCTACCTTCTCTCTGATTGCTTGATAGCCCATAAGAACACTTCAATTGCTTGTGATTATCATACAAAGCATGTTTAGCTTAGCAATTCAAAATTATAATGAGATGGATCAACTTCCAAAAATAAGGCTTTTTAGTTATAAAAGGAAGCTTTTGTTGTAATTTTAACCACTACAAATAGTATCTATGTCAAAATTACTACTAAACTGTTGTGATTGTAATCCTATGCAACATCATTATGTATTGATTTTGAATTTATAAGACATGAACTAAGAAATAAATCAATAATAATTTTAAACTATATATATTTTTTATAACAATTATATGATAGTTGTTAAAGATACCACAATTAAATCCTAATTACACTAAAAATTTGAATAAACTTGAAGGAAATGGTCATTCACTTATGAATTAGCTCAAAATTCAAAATTCTATCAATTCATCAATTCTATTTATTCAAATGATCACCCTTACCAAAAAAAATGCATAAAAAATGACCTCAAAACATATAATATATAAAATTATCATTTCTATTCATCTATAAGATACACTCCTACAAATTACACATCAAAAATATGAAAATTTATCATTTATTAGTTGATGTACACACCTAAAATTGAATCTATAAGATGTCAAATTTCTACAAACATAATTTGCAAAAGATGGTGCCAAGCAATGAGAAGAAGTCTAGATAATTGATCATCGATGGAGAAGTAATAAAGAGAGAGAGAGAGAGAGAGAGAGAGAGAGAGAGAGAGAGAGAGAGAGAGCTAGGGGCAAGAGGCAGTTCAAGAGAACAACCATTAATTGGAGCACAAAGCAAGAATTTTAGATCTATTCTAACCCAAGCATCCTTACAATGTGATCGAAGGTACCTTTCAGTACATTAAGAGGCAAGCATAGTAATAAGGCGTCGAAAGGGTATACCAACTGTTTAAATTGTTGCTAATTTATCAAATTTAATAGTGATTTAAATTGTTGCGATTATATTAGCAATTTTTAAATAGTTATTAGCATCAATGGTTCTATTGCCCCTATATATATATATATATATATATATATATATATATATATATATATCTATATAGAGAGAGAGAGAGAGAGAGAGAGAGAGAGAGAGATCAAATGAATATAGTATAATAAGTGAGTACTTCATGGTTCATACATTTTGATCTATTACACATGAAAATGAAGAATAGTTCTATATTGTTTTAGATTTTCCAAAGAAGTGGACATCTCTTGAAGGAAGAATATTAAGGATGGAAGATGATCGAATCTTGAAACCTATATAGAACAAGTTTAGGTGCTTAATCACTGCAAAAGAAAAATTAAAGAGAAATTAAATAGGAGAATGAAAAACTTATTTATTATTCATCATCTCCTACTCCTCAGTTATCATTATTTATGTGCTTAATAGCACTAACTTACCATCTAACCACCCTTCTTAATAACAATTACGAGAATGGTTACGTGCTAATCACTCTTATTAATAAATCATATTCATCACTAAATGAACAATAATTATATTCACATTATTACTCTAATTACTTCCCCTCTCCACCTTGTCCTCATGATGCAGCGACAGCGTAATTCCTTTATTTCGGATTAGTATTCTTAATTTCTTATTGTTATTATTTCCTGGGGTAGATTAGTAATTAAAGATTTTTTTTCTATATTGTAATTGTTGCCCTTTTTGTCAGATATAGAATGAGGTCTGTAACAAATAGCCAAATAGGGATAGTTTTTTTTATTCTGAATATTGAATATTGAATACCTACACTTCTTTCTGAATTGATGCACTAGCCTGGTATCAAAGCCACAATGGCGAAGAGCAGCAAATCACCAGTCCGTGACGAAGTTCGCGGACGAGAATCGCTTCACAATTTGGAACGACGCTTGGATCAGTTGAATACTGTGTTCTGGCTGTTCATAGTAGAAATCCGAGGGGAACTTCGTGCTATCCGAACACATGGCATTTATCCACAGGCAACCACACCGGTGAGCTTGGAAACCCTACCGGCTCAGGGTGAAGCAAATGAGTTAACTCACAATCGTAGGCATCCTCAGCAGTTGGAATTAACCGATCGACCAGAATGTCTGGCACCGGAAGGTGGACGAGCATTCTGAAGGGGAGTAACCCTCTCCGACGTCGATTCTGATAATGATCCTTCGAGATGGAAGCACTTTTAAGACAAGACTATGGCCGCATTGAAGCCTTGTGGGGAATACAAAGTAAAGGTAGACATTCCATTTTTTTATGACCATTTGCATATAGAAGATTTTTTAGATTGGGATTAATCGGTGGAATCATTCTTTGAGTATATGGACATTCCCCTTGAGAAGCAAGTAAAATACGTAGCATGCAAATTAAGAGGAGGAGCTAGTGCGTGGTGGGTTCAACTCACCCAAGCAAGGAGACGGGAAGGGAAGAGCGTCGTCCGGAGCTGGAGCCGTATGAAGCAGCTACTGAGGAGTCATTTCCTACCTTCCGATTATGAACAAATGTTGTACTTACAATATCAGCATTGTACACAAGGAAATAGATCTGTCAGCGCTTACACACAGGACTTTTACCATTTGAGTGCTGGCAACAACCTGAACGAAACCAATCAACAGTTGGTTGCAAGATATATTGGGGGACTCAGAGATGCAATTCAGGAAAAAACTAGAGATGAATTCTATTTGGTCTCTATCATAGGCCATTAACTTTGCATATAAGGCTGAATTACAACAATCCAGGATGCAAAAAAATAGTTCATGGTGGCGCCAATCTAATGAATGGCAGAGTGAATCACAAAAAGGAAACACCACCAACATAAAAATGAGTTCCCTTCCAGTCCAAGCTTCCTTTCAATCCAATGCGCCTAATCTAACGAACACAGAAGTTAAGAGGATAGTCAAAGGAGGGAATCCATGAGAAAATGTGTATCACAAACCCGGCCCCTCCAAGTGCTTCCGTTGTTTTCGACCCAGACATCGATCTAATGGATGTCCCAATCGAAGGCAGGTTCAACTCATGGAGGGAGATCTGGAACCAGATGAAGCTCAAAACCTTCCACCTCTCCAAGGAGATTGTGAAGATGTGTTAGGTAACGAAGGAGAGTTCCTGTCCTGCATTTTAGAACGCATTCTCTTGGACCCAAAGCAACCTATGGCTACACAGCGTCAACGCATCTTTAGAATACGATGCACCGCTATGGGAAAGGTTTGTGACTTGAGCATAGATAGTGGATGCACCAAAAATTTCATTTCGGCCAAGGTAGTAAGAGCGCTGTAGTTAAAAATATTAAAACACCCTACTTCCTATAAAGTTGGTTGGGTACGGAAGGGTGTTGATGTGCTATCAATTTGTACCATGGATCTCCAAGATTAGTCATGTTCACAAAAGTATTATAATACAAGGCATTTTAACCTAATAATTAAGAGCCTAGATTGTTAATCAAAAGATCTTAATAGTGCTCTCCAATGTCAAAAAAAAAAAAAAAAAAAAAAAAAAACAGTTTTGCCATAATCAACTGCACGCCCAACTTTTCTACAACAGTTCCAGCAGAGTTGCAACGTTGTGGGCAACATCTTGTAGAGGTTGATCTTCAAGAGCATGTTCAATTAGTTTCTGCAGAGTCTCGATGCGTTAGCTTCAGTTCTGTTTCTGCACTTACTTCGTCCTCCACCTCCACTGCCGCCGAAGCCGTCGGAATCTTCCTAAGCTCCTCAAGAAGCCTTTCCAGCGTCTCATAAGACGACCCTCCTTCCACCACCGCAGCCTTCGCTTTCTCCTTCAGGAAGGACGCTCTATGCCTAGCCAACCTCCCCTTTTCCCCTTTCATGAGCTCTCTCACCCCTTCCTCCAGTTCCTTCCTCCCCACAACCCCATTCGCCGGCGATAGCCTAAGCCTTAGCCCCACGCCGATCTCGTCAGCCACCATCTTCGCATTCAGGCACTGCTCCGCAACCATCGGCCATGCTAGCACCGCGACGCCGGCTGATACCGCCTCGAGAATCGAATTCCACCCACAGTGGCTCACGAATCCTCCAACGGCCATGTGGTCCAACACCTTCTCCTGCGGAACCCACCCTCTCTCTATCCTCCCCAAATCCTCCGTGCCCTCGGGTGGCACCCACCTCTCCGACCTCACAGCCCAAAGGAATCGGATTCCGGCACACATCAACCCGTGGGCCAACTCATCCAGCTGCTCATCGGAAACATCCGCCTGTGTCCCGAACGCCACGTAGACGACCGAGCCAATCGGCTGCTGGTCGAGCCAACGAATGCACTCCGAGTCGGAGCTGTGCTCTTCTACCGGTTCACCGCTGGCTAGAAGACATAGCGGACCGACGAGCCACGCTCTCCCTCCGGCCACCGGCCGGTAGAATGACTCCAGGAGCTGGACGTAGATTGGCATCTCAAGCTCGGCGAAGCTGTTCACGATCACTCCCCAACTTCCTATGTCTGTTTCTTCAATTGACTTCACAAACTGAGTCAAAGGGTCAAGAGGGTTGACTGAGTTACGCACGTATTCCGGCACATCGTCCATGGTAAGACGGAGAGCCGGCGGTGCTCCAAGAACTTGGAAGGTTTCATCGTCGGTGGCGACGGTGGGAATATTAAGCCAGAGGGACTTAATGAGGGAAAGAGAGAAGGTGGACGAACCGTGGAAGACAAGGCGGGGGAGGCCGAAGCGGGAGCAGATTGCGAGGGTCCAGCCAAGGAAATAGTCGGAAACAAGACAAACGGGTGGGGTTGGGGAGCGGAGGAGGTCATGGAGGATATGGAGGAAAGGGTCGTCGAGGGATGCGGTGGCATCGAGGGAAAAAGGAGGAGAATGAGGAGGGCGTCAGTGGACTCATACCGCAGGGTCATGGTGGCAGAAGGAGGGAGGACGTGTGGCGGAAGAGGTGCAGCGGAGAAGAAGGGACGTTAGCCGGAGTTGTGATGAGGGTGACGAGGATATTGCGAGAGGAAAGGGCAGCGGAGAGGTGGAGGAGGGGGATCATGTGTCCTTTGGATAAGAAAGGGAAGACAAGGACGTGATCTACCTTCGCGGCGGTGGTGGCTGCGGCGGTCACCGTCATTTTTGTGGTTTCGGTCACCGTCATTTTTGTGGTTCCAGTATAGATAATAATAAAATTTTATGTGTTAAAAGAATAAAATTGATAATTTGTTATATAAAAATCTAGGACATCAAATTTGTCACATGTCTTGGTAAAAACTCATATTTTAATTTAGTAGAGGGCGTACAGGCGATAGAGCCAATCGTTGAGATGAAAAGTAGGTTGACCTGAAGCTACAATTTGTTTTATGTATGAAAAATGTTAATCAGAGTTTTCGAGTCAGTTATTACGGGAAAAATCATCAAAATATTTTGATATATTACATCAGAGTGAGCAAACAAATTATTAACTTTATAATTTATTTCAAAATTAATATTATATATATAATATATCATATTAATTTTAAAACAAATTTAATAATATTAAATCAATCTTAATATAATTTATCTCAAAATATTACAATAATTTTATTCATTATTATGTATATGTTTAGATTTGCATATGAAATAAGATTATAATTTGAATTTTAATTCATGTAATTGAAACTTTTATTGGAGATGGCTTGGTTGAGCTCAAGCACATTTGACAGCCTCTTTTATCTTAATTTTACATCATACATAAAAATAAAATAAAAATTCAAAATTCTAATATAAACATTACAAAAGCGAAAGGTCATGTGCAAGACATCTTAGTTTAGTAGTTGAGAATTTTAACTTTCAATTAAGAGGTCTTGGGTTCAAATTCTTACACATTTATTGTGTGTGTGAGTTTACGATTAAATTCGTTCAAATATCTCAAAAAAATAAAAAAATAAAAAAAGTGAAGGGTCATGCTTAATCAATAATTTAGCACTGATTATGCGAAGTTTGATCAGCTAATACAATTTGCAACATAAACAATGAAATGACCAATAGATGTTAATTATTGAGCATTATTTTTCTATAAGATGGTTTACATGCACATCACATAATTTTAAATTCAGTCTAATCAAACCAAACTATATAATTCTAAATTCAATCTTATCAAAACAACCTAATCCATCCCATTCATTCAAGACATTTTAATATAATTATTGCATGCTAGAAAATCAGTTGTGGTAGAGTGAAAGTTTCTTTTAGCTTTGTTGTGCACACAAAAGTATTTAAAGAGTGAACAAGAAAACTGAATTTTACGTGAAAACCTCAAAAGAGGAAAAAATCAGCGGACTTAAAAATCTTCCACTATGTATCTATTTCATAGTACAAAATCTTCGATAACGGATTACGAGTGCATATGAACAATGTATAGTCACGTGGTAAATAGCTGATGGAGATGATGGAGAACAGAGGGATCAACGGCGGATCGGGTGGTGACCGGCGGCTCGGCGGTGGTAAACCAACGGCTGGTAGCTTCGATTATGCTTGGAGGATCTTCAAGCTTTAGAGCTCTCCTCCCTTCTCTCCCTCATATGAGGAATGAGGGTTATTTATAGATGGGGAGCGTGCCGTAAATACGCAAAATCCAAACCACTCCATCTGACCGAAATGATTCCTTTGATCATTTGATGTATTTTAAGTATTTGAATGCTCAAATGAAGTTAGAATTATGAGATCTTGGGCTCATTAGATTCGGCTCGTTGAGACGCTCGATTTGACTATAAACACTCCATGCTTGAGAGCTATCATATAGATTTAATTGATATCCCAAAGTTTCCAAGGATATTTTAAGTGCTTGATCTTGACCAGTTTCAACTTCGGATCAGCTTACTTTTAGCATCAAGATTCGTGCTTCGACTAGTAGTATTTTGAGCGTCATATCAGTTGCCCTCCTATTTTTGGATGACATTATTTCAATCATCCAAAAATATATACGTCAAATATTTGAAAATAACATATTCTTCAATGAAATATGTGGGTCCATCAACCATACATTTTGAAAGAACAGATATTCATGGAAGCACAAGATTATGATCGGAAGCGAATGTATGTGGATACGCGAAAGATTTGAGTTATGGACCCATACGGGTAGTTATGCGTGCTCGCTCCTTGTCGGGTTTGAGCGGGGTTGAATGGGTTGGAGGAGGATTAACGCCGGACGGTCGCGGTTCTCGATCGTGTCACGATTCTTGTTCTGGGAGTTCATTACTGAACGGCAGCGAGCGGACGGCAGACCATGGAGAAGCGGACCCGTCTGGCGGCCAGCGGCGGGTTCATAAGGGGCTTTTTGTCCATTTTTGCCCATTTTTTCCCGTTTTTGCCCATTTTGGGCGGTATTGAGCGGGTTTTTATGGTTTTTGACCTTTTTGCCCCTATAAGGGTCTATTAAAACTTCCCTAGGGCCAAAGGAGAAAGCACACTCTTCATATGCTTGAGTGTCCCTCTTCTTCTTAAGAGGAGGTTGTTCGGAGACGATCAAGGCATGTGGTTCATCTGACAGCTCAGTTTTCCCTCAAAGAGCACCTTGTCGGACCGGCCGGAGGCGCCGAGTTCAGCTCCCTCGATCAACCGCCTTTGATTAATCCGATTTGAGGATGATATAACCGGCGATAGTGATGATCCGGCGAATGGCAATGCAACGCCACGGTGGTAACCATGGAGATGATGACGATGGTGGTGACCGCCAGAGAGATTGCCGGCGTGATGAAATCCGGCAACGGTCGGTGCGATGGGGGTGGTTAAGAATCGCAGCGATAAATAATCGCGATACGTAGGCGGCTGGGATGACCGGAATGGCAATGGTGGTGTAACCAGGAGATGGCGATAATGGTCGCGGCGGTGACCGACGATATGGTGGCTACCGACGAGGGTGGGCAAATGCAGAATCAATAGAATGGCAACGCATGGCGCATCAGAAGCAATGGATGACCGGCGATATGGTGACCAATAAGATTACAGCGATGGTGGCGTGGTGACCGGCAATGCAATGACCGACGATGGTAGTCGACGATGGTCGACGGTGGTGACCGGCGACGATGAGGATTTTTAACCTATCTGAGGTTGTTTATTTGAGTGTGACTCGATGGCGTTAACATGTATGAAAGAGGTTGAATTGAATCCGCTAAGAATTTTGACCCATCCGAAGTTGTTTATCAGAGTGTTACCCGATGACGTTAACTTGTGTGGAAGAGGTTGAATTGAATCCGCTGAGGATTTTGACCCATCCGAGGTTATTTGTCGAGTTAATGGACGCTAAGAAAGAAGCGTGGAAGTCCATGATCTTTTGACATATCCTAGGTTGTTTGTCAAAGTCTTTGCTCGATGACGTTAACCTATGTGGAAGATGTTGAATTGAATCCGCTGAGGATTTTTGACCTATCCGAGGTTGTTTGTCAGGGTGTTACCCGATGACGTTAACCTGTATGGAAGTGATCAAATTGAATCCGCTAAGGATTTTTGACCTATCCGATGTTATTTATCAAAGTGTTACCCGATGACATTAACCTATATGGAAGAGGTCGAATTGAATCCGCTAAAGATTTTTGACCTATTCGAGGTTGTTTGTCAGGGTGTTACCCAATGACGTTAACATGTATGGATGAGATTGAATTGAATCCGTTGAGGATTTTTGACCCATCCAAGATTATTTGTTAGAGTGTTTACCCGATGACGTTAACCTATATGGAAGATATTGAATTGAATCCGAGGATTTTGACTATCGAGGTTGTTTATCGGTGTTACATGGCGTTAACTGTGGAAGAAGCCGTGGGAAGTCCACCAAAGACCTTTTGACCTATCCTAGGTTGTTTGTCAGAGTCTTTGCTCGATAACGTTAATCTATGTGGAAGAGGTTGAATTGAATCCGCTAAGGATTTTTGACATATCCGATGTTATTTGTCAGGGTGTTACCCGATGACATTAACCTGTATGGAAGAGGTCGAATTGAATCTGCTAAGGATTTTTGACCTATCCGAGGTTGTTTGTCAGAGTGTTACCTGATGACGTTAACCTGTATGGAAGAGGTCAAATTGAATCCGCTGAGGATTTTTGACACATCCGAGGTTGTTTGTCAAAGTATTACTTGATGATGTTAACCTGTATGGATGAGATTGAATTGAATCCGCTGAGGATTTTTGACCCATCCGAGGTTGTTTGTCAATGTATTACTTGATGACGTTAACCTGTATGGAAGATGTCGAATCAAAACATCCATTTGTGGTTGTAGCCAAAGTTGCTCCTTAACCTTGGTCTTATTTTTCCAAGAGTATGATTGGAAAATCATAATTTGCAAAGCTATATCTCTTCTCAATGTTGAAATATCCTCCAACTTTGACTTGTTTCTTGGGATGGTAATCGATGCTTAACATTAATTATAATGATCTTACGAGATTAAGAGTTTCCCCCAATTTTCGACAAAATCTGAAGGAACGAAGTTTGATGAATCTTCATTCTTCGCTTGCGCTCCTTAAAAGCTTGAAATGCTCCACCTCGATGGTGGTTTTGATCTTGTTGGGAAACTTGGTTGCCATACAAGATGAAATGATGGGAATTAGTTTCCCACAGACGACACCAAACTGTTACGTACTAGAAAACCAGTTGTGGTAGAGTGAAAGTTTACGCTTTAGCTTTGTTGTGAAATCCAGCACACACACATGTATTTAAAGAGTGAACAATAAAACTCCAGAATTTTTACGTGAAAAATCTCGAAAAGAGGGAGAAAATCACGGGCAAAGTAAAATCTTCCACTATGTTGTTTGAGTACAAAATCTTCCGATAACGGATTACAATAGAAGGGGAACAACGTAGTCACGTAAGTAATCTAGTGGTAGATGATGAAGAACGACCATCAGCGGGATCGGTGGTGGTTGATGGTGGTGACCGGCGACGGTTGTTGACAACCAACGGGGGTGGTCGGCGATCGTCGAGTGGTGGCTCGATTATGCTTGAAGGATCTTCAAGCTTTAGAGCTCTCTCCTCTCTCCTCCTTGGCTCCCTCATGAGGAGAATGATGAGTATTTATAGATTAGAGCGACGTCTAAATACATGCAAAATCGAACTCCCTCCATCGGTAGCTTCGAAATGATTCCTTTGATCATTTGATGTATTTTAAGTATTTGAATGCTCAAATGAAGTCGAATTATGAGATCTTTGGCTATCCATCGTGATTGACTATAAACACTCATGTTTGAGCTATTTAGAATTTAACCGATATTGAAAGTTTAAAGAATATTTTAAGATTGACCGATCCAACTTGGATCAGCTTACTTTTAGCATCAAGATTCTTGCTTCCACTAGTAGTATATTTTTAAGTGTCATATCAATAATATTTTTAAAATATAATATTACTAATGTAACGTGGGAATAATTAATTTTTTATCTATTAAGGAGAAGATTTATATATATATCATAAACTTTATTTATTTACATATCCAACCTCTAATTTTATATTTACTGATACACTTTAGAACATGAAAATTTATATGAAATTATATATAAATTATTTGCATAACATTTTAAACTTGAGCGTTTACATATTAAATACATTAAATTTCTATTTACATTTCTAACAATAACGTTTCTAATACGCCAAAATTATCACTTCCGTCTTTCTCCCATTACCCTCTCCATAACTCTCATTAGAGCTCATCCAAGTCTCCCCATTATGTGGCGAGCAAAGCCTGCGCCGACCTCACCTCTAGCTCGCTCTGCCTACACTTTATTTTGTTTTCATCTAGCTGAAGCGGGATAGCCCACAGCCCAAGTTGCGGCACTGGATATCTCATCTTCTTACTGCTTTTGAAGAATTCTGCACCAAGAAGCTTCAACCATTGTGAGAGTTGATCTTGAAAATAGCTTCAACTAATCTTTCTCTTCAGGAATGAGTCAATTTTTTTCTTGGAAACTAGTTGAGAGAAGAAGAGCTTCTTCGATGCGAAGGCTTCTTGATTTGTGATGCAAATTTCTTCACAGAGCAATTGAATGTCTAGTCCCTTCCATTTCCATATTCTTTCTTGCACTTCCAAGCACCAGCGAAGGTGCATTTTCTGTTCTTTCTTCTCGCTGCTTGGGAAGCACAGGTCAATTTCATGGCGGATTTCAATGTAGTCACCTCATCTCATTTTCGCACAGTATTTGCATCATGACTTTTCTGCCCAGCAAGCAACAATGCCGCCTACTTCCTCCGAATCGATCCTATGTCGGCATTTTCGACGACTTCTGCTACATCAAAGTTCAAGACACCGGCACTATTAAGAGTGTTTGGGAATCGGAGTGCATGATCACGAGCACTTCTAACATCTGCTCCCCTCCAACTCATGTTTATAAGCTCAGATGCACACCTTCACCCTGACCTGGAGCTCTAACGAAGCTCGTATTTTTTAGGCTTAATTTTTAAATTAGGCCCATTATAAACTTAATTAACTAATTAATTATTTTAAAAAAAATTTAAAAATAGGCCTAATCGCCCAGTCAGTGCCAGTCGCCTGCTGAATGGGCGACTGACTCTCAAATTTTTTTTTAAAAAAATTAAATAGGCAGTCTATATTTTTTAGCCATATCAGGCTCATTAGGTGTAGGATTTTGGCGTACTTGATATCGTTGGAAAGATAATGAAAAATTATATAACTTTCATGTTGACAACTTTCGACGAATCTCTTCCATTGAGCCGCAATTTTTGCAAATATGTGACTTCTGAAGTTACAAAAAATAAAGATATTGGTGCAGTCCTAATTTTTGGCCATATCAGGCTTATCAGGTGTTGAATTTCAACATGCTTAGTATCGTTGGAAAGATAATGAAAAATTCTACAACTTTCGACGAATCTCGCCTGGTGAGCCACAGTTTTTGCAAATGTGTGACTTCTGAAGGTGCAAAAATTAAATATATTGTGACAACCCCTATTTTTTTTGACCATAATACAAGGATTACTGAATATATATGAGTTTTTGGTAATATCAAGCACTCTCATTATATTCTATATATAAATTGAGTTTGAATCTTTATGTAATTCCTAGTTGAATCTTTCCTCCTTGCATTTGAATTAATCAAAACAAACAAATAATAAACTACTTTATACAATCGAGTACATGAATGAAAGATAAAAAATAAAAAATAAATAAGAAAGTACATGCATCAGATAAAAAAAGATAACACATATATCTTCGTCGATGCCTGCGTGGTGGAATCGCATCACTATTTGGAGTATAATGAGCTGGTGGTCGCCGTGGCCGATCGCGCAGATGATGTTGTTGATGGTCCTCCTCCTCTTCCACCCGCTGGGGGTTATCAGAATACCCTAAGGCGTAATATGAGGTATTAGCCAAAGCCATGAAAATCGAATACCATGGTACACTTCATATGCGGTATGGAATGATGGTCCATATGTAGGACCGGTGTCATGGGTACATCTGAGACCACATTATTTCCTGATATGAATACTAGGGTGACTGTGTAAATGTGTACGTAGACTGCCCCACCATTGGCGTAAAGGATAGCCCCACATCCATCGACGGAATATCTGTCTGTGCTGATGCAAAAGTGCCTGGAATGTCAGTATCCCTGTATCTACTGTCAGAGATATGCATATTTCGCTTCAGTTCCACGAGCAATTCTTCATAATCTTTGAAAGATTTCTGAAATTCTGTTTCATCACCTCTACCGAAATAGCGCTGAAATATTTTCTTAGTATTCAAGATGTGCTCGCGCTGCAAACAAAAAAATTTAGATTAGGGTTTTGTTGTTAAAAGGAAAAATAAATTATAATACTTTGAAAGCCTCCGACGGGGTAATATGTGTCGATGCCGGCGATGTAAAGTGATGCCCATGAACGATATCACCTCATATATTGGTTGATCGCTGGCTCCCAGTCCTGCCGTGATGAATCAACCATGATAACTGAGTCACGTCTGTGCTCCCACTGTGCAATGAAGGAGTGGTGGTATTCAACCCAATCAACATCAGTTTTTTCTCGTCCATCAATCCGTATGAATGATGGATCTATCGGGGCTACATCAGTCGTAGGAGGCATGCCGAACTGTCTGAGCACACGATCAGGCAGGTACCACTCTACCCTCTTCCAACATATGATCGGTACTCTAGCTAGCCATATTTCCTCTCCCTGTAAACATATATCCGCGACACGCAAGCGAATCTGATGTCCATATGGCT
This sequence comes from Cymbidium sinense, assembly GCA_021442155.1. Taxonomy (NCBI): domain Eukaryota; kingdom Viridiplantae; phylum Streptophyta; class Magnoliopsida; order Asparagales; family Orchidaceae; genus Cymbidium; species Cymbidium sinense. Next base: position 17,019,304 of record CM038233.1, on the reverse strand, counting down.
CCCAGATGACCTGCACATATAGCATAAGTTATTCTTTCAGCTACAAGCCCATAATGAGTAAGCCAAAAGATATTACATCAATTCAGCATAACTGACTCTGCAGAAGTCCATCCAACTCATCCCTATAAACTCTGAGATTGGATGCTGGCATTTTCCGAACATACCCTTTATTCCATTGAAAACTTATGCTAAGTCCGTCAATATCTATAGGATATGGAACACGTAACGTAGGTCTTCCTACATCTTTGTTCTCCCAGGCCTATGCCTGCAGCAAATGAACACATCCAACCGTGTTCGTGCACTTTGGTTTGGTTGCTTCATGTAATTCAGATAGATGAGCGAAGCACAAACAACCCAAAGACAACTCCCTAAATGTGTCAATATCCTCAAGTAAAGGCAGATACTGCAGATGAACCTCAAAACCTAAAGTATCTGATAGAAGGAAAGATCCAATGATAAATAGTATGTAAGATCTAACATGCATAGTGAACTAGAGCTCTGGTAGATCTAAATACGAATCACGGTAGTATGTCCATCGTAGCCATCATAAGGGTAAACAAGTACGTGCATGAGTCTGTCCCATTCGAAATTCTGATGTGACATGTGGATGGACCGGATCACGGTACATAACGTGTGGCTCTGGATGTGCTCCAATCAACTCATTGTAACAAGCCAAGCCCACCGCTTTCGTATGCGATTCTGTTTTCATGAATAGGGATACTATGTTGTAATACACTGCTGTAATCAAGGCTTGAATTGGTAAACTACGTGCTCGTTTAAGCACACTGTTAAAGCACTCAGCTGCATTTGTGGTCATTGTACCATATCTATAACCTTTATCATGAGTTAGAGACCATTGCTGAACATCCCTTGAGACTAGCCAATTGTAAGCCTCTTACTTAATATTCTTGATGTCAGACATGTACCTTTTAAAAATTCGAATATCATCAGTATTCCCAGCAACGTACATCTTCTGACATATGAACTCAACATCACCTATGTCGAATTGTCTTACTGCTCTTTTGAAGTTCTCCCTCAAATGGCATAGGAAAAAGCGATGTGCAGCCCAGGGAAAGATCTCTACCAAGACACCGCATGTCTATCTGAGATGAGGCAGAGATCACCTCTTGTAGACACTAGTGGGATCAAGTTTTGTAATGTGTGCAAAAATCATACCCATGACTCGGTGCACTCTGATTCCACAACTGCGAAGGCTAGTAGGAACAAGCCATTATTTGCATCGATTCCAACTACACTAAGTAGAGTTCCTCTATATTTACCTAGGAGGAAGGTCCCATCTAGACATAATACTGGGCGGCAATACTTTTAACTTGTAATTGAAGGTTCAAACGACCAGAACAATTGTTGGAATCTATTTGATTCTATTTAGTGCACACGATATACTGACCTAGGCATGGATGAACATACTGCAGCCATGAATTTTTCTAATGATCTATATGATTCCTCCCAACTGTCAAATATCACCTTAACTACTCTTTTACGTGCATCACAGGCCTTCATGTAAGACACTCTAATATTGAACTTAGACTCAATACGGCCTACAATTTCCCTGGACTTTAAATCAAATGGCCGCCTAACCGCTGGGTTGTATGAAATCGATGAATTCGATGTACATTACACGTGACCAAAGATTAAACGAATGAGCACATGTATGAGGTGACCCAATTGAACCAATCCTCCATGCACCACCCAACCTCTTAATTGAGCTTGCATGTAAATGCCACAAATATGGTCTACCTGGGTCAGAATGATGGGTGCACAGTACAGTGAATTTTGATTAGTTCGTAGCATATATGACATACTTGACATTATTTGTGATAGACCAGCCCTGGATAGTAAATTATAACTGCTTCTTGTCATGAAAACACATACCCTCAACCAATTCATCTGAAATATAGTTCTCCTCCTCAAATATTGAATTATCTGATGGGCCATCAAATGTGAGATCCTCATCCCATTCTCTAGTTGTTTGAGCGCTATAGCATATAATCATTGTTACGTATCAAGTGTTGTTCAGTGTGATTTGTTCTAATTGAGTAACCAGTAATCAAATCTCTGACCCTGAGGGATGGTTCTGTGGCCCTTAAATCTGCCCGCTCTGGGTTGCTATCATCCTCTTCATCATCATCACTAATACCTCCACTAGGCACAGTTTCATATCCAACATCTTCAGGAGATAGTGGATTCATATCGTTACCTTCTGGGTCACCCATAATAGTAGAACTTGTCACAGCAAAATAATCATGTTCTCTTGTTGCAGACCTATAGAATTTCATTTGAGTACTTAGCTGAGAAGCTGGTGTGATGTACTCAGTGCTGTTTTGACCTATCTGACATTCCACTGCATTGTTAACCTCCCTATCTCCACACGACAGTTCCTTAACTTCAACATAAACCACAATAGGTTGCACATATGTTGCATTAACTATAGCTTCACAGACTTCTTCATCATTAATGTGTGTTGCAATAAATCCAGCACCAATAGAAAAGCGACCCACCAGATTAATAGATAACTGTGCTGGATTTAGCTTCAACGATCTTATTATTCTTTTCTGTAATTCATCAAATTTAATCCGTCGTGGGATTTGGACTGGACGATTTTTCCCACCAATATATGTTGGAATGAAATCGTGGCTTACTATGAGTTCACCACCATAGTAAAAAATTATACAGACAGTATCTGAATTCATTTTCAACTAATAATAACAAAATAACAGTAATCATTCATCTCACTTGATGAATTTACATAATTTAAATCAGGATAAATACAATGATGGGGCTAACTGAACAGCTACCTATTGAGATTTAATAATTCAAATTTTATACTCTATTTCACATCTCTAATGTGACCTTACAAATTTTGCTGTACAAATTTAATATAATCCTCACAAAAAAATAAACAAAAAATCATGCTCAGCAATAACGTTATGAGCACACTATTGCTCAATAGGAATTGCCCATCCCCTATCCATTGGGCTACCAACAAGATGTTATTATGATAACATGCATCATATAGGCTTGATAACATTGTCATTATGAAGTTGGGGATTAATCAATTGATCAAATGATTGGATTAAAATCAAAGGCAATTACCATTCAGCATGAGTAAATGGGTTCACGTAGTTACACATCCCATACACAACTCTGCTAGAATTGTGCCTTCTACTGACCATAATGAAAATATGTTCAGTCCTCACAATTATCAAGCTCAACCTCAACATATATGCTTGCTTCCTACTTTCCAAGATGAATCTTATCAATATTGACCTTTACAGCTACACTATTAATCTTAGCAAAACTTTTATCTATATACACGCACAAACATATTATCTTTTATCCACACATACAAATTTTTCACCAACAAATATCACGCACAAAACATATGCGCTTAATCCAACTAAAATCTTAATCATACATATTGGGTAAAAGATATGCACATAAACTAATCAAACAAAAAAAATGCTCATAAATTAACTAACCCTAAAAAAATGAAAACAACACATTCAAAATCAGATCTAACACATATTTCCTATAAAAATATAAATAAATAGCTTAAAGATACCAACTAAACTCATTAAAATTAAAATCTAACATTTTTTTTCATTTCGGGTAAAATTTACCTAAATCGGCGGAAAAGCTTTGAGATCCACTCCTTCACCGGCAGAAACCACCAATGGGCCGGCGGCAAGCCTCTTTAGCTAGCGGCAAGCGGCGTCTTGGCCGGCGACGGACACGAGCGGCGACGAGGCGATCAAACGGGAGAAAAGAGGGAACAAACCGAGCTCCCTGCTGAGTTCAGGTTTTGAAGCGGGGAGCGGGTCGTAAAGCCGTGGCTGGCATCGGTCGGTGGCTGAGGGCCTATTTAAATTTTTTTTTTTAAATAGCTAATTAGCTAATTAAGTTTATAAGCCGGCCTAATTTAAAAATTAAGCCTATTTTTTATGTATTGAAAACCTTAAAGTGTTAGATGTGTCAATAAAATTTTTACGTATTTACTAGGTAAATATTAAATTTGGAAGTGTTATGTATGTAAATGCCCCTTATGAAATTAACATTAGTATTAATTTTTATGAGATTTAAAGATTTGGATAATGGATAATTTACTATCAAATTTTAAGTATTAGATATATAAATATATAGAATTTCTATAATATGTATGTAAAAATGATACATTAATTAATTGAAAAACGTGAGAATCAATCTTAATTGTTTATTATCAATACTCGCTTGCATATGCAACAAAATGGGCTTCTATATTTATTATTTTATATAAATTCACTCAATTCATAATTGTGTTCTTATCATCATTATAAATTTTATTAAATTCTAATATATAAAGAAAAAATAATTTTATTTAAAATAAAAAATAAAAAATCTAAAACAACTAAAAAAACTATGGGATCTTGGTGGGAAGGCAATCTAAATGAAGGATGAGCATAAACTCATCAATGCAAATTGAGAACATGGTGTTGGTGAGAAAATGAAGGATAATTCTTAGCTTGCTTGTGGTAATATTTTATTTAGGACTATGAATGAGTCAAATATTTCAAAGGCTATACATAACTTGCTCGATTAGAGTTCATGATCATTTTGTAATATGCATTAATAGTTGTACTATCGAAACATATTCATTTCTCCCCGACAAAAATGTATATGATCAATATTTTTCCTACTACAATAATCATCTTAATTTTGATGAAATTAGCAGTTTCCTCATTGTTAGAAATATTAATGTTCGGTGAAAATGATTGGAGGAAAGGATTATTAATTTTCCTAGTGTTGGTGTAACTGCTGAGGTTAAAGCTTAGTACTATTTTATTTCCGCTAAGTTGATATGGACTGATAATATCAATGATGTAACTATGAATAAAACCATTTTGATTTATATAATTCAAAAGAGTTTAACAATAAATATAAGAAAGACATTTGACCATTTATCTAAATATTAGATTATCAAATGACTAAAATCAAATACTTTCTTGCTCAATTCATTTATAATAATTAACATTGTCATTGACAGTTTGTAATTAAGTTCAATTAACATTCAATATAAAATCAAAATTCTCTCTCTCTCTCTCTCTCTCTCTCATTATTCAATAAGCACAAGATTTGTTCGAGTCAAATCTAAATGAACACTAGAAAAATTATTACATATTCTTTTGCTAAATTTACACAAGAGCTATCTTTAAAAATATTTAAAGACATTTGAACCACTATTAAAAAAGGCACTTATATGTGTACATAATTAATTCAATTTTTTATAGCTATTTAGTCCACATCATTTACACGTCTAAATTAGTAATTTGTAACCTATGTGAGTGTAGATAAATGGTTTGAATAAATATTCCTATTGGACTTTTTAAAAAACTTATTAAATTAAAATCTTATTTTTTAAACTCAATAAGTTAAATTCAATAAGGCACATTAATATTTCCAATTATGCTTCTTTTTTAAAACTTCATAATCACAATATGAATTAAATTTGAACTTATTTTAAGTCAAACTCAAACAAGTTTGAATTTAAATGAATGTAGCTTTAGCCCTTGCATAAGCTTGACTCAAACAAGATATTATATCCAATCTTAAGCATGAACAGCCACTGGCTTTACTTAATTCATTTGAAGCTTTATTTGTATTATAAAGTTTTTAAAATTTTTAAACCACACAGCCCATCTAACAATTCTATCAAATGTATGTATGTATATGCGCGCGTGCACGTGTGTATTCTTGCAGGTTTGAAGGTTTCAAAGAGAAATATTTGGAATGCGTTCAACAAACAATAAGGCTATGACAATTGAGTACAACGACGTCTACATGGGTGATACTTTTAGAGTTTGCTCAAATTTATTCACTTAAATGTGATCATAAAATATGAATTATGATGTCCTCTTGTATTTTTTTTATTTTATTTTTGTTGATAGATATTGTTTATATCATGTGCACCTTAAATTGCATTGCTTATAAGAGAATATCTCCATTAAAATTTGTATATATTTTGATCTTAATAAAATTTCTTTTTTTTTTTGCTTGTACTCTTTCATTTCTTTACTATGGTTATGTTATTCGGTTTATCAAAAATTAAACCAAATAAATCGAAGAATTATTTGGTTAAATTTGTTAGGTTATTTTAGTTTTTTGACACTAATTGGTTCAATTGAAGTTCTTAGGGGCTTGGTTATGTTTAATTTCAATTGGATTTGATCAATTTTGAATTTTAGCCCTTTTAAGCCAAGGTGGGTCAAATTGTGTTAACTTAGTATATATATAAAGGTCAAAATGGCTACATACTAGTAAAGGTCACAACTCACAAGTAGCATCAAAACATATAAATTGCTACATCTAAATGGCACCAAAGTAAATAAATTTTAGTCAATACTCACTCTCCATAGTTCAAATAACTGCATCTAAATGACAGCAAAACTTGTAAATTTTAGCCAACACCTTACTCTCTAAAATCCAAATAATTCAAATCACTTTAATAAACATCAGAGATATTAATTAATTAGACCATCTGGGTCACACTAAATCATAAAAGATAATTAAATTAACATTTAATAAATTATTATTTAATTACTTTAATTATATAGAATTTTAAAAAATCATAACTAATTATAGAAAAATTTAAAAATATAAATAAACTCTCTATAGAAAACTTAGATAGAGGAGAATCTAAAAAAAAAAAAAGATTCAAATTTTATTAAGTTTACAGTGATTAATTAAGATTTGATGTTTCACATAATTAGTGTAATTAAGATTTAATCACTTACTGAATTAGCTTGGAATTTGGTGTGATAGTCTTATGAGATGACATCTGCCTCCTATAATTATTTTAAGTTAATTTGCTAAGTAATTTGGGAGATCAAAATTTCTAAATCTGAAATAGTTATTTTATCTATTTAATATATAATTAAATTAAAAAAAATTATGAAATTAATTATGAAAGCCTAATTATATATTAAAACAGTAAGGGTAATAAAAGAAATTAATTAGAACCTCTCATCTTGATTATTTCTCTCAATCACTCTAAAAGGCTTTCATTTAATTAATTAAATCATTACTTACCCTAAAACTTTAAAAAATTATAATAATTAGTGTAGACCTCCAAAAATTTTGATCAAGTCCTCTTTGAGCTTAGGTAATAAAGAGATTTTCAATAAAATTACATTCCCTAATTAGTTTGGGGTATTTTTAGTGTAGTTGATGATTATGAATTTTTCCCATTTCCTAATTAATTTCTAATTATAACTCTAATTACATTAGAATTTTTAGGGCATGTTTATTTCATGTTTGTACATTTTCTATAAATTTCTCATAATTTTGAGCCATATACTTAAGGCTTAATTGAATTTATTGGCTCTTTTAGATTTATTTGATTAAATAACTAATTAATTTTAATTAATTTATAAAAATCATCTAAACTACTGTTGACCTCACTTTTGGAGTGAGTTCTCAGCTTCCTCATCATAGGTCTAAAACTCTTATAGACACTAAGAGCTCCTTAATCTTAAGATACTTCTAGTGATTAGGTGAATACTTAACTTAAGCCTAGAGACTTAGGAGGGTTAGCCATATGATTAGGCTATGCCTTAGGGACTTAGGAAGACTTGCCTGCCCTATAGCCTAAACTCAATCCATATTTTTCTTCTCAAACCAAACCTCAAATTCTTACCAAATCCAAACCAAATTTCTAAACTCATAATCAATCCCACATTCAAATTCAAGCTCGAAATTCTCCATAATACTTTATGATTGAATTCAAAACCCTTTGATTTTGACAAAGCTATTTTTTTGACATTTGAGAACACTATTAAATTCACACGCATAAGCATGTGTAAAATTTAAATTTAAAATGTTTTGATTAACAAGCTAAGCTCTAAATTATTAGATTAAAATGCTTTGCACCATAATACTTTTGTGGACATGACTAATCTTGGAGATCCATGGTGCAAATTGGTAGCAATGCTACAACTAGTGTATAAGATTGAATAAAATTATGATTAGATAGAGATGGGCAACATATTCATGACCACCAAGGAATGAATTTGAAGAATTGCTTAGGGGTACATTGGTCTAATTTTTCTTTGGTGACTTCAAAGTTAGCCTCATATATAGAAAAGAACCACTTGAACAATTGTGATTAATTAGTTGGTTGCCATCTCCAAGAGGTCGACAAAAGGAGTCCAATCTTGAGGTGGTGCAGCAATTGGGAAAGAAGAAGTGTTGGTAATGACAGATGAAGCCTTTACTGAAGAGATGATCATTTATCCCTTGGAGAATCTGCCGCTCCTTCGGGCTCATTCGGTAATGCAGCAAGTTAGGTAAAGGGACCCCAGAATGAAGTCAATCTGATGTTGAATGGTGCATAACGGAGGCAATTGACTGGGAAAATCTGCTGGCATGATATCATGGAATTGCTGCAGCAACTTCTCTACTTCTTGTGTAGGTTGGTTGCATGGGGTTCTCACGGGTACTGTATAACTCAGTACAAAGGATAGCAAGTAAGGTCTTATGAGCCTTTGTGTCAGACAAGAACTGATTTCCTGTCACAATAGTGAAGGCTGATTTGAGGGGGTTACCGGTTTCATCATCTTGAGGAGAGGTTGGCTTGTTAGGAAGCAATCTGATCTATTTTCCCTGCCATTTAAAAATATATGAATTGCTCCGGCGGTCGTCCCAAGTCCCCCTATCGTATTACCACGGCCTTCCCAAGATTATGTGACAAACATCCATGTCTATAACATCACAAATGACTTCGCACTTGTAGTGCTTGCCAATAGAAAATGAAACCTGACATTATTCACTTACTAGAACATCAACACCCTTCCGTACCCAACCAATTTTATAGGAAGTAGGGTGTTTTAATATTTTTAACTGCAGCGCTCTTACTACCTTGGCCGAAATGATATTTTTGATGCATCCACTATCTAAAGATGCGTTGACACTGTGTAGCCATAGGTTACTTTGGGGCCAAGAGAATGCGTACATAATAATGAATAAAATTATTGTAATATTTCGAGATAAATTATATTAAGATTGATTTAATATTATTGAATTTGTTTTAAAATTAATATGATATATATATATATATAATATTAATTTTGAAATAAATTATAAAGTTAATAATTTTTTTGCTCACTCTGATGTAATATATCAAAATATTTTGATGATTTTTCCCGTAATAACTGACTCGAAAACTCTGATTAACATTTTTCATACATAAAACAAATTGTAGCTTCAGGTCAACGTATTTTTCATCTCAACGACTAGCTCTACGCCCTCCACCAAATTAAAACATTCTTCAAAGAGCACTGGAACCACAAAAATGACGGTGACCGCCGCAGCCACCACCGCCGCGAAGATAGATCATGTCCTTCTCTTCCCTTTCTTATCCAAAGGACACATGATCCCCCTCCTCCACCTCTCCGTTACCCTTTCCTCTCGCAACATCCATATATTAGGTTGCACACAAAATCACAAAGTAATTATTGATTTATTATTATAGCATAATGTTAATAAATAGACATTAGAATTTAGTGCATATTTATACATGAGAGATTTAATGTGCAAATAATATTCAAAGATGGTTCAAACTCTTATTACAAGTGCTTTGTTCAAACTTTTTTCTAACCTAGTTTGACATCTATTGATCAAAACTTGTATTCAAAATAGTTATTTTAGATCTTTCTTTGAACAAGAATATAATATTAAATATGAGATTAGAATCTTGTTCATTTTTTTAACCTAAAGTTCTACCTTCTGTCGCAAGGATATTAACACATATGTGCATATCTTTATGTGTCTATATAACTTAGTATATATTAACAAGTGAATTAATTATGACGAGTTGTTATATGTTAGAAAAAAAGAAATAGAATTTTTAAATTGTTTATAATTCATGTCAAATTCGAGCAAAATTGACTCATTAGGGCTAAAACAATCAAGCACCAATATGATGTTTATGAATAATTTTAAATATATGCAAAATTTTAAAAAATAAGATGAGCCAAATCTAAACATCATATTTATGAATAATATTGAATATGAACTGAATTTAAATAAAAAAAAAAATAGAGTAAACACCGGTGCCTACAAAGTTTACTCAAATTCGTTCAAAATCCTAGATCAAATAACCTCATAGTAAAATATTTATTTGCTATTAGTCCATAAAGCCAAACATTCCTTTATGCTAGTTATTGATGATAATACAAAAAGGATGAAATGAGAAGCTTATGTTCAAAAATAAATAAGAGTTGAATCACATACTTCGTCTCAAAAATATTTTCAAATAGAGTTTGACATTTGGTTTGAACTTATGCAAAAGTAGGTTCCAAGAATGATTGGACAACAAATGAAGTCTAAAAGAATTTTGAATCATATTTAAATAAGATTTGAATAACGTTTCAATTTCGTTTGAGCCAACCTTTTGAATCTTTCAGATTAATATATACATAATAGATGAGCTGAAGTTATAAATATAGATATTAACACATTACATAATATGATGTTCGTGTATCTATATAATTTACTTAGTATATATTACTAAGTTAATTAAGACTAGTTGTTGCATGATTGATTTAAAAATAAATAAATTTATATAATTTAAGCTAAATTTTAGCCAAACAAGCTCATTGGGCTAGAAAATCAAACACAAACATAATTTTTGTGACAATTTAAATCATAATTAAAATTTGAACAAAAAAACTAAAATGAGCCAAGCACGAACATACAAACAATTTTGCTTAAGAACTAAATTCAAAAAAAAAAAAAAAGAAGCTAAATAATAGTGCTTGTTCCTTTATTCCCTTATGCTACTTTAAAAAAAAAAAAATGCTCCCTACTAGTTTTGACTGATAGAAACGTTTATGTTCGATAGTTTAATTTTTTTTATTACTCCTATATATTGTTTCTTCTATATACTGATTCAGACTTCAATGAGAGCATACAAAATTCATTTAATATCTTTTAAGGACTTGAACCCTTTGCTATTATAGTCGACTTATCACATCCTTGTCTTGACAACAATAGCTATGACTCTTATGAATTTTGATTAACATATGTCATCTAATTGGTGAATTATGAAAAGTTCACATTAAAATAAAATAAAATGAAACAAAAATGAATCAACTGTGATATTTTTCTGCTAAAAAAATAATTCATGCAGTATTTAAGGCATTATAATATCTTCATTAAATATGTGGATACAATTTTCTAATAAATTATATTTTCCTAACTTAGCATAGAATTCTTTTATAATTTGTAAGTCTTTGTAGTGCTTTTGCAATAGTAAAGGGGAAGGAATCATGTGAATGAAAATAGTGATAGAAGATAAGGGAGGGGGCTAGACTTCTCATGTTTTAGAATGATAAAAGGCATTGGACAAAAATGAATCATGTATGAATAAAGGAGCATTAGAAATTATTTGCATTTCTCTCAACAAAATAATCATGCTTTGAAGTCACTCTTAAATATTTGTGAAATGCCCTTTATCATTAATAAAATGTACGTATTCTCAAAAGTTTCATTTGCAAGAAGCTTATCCAAGCTTCAATATTTAAGTGTAATTAGCAAAATCATGTATAATTGAACTCTATGAATATCATGTTTAACAGTAACACCCCTTGTGTTTGCTTCTTACACTACCTGAAAGAGAGGATAGTTTTATGGCAAACTTTAGTACATCTTATAAATCACTCATTGTGATGCCCAATTATAATAAAAATACCACCCTCAACTAAAATGAAGGTAATCTTTTATATTAGATGTTGACAATAAAAGTAAGTCACAGATTGATAATAATAGCAAGTTACAAACTAAGGATAATAGTTAAGATAAGAAAAATTCCAATCTCACTATAAAAATTAATTCATTTCACAACACAAGAAAGTCTTGAGATTAATATTAGCACTATGGAAAGCCTAGCTGCATGATGAATAATGTAGAAAGTGAGCTTGAACAAGTAGAGATGCAAAATAATAAAAACTATTATATTGATAAATGTTGACCTCACTTTTCGAGTGAGTTCTCAATCTCCTCATCTTAGACTTAAGAGTCTTCTAGATACTAAGATTTCTCTAGTCATAAGACACTTCTAGCAATGAGGTAAACAATTAACTTTAGCCTAGAGACTTAAAAGAGTTAACCATAGGATTAGGTTATGCCTTAGGGATTAGGATAATGCTCCTACCCTACAACCCAAATCAAATCCATGTTGACCTTCTCAAACCAAATTCAAATCTAAATTCTAAGGCAAATGATTGAAGCTCATGATCAAATCTAAATTCAAAATCAACCTAAGCCCTATGACTTTATTTTATGGACTTAGCCAATTTCTATTCAAATTCAAACCAAAATAAATTGATTTTCTCATTAATCAATCATATCTTCAATCATCTACGCAGATATAAATCAAATTTGCATTTAAATGATCAAAACTAAATCAAACTGAATCAAATTAAATCAAAACCCTTCCTAAGCCATATGAATTGACCTTCATGAGCTTAGCCAAATCTTAACCAAAATCACTTCAAACTCAATTGATTTTCCCATGAATCAATCATATCAGTCATCTTCACAAATATAAATAAAATATACATTTAAATTATTAAAATTAAATCAAACTAAATCAAAATCCAAATTTAAGCCACCTGACCCAACTCCATGGACTTAGCCAAATTCCTTCATTCCAAAACCCAAATTCAATTGATTTTCTTATAAATCAATTATACCTTCGATCACATTCCAAATATAAATGAAATCTATAATTATTAAGCCAAATCAAAATCAACCCAAGTCAAACCCGACCTAGACCTTTTTACTTGAGATTTTCAAATGAACAAAAACTTATTTGAATCCAAATTGATTGAAGTTGAGTTTATATATCAATCCTAAGCTCACATATAAACTCAACTAAATCAAACTCAACCCAAAATCAAGCCAACTAAACCCAATTAGTTCACTTGACCCAAAGTTACCAATTTGACCTACTTGAACCAAAATCTAATTCAATCCAAATCAAATTAAATTAAGCCAATCCAAACTCCACAACATGATTGTTGATCAATTATCATAAATTGGGTTAAACCAAGTCAACCTACCCTTTGACCAAGTCAACCCTCTTAACCCATATGAACCCAAACTAGCCAAATCCCTTGAAACCAATGGCCCATATCCATCCAAAACCAACATTTGAATATGATTGACCTTTAATTGGACCAAACCTAATCCAATTGGCCCTCTTGACCCAAGTTGACCCAATTTGACCTATATGACCAAAATTGGTCAAATCTTGATACAATCTAAATTGATTGCAACCAATGGCTCAAGTTTATTCCAAATTGACTATTGAACTTGACCAAAGCCTTAGTTGAGCCCAATTAACCCACTAGACTCAAATGACCTATTGAACCCAACTTGACCTAAAGGGTCAAACCACCTAAAACCCAATCAAATATAAATTAAACTCAACCAAAGCCCACAACATACTCCAAATGATTAACCAAACTCAAATCAAGCCATGACATAAGTTAATTTGGTCAATTGGGTCAAATTGGTCAACTTGACCCATTTGCCCAAATGAACTCAAATGAGCCAAAACCAAATCTAAACCAAATTGAACCAAACAAATGACACCAATACATCCCAAATGATCATATGAATTTGATGAAACCCCTAGTTTGACCCAATTTAACTAATTAGTCAACTTAACCCAATGTGACCCAATTTGACTTAAATAGGTCAAATTAAGCCAAATTGAACCTAATGAATTCCAAAAGACTTGAAATTTGACCCAACCTACTTTTGATTCATTTCAAATTTGCCCAAATCAAATCCAATGCCAAATAACCATCCTACCCTTGGGCTAGGGGTATCACATGAGGCAAATCACCCATCTAAGTGGTCATTTCCATTCCTTGGTCATTTGGCACTCTCCCATTAGTCCACTGGGCTCTTAGGCTTGGTGGTTGGGTTGATCATGATCCAAGGAGAGGTGAAATCACCTCACCTCCCCCTAATGGGGGGCAGGGCGGGGTGTAATATACCTCCTCATTTCCACTCAAACACACACAAATTCACTCACAGAGACTACGACGAGATGCCAGCTTCTAAAGAGTTCCCAAGTTCCCACTCTCCCTTCAAGCAAAATGGGCACTCCCCATTGATTCCCATTTTCTCAACTCAACTAAAGTGCAATTAACTTTGCACACCATCCTTGGAAGTCAAGAACAAATCACCTCTCAAGCCTGACCATTGGACCCATTTGATCAAGCAACCTCAGCTATTGGCCTTCAGCAAACCACCTCAAATTGAGCTTGATCGTCTTGTCTCCACTAGACGAAGCTTCTTAAATTGAATTTTCCACCGGTCTTGAGCTCCGGTGAGGTATGCCATTGAAACCAACCTTAGTAAAATGTCGGAGCTTTTAAAGAAAACTTTCATCCTGCGTGATCCTAGCCATTGGTTCCCTTTGGATCCTTTGCGTGAAGGTGTGGGATCCGTTTGGAGTCGATTCGAGCTTGGGTGAGCTCGAATCATGTGAGCAATAGTGGACGAACTCTGCTCCCCATCCCTCGAGTGACGATAGTTCACGCACATCGTCTGTTCTGCATGATCGGAATGGATGGTCGTGATTAGATCCATAAAATTATCATTTAATCCTTTAGCGATTAATCATAGCCACAAGAAATTTCAAACCACCACACAAATCTTTAAGATTAAGTTTAAGTAACCAATTACGTGGAAAGAGCTTTCAACTAATGGGATTAAGGGTTAATTAGACATAATTCATGTATTTTAATGGATGAAACCTGTGAAAATTATAAATGATTGTAGAAAAATTAAAAAATTATTAATAAATATCTATTTTGAAGGAATTTTAGAGAGGAATTTATTAAAAATATTTTTAATTAATTTTGAACAATAATTAGAGCTTAATTAGGGTTTAATTAAAAAATTAATTAGCTTAATTATTCCATAATTAATTTATTAATTAACTTCAAACTTTTTGAGATTATTTAAGGGGTACCTCTCCGTCCCCTAATTTTCTAGAGATTTATTGGTTAATTAATTAGAAAAATTAGTTAATTAAGCCCTAATTACTTTCTTAATTTAATTAAGGGATAATTAATCACATGAATAATGACTAATTAATTAATTGGGCTAATTAATCATTGTCTAATAGTGAGGGGACTTATGGAATTAGGTTGGGACCTCCTTTCTAATCTCCTTCCTTAAGTTCACTCCATTAATTAAAATCAAACTAATTAAGGATTAATTAAGCACTTAAAGTATTAAATCAAATCAAACTGAAATCATAATCACATCAAAACTTAATCAATGAGATCTTGGGTAGACCCTTAGGTGTTCAACAACTAAAGAAATCCTAAGGAAATTATAATTAGCCCACATGTGTGGGAGAGTTATAAGAGTACTTAATTAAGTCTCTTAATTTAATTAACTATTAATTGTGAGTCAATTGCATTAAGCCCTTTACTTTCTTAGGATCATTGTTGATTTAATTTCCAATGCATGTGCATATCATGTTGGCTCATAATTATTTGGCTAATTATATTAAGGTGACATAGGTAAGAGTTAATTAATGGATTTAATGCATATTACAACTTAATTAACCCATAAAATCAACTTCATTAACTTTCATTAAACTAAATTAATTAACAAACATGAGAATGGGTTAGGACCACCAAACCTTTTCTCACATCCTTAAATCAAATCAAAATATGAAATTAAAAATGATACTAAGAAAGGTTTGGTTTACTTTAAATAATTTTATTTGATATTATTGTCCTTAGGAATTAATTTGATTAAATGAAATCATGTGTTTATGTTCATTTGTTCCTTTCCAATTATGTTAAATGTTGTATGTCATTTGAACTCATGCATCCATCTTTTCAAAATTAATTAAATCAAATGGTTCTCTTTTATGTGAGCTTGCATGTGTTGGATTAATTTATAATATGTGTAGCTATTATCACTAATAAATTCAAATTATTTTTCAAAAGCTTATGAATAAATTACATTAATTAAAGGGATAGTAGTTATGAATATATTTGCATGTACTTATAGCTTAGATATGTGGAGTAAAGTTTTCTTTTCCTTAATTCATATGTGGTTTTATATGTATTTGAATATTAATAAGTGTATAGTCTGGATATCCCAAGAATACGAGCTTTAGTTAGCCCCAAGGAGGTCATTTGATTACCTCACTTCCCTAGTTAACAATGATACATACTTATTTGATTTCATTCACATGTGTTTCTATATTTGAATTTGGATAAAACTTTAATCCACATGTATAAATGTTTCAATCCAATAAAAAAAAAATACAATCTTTGCATGATTTTCCTTCTTTTATTTATGTATACATCCATATATATTTGAGAAAAGAAAGTGTTTAGTCTAGACATTTTGGGAATACGAAGCTTTAGGCAGCCACAAGGAGGTCATTTGATTACCTCACTTCCCTGATTAATAATGGCATGTACTAGTTTATGTCTCTTATGCATATATGTGTGTATTTAATTATGGAATTAGAACCATTTTCTTTTATCAAGGATACATACATTCATAATTGACTAAGTGATAGAATCAATCATCCATATGACTTAGAGCTTCCTTTCTTATGTTCATATATATAAATCTACATATGCTTGAATGCAAATGGGTATATAGTTTAGACATCCCAGAAATATGAGGCTTTAGTTAGCCCCAAGGAGGTCATTTGATTACCTCACTTTCATGGTTAACAATGACACGTACCTATTTAATTTCATCCCAATGTATTTTTGAATAAGAATTTGAATAGAGCTTTAAATTAATATGATTAAATAATTCAATCAAATGAAAAATATAAACTTCAAATACATATCTATATTCATCATTTAAGTGTGCTAAAATATATTGTATGCATAGATACATTTTGAATTAAATCATATGTATGTTACATGTGATGGAAAGAAATGATTTAATATGTGTCATGTGATAGTAATTTAATTAGATTAATCTTAAGATGCCTTTCACATTGAATATAATTATTTAAGGTGAACCTAAACTTAGGATTAATTAAATCATTTAATAAGCCATTCACTAAAGAGAACCAAATCAAATTAACATTCTTTAGAAAGTGACTTAAGTAGTGATGAAAGAGGGCAATCCTCTTTCTTTTCTTTATAACACTTAGCTACTAAGTGTAATCAAATGAAACAAAAGAAAAATACAAATTTAAAATTCTCAAATAAATTAAACAACTTCAAGTGAAATCAACCTTTCATGCTAAATTGAATCTTCCCATGCTTAGAAAATACAACACTAATGCTTAGTTGAAACATACAACACAAGCCTTAACACACACATTAGAATTAAGTCACCAGTTCTAGTCCTAAGTTAGGACGACATATGTATGGTGTATGTTTTCTTTGGTGATGTATTATTTTAGATTGAATGTTAGGGTGTATGCTTCATAAACTGGATGGTAAGTTGATATTAGCCTAATCATATTTTCTACAGGATATTATGCTTAAGGGGTTGCTTAAAAATAATTATAAATGCTCTCTTTGTATGTTGCTTAAACCCCTAAGCATAATCCAAGTTAGGAGAGGTGGGCATGGTTACCCATGTGTAGGGTGCTAAGTCCAAATTATATATAACTGATTGGGATTATATGTATGTTTAGGTAACCTCTATTTTATACGTATAGTAAGATTTACTTTTCCTATTTTTAATATAATTTTGCATCAGGAGTTAGGATGGGTGCTATGGGGGGATTGGGATGAGCATTAGCTAGAAGGCTTTATCTTAAGGTGCCATGTGATGCTTTGAAACCTACCAAACCAAAAAAGCAATGAGGAAAGAAATGAAGACATGAAGATATGAAGAATGAAGAATGAAGAGACCCCATAATATTCACTTATTATAAATTGTAAAAATTATTCTTTCATATTCTGAGTTGTATAAGGGTAGAGCTCGACACATCTTTCCTTTTTGGGTTGTACGACGATATCCGACAGCACCGACTTCTTATTCTTTTGTGCTATTTTATAAAATGTTTGATGATTTATTTAATTTATGCATTAGAAATTGTATGATTTTCATAGTTTCTTAAATGATTGATGCTTTAATGTGTGGCCTGGATGCGATTAGACTCTTAAGAAAAAATTAATGTTTCTACACTAAGTAATCACTCATAACTAAAATTTTTTACAACCCATAACCTCACCATAAAGCCTAGGATGTAAATTAAGATAATTAAAAGATTTAGCAATCCCTTAGCTATATGGTTGAATGTTTCACAACATGCATATCATTTTGTTTCACTGTTGAAATTAAGAAATTTCCATACTTGCATGATAAGGGAATGCATGACCTGTGAGGGCATCCCTTATGTTAGAAAACACCCCTTTCTCGCTGATTTAGCCAACTATCTTATTTCACCATGCATGTAGGCATCAAAATCCTAAAGCCTTTATCAAAATGAAGTATCAAAATTAAATAAAATTTGAAAAAATTTTGCATTAGACTAAGTCATTATCCATACCACTCAAGCCTTAGTCTCTTAGGAAGTGGTTTAAGGGTTTTAATCTATTTTCAAAATTAATAATAGCCTAACTATCTTGGAATTTCATATAACTAGACCACATAGATTTTAATGGTAGGAGGAGTTAGCTGGCAGCCACTCGAGGTGATTGTAAGCCCAACAGATGGTTTATCCACTCTTGTGGAGGCAAATTTTATGCCCATCTTTTCTTAGAATTAGATTGTGCCTTAGCATCGTACTAAAGCTCCCTAGATTTAGGATCTGAGGTTGCTATTTTCTTAGGGCTACAAGTATAAATCCTTACCTCTTAAGCATTTTCATAATCTTGTGTTGTTGGATTATAAGCTCAAGCATTCTAATAAATTTTAACTCAAACAAAATAATTCTCTTCACTTTCAAATATATAAAGCCCAACCATAGGATAGATTGGAATGCTCACTAGGCTTCTGTGGTGAAATTTTTTATTTTTATCTTCATCTATCTTTTTGAAAAATAAATGAAGATAAAAATAACACTTTCTTGTTGACACCACGTAGATCCATAGATGATCTCATTAGAGTGATCGGGTACCACATTAAGGAATGATGTACTATCTCGAGATAGAAGTCACCATCCTACAATGGACCAAATTACCTAATGAGGACTCCTAAGGATAATGTGTCTTCGGATATACCAGAGATTCTTCCCTTACTTTACATGAAAAAGTAAAGTAGGATTTATTTTAAATCGGGTTCATTAAGTTCCCTATGGAGACAAGCCCCCTAGTTAATTACATCCTAAGAAATGAGATTCCTTAGGAATACTCTCGATTAAGGTAAATGATTATTGTCTCCAAAGATTTCAAAGATAGGACTATCAATTAATTTGGCTATTTTTAGAAGATCAAGTGGGATTGATCAAGAGAAGGGAGTTATTATAGAAAGCAAAATGAGATAAGTAGGGGTTACTTATGATACTAGGAAGCCTAGTGAGCATCTCAAACTATCATATGATTGGGCTTTATATTTTTGAAAATTGAAGAGAGTTAATTATTTGAGTTAAATTTTTATTAGAAATATAGGGCTTACAATTCCATAAAATAAGATCATGGAAACATCTAAGAGGTGAGGATTTATGCTTATAGCCCACAAAAGAAAGTAGTAACCTCTGAACTTAAATTTAGGGAGCTTTGGCAAGGGCCAAAGCATGACCTAAATCTAAGGAGAAAAATGGGTATTTGTTTACCCCTACAAGAGAGGATAAACCACTCGATTGTTGGACTTAGAACAGCAGGCTCAACTAACTCCTCCTACGATTTTAAATACATGTAGGCAAGTCATATGCTTTTGATAGTTAACTGCTGTTTATTTAGAAAGAGACTAAGTCCTTAAACACACTCCCTAAGTGACTAGATCATGTAGGGCATGAATAATGACTTAAATCTAATGCAAATTTTGTTAAATTTTTATTTTATTTTTTGACAATTTATTTGACAAAGGCTATGGGATTCATATGCCTAATGCATGAGAAATTGATTATGGGCCAAAATCAGCAAAAAGGAGGTGTATTTTTACCATGGCTCTCAAAGGTCAAGCCAAGTTCCCTGGCAAAGGTGAAGCCCTCCATGAGCAAGAGTGGAGCAAGATGCTTTTATGCATGATGTGAGAACATACAACATCCAGCTAAGGGGTTGCTAAATCTTTTATCTTGATTTATAACCTAGGCTTTATGTGAGGTTATGAGTTGTTACTTTTTAATTTTGAGTTGATTAATTAGATAAAAATTTATTTTTCTCTAAGAGCCTAATCGCATCCAGGTCATTCATCAAAGCAAAGAAGAAACTAGAAAAATATGTCATCTTAGTGCACAAGCTAAACAAACATCAAACAATTTTATAAAGCTAGCACAAATGAATAAGAGGCCTTTGTGGTGGGCTTCACCAAGAAACTAGAAAAGAAATGACTAGCCGAGTTCTACCCTTATACAACCCAAATTACAAATGAATTATTACAATTTAGAAAGAATTCATGTTATGGGGTCATCATTCTTCATCCTCTATTTCTTCTTCTCTTTATTTCTTCATTTCTTTCTTTCTTTCTTTCCTTCTTTCTTTCTTTTGGTTGGTTGGTATGTGGTTGCTCCAAAGGCTTCACATGGTGCATAAGACTTAATCTTATGACCAATGTTCATCCTAATCCCCCATAACATTCATTCCAAACCTTATTTGAAAAATTACATGAAAATGAGAAATATAAATATAATTAAACCTACAAAGCAGAGATTAGCTAAACATACCACACAATCCCAAGCATGTATATGAATAAATTGGACTTAGCACCCCACACATGGGTAACGAAGTCCACCTGGCATATTTTGGATTATGCTTATGGGTATAAGCAACCTGCATAACAAAAATATTTATATTTTTATTACAATGCCCCTTAAGCACAATCACCTGCAGAAGATAATGATTAGACTAAGATCATCATATCATTAAGTCTACGCACATGCACCCTAACATCCAGTCTAAAAATATTACATCACAAAATAAAATCAAGCATTAAACCATGCACCACTCTAACATAGAGCTAGAAATGGTGACTTAGCCTAATGTGTGTGCCATTTAAGGTTTATGTGACATGTCTTAGCTAGGCTTTAAGGTTGGAATTTTCTAAGTGTGAAGGATTCAACTTAGAGGGAGGTTTCATTTAAGTGATTTAGTTGCTTTGTTAATTTTATTTGATGATTTGATTTGGTTTGAATGAATCTACACTTAATTACTAAGTGTTATAAAGAGAGGAAAAGAGAAAGAACTCTCTTTCCTCCGTACCTCAAGGAATTTTTAAGGTAGATTCATTAGTGATTTTTCTTTAGTGAATATTTTATTATGTGTTTTAATTAATCCTATGTTTAGAATTGCTCTAAATAAACTTATTCAATAAGAAAGGAATTTTAAGATTAATTAA
Source organism: Cymbidium sinense (assembly GCA_021442155.1). Classification (NCBI taxonomy): domain Eukaryota; kingdom Viridiplantae; phylum Streptophyta; class Magnoliopsida; order Asparagales; family Orchidaceae; genus Cymbidium; species Cymbidium sinense. The sequence continues at coordinate 16,997,791 of CM038233.1, read as the reverse complement.
AGAATTACTATCACATAACACACAATCATTTATCTCTTTCCAATATGTACACCATGCATATGACAATTCTAAGTATAGATATACATGCAAATGCAAACCTTAGCACACTTTGATGATGAATGCTATGAAATGCTATTTAGAAAATTTTGGATGTTTCATGATGCATGATTTTGTTAAGTAGAAAAGAGAGGGATTCTTTTATCCATTACTCAAATGCACATTTACATATATGAAAGACATAAGTGAGTACGGAGCCATTATTTTCTAGACCAGGGGTATAAGGTACATGAACTTCTTAAGGCAACTTAAAGCCTCGCAACCCAGGATGTCTAGACTAATATACCACTTTTCTTAAATACATGTGCATGTACAAAAAGAAAACAAACGGATGAAGAATCATGGAAAAGATTTTTGTTTGTTTGTTTAATTTTGGTTATGCAACTTACATGTGTAAATATGAAGATCCTTCTTAAGTTATAACATAGAAGTGTATAGGAATGGATTTAAGCAAGTGTTGTGTTCTTTTCAAATGAACTATACACTTTGCAAATCCTATCCAAACCCATGTTAAGAAAAGAGGAGAAAATCACCTAACACATTTTATGCTATAATCACATGCAAGCTTATAAGTATTTATAAATAACATACCTTGATTTATAATCTTTGATTTTATAGATTTTGAAAATAATTTTGATTTAATAGTGATAGTAGCCACTCTTATTCTTACTTTAGCCAAAATATGCAAGTTAACATAAAGGAAATATTTCATTTATTTTAATTTTTCAAAAGATATGAATACTGATTTTCATATGGCACACAATGTTTAGCATGCTTGGAAAGAAATAAAGTGATATAAGTATATAACTTCATTCACCCTAATTAATTTCTAAAGATAATCCTATGAAATAAGATCATTTAAAGTGAATCAAAATTTCATTAAAGGGATTTTTATTTTTGTTTTGAGTTTGATTTGATTTAAGAAATGTGAAAAGGTTTACTGATCCTAACCTATTTCCCCCATATGTAAATTGATTTAGTTTAATTTTTAGAACCATTAAGTTGATTTTATGTTTTGTTTAGGTTAAGGTGTAAATTAAGTCTATTAATTACCCCTTAACTACACCACTTTAATATAATTAACCTAATTATGAACCAACATATGATATGCAATAACATGGAATTTAAATTAGCAATGCACCTAAGAAAGAAAGGGGCTAATGTCGATTAGCTCATTGATTAATTAAGCTAAAAGGTTTAATTAAGTACTTTCATAACCTTCCCACACATGTGAGTTATAAATGATTACCTTAAATTTACCTTAGGCTTTTGAACACCTAAAGATCTACAACAAGAGATTGATGAAGTTCAAATTGATTTTGAAAGTTTGATTAAGCTAATTAAGTAAAACATTAGTAGATTAGTCCTTAATTATGTTTGGATTAAGGAAGAAAGAGGGTTTAGGGAATGACTTAGGAAAAATACCCCAAACCCATTCCATAAACCTCTTCTTCCCTTAAACAATGTTTAATTATCCTAAATTATGATTAAACCACTATTCACATGCTTAATTACTCTTAATTACATTAAGAGGGTGATTAGAGATTCATTAATTAATTTTTATAATTAACTCATTAATAAATTCCAAGAATAGGGGAGGCAAGTCATCACCCTAAATATGTTTGGGAAATTTGGAATTAATTAATGAAGTAATTAGAGAATAATTAGGGTTATTAAGTTTTCAATTAAACCCTAATTAAGAAAAATTCACTATTCAAAATCAATTAGAAATAATTTTATATTTCTCATTGAATTACCTTTAAAATGAAGTTGAGTTTGCATTTTTTTGGATTTTCTATATTTTATTTTGAATTTGTAAATTTTTGTGATTAATAGGTAATTAAATAACCTAATTATATAATTTCGATCACTTGGACACGTGATCTTGGCGCTTTCCATGTGGTGATGGGGTGGTTATTTAAGTTGTCAAATTGGTGTATTGCGGTGCTACACCCTTTCCCAGGCCATCGATCAAATTGGGGGTCGAGGATCAAACCCATGGTATGAAGGATTAAATCAATGGATCTATGCAATTTAATCAGGACTGTCCATCCAAAACACGGGGGATAGATGGTCCATGATTCATCCCTACCTTTGCCTGTGAGAGATGGAGATCATTCGTCCACCATGGCTTGATCCGAGCTCACTTGAGCTTGGATAATGCTATGATTCAACCCACACCATCTAGAAGCAAGGAAAAGAGCATCCAATAATTAAATTTCAATGGGATTACAATTCCCTTCATGAAGGACCAAGGATTTTTCTACTTAAGCTTGATTTTGAGGCATACCTTGCCGAAGGCTATCGCCAGTGCTTCCAACGATTGAGATATCTTTGTCTAGTGGAGATGAAGTCTTGTTGAAGGTTTCAAGCTTTGAGATGAAGTAGATCTTCCAATTGGCCAAAGCTCCCTTCAATGGCTTGCAGCTTTGGTCTAGGTCCCGCTTCCCGTGGCTTGGATGCTGGGAAAAGCTTTGGGTGAGCTCGACTTGCCTCCTTGATAGTGCTTGCAAAGCATATTGGACTTTGGTTGAGAATTGGCTAAGCTGGAAAATCCTCACACCTCCCCTATTTTTGGCTTAAGAAAATTGAGAGGGATATTGGAATGAGCTTAGGAATGGTTGGAGAAGCTTGGAACAGCTTGCCTATGATCCTCTGAGCTCAATCGAATGCAAGGGTCATTATTGGAGTGGAAATGAGGGGGAGTATATCTCCCCTACTTGGATCGGATGGTCGAAGCTTTCCTTGCCATTTTGATCTAATTGATCTGATTAAATGGGTTGTTTAGGTTATTAGAAGCTCCATGTGGTTGATTTTGGCGAGTGGAAGAAGGTGCACATGGGTTAAAATGAGTGTGGAGGTGATCCCAAGTAGAGAATTTGGAGAATTGGTTTATCCTTGGGTTGACCCAAAATTCATTGGGTCATGTGCACCACCTCCCTTGGTGTCCAAATGGTCCACTAGGAGGATGCTAAGTGGCCATGAAAAGAAATTGATCAAATTCCAAGTGGATTTGGCCATATGTTACCCTTTGACCCAAGGGTAAAATGGTCATTTGGATTTGAATTTTCTTTAGGCAGATTTAAAATGATTGAAAATTGGGTTGATGCTAATTTTCAATGAATTTGGAGTTTATTTGATATGATTTGGCTCAAATTGACCCATTTAGGTCAAAATGGGTCAACTTGGGTCAAGTTGACCAATTGGTCAAATTGGGTCAAACCATTGGTTAGGTCAAGTTCATATGACCATTTGGAGTGGTTTGGCATCATTGGTTTGGTTGGTCATTTGAAATATTTTGGTTTTGGTTCATTTGAGTTCACTTAGGTTAAATGGGTCAAGTTGACCAATTTGACCCATTTGACCCAAATGGGTTAGGTCATGGGTTGGTTTAGGCTTGGTTGATCATTTGAAATGTTTTGCAAGCTTTGGTTTCAATCAATTTTGATTTGGTTAAGTTTCAAGTCGATTTGACCTTTTTGGTCAAGTTGGGTTCATAGTCAATTGGGCTAGGTTGGGTCTAATTGGCCAATTGAGGCTTTGGTTAAGTACAACAAGTGATTTAGAATGAATTTGACCCATTCGTTGCAATCAATTTGGCTTAGATCAAGATTTGACATATTTTGACTTTTTAGGTCAACTTTGGTCAACTTGGGTCAAGTGGCCAATTGGGCTAGGTTTGGCTCAAATGATGACTCGGTCAAGTTCAAACATTGATCATGGATTGATTTTGATTAATGGTTTCAATCAATTTAGCCTATGGTGGATTTTGGCTAGTTTAGGTTTCAATTGGGTTAAGGGTTGACTTGGTCAAAGGCTAAGTTTGACTTGGTTTGACCCAATTTGAGTGATTGATTATCTTTTGATTATTATTGCTCATAATGTGAGGCTTAGATGGGCTTAGTTCAATCCAATTTGGGCAGGATTAGAATTTGGCTCAAAAAGGTGCTTTAGGTCACTTTGGGTCAAGTGAGCCTTTGTGGGTCAATTGGCTTGATCAAAGCTTGATTCAAGTTTGGTTGAACTCGCATATGGGCTTATGATTGAAATATAAATCCATTTGCAAGTTATTTGAGTTAAATGGTTTTGATTCATTTGATAATTTCAAGTTCAAAAGGGTGAACATGGGTTTGATTTGGTTGGTTTGACTTTGATTTTAGTTTTGGTTTGATGATTGAAGTTTATGTTTAAATTTGGTTTGTGATTGGAGGATTGATTATTTTGAAGAGAAAATTCAAAGGTTTAGATTGATTTGAGTTTGATTTGGTTAAGTTCAAGAATTTGACTTGAAAGAGTTTAGGTTGGATTTAGATTAGATTTGGATTTTAGTTTAAAATATTTTTTAGTTATTTGAATTTATATTTCATTTATATTTGTTAATATAAATGAAAATATAAATGGGTTATGAGAAACTCTTTTGAATTTGAAGTGATTTGAATTTGATTTGGTTAAGTTCAAGGATTTCACTTGAAAGAGTTTACGTTGGATTTAGGCTAGATTTGGACTTGAGTTTTGGATTTGGTTTTGGTAATTTGAATTTATATTTCATTTATATTTGTGAATATAAATGAGAATATAGATGGGTTATGAGAAAATCTTTTGAATTTGGAATGGTTTGAATTTGATTTGAGCTAAGTCCATAAGATGGAATCAAAGGGCTTAGGAAAGATTTTGGATTTTAGAATTGATCATGGATTTCAATCATTTGAGATTTGATTCATGATTTGGCTTTTGGATTTGATTTGGAATTTAAGCAAACCAATTGAGTTGGAATTGATTTAAGATTTGATTGAATTGATTTGAGCTAAGTCCATAAGATGAAATCAAAATGGAAACTATTTTAGGTTTGAGATTGATTTGAATTTGAGTTAGTTTGGTGGCGTTGGTTTGAAATTGAAGTTAATTTGAATTTGATGTTGGTTTGAATTTGATGTTGATTTGAATTTGAAGTTAATTTGAATTTATATGTTGATTTGAATTTGATGTTAGTTTGAATTTGATGTTGATTTGAATTTGAAGTTAATTTGAATTGATCTGAATTTGAAGTTTGTTGTTTCTTTGAATTTGATGTTGATTTGAATTTAAAGTTAATTTGAATTTGATGTTGATTTGAATTTTGAAGTTTGACTTGAAAGGAGGAAGTAAGGATTTGGTTTAAGCTAAAGTGTAGGCAAGTTTTCCTAATACCCCTAAGGCATGACCTATTCCTATGGCTAACTCTTCTAAGTCTCTAGGATTAGGTTAAGTGTTCGCCTAATCACTAGAAATGTCTTAAGACTAAGGAATTCTTAATGTTTAAGAGGAGCCCTATGTCTAAGATGGAGAAGTTGAGAGCTCACTCCAAAATTGAGGTCAACACTTCCTAGTATCATTAGCATTCCTACTTGTTCTCACTTGGATTTTGAAATAAGTCTTCTCCTTGAACTTCCCCATTGATTTTCCAAACATAACCAATCCTTTGATAGTCTAACCTTGAAATCTTTGGAGATGATAATTGTCTACTTTAATCGAGAGTATTCTTAGAAAATTTCATTATCTAAGATGTAATTAACTATAGAGGCTTGCCTCCATAGGTAACTTTAGAACCCAATTTAATATAAACCCTGCTTTATTTATCCATGTAAAGCAAGGAAAAAATATTTGGTATATTCGAAGACCCATCATGCCTTAGGTGTCCTTATTAGGTGATTAGGTCCATTGAAGGGTGATGCCTCTATCTTCGAGATAGTACATACCTCAATAAGTACCCATGATCTACGTGGTGTGCTCCCCCACACACACACACACACATCTAAAAAATAAAACCACAATAAATAAAGACATTAATGATTATTGATACTAGGTGTAGAACGCCCAATGAAAATGCAGATATTATCCACAAGTGCACCTTCTCATTTTCTCCAAATAAAAAACTATTAACAAATTATATAAAGGAAATTATAAGAAAGTGTTTATTACTTAGGAAGTACCCTATGCATTATGGGCTTTGGTAATATGATGATCATGATACAAATAAGCACACTTTGAAGTGTAGCTTAAAGGAGAATGTGATCTCCATTGAATATCTGATTATTCAAGGATGATATGCCACATTCAATCTGACTGATGAAAAGTCATAGAAGGATCTTTGGTTATTACATGTGACAACATGGCATGTGCATCATATACCACCACTAGTATAGGCTAAGGAATTTTACAGCTAGCTTTAGGTATATATCCAAAAGCTAAAAAAATATAAGTAAGAATAGCTTAAAGTTTTTATATTCTCTAAGTAAAATTATAATTTCAAAATAAATTAAATTCACATTTTTTCAAAGACTATGTTTTAGAGGGGCAAAGGTTGGTTGGTTTATTAAAGAATGAAAAGAGAGATCAAGTCTAAAGATAGGTGTTGAATCCCAATTGATCTGTGGAATGATGAAGGACCTTTTTTTTAGGCACGTAGGAAGTAGAGCTAGTTTAGGTGGGAGAAAGTAAGTAGAAAATATAACATAAAATGTGAAAAAAAATATATAAGAAATTCTACTATTTATATAAGTTCAAGTACAAAAAGGAGATCTAAGTATAGAAATCTCTCTCTCACTCCTGGAACCATGAAAAAGCTAAGGGAAAAGAAGGATCTGTCCTATTGAGAAATCCTCTCTTTATAAAATTGAGGGGCTGCTACATAAAGAAAGTATACATCAGTTATGGTAGTTACATAAGAGACTTGCCAATGATCTGAATAGTAGGCAAGTAATGTCAATTGGCAAGCTCCTCAGTATAGTTGCTGATGCTGGTGGAGTATTGATGTGAATGCTTGATTGCATGGACACTCGGTGAATTTCCATGTGTGAGGTGAGTCATTTGATGGTGATCCCTTTTCAAGGGAGATCTCTCCTCATGTTCATCCGCTTAAGATGAATCCTCCTAGGTGAATGAATTATTTGTTTAAATTTTGCTCTTCTTGTTTAGATGCTTGTTGACCTCACTTTTAATGAGGTTGATGACCCTCCCCTTAGACCTAGGTTTTAATCTAGGTATTAAGATTCCGCTAAACTCAAGTGAGGTTAATAATCACAATAACCTTAGTGAATTAGGATCTCCAATTTTAGATTAAGAGCATCTTAATTAGACACTTAAGATACTATGATTAGTGACTAAGTGCACAACTTTAACTAAAATAAAACTGAAAACTAAATTTAAATTTAAAATCTAAATTCAACTGAACCCATTTGGGCTTAAAATCATCTAAATTCAAGAAAATTCTATAAAATCAAAACTAAATGAAACTAAACCAAATAAAGAGTATATAATTAATACATAAGTATAAAGAACCTAAAAATAAATCTAGATGGGGTTCAAAGTGATCAATCACGTAGTATGATCTAAAGTTGACCCATGTGGACCCTACCAAGTCAAGAGTTAAATTAATCAAAATCAAAATCATTCTGGCAAATCAAATAAATCATTATGAAATGATCACTTAAATTGTCATAGTCTAAATTTAATGGATTCTATCAAACCTAAACATCAAAATTAACTCAAATTAAATGTTCCAAAATACTATAAATGATATTTAAGCATAGTTTGACTTTGCCTTAAATAGTTCCAATTGAATTGGCAATTTGACCCGATTTGGCCTATTAAGCCCAATTTAGGCCAAAATGTGCCTAAATCAAAATTAAATCCAAATCAATTGCTTCAAATTAATTTAAATACTCAATTAAATTTAATTAAAGCTTAACCATACTTTAATTTGAATTATATCAATCATTTGATCCAAACGAAGCCAATCTAGTTCATTAAACCCAATATGGGTCGAAATGGATTTGAATCAAAACAAACTCCAAATTAATCAAAATCAATTACTATAAATCATTCTAAATATCAAGTCAAACATAATTATGACCTAATTTGAATCCAAATTGAGCTAAATTAATTCATTGAACTTAACTTGACTTATTTGAGCCAAATGGGTCAAGAAATGTTCAACCAAACCAATCTAACATAAGTGGACTCAAATCACACCCAAAATATGTCACATAGAAGGTAATATTTTATCCCACATGGAATGGAGCTTCATGTTAACAATGGAGGCCATGGGAGATAGGAGAATCAATGCCAATGTGCCAAAATACAAGATTCACTTAAAACAAGCCATATCTTCACTTGACTGCCATCTAACGAGCTCTACTATAGCTAAACCACCTAATTTGACTTCTCCAAGCCTCCTCCCAAGTGGTCATCACCTCCCCAACCACCATTAGTGATGATTTTTAGCCACCATTAAAAGAAGGGGAAAGAGAGCTGATTAGGTTGGCTGAAAACAACTCTTGGAGCTTCTGATCAAAACCATACCATACCCATCCTTTTCCATGCATAAAATAATGAATCTTGATCAAATTTCAATGAGGATGTGGTGACCATCAGTGAAGAAGATAATATGGAAAGAGGCAAGAGGGCGTATTCATCCCAAAGGTTCATCTCTTGCTTAAGAGCAAATTCAAATTGAGAAATTCATCAATGTCGACTCCAGTGAGGTAATTTCTTCAAAAGCATAGAAAATCTTTAAGTTTTCTTACTTGCATGAATATTCACTCATTTTTCATAGAAAACCATTGCATTTATCTTCTATCAACCCCTCAGTGCAAAATGGGACATTTTCTGCAAGTTTGCTGGAGAATTGACCCATGGGCAGATGGTCACAAAGGAAACCAACGCTCAATTGGGTTCGATTCACCATCCCTGAAGGAGATGGCACAGTAGCCATTCGGTCCCTTTTAATAGGGATAGACGGCTATGATTAGAATGCCATTATGATTTGATTTTTCCTCTTTAATTGATATATTTGATCTGGGCTATTCAATTTGCGATTAGATGGTCCATATCCACCCAAGCCCATTTACTGCTCAAAAGAACCACGTTAGTGTCGTGTCAATCAGGCCGTGACACATGGAAGCACGGCCTAGTCAATGCTGATTAGGTTAAGTAAAAAAAATCCAAGATTTCTTGATTTAAAAAAAATTTAAAATCACTTAAAACTTCAAAAAGTATAATAAATAAAATAATTTTCAAATAATCACAAATAAGGGCTCGTTGGATTCATCTTTTCAAGAAGAATCCAATAAACCTAAAAGCCCCACCCTAATTTGTATTGAGTATTTTGGGCTTAATTTAGATTTTAGTGAACATTGAATTTCCTTAATTAATCTTAGAATAATGATCAAATTGATCTAACATTTTTAGGGGATTAAAGGGACGCCAAAACACCTATGCCATAAAAATTTTAAGTCTAGTATATTAAATGTTATTGAATTTCAAAGTTCAAAGACCCATTTTTGTGAAATAATTAATTAAAATTGAAGAAAATTAAGAAAAATATTCAAAATAATTCAAACCATTATAAATGGCCCGAATGAATTTTATAAAAATATTAAAATCCTCTGAAACACATTAAACCTCAAAATGATCTAGTTAAGAGATTAATTGAATTAAATAAATCAATTAATTGATATGAACTTTGAAAAATTACAATAAATCAACTAAAACTCTAAAAATTTCAATTAAACCATCTTTGAATTTATCTTTCAAAGAGGAATCAAGAAAAATTAAAATCCCTAATTAGTTCCTAATGTTTTGGGCATAATTTGATTTTTATTAAAAATATCAAAACTTTAATTAACCCCAAAGCACACTTCTGGTCATTGTGAAACTTTAGGGAGATGAAATTGGAATAGAACCATATGTACCTTATATATCACTAAAACTCTCCTAGTTGATGCACGAATCTTGATATCAAAGGAAATTTGATTCTGAGTCGAGACTAGCCTAGATCAAGCTCTTAAAATATAATTGAAAATTTTGGAACATTAGTCAGATCTCTAAATAGCTCCTAAATATAAAATATTTATAGTCTAATTGAGTGTTCAATGAGCTGGATCTAACAAGCCTAAGATCTCTTAATTCTGATTTCATTTAAGCATTTGAATACTTAAAATATATTAGATGATTGAAGGAATCATTTTGAGCCGTCCGATGGAGTGGTTTGGATTTTGCTTATATTTATAGAAATTCCACTCTCATAATCTATAAATAGCCTCTCATTCTTTACATGAGTGGACCCAAGCAAAAGAAAGGAGAGAGCTCTGAGACTCAAAAATCTCAAAGCATAACCGCACCAACCATCATTGGATCATCGCCGCATCACGGATCATCGCCGCTGGCACGCCACCACCGGCCACCACCATCGCCATCAATGACCACCATCACCATATTATCGATCATCGTCACCATCGCCACGCTCATCGCCATTCATCACTATCACACAGTCACTAGATCACGGTTAATGCCGCCTTATTGTATTCACCACCGCGCGGTCACCACTGCTCGCCCGACAGCCGGATCCACACCACTTGTCATCATCATCATCGCTACTGCATTAATCGCTCTTTTATGTTTCATAGTTGATCGGATCATCATACTACCACCTTAAGCAAGGCCTTGGGCTAGGCCCCGTGGTTTTTCTCTTCTTGGGTTTTTCACGTAAAAATTCTAAGGTCTCTCAAACTCTTTTGATGTGTGTGCGGAACTTATGTGAAATGCTAAGATATCAAATTCTCCTACTCTACCGACCCAAATCTTCCTACTGTAACAGTACATGTGGTAAAAGTATTCATGCCTTCATCTATCAATAGAAATATTTGCCTTTTGGTCAAGATATATAGATCCGCAGATGTTCTTATTAAGGTGATCGAGTATGACATTAAGGAGAGGTGTACTATCTTGAAATATAGAAGTCACCATCCTACAATGGACCTAATCACCTTAATAAGGACTCCTAAGGATAATGGGTCTATATATGTACTAGAGAATCTTCTCTTACTTTACATGGAAAGTAAAGTAGGGTTTATTTTAAACTAGGTTTGTTAAGTTCCTATGGAGGCAAGACCTCATAGTTAATTACATCCCAAGGAAGGTGATTCCTTAGGAATACTCTCGATTAAGGTAAATGATCATTGTCTCCAAAGATTTTAATATGTAGGACTATCAATCAATTAATTTATTTTTAGCAAATCAAGTGGGATCGATCAAGAAGAGGGAGTTCTTATCGAAGCCAAATGGAGGTGAGTAGGGGATGTTTAGGATATTAGGAAGCCTAATAAACATCCTAAACTATCTTATGATTGGGCTTTATATTTTTGAAATTGAGGTGAATTATTTTTTTTAGTTGAATTTTTATAAGAGGTTTCTGGCTTATAATTTCACAATACAAGGTTATGAAAATGCCTAAGAGGTAATGATTTATGCTTATGGCCCATAGAAGAGAGAAGCAACCTCAAAACCTAAATCTATGGAGCTTTAGCGAGGGCCAAAGCACTCTAAATCTAGGGAGAAAATGGGTATATGGTTTACCTCCACAAGAGAGGATAAACCACTTTACTGTTGGACTTACAACCACCTAGGGGTGGTCGCCAACTAACTCCTCCAATTTTAAATTCATGTAGGAAAGTCTTATGCTTTATGCAAGATAGCTAGGCTGATGTTTATTTAGAAAGAGACTAAGTCCTTAAACTCACTCCCTAAAGAGACTAGATCATGTAAAAATATGCTACAAATGACCTAAATCTAATGCAAATCATATTACATGTTATTTTTATTTTTGGACATTTGACTCAGTTATAGATTCATGCTTAATGCAAGAGAAGTAAGATTATTGGCCAAAATTAGCGAGAAGAGAGGAGGTGTGTTTCCACCATGGCTCTCAAAGGTCAAGCCAAGTTTCTCTAGCAAAGGTGGAAGCCCTCCAACTCAAGAGTGAAACAAGATGTTGTTATGCATGATGTTGTAAAAGAAATACTCATCTAGCTAAGGGGCTGCTAATTCTTTTATCTTGATTTTTAGATTAGGCTTTAAATGAGGTTATGAGTTATTTATTTTTAATTTTGAGTTGATTAATTTGGTAGAAGATTTATTTTTTCTAAGAGCCTAATCCACATCCAAGCTATACATCAAAGCAAGGAATAAACTAGGAAAATATGTCATCTTAATGCACAAGCTAAACAAAATATCACACATTTTATAAAGCTAAAGAAAAAGAATAAAATGTCATTTGTGGTCGGGCACCACCGTACAAACCCAAAAATAAATTGGGTAGCCGAGCTCTACCTTTATACAATTTGGATTACAAATGAATTAAGTATAATTAAGCAAGAATTCATGTTATGGGGGTCTTCATTCTTCATTTCTTCATTCTTCTTTTCTTCTTTCTTCTTCTCTCTTTCTTCTTTCTTCTTTTGGTTCCTTCTTTTAGATGGCTGGAAGGTGGATGCTCCAAAGGCTTCACATGGTACATAAGGCATGACCTTATAACCAATGTTCATCCTTATCCCCATAACAATCATTCCAAAATCCTAATTATAAAGGTATATGAAAAGAGAAAAAGTAAATCTAACTAAAACTTATAAAATAAGATTAGCTAAACAAATCACACACTCCCAACATGTATATAAATAAATTGGACTTAACACCCACACATGGGTAACCAAGTCCACCTAACCTATTTTGGATTATGCTTAAGGGTATAAGCAACTTGCACAACAAAGCAGTTATATTTTTATTACAACATCCCTTTAGCATAATCCTCTGTAGAAGACAATGATTAAACTAAATCTTCCTACCATTCATTCTACACACACACACCCTAACATCCAGACTAAAAACATCACATTACAAAAAAATATCAAACCATGCACCACCCTAACATAGGACTAGAAGTGGTGACTTGGCCTAATGTGTGTGCCATGTAAGGTTTGTGTGGTATGCTTAGCTAAGCTTTAAGGTTAGGATTTGCCAAGTGTGAAAAGGTTCAACTTAGAAGGGTGGTCTTATTTAAGCTATTTAGTTGATATGGGTAATTTTATTTGTTGATTTGATTTGGTTTGAATAAACCTACTTAATTACTAAAGGTTGTAAAGAGAGGAAAAGAGAAGAGAACTTCTCTTTCCTATCTACCTTAAGCAATTTCTAAGGTAGATTCATTAAGGATTTTGTTTCATGAATGTTTTATTATGCATTTTAATTAATCTTAAGTTTAGATTTTTTCTAAACAAACCTATTAAAAAAGAAAGACATTTTAAAATTAAGTAAAGTGAATTACTATTACAAAACACACAATATTTTATTTCTTTCCCACATGTGTATAACATGCATATGAATGGATCTAAGCATATCTATACATATAAATGGGAATGTTTGTCATACTTTATGATGAATACTAAGTGAGGTTACTTAAAAGAAATTTAGAATGTTTCATATATGCATGATTTTGTTAAGTAGAAGAGAGTGATTCTTTTATCCCTATTTCATATGCACATTTACAAGTATAAAAGACATAAGTGAGTACGATGCCATTGTTAACTAGAGGTGTAAGGTACAAGACCTACTTAGGGCTATTTAAAGCCTCGCAATCTTGGGATTGTCCATACTAATATACCACTTTTTTAAATACATGTGCATGTACAAAAAAAATGCATGGAAAGAGAATGCTATGTGAGTTACTTAAGAAAATTCGAATGCTTTATGATGCATGATTTTCATTAAGTAGAAAAGAGATTTCCTTATCCACTTTTCATATGCACACATGTATGTATGAAAGGCATTAGTGAGTACAACGCCATTGTTAACTAGGGGTGTAAGGTATAAGATCTACTTATGGCTACTTAAAGCCTCACAATCGCACGATTATCGAGACTAATATACCACTTTTCTTAAATACAAGCAATATAGAAATGAATGGAAAAGAAAGATGAAATAATTTGTACTTATGTTTGGACTTGGTTATATAATTTATATATGTAAGTGTAAGGATCTTTCTTAAGTCATAACATGGAAGAGGATAAGAATATATTTAAGCAAGTGTTATGTTCTTTTAAAAGAATTATACACTTTACAAATCTTATTCAAATCCATATTTAGAGGAAAGAAAAAAAATAAACGTAAGACACATTTTTATATTCACATGCAAGCTTATAAATAAACTATAAGTAGCACACTTTCATTTTTTAGTATTCAATAATAGATTTTGAAAATAGTTTTGAATTTAATAGTGATAATAGCCACTCATATTTTTTACTATAGCCAAAACATGCAATTTGATATAAAGAAAATATTTCTTTTTGAATTTGATTTTTGAAAAGCATGAATGCATGATTTTCATATGACATACACATTTAGCATGCTTGGAAAGAAATAAAGTGATGAAAGCATGTAATTTCATTCACTCTAATTAATTCTTAAAGATAATCTTATGAAGTAAGATCATTTAAAGAGAATCAAAAGTTGTTTAAAGAGACTTTCATTTTTTTTTTTTGAGTTTGATTTTATGTAGGAAAGTGTGAGAATGTTTGCTTGTCCTTACCCATTCCCAAATGTTTGTATTGTTTTTATAATTTTTAGGTGATTAGATTAATTTTATGCTTTGGTTAAGTTAAGGTGTAGATTAAGTTCATTAATTACCCCTTACCTATATCACATTAACATATTTAATCAAATAATTATGAGCCAATGTATGACATAAAACTACAAGGAATTTAAGTCAGTAATGCATCCTAGGAAAGAAAGGTACCTAATGCAATTGGCTCATAATTAATGATTTATTAAGCTAAAGGGTTTAATTTAAGTACTTTCATAACCTTTCCACACATCTGGGTTATGTATGATTTCCTTAAGTTTACTTAGGTTATTGAACACCTAAGTATCTACCCAAGAAGAATTGATTATGTTTTAGGCTTAATTTTGGTTTTGAGAACTTGATTTGATTAATTATGTTGATCAATCATTGATTAACCCTTAATTAGATTTGGATTTAAGGAAGAAAGGTAGTTTAGGGAATAGCTTAAGGAAAATATCCCAAAATTATTCCATAAATCTCCTAATCACTTAAACAAAGTTTAATTAACTTAAACAAGGAATTAAACCTCTATTCACATGCTTAATTAAGCTTAATTACATTAAGAGAGTGATTAGGGGTTCATTAATTAATTTTCCTAATTAACCTATTAATAAATTTCAAAAAATTAGGGGAGGTAGAAGTCATCCCACTAAACATACCTAAGAAGTGTGGAATTAATTAATGAAGTCATTAGGGAGTAATTAGGGTTATTAAGTTTTTAAATAAATCCTAATTAAGGAAAATCTACTATTCAAATTCAATTAAAAATAATTTTATTGGATTATGCTCTGAATTATCTTTAACATGAATTTGATTTGTATTTTTAGATTTTTCTATAGTTAATTATGAATTTATGAAGTTTTAATTGATTTAAGTGAGTTTTAAGAATTCTGCTAATTTATTTTATTAAGATAAATCATTTAACACTCAAAATTCAATATCTTTTAATCGAGAGGTCATTTTGACTTGAAATTTTTATGGTAGGTGTATTTTAACATCAATTTTAATCTTTGAAAGTTTCAACTCATTCAAATGTGTATTTTTGGTTTAATTAAAGAAAGTTTATTTTTATTAAAACTCAAATTCACATCATAATATTAAGTGAAATTTGGGTATTTTGGGTTTTTTGGATTTCTCTTAGAAAGACAAATCCAACGAACCCTTTTACAATTATCGATTAAGTATTTTATTTTCTATAAATTTTTGAAAATTTAGATAATTTAAATTAATTTTTCAAATCGAAAAAAAGTCGCGGTGACGCGATGCCACGTGGTGCCGTAATTGATGCAGCAAAGCACCGTTCACTCGCTGTTTGATCGCAGATCGATGGTCGATCGATCGCATGATCCAAAGGCTACGATTGCACCGGCGCGACCGAGCGATCGATGAATAGCGATCAAACGATCCGAAGGCCCAGATCACGCAGTCCATGCAAGATTCGAGCCGTCCGATCCTGCGAACCACCTGATCGGATGATGGCTGCTTTGCTGTCGATGGTGAATAGTAAAATCTATTTATTAAAATAAAATTAGGATTTTCTAAGTGAAAACTTATCAAAATGGACTCATTTTTACATCGATTCACACTGAAAAAAATTTGATTTTCTAATTGGGATGATTTAAAGGAAAAATGCAGGATTATCTAGGTTAAATTCCTAAAAGTTGTGTAAAAACCATCACAAAATGAAGGATCCTATGACTGGCTAGGATTTTTGAAGGTTACTTCACCAGGGATAAATTTTGATGACGGTGGTGACTCGAGCGTTGTTGAGTGAGGGAAGAAGCCTTGGAATGAGCTTAGATCCTCGCCTTCACATCGAAATGAAATTTTTTCTGGTGATCATCATTTCCTCATCAAAATCCCCTTAGTTTTGGAGTATTTCTTTCCAAAATGAAGTGGGTGATTGCTAATGGCTTTTGGGAGCTCTAGGAGGAGGAGAATGAGAGGAATGAGGTTTCCTTCAGCCACTTAAGCCTTAGAATCAAAAGTGAAGTGAAATGAATCTTTTCCCACTTTTTGTTTAAAATTTTGGCACCAAACTCATGTCACTTGGCTTGGGGTGGTTGGGAATGGAAGAGAATCTTTCTAAGTGGCTCCCTATGGTTGATTAAGGCATGGAAAGTGGCTGACATAAAGGACAAGTGGGTGTCCTAGCAAAGGGGAGGTGAGTGTCCTTCATGCCAAGTGTTCCAATGGGAGAGGTGAGGTGATTTCACCTCCCTATGAGTCATGGTTATCCCAACCACTCCTTGGGTCAGAACACCATGCCTATGTGGACCAATGGTTGAGTGCCAAGTGGCCAAGGAAGAGAAATGACCACTTGGGAAAGTGCCTTTTCTCATAGGATGCCCTTGACCCAAGGGCAAAGTGGTCATTTGGCTTTAGATTTGATTTGAGCAGATTTTAAATAAGTCAAAAGTAAGTTGGACAAAATTTCATGTCATTTGAAGTTCATTTGGTTTAATTTGGGTTAATTTGACCCATTTTGGTCAAATTGGGTCAAAATAGGTTAGGTTGACCAATTAGTCAAATTTGGTCAAATCAAGAGTTGGGTCAAGTTCAAATGACTATTTGGAGCATGTTGGTTCAACTAGTTTTAATTAATTTGGTTTAATTTGGATTTAAGTTGGATTTTGATCAATTTGGGCTAAGTTGACCGATTTGACCCAATTGAATAACTTGGCTTGAATCATGGCTTGGTTTGGGTTTGATTGATCATTTGGAATGGATTGGTATCTTTGTTTCCAATCAATTTGGTTTATATTTAATTTTGGCTTGATTTGACCTTTTAAGTCAAGTTGGGTTCATGGTCAATTGGGCTAAGTTGGGTCTAGTAGGTTTCAAATTGAATTTAATTTGGAGTGAACTTGAATTTTCAATTTGGTGAACTTTAGTTTAGGGGTTAAAATTTGGCTAGTTTGGGTTTATATTTCAAGAGATTTGGAGTCAAATGAGTTTTGATTCATTTGATAATTTCAAGTCAAAGGGTGAACATGAGTTTGACTTGGGTTTGATTTTTTGAATTTAGTTTTGGTTTGATGATTGAAGTTTATGTTTATATTTGGATTCATGATTGGAGGATTGATTAAATCATGAAGAAAAATCAAGATTTTGGCTTGATTTGAGTTTGATTTGGCTAAGTTCAAGATTTGACTTGAAAGGCTTTGGTTAGATTTTGATTGAATTTGAGTTTGATTTTGGAGTTGGTTTTGGTTGTTTTATATTTCATTTATATATGTGAATATAAATGAAAATAAATGGTTATGAGAAAATTTCAAATTTGAATTGATTTGGATTTGATTTGAGCTAAGTCCATAAGATAGAATCAAAGGGCTTAAGAAAGATTCTTGGAATTTGAATTTGGATTTCAATCATGAGTTTTGATTATTTAGAATTGATTCATGGATTTCAATCATTTGAATTGATTTGAGTTTAGGGAAAATCAATTAGTCTGGAATTGATTGTTTATTTGATTTGGAGTTTGACTTGAAGGAAGAAAGTGAGGAATGTGGTTCAAGCTATAGGGTAGAAAATTTTCTAACACCCCTAAGGCATGACCTATTCCTATGGCTAACTCTTCTAAGTCTCTTGGGATAGGTTAAGTGTCCACCTAATCACTAGATCTATATTAAGACTAAGGAATTCTTATTTTGAAGTCTAAGATAAGTCCTATGTCTAAGATGGAGGGGGTTAAAAGCTCATTCCAAAAATGAGGTCAACAAAGGGCGCCCAATAGGTGTGGTGTGACTGGCAAGGAACACCACACATTTTGGTGTTGATTGAAATGATCAACAACACTAAATGATCACAAGAACTAACAGAGACAATCTACTCCTAACCCATGGTGTAGAAGGAATCCAGAGCTTAGTGCAATGTGACTCTACTCATGTCAAAGACATAAGAGAGGGAAGGAGAAATCCACTAGGGATAGAGTACGTGAAACGTTCACTAGGGAAACAGGTTCAAATCATCCATAAGGGGATGAAAGGTTCCCTTTGATTTGTGTCTTGCTTGGGAGAAATTTGATTTGTTTAATTAAGTTTTAGGGAAGAGGGTTGAATTTGTTTCAATTTTTTATTTATTTAATTGTGTTTATTTTGACTCCCCCGAGGATAGACAAGTGAACTCTCCATTAGGGAGGCAAGTTCAAGTCATCTACTAAGTAAAGAAAGGTCCACTATGGGATTAGAGTTCTAGATCCGATGGGGAGCTAGAAAGATTTGCATCTCACTAAGGAGGAGCAAAAGGTTTGATTTGGATTAATTGATTATTTTTGTTTTTCTTGTTTCAAATTTTAATTTTGGATTTTTAAATGGACCTATTAGTTTGTGATGGATCACTAAGTAGGGCTCATGGAGGCCTAGACTTGACTCAAGTTTACCAATCAAAAGGGGTAGTCTACTAAGCACATAGTAGGACTAGCCAACCAAAGGATGCCTTTTGGTGTGTAGTAGCTGTACTAGGAAGAAAGCATAGTAGACTTACATCCTCCAAAGTAGGGACCAGTTGCTGGGGTGATCCATTGGCAAGGAAACAGATCAAACCCAACCTAGGGCTGACTATTGAGTGAATGCCTTTAGGGGAATTAAATCAGCTCAAAGATAATCAAAAGTAATTTCATTTTTTTGGTTATTTTGATGGGTCCCATTAGTTTGCGATGGATTGTAGTGAGCAGGGGCCATGGAGGCATAGACCTAACTCAGACTTACCAATCCAATAAGTGCAGTCTACCAATCATAAGGTAGGACTAACCAATTAGAGGGATGCCTTTCAATGTGCAATGGTCAAGTTAGGAAGAAAGTGTGGGGACTCATATCTTCCAATAAGAACCCGGGTGATCGGTTACATTGATCGAACCCAACCTAGTGCTAACTATTTAGTGAATACTGTTGGGGGACTTAAATCAGCTCAAGGATAGTCAAGATTAATTTTATTTTAAATTTATTTATTTTGATGGATTCCGTTGATTTGCGATGGATCACATTGATAAGAAGCTTACATTAGCTTAGACCTATCTCAAATTTACTGAACCAAAGGGAGTAGCTTCCTGGCCGATGGGAGAACTATCCGACCAAAGGACTGCCTTTCGGCTTGCAATGATCAATTAAAGGCAATAAATCAAACCCGACCTGAGGTGGCCCATCAGTTTATGACAGTCATGCTAAAAAGAATGCATTATAGTTTTACATCTTCCAAAGTAGAATGACCGGTAACTTCTTGTGGAAAAATAGATTGAACCCTAAGGGTGACTACAGTGAGTATTGAAGAATTTATCTCAACTCAGTAGTGCAATTCTATGAGTTCGACACCTAAAGATAGGATGTCTGCTTAGGAAAAGGGACCCTTTGGGGGCTTGAATTCCTAATCCACAAGTGAATTAATTTATTTATTTAGTTTGTTTGTTTATCGTGGACCATGTTAGTTTGCGAGGGATCAAACTAAGAGGGAGCTTATGTAAGCCTAGACCTATCTCAGATTTACTGAACCAAGGGAGAATCTGCACATCCGCTGGATAAATTCTCCAACCACAGGGGTGGCTACTAGGAAAAGGGGATTATTCAATCAAAGAGGACCCTGGTAGTGTCTAAATGGGGTCTGAGGATGATCCAAATAGAGTGCCCTGGAGGATGGGGCCACTAAGGGTTTAATCCAAACCAGAGAAGATGACATGGCTAGTCTATATCAAATAGGTATTTGTGGCCAACTCAAGGAGAAAGGGGGACTCACATCTGCCAAGAGTGGTGTATCCAGGTGAGTCATTGTCATAGCGAACATCAACCTAAGGTGCCCATCGATTTGCAACAATCGCCTAGAAGAAAGCTCGGGGACTCACATCCTCAATAGCGGGCGATTGGGATAGTCTCTTGACTCAACAGTGCCATCCGACCTAGGTGACTCTTGGCGAATGTGGAGGACTTATATCCATCAAATGTAGTCAAGAGGAAAGGAGCCTCCGGGGGACTTATCCTAGACCTAAAATATACTCGACCTAGTTAGATCATGATAATTAGTTTAAAAAGAAAGTTTGGGGACTCACATCTTCTTAAACAAAATCAATATGAGATAACTTACTGGCTGGGCAGTGAAGTCTACTAAACTAACAAGGCACTCATTGGTTTGCAATGATCAAGTTAGGAAGAAAGCACAGGGACTCACATCCTCCAACAAATGACCACTAGGGTGACATACTAGCAAGGTAGCATGTAGACCTGACCTAGAGCAGCTAATGAGTGAGTGCCATAGGGGCTTGCTCCCACATCAAAGAAGCCTGAGACAAAAGATATGTGTTTGTTTTTTGTGCTTGTGTCAAAGGGAATAAGATGTCTCTTGGGTTCTGTTACACCTACCCTAAACATGTTAGGAAATTTGATGAAATGATGCCACGGATGGCAGTCGGGAATTCCCACTAAGAAAGGATGCGCTTGGGTTTCTCACTAACTTAGTGTGCTAATCAAATAGGATGCCTCTTGGGTTCTCTCTATTCTAATAGCCAGATTGTCTTTGTGTTTGTGTCATGAAAGAGGGATAGGATGCACTGGGGACTCTTGCACCTACCCTAAATATGTCATGATTCAAGACAAACAACTCAAAAGAGAAGATTTTGATGAAATGGAATCAAATTTTATTCTTTTATTGATAATTATTTTCAAACATGATTTTTATGGGTAATATTTCTTCAAATAGAGCCCATTAATTAGCATCGGTGTTCCCCTTTACAATCAATAAGGCGATAAGATCCTCCTTGGTAGGCCTTCTCTATGACATAGGGGCCTTCCCAAGTGGGTTCAAACTTGCCTCCCATCTTTCAAAGGGCAAAATTTGGTCTCCTTAGGACTAACACAAGTTCTCTACTGAAGACCTAGGAGATCGACTTGTGAGCTTGAATCATTTTGGCCTTGTACAACTCAAGGTTCTGCTTGGTGGCTCTCCTCCAAACCTTTGAGCTCTTCTAACCACAACTTTGCATTCCTGCGTGATCTTTACCCAATGCTATCCTTAGTGATGGAGTTGAACTTCTAAAGGTAGAACTTGATACACTAAGGAAAAAGGGGAGTTGGAGTTGTCATGTGTGCGGTAGGCCCACAAGGCTTCGACCAACTGTTCATTCCACTATTGCATCAAGTGTCTTCTCTAGTATTTGGATGAGAGTTTTGTTGAATGCTTCAGCTAATCCATTTGCTCTGGGGTAGTAGATGGTGGAGTATCTCCAATCTATACTATGTCTTCTAGCGAAGCTGTTGATCTTGGTGTTTTTTTTGCACCATTATTGCTCATATAATTTGTCAGGCACCCGAACCTATATACGATATGGTTCTGAAAAGCAAGTATCTTTGGTGACCTCTCGAGTGGGATTGCCTCCACTTGGAAAAGAGTGGTGGCTAAGATGAACTGATGACCCTTGGAAGAAGGAGGATCAATCAGACCCACAATATTGGTACCCCAACACTTGAATGGCCATGAGGCTAGTGTAGGGTGTAGAATGTTGGGTGGTTGATATAGGACCACACCGTGTACCTGACACTGATGGCATCTCCAAGCTACATCCATGCAGTCTGTAATCATCGAAGGTTAGTTGTATCCTAGTCTCTTGATCTTCATCTTCATCTTTAGACTAGATTGGTGCACTCCACATAGACCTGAATGAACCTCAGTTATAATGCCATAGGCTTCATGTTTGTCTAAACAACATACCCACATTTGATCAAAGGACCATCAGTACAGGGTGCCATCAACAAGAGTATAGGAGAGAGTTCTTTGTTTCACCTGATGGGCTTGTGACTTTTCTTAAGGTAGTTGCCAGTGTTCAAATAGTCTATGAACGGTTACCTCCAATCCAACTCCTTGTCCTTATAGGCACATAACCTCCCCTTAGAAAGTCTCTCGATGAGTTCACATCAATAAGGATAAGACTTGTCTATTTTGGACCCTTATTGGAATGGACTCATCTTCCTGCCAATTCTTTGGCAAGTTTGGCCAAAACATCTTATCGCATTCTCTACTGAAACCTTGTAGATGGTGACTTCAGGGATTTGGGCCAATAGCTTCATGGTATACTCATGGTAATGATGAAGCTTGGGTTTGAGAACCTTGTAGGACTCTGTAATATGATTGATGACCAACTGAGAATCCCCAAAGATGTTGATGCTCTTGACACGATAGTGATGGCTAACTCAATCAATCAAAGCCTCATACTGCTTCATTATTGGTGCAGGGTTGGAAAGATAAATGAGAATCTCACATCGGTAGTTAGGAGAACTATTCTACCCTACCTTTCCTGAAGAGTAGATCATGGTGCTTCCCTTTATGAAAAGAAGGCACCATCAAAATACATCTCCCATCGGTTGTCAACCTCCCCTAAGTTCATGATTTGTTCATCGGGAGATCATCACTAGAGAATCACAGAAGTGGGTGTCTAAGAAATTCTAGTGCTTGTCCTTTTATGCCGCAGGGTATGTGATATCAACTACGAGAATCATGGACCATCATGCCAAATATCCGATAGCGTTGGCCATGTCATGAGATACTATAATTGGTTAAAAATCAAGTTCACCTTATGAAAAAGCATATAGTGTTGTAGCTTTTGGGAGGCAAAGATCAAAGCTAGGCAATGTTTCTCAATAGGTGGATAGTTCACTTCAGAATGGCGATGGAGGTAGTAGAGCTCTCCTTCCCTTCATCATTGGCTTGGGCCAACAAAGCGAGAGTCATCCAATGCGTGTAGAGGATGAGTGGCCTACGAGATAGGGGCTAGAACTGGCGCTTCACCAAATACTGATATCTTCAAAGGCATTGACACTTATCATCCCACTTGAACTTGGCATCCTTTTGACAAGTGCTAAAATGGCTTGCATCTCCCATAGGTTGGAAATAAAGCATCTTAGATATAACCATCCTTGAAAGATATGAGTTGAGTTAAACTCTTAGGAGGTGGCATTTCTAAGATAGCTTTGATCTTTTGATCTATTTCTATTCCCTGGTGTGGACAACAAACCCAAGGAATTTCCCTGAAGCTACTCCGAATGCACACTTCAGGAGATTCATTTTGAGGTTATATTATCTTAACCATTTGAAAACTACTCTCAAGTCAAAGAGATGGTCTTCCTTTTCTTTGCTCTTGACTACTAGATCATCAACATAGCACTCAACCTGATGATGGATGAGTTCATTGAAGATCTGAGTCATGGCTCGTTGGTATGTAGCACACATTTTTAAGGCCGAAAGGCATGACCCTATAACAATAGATTTCAATGAGTTTGAAAAGCGGTTTCTTTCATCCTCGGGGGCCATCTTGATTTGGTTATAGCCAGATGACCCATCCATGAAATAGAAAATTGCATGAGATGAGGCGATGTCCACCATTAATTCTGGTATAGGAAGAGGAAACTCATCCTTAGGACATGCCTTATTTAAATCCCTAAAAATGATGCATATGTGAATTTGACCATTCTTCTTCTTAACTAGTATGCACTGGCTAATTAGAGGATATTTTTCTTCTCTGATAAAACCAACATCGATCAGTTTCTTGACTTCAAAAATGAACTATTGTTCGATTTCTAATCGCATGCATCTAGGAGCTTGCTTAATAGGGTTAGCGATAAGATCTATTGCTAGTTTGTGGACTGCTATGCCAAGAGATAATCCGATCATCTCTTCATAACTCCATGCAAAATAGTCCTTAAACTCATTAATAGCTAACTAAGTCATTGGTTTCTTCTTCATTCAATGAATGATGTATGTCGGTATGGATTTTCTTCTATCCTGAGGTTGATTTCTTTAAGTTTGTCAATTATTGAATGAATCTCCTCTTCAAATTTTGGTGGTGCATCTTTGATTTGGAGATCATTTAGATCATCTGAGATTTCTAAACACACATTCTCATAAGAGTTGGTGTTGTGTGAAAAGAACCTATCAGACTCCAAATGATTGGTAACAACTAAGCAGTAATTGTCATCATTGACTAAACCCACTGTACTAAATCATAGTCTTGCTCTTGATTGTGCTTCCCTGCCTATATTGTTCCATAGCTTTTCAAAGTACTCTGACCAGTGCCTGGACCATGTGTGAGGAACCAAACCATTCTGTATAGATTATGAACACAAGGCAAGTAAAAGTCAAATGGTAATTCCATTAATTCTTTAAATGTATCCTCCTCAAGTTCTACATCAACTTTAGGACTTGAGGATGATGATCCCAAAAAGAATCTCTTCAGCTTCATATCACTGGAAGACTTAGGGGCTTCCTTAACTACTAAACCTTCAACTTTTTGGGGTGAAAGTGAGGATAGAGCTAAGGTTCCCAGCTGCTGCCTAATAGTCTCACATAAACCTGATTCAAATACTTTTCTTTGTTTGGTGGCATCTTGCCGATCAGAGTGTCACCTCAATGAAACCGAGAGGGTTATGGTATACTAATCACATTAGACTCATCCTCAGGCGATTCCAAGTCTATGAATAGTAGGGTACTCCATGAACTAGAACCCCTATTGGTGATGGCCAACCGGGGTCTTCCACCTCACGCCTCATTTTGCCTGCCTCGCCTAGTGGAGGTTGAGTCATCTCACATGTCCATATGATGGAATGAACTGTGGGTGGAATGTGATATCCAGATCTATTTCTTGTTCAATTCCCCTTTCTTGTTCACTTGGATTTTCATTTTTGTTTTCTTTTTCTTTTTCTTTATTTTCTTTTGCGTTTGAATTTGAGTTTTGCCTAAGTTCATGAGAAAGGGTATTTTAAGGAAGATAGTAGGTCAATCCTCATATATCTCAATCTCTTTGAAAATGGAATGTTTCATCTCCACATACTCAATCCTCCTTCTCATGGGATTGAATGAATGATTCTAAGTCTATCTCGAGGCAACCCATAGTATTGAGTAGGAAAATTCAATCAATGAGAAAGAGGAAGATAGTTATAGTTCTTATTTAGATTTGAAATTATTTAGAGTATCCAACAACCCATCAAGTGACACAAATATAATTTAAGCTAGCTTTATTCTTCAATTTCTTGGATTTGATAGAGGTACAAAGTAGAAATCAAGTAAAATTAGGGGTAAAGGATTTGATGCATATCATCGATACAAGGTTTTACTAGTAGAAGTGCTCCAAGTCAATGTTTAATGTGATCTTTGATGGTTGTGCTACTTGGCTATCAGTCAGCCTGATTAATGAGCTCTCTTTGGAAGGTTGCATTGGAAACAGAAGCCTTCTTTGATGTTGAGGGTTTGAGCTAACTTCAGATCCACAAGAAAAGTTTCTTGATTTTAAACAATCTTTTTTAGATATTTTGGAGGAGATATCCACCTTCTTTGGTTTTGGAATGATGTAAAAGTATCCCCAAGGTTACCACAATGGACTCGATGGTTGTTCCCTGGTATTCTCATAAATAGCATTGGTCTTGAAGCTATGTTCAAACCATTCCTTAAAGGTGAAACAATCTTCTAAAATATGACTAGTATCAGATTGGTAGATAAAAGTTAGGATCATGGCTTTTGATTTGATCTCTTGAAATAGTTGAAAATCGCTTTTTTAAGAGATTATTAAATATTTTCTATCTATTCTTAAATGAATATGGTTTGTTTAATTTATCCATAGAGTAGGTGGATGGTAGTAAAGGGTATGTGTCTTCTTTACATTGTTGATGAAGTGTGAGGAGAAGTAGTGTAGTGGAGGTTTTGTGGGTAGGTAGGACGGTGGTGGTAAGAAAGCTGATGAATGTGGTGCACGATGTCTCTCAAATTGCTCTCTAGCTGGCTATTTTCCCTTATTTACTGCTATCACTGCCCCAGGCTTCTTCTCATATATCTTATGTGGCTTTGTCTTTGTTGGTAGATCTGGATAAGGTAAGATTTGGCACCCTTGTAGTCTTGTTGATTAATTTCTCAAAGTTTTGATGGTGAAACCTTTGAGCATGAAGGAACCAAGCCATATTAAGTTGAATCTTAATGGCATCTTTGTTGACAAGTATTTTTTAGCATACTTAAATTATGCCATCTCTTCATAGACTCACCATGGTTTTGTTGAGCCACAACAATATGATGACCCTTCTGAGCTCAAAATCTTGATGATGGGTTACTCTAACTTCAAAGTCTTTCTTAACTATTAAAGTTTAGCTACCAATCAAAGATATCCTATTAGCTCTTGATGAAGAGATGGAAGAGTAGCGTCCGCCAGTGTTACAATAATTAGCTCTGAAGTGTGGAATATGTTGTCTCGGGTTTCCACTGTCATCAAAACTCTTGAAGGAAGGTGGCACGAAACACTTGGGATATTGGATTACTTCAAATTCTTTTGGGTAGGGTCTACCCTTTAGAACTGCTGATCCTTTTTGGGCTTGAGCCAATGCTTCCTTCACCTACTACTCAACCATGGAATTCCTTTTCCTGTATGGAGGTAATATCCACTACCTTCCTATATATGCTGGTGTTACCTTGCTCTACTAGAGGTAAAGTCTTGGCTGGGTCCAAGACATGAATTTCAACTAGTTTGGTGTGGTAGGATGGCTGATGGGCTTGGTTGCAATGTTAAGATAACTGTTAACAAATCATCAAGCCTCTTCTCCATCATTTCTATCTTTTCATCCTTCTATTTGATCTGTGCTAGGAGGTATTGGGTCGAGTGGGCTATGTCTTCTTCTTGCTCACACCTTCCATAGTGATGCTCTCAGAGGTGATCTCTTATCACCATCAACCACGACTAAGTCTCCCATAAATCATCTTTGGGATCAAGTGACCTTATCCTCATGACCAATCCTTACCCCAAAATCTCCTTCTTCTCAACAAGATAATGTGTCACTATCTCCTTGAGAATGATATCTGACGACAAATGATCTTGGCCACCGGTGTGATCATCTCTGCACGAGAGCACTAGACCTTACTGCTCATGAGTCAATCTATGTGGAGTACTCACTGATAGTGACATCTCCCCTCACTAGCTATGAGAGGGGTAACAATCTTAGGATGTTCCACTATCACTGGTGCAACTAGACTATCATCTATAATATCTAAAATGATTATAACCATCTTCACATCCTGTTGTACTGGCAGAGTTGGTGAAGGGATGACCATGATGCTTCAGGTTCGCCATTCTTTTTGCACCACCACTGGGCAAAAGGTTGAGCAGGAGTGCTCAACCTTGCCACAATAGGCGGTGTGGATGGGGTAGGATCCCTCGGCCATAGCCAGATCACCAATGCGGTGTGCTTCTCCCCAAATATGGCCTTCATCCTTAATAGGAGATCTTGACATGGTGATGATGGTGGATGAGAGGTAAGCGGTGGGGTTGAGACCCCATGACTCTCTATGGTGACCACTCTGTGATGGATCCCGATAAGTAGGATCTTCTCTATGGCCAATGGGTAGCTTGTTGAAAAATATAAAGCAGCTGGATGAACCTCGCCCTCTAGTGATATTGGGCCTTCATCCCTCTCATGAGATATGCTTCCCCACACTAGAGGGGATGATGGATGAGATCAAAATGAGCTCAGACTCTAAACATCCATGTCTCCACCTACACAGCAAGATAGATGAGGCTATGCGACCTCTACTTCTGGTAAGGTGGTATGCTACACCAGGGTGTAGGTGATGGAGATCCTCCTAACATTCTCTTTGTCAATCCAGAGGATGGGCTTTCTATAACTTGTGGTAAAAGTGATAAGGGAACTCAGCATGAATAGCGCCACCATCTCCTAGCACTGGTGTGTGCATCATGCAATCTTTTTCCTACATTATGTCCTGGTAAGATGGGAGGAGTGAGAGATAGAATCATACTCAAAAGTAAGGGAGGCAAGCCCTAAGAGAGCCTTCCCAGAGGGTACAAATAGAGGTGTTATCTCAGTATGAGAAACCATGGGGCTACTAAAATTGGTAGCATTGAACTCAACTATAATAACTAAAGCCTATGGGACTGCCACTACTTTCCTCTTTAGTGAGGGTGTGAGAAGCGAAGGTAGATCAATCTAGATGACCGCTGCCCTCACCATGGTGCATGGTGAGGGAAGTGCCCTCATGTAATCCTCATCCCTCAATCCCCACCAAAGTGGAAGGTGTGTATGGTCTAGTGAAGGGTAGATGGTCCAAAGATCCATACCATGGGGAAAGTGAAAATGAACTTTTTTGTGCGACAATCATTTCACTAAAGATCAAACCCGACTCAGCATGAAGTAAGAATGCAATAGAAATGAGTTTGTATCATCTATCTTTATAAATTTTTGAATTTGAATTGAAAATTTGAACCACATCAACAACTTGGAAGTGTTAAGTGGGGTTCAAATGGATTTGAAAATTTTGATTGAAAGAGGAATTTTGAAATATGAATCCAACTTTAACAAATTTGGGTATGTTGAAGATGGATTCAAATATTTTGAGAAGGATGCTTCCATAGGTTCATGTTTGTTTGAATTTAGATTTTGATTTTGAGGACCCTTTCCTTTAACAAATTTGGGTATGTTAAAGTAAGGGTCAATTGATTGTTTTGTTTGATTATTTTTGAATTTCACTTAGCAAATTTGTATGCTAAGTGAAGTGTTTGAAAATAATTGTTTCTTTTTGGTGATTTCTTGTTTGATTTTTGGAAATTTGGAATTCCTACTTAGCAAATTTAGGTATGCTAAATGAAGAACCCAAGTGTGTTTTGTTTTATTTTTGAAAATAGGATTCTTAGAAAATTTAGGTATGCTAAGAAAATTCTTAAGTGTTTTATTTGTTTTTTGGATGTATGGTTTTTGAAAAAGTAGGATCCTTAGCAAATTTAGGTATGCTAAGGAATCCTAAGTGTTTCGCTTTTTTATTTTTGATTTGTTTGAAAGGTGGAGACTTTGCTCTAGCAAATATTGGTATGCTAAGGTTGAAGTCCCACTTAGTTTTGTGAAATAGAAATTTCACTTAGCAAATTTGAGTATGCTAAATAAAATTCCAAAGATGTTATTTTGATTTATTGGTTTTGAAAATGGAAAATTCTCCTTAGCAAATTTGGTATGATAAGGAAAGAAGTTCCAAAGGTGCTTGATAATTTTGATTTTGACTTTGAAGACTTCACTTAACAAATTTGAGTATGTTAAATGAAGTTCCAAAAAGTGTTTGAAAATTTTGGTTTTGGATTTGGAGACTTTACTTAGCAAATTTGAGTATCCTAAATGAAGTTCCAAAAATGTGTTTGAAAATTTTGAGCTTTGAATTTGGAGACTTCACTTAGCAAATTTGAGTATGATAAATGAAGTTCCAAAAATGTGTTTGAAAATTTGTTTTTTGGAGACTTCACTTAGCAAATTTGAATATGCTAAATGAAGTTCCAAATGTTTGTTAAAATATGATTGTTGATTTTTTTTATTTTGGATTTGAAATTCACTTAGAAAATTATTTTAATGAAGTTCAAATATTTTGAAATTTTTTTTGATTTTTTTTGGAGACTTCACTTAAAAATTTGGTATGCTGAAAGTTTCAAAATGTGTTTGAAAATTTTGATTTTGATTTGGGCTTCATAGCAAATTTGGTATGCTAAAGAAGTCAAAATGTTTAAAATTTTTTAAAATATAATTATTTTATTATTATTTATTTATTTATTTTTGAAAAGAGGGCTTCCATTCAACAAATTTGGGTATGTAGAAATGGAGATCAATCTTATTTTTGAAATGTGAAAATTTTATTTGTGTGTGCTTATTGCTTTTTGAAAGAGAGGAATTCCAACTTAATCATATGTGAAATATGTTTAAGTGGGATTTCCAAATGATGTTATTTTTAGTTGGTAATGAAATCTTCATTTAATAAATTTGAGTATATTAAATGAAGATGTTCACATTGCTTTTGAAAATTTAATTTTATTTGGAAATGAAACTTCATTCAATAATGTGATGTATTGAATGGAAATGTTCATGTGCTTTTGAAAAATTTGATTTTGATTTTGATTTTGAAGATGATTGTTCATTTTATTTTGAAAATGAAATCTTCATCAAATGAATTGAAAGAAGATGTCCATTTTATTTTGGAAAGATTTTGTTAGTTTATTTTTGAAAGTTCTACATGTAACAATTATGATATTAAATGAGGTGATAAAATTTTGTGGAAAATATTTTTTTTAAGTGCATTTTTGAAAGAGTACTTTTTGAAAGACAAAGTTCTTATGGATAATTTATTTTGTCTTTATTAGATTGAACCTTTCCTTATCATAAAATGATAAGGGGGAAGTCTTTAAGTGTTTTCTTTTTATTTAGATATTTTTTATTTTTTACCCATTGGAGAACTAGAGGGTTTTAAGACCAATGGTGAGGTCCTAAAACCTAAAGATGTTGGCTAACTTAACTTAAGAATGAAATAAGCTAAGTGCCAACAAGAAAGAAAGATAATCTATTCATACCAAAGTACAAACCCACTATCGATACTTGGAATACAATGATCATTTACCAAAGATGGAGAGAGGAATCCCAGCGAAGCCAAAAAATTGAAAATATTCCTTCATCATCAGAGGATAAATGAAAATAGAAATATACGCCTTTTGGTTGGGACACCATGTAGATCCATATGTTCTTATTAAAGTGATGGTATGACATTGAGAGAGGTGTACTATCTCAAGATAGAAGTCACCACCCTACAATGGACCTAATCACCAAGGACTCCTAAGGATAATGGGTCTACATGTACCAGAGATTCTTCCCTACTTTACATGAAAAAATAAAGTAGGGTTTATTTTAAATTGTTCATTAAGTTCCTATGGCAAGCCCCCATAGTTAATTACATCCTAAGGAAGATTCTTAGAATACTCTCGATTAAGGTAAATGATCATTGTCTCCAAAGATTTCAATAGGTAGGACTATCAATCGATTAGTTTATTTTTGGAAAATCAAAGTGGGATTGATCAAGAGGAGGGTTCTTATCAAGCCAAATGGAGTGAGTAGAGATGTTTAGATACTAGGATGCCTAGTAAATCCCAAACTATCCTATGGTTGGGCTTTACATTTTGAAATTGAATTATTTGTTTGAGTTGAATTTTTATTAGAAGTTTAGGGGTTTATAATTCCATCAAGATTATGGAAATGCCTAGAGGTGAGGATTTATGCTTATGGCCCATAGAAGGGAGAAGCAACCTAACCTAAATCTAGGGAGCTTTGGCGAGGCCAAGCACAACCTAAATCTAAGGCAAAAATGGGTATTTTTTACCTCCAGAGAGGATAAACCACGATTGGACTTACAACCACACGGGGGTGGTGCCAACTAACTCCTATGATTTTAAATTCATGTAGGCAAGTCTTATGCTTTATGCAAGATAAGCTATTATTTATTTTTTTAAGAGACTAAGTCCTTAAACTCACTCCTAAAGAGACTAGATCATGTAAGGGCATGCTTCAAATGATAAATCTAATGCAAATCATATTACATGTTATTTTTCATTTTGGACAATCATTTGACTTAGCTTATAGGATTCATATGCCTAATGCATGAGAAATAAGATTATTGGCCAAAATCATGAGAAAAGTGTGTTTCCACCATGGCTCTCAAAGGTCAAGCCAAGTTCTAGCAAGGTGGAAGCCCTCAATCAAGAGTGAAAATAATTATTTGTGCATGATGTTAGAAATACTCATCCAGCTAAAGGGTTGATAATTCTTTTATCTTGATTTTTTTAGGCTTTAAATGAGGTTATGAGTTGTTTATTTTAATTTTGAGTTGATTAATTTGGTAGAAGATTTATTTTTCCTAAGAGCCTAATCATCAGCCATACATCAAAGCAAGAAACTAGAAAACTAATCATGTAATGCACAAGCTAAACAAAACATCAACATTTTATAAAAAGCATAAAAGAATAAAAGGCCATTTGTGTGGGGCACCACCACACAAACCCAAAACAAATTGGGTACGAGCTCTACCCTTATATAACCTGGATTACAAATGAATTAAGTACAATTAAGCAAGGAATTCATATTATGGGGGTCTTCATTCTTCATTTCTTCATTCTTCTTTTCTTCTTTCTTCTTCTTTCTTTCTTCTTTCTTCCTTTGGTTCCTTCTTTTGGATGGTCGAAGGGTGGATGCTCCAAAGTCTTCACATGGTACATAAGACATGCCCTTATAACCAATGTTCATCTTGATACCCATAATAATCATTCCAAAATCCTAATTGCAAAGTTACATGAAAAGGAAAAAGTAAATGTAACTAAAACCTATAAAATAGAGATTAGCTAAACAAACCACACATTCCCAAGCATGTATATAAACAAATTGGACTTAGCACCCCACACATGGGTAACCAAGTCCATCTGGCCTATTTTGGATTATACTTAAGGGTATAAGCAACTTGAATAGCAAAAGCAGTTATATTTTTATTATAGCATCCCTTAAGCATAATCCCCTACAGAAGACAATGATTAGACTAAATCATCTTACCATTCATTCTACACACATAATCGCTGACATTCAGACTAAAAATATCACATCACAAAATAAAAGCAAACATCAAACCATGCACCTAACATAGACTAGAAGTGGTGACTTAGCCTAATGTGTGTGCCATGTAAGGTTTGTGTGGTATGCTGCTTTAAGGTTAGATTTTCTAAGTGTAAAGGTTCAACTTAGAAGGGTGGTCTCATTTAAGTTGTTTAGTTGATATGGGTTAATTTTATTTGATGATTTGATTTGGTTTGAATGAACTTAATTACTAAAGGTTGTAAAGAGAGGAAAAGAGAGAACTTCTCTTTCCTCCCTAAGTGATTTCTAAGGTAGATTCATTAAGATTTTTTGTTTAGTGAATATTTTATTATGTATTTTAATTAATCCTAAGTTTAGATTTTCTCTAAACAAACCTATTCAAAAGAAAGGCATTTTAAGATTAAAAATGAATTACTATCACAAAACACACATATTTATTTCTTTCCCACATGTATCATGCATATGAATGAATCTAAGCATATCTATACATACAAATGAATGTATTTATACTTTAATGATGAATGCTAAGAGAGGTTGCTTAAGGAAAATTTGGAATTTTTCATGTATGCATGATTTTGTTAAGTAGAAGAGAGTGATTCTTTTAGCCATTTTTATATACACATTTACAAGTATAAAAGACATAAGTGAGTATGACGCCATTGTTAACTAGGGGTGTAAGGTACAAGACCTACTTAGGCTACTTAAAGCCTCGCAACCCTGGGGTTGTCCAGACTAATATACCACTTTTCTTAAATACATGTGCATGTACAAAAAGAAATGCATGGAAAGAGAATGCTAAGTGAGTTACTTAAGAAAATTTGAATGCTTTATGATGCATGATTTTCATTAGTAGAAAAGAGATTTTCTTATCCATTTTCATATGCACATGTATGTATGACATAAGTGAGTATGACCATTGTTAACCAAGTGTAAGGTACAAGACCTTTA
The DNA here is from genome assembly GCA_021442155.1 of Cymbidium sinense. Lineage (NCBI taxonomy): Eukaryota > Viridiplantae > Streptophyta > Magnoliopsida > Asparagales > Orchidaceae > Cymbidium > Cymbidium sinense. Next base: position 16,963,948 of record CM038233.1, on the reverse strand, counting down.
GGCTACTTAAACTCTCAGGGTTGTCGGACTAATATACCACTTTCTTAAATACAAATATACGAAATGAATGGAAAAGAAAGATGCAAAATTTGTACTTATGTTTGGACATCTAATTTATATATTTGTAAGGATCTTTCTTAAGTCATAACATGGAAGAGGATAAGAATATATTTAAGCAAGTGTTAAGTTCTTTTAAAAGAACTAAGCACTTTGCAAATCTTATTCAAATCCATATTAAGAGGAAAGAAAGGAAGTGAACATAAGACTCATTTTTATCTTCACATGCAAACTTATAAATAAACTATAAGTAGCACACTTTCAGTTTTAGGTATTCGATTTATAGATTTTGAAAATAATTTCAAATTTAATAGTGATAATAGCCATCATATTTTTTACTTTAGCCAAAATATGCAATTTGACATAAAGAAAATATTTCATTTTGAATTTGATTTTTGAAAAGCGTGAATGCATGATTTTCATATGACATACACATTTAGCATTCTAGGAAAGAAATAAAGTGATATAAGCATGTAATTTCATTCACTCTAATTAATTCTTAAAAGATAATCTTATGAAGTAAGATCATTTAAAGAGAATCAAAAGTTGTTTAAAGAGACTTTCATTTTGTTTTGAGTTTGATTTGAATTAGGAAAGTGTGAGAAGGTTTGCTGGTCCTTACCCATTCCCAAATGTGTGTATTATTTTAGTTTAATTTTTAGGTGATTAGATTAATTTTATGCTTTGGTTAGGTTAAGGTGTAGATTAAGTTCATTAATTACCTTACCACTTTAATATATTTAATCAAATAATTATGATCCAATGTATGACATAAAACCATAAGAAATTTAAATCAGCAATGCATCCTAGGAAAGAAAGGTACCTAATGTAATTGGCTCATAATTAATGATTAATTAAGCTAAAGGGTTTAATTTAAGTACTTTCATAACCTTTCCCACACATATGGGTTAGGTATGATTTATTTAAATTTTAGGTTATTGAACACCAAAGTATCTATGCAAGAATTTGATTTGATTAATTAAGTAGATCATTAGTGGATTAACCCTTAATTAGATTTGGATTTAAGGGGGTTTAGGGAATAGCTTAAGGAAAATATTCCAAAATTTTTTAATAAACCTCTTAATCACTTAAACAAAGTTTAATTAACTTAACCAAGGAATTAAACTGTTGTTCACATGCTTAATTAAACTTAATTACATTAATAGAGTGATTATGGGTTCATTAATTAGTTTCCCTAATTAACCTATTAATAAATTCCAAGAAAATTAGGGGAGGCAGAAGTCATCCCACTAAACATGCCTGAGAAGTTTGGAATTAATTAATGAAGTCATTAGGGTGTAATTAGGGTTATGAAGTTTTCAAATAAATCCTAATTAAAAAAATCTACTATTCAAATTCAATTAAAATAATTTTATTGGATTCTCCTCTGAATTATATTTAAAATGAATTTGAGTTTATATTTTTTTTGGAGTTTCTACAATTAGTTATGAATTTATGAAGTTTCAATTGATTTAAGTAATTTTTAAGAATTATGCTAATTTATTTTATTAAGATAAATCATTTGACTCTCAAAATTCAATATATTTTTATCCAAAGGTATTTTTGACTTGAAGTATTTATGGTAAGTATATTTTAACATCATTTTAATCTCTGAAAGTTTCAACTCAATCTAAAATGTATTTTTGGTTTAATTAAAGAAATTTGATTTTTACTAAAACTCAAATTAAGAACAAAATACTTAGTAAAATATTGGGATTTTGGATTTGTTAGATTCCTCTCGGAATGGTGAATCCAACGAGCCCTTGTTTGCAATTTATGGTTAAGTATTTTATTTTCTATGAATTTTTGAAGTTTCAGATAATTTAAATTAATTTTTAAATCAAAAAATCACATGCGATAATGACGTACCCTCATGCCACATGGAGCGTGCCTCATGGCACCATGCCATGCATGCCGCTGTGCGCCGAGCGCGTTGAGATGGTGAAAGGCTCAGCGGTGGAAAGCACCCATGGTTCTTTGGACCATCATCGCCGGTCAGATGGTCAGATTTCGCGATAAAGAGGCGATCGCGCATGATCGATCGATACGATCCGCGACATGTCATGAGATTCATCGGAGATCAAGGTGATCACATAATCTCACGATCCATCAATCCAGAACCACGGATCGGATGCATTGCTACGCCGGTGGTAGTGTAAAATCTATTTTTTAAAAAAATAAAAAAATAGGGTTTCAAATTGAAAACTTGTCCAAATGGACTCATTTTACATGGATTGCACGAAAAAATTTTATTTTCTAATTGGGATGATTTAAAGTAAAATGGATTATCTAGGGTGGATTCAAAAAATTGCAAAAATCACAAAATGAAGATCTAAGGCCCTATGATTTTTGAAGGTTACCTCAGGGATGATTTTCGGTGGTGGTGGTGACTCGGCATTATTGAGTGAGGGAAGAAGCCTTGGACTAGCTTAGATCCTCGCTTCACTTCATTAAAATGAAAATTTCTCGGTGATCATCATTTCCTCACTGAAATCCCCTTAGTTTTGAGTATTTCTCTCCAAAATGAAGTGGATGATTGATAATGGATTTTGGGAGCTCTAGGAGGAGGAGAATGAGAGGAATGAGGGTTTCTTTTAGCCACTCAAGCCTTAGAGTCAAAAGTGAAGTGAAATGAACATTTTTTCACTTTCTGTTTAAAATTTTGGCTTCAAACTCTTTTCACTTCGTTTGAGGTGGTTGAGAATGGAAGAGAATCATCCTAGGTTGCTCCTTATGGTTGGATAAGGCATGGAAAGTGGCTGTCATGAAGGAAGTGGGTGTCCTAGCCAAGGGAGGTGAGTGTCCTTCATGCAAGTGTTCCAATGGGAGAGGTGAGGTGATTTTATGGCTGCCCCAACCACTCCTTGGGTGAAAATCAGTGTCCTTGGTGCCTATGTGGACCAATGGATGAGTGCTAGTGGCAAGGAAGAGAAATGACCACTTGGGAAAGTCTTTTCATGGGATGCCCTTGACCCAAGGGCAAAGTGGTCATTTGGCTTTTTTGATTTGGGAAATGAGTCAAAAGTAAGTTGGACCAAATTTCATGTCATTTGAAGTTCATTTGGTTTAATTTGGTTAATTTGACCCATTTGGGTCAAATCAAAATAGGTTAGGTTGACCAATTGGTCAAATTGGGTTAAACCAAGACTTGGTCAAGTTCAAATGACTATTTGGAGTATATTGGTTCAATTGGTTTCAATTAATTTGGTTTAATTTGGATTTTGGCCAATTAGATCCTTTAGGTCAATTTGGGATAAGTTGACCAATTTGAATTATTATTGGCTTGAATCATGGCTTTGGTTTGGTTTATCATTTGAATGGATTGTATCTTTGTTTTTAATCAATTTGGTTTTATTTGATTTTGGCTTGATTTGACCTTTTAGGTCAAGTTGGGTTCATGGTCAATTGGGCTGGGTTGGTTAGTTTGGTATTTAATTATTGAGGCTTTGGTCAAGTTCAATAATCAATTTGGAGTGAACTTGACCCATTGGTTGCAATTTGGCTAGTTTGGGTTCATATGGGTTAAAGGGTTGACTTGGTCGCTGGGTAACTTGGTTTTGATTCATGATAATTGATTAACTATGATGATCAACAAACATGACATGAAGTTTTATTGGATTAATTCACTTTGATTTGGATTGAATTGAATTTTGGTTCATGTAGGTCAAATTGGCCACTTTGGGTCAAGTGAGCCAAGGGTTTAGTTGGTTGATCAAGGCTTGATTCAAGTTTGGTTGAACTCACATATGGACTTATGATTGAAATATAAATCCATTTGCAAGATTTGAGTCAAATGGGTTTTGATTCATTTGATAATTTCAAGTCAAAGGTGAACATGAGTTTGACTTGGGTTTGATTTTTTGAATTTAGTTTTGGTTTGATGATTGAAGTTTATGTTTATATTTGGATTCATGATTGAAGGATTGATTGAATCATGAAAGAAAAATCAAGGGTTTGGCTTGATTTGTGTTTGATTTGGCTAAGTTCAAGAATTTTGACTTGAAAGGCTTAGGTTGGATTTTGATTGAATTTGAGTTTGATTTTGAATTAGTTTTGATATTTGAATTTATATTTCATTTATATATGTGAATATAAATGAGAATATAAATGGGTTATGAGAAAATTTCTTGAATTTGAATTTATTTGGATTTGATTTGAGCTAAGTCCATAAGACAGAATCAAAGGGCTTAGGAAAGATTTGAATTTGGATTTCAATCATGGGTTTCGATTATTTGGAATTGATTCATGGATTTCAATCATTCGGAATTGATTTGAGTTTAAGAAAAATCAATTAGGCTGGAATTGATTGTTGATTTGATTTAGAGTTTGACTTGAAGGAAGGAAGTTAAGAATGTGGTTCAAGTTATAGGTTAGGCAAATTTTCCTAACACCCCTAAGGCATGACCTATTCCTATTGCTAACTCTTCTAAGTCTCTAGGGCTATGTTAAGTGTCCACCTAATCACTAGGTGTGTCTTAAGACTAGAGAATTCTTAAAGTCTAAGAGAAGTCCTATATCTAAGATAGAGGAGTTGAGAGCTCATTACAAAAATGAGGTTAATAGTACCATAAAAATTTCAAGCCAAAATGATGAATAGATGAAAAATTATCAAATTTTAAAGTTCAAATGTCTACTTTCATGAAATAATTGATTTAAAAGCATAGAAAATCATAAAAATCATTAAAATAGGTTAATTCAATTTAATGAACATCAAAGAACCTTAAGAAAATAAAGTAATCCTCTAAACTTGATAAACCTAAAAAATCACTTAAAATTAGAGTTTTAATTAATCAACATTAATTATATATATCAAAACAAATTTATATTAACAAAGTAAATATAAAGCCAAATTTATGATTAGAACAACACTTGAACAGTTAAACCCTTATTAATTAAATCTTAAATTAAATCAAATAAATATCACATAGTATTCCATTCAAGCTAAATTAAACTTAAATCCAACATAAACTTGAACTTAATTAAATTAGCTAATGAAGCTCAACTAAACATTAATTAAATTTCACATTTAATTTTGACTGAATGAACCTAAATCATCAAATAATTAATTACATCATTAATAGGAATACGTCCAATCAAATAAAAAGCTCCAACAAATAATCAAACTCTAATTAAATTGATAAAGACTATGATCAACTTATAATTAAATTTTGATTAAGCCTACCATAATCAAATCATTTAAACTATTTAATCAATTTAATTAAACTCTTTAATCAAATTAATTAAACTCTTTAATCAATTGAATTAAACTCTTTATTCAAATTAATTAAACTGCTTAATCAAATCAATTAAACTCTTTAAACAAATTAATTGTGAACTCTTTAATCAAATTATTTAAACTCGTTAATCAAATGAATTAAACTATTTAAAGAAATTAATTAAGCTCTTTAACCAAATTAATCAAACTCTTTGATCGAATTAATCATTAAATCAAATTAATTATGTTAAACTTTGTCTAAACTAATTGAACAAGGCAATTATGAACATTCTAACCATGTGGGATATAACAAATTTGAGTCATTAGGGATTAAACACTAGTTAAATTAATCATGTAATCCAATTAAGTTTTAAATAATACTAAGAACTTAAAGAATAATTGTAATAATCTTTTACCTAATCTTAACTAAGATAATTATATCACCAAGATGATTCAATTAAGCACTGATCAATTAATAATTTGGCAGTTCAAACTAATTAGATAACCAACTAGACATACCCTAACTATTAAATTCTATTTCAATGTTCATTTAAACTTAATTGAAAATTAATTAAACCTTTAATTAAGATAGATACTTAATTTGATTAATTAAAATGACAAAGAGTCACAACTAAACTTTAATCAAATCAATTATATAAACTAAAACTTGAACAAATGAATAAAACAATCAAGCCAAGCATGAATCAACCAATTAAGTCTATTAACTATATTAACCTGATTAAACCTTAATCAAGCATTATATCTCTACAACATAAAATAACTTAAATTCAACAAGCCAAACTAAATTGAACCTTAATTGATCAGTAAGAATTGAATCAATCATAAAGTAATAGTTGAACATTTACCAAATGACATCAAATAAAATTGAAATAAACTTTGATCAATTCAACTAAATACATATAACACAACTAAATTCAATTCAATCTACTCTAATATGGTGAATTAATTAATCATAATATATGTAAATCTATTAATCAGATTAAATATGGAATCCTAATTAAGTACTAACCAAAGTTTAATAAACACAATAGATGAATGAGGTTAAATGAAACTCTAATTATAAATAATCAAATTTAATTGAAACGAAGGAAAATCTTTAAACCACTCAATCCAATCAAACCAATAAATAAATAAACTTAAATCAACTTAAAATATTTAAATGTAATAAATAGACAAATTAAATCCAGCAGAAAGAATGAATAAAATAAGCAATCTAAAATACATGAGATCAAACAACCACAACAAATTTATATTCTTAACCTTAATCTATTTTTAAAAAATAAAAGCTAAATATAAAAGTCATTAAATCATATAAATTCCAAACAACATTAGAATAAATCAATCAACATAAAACACAAATTAATCAAATTAATCAGATTAAATCAAAAAGTATCAAATTAAATCAAATAATCATCTAATTAAATTCAATAATCTAAATAATTAATCTCTTAACTAAAATTTGAATGAAAGATCACATTAGACTTCGACCAAGTTACAAGTTAATTAAGTTCAAGTATATTCATTATTCCAAATCAAGTTCAAATGAAATGATGAAATTAATAAATCTAAATAACATTGGATTAACCTAATTAATACTAATCATACATATAATTAAAATTGAAATCCAAAAGAAAGGAATCATATATCAATTCAAAGGATATGGAATTATTAAAAATTTAATCAAATTAAGCTAAAACCTAATAAATCCAAAATCAAACACTCAAAATACATGAAGTTAAGCAAACTTAAATTTTGAAATTCAAACAAAATCAAACAAACATTAATCAAATCAAATCAATTCAATTAAATCATTCAAATAAATTCAAATGGATTAATTAAGATATATAGGTTCTTGGTTTGATCCTTAGAATGAATTTTCACTTCAAGGTGGAAAATTCCCCCTTATTAGGATTAAGATGTTGAATAGAATAGGTTCTACCCAAATTGAAATTTATTTTATTCTCCATTCTTTAAAATTCAAATTCAACTTTAATAATAAAATAAACCTAAAATTTAAATTAAATCATAAATCAACTAAACCATTTAAAGTGAAATCATATAATGGTAAATTAAACAAATCTTGACATAAAATCAAAACCTAAATTTAAGAAAGCCTATTACAGTCTTACCACACAGTCCAATTCTCACATACTAGAATATTAGGCCACCGATCTTAGACTTAGGATAAGTCGACATATTATTATGGTGTATTGATTTTCTTGTTTTGTGATGTAATATCTTAGAATGGATGTTAGGATTGTTTGTACATTAGTTTGGATGGTAGGGCATCATTTGTTAAACTAATGACACCTTCTAAAGGTGAATGTGCTTAAGGGACCATTGTAATAATAAAATTATAAATGTCTTTTCTTGCAGGTATGGCTTAAAGTCTTTAAGCATAATCCATTAAAACAGGTGACCTAATGTTGGGTGCTAAGCCCAAATTTGTGAGACATAACTATTTGAATTAAATATGTGTTATGCTAATCCTTATTTTATAGGTGCAGTTAGATTTTTATTTTATAAAAAATATAATGTTTACAATAGGATTAGGATTAGACCTATGGGGTTTGGGATGAGCAATGGCTAGAAGGCTTAAACCTGGGAGGCCCTATATTGCTTAGAGTGCTCAATCAATGAAGTAAAGATTAAGACTAAAACTGAAGACCCAATAACTATTTTTATTATGAATTATAAACCAGGATATATAATGGTAGAGCTCGGCTACCCAACTTCTTTTCTTTTCTAGGGTGTACAGTAGTACCTGGCTGCACTGACCTTTTATTCTTTTACATAATTAATATTTTATTATTATGTTTATATTGATTGTGCAATAGAAATAGTATACTTTTTATAGGTTTCTTGAAGTGTGATTATTTCTATGTAGCCAGTATACGGTAGGCTCTTTAGGGAAAATTAAATTTTCTTCCCCAATTTAATAACTCTAACTAAAAATTTATGCAACTCACAACTTCATCTTAAAGCTTAGGAAGTTAATCAAGAGAATAAAAGATTTAGTAACCCTTTAGCTCTATGGTTGTATGTTATAATAGCATGCATGCATCTCTTACAAGATAGGGGACAAGCTTGACCTGAGAGCAGTCCTTGTAGTAGAGAACACCCTTTCTCTTTGATTTAGCCCATAACCATCTTTCATCATGCATATAGGCATTAATTCTCTCAAGCCTGAGTCCAAAATGATGAGTCAAAATGAAAGGAAATATGTAAATTTTATTATATCAGTTTAGGTCATAATTTGCACACCCATCATGATCTAGTCATTTAGGGAGTGAGTTTAGGACTTTAGATTCTATTCTAATTACTATCAACCTAACCATTTTGCACTTACATAAGACTATATCACATGATTTTAAATCATAGGAGGAGTTAGCAGGCAACCACTTCAAATATTTGTAAGTCCAGAAGAATCTAGATTTGTTCATTCTTTCTAGTGAAAAGGAACCAACTTATCTCATTTTCTTTGAGTAGATTTAGGATGAACTCATAGCTTATGCAAGAGTGCTTTAGATAAAGGTTCAAAGGTGTCTTGTTTTCTCTTTTTTCTACAAGTGTAAATCCTCACGGCTTAGGTGTTTCCATAATCTTGTGTTATTATAATATAAGTCATAATTTTCTAATAAAATGTTAACTTAAATAATTATAATTCTCTACTTAAAAAATATAAAGCCCAAAAATAGGATATTTAGAATTCTTACTGTATTTTCCAGTATCTCAATGTATTTTCTTCATACACCTGATTGAATTATGTTAAGGACTTTTTCTAATTGACTCTTCCCCCTTGATTCTTAAAATTACTAAACCTTTGATACCAAGGTTTAAAATCTATGGAGATATTAGCCAATCACTTTAACCGAGTATTCTTAGGAGATTCACACCTACCAAGATGTAATTAACTATAGAAGCTCACCTCTAAAGAGAACTTAAGAACCTGAATTAAAAAAAAAATTTGCTTCACTCCATCCATATGAAGGGAAAAATCTCTAGTTTATCAAAAACCCATCATCCTTAAGAGTCCTTAATAAGTAATCAAATCCATAATAGGGTAATATATTTGTCTTTTGAGATAGTATATTTATCTCTCAATGACATATTTGATTGCTTAAATAAGTACCCCCAAGATCTATGTGGTGTTTCAAATAAAATTCCCACAATGCTCCTATGTTGTCTTATTACTGCTTATGAGCACTCATTGGGTCCATGGTATTCAATGGATATACATTTAGCTCCCCAATTCTTCAACTCTTAGAAACAATAACTCTAAAAAATAAAAGAATAAGAGCATATATTAATTTTTAACATCTAATTCAAAAAAATTTAATAAAAAATATTTATGATTTTAACATCACATCACCTTCAACTTGACTTATCCCTTTAGAATTTTATCCACGCTTTAGGCTTTCAAAGGAATCATATCTCCAGAGCTAGTTTTCTTAATAGGATCTTCAAAAGATTCATCTCACCCTTTCTTATGAGTTCTTTTTGTTAATAGAGCAAACATTTGCCATTGACTCCAAAAGGCCTCATGGTGATATAGATCCTACCGAGCTTTGGCCAGATTTGTGAAGAAAAATAAATAAAATCAAGGCAGTAGAACCTATTGTAGTGCTTCTTATTGAGGTGAGTTCTTCGGTAGCGCCAGCTGAAAGTGTCATTACACAAGCTAAGGTTGATGATAAAGACTCACTAGTGGTGGCGAGTGTTCCAAGTGGGAGTGTTGCTTTTATGGGCATTTCTAGTGAGAGTGTTGTTCCCATTCAACAGAGAAAGATTGTGGTGGGCAAGTTGGTGGGACTCCATTCTTATCAAAATGTAGCTGAAGCCTGTCTCAACATAGTATGAATTTCACCTTTCATGACTTTATTATTTATTGTACAATTCAACATGATATTTCCAATCTTAAAGTTGAGTGTATTGTGTGTTCATAAATCAAAATAAAATGAAAAAGTTTAAGAAAATATAAAAAAGTCTACTTTTCATAAATTAAAGTATAAAAAATAAGATCTAAGAACATGAATCTCTTTTTCACTCCTCAAACTATAGAAAAGCTAAGGGAAAAGAAGGATCATCGCCCTCTCAAGAATTTCCTTCTTTATAAACCTCATGGTTGCTACATAAAGAAAGTTCACATCAGCTATGACAGTTATATAAGAGGCTCACCAATGATAAGGAGAGTAAACGAGTGATGTATGCCGATTGGAAAGCTCCTAGTATAGTCTCCTATGCTGATATAGAGAGTTGCCTGATATGAATGTTTGATTGCATCGTCGCCAATATAATGGTGAGTCTTCGTTTATGAGACAAGTTGTTTGATGTTGGTCCCTTGATATGGGCTATCTCTCTTCATGTTCACCTGCTTAGGATGAGTCCTCTTAAGCAAATGGATTACTTGTTTAAATTTTGCTATTTTATTTGGAAGCGCTAGTGTTGGCATTTTACTACTTATGACAACTTTCTGGGTCAATGCACACTTAATGGATATACATTTAGGTCTCTGATTCTTCTACTCCTTTTATAGGTTACTCTCTATGGGAATTTTATTGGAATACCACACAGATCTTGGAGGTACTTATTTAGGCAATCAAATACATCATTGAGAGATAAATATATTATCTTGAGATAAATATATTACCCTATAATGGATTCAATTACTTAATAAGGACTACTAAGACTGATGGGTCTTCGATATACTAAAGACTTTTCCCCTACTTCATATAGATGTAGTAAAATAAGATTTATTTTAAGCCAGGTTCTTAAGTTCTCTATAGGGGAAAGCCTCTATAATTAATTACATCTTGGGTGGTACGAATCTATTAAAACTACTCTCAATTAAAGTGATTGACTAGCATCTTCTTTGATTTCAAAGCTTGGTATCAAAGGTTTAGTAATTTTTGAAAATCAAGTGGGAGGACTTAATTAGGAAAAGTTCTTAACATAATCCAATTGAATAAGAAGGGAATACCTTTTGATATTGGAAAACCCAGTAAGCACTCCAACTATCCTATTATTAGGCTTTATATTTTTGAAGTAGAGAATTATGATGTTTAAGTTGACATTTTCTCAGAAAGCTAGGAATTATATCTAATAATACAAGATTATGAAAATATTTTGGCGGTGGGGATTTACACTCATAGTAAAAGAGAAATGAGTCACCTCTTAACTTATATTCAAAATGCTTTTGCATAAGTTAAGAGTCCGACTTAAGTCTAGTCAAAGAAAATGGGATACGTTGGTTTATTTCCACTAGAGAGAATGAATAGATCTTGACTCTTTTGGACTTATAATAGCCTGGAATGACTGCCAGCTGACTCCTCCAATGATTCAAAATCATGTGGTATAGTCTTATATAAATGCAAGATGACTAGGTTGTTATCAATTAGAAAAGAATTTATAGTCCTAAACTCACTCCCTAAGAAACTGGATCATGGTGGGTATGCACTCCATGACTTAAACTATTGCAATAAAATTTACATATTTTTATTTCATTCATACTCGTCATTTTGAACTCAGGCTTTGGAAAATTTATGCTTACATGCATGATGAAAATGATTATGGGTTAAATCAGAGAGAGAGTGTGTTCTCAACTACAAGTGACTGTTCTCACTGGTCTAGCATGTCCCCTATCATGCAAGAGTGAAATAATATGTATGTATGTTGTTATAACATACAACCATGCAACTAAGGGGTTATTAAATCTTTTATTCTCTTGATTAACTTCCTAGGCTTTAAGGTGAAGTTATTAGTTGCATGAATTTTTAATTAGAGTTGTTAAATTAGGGTAGAAAAATTTTTTTTCTAAAAAGCATATTGTATCAAGGACACATAACAAACAATCACACTTTAAGAAATATATAAAAAGCAAGTCATTTCTCAGAATCTATATAAACATAATAATCAAGCATGAATTTTGCAAAATAATAAAGTAGGTCTTTGCTAGATCGTCGTACACCAGAAAAGAAAAGAAATTAGTAGCTCTGCCTTATACAACACAGATTATAATTCATAATGAAAATAGAGCTATGATGGTCTTCAATCTTAGTCTTCATCTTCACTTCATGGATTGATCATAGGGTTTAAGCCTTCTAATCACTGCTCATTCAAACCCCCATATAGCTCTAATTCTAATTCTATTATAAAAATTATATTTTTATAAAATAAAAATCTAATTATCCTATAAAATAAGTATTAGCATAACACACATTCCAACCAAGTAGTTATGTCTCACACATTTGGGCTTAGCACCTACCTTAGGTCACCAAGCCCACTTATTTTAATGGATTATGCTTAAGAAATTTAACCAGCACTTTCAAGAAAAGATATTTATAATTTTATTATTATAGTAATCCCTTAAGCACAATCCCCTATGTAAAGCATCATTAGCCTAACAAATAATGCCCTACCATCTAGACTAACATACACACAATCTTAACATCCAGTCTAAAATTAATTAATTCACCCTATTCAAGCATATTTAATCAAATTTAATTTAGTTATTTATATTTAATTGAATTGACTAGAGTTTGTTTTAATTTTATTTGATTTGATCTGATCAATATTTAATGATTAATTAAGATGAGTTTGATTTATGATTGATTTAAATTTTAATGGTTAATCAAGGTTCAACTTAATTTGGCTTATTAATTTAAATTATTTTATACTTAATCAGGGTTTAACTTGGTTAATATAGTCAATAAAATTGATTGGAAGATTCATGATTGACTTGATTGTTTCATTCATTTATTTGAGATTTAGTTTAGTTGATTAATCTAATTAAAGTCTAGTTATGACTTTTGTAATTTGATTAACAAAATTAAGTATCTATTTTAATTAAAGGTTTAATTAATTTTCAACTAAGTTTAAATGACTAATTCAAGTAGGGTTCAATGATTAGTTAAGGTATGTTTAGTTGGTTATTAGTTTGAATAACCAAATTAATAATTAATCAGTGTTTAATTGAATCAACTTGGTGACATAATTATCTTAGTTAAGATTGGAATAAAGATTATTATAAGTCTTAATATTGTTTAAAGCTTACTTAATTGGGTAATATGATTAATTTAATTAGGGTTTAGTTCCTAACGATTCGAATTTGTTATAACCTACATAATTAGAATGTTCATAATTATCTTGTTCAATTAGGTTAAACAAATAAAATTTGGTTAGTGATTAACTTATTTAATTCTATTTAAATTTGTTTATTCAAATTGAGTTTAACTTAGTTAAGTATTTGATTGTCCTAATTTAATTAAGGGTAATTTAATTTTATGCTTAACATAATTAGTTTTATTTAATGATTTAAATTGATTAAAGAGCTCGATTAATTTTAGTAAAGAGTTTAATTAATTTGAATAAAGAGTTTAATTAATTTGATTAAAGGGTTTAATTTATTTATTTAAAGAGTTTAATTAATTTGATTAAAGAGTTTAATTGATTTGACTATGGTTGGCTTTATCAAAGTTTAATTATAAGTTGATCATAGTCTTTTATTAATTTTATTAAAGTTTAATTAGTTGTTGAAGCTTTTAATTTGGCTGTATGTATTCAAATTAATGATGCAATTGATTATTTGATGATTTAGGTTCATTCAATCAAAATTAAATGTGAAATTTAATTAATGTTTCATTGAGCTTCATTAGTTAATTTAATCAAGTTCAAGTCTATGTTGGGTTTAAGTTTAAATGGAAGATTATGTGATATTTTTTTGATTGAATTTAGGATTTGGTTAATGGTGGTCTAAGTGTTATTTTATTTATGATTTTGGCTTGATATTTATAAGTATTATTATGATTACTTATTTTTAATTTAATTTAAAAATATTTAATTAATGTTGATTTTAATGATTTATTAAAATCTTAATTTTAAGTGATTTTTTAAGTTTACCAATCTTTAAAGAATATATTATTATTATTTTTTAAGGTTTTTTTGATATTAATTAAAGTGATTTAAACTAATTTTATGATTTCTATAATTTTTTAGATTTTCTAAATTGATGAAGTTAGACATTTGAATTTAAAATTTAAATAACTTTTAAACCATTCATCATTTTGGCTTGAAATGTTTTTTTGTCCATAGGGTTTTATTCCAATTTCATCTCCCTAAAATTTCATCATGATCACAGGTGTAATTTGAGGTTAACTAAGGTTTTGATATTTCCAATAAAACTTAAATTAAATCTGACATATTAGAAACTAATTTGGCCTTCTAATTTTTTGTAATTCCTCTCTGAAAGAGGAGTCAAGAAAGGGTTTATTTTGAAATTTTGAAGTTTTAGTTGATTTACTATGAGTTTTTAAAGTTCAAGTTAACTAATTGATTTATTTAATTTAACTAATCCTCTAATTAGGTTTTTTTGAGGTTTGATACGTCCTCAGAAAATTAATCTGATCAAGCACGAATCTCAAGGCATTTTCAGAAATGCTTCGATCTAATCACCAATATCAAACTTCAAGTCTCGATGAGGCGAACATAGCCATCAAGCATAGTTCGATCGAACTTCGAATCGACTCGATCAAGAGCATGAAAATGGATCGATCGCCAAATGGTCACCCGACATATTTATAGTCGGTCGGCTCGTCAAGGCGAATCCAAACGAATCTCACCCAATTCGACATCATTAAGGCACCGGATCATCAAAATACACCGTCGATCGAGGGATCGCCTTGGCCGTCCGTCATGGTTATGGGAGTGGTTGGAGTTTTCCATGAATTTACAAGGCACGCCACTCCCAAAATCTATAAATAGAGCTTCATTCTCACCTTAGAGGGGTCGATTGAAGAGAGCTCGAGAACCACCGGTCGACCTTGGACGCCCATCTATCACCCAATGCCACCACCAGTGGTGCACGAAAATCGGGAGCTCGCCCAGGAGATCGCCCGAGGACTAGAAAAGACCGGTTCGCTCCTTTCTCACGAAGATCAAGAGGTTGCTCCCGAAGATCCGTTCTGCCGCTTTTGGAAACTTCTCCCTTGGGTTGGAGTTGGCCATATTGTATTCTCGGAATATTGTTTCCCACACACCTTCTTCTCAACTGAAGCAAGGACACGTATCTTTTGAACACATAGTGAAAGTTCTGGTGGGCAAGGCCGTGGTTTTCCCGGGTTTTCCACGTATAACCCTGTGTTCATATCCCACCTTGTGTGTTGGATAATTTTTGGGCTGACGAAGATCTCGTCTAGAATAAAATTCTCGCCTTAGCAGTTCGCCGTCTGTGGGAATCTGTTCCCCATTGCTATATCTCCAATATGGTTGGTAAGCGGGGTTTTGCTCCAACGCTCCTCATTCTCGGGATCAAGGGGCGCCAAGTCTCCAACACTTCTCTACGAGACTTGTCCCGGGTGAGGGTCAGGCCCCTCTTTAGAAGATCGTTCAAGGATGGAGGATTCCCGAGCGAAATTCTTGACTCTGCGAGAGGAGGCAAAGCGTTCCAACATGCGGAAGAGCCACAGGTTCCTACGACCTCGGCATAATCCGATTTTCTTCACGAGAATGATTGCAGGAATGCGGATCAACAAGTAGAGTGGCACCACATCCAGATCTTTGAACTCGGATACCGCCCGATTCTCACCCCACGCGATGAATTTCTGACAGTGCGGGAAGAGTTCCCGACAACACACGAATGATCCATTCTCCGCCGCCTCTTCCAAAACTTCGTCCCCTTCGGAGATCATCATCAATACCCGATTAGGCGAGATTCAAGCTTCCCGGCATGGACCCTTACGATGGCACAACCGTCCGTGCGAGCATATCGATCACTTTGAGCGATCATGCACATTCGGTCAAATGACTCTCTTGTGTCGTATTCCCGGCTCTCAAAGACGGCTCGTGCTTGGTTCTATTCACTTAAGGGTCCGTCCGATCATTTGGAGAGATCGCCGATTTTTTAGAGCAGTTCTGGCGAACAAGAGAATCATCGATTCATCACATCTCTCAGAATCCGCCAGCGATGGAGAGTCCCTCAATACTTCCGAGGTTCTCCTCACGAGCAGAGATACCGAGTAGATCGAACTTTTGAGGCGTGCTTCGGAGGACTCCGGGATACATTCATCATTAATGCGGGACGGTCCATTCCTATCGACTGGTCCACGAATAGAGGCACAAATCTCGGCGAAGCTATCGGTGCTCATCGCAGTTTGAACCACCAAGCGACAAGGAAGAAGGTTCCCAAAGGTGATGTTCAAACATCTCGAGAAAAGAAGAGGCGACAACCTCCCCAAAACCTCCTCGAGCGACCTCGGATGACTTGTAGAGGAAATATCTGACTCTCAACCGTCATGCGCGAACATCCTAGAAGAGGATAGCGTCAGTGGCGACCTTTAAAAACAATTGGAAATCAAGAGAAATTACGCCACTTTCACCAGCGGTAGTGCCACCAAGGAGGAGATTGAAAGACTAATCGTCGGGGATATCTAGGCGTTTTATACAAAACCAACCTCGTCCGAAATCTTTGAGGCAACCAACTCGGAGGAACCGCGGTGGAGAGATAGAAACAATTGCGAGGGCGGTGTTATCTAGCCAAATATTCATTCTTCAAGAGCGAGCGAAGAAGTCTCGGGTTGACCATTCTATCACCTTTGATGATTTAGATCTAGAGGGCTTAGCATCCCACATCAAGATCCCCTTGTCATCGGTCACAGTCGGTGATCCATGCTTCAATATTAAAGGATATTGATCGACAATGGGAGTTGGTTGATGTTCTTTTTTACTCCACTTTCCTTAGCATGGGTATAGAAGAGAAGCTTCAACCAGCGGCGGTCCTGTATGGATTTGATAATCGTGGTATTAGTGGAAGGGACAATCGTCTTCCGTAACTCTTGGAGAATTTCCCGACCAACCCACTTGATACAATTTATTGTAAGTCAAGTCTGATGCAATATTTGGGAGACCTCTCCGGTCTATATTGATCACATCATTGCCTCACCTCAGATGAAATTCCGACACCGGTGGCATCGGCATGGTAAGTGGGAATCAGCGAATAACAAGTGTCTTTATATCAACAAGCCACCATTTCGTCGGTAACCCTCAACATCGAGAACTTGACTACGAGATGAGGATGCCTCGAAAGGGCTTCTCCAGGTTGAAGATGTAATTTGTCTTCTATCTCGAAGTTGATCCATCCATCGAAGGTGAAGGTGGGATCGTTCTTCTTGATCAATCGAATCGTAGATTTTTCTGCGTAAAATCAAGATATCTTTGCACGGGCGTCGATATGGGCATTGACGGAGTCATTACGCACTCCCTCAAAGTTGACTCAACCTGGCCGGTGATACAAAAAAAAGAACCCACGAGCGATTGCGGTCATAGAACAAGAAATCACCAAACTTACGGAAGTCAAGTTCATTCAGAAGTCTACTACCCCACACGGTTGGCTAGCGTAGTGTTAGTCGAAGGCCAGCGGTTCTGGAGAATGTGCATCATTCGACCTTGATGCGTGCATGCCCAAAAGATAGCTTCCCCTTTTGTCGACCAACTAGTTGATGCGACATTAGGACATCAGATGCTGAGCTTCATGGATGCTGTGCATTACAATCCAACGGGATAGGTCAAGGTCTTAGTGGACTTCCCGACCTCTTCCATACAGGTTAACATCGTCGAGTAACGCTCTGATAAACAACCTTGGATAAGTTGGCAATCCTCTATAGACTGCCTACAACTTTCTCCATAACAGGTTAACATCATCGAGTAAACGCTCCGATAAACAACCTCTGTCCTTAGTGGACTTCCCACGACCTCTTCCATACAGGTTAACATCGTCGAAATGCCTCGATAAACAACCTTGGATAAGTTGGCAATCCTCTATAGGCGCCTACAACTTTCTCCATAACAGTTAACATCATCGATGCTCGATACACAACCTCGGATAGGTCAAAATCCTCAGCGGATTCAATTCGAGATCTTCCTATACAGGTTAACATCGTCGAGTAACGCTCTGATAAACAACCTTGGATAAGTTGGCAATCCTCTATAGACTGCCTACAACTTTCTCCATAACAGGTTAACATCATCGAGTAAACGCTCCGATACACAACCCAGGATAGGTCAAAAGGTCCTTAGTGGACTTCCCACCTCTTCCATACAGGTTAACATCGTGTAACGCTCTGATAAACAACCTTGGATAAGTTGGCAATCCTCTTGCCTACAACTTTCTCCATAACAGTTAACATCATCGAGTAAGGCCAGATACACAACCTCGGATAGGTCAAAATTCACGATTCAATTCGAGATCTTCCTATACAGTTAACATCGTCGAAGCTCGATAAACAACCTTGGATAAGTTGGCAATCCTCTATAAACGCACAACTTTCTCCATGAAAGTTAACATCATCGAGTAACGCTCGATACACAACCTAGATAGATCGAGAGGTTCGAGAAAACCTCTATAAATATATTCTGCGTTTGTCGTCGAATAGCCTCGATAAACAACCTTGGATAAGTTGGCAATCCTCATCTCGCACAACTTTCTCCATAACTAACATCGAGTAAACGCCCGATACACAACCGGATAGGTCAAAAGGTCCTTGGTGGACTTCCCACGACCTCTTCCATATGAGTTAACATCGTCGAAACGCTCGATAAACAACCTTGGATAAGTTGGCAATCTATAGGCGCCTACAACTTTCTCCATAACAGTTAACATCATCGACGCTGTACACAACCTGGATAGGTCAAAATCCTCAATTCAATTGAGATCTTCCTATAGTTAACATCGCGTCGAACGCTCGATAAACAACCTTGGATAAGTTGGCAATCCTCTACGCAACTTTCTCCATGAACGTTAACATCATCGACGCCCGATACACAACCTAGATAGATCGAGAGGTTCGAGAAAACCTATAAATATATTCTGCAGTTTGTCGTAACGCTCGATAAACAACCTTGGATAAGTTGGCAATCCTCTCTGACAACTTTCTCCATAACGTTAACATCATCGGTAAACGCTCAGATAAACAACCTCGGATAGGTCAAAAGGTCCTTAGTGGACCCCTCTTTCCATAGTTAACATCGTCGAGTAACGCTCTGATAAACAACCTTGGATAAGTTGGCAATCCTCTAGCCCTTTCTCCCAGTTAACATCATCGGTCGCTCGATAAACAACCTGATAGGTCAAAAGGTCCTTAGTGGACTTGACCTCTTCCATACAGTTAACATCGCCGAGTAACGCTCGATAAACAACCTTGGATAAGTTGGCAATCTATAGGCGCCTACAACTTTCTCCATAACGTTAACATCATCGAGTACGCCCGATAAACAACCTCGATAGGTCAAAATCCTTAGCGGATTCAACTCGATCTCTTCCATACAGGTTGACGTCATCGAGTCACGCTCGACAAACAACCTCGGATAGGTCAAAATCTCGATTCATTCAACCTCTTCCATACAACGTCATCGAGCACACACTCGACAACGACACCGGATAGTCAAAGATCCCGTCGGCCGCTAACCACTGTCGCCACTACTGCGGTCATCACCGCCACATCAATCTCCGGCGGTTATCTCCAGCATCTTGGTCATCACCATTATCGCTGGTCATCGCGCACTACGGACGCTGGCCGTCGAATCTGGTCGCCGGTACTGCCGACCATCGCCCAATCTTCACTATCGGCGCTTGTATCCGTCGGCTATCTCCGATTCTGCGTTCGACACCGCCGTCGGTCAACCATTGTCACCATTACCGCTGGTCCTTCTGCGACCCCGTCGACAATCTTGCGGTCACCACCATCATCGCCGGTCATCCACTGACGCCGGTCACCATCATCGACCAGTGCCGACTATGGCCGCCACCATCGTCGTCGTCATCGTCGCCTCTGGGTTATCGCTCCTTCGCCTCCAAACCCGGACGTGCCCGGGCCTTGACGCTCTTTGAAATGAAAATTATTCCAAGGAGAGTGCCCAAACTCCCAGGGCTATGCACTCGCTTGGTGGAGATGAAGAGGTAGAGGTTGATCCAAAAGAGTGCCCAAACTCCCACTGGGGGAGGCTATGCACTCTAAGGAGAAGAGGAGATCCAAAAAAAGTGCCCAAACTCCCAACAGGAGGATGCACTCTAAGAGGAGAAGAGGAGATGAGAAAATGTGCCTTTCCTCTTTCCTGGGGTTTTATAGACCCCTTCTAAGGGCAAAAGCATAAAAAACCGTCCAAAATCGCTCAAAATCGTCAAAAGCTGCGTTCAGACCCGCCCGTCTGCTCACCAGCCAGATACATCTCATGTGGCCTCAGCATAGCTTACCAGCCGCCATGTGCTTACATGTATCTGGCGGATCCGGTCCGGTCAGCGCATGGAACTCGCCCATGGTTATACCGCCATGGGCCATGGCCAATCACCATGTGCGAATCTGGCCGTGCGCCCGCTTCGATGTCATGCTCATTCGCCTGCGCCAAATGCGACCCGGCGTTCGGCCAGTCATTTCACCATTAGCACATCCGGCCCGTCAGCGCGTAAGTCCCCGAGCGAGCCATGACGCGTTAAAGCGTAGCGTCTTGTATGGCTATCTTGTAGCCCATGCTTGGCGCACCAGCGCCCATGCACCGAACTCTTTCCCGGATCGATCCATAATCTCGAAATCTCGCGCATACTTACACATATTTGCGGCCGCAGTTATAATATGTGCTATTATGAAGATCCTTCTCAAAATGCATTGATGGACTTTCAAATTTCATTGGAGAATTTGCTATTTTCAGTTTGACATATATTTTGGATAACGAGATAATGTCACCCAAAAATAGCAACGATCGTCCTCGGAAAATTAATCGATCAAGCACGAATCTCAAGGCATTTTCGAAATGCTTCGATCTAATCACCAATTTCAGCAAGCTTACATCAAGCGGCCGCTCGATGAGACGACATAGAACATCAAGCATATCCGACTCGAATCGACTGGTCAAGCTATCGAGCATGGAAATGGATCCGATCCGCCAAATGGTCACCAAACCGACATATTTATAGTCGGTCGGCGGCTCGTCAAGACGAATCCAATCGAGATCACCCAATTCGACATCATTAAGGCACCGGATCATCAAAATACACCGTCGATCGAGGATCGCCGAGTCATCGGATGGTTATGGGAGTGGTTGGAGTTTTCCATGAATTTATAAGGCACTCCCAAAATCTATAAATAGAGCTTCATTCTCTTAGAGGAATCGATTGGAAGACCAGAGCTCGAGAACCACCGGTCGACCCACGCGCCGACATCCCACCACTGCCACCAAGAGTGCACGAAAATCGGGGCTTCTTAGGAGATCGCAGGACTAGAAAAGACCTGTCTCCTTTCTCCGAAGATCAAGAGGTTGCTCCCAAGATCCGTTCACGCTTGGGAAACTTCTCCTTGGGTTGGAGTTGAATATTGTATTTTTCTACACCAGAATATTGTTTTAACACCTTCTCCAACTAACGAGAAGCAAGGACCCGTATCTTTGAATACATAGTGAAAGTTCTGGGTGGGCAAGGCCGTGGTTTTCCCTTAACGGGTTTTCCATAACCCCGTGTTCATATCCTGTGTGTTGGATAATTTTTGGGCTACGACGAAGATCTCGCATCTACCGGAATAAAATTCTCTAGCACGCAACAAGATTTAATGAGTTTCAAATGAATTTATCATTTTTATGAGGTTCACTGGAGTCATTTATAATGGTTTGAGCTCTTTTGATCATTTTCCATCATTTTCATAAATTTTAATTAATTATTTCTCAAAATAGGTCTTTGAATTTTGAAATTCAATAACATTTAGTCCACTCATCATTTGAACCTAAAATTTTTATGGTATGTTTATTTTGATTTTAGTTTCATTTCTTAAAAATTTTAGATCAATTTGATGTGTATTTTTAAATTAATTAAGAGAATTTAATTTTCACTAAGACCTAAATTAAAACCCAAAGTGCTAATCAAAATTAGGGCTTTTGAGTTCTTGGATTCTTCTCAACAAGATGAATCCAACAAGCTCTTATTAATAATTTTGTAATTAGTATATTATTTTTTATATTTTTTAAAGTTTTAGGTTATTTTTAGTACTTTTTAAACTTAGAAAATACCCTAATTTCTTACTTAACCCAGACATCATTAACTGGGCCACCGTTTGTGCTTGTCATGACCCGATTGGGCCACACAGATGTTGAGTCGGCATTTGAGTGGGAAAACATGGGTTAGATCGGATAGATCACAGATCAGGCGGTCCAAGTTAAATCTGTCAATCCAAGGGACCGAATCACGTTCTAAATGGATTTAATCACAGCTGTCTGTCCCTATAATAGAATATTGGACAGCTGTTGTGCCATCTCCCTCACGGCCGGTGGAATAGTGCCTGGGTGGATGAGATTTTTTCCCACAATCACTCAAAAATGCCCGTCCAACTCAACTTTTTGACGAACCTCGCTGGAAAATCATCCTCTTTTGCCTCAAGATGGTTGAAATGTAAAATGCAAGGGTTATCTAGAAAAAATTATTAGAATCACATGATTATATTTGCAAACAAAAGAACCTAGTGGTTTTCTAAGGTTTTGAAGAAATTACCTCACCGGAGTCAACGTTTGATAGATTTTTTGATCTGAATATGCTCCTAAGCATATGACGAAGCTCTAGGATGAATTAGCCCACTTGCCTTCCCGCCGATCTTCCCCTCCATAATTGGCCACCACCTCCTAATCGTAATTTGGCCAAATTCATTATTTTATGTGTGAAAAAGGAGGGGAATTATGTGGTTTTGATCAGAGGAGCTCGAGGAGTCATTTTCAGCCAACCAAGAGAGAGCAAGGGCTCTTTTTCCCCCTTATTTTTAATGGTGGCTGAAAATCACCATTAATGGTGGTTGGGGAGGTGATGACTTGTTGGGAGGAAGCTTGGAGAAGTCCAATTTGGTGGTTTAGCTATTGTAGAGCATCTGGATGTCAGCCAAGTAGGGATATTACATGTGTTTAAGTAGATCTTGAGTTTTGGCATCTAATCGTTGAATCCTTTCTCTCTTATGGCCTCCATTATCAACTTGAAGCTCCACTCCACATAGGCTATAGTCTTAGCCTCCATGTGATAGATTTGGGGTGTGGTTTGAATCCACTTAGGCTGGATTAAGTTGGTTTGGACTTATCTTGATCCATTTGGCTCAAGTGAGTCAAGTTAGGTTCAATGCATCAATTTAGCTCAAATGGGTTTATATTGGATTATAATCATGTTTGATTGATATTTGAAATGATTTAGAACAATTGATTTTGATTGATTTGAAGTTGGTTTTGACTTGAATCCATTTCAACCTAAATTGAGCTGAGTGAGCCGGATTGAGTTCATTCAAATCAAACGATAAATATAACTCAATTTGAGTGTGTTTAAAATTTAATTATATATGCTTAAGTATTTAAAGCAATTCAAAGTAATTGATCTTAACTAATTTAGATTTAATTTTGATTTAGGCCCATTTTGGCCTAAATCGGGCTTAATTGGTCAAATTGGGTCAGGTGGCCAATTCAACCAAATCATGCTTAAGATAGAGTCAAATTATGTTCAAATATGATTTTAAAATATTTTAGAATTTTTAATTTGAATTAATTTTACTTTATTTTGAGTCTAGGTTCAATATGGTATGTTTAGGTTCGCTTAGACTAGGTGGCCCGATTAGGTTGCTTGAGTGATCGTTAACTTCAAACTTATCTAGTTTTATGTTCTATCATGTTAATTTAATGATTTTGAGCATTTAGAATTAATTAAATTTACCAAAATTTGATTAGTTTGATTATTGATTTGGTGTGGCTGATATGGGTTAATTCTTGATTAGACGACGATTGACCACTTTGAATCCCATCTGGATTTATTTTTGATTCCATTTATACTTATGTACTAATTTTGTTCTTTGGTTTGGTTTGATCTGATTTAGTTTTTGTATTTACATGATTTTTTTGAATTTAGATGATTTTGAGACAAAATGGGTTAATTGAGTTAATCAAACTCAATTGCTTTAATCCAAGTTCAATTGAATTCAAATTTTATTTTAATTTATTATTTTCATTTTTGTTTTAGTTGATGTTGTGCACTTAGCCACTAACCATAATATCTTAAGTGCTTAATTAAGAAGCTTTTAATCTAAGGTTGGAGATCCTAATCACTGAGATTATGGTGATTATTAACCTTACTTGAGGTTAACAGACCTTAGTGCCTAGATTAAATCCTAGGTCTAAGAAGAGGATTGTCAACCTCACTAAAAGTGAGGTCAACACTCGTAAAAAAAAGATAGAAGAATAAAAATAGATATTAAATATTAGCATCTAATTCAAATAGATTTGACTAAAGATATTTTTGATAATAACATCACATCACGTTCAACTTAACTTATCCTTTTGAAATTTTATTTTCTCTCAAGGAATCCTAGACCAATAGTTGGTTTTCTTTACTACGATTTTCATGGAATTCAACTTGCCCTTTTATACCTAGTTCTTTTTATTAATAGAGTGAACATTTGTCATAAACTCCAAAAGTCCTCATGGTGATATAAATCCTATTGAACTTTGGTTTGGTTTGTAGAAAAAAATTGGGAAGCTCAAGGTGGCTGAATTATTGTAACACTTCCTATTAGGGTAAGTTCTTCAATGGTGCTAATTGTGTTATGTTACATCGGCTAAGAATGATGATAAAGACTTATGAGTAGAGGCAAGCATTCTAGGGGGGTGTTGTTCCTATAAGCATTTCTAGTGAGAGTGTTGTCTCCATTTGGTGGAGAATGATTGTAGTGGGCAGGTTGGCAAGAATCCCTTCCCAACAAAGGGTAGTCAAAGACTATCTCATCATGGTATGAATTTTACCTTTCATGACTTTATTATTTCTTGTACAATTCAACATGATTTTTTTATTATTGAAACTGAGTGTATCAAGTGTTCACGAATCAGTTGAGGGAGATGATGACCAGCCACATGTCCCTATGGATATTTCTTTACAACCTATTAAGGTAGATTAGAGACGAGTATTAATGTCATAGTAAGTGAGTTATTGGGCATCATTAGAATGATGAGGAAGTTCTTTTAATTTAATAATGACTTCCTTTCCTGAAGTTGATGTCTCTGACTAAATGCATTGTAGCAATTTCTTTATTTATATTTGATAATACCACTTCTTGTTGTGTAAGGGGTGACTCTAATAGAAGAGGTTCTTGTAGTCATCGATCTCCTAGTCACTTCGAGTGGTGACTCAGTGGTTCTAAGTTTTTTCTTGGGGGTTGATCTTCTTTTGTTGGATAAGAATTCAAAAGCTCCAGCTTTCTCGACCATCGGAGCAACTATCATCACCTCAGTGGATATTTATGAAATTGAAAAGAGATTTTCTTTATCGACTCATTGCAAAAGTAGCGGATCCAAGAAGAATGAGCCCACACTTCCAAGAGAAGGTGATGCTATGAGAAAGCCTCAACCACATGCTTCTTCTACAAACTTTGTTTCTTTGTAGAGGAGAGTAGTTCTTCTTGGAAAAGGTTCAAACTCAGTTGAATAGATAGTGGCTGAGTTGCAAAGAAAGTTATCAACCACAAAAAGAAGTTGGCAATCATGGAAGCCGAGTTGACTTTCATTTGCGATAAGACAAGTTTATGTTAAAAACTTATAAAATAAATATTTTTTACTTTTACTTCCCTTTCATTTATGTCTAGTTCATTTAATTCTTTTTGGTTGTGAGTGAACTCAATAAATATTTTTTTTATCTTGGCATGCATCTCTTGAGATTTCTATGGGATTTGGTAATGATTGTTCATTAAATGCTTGACATGACATGTTTCCAAGATCTTCTTACTATGCCAACAAATTCTCTTGATCGCAGTTAAGTGAGTCTTTATTGTATTCCTCCTTTGATTTTAAAGCGAATAATTTTTTTTCTTATATGAGTACTTTTTCTCTTTCTCATAAGCCCTTTGGTTTTTTAGTGTGTTCTCCTGCGACTATGGTCATATTGGCTTTGAAAAAGGCATCCACTAACATCGTGGTGAATGAGTCTTCAACTCATGATTCGGTGAATAAACTCTTCATCTTCCATGTATATTGCTACAACAATGGCAACTTCTCGGTGAGAGTCACTCGTGAGGATGAGCAAGTGAATACATTAAAAGTAGATGAGTTGTGTGTCCCCTTCACCTATTTCGAGTTTGGTCATTGATTTTCCCTTTGTACTAAGTGGATGAAAATCTTAAATTTCTATGGAATGGTACTCTCCCAAGTATTGCTGAATTCTATAGCGAGTGTTATGCCTTTCATTTTATACTTGAGGTCAAAAGTTGACCTAGAGGTTGACCCATTCTTGTCATGTCTTTTGGGGTAAGGGTCATAAAGATAAAATAATCTAATTCTCGAGAGTTAACCTTAAAAATAGTTGGTTTATCAAATTGTTTGAAGAGCGGGCATTCTAAGCTTTGCATCATCAAATGCTCAATTAAGTGGACATTGCCAACTACATTCACTGCCTTTACTACCAACAAGGTGGTAATTCTTGAAACAAGTGCTCTGGAGACTAAGAATCTAGAGAAGCTGGAAGACAAGACACTCAACTTCAAGATTTTCCTTCAAATTGATGAAATCTATAAGCATATATATATAGTAAGTACTGACCATTGTAGATATTTATTTTTCTTTTTTACCTTTCCATGTATTAATCAATTACACTCACTTCTTTTAGGGGATGATGTCTCTATTCCTTTCTTTCTTGACCTCGAGGTAGTCAAGTTTCTTGCCAAGTTCAAAGAAGGTGAGGAAAGTGATGGCGAGCCCATACTTACTGAGGCCGCCCTTAAGAAGTTAGTCAATGAGGCAAGGCCGAGTTCTATTCCCAAGAAGTCCAAGAAGAGGCCAACTAATTCTAATCTTCATGTTTTGTCGAGAAAAAGAACAATAAGGGAAAGGAATCCAGTTCTACTCCTAATTATCATGTCTCTCATGGATCTAGCTCCCACGATACTCCCAAGATAACTAATTTGCATAGCTCTCTATATCTATGGCTCTAAATGAACAAAGCGTTCAACAAGCTACTCGTGACTCAGTGCGATTAGAGGTCATTCATGCTCGTTCGATTAATTAATTCGCACAATTATAAATACTCGATTCTTTGACAACAACCTTGTTGTTCATTATGTTAAATGACAATATTATTTAAAGCTCCCAAACAAGCTCGTTTAAGAAAATCAATTAAGGCTTGATTAAGGCATGT
Source organism: Cymbidium sinense (assembly GCA_021442155.1). NCBI lineage: Eukaryota > Viridiplantae > Streptophyta > Magnoliopsida > Asparagales > Orchidaceae > Cymbidium > Cymbidium sinense. Next base: position 16,936,484 of record CM038233.1, on the reverse strand, counting down.
TCATAAACATTATCATTTATATTTTCAACACGTTGCTCGCAAATAAGCTCGATTAGGGCTCATTTATTTCATTAAATGAGCTACGTGTTAACATGCTCAATAAGCTCAATCTGAACCGAGCTCGCAAACAAGCTCAAGCCGAGCTCGAGGTCAATAATGATAAACGAGTTTGAACTCGAACAAGCCCATACTCGACTCGGATCAGCTCGTTTATAGCCCTATCTATAATCTTTTAACAATGAAAAAAAATATTGTTTAATTGAGTCAAATTGAATATCAATCCTATCCTTCTATGTATTTTCATGACGCACACAATTCTCATAAAAAATATTATTTTATTAAATAAAAATATTATAAAACCCAATTTTTAAGTAAAAGAAAACAGAAAACAAAAGGATATGAGATTCATGCAATTTGAAGAGTAACCGTAAATATTCCAAAACACATTAAGAAAGATTTGTGAGCTCTTTTAGAACTTATTTTTTTGTTGTTCTTGAAGCTTTTGGATCTCTTCTTGAAATCAAAATCAAATCTTTTCTTCCTTCGCCGACAAGAAGATTATAAGACCAAGACAATTTAATAGGTCCCTTCTTTCCTTCAACCACTAACGCTGAACCCTATCAAAATTAAGTCAGATTTTTAATTTATGACGGCCATTATTTCTAGAAGTTCGTTGTATGGCTCAAATGGGTTTAACCGTTCCCAGAAGTCGTTTTCTGCCGGTAGAGGTGGTGGCCATAGCCGTTCAGCGTGTGACAGTTGCCAGCTGAGAGTTTAAAGACTTTCAAATTCTGCCTATATATAATTTTGAGAAATTTATAAATCAATTATCTAATACATATATATTTATAATTTAATCACCTTTTCTATTTTTTTGAAACTATTAGACTCATATATTTGCATGTGTCATGATCAAATCTTTGAGAATTTTACAAAAATGAAAATTTTGGGTTGAGCTTTTGTTATAAATTTCAATATTTTAAAATTATTTTAAAAAAATTAAGATTGAAAGTGATTAATTTGTAAATTTAAAAGAATAAGATGACTTGTATGTAAAAACCCCAATTTTTTATTTTTAATAAACTTATAATTTTAAGTAATCATAATATAATTTAATTATAAGAGGAAGTTCTCATAGATTTTAATTAGTAATAGTATCACTTCCATAATTTTTTTTAATATATATATATATATATAACAACAGATTTTGAAATCTTTATAAGCATGGTACTATTTTTTGACAATTATTATTGATTTTATGTATAATATCTTTTAAGATAAAATACAATTATAAAAATATTTTCAGTTAGATATAGAATGTATTAGGATATCTCACATGGTTTTTTCTTTATCAATGCATCAAGATAGATATCTTCTAATGCTAGATTTGGAAACTTGTATATCTTCCTAAAATAAGTTTGAAGATATTTTGTTAGAAAGTGAATATTAATGGGCACAACATTTTTAAAACTATTTTAGAAATGACTGTAATGCATAAACACTTAACCGATTATTATATTATTTTTACCTAAAAATAAATTTAAGAATTTTAAAATGCTCCTGACTAAATTTTGATCAAGATATTATCACATATTTTTTTCTTAAAAAATTTATTATAATTGGATTTTAAATACGATGAAGTTGCCTTGACATGGACACATAACAAAAGTTGATTGTTTATTTATTTATATATCATACTTATTTTAAAGTGAATTTAATAATTTTAAAATTTGTTAAATTTTGCCCTGAATGTTGGAGTAGCTCGAGTGGTAGATAAGATCAGGGAGAGTCGCCTTAGATTTTTGCCACATAAAGCATATATGTATTAAGAGTAGATCATTAGATTTTCCTTATTATTTTAGGTAGAAAAAAAGACTTTAAGATGTATAAAAATTATCTTAGATACTTGAATTAAATGAGAATTTGACACATAATAGACACAATGGAGACGAAAAGATTCATGTAAATTTAAAGTGAGATTAATTCATTGTTGTTGTTGGTGTTGTTGTTAAATTTTGGCCTGAATATTTTAATTTTTTTATATTTTTACATATAATATTATTTTAATTTATTTTAATTATTTTGAAAGCCTTTTGCTCATTGTATTGATCTAGTGTCTTCTTGGGATCTCATTTTGGTAAGTAAAATTGTGCCTCAGCATCTTCTCACATCCTTAGTAGACCCAATTTCAATTGATGAAATCAAAGATATTATTTTAATGCACCAAAATATTCTTCACTTAGTCGTGACAGGTTCACTTTCGAGTTCTTCTCTTGCAATTAGGATATCATTAGGAATGAGATATGTAATGCCATTAGTCACTTTTTAAAACCAATAAGCTTCCAAGGGCTATCAAAGCTTTTGTTTTTACTCTAATTCCTTAAGTGACTCAGGTGTAATCTATCTCTAACTACATGCCAATATCCTTATGTAATCGTATTCTTTAAAATTATTGTTAAATTATTTGCTAACAAATTCAAAGTGGTTTGCCTTATATCATAAATAAGGAGCAAGCTGGTTTTATGTCTAATAGATTTGTGATCCTGCTTTTATGCAAAGCTTGATATCTAAAAAAAAAGTATATATAATAATAATAATAAAATCCTTTGATTCAATTAATAGAGACTTCATTATTGACAAATGATTAAAAAGGCCTCCCAAGGACTTTTGTGTCTTAAGTTCAAAAATGTATTTCAAATGTTAATTTCTTTATTTGCATAAATGGATCTTTAGAAGGATTTTTTTTTCCTTCCTTCACTAGGCTAAGACAAGGGTGTCCTCAGTCACATTTTCTATTTTGCATTGTAATGAAGGAGCATTCTAATTTTGTTTCAATTTAGTTTTGAGCAAGACCATTTTTCCTTAGTGTGGATGGAAAACAATTACCTATTTTAACTCCTTTTTGTTGATGATGCTATTATTTTTGAATCTAATGTTAGAAATCTATTTAGCTTCAAAAGAGTTTTGGATGCCTTTTACTAGGCTTGTAACTTAAAGATCAATTTCAACAAAAGCATGATATGCTTTTCTAAGAAAATGCTTATGTAGGGTGAGCTATTGAAAATTCTTGGTTTTAATCATTCTTAGCCTCATTTTAAATACTTGGGCATTCCTATTTCAAATCATAGAAGGAAGCTTTCTAACTTCTTTCCTCTTAGTGGTAAAATCAAAAATGTTCTTGATGGTTGGAAAGCTAGTAGTATTTCTCTTCCAGGCTCATTAAATATTATATATGAGGAATTATAATGTACTGGACTGGAGTCTTATTTTTCCTTAAAAGATGTACCAAATTATCAATAGTTTGGTGCTCTAAATTCTTACTCCATGGTAGCATCACTAAGAAAAAATTCACCTTATTGCATGGAAGAATATCTCCACCCTTAAGTCTACTCGGGGTCTTGATCTGCACTCTATTAATTGCTTAATTTAGGTTTAATGATTAAACTTATACTTAACTTCTATAACAATAATTTTGGATCCAAATGACTTTTGGCTAAATATACTTCACCTTAGAATGATTGAATAAAAGGTGGATCATTTTTCTAGAATATTTTAAAACTATTGGCTTTAAAATTAAGAATAATTTTTTTTTCATTAGTAATGGCAGGAATATTAGGCATTTATGTGATCCCTAAATCAATGGTTCTTGAATTAGAGATCTTATGGACTAGGATACCTTTTCTAATCTTCATCTCTTTTTTAACTCCAGTTGTGCATTGTTATCAATCATTCTTGATGGGATTTGTCCTTCATTTCTTCTCATTTTACATTCTAAAATATTATTAAAGATTTGAACATCTCTTTGGTTAAGGATAGGTTGCATTGGAAAGGTGATGTCATCTCTTTGTGATATCATTGAGCATCTTTTTCCCAACTCTTTTATTAACTAACTTAAATTGATTTGGCATAAACATTATGCTATGAGGTATTTCTTTAATCATGGTTAGCTATCAATGGTGGTCTTAATATATCAGACGTTCTTAGAGGTTTGACAATTAATGCTTATTGCCCTTTATGTTGGCATGCTAACAAAATTGTTAACTATTTATTCTTTGATTGTGAATTTTCAAATGCTTTACTCAAATGGTGGCTTGCTTGGACTTTCACCTTCTTGCTTAGCCTATCTCTATTACAAAATATAAATTTTATTCATAGCCTACATAAGACTTCATTTATGTTGAAGATCTTTTGTTTGATTTCCATTCATAGCTTAGTCTATTTCATATGGTTAGAAAGGAATGTAAGGAGATGTAGCAATCATATTAACAACATTTGTATTTCTCTTAAAAATTAAATATGCTATGTGCATGAAATTTTCTAAATGGAAAAGAAAATATATGGTTGGAGGTTATTAAGAAAGATTTATTTCTCAGTTGTATTATGGGTTATAACATCGGAAGGAAGAACTACGTCTGGAATTATCTTTTGGTGAATTGTATCATTTTGGAATGCTTCAATTTTTATTTTGGGGAATGATGATAACACTTATTAAGTGTGAAACTTAATAGAAGTTTAGATGTTCATACTTTGCTAATTTGTCAATATTGTTTGGCCAGCTACCTGGGATTTTGATCATTTGATTTTATTTTGGCTCCAGACTTTTTCCGCTATCTTGTTTATATACTTCTATGCCATCTTATCTTTTGTTCATCATCTTTTTTTTATAAGCTACCCCTTCTCATTGATGTCATTGTTGACCTCACTTTTAATGAGGTTAGCATTTACTCTCTTTAGATATATGTTTCCATTTTGGCACTTGGACTTCCTCACTTAGAGTTATGACACTTCTAGTGGCTAAGGGGATACTCAAACTCAAACACAAAGACTTAGGATCAAATCCCTATTAAACTAGTGGACTTCACCTAGCCAAACTTACCCAAACCCTAATACACTAAGTAAAATTGATTTTAAACCAATCTTAACCTCAAACACAAACCTGAACATGAGCCAAACCACTTGGCTTCAAATGAGTTAATTGGCTCACTTAGCCCAAATTAGCCCATTTGACCCATTTAGGTTACTTTAGCCCAAACCTTAACAAATCCAAATTGATTTCAATTAATTGATTGCATGACACCCAAAACATCAATCATACACAAATCACACCCAATCGAGGTTCAATTTGATAAATCGACTCAATTAATCCAACATGACCCATTTGGGCCTAAAAGGGCTAAACCTAAAATTATCCTAAACCATTAAAATTGAGCCCACCCAAATTATTTAAAATTTTAATTGAACTTGATTAAATCTTAATTAAAATCAAATTTAGTTAATTGGCTCACTTATCCTAAGTTAGCCTAATTAAACTATAGAGGGGCCAAAACAAATTCAATTCAATTCTAATCCAAAATGAACTAAATGAAGTATTTCAAAATACTTAAAATAGATTTTTAAATGTAATTCAATGATCAATTAAACTCAATCTAGTCAATTTAGTCAATTTAGCCAATTAATCCAATGTAAACCTAATTTGACTCATATGAACCACAAATTGAATCAAATCAATCACTCCTACATATTTCAATTTAACATTTGAACATGATGGACCTAATCACCTAATAAAGACTCTAAAGTATGATGGGTCTTTAAATATACGAGAGATTTTTCTCCTACTTTATATGGATGAATAAAGTAGGGTTTATATTAAACTGGGTTCTTAAGCTCCCTATGGAGGCAAGCCTCCATAGTTAATTACATCTTAGAAATGAAATTCTATAAAAATACTCTCGATTAAAGTAGACAATTATCATCTCCAAAGATTTCAAGATTAGACTATCAAAGAATTGGTTATGTTTACAAAATCAATTGAGAAAGTTTGAGGTGAAGACTTATTTTTGGAATCCAAAGGGAGGAAGTAGAAATACTCATGATACTAAGAAACCTAGTGAGTATTTCAATATATCCTATGATTTGGCTTTATATATTTGATAGTGAAGAGGTTTATTTATTTGAGCTAATTTTTATTAGATTACTAGGGCTTATAATCCACCAACACAAAGTTGTGGGAATGCTTAAGAGGTGAGGATTTATGCTTGTAGCCCGAAGAAAATAGCTACCATGGACCTAAATCTAGGGACCTTTAGTATGAGCTAAAGTGCAACCTAAATCTAAGTGACAGGTGGACATAATGGTTTATCTCCATAAAAGAGTAAACTCATCCGACTTCTAGACTTATAACTACCTAGAGTCGCCGCCAGCTAACTCCTTGTGGTGTTTATTTTTGGAATGTATTGGGGGGGGGGGACACCATGAGATTACATGATACTTATTGAAGCGATCGGGTGTGACATTGAGGAATGATGTACTATCTCTAAAGATAGAGGCATCACCCTTCAATGAACCTAATAAAGACTCCTAAGGCATGATGGGTCTTCGAATATACCAGAGATTTTTCTCTTGCTTTACATGGATGAATAAAGCAGAGTTTATATTAAACTAAGTTCTAAAGTTCTCTATGGAGAAAGCCTCCATAGTTAATTACATCTTAGGGAATGAAATTTCCTAAGAATACTCTTGATTAAAGTAGACAATTATCATCTCCAAAGATTTTAAGGTTAGACTATCAAAGTATTAGTTATATTTAGAAAATCAATTAAGAAAGTTCAACGAGAAGATTTATCTTTGGAATCCAAAGGGAGGAAGTAGGGAATGCTCATGATACTAGGAAGCCTAATGAGCATTCCAATATATCCTATAATTGAGCTTTATGTATTTGAAAGTGAGGAGATTTATTTGTTAGAGTTGAATTTTATTAGATTATTTGGGCTTATAATCCATCAACACAAGGTTGTGGAAATGCCTAAGAGGTGATGATTTATGCTTGTAGCTAAGAAAATAGCAACCTCAGATCCTAAATCTAGGGAGCTTTAGCATAAGCTAAAGCACGACCTAAAGCTAAGCGAAGATGGGCATAAGGTTTACCTCTACAAGAAAGGATAAACCTGCTCGACTTTTGGACTTATAACAGCCTGGAGTGGCCACCAACTTACTCCTCCTACGATTTAAATTCATGTGGTCTTGTCATATGAAATTACAAGATAGTTGGGCTATTATTTATTTTGAAAAGAGATTAAAGTCCTTAAACTCACTCTCTAGGAGACTAGAGCATTAGTGGTATGAGTAATAACTTAATTTAATACAAAATCTCTTCAAATTTTATTTAATTTTTGACACTTCATTTGGACAACAACTTTAGGATTTTGATGTCTACATGCATGATGAAATAAAGTTATTAACTAAATCAAAAGAGAAAGAGGGTGAAGCTCCATCAGTAGGGGTTGCTTTCATGGGTCAAGCAGTCCCTATGCGTGGAAAGACAGAGATCCTCATTTTGTAAGAGTGACTCAAAATGCATGCATGATGTGAGATATACAACATTCAGCTAAGGGGTTAATAAATTTTTTAATTATCTTGTTTAATGCCTAGGCTTTATGGTGACATTATAAATTATTTAAAATTTAGTTATGAATGATTAATTGGGGTAGAAAAATTAATTTTTTCCTAAAATTCTAATCGCATCCAAGCCACACATTAAAGCATCAATCATAAAGAAACCATGAAAAAGATGCAATCCTAATGCACAATTTTAACAAATCATCAAATAATTTTATAATTACTGTAAAAGAATAAGAGGCTGGTGCGGTCGGGTACTGTCGTACAACCCAAAAAAGAAAAGATGGGTAGTCGAGCTCTACCCTTATACTACCCAGAATATAAAAGAATAATTACAATTATATTCAATTCCATCTTTCCTTTATTTCTTCATATCTTCATTCTTACTTCTCTTGATTTGGATGTGCTTCCTTCAAAGGCATCACAGGGCACCCTAGGACAAAGCCTTCTGGCCACTGCTCATCCTAATCTCCCATTGCACTAATCATAATTCCTATTATAAAATTATATTGAAAATAAGAAAAGTAAATCTAACTACACCTGCAAAATAGAGGTTAGCTAAATATACATACAATCCTAGGCAATTATATATATAATTTGGGCATTGCAACCTGCACATGGGTAACCAAGCCCACCTATCCTAACTTAGATTATGCTTAAAGGATTAAGCAACCTGCAAAGAGAGCATTTATATTTATTTTTAAGCAACCCCTTAAGTACAATCCTCTACACAAAATATGATTAGGCTAATATCAGCCTACCATCCAATCTATGAAACATATACCCTAACATCCCGTCTAAAATAATATATCATAAAATAAAATATACATCACACCATGCACCGTCCTAACATAAAGCTAGAAGTGGTGACTTAATTCTAATGTGTGTGTTAAGGCTTGTGTGGTATGTCTTGCTAAGCATTAGTGTTGCATTTTCTAAGTATAGAAGGATTCAATTTAACATTAAAAAGGAATTTCACTTGAAGTGATTTAATTGATTTATAGATTTTACTTTATGTTTTCTTTCATTTCATTTGATTTACACTTAGCAACTAAGTGTTAAAAAGAGAAGAAAGAGGATTTTTCTCTTGCATCCCTACCTTAAGTCATTTACTAAAGCATACTAATTTGATTTAGTTCACTTTAGTGAATGACTTATTAAATATTTTTAAATTAATCCTAAGTTTAGCTTCACTTTTAATAATTATATCCAATGTGAAAGGCATCTTAAGATTAATCTAATTGAATTACTATCATGACATATATTAACTCATTACTTCCCATCACATGTAGCATGCATATGATTTAATCCTAAGTATATCTATACATGCAATATATTTTAACACACTTATATGATGAATGTACACATGTGTATTTAAAGTTTATATTCTTTTATGTGATCGAATTATTTAATCATATTAGTTTAAAGCTCTATCTAAATTCTTATACAAAAATACATAGGGATGAAATTAAATAGGTACGTGTCATTATTAACTAGGGAAGTAAGGTAATCAAGTGACCTATTTGGGGCTAATTAAAGCTTCGTATTTCCAGGATGTTCAAACTATATACCCATTCGCATTCAAACATATGTAAATTTGTATGCATGAATCATAGGAAAGAGAGCATTAACTTATATGTAACACATGTTAATCATAGAGATAATTATAGAATGCATGTATCCTTGATAAAAGAAAAGGGTTCTAATTTCATAATTAAATACACACACACATGTATAAGAGACATAAGCAAGTACATGCCATTGTTAACCATGGAAGTGAGGTAATCAAATGACCTCGTTGGGGCTACTTAAAACCTCGCATTCCTGGGATGTCAGGATAAACACTTGCTTTTCTGAAATACATATGGATGTATACATAAATAAAGGAAAGAAAATCATACAAAGATTGTATTTTTATTTGATTAAAACATTTATGCTTGTGGATTAAAGTTCTATCCAAATTATAATATAGGAACACATGTAAATAAAATCAATAAAGTATGTGTCACTGTTAACCAGGAAAGTGAGATAATCAAATAACTTCCATAGAGCTAACTAAAGCCTCATATTCCTGGGATATCTGTACTATATACTTTTTAACATTCAAATACATGTAAAACTACATATGAATTCAAAAAATGAAAGCTTTACTTCACATAACTAAGCTATAAGCACATGCAAACCTATATATATTCATAACTACTATCACTCTAATCAATGTAATTGATTTATAAACTTTAGAAAGTAATTTGAATTTATTAGTGATAATAGTCACACATATTATAAATTAATCCAACACATGTAAGCTTACATAAAGGAAAACCATTTGATTTAATTAACTTTGAAAGGATGAATGCATGATTTCAAATGTCATACAAAATTTAACTTGTTTGGAAAGGAAAAAATAAACATAAACACATGATTTAATTCAATTAAATTAATTCTTAAGGATAATCATATCAAATAAAATCATTTAAAGCAAACAAAAGCTTCTTTAATGCCATTTTAATTTCATGTTTTGATTTGAATTGAGGATGTGAAGTAGAGATTTATTGATCCTAACCCAATCCCATGTTTGTTAATTAATTTGGTATATTGAAATATAATTAGCTGGATTTTTTGGGTTAATTAAGTTATAATATGCATTAAATCCATTAATTAGCCATTTCCTATGTTACTTTAACATAATTACCCAAATAATTATGAGCCAACATGATATGCACATGCATTGGAAATAAAATTAACAATGATCTTAAAAATAAAAGGGGTCTAATGTAATTGGCTCACAATTAATGGTAAATTAAGCTAAGAAACTTAATTAAGTACTCTTATAATTCTCCCACGCATGTGGGCTAATTATAATTTCTTTAGATTTCTTTAGGTTGTTAAACACCTAAAGGTCTATCCAAGACTTAATTAATTAAATTCTAACATGTTTAATATTTTAATTTATTTAATTAAATAATTTAAGTAATTAATTAAACCTTAATTAGTTTGATTAATGGAATGAACCTAGGGGAAATGGGCTGAGGAGGAAGCCTCAACCTTATCCTATAGGTTTATTCACTACAATAATTAACCACTTAATTAATGAATTTGTTGATGTTCATGGGATTAATTAATGATTAATTATCTTAAGAAAGTAATTAAAGCTTAATTACTCAATTTCCCTAATTAACTAAGTAATAAATCCCAAGAAAATCATGGGAGGTAGAGGTCTTCCCATTAAATTAACCCACAAAGTTTGGGGTTAATTACTTAAGTAATTAAAGAATTACTAAGCTAATTAATTTTATAATTAAACTAATTAAGCCTTAATTACTATTCCAAATTAATTAAGAATATTTTAAATAAATTCTCCTCTAAAATACCTTTTAAATAAGTATTTATTATATTTTTTTCAATTTTTCTATAATTAGCTATGATTTTTAGAAGTTTCAACTATTAAAACATATTAATTAGGCCTAATTAACCCTTAATCTCGTCAGCACCATGCGCGCTAATGTGGTGCACTTTTCACATGGCGCCATAGGAGTAGTTATTTAAGAATAATCTTAGTTAGCGCTTCTATGGAGACGACTGAATGTGCTTTCTCGTGTGTCGTCCGATCTAAGATCGGCCAGATATGATTAATCCTGCAGTGCTAAAGGATTAAATCAGATAATTCTATCGGATCTAATCACGTGTGTGATTTATCATCATGCGAGTGAGGGAGAATGAAGTCCGTCTGCCATTGCTTGCATGATCCGAGCTCACCCGATCTTGGATTGATTCTAAACTAATTCCACACCTTTGCATGAAGGATCCAAGGGGATCCAATGACTAAGATCACATGAGAAAAAAGTTCTCTTCAAAAACTTCTATGGTGTTTATTTTTGAGATGTGGGACACCACATAGATCTTACAGGGAACTAATTGAAGTGATCGGTATGACATTAAGGAATGGTGCACTATCTAAAAGATAGAAATCACTATCCTATAATGGACCTAATCACCTAATAAGGGCTCCAAAGGCATGATGGGTCTTCGAATGTACCAGAGATTTTTCACTACTTTATATGAAAAAGTAAAGTGGGATTTATTTTAAGCCGGGTTCATTAAGTTCCCTATGGAGGAAAGCCTCCATAGTTAATTGCATCCAAAGGAAGGTGATTTATTTAGAAATACTCTTGATTAAAGTTCAAATTAAAGTCTCCAAAGATATCAAGGCTATACTAGCAATAAATTGGTTATGTTTGGAAAATTTAATGGGATTGTTCAAGAAGAAGACTTATTATCAAAGTCAAAGGAGATGAGTGGGGAATGCTCATGATACTAGGTAGCCTAGTGAGCATTCTAATCTACCCTATAGTTGGGCTTTATATGTTTAAAATTGAAGAGATCAATTTAGTTAAAGTTGACATTTTATTAGAGGGTTAGAACTTATAATCCAACAACGCAATATTGTAGAAATGCATAAGAGGTCAGGATTTATGCTTGTATCCAAAAGAAAATAGCAACCTTGGATCCTAAATTTAGGGAGCTTTGCATAAGCCAAAGCACGACCTAAGTCTAAGTGAAGATGGGCCTAAGATTTACCTCCACAAGAGAGGATAAACCAACTACTGGGCTTACAACTACCTAGAGTGGATGCCAACTAACTCCTCTTACATTTTAAATCCAAGTGGTCAAGACATATAATTTTGCAAGATTAGTTAGGCTATTATTTATTTAGAAAGAGACTAAAGTCCTTAAACCCACTTCCTAAGAGACTAGAGTATAAGTGGTATAAACAATGACTTAGTCCAATGAGAAATCTTTTCAAATTTTATTTAATTTTTAACTCTTCATTTTGACAAAGGCTATAGAATTTCATATGCCTAAATGCATGATGAAAATGGATTATGGGCTAAATTAGTGGGAAAGAGGCATTTTTTCACCATAGAGGAGACCCTCAGAAGTCAAGTCTTCCTCATTCATGCAAGGATGGAAACACTATCTTAGCAAGAGTAAAGTAATATGCATTCATGTTGTGAGACATACAACATTCAACTAAGGGGTTACTAAATCTTTTAATTATCTTATTTAATGCCTAGGCTTTATAGTAAGGTTATGAATTATTTAAAATTTTAGTTATGAGTTGTAGCTAGATAGAAAATTTATTTTTTTCTAAGAGTGATCTCATTCAAGACACATATTCAAACATCAAGCATGAAGAAACTAGGAAAAACATGTTGTTTCTATTGTGCAAGCTAAACAAAACATCAAATAATTTTATAACTAATGCAAAAGAATAGCGGACTGGTGCAATCGAGTGTCATCATACAACCCAAAAGAAAGATGAGTAGTCGAGCTCTACCCATATACAACTTGAAATTACAAAAGAATTACAATTATAATGAATGAATGTTAGGGGGGGTCTTCATTCTTCATGTCTTCAACTTCATATCTCCATTTGATTTGGTCTACTCCACTTCAAAGGCATCACATGGCCTCCCAGGGCAAAGCCTTCTAGCCAATGTTCATCCTTATCCCACATAACATTCATCCTAATTCCTAATTGCAAAATTATATTAAAATAGAAAAAATAATTCTAACTATACCTATAAAACAAGTGTTAGCCAAACATACATGCAACCCAAATAGTTATATTTATAATTTGGACTTAGCACCCTGCACATGGGTAACTAAGTTCATATGTCCAAACTTGAATTATGCTTGGGGGCTTAAGCAACCTAAAAGGAGAGCATTTATATTTATTTTTAAGCGGCCCTTTTAAGCACAATCCTCTACAGAAAATATGATTAGGCTAATATCTGCCTACCATCTAATCTACAAAGCATACACCATAACATCCAGTTTACAATAATACATCACAAAATAAAACATACATCAAACCAAGCTTTGCCCTAACATAAAGCTAGAAGTAGTGACTTAATTCTAATGTGTGTGCTAAGGCTTGTGTGGTATGTATTACTAAGCATTAAAGTTGTAGTTCTCTAAGTGTAGAAGGATTCAATTTAACATAAAGGATCGATTTCACTTTAAGTTGTTTAATTGATTTGAGAATTTAAAGTTGTATTTTATTTGGTTTCATGTGACCTACACTTAGCAAATAAGTGCAATAGAAAGAGGAAAGAGAATTTCTCTCTTTCATCCCTACTCTAAACAACTTTCTAAAGCATATGTTAATTTGATCAATTCTCTTTAATGAATGGCTTATTACACATTTTAAATTAATCTTAAGCTTATGTCCACTTTAAATAATCCTATTCAACATGAAAGACATCTTGAGATTTATTTTATTGAATTACTATCACATGACACATGGTAAATCATTCATTTCCATCACTTGTAACATGCATATGATTAAATCCTAAGTATACCTACAAATACAATATGTTTTAGCACACTTAAATGATGGATATGAGTATGTATATTTAAAGTTTATATTTTTCCTTTGATTGAATTATTTCATCATATTAATTTAAAGATCTATCTAAATTTTCATAGAAAAATACATAGGGAAGAACTTAAATAGGTACATGTCATTGTTAACCCAGGAAGTGAGGTAATCAAATAACCTCCTTGGAGATAACTAAAGCCTCGTATTCTCGGGATGTCCAGACTATGTATCATTACATTCAACCATATGTAGATTTACATACATGAATTATAAGAAAGAGAACTTCAAATCACATGATCAATTAATTCAATCACTTGAATAATTATAAATGCATGTATTTTTGATAAAATAAAAAGAGATTCTAATTCCATAATTAAATACACATAGACACATGTATAAGAGACATAAGCTAGTGCATGTCATTGTTAACCAGAGAAGTGAGGTAATCAAATGATCTCCTTAATGCTACTTAAAGACTCGTATTCTCAAAATGTCCAGACTAAATATTTGCTTTTCTCAAATATATATGGATGTATACATAAGTAAAGGAAGTAAAACCAAGCAAGGATTATATTTTTACTTGATTGAAACATTTATCCAAGTGGATTAAAGTTCTTATTCAAATTCTAATATAGAAATACATGTAAATGATATCAAATAAGTACTTATCGCTGGTAACCAGGGAAGTCAGGTAATCAAATGACCTCCTTGGGGGTAACTAAAGCCTCATATTCCCAGGATGTCTAGACTATATACCTATTAACATTCAAATGCATGTAAAGCTACACATGAATTAAAGAAAAGAAAGCTTTAATCCACACACTTAGGGTATAATCACATGCATCTCCTATGTATTTATAACTAGCATTCATAGCATATGTAATCCTTCATTTATAAGCTTTGGAAAATACATTTGGATTTAATAGTGATAATAGACACATATATATTAAATTAAATCAACACATAAAAATTTAACATAAAGGAAACCATTTGATTTAATTAATTTTGTGAAAGATGAATGCATGAATCAAATGACATACAACATTTAATATGATTGGGGAGGAATAACTAAACATAAGCATATGATTTCATTCAACCAAATTAATTCTAAGAACAATCATAGAAAATGAAATCATTTAAAGCAAACCAAAGCTTTTTAATGCCATTTATAATTTGATGTTTATTTTGATTAAAGGAAAGAGAGAAGGAGGTTTGTTAATCCTAATCCCATCTCATGTTTCTAAGTTAATTTCATTTAATAAGAGATAATTAAGTTGACTTTTGTATGGATTAATTAAGTTAAGATATGAATTAACTCAATTAATTAACCCTTACCTATGTTACCTTGAAGTAATTATAAGCCAATGTGATATGCAAATGAATTGAAAGTAAATTAGCAATGGTCCTATGCAATGAAAGGACCTAATGCAATTCACTCATAACTAATGGCTAATTAAGCTAAAGAACTTTATTAATTACTTTTATAATTTTTCCACACATATGGGCAAATCATAATTTCATTAAATCTCTTTAGGCTATTCAACACCTAAAGATCTACCCATGAATTAATTAGGTTCAAATGTATTTTAAAATTTTAATTAAACTAACTAAGTAATTCATTAACTCATTAATCTTTAATTAATTTCTCTTGAAAAAGTGGAGGAAATTTAGGAAAAAGATTAGGAGAGAAGACCCAATCTAATTCCCTAAGTCTTCTTACTAATAAAAGTGATAAATAATTCAATTAATTAATTAATCTATTGTTCATATGGTTAATTATCACTTAATTAAGTTAAGGAGGTAATTAGAGCTTAATCAATCAATATTTCCAATTAATTAACCAATAAATCCCAAGAAAAATAGAGGGAGGTAGAGGCCATCCCCCTAAACATTCTCATAAAGTTTGAGATCAAATGATTAATTAATTAGGGAGTAATTAAAATAATTAACTTTTAATTAAGCTTTAATTAAGCCCAAATTACTGTTCAAAACAAATTAGGGATAATTTTAATGGATTCTTCTCTGAAATACCTTTTAAAATAAGCTTTTGTTTGTATTTGTTAGATTTTTTATAATTAGTTATGAAAGTTTTAGTGATTAAAATGTATTTAATTAACCTTAATCCTGATGGCGCCATGTGGCATGTTGACGTGGTGCACTTTTCATGTGGCACTACAGGATTAGTTCTTTAAGTTGTCACATCCATGGGCTAACTCATCGGGTGAAACATAGTTTCTCATGTGTCGTCCAATCTAAGATCGGATGGCCATGTGCAAAGATGCGCTTAATAGGATTAATCCATTTAATCTAGTGTGATTTGATCTTGACCGCCCATTTCGATAATGCAGGATGGACGGTCCGTGATCTATCTCCTCCCGAGCGGTGAGAGATGACGACCGTCCGTCATTTGTCACTTGATCCGAGCTCACCCAAGCTCGAATAAAATCAAATCGATCGCACACCATCAGGAAAGAAAATGAAGAGATCCAATGGCAGAAATCTCACGGCAAGAAACTTTTCTTCACAAAGGACCAAACCATTTCTACCTAGGGGTCGGTTTCAATGGGATACCTCACCGGAGCTAAGACTGATGGTTTCAATAGATTGAGCAAGCTTCGTCCAATAGAGATGAAGCCCTGTTGAGCGGCACGAGCTTTGATTTTGTGTGATTTGCTCAGAAGGCCAATACACTAGGTGTAGGTGATTGACTTTGATCAAACTCCCACTTCCAATGGTTGGAGATGGCAGGAAGTGATTCATTCTTGCTCGTCTAGCTCCAAAGAAGGTGTAAGCAAATTTAATTACACTTTGGTGTAGATTTGACCAAATGGGAATCAGAGGGGATATGCCCTATTTTGGTTTTCTGTAAAACTAAGAAGAGGAGAAATGGGAGCACTTTGAAAGCTTGGAAATTGTTTTGGGATGCACATCTCTAGTTGCTAGGTTTGAATTGAGTGCAAGTGAACAAATTTGAATGAGAATGAGGGGGTATACCTCATCATTCCTTGAATTGGACAACCATGACCAGTTTTGCCATTTTGATCAAATGGCTACCAAGGGGAGCTTGAATTGGGAAGGGAATCATCCTAGATGGTTTCACTTGAGTAGAGGAAGGTGTGAGAATGCAGCCAAGGCAAGGGGAGTGGGAGTCCTTGCTTTCCACATGCTCCAATGGAAATGGAGAGGTTATTTAACCTCCCCATGGGTCATGACCGACCCAACCACCCCTTAGGTCAGATGAACGGTGTCCTAGGTGCCTAGGTGGAGTAATGGATGAGTGCTAAGTGACCAATGAAGAGAAATGACTATTTACCTAGGTGATTTGCCTCATGTGACACCCTTAGCCTAAGAGTATCTTGGTCATTTGGCATTAAATTTAATTTGGGAAGATTTGAGATAGTCAAAAGTGGGTTAGCTCAAATTTCAAGTGATTTAGAGTTCATTTGATTTTATTTGGATTAATTTGACCTATTTAGGTCAAATTGGGTTAGGTTATGTCAAGTTGACCAATTAGTCAAATTGGATCAAACTAAGGGTTGGGTCAAGTTCATGAGATCATTTGGAGTGTATTGGTGTCATTGGTTTGGTTTAAATTGGTTTAAATTTGGTTTTGGTTCATTTGAGTTCATTTAGGTCAAATGGGTCAAGTTGACCAATTTGACCCAATTGACCAAATTATCTTAAGTCATGACTTAGTTTGGGTTTGGTTGATCATTTGGAATGTGTTGTAAGCTTTGGATGATTTCAATTTGGATTTGATAGGTTTTACATTGGCTTTGACCCTTTAGGTCAAGTTGGGTTCAATAGATCATTTAGGTCTAGTGAGTCAATTTGGCTCACTTGAGGCATTGGTCGAGTTCAACAATAAATTTAGAATAAACTTGAGCCATTGGTTGCAATCAATTTAGATTGGAATTTAATTTGACCCATTTTGGCCATCTAGGTCAAGTTTGGTCAACTTGGGTCAAGAGGTCAATTGGGTTGGGTTCGGCTTAATTAAAGGTCAAGTCATGTTCAAGTGTTGATTTTGGATTGATATTAGTCATTGGTTTCAAGAGATTTGACTTAGGTTGTAATTTGGCTAGTTTAGGTTCATATGGGTTAAAAGTTGACTTGGTCAAAAGGCTACATTGACTTAGTTTTACCCAATTTATGATAATTGATCAACCCAGGATGATCAACAATCATGTCATAAAGTTTGGACTGGCTTGATTCACTTTGATTTGGATTGAATTAGATTTTGGTTCATGTAGGTCAAATTGGTCACCTTGGGTCAAGTGAGCCAATTGGGCTTAGTTGGCTTGATTTTGGGTTGAGTTTAATTTAGTTGATTTCATATATAGATTTGGGATTGAGATATAAATTCAATTGCAATTGGTTTGGGTTCAAATGAGTTTTGGTTCATTTGAAAATTTCAAGCCAAATGGGCTAAGTTGGGTTTAACTTGGGTTGATTTTTATTTGGCTTGATGATTGTTGGTTTTATTTATATTTGGATAGGTAATTGAAGGAATGATTGATTCAAGAGAAAATCCATTGGTTTTGGCTTGATTTGGATGAAATTTGGTGAGTCCAAGAATTAGCTCAATGGGTTCAAATTTGTGTTTTGATTTGATTTGGATTTAGTTTTGCTATTTGAATTTATATTTCATTTATATTTGTGAATATAAATGAATATATAAATTACTTGTGAGAGAAACACTTGAGTTTGGAGTGATTTGGAAGCAAATTTGACTAGCTCATGGAGATAGGTCAAAAGGGCTAAGAAAGAGATTTGATTTAGTTTGATTTAGTTTTGATCATTGGAATGGATTTCATTTAAATTTATGAATATAAATGAAGATATGATTGATTCATGAGAAGATCAATCAAGCTTGGATTGAATTGGGTGGATATTTTACTAAGTCCATGGAATTCAATCATAAAGCTTTAAGGAGGATTTGGGAGTTTATATTAAATTTTGGGTTTCAATCATTTGATTTGGAATTTGGATTTGAATTCAAATTGAATTTGAGGTTTGGTTTGAAATTTATATTTGAATTGAATTCAAGAAGGTGTACATGGGTTGGGTTTATGCTATAGGGTGAGTGATTTTCCTAAGTCCCTAAAGCATGTCTTAATCCTATGATTACCCTTCTAAGTCTCTAGGCTTAAGTTAAGTGTTCACCTAATCACTAGAATTATCTTATGACTAAGAAAGTCTTAGTCAGAAAACTCTAAGTCAAAGATGAGGAGATTGAGAACTCACTCCAAAAGTGAGGTAAACAAGCTCTAACAAATTTTTCACCCAAGGTCAGTTTCAATGGCATACCTCACCGGAACTCAAGACCGATGGCAAATTCGATTGAGGAAGCTTCATCAAGTGAGAAGGTCAGCGTTGGATTGAACTAAGCCCATCTAAGCCTCACATTGTGAGCTAAAATCATCATAAGATTATCAATCACTTAAATTGGGTCAAACCAAGTCAAATCTAGCCTTTGACCAAGTCAACATTTGACCTAAATGAAACCTAACCTAGCCAAAATCTACCATAGGCCAAATTGACTGAAACCATTGATCAAAACTAAATCATGATTAATGATTGGACTTGACCAACTCATCATTTGAGCCAAACCTAGCCCAATTGGCCACTTGACCCAAGTTGACCCAAATTGACCTAAAAAGTCAAAATATGTCAAAACTTGATCTAAGTTAAATTGATTACAACCAATGGGTCAAATTCATTCTAAATCACTTTTTGAACTTGACCAATGCCTCTATTGGCCAACTAGACCCAACCTATCCAAATTGGTCATGAACCCAACTTGACCTATAAGGTCAAATCAAGTTAAAATCAAACCAAACTAAAATTGATTGAAACCAAAGCTTGCAAAATATTTCAAATGATCAACCAAACATAAACCAACCCATGACCTAACCCAGTTGGGTCAAATGGTTCAAATTGGTCAATTTGACCCATTTGACCTAAGTGAACTCAAATGAACCAAAACCAAATATAATTCAAATTGAACCAAACCAATGATACCAAAATATTTCAAATGGTCATATGAACTTGACATCCCTTGGTTTGACCTAATTTGACCAATACCCAAGTTTAGAAGGCCGGCGTTGATTGAAGTCCACCCTCCAGCCGTTAGGAAGCTTGGAGATTTTTGTTCTTGCTCGACTAGCTCCAAGAATAGTGTGTGAAAAGTTATTTTCACTTTGGTTGCGATTTGAGCAAATGGGAATCAAAGGGACAATGACCTATTTCATCTTGGAGAAAATCAAGAATATGGAGGCTTGGGGGGTTTTAGAAAAGCACTGGGAAGCTCTCTTGAGGATTCAAGGGCTCTCACTATGCTCAAGTGATCGATTTGGAATGAATTGGAGGAAGGGGGGGATACCCCCTCCTTCCCTTGATCGGATGCCTTAGCTTGGTTTGGTTCCTAGTGGCCATCCGATGACCACCTCAAAGGATTATGGGTGGCATGGAGTGGATGAGGTGGCTCAATTTTGTTGGGTGAAGGTGTGGAGGTGGCTGCGAAAGAGGGTAGTGGCTGTCCTTGGTGTTTCAAGTGCACCAATGGGGATGAGGTGATTTCACCTCCCTTTGGATCATGGCTGACCCAACCACCTTTGGGTCAGGGTTGTCATCCTAGGAGCCTATATGGACCAATGAGAGAGTGTCAAGTGGTCATGAAATGAAAATGACCACTTACATGGGTAATTTATCTCATATGATACCCTTGACCCAAGGGTATAATGGTCATTTGGCATTTAACTTGATTTGAATAAATTTGAAATGAGTCAAAAGTGGGTTAGCCCAAATTTGATGTGAATTGGACTTCATTTGATTTGATTTGATTTGGCTCAATTTGACCCATTAGGTCAAATTAGGTCAAATCAGGTTAGGTTGACCAATTGATCAAATTGGATTAAACTAAGGGTTGGGTCAAGTTCATATGATCAATTGGAGTATATTGGTAACATTGGTTTGATTTGGTTTGTCTTAGATTTGATTTTGGCTCATTTGAGTTCATTTGGGTTAAATGGGTTAAGTTGACTAATTTGACCCATTTGGCCAAATTGGCTTGGGTCATGGCTTGGTTTGGGTTTGGTTAATCATTTAGAATATGTTGTAGATTTAGTTGAGTTTAATTTGGATTTTATTGGGCTTTGGGCTGGTTTGACCCTTTAGGTCAAGTTAGGTTCAATAGGTCATTTGGGTCTAGTGAGTCAATTGGGCTCAATTGAGGCTTTGGTTTAGTTCAATAATCAATTTGGAATGAACTTGAGCCATTGGTTGCAATCAACTTGATTTATATTTTGATTTGTCCCATTTTGGCCATTAGGTCAAATTAGGTCAACTTGAGTCAAGAGGGCCAATTGGGTTAGGTTTGGCTCAATTGAAGGTCAAGTCATGTTCAAATGTTAGTTTTAAGTTGGTGTGAATCATTGGTTTCAAGGGATTTGGCTTGAGTTATAATTTGGATAGTTTATGCTCATATGGGTTAAGAAGGTTGACTTGGTCAAAGGACCAAGTTGATTTGGTTTGACCCAATTTATGATAATTGATCAACCTACGGTGATCAACAATCATGATACGAGATTTTGGTGAGCTTGGTTCAATCCAATTTGGGTTGGATTGGAACTTGGCTCAAATAAGCCAAATTGGCCACTTTGGCTCAAGTGGACCAATTGGGTTTAGTTGCTTGATTTTGGGTTGATTTGAGTTTAGTTGAGTTTATATGTGAGCTTAAGATTGATATATAAATTCAACTACAATCAATTTGGGTTTAAATGGGTTTTGGTTCACTTGAAAATCTCAAGTTGAAAGGGCAAGATTGGGTTTAACTTGGGTTGATTTTGGTTTGGCTTGATAATTTTATATTTCATTTATATTTGGAATGGTGATTGATGGAATGATTGATTTATGAGAAAATCAATTGATTTTGGTTTGAATTGGAATGGAATTTGGCTAAGTCCATGAAATTGGCTCAAAGGGTTTATATTTTGATTTAATATGGTTTGGATTTAGTTTGGTCATTTGATTGTAGATTTGATTTATATTTGGAAGATAATTGAAGGAATAATTGAGTTTGAAGTGGTTTGAAGGCAAAATTGGCTAAGCTTATATGGTTGAATCAAAGGGATTAGGTTTGGACTTGGTTTGATTTGGATCTTGATTAGGAGTTAAAATTGAGTTTTGGTCATGTGATTGTAAATTTAATTTATATTTGTAGATATGATTGAAGATATGATTGATCCATTAGAAAATCAATTTAATTTGGCTTGATTTGGGTTAAGATTTGCCTAAGCTCATAAAAGTAGGTCATCGTGCTTAAATTTGGATCTTGATTTAATTTAATTTATTCTGATTTAGTTTTGATCATTTGAATGTAGATTTCATTTATATTTGGGAAGATGATTGAATATCTAAATTGATTATGAGAAAATAAATTAATTTTGGATTGATTTGGATGGTATTTTGGCTAGTCCATAAGATAAAATCATAGGGCTTAGGTTGATTTTGAATTTGGGATTTTGAATTTGGATTTGATCATGAGCTTCAATCATTTGGCTTAAAATTTAGATTTAGATTTGGATTTGGTATTTGAATTGAACTTGAGGTTTGGTTTTGGCTTAAGAAGGTGATCATGGATTAGGTTTATGCCATAGGGTAAGTGGATCTCCCTAAGTCCTAAGGCATAGCCTAATCCTATGGTTAACCCTTCTAAGTCTCTAAGCTTAGGTTAAGTGTTCACCTAAGTGCTAGAAGTGTATTATGATTAAGAAGTCCTAGTGTTTAGAAGACTCCTAGGTCTAAGAAGAGAATGAGAACTCACTCCAAAAGTGAGGTCAACAAAAGGACCCCCAATAGGTGTGGAGTAACAAGGCACATAGCAGATCAACAATTGAAGATTGCAAGTACAAATGAAATGATATATACCTAAACCCAAAAGGTAGATAAAATCATGATCAGTATAACTCAACTTATGCAAGGGCATAAGAAACTAGAAGGATATTGGAATTTCACCAATAAAGGAAGAAGCCAAGGATCATAATTAGACATGGAGAGATTTGCAGGCAAAGGAGGAATTCACTGGGGATTGAGTACATGAACCTTCCACTAAGGAAGCAGGTTTGAGCTATCCATTGGAGATATGGATTTGAGTTTGATTGTGAATATGATTTGTGAGAAGAAGATTCGTTGGGGATAAGAATCCATAAGCTATCAAGATCAAATTTTGAGTCTTAATTGATGTGGAGCATATGGATATGGAGGGATTAGAAATATGAACCTTCCATTGGTTGCTATAAGAGATAAGTTTGATTTCACATATTCGGATGTATCGGGATAAAAGTTTGATTTTTTATTTGTTTGTTATTAATTGATGTGAGATATTTAATTTGATTTGTTATGGATCCATGGAGGATTGAATGAGGGTAGGGATGAACCGATCAAATTGGATAGGTTTAATTCATGGACTGCGATGGGCAGAGGACTATTATTTGGCCTATCTTAGGACAAGTCTAAAGGGATAGTCTATAAGCTGGAGGGCAATCCATAGGTTGCCTTTGCAATGATATGGAAGAAAGCATGGATTTACAACTCACTATTGGTTTGATTTCATTTGGGTGACTTGAGAGATGTGGTCTTACCTCAACTTAAGAGTAGTTAAGATTAATTTCATTTGATTTGATTTATTGGTTTAATTTGATTTGATGGCTTGGTTGCGAATGATGACTGAGGCTAGGGCTATCTGAATCGATCCAAAAGCTGGTCACCGATGGGGTAGGACTATCTGACCAAGCTATCTTTTGTTAGGGAGAAAGGTTACATCTTCCAAAGTAAAGAACAACCGGTATAATAACAAAGGTTACCACCTAGCATGCTAGGGAAAAAGTGTAGCATTTTACTTCCAAAGCAAAGAATGAGGTGACCTATTGGTGGCACAACAAATCAAACCACCTGGTAGACTAAGAGTGTAGGGTCTTATCTCAACTCAAGAGCATTCTTAAGAGTTTTTTATAAAGATAGGATTTCAATTTATTTTTTATTTTGTTTATTTGTTATTGTAGAGATGTGCAAGGGACCACACTAAGAAGGGGCTATGTCACCTATCTCGATTTACTACACCAAGGGAGAATACATCCACCAAATAGAATTGATGTGCAATAGTGTTAAGAAAGGAGACTATCAATCCAAAAACATGGATAGTATCTAAATGGGGTCACAAAGGATGTGATCCAAGTAGAGTGCCCATACGGGAGATGCCACTATGGTCATTATCCTGGACCTTGTAAAGAAGAAAGCATGTAGGTGTATGGTGGCCAACTCAAGGAGAATGCGAAGTGATTACATTGCCATGAGGGTGTACACCAAAGGTGACCAACATAGTGCAACCAACCAAGTAGGGGGATCACTAAGAAGAAGGCATGAAGACTTATATCTCAAAGCTAAACTAATTCTAATAGGTTGTTAAGCTTATCGGTGATGCATATGTTAGGATGCATAGTAGATTTATATCTTGCCATGAACAATATATGACCCATTGTTGGCATGACAAGTCAACTCGACCTAAGGGCGACTACTAAGTAGGGAGTCACAAAGAAGAACTAGACCCAAACTTGAAGTATAGAAAAGGAGTCAGAAACTTAAATCTCATATATAGACCCAAAGATGGCGGTTCAAGAAGAAAACATAGTAGACTATCTTCTTAAATGAATTCATGAGGGTACGGATGCAATAAGGCATACCAAACCAATAGGTGCTCATAGTGGAAATGAAGAATCATATGCATTACATCCTCAAGAAGAGACCATGGTGATGCACTAGCACAATAGTATGTCACATGAGCCATGAGAGTGTCATGGGGAGGATTATCCCAACTCAAAGAAGCTAGGAAGAAAAATATTTGTGTTTGTTTGATATGTGTTTGTGTGTAGTTTATGTTGGTGTTGTGCTAAAGAAAGATAGAATGCTGCTTGGGTTCCTTACACCTATCCTAAACACATCGAAGAATGGATAAAATGGTTCCACAAGGGCATTGTGACTCCACTAAGGATGGATGTCACCTGGGTTCTCTTGCACCTATCCTAATAGCACTGGAGATAAATATTTGAGTATTAGATGTAAGTTTGAAGGAATGTTTAGATTGATGAAGAATTTTGAAGGGTGATTATAGATTGACATTATTATTATTATTATTTCCTTTTTTTTTGAATTTGTACTTAACCAATGTAGACATGACTTTACTAAGGAATTGATTTTGATTTTTTTTAGATATTTCTTTAGGTGTGTGCAAATAGAACAAGAACAACTAAGAGTAGTGTTCTTTCTCCAAAATCCTTGGGACCTAGTTAAAGTAATTGATCATCCATAGTGAAAGAAATTCACCAAAGCTTCTTAAGTATTATGCTCTAATTTGCATTTGAATGAAAGAAATTTTTCATTCTAATTACTTGAATTATTCTCAAAATTTGAAGTGTAATGGCTTTTGAGGTAGTGTTTGTTGAATAGAAATACAAGACACTCACCTATCATCATAGTGGTTTAAACTACTTTCCATCCTTCAAACCACCAAAGTAGGACTCTTAATGATTAGAAGAAAAATCTTGATTTGGGGAGTTTTGATAGACTAACTTTGAAAGAGTTTAAACCATCTCTATTCAATGTTAATTGAGGTCTCTCTCTCTCTCTCTCTCTCTCTCTCTTCTTTTTTTTCCTTTTTTTATTTATTTATTTTATTACAAGACCTTCAAGCTTTTCAATTTCTCTTCTTTCCTTTTCTTATTTTTTTTTTTGGTTGCATCTCTAATATCACTTTAATCTCTTTTAGATCAATTTTTGTTATCCCATGATGCTTTACTACAAGCCCTAGAAACTTCCCTAAAGTCATCCTAATTGTATACTTTAGGGGATTTATATTGTCATAACTAATCGAAGACAACTACTCAGATCAAAGATGGTATTCCTTTCTTCACTTTTGTCCACGAGATCTTCAACGTAGCATTCAACTTAGTGATGAATGAGTTCATCAAAGATTCGAGTCATGGCCTGCTGGTATGTGGTGTCAACATTTTTAAGGCTGAAATACATGACCTTATAGTAGTAAATTCTAATGGAAATTATAAATGCAAATAACTTCTCATCCTCCAACATCATTTGACCCATCCTTGTATGAGGAGACTGCATGTAAAGAGGCTATGTCCACTATTAAATTTGATATATATAATTTGAATTCATTTTCAAGACATGCCTAACTTAGATCTTCAAAATTGGCATATGTGAGAATTGGAATGTTCTTCTTTTTGACTAGGAATAATTTTGGGTAATCATGATTTCTTCTTCAATAAGGTTAACTTCAAACTTTGATCCTCTTCTTGATGCAAATGTTCACATCAAAAGTTTGTAAAATAAGAATAGCAATAGGTTCAATTTTGAGTTTGTAGACTGCTACCTTTGGAGATGTATTAGGCACTTTATTATGGTCTTAGATAAAGAAGTCATTAAACTATAAAAGTAACCTAACCAAGAGACATAAACAAGTATGTGCTTATGTTAACCAAGGAAGTGAGGTAATCAAATGACCTCCTTGGGGCCAACTAAAGTCTCGTATTCCTGGGATGTCTAGACTATATACTTTCTTTTCTTAAATACATACACACGTATTCATAATTAAGAGGATGAAAATCATGCAAAGATTGTATTTCTTTAATTGAATTATTTATATATATGAATTAAAGTTTTATCCAAATTCTAATGATAAAATACATGAGAGTGAAATTAAATGGATACATGCCTTCATTAACTAGGGAAGTGAGGTAATCAAATGACCTCCTTGGGACTAGCTAAAGCCTCATTCTTGGGATGCCTAGATTATATACCCATTACCATTCAAAATTATGTAAGCTAACATATGAATAAAGGAAAGAGACTTCACTTCATACACTTTAATTTATAAGCACATACATCCTTTATGTATTTATAATCATCACCACTACTCATATTATTATTCATTTGTAAGCTTTTGAAAAATACATTTGGATTTAATAGTGATAACAGCCACACATATATTAAGTTAAGTCAACACATGCAAGCTTTACATAAAAGAAATTCACTTGATTTTACTTTGATTTTAAGAAAGATGAATGTATGAAATCATGTAGCATACAACATTTAATGTGGTTGGAAAGAAATAACTAAACATAAATATGTAATTCATTCAATACAGCTACTTCTTAAGGACAATCACATTAAATGAAATTATTTAAAGAGAACCAAAGTCGATTATTAATTCATGATTTTGGAGTTTGATTAATTTTAAAAAGAGAAGAATAATTTGTTATTTTAAACCCATTTCCATATTAGTGATTTGATTTGGTTTAAAAAAAGGGATTAAGTGAATTTTATGAATTAATTAAGTTGGATCCTTAATTAAACCAATTTATTACCCTTACCTATAACCTTAATGTACTTAACTAAATAATTATGAACCAACATGATATGCATATGAATGGAAAGTAAATTGGCAATGATCCTAAGAAATAAAAGGGCATACTATAATTAGCTCATGATTAATAGTTAATTAGATTAATAAACTTAATTAATTACTCTTATGGTTTCCCCACATATGGGTTAACCATAATTTTATTAAATACTTTTATGCTATTAAACACCTAAAGATCTACCCTGATTTAATCAATTAGGGTATAAAGTGATTATGATTTGAACTTAGTTAATTAAGCCATTTAATTAATTAATTAAACCTTAGTTAATCTCAAATGAATTAATTTTGTTTTTTTAAATGAAATGGACTTAAGGAAAAGATTAGGAAAGAGGTCCCAACCCTATTCTATTAGTACATTCACTATTCAATGGTGATTAGCAAGCTTAATTAATTATTTCTTTGCTATTTAAGGGGTTAATCACCTAAGCAATAAACCCCAAGAAAATTATGGGAGGTAGAGGTCATCCCATTAAACAATCTTAGAAAGTTTGGATTTAATTACTTGAGTAATTAAGGAGTAATTAAGCTAATTATATTTTCAAATAAACTCAAATTAAGCTTTAATTATTGTTCAAAATCAATTAGGATTAATTTTAAATGATTCTCCTGTGAAATACCTTTAAATGAATATTTATTTATATTTTTTGATTTTTCTATGATTTGTTATGAATTTTGAAAGTTTTAGCCATTAAAATTGATTAATTAGCCTTAATTAAAGCGTAATCTAGTTGGCAACATGCGACGTGCTGACGTGGCATGCTTTCCACATGGCGCCATGAGATTGGCCATTTTAAACAGTCTGATATGGCACCTACGTGACACATTTTCTCATCCTCCATCTGATTTAGATAAGACGGCTACGATTAATCCCACATAATAGGATTAGATCGGATAATTCTAATGAATCTAATCACAATCGTCCATTTAAATCACACGAAATGGACAAAGTGTGATCTACCATCCCGTGAGCAACGAGAAATGGAGTTCATCACCATTGCTCACTTGATCTGAGCTTACTCGAGCTCAGATCAACTCCAAAAGGATCCCACACCTTCACGACATTGATCGAAGGGGATCCAATGATCAAGATCACACGAGATGCAAATTTCCTTTACAAAGCTCTAACACATTTTCACCAAATACTCAATTTTGGAAGCATACCTCACCGGAGCTCAAGACCGGTGATGTAAATGAATGAGGACGCTTTGTCTAGTGGAGATGAATCCCTACTGATGGGCACAAACTTTGATTTCTCTCCATTCACTCGGAAGACCAAGGTTCATCACTATGGATCTCAACATTGATTGAACTCTTACCTTCGGTGGTCAGGAAGCTCGAGAGGTCATTCATTCTTACTCGACGAAGCCAAGGGAAGGTGTGTGCAAAGTTAATTTAAGTTTGGTGAAGAAATGTGGGAGTTGGATCAAGTGGACGGATGCCCTATTTCAGTTTCAAGGAGTTCAATCATGGAGGAGCTTGAGAAGTTTGGAAACGGCTTTGGGGAGTTCGTCTTGGGATGCTATGGCTCTCTTAGGTTTGAATTCCTTGATTTGGATCAAATTGAAGGGTATACCCCTCCTCCCTTGGATCAAAAGTGGGGATTCCTTTAGCTTCTAGTGGTTGTTTGACCATCAATGGTGTCTGTGGGTGGTAAGGAATCATCCTAGGTGGCTAAGTTTGAGTGGCCAAGGGCAAGAGAGTGATTGCCAAGGTGGGATGATGGCTGTCCTATGCAAGCTAAGAGCTCTAATAGGGAAGGTGAGATGGGTTCACCTTCTTTGGGTCATGGCTAACTCAACCACCCCTTGGGTCAGGTTGGATAGTGTCTTAAGTGCCTAGGTGGACCATTAGGAGAGTGCCAAGTGATCAACGAATGGAAATGACCACTTACATGAGTGATTTGTCTCATATGATACCCTTAACCTAAGGGTTTAATGGTCATTTGGCATTAGATTTATTTTGGACAGATTTAAATGATTCAAAAGTGAGTTAATGCAAATTTTAAGTGATTAGGAGTTTATTTGATTAAGTTTGGCTCAATTTGGCTCTGGAAGTTGTCAAATTAAGTTGGTTGGTCAAGTTCATATGATCATTTGGGATGTGTTGTTGTCATTAGTTTGGTTTAGTTTGGCTTAAATTTGGTTTCGTTCATTTGAGTTCATATGGGTCAAATGGGACACGTTAACCAACTTGGCCAACTTGGCCAAATTGGCTTGGGTCATGGCTTGGTTTGCGTTTGGTTGATCATTTGGATGTTGTTGTAGGCTTTAGTTTCAATTAATTTAGATTTGGTTTTGGTTTAGGCCAACTTGATCCTTTAGGACAATTTGGTTTGGTTGGGTTAATTGGGTTTGATTGGTCAAATTTAGTTCAATTGGCTCTTTGGTCAAGTTCAACAATCAATTTGGAATGAACTTGAGCCTTTGGTTGTAATCAATTTGGTTTATATTTTGATTCAACCTAATTTGGACTTTTAGGTCAATTTGGGTCAACTTGGGTAAAGAGGGACAATTGGGTTTGGTTTGACTTAAATGAAGGTTAAGTCATGTTAAAATATTGATTTTGAGTTGGTATGAATCATTAGTTTCAAGGGATTTGGCTTAGGTTGCAATTTGGCTAGTTTGGGTTCATATGGGTTAAGAAGGTTGACTTGGTCAAAGGACCAAGTTGACTTAGTTTGGCCCAATTTGTGACAATTGATCAACCTAAGGTAATCAACAATCATGATAGGAGGTTTAGGTAGGCTTGGTTCAATCCAATTTGGATTGGAATGAAACTTAGTTTAAATAGGTCAAATTGGTCACTTTGGGTCAAGTGGATCAATTGGGTTTAGTTGGCTTAATTTTGGGTTGAGTTGATCTTAGTTGAGTTTATATATGAATTTGAGATTGATATATAAATTCAATTGCAATTGATCTAGGTTTTGATGAGTTTTGGTTCATTTGGATATTTCAAGTCAAAATGGCTAAGTTGGATTTGACTTGGGTTGATTTTGATTTAGTTTAATGATTGTAGATTTTATTTATATTTGGAATGATGATTGAAGGAATGATTGATTCATGAGAAAATTAATTGAATTTTGGTTTCGGATAAAGGAATTTGGTAAAGTCTATGGAGTTGGATCATGTGGCTTGGGAAGGGTTTGATTTAGTTTTGATGATTTAAATATAAATTTGATTTATATTTGTGAATTTAATTGAAGATATGATTGATTCATAAGAAAATCAATTGAGTTTGAAGTGATTTGAAGGCAAATTTGGCTAAGTCCATGGAGTTGGATCATAGGGCTTAGGGAAGAGTTTGATTTAGTTTGATTTAGTTTTTATGATTTGAATGTATATTTCATTTATATTTGTGAAGATGGTTGAAGATATGATTGATTTATAAGAAAATCAATTGAGTTTGAAGTGATTTGAGGCAAATTTGGCTACGCTCATGGAGGTAGGTCATAGGGCTTAGATTTGGATTTGGTTTGATTTGGCTTTGATCAAGGCTATTTGAATGTGGATTTGGTTTATATTTAAGGAGATAATTGAGGAAATAATTGATTTATGAGAAAATTAATTGACTTGAGTTTGATTTGAATGGAGATTTGGCTAAATTCATGGAATTAGATCACATGGCTTGGGAAGGATTTGGTATGATTGTAGAATTTGGCAAATTGATTTAACTGTAGAATTGATCTAGGAGAAAATCAATTGATCTTGGATTGAATTGATTATAAGTTTCAATCATTTGATTTGGATTTGGATTTGGGTTTGGGGTTTAGTTTTGGCTTAAGAAGGTGAACATGGATTGGTTTTGGGCAATAGGGTAGGTGAATTTCCCTAATCCCTAAGGCATAGTCTAATCATATAATTAACTCTTATAAGTCTCTATGTTTATGTTAGGTGTTCACCTAAGTGCTAGAAGTGTCTTATGACTTAGGAAGCCTTAGTGTCTAGAAGACTCCTAAGAAGAGGAGATTGAGAACTCACTTCCAAAACTGAGGTCAACACGTCCACATGATGCTGATGGTTTAAAATAATTAATTAGAGTTTAAAAATAAAATTAAATAGCCATAACTGCAAAATATCATAATTAATTATAGAAAAATAAAAAAATGCAAATAAACCCATTTTGGAAAGCTCAAATAGTGGAAAATTTAATAAAAATTAAATCCCCAATTAATGCCTAATGAATAATGCTTAATTAAAGTTTAAGTTTAGGCTAATTATCTTAATTAAGGCCAAATTACTTAGCTAATTAATTTTAAAATTTTGCATACTGATTCCATGGAATTTCCTCTACCTCCCATATTTTTCTTGAAATTATTTGCCATGTGGTTTGGAAAATCCCAAATTTTAAATTCTAATTACCCCTTTTAAGTGATTTAATAATTATTAAAATCAATGAATAGTAAAATTGAGTAATTAAGGATAATTAATTGATGAAAATAGTGGGGAGATATTATGGGAATTAATTAGGACACCCTCTCCTAATTATTTCCAAATGTATTCCCTTAATGGGCAAATAAATATGTTTAGAAATTAAAGATAAACTAAGAAAAATTAATAACGAAATGAAATAAAGTTAATTTAAATAACTCAAGTGTCAACCCATTAATCCTTTTATGTGTTTAATAACATAAAGTCATTAAAGAAATTATGATTCTCCCATTGGTGGGAAATCATTAGAATATTTAGCTTAAATTTTTTCTTTCTTAATATAATTAACTCTTAAGCATGAGCTTAATTACATTAGATTTCTTTAAGTGCATTGCCAATTTTATTTTTCCAAAGTATATCATTGAAGACTCATGTTTAAGTGATTAATTAAATTAAAGAAGGTTGGGAAGGGTAATCAAATTGATATAATTAATAGATTGAACCTAATTAATTCATAAAATAGATTTAATTTCTTTCTTCAACATATTAAATAACTAATATGGGATGGAGTGAATTCTAAGTATCATTTCTTCTCTTTAGATTTTAATAACTTGAACATTAAAATTAAAACTTAAAGAAACTTTGATTAGGCTTAATGGATGTTTATTTAACTTGATTGTCCTTGTGTTCTAATGAAATCAAGTATGTTATTCGTGATATCCAATTACTCCTTTTCAATTATCATAAATGTTTAGTCATGTGCTTCATGTATTCATGTTTTAAAATAAAAAGAATATGATTGCATTCAAAGTTCATGAGTTGGATAAATGCTATTATATGGTGTGCCTATTATCACTAGTAAATCTCAAGCTATTATGAAAATAAATGTTAATTATGAATCAAGTGATTTAAAGTTTAAATCAATGTTTATTATAAATATATAATTATAAAGATGAAATGTTTATTTATTTGTAATTAAAAGATGGTAATTGATAGTTTTATTCCCATGTTCATACTTATGTATTCATGTATTTGAATTAGCAAGTATATAGTTTGGACATCCCGAGAACATGAGACTTTAAGTAACCCCAAGGGGGTCTTAGATAATCTCACTTTTT
Source organism: Cymbidium sinense (assembly GCA_021442155.1). Classification (NCBI taxonomy): domain Eukaryota; kingdom Viridiplantae; phylum Streptophyta; class Magnoliopsida; order Asparagales; family Orchidaceae; genus Cymbidium; species Cymbidium sinense. The sequence continues at coordinate 16,903,724 of CM038233.1, read as the reverse complement.
TGGTTTAATAATGGCATGTACTTTCTTAATTTCATCTATGTGTGTGTGCATATATTAGAATATAAAGTAAAACCCTTTTCTTTATGCCATTAAGCTTCACATAAATAAAGGATATTTATACACAACCTTTTCATGATTTTGTTTCTATGCTTATGAATATGCTAATATGTATTTGAATGGCAAGTATATAGTTTGTACATCCGGGAACACGATGCTTTAAGTAGCCTAAGGAGGTCTTAGATAATCTCACTTTTCTAATTTAACAATGGCACACACATGCTTAAATTCTTTATACATATTTGCATATGCTTAAATATGAGATGAAATCTCCCTTTTATATCAAATTTATGCATCAACATCCATTAAGTGTGCAAAAATATGGGTACATTGTATGTATATGTATATACTAAATCAAATATTAAATAAAAAGGAAAGAGTTTGGATAAAAGGAAGTGATGGAGTATTACTCGTGTAATGGTGACTTAAGTTCATTGATCTTGAGATGCCTTTCATGTTTGAATAAAGTTTATTAAACTAATCTAAACTTAGACTAAATAAAATTCATAAGTGGTTAAATAAGAGAATTAAAGCCATAATAATCTATCTTTAAAAATCAACTTAGGTTAGGAAAGAAAGAGTTTAGTTTCTATCTTCTCTTCATAATGATTAGATCTTTAAGTAAGTAGTGAACAAAGTAAAACACATAAGTTAAAATCCAATCAAGCTACTAAAAGATTTAAAGTGAAACTATCCTTAATGGGTAATTTATACAATCCTAAGACTTTAGAAAATCCTAATTCTAAAGATCAATTAAGACATACCACACTAAGTCTTAGCACACACATTAGAATACAAAGCCACTGACCTTAGTATTAGGTTAGGTTGATGTATGTTATGGTGATATATTTTATTTTGTGATGTAATATTTGTAAGATTGAATGTTAGGATTGTTTGTGCATAGATTGGATGCTAGTTAATTATTAGTCTAATGATATTTTATGCATGGAATTGTGCTTGAGAGGATGCTATAATAATAAATGAATAAAAATTTTTCTTGCTTGTAGGTGTTGTTTATACCTTGTAAGCATGATCTAATTAGGACAGGTGGGCTTGATTACCCAAGTGAAGGGTGTTAAGTCCAAATATATGAAGTATAATTGATTAGCTTATTTGTTTGTTTAGCTAGCATCTATTTTGCAGGTGTAATTAGACTTTATTTTTCATGAATATGTAATTCTTGTAATAAGATTAGGATTGGTGCTATGGGATTTAGGATGAGCAATGACTAGAAGGCAAAGACCTCGAAGGCCTATGAAGCCTGGAGCAAACTAATCCAAAGAAGGAAATAAGATCAAGAATTGAGGACCCCCATTGCATTTATTTCAATTGTAATATTTAATTGCAATTCAGGTTGTATAAGGATAGAGCTCGACTTCCCAATTTCTTTTCTTTTTTGTGGTGTACAACGGTACCCAACTGCATCGGTCTTTTATTCTTTTACAAAACTCAAATATTTGATTATTTTGTTTAGATTCTATAATAGAAATGACATACTTTTTATAGATTTATTAAAGTATGATGATTTGATATGTGGTTGGGATGCTATAATCTCTTTAAGATAAAATTAATTTTTCTACCCTATTAATAAATCATGACTAAAGTCAAATAAACTAATAACATCATCCTAAAGTCTAGGTTCATAATCAAGATAAATTAAAGATTTAGCAACCCCTTAGCTGAATGTTATATGTTATCACCATGCATATCATATTTTTTTCACTTTTGAAATTAGAGGATCTCTACTCTTGCACGATAGGGGACAAGCTTGACTTTTGATAGCAGTCCTTTGTAGTGGAGAACACCTCTTCTCATAGATTTATCCCACAACTCAATTTCATCATGTATTTAAGCATATTATTCTAAGCCTTAATCCAAATTAATGTGTCAAAATGATCTAAAAACTTATATATTTTTAACACTAGTCTAAGTCATGTTTGGATACCAATCATGATTTAATCTCTCAGGGAGTGAGTTTAGGATTTTATCTTCTTTCTTAATTAAATACTAGCCTAACTATCTTGCATCTACATAAGATCAGCCTACATGATTTTAATGCATAGGAGGTGTTAGCTGGTGACAACTCTAGGTGGTTGTAAGTCCAGATGAGTCGGGATGTGTGCACTCTCTCTTATGGAGGTGGAATACCATATCCCATCCTCCTTGATTAGACTTCGGACGTTCTTCTAGCTTGTACTAAAGTATTTTAGACTTAGGTTCTAAGGTTACTTATTTCCCTCGAGCTATGAGTATAAGTCCTCACCTTTTACACATCCTCACAATCTTATGTTGTTAGGTTATAAGTCCCAGCACACTAATAAAATTTTAACCTAAATAAAATAAAATAAAATTTCAATTTCTGAAAGTATAAAGCCTCATCATAGGGTAGATGGGAGCATTCACTAAACTTTATAGTATCTTGGCTTCTCCCTATTTATCTTCCTTTAGAATATGAGAATAAGTCTTTCCATTTGAACATATCCCATTTGATTTCTAAAATAACCAATTCTTTGATAGTCTAGCCTTGAGATCTTTGAAGATATATATTAACTACTTTAATCAAGAATATTCTTAGAAAACTTCCATTTTCTATGATCTAATTAACTATGGGGGCTTGCCTCCATAGGGAGTTAAAAAATGTAGCTTAAAATAAACCCTACTATACTTTATCCATGTAAAGTGGGAGAAATATCTCTGGTATATATGAAGACCCATCTGCCTTAGAAGTCCTTATTAGGTGATTGAGTCCATTGTATGGTGATACCTCTATCTTCTGAGATAGTGTATCATACCTCAATATCGCACTCGATCACTTTAATAAGTGCCCCTTAAGATCTACGTGGTGTCCATACGACTCTAAATTAAAACACCATAGTGGCATCTTAGCATTGATGATTATAATCATAGTGCCAAAACCTGTGAAATGAAGCCAGAAAAATAAAGCAACCATTACCTTGACGATGCCTTTCATAATGTCACGATGGGACAGCCTTAATAGATTTTATTTTGAAGCAATTTTAGAGCCAATTGGGCAAGTTATTAGTGCAATTAAGAGAGTCATTTTAGTGGACCTACTTCGACAAGTAAAAAAGAAGTACATGTGTGTGTTATGTTAGTGTCTTTCTTTTCACTTGGAGAGTTACTTCAAATGCATGTAAATGTGTACAATTTAGAAGGAGGGGATCCATTAAAAAGAGGATATGTGTAGGTGGGCAAAGTTTAGTAGAGAGTTAGAGTTAAAGAGCGATCTCCTAGTTTTTTCTTACCTTAATCTTGACTATTTCAACATTGGTGTTTTCAATGTTCATTTTTTATATGGATGTTCTTTTTTCTCTACGAAGAACTAAGGATTTGTACTTTGAATTTATGATGATCTTATATTATTTTTTTTGGTAATGTGATGTGAAGTCGTAATAAATTTTTTGTGTTATTTTGCTTCTCTCTATGCTTAATTTAGTTGCATACCCGCTAAGTGCAAGCATAAAATTTAGTGTGATTTATAGATATCAAAAGAGTCATAGAGAAATAATCAGAGAGAAACAAACAAATCTTTGAGTATTTAACCTTATAATACCCATAGATTTGCAATTTTAAAAGAAATATTACTAATGCAATAACTCAAACTACTTAGTTTAGGCATATAACTAAGGGGAATGAGTGATTAGGTCTTCTAGTTATTGATAGAGGCTAGAAGATAAAATTTTTCTTGCTAGACAATTTTTTTATATATTTTTTCAGTATAAGAATCCATAGGTTTAGTATAAGTAAACTATAAATTCAAGGTGTTTCTTAATCATTAATTAAAGTTAGTATTTTAAAATAACTTTATAAAATTTGTAGTTGTAGTTGCATTTAAATCTAGCTAGTTGAATACAATCCTTGGTTAATGTAAGATTAGTACGTAACTTATAAAAGAATTTCAAAACGATACTTAAATGATCACCTCGATATTACTTGTGCGTCATGTGTACTTGTGTACATCATTTTAGCTAGTCATGGGGAATTCTTCTTATTCCACGGGCCATTAAAGCCTTACTTCTTGATAAGTTTAGCTTAATGGATTCGCTATGTCAACTCCTCCTAGTTGAACAAATTGAGTTCAATGTAGCTTGAGTAGTTTTGGGTGTATATTTACATTCCCAATTCTCTTATTTCTTTGAAAATTTTGAAGGAACAAAATATTTTAAATATTATTTTGGTCAAAGTCATATCACTCATATTTAACTTTCTTCATACACTTTAGTATCATGAACACTTATAAATATATACCAAGAGACTTCATTTTTAGAGTTCCATTTTTTGTGTTAGCCTATAATCTCTTCCTTTGTAATTCATTCTTTCCCAACGAGATGTGAAGCGCCTTTCTCTCACCTTTAAACAACAATGTTTTAGTAAATAAAAATTTCTATTTATTAACAACAACAACAACAACAACAACAAGCCTTTTTCCAGTATGTGGGGTTGGCTACATGAATCCTTTTACTCTATTGTGTCTTATTAAATGTCATTTTTTATTTAATTTTAATAAAATAAGGACATCTTTTATACTTCATAACAAAATATTTTTAAGTCTACATCTACCTTCCTTAACATATGACAAATCTAATACATCTACTCTTCTAACTAGGTCATCATGTTGCCAAATCATATTTGAACAAACTTTTTATTCATGAGATAAATAAAAAATTAGGGCAGGCAATTGCCCATCTAGGCACTAAGGAAATTCCACTCTTAAAGATGAAATAATTTCATTTAGTAATAGCAAATTCTTGCTTGCCTTTGGATTAATCAACTCAAGCAAGGTGCCTGTGATACCAAGACCCAACATCAAACTTAGTATTTTATCCAACAAAAAAATAATACATTGGTAATGATCTTATATTAAAGTTTTGTAATAATTTGGAATATTCCATGATTAGTGATCCTTCTTGCTTTGTTGATGAAGTATCAATCTTGAATTTATGAACTTTTACATCATCACACATATTAGAATATAATTGATTAATGACATCATATGTTTAGTTTACTAAATGGAATATGCATGTATTTCTTATCATTAGAATTACATTATTTTATTACTAATATCAACAAAAAAAGCATGTTTATCCCAACCTTCAAATGTGGGATCTCCTTGCTCAAGTTTAGTGTCAAATAAGTGGCCCAAGTTATCTCTTCCCATTAAAAATATACAAAGTAATTACTATCACCTTAAATAGTTATTCCCCTCTAACTTATATGTTGAATGACTGTAACTCTCTTATTGGATTTGGCTAGCAATCCTCGAATTTAAGGGAGCTTAGGATAAAAGAAGAAAATAAGAAATGTTGGTGCTGTTCATGAAGAAGAAAATTTTGGTAGCAAAGTTTTCATAAGAGTATAAAAAAACATAAATTAGAAAAAAAAATTTATTTCATAAATCATGAAGAAAAGAAAGAGTTGAGAAAGCTTTTAAAAAAATTCCTAGATTTTTGATATCATGCTAAGAAGTGAAGAAAAGTTGAATTTATTTACTTCCAACATTAATGTTTATACAATTCTTTAAAAAAACTTCTGACAAAATTAAGAATTGAAAAATAGCTATTTAAGTAATTATCAAATAGTCTATAGATGTCACCATATACAGTTATGTAGCTTTTATGGATTAGTGAGATAGCAACCACGATGTTACAGATACATAAGAGGCAAAGATGAAGGCAATGACAGTGTTATAGGTTGAGGAGGATGGAGATGATGGTGGAGAGGATATTGAGAGTCCAAGAGGATAAAATCAAAATTTATCTTTAAAATTATACTAAAATCAAATGTTACTATAAAATTATTGATATCAAGCGCTCAAAGTTCAATAAAGTTAGATTTATTTTTTTATTGGGTGAGTGCTCAAATCCAACCTATTGAAAATTTTAAATTTATTTTCAATGGATGCGCCATCAAAAATTTGAATTTTATCGTCAAAATATTGAGATTTAACTCATCCATATTAAATTTACGTTTTAGAATTCACCTTTCTCAAAAAAAAAGGTGAATTAAACATTTCCTTTGTATCCTCAACGGATGATGCGTCATGAAGAGTCCGAAACAATAACTAAACTTCCTCTCTTTATTATGGCGTCACAAGGAAGTCAAAATGTCCGAGGACAGTTAATGAATGATATGGGCGAGGGGAGAAGACGGTAGAGAGTTGGAGAGGGAAAAAAGTGCGAGAGATTGTTGCTGAATTCAAAGAATCAGTGCTGAGAACATGTATGTGCTTCAGAAATGAGAAGCTTCAAACCTTCACGTTTTCAGAGGGCATTGATGGTGAGGTTTAACTGCTAGAGATAGTCATTATGGCCTGCGGGACCAACTGTACAGATAGGAAACAAATCAGAAAGAGAGAGAGAGAGAGGAGAGGGCACCATAGGAATGGAGAGGGACACCTCACTGGTTGAAAAACTCATTTTAACTTTTCTCTCTTCCCTCGGCCTCTTACGTATGAATATAAAACCATTTCGTAATGCTTCGCAATCGCATAATTACTTACCTACTTATAAACTTGTGGTTGTGGGCCTCATCAGCCTTGCTTTGTGAACACCTTAAATATCAGGTTCTGCCCTGTAAGTTTGGAGAAAACCCGAACGCTTCCCTTCTTCCTTCCAGCCTAAGAGTTCGAATGGGTGCTCCAGTCTCTTCTTGGCCATGGCATAATCTTGGCTCTTTCAAGGTAGAATGCAAAGCAAATGAACTATTCTCTTAATACTCATTCATGGCTTGAACGTGTATCTTGTTCTAACTTTGGATTAAATTTTGGTTGCAGTACCTTCTTTATGGTCCTTTGGTTGCCAAGGTGATTCATTCCAGAGCATGGGAGGGAGGTAGAGCAGAGGGAGTTTGGTTTTTCCATCTTCTACTCCTTTTTGCTCTTAGAGGTCTGATTCATCAGCTATGGTGGTCATTCAGCAGCATGATCTTTCTAACCAGGAAGAGGAGAATCATTAAACAGGGCTATGACTTCAAGCAAATAGATAAAGAGTGGGACTGGTACGTGTACTTCATAGGAAATGATTTAAAAAGTAAAATCACATCAAAAATACCACTTTCTTCACTTTTTAAAAGTTTATGTACTGTTACAAAGTTGAGACTTTTATAGCTACTATTTCTTGTTTCAGGGACAACTTTTTGATACCTCAAGCATTCATTGGAATCATGGCTGTCTATTTGTTTCCTTCTTTGACAGAACTCCCTTTGTGGGACCTCAAGGGTTTCTTTGTTGCTCTCCTGATCCATGCGGGGGTATCAGAACCTCTTTTTTACTGGGCTCACAGGGCTTTCCACAGTGGACAGCTTCTCAGCCATTATCACTCCATCCACCACTCTTCCCCTGTCCCAAGCTCTTTCACCGGTACTCCTTTATTTTTTCTTAATCATTGTCCGGCCTCTAAATAACGGAGAGTTAGAGAAAAAGCGATATCCATAATGACTCGTGAATTCAATATTGTTTTCTTCTTCAGCTGCGCAAGGGACTCCATTGGAGCACCTGTTGATGAGCTTATTGATAGGATTGCCTTTGGTGGGAGCATACTTCATGGGAACTGGCTCTATTGGGCTCTTCTATGCCTACGTTTTGCTCTTTGATTTCTTGAGATGCATGGGCCATTCGAATGTGGAGATCTTCCCAAGTGGCTTCTTTGAAACTTTTCCCTTGTTCAGATACCTTATCTACACTCCAACGTAAGTGAATCATTTGTTTTTTGTTGTTACACCTAGGAAGCTCTGCTATTGAAATTAAGCCATGGCTTCCAAGCAAAAAAATTTAAGTTATTTAGAATTGGTTCCTTTGGGAGAAGAAGAGGTAAGGAAATATTTATGAAGATATGTTAACTGAATTGATCCATGCCATTTCTGGAGAGAAGAGATGAAGATCTGAATTTCTATAATTATAGGGGACAATAGTTAGCTAAAGGCACCAAGGCTCCTACCTTTCTTGATAGTAACTCCAGAACTAATCTCATAACCTGATATTGACGTATCAACTCACCCAAATGTTTTACTTATAACATTTGTGCTTTGAAGGATTCTTATTCATGCTTCAGTTTAACATTTATAATGTGATTTTGCTTGATACCGTTTTGTTGATATTTTTTTCATCGAGCCAGCTCTTTTATATATTATCTTCATTCTCTAACATTGTTGAGCCCAACAACCTACTCATCAAGCTCAAGTACATCGGCAAGCTCAAGTTCAAGCTTGAGTTTAAGCTTAGAGAAAATTTGCCGAGTCATGATCATAAGTTTGTCTTGAGCTTGAGTTAGATGTGGCTCGAGTTTTACTCGACTTATTTACACACCTATTGATGTGATATTTGACATTTTGCAATATTTATTTCTTAATTCATTTGAGATAGCATCATAAAACATCATGGATTCTCTTTATGTATGTCCGTAAGAGATCTAGGTCCCATGCTATCCTTTACCTTAAATAATGTCCTCATGTCAATAGCAAGCTTTTAAAATGTTGATTTACCATATCAGCATTAGCAATGTGGAGCACTTCTTGATCATCCCATTCCAATTTGAGAAAATTGGTTATGAATACTCATATTGGACAAGTTACATTCACCTACATTGGCTAAAGAAAAAATTAGCATCACTCTTCAACAGGTTTCTTCGTTTGCACCGATGGTACATGAAAAAGCCATCAAAACTAGTTGAAGTCTTTTAAATTTGCATGTCATTCAAGTCAAATTGCTTAACGAGGGAGCTACTAAAGTAAGAAGAACAAAACTTGGTAATGGGATGACTGCAGCTCTTTGTCTAGTTCACTGACCTGACAAGGATCCCAATTAAGACAGCCAGAAACCTTGTAGATCTTTCATCACCCTAGTTATAAAATCTAGTTAAGTCCTTTCTCATTCTTATCTGTTACCTTCAATAGCTCAATTATTGAATGGCCAGCATCACTCTCCCATCCTCATTTAAAGACGATATTTTACTTTTTAAAAGAGAGGAATTAATGATGTGTTATTTTTTCTTCTTCTTTTAGGTACCATAGCCTACACCACACTGAAAAGAACTCCAATTACTGCCTCTTTATGCCTTTGTTTGATGCATTAGGTGGAACCATGAATGCTAAATCTTGGTCCTTGCAGAAGGAAATAAGCTCAGGTGCGTGATTAACTCATTTTGTTTAAAAGATTAATGGAGATCTCAAACCTTACTTCCTCTCATGCATTAGTTGCTTTCAACAATGACCTCAATAATTATAAATTTAAATAAACCTTTTGAAGATCAGCAAACTGATGAATATTCGATTGTTCACTGTTTAACTTATATTAAAAAAAATTGCTCTTTGCATCAAGTCAACATATTTTCAATTTCATTTTTGAACTATATACCATACCATTTGTCTAGTATATATATATATATATTGCAACAAGGAAAACTATGGTGTTGAATTTGCTGGTGTGAGAAGCACTCGCTCTCCACAGGAATTTAATCATAAACTCATACACGAAATTGGTGAGCTACGCAGCTCGGAGTCAAAGATCTGAGCCATTGGGTTGGCGTGAGCTGTGTAAGTGGGTTCCTATTGCTTGAACTTGTGATATCTGATCTGATGGAGCAGAAGCTGGGGCTGTTAACAGCTTTTCAGCAAATTGCCATGATGGAACATAGTGAAGTTCACGGACAATACATTAGCTTCAGAAGTAACAGAAAATATGAACCTACTAATTGTCTCTCTTAAATGTTAAATTATGCACTGAGTTGATAAGGAATGTTATTGTTCATCTATACTTTTTGATGCATGATAAACTCTAATAAGCAAAAAACAGTGTAAATTTGAGGATTTGGGCAGCTTTATTTCCCAATTTACTAGCAAATTTGGGCAAGATTTAGAAAATGTAAACGTTTTTTATTTTTTTATTCAGTAATACATACAAGAAAATATGGAAGAATAATCTTTTATCTAGCCACACAAAATAGAAAAAAAAAAAAAAAAAGATAGCACAACCACCGGTTTAGAACAAATGACTTGATTCTTGCCAGTTGGGCAAATTTAATGCGGGTTACACCATGTCCTAGATTCTCTTCGCTGTGCTTTCCCATTAATGATGATTGGTGACCTGTTTTTATCTTGATGGTTGGGAGATGGAAGACTTTCATATAATTGATCAGAGTAAACATACTTCGAACTATTGAACCTACAGATTTAGAGCTATTCTCAAGCAACTGATATGAAATATGTGAGTGAAAGACTTGCCTGCTAAGCTAAGTCTTTTAAGTCTCTTTCTAGAGTATACTTTTTTTTATTTACTTACGATTACGTGATTTAAAATGTTGTGACTTTTATTCAATACATGATTTTTAAATAAATTTCTGAGTATTTGATAAAAGAAAAAAAAGGTCAAAATAGTATCTGTGCTATTTGTATGGGGTCATTTTAGTTTTAGAATATTTATGTGCTCAATTAAGTCCTTTTTCTCAAATAGTTCAAGGACCACTTTGACTTTTTTTCTATTATTAAAAAGTATATTTATAAATTTCTGCCTGTATTATTTTCTAATGATTCAAATTACCCATAAATGATACCATTAGTTTTTATAGTCCCTTCAATTAGAATTTAAGGAGTTTTAACTTGTTTTTAGTTATATGCAAAACAAAACAAAACAAAAAAAAAAATCTCAGTATTACCATTCTTCACAACTTGTGGAACCTTATATGCCATATCAATGACATCATATTTGGTTTAACAGTTTGCCTTGTCGCATTATCAAGAAATTGCACCTTTTTACTCCATAATAACATGAATAATGCATTCATAACAGCTTATCTATCAGTTGACAAGCCAACTTCTTGACCATTCTGACCTTGTTGTTGGCCTTTGCCATGGCTGCAGGGAAGAACGTCCAAGTCCCTGATTTCATCTTTCTAGCGCACGTCGTGGATGTCGTGTCCTCCCTATTGTCCTTTCGTCTTTCGTTCCTTCAGCTCGCTGCCATTCAGGGTTCTGCCTTACATTCTGGTCATCTGGCCCGGAGCCTTCCTAGTTATGCTAGCCATGTGGGGTTGGTCCAAAACTTTCCTTTTATCATTCTACAATCTCCGAGGCCAATTGCACCAGTCTTGGGTGGTGCCCAGACATGGCTTTCAGGTGACTCTTGTTCTTCCTCCTCTCAGCCATGCTGCCACCTTCAACCTTATATTCTGTAAGTCTTATAGTTTTGTGAATAAATCTGACATTTTTTTTCTTTTGTTCTTTTGCAGTATTTTCTGCCTTTTGCTAAGGATGGCATCAATAGTCTGATTGAGAATGCCATATTGAGAGCAGATAAGATGGGGGTCAAAGTGATTAGCCTTGCAGCACTTAATAAGGTAAAACTAAGAAACCTTACTAACAGAACAAGAATTTTTTAAATAATGCTTATAGAAAACCTTAAATACACCATGTAGTCTTTCAGCTCAATTTTAAAACGCTCTGTCAGTACCAAGGTAGCGAATCACATGTCTAACATGGGAGAGAGCATTAAGATCCGTGTCTAAAGACTGCCTGGCATGAAATGAGATGATGTGGATTGTCAATGAACACTATTCATAGGGAAAAAAAAATTCTCTCTTTGTTCTTGAATTGTATATGGTGATGACAACTAAATGTATGGGGGAATTGGCAATAAATGCGTATTGATGGATGGTTGAGAGAAGATTTTAGTTCACATGGAGGCATGTGGAAGTAATTTTGGTGTTTATTTTCAAGTTGTGGGTGTGATGAGCCATTTTCACGTGGGAAGATTGCAACTTCAATTGAAAGCTCTTCATTAGCTGGCCAGGACATGGTTGGACTGAGTCAGTGAGAATTCATTAATGATTTCTATATTAAAGGTTTAAGTAGGAATCTGCATATATTGATGAAAGTATTCCATTTGCTCTTTAAATCTAATGGATTCTAATTGTGCATTTTCAGGAACTTATAATGGATCAAGTGGTAAAAAAAGAAAAAAATAATAACTTGTTATAATTTTATTCTGAATATTGTGACATGACCAGAAATACTGTTAAAAATTCAAAAAAAATAAAAGTCATTCTTTCTTCCTTTTTGGGCAGAATGAAGCGCTCAATGGTGGTGGGACTTTGTTTGTGAACAAACATCCCAATCTGAAGGTAAGGGTTGTCCATGGAAATACCCTAACAGCTGCTGTGATACTTAATGAGATCCCTAAGGATGTGAAAGAGGTGTTCCTAACTGGGGCTACTTCTAAGCTTGGGAGGGCTATTGCACTGTACCTTTGCAGGAAGAAAGTGAGGGTCCTGGTAAGCTATTTTTTATTTTTTATACCTTTTTTTAAAAAATTATTTATTTATGAAGGAATAAATATATCAAGTGTCCATTTTCTTTGATTTTATTAATTCAGTTAATCCACTTTTTGCTCAAAAAAATAATCACAAGAGAATTCAGCTTGCTAAGAATGTCCTTTGGGTTTCATTCTGGATCTCCCTTTGAACTGTTTCTCAAGATGATATAACTGCTAGTGAATCAATTGACGCCGTTATTTTAATATCTGAAGGGCAAAATTCTTTATTTTGATTTTTTTAACATGAAATATTAATGGCATTTTTCTCGACAAAATAGAGCTTGGGTGAGCTAACTCTTTAATAGTGAATAAGACTCAGTTTGGGGCAGCTTTAACACCCAAAAATTGCCATAGTTGTATGAAAAACTAGAGAACTGACTAAGATATGCTCCTACAGTTGAATAGAACTATATCACTGTTCATTTTACCTTTGACTGACAAAATCAATCACTATTTTTAAACACTATTTTTGTACTTAGTGTATGATCAACAAAATCATAGAAGTACTCTAGCTACTCCCTCGTGTTTAATTTAAAGATCACAGAGATAATTTGTTATAAAATAAGGCTCAGTCACTAAATATTTTTCTTGGAAATGGAAGATGCTGACGCTTTCTACTGAGAGATTCCAGAAGATACAGAAAGAAGCTCCTGCAGATTGCCAGCAATACCTAGTTCAAGTCACAAAGTACCAAGCTGCCCAAAACTGCAAGGTATATCAAATCTTAAACATTTGAATCTATGCACTAACCTTAACTCAATCTAAAATATTCTGCAATTGTTACAGACCTGGATTGTTGGGAAATGGATTACCTACAGCGAGCAGCGGCTGGCTCCACGAGGAACACACTTCCACCAGTTCGTCGTCCCTCCAATCATCGGCTTTCGACGGGACTGCACCTACGGGAAACTGGCTGCCATGAGACTTCCCCTTGATGTTGAAGGTTTGGGCATGTGTGAGGTAATTCCATCAAACAAACACTGATGAAGATGAACTGATATAACAAGCAAATCAACAAGCTTTTCTGACTGACTTTTTTCACAATGGAACAGTACACCCTTGATCGAGGAGTCGTGCACGCTTGCCACGCCGGAGGAGTGGTGCATTGTCTTGAAGGCTGGACTCATAATGAGGTCGGTGCGATCGACGTCGATCGCATCGATATCGTATGGGCGGCTGCACTCAAGCATGGTCTCATGCCTGCTTGATGTTGAGAATATTTGAAGACCTCTTCCCTCTTTATCCTCTCCCTCTATTTCATTTCCTCATTTGTGATGAAAAGAACAAGCTTTTACTTGTTACTACAAGATTGGATCATTTAAATTTACTAAGAATTTACATTCTCTATCAAGGAAAATAAAGTTATGTGGAATGAAAGCTTCTCAGTGTTTTAGAGCTATTATTTCATTTAGAGGTCTCCTTAGTTTATAAAGGTTAAATTTGTTTTGTCTGAAAATATCAAGATATCCGAGCAATGCATGATGTGTACTGGCACAAGTAATGTTATTGATTGATTGTTATATGATTACTACTACTCAAAAAATTTTCTCTTTTAATTAACTAATGAGCAGTTGTACTGTTCATATTAATATGTATATCCTCAATTATTTTTTTCCACATTGTGTTAGAAAACAGATGGAAATCTAATTTAATCGTCAAGAGTGAAAACAGATAGGAGTGGCGATGGCCAAAATTTTTTTCTCTTTTTTTTTTTTTCCAGAGTGTTAGAAAATAGATAGAAATCTAATCTAATTTCTCTTTGGTGATCCGGCTATAATCAAAGGATCTCATTTCATTTACTCCACCAATTGAGGTGAGAACGAGTTCCCCTACTCGACCTCTTACTTCAGTTTTGGTGAAGGAGTGGCAACCCCACAGTATCGTGGTTGCACCACCACCAGAGCCAGTGATAGTGGCAGTTGTAGAGGGTAAAGGGGATGGTTTTGCAGTTCCCATGGCAGTAAATCTCCCCAGGGACACCACTTCACCCAAGAGCATGTCTCTTCCAATAAGCATGACTCTCCCAGAGCTAGCACTCTAGTGGCAGACAGTGTTAGATGTATTTCAGTTAGCGATTATAGTCCCTCCATCGATCATCCCCGAGTGTTTGTGCTCGTGCGATTAGATCGTTCCTTGGACGAGATCAAAACAGATTATTTTGCCTAGAAGAGGGAACTCTTAGGCAGTGATCGCACAGACTCATGATGGGAGGGTAGCATTTGATCCATATGAGGATGACCTTCTCGAGGATTCGATCAAAGTTCACATGGTCGATACTAGGGGGTCCTTCCATAGAAACCAACATAGTCAAGAAGGTATTGTAGTTGAAGAAGATGATGTCGTCCATTCAACTCAGCACCTCCTCCAGCAGCTTAGACAGAGGGATGATCATATTGATCAAATGGGAAAGAAGATCAAAGAGTTATGGCGGTGTCACATTGCGCAAATTGCTTTCACGCCTTCTCGTAGTAGCGTGAAAGGAGTCACACTTTAGATCATCCTAGATGCATTCCTGCAGAGGGAGACAGTGGTAGCTTGCATAGGAAGGTGATGGACAACACCTCCGTGCATGAAAAAGATATCAAACAAATGGTGGAGCAATAGGTGAGGGATGTGTTGGCGCAAACCCGAGATAGCTCATCTGTTCCAAAGGGTGGACCTTACCCGAAGGGATTTGATGGTGTCCAATATCCTAAGGGTTTTGTGCCTCAGTCCATCAAAATTTTTATGGCGGGAATCTCGACACATAACACATTTGACGGATATTGCAATGCCGGTGCCGATGCACTCTTATTCCGCCTCCGTATTGAAGATCGTAGATTTAATTGGTACACATAACTACCCAATGGTTCAGTGAAGACATTTGCTGAGTTGGAGCAGCTCTTTACTAAGATATTTGTTGGAGCTCAGCAAAGGGTAACTATGGGGAGATCTTGTTGTAGCTCAACACCCCGGTGAGTCCCTTATTAATTACATTCTTATTTGTCGCAATTTAAGTATGAAATGCGAATCACAGCTATTTGAACAATATGCCATTGAAATTCTACTCAAAAATATTCATGGCTTAGTCGCCTTTATGCTTAAATGGTTCACCATTAAGACATTTGAGAAATTAATCAACAAGGAGGCTAGTCTACAAGGGAAGTCAAACAGTTACCTTTCCAAGATCAGTCAGCCAAGCCCATACCATAGAAGGCATTTGAGAAAAAGCCTGAGGCAATCATAGCAGTTGATAAAGGGAAGCAATCAGTCAGGGTTCAGTTAGACAGACCTTGAGCTCAGTAATGTCCTCTACCACCTCCTTTGTCACCACCTCGGCCATCATATCGATCACCTCAGTTGCCACAGTGGCCTCCACCGCCGCCTGCTCAACAGTATCCCTATCCTCAGCATCAATAGCAGTCTTCCTATCCACCACCAGGTAGCTATCACTTACCTACTCTTGCCAAAAAATTGAATAAACTTTATTCATTCAAGAGGGAGGTAGTCAGGAAGATCTTTAAGAACCTCTTAAATAAGCCTGATTTTCAGTTACTAGAGCCTAGGAGGCCGAGAGGATGTAGGTAAGAGTCATGATCCAAATTTTTGTCTCTATTACCGCATGCTAGAACATGTCTTGGAAGATTGCTTTACTTTTAAGGACTAGCTTGAGCATAGCTACAAGTCGTGCATTTGTCATCGTTAAGGAATACCTACTAACAACCCTCTACTTCCAAGAAAATCATTTCTAAGATCAGAAAGTTATCCTTGCAGGTACCTAAAACAGCTCAAACCTTCAACTCTAAGAAAGGTTTGCTAGTTGCTAAGGACAACTTGAGGGAGGTAGAAGTCCAGCAACAGCAATGACAACTTCCATTTGCTCGGGATAGCACATTAGGGCAACCACCAACCGAGTCCAACACTCCTACCACGCAGTGTACAGTTCCTCCACCGCTTCTTCTAGCTTATTGTATCTTGAGAGGTGTCAAATCCCTCACTCTGCTTACTTTACTTGATTTCTGCTCTGTATCTTCATCCAAATCTAAGAAATCATTGAAGAAGAAGACTGGTTTCTCTTACATTCTCTCTACTTTTGATGATCTTGATGATTTCATTCATATATAAAGCTCTCAAGTACTAATAATTATAATAATTTTGATCCACTCTTTTCTAATTTTGAAATGGATTACCCATTCCTAATCACCTGGGTTTACCCATTGAGATAGATTTGGAGTCATCTGACCCTGATGATCCTATAGGAGAAGTTGTAGGTGAACCTGGTGAGCAAGTAGAACTTTTCACTAAACCATCTCATGAAGTCACTGAAGTCAACCTTCATAGTGATAAAGTTCTACCTCCTAGAGTAGCACCTCATGATTAGGGTAAATAAGTCATTGGTTCTAATGATCAAGAAGTCCCTCCACAGGATGATCCACATAGATATGCTTGTAGAGGACCAACCCAGAGTTGACTATAATGTCCTCGCTCACCTAAAAAAGTTACCAACTAAACTAAGCATATATAATGCCCTTGTTTTATCCAAAGAGATGAGGGAGGCATTGATCAAAGCCCTTCTTGATCCAAAAATATGCTTAGCTCAGCTGACCACTATTGGAGAAGAGACATATTTTCAAGAGAATCCCATGGACTTACATTCACTGATGAAGGCCTTCTTTTGGGGATAATGGAGCACAACCGTCCCCTCTACATCACATTCGACATGGGCAGATTCAGACTCTCTAAGGTGTTAGTTGATCCAGGTGCATCAGTAAATATTATGAGTCTAAAAACCATTGCCTACTTGAGGACTGAAATCTCCAAACTCTGAGGAGATTGGATGATGTTAAGAGAATTTAATAAGCAAGGCGAGAGGGCTTTAAGCTCTATAGTGTTGCCATTGGAGATAGATGACTAGAAGACAGAAGCCAAGTTCTACATAATTGATTCAGATATATCTTTCACTACTTTGCTTGATAGGCCTTGGATACATGGAAACAATATGGTTGCATCCTCTTTGCATCAGTGCATCAAATTTAGAAGAGGTGAAATCGAATATTGTGTCAAAGGAGACTTGAAGCCATTTTTAGTAAGGGGGTCGAGATATATGAGGATGCAGCCTACTAACTTTCTCCAAATCAAAAAGTTTATTCTCTTGAACTTGGTGAAAGTTCAAAATCAAAAGAAAAAGAAACAAAAGAAAAAGAAAAATAAATAAAAAAGAAAAAAAAAAGAAAAAAGGAAAAGAAAAAGAAAGTACAAGTGAGCGAGAATCATACATCGAGGAAGAGGTAGTTAGATTCTACCATATGACGCATGGGTAGGATGACTCAACCTCCACTAGGTAGAGGAAAAGGCAATTCTAGAGGCAGTTCTAGTGGTGGAAGACCTCCTTGCTGGTGGCCAGCCGGTAGGAGCTATGTTCCAGCTCACAAGATTATCCCCGCTATCCACATAGACTTAGATTCCAGCTCAGAGGATGAGTCTCATGTGGTTAGCACGCCTACCAACCCATCTCTGGGTCCCTTTGGAGGTGACGTTTGAGCCAGATAGTGGTGAAGACCAGGCCTCCTAGCAAAGCATAAATGTATCCAAATCAGCATTATGTAGAACAGTCAGGCAGCAATTTGGGAACTTTAGCTCTAACCTCACTTTCTTCCAAAGAAAGTTGAAGGTTTAGTAGTTAAGGAAGCCCCCAAATCATCCACAGAAGTCAAGCCAAAGAGATTTTTGTTAGGAGCATCATCCTCAAGTCAAGAAGCTGATGTAAAACTTGAGGATGATTCATATAAATATTTAATACAATTACCTTTTGATTGGTATTCGCCTTGTATTATTAACTTAGAAAAGAATGGATTAATCCCACATACTTGGTCTAACAATAGGTTGGATTACTTTGAAAAACTATGGAACAACCAAAGCAGACATTTTCAATCAAGACCAGACTAGGATTCGACATAGTGGGTATAGTCGATGATGACAATCATTGCCTAGTCATCACCACTCATTTAGGGTCTGATAAGTTCTTCTCAAATCATGTTAACTCTTATGAGGAGGCATGTTTAGAAACTTCATATGACCCAAATGAGCTTGAAGTCAAAGATGCACTACCAGAGTTTGAAGAAAAAATTAGATCAACCATTGATAAACTCAAAGAAAATAACTTGGGAATAAAAGAAGTTCCACGCCTGACGTACATCAGTTCCTTGTTGAATGAAGAAGAAACCAATGACTTAGTTAGGCTATTAGCCGAGTTTAAGGACTACTTCGCATGAAGTTATAAAGAAATGTCTGGCTTATCTCCTATCATAACAGTCCACAAACTAGCAATAGAACCTAATGTGAACCCTATCAAGCAAGCTCCTAGATGCATGCGATTAGACATTGAACAACATGTCACTTTTGAAATCAAGAAATTGATCGATGTTGGCTTTATCAGGGAAGAAAAATATCCCACAGTTAGCTAGTGTCATCCAAGTTAAGAAAAATAATAGGTCACTTCTGAAATATCTCACCTAGTTAGCTAGATGCATGCGATTAGACATTGAATAACAAGTCACTTCTAAAATCAAGAAACTGATCGATGCTAGCTTTATCAAGGAAGAAAAATATCTCACCTGGTTAGCTAGTGTCATCCAAGTTAAGAAAAAGAATGGCCAAATTCACATATGTGTTGATTTTAGGGATCTAAATAAGTCATATCCTAAGGATGTATTTTCACTTCATATACTAGAATTAATGGTGGACATCACCTCATCTCATGCAGTATTCTCCTTCATGGATGGCTCATCTAGCTATAACCAAATTAAGATGGCCCCTGAGGATGAAAAAAACATTATTTTTTGAACCCCGGTCAGAATCTATTATTATAAGGTCATGCCTTTTGGCCTTAAAAATGTCAGTGCTACATACCAGCGGGACATGACTTAGATCTTCAATGAACTCATTCACCATCAAGTTGAATACTATGTTGATGATCTAGTAGTCAAAAACAAAAAAAGGAAGATCATCTCTTCGACTTGAGAGCAGTTTTCGAATGGTTAAGATAATTTAATCTCAAAATGAATCCCAGTGTGCATTGGTAGCTTGAAAATTCCTTGGGTTTGTTATCTGACATTGGGAATAGAGATCGACCCAGAGAATATCAAAGCTATCTTAGAAATGCCACCCCCTAAAAGTTTAACTCAACTCATATCATTTCAAGGGCAGTTGGCGCATCTAAGATGCTTCATATCGAACCTATTAAGAAGATGCCAGCCATTCTCAGCACTTGTCAAAAAGGATGCCAAGTTTAAGTGGGATGACAAGTGTCAGCATGCTTTTGAAGACATCAAGCACTACGATGGCGCAGTTCCTATCCCAAACAATCCATTGATCCTTTACACCGCTGCATTAGATGACTCCCTTGGCACTTTGTTGGCTCAAGCCAATGATGAAGGAAAAGGAAATAGTCTCTACTATCTTAGTCGTCGTCTGATCCCTGCTGAGGCAAACTACCCAACTATTGAAAAGCACTACCTAGCTTTAATCTTTGCATCCCAAAAGTTACAGTATTACATGCTTTCTCATAAGGTGAATCTAATATATAGAATTAATCCATTGTAATAATTCATGACACGGTCAACATTATCTGGACGGTTGGCGATGGTCCATGATTTTTTTGCAGTTTGACATCACATTTGTACCCCTCTGTGCTGTGAAAAGATAGAAACTAGTGGATTTCTTAGAAGCACACCCACTTTCCGTTGATTCTCCGCTTAGTGATGACCTCCTTAATGACCAAATCATGAACTTAGTGGACACTAGCATTTGCCATAGGGAGATGTATTTTGATGGTGTGTCTTCCTCTCAAATAGAAGAAAATCACGATATACTCTTCCAGGGAAGGCATGGGTAGGAATAGTTCTTCTAACTCCGTCGTGATGTAATGAGATTCTCATATCATCTGTCCAATCCATGCACCAATAACGAAGCCAAATATGAGGCTCCGATTGCCAATCTAGAGTTATTCATTACATTATGCGTCTAGAGCATCAACATCTTCGGGGACACTCAGCTTGTTATCAACCAAATCGCTGGGTTCTACAAAGTTCTAAAGCCTAAGCTCCATCATTACCACAAGTATACCATAGAGTTATTGGCTCAGATCCTAGAGGCCACTATCTATAAGATTCCTCGAGGAGATAATACTGTAGCAGATGCATTGGCCAGGCTCGCCAAGGAGTTGGCATGCCTAGAAGATGAGTCCATTCCAATAAGGGTCCAAAATAGACAAGTCTTATCCTTTTACTGATGCTGAACTCATCGAGAGACTCTCTCTTGAAGGGGAGGTTATCGTTTCCAAAAAGGACGATGAGTTAGATTGGAGGTAACCATTCATGGATTACCTAAACACAAGCAAACTGCCTTAAGAGAAGTCGTTAGCCCATCAGATGAAACAAAGAGCTCTCTCCTATGCTCTCATGGATGGTACCTTATACCGGAGGTCCTTTGATCATATGTGATTATGTTGTTTAGCCAAACATGAAGCCCGTAAGATCATGGCTAAGGTACATTCAAGTTTATGTGAAGCTCACTAGTTCGGTCTGAAGATAAAAGCTAAGATCAAAAGACTAGGATATTGTTGGCCTTCGATGATTACAGACTACATGGATATAGCTAGGAGGTGCCACCAATGTCAGGTCATGGTGTGGTCCTGCATCAACCTCCCAATATTCTACATCCTACTTTGGCCTCATAGCCATTTGAGTGTTGGGGCACTGACATAATGGGTTTGATCGATCCTACTTCTTCCGAAGGTCACCAGTTCATTCTAGCTGCCACTACTTTTCCAAGTGGGTGAAGAAAATCCCACTCAGAGAGGTCATAGCCGCGCATGTGCTCTAGTTTTTCAATAACTATATCATATATAGGTTCGGGGTGCCTCGACGAATTATATCTGATAATGGTACTGCATTCAAGAGCACCAAAATCAACAACTTTGCCCAGAGACATATAAATTGGAGATATTCCACCATATATTACTCGAGGGAAAATGGTCTAGCAGAAGCATTCAACAAAACTCTCATCCAAATATTGAAGAAAACACTCGACGACAACAAGCAACAGTGGCATGAGTAGTTAGTTGAAGCCTTATGGGCCTACCGTACCACAAACAGAACTCCAACTCAATCTATCCTGTTCTCCTTAGTGTATGGGTCCAAAGCCATTCTGTCATTAGAAGTCCAACTCCCATCACTAAGAATAGTTGTGGGTAGCAAGATCACTACAGAGCAGAATGCCAAGCTGTGGTTAGAAGAGCTCGATGGTTTGGAGGAGAGACGCCTTCGAACATGCCATAACCTCAAGTTGTACAAAGCCAACATGATTCAAGCTTACAACAAGTTGGTCTGTCCTAGAGCTTTTCAAGTAGGAGAGCTTATTTTAGTTTTAAGGAGACCAATTGGTGCCCATCGGAAGATGGGTGGTAAGTTTGAACCCACTGGGAAGGCCCTATTGCCATAAAGAAGTCCTACCAAGAAGGATCTTATTAACTTATAAACTATAAGGGAGAGCACCCTATGTTTTCAATTAATGAGCTCTACCTAAAGAAATATTATCCATAAATCTTGTTTGAAAATAATCATCAATAAAAATTATTTTCATATCAAATTCCACCTATTATGTGTTAGAAATATCTTTCATTTGTGAATCTATCACGACGTGTTTAGGTTAGGTGTAAGAGAACCCGAGTGGCATCCTATCCCTCGATAACACAAACATAAACTACATTCGATCCTTGAGTATTATTAAGATAGGTGTATGAGAACCCAAGCGACATCATATTCCTTCTTTCACATCACAAGGGAACACATATCTTTTGTCGAAGCTATTTTGATGGGGGAGCAAGCTCCCGTGGAACTCACTCATTAGCTGCTCTAGGTTGGGCTGATATACTACTTTTCTAGTATGTCACTCTAATGGTCACTTGTCTAATGGATGTGAATCCCCATGCTTTTTTCCTGATTTGACCACTGCAAACCAACGAGCTCCTTGTTAGTTTGGTAGGTCTTACCGCGCAGCCGGTAAGTTACCCCGTGTTGACTTCGTTTAAGAGGATGTAAGCCTACATGCTTTCTTCTTGAACTAGCCATCATGCACTAACTAGGTCAAGTATATTTTAGGCTTAATGTAAGTCCCCCAGTGGTTCTTTTCCTCTTAATTACTTCAAGCTTGGGTTTAGTCCCTACACAGGACTCCCTGCTTAGTAGTCACTCTAGGTCGGATAGCCCCTATCGAGTTGACGACAGATTATCCCGGCAATCAATTCCACTTTAGAAAGATGTAAGCCTACACACCTTCTTTCTAGACTGATTGTTTCAAACCGATGGGCACCTTATATTGGTTGGTTATCTCCATGCTGACGGCGACCCACCAGATGGAGACACCACTCTTGGCAGATGTGAGTCCCCGCGCTTTTTGCTTAAGTTGGCCACCGAATACCTATAGGCTTTCTTTTACAGGGTTTTGGATAACGCCCCTAGCAGCACCTCCCCTGTGGGAACTCTATTTGGGTCATGTCCTTAGTGACCCCATTTAGACACTACCCTAGTTACTCTTGGATTGAACAGTTCCCATTTCCTAGTAGCCACCCTTGTGGTTGGAGAATTTATTCAACGGATGCATAAATTCTCCCTTGGTCTAATAAGTCTAAGATAGGACTGGGTTGATATAAGCTCCTTCTCAGTGTGGTCCCTCACTAACCAACAGGGTCCACATAAACATAAAATAAACAAAACATATCTTTGCTTGTGGATTAGGAATTCAATCCCCCAATGGCCCATTTCCCAAGTAGGCATCCTATCTTTAGAGCAGCATCAACAAAACTCCCTACAGGAATTGCCTGACTACTTTAAGTTGAGATAAGTTCCCGGGTCGGCACTCTCTCAATAGTCGCCCTTAGGTCGGGTTCAACTTGTTGTGCCACCAACGAGTCACCCCGATGGTCGTCTTTGCTTTGAAACATATAAGTTTATTACACATTCTTTCCAGCACGACTATCCCAAACTGATGGGTAGCCTTAGATCAGGTTCGATTTATTGTGCAAGCAATTGATCGCCCTAGTGGTTCCTTGTGTAAGACGTTGTGAGTCCCCACACTTTCTTCCTAACTTGACCATTGCACACCAAAAGGCACCCCCTGGGTTGGTTAGTTCTACTTCATGGTCGGTAGACTATCCCTTTAGATTTGCAAATCTATGATATGTCTAAGCTGATATTACCCCTTCTTAGTGGATCCATCGCACATTGAGGGACCTATCAAATTAAAATAAACTAAATTAAAATGAATGTGATTCGATCAAATGGCATCATCTTGACTACTTTCGACTTTATATAAATCTCCCAGAGGCATTCATTCAGTAGTAGCCCTAAGTTGGGTATAATTTGTTACATCCAACAGATCACCCCAATGGTTGTCCCTTGCTTTTGGAGATGTAAGTCTTCTACACTTTCTTAGCACAACTATTATACACTAAAAGGAAATCCCTTAGGTCAGATAGTTCTACCATATGGCTAGTGGACTACCCCTTTGGATTGGTAAATCTGAGATGGGCCTGGGCTGACATAGCCCCTTCTCAGTGCGGTCCATCACTGACAGGGTCCATCTCGGAATCTAAAACTTAAACAAACAATCAACCAACCTCTCCCCAGTGAGACATCAATCATCCCTACCTCCCTAGTGGAGTCAATTAAACCTAATTCAAACTTGCATTCCCCAGCGAGTGCACCCACAAAAGAAATTCAAACCCTCATTATCCCTATTGGATAACCTGAATCTGCTTCCCTAGTGGAAGGTTCATGCATCTATCCCTGGTGGGTTATACATCCTAATCCCCAGTTGATACTCTACCCAAATCATACCTTACATCCAAATCCAAACCTCTTATCCCTAGTGGATAACTTGAACTTGCTTCCCTAGTGGAAGGTTCACATGATTGATCCCTTTGTGGATCCCTTCTTCCTCTCTTATGCCCTTGGCATGAGTTTCATTACATTACACTAAGATTTTGATTTCTTCTACACCTCAGATTTATGGGTAGATCATTTCTATTAGTGTTTGTGATCCTTCAAATATTGTTGATCATCTCGGTCAACACCAATACATGTGGTGTGCCTTGTCAATCACACCACACCTATTGGGCGCCCTTTGTTGACCTCACTTTTGGAGTGACCTCTTAACATTTTTTATCATAGATCTAGGACTCTCATAGACACTAAGAATTTCTTAAGACACTTCTAGTGATTAGGTGAACACTTAACTTAACCCTAGAGACTTAGAAGAGTTAGCCATAGGAATAGGTTGTGCCTTAAGGATTTAAGAAGACTTGCCTATCTTATGGCCCAAACCTAATCCTTGCTTCCCTCTTTCAAACCTAAATCTCAAATTCAAATTCAAACCCCAAAATCTAATCTAACTATCCAATGACTGAAATCCATCACTAAATTCAAACTCTAAATCTCTTCCTAAGCTCTTTGATTTTATCTTATGGACTTAGCCTTAACCAAATCTGAATCAACCACAATCCAGTTGATTTTCTCAATTATCAAATTCAATCTCAAGTCAAATTCCAAACTTCAAATCATAAATCAACTTCTCATGCATTTAGGCATACAAAATCCTATAATCTATGTCAAAATAAAGAGTCATAAATTGAATAAAATTTGATAAGAATTTTTATTGGATTAAGTCATTATTCATACCCCTCATGCTCTAGTCTCTTATGGAGTGAGTTTAAGGACTTAGTATCTTTTCTAAATAAATAACAGCCTAACCATCTTGCAAAGCATATAACTTGCCTATATGGTTTTAAAATGTATGAGGAGTTAGCTGGCTGCCACTCCAAGTGATAATAAGTCCAACAGTCGGGTGGGTTACTATCTCTTGTGGAGGTAAATCATATACCTACTTTCTCTTTACATTTAGGTCATGCTTCGGCCCTTGCCAAAGCTCTCTAGATTTAGGATTTGAGGTTGATGTTTCCTTTGTGGGCTACAAGCATAAATCATCGCCTCTTAGTCATTTCTACAATCTTGTATTGTGGAATTATAAGACATAGATTTCTAATAAAATTTTAACTCAAATAAATAAATCTCCTCAATTTTAAGTATATAAAGCCCAACCATATGTTAGAATGGAGTGTTCACTAGGCTTCCTAGTATCATGAACATTCCATGTTTATCTCCTTCATCTTCGATAATAACTCTCTCCCTGTGACCCATCCCACTTGATTTTGAAATCTACAACCAATTTATTGATAGTCATATCCTTAAATTCTTTGAAGACAACAATCGCCTACTTTAATCGAGAGTATTTTTAAAGAACTCACCTTTCTTAGAATGTAATTAACTATAGAGGCTTACCTCCATAGGAAACTTAATGAACCCGATTTAAATAAACCCTACTTTACTTTTCCATATAAAGTAGGAAAAAAAATCTCTGGTATATTCGAAGACCCATCATGTCTTAGGAGTCCTTATTAAGTGATTATGTCCATTATAGAGTAGTCACTTCTATCTTTTGATATAGTACACTATTCCTTAATATCATACCCGATCGCCTCAATAAGTATATCCTCAAATTTATGTGGTGTCCCCCTCACATATTCACACAACACAAAAAATAAACACCACAGATTTTTTTGGTGACTTCGCTGGGAATGGTTCCTATCTCCATCTCTAGTAGACGATTGTTGTCTCCAAGTATCGATAGTGGACTTGCATTTTTATGTAGTCCGAGACTATCTTTCCTTATATTGGCACTTAGCTTATTTCATTCTTAAGCAAAGTTAGCTGACATCATTTAGGTTTTAGGACCTCACTCTGTGTAGGTCTTGAAACATAATTTATCAATAAAGGGAGAGATAATAAAAATTTAAAACTTTCTCACCACTAGAGAGAGGTAAGGTTCATCATAAAATTTAAGGAAATAATTTCTTTCACAAAAATGACACTTTCCAAAAGCACTTCTTTTTGAAAATAGCCATCTTTATTCTACATACTCAAATTTGTTGGATGAAGATCCTACTTTCAAATCAAAACATAAAATTGAAACCCCTTAACATATTTCACATATGCTAGAGTTGAAGTTTCTCTCTTTTCAAAATCAAGAAATCACATACATAGCATCAAAGCATATTATTGAAATATATTTAACATACTTAAGATTTGTTAAATAAATTTCCCCTATATTTTAGAATCTTATTTGACATGTGTTGACAACACTTTTGGAGTGAGCTTTCAACTTCTCCATCTTAGACATAGGACTCTGTAGATATTAAGAGTTTCTTAGTCTTAAGACACTTCTAGTGATTAGGTGAACACTTAACTTAACCCTAGAGACTTAGAAGAGTTAGTAAGAATAGGTTATGCCTTTGGGGTATTAGGAGGACTAGCCTACCCTATAACTTGAACCCAATCCTTGTTTCCTTCTTTCAAGTCAAACTTCAAATTCAAATCAAATCTCAAATCAATTCCAACTCAATTGATTATCTCAAATCCAAATTCAAATTCAAATTCCAAATTCCAAATCAAGCGATTGAAACCCATTATTAAATTCAAATCCCAAAATCTTTCTTGAGTCTTTTGATTTCATCTTACAGACTTAGCTCAAATCAAATCCAAATCACTTCAAACTCAAAAGATTTCTCATAACCCATTTATATTCACAAATATAAATAAAATATAAATTCAAAAAACCAAAACTAAACCCAAAGTTAAACTAAAATCCAACTTATATCCTTTCAAGCCAAATCCATGAACTTAGCAAATACATTCTCAAATCAATCTAAAACCTTGGTTGTTCTCTTCAAATAATCACTCCTTCAATCACATGGCCAAATATAAACATAAACTATAATCACCAAACCAAAATCAAACTAACCCAAGTCAAACCCCATGATCCTCCTTTTAACTTGAAATTGTAAAATGAATCAAAACCCATTTGACTCCAAATCACTTGTAATTGGATTTATATTTCCATCAAAAGTCCATATGTAAGTTCAACCAAAACTTGAATCAAGCCTTGATCAAGCCAATTGACCCATTTAGGCTCACTTGACCCAAAGTGACCTAAAGGACCTTTTTGAGCCAAATTCTAATCCAACCCAAATTGGATTGAAATAAGCCCATCTAAGCCTTACATTATGAGAAAAAATCATCCTAGGATGATCAATCACTCAAGTTGGGTCAAACCAAGTCAAACCTAGCATTTGACCAAATCAACACTTAGCCCAAATGAAGCCTAAATAAGTCAAAATGCACTATAGGCCAAACTGATTGAAACCATTGATCTAAACCAATCCATAATCAATAATTGAGCATGATCAAGCCATCAATTGAGCCAAACCAAGCCAAATTGGCCACTTGACCTATGTTGACCCAAATTGACCTAAAAAGACAAAATGGGTCAAATCTTGATATAAACCAAATTGATTATAACCAATGAGTCAAATTCATTTCAAATCACTTGTTGAACTTGACCAAAGCTTCAATTGGCCAACTAGACCCAACCTAGCCCAATTGACCATGAACCCAACTTGACCTAAAAAGATTAAATCAACTTGAAATCAAACCAGATCAAATCACCAACTAAAATTGATAAATCAATTAAATCACTTAAACTAAAACCACCATCTAAATTGAATCTTCCATACCTAGGAAAATTCTAACCTTAAAGCCTAATTAAGATATGCCACACAAGCCATAAAATGGCACACACATTAGGCTAAGTCACCATTTCTAGCTCTATGTTAGGATGGTGCATGATTTGATGCCTGATTTTATTTTGTGATGTAATATTTTAGACTGGATGTTAAGGTGTATGTGCGTATACTGGATGATGGCGATCTTAGTCTAATCATGTCTTCTGTAGGGGATTGTGCTTAAGGGGCCTTGTAATAAAAATACAAATACTTTTGCTATGCAGGTTGCTTATACCCCTAAGAATAATCCAAACTATGATAGGTGGACTTGGTGACCCATATATAGGGTGCTAAGTCCAACTTATTTATATTACTGCTTGGGTTGTGTGGTTTGTTTAACTAACCTTTATTTTGCAGGGTTAGTTAGATTTATCTTTTCCATTTTGATGTAAATTTTGCAATTAGATTTGGAATGAATATTGGGGATTAGGATGAACATTGGTCATAAGACAAAATCTTATATACCATGTGATGCCTTTGGAGCAACCATATTCCAATCAAGCCATAAGGAAGAAAGAGAAGATGAAAATCAAAAATGAAGAAATGAAGAATAAGGAATAAAGAATGAAGAATGAAGACTCCCATAACATGAATTTCTTTTATTTATAATTATTCATTTGTAATCCAGGTTGTATAAGGGTAGAGCTCGGCCACCCATTTTTTTTGGGTTTGTACGGTGGAACCCGACCACATCGGCCTCTTATTCTTTTATGCTAATTTCATAAATTGATTGATCTTTTGTTTATGATTATGCAAATAGGATGGCATGATCTTCCTAGTTTCTTAATTATTTGATGAATGGCCTGGATGTGATTAGGCTCTTAGGGAAAAATAAATTTTCTATCTAATTAATCAACTCAAAATTAAATGAAATTATTTATAACCTCACCTAAAGTCTAAGACATAAATCAAGATAATAAAATATTTAGCAACCCCTTAGCTGGATGTTGTATGTCTCACATCATGCATAAATCATATTGCTTCACTCTTGCTAATGGAGGGCTTCCACTTTTGCCAGAGAAAATGACTTGACCTTTAAGAGCCATGGTGGTAACACACCTCCTTCTTTCTAATTTCGGCCCATAACCAATTTTCTTATGCATTAGGCATATGAAATTCCATTATCTAGTCAAATAATAATCTCCAATAATCAAAAATAAAATTTAACAAAATTTGCATTAGATTAAGTCCTTATTCATGCCCTTCATGATCTAGTCTCTTAGGAGTGTGTTTAAGGATTTAGTCTCCTTCCTAAATAAACAATAGTCTAGCTATCTTGTAAAGCATAAGACTTTCCTACATGTATTTAAAATTATAGGAGGAGCTAGTTGAGGGCCACCCCAGGTGATTGTAAGTCAAATAGTCAGGTGGTTTATTCTCTTATATTAAGGTAAACCATAAACCTATTTTTTCCCTTAGATTTAGGTTGTGCTTTCGCCCTCGCCAAAGCTCCCTAGATTTAGGATATGAGGTTGTTACTTCCTTTTGCGAGCTATAAGCATAAATTTTTTACCTCTCAGGCATTTCTCCAATCTTGTGTTATGGAATTGTAAGTCCTAGATTTCTAATAAAAATTCAAATCAAAACATATAATTCTCCTCAATTTCAAAAATATAAAGCCCAACCATAGGATAGTTTGGGATGCTCACTAGGTTTCCTAGTATCATGAGCATCCCCTACTCATCTTCCTTTGGTTTCGATAATAACTCCCTATTTTTGATCTATCCCACTTGACTTTCTAAAAATAACTAATTGATTGATAGTCCTATCTTTGAAATCTTTAGAGATAGTGATCATTTATCTTAATTGAGAGTATTCCTAAGGAATCGCAATCATTGGGATGTAATTAACTATGGGAGCTTGCCTCCATAGGGAACTTAACGAACCCGATTTAAAATAAACCCTACTTTACTTTTCCATGTAAAGTAGGGGAAAAATCTTTGGAACATTCGAAGACCCATTGTCCTTAGGAGTCCTTATTAGGTGATTAGGTCCATTGTAGGATGGTGACTTCTATCTCTCGAGATAGCACATCATTCCTCAATGTCATACCCGATCACCTTAATGAGTATATCTATGAATCTATGTGGTGTTCAACCACCCCTCAACTCCAAAAATAAACACCACAACATGTCTTGTTTGTCAAAAGAAAGAGGGCACATCAAATACAATTGATTCTCACTTAACATATCATAGTTGTTAAGTTAGAATCACATTTTCAAATACATTTAATTCCCACTTAACATATCAAAGTTGTTAAGTGAGAATCACATTTTCATTTGCACTTGATTCCCACTTAAAATGTCAAAGTTGTTAAGTGAGAATCTCATTTTCATGTGCACTTGATTCCCACTTAACATGTCAAAGTTGTTAAGTGAGAATCTCATTTTCATGTGCACTTGATTACCACTTAACATGTCAAAGTTGTTAAGTGAGAATCTCATTTTCATGTGCACTTGATTCCCACTTAACATGTCAAAGTTGTTAAGTGAGGATCTCATTTTCATATACATTTGGTCCCCACTTAACATGTCAAAGTTGGTAAGTGAGAATCACATTTTCATATACATTGGATTCCCACTTAACATTATCAAAGTGGTTAAGTGAGAATCCCATTTTCATGTACATTTGATCCCCACTTACCATGTCAAAGTTGTTAAGTGAGAATCACCTTTTCATATACATTGGATTCCCACTTAACATTATCAAAGTGGTTAAGTGAGAATCTCATTTTTGTGTACATTTGAAGGTTGTTAAGTGAGGATCTCATTTTCATATGCATTTGATTCCCATTTAACATATCAAAATTGTTAAATGATAATCTTATTTTCATGTCATATTTGATTCCATTTAACATATCAAAGTTGTTAAATGAGGATCTTATTTTCATGACATATTTGACTCCCCACTCAACACACCAAATTTGTTAAGTGAGGGCCTCATTTTCATAATGCATTTGTGCTTTCACTTAACACACTAAATTTGTTAAGTGGGAGTCCCATTTTCAAAATATATATCAATCACATTTGACTTTCACTTAACACATCAAATTTGTTAAGTGAGAGTCTCATTTTCAATACACATTTGATTCCTACTTAGTATACCAAGTTTATTAAGTAAGAATATCCTTTTCCAAATCACATCAAATTTGGGCTTTCACTTAACATACCAAATTCATTAAGTGAGAGTCCCATTTTCAAAGAAAAGTAAAGCATGTATCAATCCCATTTGACTTTCATTTAACATACCAAATTTGTTAAATGAAAGACTCATTTCAAACATAAACCTAACGTGTTGCTTCTACTTAACATAATCAAATTTGTTAAGTAAGAAGCCCCAATTTTCAAAATCAACACTTCACTCACCTTAAGCCAAAGATTTTTCAAAATAAAAATTCTCAAACATACAATTACAACCTCTTCTTAGCTCAAATTTACTAAGTAAAGGTCCTTTCAAATAATTAATATTTTCAAACAAGATACACAAAATACAACTATCTCCAAGAAAATATCTCATCATATTTTTGAACCCCACCTGACCTACGTAAATTGGTTGAGTATGGGTTCTAAAA
The DNA here is from genome assembly GCA_021442155.1 of Cymbidium sinense. Taxonomy (NCBI): domain Eukaryota; kingdom Viridiplantae; phylum Streptophyta; class Magnoliopsida; order Asparagales; family Orchidaceae; genus Cymbidium; species Cymbidium sinense. The sequence goes on along the minus strand of CM038233.1, from coordinate 16,872,059 downwards.
TCAAAAGAACCAAATGGCAAAAGGCTCTCCTCCAAACATCAAAATATTTCCAATGAATGCCACTTAACATATTTGAATTGTTAAAATATGGGTTCAAAAACTTAAGATCTATGCCTCTCTTAGGAACAAATATTTAAGAAGAAATCTGACTCAAGTTATATTTCAGCACATGCAGAGTTACATTATAGATCAATTGATGTCGTTCACTCTTACAGTTAGAACACATGGCTTCCCAAAAATTTGCCTCCACCTTTCCGTTTGGGATGAATTTGGCCTTAGATCGGGCTAGCCTCCCTTGACTCCACCAATTTGGTTTTCTTCAGCCAAGGTTTCAAGGGGGCACGTGTTACTTGCGAGGAGGTGACCCTCACTACTGTCAGTCGAGTTGAGGTGGCTGGGCAGAAGCCAGTCATCCGTATTGACATGCCCTTTGATTCTGAGTATCCTCCATTGAAGAGGAAGGTTGTAGTGGTTCCCACTTCTTGTTATGTGATAGTTCCAGGACTGGCCCCTCCAGCTGTCCATACCATTGCTCCAGCAAGAGCTACTACCTCTTGATCAGTCACTCTGAAGGGGAAGGCTATCTTAGCTTCTAAGATAGCCTCCTCCACAGTGTACTACTGCCTTGTTTCGTATAAAAATAAAAATTGAAAGATTAAGTGGTGGTGAGAGCTGCTACATCCCATGTAGCCAAGGAGGGTTCTCCCTGAGAGGTCTCTCCACTTCTGACCAGTAACAAGTTTCATCCCTTCTCGGCTTCAGATGGAGAGGAAGATTATCATAGGATTGCTGCTTCTCCTCCACCTTTGGCATACTATGAGACACTAGATAGGGAGCACAAGAGGCCCTATGCCAGACTTAGGATTGTCATACACCAGGTTCATAGAGTATACGGACACTCGGAGTCCAGTACCCTATTTAATTTGTGATCATTGATCCCTAGGAGTGTAAGGGGTTGGATCCATCTACTCAGAAAGGAAGAAAGGAGTGAAGGAGGTATGCCAAGTAGTCGGCAGCCTCTACTCTGATGGATTTTCCTGATCGTCCCAGGTGAGTATTGACAGTTGTTCTTCTGCACCGTAGGTAGAGATCTCCCATCAAGGAACAGTCGGTGTTACTTTCACACTGCTCTCCTTGTCGATCACCATCACCCATATAGCTCACAACATCCCCCACTCCCGCCAGGATCTAGAAGCCCCCATTTGGGGGGAGACTAGCCCCTTTGGTGATCTGGCTATGGCCAAAGGATCCCACTCCATCTACTCTACCGACTGGGGTGAGGACTAGTTCCCCTATTTGACCTCCTACTTCAATCTTAGTGAAGAAGGTGGTGACCACATGGTGCACACCACCTCCACCACCATCGAGAGGCGTGTAGCGGTAGTGCAGGGATAAGGGGACAACCTTAAAGTTCCCATGGAAGTGGGTCTACCTAGGGACACCACTCCATCAATGAGGAGTCATGAGCATATCTCTTCTAGTGAGCATGACCCTCCTAGAGCTAGCACTCCAGTGGCAGGCAGTGTTAATTGTATTTCAGTCAATGACTATAGTCTCTCCATCGGTCATCCCTGAGTATTTGTGCCGGCATGATTAGATCATTCTCTGGATAAGATTGTAGCAGCTTATTTTGCCAAAATGAGGGAACTTTTAGGTAGTGATCACATAGACTTAGAGGAGGAGAGGATAACATTTGATCCCGATGAGGATGACCTTCTTGAGGATTCAGCCGAAGTCCACATGGTCGATACTAGGAGCTCCCTCCATAGAGATCAGCAGAGCCAGGAAGGTATTGTAGTTGAAGAAGATGATGTCGTTTATTCAACTCAACACCTCCTCCACCAACTTAGGCAGAAGGATGATCATATTGATAAAATGGGGAAGAAGATTGAAGAATTGATGGCAGCAGTGTCAACATTATAGAATTCAACCCCGATGTCATAGCCTTCTCCCATAACAGCTGATAGAGTGGAGTTGACACACACTTCAGATCATCCTAGATGCATTCCTGCTGAAGAAGAGAATGGTAGCTTGCATATGGAGTGGTGGATAACACCTCCATGCATGAAAAAACATTAAACATATGATAGAGCAGCAGGTGAGGCATGCGTTGGCACAAGCCCAAGGTTTCTCATCTGTTCCAAAGGGTAGACCCTACCTAGAGGAATTTGATGGTGTCCAATATCCTAAGGGTTTTGTGCCTCCTTTCTTCAAAATATTTGATGGCAGTGGTTACCCCCGGCAGCACATAGCATATTTCAGGGTCAGATGTTGCAATGCCGGTGGTAGCGATGCATACTTATTTTGTCTCTTGTCAACAGCTTGACAGGCATCAAATTTGATTGGTATGTTGAACTACTGTTGACCTCATTTTTAGGATGAGCTCTCAACCCCTCCATCTTAGACATATGACTCCTCTTAGACTTTAAGAGATCCTTAGTCTTAAAACACATCTAGTGATTAGGTGGACACTCAACCTAGCCCTAGAGACTTAGAAGAGTTAGTAGGAGTAGATCATGCCTTAAAGGTATTAGGAAAGTTTGTGTACCCTATAGCTTGAACCATATTCCTTACTTCCTTCCTTCAAGTCGAACTCCAAATCAAATCAACATCAAACCTAAATCAACTCCAGCCTAATTGATTCTCTCCAAACTCAAATCAATGTCACATGATTGAAACACATGATTAAAATTCATGATTGAAATCCATGATTGAATTCCAAGTTGAAATTCCAAATTCCAAATCTTGCCTAAGTCCTTTGATTTCCCTTCAAGGACTTAGCCAAAATCAAATCTAACTCACTTTAAATCCTCTCATGACTCATTTATATTCTCATTTATATTCACATATATAAATGAAATATAAATTCAGATCAATCAAATCAAATCCAAAATTCAAATTCCTAATTCAAAATCCTTCTTAAGTCCTTAATTCCCTCTTAAGGACTTAGCCTAAATCATCTTCAAATCAATTCAAACTCCTAAGATTTTCTCATAACTCATTTATATTCTCATTTATAATCACATATATAAATGAAATATAAATTCAAATCGATCAAACTAAACTCAAAAATCAAATCCAAACTCCAACTATTTCCTATGTCCTTTAATTTCCTCTTAAGGACTTAGCCTAAATCACCATCAAATCACTTCAAATCCTTGAAATTTTCTCATAACCCATTTATATTCTCATTTATATTCACAAATGTAACTTTAATATAAATTTAACCAACCAAAACCAATTCCAAATTTCAAGTTCAAATTCAATCAAAATCTAACCTAAGCCTTTCAAGTCAAAATCTAGAACTTAGCCAAACCAACTTCAAATCAAGCCAAACTCTTGATTTTCCTTCATGATTCAATCAATCCTTCAATCATGAATCCAAATATAAATACAAACTTCAATCACTTAACTAAAACTCAATTCAAAAATCAAGCCAAAATCCATTTCATGTTCACCCTTTGAACTTCAAATTGTCAAATGAATCAAAACCCATTTGACTTCAAACCACTTGCAAATGAATTTATATTTCAATCATAAGTCTATGTGTGAGTTCAATCAAACTCAAATCAAGTTTTGACCAAGCCATTTGACCTACTTAGACTCACTTGACCCAAAGTGACATAAAGTACCCTTATGAGCCAAATTCTAATCCTAACCAAATTGGATTGAATCAAACTCACCTAAGCCTCTCATCATGATCAACAATCATCATGAGATGATTAATCACTCAAATTAGATCAAACCAAGTCAAACTTAAGGGTTGACCAAGTCAACACTTAGCCAAAATGAAACCCAACATAACAAAAATCCACCAAAGGCCAAATTGATTGAAACCATTCATCTAAGCTCATTCATGACCAATGTTTGAACTTGACCAAGTCAAAATTTGAGCCCAACCTAGCCCAATTGGCCACTTGACCCAAGTTGGCCCAACTTGACCTAAAAAGTCAAAATTTGTCAAAACTTGATTTAAGCCAAATTGATTGAAACCAATGGGTTAAGTTCATTCTAAATCACTTGTTGAACTTGACAAAAGTCTCAATTGGCCAACTAGAGCTAATCGAGCCCAATTGACCTTGAATCCAACTTGACCTAAAGGGTCATATTGAGTTAAATTCAAACTTAACAAAAATTAACTGGAAACAAAGATACCAATCCACTTCATTTGACTAACCAAATCTAAACCTACCCATGACCTAGCTTAAATAGGTCAAATGGGTCAAATTGGTCAACTTGACTCATTTGACCTAAATGAAGTCATATGAACCAAATCCAAACCTAAAGCAAATTGAATCAAACCAAAGTCACCAAAACATTTCAAATGGTCATATGAACTTGACCCAGCCCTTGGTTTGGTGGTCAACTTGACCCAAGTTGACCCATTTTGACCTAAACAGGCCAACATGAGCCAAAACATACTAAAGGAACTCCAAATTCAATGAAATTTGGCCAAACCTATTTTCTCAACATACCAAACATACCCAAATTCAAAAATTAGCCAAATGATTATTTTGCCCCTAGGCCATAGGGTAAATTTTGGCCAATTCCACTTGGAATTTGGTCAAATCCTCTTCATAGCTACTTGATACTCTCCTAGTGGATTAAGTGAACACTAGGAAGGGTAGTGCACCCAACCTAATGGGTTTGGGTCAGCCAAACCCAATGCAATGGCCAAACTGACCATGTGCATGGAAATGGCCACATGGAAATGCTTCTCCCACTCAATTGAAGCACATGGGGAGTTCACCATTCCACTCTCTAGCTGAAACCAAAATCGTGGACACTCCTAATAGCCTAACAAACCCTTTGAATCAAGGTAATTGGATCAAAATGGTAAGCCCATGCTTGGCCATCCGATTGCTAAAGGGGGAGATATACTCCCCTAATTCACTCTCATTCCAAAATTCTTCAAGTCAATTGAGTGTTAGGAAGCCAGAGGAGTCATTCTTCAGAGATCCTAAGCTCTCTCAAGCATTTGCCAATTTCCATTTCTCAATTTTCACAAGGTGAAAATAGAGCTCCACCAAAACTCCATTTTACTCCACACCTAAAACCAAGCCAATTCCCTTTGTACACTCCTTGAGACGGCGAGCTTGCCCAAGCTCTCTTTCAAGTTCTTGAAGCAAAGGAGGAGTGCCCTAGGCCAAAGCTGAGCTCACTTGGATGAGGAGTTGGTTCATAGGAGAAGATACACAACCTCAACCCCTAAAACTTTCAACAAAGCTTCATCTCAACCAAACAAAGCTTCTCCAAGGGAATCGATCACCGGTGATCACCTCCGACGAGGTTAGCCATTTTCTGAGCATAAACTCAATGTGATGTGGAGCTTTGTGAAAGAAATTTTAATCTCATAGGATCTTGACCGTTAGATGTGCTTGCCATTAGATTTAGATGGTGTGGGCTAAATTTTAGCCCAATCCGAGCTCAATCGAGCTCAGATCTTACCCTAGAACATAGATGGCCTCCATTCATATTTTGGATGGATAGCCGAGATTAAAATGCACAATATATTAATTTTTAATCCTCTGATCTGCGGCTTTAATCTTAGTCGTCCATCGATCGGGGAGAAAGCTTCGATACAGCTATGATGCGACATTTTAAATAACCAATCAGGTCCTAACACGTGTAAAGCGCTTGTCGCATCAGCCACATGTGTGACACTCACAAATTAATAATAGGATTAGGGATTTATTTAATTCCTATTTAATCACCTAAACTTCTAAAATTTATATCTCAACATAAAAAATTAAAAAAATATGAAATAAATTGCATTAGAAAGATAATTGAACATAGAATATTCTAAAATTGATTTTGATTGATTTTGAATAGTCCTTTTCTCTAAATTTGGATTTTATTGGGAATGTTAATTTGCTAGTTACTACCTAATTAATCCATTGGTTAATCTCGAACTTCTTGGGTGTGATTAGAGGAATGACTTCTGGCTCTCCTAATTTTCTTGGGATTTATTGGTACTTTAATTAGGAGAATTGCTAGTTCATTCCTTAATTACTTAATATAATTAGACTTAATTAAGGGTATAATTAGTGATTTAACCCTTTGATTGAGCCAATTAAGTTTTGATTAAGTGAATGTTAGGTTTAGGGATTTATTTTGGGATACTCTCCTTAAGATATTTCTTAAACCCCCTTTATTCCTTAATCTTACCTTAATTAAAGGTTAATTCACTAATTATCCATTTAATTAATTTTATGAAATTCTAAAACTTTCCGAACTCAATTAACCCTTCTTGGGTAGATACTTAGGTGTTTAAGAGCCTAAATATAATTAAGAAAATCAAAATTCAACTCATATGTGTGAGGGGTGTTTTGAAATTACTTAAGTTAAACCCCTTTAGCTTAATTAATCATTAATCATGAGCCAATTTGCATTAGGCCTTTTCCTTCCTAGGTAAATTACAAATTTAAATTCCTTGTGAGATTTTATGTCATCTCATTGGCTCATAATTATTTGATTAACTATGCTAAGGTGTAGGTAAGGGGTAATTAACATGCTTAATTCATACCTTAACCTAATCAAAATATAAAAATGAATCTAATCACCTAAAATTTGAACAAAAATATCAAACACATGTGGGAATGGGTTAGGAACAGCAAAATCAACTTACATTTTCCAAATTAAATCAAACTCAAAATCAAATAAAAATGACATTAAATAAACTTTGATTTGCTTTAAGATTTCTTATTTCATAAGATTGTCTTTAGGAATTAATTACGGTGAATGAGTTTACATGCTTTTATTACTTTAATTCTTTCCTAATATGCTAAATGTGTGTGTCATATGATTTCATACATTCATGCTTTTTAAAAAATCAAATTTAAAATGAAAATATTTTCTTTATGTCAAAGTGCATGTTTTGGCTAAAGTAAGAATATGAGTGGCTATTATCACTATTAAATCCAAATTATTCTTAAAATATATGAATCAATTATCAAAACTGAAAGTGTGTCACTTATATCTTACTTATGAGCTTGCATGTGAGTAAAATATAACGATATGCTTAGTGTAGTTTTCCTTCTCCTCTCTTTTGGTATAGTTTTGAATAGGATTTGGCAAAGTGTATAGTTTAATTGAAAAGAATATAATAATTTCCTAATTCCATTTCATATTCATTCCTATGATATGACTTAAGAAGGACACCTACACTTACATATATAAATTGCATAAACAAACCAAAGTAAAATAAATACCAACTTTTGCATTCTTTCTTTTCCATTTAAGAAAAGTGGTATATTAGTCTGGACAACCCCGGGGTTGCGAGGATTTAAGTAGCCCTAAGTAGGTCTTGAACCTTACGCCCCTGGTTAACACTGGCATCATACTCACTTTTTCCTTTCATACATTCATATGTGCAAGCAAAAATTGGATAAGAAACCCCTTTGCTACTTAATGAAAATCGTGCATCATAAACATTCAAATTTTCTTAAATAAACTACTTAGCATGCATCATAAAGCATGTTAAACATTCTCATTTATATGTATAGATATGTTTAGGACGCATTCATATGCATGTCACACATGTTGGGAAAGAAATGAAGTGATGTATGTTTTGTGAATTTAGTTCACTTTACTTAATCTTAAAATGCCTTTCTTTTTTTTTTGAATAGGTTTGTTTAAAGTTCATCTAAACTTAGGATTAATTAAAACACATAATAAAGCATTCACTAAACAAAACTAAAACATGAATCTACTTTAGAATATACTTAGGTTAGGGAAGAGAAGTTCTCTTCTCTTTCCCTCTCTTACAACTTAATAATTAATTGTAGGATTCACTTGAATCAATCATAAAATAAAATCAACCCAAAATAACTAAACCACTTAAATGAAATCCTCATCTAAGTTGAACATTCATCACATTTAAAAAATTCTAACTTAAAGCCATAGCCAAGCACACTACACAAACCTCTAAAGCACATAGATTAGGCTAAGTCACCACTTCTAGCTTTAGGTTAGGGATGCATGGTTTAATGTTCGCTTTTGTTTTGTGATATATGCTTTAGTCTAGATGTTTGGGTGAATGTGTGCATAATGAATGATAGGATGATTTAGTCTAATCATTATTTTTGTAGGGGATTGTGCTTAAGGGGCACTATGATAAATAAAAATATAAATGCTTTTGCTGTGCAAGTGCTTATACCCTAAAGAATAATCCAATAGGCAAGTGGACTTACTCACCCATGTGTGGGGTGATAAGTCTAATATACATGCTTGGGATTTGTGTGGTTTGTTTAGCTAATCTTTGTTTTGCACGTGTTAGCTAGATTTACTTTTTTCTTTTCATGTAATTTTTGTAATTATGATATTGGAATGATTGTTATGGGGATTAGGCTGAGCATGGGTCATAAGATCTCACCTTATGTACCATGTGAAGCCTTTGGAGAAACTATGTTTCAACCATCAAAAGGAGGAACCAAAGAAGAAAGAAGAAAAGATGAAGAAAGAAGAAAAGAAGAATATAGAAATAAAACTTGAAGACCCTCCATAACAATGAGTTCCTTTCTTAAATTATACTTAATTCATTTGTAATCGGGTTGTCTAAGGGTAGAGCTACCCTAATTTGTTTTTGGGTTTGTGTAGTGGTTCCCGGCTGCAAATGGTTTCTTATTCTTTTACGTTAGCTTTATAAATTGATTGATGATTTGTTTAGCTTGTGCATTAAGATGACATATTTTTCCTAGTTTCTTGCCTGCTTTATGTATGACCTGGATATGGATTAGGCTCTTAGAAAAAAAATCTTCTACCAAATTTAACAATTCAAAACTAAAAATAAAAAAACTCATAACCTCACCTAAAAGCTTAGGCTAAAATCAAGATAAAAGAATTTACAACCCCTTAGTTGGATGAGTAGCATAAATGCATATTTTTTTTCACTCTTGATTGGAGGGCTTCCACCTTTCTAGAGAAACTTGGCTTGAACTTTAAGAGCTGTGGTGGAAACACACCTCATTCCTTCTCGCTAATTTTGGCCAATAATCTCATTTCTCATGCATTAGGCATATGAATCCTATTAGCCTGAGTTAAAATGATTGTCCAAAAATAAAAATAAAATGTAATATGATTTACATTAGATTTAGGTCATTTGAAGCACACCCATACATGATCTAGTCCCTTTAGGGAGTGAGTTTAAGGACTTAGGTTCTTTCTAAACAAATAACAACCAAGCTATCTTGCATAGAGCATATGACTTGCCTACATGAATTTAAAATCATAGGAGGAGTTAGTTGGCAGCCACCCCTAGGCGGTTGTAAGTCCAAGCAGTCGGGTGGTTTGTCCTCTCTTATGGAGCAAACCAAATACCCATTTTTCACCTTAGATTTAGGTTATGCTTTTGGCCCTCACAAAAGCTCCCTAGATTTAGGTTCTGAGGTTGCTTCTCCCTTTGTGGGTCATAAGCATAAATCCTCACCTTTTAGGTATTTTCATAATCTTGTATTGTGGAATCATAATCCCTAAATTTCTAATAAAAATTTAACTCAAATAAATTAAATCAATTTCAAAAATGTAGAGCCCAACCATAGGATATTTAGAGATGCTTGCTAGGTTTCCTAGCATCGTGAGCATCTCCTACTTATCTTCCTTTGGCTTTGATAATTACTCTCTCTTTGATCAATCCCATTTGATCTTTTGAAATAAACTAATCGATGATGATCCTACCATATTGAAATCTCTGGAGAGAACGATCATTTACCTTAATCGAGGGATCTCATTTCTTAGGATGTAATTAACTATAGGGGCTTACCCCCCTGTAGGGAACTTAACAAACCCGATTTAAAATAAACCATATTTTACTTTTTCATATAAAGTAGGGAAGAATCTTTGGTACACATGCAGACCCATTGACCTTAGAAGTCCTTGTTGAGGTAATTAGGTCCATTGTAGGGTGGTGACTTCTATCTTTCGAGATAGTATACCTCTTCTCAATGTCATACCTGATCACTCTCAATAAGAACATCTGTGGATTTACGTGGTGTCAAAAATGCATAAAAAAGAGATATATATATATTTATATCTTCATTTTATCCCGCATAGAGTGAATATATACGTATATATTCTTATTCTTTAGAAATATAAAAATTTCACTACAACTATCCAATAGTTCAGTGAAGACATTTGCTAAGTTGGAGCAGCTCTTTATTAAGATATTTTCTAGAGCTCAGCAAAGGGTAACTATGGGCGATCTTGTTGTAGCTCAACAACACCCCAGTCCCTTGTTGATTACATTCTTAGATGGCACAATTTAAGTATGAAATGTGAACCACAGCTATTTGAACAGCATGTCATTGAAATTCTACTCAAGAATATTCATGGCCCGGTTGCCTTCATGCTTAAAGGGTTTATCATTAAGACATTTGAGAAATTAATCAACAAGGCGGCTAGTCTACAAGGGGAGGCCAAACACTTACCTTTTTAAGATCAATCAGCCAAGCCCAAACCGTAAGGCTTTTGAGAAGAAGTTAGGGGTAGTCACATCAGTTGATAAGGAAAATAGCCAACTAGGGTCCAACCAGATGGCCTTGAGCTCAGTCTCCTCTACCACCTCCTTTGCCACCACCTCGGCCGTCATATTGGCCACCTCAGTTGCCACAGTGACCACCACTGTCACCACCTCATTAGCATCATTAGCAATAGTATTCCTATCCACTAGGTAACTACTATTTACCTACTCTTGTTGACAAAATAAATAAACCTTATTCATTCAAGAGGGAGGTAGTCGGGAAGATCTTTAAGAACCTTTTAAAGAAGTGATTTTCAATTACTAGAGCCTAGGAGGCCGGAGGATGTGGGTAAGAGTCATGATCCAAACTATTGCCCCTACCACTGCATGCTAGGTCATGTCTTAGAATATTACTTTACCTTGAAGGACTAGCTTGAACGTAGGTACAAGTCGGGTGCCATTAGTCATCCCAAAGGAATACTTACTAGAATAACCCTCTAGTTTGTTAGGGTAATCTTGGGGATACACACATTCTTCTTAAGATAGAGGAAGGTTGAGATATCTCCCTATCCCAAACCTCCAAGGAAATCATTTCTAAGATCAAAAAGTTACTCTTGTAGGTTCTTGAAGTAGCTCAAACCTCCAACTCTAAGGAAGGTTTGCAAGTTGCTAAGTACAACTTGAGGTGGTAAAAGCCCAGCAACAGTAGTGAAAACTTTCACTTGCTTAGGATAGCATAGTAGCATAACCACCAACCAGTCCAGCACTCCTCCATAGTTGCAACTACAGTTCCTTCAACTGACAATTCTTTTAGTAGTCATATTGTATCAATGAAGGAGTGCCAAATCCCTCACTCCACTTACTTTACTTGATTTCTACTTTGTACCTCCATCCAAATCTAAGAAATTAATGAAGAAGATAACTGATTCCATCCTCTCTACTATTGATGATCTTGATGATCTTATTCTTATAAAAAGCTCTCCAAGTACTAATAATTATAACAATTTTGATCCACTTTTTTTTTTAAAATGGATTACCCATTCCTAAATCACTTATGTTTGCCCATTGAGATTGATTTGGAGTCATCCGACTCCGATAATCCTATAGGAGAAGCTGTAGGTGAACCTAATGAGTAGATATAACTTTCCATTAAATCATCTCATGAAGTCACTAAAGTCAACCTTCGTAGTGGCAAAATTCTACCTCCTAGGGTAGCACATCAGGATAAAGGTAAACAAGTCATTGGTTCTAGCGATCATGAATCCCTCCACAGGATGCTCCACCTATGGATATGCTTGTGGAAGACCAGCCCATAGTTGACTACAATGTCTCGCTCACCTAAGAAAGTTGCTAGCTAAACTAAGCATATATGATTCCCTTGTCTTATCCAAAGAGATGAGGGAGTCATTGATCAAATCTCTTCTTTATCCATAAATATGCATAGCTCAGTTGATCGCTATTGGAGAGGAAGCATGTTATTCAAGAGACGCCCGTGGAGTTACATTCACTGATGAAGATCTTCTTTTGGGGACAACAAAACATAACCGTCCCCTTTATATCATAGTGGATATGGACATATTCAGACTCTCCAAGGTGTTAGTTGATCCAAGTGCATTAATGAATATTATGAGCCTAATGACTCTTGCCTACTTGAGGATTGACATCTCTGAACTCTAAAGAGATCAGATGATGTTGGGAGGATTCAATGAACAAGATGAGAGGGTTTTGAGCTCCATAGTGTTACCAGAGATAGATGATTGGAAGATAGAAGTCAAGTTCTACATAATTAATTTAGATACATCTTTCACTGCTTTGCTCGGTAGGCCTTGGATACATGGAAAAAACACAGTTCCATCCTCTTTACATCAGTGCATCAAATTTTGAAGAGGTGGAATCGAGTATTGTGTCAAGATAGACTTGAAGCCATTTTTAGTTAGGGAGGTTGAGATATATAAAGATGCAGCCTACTATCTTACTCCCAATCAAAAAGTCTATTTCATGAACTTGATGAAAGTTCAAAAATAAGAGAAAAAGAAATAAAAGAAAATGAAGAAAAAGAAAAGGATAAAGGAAAATAAAAGGAAAAAGAAAATAAAAGTACAAGTGAGCAAGAATCAGACACCGAGGAAGAGGTAGAGCCAAATTTTGGATTCCACTCACAGCTCATTCCTCCATACAAACACATAGTTAGGATGATTCAACCCCTACCAAGTAGAGGCAAAGGAAAATCCATAGGTAGTTCTAGAGGTGGAAGACCTCCTTGCTGATGGCCAACTGGTATGAGCCATGTTCCAGGTCATAGGGGTACCCTCACTATCCACATAAACTTAGAGTCTAGTTCGGAGGATGAGTCTCATGTGATTAGCACACCGACCAACCCCTCGCAGCTGGTCTTTTTGGAAGTGACGTTCAAGTTAGACAGTGATGAAGACCGGGCCTCCAAGCAAAGCATGAATGTATATAAATCATTATTATGTAGAACTGTCAGGTAGCAGTTGAGAACTTTAGATCTAACCTCACTTTCCTTCCAAAAAGTTGAAGATTTGGTAGTTAAGGAAGCCCCGAAGTCATCCATAGATGTCAAGCCGAAGAGGTTTTTGTTAGGAGCATCCTCAAGTCAGGAAGTCGATGTAGAACTTGAGGATGATTCATATAAAGATTTAATACAACTACCTTTTGATTAATATTCTCCTTGTGTTCTTAACTTTGCAAAGAAGGGATTAATCCCACATTCTTGGTCTAAACATATGTCAGATTACTTTGAAAAACTATGAGACAACCACAGCAGGCATCCTCAATCAAGACTAGGACCAGGATTCAGCACAGTGGGTCTAGTCGACGACGATAACCATTATCTAGCCATCACCACTCATTTGGGGTCTGATAGGTTCTTCTCAAATCATGCTAACTCTTATGAGGAGGTATGTTTAGAAAGTTTGGATGACCCAAATGAGCATGAAGTCAAAAATGCACCACCAGTTTGAAGAAGAAATCAGACCAACCATTGATGAACTCAAAGAAATCAACTTAGGAACAAAAGAAGATCCACATCTGACATATATTAGTTCCTTGTTGAATGAAGAAAAAACCAATTACTTAGTTATGCTATTAGCTAAGTTTTAAGGACTACTTTGCATGGAGTTATGAAGAAATTCTAACCCTACCAAGAAAGTTCCTGAACGCATGCGATTATACATTGAACAACAAGTCACTTCTAAAATCAAGAAACTGATCGATGTTGGCTTTATCAGGGAAGAAAAATATCTTATCTGGTTGGCCAGTGTCATCCTAGTTAAGAAAAAGAATGGCCAAATTTGCATATGCATCGATTATAAGGATCTAAATAAGGTATATCCTAAGGATGAATTTCCACTTCCTATACCATAATTAATGGTGAACATCGCTTCATCTCATGCAGTATTCTACTTCATGGATGGATCATCTAGCTACAGCCAAATTAAGATGGCCCCCGAGGATGAAAGAAACACTACTTTTCGAACGTCGATCAAAACTAATGTTATAAGGTCAATGCTATGTTGATGATCTAGGAGTCAAAAGCAAAGAAAAAAAGACCATCTTCTTGACTTGAGAGTAGTTTTTGAATGGTTAAGATAATTTAACCTCAAAATGAATTTCCTGAAGTGTGCATTTGGATTTCCATGGGTTTGTTGTCTGACACCGGGGAATAGAGATCGACCCAGAGAAGATTAAGGATATCTTAGAAATGCCACCCCCTAAAAGTCTAACTCAACTCAAATCATTTCAAAGGTGGTTAGTACATCTAAGACACTTCATATCCAACTTATCAGGAAGATTCCATCCATTCTCAGCACTTATCAAATAAGATTCTAAGTTCAAGTGGGATAACAAGTGCCAGCATGCTTTTGAAGACATCAAGCACTACCTGATGATGTCATCAGTTCTAGCAGCCCCTATCCCGAGCAAACCATTGATCATCTACACCACTGCATTAGATTACTCCCTTAGTGCTTTGTTAGCTCAAGCCAACAATGAAGGAAAAGGAAAATGCTCTCTATTATCTCAGTTATTATCCAATCCTGAGGCAAACTACCCACCTATTGAAAAGCACTGCCTAGCTTTAATCTTTGCATCCCAAAAGCTACGACACTACATTCTTTCTCATAAGGTGAATATGATCTCCAAAATCAATCCACTACAATATCTCATGACACGGCCAATGTTATCTGGATGGTTGGCATGATGGTCTATGATTTAATTGCAGTTCGATATCATATTCGTACCCCTCCGTGCTATGAAAGGACAGGCACTAGCAGATTTCGTAGAAGCACACCCACTTCTTGTTGATTCTCTGCTTAGTGATGACCTCCCTGATGAACAAATCATGAACTTAGGGGACATTAGAATTCACTGTTAGGAGATGTATTTTGATGGTGCAGCTTCTTTTCAAAAAGGAGAAGAACCACGATCTACTCTTCCAAGGAAGGCAGGGGCTGGAATAGTTCTCCTAAGTCTAGACTGCGATATGATGAGATTCTCATATCATCTGTCTAATCTTTGTACCAGCAATGAAGCCAAATACGAGGCTTTGATTGCTAGTCTGGAGTTACTCATTACACTATGCATCCAGAGCATCAACATCTTTGGGGATTCTCAGCTTGTCATCAACCAAATCGCTGGGTCTTACAAAGTTTTAAAGCCTAAGCTCCATCATTACCACAAGTACACTATGGAGTTGTTGGCTCAAATCCCAGAGGTCACTATCTACAAGATTCCTCTAGGAGATAATGTTGTAGAAGATGCATTGGCCAAGCTCATCAAGGAGTAGGCATGTCCATAAGATGAGTCCATTCCAATAAGGGTCTAAAATAGACCAAGTCTTATCCCTTATTGACGCTGAACTCATCGAGAGACTCTCTCTTGAAGGGGAGGTTGTCGTTGTTAAAAAGGATGATGAGTCAAGTTGGAGGAAACCATTCATGGATTACCTAAACACAGACAAACTACCTCAAGAAAATTCATAAGCTCATCAATGAAACAGAGAGCTTTATCATATGCTCTCGTGGATGGCACCCTATACCGATGATCTTTCGATTATATGTGGTTGCATTGTTTAGCTAAACATGAAGCCCGTAAGATCTTGACTGAGGTACATTCAGGTTTACGCGGAGCTCATCAATCGAGTCTGAAGATGAAAGCCAAGATCAAGAGACTAGGATACTACTAGCCTTCGATGATTATAGATTACATGGATATAGCTAGGAGATGCCATTAATGTTAGGTGCACAGTGTGGTCCTGCATCAACCACCCAACATTCTACATCCTATATTGGCCTCATGACCATTTGAGTGTTGGGGGCACTAACATAGTGGGTCCAATCAATCCTCCTTCTTCTGAGGGTCACCGATTCATTCTAGCTACCACTAACTACTTTTCTAAGTGGGCAGAGGCAATCTCACTCAAAGAGTTTACAACTTAGCATGTGCTCCAATTTTTCAGGAACCATATCATATATAGGTTCGAGGTGCCTCGACGAATTATATCCAACAATGGTACTATATTCAATAGCACTAAAATCAACAGCTTTTCCCAAAGACAGCATAGATTAGAGATATTCTACCATATACTCTCCAAGGACAAATGGTCTAGCAGAAGCATTCGAAAAAACTCTCATCCATATATTGAAGAAGACACTAGATGACAACAAGCGCTAGTGGTATGTATAGTTAGTTGAAGCCTTGTGGGCTTACACATGACTCCTCATCCCCTTTCTCCTTAGTGTATGGGTTCGAAGCCATTTTACCACGAGAAGTCTAACTCCCATCACTAAGGATAGATGTGGGTAGTAAAATTACTACAGAGCAAAATGCCAAGCTACGGTTAGAAGTGCTTGAAGGTTTAGAAGAGAGACAACTTCGGGCATGCCAGAACCTCGAGTTGTACAAAGCCAAAATGATTCAAGTTCATAACAAGTTGGTCCATACTAGGGCTTTTCAAGTAGAAGAGCTTATTTTAGTTCTAAGTTGTCCATTGAAAGATGGGAGTCAAGTTTGAACCCACTTTGGAAGGCCCTTTTGCTATAGAGAATCATCTTATAAACTATAAGAGAGAGCGCCCTATGCTTCTAATCAAGGGCTCTACCTAAAGAAATATTATTCAGAAATCTTGTTTAAAAATAATCATCAATAAAACTTCTTTTCATATCAAAATTCCATATCTCATGTGTTAGAAATATCTTTCGCTTACGAATCCACCATGACGTGTTTAGGGTAGGTGTAAGAGAACCCAAGCGGCATCCTATCCCTCCACAACACAAACACAAACTACAAACGATCCTCCAGTGCTACTAGGTTAGGTGTAATAGAACCCAAGAGGCAACCTATTTTGACTAGCACATCTAAGTTAGGTGTAAGAGAACCTAAGCGGCATCCTTTCTTGATGGAGTCACAATTGCCCCTATGATGCCATTTCATCTATTCTTCTACATTTTTAAGGTAGTGTAATAGAACCCAAATAATATCATATTCCTTCTTTCACAATACAATCAAACACATATTTTTGTCTCGAGCTATTTTGATGTCGGAGCAAGCCCGTGACTCATCACTCATTTGCTCTAGGTGGGCCGATGCTTTTAGTGTGTCACCTTAGTGATCACTTGTCCGGTGGATGTGAGTCCCCGCTTTCCTAACTTGACCATTATGATGAGCAATCTTTGGTAGATCTTGCTTATAGTAAGCTACCCCAAGTTGACTTCGTCTAAGAAGATGTAAACCTACACACTTTTTTCTTAAACTAGCCATCATGCACTGACTAGGTCGAGTATATATGAGGTTTGGGATAAGCCCCCCAATGGCTTCTTTCCTCATGACTACTTCAAGCCTGGACTTAGTCCCTACATAGGACTCCTTGCTTAGTAGTCACCCTAGGTCAGATAGCCCTTGTCGAGCCAAAGACAGACTATCCTGACGATTACTTTCAATTTAGAGAGACATAAGCCTGCACGCCTTCTTTCTAGACTAATTATCGTAAATCGATGGGCACTGTAGGTTTGTCGGTTATCGCCATGCTGGTGGTGACCCACTCAGTGGATACACCAATCTTGGCAGATGTGAGTCCCACACTTTCTCCTTGAGTTGGCCACCGAATACCTTCAGGCTTTCTTTTATAGGGTTTTGGATAACGCCCCTAGAGACATCTCCTCTATAGGCACTCTATTTAGATCATGTCCTTAACGACCCCATTTAAACACTACCCAGGTTACTTTTGGATTAGATAGTTCCCCTTTCCTAGTAGCCACCCCTGTGGTTGGAGAATTTGTTCAATAGATGCGCAAACTCTCCCTTAGTCAAGTAAGTCTAAGATAGGACTAGGCTAATATAAGCTCCTTCTCAGTGTGGTCTCTTACAAACCAATATGGCTCACGCAAATATAAAACAAACACATATATCTTTGCTTGTGGATTCAAAATTCAAGCCTTAAGAGGCCCCCTTTCCCAAGCAGGCATCCTATCTCTAGGTCAGTGTCAGCAAAACTCCCTATAGGAATTGCCTGACTACTTTGAGTTGAGATAAGTCCCCGAGTCGGTACTCTCTCAGTAGTCTCCCTTAGGTTGGGTTCAACTTGTTGTGCCACCAACGAGTTACCCCGATGGTCGTCTTTGCTTTGAAAGATATAATTCTATTATGCATTCTTTCTAGTATGACCGTCGCAAACCAATAGATAACCTTAGGTCGGGTTCGATTTGTTGTGCAAGTGACCAGTGGATCCTTGTGTAAGAGGATGTGAGTCCCCGTGCTTTCTTTCTGACTTGTCGGTAGACTATGCCTTTGGATTTGTAAATATAAGATAGGTCTAGGCTGATATTAACCCTTCTTAGTGGATCCATCATACACCGAGGGGATCCATCAAATTAAAACAAATGAAATTAAAATAAATGTAATTCAATCAAATGATATTGTCCTAACTACCTCAGAGTTGATATAAGTCCTCGAGTGGCATTCATTCAGTAGTCACCTTAGGTTGGGTTCGATTTGTTACATCCAGCAGATCACCCCAGTGGTTATCCCTTACTTTTGGAGATGTAAGTCTGCTATGCTTTCCCCCTAGCATAGCCATTATACATCAAAAGGCAACCCCTTAGGTCATATAGTTCTACTATGCGGCTGGTGGACTACCCCTTTGGATTGATAAATCTGAGATATGCCAAGGCCGACATAGCCCCTTCTCAGTACGGTCCATCACAAATCGACAGGGTCCACAAATCGACAGGGTCCATCTCAAAATTTTAACTTAAAATAAACAATCAACCAGTTTCTCCCCAGTGGAACATCAATCATCCCAACCTCCCCGTGGAGTAAATTAAATCCAATTCAAATTTGCATTCTCCAGCGAGTGCTCCTTCAAAAGAAATCTCATCAAATCCTTATCCCTAGTGGATAACCTGAACCTGCTTCCTTAATGGAAGGTTCATGCATCTATCCTCGGTGGGTTACAAATTCTAATCCCCAACGGATACCCTGACCCAAACCGTATCTTGTAATTAAAATCAAACCCCTTATCCCCTAGTGAATAACATGAACCTGCTTCCCTAGTGGAAGGTTCACTAGTTCGATCCCTCGGTGATCCCTTCTTCCTCCCTTATGCCCTTGGCATGAGTTGAGTTGCATTGCACTAAGATCTTGATTCCTTCTACATCTTAGGTTTATGAGTATATCATTTTTGTTAGTATTTGTGAACCTTCAGACGTTGTTGATTGTCTCGGTCAACACCAATATGCACGGTGTTCCTTGTCAGTCACACCACACCTATTGGGCTCCCTTTGTTGACCTCACTTTTAGAGTGAGCTCTCAACTTCCTCATCATAGACCTAGGACACTTATAGATATTAAGAGTTCCTTCGTCTTAAGAAACTTCTAGTGATTAAGTAAACACTTAACCTAACTCTAGAGACTTAAAAGAGTTAGCCATAGGAATATGTTGTGCCTTAGGGATTTAGGAGGACTTGCCTACCCTATAGCCTAAACCCAATCCTTGCTTCTTCTTTCAAACCAAACCTCAAATTTAAATTCAAATTCCAAAATCAAATCCAACTTTGAATGATTAAAGTTTATATTAAATTCAAACTCCAAATCCCTTCCTAAGCCCTTTGATTTTATCATATGGACTTAGCCTTAATCAAATTCAAATAAACCCCAATCCAATTAATTTTCTCAATTATCCAGTTCAATTTTAAATCAAATCCCATTCCAAATTTTGTATCAACTCCAAATGATTAAAACCCACAATTAAGTCAAAATTTCAAAATCTCTTCCTAAGCCATATGAACCACCTTCATATGCATAGTAAAAAAAATCCTACAAACCAACTAAAAAATGATTGATTTCTTCATAAATCATTCATTCATTCATTTATATTCACAAATATAAATGAAATCTAAGTTCAAACCCTTCAAACCAAATCAAGTCAAGCCTTATGGACCCACCTCCATAAGCTTAGCTAAAATTGCTTCCAAATCACTCCAAACTCAAGTGATTTTCTCATAACCCATTTATATCTTTATTTATATTCACAAAATTTAAATTTAAATGCCCAAACCAAATTCAAATCAAATTAAATTCTCAATTTTAGCCTTTTTAGCCAAATTATTGAACTTGGCTAAATGATACCCAAATCAACTCAAAACTCATGAATTTCTTCATGATTCAATCATTCCCATAATCATTGACCCGGATATAAACATAAACCATCATTATCAAACCAAACCCAAGTCAAGTCCATGTTGACCCTTTCGGCTTGAAAAACTCATATGGATCCAAACCACTTACAATTGGATTTATATTTCCATCTCAAATCCATATATCAACTCAACTAAACTTGAATCAAACCATGATCCAGCCAACTAACCCATTTAGGCTCACTTGACCCAAAGTGACCTAAAGGACCTTTTTGAGCTAAGTTCTAATCCAACCCAAATTTGATTGAACTAAGCACATATAAACCTTCAATCATGATCAACAATCATCATAGGGTGATCAATTTCATTGAATTGGTCAAACTAAGTCAAACCTAGCCTTTGACCAAGTCAACATTTAGCCCAAATGAAACCCAAATTAACCAAAATTTATCATATGCAAAATTGATTTAAACCATTGACTCAAACCTATTCATAATTGGCCATTTGACCCAAGATGACCCAAATTAGCCTATAGAGCCAAAATAGGTCAAATCATGATTTAATCCAAATTGATTATAACTAGTGTCAATTGTCAAATTCTGGTCCACCTAACCCGACAAACCAATCTGATTGACCATTTTGGAACGGGTCAAAACTTCAACCCAACCCGATTTCAACCGATTGACCCAAATGACCAACCCGATTTTGGGTCAATTTGAAATTTTGGTCAATTTGATTGTCAATTCCGAGTTGGCGGGTCAAAATCGGGTCAATTTCGGGTTGGAGGGTCAACCCGAACCCGACCCAAAAAATTTTTGGGTCAATTTCTTCAACCTGAACCCGACCCAAAAATTTTTTGGGTCAACCCAAACCCGAATTTTTTGAGTCGGGTTCGTGTCGAGTTATCGAGTCGAGTCAATTTTTGACACCCTTAATTATAACCAATGACTCAAGTTCATTCCAAATCACTTATTGAACTTGACCAAAGCCATAATTGAGCCCAAGTTGACCAATTAGTCAACTTAACCCAACCTAGCCCAAATTGACCTAAAGGGTCAAATTGGCTAAAATTCAAATTAAATCCAAATTAAACCAAAACAAAGCCTACAATCATTTTCAATTGACCAATTGAACTTTACTCAACACTTAACCCAACCCAATTTGGTCGAATTGGTCAAATTGGTCAACTTGACTAATTTGACCCTTTGAATCCAAATGAGTTCAATCCAAACCTAGGTCAAATCAATCCAAACCAATTAAACCAAAACATCCTAATTCATCATATGAACCTAACTTAAGCCTTGGTTTGACCCAATTTGACCAATTGGTCAACCCAACCTAACATAACCCAAATGAACCCATTTTGACCAAATGAAGCCAAACCACTCCAAACCAACTCATGGGACCCTATGACTTGGTCAAACCCGACCCAAAAATTTCCTAATTCATTCCCAAATCAGCCCAAACCCATAGTGAGACCCATCAAGGGGATTAACCATCAAACCATAGGATTTAAGCTTCAAAACCTATTGGATCCAAGCCAAAGCTCCATCCCCATGGCTACCCCTTTACACTCAGAAGAACCTTCCCATGACCCACCTAGCCCACTTAACCCACCCTAGGTCGGCCAAGGACCTTTTGGGGGTGAGTTGACTCACCTCCAACCCAAATCGAGCACCCAATGGATCAAAGCCCTTGCAACCCTTGCACAATGGATCCATGGCAGCCTCCAATCACTTCTCCCATCCCTCGCATGTGACTTGACCCTGATGGAGACAAGTCCGATGGCCGGATGGTGGCAAACTGGAGCAAATCATACGCATGCTACTGTCCATCCATCATGAGCAGTTGAGGGGTATACCCCCTCAATTCAAGTGGAAATCATAGAGGATTGCATCATGTGAGTCCCCAAGCTAGTCCCGAAGCCCCACAGAGTGATCCCAAGCACCCTCGAGTCCTCCTCGATTGGCATTGCCCATTCCTGAGCAAAGTCAAAATAGGGCATCCCAATCTCGAGCAATACTCTCTCATTTCACAATTGTTAACCATTTTAGGATGAGTTCTCAACCCCTCCATCTTAGACATAGGACCCATCTTAAACTTTAAGAGATCCTTAGTCTTAAGACACATCTAGTGATAAGGTGGACACTCAACCTAGCCCTAGATACTTAGAAGAGTTAGCCATAGGAATAGGTCATGCCTTAAGGGTGTTAGAAAAATTTGCTTACCCTATAGCTTGAACCAAATTCCTCATTTCCTTCTTTCAAGTCAAACTTAAATCAATTCTAACTTAATTGATTTTCTCCAAACTCAAATCAATTCCAAATGATTGAAATCCATGATCAATTCCAAATGATTGAAGCTTATGATTGAAATTCCAAGTTCAAAATATTTCCTAAGTCCTTTGATCCCCTCTGAAGGACCTTGCCTAATTCAAATCTAAATCAATTCAAATTCATGAAATTTTCTCACAGCTCATTTATATTCTCATTTATATTCACTTATATAAATGAAATATAAATTTTAATCAATCAAACTAAACCTAAAATTCAAATCCAAATCAAAAATATTTCTTATGTCCTTTGATTCCCTCTTAAGAACTTAGCCTAAATCAAGTTCAAATCGCTTCAAATTCATAAAATTTTCTCATAACTCATTTATATTTTCATTTATAATCACAAATATAAATGAAATATCATTATAAACAACCAAAACCAACTCCAAAAATCAAATTCAAATTCAATCAAAATCCAACCTAAGCCTTTCAAGTCAAAATCTTGAACTTAGCCAAATCAAGCCAAACTCTTGATTTTTCTTCATGATTCAATCAATCCTTCAATCATGAATCCAAATATAAACACAAACTTCAATCATCAAACTAAAACTAAATTCAAAAATCAAGCCCAAGTCAAACTCATGTTCACCCCTTTGAACTTGAAATTGTCAAATGAATCAAAACCTATTTGACTTCAAACCACTTGCAAATGAATTTATATTTCAATCATAAGTCCATATGTAAGCTCAATCAAACTCAAATCAAGCTCTAACCATGCCATTTGACCCACTTAGGCTCACTTGACCCAAAGTGACCTAAAGTACCCTTATGAGCCAAATTTTAATCCTAACCAAATTGGATTGAACTAAGCCCATCTAAGGCTCTTATCATGATCAACAATCATCATGAGATGATCAATCACTCAAATTAGATCAAACCATGTCAAACTTAAAGGTTGACCAAGTCAACACTTAGCTAAAATCAAATCTAAACTAACAAAAAATCCACCATATATCAAATTGATTGAAACCATTGATCAAAACTCATTCATGATTAATATTTGAACTTGACCAAGCCAACATTTGAGCCTAACCTAGCCCAATTGGCCACTTGACCCAAGTTGACCCAACTTGACCTAAAAAGTCAAAATATGTCAAAACTTGATCTAAGCCAAATTGATTGAAACCGATGGGTCAAGTTCATTCCAAAATGATTGTTTAACTTGACCAAAGCCTCAATTGGCCAACTAGACTTAACCTAGCCCAATTGACCATGAACCGAACTTGACCCAAAAGGTCATATTGAGCCAAACTCAAATATAAATCAAATTGATTGGAAATAAAGATACCAATCCATTTCAAATGACCAACTAAGAATGAACCAACCCATGACCTAACCTAAATAGGTTAAATAGGTCAATTTGGTCAACTTGACCCATATGACCTAAATGAACTCAATTGAACCAAACCCAAATATAAACCAAATTGAATGGAAACAAAGATACCAATCCATTTCATATGACCAATGAAACCTAATACAACTCATGACTTAACCCAAATAGGTCAAATGGGTCAAATTGGTCAACTTGACCCATTTGACCTAAATGAACTCAATTGAATCAAAACCAAATATAAATCAAATTGAACCAAACCAAAACCACCAACACATTTCAAATGGTCATATGAACTTGACCCAATCCTTGGTTTGACCAATTTTACCATTTGGTCAACTTGACCCAAGTTCACCCATTTTGACCTAAATGGGTCAACATGAGCCATATCACATCAAACCAATTCCAAATTCAATGAAACTTGGCCTAACCCATTTTTCAAATATACCAAACATATTCAAATTGAAACCCAAGCCAAATTACCATTTTACCCCTAGGCCATAGGGTAAATTTTGGCCAAATCCACTTGGAATTTGGTCAAATCCTCTTCATGACCACTTAGCACCCTCCTAGTGGACACTAGTGAGTGTGGTGCACCTAACCCAATGGGTTTGGGTCTGCCTAACCTGGCCTAAGGTCAAAACTGACCACTTGCTTGAACATGTCCACATGGTGATCACTCCTCGACTTGATTTAATCACATGGGAGCTCCACTGCTCTACTCTTTAGGCCGAACTGAATGCAAGGACACCTCTAATAGCCTAACAAACCCACTCAAGGAGCTCAATTGGATCAAAATGGTAAGAGAAGGCTCGACCGTCAGATTTTCTAAGGGGAGATATACTCCCCCTAATTTCACTTGAAACTCATTATACCCTATTTGATTGAAGCATAGGAACTCAGAGCAAGCCATTGCTAGTGTTCCCAAGCTTCCTAAAGTGAGTTAGAATTTCCATCTTCTCAATTTTCCTAGACTGAAAATAGGAGAGCTCCATTGAAAGTCAATCCCACTCCACACTCAATACCAATCCAATTCGCTTTGCAAGCTTCATTAAGAGTTCAATCAAATTCACCCGTGCTTTTCCCAAGCTCCAAAGGCAAGGGAGGTGCTACTTCAACCAAGACCGAGCTCAAGTGAAGGTGGAGTTGGCCTCTAGAAGGATCCATCCAATTTTAAGGCCTCAAAACTTCAACAAAGCTTCATCTCCACTAGACAAAGCTTCTCCAAGGGAATCTAGCATCGGTATAGCCTTCGATGAGGTATGCCATTAAACCGAGCATAGTTTCAAATTTTCTCAGTCCTTTGTGAAGAGAATCTTTACCCCATGCTAAACTAGCCATTGGATGTTCATCCCCTTGCTTATTGATGGTGTGGGTTGAATTTGGGATCAATCCGAGCTCAATCGAGCTCGGATCATGCCATGGAAGATGGACGGTGGCCATCTCCCGCAGAAGATCTCAGATGAATCTTAGACTATCCATCCCGCATGATTTGGATGGACGATCTTGATTAAATCCATGTAGATCCCACATTTTATCCCTTTAGAACCATAGATTTAACCTCAATCGTCCAATCCTTGATCGGACGGATAGAGAGAAAGCGTGTAGTGCCGCCGCTGATGCAGCGCTATGATGTAACAATTTAAATAGCGAATTCCATCACGCCATATAGAAAGCGCATGCCACATCAGCCTCCACGTGGCGTCGACAAGATTAATTATATAATTAAGGATTTAAATCACTTAATTAATCAAGGAAACTTCAAAAATTCATATCTAAGTGTAAAAAAATCTGAAAAATGTGAAATAAATTGCATATGAAAGGTATTTACATTTAGAATATTATAAAATTGATTTCATTGAATTTTGAACAATGTTATTTTCTAGATTTGGATTTTATTATGAATTTAATTTTACTAATTACTCTCTAATTACCCCACTGATTAATTCCAAACTTATTATGTATGATTAGTGGGATGACTTTTGCCTCTCCTAATTTTCTTGGGATTTATTGATGATTTAATTAAAGGAATTACTAGATTAATTTCTAATTACCCTCTTAATGTAATTAAGTTTAATTAAGTGAGTAATTAGTGGTTTAACCCTTTGATTGAGTTAATTAAGATTTTTTTTAAGTGAACATAAGGTTTAGGAAATAATTTGGGTATGTTTTCCTTAAGCTAATCCTTAACCCTCTTTCTTCCTTAATCCAAACTTAATTAAGGATTACTTCACTAATTACCTACCTAATCAATTTGATAAAATTTTAAAACCTTCAAGAACTTAACTAATCCATCTTGGGTAGATTCTAAGGTGTTCAATAACCTAAGTACATTAAGAAAATCAAAATCCAACTCACATGTGTGAGAGGGGTTATGAAATTACTTAACTTAAACCCCATAGTTTAATAATCATTAATCATGTGCCAAATGCATTAGGCCCTTTTCCTCTTAGGTGCATTACTTATTTAAATTATTTGTGTTGTTTTATGTCATATCATTGGCTCATAATTATTTGATTAAATATGCTAAGGTGGTATAGGTAATGGGTAATTAACACACTTAATTCATACCTTAACATAATCAAAATATAAAAATAATCTAATCATCATTCACTTTAAACTTTCTTATTTCATAGGATTGCCTTTAGAATTAATTAGGGTGAATAAATTTACATTGCTTTCATACATTTATTTCTTTCCTAGCATGATAAATGTGTATGTCATATGAAATTCATGCATTCATATCTTTAAAAAAATTAAAATTAAAATCAAATGAAATGTTTTCTTTATGTCAAATTGTATGTTTTGGCTAAAGTAAAAATATGAAAGGCTATTATCACTATTAAATCCCAAACCATTTTTAAAATCTATAAATCAAACACCTAAAACTGAAAGTATGCTACTTATAAGTATTTATAAGTTTGCATGTGGATATAAATATGAAGATGTGCATAGTGTAGCATTCATTCTCTTTTCTTTTAGCATAGTTTTGAATAGGATTTGGCAAAGTGTATAGTTCATTTGAAAAGAATGCAACACTTGACTAACCCCATTCCTATGTTATTACCTAAGAAGGACATCTATACTTGTACATATAAATTGCATAAACAAAACAAACAAATAAATAGAAACTTTTTGCATCTTTCTTTTTCCATTCATTTCTTTTATACATGTGTTTGTATTTAGAAAGTGGCATATTAGTCTGACAACCTGGTTACAGAGGTTTTAAGTAGTCTCCTAAGTAGGTCTTGTACCTTACACCCTTGAATAATGGCATCAGACTCACTTATGCCTTTCATACATATACATGTGCATGTGAATAATGGATAAAAGAAACCCCTCTTTTCTACTTGATGAAAATCATGCATCATAAAGCATTCCAATTTCCTTAAGTAATATTTCTTAGCATTCATCATAAAGTGTGCTAAACATTTCCATTTGTATGCATAGATATGCTTAGGATTCATTCATATGCATGTTATATAGGGAAAGAAATGAATTGATTTCACTTTACTTAATCTTAAAATGTCTTTCTTTTGAATAGGTTTTTTTAGGAAAAATCTAAACTTAGGATTAATTAAAACATATAATAAAATATTCACTAAATAAAATCAAATATGAATCTACTTTAGAAATTACTTAAGGTAGGGAAGGAAAGAGAAGCTCTCTTCTCTTTACCCTCTCTTTATAACTTAGTAATTAATTGCAGGATTCACTTAAATAAAAATAAATCACCAAAAAAAACCACCCAAATCAACTAAACAACTTAAATAAAACCAATAAGTTGAACATCTTCACACTTAGAAAATCTAAGCCTTAAAGCCCTAGCTAAGCATACCACACAAACCTTCTAAAGCACACACATTAGACTAAGTCACTATTTCTAGCTTTAGGTTAGGGCAGTGCATGGTTTGATATTTGCTTTTATTTTGTAATGTACTATTTCTAGTCTAGATGTTAGGGTGAATGTGTGTAGAATGAATGTTAGGATGATTTAGTCTAATCATTATTTTTTGTAGGGGATTGTGCTTAAGGGGTGCTGTAATAAAAATATAAATACTTTTATTTTGTAGGTGCTTATACCCCTAAGCATAATTCAATAGGCCAGGTGGACTTGGCTACCAATGTGTGGGGTGCTAAGTCCAATATACATGCTTGGGATTTGTATGGTTTGTTTTGCTAATCTCTATTTTGCACGTGTTAGTAAGATTTACATTTCCTTTTTCATGTTTTTTTGCAATTAGGATTTTGGAATGAATCTTATGGGGATTAGGATGAGCATTGGTCATAAGATTACATCTTATGTACCATATGAAGCCTTTGGAACAACCACATTCCGACCATCCAAAAGAAGGAACCAAAAGAAGAAAGAAGAAAAGAAGAAATGAAGACCCCCATAACATGAATTTCCTTACTTGATTACATATTAATTCATTTGTAATCTAAGTTATATAAGGGTAGAGCTTGGCTACCTAATTTTGTTTTGGGTTTGTGCGGTGGTTCCCGATCATAAATGACATTTTATTCTTTTGTGTTAGCTTTATAAAATATTTAATGTTTTGTTTAGCTTGTGCATTAAGATGACATGTTTTTCCTAGTTTCCTCCTTGCTTTGATGTATGGCATGGATGATGATTAGGCTCTTAGAAAAAAAAATCTTCTACCAAATTAAACAACTCAAAATTAAAAATAAACAACTCATAATCTCACCTAAAGCTTAGGCTAAAAATAAAGATAAAATGAATTAGCAACCCCTTAGCTGGATGAGTATTTCTTTTCTAACATCATGCATAAAAGCATATTATTTCACTCTTAATTAGAGGGATTCCACCTTTTTCAGAGTTGGCTTGACCTTTGAGAGCCATGGTGGAAACACACCTCCCCTACTCATTGATTTTGGTCCATAATCTTATTTCTCATGCATTAGGCATATGAATCCCACAAGCCTGAGTCAAATGATTGTCAAAAATGAAGTAAAATGTAATATATATTTTGCATTAGATATATGTCATTTTTCATGCCCTTACATGATCTAGTATCTTAGGGAGTGAGTTTAAGAACTTAGTTTCTTTCTAAAATAAGCAACAACCTAGCTATCTTGCATAAAGTATATGACTTGCCTACATGAATTTAAAATAGTAGGAGTTAGTTGGCAGCCACCCTCATGCGGTTGCAAGTCCAAGCAGGTGGTTTGTCCTCTCTTGTAGAGGCAAACCAAATAACCATTTTTGCCTTAGATTTAAGTCTTTTCCCCTCACTAAGCTCCCTATATTTAAGTTCCGAGGTTGCTTCCTCTATGGGCCATAAGCATAAATCCTCACCTCTGGTATTTCATAACTTTGTATTATGAAATTATAAGCCCTAAACTTCTAATAAAAATTTAACTCAAATAAATAATTCAATTTCAAAAATATAAATCCCAACCATAAGATAGTTTAGGATGTTTACTAGGCTCTCTAGTATTCTAAACATCCCCTACTCATCTTCATTTGGCTTCGATAAGAACTCCATCCTCTTGATTGATCCCACTTGATTTTCCTAAAAATAAACTAATCGATTGATAGCCCTACCTATTAAAATCTTTGGAGAAAATGATCATTTACCTTAATTGAGAGTATTCCTAAAAAATCCCCTTCCTTAGGATGTAATTAACTATGGGGGCTTGCCCTTGTAGGGAACTTAACAAACCCAGTTTAAAATAAACCCTACTTTGCTTTTCATATAAAGTAAGGGAAGAATCTCTAGTACATATGCAGACCCATTATCCTTAGGAGTCTTATTGAGGTGATTATGTCCATCGTAGGGTGGTGACTTCTATCTTTCGAGATAGTGCACCTCTCCTTAATGTCATACCTGATCACCCTCAATAAGAATATCGATGGATCTACATGGTGTCTAAAAATGCATATAAGAGTATATTTCTTCATTTCATTCTACATAGATTGAAGATGAAAGCATACACTCTTAGAAGAAAAGTTTAAATAAAATTTTCACCACAACAATCAAACCCAAATTCCTCTTACCCATACTCTCACCACACCCCGTCAAAGCCAAATGAATTGTTTCCTAAGCTCCCAAGTGGCCGGAGGTGCAACTTCAATCAAAGTAAAAGCTCCTACATGCGTGAGGTGTTCGATCAAGCATTTCACACCAAATCAAGCCCATACTTCTTCAACAGGGCCTTGCCTCAACTAGGTGAAGCTACCTCCGATGACCCACCACCGGACATTAGCTACGTGAGGTAATTTTGCAAATTGAGCCTTGTATGTAAAAATGGGTAGGTATTTTTTGAAGAGAATTTGAACGTCATGAGAATTTGACCGTTGGATGTGTGCGCCTCCCCTCCTCGAAGGTGTGGGTTGATTTGGAGGCAATCCGAGCTCGGATCAAACGAGAAAGATGGACACATCCATCTTTCACCACTCGTGAATGGGATAGATCACAAGCTATCCATTCCACATGATTGAATGAACATATCTAATTAGATCCCATGTTAGATCTCTTATTTTCTCCCTTAACCCGTAATCTGATCATGGATGTCCAATCTTAGATCAGACGGTCCATGGGAAAGTGCATCCACTGTCGACTGAGGTAGCACTCGGATGTGACAACTTAAATAGCATATCCCATCATGCCACATGAAAAGTGCGCCATGCATCAGTGCCATGTAGCCCAATGAGATTAAGGGCAATTTAATTATTTTTTAAGGATGCAACTTCATAAATTCATAACTAATTATAGAAAAATTCAAAAAAATGCAAACTTTAGCTCATTTCAAAGGTATTTCAGAGTCAAATCTAGAAAAATTATTATTAATTAGTTTTGAATAGTGATTTTTTTAATTAAGGTTTAATTAGAAATTTTATTAGCTTAATTACCCCTTAATTAAGTATCCAATTAATCTCAAATTTTTTGTCGATGTCTAGGGGGATGACCTCTACCTTCCCTATTTTTCTGAGATTTTATGGATTGCCTAATTAAGAAAATCAAATGATTAAGCTTTAATCACTCTTTTAATTTAATTATTGATAATTAGTGAATTAATAATGGCTTAATTAATTATTTAAGCCTAATTACCTTTGTGGAATAGTAAGGGAACTTAGAGAGTGTGATTGGGATATTTTCCTAATTCATTTTCTAGATTTCCTTCACTTTTGGAATTAGTTTAATTGATGTTTAATGAGGTAATTAATTGCTTATTTAATTAATTAATCTCCAAGATAAAAAAAATTAAAGCCTAATTGAGTGTTTGAAATGTCTTGTGGATTGAGGATTGAGGCTTGTCCTTGATCACTTTCCCTAAGATAATTTCATCATTATAATCAAAATATAATCCAAGAATCCAATCAACTAATTAACAAGCTTGATTTAACTCAATCTCAAATCCACCTCATACCTAAGCAACCTTTAATTAATCTTAAGCCTAACTCAATCTAATATAGCTCCTTGGGTGTTTGATAACCCAAGGTGAGAGATAATAAAATTATGGTTAGCTCATATGTGTGAGAAAACCATAAAAGTAGTTAAGTGAGATCCCTTAAGCCTAGTTAACTATTAATCATAAGCCAATTGCATTAGGCTCCTTTCATTTCTTAGGAGTATTACAAATTTACTTTTCATGTGGTTGCATATCATATTAGCTTATCATTAATTAGTGAATTAACTTAAGGTAATATAGGTAAGGGTTAATAAATTCACTTAATTCATACCCTAACCGAATTAAAACATAAAATCAATCTAAATATTCTTCATTAAATAAAATTAATTCACACATGGGTAATTGGGTTAGGTTTAGCAAACTTTCATATTTCTAAATCAAACCAAACTCAAAGTTAAAAATTTCTTTAAGGAACTTTGGTTTATTCTAAATTTCCTTATTTAATATGATTATCCTTATGAGTTAATTAGGATGAATGAGATCATGTGCTTATATTCCTTTATTTCTTTCCAATCATGTTAAATATTGCTTGTCATGTGGAATCATGCATTCATTTCTTTCAAAATGAAATGAAAATGGTTCCTTTTATGTCAAATTGCATATGTTGACTTAAATTAAAAATAAGTGTGGCTCTTATCCCTATTAAATCAAAAACTATTTTAAAAAACCCTTAAATCAATTATAATAATATGAAGTGATGTTAATTACAAGTATTTATGAGTTTGCATGTGTTGATAATATAAGGTATGTAATATGAAGTTCCCTTTCTTTACCTTATATGGATTTACATGTGATTTATAAATGTAGAGTTCAATTGAAAAGAACACAACATTTGTCTAAATCTATTCCTATGTAGCTCCATGATAAGACTTACGAAGAATTTCATATCACATATATAAATCATGTAATCAAATCAAATGTGACTTCTTGCATGGCTTCTTGTTCTTATGGTTCTATTTATACATTCTCTTATATTTGAGAAATGTGATATGTTAGTCTGGACACCCTGGGACTATGAGACTTTAAGTAGCTAAGTAGGTCTTATACCTTATGTCCCTGTAGTCTGGACACCCTGGGGCTATGAGGCTTTAAGTAACCCTAAGTAAGCCTTATTCCTTACGCCCCTAGTGTAGAAAATAATGGTAATATACTCACTTAAAATTGGTATACATGTGAATTTGTACTTAGCTAATGGATGAAAAATCCCTCTTTTCAATTAAAAAGACATGCATTCATAACTTAATCAAAATGAAAAATGAAATTCCAAACATACTTCTTTACATTCATCATTCAAGTGTGCTAAAACATACATTGTATGTATATGTATAATTATGATTTAATCATATGCATGATGTACATGATAGAAAGAAATGAATGAATATTTGTTATGTGATAATGGTTCATTATAATTAATCCTAAGATGCCTTTCTTGTTAAATAAGTCATTTATGGTGAACCTAAACTTATGATTAATCAAAACATATAATAAGCCATTCACTAAAGAGAATTGATCAACTTGCTTTTGAAATGACTTAAGGTAGAGATGAAAGAGAGATTCCCTCTCTTTCTTCTCTTTATAACACTTAGTTATTTAGTGTAAGCCATATGAATAAAAAAATACTAAGTAAAATCTTCATCAATTAAATCACTTAAAGAGAAATCAACCTTTTATAAATTAAATCTTTCATACATAGCAAAATTACAACTCTAAAGCCTAGTTAGAATATACCACACAAGCCTTTATGCATATACTTTAGACTTAGTCACCACTTCTAACTTTATGTTATGGTCGTGTATGGTTTGATGTATGCTTGTTTTGTGATGTATTATTTTATACTAGATGTTAGGGTGTATGTGCGTAGTCTGGATGTTAGGCTATGATTAGCCTAATCATATTTTATGCAAGGGGACATGCTTAAGGGGTCGCTATAATAAAAATATAAATGCTTTTGTTGCATGTTGCTTATATCCCTAAGCATAACCCAAGTTAGGACAGGTGGTCTTGGTTACCTATGTGTGGGGTGCTAAGTCTAAATTATTCATATAAATGCTTGGGTTATATTGTGTCTTTAGCTAATATCTGTTTTGTAAGTGTAGCTAGATTTACTTTCCTCATTTTAATGTAATTTTGCATTAGGATTAGAATGAGTGTTATGGGAGATTAGGATGAGCATTGGTTATAAGATCAAGTCTTATGTACCATGTGATGCCTTTGGAGCAAGCACATCCAAATCAAGACAAAAGGAAGAAAGAAATGGAACAAATCAAATGAAGAAATGAAAGAAGAAAGAAGCAAAGAAGAAAGAATGAAGAATGAAAACCCCCATAAAACTTAGCATTTTATAATTATAATTATTCTTTATAATATGGGTTGTATAAGGGTAGAGCTTGGCTACCCACATTTATTTTTGGGTTGTATGGTGGTACCCGATCGCACCGACCTCTTATTCTTTTACGATAGCTTTATAAAATTATTTGATATTTTATTTAGCTTGTGCATTAGAAAATAACATGTCATAGTTTCTTTATGATTGGTGATTATGTAGCCTACATGCAATTAGGCTCTAGGATAAAAATAAATTTTCTTCCTAAATTAACAACTCATAAATAAATCTCTAAAATAACTCAAAACCTCACATAAAAAAAAGCTTAGGCATTAAATCAAGATAATAAAATATTTTAGTAACCCCACAGCTAGATGATTGTATGTTTAATATCATGCATAACCATCTTATTTCACTCTTGTTAAGAGAGGGTTTCCATCTTTTCCAGATAAAAATGGGCTTAACCTTTTAGAGCCTATGATGGAAGAACACCTCGTTCTCTTTTGATTATTCTCATGCATTTAGCCATACAAAATCCTATAGCCTGTGTCAAAATAAAGAGTCCCAAATTGAATAAAATTTGATAAGAATTTGCATTATATTAAGTCATTATTCATACCCCTCATGCTCAAGCATCTTAAGGAGTGGGTTTAAGGACTTAGTTTCTTTTCTAAATAAATAACAGCCTAACCATCTTGCAAAGCTTTTGACTTGCCTACATGGTTTTAAAACATATGAGGAGTTAGCTGGCTGCCACTCCAAGCGATAATAAGTCCAATAATCATGAGGTTTACTCTCTCTTGTAGAAGTAAACTATATACCCACTTCTCCTTAGATTAAGGTTGTGCTTCAACCCTCGCCAAAGTTCCCTAGATTTAGGATCTAAGGTTGTTGTTCCCCTTTGCAAGCTACAAGCATAAATCCTCACCTCTTAGGCATTTCCACAATCTTGTATTGTGGAATTAGAAAACCTATATTTATAATAAAATTTTAACTCAAATAAATAAATCTCCTCAATTTCAATTATATAAAACCCAACCATAGGATAGATTGGAGTATTCACTAGGCTTCCTAGTATCATAAACATTCCCTACTTATCTCCTTCGGCTTCGATAATAACTCTCTCCCTTTGATCCATCCCACTTGATTTTCAAAAATACAACCAATTTATTGATAGTCCTTATCTTTAAATTCTATAGAGACAACAATCGTCTACTTTAATCAAGAGTATTTTTAAGGAACTCACCTTCCATAAGATGTAATTAACTATGGAGACTTGCCTCCATAAAAAACTTAACGAGCCCAATTTAAATAAACCCTGCTTTACTTTTCCATGTAAAGTAGAAGAAAAATCTCTAATATATTCGAAGACCCACAATGCCTTAGGAGTCCTTATTAGGTGATTAGGTCCATTATAGGATAGTGACTTCTATCTATTGAGATAGTATACTATTCCTTAATATCGTACCCGATCACCTCAACAAATACATCTGATCGTGGTCCCCATATATACACACAACACAAAAAGTAAACACCATAGCTGGCAACTCAAAAAGTTCTACAAAATACATCAATAAATTTATTCATAATTAGAATAGACTTTATGTCACTAATTTTATCTTTAACATTGATCTTCTAACTTGACGAAAGATATCAAATCTCTAGTTTGATGGATTAATCAATTATTAATCTTGATTGAATTAATCAAAGATACTAACATGCCTTTCTCACATTGAAAGTAAATAACATTTCACCAATTAAATAAAATCTAGAATTTTTATTCCATCAATCAATTAGATCAAAATAATTTATGAACAAATTCATTCTCAAGATCACCTTAAATTTAGTTAGCAAAATTAAATCAGATTAAAAATTTTTAGAAGCTATCATAATGTCAATAGCACACAAACTATTGGCTAACAAGTAATCATGAGATGATAATAAAATTTAGATATCAATATCAGAATAAATAAATGATAAATGTAATTTATCACAAAATAGATCAAACTTAAATTAGTGTGATGCACCAAAATCAAATATTACTTTAGTAGGTATATTTGAAATAATTATCATACCTATCATCATGTTTGAAGATTCTAAGGCTTCTTGGGAAGTCAAGCCAAAAACATTAGTTGGTATTGATTCTATGCTATCTTTAAATGTTTGTCTTTTGTCATTATGGGCTTCGTGACTTTATATAGCTCTAGCCTTGGAATAATTTCTAACTCTTTATTTTCTTAAATATTTCTTGAATAATTTCTTTTGATATGACATATTTCTCTACATTTTCTATTATTGTTTTTATTGTTGTTGTCTTTGTTGGCATTCTTGTCACAGATTTTGAATGAACTTTTTCTTTTTTAAATGGCCTAAATTTGAAATCTAACTACCTCTTCTTACTATTAATGTCTCA
This sequence comes from Cymbidium sinense, assembly GCA_021442155.1. Classification (NCBI taxonomy): domain Eukaryota; kingdom Viridiplantae; phylum Streptophyta; class Magnoliopsida; order Asparagales; family Orchidaceae; genus Cymbidium; species Cymbidium sinense. Next base: position 16,836,112 of record CM038233.1, on the reverse strand, counting down.
CTTTTGCTTGACCATTTCCATATCATACTCCAAAAGTTTGGCACTATCAGCTAATTTAGCAAAATCTTTAATTCTAAGAGGAATTAAAGACTGCTTCAACTAATCTCTCAATCCTCTGAGAAATTGCAACACTTCTCACTGAGTGTGCTAATTAGTTATGGAGCATACCTTGATAGAGATATAAATTCAGCCTCACACTAGATACTATTCTAGCTCTTTGAGTTAATTTCATGAATTTCTCCTATATTTCTTGCTTGGCAGAAAGAGGAATAAATCAATATCTAAAAATTACTCAAACTCTTCCCAAGTAATCCAATCTATAGATCTTCTTAAAAATTTATCCATAAGTTGGCCTCTCCACTAGTGTTCTGCCTCACCCTCTAACATAAACACAACACGAGATACTCTTCTATCATGTGGGCATTTCATCCCATTTAGAATTTTCTCAATCATAGCAATCCAGTCTTATGCTGCTCTATCATCTACTCTAATCTTAAATAAAGGAGGCTTCAAACACTGAAATAATTTTAAGTGTTAATTAATGCCAACACTGATACTTATGTTGACACTGGTGCTTGGAACTGTAGCTATAGCTATCATTCATATTGATGTTGGGGAAATGGTACGATAAGTTATGTAGGTGCTATAAAAGATGGAATTTTTCTTCATAATTTTCATCATTTATGCTTGCATCAGTAGAATCTAGTGCTGATATGTTTTCTGCTTACAATGTCTTCATTCAACTTGTCCAACAGTTTCAAGAATTTTGATATCTCTGTCTAGCTGTATGGTGTTTGTTTTCGATTTGTATATATGGGGGATATCACACAGATCTAAGGGTGTACTTATTGAGGTGATCGGGTATGACATCAAAGAATAGTGCACTATCTCAAAAGATAGAATCCCCTATAATGGTCCTAATCACCTAATAAGAACTCCTAAGGCATGATGGCTCTTCAAATATACTAAAGATTTTTCCCTTACATTACATAGATGAATAAAGCAAGGTTTATTTAAATCGAGTTTTAAAGTTTTCTTATGGGGGCAAGCCCTCATAGTTAATTACATTCTAATGAAGATGAGTTCCTTAGGAATACTCTCGATTAAAGTAGGCAGTTGTTGTCTCCAAAGATTTCAAAGATAAGACTATCAATATATTGGCTATGTTAGGAAAATCAAGTGGGATGCATCAAAAGGAGAGATTTATTTTATCGAAGCCAAAGAGATGAGTAGGGGATGCTCATGACATTTGGAAACCTAATGAGCATTCTAATATATCCTAAGGTTGGGCTTTATATATTTCAATTTGAAGATAATTATTTATTTGAGTTGAAATTTATTAGAAAATTAGGACTTATAATCCCACAATATAAGATTGTGGAAATGCCTAGGAGGTGAGGGTTTATGCTTGTAGCCAGAGAGAAAACAACAACCTAAAATCCTAAATCTATGGAGCTTTAGCAAGGGTTGAAGCACATCCTAAATTTAAAGAGAAAATGGGTATATTGCTTATCTCCACAAGAGAGGTAAATCACCCAACTGTTAGACTTATAACTACCTAGAGTGGCAGCAAACTAACTCCTCCTATATTTTTTTAAAATCATATGGTCAAGTCATATATTTTGCAAGATGGTTATGTTGTTATAATTTAGAAAGAAACTAAATTCCCTAAATTAACTCCCTAAGAGACTAGAGCATGAGTGGTATGAATAATGACTTAGTTTAATGTAAATTTTATCAATTTTTATTTAATTTTGGACTCTTCATTTTGATAAAGGCCATAGGATTTTTGCATATCTAAATGCATGATAAAATGAGATTATTGGCTAAATCAAAGAGAAAGAGGTGTTTTCCACCATAGAAGAGACCCTCAAAGGTCAAGTCTTCCCCTATCGTGCAAGGATGGAAACCTTCTCTTAGCAAAAGTGAAACAAGATGACATGCATGATATTAAGCATACAACATCCAGCTAAGAGGTTGCTAAATCTTTTAAATATCTTGATTTAATATCAAGACTTTAAATGATATTATGAGTTGTTTAGAAAATTAATTATGAGTTGGGGGTAAAGTTTATTTTTTTTCCTAAGATCCTAACAGGATCCACGCCACACATTAAATTACCATACATTAAGAAACTAGGAAAATACATGTCATTTCTATTACATAATTATAAATAAAGCATTAAATAATTTATAAACCCAATGTAAAATAATAATAGTCGATGATGGTCTGACAAATAAAAAAAGAGAAATGGGTAACCGAGCTCTACCCTTATATAACGTGGTATATGATAGAATAATTATAATTACATAAATGAATAAGTGTTATAAGGGTCTTCATATCTTCTTTCTTCATGTCTCCTTCATTCCTCCTTTGGATTTGCTTGCTTCAAAGGCATCACGGGGGCCTCCCAGGACAAAGCCTTCTAGCTTTCGCTTATCTTAATCCCTAATAACACTAATCCTAATTCCAAACCACAATTACATTAATAATGAGAAAAAATAAATCTAACTACACCTGTAAGACAAGTGTTAGCTAAACACACATACAACCCAAGCAGTTATATGTATAGCTTGGACTTAACACCCTGCACATGGGTAACCAAGTCCACCTATTTTATTTTAGATTGTGCTTAAGAGTTAAGAAACCTACAAAAGAGAATATTTATATTTATTTTAAGCACCCCTTAAGCATAATCTCCTACATAAGATATAATTAGGCTAATCGCAGCCTAACATCCAATCTATGAAGCATACACCTTAACATTCAATCTATAATAATACATCATAAAACCAAACATATATCAAACCATGCACTACCCTAACATAAGGCTAAAAGTGGTGACTTAATCTAAGGTGTGTGTATTGTGGCTTGTATGGTATATCTTAGCTAGATTTTTATTATAATTCTCTAAGTATGAAGAGATTTAATTATGAAGGGTGATTTCACTTTAAATGACTTAATTGATTTGTGAGTTTTGCTTAATGTTTTCTTTTATTTTACTTGATTTACACTTAACAACTAACTATTATAAAAAGAAGAAAAGAGAGGGTCACCCTCTCTTATCCCTACCTTAAGCCACATCTAAAGCCAATTAATTAATCAATTTTTTAGTGAATGGCTGTGGTATTTATTTTCAAATTATGTGTAGGGGACATTACACAGATTTGAGGGTGTACTTATTGAGGTGATCAGGTACAACATTAAGGAATGGTGCACTATATCGAAAGATAGAAATCACTACCCTACAATAGATCTAATCACCTAATAAGGATCCTAAAGCATGATGGGTCTTCAAATATACCAGAGATTTTTCCCCTACTTTACATGGATGAATAAAATAGGATTTATTTAAACTAGGTTTTAAAGTTCCCTATGGGAGCAAGCCCCCATAGTTAATTACATCCTAAGGAAGGTGAGTTTCTTAAGAATACTCTTGATTAAAGTAGGCAATTATTATCTCCAAAGATTTCAAGGTTACACTATCAAAGGAATGGTTATATTTGGAAAATCAATTAAGATAGATAAAAAGAGAGACTTATTATCAAAGCCAAAGGGAGATGAGTAGGAATATTTATGATACTAGAAACCTAGCGAGCATTCTATTTTGTCTTATGGTTGGGCTTTATATGTTTGAAATTGAGAGGATTGATTTTATTAAAGTTGACATTTTATTAAAAACTAGGACTTATAATCTCATAACACAAGATTATGAAAATGCCTAAGAGGTGAGGATTTATACTAGTAGCCCAAAGGAAACAACTACCTCAGATTCTAAACCTAGGGAGCTTTGGCAAGAACCAAAGTGTGACATAAATCTAAGTAGAGATGAGTATATGGTTTACCTCCATAAAAGAGGATAAACTACTTGACTACTAGACTTATAATTGACTGGAGTGGCAGCTAATTAACTCCTCTTATGCTTTAAAACCATGTGGTCAAGTCATAGACTTTTGCAATACAGTTAGATTTTTATCATTTAGAAAGAGACTAAAGTCCTTAAACCCACTCCCTAAAGAGACTAGAGCATGTGTGGTATGAGTAATGACTTAGCCTAATGCAAATCTTTTCAAATTTTATTTATATTTGACACTTCATTTTGACAAAGCCTTTGGGATTTTATATGCCTACATGCATGATGAAATTAGATTATTAGCTAAATTAACAAGAAGGGGGTGTTTTCCATCACAAGGGATGTCCTCACAGGTCAAGCATTTCCCTATCATGTAAGGATGGAAATCCCCTATTTTCAAGACAGAAAGAATATGCATGCATGATATGAAACATACAACATTTAGCTAACTGGTTGCTAAATCTTTTAATTATATTGATTTAATGCCTAAGATTTATGTGAGGTTATGAGTTATTTAGAAGTTTAGTTGTGAGTTATAGTTGGGTAAAAGATTTATTTTTTCTAAGAGCCTAATCGCATCTAGGCCACACATTAAAGCATCAATATAAAGAGAAACTATAAGAGGCATGCAATTTCTAGTGCGTAATATAAACAAATCATCAAATAATTTATAAAATTAGTGCAAAAGAATAAAAGGCCAGTGAGGTCGAGTACCGTCGTACAACCCAAAAAAAAAGGGTAGCCGAGCTCTACCCTTATACAACCCAGATTATAAAAGAATAATTACAATTAAGGATGATATCATGCTATGGGTGTCTTTATCTTCATTCTTCGTATTTCTTCATTTCTTCATATCTCCATTTGATTTAATTTTCTCCACTTCAAAGGCATCACATGGCCTCCCAAGACAAAGCCTTCTAGCCAATGCTCATCCATATCCCCCATAATACTAATCCTAATTCCTAATTACAAAATTACATTGAAATGGAAAAAATAAATCTAACTACACCTACAAGATAAGGGTTAGCTAAACATACATTCCACCCAAGCAAATATATTTATGATTTAGACTTAGCACCTTGCACATGGATAATCAAGTCCACCTATCCTAATTTAGATTATGCTTAGGGGTTAAGCAACCTGTAAAGGGAGATCATTTATATTTATTTTAAGCACCCCTTAAGTACAATCTCTTGCAGAATATATGGTTAGACTAATCACATCTTAACATCCAATCTATGAGGCATACACCCTAACATCCAGTCTAAAACAACACATCACAAAATCAAACATATATCAAATCATGCACCACCCTAACATAAAACTAGAAGTGGAGACTTAATCTAATGTGTGTATATTAAAGCTTGTGTGGTATGTCCTAACTAGACTTTAAGGTTATAGTTTCCTAAGTGTATAAAAATTCAATTTAAAATGTGGTTTCACTTTAAGTTGTTTAGTTGATTTGCAAGTTTCTAACTCAATATTTTCTTTTGTTTCATTTGACCTACACAAAATAACTAAGTGTTATAAAGAGAAGGAAAGAGAGGATCACTCTCTTTTATCCCTACCTCAAATCATTTCTAAAGCCAATTAATTAAGTAATTCTCTTTAGTGAATGGATTAATATGTATTTTAATTATTCCTAAGTTTAGATTCAGTTTAAATGAACTCATTCAATAAGAAAGGCATCTCAAGTTTAATTGAAATGAACTACCATCATATGACACATGTTTGTTTATTTCTTTCTATCATATATAACATGCATATGGTTAAGTCCTAAACATACCTATACATGCAATTTATATTTTAGCATACTTGAATGATGAATGTAAGCAAATGTATTTGGAATTAATGTTTTATTTGGTTGAATTATTTTGTCATTTTATTTTAAAGCTCTATCTAAATTCTTATACAAAAATATAAGAAAAGAACTTCAAATCATATGAATAATTAATCCAACCACTAGAAAAAAAATATGAATGCATGTCCTTTTTAATAAAAAGAGGGATTTTCATTCATTATTTAAATACACATTCATATGTATAAATTTTTTAAGCAAGTACGTCGCCATTGTTCTACACCAAGGAAGTGAGGTAAGAACCTCCTTGAGGCTACCTAAAGCTGTACGTCCCTGGGATGTCCAGACTAATATACCCACTACTCTTATATACATATGGATGTATAAGTAACTACAAGAATGAGAATCATGCAAAAGTAGAATTGATTTGATTAAATTATGGTTTTCATTGACTAGTTATATCACACATACACATATATATAATAATTTTAAGTAGGTACGATGCCATTATTTAGCACCAAGGGAGTGAGGTAGGAACCTCCTTAGGGCTACTTAAAGTCGTGCGTCCCCGGGATGTTTAGACTAATATACCCACTATTCTTATATATATATATATATATATGTGTGTGTGTGTGTGTGTGTGTGTGTGTGTGTGAATGTGCAAGCAACTATATAAATGAAAACTATCCAAAAGTTGGATTCAATTTAATTGATTTATTTATGTAAATGAATTAAAGATTTATCTAAATTCTAATGTTAAAGATGCATAAGAATGAATATCAAGTAAGTATGTCGTCATTGTTCTACACCAATGGAGTGAGGTAGGAAGCTCCTTAGGGCTACTTAAAGTCATGAATCCTTAGAATGTCCGGACTAATATACCTGCTAACATTCTTACTTATGAAAATCAACATATGAATATAAGAAAGAACTTCACTTCATACACTAAGTCTATATTCACATGCACTTCCTATACATATATAACTAAAGTCACAACACATATTCTTATTCATTAAGAAGCTTTTAAAAATAGATTTGTAATTTAATAGTGATAATAGCCACACATATTTTTTAATTAAGTCAACACATGTAAATTTGACATAAAAAAATTATTTTTTAGTTAATTAATTTTTGAAAGGAATGAATGTATGACTACAAGTGGCATACAATATTTTAATATGATTGGAAAGAAATAAAGAAACACAAGCATATAATCTCATTCAATTGAACTAATTCCTAAGGACAATCACATTAAACAAACTTATTTAAAATAAACCAAAGTTTGTTAAAGCCATTTTTGATTTCATATTTGATTTGATTTATGAAATGTGAAAGAGGTTTGTTGGTCCTAATCTCATTTTTATATGTGTGAGTTAATTTGATTAAATAAAAAGTAATTAGATTGATTTTATGGATTGATTAAGTTAAGCATGGATTAAATCATTTAATTAACCCTTACCTATGTCACCTTAAGATAATCAATTAAACAATTATGAGCTAATATGATATGCAACTACATAGAAAGTAAATGACATTATTCCTATGAAATGAAAGGGACCTAATGCAATTAGCTCATAATTATTAATTAATTAAGCTTAAGGAGCTCACTTAATTACTCTTATGGTTTTCTCACATATGTGAGCAAACTATAATTTCATTAGCTCTCTCTTTAGGTTATTGAACACAAAGAGCTACCCAAGAGTTAATCAAGGAAAATGGATTAAATCAAATTAATTAAGTTCATTAATCATCTAATTAAATCTTAATTGTCCTTAATCAACAATATACATGGACTTAGGGAAAGAGACAAAGAAGGAAGCCTAAGTCTTAATCCTTAAATCCTTTCAATTAGTTAATTAAAGTTTAGATATGATTTGGATTTTGATTGATTTTGTTAATTAATTAATTAATGATTTTTAATTAATTAATTTTAAGAAGGAATGAAGATGATTTAAGGAAAGGATTGGAAGAGGAGTCTCAATCTATTTCCCTAAGTTTCTCAACTATTAACAATGGTAATTAAGCTTCATTAATTAATTAATCTACTAGTCATTTACTTAATTATTGTTAATTAATATAGGAAAGTATTTAAGGCTTAATCTATTGATTTCCCTAATTAATTATCTAATAAATCCCAAGAAAAATAGGGAGGCATTAGTCATCCCCCTAAGCATCTCTCGAAAGTTTGAAATTAATTGGATAATTAATTAGAGAGTAATTATAATTAAATTTTAATTAAACCTTAATTAAGCAAAAATTCCTGGTCAAAATTAAGTAATATTAATTTTAATGGATTTAAAATACCTTTAAAATGATCCCTCATTTGTATTTGTTTGATTTTTCTATAATTAGTTAAAAATTTTGGAAGTTTCAGCATTAAAATAGATTAATTAACCAAATTAACCCCCTAATCCCGTCGGCGCCACATGGCGACTAACGTGGCACACTGACAAGGCACGCTTTTCATATGGCACGATGGGATTAGTCATTTAAGTTGTCACATCGAATGCCGACACGGCCATTCAATCTTAGATCAGACGACCACCATTAAACATGTAGATTAAAGGATTAAACTGATAAATATAAGCATGATTAGATCAGGACTGTCCATTCCGATCATTGGGAACGGACAATCCATGATCTATCTCCTCTTGAGAGGCGAGGGACAAAGACCGTCCATAGATCATCGCTTGATCAGAGTTCACCCGAGCTCAAATGGAGATCAAATCAATCCCACACCTTCAGGGAAGCACAACAAATACATCCAATGGTGGAAATTGCATGACATAGAACTTTTCTTCACAAAGGACCAATCTATTTTAAGGTTAAGCTTAATTTCAATGACATATCTCACCGAAGCTTATGATCGGTGGTTCCAACGATTAAGGAAGTTTCATTTGGTAGATATGAAGCCCTATTGAGCTGCACGAGCTTTGATTTGGTGTAAATCTCTCAGAAGACCAACCCATAGCACGTAAGTGATCGTCTTGGTCGAAATCCCACTTCCGGTGGTCGAAGGCAACGGAAGCAATTCATTTTGGCTTATCTAGGTTCAAGGATGGTGTGTGCAATTTTAATTGTACTTTGATTACAAAATGAGGAAATGGTGATCACTGGTATCCTCCCCTATTTCGATTCCACGTAAAACTAAGAATGGGGAATTTGGGAGCTTGAGAAATAGTGGAAATGGCTCTGGGAAGGAGAGGAGAGTGTGTTATGGTTGAATAGAGTTTGAGTGTGGGTGTCCTTGATGCCTCATGAGTGGTGGAAGGGTGGGAGGTGGCCATGGCAAAGGAAGTGGGTGTCCTTGATGCCTCTCATGAGTGGCGGAAGGGTGGGAGGTGGCTGCCATGGCAAAGGAAGTGGGTGTCCTTGATGACAAGTGCTCCAACGGAAATGGGCAGGTAATTTCACCTCCCCATGAATCATGGCTGACCTAACCACCCTTAGGTCAGGTTAGCCAGGGTCCTTAGTTCCTAAGTGGACCAATGAATGAGTGTCAAGTGGCCAAGAGAAGGAAATGACCAAAGTGTAAGTGTCTTATCTCATGGGATGCCCTAGACCCAAGGGCAAAGTAGTCATTTGGCTTGAAATTTGAATTGGACATATTTGAAGTGAGTCAAAAGTGGGTTAGCCCAAGTTTCAAGTGATTTGGAGTTTATTTGGTTTGATTTTGCTTGATTTGACCTATTTATGTCAAATTGGGTTGGGTTGGGTCAAGTTGACCAATTGGTCAAATTGGGTCAAACCAAAAGTTTGGTCAAGTTCACATGACTATTTGGAGTGTACTGGTTTCATTAGTTTGATTCAATTTGCGTTGGATTTGATTTTGGCTCTTTTGGATTCATATAGGTCAAATGGGTCAAGTTGACCAAATTGGCCAAATTGGCTTGGGTTGGGTGTTGGTTTAAGTTCAATTGGATAATTGAAAATGATTGTAGGCTTCGATTTGAATCAATTTAGATTTAATTTGGATTTTGGCCAATTTGATCCTTTAGGCCAATTTAGGCTAAGTTAGGTTAGGTTGACCAATTGATCAAATTTGGCTCAATTAGGGCTTTGGTCAAGTTCAATAATTTAGAATGAACTTGAGCCATTGGTTGTAATCAATTTAGTTTATGGTGAAATTTAGCTAGTTTAGGTTTCATTTGGGCTAAAGGTTGACTTGGTCAAAAGATTGGGTTGACTTGGTTTGACCTAATTCAAGACAATTGATTAACTTAGGATGATTGTTAATCATGATATGAAGTTTGATGAGCTTAGTTCAATCCAATTTGGGTTGGATTAGAACTTGGCTTACAAAAGTCTTTTAGGCCACTTTGAGTCAAGTGGACCTAAATGGGTCAATTGATTTGGTTTTAGCTTGATTCAAGTTTAGTTGAACTCATATGTGAGTCTAGGATTGAAATATAAATCCAACCTCAATCAATTTGGAGTTCAATGGATTTTGGCTCATTTAAAATTTTAAGTCAGAAAGGCTAACTTGGGTTTGATTTGGGTTGACTTGATTTGGCTTGATAATTGTAGTTTATGTTTATATTTGGATGAGTGATTGAAGGAATGATTGATTCATGAAGAAACCTATAGATTTTGAGTTGGTTTGGATAGAATTTGGCCAACTCCAAAGAATTGGCTAAAAAGACTTGATTTAGATTTTGGTTTAATTTTGGATTTAGTTTTGACTATTTGAATTTATATTTCATTTATACTTGGGAATATAAATGAAAATATAAATGGTTCATGAGAAAATCACTTGAGTTTGTAGTGATTTGAAAGCAAATTTGACCAAGCTTATGGGTGTAAGTCAAAAGGCTAAGAAAGGAAACCTATTTAGTTTGATTTAATTTTGGTCATTAGAGGGTGGATTTCATTTATATTTGTGAATATAAATGAAGTAACAATTGATTTATAAGGAAATCAACAGAGTTTAGGATACTTTGGATTGATATTTGGCTAAGCTTATAAGAGTGGTTCATAAGACTTAGGAGGGAAATTTGGTCTTGGATTAGATTGATTTGTTTGGTTTGGAATTGATTTATGATTTAGAATTTTATTTGAGATTGAATTTTATTTGAGAAAATCAATTGAATTGGGATTGATTTGAATTTGGTTAATGCTAACTCCATAAGATGAATCAAAGGGCTTAGAAAGGTTTTGATCAAGGGCTTTAATCATTTGGCTCAGAAATTGATTTATGATTTGGATTTGGAATTTGAATTTGAGGTTTGGTTTGAGAATAAAAGCATGGATTGGGTTTAGTCATAGGGTAGATAAGTTTTCCTAAGTCCCTAAGGCATAACCTATTCCTATGGCTAACCCTTCTAAATCTCTAAGCTTAGGTTAAGTGTTTTCTTAATCACTAGAAGTATCTTAAGATTAAGGAACTCTTAGTGTCTATAAGAGTCCTAGATCTATGATGAGAAAGTTGAGAACTCACTCTAAAAGTGAGGTCAATAATGGCTTATTACATATTTTAAATTAATCCTAAGTTTAGGTTCACTTTAAATAATCTCATTCAATAAGAGAGGCATCTTAAAATTAATTGGAATGAACTACTATTACATGACACATATCCATTCATTTCTTTTCATCAAATATAACATGCATATGATTAAACCCTAAACATATCTATACATGCAATATATTTTTGGCACACTTAGCTGTAAAATGCATAAAATGAGTTTTATAGGAAAGAGGATTTTCATTCATTAGCTAAATGCACATTCAAATGTATGTAAGTTTTAAGAAAGTACCTCACCATTATTTTGCACTAGGGGAGTGAGGTAGGAACCTCATTAGGGCTACTTAAAATTATGCATCCCCGGAATGTCCAGACTAATATACCCACTATTCTTAAATACATATGGATGTATAAGCAACTATAAGAATAGAAAATAATGCAAAAATAGAATTTGACTTATTTGATTTATTTATGTGAATGAATTAAAGCTCTATCCAAATTCTAATGTCAATATGCATAAAAATAAAATCAAATAGGTACATCATCATTATTTTGCACTAGGGGAGTGAGGTTGGAACCTCCTTGGGGATACTTAAAGTCGTGCGTCCCCGGAATGTCCAGACTAATATACCCACTACATTCATACTTATGCAAATCAACATATGAATGAAAGAAAGAAACTTCACTTCATACACTAAGCTTATATTCACATGCACCTCCCATGTATACATAAAACTAATGTCACAACATGTATTATTATTCATTAATAAGCTTTTGAAAATACATTTAAGATTTAATAGTGATAATAACCACACATATTTCTAATTAAGTCAACACATGCAAATTTGATATAAAGAAAATCATTTATTTTTTATTGATTTTCGAAGAAATAAATGCATGAATCAAGTGGCATACAACACTTTAATATGATTGAAAAGAAATAAAGAAACACAAACATATAATTTCATTCAATCCAATTAATTCCTAAGGATAATCACATTAAATAAGTTTTTTTAAGATGAACCAAAGTTTCTTAAAGTCATTTTTGCTTTATATTTAACTTGATTTAAGAGATATGAGAAAGGTTTGCTAATCCTAATCTATCCCTAATTATGTAAATTAATTAGGTTTAATGAGGAGTAATTAGGTTGAATTTATGGATTGATTAAGGTAAACATGGAATTAAATAAATTAATTAACCCTTATCTACATCACTTTAAGTTAATTAATTAAATAATGATGAGCCAACATGATATGCAACCACATAGAAAAGTAAATTAGCAATGCTCCTAAGAAATGGAGGGGGCCTAATGCAATTGGCTTATAATTAATAGTTAATTAAGCTTATGTGATTTATTTAATTACTTATATGATTTTTCTACACATGTAGACTAATCATAATTTCATTAAGCTTCTTTAGATTATTAAACATCTAAAGATCTATTGAAGTTTTAATTAATCCACTTAAAGATTATTTAAAATTACGGTTAGATTAATTAAATCATAAGTCAATTAATTAAGCCTTAACCATCCTTGATTAGTGAGATAAAATTAGATTAAGGAAAGAAACCAAGAAGAGGCCTCAATCCCTATCCCTAAGTCTTTTACTTAATTAATTAAATCCTGTAGCAATCCAAATTTTAATTAAGTCAATTGGTTAATTAAGTGATTAATGAATTCTTGATTAACTCTTTAAAGAAAATGATGGGGACTTAAGAAAAAGATTAGAAGAGAGGTCCCAATCCATTTCCTTAAGTCCCTTCATTGTTAACAGAAGTCATTAAGCTTAATTAATTAACTAATTTACTATTCATTTGATTAATTATCCTTAATTAAGCTAAAAGGGTAATTAAGGCTTAACTATTTGATTGCCCAATTAGTTAATAAATTCCAAAAAAAATGGTGGAGGTAGAGGTCATCCCCTAAACATCTCTAGAAAGTTTGAAATTAATGAGATGATTAATTAAAGAGTAATTAGATTAATTAAATTTTTAATTAAATTTTCATTAAGCAAAATTACTATTCTTATTTAATTAATGATAATTTACTTGGATTCTCCTCTAAAATACCTTCAAAATGAGCCCACTTTTATATTTTTTAAATTTTTCAATAATTAGTTATGAATTTTAGAAGTTTTAGCATTAAAATTTAATTAAATGTTCTTAAGCCTAATCGCCATGTCATGGGATTGGTTCTTCAAATTCTCTCAAATGGCGGCATACGCGGTATTAATCCCCGCCGTCCGATCTTGGATCGGATGCAAGATCGGATGGCGTGAATCAAACCCGAGGCTTAAGGGAGGAAATATCATGGCTCTAGCGTGATTTAATCAGAGTCTTCTATTCCGATCACACGGAATAAATGGCTCGTGATCCTTCTTCTACATAGGAGGCGAAGACGGAACTCGTTCATTGTCTCGTGTGATCCGAGCTTATCAGAGCTCATATTGGCTCCAAATCGAGCCCACGCCTTCACATGAAGAATCCAAAGAGATTCAACGGCTATGATCGACTCACATTCATGTTCACTTCATAAAAGATCAACCAAAAATGAGTTAAGTATCAATTTTAATGGTCATACCTCATCAGAACTAAGACCAATTTGATCGATTGAGGAAGCTTTGTCTAGTAGAGGCGACTGAGCAATAATTGCTTTAATTTGAGGTGGATTGCTTTAGAGACCAAGATCCTCCCTTTGATCGATTTTGGTTGAACTCTATCTCTGGCTGCTTTAGATCTTGGGAAATGATTTGTATAACTTCGACTAGGTCCAAGGATGGTGTGTGCAAGTTTGATTGATGTTTGGTGGAGGATTGAGCAAATGTGACTTCATATTGGCCTCCCATATTTTGGCTTAGCGTAAAACCAAGAGAGGGAGAAATGGGAGAGCTTGGAAGCTTTTGGAAAGGGCTAAGTGATGTAGAACATCATGAGGATCCAGAAATTAGAGCTCAAGGTCCATTTATAAGATATTAAGCTAAAGCCTAAGAAAATTCAAGAAAGAAGAAAGCTTAGCCCATTAGCCTAAGGCCCATTTTATGATTTCATCATTTTTATTTATGTAATTTTAATTTTCTTCTAGAAACTATGTTTGAAATTTTGTATTTAAAAATTCAAAGCATGACATGTGAGGTGGTTGAATCCACATAAAATAATAGCATGTGAAATGGGTGGATGGCATAAAATAATGAGGCAATTTAATGCTTCACATTAATGTGACCACCCACCTTTCCCTCCATGTTTTAATTCTTTTCTTTTGAAAGATGCTTGTAATGGATATAAATAACCCCTTTACTAGAATGAAGGAGATCTTTTGGCAATTACAAATTTTTGAGTTATTCTTATGGTTGAGAGCTTGGTGGCCAAACCTTGGCAATCCTTGGTGGGAGCGCTAGTTATCCAACATATCCTCTTCCTTCACCTCCAATACCCACATTCTCTCAATCTCATCAAAAGAAAGAACGCCCACCTCCATCAAATTTGGTATCAAACCGAAGCCTGGAAGGAGCAAATTTGGTCAAAAGTTGCTTCAACAAAGGGAGCATCTCAAGTGCTGGACTTATCTTCAAACTTGTGAGTTTTTCTTGGACTTGTGAGGTTAATTAATTTTCTTTTATATGATAGTTTAAATACATATTAGTAGCTTGGGAAGATATATATTGCTTGCAAGTTTATGGTGATAGCATAAAATTTTAATTAGTAAGCTCTATTATATATTAGCCATTTTCCAATTGTGTGAACTTTTGCACCCTCTCCCCCCTCCAAAAAAAAAAGAAAAAAAAAAGAAAAAAAAAATTAAGAGAGCACTTTAGTGAGGTAGTTCTTCACCTAAAACAACCTATCCATTAGTGCGAATCAAAATCGAATTTCTTGCTTTATTATCTTTGTTATTGTTTATGGTTAATTTTAGAAGTTTCTTTAATTAACTTATGATAACTTGTTTTCTTAAGAAAAAAAAGAGGTTTGATAAATTTGAGCATTTTTTTTCATTGTATTAAAAAAAATGCTTGCATAATAATATAAGTGTGTTAAACCTAGTGATTTTGGAAGCTAAATAGAACTTTGTCAAAATGACCTAAACTGTCTAAGGAGAGCTTGGCATTTAAGTGGTATTGTACCCCCTCCTCACCTGGAAGTTCTCTTAGCATAAAATTTCACTTTGATTGCACAATTATATTATACTTGTTCATTTTTTTATTTTATTTTTTTCATTTCTTTTTTCATTGATCCCTTTTCATATATCTTTTTTCCTTTAAAAAAATCTCATGGCACCAAAATCTATCTCTCAAGATCAAGTTGAAAATTTGATTAGATTAGTTGATTCCTTAGATCTTAGGATCCAAGATAATGAATTAAAAACTCAACAAATATTAGAAGAAAGTAAGAATAAAATGCAAGAACTTAAAAAATAAATGCAAACTCTTATAGTGCATCTACAAAATAATAGAGTACCAACTCCTCCTCTAATACCTGCTCAAACTGTGCTAATAGGGATAGATGAAGAAGATTCATATCCAAACCATAGAGAAATCAACCACTTAGAAGAGCATCAATTGCTAGAAATGGTAGAAGGGGCAAAAATTATTTTAAGACTATAGAAGACTCTAATGATCCATCTCGAAGAGTTAAAGCGGCTAACTTATGTATACATGACCCAAATAAATTTCTTGATTGGTTAGTTCAAATGGATGACTTCTTTGATTGGTATAAAATGGATGATTATCAAAGGGTTACTTTTGCTAAAATGAAATTGATAGGGCATTCTAAAATTTAATGGATAAATACTTTAGTTAAAGAACAAAGATTAAGAAGGACAAACCTCATTTGGATAGAAATAAAAGAAATATTAAGAATAAAGTACTATCTTAGGCATCATGATAAGAAGCTACATAGTCAATTATTAACTTTGAGACAAGGTGGTTATCTTATAACTGAATACTTGAATACTTTTGAATATCTAGTTTTTAGAATTGATTGTGTTGATAATGATTGGCAATTAGCCAATAAATTTGTTATTGGACTTAGACATTAGAAATGAAGTTGAATTATTTGACCCCAATCTTTAGAGAAAGCATTTCATTAAGCATTATTGATTGAACAACAAAAGAAATCTCCTCTCTAAAATTAAAAGTCAAGTACCTTCCATTTCATCCCATAGATCTGTTAGACCCATCCAAATGACCCATCCCTTTGCCTAAAACTTCAATTGAAGGAAGCTCTAAGAACATTAGGGAAGTAATATGTTTTAAATGTCATAAAGAGTCATATGCAAAATCAATGTAAAGCTTCAAATCTTATTTTTAAGAAGTTAAAATCCAATAGATGATAATCTAGAAGAAGTTTATGATGACACCCATTATCGGCGAAAAATTGAAATTAACGATGACCCTCATGTTAATGTGATGAGATGTCTTGTTGTAATAAAAAATGAGACAGAAGATTGGAGGAGAAAGAATATTTTTAGCATGTATGTTTTGTGTAATGAAAAGAGATGTAGGTTAGTTATAGATGGATGGAGTGCTATGAATGTCATTTCAAAACTCGAGCCAACCTAAAATCAACCTCACCGAACCATTTCATGTTAGTTGATAAATCATACATCTCTTCCCATCACCAATCGGTGTTTAGTTCCTATTAAAATAGTATGAAGCTATGAGGATCAAATTTGGTGTGATGTTCTCCCTATGGACATTGCTCATATTCTCTTAAGATGACCTTGGCTATAGATATGAATGTTATTCACTATGGTAGGAAAATACTTATATTTTTAAACATAATAATAAGACTATTAAACTCTATCAATAAATCCGGTGAAAAACACCCTCCATAACACCACACAAAATAACTTTTGACTTGCAACCTAAGCCTTTATTGAAGAAAAATGTCAAACTTCAATTAATTATCATAGAAAATCTAACTATTAGGCCTGATACTATCATTTCAGATTCTTACTTTAAAACACCTACTCTTCCTCCTTTGACCCCAAAGATAGAAATAATAGGTTTTGGAGCTTTCTGAAAAGAATTTTTGATCCATTTCTTCTTCACATATTACATGTAAAGAAATCATAACTAATGAGACTCACATACCTGGTGGTATCTTCTATTCTTTCTGATTTTAATGATATTGCACCCGATGAGCTTCCTGGTGAGCTACCTCCTCTAAGAGACATTCAACATGTTATTGAGTTCTTACCCTGTTCTCAACTTCCTAATCTTTCACATTATAGGATGAACCTACCGAGCATGTTGAGATAAAAAGACAAGTTGAGGAATTATTAAGAAAGGGTTTTATTCAAGAGAGTCCTAGCCCTTGTGCAGTCTCAACATTATTAACTCTAAAGAAAGATGAAACATAGAGAATGTGTATTGATAGTCGAGCAATAAATAAAATTACTATCAAATATAAGTTTTCTATTCCCGATTAGATGATATGTTAGATTTAATCTCGAGCAAATTTTTTCCAAAGATTGATCTAAAAGTGGATATCATCAAATTCAATTAGATCGAGATGAGTGGAAGACAACTTTTAAGACCCTTGATGGAACTTTATGAATGGTCATGCCCTTTGGGCTTTCAAATGCTCCTAGCACATTTATGAGACTAATGAATATTGTTCTTAAACCATATAGGTAAATTTTTGGTGGTGTATTTTGATGATATTCTGATTTTTACTCCAAGTGAAAATGAACATCTACAACACTTATAAAAAGTCTTTGAACTTCTTAGACAAGAGAAATTATACATTAATTTTAAAAAGTGTTTCTTTTTGTAAGTTGATGTAATCTTTTTAGGCTTTATTATATCCACTACTCGACTTAAACCTGATCCTTCTAAAGTGAAAGCAATCTTAGATTGGCTATCACCTAAAATTTTTTCTGAAGTTAGAAGCTTCTATGGGTTAGCCACTTTTTATCAGAGATTTATTAAGAATTTTAGTACCATTGTTGCTCTGATAACTGATATACTAAAATTAGATAAATTTTGTTGGACTTCTAATGCACAAAAGGCCTTAGAAAAAATTAAAGTTTTTATCACTTCTGCATTAATCCTTAGGCTTCCTAATTTTTCTAAATCCTTTGAAGTGACATGTGATACTTCAGGAATTAGGATAGGTGAAATTTTAAGTCAAGAGAATCATCCTATAACATTCTTTAGTGAAAAGTTAAATGAAGCTAAACAATGATATTCCACTTATGATAGGGAGTTTTATGCTGTAATTCAATCCTTAAGGCATTGGCGATACTATCTCTTACATAGAGAATTTATACTTAATTCTGATCATCATGCCTTAAAATTCATTAATACTCAACAAAAATTAAGTCATAGGCATGCAAAATGGGTTTACAAAATTACTCTTTTGTTCTAAAGCATAAGCCTGGAATTGAGAATAAGCTTGCTGATGCTTTATCCAAGGTAAACCTAATGATTTTCTCTTTAGAATTGAGAATCCCATGATTTGATAGAATTAAAGATGATTATATTTTGTGCCCTGACTTTCATCGAATTTATCTTGAACACCTAGATAAACCAATAACTTTACAAGGGACATTCTTGATAACAAATGAATATTTATATAAAGGAAAATAATTTATGCATTCCTCGATCTTCTCTTAGAGAATTCCATATCACTGAGCTACATGCTAGGGGTGTAGTTGGTCATTTTGGAAAGGATAAGACCATATGTTTATTAGAAAATAGATTTTATTGGCCTTCATTAAAATGAGATGTTCAAAAATTAGTGGCTCAATGTTTAATTTGTAAACATGCTAAAACTATCAAACAAAGGTCTGGACAATACATTGCTTTACCTGTTCCTTATAGGCTTGGGAAGACCTATCAATAGATTTTATTCTAGGATTACTTAAGATAGCTCGAGGACATGATAGTATTTTTGTTGTAGTGGATATGTTCTCAAAAATGGCTCATTTCTTACCTTGTTCAAAAACAAATGATGCTTCTTATATAGCCAAATTATTTTTTAAGAAAATAGTGCGACTCCATGGTCTCCCTTTAACCATTATTTCTAACAGAGATGTTAAGTTTGTCTCATATTTTTGAAAAATATTATGGAAATTATTAGGTATCAAATTAAAATTTTCTTCTATCTTTCACCCACAAACTGATGGACAAATAGAAGTAGTTAATCGCACCTTAGGAAATTTGCTTAGATGTTTAGTAGATAAAAGTTTAGGAAATTGGGATTTACATTTACCAACCTCAGAATTTGCCTATAATAGTACTATATCTAGAACTAAAAAAAAAAATCACCATTTGAGATAGTCTATGCTCAAAACCCATGACGACCAATAGATATAGCAAACCTACCATCTCATGTATTTTTTGATGCAACATTCTCATTTGCTAAAGATTTTCAAAGCCTCCATGAAGATATAAGAAAATAAATTACTATAAGTAATGATAACTATGCTTCTAAGGTAAATCATAATCGTTCAACAAAAGAATATAAAGAAGGTGATTATGTATTGATTTGCATTCAGCCTGAGCATTATCAAACTACTAGATATAAGAAATTACATACACAAGCTTGTGGTCCATTTAAAATTCTCAAGAAAATTGGAACTAATGCTTATCAGCTTGATTTTCCTACTGATATGCTCATTCATCTAGTTATAAATATTGAAGATATTTTATCATATGAAGGAATTAAAACCTCCACTTGTTCGTAACTCTTTAGCGGAGATATAATACCGTACTTGCAGAAGCCCTCTTCCTTTGAAGTTGACTATATTATCACCAAGGAAGCACCCATTAATCTAGCTTTCGAACATCATTTTTTAGTTCGTTGGAAGAATAAGCCACCAGCTGAAGAACATGGTTGACCCATATTGATTTGGAGACTTTAGCCCCACAATTAGTAGAAGACTTCTTAGATTTCAACTATAAGGAGCAGAGTTCAATTGAGCCGAGGGGAGTTAATGTAGAACATCATGAGGATCCAAAAATTAGAGCTCAAGGTCCATTTACAAGATCTCAAGCTAAAGCCTAAGAAAATTCAAGAAAGAAGAAGGCATCGTTGTTAATTTTGGCATAAAATAATAGCATGTGAAATGGGTGGATGACATAAAATAATGAGGCAATTTAATGCTTCACATTAATGTGACCACCCACCTTTCCCTCCATATTTTGAATTCTTTTCTTTTGAAAGATGATTGTAATGGCTATAAATAGCCCCTCTTACTAGAATGAAGGAGATCTTTTGACAATTATAAATTTTTGAGTTATTCTTGTGGTTGAGAGCTTGGTGGCCAAACCTTGGCAATCCATGGTGGGAGCGCTAGTTATCCAACATATCCTCTTCCTCCACCTCCAATGCCCACATTCTCTCAATCTCATTAAAAGAAAGAATGCCCACCTCCATCATTGAGGAGTTTCATTTTAGTCTCTACGGCTTAGACAAAAATGAATGAATGAATTTCAATTTGAATTGAGCGGGAATATCCCTTTAATTGTTGAGGTGGAAAGACAGGATTAAACCCAAAATTTTTGTGGCTGCCGCTAGACCACTTATCTCCATCAGTCCATGTGGCTGCCAGAGTGGGGAAGGCTTGGGAGGTGGCTCAAGATTTGATATGGGAGAGATCTTATTTCCTTTGTCCATAGGGTGCTCAATTTAGAGTGAGGGGGATAAGATTGGGTTTCCTTTGGTCCATGGCTGATCCTAGTGTGCTTATAGTGAGCTAGAAAGCTAGCCATACTACTTTTGGCAATTGGATGGCTATCCATGTGATGGAGAGTGGACTTTACCAAATGAGAGAAGAATCTTATGTGAAGAAGTTTGTCCAATGGCTAATCCCCTTGGGTGGGGTCCACTTTTGCAGTCTTTGGGCTGACCTAGGGTCAACTTGGATTAGGTTTGGTCAGCCACAAAGGTCCCATGAGTTGGTTTTGGGTGCTTTAGCTTCATTTGGTCAAATGGGTTCATATAGGTTCATATTGGGTTGGGTTGACCAATTGGTCAAATTGGGTCAAACTAAGATTTGGGTTAGGTTCAAATGATGTTTTAAAGAGTTTTAGTTCAAGTGGTTTCAATCAATTTGACTTAGGTTTGATTTTAGCTCATTTGAAATCAAATGGGTCAATTTGATCAATTTGATCAAATTATGTTGGGTTTGGGGTTGGTTCATGTTCAATTGGTCAATTGAAAATGATTATAGGCTTTGGTTTGGGTTTAATTGAATTTGGGCTAATTTGACCTTTTAGGTCAATTTGAACTAGGTTGGGTCAAGTTGATCAATTAGTCAAATTGGGCTTGATTATGACTTTGGTCAAGTTCAATAATTGATTTAGAATGAACTTGAACCATTGGTTGCAATTAATTTGGATTAGATCATGATTTGACCTATTTTGACTTTTTAGGCCAATTTAGGTCAACTTAGGTTAAATAGTCAATTGGACTTGGTTTAGCTCAATTGAGGGTTTGATTATGTTCAATCATTGATTCATGAATTGGGTTGAATCAATGATTTTAATCAATTTGGTATATGATTGGTTTTGGCTAATTTAGATTTCATTTGGGCTAAAAGTTGACTTGGTCAAAGGATCAAGTTGACTTGGTTTGACCTAATTCAAGGTAGTTGATCACCTAAGATGATTGTTGATCATGATATGAAGTTTGGATGGGCTTGGTTCAATCCAATTTGGGTTGAATTAGAACTTTGCTCAAAAATGTCCTTTAGGTCACTTTGGGTCAAGTGGACCTAAATGGGTCAATTGGTTTGGTTTTAGTTTGATTCAAGTTTAGTTTAACTCATATATGAGCCTAAGATTGAAATATAAATCCAAACTGCAATCAATTTAGAGTTCAATGGATTTTGGCTCATTTGGAGTTTTCAAGTCAAAAAGGCTAACTTTGGCTTACTTGGCTTGATTTGAGTTTGATTTCATAATTATAATTTATGTTTATATTTGGCTAAATGATTGAAAGAATGATTGATTTAAGAGAAAATTCATTGGTTTTGACTTGATTTGGATAGGATTTAGCCAAGTTCAAGAAATTGGCTAAAAAGGCTTAAATTGAGTTTTGGCTTAATTTTGGATTTAGTTTTGACTATTTGGATTTATATTTCATTTATATTTGAGGATATAAATGAAGATATAAATGAGTCATGAGAAAATCACTTGAGTTTGGAGTGATTTGGAAGCAAGTTTGACCAAGCTTAAGGATGTATATCAAAAGGGCTTAAGGAGGGAATTGATTTATTTTGATTTATTTTTGGTCATTGGAGGTGGGTTTCATTTATATTTTTAAATATAAATAAAGGAATAATTGATTTATAAAGAAATCAATCAAGCTTAGAATAATTTGGGTTAAGATTTGATTAAGCCTATAGAGGTAGGTCCATAGGGCTTAAGAAGGGATTTTGCTTGGTTTGATTTAGTTTGATTTGGTTTTGGCTATTTGGATTTATATTTCATTTATATTTGTGAATATAAATAAAGGAATAATTGATTTATAAAAAAAATCAATCAAGTTTGGGATAATTTGGGTTGATATTTGGCTAAGTTTATGAGAGTGGGTCATAAGGTTTAAGAGGGAAATTTGATCTTGGATTTGATTTGAGATTGATTTTTTGGGTTTGGAATTTGGATTTGATTTTTGGTAAATGATTGAATGATTGAATTGATTTTTGAGAAAATCAATTAAATGAAAATTGATTTGAATTTGGTTAAGGCTAAGTCCTTAAGATGAAATCAAAGGGCTTAGGAAGGGTTTTGAATTTAGTCATGAGATTTTATGAAGAAATCTTGAGCTTGAATTTGATCATGGGATTGATTATAAGTCTTTGAAAATTAGTTTGGTGTGAATTTGAGATTTGGTTTGAGAAGCAAAGCATGAATTGGGTTTAGGCTATAGGGTTGACAAGTTTTCCTAAGTCCCTAAGACATAACTTATTCCTATGGCTAACCCTTCTAAGTCTCTAGGCTTAGGTTAAGTGTTCATCTAGTCATTAGAAGTGTCTTAAGACTAAGATGCTCTTAGTGTCTATAAGAGTCCTAGATCTATGATGAGAAAGTTGAGAACTCACTCCAAAAGTGAGGTCAATAAGCTGTGTTGACTGACTATTTATTCTTTCAAGCACCCTTTCATCTATATATGAAATTATATCTTAAAATATAATTTTCTCTTATTCATATGATATAAAGCATACATTACAAGTTTATGATCATGTAATGATATTCACATATAGAAACTACATCCATCTTTGCTCTGTAATAATCAAATCATATTCAATTTACTTCTTATTACAACTAAATTCAATCATGCTTTTGAAATTGATTCTCAAAATTCAAATGCTCTGATATCACTTTCTATCACGCTTCGTTATAATATCCTACAACTCATGGAAATAGAATGTAATAAAGATAGATAGATTAAGCTAACTAAATATTTTTTAAATGTCTATTATAAAAATTTTATTTATCATAAAATAGAGAAGAGATTGACTTAGTTGTTTAAATTCACATAAATAGTATAAGAAAATATTTTTATAAGAATAATCACCCAAAATTAGCCAATCTTTATTGCAAACATAAGTAATTTTAATTGAAACTTCTAATACTAAATATAGAGCATCTAAAACACTAGATATGAAATAGTAAATTTAAACTTAGATTCACCTAAAAACTTTATTTACACAGGCTTTCCCCATAAAAAACTTTCAAAAAGGCAAAAAAAACCTATTTCTCAAACTTATTATTTTCATTCCTTATAAAATAGTTGTATCCATCTAATAAGTCATAAAATTAGTAAGATATAATTCAAACACTAAAGCATAGCAATCAATATGCATATCATTTAAAAATTTGTGTACATAATTTTATACATATAATTAATATAATTGTACAACTAGTAGTTTTAAGCTTTATTTTTAACATTTAAAATAAATATAACTTATATATATATATATATATATATATATATATATATAAAGTAATGTATAATTATCAAAGTTATTAACTAACGAAACTAGTTTGAAAACTATATTGAGGACCCTTTTGTCCCAATTTATATTATTTGAGAACCCTTTTGACTATATAGGAAATTCTTTTGGGTCATTTTATATCATTTGGGGACTTTTTTCTTTACCGAAGACCCTTTTATCTCAAACACGCATTAATATTTTAACATTTTATCAAAATAAATCTTATAATATGATATTTTTCAGCTAAACATATTTTAATGTCTATAATGATCATTAAGTGCTTAATATAAATATGCAGGACAGGCATAATTGAAATAGAACAACTTACTCTAATACAAGCTTTTCTAAATGAATGAATATATCATTGAGAACAATACATAATCAATTGTCCAATTGAATTGCTTATAATAATTAGAGTTGTGCATGTAAATTGATCACAATTAAAATTTGTAATGTGTGTTAATCATAAATTGGACACTTACACTATTTACATTTAATGTCGCAAAAAAATGATCATACAGAGAATAATAAATTTACTTTCTATATTAGAATTATAAATCTTGCACAACTATGATTTACCCACATTAAATGAGCCCCCAAAAACCTTCTCTTATGTACACAATTTATGCTTTACTTCTAATATAACTTATAACCTAAAACTCGATTAAAATTGATTAACAAAAAGAATTATAAAAAAATTCTCATTTTAATCAAAATATCAAAATCTTATAATAACTATTTTCCTTTCTTCTCTCCTCTCTTTCTTTCTCTTCCTGCCCTTCTATTTTCTTCTTTTTTCTTTTCTTTTCTTTCCTTCCTCTCCTACCTATTCTTCTTCCTTTCCTATATTTGCTTCTCTGTTTTCTCAGAAATCTTTCGTTGTTCATGGAATTGGTACTGCCGGCTAATAATATATATTTATATTATATAAATTATTAATAAAATTAAATGCCAGCCATTAACTTCTTCATTAGCCGTCGCATGTGAAAAAATTCCATATTGCTACAGTAACGCTATTGTGATAGCTACAGTAATTTCTGAAAAAAATAAAATTACTAGTAATTTTAAATTAAATTATTAATAATTATATATATATATATATAATTATATATTATATATATAATATATATATATATATATATATATATATATATATATATATATATATATATATATATATCATTTTGATCAATATAAAATATAAAATTTTATAAAATCTATTTAAAAGTTTTTGAGGAATATAAATATTTAGGTTTATTTTAAAATAATTTATAATCTATGTTTCTTTATTCTTTTGAGTATTACATTCTCTTTCTCATTATCATTCTTATCTTATTATCATATAGCCACCATTATTCATGATTATGATTATCATTATCATTAGTCATCATCTATCATAATCATTGATGACAATATCATATATTTTATATTATTTTATTTTACCAATTAAAAAAAACTTAATAATTTAAAATTAATTCAAATATATTATTTTAACTTCACACTACTTTTAAATTCAACCATTCAAATAATAAGTATATTTTTTATTATTTTTTATCTAATTTTTTTTATTTGTATCATTTTATTATAATAATATAAATTTTTTTTTTCAGATTAAATAGGCTGGTCATGAGTAGATTCAATTTGAAATTGAAGTTGAGTTCAATTTTAAACTTAATTAAGTTAAAACACAAATTAGGATTAGTTTGAGCTGTTCGTGAACATGGAAATTGTGATCTGCTAACGGTCAAATGGGGAAATTCATGCTATAAAAAAAGGAAAAAAAAAACCCCTTATTTGAGAATTGGAAAGCCAGTACCGCCATGCACGCCCTCACCCACCACCACGCATCCTGCCTGGAGACCAAAAACCGATTTAGAGCAACGTTGCCATGCAAAGCTCACTCCCAAGGGAATTTCGTAGGAGGGAGAAGAAATGGGGAGAAAATTAGGGCTCGGGGCTCAGTAGAAATCCATGAAGCGGAGGAAAAGCAATGCCAAGGGCTTTGACCGAGTGTTAGTCTCCGATTCCTGTATGTATGCTCTTCTCATCGACTCGCCGCATTCGACGTTGCCAGCGTCTCCGGAAGCATTGAAAGCGTTCTGTATTATGCGGAGCGGGTCGCCTCCTTCCGAAGTTTGCTCCTTCGGAAAAGATTGCTAAGGGGGAAAAAAAAAATTGTTAGTTGTTGTTTTTTCTCACGCTGTTTTTTTTGTGTTTGCGCCTGTTTGGTATTATATTTTAGGCAAGGATTTAAGCAAGAATTAGCGTAAATCCATTCAAATCTATTTTAATTAAATCCATGCATTTTTTTTATACTAACATTCATAAGATTTAATAAATTTATGTATTACTTCTCTTGCAAATCTTAAATCTTGAAACAAATTGCTAAACAATTTATCATATTTAACAGGGTAACAGTTCTCGTGTTAAATAATTTTTTTGATTTTAATTCTCACAATATTTATTAAACCTGATTTAGATGATTTACTAAATCCTACTTGTAGCTAAACTACCTTTTTTATTTCTATTTTGGATATATGACTTGGTGAGGGGTTCTTGTTTCTCAATCTTAGGGCATCTCATAGTAGCAATGATTTTTAGAGTCTTAATGAGTTGTTAGAGATAGCCCTAGCTTGCATGATATTCTTTAGGGTGTAAGAGGAGCATTTGGCTAATAAGGCTATCAAGGATCATGGGCTATAGTTGAAGAAGAGTAGAGTGAACAAGAAAGAGTGAAGAAGAGCAGGGTGAAAGGAACAACAATCAGAGTAATTTTCTACTATTTCATTTCCTATCACTCATGTTACATTTGAGTGAGTATTTATATAGAGAGGAGGAAGTCGGTTATGTTGTAGCCGATGAGGTTACACTCTGGAGCATTTCATTGGATGAGCTGGCTACTATACACGATGAGTATAAATGTTGTACAAAGAAGAATCAGCTAGGGCAGAGGAAGTGTTGATGGTTTATATTCCTTTATCATCACCGCTCAAGATTGTGCTTTGTCATGGTCATTAGATTGTTTTGAAGGAGTATGAATCAGTTCGTTGGGATGGGTTTGGTAAATAAATTCTGTAATTGACCTTGAAGTCACTTCATATGGAGTCACTAGTTTCTCATACTCTTTAAAACACTAAGTACAACTTGAGTTAAATATTTAATCCATAATTTAAGATTTATACTTAAGCTATTAATCACTTGAATTGAAATCACCCTTGTGTTAATAAATTAAATTTGCTTAAATCATAACTCAAATACTTAAAGCTTAGCTTTGTCTCACCACATTAGCCTTTGAACAACCTTAGATTGATAAGTCACCGACTCTAGATTTAGGTTAGGCCGGGGCTTTGTTTATGAGGTGTTAATTTTTTTTTATTTTATGGTGTATTATTTTAGACCGGATGTTAAGATTGTTTGCTCGTAGGTTGGATATTAGGATGATTTTATTAGAGTAATGATGTTTTCAGTGGGAGATTATACTCAATAAAAAGGGATCACTATAATAAAATTAAATCTAATGATTTTGCTAACAAGTGCAAATTACTCTGAGTATAGCCCAAGATAGTGTGGTGTTTATTTTTGGGACGTGGGACATCACGTAGATCTTAGGGGGTACATTGAAGTGATCGAGTACGACATTAATGAATGATGCACTATCTCGAAAGATAGAAATCATCACCCTATAATAGATCTAATAACCTTATAAGGACTCCTAAGGTATGATTGGTCTTTGAATGTACTAGAGATTTTTCCCCTACTTTACATGGAAAAGTAAAATAGGGTTTATATTAAGCCGGGTTCGTTAAGTTCCTTATAGAGGCAAACCCCCATAGTTAATTACATCTTAAGGAATGAGATCACTTAGGAATACTCTCAATTAAAGTAGGAATTAAAGTCTCCAAAGATTTCAAAGCTAGACTATCAAAAGATTGTTTGTATTGGAAAATCAAGTGAAAAAGCGAGAAGAATCAGCCAGTGGATGTTATGACATTTTATATATTTAGTTGAAGATATTTATTAGTTAGGGGCCTAACAACATAAGATTGTGAAAATGCCTAAAAGATGAAGATTTATGCTTGTATCCCAAAGAAATCAGTTACCTCGGATCCTAAATCTAGGGACCTTTTGCTTAAGCCAAAGCACGACCTAAGTCTAAGCGAGGATGGATATATGGTTTACCGCCACAAGAGAGAGTAAATCACTCGACTTCTGGACTTACAACCGCCTGGAGTGGCTACCAGCTAATACCTCATACTATTCAAATCCATATAGACAAGTCTTATGTACCAGCTAATACCTCTGGAAAGAAACTAAAGTCCTAAACCCACTCCCTAAGAGACTAGAGCATGAGTGGTATGAGTAATGATTTAATCTACAAATGCAAAATCTTTTCAAATTTTATTTCAATTTTGACACTTCATTTTAACAAAGGCTTTAGGATTTTGATACCTATATACATGATGAAAATAGGTTATGGGCCAAATCAGCTAGAAGAAGGTGTTTTCCACCACAAGGGATGCCCTCACAGGTCAAGGATTCCCCTATCATGCAAGGATGTAGATCCTTCATGTTCAAGAGAGAAAGAATATGTATGCATGTTGTGAGACATTCAACATTCAGCTAAGGAGTTGCTAAATCTTTTAATTATCTTATTTAAAATCTAGGCTTTATAATGAGGTTATGAGTTGTTTTAAATTTTAATTGCAGTTATTAATTGAGGTAGAAAAATTAATTTTACCCTAAGAGCCTAATTGCATCAAGGCCACATATTAAAGCATCAAACATATAAGAAACTAAGAAAAGTATATTGTTTTTAATGCACAATCTAAACACAACATCAAACAATTTTATGTACATAAGCGAATAAAAGGTCTGCGGTGGGTTTACATTATACCCGAAAGAGAGAATGAGTAGCCCTTTACAACCCTGAGATATATAAAGAATAACTACAATTACAAATAAGAAATGTTATGGGGGATCTTCATTCTTCATGTCTCCTTCATTTCTTCATATCTTTGCTCCTTTTGATGTGGTAGGCTTCAATGTATCACATGACACCCCAATACTAAGCCTTCTAGCCAATGCTCATCATAAATGCTCATAACACTAATCCTAATTCCTAATGCAAAATTAAATTAAAAATAGGAAAAGTAAATCTAACTATACTTGCAAAATAAGTGTTAGCTAAACACACAAACAACCCAAGCAGTTATATCATAATTTGGACTTAGCTCCCTGCATATTGGTAGCCAAGCTCACATGTCCTAATTTAGATTATGCTTAGGGGCATAAACAATTTGCAAAGAGAGCATTTATATTTATTTTTAAGTGACCCCCCTTTAAGCATAATCCTCTGCAAAAATATGATTAGGTTAATCACGACCTACCATCCAGTCTACGAAGCATACACCCTAACATCTAGTCTAAAATATTACATCACAAAGCAAAACATACACCAAACAAACACCATCCTAACTTTGGACTAAAAGTGATGACTTAATTCTAATGTGTATGTTAAGTCTTGTGTGGTAAGTCCTAACTAGGCATTAAGGTTATGATTTTCTAAATGTGAAAGGATGCTTAGTCATAAGAGATTGATTTCACTTTAAGTGATTTAATTGATTTGAGAATTTTATTTAGTATTTTCTTTTATTTCATATGACTTACACTTAACAACTATGTGTTATAAAGAGAGGAAAGAGAATTGCTCTCTTTAATCCCTATCCTGAGCCACTTTCTAAAACATGTTAATTTAATTTGTTCTCTTTAGTGAATGACTTATTATACATTTTAAATTAAACCTAAGTTTAGGTTCACTTTAAATGATTCTATTCAATATGAAAGACATCTTAAGATTAATTTGAATGAACTACTAATATATGATATACATCACATTATTCCTTTTCATCACATGTAGTATGCATATGATTGAATCCTAAGAATGACTAATACATGTAATATATTTTTTAACACACTTTAAATGAAAGATGCATATGTGTATTTTGTAAAAAATAAGATTTTCACTCATTAGCTAAATACACACTCAAGTGTATAAAAGTTTTAACCAAGTACTTCATCATTGTTAACCAAGGGAGTGAGGTAAAGACCTTCTTGGGGCTACTTAAAGCCGTGCGTCCCCGGAATGTCCAGATTAGATATACCCGCTATTCTTAAATACACATGAATATATAAATGACTACAAGAATGGAAAATCATGCAAAAATTGTATGTTTCTTAATTGAATTTATTTATGCATATAAGTTAAAGTTCTATCCAAATTCTAATATATAAATGTGTAAGGATGAATTCAAATAAGTGTTGTATCTTTTTAAATAGACTATACACTTATGAATGTTCAAATTTATGCAAATCTATATGTGAATTAAAGTATGAGAACTCCACATCATATGTTTAAACTAGAACACATGCAAGCTTACATAAACTTATGATTAATATCACTCTAAATATTGTAATTGATTTATAAGTTTTTAAAAATAATTTTTGATTTAATAGTAATAATAGCCATACATTGTAAATTAAGTTCAGCACATACAAGATCAACATAAAAAAATTTTATTTGATTTAATTGATTTTTGAAAAAGTTGAATGCATGATTGCAAGTGACATACAATATTTAATATGATTAGAAACAAATAAGCAACATAAAACACATGACTTCATTCAACCAAATTAATTCTTAAGGACAACATATCAAATACAATCATTTAAAATAAATCAAAGTTTATTATTAAGTTAGCTTTGGATGTTTGATTTGATTTAAAGAAGAGAGGAGATTCAATCATTTGCTGCTCCTAATCCATTCCCATATTGGTTAATTAATTTGGTTCAATGAAAAGAAGTTAAGTTGATTTTATGAGTTAATTAGGTTGTAACATGCATTAAGTATATTAATTAACCTTTTTATATGCCACTTTAGCATAATTATCCAAGTAATTATGAGCCAACATGATATGTACATACTTTGAAAATAAAATCAATAATGATCCTATGAAAATAAAACGGGCCTAATGCAATTGACTCATAATTAATAGTTAATTAAGTTAAGGAACTTAATTAAATACTCTTATAATTCTCTTACACATGTGGGCTAATTAAGATTTTCTTAGGTTATTGAACACCTAAGAGTCTACCTAAGAAACTTAATTAGATGAGTTCAGAAATAATTATAATTTCAATTTAATTAATTAAGCCATTTTAATTAATGAATTAAACTATTAATTAACCCCAAATTAATTAATCTCCATTCAAATGAAATAAACTTAGGATAAAAGATTAGGAAAGTGTGGGCTCTGAAAATTCTCCACCGACCTCTCGATGTAAAGAGTTTGATTTATGCATCGGTGAAATTTTTAGAAGGCAGATGGAATAGTAGATAAGACACTACCCAGAGATTTCTCCCTCATTCTGTAAGGATTTTAGATCTGGTTTCATGTTTCTTATAGGCGCAAGCATCTATAGTTAATTACCCCTCTCAGTGTTAAGAGAGAACTTTCGATTAAGGTTAGTCATTAGTAGTACGTAGCGTATAGTAGCAACATATGGAGTTTTGGAATTGAGATTTATGAAATTCATTATATTTAGCTTAAAGCGGTGGTTGGGGAACGATGGCGCTCGATCCCATATAGTTGTCATCCGGTTATGCGATTCAGTCTACTTAGTCGAGAGGTAATGACAGAAGGATCCAAGCAACATGGGTTACGTCTCAAGAAATCCTCAGACTGATGGTGTTTATCTAAATGAGACAAGCTTAAGTCTACCTGCTAACAGTTTTTACCTAATCAAGTATACCCTATAGTTCACAACTCAAAGGCGAGCCATTGGGGAGCATCGCTACAATCGCTGATCGCTGATATATGGGGTCATTTGGAGACAACCACGGTGAGGACTTTGGTAATCGCATCATGTGGAGCTTCTAAACGCATGATCGAGGACACGGATCATGTCTTGGCGTGAGATTGTTTGAGTAAACATAGTTGTGTACTTGATTTAACTTTGACTCCTTTAGCTAAAATTTTAATAATTTGTCACCTCAGATAAATTGCGAATCTGAATTGGATTTTTTTAAGTCTTTAATATTGAATTTCAACATTTATACCAATGATATTTTAAACGCTGCATTTAAATTGAGATTCAATCTAAGTTAATTTGCTTTGAAATTATGATTATATTTTGATTGAAGTATCCCCTCCGGTTAAAATTTTCATTTAACACAGCCATCATTGGGGTGATTTATGATTTAGCTATTTCAGATCCCATCGACTCTATTAATTTAATAATAGAGGATTAAATCTACTGTCATATGACAAAATTAGCTTCTCAGATGTTTTATTGGGTTGAAGATGTAATAATAACATAATTAGATTTTTAGGTTTTGTTAACTCCGGCCGGTCAGACCCAAGAGGAAACTCACTTAAATTTAAGCATTCAACGTAGTGTCGGGCCCATGCGGGTGTATTTGATTCAACATTAATTTAAACTTAAGAGATTTGTATAATATTACTTGTTTTAACTGAATTTCATTGCAAGTATAAATTATTAGATAAAATTTTGACAGCATTTCGATAGCTTCTCGGCGTCATCCCACGATGGGGGCTAGGCCTGCCCACTATGCCAAGAAATGCATGTATGAGTGTGTAATACCATAGAATCGTCATCCCATGTCAAGAAAGACATGTATGGGTCTCTGAAGTACCAGTATGAAGCGCATATTTTTCTGTCATGCCAAGAAAGGCATGTACATATATTTATATATTTGCAATGTCAAGTTAAAATATTAATTTTAGCTTTATTGTTGAATTTTCATTAAGCAGTTTATGAATCATGTCAGTGTAAAAATTTAGCAGCATTTTGGCAACATCCGTCGTTCCTGTGAGGCTACTTATCTTTGGGCACGCTTACGAAGAAAGTGTATGGGTGGTATAAACTACGGCCTGAATGCGCTTTCCCATCATGCCAAGAAAGGCATGTATGGGGCTCTAAATACCTACTGAAACAGATTTTTCTGCCGCGCCAAGAAAGACATGTACGGATACTTATACACTTGCAATGTTAGTTCAAATAATAATTTTATATCGCAGCATAGTTTACTATCAAGCTATGTATATCCCCCTGTCGGTGTGAAGTTTGACAGCTGACGTCGTTCTCATATAGTGGGCTACTTTGGTATGTTGTTCACGCCGAAAGGCATGTATGGGTGGTATAAAATCGCTAAATGCTTTAAAGGCATGTATGGGTCTAGGTACCGAACAAATTTCCCCACCACGCTAAGAAAATTGTGTACAGATACTTATACTATGCAAGCAAGTATAGGTTTCCCCGCCACGCCAAGAAAGGTGTGTAGTATAATTAACCTGAGCAGAAGCGGTGTCTTGGCGCCGCGTAGCTCCAGTGCCGGCCAGCAGGCGGCAGCAGTCGCGCGAAGACAGCGTAAGCCGGTGTAGAGTCTTGTGCCCATGGCGCCGGCGTCGCGCCCACGGTGTCTGGCGTGAACATTGCCACTGATGTCGAGCAGTGATTCTGGCCGTCTTCACATGCGGTTTCAATCTGAAAACTCCACCGAACCGAGCATAGTGAACGGGGGAGAGAGAGAGAGAGAGAGAGAGAGAGAGAGAGAGAGGAGAGGGAGAGGGCTTACGGGAGATAGGGAGAGAGCTGTCGGCTATGGGAGAGTGGGAGAATAGGAAAAGTTAGGTTTAGGATTTTAGGAGAGATATTTATAGGATTTATATTTTTTATTATTTTATTTGCCATAATTTGAATTTTCGCACCGACATCGTCACATAGACAATATATATGTTGATCTTAGGTTAATTTGATATTCCGGACGCAACAACGTAGTCTGTTTCGCGATCAGAGGCCATTTGGTTCAAGTCGGCATCAAATCAAGGTCAATTTCAGTTCAAATTTGCGCATCATTACTTCTGCTTGCTCGATATTCGCACAGACTTTTAGTGTAGACAATCTTATTTAATAGGTTTCGGCGTTTCGACGCTAATGACATGATTAATTTTGCGAATGGAGGTCATTTGGGCATCGTCGCTTTGCGAATGGAGGTCATTTGGGCATCGTCGCGGCTTCTCGACCTTGATATGCATGTCAGTGCATTGGCGGCCCTCCTTCTTGATGGTTGATCAATTATGCAAATATGTTTCAATTTTACATTACGAGCGTCATGGCGAGTCGTTGCTCGAGGTCATTTGATTTTGATGCCGAGTGTTTTTTAGCTCCGATTTGCGTGTTGTTGTATCCGATTGCTTGATATTCACGCATACTCATTCGAATTGAGCGCAAATAGTCTCATTTGATAGGTGTTGACGTTTCGACACTAGCAGCGCGATTAATTTTGCGAACGGAGATCGTTTAGGCATCATCGTGGCTTCTTGACCTCGATATGCGTGTCAGCACTTCGACGACCCCCCCTTCTTGATCAGTCGACCATTGAATTATGCAAGATGTCTATTCTGATCAATTTCGACGTTCTGAACGCGATGACGAATTCCATTCGTCGATTGGAGATCATTTCGACTGATTTTCGACGTTGTCGAGTGCGTTTATGATTTGCGCACTGAAGCTCGTCGAATTTACCTTGTGAGCTCGACTTGACTTATAGCGCATGCATGGAGGTCAACAAATTCCCTCCAACAAGTATGATTTGCGCATGGAGCGAATCATATTTGTTGAAAAGCTAGTTGACCCTTTGGGCTGGCCTTAGGTCTTTGGATCACTTCAGCTTTCAACTTCGATGGGTTCACTGAAGAGCTTCTTCTACCATCTACTCTCTGCTTCGATGAGTTTACTGACAGTATCTTTTTTTGTGTCTTCACAGATTTGGCTTTTCTCCGACCCTAGCTTCGTGCTTGATCGGGTTGGATGGAGGAATCGGTTTGTTTGCTTTAAGATTCTAAATTTCTTCTGTCATAGCTTTAAGTTTGACGAACTTTGATGAAAGATTGATCTGATTTGTCTATATTGACTTGTCAGGAAGTGTATGTATTAAGTCCGTGCTTTTGTTTTGTGGACTCGTTGAAGGGTGCATACTGATTGACCCAACATTTAGCTCATATTTCAATGTTGAGTTATCGGTCTAAAGCTGTGCTTTAATGAGAATAGCCATGAAATTCCTTTAGTTCAACCATTGCCTTTGTATGAACTATGGAATCGCTTCCTCGGTCCTGTGCTTTCTGCTTTTGCGAACTTGATGAGAGAATTGGCTTTGATCTGTGCATTGTGCTTGATCAGATCATTTGAAAAGAGATTGTAATATCACATTGTAGGCAATATATAGATTGATTTGAGGTAGCTTTGAATTGAGAGTTTCCTCAGGTTGTCTTGGTCCTTCGATCGAGTGGAAGATCTCTTGGATTTTGGTTGCTTGTAGTCACTAAGCTGGATCTGGTTTGATATTGAACAACTATCTTCATTGGACTGACGAGCAGGGGCTCTTTCACTACAGCCTTTTCTTGCGGCTTATTGAGTGAGGAGGGCGTCAGCAACTCGTTCATTTGTAGACTTGTTGAGTCTGACCTTTAGAACCTACTAGAGTCTTTGACTTAAGCTATGATGGCTTGGAGATCTTGTCATTAGACTGACGAACGTGGGTTCTTTCACTGAGGCCTTTTTTTGCGGCTTGTTGAGTGAGGAGATTGTCAGTAACTCAACCACCTGTGGGCTTGTTGAGTTCGACCTTTAGAACCCATCCGTGTCCTAGACTTGGAAATATAGAGGTTGATATTTTTCCAACTTAGTTGATTGAAGCTTTCAAAATTAGGAATTCTTCTGACTTGATCTTCAACATTTGACGAATCTTGGAGGAAAACTTTTGACATTTAGGATTGTCTTTTCATGCATTGAAGCAGATTCTTTTTATTCTTGTATGACCTGCAACTTTAACAATAATAGTTATAGATATATTCAGGGATCTCGACGTAAAGTTCGATGTCAACCTGAATTGCATATACAAGGAGCTCTCCTATTTCATAGAGAATAATTGAACATCTTTGATTTATAAAAATAAAAAAAATACCCCCTGTCTAACAGGGGGATTGCAGACTGGTTCAAAAATGCGTTACAGAGTTTGAACTTCTTAATTATAAATAAATGGAGCTCACTTTGATTATTATATATATTTATCTAAGGATCTCGCTTTGAAGCATGATGTTAACTTAGCTAAATATATAAAATGTCCCTATCTAATAAGAGGAGGCTTTTACTAACTTCATTCTCATTTTAGAGAATTTTCAAGTGATATTACATATGTATTTGATATGAAAGCCTTACTAGTGCAAGATTCACTTAAGTATTTATATACTTATCCATAGTCAGTTTTGATATTTCTTGAGATCGTTTATTGGTAGCATCGGTTGTTGACCATTTTTATCAATAAGCTGGTAGGCTCCTCCTTCGTACGCCTTCTCTATGACGTAAGAACCTTCCCAATTAGCTTCAATTTTGCTACCGATCTTACGATGAGGGATGATTGACCTTCTCAGCACCAGAACCAATTCACCTTTCTGGAATGTCCGATGACGTACTGAACTATTAAATGCTTTGGACATTCTCGCTCGGTAAATTTCTAAACTTTGTTGAGCTTGGAGTTTAACTCCGTCAAGCATATCCAACTCTTCCATTCGCAGGCGAGCGTTCTCATCTTGAGTAAGATTGAATTGGACAGCTACTCAAAGTGATGGTAGCTTAACTTCTAGTGGCAGAACAACTTCAACTCCAAATGTTAGATCAGTCTTTGGTTGGCTTTATAAGTTATTGCCAGTGTTTCCATCATTTTAGTGTGCCACTCTCATTTATTCTTCATGAGAGTCTTTTTTAGCAACTTTACCAATGTCTTATTAAAAGCCTCTGCTAAACCATTGGTCTTTGGATTGTAGATTGATGTATACCGTCAATCGATTTTGTGCCGATCAGCGAATATGTATATCTTCGCACTCTTGAAAGCTGGATCGTTGTCTGAAATGATTCGTTGACACTCCGAATCTATAGACAACATTATTAGTGAAAAAGTCAACAACTCGGTCAGCGGTGACTTCCTTAAACAGAGCGGCCTCAGCACTTGGAGAAGTAGTCAGTAGCTGCTAGAATGAATCGATATCCCGTTGATGATGGAGGATCAATCGGTCCAATTATATTCGTGCCCCAACTTTCGAACGGCCAGGATGCTATTGTTGGGTGTAGAGGATTTGGAGATTGATAAATGAGATTTCCGTGGACTTGACATTCATGACATTTCCTAGCAAGCTCTATGCAGTCTTTCACTATTGAAGGCCAATAGTATCCATCCTCTTAATTTTTGTTGCCATTTTTGGACTTGACTGATGTGCCCCGCAAAGTCCTTCATGAATTTCGGACATAACTTTGTTGCCTTCATCCGTCCCTAAACATTGCAGCCACATTTGCTCAAAGGATCTATGGTACAATGTGTCATTGACATAAACATATTGTAGGATTCTTTTTATAATTTGTGTGGCTAGTGATTTATTGCTCGACAATTTGCTTTCCTTGAAATAATCGATGAAGGGTTGTCTCCAATCATCTAGTTCTTTCATTATGAAAGCTTCGCATGATTTGTTTGCAGTACTTTTGAGTTTTTCTATCTCTTGTATTTGTCATTCTTTAGGAGAGTGAGGAGCAATTTGAATTGCTTCCTGCTGGCTTGAGTTTGATGTCCCCTCTATCTGCGGGGAATATGAATTTACTGGTTGCAGAACTAGACGAGTGGACACTTCAATCAGCACATCGTCGTCGTCCGTGTTTGCCATCTCTTTTGCCAGCTTGGCCAAACAATCTGTTTTACTATTCTTCGATCGAGAAACTCTAGTTAGTTTAATGTTTGGAATTTACTTCATAAGCTCAAACACTCTTTTATGATAGTATGCCAATTCAAGCTTGTTAATTTTATAGAGACACAACACTTGGTTGCTTACCAATTGAGAGTCTCCAAAGATTCTTAAATTTTGAATGCCGATAACAACTTCTTTGAAACCTGCCACCATTGCCTCGCATTCAGCTTCATTGTTGGTGCTTGGCTTAGTCAGCCTGTATGAATGTCTCATTATGCCACCTTCCGGTGTTATGAAGACGAGGCCAACGCCAGCTCTTGCTTTTGGTAGATTTGGGAGCTCATCAGGCTTAATAGATGTTGCACCGTCGAAATACATTTCCCAAATCTACAACTCCCTTTTCTTTCGGGATCATTCATTGGGTAAATCATCGTTACTGAATCTACGGATAGGAATGTGAGAAAATCGCTAGTATTTGCCCTTAACTTTTAGAGATACATATGTAATATCGAACTGTAACAAGAGTAGCCCATCGTGCCAAACGACCTGCCGACGGTAGTCTTGTCATCAAGAACTTCAACGGATCGATCTTTGAGATGAGTGTTATCTTATGTGACAACATATAATGTCGAAGCTTCTAGGCGGCGAAGATCAGTGCAAAACAATGCTTCTCGTTGCCTCAACTCCTATCAATCTTCGACTGATATAGTACAACACATTTTCCTTGCCTTCTTCATTGTGCTGTGCAAGCAATGCTCTGAGGGATTCTTCTAATATACCTGTATACAAAATAAGAGGCTTTCCCGAAATTGATGCCGCTAAGATTGGTGGATTCAATAGATATCTTTTGATGTTATCGAACGCTTCTTGACGCTCATCGTTCTACTTAAATGGTGCATTCTTCTAAATCAATTTAGCAAATGGTTGACACCTACCCAACAGATTTGATATGAAGCGTCGGATGAACGCCAAATGTCCCTGCACTGAACGAAGCTGACGAAGATTCTTCGGCGGTGACATTCACTATCGCTTCGATTTTATTAAGGTCGATCTCAATTTCTCTATGCTGTACCACATAGCTAAGGAACTTTCTAGACGAAACTCAAAATGCACATTTGAGAGGGTTCATCTTGAGATCGTACTGCCTAATTCTTTCGAAGACCATCCTCAGGTCATCAAAATGATCTCTTCGATCTATACTCTTGACGACGAGGTCATTCACGTAGCATTATACTTTCTGATGAATCAATTCGTCGAAGATGCGTGTCATGACCCTCTGATATGTAGCTCTAGTATTCTTCAATCCAAAGGGCATGACTGTGTAGCAGTATATACCAATTGGTGTCCTAAATGATGTGTGCTTCTCGTCTTCAGGAGCCATCTTGATTTGATTGTATCTCGATGATTCATCCATAAATGAGAACATATCGTAGTTGGAAGTATTGTCAACTAGTAGTTCTGATATTGGAAGCAAAAAATCATCTTTTGGGCATGCTTTATTCAGATCTCGAAAATCAATGTAGATACGGATTTGACCATTCTTATTCGAACAATCCAT
The DNA here is from genome assembly GCA_021442155.1 of Cymbidium sinense. NCBI lineage: Eukaryota > Viridiplantae > Streptophyta > Magnoliopsida > Asparagales > Orchidaceae > Cymbidium > Cymbidium sinense. The sequence continues at coordinate 16,796,686 of CM038233.1, read as the reverse complement.
CCGCTTTTCTCGAATAAAGCCTTCTTTGAGATTTTAGTGTTACCACGTTCTTCAATCTCCAATCTCATCTTCAGCATCCGATTTAATGGCAAGTTTATGAATTGTTTTACCCCTGCGGCATTGTATGTCCAAGCCATCGAATTCACATAACAGCTTTCATTTCTTCAACCTTTTCATTCATAAGGTCACGAAAAGTTGGCGATCATCCTCGCTCCCAAGTTGATTTCCTTCAACTCATCCATGGTAGCTAATTGTCCACCATCTTTAAGCTCTTCAGGTGCTGACTTAGCTTTTACTTCCTCATCGTTGGTCAGATAAACCTCATAAAGATTATATTCATTTTCAATTTCAGCATCAATCTTTTCTTCTATTACCGTATAACAGGTTTTTCTTTGACGGTGTTTACATCGGATGTATTCAAGACCTTTAGATGTATGATTATTACACTTTCGCGAGGTCTATGGACTTTTTAGACTCCAGAGGGTATCAAAGAAGTGGGCTTGCCATTTGTTTGTTCCAATATCAACTCACAATTTGTGCATCATCTTGCGAATCCTTGGAGGATAATATTTTGACTTTTTTGTGAAAACCATATCATTAGATTCATCAAATTGCATGAGCCAATCAATCCTGGTGATAACACTCCTTAGACTTGTAAAATGAAATTTCACGTTCATTACTTCCAGGCAAAGGAGACACATAGAAAGTCTTTAACTATTCAACAATGTGGACTTCACGTGGAGTGATTTCTTTGAAGTGTTGAAAATGAACTCGTCACGATAACTAATGATTCTTCTGATATCAACAGGTCTACCGTCATTCTTGAAGAGATACACTGAACTTCACTTTCATAGGTAGGTTCAGAATCATATTTAGAATCAGTATTCCATAATTTTTTTCCTTTCATCGAGATTTGTTTACTCCCTGTCCCATGTAAGGATCATCTTCTTCTTCACCGCCTAAATGAGGGACTAGCCTTTTCAACTTATGTGACGCTAGAGTTACGCCGCTTTTTTTCTTTCTTCACTTCTTTGTGTTATTTTGCAACATTTGAAGTAGAAGCTTTAAATTGTTGAAGCTTGGGCTCCTTCTCGAAAGTTGTATTTTGCATTTAAAAGGAAAGTAAAGGGTTATAAAATAAAAGCACCAAAAAGTGCAAAACTAGAAAAAAAACAAGACTAGGTAGCACATGCTCACGGTCCATATCTAAAATGCTAGAAAAAGCGTAAGGAAGATACAAGCATCAAGATGCCATACAAAATCGACTCGCGAGTCGAGCACAGACCAAGCACCGTTCTCCCTCTGTGGGAGAAGATCACCGGTGGAACCCGTAAAGAAAGCCAATATCGTCAGGCTGGAAGAGCCCAAGAAGTCCGCCGCAGGTCCGAAGATAAGTGACCACCGTGGTCGCCTTCCAAGATCACCCCTCAGACTCATACATCCACGGCTCGAGGATGACCAATTGCAAGCATAGCCCAACTCTACCGAAGTATCCCAAGTTGAAGATGTATCCCGCCAGCCTCGATGAGGTTGCAGATCATCTCGATGACGACTCCAATACCCTGCCAGGAGAAGAGGGCACCATCAACATTAGCCTTAAGCCATCCCGGAGGGGAGTCCAAAGAATCACCGATGAGGGCTGGAACTCCCATTGCTCAAATGGAAAGGCGGATGTGTTGAATGCCTCCAAGATGTTTAGCACAGCACCATGGGGTTCCATGGGCAGCCCTAGCCCTCCAAACCCGGTATATAACATAGCAAGATGCCTTCCCCAAGCTAGATGGCCTGGGATGTCAAGGCCTCAAGAGATCCCGAGAACGATAAAGGAAGGTATGACAAAGCCCCAAGAGGATAACTAAGGACCCGGCCATGAGAGAGCATCTGGTCAGGATGTGCTCTAAGTCCTCCTCCTCGGTGCAGCCCCAAGGACACTGGACCTTCTCAGTCAACCCCCTGTGACGTAGCCAGGAAAGTGTTGGAAGGGCCCCTTTCAGGACACGCCACCAAAAGAACTTCTCCTGGATGCAAGCTCCACCGGCCGATAGTGTAGTGGTGGAAAGAGAGCCTCATAAGCAAGTGCCGAGGGACTTGCTTGAGGGAGATGTATCGCCTGCTCATCGGCAACTAACTCGGTGTTCACCCTGATCCGATCCACCGTGTCCTTCCCAAAATGAAGCTCCAATCTTCCAATGTCCCAGGATCGGTCTGACTGAATAAAAGAGCACACCCGAAGGTCTTCCAAGGTAGCAATATTCAAGAATGTGGGTTTCCGGAAAGTGGGATGTCACAACCACTGGAAAGGACATGTACCTTGTTCCACGGCCGCCCAAATCGAGGTTCGAGGCTTTGAGCCCCACCGAGAATGCCCCATGACTTAGAGTCACCTCCTCGTGAGTAATCCTGATATCATCCTCAGAAGGCCTCAAGACAGCAGAGGGGAGGGAGTCGCTTCAGAAGTCCCAGGCCAATCGTGCCCTGAGGGGCCAGTCCAGGTGGCGGCAGAGTGAAACCCAAGACCCCTCCTTCCTAGAGTACAAATGAGGCCCATTTCACATAATGGATGCTCTTCCTGGAAGAGCTCTTGTCCCACAAGAAAGATCTCACATCTTCCTCTCTGACACATTCATGGGTAAGATAGTATGTGTCACTGTAATGGAACCGCAGCAGGGTTGGAAATAAGTGCAGACGCCAAAGGTGCTCCCTGTGCAAATCTTCTCCCCGCCTCAATCACCGAGTGATCCGTCCCTCAACAACCCACGATAGCCTGAGTCCTGTAATCCATCTCCTGACCCTCCAACCCAATAAGCGCGGTTGGTCCTCCATCTTTTAACAAGATGGATGTCTTGGCACTATTGATGCACCGTCCCCAAGAACAAGAAATCATCAAGGATAGCCTTGATTTGCTTACCATGTGCCACCAAAGCCTGAGAGGTAATCAAAATGTCATCAGCATAAAGTAAGTTGGAGATACGAGTACCTCGTGTGTCACCATGCCTAAGTTGGCACCCGCTGTTTCAAGGCCCGAGTAAGCTCTCAACATAAAATAAAGAGGTAGAGGAGAGAGGACACCTCATGAAAAGCACCGAGCTCTAACCCACTCGGCCCTTCTACCATTCAAAAGAATGTAGGGATGGGTGACACCGAATGACCCATTTGTTGAACCCGGCAGAAACCCCAAAAGAAAGAGCATCCGCCCAAGGTTTGCCAACTCATCCTATCATAGTGCCCATATCTACCTTGATTGCCATGAACCCAACCCGAGAGGTAGAATGTTGAAATTTGTTGAAGATCTCGGGCAAGGAGACAATGGTGAGAGATGTTCCCGAGGGACAAAGGGATGAGGGGTGTAAGAGATGCTTCAACTGACCAGATTTTGGCAATCGCCTTATGATGGTCCCATAAGTCTGATTGGTACTGAGGGACACCGGCTCCAACAACCTTAGGGATCGTGACAATGAGGGTATCCTTCCATGAGTCATCCATTCTGGAGGTACTAAAGAACTCCGGATATGCCAAGACATCGGCTTCACACATCTCCAAAACCGCCAGAAAAGGAAGCAAGAATCCCATCGAGACCCGGGGTCCGATTGGGCCCCAAAGAGCTGGCCTCCCAAACTTCATCCCCACCCATGCATCAAGAAGGGAAAAATATGAGAAGGTACCACGCCAAGAGTGGAAGGCCAATTCTCCGTGGAGACCGCCTCCTCAACCCATTTCTTCCGAAATAAGTGGTGAAGATCTCGCCTATAGCCTCCTATCCACCTCCTCCCATCATCCGTCATAACATAGCTAATCTGCGATGTCAGGAGGCAACAGTGTGGAAGAAATGAGTGTTACCATCCTCTAGCCATCTAGTCTTTGCCCTCCTCCACCAAGTCAGCCCAATGTAGAGTTCGGGATCAATAACCTTGAGGAAGCTCACCCTCCTAGTGAGACCAATCGTAACAATCGTGAGGGTTTCAATGTCCCGCCCAACTCCTCGAGCAAATGGAGGTTCTTCAAAGATGCTAAAGAAAGAAGAGCCCGCGCTCAGGAGCATCAACCTTAGAACCGTTGCTCCACTTCTGCCACACTAGCCTCACACACAGATAGATCCAAGTGTCCTCAAAGCTGATCCATCGTGGTGGAGTATATGGGATAAGAGACCGAAAGAAGTAATGCAATGGTCCAAGCAATGCGGGTGATGATGAACCTGTCTCCAAGTATGCCACCGAATTGACCAAAACCCATCCATTCTGCATTTTGCTTCTCCCATTTTTGTTGGGTCCGTATACCAGCCCAATGAAGTCAAGATCATGTAAGTCGGCGGTCAAGCAAGCTTCCATCTCTCGAATAGTGAATCTTTCCCCTTCTTATCCCGCCGAGATAAGATACAATCAAGTCACCACGATAGAAATCAGATCAACATTATCACTAATGTCTCCGGTACTCCCTGTGCGGATAGCTGGCGGCATACACCCAACCAAGGCCCACCGAGTTATCAACCATGCTAACCTTCCCCAAAGACTAGTCGAGAGGATAAGTGGGATGAAAATCAACCGTGTCCCCGCCATAAGATAATCATACCTCCAATATCCCAAAGGGTGACAGAGAAATTGCCACTGCTCCTGCCAAGATGTCCACCTCCCGCCTGTAAGTCGCTTCAATCCCGGTCTCAACCAAGCCGATGATACATAGTCATGGCCACCAATGAGGTGGTGTGTAGTTGCTGGTCTTCTTTCTGCACCCCTACACCGTAATAAGATGGAAGACATCACCCACCATGGGGATCCGCCCCCATCCGGTGGTGTGAGTGAGCCTTCTTCCTCTTTTAGAAGATTTTCACCCAGCCCCAAATTTTGGAGCTCTCCAAAGTGTGCCTGAGACAGGAATGGTGGTCTTCCTCCCTTATCCCTGAGAGGTTTAAGATTTTTTCCAAGGGGCTTGAAAAATAGAGGTTTGAGATGTCAATACCGGAGGAGATTCTCGAGAAGGAGTGTGGTGGAGGCCCCTGCTCCTCCTCAGAGCCGTGACCACCCCGTGGTCTTCGAGCTGCCCTAGTCTTCTTCTTATGGGTAACAAGCACCCATGGGCCATAATCAATCAAGTGGAAGGTATGGGCAAGGGTCAAGTCAATATCGCATTTGCCCTTATCCATAGCCACCTGATCGCATGGTATGGAAGAGTCGCCTTCTCAAACATTGAAGTTTGAGATTTTTCCGTCCAAAGGAAGTTGCTATTAGCTTGCAGAGGGGTGTTTAGAATTACCCAGTTGGTGCAGCTGGAGGTCCCGCCTTGGTAGACAAGAATCGCCTTTATGGCCAACCTACCACGTGTAAAGCATACTGGAAATCCCCTCATACTCACCGGTCGGAAGAACCTTCCATTTCGCTGATCCAAGCTCCCTGGGAAGCTTATCGAAAGGTCCATTCCGATGCATACCTAGCATATAAGTTTGCCCCAAAGAATTGGTGGGATGATCCACCCATAATGGCTCTCCAAAGAAGGAAGCAACCCTAGCAATGTTGATATTGTCCCAATACGTATGGGAGATTAGAATCACCCAAATAGGAGAAGACAACCCATGAAGAGATTTGGGGTTGAAGGGTCCACTTGTCCAAGCCAATGACATTTCCCGCCACAAACCAAGGGCCATTCATGACAAAGATCCCTAGCTTCAACTGTCAAAGAGGCACACAAAAATGAGAGACCATTATTTGAAGGCTCCCCACCCCATTTTCTCAGAATCACCATTTGGGAAGTAAGAAGGTCTTCTCCCAAGTATCCTACAAGGGCTTTATCCAGCCTTCTTATCATCACAAGATCATCATCTAGTCTAATAAGATAAACCATCCTCCATTTAAGATTTATCCACGTGAGCAAGCTTCACAAACTCTTTCCGCTTCCATGGGTTACAGGAATGGAGCTCCCTTGTCCTCGAAGTTGGTCCGAGAATGAGTTTGACCTGCACACCCCTGGGATGGGCTATGATGCTCAAAGAGAGGGTTAGTAGTAGTGGATCCACCTCCCTTGGTCCGGAACATGAGAAACTCCCCAAAAAAATTGATTCGATAGCTTGGACATTTCCACAAACACCTAATGGTGTCAGAGATTCGATCATCCATATGGAGGTCACTTGCACCGCCCATTGAAAGATGGGTGTCCCAAGAATGTCCATCCCTCTGAATCATCCAAGTACCCAAAACCACTATTCATCTTGGCACAACCGCCATGGAATCAGATTACCTTGCTCGCTTGATCACCTCCTTGTCCGTAATTTGGCAACCGCTTATTTCAAGATCGGCGCTGCAGTCTCTATTGCTGTGGTTTATACTGGTGTGGCAACAGCCTTATCCGCGACGTCCCCATGGCGGCCACACAAAATAGCACACCGCTCGCTGAGCCCGCCCGCAAGCTCATCGCCACGCCACTGCATCGCCACCCGGGATCTACGAATCCAGAACCCGCAGACGCTAATCCCGTTGTCCCAGAGTTCTGAACGCAGCAGACTCGATCAAGAACTTGCCACCCGCAGTTGCTACAGAAATCCGTCCGAGAGTCTGAAGGCTCGATCAAGAACTCCTTCGCAGCCACGAATTGTTCTTGAATTGATCAAGAACCGGCGGATATCAAGAAGCATTGCCGGCCCGCACTCTCCGGCCTTGTCTTCCGAGAATCGCAGTTTGCCATGGACAGATGCCGCCGTCCACCGCCCATCCGCCAATTCCTTGCCAAAGATCCGTGTAATCTAGAATTCCATGGTAGTGAAGCGAACCGCAGTTGCTATCCTTTCTTGATCCTTTGTCGGTGAGGAGGAGACCGGCCACTCCCCAGAGAGAGAGAAGGTCGATTTCCGCCTAGAGAGAGAGAGGACGCCGGTAGCGGACACCGGCCGACGCTCGCATGAGAGGGACGACGAAGCTTCCTGAATCGTCGGCCAAGGATTCCCTTTTTCTCATGAACTGAAAGAAGCTTTCGATAACTTCCCTTCAAGTACTATGTTTTCACCATGCTGGTTCTCCTTCAACAAATAGTATTTCGCATCTTCATAGATTTTAGCGTCATGGACTGCAAATGGTTGAAGGTTGCCAAAAATTCTATGTTCTTCCTTGTCTCTTATGTACTTCATGCATTGGTGCAAAGTAGACAAGATTATTCCGTACTCATGTAACCAGGGACGCCCCAACAAGGCCCTGAATGAGGTGTCAGTATCAATGACATGGATTTGGCTTTAGTGAGAAGTTCTCCGAATCTTAGTGGCAAGGTAAAAGATTCGAGCATCTTTTGCCCTTTTTCATTGAAGTTGTGGATCATTAATTTGTCTCGCCCCTAGATGTCAACAAGGGACAATCCTCAATGTTTTCTCATGAGATTAACGGATGAACCTATCAATTAGAATTCAATTGAGTATGACACCTCGCTCCGCATATATAGTGGACAATTGTGTTCTGATGTCCCGAGCATAAGATCTTCCTCAGAGAAGGTGATCGTCGGAAGGTCTTGAGATTGTAATACTTCATTTATACACCGCTCGGCGAAGTATGCTTCATATTTCTCTGGATTTTTAAGAGCCTGAATTAAAGTTTCACGGAGATCCTGCGACATCAGGAGGGCCTCATATACACTCAATTGTGCAGGGATCTTCCTCAAGTGCGACAAGATGTTGTAATCGATTCCTTTATTTATGTTAGGCTTCTTTTTTGGATCTTTAGGAATGATATTTTCATTAACTTCTATGTTCTTGTCATTGCCTTTATTTGATGTTCCTTTCTTCTGTGATGACAACAACACCTTGTCACTTCTTAGCTATAATGGGGCTGCTCTATCTGGCTCAAATTTTCTAAAGAAGTTTCCTCTTCAGAACTACTGTTTATGCTTGAGGATCGGATGGAGCCTTCAGAATCACTTTCTAGTTTTATGCCCTTCATTAATGGTGATATTGAAGACTCTGACTCATCTTTCTCCGGAAAGCACAAGTCTTCTTCAAGCTATCTTCTGTTTGCTTCACTATCAGGAAAGGCTTGAATGCCACATCATTGGTGGTTCTTCTTCTTGGATTATCTCGAAGAAGTAGATTCTGTCGGGGAGTATCTAAAGACATTGAGAAACCCGATAGATTTCTCTAGAAAGAGATTCTTCGTTATCATCTCCTTCATCATTTGTTTCAATGATTTGGAGTCCTGACATGAAATCAGCAAGCTTAATTGGTTGTCTTGCTGGTTGTTGATATTCTTCAAGATTATTAATAATCTTTTGGGTAGTAGATTTCTTCTTTATCTTCTTTTGTTTAGCTGGCCTTTTGGGAATTTTTGGCGAGCTCTGAATAGGTTGTTTCTCAGGGCGAGGAACACCAAACACCCTGGACTGCTTCTGAACAGCAGAACCTTTTGATGTAGATTTTACCTTCGGTTCCAGTATTGATTCAAGTGGAGATTTTCATTTAACACCCGGAACGCATTCTAATTGCTTCAGCATATTCATAGTTTTCTTTGAGACCGCGGTCTCCCATTTGTCATCCTCAACTGTCTTTTCTTTTATTTTATCTTTTTGCGGGGGCACGTAAGAGGACGTAACCACCCTTGCAGATTTTTTCTTTGGGTGTGTAAGAATACTATTGGATAGCGTGAATTCACCTCTCCTGTATTTTCTTTTTAGCCAGTCCTTGAATACATAACAATCTTCTATAGGGTAGCTAGCTATCCTTTGGGTGGTCAGTTCGTACTGACTCTTCAGGTCTTTTATATTCTGGCAACTCCAACTCTGTCTTGAGTGTTTGCCGAAATAGTTTGGTCATGCTTTCCCTTTTGAATGAATATTCCTTGTTCATCTTCTCTTTAAGAGATGGACACATTCGATCATCATTTTCTAATGATTGCCTTGGGCGATCACCACTATCCGGGAAAGTTTTGAGTTTGTCATTACCTCCAAAAACTAACTTTGATTGAGAATTGAAGGGTTGTTTAACTTTCTCTTCAAAATAGATAGGTTGTTTCCCCTTATCTACATTATAAGTTGTCCTCCTTCCTCTATTTGAATCATATGAAGCAGTGTGAGATTCAGTCCCTCTTGATTTTGAGAACTTCCTTTTCTTTGTTCTGTCTGAATGGCTTTTAGTTTTAGAAAGATTCAATTTTTCAAATTTTTCCACCCGATCCAGTAGTTCTTGAAAGGTGGTGATGGAAGGCATGTATAAATAGGGTGTCATTTTATCATCATTGTTGTCCATTAACAGCTGAATTGCATGTTCTTCTTCCAGGTATTGCTCGCACTTTATACTCATGTTTCGCCAGCGAGTTATGTATTTAGTGACTGACTCATCCTTCTTTCTCTTTTTTTCCGTAGGTCATATTGTAGTTTTTAACTAGCAAAAAATCTTTTGATAAACTTTGCCTCCACGAATGTCTTAACTGAGTCATTTGACAACTCTGTACATTCAAAGCGGTTGAAGTTAAGTCGCTAAGGAACCGAACAAAGTGCATCATTATCCCCAGATACCACACAAGTTGTTTTGAATCGTTGGTGTTACTGTTGTCATCAAATGAATGAAATTTCGACCGAGTAACATTTAGGATACGACACGTCATATTCTCAGGATAAAGCGACTGCTCACCGCTTTTTCAGTAAGCTATGATAACTTTAATCTTTTCACTTATAATAGTTTCAACTTATACAATACCACCGGCTGATGCTCGATTTGTTGGAGAATAGCAATTGATTGACTTCGTTTCTACCATTATGAACACTTTGTGCTCCAGAGGTTTGTGGCGCTTGCTCAACTGTTAGATTGATGGGCGCAGTGTTGGTTGTTTAATGATTGACAGGAGGAACTGGTGTTGGCACTGCGGCAGCGTTCCTTTGCATCATTTGCATCATGAGATTCATCTGCATCATCATCTGATTCATCTTTGAATTGAGCTGAGAGATCTCTTTATCTTTCGCTTTCATCCGTCACCGATTTGCCAGACCGAGCAAGTGTAGTAGTGTCGGCGAATAGCGTGTTATCTTCTTCTTCTGGTTCCTCTTCTTGCTCATCACTTAAGGAGGAACTAAAAGGTCGCTCGCTTGACTGGCTTTCAATGGATAGAGGTGGCTTGACGCTGACTGGTACTATCGTACACTAGACGATTCTCTAATGTGTTGTACCATGTACACCACCTCTACTCCCATGGCGTCTTCTTCTTCTTCTTCCTCTTTTTCTTCTTGTAGCCTTATCTCTGATCGATGTCTCCATCTGATTTCAGGCTCAGAGTGTGGGATGAACGTCTCCTCAATCGGAGGGCTACAATCAAAATCATGGGAAGATCGTTTAGGTTGGTGATGGGATTCCCTGAAGGATTCCCAGGGTGTCGACCCCCACGAGCCTCACTAATTATAATATTCTTTTTAAGAACCCATTCTTGTTGGGCCCTGTTATCTGCGGATCTCCGGATATGCAAACTGGATGTCACACCTTTTGCTTTTTTCTCGGTTCGCCTCCGACTTTTCCTTTTCGACCTTGGGATTTCAACACGTGGTTCAGGTGTCACGGCCCGATGTTCACCGCACAGGACTTGTTTGTAACGCTCCTGAGTTCTTACTACCTTTGATGGTAGCTTTTGCAGTGGAGCATTGTTGGCTTCTTTGATAATTGACATTTGATATCTTTTCTTCATAAGGTCTTGTTCTTTTACAACTTTCAACACCTTGTGCACTCTAGAGGATAGAGTCTCAGGATGTCTCCTTTGTGGGATTGGAGCTTGGTACCGTTGCTCCCAAAATGATTGCTTAATATCACCAATAGAGCTGTTCCTTTTTACCTATTTAAGATTTTCAAATTTGTTGCGGGTGGGAACACTCGCTCGTTCCACATGGTCGGAGGGTCGAGAGTCCGGTTCACAACTCAAGATTCCTTCTCCTTTGTCTAGTTAGCTTTCCTCTCTGGGATGAGGAAGCTTCAAAGATCATGTCTTGAAAGGGCAAGGTTGGCGAGAAGCGTTGGATGCATCAAATTGTTTGCCTACATTATCTCTTCTCATTGGAGCTGTGTCCCAACCTTTCAAATACAGAGGTTCTCTTTCGAGAGACCTCAACAGCAGTAGCGACAGGAGGTTTAGTGGATTTGGCATGCTGCACGGGTTGATATGCAAGTTGGGCATGATTGTCTCGTGTAGGCCTAACAGTAGTTTGAGTAACGATCGTTGGGAAATCTATGCTACCAATTTGTATAGTAGCTCCAGCGTCCATGGTGTTGATGATAACATTAGCCAGACGAATGTTGGCTCTGCAGCCTAGCTGCATAGTGAAGGGTGTGTTCTGAAGATCCATCTGCGAAATGAAAGATGAGGATTAGTAATCAGTAATTGATATATCACTCACACTTTCATGATATAGAGATATAACAGAACAAACACGATAAAATATGAAAACAAGTTATGAATAAGAAAATATTTTCAAAACTTCAGAATTATGTTCATTATAAAAATAATTTTGAGTTTCAACCAATTTAATTTTATAAATAACTTTAAGTTTTCATTTTACTATACGCTTTTGATTTGACTACAAAGATGGAAAGAAACTGCCACCGGAGTTGCGAATTTTGTGGGCTCACTCCTCGATGAAGAGAGTATGATTTATGCGTTGGTGAAATTTTCAGAAGGCATATGGAATAGTAGATAAGACTACCCAGAGATTTCACCTCATTTTGTGAGGACTTTAGATCTGGTTCCAGGTTTCCTATAGACGCAAGTACTTATAGTTAATTATCTCTCGTCGAGAGAGAACTTTAATAAGCAGTCGCTATAAGTAGTGTAGTAAGGATCATATGGAGTTTTTTGAGATTTATGAAATGCATTATATTTAGCTTAAAGATGGTTGGGAACGATGACGCCTATCTAGATCTTATGGTTCCTCATCCCATTGTCGCGATCCCTAGTCTATTTAATCGAGGAGGTCAACAACCCGACGAATGATCCTTATCGGCAACACATGGGTTACGTCGTCTAAGAAATCCCTGTAGACTTGGGGTGATGTTTGTCTAAGGAGGCAAGCTTAAGTCTACCTTAGCTAACAGAGAGCTTTTTGCCCAATCAAGTATACTCTATGGTTTACAACTCAAAGGGCAGAGCCATTGAAGAGCATACGAGCTATAATCATGTGTGTGATATAATGGGGTCACATGATAACCACTGTTAGATCGCATATTTTCCAGACATCAAGAAAGGCGGTAATGTGTACTTATATATTTGCAATGTCAAGTTAAAACATTAAATTTAGCTTTATTGTTGAATTTTCATTAGCTTTATGAATCATGCCGGTAAAAATTTGACAAGATTTGGCAAAGATCCGGTGTCGTCCAGGGGGATATTTACTGATGATTTTGCCCACCACACCAAGAAAGGCGTGTATGGGTGGTATAAATCATTGCCTGAATGCGTTTTCCCACCATGCCAAGAAAGGCATGTATGGGGCTCTAAGATACTTGCTAAAATAGATTTTCACGTCACGCCAAGAAAGGCGTGTACGGGTACTTATACACCTGCAATATTAGTTCAAATAACAATTTTATATCGCAACATACTTATCTTAAAAGTTCCCCGCTTGTGAAGTTTATAAGATTTGGCAAAGATCCTCGGCGTCCCATAGGGGCTACTGGTATCTTTGACTTCATCACGCCAAGAAAGGCGTGTATGGGTGGTATAAACTACGGCTTGAATGCGCCTTCCCACTATGCCAAGGAAGGTATGTATGGGGCTCTAAGGTACCTGCTGAAACAGATTTCTCTGCCATGCCATGAAAGGCGTGTACAAGTACTTATACACATGCAAGCAAGTACAGATTTCCACGCTACGCTAAGAAAACGTGTACGAGTACTTATAGTCAACAAGCAAATAGATTTTCCGTCATCACAAGCAAGACGGTAATGCGGTACTTATGATCAACACGTTCACCGAGCATGGGTGTGCGCAGGGCAGGCGCACAGGCCTGGGCGCTGGTCCAGGCGGCCACATGGCAAGGCGACGTGAACAGGCAGCTAGTGCACCGCGTCGCCACGCGTCAACAATGATGATACAGATTACTGTCGGCCGTCGCTTCACGTGTGGAAAACTCACAGTGAAAGATAAAGAACTGGGGAGAGAGAGAGAGAGAGAGAGAGAGAGAGAGAGAGAGAGAGAGAGAGAGAGAGAGGGCTTACGGGAGAGAGGGAGAGAGCTGTCGGCTGTGGGAGAGTGGGAGAATAGGAAAAATTAGGTTTAAGATTTTAGGAGAGGTATTTATAGGATTTATATTTTTTTATTATTTTATTTGCCATAATTTGACTTTCGCGCCGACATCATCACATTGACAATATATATATATTTCAATGTTACTCGATGTTCTAACGCAATGCACCGCTTCACCAAGTGTCGTTGGTTCAAGTCGACGTCAAATCGGGGTCAATTTTAGTTCAAATTTGAGTATCGCTCCGCTTGATATTCGTGCGACGTCCAATTGAAATGACAATCTCATTTAATGGCATTTGGCTAACGGCGTGATTAATTTTGCGACTGGAGGTCATTTGGGCATTGTCGCGACTTCTCAACCTCGATATGCGTGTCAGCGTATCGACGGACCTCCTTGATCGACCATCGAATTATGCAAGATGCTTATTCTAATTCATTTCGACGTTTTGAACGCAATGGCGGAGTCCGCCGACGGAGGTCATTTGACCGATTTTTGTCGTCGAGTATTTCGATGGCGTATTGTTGTATCCGTTTTCGATATTCACGCATACCGTCCAATTGAGCGCACGCTTTATTTGATAGTTTTGACGCTTGACGCCAAGCGATTAATTCGCTGGAGATCGTTTGGGCATCGTCGCCCCCCTTTTTGATCAGTCGACCGTCAAATTATGCAAGATATCTATTCTGATCAATTTTGACGTTCTGAACGTGATGGCGGAGTCCGTTCATCGATCTGAGGTCATTTTGACTGATTTTTAATGCCATCGAGTCCATTTTAGCTCTGATTTGCGCTCGCCGAATTCACCAGAGCTTGACTTTCTTATGACGACGACATGAAGGTCAATAGAAAGAGGTCCCGATCTCATTCCCCATGCCCATTCACTGTTATACAATGATTAGCATGTTTAACCAGTGGTCACCTTATTGTTTAGCATTTTAATTAATCATCTAATTAATTAAGAGAGTAATTAAGGCTACGACAATTAATTTTAATTATCCAAGCAATAAATCTCAAAGAAATTATGAGAGGCAGAGGTCATCTCATTAATCGACCTCAGAAAGTTTAGAATTAATTACTTGAGTAATTATGAAGTAATTAAGTTAATTAAATTTTCAATTTAACCCAAATTAAGCTTTAATTATTATTCAAAATTAATTGGAAATATTTTCATTAAATTCTCCTCTGAAATATCTTTAAAATGAGTATTTATTTGCATTTTTTGAATTTTTTTTATTTGTTATCATTTTAGAAATTTTCAGCTATTAAGATGATTTTCATGAAGTTCATTAATTTATTTTATTAAAATAAACTATTTGAGCTTCAAAATACAATATCTTTCACTCTAGAAGTCATTTTAACTTGAAATTTTTATGGTAGATATATTTTAAGTTCAATTTCAATTCTTGAATATTTCAACTCAATCCAATTTATTTTTTTAGAGTAATTGATAAAATCTAATTTTCATTAAAACTAAAATTAAGCTCAAAGTATTAAGTGAAATTTAGGAATTTTGAGTTTGTTAGATTATTCTCGGAAAGACGAATCCAACTCTTATTTGCAATTTTTTGCTAAGTATTTTATTTTCTATGAATTTTTGAAGCTTCAAACAGTTTATATAAATTTTAAAATCAGAAAGTAGGCGATTTTCCCACTTAAACCGGCCGTCACGCCACGATGGTGGCGCGGCGTGGCTGCGATTTGATCGCTGGTTCAGCGTGGCTGGTGCCACGAAACGAAAGTGGAAAATGCGGAGGGGAGGGGTTTTTATTGACCGAATCGCGATTGACGATCAGATCAAATCTCGATCTAAAGGCCTGGAACGTGCGGATCTAGCATGGATCTAGACCATCCAGGCTGGCAAAAGCGACGGGAATAATGTTCAACCAAGAGAAAAAAATGGGATTTTTGCGAAATCTGAACGGAATCTCATCCAAATGGGCTCATTTTTGTTGCGATCTTTGTCGGAAAACTTCTCGATTCGCATGAAGTTGATATAAAATGAAAAAAAATGCAAGGTTTATCTAAGGGAAATTCCTAAAATCGCGCAAAAACTGTCACGAATAATAAATCCTATGACTGGCTAAAGTTTGGCGAAATTACCTCGACGGGGATGATTTCCGGGGGTTGTGAAGATCCGAGCGAGCTCCCGAGTGTGAGAGGAAGCCTTGGAATAAATTTGAACCTTTGCTTTGGAATGTCGTGGTTACCAACCTTCGCCGCACCCTCACCGGAATCCGCTTAGCTTTGATATTTTTCAGTCCAAATAACTCAAATGAAGTGGGGAAGGGATGTTCTTTGCTTGGGGAAGCTCTTGGGAGCTGAATAATGGTAGGAGGGAGAGCTTGGAGGCTTCAATTCCTTGTCTTTTTGGGATGGTCGAAAATCACCACTAAAGGTGATGGGGAGATGGTTGGGAGGTGATGGCTTGATTGGGGACTTTGGATTTAGCTCTAAAGTCTTCCTTTGGGGTTGTGGAGTCAGTCCTCATTGAATGCAAGTGATGGGGAGGATTGAATGTAAGTGATGGGGAGAATTAAATGAGATTGGGTGATTGAATGTAAGTGATGGGGAAAATTAAATGAGATTGGGTGGAATCCTATGTGGTGGAGGATCCATGAGGGATTTGATTGAGTTCTACTCATTTGCTGGGTTTGATCAGCTCCCAAGATGCCATGGATTGGTTTTAAAGGATTTGACTCAATTGGGTTATTTAGGTCACATTGGGTTATGTTGGGTTAGGTTGACCAATTGGTCAAATTGGGTCAAACCAAAGCTTAGGTTTGGTTTAAATGATGATTTAAAATATTTTGATATGATCAATTTGATTTAATTTGGCCTAGAATTGATTTTGGCTAATTTGGAATCAAATGGGTCAAGTTGACCAATTTGACCAAAATTAGCTAAATTGGCTTGGGTTATGAGTTGATTCATGTTCAATTGGCTAACTGAAGATAAATGTAATCTTTAGTTCGAATCAATTTTGGATTTAATTTGGATTTAGGCAAAATTGACCTTTTAGGTCAATTTGGGCTAAGTGGGTCAATTGGGCTAGATTGGGTTGGGTCTGGCTCAATTGATGGTGAAGTCATGTTCAAACATTGATTATGGGTTGATGTGAATCAAAGGTTTCAACCAATTTGATGTAGGGTGAGTTTTGGATAGTTTTGGTTCATTTGAGCTAAAGGGTTGACTTGGTTTAACCCAATTCATGGCAATTGGTCATCTTAGGGTGATTAATGGTTATGGTATGAGGCTTGGATGAGCTTGGTTCAATCTAATTTGTGTTGGATTATAACTTAGCTCAAACAGATCTTTTGGATCACTTTGGGTCAAGTGAGCTTAAGTGGATCAATTGGCTTGGTTTTGACTTGATTTAAGTTTAGTTTAACTTATATATGAGCCTAACATTAAAATATAAATTCAACTACGATAAATTTGGAGTCCAACAGATTTTGGTTCATTTGAAAATTTCAAGTTAAAAGGGCTAAGTTAGGCTTGACTTAGGTTGACTTGAATTTGGTTTGGTGATTATAGGTTTCATTTATATTTGGGTAGGTGATTGGAGAAATGATTGATTCAAGAGAAAATTCATTAGTTTTGACTTTATTTGGATATGATTTGGCTAAGTCCAAAGAATTGACTCAAAGGGCTTAGATTAAGTTTTAATTTGATTTTGGATTTAGTTATGGTCATTTGACTTTAGATTTCATTTATAATTATGAATATAAATGAATGAACAATTGATTTATAAGAAAATTGATTGTGTTTGGATTGGTTTTAGGGCTAATTTGGTTAAGCATATAGAGGTAGGCCCATTTGGCTTAAAAGAGGTTTTGGTTTGGTTTGATTTAGTTTTGATCATTTAGATATGAATTTCATTTATATTTGTAAATATAAATGAAAGAATAATTGATTTATAAAGAAATCAATTAAATTTGATTTGATTTAAGGGAGTTTTGGCTAAGCTTATGAAGGTGGTTTATATGGCTTAGGAAGGGTCTTGGGATTTGAATATGATTTTGAGTTTCAATTATTTGGAGTCAAATTTGGAATTAGATTTTGAATTTGAATTTGAATTTGAATTTGAGGTTTGGTTTGAGATTTGAATCTGGGTTTGATTTGAGAAGGTGCATATGGATTGGGTTTAGGCTATAGGATAGGTGATTTCCTTAAGTCTAAGGCATGGCTTAATCTATGATTAACCCTAAGTCTCTCAGCTTAAGTGCTTTTACCTAATTACTAGAAGTGTCTTATGATTAAGGAGCTCTTAGTATTTAGAAGTGTCTTAAGTCTAAGAAGAAAAGGTTGAGAGCTCACTCCAAAAGTAAGGTCAACAAATAGATATACTTGGACACTCACTAGTGTCAAGCCCTATTGTATGGATTATAACTACTTGATATATATGAATGTTCTAGCTAAAATTTGTTTTGTAGGTTTAGTTAGAATTTTATCTTGAAATTTCAAATGTAGTTTGTACTAAAACTAAGTCAGAGTATAGAGTTTAAGATAAACAGTGGCTAAAAAGCGTAGATCTAGGAGGCCCTGTGAATCTTGTAGTGTTTACACTATGGAGATGAAGTTGAAGAAGACTCTCATAAGTTGTTTACTTAGTTCTAGGCCGGCTGTATAAGGGTAGAGTTTGGTTATCCTTTTTTTTCAAGATGTATAGCAGAACTTGACTGCACTAGTCTTTTGTCATAATATTTTGACTTGTTTAGTGTATTTACATTGATTGCGTAATAGAAATGACATGATTTTTATATGTTTCTTTCTGTAATTCTATGTTGTTAAAGCCTAATTTATATGGTAGACTTTTAGAATCAAATTATTGATTGCATATTTCTTTGTTCTCCTTTTGCACAAAAAGGGGCAGAGTTCGACCATTATGGACAACCACCTATCTTCTGGGAAAGTTTATCTTCTCCTTTGATTTAGTTCATAACCTTTTCTAACTACTTCACATTATAGACATTATTGCATATAAAAATTTTCAATAAATGATGTATCCAAAGAAATTTATAAAGTTAAAATTTTATCGCAATAATTAGAAATATTATTCATGCCAAACATGATTGTGGAGTCCTAGGGAGTGAGTTCAAGATTTTTAGATTCCTTTTTAAATAAATAATCAACTAGTCATCCTGCATTATATGAGTCTTGATCATGTGGTTTTAAAACATAAGTGGTGTTAGTTGACAGTCCATCTAAGTGGGTTATAAGTCCAGAAGAGTTAGGATAGTTTGATTTTTTTAATGAAAGTGGACCAATTCATCTCGTTCTTTCTTGGTAGATTTAGTTGAGCTTCTAGCTTGTGCTAAAGCATATTTACTTTTTGGCTTTAAGGTTGTCTATTTCTCATTTTCTATCGGTATAAATCCTCAACTCTTAGATATTTTCACGAACTTATGTTGTTGGAATATAAGTCCTAACATTTTAATGAAATGTTAACTCAAAGCTTAATATAAATTTGAATTTTAAAAATGTAAATCCTCATCATAAGATAGGTTGACTGTTTACTGGGCTTCTCAGTATCAATGCACTCTCTACTTATCCCCCTTTGTAATTCATTAAGAACTGTTCATATTTGACAAACTTTGAAATATATAGAGATAATAGTCGACTATTTTAATCAAGAATTTTCTTAAGAGATTCACATCTTTTAGAATGTAATTAATTACAGGAGCTTGCTCCTGTAGGAAACTTGTAACCTAGGTAAAATAAATTTTGTCTAATTTCATTCACGTAAGGCAAAGGAAAACTCTCTGACACACACAGATCCATCAATCTTAGGAATCTATATTAAGTGATTGAATTTAGCTTAGAGTGATGTCTTTACCTTTTGATGTAGTATATTATACTTTGATTTCATGTTTAATCTCCTAAATAAGTACCCCCAAGATCTGTGTGATATCCCCTCTCATTTTAATCACCACAGTCATTATTTACTTAGTGTATAATAGTAGCAATGAGTTTAAAATTTAAGAATTCATTACATTTTGATTTAAAGCGTATGGTTAAGAAAATGATGACACACCTAATCAAAGATCCTATGGTTTCATTATTCCGAGCTGTTGTGGTCCTTTGTCCATTTATCGTAAAGCGTGTAAATCACTCAAGAGCACTTGCACATTTGTCGAGTCATTAGATTTGAATTAACTTCACCTTTTGAGGTGCACGAGTAATTCATTTTGTTTTGCATGCATCTCAATGCAAAATATTTACACATGACTGTCTCGTAATATTTGTGCAAAATTCATTTCATTTGAAACTTTGGATGATTTGATCACATTTCAATATGAGTATTTCAAATGCAAATACATCCTGTGACACGTGTAGAATCTACCATCTTAGATTATTGGCACACTCTTCGATGCAATGATTTTGAATGTAAATTTTTCATAAAATGTGTGCACAATTAAATTCATTTAAGAGCTTTTGGTTGCTTGTATGCATTATGATGTGATGAATTTAAGCATAAGTTGGCCTTGAGATGCATGCAAGATTCAATCCTCTAAGTTATTTGAATTCATCTTTCAACTTATTGGATTGAGATGTTTAATTATAGTCATAGGAGTCTTCTACAAATTCTTAAGTATCATATCCTCTTCGATCTTGCCTGTACTCAATGATGAGCTTTCAGATCTTTTGCATATTATATAAAGATCATGTTTGTATTTAATTATACTCTTTGTTGTTCAATTAGTTCGATCTATAGAGTATTGAAATATTCATTAAGGCTTTTCATTTATGTATTTTGGCAAGCATTTAAGCTTATTATGAGTTCTATCGAAGTCATTTTTGACTCCTTCAACATAAATGTAATAGTTTGAATGTCCATAAGATCTTGTATATATTTACTCTTGCTTATGCTTGTACTTTCAAGCTCATCACTAGTCATTTGTTACTTAACTCAATGTTCAATTGAGATCTTGTTTCACTTGACATCAAATAATGTTCATCAATGATCAATTTTATGTTACTTTAGCTTGTAAGCAAGCTATTTAATATCTTGTTATTCAACTACTGTAATATCCAATTATTATTTGTTTTCATTTAATGAAAAATATAATTTCACATTTAGGTTACCGACCTCTCGATGAAGAGAGTATAATTTAATGTCGATTAAATTTTCAGAAGGTAGATGGAATAGTAAATAAGACACTACCCAAAGATTTAGCCCTTATTTTTGTGAGGACTTTAGATCTGATTCTAGGTTTCTAAAAGACCTATAATTACTCCTCTCAATGTCGAGAGAGAACTTCGACAAAGACTAGTTAGTCATTAATGCGTAGATATAAGAAAGATGTGGAGTATTGAAATTTACATTTATGAAATTCATCATCCTTTAACTTAAAACGGATGTTTGGGAGAACGATGACGCGCCCGATCAAGATCCCATGGTTTCCCATCCCGGCCACTGGGTCCCTACCACTCAAGAGAATCGACCCAAATGATCCTCGGTAGTTTGGTTGTGTTGTAAGAAAATCTCACTGGGTGGTATTTTTCTAAGGAAACATATTTAAGTCTACTTTAGTTGATAGAGGGCTTTTTGCCCAATCAGATGCAACTTATGATTCACAACTCAAATGACAGAGCCATTGAGGAACATACAAGTAACAGGAGGAAGAGGCCCTAGTGGGAGTTGGAGTACTCGTGATCGTAATATAATGGTATCATTTGACCAGCCTACCCAAATGAGGACTCGGTCATAATTGATCATATGGAGTCTATTACCAAACAACGCAAAGGAGAGACATGCACCACATCCCATCGACAGATTGATTGAGAATGAACATAGTGGAACACTTGATTTGACTTTGGCTCCTTTGTGAGTTAGGATTTTCTTAATTTGCCACCTACGGCAAACAATTGTGGAAGGTGGGTTGGATTTTAGCTTTAAGTTTTTAAAAATTGAATAATTCTTATTTAATCATTTTGAGCTTAATAATTCATCAGAATTTTCATTTATATTGATATTTAATTTATATAAATTTGATTTGAAATTTCAAACATATTTTGATGGTAGTATCCCCTCCGGTTGATATTCTCAATCAACTCTATGTGTCATCAGTTTGTTATTTGATCTTGTCGAATTCTATTAATTTAATAATGAGGATTGGATCTACCGCATATAATAGAATTAAATTTCTCATATATATTTTACTAAGTTGAAATTCTTATAATATTATTATTAGATTTTTTTTGTATAACTGACCCCCAAGACAACCGAATCAACCCATTAACATACTGACACTAAGTTTATGCTTTCAGCATATTGTCGAGGCCCATGCGGGTAGTTCAATTCAATATTGATTTAAGTTTAAGGGATTTGAATAGTGTTACTTATTTTAACTGAGTTTCATTGCAAGTTTTGGATATTAGAAAAATTAACATTTCGACACTCCTGCTCTCCGTATATATAGGTTACAACGGCAACCCACAATGCTAAGAAAGGAATATATGGGTGATGTAAACACCACGATCAGATGCGTCATCCCACCATGCCAAGAAAGACACCTATATGTTATAGTGTTTATTTTCGGTATGGGAAGACAAGATTATCAGTTGACGGGTATATATATTGTATGATGTACTATCTCGAAAGATAGAGACATCACCCTTCAATGGATCTAATCACTTAATAAGGACTTCTAAGGCATGATGGGTTTTCGAATGTACTATAAATTTTTTCCCTGCTTTACATGGATGAATAAAGCAGTGTTTATATTAAACTAGGTTTTAAATTTCCTTATGAAGGCAAGCCTCCATAGTTAATTACATCCAAAGGAAGGTGAATTCCTTAAGAATATTATCGATTAAAGTAGACAATTGTTGTCTCCAAAGATTTAATGGTTAAGACTATCAATAAATAGGTTATATTAGAAAATCAAATGAAAAGATCAAGGAGAAGGCTTATTTTTAAAAGCCAAAGGGAATAAGTAGGGAATGTTCATGATAATAGAAAGCCTAGTGAGCATTCCAATCTATCTTGTAGTTGGGCTTTATAATTTTGAAAGTAAGGAAATTATTTTGTTAGAGTTGAAATTTCATTAGATTACTATAACTTATAATCCATTAACACAAGGTTAAGGAAATGCCTAAGAGGTGAGGATTTATGCTTGTAGCCCGAAGAAAATAGCTACCTCGGATATTAAGTCTAGGGAGCTTTAGAAAGAGCTAAAGCGCGACCTAAATCTAAGCGAAGATGGTATATGGTTCACCTCCACAAGAGAGGATAAACCACCCGACTGCTGGGATTACAACTGTCTGGAGTGGCCGCCAGCTAACTCCTCCTACGATTCAAATTCATATTGGCAAGTCTTATGAAATTGCAAGATAGTTGGGTTGTTATTAATTTAAAAAGAGACTAAAGTCTATAAACTCACTCTCTAAGAGATTAGAGTATGAGTGGTATGAACAATGACTTAATGCAAAATCTTTTCAAATTTTATTTGATTTTGGACATTTTATTTTGACAAAGGCTTTAGGATTTTGATGTCTGTATGCATGATGAAATAAGATTGTTGGCTAAATTAGCGAGAAAGGGGTGTTTTCTACTACAAGGGGTGCCCTCACAAGTCAAGCATTTCCCTATAGTGCAAGGATGGAAATCCCCTATTTTCAAGAGCAAAATAATATGATATGTATGTTGTGAAACATTCAACCATACAGCTAGGGGGTTACTAAATCTTTTAATTATCTTGTTTAATGCCTAAGCTATATGGTGAGGTTATGAGTTGTAGAAAATTTTAATTATGAGTTATAGTTTGGTAGAAAATTTATTTTATCTTAAGAGCCTAATTGTTTCCAATTCATACATTAAAGTATCAATCATAAGAAACTATGAAAATCATGTCATTTCTAATGCACAATTTAAACATAACATCAAACATTTTATAACTAACGCAAAAGAATAAGAGGTCGAGGTCGATACGCATGTACCAAAAAAGAAAAGATGGGTTGTCGAGTTCTAAAATAATAATTATAATTTATAATGAATGAATTCTATGGGGGTCTTCATTCTTTATGTCTTCATTTATTTCCTCCTTGTTTCTTTGATTTGGTAGGTTTCAAGGCATCACATGGTACCAGGACAAAGCCTTCTAGCCAATGCTCATCCTAACCCCCATAATATTAATCCTAATTCCTAATGCAAAATTACATTAAAAATAAGAAAAGTAAATCTAACTATACTTATAAAATAGAGATTAGCTAAACATACATACAACCCAAGTAGTTATATTTAAAATTTGGACTTAGCACCCTGCACATGGGTAACCAAACTCACATGTTCTAACTTAGATTATGCTTAGAGGCTTAAGCAACTTGCAAAGAGAGCATTTATATTTATTTTTAAGCAGCTCCTTAAGCATAATCCTCTACAGAAAATATGATTAGGCTAATCACGGCGTACCATCCAATCTACGAGACATACACCCTAACATCTACTCTACAATAATATATTATAAAATAAAATATACATCATATCAAACACCACCCTAACATAAAGCTAGAAGTAATGAATTAATTCTAATGTATGTGTTAATGCTTGTGTGGTATGTCTTACTAGGCATTAGAGTTATAGTTCTCTAAGGAATAGAAAGATTTAATTTAACATAAAGGGTTGGTTTCACTTGAAGTTATTTAATTGATTTGAGAATTTTAATTTGTGTTTTTTTTTTTGTTTCATTTGATTACACTTAGCAACTAAGTATTATAAAGAGAAGAAAAGATGATTGCTCTTTTTCATCCTTACCTTAAGCCATTTTCTAAAGAATGTTAATTTGATTTAGTTCTCTTTAGTGAATGACTTATTATACATTTTAGATTAATCCTAAGTTTAGGTTCACTTCAAATAATTATATTCAATGTGAAAGGCTTCTCAAGATTAATCTAATTGAAACACTATCATATGATTTATGTTTAATCATTTCTTTCTATCACATATAACATATATATGATTTAATCCTAAGTGTATCTATACATACAACATGTTTTAGCATACTTAAATGATGAATGTCGATATGCATATTTGAAGTTTATATTTCTTATTTGATTGAATTATTTAATCATGTTAATTTAGAGCTTTATTTAAATTCTTATACAAAAAGACATAAGAATGAAATTAAATAGGTACGTATTATTGTTAAATCAGGGAAATGAGGTAATCAAATGACCTAATTGGGGCTAGCTAAAACCTCGTATTTCCTGAATGTCCAAACTATATATCCATTTGCATTCAAACATATGTAAATTTGTATGTAAGAATATAAGGAAAGAGACCCCAAATCATATGGCTAATTAATTCAATCACTTAGTCGATTATGTATGCATATATTTTTAGTAGAAAAGAGAGATTTTTATCCTTTAGCCACACATACATACACATGTAAAGAGACATCCAAGTACGTGCCTTTGTTAAATCAGGGAAGTAAGGTAATCAAATGACCTCCTAAGGGCTAGTTAAAGTCTTGTATTCCTGGGATGTCCAAACTATATACTTTGCTATCTTCACTACACATGAATGTATATGTAAATAAGAGAAAGAAAATCATGCAAAAATTACATTTTTATTTGATTAGAACATTTATGTGAAACAAAATTTCATCCCAATTCTAATGTAGGAACACATGTAAATGAAATCAAATAAGTACGTGTCGTTAAACCAGGGAAGTGAGGTAATTAAATGACCTCCTTGGGGTTAATCAAAGCCTCGTATTCTCGGGATGTCCAGATTATATACTTATTATCATTCAAATATATGTAAAACTACGTATAGATTAAAGAGAAGAAAGTTCTATTTCATATACTTAAGTTATAAACACATGCAAATTTATATGTAATCATAACTACTATTACTCTAACCAATATAATTGATTTATGAATTTTGAAAAATAATTTTGAATTTATTAGTGATAATAGCCACACATATTATAAATTAATCCAACACATACAAGCTTAACATAAAGGAAAACCATTTGATTTAATTTAACTTTGAAAGATGAATACATGATTTCAAATGACACATAACATTTAACATGATTAGAAAGGAATAAATAAACATAAATATATGATTTCATTCAATTAAATTAATTCATAAAGATAATCATATCAAATAAAATCATTTAAGATAAACCAAAATTTCTTTAATGTCATTTTTAATCTCATGTTTTGATTTGATTTAAGGATTTGAGAGGAGATTTGTTGACCCTAACATATTCTCATATTTGTGAATTAATTTGATTAAATGAAATATAATTAAATTGATTTTATGGATTAATTAGATTGTAATATGCATTAAATCCATTAATTAACCCTTATATTACTTTAATTTAATTAACCAAATAATTATGATTCAACATGATATGCAAATTAATGGAAAATAAATTTGCAATGATCCTAAGCAATAAAAGGGGTCTAATGCAATTGGCTCATGATTAATAGTTAATTAAGTTAAAAAACATAATTAAGTACTTTTATAATTCTTCCACATATGTGGGTTAATTATAATTTCCTTAGGTTGTTGAACAACTAAGGGTCTACCCAAGACTTCATTAATTGAGATTTCATGTGATTGTAATTTGAATTTGATTAATTAAGTAATTTGATTAATTGATTAAGCCTTGATTAATTTAATTAATGAAATAAACTTATGGAAATAGATTAGGAAGGAGGCCCTATTCTTATCCCATGGGTTCATTCATTGTTAATCAATAATTAATCACTTAATTAATTAATTTATTACTGTTCATGAGATTAATTAGTTATTAATTAATTCAAAAGAGTAGTTAGAGCTTAATTAGTTAATTTTTCTAATTAATTAAGTAATAAATCTCAATAAAATTATGAGAGACAGAGGTGATCCCATTGAATTAACACACAAAGTTTGGGGTTAATTACTTAAGTAATTAAAATATTTTATGATTAAATCTTAATTAAGCCCTAATTACTATTCAAAATTAATTAAGAATATTTTTAATAAATTCTCGTCTGAAATACTTTCAAAACGAATTTTTATTTGTATTTTTATGATTTTTCTATAATTTGTTATAATTTTTCAAAGTCTCAGCCGATTTAAGTAATTTTTCATAATTTTTATAAAATCTGTTAATTTATTCTACTAAAATAGACTATTTGAGCTTCAAAATTCAATAGCTCTCAATCCAAAAATCCTTTTGACTTGAAATTTTTATGGTAGGTATATTTTATCTTCAGTTTCAATCCTAAAAATTTTAGTTCAATCTGATGTATAGTTTTGGTTTAATTAATGAAATTTGATTTTCACTAAAACCTAAATTAAGCTCAAAATACCTCATAAAAATTGGAGATTTTGAGCTTGTTGGATTCCTCTTAACAAGATGAATCTAACGAATCCTTATTTACAATTTTTGTTAAGTATTTTATTTTATGTGAATTTTTGAAGTTTCAGGTGATTTTAATAATTTTGAAAATTAGAAAATCCTTAATTTTCTGCTTAACCTGCCGTCGTGCTCTCCGCGATGCCTGCCAAGATGGCGGCCATTAGCCACGAAATGGAGGGAAACCGCTGCGTAAGACCGTCCATCGGATCGGACGGATAGAATCACGCGATCCAGACGGTCAAAATCGATTGGATTTCTTCTAATCGCTGTTGTCCATCTCCATTAAAGAGAGATCTGACAGCTGATGTGCGTCTTCTCCCCAGAATGATGAAAACGACGTCCGAACAGTGAAATGGAGCGGTGTTTTGCGAAATCGAATAGAAAAGGGTCCATTCGGATCGATTTAGTGGCGATTCTCGCCGGAAAACTTTTCGCATTAGGAAAGATGCAAGGGAATATCTAAGGGAAATTCCTAGAATCGAGCAAACATCATTATAAACAAAAGAACCTATGGCTGGCTAAAGGATTTGCAAATTACCTCACCCAGATAAATGACGTGTTGATCCGCACACCCAGATGCAGAGTAGCCTTGGGATGAATCTAGACCTTGCCTCCCCTTGGAATGTTGTATCTACCAATGGTCGTCACCTCCTTGCCAGAATCCACTTAGTTTTGGTGTTCTTCTAGCCCAAAGGAAGTGGTAAAGGGGTCTTGTTGCTTAGAGGAGCTCCTGGAGTGTGTGTAATGGCAGAATGAGTTCTTGGAAGCCTCTCTTTATCTTGTGCTTGGTGGTGGCCGAAAATCACCACTAATAGTGATTTTTGGCTCATAGTGGATGTCCTATGGCTTGGGTGGGTTGGGAATGGAAGGAAATCATTCTAGGTAGCTTAATTTGGTTGGCCGAGGCTTGGGAGGTGGCTGCCAAAATGAATTAGTGGGTGTCTTATGGGTTTCAAATGCTCCAATGGGGGAGGCGAGGTGAATTCACCTCCCCATGAGTCATGGCCAACCAAACCACCTCTTGGATCAGGTTGGGCGGTGTCCTAGATACTTAGGTCGACCAATAGAAGAGTGTCAAGTGGCCAAAAAATGGAAATGATCACTCCCCTAAGTGATTTGTCTCATGTGATACCCTTGACCTAAGGGTAGAATGATCATTTGGTATTGAATTTGATTTGGGCAGATTTGAAATGAGTCAAAAGTGAGTTGAGCCAAATTTCATATCATTTGCAGTTCATTAGGTTAGGTTTGACTCAATTTGATCAATTTAGGTCAAATTGGGTTAATACGGGTTAGGTTGACCAATTGGTTAAATTGGGTCAAACCAAGCGTTGGGTCAAGTTCATATAACCATTTGGAATGTGTTGGTGTCATTGGTTTGGTTTAATTTAGTTTAGATTTGATTTTGGTTCATTTGAGTTCATTTGGGTCAAATGGGTCAAGTTGATCTATTTGACCCAATTGACCAAATTGGCTTGGGTCATAACTTGGCTTGAGTTTGGTTGATCATTTGGAATGTGTTGTGAATTTTGGTTGAGTTCAATTTAGATTTGATTGGGTTTTAGGTTGGTTTCACCCTTTAGGTCAAGTTGGGTTCAATAGGTCATTTGGGTCTAGTGAGTCAATAGGGCTCACTTAAGGCTTTGGTTAAGTTCAACAATCAATTTGGAATGAACTTGAGCTATTGGTTACGATCAATTTGGATTGGATTTTGATTTGACTCATTTTGGCAATTTAGGTCAAATTGGGTCAAGAGGGTCAATTGGGTTAAGTTTGGCTCAATTGAAGGTCAAGTTATGTTCAAGTGTTGATTTTGGATGGGTGTTAGCCATTGGTTTCAAGAGATTTGTCTTATGTTGCAATTTAGTTAATATATGTTCATATGGGTTAAAGTGTTGACTTGGTCAAAGGGCTAGGTTGACTTTGTTTGACCCAATTTATGATAATTGATCAACCTAGTATGATCAACAATCATGTCATGAAGTTTGGATTGGCTTAATTCACTTTGATTTGGATTGAATTGGATTTTAGTTCAAATAGGTCAAATTGGCCACTTTGGGTCAAGTGAGTCAATTGGTTTAGTTGGCTTGATTTTGGGTTGGGTTTAATTTTATTGGGTTTATGTATGGATTTGGGATTGATATATAAATCCAAATTACAATTAGTTTGTGTTCAAATGAGTTTTGGTTCATTTGAATATTTCAAATCAAATGGGCTAAGTTGGGTTTGACTTGGGTTGATTTTGACTTGGCTTGATGATTGTAGATTTCATTTATATTTAGAATGGTGATTGATGGAATGATTGATTTGTGAGAAAATCAATTGAATTTGGTTTGATTTAGATGAGATTTTGGCTAAGTTCATGAAATTGATTTAAAGGACTTAGGAAGGGTTTTGATTTAATTTTATTTAATTTTGATCACTTGAATGTAGATTTGATTTATATTTAGGAAGATAATTGAAGATTTAAATTGAGTATGAGAAAATCATTTGATTTTGATTGATTTGATTTGGATTTCGGCCAAGTTCATAAAATTGATTTAAAAGACTTAAGAAAGATTTCAAGTTTGGATTTGATCATGGACTTCAATCATTTAACTTGGGATTTGAATTTTGATTTGGATTTGGATTTGAAATTGAGTTTGATTGTAGGTTTGATAGGGTGAATCTGTATTGGATTTGGGTTGTGGGGTAGGAGGGTTATCTTAATCTCGGGTATACCTAATCCTATGATTAACCTTTCTAAGTCTCTAGGTTTATATTAAATGTTCACCTAATCACTAGAAGTATCTTATGACTAAGGACGTCTTAGTGTCTAGAAGGCTC
This sequence comes from Cymbidium sinense, assembly GCA_021442155.1. Taxonomy (NCBI): domain Eukaryota; kingdom Viridiplantae; phylum Streptophyta; class Magnoliopsida; order Asparagales; family Orchidaceae; genus Cymbidium; species Cymbidium sinense. Next base: position 16,767,320 of record CM038233.1, on the reverse strand, counting down.
CTAAGTCTAAGATAAGGAGATTGAGAATTCACTCCAAAAATGAGGTCAACACATGTAACATAGATTTCTCCGCCACACCAAGAATGGCGTATACGGCTACTTATATACCTACAATGTCAGTTTAAACAATTGATTTTAGCTTGGAGGTTGACTTTATATTAGGTTGTTTAGGTACCGTTGTGAAAATTTGACAAAGATTTGCAATATCCGGCGTTGTCCCTGTAAGTATCTAATGCACCATACCAAAAAAGGCATGTATGGGTGGTATAAACACCACGGCGGAATGCGTCATCGCACTTTGGCAAGAAAGACATGTATGGTGCTCTGAGGTACTTGCGTGAAACACATTTCCCCGTTACGTCAAGAAAGATGTGTACGAGTACTTATATACCTGCAAGCAACCTAGATTTCAAACACCATTTTCTTGTTATTCCTTGACACTCTAGATTCTGACAAAATTTTCGCAGCATCTCTCCTAGCTAGGGGATTTCTACCAAATTAGGTTTGTCCACCTGTCTAAAAAGACACACATAGGTGGTATTTTGCAACATCACGCCCGTGAGTCTTCCAACCTATCCGTCTAAAAAGATGTGCATAGCTCTTCGGGTACCTGACAAAAAACTCAGATTTCCCCGCCACACCAAAAAATACATGTACTGGTACTTATACACCCACAAGCAAGCAAATTTATACCTATGGGAAAGGAACGGACGGCTGCTAGCAGCGACATGCATACGTGGGGCTGGACCGGGTGTTGGTGCGTAGCGCTGAGACAGCGATCTGGAGCGCTGGAGGCCGCGGCGTCTGCAGGTAGCAGACGCGAGACTGCTCGGAGGTCACCTGAGTCGAAGGGATCTGCGGCAGCTGGGAGGACAGGTTGAACGAGAGGGATTCGAGAGAGAGGAGGATTAGGGCCGGTTGTGGGTTAGGGTTAGATAAGGAGGGTATTTATAGGAAATTTTTTATTTACGTGAAAATTAACTCTAACTAAAATTTTTGCGCCAACATTATTACATGGGCAATATATATGTCAATTTTAGGTTATCGATTTTCGAACAATACCGTTGATCAAAGACCATTTGGTTCAGAAGTCGGGGTCAATTTCGTTCAAGTGCGCCCCTTTCTCTTGAGATTCCAGATGCACTTCGCCTGAGCGTGGATAGTCTCATTTGATAGGTTTCTACTTTTACACTAATGGCTCGATCAATTTTGCAAACGGAGGATGTTTGGGCATCATCGCAACCTCCCGACTCCGATATGCGCATAGGCGCATCTGTGGATTTTCTTCTTGATCGGTCGATCGTCGAATTATGCAATTTATATATTCTAATTAATTTTGACGTTATGAATGCGATGGCGAAGTCCATTCATCGATCGGAGGTCATTTCGACTGATTTTGGGGATGCCTAGTGTATTTCAGCTCAATTTGCGTGCTATTATATCCAAAGTCTGTCGAATTTAGCTTGTGAGTTCGACTCGACTTATGCATCATGCATGAAGGTCAACATTTGAGTGTCCACTAGAAGATCTTGTTTTTATTTACTCTTGCTTATGAGTGTACTTTCAAGCTCAGCACTAGTCATTTGTTACTTAACTCAGTGTTCAATTGAGATCTTGTTTCACTTGACATCAAATAATGCTCATCAATGATCAACTTTATGTCGCTTTAGCTTGTAAGCAAGCTATTTAATATCTTGTTATTCAACTACTATAACATTCAATTATTATTTGTATTCATTTAATGAAAAATATAATTTCACATTTAGGTTATGATTAATTTTCAACTTATATATTTTATTTTGTTTCATTTAAGTTACTTTTTTTATTTAAATTCCATAGGAGTCTAGAATTCAACAAAATTTCGACAACATTCCAATAGTCCTCAGTGGTATTATATGGGTATGACCCATCGGCCCAAAAAGATGTGCATGAGTTGTGTTTTGCAATACTATGACTGTATGCCTTCTAACTTACCTAAAAGGCACGCATAAGCCTTCAGGTGTACAAGAAATATACACAAATTTTCTCATTGCATTGAAATAACGTATACAATTTGTAAGTTTCCTCACCACGTTAGAATAATATATGCTGGTATTTAGGTTGCTTTGGTGATTAACCTCTGCGAGCGGGTGGCTTTCGAATGAGGTGAGATGACATGATGAAGATTAAACTAGTGAAATCTTTCTAATAATACTTTTTTTTTCTTCTATACACTACAAGAAAGAGAGAGGGAGAGCGAGAAAGGTAAAGAGAGATAGAGAAAAGGGAGGTAGAAAGTGAGACAGAGAGACAGACAGAGAGAAATAGAGGAAGAGAGCATTGAAGAGAGAGTGGCAGAAAGATTGGGAAAGAGAGATAGAGAGAGAGATAGAGAGGCTTTGCGTGATTGCAGGTATGGAGTCAGCTCGAGCTGGGGGATATGCTCAAGTTTCTTATCAATGCAGGAGGGAAACAATAAAGGAGGGGAGGCTAGGAGTCCAGCTAGGTAGGCTTTGTGCAAGTGAAGGTAGGGGAGAGATGAGCACGCAAGTTGTTCGATGGGCTAGGCTTGAACAACGTGGGGTCATGGGATGATGAGCGTGAGAGAGAGACCTGAGAGAAGGTTTGGGTGTGTGACAAAAGAGGAAAGAGCGGAGGAGGTTCGGTTGGATGTTGTGGTGTGGGAATAGAGAAGGAGGCCGGCTGCTTAGGGAGGAGGCTCTCACGTGATATCCAGGAAGTGGAGTTGCGAGACAAAGTGACGGTTGGGAGGTCATGGCTGTAGAAGAGAGAAAGTGAGGAGGGGGATGGAGTGCAGGAGTTTATGGTTACTCGGGTTAAGTAGTTGGAAGCTGGGAGACCGCGTGGCTTTGGGTCAAGCAACCAAAAGAAGACGGGATGGGACACGATATTTCACGTGGCTAAGTACAGTGATAGCTACTGCTATAGGATTTATGGGATTTTTGACGGATGGGATGATACGAGGAAATAAAAACTTGATGTGATTTTAGTAAAATTCAATTTAAATGTATTAACATCTGTTAGTGTTACTTAATTCACAATTAATCTAATTTAACTTTATTTTAAGTAACTAAAGTAGCCTAATTTTAATATGTGTATGTTTAATCATGTTAAATAACTGTATATGTAATTTGATCTATATTGGCTTTAGTTAGACTTAATTTAATTAAGTTAATATTTTTTAATTAATTAAAATCTAGTTTGTTTAAATTATTTTCATGATAAATATTACTATTTCATCATTAAAATTCATTATTTGTGTGCATTTCATATTTCATGCTACCACTTCGCTCGCAAAGGCAATTGCGTTCTGCATTCGTGTGTCAACCCATGCAAAATTGGTGTCGACTATAGATATTGTTGGCATTCCAAACATGTCTGTTTCACGATTGGAGGTTGTTTGGATGATTTCGGGTCAATCGAGGCGATTTTGGCCCGAGTTGTATGACATCGCATCCGTGGTTCGTCATTTGCACCATACTCGATTTAATCAATCATGAATAGTATCTTTTAGTCAATTTAGTCATATTGGGGACATCATTGTAATCCATTTCGCGAATGGACGTCATTTGAATGGTTTCGGCGCCGATCGAGGCAATTTCAGTTCGATTCATACAAATTTGCTTCCGTGACTCGCCATTCGCACCATACTCGATCGAATTAATCATAGACAATATCTTTTGGTCAATTTTGTGGTTTCGATGACGCTGATGTTGTCCATTTCATGAATGATGTCGAGGCCTTTTGATCCCGATATGCACGAAGCTATATCCACAACTCATCCTCTCCATCGAGTGATCAGTAAACAATGTGAGAAGCCTCTTTTAGGCAGTTTCATCATTCTGAATGCATTGATGTAGTTTTTATTTATTTATTGGAGGACATCTCAATTAATTTTGCTTATGATCGAGCATTTAGACTCCGATCTACATGACTTCGCGTTCACCATTCACATTTCGCCATTGTTTGATCCGTCTCGTGGAATATATATGAAGGTCAACATTGATGACCATACATTATTGCATGCTTTCATTTGATCTTCTAGGAGGTGAAAAACCATTTTAGAATTATTCCCACCAATTTACTTGACAATGCGCTTGTGATGTCATTTCCTATGATATGGTTTATTCAATTTGTTGATTTGTGAGTTTAGCTCGAGTTGAAGGAGTTTGACTTGGGTCAACCTATGGGTAGTTGTCATATCATTAAAATTAGATCATATGAGGATGTGATCTTCATTGTTCAATGTTGATAATTATTAAGAATATTTTGAAAGATCATAAAATCTTCTAGAAATCTATAAATAGGGTTTTTTATTTAGATCATTTTGCAAGTCTAGCTCTATTATTAAAAAGGAAACTGTCTATAACAAAGTCTTTCTAGTGGTTATTCTGCAAGCATTCATGGATTGGATACACTATTTATCATGAGTACCCCACACAATCCCCCTGGAGTTCATACTCTGCTAACTGACCTCCAAATCGTAACCATCAACATGAATGTACTATTTATCACAATCGTTTGAAGATCAAACGATGCTCATTATGTTGATAACTGATATTTTCTTTCTTTGCTGCAATACCTATATCAGATGCTCCACCTGCAATGACATGGACCGCATCATTGTCTCCATCTAAAGACAATATGGAATTCAAAATCGTGATAAGCAATCGGCTGAAGTTTGTGAAATAGTCCCGATAAACATTGATATTTGAATTATGGGGAGATTGCTGGCCTTATTGCTTGCTACTGTTTTGTTTTCAAATGATGCTTGTGATGACCAACTTAGGTTCTTTCAGTATCGCCAACTTAGGTTCTTTCAGTATCGCTTTTTCTTTTATTCGATTACCTAGGGTGGAGTTGTTGACCTACAACTATGTGTCACTTAAAATTAAATAAATATGGTGAAAATTAACACCCCCATAATCGCGATCGAGATCGATTAAATTGCCGACTTGAAAATTGACTTCATCGTAAAATATTAAAATTAATTAAATGGGAAAGTATCAAATCAATTAATGATCAATCAAATAATTAAAATCAAATTTTAATGAAATTACGCAAGATATCGTCGGAAGCCCATAATGTCCGAACGACCTCCGTTCGCAAAATTGATCCCACCATTATCACCGAAACGTCGAAACCTATCAAACGACGCGATAGAACGCCGATTGACCGAGCGCGACGCCGCATACGTTTAATTTACGAGCCGCCAACGCTTAAATGACCGACAGAAAATCGTCGCCGTTACATTCGGCACAACGGAAACATCTAAGATTGATACCCATATTGCTAGGGTTTATTGCATAAATTAATGTCACATAAAATAATATTAAATTATAATTAGGATTAATGCTTAATCTCTTAATCCCTTAATCCTTTAACCTCCAGTTGATCAATCAAATGACAAACGGTACCAATGAAGACCGTTGCCCAAAGATCGAAATGAGGGACCTCATTCACGCATTTCCTCCTTCCTCTCACGATCTCTCACGCTTTTCCCTCTCAGCTGTATTCTCCTCTCCACGATTCGACTCTCCTCTTTGGTTTCACGATCTCAGACGGCGCTCCCTCCTTCGATTCTCTTTCCTGCCTGGTCAAGACTCCTCGTATGATTTTCTCCCTCTCGACTCCGTCGGTCTTCAGAACCCTAGGAGCCCGAGTGGATCGACTGCTTAACCGAACTCTTCCTCTTCCTTTCCCTGTGCAATCGGAAGTTCCAGGTTGTTTCTATTCAACCTCTTCCTTTTCTTGCTTTGCGGGTTATCTAGGTTTTACCTAAAGGAAGTGATGAGTATATAACGATTTCATGCTGATTTCGAATTGCTTTTGGATTGCTGAAATCTATTGCTTTGGTTGTATGCTTTGAAGATCTCTTTGTTGCCCATCCAGCTGGTCTTTTGAGAAGGAATGCGCTTTGTTGTCTATAGCTTATATTTTCCTCCTAACTTATGGTTTGTGACATTGATGGACTGGAGATGTGAAAATGGCTCTACTTGTTGATGACATAAACACAAATCCCTTCGTTTCCATTTGTATTCTATGAATGTGAGGGGGGTTTCCTTCCTTTTTCGGATTTCTTTTGGATTTGCAAAGTATGAAATTAAGATGTTTGATTTATCCTACAAGCTTTCAGCTTGTTTTCTCCTCCTAAGGTTGAGCCGAGGAGCTCATTCTCTGGTTCCCTCCTTTCCTCTCGTCCGTCCTCTTCCTTGTAAGATGCAACCAAGGGATCTGCATGCTTGCTGTTTGTTTGCTATCCCTGTTTCTCCTTCATTTTGCCTTTCCTGCAGAGGAGAGGTTCTTTTGGCGATCTTTCCTAGTAAAGGTAGGAGCTGAAAATCTCAAAGGAGCTGTCACACTTACAAATCCCATGTTTTGCAAAATCTGAAACTCTTTTTATATGATATCAAAGTTAATATGTTTGCTGTCCATGAGTATTTTGAGGTTGGAATCATGCAAGATACATTGTTTTATACATTTTTCTTGCTCTTGAATTATAAAAGCATGTTGTGATATTGAAATCCTAATCTCATTAGCTTATATGATGACATCTTTGAAAGCTTACTTTGGTCATTGATATGTAATGCTTGTTTCTTTCTCTTGATTTGGGAAGAAGGAAAAGAGAGCAATGATATTTGTATTACTCATGGGTTTAATCCTATGTTGATGTTGGCCTGAAATGATAAAGTGGGGTTGTGATTCATGAGATTTTTCTCATTTCTATTTAGCTTTTCTATCATTTGGCAATATCTAGGGAATGTAGTAGCTAAATCATGTTATCATGCAAGCAAATATTTTTGTTGAATTGAAAATTGATTTATATCTATTAAATGAAGTCGTTGTTTCATCCTATGATTTGCAAATCAAATATTACTTTCAAACAACTATCATGAGGCAAAACATGATTTATATTTGTCTCATTTGGATTAAGCAAAAGAGAATGAAATACCTAAAGATTGTTGCACACCACTGGCTAATGGTATTTCCTCTTTTATATTCAAAATGAGAAGAATGGAAATATGCTTTACATGTGATTAAAAGCTTATGTTATAGCTGCTATCCTGAATGTTTCAAATGCAAAATTCAGTGAAATAGTGATGAAAATGATGCTCAAAGAATGTTGTCTTGTTTAAGTATATATGCAAACATGTTTATATGCAAATGCAAGTTTTAAATTTATTATAAGTATTCACCATGTTTTCCAACATGGAAAATCTTATCTTATCAAAATTTGGTGTCTCACCATGACATACACTCATACACGTCTTTTTTGGTTGGTGGCCCTTCTCTGGTAACTCATGTGGGGAGAGGGAGGTCGTTGTAAATTTTGATTATTATGTTCTAATCAAATATACATGCAGCCTTTCTTTTTTATTTATATGCAAATGAAGTTTTAAATTTATTATTATAGTACCATGTTCTCCAACATGGTAAATCTATATCAAAATTTCTACTGGTGTCTCACGACATACACCCCATACATGCCTTTCTTGGCATAGTTGCCTCTCTGGCACAAGAAGACATGAGAGAGAGTCATTAAATTTTGATTATTTGCTTAATTAAATACATGCAAGAACTTGTTTATATATATATACAAATGCAAGCTTTAAATTTATTATATACCTACTCATGTTTCTCCAATATGGTAGGAAACTTGTTTGCTATCTTAACCCATACACGCCTTTTTTTTGGCATGATAAGCAATAAATTTGGTCATGGTGTCTCACGATCCTACCATACATGCTCTTGGCGTGGTGAAGATCTATTAGCCTATGGGGATGACGAGGCTCAAATTTTCAAAATAAAAAGGAGGTAAAATATTTCATATATAAATGCTTATACTTTAATTTCATATACATGTGAATGCAAATTTATCTTTATGCTATAAGTACTGCTCACATTATTTCCAATGCTGGAAACCCGTGATAAGTCTGCTCACATTGTTCCAATGTAGAGAACTCTATAGATACCCACGTTGTTCCAACGCGCGGGAAATCGTGTCTAACCCATGCACTCTCATGGCGGGCAAAATAAATTTTCAGAGTGTCTCACGATCACCATGCACGCCTTTCTTGGCGTGGTGGAAGGCTCCTCTGGCACATACCTGGGGATGATCGAGGTTCAAAAATTTTGATAAATAAAATGTGAAATGTCTAAGTGTTTGAAGAAGGAAGCATATATGATTATTCATGCTATATTCATCATACTTATATGATAATTAGATGCTTACCTATGCTTATTTTGTTTATTCGAATTTTCATAAGCGTGACAATTACTTATTTAAAGTTCAAATTCATTTTCCAAGTGGTGATTATGCTATATGTGAGTGAGAATGAAAATGTGACACTCAATCATGGAAAGATAAAGTGCATATCATATGTCATTTAGGAAACAAATGGCTTTCATCTAAAATGCTTAAGTGAAATGATTAGCATATATCAAAGTGTTATCTTATTATGTTCAATTTGAATGTCTTTAATATGCAAGACCTTATGGAATGTTCTTTTTCTTAACCATTTGATTCATGCAAATCGGAAAGAATCAAATTCATACTCTATAAAATGTTTGATTTGTTGAGAAGTAACTTGATCATGATAAGTGGTTAAAAGAACCAAGTCATATTATCAAGCACAATCACTTAAATAATGCGCATTCATATTTTTATAGATTCTCACCATACATGCATACAGTCATGCATATCGATATAAATCTATACGACCATGACAAATAGTTGAGAGAGTCAACTGTTTATAGTCTTATAACACCTCTATTTGATCTATGATAAATATTTGAAATTCAAATTCATATTTGAGAATAGATCTATATTTGATTTACAATGTTGGTATCAAAGCTGCTTATAATTGACATCTATATCATGTCAAACATCAAAACTTCAACTTAGACATTTCAATGTCCATACAATATTTTAAAAGAAACAAATACTGCATGTTGAAGTATTCAATAAATTTAAATGCTTAAATGTATATATGCAAGCAATCAAAATGAAATGAAAGAACATATGCATCGATTTGGTCTTGGTCCAAGTTAACAAAACAAAATCTAATGATGCTATTGTAAATCTTAAAAGTTAATTTTAAATGACTAAAGATAAATCTATCGATCATTGTTAATATATCCTCTCAAATTCGTCATAGAAGAAAAGTCTCAAACCCGATCCTCAAGTATAATCCAGAGTTTGGAAAACGATAGATCTTGAAATAAATTAATCCCATCCTCTGCAAGAAAATAAGAAGAGTTGATAGGTTCATCCTTCCCGGTTTGGTCTTGACCAAGTTAACAAAACCCAAAATGTCATATTAAAACCTAAACTTGCAGAACCTACATTTCAAGACATTTAATGCCCATACAACATTTTAAAAGAATATATACTGTATGTATGTTGAAATGTCCAAACAATACATGCAGTTAGATATAAAACAAAGATGACACTTCTTTCTTGACGGGTCCCGTTAACAAACCCAAAAAAATGTATTAAAACTAAACCAAATTGAACCTACGTTTCAACTAGTCATTTAATGTCCATACAACATTTTAAAAGAACAGATACTCGTATGTATGTTGAAATATTTAAATAATAGGGACATGTGCAAGTTAGGTATAAAATAAAAGAACAAATGCTACACTTCCCGGTTTGGTCTTCGGATCGGGTCCGGGTTAACAAAACTCAAAAATCAAAATTTGACATATAAACTTCAACATTAGACATCTTAATGTCCATACAATTCCCAAAAGAAGAGATATCCGTGATGTTTGGAGTAATTACTAAGTCAAATACAAAATTACATATCTTTACACTTCGGTTTGGTCTTGACAAGGTCCGGGTTAACAAAACCTAAAAAAAAAAAATTAAAATTTGACATCGAAACTTCAATATTACATCTTAATGTATAATTCCCAAAGAACGAGATCCGATGCATGTTGGAGTAATTACTAAGTCAAATACAAAGGACATATCTACACTTCGGTTTGGTCTTGACCGGTTAACAAAACTCAAAATCAAAATTCGACATATAAACTCCAACTTAGATATTCTAATGTCCATACAATTCTCAAACAACAGATATCCGTATACATGTTAGAGTAATTACTAAGTCAAATACAAATGAACAGATTTATACTTCCGGTTTGGTCTTTGAGCAAGTTAACAAAAACCTAAAAATTTGATATTATAAGAATTTCAAATTAATAATATCCGAGATTAATTTATATAATACAAAGATATGAATCAATGACATTTAAATTCAAATTCTGAAGAAAAATCAACCCATCCTCTATGTTCAAACTAGAACAAGGATTATACTTCGAGACAATGAATTAAGACATCCTCCAGAAAACCGAGTAGACAAGTCTATCAATTGATATTAACCTTGGATCGAGAAGGGTAATTATAATTAAAATTTCAATGATAAATGATCATATATTCAAATCTAAATCAATCGTAAAATGATCAAAATTCAAAGAAAATAACACAAAAAAATAAAATAAAAAATGAAATTAATTATTTAAATTAAAACTAAAAAAATAAATAAAATAAATCCACCCTCAATGTTGTCTTTGGGTGACAAATTAAAAAATTTTGCCACAAAGAAATAATCCAAATTAAATTAATAACTACCTTCACACTCAATATAAAGCGCTGACGCGCGGCCTCTCCTCTGTGCGTGGTTTTGCACATATGGCACCACATAAATGACTGTTACGAGCCCTCGACCGGGTGATTCACGGAGCACACCACTAAATTAATCTGCCGCGAACGATGTTCAACGCTTTGCTTTGAAATGTAGAATGTATTTGGAGAAAAGCTATGTTAAGATGGACTTATATTTGTCCCTGACAAACTCCACCCTGTTCTATAAGGACACCCGACGTAACCTGTTGTGATAAGGATCCTTCTGTTGGGTCGACTACCTCCTCCGACTAAGTGGACCGACCACGGACAAACCATGGGTCTAGACGCGCCATCGCTCCCCACAAAAGTTTTAAATTAAAATAATAAATTTCAAGTTCTAAACTCCACTCACCAATTATATACTGTTCTTTAACGATTCATCGACTACTTTAATCGAAAGCCGATTTAGATAATTAACTATAGCTTGCTTTATAAAACCCGAACGAGATATAAAATGCTCACCAAATGAGAACGAAATCTGGTAGTGTCTTATCTACTATTCATCTGCCTTTTGAAATTATCCCCGACATCTAAACAACTCTTTTCTTTCCGAAAGAGGTCGGTGGCGAATTTTTGGATCACAGGAGTTTGATGTTAAAATCCTTCCAACTGCTTGATGGTGAACAATTCTTTTATGAGCTTTCCGAATTTTGTAGTTTCTTTAAACGTAGATCTCATGATATTTTACTTTGGGGGTTTTCCACATGAATAATGTGGCTCTTCTTTTGACACTATATGTTTTCATAAATTCCTGATCTAAGGAGCTTAAAACTCTTAACGCCTTAAGAATTGTGAAAATCTCTTCCAACATGTAATGAAAAATATTTTTAGTAGTTGAGAATTCATGCATGTACCTTTTATGAGTGAGATACCTAGAAAATATGTTTAGATTCTGAGGAAGTTGTTAATATTGTATATTTCTTAGAGGAAGATGGATGCAAAGAAGAGCTTAATTTTGTGGACTAGTACCATGTTTGCTGGGACATAAAAAACAAAAATCTCCAATTTAAACCCAACCCAGCTCATCCCAGGCATTCATGCCTGTATAAATGAAGCATATTCTATACCTGGCCAAGTTGTTAAGCCTATCTTATAAGAACCATCTAAGCTCACGGGGAACATTGTTCACAAACAATTGATAGTTTTAGAGCGATTAATGTAAAATAAAACTACAATCAGAGTGATACAACCTATACACTCAGATCAGTTTAATATTCCCTTGTAAAATAGTTTAATATGGTCATGCCTTTTATTTCAAAATGACTATAGTTGGGGTTGTTTCCTAATTGCTCACACCCATTATCTGGTCCTGTGTACAACTTGTGCAACTAGCAAAATCAATATGTTGATTGCAAAATTCAATGTCATTATCATCATTAGTCTTACCACAGCTTCTTGTGGTCTGTGTTATGACTTGTTAGTCTTCCATGATTTCTATTGATTCCGATTGGAGATGTGTACTCTTTTTTTTTAATAAACTTTTATATTAAGCTATTAGTCAGGTTGTATTTGATGAACCTCTTTGTTTTTTGATCTCTTTATTTTTTTTACTTGTCTAATTAGTGGATCTTTTACCCTCTATTGAACATGTATGAATAATTTATCTTTATTTTTTTTCACATTTTTTATCTTCACAGATAGTGCTCTACCTTTTTTTTTTCCAATATAATCATTTCTCTATCAAATTTTGCATTATATTTTATTGCACTATTAATACTTTTGGTTTGCAAGGACTATTGGTAAATAGGTCAATTTCCAGTCTCTGTCATTGACATATGACCTATCATTGAAATAGAAGCCAAAAATAATCAATTGATAAGGATGTAGGCTCAGCATAAAGTGCTAATCCACTCTTCACTTTAAGTAGTTTCTTTTTTCACCATAGTTATTCAATTTCTACAGCACAATAGTTTAATTGAGAAGGATAGTTTACATCCTTAGGTTTTCTAACGTGAAAAAAAGGCTCTTCTTTTTACGTGGTCCTCAGCTGAACACTTCGCACTGTTGTAGTACTATTCTCGTTCAATTTGATTTGATCCGTGACTTCTATTCCGTCCTTCATTTGCTTTAGTATTGGACTTCCTTTACTTGATAACACATATGGTAACATTTGATGATCTAACCTGTATTTTTTTTGCCAACCCAAATCCAAACGGGCATTTATTTTGATGTAGGCGGGATTCAAATCCAAGACTTTGTTAGTAACTTCTGAATTCCTTATCAACCTGACTAATTGACACTCGCATATGATGAACTATTTTTGAATTATCTTTCCTTTAACTTCTAATGCATCAATATTAACTTGCCTAATGATGCTGCAGTGTAACAGCACACCCAAAAAAAAAAAAAATAATAATCCATTCATAGCTTGGAACAATGTTAGGTGAGCTATCTGATTACCTATTCTATGTTCAGAACATATCAGCCAGTACACAAATTTCACTGTGGATAATGATAACTATGGACTGGGTTATGCATATTATGTATGTTCTTGATAAATTATCTACTTAAGTCATCTTCTTGTTCTTGTTGAAGACTTGCATTAACACTAATCAGATGATAATTTTCTGAAGTCATTGCTTTCTTACAGGGAAAAGGATGCATATGGCTTAACTGCAACAGCTTGCCTATTGTTTGTTTATAATTAACTGCCTGTGTTAAGGTTATGTTTGTTTGTCCTTATATAATTTCTTAAACTGTATCACAGATGACCTGTCATTCAAGGCTATTGTGGATGTACTAGTATGTGGGCTCCTTGTGGGATTTATATCATAATTGGTAAGGTATTGCGCTAGCTGGCATATTTCCACATGTCTTGTCTCATTTTCTTGTCTGCATATAGTTTGTGGCTAACCTTCTAAAGGAGAAATCAGGCAGTTTCTGACATTATATAACTAGCATGATTTGTTACGTATTAATAGTTTTTATGTATACCTGATGTATTGGCATTTAATGATATTATTTTTTATGTTTAGATTTTGCTAATTGGCTTTTTATATTTTGCATGACATCCTCTTTTAGAATATTTTCTATTGAAAAGAAAAATCTTTTGCTTTTTTGATGAAGTTGAGCTCAAGGTCATTATAGGAAATAATTGTTTTTTGAACTTTGAACCCATCTTATAGGAAGCTGACGCCAGTCATTAACAATGAGGTTGCATGGAACTTTTATCCCGCACTTTTTGATATGAGATAATCAAGTGAGCGTAGCTCATAAATTTTTATTTTTTATTTTTTGGAAAAAAATTTGGGTGTTATTAGTAGAATTCAAGTTGGATGGTTGAAATAGAGGAATGCATCTGGCATGTTGTGTGATAGAAAAGTTCCGCTTAAACTTAAAGAAAAATTTTATAAGATGATGGTAAGACTTGCAATGACGTATAGCAAAATGTTGGCCAGTAAAAGAGAAACATATAAGTGTTACGGAGATGAGGATGTTGAGGTGGATGAGTGGCTTTACCCTTAGAGATAAAATGCAAAATGAGTATATTTGGAAAAAAGTTGGAGTAGCTCCAGTGACAATAAGAAGAGAGTCGCAGATGGCCATATAGCGTCCAAATCCCGTTAGAGAGTAGATAAGATTTGCCTTATATTAAGAAAGGTAGAGGTAGATTGTTAAGATGTATAAAAAAAGACCTTAGTATACTTGAATTAAATGAGAATTTGACACATAATATGACACAATGGAGATGAAGGATTCATGTAGCTGACCCCACTTAGTGGGATAAAGGCTTGTTGTTGGAAAAAAATTTGGGTATGTATGTCCTAATCAAAAATTAATTATTAAGTTTGAGTTGTTGGATTTGTTTTAGATGCTATCTCAAAACAAACTGAATGGCTTTGAGACTTATCATGCCTCAAATATTTTTCATTTTCTTAGAAAAAAAATTGAGTTTGGATATCCTAAATCAAAATTTAGTCAAGATAAGGTTTTAAATCATTGAATTTGCTTTGAAATGAGTGTAATATATATGTGATCAATTAAAATTTATATTATTTATCTTAAAATAAATTCATTGACATTGAGATCTATCTTCACCAAATTTTGTTCTCAAAGCCATTCGGTTTACTTTGATATGAGTGTAATTTATTGGAAATCAATTAAAATTTATATTGCAATCATCTCAAATTAAATCCAATGGCCTGTATTACTTTTTTTCATTTTCTTGAAAATATTTGGGTTTTTATCTGAATGGATCTCAAAGTCATTAAATTTGTTTTGTGATTTAAAACTTGTATCTCATAACCAATCAATGGCTTTGGGATCCATCATGAACCGAATTTGGTCAAGATGGTTCTTAAAACTATTAAATTTTCTTTAAGATGAGTGTAATATATGAGTAATTAATTAAAATTTGTATTGCATTCATCTCAATGCAATCCAACAACTTTGAGACCATCCTAACCAAAATTTGGTCATCATAAATCTAAAAGCTATTGTATTTGCTTTGAGATGAGAGTAATATATTGCAAACAAGTAAAAATTATATTGCACTCATATCAAAGTAAATTCAATAGCTCTTAGACCAATCTTGAATAAAAAATTTTCCTTTTATTTATGCTGTATTGTCAAATAGTATATATTACAATGCAAAACAGAGAGCCAATATTGATAAGATATGAGGGAATTTTATGAGCTATACTCATTTCATAATCTCTTTTTCTGACACCCGACTTATCCATATTAGAAGTTTTATATGCTAATCATTGTGGTTGATTGGTTGTTTAGCAACGTAGCCATGGAATCTTCCTGCTAAGTATCTTCATGGTGAGGGTGGACCTCACAATTATTTCATTATTTGCTGTAACTCTTGCTTAAGACTTTAGTTTTCCAAAATCGAACTTTAGTAGGAGTGCTAACCAATTTTTTGAACCAATAATATTATAGTTGTCTTTACCTCTGGTAATGGGACTGCATGATTTCATAGTCATCATCTATTTTTGCATCACATTAATTATTTATTTATTTTTGAAGTTGAGCTCTAATGGCAACTGCTCGCTGGTAGCACATTATACAATTTTGGTAATTTCACATCTCCTTTTTATGCATGGTATGATATTCTCGTTTGTGCTTTTTAAAATCTTCATTAACATTTCATACACAAACGATCATTTATCTTTAAGAGGAGAATAATCTTACACTACATAAAAAATATAGCAGGCTTAACACTTGACTTGATGCATAATCCATCTCCATTCCTGGCCATTTTTTGAAGATGGAAAAGACAAAGAGGCGAACTTAGCTTCACATTCCAAGTAACAGCATCCATCTGTATCCTCATATATCGTTGAGTGAATCCTTGAAGGTGTTCTCCTTACAGAGTAGTTTGCTGAAACATTTCTAAACTTTCTCATGGGATTCCTCCTTTAGTATATACGCTGCATGTTTTTAAAAACCCAATTATATGAATATTTATGCAGGATTCTTTCTTTTATTTATTTTATTTTACTTGAGTCATAGAGGTATATACCTGAGATTTGAGACACCAAGAAGTTCTGTGAGCAGCCTCATTAGCTTGACTTGAGCCTGCAGTGAGACGACATAGTCTCTGGTCTCTTCCAGCAATGAGAAATCATCCAAGGACTCACCTCCTGGCACGAGGCGTTTGAGAATTCTGGTCCTCTTTTTCACAAGAGATTTTGCTATGACTCTTGCAGTTGCACCATTGGATGCATGAGTTCCTCTTCTTAACATTAAATTAGTCCTTCCAAATCTCCTTTTCATAATCATTCTTTTCCCCGTAAAGTTTGATGGGAGGCATGGCTTGGTTATCCTCTCATACGTTTTCCATCCCAGTAGACTCTTCAGAAGAACTTTGTTCTGCTCATGCTTTGCATGGCGAGTGATCAACGCCCGACTCCAATTCATTCCATTGCCTGCGACGGCCATGGCTATGTTTGCCGAGAGCTTGATGACTCTTTTTCTCTCTTGGTAGCTCATCTTCTTCGATGAAACTCCTAGTTTGAGACCCATGAACATGGTCTTGAGAAAGATTCCATGAAATGACAAGTCGGCAGCCTGCATTTTCAATGAAAAGAATGACTTCAGACACCTCTTCATGCAAAGCTCAAGTAGCCAATGAGAGTTGGATGCACTTTCCAATCTGCTAAACAGAAGTATATAAAAACTCTATGCTTTTACTAGGAAAATGAACTGGCTGTATGCATTAGTACCTTCATACTTGTACTGCAAGACATATTTTGTTGCAGTCCCTGAGAAAAGAGAGGTGTAAGGGAAATGGAAAGGAATATGGAGAAGGAGAAGAATCTTAGGGTCTCTTATATGTCTAGAAAGAGGAGAAAGGTTGAAGTTAATGAACTTAGAGTGAAGTAGAGAGCTTAGTATCTATATATTTTGCTGTAGGAAAAAGTGGCCCTTGAATAAGAAGAGACACTCCACGTGCAAGCACATGGTCTTCTAGGCCCACCCTTCCTGGCTAATACAAGCTTAATCTCTAAAGTTGAGACTACTTATAGTTTCCCTGAGGTTTAGGTTACATGATTGCATGGAGCTTGACATATAAATACTCGAGACAAATAGAAGGTGGGTAATAGAGGGGTAAAGGTACAGTAGAGTATCTTTTGGACACTGTGCCTTACCCATCCTTCACTGACTCAGTGACTTGAACTCACATGGTGGTCACATGGAATACTTAAAACTTCGGCTGCTATGGAACCCAGCTACGCCCATCTTCATAAGTTAGAGACTGTAGGGTGGGTTCTGAACTATTTTATCATTTGCATACATAGCACACAATTCTGATATATTTATATATCTAATATCTAAATTTTAATATTTACATAAATAATATCTAAAATTTTAATATTATATCAAAAATAGCATTATCATTAACTTTTTAAAATAAAATATACTTGTTATATATAGAGAAAGTATTATATTTATAAATATCAAATATTAAGTATTAGATATATAAATACATAAGAATTATGTGCTATGTAAACCTTCTAATTCATTATTCCTTTGTCATATTCAATAATTGGGTCACTAGAGTCAGTCTTCCTATCCATGGAGGAGATGGAAAATTTTTCTCTTCATCATTCCTTATCTCCGTCTTCCATGTCATGGAGGAGATTGGAATTTTTTTTATTTTTTTGGTAACGGGTGTCTCTGTCAGCATGTGGCGTGTGACTTAGATGACTAATCCTGGCCAACGCAGTGAATCTCCGTTTCTTTTAGTTAGGTAGTGCTTCTGAAGGGGAATCGAAGACTGGTGGAAGTATCTAGCCTCCGCTAAGGGCGGTGAGTTTGAAAATTATTCATTTGACTGCACAGTATCAAAGATTCAGGTCAACTCAAATAAATTAGTGAGCATTTTTACTGTCAGTTCAATATAAACTGATGTACTCTCCATGGAAGCCTTATAAAACATTGCAAATCTGTTTTCATTCATATAAAAAAAATGTTTTTGAGATCTGCAGGAATTGAAAAATGCGAAATTTGATGTTAAGAGCAGATGAAATTTGCAAATGAATTTGAAAATTGAAATTCTGGAGAAATGAGGTGCCTGCACTAGTTATGTGCAGACATTATCCTTCCGACAAAGATCTAAACGTTGGAAAACTATAGATTGGGACTTACATAATTTTCAGATACCGCCGTTGCCTTAATATTAATGTCTCTTTCTTTCATTTGTTAGCTGTACGAAGGTTTGTGTGCCTATCGTTATCACAAATGCTGTATTTTAGGTGCTCATGTGTAGCTCTGCGTTAGCTCATATTTTGTTCTTGCAGCGAATAATAATTTGGAGTGTTAAAATTAGGCCATTTTTAGAATTTTAATTTTTTTCTAGAATTATAAAGCTCCTCATTTGTTTTATTAACTCTTCTTTCTTATGTGCAATATATACAGTCATATACAAAGAGATCGGATTACTATCGTGAAAATTTTTGGGTAATTAATTTTTAGCATAAATTTAATGTATTTTTAAATAAATTAAGATCATTGTAATACAAAAGCTTGAATTTTTTTTATTTCAATGTTATAAATGTAAAATTATTATATTGATTTATTAGAAATATTATTAGATTTATTTTATTAGAATTATTTTAACAGGTACAATCATATAAATTTTTTATTATAATTATATCTTATCATAATTATTTTAAGTATTTTATCATATCTATTGATTTAGAAGATGAGGATATATATTAATTAATCAGCATAATAACTCTCTTTAAAATTTCAAAATCATAAGTGCAAATTAATTATGTTATCTCTTTTCTATTATAAAATATTTTGATTTAAAATTCAAAATTATTCTTATAAAATATTTTTAATTAATATAAAAAAGTTTCATTTTGAGTGCAATAGCAGACTGAAGATTTAACAAAATTCAAAAATGTTAGAATAATCATTATAAATTTTTTTTATTTTTTTAGGTTCACAGTTAGCAACAACAAAGATTATAAAGAACAGAAATAGTAATATCAATAACCATAATATTAATCTGAACAAAGATTAAAGAGAGTAAACATAGCATCTCTTCATAAGCAAAGTAGGCGGCCCATAATAACTTCTTAGTATTATTATAAATAGAAGTTGAAATGAATTAAAAAAAATGTTTTGACACATTATCATTCAAATAGTTGTGATTCAAAGCATGTCATTCAATTACTCTTCTTTTTCTTGAGCAGTATACTTGTAGAATAATTAAGTTCAAATTAAATTCACAAATAAACATATAATAGACATTATGTAAATCATAATTAAAAACTTAATATCAATATCTTATTAGTAGATACTTGAATGTATATTTCAAATGATGTTTCAGCTTGTGAATATCTTTGAAAAAATATATATATATATATATATATATATATATATATATATATATATATATATATATATGTATTTATATTGCTTATCAAGTCGTCCAAGAAAGCATATATGCGTAAATATGGATGACATTCTCCCTCCACCTTACTTTCAATTTGTGATTGACTCCCCAAATGAAATCGTGAGTAATCTTTAAAAGAAAGCATTTCATTAAAACAAAATATTATATTTTACTTAATTAAATTATGAAATTCTCTATATCTATACTTATCATATCATCTATAGAAGTAGATGTTTATGGTATTGTCTGTGAAATCCTCTTCTTTCCACATGTGTTATTATTATGATCACTTTGATTGTATTTACTATATTATAGCTTAACTGTAGCTCTATTCAAATATTTTTTCTTTGAGAATTTCAACTTCTTTATCATGAGCCTTTCATGCTTTTTTTTTTTTTTTGCCCTACCTCTTTTAGGCTTTTCATATCTTGGAGGTAATGATGAAATTTTATTACTCAACTATTTTTTAGGACTATTTAAAGGTATTGTATTCATAATTTTTTGTATGCTTCTACAGAGTAATCCTGATCAACATAATCCACATAATCTCCCATAATAATATGAATTACAACACAAATATGTACACAATCTAGTTAACTCTCATCTTCTATAGCTGCATGATTTTGATATTAAATCTACAATATAGTGCCAAATAAATAGTGATAATCTCTTATTGGTTTCCAGTTGACACACACACACACACACACACACACACATATATATATATATATATATATATATATATATATATATATATATATATATATATATATATATATATATATATATATATATATATATATATATGTTTCATCAACATTTCTCTTAAGGACTTCCCTGATCCTTGGGAAAAATTTTCTAGCCCATTTAGAACCCTTCTCCTTACTCTTAAATATTCTTGTCATCACCATTGATCTAAAACTTTCTAACATAAAAATAGCAAAGCAGCTCTCTTTCATATCATTTATAGAAGTAAATTTTTGTGGTACTATCTGCGAAATCTTCTTCCCACATGTGCTAATATTATGATCACTTTGAATGTAGCTTAATTATAGCTCTACTCAATTTTTTTCTTTGAAAATTTTTTACTTTTCATTAGGACCCTTTCATCATATTTTTGTTACAACACTGTTCCATCCTCTTTACATTAGTGCATTAAATTTTGAAAAGGTAGAATCGAGTATTGTGTCAAAGGAGACTTGAAGCCACTCTTAATTAGAGAGGTCGAGATATATGAGGACACAATCTACTATCTTCTTCCAAATCAAAAAGTCTATTCTCACGAACTTGGTGAAAGCTCAAAAACAAAAGAAAAAGAAACTAAAGAAAAAAGAAGAAAAATCAAAAGAGAAAGAAAGAAAAGGAAAAGAAAAAGAAAAAGAAAAAGAAAAAAAAATGAAAATGAAAATGCAAGTGAAGAGGCGAGTAGACTTGAGGAAGAAGTAGAGCACAGTTGATTCCCTTGCAGTTTATTCCTCCATATGAGCATGGGTGGATGACTTGACCCCACTAGGTAGAGGAAAGGCAGATCTAGAGATTCAGAGGTGGAAGAACTCCCTCTGTGGCCATAGGAGCATGTTAGACTCACAAGAATACCCTGTTATCCATAGACTTAGAATCGTTGAGGATGAGTATGTGGTTAACACACTGAACAACCCCTCTCAATGGGTCCCTTTGGAGGTGACATTTGAGCCAAACAACGATGAAGACCAGGCCTCCTAGCAAAGCATGATGTATCTGAATCATTATTATATAGAACAGTCAAATAACAGTTAGGAACCTTAGCTCTAATCTCATTTTCTTTCTAGAAAGTCAAAGGTTTAGCAGTTAAAGAGGCTCCCAAGTCATCCATAGATGTCAAGCCAAAGAGATTTTTGTTGGGAGCATCATCTTCAAGTCAAGAAGATGATATAATTTGAGGATGATTCATATAAAGATTTAATACAATTATCTTTAGATTAATGTTTATCTTGTGTTCTTAACTTAGCAAAGAAGGGATTAATCTCACATACTTGGTATAAACATAGGTTAGATTACTTTGAAAGGTTATGGGACAACTAAAATAGATATTCTCAAGCAAGATCGGGACTAGGATTCGACATAGTGGGTTCAGTCGACGATGAAAACCATTGCCTAGTCATCACCACTCATTTGGGGTCTGATAGGTTCTTCTCAAATTATGCTAACTCTTATGAAGAGGTATGTTTAGAAACTTATGACCCTGGCTTGAAATGAGCACCAAAGTTCAGAAGAAGAGATCAAATCATCGATGAACTTAAATAGATCAACTTAGGAACTGAAGACAATCCACGTCCGACATACATTAACTCCTTATTGAATGTAGAAGAAATCAATTACTTAGTTAGGCTATTAGCTGAGTTTAAGATTATTTCGCATAGAGTTATGAAGAAATGTCAGTTTATCTCCTAATGTAATAGTCCACAAACTAGCAATAGAACCTAATGCTAAATTTATCAAGCAAGCTCTTATACACATACGATTAGACATTGAACATCATGTCACTTCCAAAATCAAGAAACTGATCGATGCTAGCTTTATTATGGAAGAAAAATATCCTATATGGTTAGCCAGTGTCATCCTAGTTAAGAAAAAGAATGACTAAATTCACATATGCATCGATTTTAGGGATCTAAATTAGGCATGTCCTAAGGATGAACACTTTCATCTCGAATTAATGGCTTGCCTCATCTCATGTAGTATTCTCTTATGGATGTAAACCAAACCATCAGATAGGATTAAAGAAACACTACTTTTTGAACCCCAAAAAATGGTCTTTACATACTAGTAGGCCATGACTCAGATCTTCAATGAACTTATTCATCATCAAGTTGAATGCTATGTTGATGATCTAGTAGTCGAAAGAAAAGAAAAGGATGACCATCTCTTCAACTTGAGAGTAGTCTTTGAATGGTTAAAGATAATTTAACCTCAAAATGAATCTCCTGAAGTGTGCATTCAGAGTAACTTTAGGGAAATTTCTTGGGTTTGTTATCGACACCAGGGAATAGAGATCGTTCCAGAGAAGATCAAGGCTATCTTAGAAATGCCACCTCCTAAAAGTCTAACTCAACTCAGATCATTCTAAGGGCAGTTGGCGTATCTAAGATGTTTCATTTCCAACTTATTAAGAAGATGTCAACCATTCTCAACACTTATTAAAAAGGACACCAAGTTAAAGTGGGATGACAAGTGCCAGCATGCTTTTGAAGACATCAAGCACTACTTGATCACGCCGCTAGTTCTAGCAGCCCTTATCTTGGGTAAGCATTTATCTTCTACATCGCTGCATTAGATGACTCCTTTGGTGCTTTGTTGGCTCAAACCAATGATGAAAGGAAAAAATTCTCTCTACTACCTCAATCATTGTCTAATTCTTGTTGAGGTAAACTATCCACCTATTAAAAAAGTACCTAGCTTTAGTCTTTGCATCCCAAAAGCTATGACACTATATGCTTTCTCATAAGGTGAATCTGATCTCCATGATCAATCCACTGCAATATCTCATGACATGGCCGACGCTATCTGGACGGTTGCGCATTGGTCCATGATTTTGTCGCAGTTTGATATCACATTAATACCCCTCCGTGCAGTGAAAGGATAGACACTAGCGGATTTCCTAGCAACACACCCACTTCATATTGATTCCTGATTAGTGATGACCTCCCCGATAAACAAATCATAAACTTAGTGAACATTAGCATTCACCATTGGGAGATGTATTTTGATGGTGTGGCTTCCTTTCAAATAGAAGAAGAAACATGATCTACTCTTCCAGGAAAGACAGGGGTAGGAATAGTTCTCCTAACTCTAGACCGCGATGTAATGAGATTCTCATATCATATGTCCAATCCATGTACCAACAACAAAGCTGAATATGAGGCTTTGGTCATTTAATGTATCCTCTTCTGTCTATCATATGGTCCTTTAAACACCATCATTATCACAAGTACATGATGGAGTTGTTGGCCCAAATCAAAGAGGTTACCATACAAGATTCCTCGAGGAAAATAGTAGATGCATTAGCCGCTTGTCAAGAGTTGGGATGTTCAGATGAGTTCATTCTAATAAGAGTCCAAAATAGATAAGTCTTATCCTTTGTGAACTCATCGAGAGATTCTCTCTTGAAGGGAGGTTGTTAAAGGATGAGGAGTCATTGGAGGCAACCATTCATGGATTATTTAAATATAGGCAAACTACCTCAAGAGAAATCACAGCACACCGGGAAGCGAGATAGCCCTTTCTACACTCTCGTGGCACATATGCGGTGATCTTTCGATCATATGTAGTTACGTTATTTGGACAAACACGAAGCCTGTAGGATCATGACTGAGGTACACTCAAGTTTATGCAGGGCTCATCAATCTGGTCCAAAGATAAAAGCCAAGATCAAGAGACTAGAATACTACTGGCCTTTGATGATCACAGATTTTATGGACGTAGCTAGGAGATGCCACCAATGTCAGGTACACGATGTGGTCATACATCAACCACCCAACATTCTACATCTTACATTGATCTTATGGCCATTTGAGTGTTGGGATACCGACATAGTCGGTCCGATCGATCCTCCTTCTTCCAAGGGTTACCGGTTTATTCTAGCTGCCACCGACTACTTTTCCAAGTGGGCGAAGCTAATTCTACTCAAAGAGGTCACAGCTCAACATGTGCTCTAATTTTTTAGGAACCATATTGTTTATAGGTTCGGTGTGCCTCAACAAATTATATTCGATAATGGTATTGCATTCAAGAGCACTAAAATCAACAACTTTGGAGACACAAGATTGGAGATACTCCACATCTACTACGAGGGCAAGCGGTCTAGCGAAGCATTCAAAAACTCTCATCCAAATACTAAAGAAGACACTAAACAAGCGATAGTGACATGAGCGTTAGTTGGCTTGACTGCACCACATACAGAACTCAACTCAATCACCCCTTTCTCCTTGGTGTATGGGTTAGATTCTACCATTAGAAATCTAACTCCTATCATTAAAGATAGTTGTGGGTAGCAAGATCCCAAGAGCAGAATGAGTTGCGGTTGGAAGAGCTCGAAGGTTTGGAGACTCAGGGCATAAAACCCTTGTCAATAAAATGATTGACTCACAATAAGTTGGTCTATCTTAGAGCTTTTCAAGTAGGATAACTTGTTTTAATTCTAGAGACCAATTGTTGCCCCCTGAAAGATGGGAAGCAAGTTTGAACTCACTTGGAAGGTCCTTTTTCCATAGAGAAGGCCTACCAATGAGGATCTTATCAACTTATAAATTGTAAGGGAGAGCGTCCAATGCTTCCAATCAACAGGCTCTACTTAAAAGAAATATTATCCATAAATCTTGTTTGAAAATAATCATCAATAAACTTCTTTTCATATCAAATTCCATCTCTTATGTGTTAGAAATATCTTTCGCTTGCGAATCCACCACGATGAGTTTAGAGTAGATGTACTGAGAACCGGCGACATTATCCTCCATACACAAACTACAAACGATCCTCAGTCTTTATTAGGTTAGGTGTAGAAGACCCAAGAGGCATCCTACTTTGACTAGTACAACTAAGTTAGGTGTAAGAGAACCCGAGCAACATTCTTTCTTGGTGGAGTCACAATTTCCCTTACAATGTCATTTCATCCATTCTTCTGCATGTTTAGGGTAAGTGTAAGATAACCCAAGCGACATCCTATTTCTTCTTTTACAATAAAAATGAACACATATCTTCTGTCTTGAGCTATTTTGATGTGAAAGCAAGCCCCCCATGGCACTCACTCATTAGCTATTCTAGGTCGGGTCGATATGCTACCTTATTATTGTGTTACCCTAGTGGTCACTTGTAGTAATGAGTTCCCGCTTTCTTCGACTTGACCATTGCAAATTGATGAGGGCACCAATTTGGTAGGCCTTTGCCGCGGTAGTAAGCTACCCCATGTTGAGTTCGTTTGAGAAGATGTAATCCTACACCATTTCTTCTTAAACTAGCCATTATGCATTGATTAGGTTGAGTATATTTGAGGTTTAGGATAAGTCCCCTAGTGGCTCCTTTCCTCGAAGCTTGGTTTAGTCCTTACATAGGACTCTCACTTAGTAGTCAGGTGGGAAGCCTATCAAGTTGAAGATAGATTATCCCGACGATCAGTTCTGCTTTAGAGAGATGTAAATCTACACACCTTTTCTCTAGGCAGATTGTCACACACCGACGGGCACCTTAGGTTGGTTGGTTATCACCATGCTGACGATGACCCACCTGGTGGATACACCACACTTGGCAGATGTGAGTCCCCATGCTTTCTCCTTGAGTTGACCACCATATACTTATAGGCTTTCTTTTACATGGTTTTGGATAATGCCCCTAGCGGCACCTCCCCTGTGGTCACTCTATTTGGATCACATCCTTAGCGACCCTATTTAGACACTACCCTGGTTACTCTTGGATTGAACATTTCTCCTTTCCTAGTAATCACCCCTATGATTGAAGAATTTTTCTTACGAATATGTAGATTCTCCTTTGGTCCAATAAGTCTGAGATAGGACTAGGCTGATATGAGCTCCATCTCAATGTGGTCCTTTGTAAACCAACAGGGTCCACGATAACATAAAATAAACAAAATATATCTTCGCTTGTGGATTAGGAATTCAAGCCCCAGTGGCTTTCTAGGCGATCTTTAGAGGCGGTGTCAAAACTCCATATGAATACGACTACTTTGAGTTGAGATAAGTCCTCGGTTGGCACTCTCTCATTATTAGCCCGTGGTTCAACTTGTTGTGCCACCACGTCACCTCGGCGGTCATCTTTTCTTGAAAGATATATGTCTTACACATTCTTTTCATGATTGCGACAAAGCGGACAAGGTCGAGTTGATTTGTTGCACAAAGCAGCCGTCGTCTAGTATTCCTGTAGGGATGTGAGTCTGCACTTTCTTCTAACTTGACCATTTGCATCAAAGGCACCTAGGTTGGATAGCTCTACCCGGTAGGTATCCCTTTGGATTAAATCTAAGATAGATCTATGTTGATATTATCCTTCTTCTTGGATCCATGGTGAGATCCATCAAATTAAAACAAATGAAATTAAAATAAATGTAATTCAAACAAATGGCATTATCCCGACTACTTTTGAATTGATATAAGTCTCCCAGCAGCCTTTATTTAGTAGTCACCATAGGTCAAGTTTTATTTGTTGAGTCCAACATCACTTGATGGTTCCTGAAGGAGGATGTGAGTCCTATTTTTTCTTCCTAACTTGACCATTGTACACCAAAAAAGCCCCAGGTGGATAGTTCTACCATGTTTGGTAGTACCCTTTATTGGTAAATCTGAGATAGGACAAGGCCGACATAGCCCCTTTTAAGTGTGATCCTCACAAACCAACATGATTCATCTCAAAATTTAAACTTAAAATAAAGAATCAACCAACTTCTCCCCAGCAAGACATCAATCATCCCAACCTCCCCAGTGGAGTCAATTAAATCCAATTCAAACTTGCATTCCCGAGTGAGTGCACCTTCAAAAGAAATCTCATAAAATCTTTATCCCTAGTGGATAACCTAACACTGCTTCCCTAGTGGAAGGTTCATGCATAAATCCCTGACGGGTTATACATTGTCGCCATACCCAAATCATATCTTTCATTGGTGGATAACTTGCCCTGCTTCCTTAGTGGAAGGTTCACATGCTTGATCCTTTAGTGGATCCCTTCTTCCTCCCTTATGCCCTTGGCATGAGCGGAGTTATATTGCACTAAGATCTTGATTCCTTCTCCATCATAGGTTTAGGAGTAGATCAATTTTGTCAGTGTTTGTGATCCTTCGAATGTTATTGATCGTCTCGATCAACACCAATACATGCAGTGTGCCTTGTCAGTTACACCATGCCTATTGGGTGCCTTTTGTTGACCTCACTTTTGGAGTGAGCTCTCAACTTCCATATCATAGATCTAGGACTCTCATAAACACTAAGAGTTTCTTAGTCTTAAGATACTTCTAGTGATTAGGTGAACACTTAACCTACTCCTAGAGACTTAGAAGAGTTAGCCATAGGGATAAGTTGTGCCTTAGAGATTTAGGAAAACTTCCATACCCTATAGCCGAAACCAAATTCTTGCTTCTTTCTTCCAAATCAAATATGGAATTCAAATCCAAATTCTAAAATCAAATCTAACTATCAAATGATTGAAACTCATGATCAAATTCAAACTCCAAATCCCTTCCTAAGCCTTTGATTTTATCTTATGGACTTAGCCTTAACAAAATTCAAATTAACACCAATTTAATTGATTTTCTCAATTATCAAATTCAATCTCAAATCAAATTCCAAATCATAAATCAATTCCAAACTCCAAATGATTGAAACCCAAATCAAATCAAATTCCCTATTTTAGCCCTTTTAGCCAAATTCTTGAACTTGGCTAAATCATGCCCAAATTAATTCAAAACTCATGGATTTATTCATGATTCAATCATTCCTATAATCATTGACCCAAATATAAATATAAACCACCATTATCAAACCAAATCCAAGCTAACCCAAATCAAACTCAAGTTAGCCCTTTTGACTTGAAATTACTCAAGTTAGCCCTTTTGACTTGAAATTATCATATGAACCAAAACACATTTGGCTCCAAACCAATTGCAATTGGATTTATATTTCAATCCTAGGCTCATGTGTAAGTTCAACTAAACTTAGATCAAGCCATGATTAAGCTAATTGACCCATTTAGGCTCACTTAACCCAATATGACCTAAATGACCTTTTTGAACCAAGTTCTAATCCAACCTAAATTAGATTGAACTAATCCCATCTAAACCTCACAACAT
This sequence comes from Cymbidium sinense, assembly GCA_021442155.1. Lineage (NCBI taxonomy): Eukaryota > Viridiplantae > Streptophyta > Magnoliopsida > Asparagales > Orchidaceae > Cymbidium > Cymbidium sinense. Next base: position 16,738,943 of record CM038233.1, on the reverse strand, counting down.
AACCAAAAACCACCCTAGGATGATCAATTACCTTAAATTAGGTCAAACCAAGTCAAACCTAGAATTTGACCAAGTCAACTCTTTAACCCATATGAACCCAAACATGTCAAATTATAACATAAACCAAATTGATTGCAACAAATGGATTGAGTTCATCCCAAATTGATTATTGAACTTGACCAAACCATGATTGAGCCCAGTTGATCAATTGGTCAACTGGACCCGACGTAGCCCAAATTGACCTAAAGGGTCAAATTAGCCAAAATATAAATTAATTCTAAATTAAACCAAACCAAAGCCTACAATCATTTTTATAGCCAATTGAACTTGACTTAACACCTAACCTAACCCAATTTGGTCAAATTGGTCAAATTAGTCAACTTGAACCATTTGACCTATATGAACCCAAATGAGCCATAATCAAATCCAAAGTAAATTAAATCAAACCAATGCCACCAACAAACTCCAATTGGTCATGTGAACTTGAACCAACTCTTGGTTTAACCCAATTTGACCAATTGGTTAATTTGACCCAACCTAACCCAATTTGACCAAAATAGGCCAAATCAAGCCAAATCAAACCAAACAAACTCCAAACCACTTGAAAATTTAGGCTAACTTTTGACCCATCCCAAATCTGCCCAAATCAAACCCATAGCTAAATGACCATTTTGCCCTTAGGTTTAGGGCTTCCCATGAGATAAGACACATGCACATTAGGTCATTTTCTCCCCTTAGCCACTTGGCACCCAATCATAGGTCCACTGAGGCACCTAGGACCATGTCTGACTTGACAGGTGGTTGTTGACCATGACTCATGGGGAGGTGAAATCACCTCCCATCCCCATTGGAGCTTTTCAAACCACTAAGGATAGTACCTCCCTTGACACCACCTCACACCCTCACCCAACCAAGCAGAGCCACATCATCCCCAAGGACCTCCTGACCTCATTGCGGTGGTCAGAAAATCTAAATCCCATGTCATCGATCCAAGGAATGAGGGGTATACCCCCCTCATTCTCACTCAAACTCACACACTCACACTCGATTCAACCCTAGGAGCCAAGAAGAGGAGTCCCAGAGCCATTTCCAAGGTTTCCCGAGCTCCCCAAAATCCCCATTCTCGATTTTATGCAAAACCGAAACAGGGGAGGCCATCTTTGATTCCCATTTGTTCAAACCTCCACTAAAGTATAATTAACTTTGCACACACCTTCCTTGGAGCTAAACAAGCGAGAACAAATCCTTTCCCAAGCTTCTCGATGGCCGAAGGGTAGAGTTCGATCAAGACCAACCACCTACACCTAGTGCCTTGGTCTCCCAAGCAAACTACACCAAATCAAAGCTCGTGCGGCTCAATAAGGCTTCGTTTCTACTAAACTAAGCTTCCTTAATCATTGGAACCGCTGGTCATAAGCTTCGGTGAGGTATGCCATTAAAGTTGATCCTTGAATGAAAATAGGTTGGTCTTTTGTGAAAGAAATTTCAATGTCATGCGATTTCTACCATTAGATTTGCTTGTTGTGCTTCTCCGAAGGTGTGGGATCATTTTCATCTCCATTCGAGCTCGGGTGAGCTCAGATCGAGCGATGATCGATGGATGATAGCCATTGTTCGATGCTCGGGAGGAGATAGATCATGGACTGTCCATCCTACATGATCGAATGGGCGGTCTGATCAATCACATGAGAATGATTAATCCCTTGAAAGGTTTAATGCATATCTCGATCTTAGATCGGATGGTCCATGGAGTTATCCACGTGCCACGAGTCGACTTAGATGTGATAACTTAAATAATGAATCCCGTCCCGTGGAAAGCATGCCGGTATGCGCCAGGATGCTAAATTTAAATAATTTGTTTTAATCACAAAACTTCAAATTCATAACTAATTCTAAAACATAAAAAAATATAAACTTAGGCTCATTTTAAAGATATTTCATAGAATCCAAAATTTATTATTAATTGATTTTGAATAGTGACTTTGGCTTAATTATCATTTAATTGGAAATGTAATTAGCTAATTACTCCATAATTAACCATCAATTAATCTCAAATTTTATGTATGTTTGGGATGACCTCGCATCCTCTATTTTTAGATTTTTATTGGTTTGCTTAATTAGGAAATCAAATGATTAAATCTTAATCACTTTCTTAATTAGTGATAATTATGCAAATGAATAGTAAATTAATCAATCAATTAAGCTCTTAACCTCAATTGTGGTGATAAAGTCTAGGGAAATGGATTGGGACTCCCTCTTCTAATCTTTTCTTTAAGCCTTCTCCAATCCTTAAATAAATAAATAATTAACACCCCACTAATTAATTAACAAGATTAATAAAATTCCAAATCAAGAAATTAACTAATTGAAAGTTTAGGATTGAGATTTAAGCTCCCTTCTTTTTCTCTTTCTCTAAGTCCATCTCATTTTGATTGATAAATGTTAATTAATACATAATTAGCTAATTAATAAACTTAGTTAATTCAATTGAATCTATTTCTCTAATTTAATCTTGGGTAGCTCTTTGGGTGTTCAATAACCCAAAGTGAGAGATAATGAAATTATGGTTAGCTCACATGTGTGAAAACCATAAAAGCGTTAAGTGAGATCCCTTAAGCTTAATTAACTATTAATTATGAGCCAATTGCATTAGGCCCCTTTCATTTCTTTGGAGCATTGCAAATTTACTTTTCATGTGGTTGCATATCATATTGAGCTCATTATTAATTAGTTAATTAACTTAAGGTGATGTAAGGTTAATTAATCACTTAATTCATACCTTAACCTAATTAAACATAACAATCAACTTAATTACTTCTTCATTGAACCAAAATTAATTCATACATGGGGAACGGGATTAGGATCAGCAAATCTCTTTCACATTTCCTAAATCAAGTCAAACTCAAAATTAAATAACATTAAATAACTTTATTTTATTTTAAGTAGCCTTATTTAAAATGATTGTCTTTAGGAATTAATTGGGATGAATGAGATCATGTGCTTATGTTCCTTTATTTCTTTCCAATCATGTTAAATGTTACTTTCCATATGTAATCATGCATTCATTTCTTTTAAAATTAACTAAATGAAATGGTTTCTTTTATGTTAAAATTCCATGTGTTAATTTAAATTAAGAATATGTATGACTATTATTACTATTAGATCAAAAGTTATTTTCAAATGCCCATAAATAAAATATAATAAATGGAGTGATATTAGTTACAAATATCTATAAGTTTGCATGTGTTGGTAATATAATATGAAGCTCTCTTTCCTTATCTTACATGGATTCACAAATATATAATTCATTTGAAAAGAACACAATATTTGTCTAGATCCACACCTATGCATCTCCATGTTATGACTTAGGAAGAATTTCATATAACATATGTAAATCATATAATCAAATATGACTTCTTGCATGACTTCTCATTCTTGTGGTTCTTTTGTACATCATGAGAAAAGTGGTGTATTAGTCAGACATCGGGTGAGGCTTTAGTAGAAGTAGGTCTTTATACCTTACGCTCTTAGAACAATGGTGTCGTACTCACTTAAAACTCTTATACATATATATGTGTGATGTGACCAATGAATAAGAATCAAAATCAAATAAATCAAATATAACTTTTGTATGGGTTTTCCTACCCTTTTAGTTGTTTATACATCTATATGTATTTAGGAAAAGTGATATATTAGTCTGGACACACCAAGGTTATGAGACTTTAAGTAGGCCTAAGTAGGTCTTGTACCTTATGCCCCTGGTGCAGAACAATGGCACCGTACTCACTTAAAACTTTTATACATGTGAAAGTGTAATTAGCTAATGGATGAATAATCCATCTTTTCTATTAAAAAGACATGCATTCATAATTTAATTAAATGAAATATCTAAATTCCAAACATACTTCTTTGCATTCATCATTTAAGTGTGTTAAGACATACATTGTGTGTATAGGAATGCTTAGAATTTAATCGTATGCATGATATACATGATGAAAAAAATGAATAAATATGATGTTTATGTGGTAATTTATTTTTAATTAAGATGTCTTTCTTATTGAATGAGTTGCTTAAAATAACCTAAACTTAGGACTAATAAAACATATAATTCATTCACTAAAGAAAATTGATTAATTAACTTGCTTTAGAAGTGACTTAAGATAGGGATGAAGAGATTCCCTCTTTCTTCTCTTTATAATACTTAGTTGTTGTTAAGTGTAGGCCATATGAAATAAAAGAAAATGCTAAGTAAAATCTTATAACTAATTAAATCACTTAAAGAGAAATTAACCCTTTATAAATTAAATCCCTCACACTTAGCAAATTACAACTCTAAAGCCTAGTTAGGACATATCACACAAGCTTTAATTCATATATGTTAAACTAAGTTACCATTTTTAGCTTTATGCTAGGGCAGTGTATGGTTTGATGTATGCTTATTTTGTGATGTATTATTGTATTTGGATGTTAGGGGTGATGTGTTATGCGGATGTTTGGTCGATATTAGTCTAATCATATTTTCTACAAGGGGTTGTGCTCAAAGGCCCGTTAAATAAAAAAATATAAATGCTTTTGCTATGCAGGTTGCTTAGCCCCTAAGCATAATCCAAGTTAGGATGGGTGGGCTTGGTTATCCATGTGTGGGGTGTTAAGTCCAAATTATTCATATAACTACTTGGGTTGCATGGTGTGTTTAACTAATATTTATTTTGTAGGTGTAGCTTGATTTACTTTCCTTCTTTTAATGTAATTTTGTATTAGGATTATGATGAGTGTTGTGGGAGATTAGGATGAGCATTTGTTATAAGACCAAGTCTTATGTACCATGTGATGCCTTCAGAGTAAGCAAATCCAAATCAAGCCAAAAGGAAGAAATAAATAGAGAAAATTAAATGAAAAAATGGAGGATGAAGAAATGAATAAGGAAGAATGGAGAATGAAGACTCACGTCACATTCATCATTTGTAATTGTAATTATTCTCTTATAATCCAAGTTGTATACGGGTAGAGCTCACTACCCACTTCGGGTTGTATGCGGTGATCGACCTTTTATTCTTTTGTAATAGCTTTATAAAACTTTTGATGTTATGTTTAGCTTGTGCATTAGAAATGTCATGCCTCTTTATAGTTTTCTTATGATTCATGTTTGTTGTATGGTCTAGATTTGATTAGGCTCCTAGGATAAAAATTAATTTTTCTTCCCAAACTAACAACTTATAACTAAACCTCTAAAATAACTCATAACCTAATAAAAAACCATAGGCATTAAATTAAGAGAGTAAAATATTTCGCTGGATGTTATATGTTTAAGATCATGCATAATCATCTTATTTCACTCTTGTTAAAAAGGGCTTCCATTTTTTTTTCAGATAGTAAAGGCTTAACCTTTAAGAGCCTATGATGGAAGAACATATTTTTCCCTTTTGATTTGGCCCATAATCAACTTCTCATGCAATTAGACATATAAAATCCCATAGCTGTGTCAAAATAAAGAGTCTCAAATTAAATGAAATTTGATAAAATTTTAGATTTAAGTCATTATTCATACCCTCATGCTCTCTTAGGGTGGGTTTAAGGACTTAGTTTCTTTCTAAATAATAACAATCTAGCCATCTTCAAAACATAAGACTTGCCTACATAGTTTAAATGGTAGAGGAGTTAGGCGTTTGCCACTCAGGGTGTAATAAGTCAAGTCGTGTTTACTCTCTCTCTGTGGAGGTAAACTACCATACCTTAGATTTAGGTCATGCTTTGGCCTCAAAACTCCATTAGGATTGAGGTTGTTATTTTCCTTTGGGAATCTGAGCATCCTCCTCTTAGGCATTTTCAATTTTGTATTATAGAATTATAAGTCTAGATTTCTAATAAAATTTTAACTCAAATATATAATTCTCCATTTTAAAACACCAATAAGGATAGTTTGGATGCTCACTTCCCAATCATGAGCATCCCATCTCTTTGATAATATAAGTCTTTCCTTTCAATCTATCTTTGATCTTCCAACATATTAATTTATTGATAGTCCTATCTTTGAATTCTTTGGACAATCATCTATTTTAATTGAGTATTCTTAAGAATTCATTTTAAGATGTAATTAACTATGGCTTGCCCCAGGAACTTTAGAACGGTAAATAAACCTACTTTATTATCCATGTAAAGTAGGGAAAAAATCGTATATTCAAGACCCATCATGCTTTGGAGTTGTGGTGATTAGGATTAGGTAGATTTCTCTTTCAAGATAGTATTCCTGATGTCATACCGATTACCAATAAGTACCTCGATGCATGGTGTCCCCTCAATACAATGCATCAAAAATAAACACCATAGATTTTTGGGACTGGTTCCTCTCTCCATCTCTAGTAGGATTGTTGTCTCCAAGCATCGATAGTGGACTTGCATTTTATGTGAGACTATCTTTCCTTCCATTGGCAATTTCATTCTTAAGCAAAGTTAGCCAACATCCTTTAGTTTTAGGACCCCCTCCATGTAGGTCTTGAAACCCTAGGATAGTAAAAACAAAATTATCAATGAAGGGAGAGATAATAAAAATCTAGAACCTCCTTTCCACTTGCTTGGTGAGGCAAGGTTCATCATAAATTTAAAAAAAATAAATTCTTTCACAAAATGACACTTTCCAAAAGCACATTTCTTTTGAAAGTAGCCACCTTCATTCAACATACTCAAATTTGTTGAATGAAGATTATTTCAAATCATGGCATAAATTGAAATTCACTCAACATATCTCACATATGCTAGAGTTAAAGTTTCTCCCTTTTCAAAATCAGAAATCACATACATGACATCAAAATATATCATTGAAATCTATTTAACATATTAAAAAAATTTTAAATAAATTTCCCTCTTTTAAGATCACAAAATATATTTTGGAATCTTATTTGACATGCCACATTTATCAAACAAAGAATTTCTCTCTCTTTCCAAAAAAGAAAGAGAGCATATCAAATACATTTGATTCCCACTTAACATGTCAAAGTTGTTAAGTAAGAATCTCATTCTCATATACATTTGATTCCACTTAACATGTCAAAAATTGTTAAGTGAGAATCTTATTTTCATGTCACATTTGATTCCACTTAACATATCAAAATTGTTAAGTGAGAATCTTATTTTCATGTCACATTTGATGCCACTTAACATATCAAAGTTGTTAAGTGAGAATCTTATTTTCATGTCACATTTGACTCCACTTAACATATCAAAGTTTTTAAGTGAGAATCTTCTTTTCATGTTACATTTGATTCCACTTAGCATATCAAAGTTATTAAGTGAGAATCTTATTTTCATGTCATGTTTGATTCCCACTTAACAAACCAAAGTTGTTAAGTGAGAATCTCAAATTCATAACATATTTTTTCACTTAACATATCAAAGTTGTTAAGTAATCCCATTCATTCCATTGTTAACATACCAAATTCATTAAGTGAGAATCTCATTTTCATGATACATTTGACTTTCCATACATACCAAATTTGCTAAGTGAAAGTACCATTTCATACCATATTTGATTCCACTTAACATACCAAATTTGTTAAGTGAGAATCTCCTTCATGATATATTTGACTCACTTAACACACCAAATTTGTTAAGTGAGGATCTCATTTTCATGTCACATTTGACCTTCACTTAACATATCTAATTTGTTAACTGTGAGTCCCATTTTCAAAACATATATCAATCACATTTGGGATTTCACTTAACATACCAAATTTGTTAAGTGAAAGTCCCATTTTCAACAAAAAGCAAAACATATATCAATCACATTTAGGCTTTCACTTAAAAATACCAATTTTGTTAAGTGAGAGTCCCATTTAAAACAAAAAGCAAAGCATACATCAATCACATTTGTCTTTCACCTAACATGCCAAATTTGTTAAGTGAAAGTCCCATTTTTAAACATAAATCAACCACATGTGGCTTCTACTTGACATATCAAATTTGTTAAGTAAGAAGCCCCATTTTCAAATCGACATTTCACTCATCACAAGCAAAAGATATTTCACAAAAAAAAAAAAATAATTTAAGCACACAATCACAACCTCTTCTTAGCATACTCAAATTTTCTAGTAGAGGTTCTTTCAAATCATCAATATTTTCAAACAAGATATACAAATTACAAATATCTCCAAAAATCTCTCCTCAAATTTATGAACTCTGCCCAACCTACCTAAATTGGTTGAGTATGGGTTCTAAATCAAAATCATATGGCAAAGTCTCTCCTCACATTGTAAATATCTCCAATAGAACCCCATTTTGCATACCTAAATTTTTTAAATGAGGGTTCTAATTCAAAAGGACAAATCAAAATCAACAATTCAAGTCAACATCAAGGCAAAAGCTTCTCCTTCAATTCTACAAATCTCTCCATGCAATTTGAACCCCATTCAACATAACCAAAATTATTGAAATGTGGGTTCCAACTCAAGATCAAAAGATAAAATCAAGCAACAACAATTGAAGCAATCAAAGGAAAGGGACGTCACATAGTTCTCAGGATAAAAGAAGGTTGGGATATCTCCCTATCCCGAACCTCCAAGAAAATTATTTCTAAGATCAGAAAATTACCCTTGTGCACGACTCAAACCTCCAACTCATGGAAGGTTTGCAAGTTGTTAAGGACTTGAGGAGGTAGAAGCAGCGGCGTGGTGACAACTTCCACTTGCGGGATAGCATAGCACAACCACCGACCGAGTCTAGCTCTCCTTCTATAGTTGAAGCTATAGTTCATCCAGTCAGCTCTTCTTCTAACAACCATATTGTATCAGTGAATGGAGGGTACCAAATCCCTCACTCTGCTTACTTTACTTGATTTCTATTTTGTACCTCCATCCAAATCTAAGAAATCAATGAAGAAAGGCTTCCATTACATCTGTGTCACTGATCTTCGAGTTTATTCCTTTAGATAGCTCTCCAAGTCTAATCAATAATAACTCTAGTTTTGATCATCCTCTTTTGATTTAGAAATGAATTTTCCATTCCTGAATCATTCGAGTTTGCCCATTGAGATTGATTTGGAGTCATCCGACTCCAATGATCCCATAAGAGAAGTTGTAGGTGAACCTGATAAGCAAGTAGAACTTACCACTAAACCATCTCATAAAGTCACTATAATCAACCTCTATAGTGGCAGAGTTCTACCTCTTAGGGTAGCACCTCAGCATAAGGGTAAATAAGTCATTAGTTTTAGTGATCAAGAAGTCCCTCTACAAGATGCTCCACCTATGGATATGCTTGTGGAGGACCGGTGATTAACTACAATGTCACCACCTAGAAAGTTGCTTAATTAAGCATATATGATGCCCTTGTCTTATCCAAAAGATGAGGAGTCATTGATCAAAGCCCTTCTTGATCTAAAATATGCTTAACATGCTATTAGAGGAGGCATGTTATTCAAGAGAAGCTTGTAGAGTTACATTCACTGATGAAGACCTTCTTTTGGGGACAACAGAGCACAATCGTCTCCTCTACATCACAGTGGACATGAGAAGATTTAGACTCTCTTGGGTATTAATTGATCCAGGTGCATCAGTGAACATTATGAGTCTAAAGAACCTTGCCTGCTTGAGGATTGACATCTTCGAACTCTGAGGAGATCAGATAATGTTGAGAGGATTCAATGACCAAGGTGAGAGAGCTTTAGGCTCTATAGTGTTGCCATTGGAGATAGATTATTGGAAGACAGAAGTCAAGTCTACATAATCGATTCAGACACATCTTTTACTGCTTTGCTTGGTTGGCCTTGGATACATGAAAACAATATGGTTCCATCCTGTTTATATTAGTGCATCAAATTTCAAAGAGGTGGAATAGAGTACTGTGTCAAAGGAGGCTTGAAGCCATTCTTGGTTAGAGAGACCAAGATATATGAGGAGAGAACCAACTATCTTCCTCCAAATCAAAAAGTATATTCTTTCAAACTTGGTGAAAGCTAAAAAATAAAAGAAAAGGAATCAAAAGAAAAAGAAGAAAAAGAAAAAGAGAAATAAGGAAAAGAAAAGAAAAAAGAAAAGAAAAAGAAAAAGAAAAGAAAAAAAATGCAAGTGAGCCAGAATCAGACACTGAGAAATAAGTAGAGCCTGAAGTTAGATTCCACCCATAGTTTGTTCCTCCATATGAACACATGGGTAGGAAGACTCGACCCCCACTAGGTAGAGGAAGAGGCGGAGATAGTTCAGAGGTGGAAGACCTCCTCCTGACACCTATGATTTGACTAATAGGAATACCCCTGCTATCCACATAGACTTAGATTCCAGTTCAGAGGATGAGTCTCATATGATTAGCACGTCGACCAACCCCTCTTAGTGGGTCCCTTAGGAGGTGACATTCGAGCCAGACAGCGATGAAGACTAGGCTTCCAAGCAAAGCATGAATGTATATGAATCACTATTATGTAGAACAGTCCAACAGTAGTTAGGAACCTTAGCTCCAGCCTCACTTTCTTCCCAGAAAGTTGAAGGTTTAGTAGTTAAGAAGTCCCCCAAGTCATCCATAAATGTCAAGCCAAAGAGATTTTTTGTTGGGAGCATCATCCTCATGTCAAGCGATGTAGAACTTGAAGATGATTTATATAAAGATTTAATACAATTACCTTTTGATTAGTATTCATCTTGTGTTCTTAACTTAGCAAAAAAATAATCCCATACTTGGTCTAAACACATGGTGGTTATAAGTCAGATATTCTCAATCAAGATCAATATTGTCGGCTAGTCATCACATCAAGATGATATCAAATCATATCTTAAGGTATGTTTAGAGTTTAAGAAGAGATCAGATCAACTATCGATGAACTTAAAGAGATCAACTTAGGAAGTGAAGATAATCCAAGTCCTCCATACATGAGCTCCTTCTTGAATGATGAAGAAATTAATGACTTAGTTAGGCTATTAGCTGAGTTTAAGGACTGCTTTGCATGGAGTTATGAAGAAATGCCGAGTTTATCTCCTACATAGTCCATAGTAGCAATAGAATACTAAATCAAACAAGCTCTTGCATGCGATTAGACATTAAGCGCATGTCACTTTTGAAATCAAGAAATCGATGTTGGCTATCGGGGAAGAAAAATATCTTTTGTTGGCATTTATCAGTTAAGAAAAAGAATGGTCAAATCCGCATATGCATCAATTTTAGGGAGCTAAATAAGGCATATCCTAAGGATAAATTTTCACTTCCTACACTAGAATTAATGGTGGACATCGCCTCATCTCATGCAATATTCTCCTTTATGGATGGGTCATCTATAAAATCAAGATAAGAGGATGAAAGAAATACTATTTTTTGATCCCTGATCAAAATTTATTGTTATAAGGTCATGCCTTTTGGCCTTAAAAATTTCGGTGCTACATGCTAGCGGACCATGACTTAGATCCTCAATGAACTCATTCATCATGAAGTTGAATGCTATGTTGATGATCTAATAGTCAAAAGCAAGGAAAAGGAAGACCATCTCTTCAACTTGAGAGTAGTCTTCGAATGATTAAGATAATTTAACCTCAAAATGAATCTCTTGAAGTGTGTATTCGAAGTAACTTCAGGAAAATTTCTTGGATTTGTTGTCTGACACCGGAGAATAGAGATCGATCTATAAAAGATCAAGGCTATCTTAGAAATGCCACCCCTTAAAAGTCTAACTCAATTCAGATCCTTCCAAGGGTGGTTGGCATATCTAAGATGTTTCATTCAACTATAGGAAGATGCCAACCATTCGGCACTTGTCAAAAGGATGCCAAGTTCAAGCGGGATGATAAGTGCTAGCATGCTTTTGAAGACATCAAGCATTACTGATCTTCTAGTTCTAGCTATCTGGCAAGCTGTTGATCCTCTACACCATTGTATTAGATGACTCACTTGGCACTTTGTTGGCTCAACTAATGACGAAGAGAAAGAAAATGCTCTCTACTATCTCAGTCAGCATCTAATTTCTACTGAGGCAAACTACCCATCTATTGAAAAGCATTGCCTAGCTTAATCTTTGCATCCCAAAAGCTTGATTACATGCTTGAGGTGAATCGATCTTGAGATCAATCCATTGCAATATCATGACATTGATGCTATCGGATGGTTGGCATTAATCATGATTTTGTCGTAGTTTGACATCACATTTGTACCCTCCATGCGGTGAAAGGGCACTAGGTTCTTGGCATATCCACTTCTTCGATTCCAAGTAATGCCCTCCCTAATAAACAAATCATGAACTTAAGGGATACTAGCATTTAGCGTTGGGAGATGTATTTTGATGGTGTGTCTTCCTTTCAAAAAGGAGAAGAACCTTGATCTACTCTTCCAGGAAAGGCAAGGGTAGGAATAGTTCCCCTAATTCTAGACCGTGATGTGATGAGATTCTGATATCATCTGTCTAGTCCCTGTACCAACAATGAAGCCAAATATGAGGCTATGATTGCGATGCAGAGTTAGTCATTACTATGTCCAAAGTATAACATCTTGAGGATTCTCGTCATCAACCAAATCATTTGGTATTATAAAATTCTAAAGCTTAAGCTCCATCATTACCACAAGTACACTATGGAGTTATTGGCCTAAAACCTAGAGGTTACCATTTACAAGATTCCTCGAGGAGAGAATGTAGTAGCAGATGCATTAGCCAAGCTTGCCAAAGAGTTGGCATATTCGGAAGATGAGTCCATTCTAATAAGGGTCCAAAATAGACAAGTTTTATTCCTTATTAACACTAAACTCATCGAGAGATTCTCTCTTAAAGGGGAGGTTGTCATTGCCAAAAAGGACGAGGAGTCAAATTGGAGGCAACCATTCATGAATTAGTTAAATATAGGCAAACTACCTCAAGAGAAATCACTAGCATACCAATTGAAGCAGAGAGGCCTTTCCTATGCTCTCGTAGGCGGCACCTCATACCGACGGTCTTTCGATCATATGTGGTTAAATTCTCTGGACAAACATGAATCCCATAGGATATCTACCGAGATACACTCAGGTTTATGCGGAGTTTATCAATTCAGTCCGAAGATAAAAGACAAGATTAAGAGACTAGGATACTACTTGGCCGATGATCACCGCATGGACATAGCTAGATGCCACCAATGTCGGTACGGTGTGGTCTACATCAACCAACATTCTACATCCTACATTGGCCTCATGGCCATTTGAGTGTTGAGTACGACATAGTGGTCGATCGATCTCCTTCTTTCAGAGTCAGGTTCATTCTAGCGCGCCACTACTTTTCCAAGTGGGCAGAGGCAATCCCACTGAGAGTCACCACATGTGCTCCAATTTTCGAACATATGGTATAGGTTAGGGGTGCCTCACCAATTATATTCGATAATGATGCGCATTCAAGAGCACTAAAATCACCTTTTCGAGACACAACATAGGGAGATACTACCATCTACTACAAGGGCAAGCTCTAGAAGCATTCAACAAAACTCTCATCCAAATACTGAAGAATACACTCGACAATAACAAGTGACAGTGGCATGAGTAGTTAGTTGAAGCCTTGTGGGCTTACCACACCATATACAGAACTCCAACTCAATCTACCCCTTTTTCCTTAGTGTATGGGTCCGAAGACATTCTACCATTAGAATTCCAACTCCCATCATTAAGGATAGTCGTGGGTAGGAAGATCACGATGGAGTAGAATGCCAAGTTGGGGTTGGAAGAGCTCAAAGGTTTGGAGGAGAGACCTCAATGCAGAACCTCGGTTACAAAGCCAAAATGATTCAAGCTCACAACAAGTTGTTTCATCCTAGAGCTTTTCAAGTAGGAGAGCTTATTTTAGTTCTAAGAGACAATTGTTGCTGTCGAAGATGGGAGGCAAGTTTGAACCCTTGGGAACTTTTGCCATAGAAGGCTACCAAGCAGGATCTTATCAACTTATAAATTATAAGGGAGAGTGTTCGATGCTTCCAATCAACTAACTCTACTTAAAGAAATACTATCCATAAATCTTGTTTGAAAATAATCATCAATAAACTTCTTTTCATATCAAATTCCATCTCTTATGTGTTAGAAATATTATTAGCTCACGAATCCACCATGATGTGTTTAGGGTAGGTGTAAGAGAACCCGAGTGGCATCCTATCCCTCCACAACACAAACACAAATTATAAATGATCCTCCTTATTTGATTAGGTTAGGTAGAGAGCAGGTGACATCCTTTCTTGGTGGAGTCACAATTTCCCCTACGGTGCCATTTCATCCATTCTTCTACATGTTGAGGGTAGGTGTAAGAGAACCCAAGATGCATCCTATTCCCTCTTTCACAACACAAATGAACACATATCTTTTGTCTTAAGGTATTTTGATGTGGGAACAATCCCCCGTGGCACTCACTCATTATACTTTCCTCATGTCGATATCTACCTTATTAGTGTGTCACCGTGGTCATTTATCAGCGGATGTGAGTCCCGCTTTCTTCTAACTTGACCATTACCATTGACTAGTGCGGTTTGGTAGGCCTACATGATAAGCTACCCCATGTTGACTTGGTTTAAGAAGATGTAGCTACGCTTTCTTCTTGAACTAGCCATCATGCACTAAATTAAGTATATTTAAGGTTTAGGATAAGTCCCCAATGGCTCCTTTCCTCCTGACTACTTCAAGCTTGGGTTTAGTCTTACACAAGACTCCTCACTAGTTGCCTTAGGTCGATAGCCTATTGAAGGAACTATCTTGGATGATTACGCTTTAGAGATGATGTATACCGCGCCTTTTCTAGATTATTGCACATTGACAGGCATTTTAGGTTGGTTGGTTATCACCATGCTGACAGTAACCCACTTGATGGATACACCACTCTTGGCAAATGTGAGTCCATATGCTCTCCTTGAGTTGGCCACCGTATACATATAGACTTTCTTTTATAGGGTTTTGGATAACGCCCCTAGCGGCACCTCCCCTATGGGCACTCTATTTGGATCACGTCCTTAGCGACCCCATTTAGACACTACCCTAGTTACTCTTAGATTGAATAGTTCCCCTTTCCTAGTAGCCACCCCCATGGTTGGAGAATTTGTCTTGCGGATATGCAGATTCTCCCCTAGTCTAGTAAGTTTGAGATATGACTAAGTTGATATGAGCTCCTTCCTAGTGTGGTCCCTCGCAAATCAATAGGGTCCACGATAACATAAAACAAAAAATATATATCTTTGCTTGTGGATTAGGAATTCAAGCCCCCAATGGCCCCTTTCCCAAGTAGGCGTCCTATCTTTAGGGCAATGTCAGCAAAACTCTCTATAGGAATTGCCTGACTACTTTAAGTTGAGATAAGTCCAGTGACACTCTCTAGTTGCCTTGGTCGGTTCAACTTGTTGTGCCACTAATGAGTCACTCTGGTGGTCGTCTTTACTTCGAAAGATATAAGTCAATTATGCATTCTTCCAGCATGACCGTTGTGCGGCAGCATCCTTAGGTCGGTTGATTTCTACACAAGCAATTGCCCGTGGTTCCATGTGTAGGAGGATGTGAGTCCCTGCTTTCTTCCCTTGACCATTGCATGCGAAAGGCACCCCTAGGTTGGTTAGCTACCACCGTGGACTATCCCTTTGGATTTGTAAATCTAAGATAGGTAGGCGATATTAGCCCTTCTTAGTGGATCCATCGTCGGATCCATCAAATTAAAAAAATAAAATTAAAATAAATGCAATTCAATCAAATGGCATTATCTTGACTACTTCTGAACTAATATAAGTCCCCCAACGGCCTTCATTCAGTAGTTGACCTAGGTCGAGTTTGATTTGTTGCATCCAACAGATCACCCTAGTGGTTCATTGTGTAGGAGGATGTGTCCCACTTTCTTTTAACTTGCAAGACCTCCTTAGGTGGATAGTTCTACCATGGTTGGTGGACTACACCTTTGGATTGGTAAATCTGCGATAGGAATTACATAGCCCCCTTCTGATGCGGTCCATCCCATCCATCCATCTCAAATTTATACTTAAAACAAACAATCAACCAACTTCTACCCATCGAGACATCAATCATCCCAACCCTCCTAGTGGAGTCAATTAAATCCAATTCAAAGTTGCATTCCCCAGTGAGTGCAACTTCAAAAGAAATCTCATCAAATCCGTATCCCTAGTGGAATGTTCATGAATCTATCCCTAGTGGGTTATACATTCTAATCCCCATTGGATACTATACCAAAATCATATCTTGCATTCAAATCCAAATCCCTTATCCCTAGTGGATAACCTGAACTTACTTCCCTAGTGGAAGGTTCACATGCTTGATCCCTTAATGGATCCCTTCTTCCTCCCTTATGCCCTTGGCATGAGTGAAGTTGCATTGTACTAAGATCTTGATTCCTTCTACCTCTCGGGTATAGAAGTAGATCATTTATGTTAGTGTCTACGATCCTTCGGACGTTGTTGATCGTCTCGGTCAACACCAATATGATGTGCCTTGTTAGTTACACCACATCTATTGGGTGCCCTTTGTTGACCTCACTTTTGGAGTGAGCTCTCAACTTTCATATCATAGATCTAGGACTCTCATAGACACTAAGAGTTCCTTAGTCTTAAGACACTTCTAGTGATTAAGTGAACACTTTACCTAACCCTAAAAGACTTAGAAGAATTAGCCATAGGGATAGGTTGTGCCTTAGAGATTTAGGAAGACTTGCCTACCCTATAGCCCAAACCAAATCCTTGCTTCCTTTTTCAAATCTCAAATTCAAATTCAAATTCCAAAATCAAATCCAACTACAAATGATTATAACTCATGATCAAATTCAAACTCCAAATCCCTTCCTAAGCCCTTGATTTTATCTTATGGACATAGCCTTAACCAAATTCAAATCAACCCTAATTTAATTGATTATATAAATTATCAAATTCAATCTCAAATCAAATTCCAAATCATAAATCAATTCCAAACTCCAAATTATTGAAACCCAAATCAAATTAAATTCTCAATTTTAGCCCTTTTAGCCAAATTCTTGAACTTGGCTAAACCATGCCCAAATTAATTCAAATCTCATGGATTTCTTCATGATTCAATCATTGACCTAAATATAAATATAAACCACCATTATCAAACCAAATCCAAGTTATCCCAAATCAAACCCAAGTTAGCCCTTTTGACTTGAAATTGTCATATGAACCAAAATCCATTTGGCTCCAAACCAATTGTAATTGGATTTATATTTCAATCCTAGGCTCATGTGTAAGTTCAACTAAACTTGAATCAAGCTATGATTAAGCCAATTGACCCATTTAGGCTCACTTAACCCAAAGTGACCTAAAGAACTTTTTTGAACCAAGTTCTAATCCAACCCAAATTAGATTGAGCTAAGCCCATCTAAATCTCACAACATAACCAACAACCACCCTAGGGTGATCAATTGCCTTAAATTGGGTCAAACTAAGTCAAATCTAGCCTTTGACCAAGTCAACCCTTTAACCCATATGAACCCAAACTAGCCAAATTGATTACAAACAATGGTTCAAGTTCATCCCAAATTGATCATTGAACATGACCAAAGCCATGATTGAGCCCAAGTTGACCAATTGGTCAACTTGACCTAACTTAGACCAAATTGACCTAAATTAGGTAATATCAAATTAATTCCAAAATAAACCAAATCAAAGCCTACAATCATTTTTAATTAGCCATTTGAACTTGACTCAACACCTAACCTAACCCAATTTGGTCAAATTAGTCAAATTGGTCAACTTTATCCATTTGACCAATATAAACCCAAATGAACCATAATCAAATACAAAGCAAATTGAATCACATTAATGGCACCAACACACTCTAATTAGTCATGTGAACTTTACCCAACCCTTGGTTTGACCCAACCTAACCCAATTTGACCTAAATAGGTCAAATAAAGCCAAATCAAATCAAATAAACTCCGAACCACTTGAAATTCGGGCTAACCCACTTTTTGACCCATCCCAAATCTACCCAAATCAAGGGTTAAAGGGTTTAGGGCATCCCATGAGATAAGACACATGCACATTATGTCATTTTCTCCCCTTAGCCACTTGACACCCAATCATAGGTCCACTTAGGCACATAGGACCATGGCTGACCTGACCCAAGGGTCATTGGGTTGACCATGACTCATGGCGAGGTGAAATCACCTCCCTCCCCATTAGAGCTTTTAAACCACCAGGACAAGCACCACTCCCTTGGCGGCCACCTCCACACACCTCACCCAGCAAATTAGCCATCATCCACCCAAGGACCTCCACAACCCTTTAAAATGGCCAATTAATCAAGAAAAATTCAAATCACCCATGGCTGACCGATCTAAGGAATGAGGGGGGTATACCCCCCTCATTCTCACTCAAACTCACACACTCACACTCGATTCAATCCTAGGAGCCAAGAAGAGGAATCCCAGAGCCATTTCCAAGGTTTTTTGAGCTCCCCAAAATCCCCATTCTTGATTTTATGCAAAACCAAAATTGGGGAGGCCACCTTCGATTCCCATTTGCTCAAACCTCTACCAAAGTGTAATTAACTTTGCACACACCTTCCTTGGAGCTAAACGAGCGAGAACGAATCCTTTCCCAAGCTTCCTAATGGCCGGAGGGTAGAGTTCAATCAAGACCAACCATCTACGCTTAATGTGTTGGTCTCTCGAGGAAACCACACTAAATCAAAGCTCGTGCGGCTCAATAGGGCTTCATTTCTATGAAACGAAGCTTTCTCAATCATTAGAACCACCGGTCACAAGCTCCGATGAGGTATGCCATTAAAGCCAATTCTTGAATGAAAATAGGTTGGTTTTTTGTAAAAGAAATTTTAATGTCATGCGATTTCCACCTTTACCTTTGCTTATTATGCTTCTCCGAATGTGTGGGATCATTTTCATCTCCATCCGAGCTCGGGTGAGCTTGGATGGAGTGACAATCGATGGGCGGTAGCCATTATTCAACGCTCTAGAAGAGATAGATCATGGAACGTCCATCCCGCATGATCAGAATGGATGATCCTGATCTAATCATGCGTAGAGCCTCTGATTAATCCTTCAAAACTTTTGGGTTTAATTGTGGCCATCCGATCTTAGATCGAACGATCCACAGAATTACCGCGTGCGTCGCCATCCGAGTCAGCACTTGGATGTGACAACTTAAATAGCGAATCCCATTGCCATAAAAAAGTCGGCCATGTGCCGTATGGCGTGGGATTGGCTAATTGGGCTAAATAATTTATTTTTAATCCCGAAACTTCCTAAATTTATAACTATTTCTAGAAAATTCTAAAAAAATACAAACTTAGGCTCATTTTAAAGATATTTCAGAGTAGAATCCTTAAAAATTATTATTACTTCATTTTGATTAGTGGTTTTAGCTTAATCAAGGTTTAATTGAAAATATAATTAGCCTAATTACTCCCTAATTAATCATCCAATTAATCTCAAATTTTTTGTGCATGTTTAAGGGGATGCCCTCTCCCTCTCCTATTTTCTAGGATTTTATTAGTTATTTAATTAGAGGAATCAATTGATTAAATCTTAATCACTTTCTTAATTTAATTATTGATAATTAAGGAAATGATAGTAAATTAATCAATTAATTAAGCTCATTAACCTCTATTAATGGTGATGAAGTCTAGGAAAATGAATTGGGACTCCCTCTTCCAATCTTTTCTTTAAGCCTTCTCCAATCCCTTAAATAAATAATTAATTAACACCCTTAATTAAATAATTAAAAAGATTAATTAAAAATCCAAATCAAACCTGAATCTTAATTAACTAATTGAGAGGATTTAGGGATTGAGATTTAGGCTCCCTTCTTTGTCTCTTTCTCTAAGTCCGTCTCATTTTGATTTGTTAAGGTTAATTAAGACTTTATTAGCTAATTAATGAACTTAATTAATTTAATTGAATCTATTTTTCTAATTTAATCTTAGGCAGCTCTTTGGGTGTCCAATGACCCAAAGTGAGAGATGATGAAATTATGGTTAGCTCACATGTGTGAGAAAACTATAAAGTAGTTAAGTGAGATCCCTTAAGCCTAATTAACTATTAATTATGAACCAACTGCATTAGACCCCCTTTCATTTCTTAGGAGCATTGCAAATTTACTTTTCACGTGGTTACATATCATATTGACTCATTATTAATTTGTTAATTAAGTTAAGGTGATGCTGGTAAGGGTTAATTAATCCACTTAATTCATTCCATAACCCAATTAAGGCATAAAAATCAACTTAATTACTTCTTAATTGAACCAAATTAACTCACACATGGGAAATGGGATTAGGACAAAACCTCTTTCACATTTTCTAAATTAAGTCAAACTCAAAATGAAATAAAATTAAAGAACTTTGGTTTATTTTAAGTAGCCTTATTTATGATGATTGTCTTTAGGAATTAATTGGGATGAATGAGATCATGTGTTTATGTTACTTTATTTATTTCCAATCATGTTAAATGTTGCTTGCCCTATGTAATCATGCATTCATTTCTTTTAAAATTAACTAAATGAAATGGTTTCTTTTATGTCAAAATTGCATGTGTTAATTCAAATTAAGAATAGTGTGGCTATTATTACTATTAAATCAAAAGTTATTTTCAAAATCCCATAAATCAATTATAATAAATGGAGTGATGTTAGTTATAAATATCTATAAGTTTGCATGTGTTGGTAATATAAGATATGCAATATGAAGCTTTCTTTTCTTATCTTTCATGGATTCATAAATGTATAGTTCATTTGAAAATAACACAACATTTGTCTAAATCCACTCCTATGCATCTCCATGTTATGACTTAGGAAGAATTTAATATCATATATGTAAATTATATAATCAAACCAAATATGATTTCTTGTATGACTTCTTATTCTTATGGTTCTTTTTGTACATTCACCTGTATCTGAGAAAAGTGATATATTAGTCTGGACATCCCAGGGCTACGAGGCTTTAAGTATCCCTAAGTAGGTCTTGTACCTTACGCCCCTAGTGTAGAATAATGGCACTATACTCACTTAAAACTCTTATACATATGTATGTATAATGCGACCAACGAAAAAGAATCATAATCAAATAAATCAAACACAACTTTCCTATCCTTGTAGTTGTTTATACATCTATATGTATCTAAGAAAAGTGATATATTAGTATGGACACCCCGGGGCTGCGAGGCTTTAAGTAACCCTAAGTAGGTCTTGTACACGGTGCGAATAATAATGGCTCATACTCACTTAAAACTTTTATGTGAATGTGTAATTAGTTAATGGATGAAAATCTCTTTCTATTAAAAATACATGCATTCATAATTTAATCAAATGAAATATCTAAATTCCAAACACACTTCTTTGCATTCATCCTTTAAGTGTGCTAAGGCATACATTGTATGAATAGGAATGCTTAGGATTTAATCATGTGCATGATATACATGATGGAAAGAAATGAATAAACATATGTTATGTGATACTAATTCATCAGAATTAAGCTTAAAATACATTTCTTATTAAATGAGTTTGCTTAAAATAAGCTAAACTTAGGACTAACAAAAATATATAATAAGCCATTCACTAAAAGAAATTAACTAATTAACTTTCTATAGAAGTGACTTAAGGTAGGAATGGAAGAGAGATTCCCTCTCTTTCTTCTCTTTATAACACTTAGTTGTTAAGTGTGGACCATATGAAACAAAAGAAAATACTAAGTAAAATCTTCAAATCAATTAAATCACTTAAAGAGAAATCAACTCTTTATAAATTAAATCCCTCACACTTAACGAATTACAACTTTAAAGCCTAGTTAGGACATACCACACAAGCATTAATTCACACACATTAGACTAAGTCACCATTTCTAGCTTTATGTTAAGGCGGTGTATGATTTGGTGTATGCTTATTTTGTGATGTATTATTGTAGACTGGATGTTAGGTGTATGTGTATAGTCTGGATGTTAGGTCGATATTAGCCTAATCATATTTTTTTGCAGGAGGTTATGCTCAAGGGGCTGTTAAATAAAAAAATATATATATAAATGCTTTTGCTACGCAGATTGATTAGCCCCTAAGTATAATCCAAGTTAGATCAGGTGGGCTTGGTTATCCATGTGTGGGGTGCTAAGTCCAAATTATTCATATAACTGCTTGGGTTATATAGTGTGTTTAGCTAATATTTATTTTGCAAGTGTAGCTAGATTTAGTTTCCTTCTTTTAATATAATTTTTCATTAGGATTAGGATGAGTGTTATGAGGGATTAGGATGAACATTGGTTATAAGACCAAGTCTTATGTACCATGTGATGCCTTTGGAGCAAGCATATCCAAATCATGCCAAAATGAAGAAAGAAATGGAGGATGTAGAAATGAAGAAGGAAGAATGAAGAATGAAGACATATATATTCATAATTTGTAATTATAATTATTCTCTTGTAATCTGGGTAGTATGAGAGTAGAGCTCGGTTACCCATGTTTTCTTTTGGGTTGTACGGTGGTAACCGACCGCATCGGCCTTTTATTCTTTTATGATATCTTTATAAAATTATTTGATGTTATGTTTAGCTTGTGCATTAGAAATGGCATGCCTCTTCATAGTTTTTTTATGATTGGTATTTGTTGTATGGCCTGGATATGATTAGGCTCCTATGATAAAAATTAATTTTTCTACCCAAACTAACAACTCATAACTAAACCTCTAAAATAACTCATAATCTCATATAAAAGCCTACGTATTAAATCAAGATAATAAAATATTTAACAACCTCTTAGCTGGATGTTGTATGTTTAATATAATGCATAATCATCTTATTTCACTCTTATTAAGGAGGGCTTCCATCTTTGCTAGATAGTAAGGGCTTAACCTTTAAGAGCCTATGATGGAAGAACACCTCTTTCTCTTTTGATTTGGCCCATAATCAACTTTTCATGTATTTAGACATATAAAATCCCATAGCCTGTGTCAAAATAGAGAGTTTCAAATTAAATAAAATTTGATAAAATTTTTCATTAAATTTAAGTCATTATTCATACCCCTCATGCTCTAGTCTTTTAGAGAGTGAGTTTAAGGACTTAGTTTCTTTTTCTAAATAATAACAACCTAGCCATCTTGCAAAATATAAGACTTGCCTACATTGTTTTAAATCGTAGGAGGAGTTAGCTGGCTGCCACTCCAAGTGATAATAAGTCTAGCAGTTAGGTGGTTTACTGTCTCTTATGGAGGTAAACCATATACCCACTTTCACCTTAGATTTAGGTCATGCTTTGGCCTTCGCCAAAGCTCCCTAGATTTAGGATTTGAGGTCGTTGTTTTTCTTTAGGGCTACAAGAATAAGTCCTCACCTCTTAGGCATTTTCACAATCTTGTATTGTGGAATTATAAGTCTCAGATTTCTAATAAAATTTCAACTCAAATATATAATTCTCCTCAATTTCAAACATATAAATCCCAACCATAGGATAGTTTGGGTTGCTTATTAGACTTCCTAGTATCATGAGCATCCCCTACTCATTTCTTTTTGGCTTCGATAATAAAACTTTTCTTTTGATCTATCCCATTTGATCTTCCAAACATAACTAATTTATTGATAGTCCTATCTTTGAATTCTTTGGAGACAACAATCGCCTACTTTAATCGAGAGTATTCTTAAGGAATTCACTTTCCTTAGTCTGGACACCCCGGAGCTGTGAGGGTTTAAGTTGCCCTAAGTAGGTCTTGTATCTTACGCCCCTAGTGTAGAACAATGACGTCGTACTTACTTAAAACTTTTATACATGTGAATGTGTAATTAGCTAATGGATAAAAAAATCCCTCTTTTCTATTAAAAATACATGCATTCATAATTTAAACAAATGAAATATCTAAATTCCAAACATACTTCTTTGCATTCATCATTTAAGTGTGCTAAGACATACATTGTATGTATAGGAATGCTTATGATTTAATCATGTGCATGATATACATGATGGAAAGAAATGAATAAATATATATTATGTGATAGTAATTCATCCTAATTAAGCTTAAATGTCTTTCTTATTTAATGAGTTTGCTTAAAATAAGCCTAAACTTAAGACTAATCAAAACATATAATAATCCATTCACTAAAAGAAATTCACAGATTAACTTTCTTTAGAAGTGACTTAAGGTAGGGATGGAAGAGAGATTCCCTCTCTTTCTTCTCTTTATAACACTTAGTTGTTAAGTGTAGACCATATAAAATAAAAGAAAACATTAAGTAAAATATTCAAATCAATTAAATCACTTAAAGAGAAATCAACTATTTATAAATTAAATCCCTCACACTTAACGAATTACAACTCTAAAGCCTAGTTAGGACATACCACATAAGCTTTAATTCATACACATTAGATTAAGTCTCCATTTCTAGCTTTATGTTAGGGCGATGTATGGTTTGGTGTATGCTTATTTTTTGATGTATTATTATAGAATGGATGTTAGGGTGTATGTGCGTAGTATGGATGTTAGGCCGATATTAGCCTAATCATATTTTCTGTAGGGGGTTGTGCTCAAGGGGCCGCTAAATATATAATAAAAATGTTGCTTAGCCCCTAAGTATAATCCAAGTTAGGTCAGTTGACCTTGGTTATCTATATGTGGGGTGCTAAGCCCAAATTATTCATATAATTATTTGGGTTGTATGGTGTGTTTAACTAATATTTATTTTACAGGTGTAGCTAGATTTACTTTCCTTCTTTTAATGTAATTTTGCATTAGGATTAGGAGGAGTGTTATGGGGGATTATGATGAGCATTAGTTATAAGACCAAGTCTTATATACCATGTGATGCCTTTGGAGAAAGCATATCCAAATCAAGCCAAATTGAAGAAAGAAATGGAGCAAATCAAATGAAGAAATGGAGGATGAAAAAATGAAGAAGGAAGAATGAAGAATGAAGACCTTCATAACATTCATAATTTGTAATTGTAACTATTCTCTTATAATTTGGATTGTATAAAGGTAGAGCTCGGCTACCCACATTTCTTTTCGGGTTGTACGACAATACCCGACCGCATCAGCCTTTTATTCTTTTACAATAGTTTTATAAAATTGTTTGATGTTATGATTAGCTTGTTTATTAGAAACGCATGCTTCTTCATAGTTTCTTTATGATTGGTGTTTGTTGTATGGCTTAGATGCGATTAGGCTCCTAAGATAAAAATTAATTTTTCTACCAAAACTAATAACTCATAACTAAACCTCTAAAATAACTCATAACCTCATATAAAAGCCTAAGCATTAAATCAAGATAATAAAATATTTAGCAACCTCTTAGTTGGATGTTGTATGTTTAATATAATGCATAATCATCTTATTTCACTCTATTTAAGGAGGGCTTCCATCTTTGTCAGATAGTAAGGGCTTAACTTTTGAGAGCCTATGATAAAAGAACACCTATTTCCCTTTTGATTTGATCCATAATCAACTTCTCATGCATTTAGGCACAGAAAATCTCATAGCTTGTATCAAAATAAAGAGTCCCAAATTAAATGAAATTTGATAAAAAATTTCATTAGATTTAAGTCATTATTCATACCTTTCATGCTCTAGTCTCTCAGGGAGTGAGTTTAAGGACTTAGTTTCTTTATCTAAATAATAACAACCTAGCCATCTTACAAAACATAAGACTTCCCTACATTGTTTTAAATCATAGGAGGAGTTAGCTAGCCTCCACTTTAGGCGATAATAAGTCCAACAGTCAGGTGGTTTACTCTCTCTTATGGAGATAAACCATACACCCACTTTCTCCTTAGATTTAGGTCGTGCTTTGGCCTTCGCCAAAGCTCCCTAGATTTAGGATCTGAGGTGTCTTTAGGCTACAAGTCTCACTGGCATTTTCACAATCTTGTATTGTGGAATTATACCCTAGTTTTTAATAAAATTTCAACTCAAATATATAATTTTCCTCAATTTCAAACATATAAAGCCTAACCATAGGATAGTTTGAGTTGCTCATTAGGCTTCCTAGTATCATGAGCATCCCCTACTCATTTCCTTTTGGCTTCGATAATAAATCTTTCCTTTCGATCTATCCCATTTGATCTTCCAAATATAGCTAATTTATTGATAGCCATATCTTTGAATTCTTTGGAGATAATAATCGCCTACTTTAATTGAGAGTATTCTTAAGGTATTCACTTTCCTTAAGATGTAATTAACTATGGGGGCTTGGCCCCATAGAGAACTTTAGAACTCGGTCTAAATAAACCCTACTTCATTCATCCATGTAAAGTAAGAGAAAAATCTATGGTATATTCGAAGACCCATCATGCCTTAGGAGTTCTTAATAGGTGATTATGTTTATTGAAGGGTAGTGACTTCTATCTTAGAGATAGAGATATACTATTGTTCAATGTCATACCTGATCACCTCAATAAGTACTCTCATATTTGCATGGTGTCCCCCCGCCCTTGCCATACAAATGAACTGAAAATAAACACCACACTCTTCAATATTCTTGTTGTCAGTTGATTTAATACTTTTAAGCATAGAATAATAAGTAGATCTCTTACATCAATAATACAAATATTACAACACTTACACATGTTGTTCGACAAAGTGTCATATTTTGAGCCAAAACTAAAATAAGATCTAATCAACTCACTATTAGTTTTTTCATTCAACCAACTAAATGTATAATTTCTAGCCTATTTAACTCCTTCATTTTTATATGTAAATTGATTAATTGTTGCTTCCTTTATTGTTGCTCATAATGCTTTCTTTAGAGCTGTTCTTGTAAATATAGTTAGCTTAAATTTTTGATGTAAATACCTAAATAAAAATCTATTAGTGATATTTGAAAGCACATGTTTAAAATCAAGAATAAACCATTTCTACTTATCTGAAATAAATTAAAGTTTGTTTGATTTTCAAATATCATTAAGTCTCTTCTTTAAAAAATCCAAAAATCACTCTCAACTACTTTTGTTTCTTCCTCTACCAATACCCATCAATTAGAAATATGCTATTATTCTCATCAAGTGTAACTTGTTAAAAGTTAAATCCCTTACTTCCCCTTCAAAAAAATAATTATCAACATTAATTATGGGTCTGTATCTGACTAGAAAATCTTTCTTGCAAGCACGAAATTAAACATAAAATCTTAAAAATGTTTCTGACCCTATAAATTTGAATCTTCACTTGTATGTACATAGATAGTGGACCCAAGATTGGTGTTTGCAATTCCTAAATAATAGTCACAAATGTTATTAAATTGATATTATTCCTTCATATGAACTAGTATACAAGCTTTTTTTTTAAAGTTTTTTTAGCTTGTACTTTGGACACATATAGCTTTGCATCGTTAATCACTTTCCTTCTAAAAACATTACATTTAATTTATGAATTAATATTAATCTTACTCACATATCTCTTGTAATTACTGTTGAAGTCAAAGTTTTACAATTGTAATTTCATGTATATATTATCTTAAAATAATCTAATCTGGCATGCATTAACTCCC
Source organism: Cymbidium sinense (assembly GCA_021442155.1). Classification (NCBI taxonomy): domain Eukaryota; kingdom Viridiplantae; phylum Streptophyta; class Magnoliopsida; order Asparagales; family Orchidaceae; genus Cymbidium; species Cymbidium sinense. The sequence continues at coordinate 16,711,555 of CM038233.1, read as the reverse complement.
CCACATTATATATATAATGAGCAATTATGTCTTCTACAAATCACTTTATATCTCCTTTTATCATTTTTGATGAATTTAGTTATTTTTCCTATATGAATTGATATCTTCTTTATAGCTTCTTTAAACTCCTCCTTGCTATAAAATAACATGCCAACTTCAAATTTAATCCTATCAAGATCAGCTCTAGTATTAAAAGTTGGTCATTTATCAATATAATCTTCAACATTGGCATTAAAACTATCATCATCCATAGAGTTCATGCAATTGATACCTTAATCTCTTCCCTTTACAAATTTATATGAATAGTTATCATCATGGTTAATGGGTTGCCTTCCTTTATCAGAAATACCTCACTATCATAAAATTCTTCAGTGTTTAAATCATTAAATGAATAATCCTATCATCATTGCCTTCATAAAAAAAAATTTATTTCCTTCTACATTTTCATGATTGCTTTTATTATTTAACACATTAATGGTCCTACTTAAATTGCAACATAATTGTGAAAGAATTTTTTTTAAAAAAAAACTATACCCTAATGTGGATGATAAAATCCCACAATTAACTCCTTCATTAGCCACATTTCTTTGATTTAATTCTAATATGAATTGCACAATATCTTGAAGAAAATTAAGAGCAAATGAACAAAGCAAATGCACTGTTGTGCAAATCAATTTATCTACCACTCATACTTTCTCATACAACCTATATGCCTTCAGTCCGCTCATATTACACACTAATTCATGCCATAGGACTCATAGTGTGAAAATATTTATTTATTTTATGGAGCTTACTAGCAAACGCATCGCGAGATCGACGGTGTATGAAGAAGAGAAATCCGTGATAGAGCTCCTTCGTGGGAGACATTGACAATATCAATCATATGAAGGAGAAGAGTTCATCTATAAGCTTATTGCGGGATCGACATATTTGTGGGGATGAGAATGATATAAATTTGAATTAAAATCGAACAAGCTTTAATAAATAATTCATGAATATAAAATAGAGATATTTTTCATCCTAATAGAATTTTAGATATAATTTTCTTTTCTATGATGATAGACAGTATAGGAGATATGATTTATTGGGAGCGCCACTACAAGAGCAAATGAGCCAAAGGGACATGAGAAACACGAGGTAGCAAAGCCTTCTATTCATCTAATTTTTTTTGGAATGGTATATCATATCTTATTATGGTATTCACTAATCTCATTAAAGATATTCATCATCATATTATAATCCAATTTACTTTTCTACCATTATGTATATGTATGCCTCCATAAATCAAATCCAATTTTTTTACTATATTATTCATCAACTGAGCTAAAAAATGATGGAGTCTATTCATCTAATTAGAATTTACACAAATTTTAAAGCACATCCAGGCCGCCTGGCCCGTAGCTATCTTCTCTTCTGCTTGATTGACGGCTTCCTCATCGATTATCCAAGATATCATTTTTATATTATTTTATAAAAAAGTGACAGAGTGATGCTAACGCAATCTCATTAAATATATTCACATTAAAAGTTATTTAAAGCTAACTTTAAAGCCTAGATATGTGTGAAAATTGTGCGGCATATTTTTTTTATAAGAAAATTCATTTCATATGGCCTAAATGGCTCTCATCTTTAGCAAATTCAATATATATATATATATATATATTGAAAAAATAAGGATGTTCCAAAAGAACAACAGATAGACTCAAAAATATATAACATTTAGGGTATTTGATAACAGATTTATTCTAGATTTATGAGTTATTTGAGATCAATTTTATTTTTTATTTTTTAATTTTATATTATATTCCAAAAAATATTTGTTTAGAATATATTTTTATATAATTTTATTTTTTCTTTTTAAAAATAAATAATATTATTTTTAAAAATACTCAAAACATCTAAAGAATATTTTGAGTATTTTTTAAAAATAATAATTAAAATCAAACATGATTTATTTTTAAGCAAAATATAAATAAAATAAATTAAAAATATATAATAAAAAATAAAAAATAAAAGTGATCCCAAACTGCCTCTTAAGTATGTAAACCATGTAAATCCTGCCAAACATATTTGCCTAATTTAGTAAATTCCAGATTTTATAAATCCTGTAAATTCAAGATTTAGTAAATCCTGTAAATCCTGAATTTAGTAAATCTTGTAAATCTCCAATTTAGTAAATCCTATTGAAGGTAGATTTATGAGATTTACAAACTCGAAGAAGAGCTAGGTAGTGATGGAAGAAGGAAGATGCCTAAGATATTAATCTATTGATATAATTTAATAGTTGATTAATTTTAATTAATTAATAGTTAATATTAATATATATTACTTTAAATTAATATTAATATTAATACTAATAATTGATTAATTAATACATATTTAATTTAATTTTAATTGAGTACAACTAATAATTTATTAATATATCATTAAAACTTAATTATAATTTATTAAAAATAAATATAGTTTGATAGTTAATTGATTTTAATTAATATAATAATTAATATTTTTTAATATAGTTTAAGTTAATTTTAACTATTTTATTTTAATAGTATTAATGATTAATTAATATGTTATTATAAATTAAGTATCATGGATGAGTCAGGATTTAGTATAGGTCGAGTATCATGGATATAATTATTACGTTAATATGTCTTAAATTAAAATATAATATGATAGCGAGTTATTTTCATATTTTTCTTCAATTTTTTTATATAAAAATTTAAATTCTCAAATATATCAAACTCTCAAGAGAATTTAACTAATATGTATCAAATATTTAAAATTTATTAAATTCACATGTTTTGAATTCATTAAATCTTACTTAAAATAAATCCAATCTGTTACCAAACACCCCCTTAGAGTTATACAAAGGTGAGAAAGGTTGAAAGAGAATTCCCAAAAACCTATATTGAATGGACAAGCATAAGGGGATACAGACACGATACGATACAAATATTATATATTTTTATTATCAAAAATATGAGACACGGACATACATCGTATATGATATTATAATAATAATTAAAAATAATATATATAAATTAAATAAGTAAATATAAAAAAAATTTAAATCATTTAATCATAAAAATTAAATTAAATACTTACATAACATATATATGTCTAATTTTTTTATTATACGTTAATAATTTTAATGAATATAATTTATTATCAATTCAAAATTTATAAAATTAATAATATTTTTTTATAATTTTAATTATTTATTATAAATATATTTTATAATTTCCTACTTCTCATTCAAGTCATATTCTTCAAATTTTTAAAACTCATTATAACAACTTTAAATTTGACAAATTATATTTAAAAATATTTTTATAACAATAATTAAATTATTTAGGACCCTTTTAATTTTTAATATATTTTTTAAGTTGGACGGGTGTCAAAGTCGTGTGGACCACTCTATATTTTTTCTTAGTAGTGTCCTTGCATTATAGCTAAAAAAATTAAAAGCAAAATGGGATTCTGCATGTGAAAGGAAGGACGGAACTCAGCTAAACTGGATAGAAAAATAAGAACCAGAAGACTCGCAGCTCAGATTGCAAATGCTTCCCGACCAAAGCTTCAAAAAGCCATCCTTTGAGCAGAGGATACAAAAACTGAGGCAGCAACAGCCTTCATCAGTAAAATCTAAATGAAAGGCTTGCATGGAACAAGATAAACCCAAACAGCACCAAGAGAAAAGGACCCGATATATAATCAGAACTACCAAAGAAACATAATAAAATTTCTTTTTCTCCGTCTTACAACTTCAGCCATAATAGCTCTCCTGATATTGTTCAGCAAAGAAGAGAAACTTGAAGAGTGAAGGTCAAAAATATGATCAACTTAAAAAATAGAAGTAATTCATTTATGTGAATTTTCATGTATGGATTCGGTAGTTTATTTTTAAATTGGATGATTCATTTACGAGCTGAATATCTTAGTTTTGTTAACAATACCTTTTTTTTTCAAGTATATGATATAAAGAGAGAAAAAAAACTTACTATTGATGAAATATCATCAAAAGGGAAAACATCTTAGAAATATTATAATTTATATATGTAAGTATGGGGTGGGTTCTAAAGATTTATTGAGAGATAAATTTACTACAATGAAAATAATTTTTTAACCTCAAATAGTGATCAATATAGCCAAGCCATGAATTATCCTTTACTTGTTCATTATTAGTTATAGCTATGGTGCCGCTAATCTCTTATTCATGAATGACTTTGAGACTAAGAAAATAATTTTAATGAATTAGTGTCATATATATATATATGATATGACATTCAAAATTCCCCTAGTCAAAGCATGAATCTTGAAAGGCGAAACGATCCAAGGCGTCAAATCAAGATCAACATTTCGGAAACTTTGGAACATTTCAATGATCATCAAATAGTAAGAAGCATCTCGACAGTGCAATCTAACAACCCTAAGATCTCACAATTCCCTCATTTGAGCATTCAAATGTTCAAATACATCAAATGATCAAAAGGAATCACGTCAGAGGGAGGGAGTTTTGGATTTTCCATGTATTTACAAGATTGCCACTCTTCCAAATACCCCTCATACTCCATATGAGGGGAGATTTTTGGAGGCCAAGTGAAAGAAGGAGGAGAGAGAGCTCAAGCTCAAGATCCCGCAAGATCCCCACCGACGGTCGTCCAACCACCACCGAGTCGCACCTGCTCGCCATCGTCAATCACCTAATCGTTCCTTGCATTTCGCGGTTGTTCCTATATTTCGCGGAAATTGTTCCTATATTTCGCTTTGAATTGCCTTTCCTTTCACCTAAAGTTCCTACAGTCCACCATCACACTCGCCACTAGAAACTACAACCTTTATGACCGTTGCATGTTGTCCTTCTTGTATACCATCTTGTAATCCAGTTATGGAAGATTCAGACTGAGGTATATAGTGGAACATTTTCGGCCAGGTAGTAGTTTTTTCTTTTCGAGGTTTTCCACGTTCATTTCAGTTCTCTGCTCATTCTTTAAATACACTGTGTGTGGACTAATCAACAAAGCTAAGTGTAAACTTTCACTCTACCAGCTATCTTGGTCTTCCAAGTTTGGCCCGTGGATGAGACTCCTCAATCATACTTTTTACGAACCTACATCATGACCAATAGGCAATCTTGCCCTCTCAGAACTCGCTCCGCCAGTCACTCAACCAATCAAATCAAGGACAAGCGCCCCACTTCCCCAATGGGCATGACATGTGGCGAACGGCAGAATCTCTTTAGAAGAAGCATGCTGGAAGAGTCTCAAATGAGATGATCGACTTTACGGGAAGACAACAACCTCATCACACACCACCCCAAGATATTACCTACGGGAGGACAATATGTCGCTCTCTTAGAGTTCCACCATCTCAAACCGTGATGTTGAACTTTGACACTTCCAGTTCCACCCATCCATCGCAGCTCAACCACGCCAATCCGCCATTATTTGTGCACAGGCGCATTCTCACCTGATGACCCTATTCGCCATGTTATACATGCGCATTACAACGCTTAAGAGAAGAACTCCATCACAAAGATGGGAATCATATCTTCTCTCACCAGTAGTTATCAGTCTTCCCTATTCTTCTTGACATCCCATCCCGCGGATTTAAGCTTCCAAGCATTGACCCTTATGATGGAGTTACTGACCCTTACGAACACATCGACCATTACAGGACCATCATGCATATCCAGCAAGCTCCTGACATGTTGCTTTGTCAGGTCTTTCCTATTACTCTCAAGGGACAAGCGCGGTTCTACTCTCTCTTTCACGGGATCTATCCATACCTTTGATGAACTCGCCAAAATCTTAGGTGGAGCAGTTCAAAATCGAAGGATCATTAAAGATTCTCTCATCTCTCTCAGGCATTAGGTCAAAATGAGGGCGAATCCCTTAAGAATACCGAGGTTCTCCTCACGCCAAATACCTGAGTAGACCCGAACTATTAAGAGGAGTTTTCTTGAGGACTCCTCAGGAACCTTTTACTGATCCTGTCATAGACATACGGTCCACTCATATGCCGACTTGGTTCATCGCGGCACAAATCTGATGAGGCTATGAATGACCATGCAAACAATTTGAGCAATCCACAGAAAAGCGTAAAAGTACCCGGAAATGCGGTCCAACACTCTATCAAAAGAAGCAACAAAGTGATTGATCTCCCTCCATCATGTCAACAACCACGACTTGAAAAGAAATACAGCCGAACACATCTCGTGTTAACCTCTAATGGCCATTCGAGATGAAGAAAATATCAAGTGGCCGCATCCATCGGGAAATGAGCAATATTGTCACTTCCATCGAGTGGACAGCGACAACTCAAAGAAGAAATTGAGAGGCTCATTGACAAGGATATCTCACGGTTGTGAAGAATCAATCACACAAATAAACATACCTTCAACTGGGGCAACAAGGACAATCATCCGAAATAACAAATCATCAAAGCGGTTGGAGATTGAAACAATTGCGGAGGACCAATACTATCTAATCAAGTTCTCATTGCTATCTCAAGAGCCGAGTTAAAGAGTCTCGTCATCATTTCATCACTTTTAATGACTCAGACTTAGAAGGAGTACATGTTCCTCATCAAGATCCACTTGTCATCAGCGCGGGGATCGGTGACCCATGCTATAATGTTAAAAGGATTTTGGTTGATAGTGGGAGTTCTATCGATGTCCTATTTTACTCCACATTTTGTGGAGCCTCGTTAGGGAAAAGCTCCAACTTCTTTGCGGGGACCATTGTATGGGTTTGACAACAGCCTGCACGTGAGTAGAAGGACGATCACTCTTCTGTTGTTGTTCTCGGATTCCCTGGCAAGTGACTCATTCAATCCAACTTATGGAGGTCAAGTCGACTTCGGCCTATAGCTGGAAGGCCCCTCAGTCAATCTTTGGTGCAATCACTTCAATATCTCATCTTAAGATGAAATTTCCAACCTGTTGGAGTTGGAGTAGTCGTGAAAATCAGCAGGTGAATGATTATTATGTTACCTCGAGCTCGATTGCGCCCTTCGTGACCTTTAGCATTGAAGATTTTAATTTTTGGGATGAAGGAGCACCCCACAAAGTATCACCTGTAGAAGACTTACTCTCCATTACATTATCGGATGACCAGACCACTACGGCGGTGCAAGTAGGATCCAGCTTTCAAAGGAACAGAGAAAACTACGTAGATTTCTGCGTAGAAATCAAGACATCTTAAGAGTCATGCGTGATATGGGGTTGACCCCGGTGATCATGCACTCCTCAAGATTAATCCAACATCCAAACCGATCATCCGGAAGAAGTGGAGCTTTTGCACCGACTTCTGAGTGAGCATGAAGTTAACAAGCTCCTTGGGATTCATACGAGAAGTATATTACCTATATGGCTAGCAAATGTTGTCATGGTTAAGAAAACAAATGGAACATGGAGGATGTGTATTGACTACACTAACCTTAATGGCTTGTCCAAAAGATAGCTTCCCCTTCCCTTTGACGATTTGACGTACCATCAAATGCTCGCTCACGGGCCTTACTCGGTTATAACCAAATAAGAATGGACCCTATGGATGAAAGCCCACGGCATTTCAAACATATAAAGGTTTATACCGCTACCAAGTTATGCCATTGTTAAAAAAATCGGGTGCTACCTATCGTCTTATGAATATGGTTTTCAAAGGCTATTAGGCGACGATGGAAGTATCACGTGGGCGACATGTTGGTAAAAAAGCACGGAAGAATCACAACATCTCTCGACTTAAGCATGCTTCAATCTTCTTGGCTCTGGCTCAACCCATGCCTTTTAGGTTACATGGGGAAAATTTCTTGGGTTTATATGGTAACCAGCAGTAGAAAAGAACCGAGAAATTAAGGCTCTCGGATGTGACCTCAAAGAATATCAACGAAGTTCAATGTCTAAATGGGCGGATCGCTGCCCTATCTCGTTTCTTAGCTCGTTCTGGGGACAAATACTTGCCATTCTTGAGGAATATTAAAAGGAGCAAAAAATAATAATTTTCAATGGACCAGAATGTCAATCCTTTTGAACAACTAAGAGTACTTAGCATCTCCCCTCTCTAAGCCTATTCAAGGAAAAATATTATACTTATATCTTGCGGCTTCTCCCATGCTCGTCTTGATCACGAAGTAAATGGATACAACGACCAATTTACTCGTTCACAAAATACTTTCAGATATAGAAAATCGTTATCCACTGCTCGAGACGGGATGGCATTAGCCTAGTTTTTTTTGAAAATTGCGTCCATACTTTCAAGCTCATACTATATTACACTAATCTACCATTAAGAGCTATCTACACTAGGTATCACGGAAGATTAATTAAATTGGTGGAATTGGAATTGGGAGGTGACATTAATTTTCTACCTGACGACATAAAGTCTCAAATACCATGAGACTTCATAGTGGAATGCCCAACTCCAAATGATATGTCTACACACATCCTTTATTTCCTCAATGGACTCTCATGTTGATGGAGCTTTGAAATCTGGCCGGAAATTTGGAGTTTACTTATTTCCCCATGTACCTTAGAGTATGGACTTGTTTAAATTTTCTACTAACAATATGGTGAATCTGAGGCCCTCTCGCGGAGGTTGAGACTCACCATCATTGCATGAACGATCCATCTTGACTCTCGACTTGTAGCCTCTCAGTCAAGGGGTGACTACGATACCCACAACCCTCGGGTTGGCCACGTCGACTTGGTGAAGTCGCCCTGCCCATCTTAAGGCGCATCAAATCACTCACATACCGGAGAAAAATACCGGAGGCCTTAAGCTTCCTTGTCATTCTGAGATCTATTCAAGAAAACATATTGAAGAAATATATTTCTCGATTATTCGGACCATGGGTAATACAAGCGATTGATGAGGTGAAGGAACCCTCATGGATGGACCCATCATGTCTTTCTGCAAGAGGAAGCCTCCCAGAAGACCTTCGACATCACTGTATAGAAGACAAATTTGAACTTTGTTATTATTGGAGGTGAACTATATAAAGCAGCTTTCTCGGGCCATACCTCAGTGTCTTCCACCATCGGGAGACTATTCGCTAGAGAGGTTCACTCGGGAATATGTGGAGAACACCTACAGGAAGGCTAGCCATTAAATTATAAGGCAAGGATTCTATTGGCCTCTGAAACAAGATGCCACAGGTTCACCAAAAAATGTCTTTAGTTGTCGGGTTGCATTCAAACCTTCCTCACATCACGCTGAGCTCTCATCTCTTCAAAGCCCGTGGCCTTTTGCTGGGGAATTGATATAATGGGACCCTTTCCGATAGCATCGGACAAAGGAAGTTCATCATTCTAGCCGACTACTTCACTAAATGGGTGGAAGCGAACCACTGCCAAAATCAAAGCTAAACAATTTATTTTGAAAAATATAGTGTGTCGATTCGGTCTTCTGTGAAGATCATCAGACAACGGACTCAATTCTTGGAAAAGTCTTTACGTCCTTTTGCAAAGATCTTCACATTCAGTACTGCGTCTGGTATCGCGAAGCCGCGAGGAGGACGACGCCGGGCTGGCGGAAGCGGCGGGCCAAAAGCGGGCAGGCGGCGGCCGTGGCAGCGGCGTCGCGTCGTCCTTGTATGACCTGCCCGGCGCACCAGACGGCGCAGCGCCCGCGGGAGAGACTCTTTTGGGCTTTGATGGGTTTTGAAGGTTTTTTGGGGTTTTTTCCTGTCCCTCATTCCTGTTGTTCAAAGTAACATCACGCTCTCTGAAGAAGGTAGTCAAACCAACGATGACCATTAAAGCTCGAAACGAGAATTGCGACAAAGCTACGTCACAGTTTTTGAAGATCTCAATCAACTCGGGAGCCAAAGGGAATCGCAGTCCTGCACGAAGATATAGCAAGTCGTTATCCACTCGCAGACGGGATGGCATTAGCTCTAGTTTTTTCAGCTCGAAAATTGCGTCCATACTTTCAAGCTCATACTATCGGTGTTTACACTAATCTACCATTAAGAGCTATCCTACAGAAACCGAAAGCATCTGGAAGATTAATTAAGTGGTCAGTGGAATTGGGAGAATTTGACATTAATTTTCTATCTCCACCCGACATACAGTCTCAAATATCTGTATGAATGGGGACAAACTGTTTATAGACCCATTAGGTGCAATCTTCGTAACACCGGAGCCTCTCGCTCTAACTCCCGTCACTCTCGAAACCAATCCTTGAATCAGGGACGTCAAGCTTCCGCCCCACTTCCCCCTAATGGGCATGACCCTGTTGGCGAAGGCACGACAGGATTCTCTTTAGAAGAATGTATGCGCTGAATGGAAGAGTCTCAAAATGAGATGATCCGACTTTTACGAGGAACACAACAACCTCCATCACGGCGAACACACCGCCCCCAAGATCGATTATTACCTGTAGGAGGACAATATGCTACTCTCTTAGACGCTGAAGTTTCACCATCTCCAAACTGTGATGCTGAACTTCTTGACACCGCCATCCATCCATGCGGCTCAACCATCCGCCAATCGCCGATTATTGCACAGCTTTGGCATTCTCACCCTGATGACCCACACACGTCTTAACCTCCTAATGATTCGAGATGAAGAAAATATCAAGTGGCGCATCCACTGAAACCAAATTATCGAGCAATATTGTCACTTCCATCGCTGGACATACTTCGAGGCATGCAAACAACTCAAAGAAGAAATTGAGAGGCTCATTCAGGAAGGATATCTACGTCGATTTGTGAAGAATCAATCGACACAAACAAACATGCCTTCCACTGGGGAAATTCATCAGAGTGTTACTCGATGATGTTAACCCGTATGGAAGAGGTCGTGGGAAGTCAAGGACCTCTTAACCTTTCCTAGGTTGTTTGTCGAAGTTTTTTACTCAATGACATTAACCAGTATGGAAGAGGTTCGATCAAGTCCCCTTGGGATTGATCATGTTCCGATTGAGATATAACGTGAGTCGTATATTTCTCAAGTGGGGGAAAGAGAAAAAAACATCTGGTAGAGTGAACAACTGTTCAAAAGCAGATTGAAAAGAAATACACGCCGCTGAACACATCTCGTCTTAACCTCTTAATGGCCATTCGAGATGAAGAAAATATCAAGTGGCCGCATCCACTGAAACCAAATTGAAATCGAGCAATATTGTCACTTCCATCAAGTGGCGGACATACTCTTGAGGCATGCAAACAACTCAAAGAAGAAATTGAGAGGCTCATTCAGCAATGATATCTACGTCAATTTGTGAAGAATCAATCGATACAAACAAGCATGCCTTCCTGGGGCACAAGGACAATCACGAAACAACGAAACAATCGAGCGGTTGGAGAGATTGAAACAATTGCGGGAGGACCAATACTATCTAATCAAGTTCGTTGCTATCTCAGAGCGAGTTAAAGAAGTCTCCCGATCATTCCATCACTTTTCGACTCGGACTTAGAAAGTACATGTTCCTCATCAAGATCCACTTGTCATCGCGGGGATCGGTGACCCATGCTATAATGTTAAAGGATTTTAGTTGATAGTGGGAGTTACGTGATGTCTATTTTACTCCACGTTTACGAGCATGGGCCTCGTTAGGAAAAGCTCCAACTTCTTTGCGGGACCATTGTATGCGGGTTTGACAACCGTGCACAGTAGAAGGATGATCACTCTTCTGTTGTTCTTGGAGAATTCCCTTGGCAAATGACTCATTCAATCCAATTTATGGTGGTCAAGTTAGACTCTTCTCTATATATTTGGAAGGCCCCTCGGTCAATCTTTGGTGCAATCACTTCAATATCTCATCTTAAGATGAAATTTCCAACCCTGTTGGAGTTAGTAGTCTGAAATCAGCTGGCACAATCATGTTACCTCGGACAAGCCTACGCCCTTCCATGACCTTTAGCATTGAAGATTTTAATTTTCGGGATGAAGGAGCACCCCACAAAGTATCGACGATGTTTTAGGTGCTTGATCTTGACTGATTTCGACTTGGGATCAGCTTGCCTTTGCCCTTAAGATTCATGCTTTGTAGAATTTTGAATGTCATATCGTTGATTTTGGAGGACATCATCTTGATCATTCAAAAATATACATCAAATACTTGAAAACAATAAATTCTTTAATGAAACTTGCGATATGAATCATACATTTTGGGAGAATAAATCTTCATAAAAGTACAATATTCTGATTATGGAAGTAGATGTAAGGTCATAGGCGTGATATTTTGAGGTTATGGACCTATTGACACTTACGAGTTTTGAGGCATTCAGGACCCATGGGCCTGGTTATGAGCATTGGCCTTGGACGGCTGGCACCTGCGTAGCCTCTGAGGTTTACCTCTCCACGGTCGAAAGGGTCGATTCTTGGTCGGCGAGCGGTGAATACGTCATGCGCGCCAGCCATGGAATCGTCGAATTGGTCAGCACGGCCAGCAGAACGCGAACAACGTCACAGCGGTTCTGCGAGCCCGTGTTGACCTCTGCGATTAGCGCCCATGAATACGCTCACGTCGTGGCGGTTTGTCGCGGTGTGGGCGCGTGGCGAACCATCTGGCGTCGGTCACCCAGACCCACGTCGCGGGCCACGTCGCCGAACCATCAGGAGGATGATGGGTATCCGGGGCAGTGGGTGGGCAAAATGGGCAGGCGGGCGTCTTGCCAGCAAGAACTGGCAGCCGCAGACTGACCGAGGGATTCGCTTTAGGTGGTTTGAAGGTCTTTTGGGGTTTTACCAAAATAATGGACTTGGTAAGTGAAGCGAATGTCAATCACTTTTGAACAACTAAGAGAGTACTTAGCATCTCCCCTTTCTTGTAAGCCTATTCAAGGAGAAATATTATACTTATATCTTGCGGCTTCTCCCTCCCATAATGCTCGTCTTGATACGGGACTAAATGGGATACGACCAATTTACTCATTCGAAAATACTTTCGGATATAGAAAGCCGTTATCCACTCATGGGATGGCATTAGCCTAGTTTTTTTTTCGAAAATTGCATCCATACTTTCAAGCTCATATTATCGGTGTTTGTAATCATTAGAGCTATCTGAAAGAAGATTAATTAAGTGAATTGGAATTGGGAGGGTGACATTAATTTTCTACCTCGACGACATAAAGTCTCAAATACTCATGAGACTTCATAGTGGAATGCACGCAACTCCAAATGATATGTCTATCACACATCCTTTATTTCCTCAATGGACTCTCTATGTTGATGGAGCTTGAGAAAATCTTTGGAGTTTTCCCCCCAATGAGAATACGAGTATGGACTTAGTTTAAAATTTTACGGAACAATATGGTGAATCTGAGGCCCTCATCGCGGGGTTGAGACTAATCGGCTAGCGCAAGACTTAACGATCCATCGACTCTCGACTTCGCCTCTCAAGTCGAGGGTGACTACGATACCATAACCCTCGGTTAGCCTGTCATTCTTGGTGAAGTCTCTCCTTGCCCATCTTAAGGCACATCAAATCACTCACATATCGCGGGAGAAAAAACTGGCAGCCCTCGCTAAGCTTGCTATGTCTGGGAGATCTATTCAAGAAAGCATATTGAAGAAATATATTTTCCCAGATTCAAGGACCATGTGTAATACAAGCGATTGATGAGGTGAAGGAACCCTCATGGATGGACCCCATCATGTCTTTCTGCAAGAAGGAAGCCTCCCAGACCCCTCGATGCCACTCGCCTCAGAAGACAAGTCGACTTTGTTGTGGAGGTGAACTATATAAACGAGCTTTCTCACCCCATACCTGTCTTCCACCATCAGGAAGGCATGCTAGAGAGGTCCACTAATATGTGGAGAAACACACAGGAGGAGGAAGCGCTAGCCCTTAAAATTATAAGGCAAGGATTCTATTGGCCTCTGATGAAACAAGATGCCACAGGTTCACCAAAAAATGTGCTTGGTTGTTAGGTTGCATTCAAACCTTCCTCACACGCACACCTGAGCTCTCATCTCTTCTGGCCTTTGCTCATGGGGAATTGATATAATGGGACCTTTTAGATAGCATCGGGATAAAGAAAGTTCATCATTCTAGCCGTCGACTACTTCACTAAATGGGTGGAAGCGAACCACTCCCAAAATCACGAGGCAAGCGCTAAACAATTTGTATGGAAAAATATAGTGTGTCGATTCGGTCTTCTGTGAAGATCATCCGACAACGGACTCAATTCTTGGAAAAGTCTTTTATGTCCTTTTGCAAAGATCTTCACATTCTATCTACATGGCTATCCACAAACTGACCGAAGCTACTGGGGGACTCAAAACCGTCTTGAGAAGGCTGGGGGGCAATGGGTGATGAGCTTTCCAATGTTCTCAGGCTTACCGCTACATCAAAGGTGAGATCATATAGTTTGTGTTTGCGAAGCTATTATACTAGTGGATATTGGGGTTCCAAGTCCAAGAGTCCAATTTTTCGATCATGGTAGCAATGAAGAAAAACTTGGCACGACCTACTCCCGAAACTCGTGACATGGCCTACCCGGTGCTTCCTATCACCAAAGGGTAGCTCGCCACTTCAAGAAGAGTAAAACCTCGTCCAATATCGTGGGTGACTTGGTTCTCAGTCTCGAAGGCTGCGGCAAAGGCCCTCAGCAATAAACTCTCACCTCTGGGATGGTCCATATGTGGTTATAGCTACAGTCAAGCCAGGAAAATTCAAGCTCAAGGATCTAGAAGGAAAAACTACTCGAACTTGGAATGCTAAGAATCTCATATTATCGTAACTCTTATTGCATAATTATTGCAACTTTTAGTTTATCATCACTCCTCAGTACTCGACCCCACTTAATGGGATAGAGACTTGTTGTTATTATATTATTGTTATTGTTGTTGCTTTCATTTTCTCTTGAAGCTCATATCCGTGTCTTATGATTGTATGTCGTCAAACTTATCAAAGTAAGTGAATTTGTAGCTTTGTTCTAACGGATATTTTTCTCTTTCCCCCTTGAGAAATACGACTCACGTTATATCTCAATCATGATCAATCCCAAGGGGACTTGATCGAACCTCTTCCATACGGGTTAATGTCATTGAGCAAAAACTCTGACAAACAACCTAGGAAAGGTTAAGAGGTCCTTGGTGGACTTCCCACGACCTCTTCCATACGGGTTAACATCATCGAGTAACACTCTGATGAACAACCTTGGATAGGTCAAACAATCCCAGTGGATCCAATTCGTACATATTAGCAACGTCAAATGATATTCTGACCAATCACCCCAGATGGGTAAGAACAAGATAAGAGTGTATAAAAATAATAATCATAACAAAATTAAAAATAGATATCATCAATAGCAAAGAGAGAATCAAGATCCTGATACACGCTAGTTTCCATAGCTTTGGCCGTCGTGGGATGAGACTCCTCAATCATACTTTTTAACACCTACATCATGACCAATAGGCTCCGCCACTCTCGAAACCAATCCTTGAATCAGGGACGTCAAGCTTCCGCCCCACTTCCCCCTAATGGGCATGACCCTGTTGGCGAAGGCACGACAGGAATCTCTTTAGAAGAACGTATGCGCCGAATGGAAGAGTCTCAAAATGAGATGATCCGACTTTTACGAGGAACACAACAACCTCCATCACGGCAAACACACCGCCCCCAAGATCGATTATTACAGGAGGACAATATCCTGCTCTCTTAGACGCTGAAGTTCCACCATCTCCAAACCGTGATCAACTTCTTGACACACCGTTCCACCCATCCATCACGCGTGCGGCTCAACCACCGTCACATTATTGTAGCTGGCGCATTCTCACCCTGTTGACCCTACTCGCCATGTTATACATGCAGAATTACAATGCTTGGTACGAGAAGAACTCCATCACAAAGACGGGAATCATATCTTCTCTCACCGTAGTTATCAAGAGTCTTCCCCTTTGGCTGAAGCTATTCTTCGACATCCTATCCCCGTAGGATTTAAGCTTCCAAGCATTGACCCTTATGATGGAGTTACTGACCCTTACGAACACATCGACCATTACAGACCATCATGCATATCCACCAGCTCCTAACACCGCTTTGTCGTCTTTCCGATTACCCAAAGGGTAGCTCGCCACTTCATGTAAGAGTAAAACCTCGTCCAATATCCGTGACTTGGTTCTAAGTCTCAAGCGCTGGCAAAGGCCCTCAACGCAATAAACTCTCACCTCTCTGGGATGGTCCATATGTGGTTATAGCTACAGTCAAGCCAGGAACATTCAAGCTCAAGGATCTAGAAGGAAAAACTCTGCCTCGAACTTGGAATGCTAAGAATCTCCGAAAATATTATCAGTAACTCTTATTGCATAATTATTGCAACTTTTGGAGACCAAGTGAAGAAGGAGAGGAGCCCAAGCAAGAAGGAGGAGAGAGCTCTGAAGCTCGAAGATCCCCCGAGCAAGATCGCACCTGCGCCCGACGGTCGTCAACCACCGTCGGCACCACCCTCGCCATCGTCAATCACCTAATCGTTCCTTGCATTTACGCGAGTTGTTCCTATATTTTGCGAAATTGTTCCGCCTTTCCACAAGGTCCTACACCATCACCTGCGCCACTATACTATTACAACCCATTGTTACATTTGTTGTTCCTTTCTTGTATACCATCTTATAATCCCGTTATCGGGAAGATTCTGTACTTCGAGGTATATACATAGTGGAACATTTTTGCTGGGCCAGGCCCCGTGGTTTTTTCCCTCTTTTCGAGGTTTTCACGTTAAAATTTCTGGAGTTCTCTCGCTCATTCTTTAAATACCTGTGTGTGTGCTGGACTAATCAACAAAGCTAAAGCGTAAACTTTCACTCTCATCGGTCTTCGCGCAACAATATATATATATATATATATATATATATATATATATATATATATTGTCTTAGACCATATATACTTGTCCATAGTACTCAACAATTGAAATCATGCTGTTTAATGCTATTGACAATATTAAAATAAACTTGCCGAGAGGAGTAGCTATTAATCTTGTCAAGGTATCTTTGTATTGAACTCATGAGAGAGTTTACTAAAGGAAACTTTTTTTTCAAATGACCTCATCCTCAACATGGAACCCAATAAGAGCTTTTTAAGTACTTAGACAACCATCAACTATAAGGGCTTATATGCTTTTTTCAATAAGCATTATTAAGCCTTGTGATAAAATTTATATTTAATATATAAATATTATCATTCCAATAGCAATGAACCTCAACCTAAACCTATAAATAAAAAGACAAAGGATTATCCTAATATATTTTGATTAACTTAGGTCACATCATTATAGATTTTTTGATAAAAAATTAATAACTTTTTATAGATTAACTCTATTTATTTCACTATTTGATTTGATTTATGCTTGCTAGAAAGTTCTGAGTGCCATCTATGAAAAGATTTGGATCTAACACCTTTTAACATGCGGGGAGTATGAAAGATGTCTAGGATAAGATGCCAAGGTATAAAGAATTTAAGAAAAAAAGGAGAGATCTCCATAAGTAGATTAATAAGATTTTGTTACTATTAGGCAATTTAATAAGATGGAGGATCCTTTGGTGATAGTAACTCAGGAAGTTTTAGATGATTTTTTTTATTTCTTCTCATGTTAAAACTTCTATAAATAAATGATATTTTGATTATCTTATTCATAAATGGAAGCCAAGTTTCAAATCACTCACCTCTATACCAACACTTAAGAAGAATTATCTTTCTAAAGAATGCATCATTGTAATTGTTTTACCTATTCGTGTCAAAAAGCGATGACCTTAACCATCAAATCCTTTTTCGGGAAAATTGTAAAGGAATAACTTCCACAAAATTTGAACTCCACCTTAATTCATGTAGAAGTTGGCCTTGTCTCCTCTCAAAATCAATGAAGTGTCAATACAAGTTTTTTTTTTAATATCTTCAAGGAAGCACTAAGAATATGAGTCTCATAGCTTTTACTACATTTTATTATATACCTCTTATTTTAGGATTAAGATGTAGTTTAAGACTTCAATTTACATCACCTAAAAGCCATAGAAGAATTCCAAAGCATTTTTGAATATTAGATATGAGTAGAGCCAAGTCACTAAGAAACTTTATGAACTAATTTCAACGTAAGATGCTGGAAGGGAAATATTTGTAACCAGTAGTAGCCAATGGTCCATTGATTTAGGGAATGTGATAAAGCTTTTTTTAGGTATAATTGATTTGCAATAACCGATAATGTTTGTGGAGTCACTTCAACTTGCCATTAATCATATAAATACATAGGAGTAAAATTATTTATCTATTGCTTCATTACCCTAACCGATAATTATGGTTCAATGGGGAATTTATAGTTGCTACTCCAAGAATAATATTAAGGTTGATCTATAAATAATGAAAAATTATTGACCATGAAGCTATGACATCAATAATGACAACATCATCAATAATGAAAATATCATCAATAATGATTGCATAATTATAAATACTTTTTAAGAGATGATATCATAATTAGAGGAAATAGAAAGCTAAAGTCATACATGTGTTCCATAATAAAGATTACTTCCAACAACTAGCATTGATGAGGGAAGGAGCACATGATTTTGATCTATCAAAGTATTGTGTATTTTATAAAAACCATGAATATGATAAATAAGATTATTGATATCTTTAAAATCTAATTGAAAAATTGGTTTTCCAAGAAAGTTGAAAGAATTTATTTAGTTAAGCTTGTATGGCATCCTAAGAAGGTGCTCATATAGGAGCAAGGTAATGAACTTATCCTTTTATAAGAAATAAATATAGTTGAGTAATCCTAGGAATTTTAGAAGAACTAGAGTTGATGTTTTAGGTTTACAATACTTAAATGAAGTAAATGTAACATGATGCATATTGTCATGACTTCAAAACATTCTTTAGTGGAATCAACATGTACAAATTATTTTTATTAATGAAGATAAACATGCAAAATATAATTTGTACAATGATGTAATTTTCATCATTATATTAATAATAGTTAATAATCTTTTTAAAAGAGAATCTCAAAAAATGGAGTCTTGATCATTTCAATCGTATTAACGTGCCATGTTAGTGTGAAGTTCCTGACATGATCATAGGGACTTGTAGTAGTCATAGATGTGCTACTTGAAGGTATATGGAAATTACCCTCTAAAAAAAGTACAAACACACACTCTTTGAATCATCATGTCCTTTAATCCTGCGCATAAAGACAAACTCTCTAATAATGTTCATGTAAACTTTGAAGTTTTTTGCTTGTTTATTATATAGATTTCATGAGTTAATATCAATATTGCATCCTATAATGTCAAAAATGACAAGTTAATCAAATCGAAGGAATAAAGATTTCTCCAATTTGCCATAACATTAATTGAAATGATTTGTTGTAAGGCTTAATTAGAAGTTGTTAGAGGTTAGTTCTCAATAATTTTTTTCTCAGTGAAAGCTTTTTGGCAGTCATCTCTATAGGATGGGAAGACCAGATGAGCGCATTGGGTTGATTGAGATCCTTTGATTAGTATCTCTTATAATCATGATAGTAGCCAAACATTTTCTTTATGTAGTTTGCTTTTTTTATAAGCATTTTATTTGTTGTGCTTTTATTATAAAATGAAAAAAAAAATAGGTCGGAGAGGCCATCAAACTTGAGATTTTTGAATATTTCCATCTTAACACAAAGCAAGGATAAAAATGAAGAAAATAATGGAATAAGAAGAGGAGATAAAGCAGAGATAAAACCTTTAAATGAAGCTTGATATATAAGTATTATAAGCTTTCAGTGATGTTTATTTGTGTACAAAACAAAAGTTAAATCTATTATAATTAATGTGTGAGCTCAAGAATGGTGGGCTAAGTTTTGGCAAGCTTTATTCTCTACTTTTATTTATTTCTCTATTCAAAGAGACTAAAGACTTATGAAACTAATGTGCACAAAATTTTGTTTAGACTAAGTTAAATCATATAACCATCATGAACTAATTTAATAAATTTTTTTAGCACTTGAAGCAACTCACCAAAAGCATTAAGTCATGTAATGAAGCATTCCCATTAAATTAGCCTAGATTAACACACATCTTGAATAAAAGAATATATATATATATATATAACCAATGGAATGAAAGTTATGTTAATAAGTCAAAGTTAGTACCTCACACATAATATACTCACTATTGAACTCACCATGAGAACTTATTATCAATCTTATCAAATAAATTAATCCAAATGTTTGCCAAAGAAAACTCTTCTTTAAATGTTCTTGTTTTTAGTTTGAAAATTATTAGGAGTTACTAAATACTTGGACATCTATGAGCTAAAGAGATTAAATATTATTTAACTTTGCCATATGATTTTACATATGTTATTCAAAAATGGTAATTTTTTTGCCCACCCAAATCCATATAGAGAGACTTTATTATGATCAATGTAGGCTGAATTTGAATTCAATACAACATTCAAAGCTCATACTAACTAGACTAATTGACACACCATAATTCAAATATGCAAATATGTCCATTTATATAGTGATAAACATTGATTTAAAATTCTTAATAGATGGCCAAAGAATGAGCCTACACATTCTAATTATTAACAATGATCATATCACTAAATACATTCTAACAAAAATTAGTAAAACTCTAAAAAAATTTCTCTTATATTTTTTTTTTTTTTTGTTAGACTCAGTCTAAGTTTCATAAGAATGTCATGGCTTTGCACATGAATATATTCAGATATAACAATGACATTAAATAATCTTTTATTGGGAGAGAAAAATCTTAAAAGAGATGTTATCATCACAATAAATTAATTCATTTAGATTTGAAGCATTTGATATATCTCAACTAGGGCGAATAATTTGATTAGGTATTTCCTCACTAAATGAATAATAGAACCATCTTGATTCAATAAATTTACTATAATTTAATCATGATAAGAGGAGACTGACTTAAAGATAGTAGAGAAGATGATGCAAATATGATAAATATATGTTAGGACTACTTGCGTAAGCAGATCTAGTTATGCTAATGAAAGAGTATTTATAGAGGTTTCATTATTTTCAAGTGGATTTTTTAAGCATTAGCATAAGACAACCTTAATCCTAAAAAAATAATAGTGGGTACAAAATTTTGAAATCTTTTCAATCACCAAATTTTGCATGCTTCTTGACCTCACTTTTTTAGTGAGTCTTCAACCTCCTCATCATAGATCTAGGACTCTTATAGACACTAAGAGCTCCTTAGTCTTAAGACACTTCTAGTGATTAGATGAACACTTAACCTAAGCCTAGAGACTTAGAAGGGTTAGCCATAGGGGTAGGTTGTGCCTTATGAATTTAGGGAGACTTGCCCATCATGTGGCCTAAACCCAACCTATGTCTATCTTCTCAAACCAAACTTCAAATTCAAATTCAAATACTAAATCCAAATACAAATTCTAAACCAAATGATTAAAATCCATAATCAAATACAAAATTAAAATCCTTCCTAAACCCTATGGATTTATCCTATGGACTTAGCCTTAGCCAAATTCAAATCAATCCAAATTCAATTGATTTTCTCCAAGATCAATTCAATCTCTCAATCATTTATCAAATCCAAACCCAAATTCCAAACCAAATGATTAAAACCCAAAATCATATCCAAGTTCCAAAATTCCTTCCTAAGCAATATGACCCATTCTCAGAAGTTTAGCCAAATCTCTACCAGAATTATCCCAAACTTGATAGATTTCCTTATAAATCAATTATTCCTTCATTTATATTCACAAATATAAATAAAATCCATACTCAAATAGCCAAAATCAAATCAAACTAAGACCCTTCTTAAGCCATATGACCCATTCTCATAAGCTTAACCAAATCCACAAATCAACCAAAAATCAATGGATTTCTTTATAAATCAATTATTCATTCATTTATATTCACAAATATAAATGAAACTGACCTTCAAATGATCAAAACTAAATCAAACTAAATCAAATTCCTTCTTAAGCCCTTTTGACCTACCTCCATGAGCCAAGTCAAATTTTCTTCCAAATCACTCTAAACTCAAGTGATTTTCTCATAAATCATTTGTATCTTCATTTATATTCATAATTATAAATGAAATATAAATTCACATGACCCAAACCAAGTCTAAAATCAAGTCAAAACCCAATTCAAGCCCTTTAAGCCAATTCCTTGAACTTGGAAAAATCTTATCCAAATCAAATCAAAACCAATAGATTTTCTCTTGAATCAATCATTCTTTCAATCGTCTACCCAAATATAAATGAAACTTATAATTATCTAGCCAAATTCAAGTCAATTCAAGTCAACTCAAGTCAAGCCCAAGTTTGCCTTTTTTTACTTGAAAATTACAAATCAACCAAAACCTATCATAGCCCAAATTAATTGCAGTTGGATTTATATTTCAATCCAAAACTCATATATAAATCCAACTAAACATTAATCAAATAAAAACTAAGCCAATTGACCCATTTAGGTCCACTTGACCCAAAGTAGCCTAAAGGACTTTTCTGAGCCAAGTTCTAATCTAACCCAAATTGATTGAACCATGCCCATCCAAGCCTCATATCATGATCAACAATCACCCCAGAGTGATCAATTGCCTTGAATTGGGTCAAACCAAATCAACCCTTAGCCCAAATGAAATCCAAACTAGCGAAAACTCACCATGCACCAAATTGATTGAAACCATTGATTCACACCAGCCCATAATCAATGTTTGAATATGGCTTGACCCTCAATTGAGCCAAACCAAATCCAATTGGCTATTTGACCCAAGTTGACCCAAATTGACCTAAAAGCTAAAATGGGTCAAATCATGATCTAACCCAAATTGATTACAACCAATGACTCAAGTTCATTCCAAATCCATTGCTGAACTTGACCAAAGCTCCAATTTGACCAATTGGACCCAACCTAGCCCAATTGATCAACCTAGCCCAAATTGACCTAAAGGGTTAAATTAGCCAAAATCCAAATTAATTCCAAATTGATTCAAACCAAAACCTACAATCATTTTCAAATTAAGAACACATGAACCACACCAATTTAATTTGACCAATTTGGTCAAATTGGTCAACTTACCATTTGACCTATATGAATCTAAATGAGCCAGAATCAAACCTAGGCCAAATTGATTGAAACCACTTGAACCAAAATACTTCAAATCATCATTTGAACCTAACCCAAGCCTTAGTTTGATTTGACCAACTGGTCAACCTAACCCAACATGACCCAAATTGAACCCATATGATCAAATTGAGCCAAAACCCATAAAACTAAGCCATGGGACTTTGGGAGCTGACCAAACCTGACCTAAACTTACCCTAGGTCAGCCAAAAATTAGCCCAAACCCATTTGGAGCCAAGTCCAATGAAAATCCTCCATGGATCCTCTCCCACATTGGATTCTTTCCTCTAATGGCAAAGTACTCTTCCTTTCACCTTGGCAGCCCTCACTCATCCAAATGAGGCATCACCTAAGCCACCTAAGCCACCTAACCCATGCTAGGTCGGCCATGGACCAAAGGGAGGTGACTTAACTCACCTCCCATGCAAATCGAGCACTCAAAGGATCAAGGGAAGGCAATCTAATGAAATCAAGCTTGGAGCCTCCTTCCATGGCTTCTCTGAATTTAAACAAGCCACATGGACTTGATGCGACCACTCCAGCGCTCTGGCGGCAACTAGTCGATCAAAAAATGGGAAGCATCTCATCCGTCCACCTCAGCAAACCGAGGGGTATACCCCCTCAATTTGCACGAGAAATCATCTCATTTGAATTGTCTGAGCTTCTAAGGGTGAATTTAAGCCTCCTTGCAATCCCTAGAGCGATTCCAAGTTTCCTCCTTTGGCATTTCCTCTTCTTGTGCGAAACTAAAACATGACACTCCAATCCCGATTCCAACTCCCTCATTTCTCAACCAAACTTCAATTCCTCTTACACACACCTTCCATGCACATCGTTGAAGCAACTCAAGTCATTTTCCAAGCTCCAAAGCTATCAGAGCTAGACTTCGATCACCACCGAGCTCCATTATGATGGAAGTTGATCCACCGAGCGAACAAGGGGAACTAGCATGTAAATAGCCTCCTACTAGGGCTACATCGATCCCACCACCGGTCTTGAGCTTTGGTGAGGTAATTTCTCAAAACTGTAGAAATAGAAAATTTTTGTTGGAGCTTTTTGAAGAAAATTTGCATAAGAGTCGATCTTGATTGTTGGATGTGTGCAGATTCCTTCTCTGATGGTGTGGGTTGATTTTGGAGTTCACCTGAGCTCGGGTGAGCTCAGATCAAATGATCCATGGCGGACGAACTTTGTCGTTCATCATTTGCGGGAAGAAGGATCACGGGTCCTCCATTCTGCATGATTGGAATCGATAGCTCTGATCAAATCATGCTAGATTTTCTCTATTTTCTCCCTTTATGCTGCGGGATTGATCTGCATAATCTGATCTGAGATCGGACGGCGGAGATCAATACTGCATCCACCGCCAGGTAACTCAGCTCGCAGATGTGACTACTTTAATTGCCAATCCCACGGTGCCACTTGAAAAGCACATCGTGTCAGCACGTCATATGGCGCCAATGGGATTAATACTTAATTATGTGATTTAATGAGTTTTTAATGCTGAAACTTCAATAATTCATAACAAATTATAGAAAAATAAAAAATATATAAAAATAATATCTCATTTTAAAGGTATTTCAGAGGGAAATCTATTAAAATTATCCTTAATTAAATTTGAACAGTAATTTTGACTTAGTTAAGGTTTAATTAAAATTTTATATAGCCTAATTACTCTCTAATTAATTAACCAATCAATTTCAAACTTTCTGAGAATGTTTAGGGGGATAACCTTTGCCTCTATTTTCTTAGAATTTATTAGTTGATTAATTTGAGAAATTAATTGCTTAAGCCCTAATTACCTTCTAATTAAACATGTGAATAGTAATTAATCAATAAATTTGACCCCTTAATCACTATTTAATAGTGGGAGACTTGGGGAATCGGATTGGGGCCTCCCTCCTAATCTTTTTCCTAAGTTTCATTCTCTTCTTCAACAAAAATGCTAAGTAAAGATTAAATAACTAATTAATTACTTAATTAGTTAAATTAAAACTAAAATCATACCAAATCATGTTTGATTAAGTAAGAGGCTTATGGAATTAGGTTGGGACCTCTTTCCTAACCTTTTCCCCTCAAGCCCATTTCATTTCAAAAGATAATCAATTAAATTTGCTAATTAAGTAAAGAGGAATGGATTAATGTATTAATAATTTGATTAATCTAATTAAAAGGATAATTGCATCTAATTTACCTCAATTGATCCATGGGTAGACCTTTAGGTGTTTAATAACATAAAGAGAGTTAATGAAATTATGGTTTGCCCATATGTGTGGGGAAGCCATAAAAGTAATTAATGGAGTTCCTTAAGCTTAATTAATTAATGATTATGAGCTAATTGTATTATGCCCCTTTCATTTCATAGGACCATTTCTATATTTCATTAGCTCATAATCATTTAATTAATTACCTTAAGGTAACATAGGTAAGTTCTTAATTAATTGATTTAATTCATGCCTTAATCTAATTAATCCATAAAATCAATCTAATTACCTCTCATTAAATCAAATTAACTCACACACGGGGAATGAGATTAGGATTAGCAAACCTCCTATCGTATTTCATAAATCAAATCAAACATTAAATTAAAAATGACATTAAGAAGCTTTAGTTTATTTTAAATGAGCTTATTTAGTATGTCCTTAGGAATTAATTGGATTGAATAAAATTATGTGCTTATGTCTCTTTATTTCTTTCCAATCATATTAAATATTGTATGTCACTTGTAGTCATGCATACATCTCTTTCAAAAATCAATTAAATGAAATGATTTCCTTTATGTCAAGCTTGCATGTGTTGAGTTAAATTAAAATATGTTTAGCTATTATCACTATTAAATTAAAATTATTTTCAAAAGTATATAAACTAATTTTAACATATGGAGTGATGACAATTATAAATATTCATAAGCTTGCATGTGCATATAGCTTAGAACATGTGATATGGAGTTCTCTTTTCTTTAATCTTCATGGATTTACATAAAAATATGAATGTTAATAAGTGTATAGTTCATTTGAAAATGACACAACATTTGTTTGGATTCATTCTTATGTACATCCATGTTATAACTTAGATATAACTTTAGCTCATTTATATAAATAATTCAATTAAATCAAAACATAACTTTCACATGGTTTCCATTCTTATGGTTATTTGTACATTCATATGTTTTTAAGAATAGTGGGTATATCTAGTCTAGACATTACTGGGACGCACGACTTTAAGTAGCCCCAATGAGGTCTTTATCTCACTCCCCTGGTTAACAATGGCGAAGTACTTGCTTAGAATTTTTATACACTTGTATGTGCATTTAGTTAATGAATGAAAATCTCTTTTCAATTAAAAAAAAAAATACAACTTTTGCATGATTTCTATTCTTGTAGTTGTTTGTACATTCATGTGTATTTAAGAGTAGTGGGCATAGTCTAGACATTCCGGGGATGCATGACATTAAGTAGCCCCAAGGAGGTTTTACCTCACTCCCTTGGTTAATAATGTCGAAGTATCCGCTTAAAATATTTATACACTTGCATGTGCATTTAGCTAATGAATCAAAATCTCCTTTTCTATTAAGAAAGACATGCATTCATATTTATTCAAGTGGTTGAATTGATTGATCATATGGTTTAAAGTCTTCTTCCTTATGTTCATATGTATAAACTTACATATGTTTGAATATAATGGGTATATAGTTTGGACATCCCGTGAACACGAGACTTTAGCTAACCCCAAGGAGGTCATTTGATTACCTCACTTCCCTGGTTAATAATGTCACGTACCTATTTAATTTTATTCATATGTATTTTTATATAAGAATTAAGATAGAGCTTTAAACTAATATGATAAAATAATTCAATCAAATGAAACATCTAAATTCCAAACATACATGCTTACATCCATCATTTAAGTGTGCTAAGACATATTGTATGTGTAGGTATACTTAGGATTTAATATCATATGCATGCTACATGTGATGAAAAAAAATGAATGAACATGTGTCATGTGATAGTAATTCATCCCAATTAATCTTAAGACGCCTTTATTATAGAATGAGAGTATTTAAAGTAAACCTAAATCTAAGATTAATTTAAAATATATGATAAGCCATTCACTAAAGAGAAGTAATTAATTAACATGCTTTAGAAATGACTTAAAGTTGGGATGAAAGAGAGTAATCCTCCCTTTTTTTCTTCTCTTTATAACACTTAGTTGCTAAGTGTTAATCAAATAAGACAAAATAAAATACTAAGTAAAATTCTCAAATCATTTAAACCACTTAAAGTGAAATCAACCTCTTATGATTAAATGCCTTTTCACACTTAGAAAATACAACTCTAGTGCTTAGTTAGGACATACCACACAAGCCTTAATACACACACTTTAGACTAAGTCACCATTTCTAGCTTTATGTTAGGGTGGTGTTTGGTTTGATGTCTATTTGGTTTTATGATGTATTATTTTAAACTAGATGTTAGGGTGTATGCTTCATAGACTGGATGGTAGGCCGTGATTAGCCTAATCATATTTTATGTATGGGATTGTGCTTAAGGGGTGCTTAAAATAAATATAAATGCACTCTTTTGTAGGTTGCTTAACCCCTAAGCATAATCCAAATTAGGACAAGTGGGTTTGGTTACCCATGTGCAAGATGCTAAGTCTAAATTATATATATAACTGCTTGGGTTGTATGGTGTGTTTAGCTAACACTTATTTTGTAAGTGTAGTTAGATTTATTTTTCCTATTTTTAATATAATTTTGTATTAGGAATTAAGATTAGTGTTATAGGATAATTAGGATGGGCAGTGGCTAGAAGGCTTTGTCCTGAGAGGCCTTGTGATGCCTTTGAAGCAAATCAAATCAAATGAAAAATGAAGGAGATAAGAAAACTTGAAGATAAGAAGAACCCCATAACACTTATTCATTTATAACTTGTAATTATTCTTTTATATTCTAGGTTGTATAAGGGTAGAACTCGACTACCCATTTTTCTTTTCGGGTTGTATGGTGGCACCCGACTGCACCAACTTTTTATTCTTTTGCGCTAGATTTATAAATGGTTTGATGTTATGTTTAAATTGTGCAAAAGAAATGGCATACATATTCATAGTTTCTTTATGAATGATGATTTAATGTGTGGCTTGGATCCGATTAAGTTCTTAGGAAAAATAAAATTTCTACCCCAACTATAACTCATAACAAAAATTTTAAATAACTCATAACCTCACATAAAGCATAGACATTAACTCAAAAAAATTGAATGATTTAGCAACCCTTCGGTTGAATGTTGTATGCTTGATATCATGCATTCATATTGCTTCACTCTTGCTAAGAGAAAGTTTCCATCCTTACAAGATAGGGAAAGACTTGATCTTTGAGGGTCTCCTCTGTAGTAAAAAAATACTTATTTCTTTATGATTTAGCCCATAATCTCATTTCATCATGCATTTAGACATATGAAAATCCTATGGCCTTTGTCAAATGAAGTATCAAATATTAAATAAAAATTAAAAAGATTTACATTAGACTAAGTCATTACTCATATCACTCATGCTCTAGTCTCTTAGGGAGTGAGTTTAAGTACTTTTGTCTCTTTCTAAATAATAACCTAACTATCTTGAAAAATCATATGACTTGTCTTCATGGACTTAAAGCGTAAGAGGAGTTAGTTGGCTGGCACTCCAGGCGGTTATAAGTCTAACAGTCTAGTAGTTTACTCTCTCTTGTAGAGGTAAACCATACACCCATCTCCGCTTAAATTTAGGCCTCACTTTAGCTCTTACTAAAGCTCCCTAGACTTGAGATATGAGGTAGCTATATTCTTTGGGCTACAAGCATAAATTCTCACCTCTTAGGCATTCTCACATTCTTGTATTGTCGGATTATAAACCCTAGCTTTCTAATAAAATATCAACTTTAATTAAATTGATCTCTTCACTTTCAAATTTATAAAGCCCAACTATAGGATAGATTGGAATGCTCACTAGATTTTTCTAGTATCATGAGCATTTCCTACTCATTCCCTTGGCCTCCAAAAGAAATTTCTCCTTTTGAACCATCCCATTTGATTTCTAAACATAACCAATTTGTTGATAGTCTTACCCTTGAAATCTTTAGAGATAACAATTGTCTACTTTAATCGAGAGTATTCCTAAGGATCTCACCTTCCTTAGGATGTAATTAACTATGGGGGCTTGCCCCATAGGGAACTTTAGAATCGGTTTAATATAAACCCAACTTTATTCATCCATGTAAAGTAGGAGAAAAATATCTAGTATATTTGAAAACCCATCATGCCTTAGGAGTCATTATTAAGTGATTAGGTCCATTTAAGGGTGATGCCTCTATTTTTCGAGATAGTACATCATACCTCAATGTCGTACCCAATTATTTCAATAAGTACACTCTCAGATCTGCATGATGTCCTCCATACACATACCAAAATTAAACACCACAATGCTACCACTTTTTTTTTTCATGATCAACTTCAAATACAATTTGAAAACTATGGAGCAATATCTACCTTTATAAGAACTTTAGTAATGAAAAGTCTCATTAAAGAGATAGTAGGATAATTGTGTAAATTGATCTTCTAAATAAAGAGGTTATAAAAAAAATTAAACAAAGACTCGAGTGATAGAAAATTTAATATGGAGATTTGAAAATAATATTCAAACTAAACTAATAAGACATTTATTATAGAGATCAAAAGTTAACTTTTTTTTCTAATCCTCTTCATAAAAACAAAAGAATAATCTTTAACTTTACTAAATTTTATCTAATCAAATAAAAATAATAAATACAGGTTTGTCCTCATAAAATCAGAGAGACAAAGTTACTGAGTTCTTGAAAAATAGTTAATTATTGAGCTTACTACTTGATGTAAATAATTTCCTTGAGCTGAAAAGTAGGCAAAGGATGATAGTGCACCAAGGAAAATAGGAGTGTTAGGTCAATGCCCTAGATTAGGCTGCAAATGTTGGGGGATAGTAGATGGAAATTGCGATGCTTAGGGCAATTTTGTCGATGATGACTAGGGTGGAGGCAGAAAGAAGATTAAGGAAATCATTGTTTCTAGGGATTCTCAATGGGATGGGACACAAACAAGCGTAGGTGGAAAAGAGGAGGAGGGAAAGTAGTGATTGTGGTTCCTCAATAGGATGGGACATAAATCTTTGATAATAGGATGTAGAAGGTTCATGCACGAACCGACATGAACACAATGTTGGAAAGGAAATTCTTTAAATTTGATGAGCTTGAATTACAATTATATATATATATATATATATCTAGGTGGGAATGGTTTAAATTCTTTAAATTTCTTCTAAATAAAATTTTGTGATTTTTTAAAATAAAGGATTTTTGAGCAAAATCTAAAGTTTTGAATAGTAATATAGATATGTAATAACATGAATTAGCATTCATTCACTCGAAGAGAAAGCTGCTCAACTTATTTACCTTCAACAAGAATGAATGTGTGACTATGACATATATTCTCATCATAAAATCACATCTTCCCAGCTCTATTGAAGTGCTAATTAGTTGAATCGTAATCACCAGTTGCTCAGCTAAAGAAATTGATGAAGAACACCTAATCCATCATAAGTATGGCCTAAACTATAGCGCATTGCACAAACACCATCAATCTATTGGGTGCCAAAGTTAATGCATCTACTAAAGGAATTTTCATTTAATATCAATCCACCTTCATGATACAATATTCAACATAATTTAACCAAAGCAAAGATGAATCTTACCCTAATAGATCTGATAATTACATTTACTCTCCAAGAAACACGTCGATAATTTTTTAATAAAATATAAACCTTATTAATGGGAAATATTTTAGCAGAATTAATCTGGCTAGAAAAGTTGAAATATTAACTCTCATAAGAAATTCGTGTCCTTTTGTGTCACTTCGATTATTTTTAACATAAAAGAAGAAATGTTTGACTGGGTTGCTCCTGAGCATTATTTTGATTTGATGGTGAAGAGATGAATCATATATTGACCTCTTTAGCATTGCAGTACTCAACTATTGGATATCAATAGTAGAAGATGAGCTTTAAGTCGTGTGTGTGTATATATATATATATATATATATGCTTTTGAAGTATGTGTATAATGATTAAATTTACTTTAAAAAATTAGGAAAAACGGAATAAAAATATATATATCAGCAGCTCAATGATAATTGATTTTGCTGAAGGGTATGAATCCATGTGCATGTCTCTTTCACTCGTGTGCTGGATTTAATCACATGCACGTGGAATTGGAATGGTGCATGCATGGCCCCTGCGCTTATTTTGTAGGGATGTGAATTTCTAACTGCTAACCTATAGAAACATAATCTTGTAGATGGAATAAGTCCAATTTCATCTCGTCCCACTCCCAAAGTTAGGTCATTTTCTCTTCTCTTCATTACACAATTATTGCTCTCTCTCTCTCTCTCTCTCTCTCTCTCTCTCAAGTTGAGTGTTAAAGCACGAAAAAACATAATCCTACATCTGTAATGACGGCATACATATAGAGAACGTCAACAAATGTATCGATGTAAATCTACAGACTTAAAATATTGTATCTTATAAATAGGATTAGTTAAGGAGGACGATGACAATATAAATGAAAGAATGAAACTTTCCACTTGCGATATATCCACTATTCCTTCTTCCTTCTGCGAGTTTGAATATCTCGAAATATATTTAAGATAAGTTTAGGATTTTATCATTAGCCCTCTGGAACTGAAAAGAGGAAACGATAATGAAAATGATAAAAACTCAAATGAAAACTAATTGCCATCATCCATTTATTTTGATTAAGGAGAAATTGAGCAAAATATGGCATTTTTTAATTATTTAATGTAAGATTTAATTTTTATTTTTTTCTTGGAAAGGAAATAAAATTTATAACGATAGTGTGCAGCCTACATTAGCCCGTTGGTTGGGAGATTATGCTTCTAACAAAAGTATCTTAGATTCGAGGCCTCATATATATGAAATATGTATGCATTTATAATTAATTAAATTCATTTAAAGTTTTAAAAAAAAAGTTACAATAAGAATTTATAATTTTTCTTCCTGATTTTAATTACGATTGTATAGGGATCTCTCATTGAAAAAAAAATGCAATTTTTAAAATTTATTCGAAAACTCAATTAGTTTTAATTATATTCAAACCAAACTCTCATGATAAAATTATGATGTAAAATATAATATTATATTTTCACCAATTTATTTAAATATAATTGAGCCCTATAGAATTCCTTGAAAAATTTTACCTTCATTAGTCATGTTATGATTTATGTGTTTTTGCTGTCAACTTTCATCATTGATAAGGACTCATAAAAATTTTATTTTAAAGATGAATGGAGACATTTCTCTTAAATTAACCTTCTATATGGAATTCTAAATAAAATTTACCTCAAGTCGGAGGAATCATGAAAAAAATCACTAATAAGTTCATGAGAAAAATGTATATGAGAATGAAAAAAATATCCCTATATTGGCATTGGAATAGACATTTTTTTTTTCTATTAGTACCCAAATGGATGAAAGTCATGCATCTCAAAGCAAATTTAATAATATTTTGGCCTTTCTACATGTATTTTTGTTAGGATACTCCACCTAAGAAAATTCCTAGGAATCATAAGGCTCCATGTGCATATTCATTCTGTTCATGCTAGGCTAATCAACTAGTTTTATATAAAAAAATCCTATATACTTACACTTATATATAATATGAAAATTTTACCAATAAATTCTCATATATAAATATAAATATATATATATATATATATATATATATATATATATATATATATATATATATATATATATATATATATATATATATATATATATATATTGAGATTTCACATATAGCAAAAAGGACTACCTATAGTTTAAGTGAGGTAAACTTATATAATATTTATGATTGAAAGAACATTTAAAAATAAAACTTTAATATGATACAATTAGATAAGATTTTCTCAAATTTAAAAGATGTGAGAATCGCCCTTAGTTTCCCCTAATTCCAACACAATTAGAAGACCAACTAATTTTAGTTTTAATCACCCAAAATGAACTAAAAAAGTTAGCACTTATTTTGGTATGAGAAAAGATCAAATGAAGAACTGTTCCAATTTTCATTAATTAACATAACAAAATAAAATAATATGTGAAAATTAATTGGTCAATTTATTTGATTTATAATAATAATAATAATAATGCATGTAACAAATCAAATGCATGGTTTTTATGTTTTCTTTCTTATTACATTTGATGTTCAAATTTTACTTATCTAGAGTTAAGTGTTGACCTCACTTTTAGTGAGGTTGACACATATCATTCATTAGACTTAGGATCTAATCTATGCACTAAGGTTCCTTTACTTAGACACTAAGACACATCTAGAGATGAGGTGGAAATCCAAAATCAACCCAAATTCTCATGGGACCCAACCTAGGGTTAAGCCATTGGACTAGTGGACCTCACTTATTCTTACTAACCCAAATATGCAAATCAAATCAAAAT
Source organism: Cymbidium sinense (assembly GCA_021442155.1). NCBI lineage: Eukaryota > Viridiplantae > Streptophyta > Magnoliopsida > Asparagales > Orchidaceae > Cymbidium > Cymbidium sinense. Next base: position 16,677,970 of record CM038233.1, on the reverse strand, counting down.
CAATTATAAAATCAAGCTCAACACAAAACACAACCCAATCACATAGGTCAAAACCCCCATGGCTCCAAATGGGCTAATTAGCCCATCTGACTCAAGTTGACCTATTTGGGCTTAAAGGGGCTAAACCTAAGATTTATCCAAACCATTTAAAATCAATCAACCTCAAATCATTCTCAACATCATTTGAATTTGAGTGATGCCCAATTTGACTAATTGAGTTTCTTGGCCCAAGATAGCCCAATTGAACCATATATAACCAAAATAAAATTCAATCCAACCCAAACTAAATTGAGCTACCTATAACCCTATAATCATTTTAAATACATGATTGATTACCCCAATGACCAATTGCAACTCAATTGGATAAATTGACCTATTTGACTCAGGCTAACCTAATTTGACCTAAAAGGGTTAAGTTGAACTAAAAGCCAATCTAAACTAAATTAAATCAAACCAACTCTTCTAACCACTCATTAATCACACCAAAACTCTTAATTGAAGCCAATTCGATCATTTTGTCCAATTGGCCCAACCTAACCCAATTCGACCTATATGAACTCAATTGAATCAAAACTCAATTCAATCGAAATTAAGCTAAGATAATCATTGTAATAAATCATAAATTGATTATTAAATACAAATCAACATCTAATTGAACCCGATTGGATCAATTTGGCAAATTGACCCAACATAACCCAAATGGCTTAAAAGAACCCATATGAGCCAAATTTCAATCCAAGCTAAATTAGATCAAACTAATCATGCCTACACATTTCAAATTATTATTTGAACATAACATAATAACCCTTTGGAATCAATTTGATCAATGGATCAACTTAACCCAATTGAACCCAAATTAATCTACATAAGTTAATATGAGTCAAACCAAATACAAACTCAACCAAACTTGGCTTGACTCATTATTAGACCCCCTCCACACCTTATCAAGTGGACCCAACCTAAGGTGAATCTAGTTCAACCTAAACTAAGTGAACCAAGAGTTAAGATAAAATTCCAAAATAGCAAAGTTCACTCCTCACTTTGGCAAAGGTGGCACCCTTAGTATTCCTTGAGCTCTTCTTAGGTGGCCATGCCTGACCCAAGGCTATTTGGTCCAGGCATTAACAAAGGTGATGTCACATTCAGCTTGGATAGCTTTTAGTACACCAACCGTCGGTTGTCCACTTCATCGCAGGCCATCAGACTTCTTCAGCCATTCAAGGACTCCACTCCATTAGTCCCCAACAGATCAAACTACCCCCCACTGCCTGGCTAGTTGCAAAGACTGAATAAACCCATTTGGGTGATTCACATGTGGAGGGGGATATACCCCCTCTCACTCATTCAAACTCAACACACACCTTCAGAGTAACATAGAGAGTCCCTGAGTTTTCCAAAGCCTCTCTTGCATGTAATTGCTAGTGACACCAAGCCACCTCATACTCGAGCGTCTTTCATGCTCACCTACCCCAAACCTTCACCAAACTCCAATTCCCTCTTCACAAACCATCCTCGCATCCTCATGAGCAAAAACAAATCAAATCTCATTTGATTCGAGTACTAGAGCATAGTGTTCAATCAAACTCTGAGAAGCATCGGTAAAGCTTAGTTTATGGAGCAATCAGTAGAGGCAGTAACTATCTCCTTAATAGGGCTTGGTCTCTTCAAGAATAAGCTATCTCTGGTGAGAAAGCCACTAGTCTTTAGCTCTGGTGAGGTATCACTCTAAACCATAGAAAGCCCACCTCGGTGTTGGTCTTTTGTGTGTGTGTGTGTGTTGATGTGCATTTCATTACGATCAAGCTATAAGATCTTTTATATTTCATTTTTAGATCCTAACGATGTCATTTTGATGCAAAATCAAGTTGTGGTTCTCTTGGATCAAGTACCGAGAGGCAAACAACATCTATTTATTGTTGGAGCTTGAAGATGAATTACACACCATCTATTTTACGTGATTAGAATGAATGATCATGATTAAACATGTTAGAAATTCTCTGATTTAATTCTTTCAATCTTTCATCAAACCACACTAGTAAAACCCCATCATCGCTATCTGCATCAACAGCCACATGGGATTGGTTAAATAACCAATCGTACGATGTAGCATGTAAAGCACAATTGACTGTATAAATCAGGTAAATGGGTTTTAATTAGGCTTAATTAGCCATTACTTTAAAAAATCATAACTAAATATAATATAATATAATATAATAAAAAAAATACTTAGCCAATCTTTCTTGTGTTTGAACATGAGTAACTACTCCACCTATCCTTAATGATTTGAACATATGTAATATTAACGTCTTTATTTTTTTAGAGCCCTCAAAAGTACTTCTCTCGAACTTTTTCATACGCTTTATGAAGATCAACAAATATCATATATAGATCCTTCTTTCTCTCTATCTATACTTCCCCATCAAACCTCTTAATAAATGTATAACATCTATAGTAGATCTACCTAGCATTAAACCAATTTGATTTTGAAAAACTTTATATGTTTCACAATTCTCTAAACTATTATATCTAAATCAATTTTTATAGTAAAACTTCATATTTCTGATCTTTTCTTGTATATTTTGACTTCACCAATAATTATTTTTACAAATAGAAGCTTTTTTTATTCTCCAAGCATATTTTTTGTAACTTTTTAATCTTACTTATTACTTTTTTTTTTTCATATAACATCGATCACGAACATCTCAAATTTTAAATCTAATATCTTACTCTTAAAATAATTTATATTACATTTTTAAGTGTTCCTAACTAATCTTAAGATAATATTTTAATAATCATAAAATCTAAAACTAATAGTCGATGTTGGATACTCAAACGTTCACATAGAATGACCTTATAATCATTATAATCTAAACTATCTATTTTCTTATCATAAAAAAATAGTGAAAAAAATTGATATATATATATATATATATATATATATATATGTATTGAAAGCTTAAATAGTGAAAAAAAAGCCTAAAATTTTATTAAGTAGATAGAGCCAAGTTACAGTTTGAATATTTACATTCATGTTGTAATTAATCTCTAATTGCTTGGCCAAATGGTTTAAAATTTTAGGTGAATATTTCTTGGGTTGACCTTTGCCTCTTATAATTATCTCAAATTAATTAAAAGAGTATATTAGGAGATGAGTATTTTCAAACCCTAATTGATCATTTTTGTATTATTAATAATTTGGTAAATTATAATATTATGGAGATCACTTTTGAGTGTATCAAGAAAAATTTATGGTGATTAAGGAAAATTATAAAGATCTCTAGTCCTAATTTTTTTAAAAAATCACCATTAAGGACTTTAATTAATTAATTAATTCATTTAATTATCTTAGGCTTAGAGAATTTATTACTAATAATCTAAGGCTCCAAAAATTATGATCAACCCTCTTTTGTTCTCAGCTACTTAATAGATTTTAAATAAAATTAAAAGTCCTAAATGATTTGGGATATTTTGAGTGTAATGAATGATTTTGGGTTTTATCCATTTATTGAAATAGTCATAAAATACAATTCCAATTGCATTAGAATTTTTGGGACATATTTTAGTTATTCCCATGCATGTTTTGTATTTTCTCCATAATTTTTGGGCTTGTGTTTAATGCCAAATTAAATTTTGGGGTTCTTTGTGCTTAGTTGGCTTAAAAAATTATTAAACCTTAATAAAATTATAAAAAAAAAATCAATTATTCCACTTTTAAAAACACTTAATGAATGGAGAACGGTTGTGGGATAATTTTAAAGTTTTAATCTCCTTTAATAAGTTCAATTAATCTTAATTTAAATGTGGTAACTAAGAAGCTTAATTAGGTTTTAAGTGATGTTATGTTTATGTTATTGACCTTAGGAATTAATGGTTTAAGTGGATTGCCTCATGATGCTTAATCATTGCTCTTCATCAACTTGTAAATGTATGCTTAATTCATATTCATTTTTACCCATAATTAAAATTTTAAAAAAAATCAAGGTTAGGCTATGTTAATTATGTTATTAATGCTTAGTAAATCTCAAAACATTTTCTTTATATACAAATCCTAAATACATTTGTAAACTTGGATTAGTAAAGATGATTAAAATATATCAACCATATGCATTATCAATACTTCTCTAAAGTGGATAGTCTGGACAATCGGAGGCATAAGGATACTGATTCGAAGGAGATCTTAGATACATCATCTCTCTTGTTTAACAATAACACATACCTAAGAGATTGTGGAGAGAAATGCATATATAAATTAAATTATCTTTTGAATTTGTAATCATTAAAATTATTAAATCAATACTCCTATTTGCATATATGTTTATATATACATATACATGGCTAATTAGTATATAGTCTGGACACCCAAGATCACAAAGTTATTGGTTCAAAGTAGGTTCATACCTCACATTTCTGGTTTAACAATAGCATGTACTTATAAAAAAGTTTAGTGTATGTGTATGTATATCCATATACATGAATCTTTAATTTTATTCTACAAAATGCATGCATATTATTCATATAGATAGATATGTATACACACATTACTTATTAAAATTTTTAATCAAAATCAATATAATATATATATATATATATATATATATATATACATAAGTATGCATGAATGAATGGAATATTCATAAGCGATATGTAGGTTAAACTAAATATTTTCTTAATAATAAAATGATACTTGGAATAAAATATTAATGTAATAAAGAGGATTAGATAAGTGTCAAAAAGAGGATCATAGCTTACACCCATTAACCTTAAGATGTCTTTCATGTAATCATGATCACATTTAAGCTTAAATCAAATTTAGGATCTAATTAAAAATTTAACACTTCATTAAAATGATTAAAAGTTATAAAATTGACCTCTTTAGATTAAATTTAAAGGTAGGGTATTGAGAAGGAATATGTGTCACCTCAAGTGAAATGAACAACTTTCACATTCTTAAAAACATTAAACAAAATTGAATCTGTAAAATAAAATGAATTCCTCAGATATTAAGTACTTATATTAGAACCACCTCTTGTTAATAAATTAAATCATTCATTCAAAATGCAACTTGAATTCGTAGTGTTTAATTTTGTCTCACCATATTAACCTTTGCATATACTTTAAAATGAAGGTCACTAATACTAAAATTAAGTTAGGATGGTGTTTTATTATAGATTGATTTTATGTTTTATGATGAAATATTTTAGACAAGTGTTAGGATTGTTATCCATATCTTGGATGATAAGATGATATTTATTAGAGTAATGTTGGATTAATTTTTTTTCTACGGGGGGCTATGCTTAATAGAAAGGTCTGCTATAAAATATTAAGCTTGGTGGTTTTTCTTGCAAGTGCTATTTATCCTAACATAGCCTATTAGGATATGTGAGCTTGGTACCTGATGGCACTAAACCTAATTATGTGAAATATAATTGCGTGTTGTGTATGTGTGTGATGATTAAGCTTTATTTTACAAGTTTAGCTAAGATTTTATTTTAAAATTTTTAATAAAATTTTTATTAGAATCAGGATTAGAGTCATAGGGTTCAGGATGAGTAGCAACAAAAAGGCAGAGACCTGAGCAACCTAGAGTACCCAACACTTGGAGATGAAGACCCCATTGATTTTCTTTTGTTGTAAAGTTTATTGTGATTCGGGCAGTATAAGGGCAGAGCTCCGTTGTCTATTTTCTTCTTCTTTTTTTTTTTTGAAGTATATAACAGAACTCGGCCACTCCAGTCTTTCTATTATTTTAATTTGATTTGATTGTTTTACTATGTTTATTTTAATTGCATAATAAAAATGATATATTTTTCATAAGTTTCTTAAAGTGTGATGTTTATTGTATTTTACATAGATTTGCTCTTTAGGATTTAAATTTTCTACTCCAACTAAATTAATTAATTCAAAATTAAACTTAATGCAACTCATAACCTTATTTTAAAGCCTTGGAACTAATCAACTAAAAGATTTAGGAACAACGATGCATATTATGAATGTATAACCATATCATTCACATGTTGCTTTTCCTTCATTGAATATGGAGAATCTTTATTCATTACACAATAAGGGGGAGTGTAGAATCATTGATAAACCTGAGTTAAATTTGAGATTATAAAATTTATAAAATGAGAATTTTTTATTACATTAGTTGAAGCATATTCACACCCATTATAATTTTAGAGTTAAGGAGCGTTTTAGGATTTTATATTTTTTTCTTGATAAATAACAACCTAGTTATCTTCTTTTTATATGAGACTAAATCATATAGTTTTAAAGCGTATGTGGCATTAGCTGACAGTCTATCCAAGCAGGTTATAAATCTAGAAGATTCACTCTTTAATAGAAGTGAACCAACATATCTCATTTTTCCACTCGCTAGATTAGGCGAGTTCTTGGCTTATGCTAGAGCACTTCAGTTTTATGATTTGAGGTTGTCCGTTTCTCTTTTGTTATGGGTGTAAATACGCACATCTTAGATATTCCCATAATCTTGTGTTATTAGGACATAAGACTTATAACTTTAATTAAAGTTTCAACTCAAATTTTAATAGAAATTTCAACTTCAAAAATATAAAGCATAATTATAAGATGGAGATCAAAGTTCTTACTAGGCTTCCTAATATCGGAGCACTTGCTATTTATTTGCCTTTTGGAATCGTTAAAAATTGTTAACGTTTGAACTCCCCCACTTGATTTTAGTACTTACTAATCCTTTGATATCAAGCTTTAAAATCTATAGAGATTGTTGCGTGCTAGAAAACCAGTTGCGATAGAGTGAAAATTTACGCCTTAGCTTTGTTGTGAAATCCAGCACACACACAGGTATTTAAAGAGTGAACAAGAAAATTCTAGAATTTTTACGTGAAAAATCTCGAAAAGAGGGAAAAAATGGCTGGCGGTAAAATCTTCCACTATGTATCGTTTGAGTACAAAATCTTCCGATAACCGGATTACAGTTGCATGAGAAGGAACAACAACTATGTAGTCACGTTGTAGTAGCGGATGATGGTGAGCAGTGAGAGACATTGGCGGCGATGAAGGTCATCATGATGGGGCAGAGATTGGCGGCGAGGATCGAGGCGGTGAACCGCGGGCGGTGGTTGGCGACTCAGTGGTGGCAGGATTGTGCTTGGAGAATCTTCAAGCTTTAGAGCTCTCTCCTCTCTCTTGCTTCGGTCCTTTAATATGAGGAATGAGAGGCTATTTATATATTGGAGGAGTGACGTCTCTGTAAATACATGCAACATCCGAACAACTCCACTTCATCGGACAGCTCAGAATGATTCCTTTGATCATTTGATGTATTTTAAGTATTTGAATGCTCAAATGAAGTCGGAATTATGAGATCTTGGGCTTGTTAGATCCGCTCGTCACGCCTTCGATTGACTATAAACACTATGTTTAAGAGCTATTTATGGATTTAAGCGATATCCCAAAGTTTTAAATGATATTTTAAGTGCTTGATTAGTTTCAACCGAGGATCAACTTGCTTTTGACATCAAGATTCGTCACTAGTAGAATTTTCGTCATATCGGTTTCCCTTATTGGATGACATTATCTCAATCATCCAAAATATATATGTCAAATACTTGAAAATAGTATTCTTCAACTTGAGCGTCTATTAACCATTCATTTTGAGAAGCGATTTTCATGTAGTACAGATTATGATCGCGGAAGCGGGTGCAAGGCCGCGGATGTGTCGAATGTACAACGCGATTTCGAGTTATGGACCCATGGCACCACAGTGCTAGTGTCCACGGGTGCTCATGAAGGCGGGGCCTTGGCGTCTTGGCGTTGCAGCGGCCTTGTGAGCGTATGAGCGAGCGTGGTATGAGCGAGGCGTGGTGGTGAAGCGTATGCAGTGGGCTGTAGTAGCCATGGATGAGTCAGTTTTTTTTATTTGTGGAGCAAAAATAGAGGGTTTTATTTATTTATTTTTAATCTCGCTCTAATTTTAAGTTTAGTTCCCTTTGGTGCAAAGAATGATTCTCTATTTATTATTTTCAGGAGTATCATTTTAATTATTTTGGTTTAAGTTTCAAACTAATTCATCATACAATTGTAGTCAGTTTTTTTGATTGTAAACCATTTATTATATACCTTCATAACCTCAAGATTGAATGATTTTGGGCCCATTGAGTTTCTCTAATTGACACATGATTTGACTATAAGTGTGCAAACTCAACATCATAATTTTTTTAACTATACTTTTAAGTACTCAATCTAGGCTCACTTGAACTAAAATTAGATCATTTGTGATGCCATCAAAGCTCTCTTGTTGATTTAGTTCTAATATGAGTTTAATAAAATCACAAATTGGATGGCCCTGAAATTAATTTTTAAACTTTTAAATTCAAAAATTCAATTGAGTTTTCGATTCGATCAAGTGGATTTTCAAATAATGTATCATGATTGAAATCAAAATTGAAATTTAATATCCTAATCAAATGATAAGATATTTAAATAAATAAATATGCCAAGTATTTCTGAAGCTTTGAATAAACTAATATGTTTATTTTTTGTTTGTTAAGTAAGCAATTAAGTAGAATGGAGGCCAAAAATTACAAGAAATTTAATCATTATTGAGTAGGATTTTTTATATTGAAATCTCATGTGACCTTTTTAATAAAAACATTATATAGCATTCATAATACATTTGAATCTATCCTTCCAAAAGTTGACATTTTTGAAAGTAAAATATTAAATAATTTCTTAATAAATGTATAACAACATAGCATAGTTCACAATTGATGGTTTGTTACTTAGAGATTATTTGGTTGGAATCAAAAGTAAAGTATATTAAAGTAAATACATGAATTTTAGATTTTTTTTTGTATTTGACATGAGGTAAAGTAAAATTTCAATGTGATCTAATGCATTTAAAATTCACCAGATAGTTATATTTTGATGTATTTGAAATTCGCCCAAATTTAAGTGAATTCCAAATACACCGGCAATGTAAGCTGACCACACCGCCAACTGCCACCGCTGCTTGCCATCGACGTAGCCCGCCTCCGGTAACCTCCACCTACCGCCGACGCAACAGCCCACTGTCGGCCACCGCCGTCACTGTCCTCCGGCTGCCACCACCTCTGCCGATCGTCGCCACTATCGCTCAAAATTTTCAAAATATTTTACATTACATTTATTTAACCAAATAAAAAATAAATAAATAAACTCACGAATTTGTAAAACTCTCAATCAAATAACCTAAAGTAATCTAAATATATTTCATTCCTTTTATACTGCATTCTTTTTTTCAGATAACCAAACAATCCCTTAAACACTAGTCATTTAACCTCACTAAAATTCTATATTTATTGAAATCAAAAATTAATTTTAAAATAAACTTTTAACCCTACAGCCAGTAAAATTTTTACTTGGCTTATTTGCAACTTAAAACAAGTCATTTTATATAATCTACTGGCTGTGGATTATTTATTTATTTTTTTATTTTATAATTAGAAACCATGCAAAATTTGAAAATAAATAATTAAAAAAATTTAATGTGATGAGAGAAACAGCGAAATGACCAAATCATACAATTTTTTAAGAATGAAAAAACAAATGTCTGATAACCTACTACATATTTCAGAATGAAACTAATCTCACTGTTTAATTTTTATCCTTCAATATTACTTAAATTACTAGACAATATAATTAAATTAAAAAAATAAATTACATATATTAAACAAATCATTTAATTATATTATACTCATAAATTAAGAACTCTGCACAGAACTAATCATATAATGAAAAAGAAACATTCAATGGAAAATTGTTTGTATTGGGATGGGGAATTTCTTATTATGTTTTATGAGATAAAGACTAATATCAGGTTTTAAACAAATATTCATTTTTAAATAGAAATACATTATATTTCATGATGAAGGTCTTCTATATATTTTTCTTGCAATATTTAATTTTGGCTGCTTGAGCTCTAACAAATATTATTCTTTGTTGAGTTAATGCTAAGAATAAAAGAGAATCATTGTAGGACTACATATTGTTATGCATAGAGCATCTATTTTTATTTTTCGTATATATATATATGACCAGATTGGAAAACATTTGTTGTTTGGATCCATAGCACACATCAACTTTATACGTGATAGTATATATTAATATTACTAACAATAATAGATAACAAGGGTAACAGACATTGACATTGATATTGATAACGTACACTGACCTTATAAATGATTTGAATGTGTTGACATTGTTTGTGACAGTGAACTGATGAAGTCAATAGACATCTACTTTGGTGTTAATGACATGCATCAACCTTCAAGCAATGATGTATGTTGAAGTTACTGGCAATGGTGGGCAATAAATTAGCAAGGATAAGTAAACGTTTTAGATAATAACATGTGTTAACATTATTGATAATGATTAGTGATGAGATCATCAGACATCAACATTGATTTTGACGTCATGTAAGAAATGGTGCATATTGATGACAATAAGTGATGAAGTTGATAGACATCAACGTTGATGCTAATTAATGTGCAACAACAACAAACCTTTATTCCACTATGTGGGGGTCGGCTACATGAATCCTTCTTCTCCATTGTGTCTTATTCTGTGTCAAATTCTCATTTAATTAAAGTATACTAAGATCATTTTTTATACATCTTAACCAAGTCTTATTAGGTCTACCTCCACTTTTCTTAAAATAAGACAAATCTAATGCACCTACTCTCCTAACACGGCCATCGGACGGCCGACGCTTTATGTAACCAAACCATCTAAGACTACTCTCTCTAATAATCTTATCTGCCACTGGAGCTACTCCAACTTTTTCTCAAACATACTCATTTCACATTTTATCTCTAAGAGTAAAGACACTAATTCACCTGAGCATCCTCATCTCTGCAACACTTAACTTAGTCATATGCATCTCTTTTATTGGCCAACATTATGCACCATAAATCATTGCATGTCTTACCACCATCTTATAAAATTTTCCCTTAAGTTGAAGCAGTAATTTTCTATCACACAACAGGCCATATGCATTCCTCCACTTTAACCATCTAACTTGAATTCTACTAATAACATCTCCATTTATTTCACCATCATTTTGAATAATAGAGGCTAGATATCTGAATCGCTCACTCATTTTAATGACTTGTTCACCCAATGTCACAACACTGACACTAGAACTTCTACAACTAAAATTATACTTCATATATTCAATTTTTGACCTACTTAAACAAAACCTTTAGATTCTAAGGTTAGCCTCCATAATTCAAGTTTCGATTGGACTCCCTCTCTAGTCTTATCAACAAGAAGAATGTCATCAACAAAAAGCATACACCAAGGTACATCTTCCTGTAAATGCCTAGTAAGAACATCCATAACTAAAGCAAAAAGATAAGAGCTTAAAGCTGATCTTTGATGTAATCCAACTGAAATAGGAAAATATTTTGTCAATGCTCCTTGTGTTTGGACACAAATAACAACTCTAGCATACATATCCTTAATGACTTGAGTATAACCAATGTTAACTCATTTCTTTTCTAAACTCTCAAAGAACATCTCTTGAAACTTTATCATGAGCTTTCTCTAAATCAGCAAATATCATATATAAATCCTCCTTACTTTCTCTAAATCAACAAATTAACATGCATCAACCTTAAATGCAATAGTAGACAATTAAGTTGATGAGCATCAACGTAGTTAAGTGTTAATAGTTAGGAGATATAATCAGATGATAATGATATAAAGAATATAGTTGGGCAGTGAGTGTCGAGAAATCATAGTTAAGTGATGATAGTTAGAAGACCATAGTTAAGTGACAACTATCAGGTGATAGTACTCAAGCAATAATAAGAAATCAATTATAGTTAGTTGATAGTGCCTTGATTGATATTAATTGAGTGATGATAGTCAAAAGGTCATAATCGGATAACGATCGTTAGAAGGCTATAATTAAGTGATGGTAATTGAAAATCATAGTTGGATAATGGTAGATAGTTGAATGTAGTCATGTGATGATTTAATGATAAAAGTTAAAAGATAGTGGTTAGGCAGAAGTGATATGATGATGGAGATTAAGAGATAGCAATCCAATGATGATAGTCAGGAAATGGTGATATAGTAGTGGTCAAGCGACAACAATCAGAGAATAGTGGCCGATCAACGAATGTTAGGCAACGGTGACTTGATGGTGAAGGTATGGTGGTGCCAATTCGATGGTGGTGATTAGATAGTAACAATTTGATATTAACGGCTAGACAACGATGGTCCGACAATGACTAAGTCATAGCATTACGATATTTGTTGGGTGGTGATATGGTTAAATGGTGGAGATTAGGTGATGGTTAAGTAACGATAATTAGTGGAGGTCAAACAACTACAATCTGAAGATCGAGTTTGGGGAATGGAGGACATGTGTAGCATTTCAATAATAGAGGTTAAGTGGCAATCTAATGGTGGTCAGGTGGCAGCAATTCAATGAGCATGATAGGTGGTGATCCAAATGGTAGAGGTTGAGCAGTAATTTGATGGCGGAGTTCAGATGGTAGTTAAATAATAGAGGTTGGGCTGTGGCAGTATGATGATAAAATCAAGTAGTGGTCTAATTGCTATGATCGAGTGGTGTCTAATAGTAATGATTCGACAAAAGCGAAGGTGGTTGCGCAATAGTAGTTTGAATGGGATGACTCGTCGACGATAGTTCAATAGTGCTGGCTTGTCAAGTGATGATGGTCTAATGGTGACAATCAGGCGACAATAATTTGATGATTGAGATTGTATAGTAACAGTCTGACAAGGAGGTTGGGAGGTGGATGTACGGTGGAAACAATCCAATGGCAAAAGTTAGGTGGTAATCTAAGGAAAAAGTTTGGATCACATTGATAGTTTGGCAGTGACAATCTAACAATGGAAGTTAGACACTAGTGGCCAAATGGTGTTGGTTAAGTGGCAACATGAAGATAGTCATGTGACAACAATCCGATGACAATGATAGGGCGACAAATTCTACGATGATCATATTATAATGGTTATTTATAGAATTCTAAAGTACTATTTTAATTATTTCTAGCAAAATCCTAAAACACTTCATCAAATAGCCCCGCAGTGATTGCCTTTGATTATATGACAGTTTTGTGAAATATTGTATGAATTAAATGAATTTGAGATCATTAGATTTATCTCATTGAGAAGTTTAATTTTATTATAATCATGCAAGATTCATAGATTATCTAACCCTTTAAACAATGCCTAAGTCTTTCTCAAAGTCTTTAACCATACGTCAGTGCTTGACATAGACTTATTTGTAGTAAGAATGAATCATTTTCATTGTCGATTAATTTATCTCATAAAATATTTATTTTTATAATGAATTTGTTAAAATCAAAATTCAGATGACACAATATAATTTCATAAACTATTGACTTGAATATTACATCAAAATTCTTGATTAATACATGCACCAGTCCACATTAAATTCTAAGGTTCAATTTCTTCATCTGTTCACTGTTCCTCTGCTCACTTGAACCAAACTTGACCACGTCCTCTGAAAGTTGAAACTCTATCGACAGTCCGTAAAGTATAAAGTTGCGATAAAGTTGAGATATAAATGCTGGAGAGCGAAACATCATCATAACTTATTTATTAATCCTGACTCCTGTTTCCAAAGAAGTGTAAGTCAACATAAAGAAGAACCCCCTCCCCCTTTATTTCTTCTTCTTTTTCTCTTTCATCTATCGGCTACTTCTCCCAGTTCAAAGTTCAAATCCTAATAATCATAATAACGTTCCTATTTGTTCCCACCTAATAAATACTGTCATAAATGGGACTGTTGCTTGCTGGTTGCTGAAAAAAAATATTTACTGTTATAGTTTATATACTCTCTCCAGTTGATTTCCCTCTCTATTTATGGACTTGCCTAGTATCATACAAGAATTTAATATTTTCTATCTTCTGATATAGTTTTACATATAAACAAAAGTTTAAAACAGAGAGTAATACTCCTGTAGTGACTGGGTGTATACTAAACGTATTTTCACATAGAAAATGCATGTATAACTGAAATGCGATGAATAGTAATATGAAGAATCACGTCATACTTTTATTACTCATAATATGATGATTATGAAGTGGTTTATCTCATAATTTTGTTCAAGTACCATGCAATATATACCAAATATTTTCTTATTTTAAACAAACATCTTTCTATTCTAATATATTTTCCAGATTCCCATGACATTTACTTCACCACAGGCGCATCTCTTCTTTCTTATTCCTATATAAGGTCCCTCTATGCCTCTAAGCCTTCCATGAGCCTTCATTTGTCATTTATTGTGCCATTCTGCCTATGCTCAAAGGGAGTCCTAATGAATCATGATCCATTCATCTTGTTGGTTTTTTGAGATGATCTGCAACATCACCAGCTTTGACGCATAGCATAAGATGAGAATGAAGCATCATAATAGTTGCAGAGAATATGCTTAATGTGACTGGCGCTATCCTTACGGAGCTTTTTTTTCTTTATTGTTATTCATGTCTTCTCCGTCATTTTGTATATCATGTTCTCGCATCTTTCAACCTTTTAAACTTTCATGTTATTTTCTTGATCTTGCAAGACTTTTCAAATAAAAGTTTGCGATCATAATCGCCTTCTATTCCATTTTATTTTTTTCTCATCAAAATATCCTTCTTGCCCCTCCTCTTTTTCTTACTTCTGTCTATCCCTCAAGAGCTGGTTGTAATAATGTTCAGAACAACAATGTTGTTTGTAATTGAATAAATTTTGAGAGCCAATCAACTTATTTATTACAAAAAGACAGTATAGATGATCATCGAAAAATTTATAGTGAATAAATGCCTTTAAGCCTTATATTGTTTGATAGCTGATGGGACAGAATGCCTTGTTAGTTTATCTGAAAATGAACTTAGCGTCAAACATTCTCCTCTTTATTTTGTTGGATGTGTGACCTTTACTTTTCTTCTCTTTTAACTATCCTTGAGTAATACTTGGTTCTTGGAAAGGAAATGGTGGTTCCTACAGTTTTGTTGAGAATACAAAGAAATTTACTATTGTTTAAAGATCAAACGCAAATGAAAGAATAGAACCAAAGAATTGAAAAACCAAAAGGCAAACAATACAATCAATTCTAGTTGCCATAGGTGACTTACATATGCTAATTGGCAGCAAAAATCCAAAGCCTTCTACCACTATCCCTCTGTGAAGAAGATCGAGATAAACCCAACCTTGAGCATCTTATGAGGCTTGGGCTTGTCTCTGTAGCACCCATGCAGAACGAGGAGCTCTGTCTCATGGATGAAAATCTGTGGCAGCTAAGAGCTCTGAAGGAAGCAGAGCTAAGAGGAGGAATCCCGGTACAGCCGATGTCAGGCCTGCATGACTGGATCACCCTTGTGGCATCTGATTCCGATCTGACGACCGGGCATGTGGTGCATAATAGTGATAGGTTGGATCTTGACGGTTCACTGATTGGGCTCCCACATGATAGGCTCGAAAATGATATGATCGCATTCCGGCATAGAGGGCAAGGTATTGAACCTGGTGGGCCGGAAATGATTGTGGAGGTGGTATTGGTAGAGCAGAGATAAAGCGCACACCTAGTGCAAAACTCATGGCTACAACCTGAAATCATAACTCATCAGTTTAACTATGTATTTCAACTCTTCCTTCTGACAACATGAGTGGATAACTGCATCTGAAACAAAAACAGGTAAAATTTTCATTTTTGAAGTGGTTTATGTTCTTACTATTTTTGCTGTTAAAATTTGGTTTTTCAACCACAGTTTCAATTATGCATTCCCAAAAGCAGCTTTTCCAAAACAAATTAGAAAAAAAACAGTGAAAAAGCTGTTTCAACAAAGCAAAAAGATATTTCAACAAAGCAAATTTTGCATTAAGATGAAGCTTCAAAGCAAATAAGATGACTTTGTTTTCTTCTAAAGAAAATTAGTGAACAAATATATTCTAACTTATTGAAAACAAGTAAAGCATGGGTAGATGGTGACAGTTATAAATGAAAAGCAAAGACCACAACAGCTTTACTGAAGCTGTACCAATTACAATCAATAGGCTCAAGTTCTGATTAGTTTCTCAGAAGAATATTATAAATGACCATGTAAAATACTGAAAAGAAAACAAAAGAGCTGTAAGTTAGTTGCGTTCTTCAGGAAACATATACCTTCTGCTGACACGGTGCATGTCCTTTCTAAACAAACGGCACAAGGATCAAAACTTGGACGACACTGGATGTCACCTCTCCATCCATGTTCTCTACAAACATGAAGAAAATAAAAAAAATTTCAGAACTCCTTGCCTTTTAAGCATATGGATTTGACCAGATAATTAGTTCCGGAAATACTTAAATTATTTATAGAATAGGCAAAATATTAAGCAACCTAAGAATATCTAGAAAATATGTTGAATCCAAATAGTTGAGATAAGGCTAAAGATGATGTGACAATGAATATATAAAAATGCACGCACCTAGCAATTGTCATGATGCTCATTAAAGGAAGTGATAAGTATGGCGAAGGAAGTATGCGCAAAGAACTATCTTGTCTGCTCATAATGCCCTCAAGCCAATCTCTATTCCATGACCGAGCAACCATCAAAGGAGTCCATCTTTGACCATGAAGCACAAAGCAGATGAGCGTAAGTATATCATCTCAAAGTAGAGTGTATGCATACAATGGCATAAAACGTCAAAAATAATGATGAAATGAAGGCGTCAAATATGTTTCAAAAACCAACCAATCGCTGGAATGCTCTAACGGTTCTTTCACAGAAATACAAAAAGAAATAAATAGAAATAACGGTTCTTTGTTGCATTTCATTCCATTTTCTGATTTGCAAAGTCTAATATTTCAGAAGAAAGATTATCACAGCAGAAACCAAGGCTGAGGAGGTCGAGGGAGGGGAGAGCTTGTCAAGAATGATCTTGATGTCGCAGTTGCTATTAAAGAGATCAAAGTTGCAGCAGAGGTGGACTGAGCTGAGATGGAGATGGTGATGGCACCAAACAATTTTGTTGGTAACAACTCCTGCGGTGTCTCCACACTGTCTCCACATTGTGTCGAAAGCCTAACTGACAATCATATAATTATCAAATTAGGAGATTTAATAGTTGTTGTGCCAGATAGTCTTCAGGATTTAACGTCCCTAGAATTGTGACGAATAGATTGTAACTGCTAGCTAGTTTTGTGTGGTTTAAATTCCTCGTTAATTTCAAGAGTAATTTCAATGGATTATATATATATATATATATATAGTTGGTTCACTGAAGACAAGAAATCTACATCCGAATAATTTCATTACATGGAAGAACAAGAAACAGAACCTGATGGCCATACCAAGTGTTGAGTTAGAATACAAAGTGATGGTACACTCTATATATGAGATGTGGGCTAATACCATTCTGGAAGAAATTAGTTTCCAAATTACTCAACCTATTGTTGTGGTAATTAAGTTGATATCTACATTACTAATAATGTCATGATTCCTAAAGAATGAAATGCATTGAAGTTGATAACTAATAACTAATTGATATATATATATATATATATATATTCTAATTTGATGGGTAGTGTTGAAAAAGATAAGAAATAGCATTTTAGTGAAGTACTCATTTGTTCATTCATTGGAGATATGATTCTATAAATGCTGTATATCCTCATAACTGTGGATATTTCCCTATTTATTTTGTACCTTTGATATTTGCTCAATTTATTTATATGTAGGTGTCCTTAATAAGATACAACAAAAATTTTTTACCCTTTGTGGGTACCGAAAATTCGTGTTCGATCTCTCAATGAAGAGAGTTTGAATTTGAGACTGTAGGTAAGACATTACCTAGAGATTTCACCCTTGTTTTGTGAGGACTTTAGATCTAATTCCAAGTTTTCTATAGGCACAAGCACTAATAGTTATTTACCCTTCTCGATGTTGAGAGAGGGCTTTCGATTAAAGCTAGTTAATAGGTTGCTAAATGAGTAGCATATAACAGTAACAAGTGGAGTTTTAGAATTTATGAAATTCATCATTTTAACTTAAAGTGGATAGTTGGAAGAATGATGATGCGATCGAATCGTGGTTTTGTCATCTTGAAATTGTGGTCCTAATCTACTTAGTAAGAGGAATAGTCTAGCTTAACCAGAAAGATCTTTGTCATGATCGTGTGGCGTCATTAAAGGGGACCCTATATATCTGGATTGATGTTTTGTCTAAGGTGACAAGTTTGAGTCTATCTTAGCTAATAGAGTGTTTTTGCTCTATTAAATATATTATATTATTCACAGCTTAAAGAACAAAATTATTGGGGAACATACGAGCTATCTTCGTGAACGTAATATAATGAAATCATTAAGAGTCAAAACCAATCGGGACTCTAATTGTATCGCATCATATGTAGTCTTAAAACGCGTGGATGAGCATAGCCGTCCTTGACATAAAATTGTTTGAGAGTAAATATAGTGATGTACATAATTTGATATTAGCTCTTTTGTGAGCTAGAGTTTTCTTAATTTATCACTTTTGACAAACAATTGCATAAGGTGTATGGATGTTTGTTTTAAGTTATTAGAGATTGAATTTCATATTTTAAGCTTAGTAATTTATCAGATTTGATTTTCGTACTGATACTTGATTTAGGCTAATTTGATTTGAAACTAAAAATACATTTTGATGGTAATATCCCCTCTAGTTCAAATCTTCATTCAGCACGGTCATCATCATAATTGATCTTGTCAACTCTGCTAGCATACTAGCAAATGATCGGGTTTATAAACACATAATTAGTCACCAACTTGACTGGAAGTTTAAATTTTGAATATGAAGTTATTCATTTATGTCATTGATGGTAATATACAAATGTAAAATAAAATTTTCTTCTTAATGACTGACCATTTAACTTACAACCAATCTTATCAACTCCTAACCTTATAAAAAAGATAATCATATTGGTTAAATGGAACTTATGACTTCACCAAATAAGTGAAGCAGTCCGTTTAGAAGTGTATATATGCATCAGTCTTTAATAACTAGACTTGTAAAGATATGTATATCTTTGAAGTAATTATTACTTTGTTAAATGGTTGCACACCTTTTGGAGAAAGATAAATCTAAAATTTATTTAGTTTTAACCTACGCAACATTCTCAGACACTTGTAATACATGTGTCAGGGCACATGTGGATTGATTCTAAGATACGCAAACACTCTTCAAGGCATTGAATTTGAATTTTAACTTTAATTTTAATTCATAATGTGTGCAAAGCTCATTTTATTAAGTCATTTACATGCATCTCGAGATTACAAATTTGAATGTGTGAGTGCCATGTGATGCATGCATTATTTGTTTCATTGAAACTTTGAAAACTTGTATGTATTTCAATGTGATGAATTTGAATGCAAGGTCACTTCAAGATACTTTATTAACATCTTATGTTCATTTGAACAATGTGTTGTGAATCCGATGATGTTACAAATACAATCTTTATAATTGATTCACAATTTCACTAAAATTTGAATGTTCACTAGACTAAACTTGAGCTAATTGACATGTCGTCAATCTCACTGTGAATTTACTTGGGGGCTGTTTATTTTGATTTTTTTAGAGTGAAGTAATTTAAATGCAGGGAAAGTAATATTTTCAGTATTTGGTTGGATTACAAAATAAAAGTGAAGTAAAATATTGGAGGGTTTTAAATACACTGAGTAGGTTATTTCATGTGTATTAGGAATTCAGCCGAATTTGGGGAAAAAGCAAATACATTGCAACTTCGCGGGACTCTTCCCATCTCACGAAGCCTCACGATGCAGTCGACCATGCGAGAACAACTACTTCTCGTCATCAATCGTGTGTGATTCTCCACTGTTGGTAAGTTCTTCACCTCCAAGAGTCTTTATGTCAGCCGATTCTCCCTGCTTGTTCTTCGCCTCGCACATTCCTTCCCCCATTTGCGTCTTTAATGGAATTCCCCTTTCGTTCTTCGCGTGACTATCATCGAAGTTTCCGATGCCGGAGACTGCCCCAAAACAGCGGTTTAGGGCTCTTACTACAGTAAGTTTTTTTTTTTTATAATTTTCTTTCGGTCCTGCTCTGACCTCTACAGTTAGGCATTGTTATGTGAAGATTCAAAACTTTTTAAAGACATATAAAGCCCTATACATATTGCATGAATAGTAAATTGTATGATAATTCTTATTGGTAGTATAATGCTTTTTACCTACTTTGCATCAATAGAAGGCTGTCGATGAGTAGGGGTACATGCAAGAAATTTACCTGAAGAGAACAGCATCCTCGTTTTCTAAAGGATGCCTCGCAAGAACAAAAAATCTGTAGGTGATGGCAGTATTTGTTTGTACAATGTCTTGGTAGCTGATAGTGTGGCCCAAGTAGCCAATGCTATCTAATGTTCAACAGGAGTATCGGAGGAGAGAAAAATGTTTACTGAACTTATGTTCGAGTTATCTAGCATTCCGAGATTTTCTGAGGAAAAGATTGATATTATCTATAATACATTATCGAAGAATACAATGATGATTTGGCCATTCCTCCCTAAACTTTTAGAATTGAAGTTCAATGAATGCGCAAGGAGCTTAATAAGGATTTTGAGCAGTAGACCTACGTGATGATTAATCATGTTGAGATGGTATGTGTTGACCTACAAGTATGTGTCATTATTCGAATTAAGCGTATATGACAAAATCTACGAAAATCAATGGCGACGTCACATAATTGGAGATTAAAATGCCCTAATCGCGATCGGATTCGATCAAACTCACTTCGATTTAAAAATTTGACTTCGTAATGCATCGAAAATATTAAAATTAATTAAATGAAAAATATCAAATCAATTAATAACCAATTAAATAATTAAAATTAATTTTTAATGAAATTACATATATCAAGTGGGAAGCGATGTTTAAATGACCTCAGCGAAATCGATTGCGTCATTCGTCGGCCGTAAACACCTTAAATTGACATCCATACTGCTATAATTCATTAATTAAGAGGATTCAGCAAATTATTTATATTTAATCTCAATATTTTGTCGTTAGGCTAATTAACAACTGAAATTAACGCTTAATCCTTGCTTAATTAGCCGCCTGAATCGTCTAATCACGCTCAACCGCAGGATCGCCCAATCAAAATAGCCGCCGAGTGTACCCAATCAAAATAGCCGCCCTTTTATTTCTATTGGCTGTCATTGGGGCAACCAATCAAAAAAGTCGGTCGGCCCTAAAGGCCAAAACAAGGGTTTCGGTCCCTCATTCTACACGCGATGCCCCGATCTATCCTTCCTCACGCAGATCTCCTCTCTGGTTTTTCTACTGCTCTCGGTTCCAAAGTTCTCGTGTGCGATTCTTTCTCTCATTTCCTAGTCTCGGCTGCTCGATTCTCGTGTGATCTTCTCCCTATCGTCCCTCCACTTTTTCTCTGCTAGACGCACGAGCCACGACTGAAATCTCCAAGACGAATGACAAGCCCTAACCGGCCAAGCTCGACTGAACCCTTTTCTTCCCTTCCTCTCTTGCAAATTAACACCTCCAGGTTGTCTCTCTCTAACCCTAAGCTTATTCTCATGGATTTGAGTTCTTTTGGAAGTTAGGGTTTGGTAAATCTCTTTTATTATATGCTTGAAATGATGCTATGGTTTTAATCTTGAGATTTGGGATGATGTATGACCCAAATCTCATATCGTTTGCTATTATCTATGGATTTTCATATTTCCACTTTGCTTAAAATGATTTCTTCATAGATGAAGTTGTGCTGGTTATGCTTCTTTTATGAGCTTAAAGTGAAATCTGAAGTTTAGAATGGGTTTTGAGATAAATGTATGGCTCAAACCCTAAGCTATGCAAGTTTTCTCTTTACATTTGATTTTAGTTTGGATGAAATGATGTTTCTTTGGGCTGTTTTTTACTTGTTGAAAACTAGACTAAGTATGGAGATGTGTTTAGAGATGTTGTGGCTCAGCCAAGCTGCGATTTTCCTCTCTTTTAAGCTTCACGCTTTGGTGCTTGGGTGATCAGGATAACAAAATCTAAAATGTCATATCAAAAAATCAAACTTACATTATCGATACATTTTAACTTACATTCACATTAATACAATATTTTAAAAGAACAGATACTCGTATGTGTGTTGAAATGTTCGGACATTTAGGAACATATACAAGTTAGATATAAAGCAAATGAATAAATGTAATGCTTCCCGTTTTGGTCTTAAGACCGTGTCCGGGTTAACAAAACCTAAAAATCCAAATATGATATTATAAGAATTTTAAGTTAATAATATCTAAAGTAATTAAATATAATTATAAGATATATGAATCAAATAGCGTAACTACTCAAGCCCTCAATAAGAAAAATCTCAAACCCGATCCTCTATGTTCAAGCAAGAATTGACAAGTTTTGAAAAATTATCTTTGCGAATGAATTTAGACCGTCTCAGAAAACAGGCGGTAGGTGCCTATTAATCAATATTAGTTATATGATCGAGAAGGGTGATTATTATTAAAATTTTAAATAATCAATGATCATATATTCAAATCTAAATCAATCATAAAATAATCAAAACTCAAATAAAATGAAATGAATTACTTAAATTAAAACTTAAAAATCAATCTACCCCTTCGCAATTGTTTGTTTGGGGGTGACAAATTAAAAAAACTTTTGCTCACAAAGAGCCAATGTCAAATCGAATGCATAACAATTTTTACACTCAAATAATCTTAAACCCGTAAGGACGTAGCCCGTGTCATCTGTCCGCGTAGTTTTGCTACAAAATACATGGCGATTAACGGAACCCTCGACCAATTGGTTGAGCGATATAACTAAATTACGGCCACTGTAGCACATGTATATTCCGGCTTTTCTCTTTGGTATGAAATATAGAATGTATTTGATTGGACAAAAAGCCCTTGTTAGCTAAAGTTGACTTATATTTGTTCTTGACAACTCCACCTAGGTATCTGAGACACCTGAATGGCATAACACATGTGTTGTGACAGATCTTTCTCGATTGGGTACTACTTCCTTCCAGGGGACGCGACATCCTAGGATGCGGAACCATGGGATTTAGATAGAGCGCGTCATCGTTCCCCCCACCAAAAGTTTTAAATTAAAATAATAAATTTCATAAATTCTAAACTACTCATTGTTATATATATTTAATGATTCATTACCTTGTCGAAGTCTTTTCGGTATTGGGAGGGGTAATTAACTATAGGGGTTTGCGCCTATAAGAAACCTAGAACCAGATTTAAAAAATTTTCACCAAATGAGGACGAAATCTCTGGGTAGTGTCTTATCTACTATCCATCTGCCTTTTGAAGTTTTCACGGACACTAAAATAACTCTTTTCATTCCAAAAGAGATCGATGGCGAATTTTCGGATCCCACAGTATGTACTAAGACATTTTCTTGGATGTATCAAACTTTTGATATATATTTCTTTTCTTATGTATTTAGCACTTGAATTCTAAACAAGTTTATTGTGTTATACGTAGTGTGATGTAAAACTAATTTTATTTGATTTGTTGAACCATACTCCATCATCATTCTCTATTTCTTTTCTATTGTTTTTAGAACTTAAATTATAAACAAGTTTATTGCATTCTTGTAACTTGGCAATAAGTTTTTTAGGTTTTTTATATTTTGATGATGTGATATAGGAGAAAATTAACTGAATGATACAAAGTCTTCTACATCTAGATGTGCTTATAATAGGCACAAATTTTAGAATATGAATGGATTCAAATCCATGTAGACATACACTCTTTTTAAATTACTTGTATTTTTATGTTCCAATTTTCTAATTTAAAAGTTGGTTAAAGCTAATGGCACATGTAATAAAGCATTTATGTTTATATGCTGTTAGTTAAAGTCATTCTTTTAAAAAATGTATATCTTGATTGAATGAAAAATGGAAAAACATAAGACTGGCCATTCAAATATTTAAACTTGCACGATCTGATTTAAAGCATTTCGATTTTTCATGCTTCTATGGTTTTAAAACTTATATCATATCTGTTCTTCAAGAGGTTAAGTGATTTGATCCATATTAGCTAATAAAAAAGATATACAAACAACATTAATTAATTTTATTAATTTTTATATTTTTTCATAATTTTATTTTTATTCAAATATGCCTTTAATATATAAATCATAAAAATATTTTTTATTTCAAAATAAATATATATAGTAAATTTTTTTAACCAAGTACCGAATTATTATTTATAATTTATTTATTTATTCATATATATGTTATTTTTTCAATTTAATAATTCAATTTGTGAAAAAAAATTCTTCAATTTACATACAACCAAACAATTTTAAAGTACTTAGAATATACTGTATTTATTTTACTTTACATACACAAAACCAAACAGAAAAAATAATTTTCATATATTTACTTTATAGACAACCAAACAACTATAAAGTATTCAGAATTCACTACATTTACTTTACACTGCATTCAATTTACATTATAATTCTTTTTTAGGCAACCAAATAGTCCCTTAAGTTATCTTGATTGTCTTTATTCATGTGACCAAAATCAGAATACAATCTGATCGCTCACTAAGAGGTCTAATTCACACCTATTAGTGAGTTGTTTGGCTTACTTTGTTCGTAGATGAAGACTTTACTTCATGTGAATGTTCACATCTAGTTTGATGATTCATGTCGAAAGAAGCGATGGTTCTTCACAGATGCAAAGGTTCATTTGAAATTTCATTCAAATTCCTATTGAACTCTCTCTTTCTTTTATCCAATCCAATGGGATTCATATTGCTATTCAAATAATCAATGAGAGATTTTGTTAACAATCATTTGACAAATCATCAACTTGAAAGCAATTTCATTTCGAATGCAACATATCCCCCAATTCTCATTTAAAAGCTATTCATTATTACTCACCTATAAGTTTAATATGTGTATCACTTGAATTTGATTTTGTTGGGAATATAAATTTCACTCAAATATTTGAAAAATCTTTATGTTCGATTTTAGTTCTGATTTAAGTTTAGCTTGATATCGATTTAGTACTCAATTTGCTCTATGCAGGTTCATTTCAAGTTCAATAAGTCTTTCGTTTAGTTCCACTCAAGTCCTGAACAATTCTTGTTTAAGTCTAGTCGGTTCAGTTAAATTCAATTAGTCCAATTTTTAGTTCAATTAAGTTCAATAAATTTAATTTCAAGTCTTGATTAAATTTTGTTTAAGTCCAAATTTTTGTCGAAATGTTGGCAGCCTCCCAACATCATTCTTACTTAGAGGTTTGCATCGGGAGTATTGAGCCTTCCCACCATGCTTAAAAGAAGAGTGCATGGTTAGGTCTTGCGACACTGGGGCCAAGAGGGCTTCGCATCTACCGTGCTTATAAGAAGCGACGCACAGACCTTCAAGTGTACCTACAACAACAATAACAAGCCTTTATCCCACTGTGGGGTCGGCTACATGAATCATTCTTCTCCATTGTGTCCTATTATGTGTGAAATTCTCATTTAATTTAAGTATATTAAGTTAATTTTTTATACATCTTAACCAAGTCTTTTTAGGTCTACTGTGAACTCCGAAAATTCGCCATCGATCTCTCGCATGAAAAGAGTGGATTAAATGTCATTAAATTTTCAGAAGGCAGATGAAATAGTATAGATAAGACACTACCTAGATTTTGCCCTCATTTTGTGAGGACTTTAGATTTAGTTTCAGGTTTCCTATAAGCACAAGAACCTATAGTTAATTACCCCTTCTCAATACTAAGAGAACATTTTCGATTAAGGCTAGTTAATGGATCGCTGTTTGTGAGCGTATAGTAGCAGTGAGTGGAGTTTGAAGTTCATAAGATTTATCATTTCAATTTAAAACTTATGTTTGAGGGAATGATGACGCGCCCGATCAAAATCTCATGGTTCCATCATCCTGGGCTTTCGTGGTTCTACTCTACTTAGTTAGAGGTAGTCTAACTGGGCAGAATTCTTATCAAATCAACAGTTAGTCGTGTCAACCATGGGGTGAAGTTTGTTTAAGGGGATAAATATAAGTCAACCTTAGCTAACAGAGAAATTTTTGCCCAATTAAATATATTTTATAGTTACAAAGCAAAGCGGTTGAGAACATCTGAGTGCGGCCATAATTTAGTAGTGTATACCATCCATCAAGAGCGTAGTGGTAATCATTTATATATAGTATTATTTTTGCAAGCAATAGGACAGTCAGCGTCTTTCTGGATTAAAATTATTTGAGTGTGAAAATAACTATGTATTTAATTTGACGTTGGCTCTTTGTGAGCAAAAATTTCTTAATCTGTCACCCCCGACAAACAATTACGAATGGGCGGATGAATTTTAATTTTAAATTTAAATAATTGATTCCATTTAATTAATATCTTCAATTTAAATATTTGATCATTTTATAATTTAGATTTAAACATGTAATGATTTAACATTATGATTTAAATAAATTTTAGTTATAAATACCCCTCCGGTTGAAATATTCTCAACCTACCGGGCAGACCGACTGCGTTTTTTCTTGCAAAGGCAGTTAGGTTTCTGTTGAATTTGACATTTACTTGGGGATTCATTACCTTAAAAGCTTTGTTAACTCTAGCTTGAACATAAAAGATCGAGCTTAGGATCACGCATGATTTAAACTTTACTTCAAAATCTATCATCCTTCAAACCTTATCAACTTTAGCTTTAGCATAGAGGATCGGGCTCGAGACTTTCATCTTGATGATTTGAACTTGAGAAGTTATGTCAATGGACTTATCTTCTTGCAATTATATAACAAAATTAACTTCTCAAATTTTACTAAGTTGGAATTCTTATAATATCATCATTAGATTTTTAGGTTTTTACAGTCCTAAGACTAATCGAGGGGTTCATGATTCTTGACACAAAATTTTGATACATGTGTCGAGACTTATGCAGGTGATTGATTGATTTTGGATAGTTGTATGTATATGTTCATTCATTTTCCACACGACTTGCATATTTCCTTAAATGTTCGATTCAGCGAATACATCGACACAAATACAAGTATCAATTCATTGTCTAAGTTGAAGTAGTTATTTTTTTATATGGCAAACATGTTAATTTGCAAACATAGATCCTTGATACCTTCAAACATAGATCGTATAAATATGTTTTATAAAAATACATGTTTAATCTTTTTCAAATGTCTGTTATTGATCAAATATAAGTATCTGTTCAACGAGATATGAGTTCGATTTTCCTAAGTGCTTGTAATAGTTCAAACGTGTATTTGTTCTAAGAGGATGCAGAACATTTGTCATAGTTCAAGTGCATATATGTTTCGAAATATGCAAGTTTGATTCTTTCAAACACTTGCAATAAGTCAAGTGTGTATATGTTTTGAGAAAATATAAGTTTAATTCTCTTTTTTATAAATCAAGTGTAATATCCATCTTATTAAAGTTCTAATTGATTCTCCTTAAAGACATATCATGGATCAAGTGTAGATCTATGTGATAGAGTACTATATCATAAGATATATGCAAAGTTCACTTCATTTAACATAAGAAACGAAACATATAACTTTCCATAACACATGTAGACATTCCCATTTAGCATCACCTGACTTAAGAATTTGCATAAATCCCAAGCTAACGAGAATGACATTTTACTTTGGGATATACTTGATAAAATCCTTCCATTCAAATGTGTAGATGTACATTACATATTTAAATTAAGAAAGAAAGGAGACATTATAATGTGCATGAAAACTAGCACATTTAAACATGTATGTTTTAAGCATAAGAAATTTTATTCTTTCCAAACTCAAGTATTATGAGCTTAAGCATCTTATGGAGAAGAAAAAGGAGAATTTGAGAGCATACATATTAAAACTAGCCCAATCCTAAATTTTTGCAAGCACACATATAGACTTGGGCTTAATGGGCTCTTCTTTTTTTTTTTAAAACTAAGAAATCATGAGCTTAAGAATTTCATGGGGTAAGTAATTATATTTTTTATAAGCCCACTTAAAAAAAATCAAAATGGACAATGAAGGAAAAAGACTTCAAGCCTTCATGACACCAACACCCATATGATAATTTTTTTTGTTTCATATATATATATATATATATATATTCGTGTCATGACATCATTCCATAAGGAGAGGTATAAGTTCTCCCTCATTTCTTTTTTTTTTCTCCTTAATTTCATGCCCATTTATGAGTAATTTATGAAGAATGGGAGAAAAATAAAAAACTTTGATGAATTTTCTTTCATACTCCCCCTCTTTTCTATCTCTTCTCTTCCCTTTTTTTTTCTTTTCATTTATTGTTTTCCCTTTCTTTTTACCTCCTCTCTTATTTTTTTGTATGACATAATCCCGTTGATAAGGGGAGAACCCCCTTTTTCTTTCTTTTTCTATTTTTCTCTTTCTCTTTTACTTGAAATCATGCCCATTTCATAGGTATATTTATAAAAAGAAATGACAAAAGAAATTAAAGGTATGATGGACTTTCTCCTATTTTTTATCATGTCATTTACATATGCATTTTTTTTTTAATATTTTTGTATGTCATGATGCCGTGAAAAGAAAGGAGAACAGGAAAAATTTTCCTTCTTAATATCATGCAAAATCCATGGGCACATTAATGGAATGACATGAATTTCTTTTCCTTAGATTTGTCATTTACAATTTAAAATATTTTTGGCTTTATCAAATGGACTTGAATGACATTTTATTAGGAGGAAAGCCTAGGATCAAGCTAGAACTCATTATAAGTAGAAGAGTACCTCACATTTATGAGGATTTGCTCTCCTTCTCTCTTTCCATTTTTTTCATATTCTCTCTTTACAAAATACTTCGTAAGTTTAAGAGTATCAAAGGATTTTGTATATAATTTGAATCAAATCCCATCATATCAACTCATAAGTCATATTTATTTGATATTCTAAGTTTAATTTCACTTTTCAACTTAGAGTTGTTCTTCTTATATGAAGAATTCATTTGAACTTGTTTTTCTTTCTCCTCTTTTTATTTACTCTTTTAATGAAACATGCAAAATATTTTAAAAAAGTTGTAAAAGAGAGAAAAAGAGACATCCCTCTATGTTCACCATTAAAGTATAGAATCAAATTGTTACTTGAAAATATCATTTGAGCATCCCATAAAAATTTGAATACTTAAAATAAGTCATGTTAAATTAGGAGCTTAGATTTATAAAATTTTAACCTCCTGTCATCCCCTGCGTGGTTACTTCAGGATCTTAGGCTCATCGCTAAGAAAGTGTATGGTAGTGTCGTCACGTCACGAAAAAAAGTATTATTTACCCACCACGCTAAGAAAGACGTGCAGGATTCTTTTCAAAACTTTATCTACTTGACATAGCATTTCCTTGTCGCATTAGAATAATGCATATAAGTACTTAATTTGAAGTACATTTCCTTGCCACGTTGGAACGTGTACAAGTACTTATATCACAATAAATTTCTCCGCCACATTGGAACAATGTGAACGGGTACTTATATTACAACAGGTTTCCCCATCATATTGGAACAATG
This sequence comes from Cymbidium sinense, assembly GCA_021442155.1. Classification (NCBI taxonomy): domain Eukaryota; kingdom Viridiplantae; phylum Streptophyta; class Magnoliopsida; order Asparagales; family Orchidaceae; genus Cymbidium; species Cymbidium sinense. Next base: position 16,648,439 of record CM038233.1, on the reverse strand, counting down.
TGAACGGGTACTTAATATTACAACACATTTTTACAAACTTACATCTGCATGTGCATGACATATGGTGTCCACCATCTAAATTAAACTTTGCTTTTGAAACATCCAAAATAATAAGGTACCACATAAGCTTTCAATCACATGTGGATATAAATAACTTTTTTTATCATTTCTTCTCTCTTTTTGTTTTGAACATGAGAAATAAAATACCATTATCAAATTTAACAAGTAAGATAGCAATTAGGTGTCAAAACATAAGCATGTGTTTCATCATTTGCTATCAAATAAATAAAGAGGGCATTGTACTTTACACTTAACCTCTAATTATCATTAGCAAAATCTAATATATATCTTCTATTACCCAAATCCATTCTTATGAATCTTTAAAATCTTATCACTCTACCAACACACCTATTTAAATCTCCTCTAATAAATATTTTTTTTCAGTATCTTTTGTATTAATCCCTCTAATTCATTCCAAAATTTTTTTCGAACTTACATCCAAACCTACTTATAGGACATAACATTGATAATCTTAGTATCAACAATAATCTTTAAAGCTATAATTCTATCTCCAAATTTGTTAATATTTATACCATTATTCTTCAATACGTCTAATTCGACTTCTACTTAAATACTAAAGTTAAAAACCTAAACTATCAATCTCTTTAGCTTTCTCCCCAACCCATTTAGTTTCTTAAATACATAAAATATTTATTTTCTTATGAACCATAATATCTATTAATTCAATTAATTTACCTGTAAGAGTACTTATATTCCAAGTTCCTAACCTAATTCTAGTTTCATGGATTAACTTCTTTGCCTGCATCCGTCCATAATATGGGAACCCTTACAGGAGCAGAACTAGCCATTTCTTTCAGGGTGGACAAACTTTTTAAATAATTAAATAATATAATAATTATATCTATATATATATCTATATATATAATTAACAATTAAGAAAAACAATAAATAATTAGTAAAATAATATCAAAAAATTTATATGAAAAAAAATGAGTGGGCAAGATTATTAAATTTATAAACTTTTTATTTTAATTAATTAAATAGTTATTTGAGAGCAATAAATTATATTGATTTTTTTTAGAAGTTTATTGTATGAAATGTAAATTGGGAGAGGGATTGCACTTTCATTATTCGGTAAAACTGTTTTACAGAGCGACCTAACATTAACACAATGTTTTAAAGGATTCATACCATGATTATTTCGACAAGTTTTATGCTAGCTGTCGACTGCCTATCGCAAACCTCCACTTTTCAAGTGTACCTGCAGAGCTTAATTATCAATTTATATTTTAATTTTGAGCTTTAAGTTCATTTTATTTTAGTTTATAAGTCTTGTTGTAGCATTTCAGCAAAATCCCAATATTGTAAATCTGTAGTATTCTTTCCATCATGCTAAAAAAGACGTATATGAGTGGTGTAAATATTACGACTAAATGCGCATTCTTATCACGCCAAGAAATGCGTGTATTGATCTTTGTACCTACACAAAAACTACAGACTTTCTTATCACGCCAAGAAAGGCGTATACGGGTACTTATATATATGCAAGAAAATACAAATTTCTCTATTACGCCAAAAACGACGTGTATGAGTACTTATATTGGCAGCCAGAAGTTTTTGTCCTCACCACACCAAGAAAGGCACGTAAAGAAGTTTTCACCTACAAAAAAACACAGATTTCTCTGTCATGTCAAAACATCGCATACGAGTGCTTATTTTTACAAATTTTCCTACCGCATTGGAACAACGTGAGTGAATACTTAAGTGATTTCCACATTTACACCTTTGGCATGCAAATTGAAGCTAAGTGACATGAATTTCAAGGTGGCACGGATTTTGAGGCGCACAATATGAGGTAGGGAGAAGAAAATTTTCCTCTCTCACTATGTTTTTGTGTTGATTTTGTAGAGAGAGAAAGTGGGAGATGGGAAAAGCTAGAGAGAGGAAGGGTGAGATTTGAAGGAATCTAGAGAGAGTGAGATCTCTTTCTTTGTTTAAAGGATTTCTCTCTCAAATAGAGAGAGAAAGAGAAAGGGAATTGGATGAATAGAGGAATAGTGGGGATGTGGCTTTGACAGAAAGGAGAGGGTAGAACAATGTGGGTGAGTGGGTCGCACGTTTGATGTGACGGGACAGATGGACAGTGGGGTTAAATGAGATTCGGTGGGGATTAAGTTAATCACATCAAAATTCATGCCAATTTTGTCAAAATTTTGCGTGCGACGGCCTGTAGTAATATGAATACTAATTCTAGGCATTTTCTATTTCGCAACCAGGAGTCATTTGATCAATTTTGACATTGAATTAAGTCCATTTCAGTTCAAATCCAATAACATCGCATTCAATCGCTCGATTCTCACATAGACTCATCCAAAATGATCGTGGACATTCTCATTAGATAGGTTTTGATGTTTAGGCGATGTTGGCGCAATCAATTTTGCTAATGGGGGTCATTTGGGCATCATCGTAGCATCCCGACTTTGATATGTGCATAGGTGCGTCGACAACTCTTCATCTTTATCGATTGACAATCAAATTGTGTGAGATGTATATTTCAATCAAATTCAATGCTCTGGACGCAACAGTGAAGTCCGTTTGTCGATCGAAAGTCATTTTTGATCAGTTTTGCCGCCGATCATAATATTTTGGCTTCAATTTGCGCGACGCTCCATCCGTAACCTGTCGAATTCGTTTTCTAAGCTTAATTTGACTTATGGAATATGTGTGGAGGTCAACACCCTTCAACACATTGAACACCAATAACTATGTAAAATAGCTCTAAATCATTCACAATCATAGTACTCTTTTTGAACTGCACTAGTTTTTATTTGAACCTCTAGATCTTATTATAAGAAAGTAAGTGATCTTAAGCATATTCTCCACACCAATCTAATCGGGATATCTAAACAAGATAACCCATGGCTACTAACCACACTCACTTATTCCTTTGACTTGGTGACCTCAGATTAAGATCTTGATTGAAGTAACCACTCCCTCGCAATCATCCCACAAATCATAAACCGAATACATAAATATCACCAATCTAGAGCACATATGATCTCCTCAATCAAGAGTGTTCTCAGGTATCACACATTGAATAGTAATTAAATGGGTGCTTGTTCCTATCCAGCTCCTGGTCTCTATCATCTTATATAAATCCTACATATACCGAACTTTGTCAATAAAAAATCTATATTAAAATGAAATAATTTATCTTTGAAAACTACATGTTGCTCAGTATGCAATCCCTAAACTCCAAAAGAGCATAAAAAAGGGATCACCCTCGAGCTCATGAGCACTATCAAAGTCCACAGGATAATTCAAACTAACTTACATTTAAAGCTAGAAAAATCCTAACAAAGAAATAAATACTACTACATAAGGTAACAAAATTGCTATGAAATAGATAATTAAATTGATTTTTTTATGATAATAAAATACATAAGGAAAAAAATAAAATGCAAGAAAAAATCCCAAATAACTAGAATAAGTCTAAATTTGGTCTAAATGCATGCCTTATAATTCATCACAATCCCATCTTGATTCTTCTTTTCTCTCTTGTATGTAACTCACGTTCATAGCGTATCAAAACCATTTAGCCAAGAAATGTTTTACTTCATAAATATTAATTACTTTTCTCATCTGGCATATAGTGCACATTAGCTGTGCAATAAGTTTTTTCATTATTCTGAAAAAATTAATCGTTTTATTTCTTTGTAGTGGAAGTTCAATAGAATTTATCAGCCTAAACTTAATAGAAGCATTTTCTAACAACTCCAAAGTAAATCTTTTTTCCACAAAAGCAGTTACTTGAAGCACAATCAAGATAGCAAACCTCAATATAGTCAAATGCATCACCTCTACCGATTAGTAAAATGAAATCTTCTACTTGACAATTAGTAGTTTGGCATAGGTTGACTGCTCATTGTGGTCCAACAATATCTAAAGGGAGATGCATGTTATGCTTTACACAGGAAGCATTTTGATAGTGAAAGAATTTTTGTTGACCCCTTTTCACCACTTTAGAAATGCTCATGAATTAGTCAAGGGAATTCACGTCTTCTACCTCTTCTACTAACTCTGCTAGAACACTACAAAGACTAACCACCCATCTTTGGTTTTCTGTTGAAGTCAACGTTGTCCATTATGTTTTTCCATGGTAGTGGGAATCTGCATTCTTTGCAAATGTAGAAAATTAAGATGAAGTAATCCAAAAACTTGTGAGATCCTCCCAAGTCTTTTAATCCTTCTATAGTGGCAAGCATGGCGTCAAACCTCAATAAGAACAAGAATTCCCCCATTTAGCATCTTCAGTTTGCTCATCATTTCAATTCCTATCATGCAATTACTAATAGCACTTATAAAAACAGACATGATTTTGATCTCCCTTAATGCAAGTTCGGTCAAACCATAGCACATAGGTCGAACAAACTTGCTTCGCCATATCATCACACTTAAGGATGTCACTTGAGGTCCTGGTTGATTGCTTTGGACTTGCACAACATTCTCAAAGATAGCTTCATCTATACCTTGAAAGATGAGAAATTGATCCTTGTGGTACCTCATCCAAGGCTGCATTTTGCTCAACCTCCAAAGTAGTTTTTGTCATGCAGAGTTCAAAAATGAATGTGAGTTGCACCACCCTTAATAAGATTCCAATACCTTGTATGGATATGCTTAGATTAAGCTGGATTCGTACTGAAGCACATATTATAGAGCATGCATCATAAAATATGAAGAAGGTACATAATTAGACCAATAAATACCTTACTAAAGGCTAGAATTTTCGGTAAATGGGAGGAGCAAGAGAAAATTAAATGCTAGATGGTGTTAATCAAGTGGTAGATTAGGTTTTCTGGAGGAAAATTCATGCTTTTTCATGATCATCCATCAAGAACGACCCAACCCTTGAGAAATAACATATGTGACACCATTCTATATGCTTTCAGACTGAAAAATACCATAAGTTTAGATGAAAAAGATCATCAATCAATTTGAAGCAACATTTAAAAGGAAAGTTGTTGAAAATCATTATTTTTACAAGATTTCATAGTAAATAAACGAGAGTTTTCATGTGAAACTTTAAATATAGTAATCACATACCCGTTAACATTTTCAGCAGTCAAGCTAGCTCCTCTAGCAATGAGAACCTGAAGCTTACACATGTAAGTATTTCTGTACTCAATAATTTATGATAATAGAAAATATGGCATCAGCACCAGCTTACTTCACAACAGACTGCATTTCCACCACAAGCAGCATAATGGAGCGGTGTGCTTCCTGCACCTGACATACAAAACGATTTTGTTGCAGTTGCATAACAATAAAAATGCACTTTCTTGAAAGAGTTCTAATTTTATATACCAGATAATGATGGCTAATTCAGCCAGGACAGAAGATTTGTACAAAACCAGAAGTTTGCTTAACATCAAGTAGCGACTACTACAAAACCAGCTATTTATCAAGCAGTTGTAAAGGAACGTAATCCTAGTTTTTTGGACAGATGTACAAAATAGACAAGGTACTTGCTAGTACTAACTCTTATTTGGCATACCTTATCTAAAGGTAATAGCCATTTGATTGAGAATTGGGATTATTGTATGCAATAGAATTTAAACATCAGCAATAACTTTATCATATAATAAATTAGTCAAGTAGACTAGAATCAGGTAAACTTCAGTACCTCAACCTATCAACCAGAATTGGCACTTTTAAATAGGGTTATAACATAAGAAAAATACTCATAACAGTCTTATCTCAAAAGAAACCCTAGATGTCATAGTACATCATTAATAGAGTTATCATTAATAAGCTCGCTGATTGGTGCTAAGTCATCAACAAGGACAACATAATAGATCTCATAATGACTTGTCATTAAGATGATTATAATGGGATTTCTAGGAGGACTAAAATAGATGTTAATAAGGGTGTAAACGAGCCGAGCTTGAGCGAGCCGAACCCTTATTTCGCTTACGTTTGAAAATTTCTTTTGTTAGTGTTAAATGATTCGAAATTAAATTTCATTGTTTGTATTCGGCTCGAATGGTTCGAAATGGCTCGAACTGCAATAATCCAAAAAATCTATAAAAGGGAGAATTGAACTGATCTTTTCATATAACAAGTTTTAACCAAAGCGTATTTCATATGATATATATATATATATATATATATATATATATATATATATATATGTGTGTGTTTGTAATAATAATAATATAATATAATATAATTTTTATTTGAAATTTAATCAGAACACGATCGAACAAAGATTGTTCTGCTCGCTCATTTATAAATCGAGCTTGAAATGTTTGTGTTAAAATTTCACTTAGTTATGAATGAGCATGACAACAACGTTTTTTAACAACCGAGCTTGATACAGATGTTAACATGTTCAATGATAAGTATGATCCTAATGCCTTCTTAGATAGGTTCTCATGGTTAAAAGATTTGTAAATGACATGAAATACCTAATTATCAATATATTCAGTTTGCAAAAGATTAAACTAGTTTAAGTGATATTAATCGCTTAGGTAGCCTATTAATTACTACTTGGGACAAAATGAGGCACCAATTAAGAGATATATACCTAGACATCACACCAATAAACAAGTAATGCAGTAATTGATAATTGTGCCACTGAACATAATTTGTAACTTGACTATTGTAATCATTTTGAGGATCTGATCACTCAATATAGTTTATTGGAAGGATTCATGATCGCTTAGGGAAGCTTTTTTAAAACTTTGGTTTGTAAATCATCATGACACTTATATTTGGCTATAACATTTTTTACTAATTAAAATTGTTTGTGTCAAAAATGAATGTTTTACTACTAAATCTCCTAAAGTGCATTAAATCTAAGGAAGCTGCCATCCACATTTTTATGAAGGACAAAAGTATGAAATTCATCTATCCTATATGAAAAAATACATTTCAATATCTTCTCTTAGTGAGGCCCTAGCTCACTTAAATCTCTTCCCTCTAGCTCAAAGATCCTATCATAGTGACATGTCTTCTACATGTAACCTACTGCATTGCACAGTACTCCATCACTTGCACATCATCTTCATTGAGTGAATTTTTGAGATGTGACCTATTGTTCTAAGGCTCATCTACTTTACATAGAATATGATGTCACTCAATCCTCCATAAGGCTGCAAATAAACTAGATCGAGCCGAGTAAGTGCTTGTTCTAGCTTGAGCTCGGATATCAACATCTATTTGACCTCGGCTCAAGCTCAATTTGAACTTTTAAAATGTGATCAAACTCGAGCTTGTTTATAAAACCTTATTTAACCAAGCTTGAGCTCAATTCATATTGAGATTATTGAATCTATTAACAAGCAGCTCGTTTAATGAAATAAACAAGTATTATCAGCCCTTCATCAAACTTGTTCATGAGCAACTCCTAGGAAATATAAACAAGTAATATCAAATAAAACTTAAATCAACCTTTAGTCAAGCTTCTTAACAAGGTTGTTCATGAGCTTTATATGATATTATTCATGAATATAAATGAATCAAACAACAAGTTGTTCAAACTTGTTCATTTAGTCACCAAATATTTGTAATAGTGTTCAAGCTCGTTCAATTAGTTAATCTAACGATAATGAACCGAGCTCCTAATTGAGTCAAGCCCCGAGTAACTAGTCAAACACTCAGTTCATTTGCAGTCCTAATCCTCCATTACCTATATATCATTAATGCTTTAGAAGAGAATAAAGATATGTGCTCCAATTAAATGAAATATATAGAATTGGAATCACAACCTAAGATAAATTAAATTATCCAATATATATGAATTTTAAATGTTGGATGTTATGACTAGCTTAACAAGATTATAACATGCAAGACAATTTATCATTCTAAAGAGTAAACTTTATTGGCTCTCTCTTAAGTGAAATATTACTAGAGTTGTTGGCCAATTTAAGACTTGTTAAGTAAGAACAATCATGAAGTAAAGTGTTGTATTGTATGCTCCTTCTTGTGTGCCTTGAAAACACATACAAGATGTAAGCATGAACTTTATATTAGTACTACCTAAAGCTATATACAACAATTATAATATTAGATAAATTCTCAAAAATTACCCATTTTATTCCCAACTCCAATACGATTATTGCTTCACATAGCTAAATAAGAAGTGTGTCTTCACAAACAACCTCTCTCTATATAACTTCTAAGTATGACATTAGATTTAATAGCTGTTTTAGGAAGATCTTACAAAAACTTATAGGGTTAACCTGAAAATCTCATTAGCTTTCACCCTTAAATTGATGAACAAATTAAGATGATTAATAAAATCTTAGAAAAAGTATAGATTATTGATCTTTACAATTACTAATAAGAGGATTTCTTAATGATAACTTCGTGATTAAAATGACAAACAAGTCTCTATTGTAGTGGTTCATGACATCTCACTAAGAATTTCAATACATCCATTGCCCCTCTATGACAAGAATATTGAATACATCTTTTGCTGATAATTCCGATAAGTTCCACATTGTTGCTAAAAAAGTTATAACACATAACAAACGGCTTTACACTATACCTAATTCATATAGAAGTAATTGAGAATTCAAAGAAATAATTGTCTTGGAATACATGAGACTAGAGGATTTTCAACCCAATGCACAAGAAAGTCCATGCGAGAGTTGCTAATACGTATTCCATCATTAAAAACTAAATTGAATGTGTACATACTACTAAACTTTCCGTCTAACATGAATATTAGTTATATTTTTTAAACATTCAAGACTCCATCTTATCAAGGAACTTTTGAGCCTCCTTGCATCCAATTGATGCATTAACTTGAGAAGTCTCTACCTCTCCTAATGGTATGTGCATTGATGTTACCTTATTTGCCTCCACTCTATGATGTTGAATAAGTCATTATTGAAGAACATACAAAGCCTTCTGATTTGAATGCTACGTCTTCTGATGGCATAGCACTATCATGCAGATGATCCCCAGATTCATGCAAGACAAGCTTTAAAACATGGATCCTAATATTTTCAATTAGTATCACCACCTTTGCACTCTGAAGAAGAGTTCATGTAGCACCTAGGAAGGATAATGATTTGATGTAAATAACCCACATCAAATGCTACACCTCAACATATATATTATACCAATAATGAACTCAACTATCACCTCTTTAATGTGGAGCCAAGTAGTCAGGTTGGTAAGGGCTTTGAAAGTAGTTGCCAATGTCTAGAGTTTGAATCCTACTTACATCACCATAAAGTCTTATCATACAAACTAGGTGAACGCTAAAAAAATGTCACCACTTTGATCGAGCTAATTTAGACAATTAAAATTATTTGTCTTATTAGTGTGTTTGATCTATTGCCTTTTTACATATTTTATATTACTTAGGAGTTATTAAACATTACAGTAGTAATTACATGTATGGCCTATTTAAACTCATTCTTATCATGTATGTCAGGAATCATATCTTCTTACTAGATTGTTTTGGATAGGAGGTTGGGGATAGCTTTTGATGAATGATTTGTAAACACTCAAGTGCTTGGCTGCATATTCTTCTTCCCTCTTAGATTGACCTGTTATTCTCCTTCTTCCACCTCTCCAACCTTCTCATTGTCCCCTACCTCCCATCTCTCTTCTTTAGTCTCCCTTATCCAACTACATCATAACTTCTCCAACAAAATATGCTCTGATGCTATCAAACAATGTTCTAAAAGAGCAAAGAAGTGTGTGCTTTAAATGAAGTGTGGAAAGGAAATGAGCTTACATCATAAAGATCTGTTTAAAATGCAAAGAGCATCGCTTCATCACTGTGCAGATTGTAAAGCATGCACGCTTTACTCCTTCCAAGTTGAAGAATAAGAACAGTTTTATTATGATTAATAACATGCACATTGCATGATGCCCTATTGCCTACTAGTTTGTAATAATTTTTATTGTTTATAAGTGACATAAAATGCTATAAATCATTTTGTAATTTTAATTGGTATGATTTCTATAAATAATACAATATTATGTAATATTTCTTTTGACATATACATTTTAGTTAACTGAAAATTATGTTTTCTCTTTCTCCACACTTCAAAAAAGAAACAACATATTTGCATGTTATACATGGCTTTGCGCATTGACAACTTCACTATCAACGACATGCTTAGAATGAAGAATGGTCAATACACGACTAGAGTTAATTGTAAGTATTTCATATAATCTTTGTTATTTTTAACACAGAATTAGAATTTTTTCTTGATGAGGACACAAATTTGATGGCTTTCAATATTTTTATTAAAATTTTTTTTAAAACTTTGAGGGACTTTAAGTGAATTTTAAGGTTTTAAAAATAATGATATTATAAATATATATATATATATATTCAAAATTCATTAATAATAGTTATTATTAATTTAAATAATAAATTATAAAAAAATAATATTATTAAGAAGTGTTATCATTATTGATATTAATGTTAATAATCCTATCATTATAGACATTCATAATTGTTAAAAAATTATATTATTATTTTTACATAAAAAAATCAAAATTTTATTAAAGAATGATATAATGATCAATAAAAACTTAATATCATAATGGGTCTTAAAACTCTCAAATCTATTTTAACATTAGTGCAATATTAAGTATCAATATATTGCATTGATTCTAAAGAATCTCTGAAGGCATTGAAGCCCATCATGGAAAAAAAAAATTGTCAGAATATCTTGATAAATTTTCTTTGGGGGGTTTTACCGATCTTCATTTTTAATTTTTTCTCGATTTTGCTTATCACGGCTAGGAGAAGGTCCTTTTAGGCTTTTTCTTCACATTATATCAAAAAGGAAGTATCTTTTTACCACCATTTTCTTTTTTATCTTCTTTTCCTCTCTCTCTACTTTTTTTTCTCCAAGAGCTTATCTATGGCTACAAGTATAGATATGTATAATACCAGAACAATCATCTCTTCAAGAGAGGAGGTTATGGAAGCACTTAAACCTTTAATCAAAGATGCTTCCATCCTTCTTTTTGCTTCTATAAAAAACAACTTATTTGCGAAGCCATGGAGTATGATAAGGCTGCATATCGTCTTCATGATAAATTCGCCTGCATCAACTACCCCCGTGTCCATCATAATGTTATGGCAGCTAACTCCACCCTTCTATCATGCAAAACTTGACGTTATTTGTAAGAATGTGGGGAACTCGTTGAAATAGGAGAGTTTCTCTTTGGAGGTGGATTCATCGATCAACAATGTAAAAGGATAACAAATTGGAGTTGTGTTCAATAGGGGAGAAGTCTTCCCCTATTTCAAAAAAGGAGACTTTGGATTTTATGAAATCTCCATGGGATGAATATGAAAAAAATTTGCTAACAAAGTATCCGTCATAGGAGATTGATTTGGATTCTGCGAAGCCTTAGTTGTTTTGTTCTATGTTTCAATGCTAGAGAGGAACTCTCATGTTTTAGTAAGCGAAGCCAATGAGGGCATGGGGCCCTAGTATCCCCACTACAATTCTGCCCCTAATTATTTTTTATTTCATTAAGAGTAGTAAAGAAATAAAAAGTGGTAAGCAAAAGCAATGGCAAAAGATTTAATACAAGAAAATCAAGTAGTTAGTCTTTCAATAACTAATGACACCATATTGCAAATAATTACTGTATAAAATAATCAATACAAATTATGAGTTAGAGTTGACAGGAGTGGGATGACATAAGGCCTTCTCTGCAGGTATCCCTTAAATACTATCTCCCTAGCAAAACGAACATTATATTTACCAAAAAAAAATATTTATTGCACATAAGAAAGCATTGCCAAGAACAAAACAAGAAAAGATAGAAGCCCAAGAAAAATGAATACTGAAGTGCATTCTCCAGATCATCATAGGAATATCATTATGAATTCAAAAGTTGAGATGAGCTGATCACCTATGAAGTCCACTGATGTTCCATCTTCCACAGTGCAATCAGAAACAGAAGCACCCAAATCTAAGAGTAACTGCATACACTCAATGTGTCCATTCAAAGCTGCCATATGAAGGGCAGTGATACCTCCATCTGCCCTTTTGTTGACTACCTCAATCAGGGAACTAGTAAACATAATGACAATGAATGTGTAAAGCTTGCTATTCCACCAAAACAGGTATCAATAAGAAAGAATGAAACATCAGCCTACCCCTTATCGAATTCTAATGTAGGATCCTCAGTATTTGACCTCCTCATAGTGTTCCAAAAGCTGGGTAAGCTTGGAACATAATCAACAAGGAGAAGACGAATGCAACGGCTATGACCATTTAGAGCTGCAAAGTGAAGAGCTGTTCCTCCATTGATATAATCTGTTTTGTGAATCTATATCACAATGTCCAAATATTGAGAAAAGTATGCAGGGAACAAAACAAGAATTCAAAGTCGTAATCACAACAAATAAATAATAAGGAAAAAAAGGAAGGAAAACTAACATTAGCCTTGAAAAGCATTAGAATTTGAACAACTTCCCAGTGACCAAATTGACAAGCTTGCATCAAAGCAGTCTGTGAATGACATAAAAGCCAGATAAGCTTAAAATTATTCAGAATTTTACTCAAAAGATATATTCTAAGCATATTTACACTAAATTCTAACAAAAAAACATCATTAACAAAATATATGCTTCATATGCAAAGCTCATTGAACACTAAAATAATAAAATAACCACATTTTGCCACAAAGATTAAGCATAAAATCTTATAAATATATTTAACTAAAACATAAATAAAATGTGATATTGATAATAAACCATCCGTTTCAACAATTAAACAAGCACACCATCAGATAATAAAACAAGTATCAAAACAAAAATTGGAAATTACCTGCCCCCTGAAGTTCCTTAGGTTAATATCCACACCGGATTCAAGCAACAGGAACACAATCTACACATGCAGCATACAAGATTTAATAAGATCACTAATTAGTTTAACATCGAACGACGAACAATGAATATTGAGACAATTACCTCATGGTGACCCTGAGCAGCAGAATGATGCAGGGGAGAATTCCGTACCCCAAAGGTAGAATACCTAGCAAGCCGAGGATTATATTCCAATAGAGCTTTTGCTTCCAGAAAATCCCCATCTCTTGCAGCAGAGGCCAATCTCTCTCCAGACGCCGAACACCCAAATGAATTTCCCATGATGCTAAGAAATCTCATGCTCATCAAACAATCACAAACCTAGCTAAATTGAAACCACCCCTGCAGAAAACTTCCTCATTCTCCTCAAAGAAGCAAGAACCAGTTTGAAACACACTCCAATTGCGTAGAAATACCTCAAAGAAAAACACGGAAATTCTTCTACAGGTTCTTCGCTCCTAAAGTAATTCAAGAACAGACCGAAGAAAATCAGCGCAAGACCAAGATTCTTCTTCCAGCATAGAAGGAACCAGTTCCGGATCACTTCCCCGGGGAAGAAAACATGATCCATCAGAGAATTGAACCATTTCTCGAGAAATTCTGGAGTTCAGGCCCTCCAAATCGTAGGCTTTTCTCGTTATGCAGAACCAAAATTAGATAAGCTTGCAATGGCCGATTCGTTGCCGAGAGAGAAATATAATAACCGTTTGCCTCCGATAAAAAAAGCGACAGCTTCCAAAACCTTCTAAAGAAATGGAAATTGCAATAAGGAGATAATGGAAACGAAAATAAAGAAATACTTTTTCAATTATTAAATTTGGAATGATTGAGAGGTTACGGGAAGAAAAAAAAAAGGACAAAATTGATAGAGAAACAAAACAGCTCTTTCAGAACTTAAAAACTGCTTGGTTTTTACAATTTTTTTTTATGATGCAAGTTGCTAGTGCCTAAAATTTATATTATTTTTTATCATTAGTAATAATTATACTTTTTATTATTAGTAATATTTGTTGAATTAAAATTTATCTATGGAATGAGATACGACCTATAATACATCGACATTTTCAAAAATTAGGTGTGTAGTATCGATATGTAATGCATCATTGACACGCATGCATGAATCATGAACGCACGCTTCCCATATATGTGTACAACAGAGAAGATCCATTAAAATAATATTAAAAAATTAAAAAGATACCGGTGTCCTAAATAATTGAATTAAAATTATATAAAAAATATTTTAAATATAGTTTGTTATATTTTAATTATTCTAGAAAGTTTTGGAAATTTAGATAAAGAGATTTGAGTTAAAAAGAGAGAATAATAAGATATATTTATTATAAATAATTAAAATTATAAAAAAAATATAATTAAATTTATAAATTTAGAATTGACAATAAATTTGATTCATTAAGATTATTAAAATACAATAAAATAAATTACTTAAGTAATTAATTTAAAAATTTTAATTAAATAACTTATTTTTATTATTTTTAAAATTTAATCGATTTAATTTATACATATTATTCTTAATTATTATTATAATATATGTCCCAATGTGTGTATATTTTTAAAAAAATAAGTGTCTATTCTAGGTATGTGTCGTAATGTATCATATCTGTGTTTGTGGATCATAGGGTACAAACCCGCTCTGATACTTAAAAAATAGGATTAGAAAAATAGAGCAGTAAAAAAAGTACAAAAAAATTTAAAAAAAGTGCAAAAATATCTCCGATTTTATTATTTCACCAAGGTTTAATACAAACAATGTGAGTTAAGATTATCCAGAGAAAAAAAAAAAAGTTCTCCCTTTTGAAAGAATCATTTTTATAATAGCAAGGGTTACATTTGATAAATACATGTAAAATAAGTCAAGTGCAGACAAAGACTCGCCCCAACACGGGCTGAGTGTTTTTCGGTCTAGTGGTGAACTCCGTAGTTGGTTGGTGTGGGCAACCTATAGCTTCTTTTGACGTGGCAAATGGGTAGATTCTATTAGGATCATCGAATATTGATTGCTTGTGTTTGCCCAGTCTTTTTTGGTCACTCGCTAGCCACGAGCACGTCTAGATATGTAGTTGGTTTTCATACTTCATTCTTTGAGCTTTCTTCTTTGACTTGTTATATGCTCGATGAGTGTTCATTATCTAGTTGCACTCTTCTATAGATTTGGCCTTATTCCAATGATAACTCACTGTGAAGGTTATCCTTGCTCACTTGTATATTTGTACATATATTTAGCTCATTAATTATTCTACTCCTTATAAAGGCGACTCATAAAAAAATAAAAAATGAAAAGGACAATTAGTTTTGAGCATTTAATGATTTCAAAAAAAATAATATCATGAAGTTAAGAATGGTCACATCACCTTCTAAGCACTCAAGCTTCTGTGACTATAAAAAAACATTTACCCCCTCTCTTTCGGAGATCCTTCTCGTATTATGCATGCTGTTAAATTAGAAATTTTTCCTATTTGTTGAGTCATCTTCGTTGAGAGACATTCACTAACTTGCTATGGATGGTAAGAGACCTCGCGATGATATTGACTAATTTGAACTTTAGGCAAGCCTTCAGAAGAAGATGTAGAAAACTAAAAATCCAGTGGAGTCCGCAATTGCCCCAATGGTTGAGGTGAGTACCTTAGATGTTCCTCCCTACGAGATTGTTGTTGCTCTAGCCAAGGGTAGTGACGAGGACTTACAAGTGGGGCCAAGCACTCGCCTTGTAATGGTGGAGAATGTGATCATTGTGGTGGAATAACCTTCCTTCCAACTCATGAGTGCTCAAGAGGAGGAAGAAGACGTTCCATTGGTTTGGCACTGGAAAGTCATAGTAAGCAGGTTGGTGAGAACCATCTTAATGAAAAAGGCAATAAAGGATGTCTTGTCAAGGTAGGATTCATCATCCCTTTATTCCAATGCTCTTATTGTTAGCCATTATAAACTATTCTTACTATTGCAGTTTAGCGTGACAAGTGTGGAGGCATTGGTGGAGGAGATAATGAACACTTGTCTGCACCTCGAGTTATCTCCCTTGATACTCCAAGTATTCTTGAGAAAGTGATTCACCTTACTATGAGCGAGTTGCAAGGTCATCATCTGAGTGTTAAGGAAGTCCATTTACTTGGGTTGTGGCATCCTTTTCCAATGATCTGACTCTTAGTTAATCGCCCATCAAGATCCCATTGTTCAATTTTAACAAATTCATTTCTCATCATTCAAGGGAAACTCCAGCAGGCTGACTCGATAGCGCCAAGTTTGGCTTTGGATGGGAGCACATACCCACCGAAAGCAACTACCAGAGCACTCACCCATTCTTTTGTTGGGCTACTAGTTTTACATCAGCGGACATCTAGGAGATGTTGGCAAGTTTTCCTCCCTATGATCGTTTACAAAATGACAAATCTTTGTAGACACAGTCTTCTTACTCGAAAGTGATAGATGCAAAGAGAGAGTTACAAGCACTCGCTCATACATATGTGCTCGTAGCTTTGCAGAGGAGGATCACTCTTTTGAAAGAAGACTTACACTCGTTAAAGTAAAAGGTGAGTGAGCTTTGGTCACTATAGGAGATAGAGTTGTGACGAGGAGGCTATAAAGATAAAATCCCAAAGGAATTTAATGATTATGAGGGTCAACTTGACTTTAATATAACACTTTATTAAGTCGCAAGGAGCTACTCTCTTCATTTTTCAGTACTAATTTTTGTTTAATTATATGTATGGTAAAGGCGGGCTTGGTAAGTAATGGCACTCGGACCCCAGCAACTTTAAAAATAATGTATAGTGATCATAGCTAGTGCATTATAACTATTCTTCATGTTTTTTTAAAATAAAAAGTGTAATTGTCTTCTACTCACCACTTTTTTGTCAAGCCTATTTTATTGTTTCATTGTGAGTGGAAAATATTAATTATTTATATCATGACATGCATCACTTGAGATCCCTGCAAGATTGAGGAATGATTTCTCCATCTTAATGCTTGATGTGATGTCAAGATTGCCACGCCTCACCTTCCATGTCTATAAATTTATTCTTATCATTGATGGTAGAATCTTTATTACCCTTCGATTCCAAGTGAGTAACAAGTAGGTCACATTCTTCTAGTCTTTCAAAGTGACTTTCTTGATTGACTTAAATGGCAGCTAAAGGAAAGTAGCTAAGTCGTTCATGAAGACCGATGTCAAAGAGGTGCCTGACCTCGATCCCTTGGTCGCAAATTTTGTCTTCCTTAGTTATTGTCAAAGTCCCCCCTACTATACGATGTCAGTGGCTGATAAGGGTGAACATTTCAACTTAGTTAGTCCAAATGAGTTGTGCATTCCTCTTGATCATTTCTAGTCCAGTCTCTTACTCACTCACACTTTGAGTGGGTTGACAAACTGAATTTCCATGGAGTAGTCCTGCCAAACTCAATGACGAACATTACCACTTTCATTCTATACTTGTAGAGTAGGAGTTGTCGTGGAGTCTCAACCTATTTCACTAGGTTTTCTATGTAAAAAACCATTAAGACAAGATTATCCAATTTTTGGCAGTCTTGGTGAAAACTTCTGGCCTGGCAAATAAGATGAGGAAATAACACTCAAAGCTCTTATTTGTTAAGAGCTTGTCAGCACAGCTGGTGCTGACAATCCCCATCCTGATTTCGGTGAGTAAGGCGGATGCTCTTGAGTTGAGTTCTTGGGTGAAAGAGGCTAGGGGTGTAAATGAGCCAAGCTTGAGCGAGCTTGGTACTTGTTCATGTTCGGCTCGTTAAGAAATTTCTTTGTTCATTATCGGCTCATGTTCGTTAAGGGCTCGTTAACAGTTGTTCGCGTTCGGCTCGTGAATTTGTTCGTGTTCATTAAGAGCTCGTGTTCGGCTCGTTAAGGATTTTTTTATTTATTTATTAATATTGTAAAATTATTAAATTTAATAAAAAAAATTTAATACAAAAAATACAGCTTTATAGTTATTTGTTTATAAATTGTGGAGTGTGAGGACTAACAATACAAATAATCTTTTCAAAAATAAATTTTATTACAAACAAAATTACATAAAGTAAAATTATAATTGAATATCAAAATATGATCTAATAACATATTTTATTATTTACAAAATTACATTACTACAAATTTGATTTTATGATTGAGTACACAAAAAATTAAAAAATTACAAATAAATAAACAAATGAGTACATTGATACAATCCAATCAAACACTTATACAAAAGAAATTGAAAGTTTAACATCTTTCAAACTCGAAATAATCTTGATAATCTTGGCTTGATTATTCACTCTCCAGCAACTTTGCCACATAAGATCTGCTCTTTGCCACTTTATACTTGAAAACTTCTTGCTGTACTATATAAACAAAACTAAACAAAATTTATATTATATAATTATTGAATGGGCTTAGAAATTTTATATTGATAATCAATGATGTCCATAAATTAAATGTCATAACTCATGGCTACTTAAATTCTTAAAAAACACATAAATCCAAAATATAATGAAACAACAATTAAAATGAAAGCAACCATTTTATCAAGGACCAAAATATAATGAAACAACAAATAAAATGAAAGCTGCAGTCAAAAAATAATTGAAACAGACCTAACTAAACAAGATATATAAGCAGTCATTTTATCAAGCTAAGTTGCATCTCATATTAAAAAGATTTAACATCATAGTCCTTTAAACACCATAACTCCAAGCAATTCAGCATAAAACTAAGCATATTATTGATAAACTAAGGACCAATATATAATGGAATAATAAATAAAATAAAAGTTGCAGTCTAGAAGTAATTGAAACAGACCCAACTAAATAAGATATATAAGCAGCCATTTTATCAAGCTAAGTTGCATGATTGCATCTCATATTAAAAAAGATTTAACATCACAGCCCTTTAAACACCTCAACTCTAAGCAATTCAGCATAAAACCAAGAATATTATTGATAAATTAAGGATTAAAATACAATGAAATAACAAATTAAATGAAAGCAATAAACTGCATGTAGTTAAATCCAATAATTTGAAGAATTTGGAGAGAATATCAAGTAGCCATTTCTCATAATAACTGACAGTATTTTTTAGGCTGCCTGTATCATGGAGAATTTGATTTCTTTTTAATGAAGCATTAACTTGTTAATTTGTAAAGTGACTGAAATTTGATGGAATGGTATGTATATAATATATATTCCATGTGGGGTTTTCCCTCACGCCTCACGGCTAAGAAAGCATGAGAAAATAACAAGTAGATTAATCTTAAAATAACAACAAAGATAGTCAAATAGTCTTATGCAGTAAAACAAGCTCATAGCTTACTAATATTGATGACTGTTTTAATTATAAAATGGGCTCAGTTTAAAATATTTTACCAACTAATCAATGATGCCTACATAGCTCGATGATTGCTTAAATTCTTCAAACGCCCATAAATGATAAACCAACTTATTTCATAAGGTAAAGACCAAAACACAATAAAATAATAAATAAAATAGGTTTCTTTGTAAATGGCTTCTCATTTAATTTTGTTTTGCTTTGATGAGATTAAGAAGAAAAACCTCATGTTTCATGTTTAAGTTGACTTTTTCAGGACTAATTTCCATCTCAGTTTCTCGTACTAAAAAAGGTTATCTCAAAATATCAGCTAATCAATGAGGCCATCATAGCTTGACTTGATGGTTACTATCAAATTATTTAAAACCCCATGAATTCAAAATATTCAGCATAATATCAAATGTAGTGATATTGAAGTTAAGCCCAAGTGCATGTTTGATGAACTAAGCAGTCATTTTATCAAGCTAAGTTGTATCTCATTTTAAAATGAAATAGCAAATAAAATGAAAGTCAATAAAAAAATTGAAATATATATATATAATATATATATATATATATATATATATATATATATATATATATATATATATATATATATATATATATATATAAGCAACCATTTGATCAAGCTAAGTTGCATCTCATATTAAAATAGATTTAACATCACAACCCTTTAAAAATGATAACTCTTAAGTCTTAATGTAGTCATAATGGTGTAGCCCGATTATTATTTAAATAATATCAAATGGTCCTCATGAATGAAAAATCTGGTGAGAACAATAAGTAGTCATACCTCAAAATAGCTACAAGTAGAGAAGTAGCCATTTTTCATAATAACTGCCAGTATGTTTTAGGTTAATGAAGCATTAACTTGCCAATTACATACAGAGAATATGAAGGCTGCATCATCATTTAATATTCAAAAATGAAAGATATACCTTAATGGATTCATAGTGGTGTGGCTCAGAACAGCAAGTAGTCATATCTCGAAATAGCTGCAAGTAATTATTAGCCAAAAAAAGTATTAAGCAGTTATAACGAATGAGCTTAGTTTGATATTTTTTATCAACAAATCAATGAGGCCATCATAACTTATTGGCTACTTTAATTCTTAAAAATCCCAAAAATCAAGTGTAGTATTGTTGAAATAAAGACCAAGTGTAGCAATGATGGCCAAAAGTCACTAAGAACATAAGCAGTCATTTTTATCAAGCTAAGTTGTATCTCATATTAAAAATAGTTTAACATCATAGCCCTTTAGAATCTAGAAACAATAAATCTCATCAATTTTGGATAAAACAATGTATAGTATTCATCAAATAAAGACCAAAATAAAATAAAGTAGCCCAAAAAAAAACAAAGTTTCATCAAAGATTCAAATTGCAGGTAATAAAATAAGTAACATAGTGTAATTTAGAAACCATAACTTATACGTTGCTTCTCCATTCTCTTCATTTATTCAGGAAGTTTTACATGCAAATTTTCTCTATCCATGATCTCTTGCTACAATGAATGGTCATTTATTAGACTGACATATGAAAAAAATAAAAAGCTGAGATAATAATAAATTAATAATTAGAAGAAAAAATTTAATAAAGATGAAATTTATTCTTACCAAAGGATTCTTAATGTTGCTCTGAGCACCTCTAATCCAACTAGCAGTACAAACAAGTGCATTAACAATTTTTGCAGATAAAGAGCTTTTATAATCATCCAAAACTATACCAACAATACTAAAAGCAGATTCAGATGCAACAGTTATTATGAGAATTGTTACGACATCCCTAGTAACTTTGGACAAGTTTGGATACTTAAGAGTATTCATCCTCCACCAATCAAGAACATCAAATTGTTCTGTACTTCATTGATATAACCCTTCTTCCAAATATATTTGCAAATCTATTTTTGAAGGTTGAATGGAACCAGATACAACAACAAAATCAGTAAAACCTAGCATGCAATCAAAAAGAGATGAAAATGATGACTCTCTTTGTAGTTGTGAAGACTCAAGTGCAGTTGCTATTGCTGAACTAGAACTATCAATGTTAGAAACATATTGATTATAAATCTCCAAAAGAACTACTTCAACTTCTTTAATTTTGAAATCTATCTTTGAAGGTGAGTATATGTTTGGAAATGTAAAATTTATGAACTTCATCTTCTACAGACATTAGCAAATTGCATTCTCCCGAGTACTTGTCAAATTTAATTTTCATGGCATTTTCAATTTCTTTAATATACTCAGTTGATGAATTGAATTCCTCCATCAACAACTTCTTAACATGCATAACAGTAGGTAGAAAAATATTTATTGTAGGATATGTCAAATTAGAAATCATTTTCGTGACATTACAAAAAACAACAAGAAACTTCCTAATAACCTCGTACCTTTCCCAATCAAAATCAGATGTCAACCACTTGTAATTGCTATCTCGGGCTGCATAATGGTGAAAAACACTATGAAAAATAAATGCAGATTCAAGCATAATATATGTAGAATTCCATCATGTAGAAACATCAATAGTTAAACCCTTAGAAGTGGAAATCTCTAATTGCTTTGCCACCTCAACAAACTTATGTAATCTAGCAGGAGACTTTTTAAGATATTTTATTGACTCCCTGATTTGATAAATAATATCTTGAATCTCCTTCAAACCATCTTGAACCATTATATTCAAGATATGAGCACAACATCTGACATGGAAGAAATAACCCATAAAATGTAACTTACCTCTTAACTGAAAATTAAATTTGAGAGCATTAGCGGCAACATCATTATTACTCGCATTATCCAATGTAATTGTGGAAACTTTATCCTATAAATTCCACTCCAATAAGCATTCACATATTGCATCACAAATAAAAGTACCTGTGTGAGGTAGTTCAAGCTCAAAGAAACTGATAATACGCTTATGTAATTTCCAAGACTCATCAATATAATGAATTGTTAAGCACATGTACCCCACTGTTTGATTAGAAGTCCAACAATCAGATATTAATGGGACAATAGGTATGCTTTTAAGATATGCCTTCAGCTTTTCTTTTTCTACTTCATAAACTTTCATGCAATCATTTTTTATAGTATTTCTAGAAACTCTTTCATAATTATAATTTAAGACCTTCAACAAAATATTAAACCAAGTATGCTCAACCATCATAAAAGGATAATCATGCACAATTATCATTTTTGCAATTATTTCTCTAACCTGAAGATGATCATAATTCTTTAGATCTGTAAAATTAGGAAGCTCAATTTCTGAACTAGCATCAGAAGACATAAAATTTAGCAATTTTTATCTTTTATCTGGTAACTCCATAACTTGTTTATTTTTAGCTTTGATCTTATCACACTCTCTAACATCTATGAGAAGTTGTGAAGTGGTGCTAGTCTTGGATTTATGAAATTTTGTGCCACAACATATGCATTGTAAATAGGAAGCATTGACGCCTTTTAAAGTAGAAACAGTTTCTGTAAAGTACTCCCAAATTGTAGACTTTTTTTTTCTAGTCTTCTTAGTAGTGATTCCTCCAACATTACTATCAAATATAATTGCTTTTGAAGAACTAGGTTGTGAAAAAAGATTAAGATTTTCATTATTATTTTCATCCTCTATAGTAATCTTATTACCAGATGATGCAGTTTGAGATAGAGCAAAATTTGACATGGTAGTAGACTATATTGAAAAAAATATATATGTCAAAATTAAAGGTACAAACCATATGCTACAAGTAAGAACATTAACATAATTTATTGTCACATTCCATATAGAACTGGAGCACTAGTAAATTTGACATATTAAGCAAACAGAGTCAACTTAAACATGAAACATGAGGCTTTTCTTCTTAATCCCATCAAAGCAAAATAGAATTAAATGAGAAGCCATTAATAAAATAACCTATTTTATTTATTGTTTTATTGTGTTTTGGTCTTTACCTTATGAAATAAGTTGGTTTATCATTTCTGGGTGTTTGAAGAATTTAAGCAGTCATCGAACTATAAAGGCATCATTGATTAACTGATAAAATATTTCAAACTGAGCTCATTTTATAATTAAAGCAACCATCAATATTAATAAGCTGTGAGCTTATTTTACTACATAAAACTATTTGACTATCTTTGCTGTTATTTTGAGATCAATCTACTTATTATTTTTTCCTATTTTTTTTAGCCGTGAGGCCTGAGGGAAAACCCCACATAGAATATATATTATATACACACCATGCCATCAAATTTTAGTCACTTTACAAATTGGCAAGTTAATGCTTCATTAGAAAGAAATCAAATTCTTCATGATACATGCAGCCTAAAAAATACTGACAGTTATTATGAGAAATGACTACTTCTCTACTTACAGCTATTTTGATATATGACTACTTGCTATTCTCTCAAGATTCTTCATTCATGAGGACTATTTGATACTATTTATATAACAATCAGGCTACACCATTATGACTACATTAAGACTTAAGAGTTGTCATTTTTAAAGGGATGTGATGTTAAATCATTTTTAATATGAGATGCAACTTAGCTTGATAAAATGACTGCTTATATATCTTGTTTAGTTGGGTCTGTTTCAATTATTTTTTGACTGCAGCTTTCATTTTATTTGTTGTTTTATTTATAAATACTATACCAGAAACTAAAATCAGAATACTATACTATCTACATATAGATTGTAAATCCTAAAGGGCCTAAACTCCAAAATATGCACGATATTATAAAATTAAACTGAGAAAATACACTTCAGCATTTCATTGCACATTCCAACCAGAAACTGAACACTACAAATTAGATATCCAAGAAATTTCAATAGCATATTAGCATTTTTGAGTCATCTAGAACCCAAACACTTCAGCAAACCAACAACTCAAGAAGTTAGGAAAAAAATGGAGAAACTACAAAATAATAAACGATACCGAACCATAAAAATTAAAAAAGCAGGTTTCGCAATCGGCACCTCGGTGATTCGGCTAATTGGCTCTACCCATGGATTAGAGCATCGCAACTTACAAGAATATCAAGTGCTCGTAGTAGTAGAGCCATAGAGGAGGCCTAGGAAAGAAGGAGAATAGGATAGCGGCCGTAAAAATAGGGCAACAATCGAAGACTCAAAGAGACGAAGACGTCGAAGAGAAAGAGTCAAAGAGTCGAAGAGTGGAAGAGTCGTAGAGTGCGAGCGGCGAGCCATCTCGTAAGCTTAAGTAGTTAGGGTTTAGGAATTAGGTTAAGATTTAATAAAAAATCTCCTCAGATTGGAAAATCAGAACTGTTCATTACTTCATTTCAACAATTGAAAATTTTAAATTAATTTTAATTATTATAATTTGTCTAAATTTATTTAATTTAAATATTATTAATTAAATTAATTATTCATGCAAATAAAAATTATTTAATAAATAATTTAATTATAAAAATATATATTATATAATTTTTATATAATTATTTATAAATATTTATTTGTTACGAAATCAACACCTAACGAACAACAAAAGATTGTTCGTGTTCGACTCGTTTATATATCAAGCCTAAAATAGTTGTTCGTGTTCAGCTCGCATACTCAATGAACGAGCTGAACACGAGCTACTTAACGAGCCGAATACAAGCTGCTTGTGAACAATGGGCTTTTTTGACAGCCCTAAAGGAGGCTTTGGAAAAAGTGACAGATAAGTGTTTAAAAAAATTCTTCACTATTTCCACTTTGGCCTAGTCTCAGCTTTTATATAACCTTTTGACTAACTCTTTTTTAATTATCTTATTCGCTTACTTGTAAGGGATGAGACTTTTGCACCACTTCCACTCGATTCTATTGTGATTCGATTCTTAGAGGAGAGCGAGCGTGAGGAGGAAGTGGAAGAGTCTGCTCACATTGAGGCCACCGATAAGGCTAGATCGAGTTCAGCTCCCAGGAAGTCCAGGAAGAGAACGACGAGCTCGACTCCCTAAAGTTTTCAAAAGAAGAAAGAGAGCAAGCCTGAGGAAGAGGAAAAAATGGAGGAGGAGTATTCTTAAGGTAATTATAATCCTAACATGTCTAAGTCAACCAGCCAAGCCTTCGAGCTCAGACAAGCGATTTATTCTGAAGACCTCAATGTGCTTCTAGAGAAGACTCCCAATGGTCAACTATCCTTTGTTGTCATAACCGCCCATGAGATAGTTTGGCAGTCAACTTGGGAGATTTGCCAAAAGTTCTTTGTCAAGAGGAAGGCCTTGTCCAAGGTAAAGGACGAGCGAGCAGATGAGCTCCAATCCTCTAAGGTTAAATTCTCATAGCTCTAGGCAGATGCGAAAGCAGTAAGAAGATGATAATATAGGGTGATCCTAG
Source organism: Cymbidium sinense (assembly GCA_021442155.1). NCBI lineage: Eukaryota > Viridiplantae > Streptophyta > Magnoliopsida > Asparagales > Orchidaceae > Cymbidium > Cymbidium sinense. The sequence continues at coordinate 16,622,908 of CM038233.1, read as the reverse complement.
AGCTGACTCACCTTGTTAAAGTAAAGAAGGAGCTGGAAAAAAAGCTCTCTTATTGAACAAAGAAGTTTCAAAAGAAGAAAGCTGAGTATAGGATTTTTTCTTCTGACAAGCATAACGATTTATCATAGTGGAAGTTTAAGGAAAGCTCCAACTTCATCAATACTAAGTTAATGAAGCATGGTATGTTGGACGTCAAGTTCTTAGACTTATCCTACATACTCATTCTATTAGACTCTGATGAAGATGATGATGACAATGATGAGGCTAGCATAAGTTGATTTTGTCCTTTTTTGGTGAGTTTAGAGAGAAAATTACCTCATACTCGCATATTTTGTAAAGATCACATTTGTGAATGAAAGTAACAATTTTTCTTCCTTTTGTCTAACATCTTCTAAATTACAAATATTTTTTACTCGAATGAATATGAGAGTTATATTTTGGGAAGACTCATTGGCTTTTTTTGGCATGAATATATTCACACTATTTTTATGAATATTTTATCTAGGACTTAGGAAAAATATATGTTGGCCATAGGTTGCACTTCATTATCAACTGTAGGAGATCACTCATTTTAGTTGCTAATTTTGATGAGTTTCGTGATTTTTTGCCATCAATCTATGAGGGCCAACTCTTGTTTGGCCAACCTTGATGAGTTTGTGTTTTAGTCAATAGTCACCAACTATAGAGAGTTGGCCTTTTTTGATTGCCAATCATGAATAATTGGTCTTGTCACTATGATGAGTTTGTCTTAATAGTTGCCAAACTCTCGGGGTATCAGTCTTACACTTGAGTCATGAATCTCATTGAGTGTTGATCTTTTTAGTTGCCAACTATGAGAAGTTGATTTTTAGTTAATAGTCATCGATCTCTCGGGGTGTCAGTCTTACACTTAAGTCATCAACCGCATAAAGTATTAGTTTTTTTTTGCTTCCAATTATGAGGAGTTAGTCTTTTGGTTAATCACTGGCCTCTCGGGGTGTCGTCTTACACTTGAGTCACCAACTGCATGGAGTTTTGGTCCTTTTAGTTTTTAGCTATGAGGAGTTGTCCTTTTAGTTAATAGACGTCGACCTCTTGAGGTGTTGGTCTTGTATTTTAGTCCCCAACTATATGGAGTATTGGTTATTTTGGTTACAAACTTTGGGGAGTTGGACTTTTAATTAATAGTCCTGACCTCTCACGGTGTTAGTCTTACACTTGAATTGCCAACTGCTCAGAGTGTTGGCCTTTTTGGTTGCCAACTATGAGGATTTGGTCTATCTATCTCTCTCTCTCTCTCTCTCTCTCTCTCTCTCTCTTATTTAAATCCAACTTAGAAGAGTATTATAACTTTTAACAGATGAGTTGCTTTCTTGACTATAGTATCATCAAGCCACAAATGGCACATCAAGTTCTTAGATTACTCGTAGAGGCCTTTTTTAGCGCATCAAGTAAAACCTTTCCCTTGGGCCAAAAGTGGTGTGTTAAGTGCCCTGAGTCGTCATGTAGCTTCCCGAGTGTTAAATCTCCTATTTCGCTGAGTCCTTTTTCTTTAACGTTTGGAAAGGAGATAATCCAAATAAAAAAGAGTATATATTTTTAATAGAACATCACTTCATATTAATAATATTGAAAATTAAAAATATAATATGAAAAAGATACTACTCGCTTCAAGGATAGAACGTGGTGGTGGTGTTTTCGTAAAATTTAAGAGAGTAAAAAGCTTAGGATCTTTCAATATTTAAAGAAATGTTTTAGAGTTGTTGGTGGAGGGATGAAGGTTAAAGGGGTTATGGGTTATAGTAGCAGAAATATTAAGACTAATCTAAATTAGGCTAGTTTGGGCTTATTTGGAAGATCTCTTTAGAAAAATGATTTATGGTTGGGAAAAGGCTAATATTGTTTATAGATAGTTAGCTTAGGATGTCTACTTATGATCTAGAGTAAATAGTGGAATTTGTATAAGTTTACAATAGAGTTGAAGAGAAGCGAACAAGATTAGGTCTTAGTGTTTCATTGCTTGGCTGAGAGCTTTAAGAAGGTATTTGGAATGGTATATGAGTTTGGTTGCTAGTTTATTAATCTTAGAAGATGCATATAACATGGAGAAAAGTATAAATGTGTCTAAAGTAGGCATAATGGAGACATGGGGAATGACAAAAAAAAAATAGAAAAGATAAATATATGTTCTCACCCAAGAAAAGGCACACACTTGAAGCCACCAAACACCAAGCAAAAGAGAGAAAAATTTTGATTCAAATACTAGAAAATTTCATTACATACTAGCTCTATTTATAAGGATTGCATTGATAAAATTCAAGAGAGAGAGAGAGAGAGAGAGAGAATAGTGGAGGGAAAGATAGGAGACCATTAAATGAAAGGTGCCAACCACCTCTATAATTCAACTTTTCATTTTTTAATTAAATGGTTAGCAAATACATGCCTCCAAATTTAAAAAGTCAAAAATTCTAGAAACTAAACTATTAAATTAAATAATAAAAATATAAAATTTGCTTATTTCCTTTTTAATCAGGTCATTGTGATGGGCCTTGATTGATTACTTGATTGGGCACTATTTTGGACCCTTGCTTGGACTCTTATAAATGGACCTTTGGCTTCATTTGCTTGATCTACATGATGTGCTACATCAAAACTTCTTGATATCTCTAGGGTACAGGGTACATCTTGTTCTTTGTGTGTCAACAATTGGTGTGCACTGGGCCTGACTTGCTTTTTGATAATATAAGGCTTATCTAAGGTGTGGATGAGTTTACACAAGGTAGTCTATTGACCTGCTACATCAAATTTTTCAACACCAAGTTGTTAGTCTTGAAATGCTTCTCTGTTGCATGATGGTTTTAATACCTCATCATTCATCTCTTTATTTCTTCTTATCTCATCAATGCTTTGTGCCTCAACTCTTCAAGCATGTTGAGTGTATCCTCCAAAGCTTCGACATTTGTATTGTCTCACTCACTAGTGTTATCCCCCAGTTTTTTCATTGCTAATACTTTTTGGCTGTGGAGCTTGTACTCAACTGATAAAATGGGTTATGCTCCTTAGGATAATGCAAATGGTGAGTGCACTATCGTGTTTGTTTGAGTGGTCTTGAGAGTACAGTGGGTAATGCATCAACCCACATGGTTTTGACTCCTTTCACCTTCTCTTCAACAAGTTGAGTATATTCTTGTTGGCCACTTTGACTTAGCCATTGCTCTGTGGGTGATGAATCAAAATGAGCTTTAGTTGTACTCCTTGAGACTCGCAACCCCTACCGATGAATTATGGCCCATTATCTATGATGATTGACATAGACAGTTTATACATGCAAATAATGTTAGTCCAAATAACATTTCAATCTACCTGGGTGGTTATCTAAGCTTTTGGCTTTACCTCAATCCACTTGTTTAAGTAATCAATTATGAAGAGAATAAACTTTCTTTGATTGCTAGTTATCGACAAGGAGTCAATCAAATCCATTCCTAAAATAGTGATGGGTTAAGGGCTTGAGATCGGTTGTAAGAGTTATGATGGTTGTATTGAAGTAGAGCAGACTTTTGCCATTACACACACCTCTTGGCAAATTCCTTTGCATCCTTTATTAGCGTGGGCCAGAAATATCCTTATCTTAAATTTTATAGGTGAGTGCTCTTCCTCCTGAATGACTATCACATTTTTTTGTGTGCACTTCCTTGAAGATCTTTTTTGTTTGGCCTCCCATACACATCTTAGGTTAAGTGAAGTTGTCGATCTTTGAAATAGTTCACCCCCAATCGATAAGTACTAAGTGGTTCTTTCCCTAAACCTTCTTGGGTTTTTAATAGCTTCTTTAGCCTTCCTAATCTACAAGTATCTTCTAATTGAGTCAACCCAGCTCGAAGAGTGCTCATATTTCACTTGCATTAGCTTTTTTCTTTTATGTTGGGCAAGTTGTATAGTGAATTGCTCTTTGAGTTTACTTGCTATGGATAGAAGATCAGCAAGTTTGTTCTCCTCCTTAGGTATTTGCTTGATCTTGAAGTACTTAAACAGTCCAATTTCTATATTTACTTTAAGTAGGTATCTTTATAACAACTCATCCTTGACCTCATAATCCCCATTAACTTGTCTTACCACTAATTGTGAGTCTATGAATGCCATAATATGATAAGCTTTGAGTCCTCAAGTGAATCTTAGTCCAAGGAGTAGGGGTAATTTAGATTAGTTATTTGTTGATTTGAAATTGAACTTGACTGACTGTGTTAAGCTGATCCTTACAAGACTCTTCAACATTATACTAACACATATGCCTTGCTCGTTTGAAGGTCCATCCACTTATAATCTCCATGAGGAATTTGGGTTAAATGGGATGATATGAGAACTGCAGAGATTGATGAGAAAATTGACTAGTGCTTGAGCCTTGATCACCGTTTGGGGCAAGTAAGATACATCAAACTCCTCAATTTGACAAACTATTTCACAACCTCTTATAATGATTTTGTTTAGTGAATATAGACTTGAGTGGATTATTTGTGACAACCTATATGGAATGTGCTTGGAAGTATGGTCATTATGTTGATATAATGAGAGTGAGTGCTGGTTTTCCATGCTGGGATAATTTAGCTCCTCACCTCATAGTGATTTGATGACATAATAGATAGACCACTACTTTTCATTTTCCTCCTTAATAAGAATAAAATTGATCAAATCTTCTCCAACCATTAAGTACGATAATAGGGTTTCTTTGCATTGTATCAAGGGTGGAGATACGAGTAGATTTTTTTAGTTCACAAAAGACTTTCTTGCATTCTAGAGTCCACTCAAACCACTTAGCTCCTTTAAGAACTTTGAAGAATGGTAGGCGATGCTTTCCTACTTTAGAGATGAACCAGTTTAATCTGGCGACTTTTCCTGTGAGCCGCTAAACTTTCTCCATTGTTTAGTAAAGACGTCTTAATTATTACTTTCATTTTTTCTGGATTTACCCTTATATATTTAGGGGTGATTAGGAATCCCAAAATGCGAAAGTACACTTCAAAAATTAAGATGCATATTATACTTCTTCAAAGTGTGAATGTCTTCTTCAGGTCTTGAATGTGTTAAGTGAGTAACTTTTAAATAGTAAGTCTTTGACATAAACCTTCATCTTTCTCATTTTTTGTTCTTTGACTACTCGGTCTACCATCCTTTGGTAGGTTGCCCTTACATTTTTAGGCACGAAGATTACTTTGTAGCAATAAAGTCCTTCACTAATAATAAAGGTCATCTTTCTGAGTTAGAAGAGTGCATTTGTATTTTGATAGTACCCTTAAAAAGCATCTAAAAAGCTCATTATCGAATAACCAGCTGCCAAATCAATGAGGTGTCTATTCTGGGTAGAGGGTATCCATCCTTTAGACATGTCGAGTTTAGTGAAATTGATGCACATTCTCCACTTTCTACTTAACCTTATATACCATTTCTATGTTAAATAACCACTTTGAGTATTGGATTTCATTGTTAAAGTAGGCTTCAAGTAGCTTGGCTACTTCCTCCTTGATGGACTCGACGAGCAGTGCTACAATCTTCCTCATTTTCCACTTTATTTGTTGGGCTCCTTTGTCAACAATGAGGCAATGACAAGTGACATTAATATCAATGCCTAGCATTTCTGCTATGGCCCAGGTAAATACAGTTAGGTCTCTTACTCGGATAAGTGCTTCTTTATGCTTGGGGAAAAAGTCAAATTAGGCCTGAGGACTTGCTCGGGGTCATGTGTGGTAGGAGTCATTTTTATTTCTTCAAGAACTTCAACTTCAATTCACGTGGCATCAAATTGCAAAACTTTGTCTTCTCTACTAGACCCACCCACGACTCTCAAGTAGCAAGTCTTGGGTTTATTCAAATATCCTCTAACACTGATCTCCTCACCTCCTGCGAGAAATTTGATGACTACATAGTATTAAGACTATGCCCTTAATGAGTTAAATAGTGGTCAATCGAAGATGGTATTGTGACCGGTTAAAATAATATATGCAAGTTCGTGTAACATATCAAGTAATACAGTGATTAATAAAGTATTGTTTCCACGATGATTGAGTTGTGTCTAATTATATTAAGCTAATTACTAACCATTTCTAAGATTTAATTTTTATTCAACTAGATTAAATATTAAAATTAAACTAAAAATTAAATTTAAAAAGTAAATTTTTACATAAATTAACAATGTTATTTATTATAATTAAAATGCTACTATGAACTTATGCAATTTAGATTTTTAACCAACTGTGAAATTAACTCCTAGCATGTAATGCCTGTTAGGAGCATAAATGCTATATCGTATGCCTAGATAATATAACCAAACCAATCCCTTTAGCTAGTTTTCTGCCCAATTAAATTTTGATTGGTTATGTTTTCTCTATTTCCCTTGAAATGATTGTGGATCCTAAAAATAAGCATACTTAGATACATATTTAATACATCCATTTATTTCTCTTTAATGTTTCTTTGAGACTCTATAGATGTCTTTAAATCACAACTAGTGTCAATATTATAATTAGCTAGATTGTAAGTAAATATGCTTAGGAAAATCAATACATATAAATAATTTTTTTATAACATTCCATAAAGATAGGTTAATACAAGATAACGTTCAATATATACATAAATTCAGAGCACTAAAGGATTAGTTGCTAATTGTATAAGAAAAAGAAATGTACACCAAACAAGGGATAACTAGAGAAAAATAGAAGAGCGAACCGAGTAAATTCTTCTAAATCTTCTCTTTACTACCTTCTTACTGCTTCTCGGAAGAGAACAATAGTGACTTCTATATGCACACTCCATCCTGGATCTTCTTCTTCTTGTCTCCCACAAGAACACACCCACACACTAGATAAACACAATACAAACATGCACATACACAATAGAAGCACACTCACTCTACAATTGGAGTGTCACTTTCTGTTGACCTCACTTTTAGTGAGGTTGACATCCACCACTATTTAGACCTAAGATTTGATATAGACACTAAGTCTTCCTTACATAGAGCTAAGACACTTCTAGTGGCTAGGGGAACACCAACCCAAAGCCTAGATGACTCGCAAGGTTTAACCCTAAGAGTAGACCCTGATTAGGTTGAACCTAATGCCCCAACTTCAAACCAAACCTTGTATACCAAACCCAATTGATCATATGATACCCAAAAACTCAAAATTTTACAAATCATATTTGATTGGTGTTCAATTTTGTCAATTGACCAATTTAACTTAATATAACCCATTTGGGCTAAATGGGCTAAACTCAAAATTCCTTCAAACTATTTGAAATGCTAGTTACCCAATCACCCTAAAAGAAATATTTGAACTTGATTGAGGCCTCATAAGAATTTAATTTGATAAGCTGGCTCACCCAGCTCAAGTTGGCCCAATTAAACCATATAGGCCTAAAATTAAATCCAATTGAATCCAGACTAAATTAAGCTAACCTAAAGCTCCAAAATCACTCTAATCATATATTTGAACATTCCTCATGATCAATTGACATCTAATTTGATTAATTATTTGACCTAACTTAGCCTAATTTGACCTTAAGGTTTAGATTGAATCAAACTTTAATTCAACCAAAATCAAATCAAACCAATCTCTATAATCACTTTCAAAATGATTTATAATCATGTTCCAACACCTAATTGAAAACAAGTGAGTTAATTTGGCTAGTTTCCCACTTAACCTAATTTGACCTAAAAGGTCAAATTAGATCAAGCCAATTATTACAATCAGTCCTAAGATGATTATTAGTCATGATCCAATCACCAATTCAACCCTTTGACCCAACTTAAATCAATTTTATTTAAAGGATCAAATTGAGCCAACTCTTGATTCAATTTAAATTGGATTTAATTAACACTTTCAATTAGTTCGAAGTTGATTATTGAATACTCCTTAATAGCTAATTGAAGCCAATTTGATCGACCTAGCTCAACTGACCAACTTAGCCTAAACTGACCTAAAGGGTAAAATTTAAAACCTAATCCAAACCAAATTAAACTAAGTTAAAGCCTACAACCAACTCCAAAATGATAATTAAACACAAGGCACCTCTCAATTGCACCCAATTTAACCAATTTTATCAAATTGTTCAACTTGACCCATTTGACTCATATGAGCCAAATTCAATTCCACTTTAAATTAAATCAAACCAATGATAACAATGTGTTCCAAATCATCAATTGAATACAACCCAATAGCCACTTGGGCTCAATTTGGTCAATTAATCAACTTGGCCTATTTGAACCCAAATTGACTTACATGAGTAAAATAATACAAATCCAACAAAATTAAATCCAAACCCAGCCAAACTTGGTATGACTCATCCTCACATGTCTCTTGACCTTCCCTAGTGGATCCAACCCAAGATGAATTAGTTTCAACCCAAACTAAGTGAAATAAAGGGTCAAATAGGATAAAATCCCAAAACATGAAGGTTTAACCCCTCCCTTTGGCCAAGACAACCAACTTAGCATGTCTTGAGCTCTCTCCCACTAAAACAAGCCAACCAAAATTTGTTTGGTCCAATCATTGACCAAGGATGGGTCACCCTTACCATGCGTGGCCTTTGGTTCAGCCATCATGACTTGTCCCATTCACCACTGCCACCAAACTTGGCTAGCTACTCCTAAGACTCCACCTCATCAGTATTTTGCTCTATGATTTCGTCTCTTACATAGATCCAATTGTAGGAAACCCTTGTATTTTTATTTTTATTTTAATGGAGTTGAATTCACTGTGATTTGAGCTATAATGAGCTCAAATTAAGTGGCGAAGGGCAGACAGTCTCCATATCTCGCTAGTGGTTAGAAATGAATCACATCACGTCCATTTCATGTGATTAGAATGAATGATCGTGATTAAATCATTTAGATTTATCTTATTTTAATTGTTAAAATTATGATATTAATTTAAGTCATTTGATCTTTGATCGAACGACTCAAGATGAAATCATGTCTGTCGTCACTGAGTCAACAACCACAAGTGATAGTTTAAATAACCAATGGCATGACATCGCATGTAAAGCACGACTAAATCAGACGCTGATTATGTAACCTTAAAATAGGATTTAAAATATATTTTAATGGGTAGAAATTTTTAAAATCTAAATTAATTATAAAAAACTTAAAAATAAAAAATACTATCGGGAAAGCTTAGGAAGGACAATCTAGGGAAAATAACCAAATTTTTAATAATTGTACATAGACTAATTAGGATTTGAAGGTTTTATTAATTAGTGAAATTAAACTCTAATGACTTTGGCAATTGACTTGAAATTTTTGGTGAATGTCCCGTAGAATGACCTTTGCCTCCCATAATTATTTTGGGCCAATTAGATGAGTGCATTAGGAAATCCATATTTTCAAACTCAAATTAGCCATTTTGGTTATTTAATAAATAAATTTAATTAAATAAATTATAAAAACTATTAGGTATGCTTAAATGTGTATTAGTGGCCCAATGGTTACCACGAAAAATTATTAGGACCTCTAATCCTAATTATTTTTCAAAATTATCATTAAAGAGATTTATTAATTAAAAATTACATTAATTGACCTAAAAGTTAGAAAATTCATAATTAGTTACACAAATCCCCAAAAATTATAAAACAACCCACTTTGTGTTCAGTTGACAGAGTTAATCAATGAAATTAAAATTCCCAAATGATTTTGAGCATTTTAAGAGTAATGGCCTAATTTAGGTTTCTCTTAATTAATTACTTAATCACAAGATATTAACCAAAATCTCTTGAAAATTTTAATGTTTACCTTTTATATTATTTTGCATATTCATGAGTTTTCCCATAATTTTTGAGCTTACATATTATGACTATTTAATTTTTAATGTTTCTTGAGTATTAATTGGATTACATAATTATAAAATCTAACTAATTCGTAAAAAAATATCATTTCACTCTTAAATCTAATTAATAACCAAAAGGTGTGTGGGGGGAAATTTCATCATTTGATCTCTCTTCAATAGGTCGAATTAACTATAATTACTATGTATTAATTGAGAAATATTTATTAAGTTTAAATGACATTATTTTCATATGAAGGATCTTAGGGTTTGATAGCCTAAGTGGATCACTTTAAGATGATCATTTGATATCCTTTATTCACTTATGAATGTATATATAATTCATGCTCATGTTAAAGTTAAGCTCTTTAAGTGCATGATATATAAAAGTAGTATGATTGTTATTATTATTAAATCAAAAACAACATTCTCATTATCTTAGTCAAAGTATTTGCAAATCTAAATTAATTGAAGTGAATGAAACTCTTATGTGTAATTCATGTGTGTAATATACACTCTTTGATGGTATATAACTTGGACACCCAGGAGCACAGAGCTATTGGTCTGAAGGAAGTCTTAAATATCTCATCTCCTTAGTTTAACAATGACATGTACTTGAAAAGTAGCGTAGAAAATACATGTGAAAATATAAATCTTCTTTGGGCTTTATATCATTAAGATTTCAAAATTTTATCCCTTCAATATTCATGCTTATATAAAAAAAAATCTATGTTATTTAAGAGAAATAAATTATTTAAGATGATAAAATAAACACATAATTATTTTGAAATGAATTATTAAAATAATAAAATAAACACATAATTATTTTTAAAAATGAATCCTTAGAATTATATAATAAATACATAATTATTTAAAAGAAAATAAATTATTAAAATGATGAAATAAATAAATAGTTATTCAAGGATGGGTTATTAGAGTGACAAAATAAATACATAATCATTTTAAAATAGAATACTAAAGTGATAGAATAAATACATAATTATTTCAAAATAAAATATTAAAAGTAATAAAATAGATACTTTGAACGAAATGAATAATTAAGGTGATAAAGTGTTGGAACATATGATTAAGTCAAATCTTATTCTTATTTGCCTTAAAGCGTCTTTTATGTGATTATAATTCTAGTTAAGTTTAATTCAAATTTAAGGATTAATAAAAGTCTTAACATTTAATTAAGAAGGATTGAAAATTATGAAATACATCTTTAAGGTTTAACCTTAAGGTAGGTGTGGTGTTTTATTTCGGATGCGTCGAGTGGACACCACACGGATCTTAGGAGGTACTTATTGAAATGATTGTGTATGATATTGAGATATGATGTACTATCTCGTAAGATAGAAATCGCCCTTTGATGGACCTAATCACCTAATAAGGACTCGTAGGGCATGATGGGTCTTTGTATGTACCAAAGATCTTTCCCTCACTTTACATGAAAAAGTAAAAATAGTTTATTTTATGCCAGGTTCTTTAGTTCCCTATCGAGGCAAGCCTCCATAGTTAATAACATCCTAGGAAATTGGGTTTTTCTAATAACACTCTCGATTAAAGTAGTCAATAAGTTATCTCCAAAAGGTTAAGACTATCAAATGATTGGTATTTTTGGAAGATCAAATAGGATTGTTTAATGGGAAGACTTATTTTGGAGTCCAAAAGGAGATAGTAGGAAGTGCTCATGATACTAGGAAGCCTAGTGAACACTTCATTCTATCATATGGTGAGGCTTTATATGTTTGTATGATAGAGGATTGATTTTGTTTGAATTGAAATTTTATTAGAATATTAGGGCTTATAGTCCATCAACACAAGATTATGAAAATGCCTAAGAGGTGAGGATTTATGCTTGTAGCCCAAAGAAAACAGACAATCTCAGATCCAAAATCTAAGGAGTTCTAGCACAAGCTAAAGCATGACCTAAATCTAATCAGAAAGGGGACATAATGGTTTATCTCCACAAGAGAGTATAAACTGTCTACTCTTCTGGACTTACAATCACCTAGAGTGAGAGTTAGCTAATGCCTCCTACATTTTAAATATATGTAGTCTGGTCTTATGTAATTGTAAGATGATTTAAGATGTTATTTAATTTAGAGAGAGACTAGAGTCCTTAACTCACTCCTTAAGAGACTTGATCATGTTTGGCATGAGCATATGACTTAATCTAAATGCAAAATATTTTCAAATTTTATATTATTTTGACATAATATTTTGGATAAAGGCTTGAGATATTTAATACCTAAATTCATGATGAAATTTGGTTATTTGCCAAATCAAAAGAGAAAAAAGATGAATCTCCTCCATAAGGGGGGTGCTCTCATAGGTCAAGCGGTCCCTAAAGTGCAAGAATGGAGGCCCTCATTTTGTAAGAGTGGTATAATATGATATGCATGATGTTAGACATATAACATTCAGTTAAGGAGTTATTAAATCTTTTAATTATCTTGATTATAGCTTAGGATTTAAAGTGAGATTGAAAGTTATTTTAAGAATTTTATTATTAGTTGTTGATTGGGTAGAAAGTTTAATTTTTTTCCTAAGCTCCTACCACATCCAAGCCACACATTCAAACAATCAAATTTAAGAAACTAGGAAAAGGATACAATTTCTATTACACGATCTAAGCACCACAACAATCATGTATAGACTATCGTAAAAGAATAAGAAGCCGATGTGGCCGGGTACCACTATACATCCCGAAAAAGAGAAAAGTTGGGTACCGGAGCTCTACCCTTATACAACCCAAATTATAATTAAATTTTACAATTGAAATTCAATACATGCTATGAGGGTCTTCATTCTTTTTTCTTTCTTTGATTTGATTTGCACTAAGGCTTCACAGGGCCTCCCAAGAATTTGCCTTCTAGCTACTCCTCATCCTAATCCCCATAGTACTAATCCTAATTCTTATTGCAAATCATACATTTTATAAAAATAAATATAACTGCATCTACAAAATGGATGTTAGCTAAACATACATACAAACCCAAGCAGTTATATTTCATAATTTGGACTTAACACTCTCCACATGGGTAACCAAGCCCACCTGTCCTAATGTGGATTATGCTTAGGGGCTTAATCAACCAGCAAGCAAAACATTTATATTCATTTTTAACAGCCCCATAAGCACAATCTTCTGTAGAAAAAAATATTAGGCTAACAATGACTTAACATCCAATCTATGATCCATATTCCTAACATCCACTCTACAATATTACATCACAAAATGAAATATAATATCATATATACACCATCCTAACCTAATGCTAGAAGCGGTGACTTAACATTCTAATATGTGTTTAGGCTTAGTGTGGTATGTTTTAGCTAGTCTTTTGAAATATGATCTTCTAAATTTAGAAATATTTAATTTAATATGATGAATAGTTTTATTTTAAGTTATTTAAATTTTTTCCAATTTTAATTTATATTTTATTTTATTTCATTTGATTTACACTTAGCATCTAGGTGTTGTAAAGAGAAGAAGAAGGCTTAACCTCCCCCATCCCTATCTTAAGTTGTCTTCTAAAAACACATTTTTATGATTTAGTTTTTTTTAATGAATGATTTATTAAATATTTTATTAGTCATAAGTTTAGGTTATTCTTAAAGAATCTTATTAAACATGAAAGGCATCTTAAGATTAATGTGGTTGAATTACCATCGCATAGAACATGTTACACTATTCCTTTTCATCAACCATAATATACACATGATTTAACACTTAGTATATTTATACATGCAATATATTTTGACATACTTAAATGATTATGAATGCACATATTTTCAGTAGAAAAGGGGACTTTCATTCTTTAATCCCACACACACACACACAACACACACACACACACACACACACACACACACACACACACACACACACACACACATATATATATATATATATATATATATATAAAAGATGTAGTACGTGTCTTTGTTTAAACTAGAGAAGTGAGGTAATTAAATGACCTCCTTGGGGCAACATAAAGCCTCATATTCCTGGGATGTTTAGACTATATAGTTGCTATCTTAAATACATAAGAATGTATACACAACTACAAGAATGAAAATCATGCAAAAGATTATTTTTTAGTTGAGTTACTTACACATGAAAAATAAAGTTCTATCCAAATTCTATTACAAGTACATATAAGAATGAAATCAAATAAGTACGTGCATTTGAACCAAGGAAGTGCGATAATCAAATGACCTCATTGTGGCTACTTAAAGTCTCATATTCCCTGGATGTCCAGACTATATACTTCTTATCCTTCAAACATATGTAAATACATGAATATAGAAAGGAAAGCAATACCTTCACGTGCTTAAGCTATAAACACATGCAAATCTTATATATATTCATAGCTAATATCACTTTAAGTTTTCATTATCAATTTATAATTTTAAAAATAATTTTGAAATTTATTAGTAATAATAGCCACACATATAATAAGATTAAGCCAACACATGCAATTTTGCATAAGTAAATTTCATTTGATCATTTGATTCTGAAAATATGAATGCATGTTATCACATGGCATACAATATTTATGGTGATTGAAAAGGAATAATTAAACATAGCCACATAATTCATTCAACTACATTAACTACAAAGGATAATCACATTTAATAAAATCATTTAGAGAAAACTAAAGCTTCTTATTAAATTTGATTTTGGATTTTTAATTGAAGTTAAAGAAGAGGAACCATCCACTATTTTTATCCCATCACATGTTGATGATTTAGTAAGTTTAAAAAGGAGTAATTAGATGAATTAATTAAGTTGGAATCATTAAGCAATCCATTTAATTACCCTTTTCTATGTTTCATTAATTTAATTAAACACTTATTCATGAGCCTAAAATGATATACAAATGAGAAATTAAAATTACAATGCTCCTAAAGGACCTAATGCAATAGGATCATGCTTAAGCATTAATTAGATTAAGGAATATAATTAAGTAATTTTATGATTTTCCCACACCCATGGGTTAATCATAATTTTTTAATGGTCTTTATGTTATTGAATATTGTTGACCTCACTTTTGGAGTGAGATCTCAACCTCCTCCTCTTAGACTTAGGACTCTTCTAGATACTAAGAGTTCCTTAGTCATAAGACACTTCTAGTGATTAGGTGAATACTTAACCTAAGCTTAGAGACTTAGAAGGATTAATCATAGGATTAGGCCATGCCTTAGGACTTAAGGAAATCACATATCTTATAGCCTAAACCCAATCTAGATACACTTTCTCAAATCAAACCCAGATTCAAATTTGAAACTAAACCTCAAATTCAAATCAAAATTCCAAATCCATATCCCAAATTTGACTCCAAATGATTAAAACCCAAAATCAAATTCAAATCCTAAGACCCTTCCTAAGCCATATGAACCACCTTCATAAGCTTAGCCAAAACTCCCTTTAAATCAATACAAATTCAGATGATTTCTTTATAAATCAATTATTCCTTCATTTATATTCACAAATATAAATGTAATCCATATCCGAATGATCAAAACTATATCCAAAATCAAATTCAAACCCAATCTAAACCCTTTAAGCTAATTTCTTAGGCTTAACCAAATCCTATCTAAATCAACTCAAAACCAATGGATTTTCTCTTGAATCAATCATTCATTCAATTATCTACCCAAATATAAATGAAATATACAATCATCAAATCAAATCGAAGCCAACCCAAGTCAAACACAACCAAGCCCTTTTGACTTGAAAATTTCAAATGAGCCAAAATTCTTTAGACTCAAAATTGATTGCCGTTGAATTTATATTTCAATCTAGGGCTCATATATAAATTCAACTAAACTAAAATCAAACCAAAACCAAACAAATTGACCCACTTAGGTCCACTTTATCCAAAGTGACCTAAAGGACCCATCCGGGCTAACTTCCAATCCAACCCAAATTGGATTGAACCAAGCTCACCAAAAACTTCCACCATGATTGTTGATCACCTTAGGATGATCAATTGCAATCAATTGGGTCAAACTAGGTCAACTTAGTCATTTGACCAAGTCAACCCTTAGCCTAAATGAACTAAAACTAGTCAAAACTCATCCTACATCAAATTGATTGAAATCAATAATTTGAATCAACCTAAAATCAATATTTAGATATAACTTGATCATCAATTGAGCCAAACTAAGCTCAATTGACCATTCGATCTAAGTTAACACAAATTGGCCAAAAGGACCAAATTAAGTCAAATCATGATCAAACCCAAATTGATTGCAACCAATGGCTCAAGTTCATTCCAAATTAATTATTGAACTTGACCAAAGCCATAATTAAACCCAATTTGATCAATCAAGCCCAATTGAGCCATTTAGCCCAAATTGGCCTAAATGGTCAATTTGGCCTAAATCCAAATTAAATCCAAATTGATTCGAACCAAAGATCACATTCATCTTCAATTAGCCAATTGAACACGAGTCAACCCATAACCCAAGCTAATTTGACCAATTTTGGTCAAATTGGTCAACTTGGCCCATTTGACCCATTTGATTCCAAATAAGCCAAAATCAATTCTAAGCCAAATCAAATCAAATTGGTCAACTTAACAAAATGTGACCTAATGTGACTCATATGACCCAAATTGAGCCAAATCCCTTGAAACCAAGCCATGACCCATTGGGGGTTGATCAAACCTAACCCAAACCTATTTGGGATCAACCAAAAATCAATTCAACCTAATTAAATCTCCCATGGATCCTCCCTCACATAGGATTCCACCCAACTTCATTTAATTCCCCACATCACATGCATTCAATTACCCCCCATCCATGACATTCAAAGGACCTGATCACATGGCACTAAAAAAGGACTTTGGAGCAAAAATCCAAAGTTCTCAATCAATCCATCATCCATCCCAATCACTCCAAGAAATATGACAACACTTTAGTGCTAAAAATTCAAAAAAAGTAGGATTTTTGGCCACTATTAAAGGGTGGGGAGGGGGAATGAGGCTTCATTCCTTTTCCTCCTACCACTATTCAGCCCCCAAGAGCTCTCCAAAATAACCAACAATCATTTCCCCATTCTCTTATGCTGGAAACACAAAAATCGGGTTGATTTCAGCGAGAAAATGACAAACATTGGAAAGTACATCATTCTGAAGTGAAGGGAAAGGTCTAGCTAGTTCCAAAACTTTTTCTTCCACTCAAGAGCATGCTCAGATCATCACTACCACCAAAAGCCATCCCCGATGAGGTAATCTTCAAAAAACTCCTAGTAGGCCCTATGATTTCTTGCTTTTTGTGATGATTTTCTTGCAATATTAAGAATTTCCCTTAGATAAACCTTATTTTTTCATTTTATTTGATCCCAATACGAAATCAAATTTTTCCAAAAAATAATTGACATGAAAAAGAGCTCAATCAGACCTCATTTCGCATTTTTTTGCTTTTTTCCCGTCAATTTTGCTGTCAGTGAATAGCAGCCGTCCGATCCCTCATTCAGTGGATTGGATGGCTCAGATCACATCAGACCCCACATCCTTCTAACCCCCAGAACACACGATATGCTCTTTGATCCTGTGAATCAGATCTGGATAGTCTGATCCATGATCAGACTGTCCAGATCGAATAACACATCATTTTTCCAAATCTCATGTTTTCGCTCACGTTGATCGACTACGCGACAATCAGATGACGCATGCCACACGCCCCAACCAGACGCATGATGATAGCACCGCATGCCCAATCGCATAGGCCAAGTAGCACGCACGCTGTGTGAGTGGGTTAAGTAGGAAAATCTCGATCTTCTGAGTTTAAAAATTATTTAAATCAGCTGAAACTTTAAAAATTTGTAAAAAATAAAGTACTTAACAAAAAATCACAAATAAGAGCTCATTGGATTTGTCTTTTTGATAGGAATCCAAATAACCAAAAAGTTCCAAATTCCACTAAATGGTATCAGCTTAATTTAGGTTTTAGTGAAAATAAATTTTCATTAATTACTCTAAAAATATAAGTCGTATTGAGTTAAAATTTTTAGAGATTGAAATTAAAGTTAAAGAACACCTATGGTAAAAATGTCAAGTAAAAATGATTTCTGGATTGGGAGAAATTAAATTTTGAAGTTCAGATTGTCTATTTTAATAAAATAAATAAAATAAATCCAGAAATTTACAAAAATCTTCAAAATAGCTTAAATCACTTCAGTTAACATCTAAGATCGTAAAACAAATAATAGTAATAATATGATCTTCTAAAGCTGAATGAGCCTACAATAAGTATTTAGGGTTAAAACTTAAAAAATTAAGGAATTAATTAAAATGAAATTCATAATAATCTAAATAATAAATTAAAATGAGAAATGAAATAACACTTAAGCGATCATTAATTCAACCTCAAATCAGATACATATCATATAATCCTCAGAGAAAATTAAATTAAATATTATCAAACCTATTTAAGTTAATAAATAATTAAATGATTAAATCTTAAATAAAAAATTAAACAAATCTAGGAAACCTTAACATGGGTCAAACTAGTATAACTAAACCTATACTAAGCATGAAATCTTAATCATATGAAACTCCTTAATGAATATAAATAAACTAAAACTAATTAATCATTAAGTAAATTTAAAATAATTATAAATCCAATACATCATATTTGCTTAATATTAATCAAACCAAATCAAACCAAATGAAGCTAAAGTAAACTTAATTAATTTAATATCTAAATCAATCCATTTGGAATAAGAGAATTACTCAACCATTAAATATTTCAACCTAATAACTAAATCAAACATGTTAATGAAATTAAATAAACATAATAAATGAAGCAAATAAAATAAAACTCTAATCATAAATAATCAAACTTAATTAAAAAAATAAACAGTTAATTCACTTAATAATAATGATGGTAATAACAATAATCATTTAATCAAATCAAACTTAAGTAAAACACTTAACTAAATCAAATGTCACATAATTAAAATCTTTGATTAATCTAATAATTCAAAATTTAATTATTTTTAATTAAACCAAATTAATCAAACATCTAATTAATGCAAACTTAATGAATTAATCCATCATCTTAATGAATCAAATTAATTTAAATAAATTACATTAAAGCTAACTCTTAAATTAAAGTTAAATCAAACTAATTAAGTTTAATAATTAATCACGCCCCTCAAGTAAACTAATTAAGTTTAATAATTAATCACACCCCTCAAGTAAACTAATTAAGTTAATCAAATTAATCATATTAAACTAAAGCTTAATCAAACATAAATGCAATTATATACCAATCAAATCCTAAATTAAACATAAATCATTAAGTCATTAATTACATCATTAATCTAAATAAATATAAAACTAAATTAAAAATTAAATAAATCTTTATTTAATTAATAATTAACTTAAACATACTTCTTAATTAAACTAACTAGCATTAAGCTAATCCAATTGAATAAAAACCTGATAAATGCAAACTTAATGAATTAATCCATCATCTTAATGAAGCAAATTAACTTTTTAAATAAAATTCAAATCAAACACTTAATTAATCTATTAATTAATTTGGTCACACATCTTAAATAAGCTAATTAAGTCAATCAAATTAATCATATTAAACTTAAACTTAATAAAACATAAATACAATTAAATACTAATCAAAACTTAAATTAAACCTAAATTATTAAGTCATTAATTACATCATTTATCTAAAAAAACATGAAACCAAATTGAAAATTAAACAAATCTTTATAATTAACATAAATACACTTCTTAATTAAACTAATTACATAATCACATTGAACCTAAGCAAACTCATAGACTAATAAAGCTAATAAAATCAAATTAAATTAAATTAAGAAAGACTATCATCAATTTAATATGTAATCAAATCAAATCACATTCAACCTACTTAAATAATATAAACTAATTAACTATCCAATGTATGAAATCAAAATACAAACCAAACTTTGATAAACATGATAAATAGATGAGATTAAAAATAAAATCCTAATTAAAAAGAATCAAACTCAATTAAAATCAAAATAAAATCTCAATTAATCTAATCCAATCAAACTACAAATAAATGAACCATGATTAAATATAATAAAAATTAAATTAAATCAAATAACTATAATCAAAGAAAAGAATTAGATATTAATTTTAAAAGGATATTGAATTATCAAGATATTAATTAAACCAAAACATTTCATCTAAAATTAATCAATCAAAAACACATGGATATAAAAAAACTTAAACTTCATTAGAAATTAAGGATATTAAATTTTCAAGATTTAATTAAATCAATGTATTTAATCCAAAATTAATCAATAAAATACATGAAGATTAAACGAACTCAAATTCTAAAATATAAATCAAATCAAATAAATTACATAAATTCAAATGGGATAATTAAGATACTTAAGGACCTTAGTTAGACTCTTTAGGAGTTAGGATGTAGAATAGGGTGAGTTCCATTTACAAATAGAATTCATTCTACTTTCATTCTTGAAAATCTAAACATCACTTTAGCCAAATAAAAGTGAAATAAAAAAGAAAAATAAATCATTAAATCATTTAAATTAAAATCATCCAAAGGTAAAATTTAAACAAAATCAATCTCCAAATTGAAACATAAACTAAAAAAAAGCCTAATAAAGTCTTGCTACACAAGCCTTAAGCACACACATTAGAATACTAAGTCACCATGTGCTAAGTTAGAAGCATGTGATGGATTTATTTTGTGATGTAATATTTTAGACTAGATGCTAGGGTGTATGTTGTAGAGCTGTTAGTTGTTATTAGCTAATCATATTTTCAGGGGTTGTGCTTGGTAAATGTAATAAAATATAAATGCATTTTTGCGGTGTTAGCCCTAAGCATAACCCACATTAGGATATGTGAGTTTGATTACCCATGTATGGGGTGCTAAGTACAAATTATTCATATAAGCTTGAGTTGTATGGTGTGTTTAGCTAACATTTTTGTAGCTAGATTTACTTTTCCTATTTTTAAATTTTACATTAGAATTAAGATTAGTGTTATGGGAGATTAGGATGAAGTGGAAGAAAGCTTAGTCCCTAGATGATGCCTTTGGAGCAAATCAAATCAAAAGGAAGAGAAGGAAGAAATGAAGAAAAGAAGACCCCCATAACATGTATTATTTTTGTAATCCAGGTTGTATAAAAGTAGAGCTCGACTACCCATATTTTTTTTCACTTTTTGGGGTGTACATGGAACCCGACCGCATGACCTTTTATTCTATTACGACAGTCTATAAAATTATTTGATGTTGTATTTAGATTGCGCACTAGAATTGCATGCTTTTCCTAGTTTTTTCATGTTTGATGTTTGAATGTGTGGCCTGGATGCGGTAGGCTTTTAGAATAAAATAAAATTTTCTATCCCACTAAGAGCTCATAACTAAAATTTTAAAATAACTCATAACCTCATATAAAAGCCCAGGAATTAAATCAAGATAATAAAATTTTTAACAACCCCTTAACTGGATGAATGAATATATAACATCATGCATGTCATATTATTCCATTCTTGTCAAGAGGGGGTTTCCATCTATGCTAGAGAATAAATGCTTAACTTGTGAGAGGCTTTGATGGAAGAACACCCCTTTCTCTCTTGATTTGGCCCATAATCAAGTTCTCATGCATTTAGGCATACAAAATCCCATAGCCTGTGTCAAAATAAAGAATCCAAAAGATTCAAATAGATTTGATAAATTTTGTATTAGATTAAGTCATGAATTCATACCACTCATGCTCTAGTCTCTTAGTGAGTGAGTTTAAGGACTTAGTCTCTTTCTAAATAATAAATATCCTAGCCATCTTGCAATATATAAGACTTGGTCACATAAATTTAAAGCATAGGAGGTGTCAGTTGGCGGCTAGTCTAGGCAGTTAAAAGTCCAACAGTCAGATGATCTATCCTCTCTTGTGGAGGTAAACCATTATGTCCACCTTTCGCTTAGATTTAGGACATGCTTGTAGTTTATATGAAAGCTCCCTAGCTTAGGATCCGAGGTAGCTGTTTCCTTTGTGCTACAAGCATAAATTTTCACCTCTTATGCATATTCACAATCTTGTGTTGATGGATTATAAGCCCTAGCAATCTAATAAAATTTCAACTCAAACAAATAAATCTCTTTAATTTTAGATATATAAAGCTTAATTATAGTGTAGATTGGAATGATCACTAGGCATCCTAGTATCATGAGCATTTCCCACTTTCTACCTTTGGATTCTAAAAATAAATATTCTCCTTGATATATCCCATTGTATTTTCTAAAATAACCAATACTTTGATAGTCTTAGCCTTGAAATCTTTAGAGACTTTAATTCCTACTTTAATCGATAGTATTTTTAAAGAATTTCATTCCTTAGGATGTAATTAACTTTGGGGGCTTGCCTCCATATTGAACGTAATGAACCCGACATAAAATAAACCCTACTTTACTTTTTCATATAAAGTAGGGGAAATATCTCTGGTACATTTGAAGACCCATCATGTCTTAGGAGTCCTTATTAGGTGATTAGGTCCATAATAGGGTGATGATTTCTATCTTTTGAGATAGTACATCATTCCTTAATGTCATACCCGATCTCTTCAATAAGTACCCTCTAAGATCTGCGTGGTGTCCCACATCCCAAAAATAAACACCACAGATTTTTCTAGGAACTCCGCTAGGAAGGGTTCCTCTCTCAATCTTTAGTAGACAATTATTATCTCCAAGAATCGATAGTGGACTTATATTTTATATCGGCCTGAGACTATCATTCTTTCTGTTGGCACTTAGCTTATTTCATCCTTAAGCAAAGCTCGCCAACATCCTTTAGGTTTTAGGACCTCACTCCGTGTAGGTCTTAAAATCCCTATTGGGTTCCCCCAATAGGTGAAAATTAAAATTATTCAAATAAAGAAGATGACCAAAATTAAGAACCTCTTCACCATCTTGATGGTGAGGCAAGATTCTTCCCATGAATAATAAGAAAATAAAACCCTTTTGCAAAATAAGATGTCTATCTAAAAGCACTTTTTCAAAATCCACATAATAAGAGATCTTTACACAAAAATTTGAAAGAAATTTTTAAAAAGGCACAAGACACATATAACCAAACCTTGTTTAATAAATCCTATGATTGTTACATGGAGGTTCTTTTCAAAATCAAAATCAATCATCTTTAATGTCTTTTTTAAAAGCATATTTTCTTTGGAAATAGCTATCCCCATCCCACACACTCAAATTTGGTGGATGGAGATTCTATTTTCAAATAAAATCATGATATAAAATTGAAACTCCACTTACTTACATGAGAGTTTTCTTTCAAAAAAAATAATAAATCATACACACAAAAAAGAGAAGTCAAGACATATTTAAACCCCCCAACTTGACATGCCCAAATTTGTTAAATGGGAGTTCCCCTTCCCTTGGAGAAGGTAAAACAAATTGAATTCTATTTGACACCATTTGCATTTGTCTGATAGAACTCCTTCTTGCCAAAGTCTTAGACTTCAAGACATATTTGGATCTCATTTGACATGTCCAAGTATGTCAAATGAGAACCCTTTTTTTCAGAAAATTATAAGAACAAATCGAACTCCATTTAACATACCTAAGTTTGTTAAATAAGTTCTTTTCTTTCAAAATCATAAACACGTTTGACTTTCACTTAACATACCAAATTTATTAAGTGAGAGTTTCTTTTTCAAAATCATAAACACATTTGACTCTCACTTAACATACCAAATTTGTTAAGTGAGAGTTTCTTTTTCAAAATCGTAAACATATTTGACTTTCACTTGACATACCAAAATTGTTAAGCGAGGGTCTCTTTTCAACACACATTTGATCCCTATTTTAACATACCAAATTTGTTAAATAAGGATCCAATTTTTCATGTCAAACCACACTTGAGCTTTCACTTAACATACAAAATTTGTTAAGTGAGTCTCATTCTCAAAAAAAATAAATAGATCTCAAACACATTTGGGGCTTTCACTCAACATAACCAAACCTGTTAAGTGGAAGTCCATTCTTCAAAGAAAATAAAATTTATCTCACAATCACATTTGGCTTTCACTTAACATACCAAATTTATTAAGTGAAAGTCTCATCTTCAAGCACAAATCAAATGCATGTGGCTCCTACTTAACATACCAAATTTGTTAAGTAAGAAGCCCCATTTTTCAAATCAAAATATCATACAAACAAATCTTCACAAGCAAAGACATTCTGCAAAAAATTTTAAACACACAATCACAACCTCTTCTTAGCATAATCAAATTTGCTAAATAGAGGTTCTTTCAAATCATCAATATTTTCAAACAAGATGCACAAAACACAAATATCTCTAAGAAAATCTCTCGTAAAATTTTAGAGCCCCACCAAACCTACCTAAATTGGTTGAGTATGGGTTCTAAATCAAAATCAAATGGCAAAGACTCTCCTCAATATCCAAATCTCTCCAATGAACCCCACTTAACATATTTGAATTGTTGAGCGTGAGTTCATAACTCCAAACTTCTGTTACTTGCATGGAACAAATATCAAGGAAGAAATTTGTTACAAGTTATATTTCAATAAATGTAGACATACATCTCAGATTAGTCAGTGTATACTTTTGCAATCAACAGACATGGCCTCTCAGAAGTTTGTTTTCACCTTTCCATTCAGGATGGATTTGGCCTTGGATTAGGCCAACGTCCCTCAGACTGACTCCACCAATCTAGTATTCTTTGGCTGAGGATTTGAGGGAGCTCACATCACGAGGGGCGACCCTCTATTAGCGGGATGAGGTGGTGGTCACCATCGGATGGATGCCTTAACATGGAGTATCCTTCCAAAGAGGAAGGCGTTGGGTTAGTCCAGTTCTACTCTACTCGTCACGCCTTTAAGGTGCATGCTAGCACCTCCTCGATGGTGCCCTCTAAGGGGAAGGCTATCCTGGCTTCAGAGGTATCCTCCCCTACCTTCAAGGTAGGATCACACCACCTTGCTTAGCCGTATACAGTGCCGAACATAGTGATGCAATAGGAGCCACAAGATTAAGCAGCACCATAAGTGTTCCGCCCAGGAGATGGATGTCCCATGTCACATTATAGAGAAAGGTTCTCCTTGCAACGCTTCCGGTAGCAACCACCCCACCTCTCTATGAGAGGAGGACATCGGAGGATATTGCCTCCACCTCTTACACATCGTGAGGCTTTGGCTAGGGATAGGAGAAAGTCCTATGCCGATCTCTGTACAATATTACGGCAGGTAAGCATGGTACAAAGACGTTTAGAGTTTATAACATTATTTGACTTGAGGCCTATAATCCCTGAGTGTTAGATGCATTCTGATAGATCGAGGCAGGTTTAATCGAGGGGAGTGACAGGTTTGCCGATAGTCACCGACTGCTCTAGTCAATTTTCCTAGTCATCGGGCCACTAGGGCCAATAGAATCGATAGTATAGTGCTGATAGGTACCACCAGTCATAAGGAAAAATCCCTGGTGAGGGTAGAGCTGGTGTTATCTCCACCCCACCGATCTACTCCTCGCCCACCATCACCTGTTCAGGTCACGCCTTCTGCCATTCCTACAAAGGCACAGAAGATAACATCCGGGGAGAAGAAAGCTCCATTATTGATCCAGCTATAGCCAAAGGATCCCACTTCATCTACCCCACCAATTAAGATGAGGGCGAGTTCCCATCCTTGACCTCATACTTCAGTCTTGGTGAAGAAGGAGTGGTGACCTCGTAGCGTCGTGGTCACACCACTACAACCACCACCATTAGAGGTAGTAGAAGCGGGAAGGGGACAGTTCACCCCCATGGTTGATCTCCTTAGGGACACTACTCCACCCATGAGCGACGCGAGCATGTCTCTTCCAGAATGACCCTCCTAGAGCCGACTCTAGTGATAGGCGCAGTGCATTTTCATCGTGAGTGAGCATCTCCACCCCAGTGTGTATTTATAGTTAGATTCCCTAGATGAGATTTTAGCACAGTACTTTGTAGAGAAGAGAGAGCTTATAGGGAGTGACAAATTAGATTATGAAGAGGGAAAGATCAGCTTTAATCCATATGAGGAAGATCTCCTTGAGGATTTGGCCGAGGTCCACATGGTCAATACTAGGAGCTCCCTTCATAGAGATCAACATAGTTAGGAAGGTATTGTTGTTGAGAAAGATGATGCCATCCATTCAACCCAACACCTCCATCAGTAGCTTAAATAAAAGGATGATTAGATAAACCGGATGGAGAAGAGGATGGAAAACTTGTTAGCAGCCCTTCATGCACTTCAAAACCAGTCCTCAGTATTGTAGCATATATTGATAGAGATAGATCATCCTGAGTTAGCGCATGTCCTAGATTAGCCCAAAAGCACTTCTCTAGTAGAACATGATAGTGGTAGCTTGCATAGGAAGGTGGTGGACAACACGTCCATGCAAGAGAAGGATATCAAGCAGTTAGTGGAGCAATAGGTGAAGGATGCGTTAGCGCAAGCCTGAGGTGGCTCATTTGTTCCAAAGGGTAGACCCTACTAGTGGAATTTGATGGTGTCCATTATCCTAAAAGTTTTGTGCCTCCTTCTTTCAAAATTTTTGATGGCAGTGGGAACCCTCATCAGCACATAGCATACTTTAGGGTAGGATATTGCAATACCTGTAGTAGCGATGCACTCTTATTCCATCTCTTCATCACTAGTTTGATAGGCATCACATTTGATTGGTATGCTGAACTACCAATGGTTCAGTGAAGACATTTGCTAAGTTGGAGCAGCTCTTTATTAAGAGATTTGCTAAAGCTTGGTAAAGGCTAACTGTGGGCGATCTCATTGTAGCTCAATAACTCCCCGGTGAGTCCCTTGTTGATTACATTCTTAGATGGTGCAATTTAAGTATGAAATGTGAACCACAACTTTTTAAATAACATGCCATTGAAATTCTACTCAAGAATATTCATGGCCTGGTCTCCTTCATGCTTAAAGGGTTCACCATTAAGACATTTGAGAAATTAAACAATAAGGCGGCTAGTCTACAAGGAGAGGTCAAATAGTTACCTTTCCAAGATCAATCAGCCAAGCCTAAATCGTAGAAGGCATTTGAGAAAAACCTAGGGGTAGTCACAACAGTTGACAAGGGAAGTAACCAACTAGGGTTCAGCTAGATAGACCTCAAGCACAGCAGTCTCCTCTACCACCTCCTTTACGAACACATCGACCGTCATATCAGCCACCTTTGTTACCATAGCGGTCTCCACTGCCACCTGCACAGTAGTATCTCCATCCATAACATCAGCAGCAGTATCCCCACCCACAACATCGGTAGCAGTACTCCTATTCACCACTAGGTAGCTGCCATTTACCTACTCTTGCCGATAAATTGAATAAGCCTTATTCATTCAAGAGGGAGGTAGTCAGGAAGATCTTTAAGAACTTTTTGAAGAAGCCTGATTTTCAGTTACTAGAGCCTAGGAGGTCAGAGGATGTGGGCAAGAGTCATGATCCAAACTTTTTCCCCTACCATCCCATGCTAGGTCATGTCTTAGGAGATTGATTTACCTTTAAGGACTGGCTTGAGCATAGCTATAAGTCAGGTGCCATTATCATCCTTAAGGATTATCTACTAGAACAACCCTCTATTTTTGTTAGGGTAATCCTTGGGGATACTAGAGATCTTCTCAAGATAGAGGAAGGTTGGGATATCTCCCTATCCTGAACATCCAAGAAAATCATCTCTAATATCAGAAAGTTATCCTTATAGGTGCCTGAAGTAGCTCAAACCTCCAACTCTAAGGAAGGTTTGCAAGTTGCTAAGGCAACTTGAAGGAGGTAGAAGTACAACAGTAGTAGTCCACCTTACCTGCTTGGGATAGCGTAGTAGCACAACCACCGTCCGAGTCTAGCACTCCATCCATCATTGTAGCTACTACTTCTTCCTCCACTAGCTCTTATTCTATTAGCAGGAGTGTTATATCAATGGACAAGGGAACTAAACCCCTTACCCTGCTTACTTTATTAGATTTCTATCATGTACCTCCATCTAAGAAGAAATCAATAAAGAAAGCTTTCACTTACATCTTATCCACCTCTGATACTTAAGAATTTATTCCATTTGAAAACTCTCCAAGTTTATAAAAAAATAATGATAACTCTAGTTTCGATCATTCTGATTTAAAAATAAATTTTCCATTCATGAATCACTCGGGTTCACCCATTGAGATTGATTTGGAGTCATCTGACTCCGATGATCCCATAGGAGAAGCTGTAGGTGAACTTGATGAGTAGGTAGAACTTTCCACTCAATCATCTCACGAAGTCACTGAAGTCAACCTCCGTAGTGGCAAAGTTCTACCTCCTAGGGTAACACCTCAAGACAAAGGTAAATAAGTCATTGGTTCTAGTGATCTAGAAGCCCCTCCACAGGATGCTCCACCGATGGATATGCTTATCAAGGATCAGCCTAGAGTTGACTATAATGTCCTCACTCACCTAAGAAAGTTGTCAACTAAACTAAGCATATATGATGCAATTATCTTATTCAAAGAGATGAGGGAGTCACTGATCAAAGCTCTTCTTGATCGAAAAATATGCTTAGCTCATCTGACTGCTATTGGATAGGAGACATGTTATCCAAGAGAAGCCCATAGAGTTACATTCATAGATGAAGACCTTCTTTTGGGGACAATCGAGCATAACCATCTCCTCTACATCACAGTGGACATGGGCAGATTCAGACTGTCCATGGTGTTAGTTAATCTAGGTGCATCAGTGAACATTATGAGTCTAAAGACCCTTGCTTATTTAAAGATTGGCATCTAAACTTTAAGAGATGATGTTAAGAGAGGATTCAATGAATAAGAGAGGGATTTAAGCTCTATAGTAGACATTGAGAGAGATAGAAGCTAAGTTCTACATAATTGATTCAGATACATCTTTCACCACTTTGCTCGGTTGGCCTTGGATATATGGAAACAACACGGTTTTATCCTCTTTTACATCAGGGCATCAAATTCTGAAGTGTTCAAATCGAGTATTGTGTCAAAGAAGATTTAAAGCCATTTTCAGTTAAAGAGGTTAAAATTTATGAGGACGTAGCCTACTATCTTTCTCCAAATCAAAAAGTCTATTCTCGTGAGCTTGGTGAATGTTCAAAAGAAAAACAAAAAGTAACAAAATAAAAATAGAAAAAGAAAAAGAGAAAGAAAAAGAAAAAGAAAAGTAAAAAGGAAGAGAAAATGAAAATGCAAGTGAGCAAGAATCAGGCACTGAGGAAGAGGTAGAGCCAAATGTTAGATTCCGCCCATAGTTTGTTCCTCCATATGAACATATGGGTAGGATGATTGAACCTCCACTAGGTAGAGGAAGAAGCAAGTCTAGAGGTAGTTCTAGAGGTGGAAGACCTCCTTGTTGGTGGCCAGCCAGTAGGAGCTATGTTCCAGCTCACAAGAGTACCCTAGCAATCCACATAGACTTAGAGTCTAGTTCAGAGGATGAGTCTCATGTGGTTAGCACGCTAACCAACCCCTCTCAGTGGTTCCCTTTGAAGGTGACATTTGAGCCATACAGTGATGAAGACCAGTCCTCTAAGCAAAGCATGAATGTATTTGAATCACTATTATGTAGAACAGTCAGGCATCAATTGAGAACTTTAGCTCTATCCTCACTTTCTTCCCAAAAAGTTGAATGTTTAGTAGTTAAGGAGGCCCCCAAGTTATCCACAGATGTCAAGCCAATGAGATTTTTGTTGGAATCATCATCCTCAAGTCAGGAAGCCGATGTTGAACTTGAGGATGATTCATATAAAGATTTAATACAATTACCTTTTGATTGGTACTCGCCTTGTGTTCTTAACTTAGCAAAGAAGGGATTAATCCCACATACTTGGTCTAAACACAAGTTAGATTACTTTGAAAGGTTATTAGATAACTGAAGCAGACATTCTCAATCAAGACTGGGACTAGGATTCGACACAGTGGGTCCAATCGATGACGACAACGATTGCCTAGTCATCACCACTCATTTGGGGTCTGATAGGTTCTTCTCAAATCATGCTAATTCATATGAGGAGATGTGTTTAGAAACTTCAGATGATCCAAATGATTTTGAAGTCAAGGATGTACCACTATAGTTCAAAGAGGAGATCAGATCAACCATCAACAAGCTCATAGAAATCAAGTTGGAAACTGAAGATAATTCACATTCGACATACATTAGTTCCTTATTAAATGAAGAAGAAACTAATGACTTAGTTAGGCTATTAGCTGAGTTTAAGAACTGCTTCGCATGGAGTTATGAAGAAATTCGTAGGTTATCTCTTAACATAACAGTCCACAAACTAGCAATAGAACCTAATGCTAATCCTATCAAGTAGGCTCCTAGACACATGTGATTAGACATTGAGTAGTAGATCACTTTTGAAATCAAGAAACTGATCGATGCTCGCTTTATCAAGGAAGAAAAATATCCTGGCTGGTTAGCCAATGTAGTCCTAGTTAAGAAAGAGAATGGCCAAATTAGCATATGTGTCGATTTTTAGGGATCTAAATAAGGCATTTCTTAAGGATGAGTTTCCACTTCCTATACCATAATTAATGGTGGACAGCCTCATCTCATGCAGTATTCTTCTTTATGGATGGGTCATCTAGCTACAACCAAATCAAGATGATTCACGAGGATAAAAGAAAAATTGCATTTTGAACCCCGATCAAAATTTGTTGTTATAAGGTCATGCCTTTCAGCCTTAAAAATGCTGGTGCCACATACCAACGGGCCATGACTTGAATCTTCGATGAACTCATTCATCATCAAGTTGAATGCTACGTCGATGATCTCATTGTCAAGAGCAAAGAAAAGAAAGACCATCTCTTTGATTTGAGAGTAGTTTCAAATGATTAAGACAATACAACCTCAAAATGAACCCCCTGAAATATGCATTTAGAGTAGCTTCAGGAAAATTCTTTGGGTTTGTTGTCCGACATTGGACAATTGAAATTGATCTGGAAAAGATCAAAGCAATATTAGAAATGCCACCCCCTAAAAGCCTAACACAACTCAGGTCATTACAAGGACAGTTGGCGTACCTAAGATGCTTCATTTCCAACTTATCAGAAAGATGATAACCATTCTCAGCACTTGTCAAAAAGGACACTAAGTTCAAGTGGGATGGAAAGTGGAGCATGCTTTTGAAGACATCAAGCACTACCTGATGACGCCCGAATAGCTCTATCCGCAAGCTTGATCCTCTTTGCATTAGATGATCAAACCAACGATAAAGGAAAAGAATATACTCTCTATTATCTCAGTCATCATCTAATCCCTACTAAGGCAAACTATCCACCTATCAAAAAGCACTGCTTAGTTTTAATCTTTGCATCTTAAAAGCTATGATATTATATGCTTTTTCATAAGGTGAACTTAATCTCTAGAGTCAATCCACTGTAATATATCTGACCTTATCCAAAAGGTTGGCACATTGGTCCATAATTTTATCTTAGTTTGACATTACATTCGTACCCCTTTGTGCCCTAAAAGGACAAGCACTTGTAGATTCCTTAGTAGCGCATCCACTCCCTGCTGCTTCTCTACTTAATGATGACCTCTCTGATGAAAAAATTATGAACTTAGGGGACACTAGCATTTGTCACTGGGAGATGTATTTTGATGGTGCGGCTTTCTCTCAAAGAGGAGAAGAACCACAGTTTACTATCCTGTGGACGAGTGTGGAAATAGTTCTAATCCATACCGCAATGATTCCATATGAGGCTTTGATTGTTAGTCCGAGTTAGTCATTACACTGTTCTAGAGCATCAACATCCCCACTCAAGCCATCCAACCCCAGATTACTATCAAAGTACCCACTTATGAGAGAATGCAGAAAGGGATACATTAACCAAACTTGCCAAAGAGTTGGCATGTCTAGAAGATGAGTCCATTCCAATAAGGATCCAAAATAGACAAGTCTTATCCCTTATTGATGCTAAACTCATTGAGAGATTCTCTCTTGAAGGGGAGGTTGCCAATGCCAAAATGGACAATGAGTCAGATTGGAGGCAACCATTCATGGATTATTTAAATATAGGCAAACTACCTTAAGAGAAATCACTAGCACATCAGGTGAAGTAGAAAGCCCTTTCCTACACTCTCGTGGATGGAACCTTATACCGACGGTCCTTCAATCATATGTGGTTACATTGTTTGGAGAAATACAAATCCTGTAGTATCATGACTGAGGTACACTTAAGTTTATGCGGAGCACATCAATCTAGTCCAAAGATGAAAGCCAAGATCAAGAGGCTAGGATAGCATTGGCCTTCCATGATCACAGATAGCTTGGACGTAGCTAGGAGATGCCACCAATGTCAGGTACACAGTGTGTTCCTACATCAACCACTCAACATTCTGCATCTTACATTGGCCTCATGGACATTTGAGTGTTGGGGTACCGACATAGTGGGTTTGATCGATCCTCCTTCTTCTGAGGGTCACCGATTCATTATAACTTCCATTGACTACTTTTCCAAGTGGGCAGAGGCGATCTGACTTAGAGAGGTCATAACTCAACATATGCTCCAATTTTTTAGGAACCATATCATATATAGGTTCGGGGTGCCTTATCGAATTATATCTGACAATGGTACTGTATTCAAGAGCACCAAGATCAACAGCTTTGCCCAGAGACACAACATAGATTGGAGATATTCCACCAATATACTACCTGAGAACAAACGGTATAGCAGAAGCATTCAACAGAACTCTCATTCAAATATTAAAGAAGACACTCGATGATAACAAGAAATAGTGGCATGAGCAGTTAGTTGAAGTCTTGTGGGCCTATCGTACCACATACAGAACTCTGACTCAATCTACCCCTTTCTCTTTAGTGTATGGGTTCGAAGCCGTTCTACCATTAAAAGTTCAACTCCCATTATTAAGGAAAGTAGAAAATCACAGATCAAACACAAGTTGCGAAGAGCTCAAGGTTTGAGGAGAGATGCCTACGGGCATGCCAGAACCTCAAGTTATACTAAGCCATGATGATTCAAGTTCATAATAAGGTGGTCCTCTTAGAGCTTGTCAAGTAGGAGAGTTTTTTTTAGTTCTAAGGAGACTAATTATTGCCCGATAAAAGATGGGAAGCAAGTTTGAACCCACTTGGGAAGGCCCCTATGCCATAGAGAAAGCCTTCTAAGGAGGATCTTATCAACTCATAAATTATAAGGGAGAGCACCCAATCCAACGGGCTCTACTTAAAAAATACTATCCATAAATCTTATTTGAAAATAATCATCAATAAAACTTTCTTTCATTTGCAATTCTATCTCTTTTGTGTTGAGGACTATCTTTGCTTGCGAATCCATCACGATGTGTTTATGGTAGGTAAAAGAGAACCCAAGAGGCATTCTATCCCTCCACAACACAAACTCCAGTGCTATTAGGATAGGTGTAAGAGAACCAAAGAGGCATCCTATTTTGAGTAGTACAACTAAGTTAGGTGTAAGAGAACCCAAGCGGCATGCTTTCTTGGTGGAGTTACAATTGCCCCTATGACACCATTTCATCCATTCTTGTATGTGTTTAGGGTATGTGTAAGAGAACCAAGCGACATCTTATTCCCTCTTTCATAATAGAAATAAACACATATCTTTTGTCTCGGCCTATTTTGATGTGAGAGCAAGCTCACCCCCCCCCCCTTGTGGCACTCATTCTTTAGTTGCTCTAAGTCGGGCTGACATGCTACCTTGCTAGTATGTCACCCTAGTGGTCACTTGTTTGGTGGCATGAGTCCCCACGCTTTCCTCACTTGACCATTACAAACTAATGAGCGCCTTGTTAGTTTGGTAGGCCTTACTATGCAGCCAGTAAGCTACCTCATGTTGCCTTTGTTTAAGAGGATGTAAGCCTACACACTTTCTTCTTGAACTAGCCATCATGAACTGACTAGGTCAAGTATATTTGAGGTTTAGGATAAGTCCCCTAGTGGCTCATTTCTTCTTGACTACTTCAAGCCTGGGTTTGGTACCTATGCAAAACTCCTTGCTAGTAATGCCTAGGATAGAGCAAGACTATCTGATCGCCCGCTTTAGAGAGATGTAAGCTTACATGCCTTCTTTTTAGAATGATTATCGCAAACCTATGGGCACATTAGGTTGATTGGTTATCGCCATGCTAACAGTGACCCACCTGGTGGATACACCACTATGTGATGTGAGTCCTGCTTTCTCCTTGAGTTGGCCATCATATAGGTTTCTTTACTGTGGTTTTGGATAAAGCCCTAGCGCACCTCCCCCCATGGGCACTCTATTTGGATCCCTTGACCCCATTTAGACACTACCCGAGTTATTTTTGGATTGGATAGTCCCCCTTTCATAGTAGCCATCCCTGTGATTGGAGAATTTATTTAACAGATGTGCATTCTTTCTCTTGGTCTAATAAGTCTGAGATAGGACAAGGTTGATATAAGCTCCTTCTTAGTATGGTCCCTCACAAACCAACAGGGTCCATGCAAATATAAAACAAATAAAATATATCTTTGCATGTGGATTAGGAATTCAAGCCCATAGTGGCCCCTTTCCCAAGCAGACATCCTATCTTTAAGGCAGTGTCAACAAAACTCCCTATAGGAATCTCTTGACTATTTTTGAGCTGAGATAAGTCCCCTAGGTTAGCACTCTCTGAGTAATCACCCTTAGGTTGGGTTCAACTTGTTATACCACCAATAAGTACCCCAACGGTCATCTTTGCTTTGAAAGATATAAGTCTCTTACACATTCTTTCCAGCACGACTGTTGCAAATTGATGGATAGCCTTAGGTCAGGTCTAATTTATTGTGCAAGCGATCAATCACCCCAGTGGTTCCTTATTTAGGAAGATGTGAGTCACTGCGCTTTCTTCCTAACTCGACCATTGTAAACCAAAAGGCACCCCTTAGGTTAGTTAGTTCTACTTAATGGCTGGTAGACTATCTCTTTGGATTTGTAAATCTATGATAGGTATAGGCTGATATTAGCTCCTTCTTAATAGATCCATCGAGCATTAATAAGGCCCATCTAAAATTAAATTAATTTTAACTATTCTTGAGTTGATATGAGTCCACAGCTGCATTCGATCAAATACTCACCTTAGGTCGGGATTGATTTGTTGCACCATCGACAGATCACCCCAACAACTGATCCCTACTTTGGAAGATGTAAGTCTGCTATGCTTTCTTTCTAGTACAACCATTGCACACCGAAAAGCAACTCTTAGGACAGATAGTCCTACCTTGTGGTTGGTAGACTACCCCTTTGGATTTATAAATTGAGGCCGGACATAGCCCTTCTCGTTGGTCCATCAGCCAATAGGGTCCATAACATAACACACCAAATTAAATCAAATCAAATCAAATCAAATAAATGTAAAATCAAATTAATCATCAAGATTACTCTTGAGTTGAGGTAAGATCCCCAGTGATGCTCACTTAGTAGTCACCTTAGGTAGGGTTCGATGTGTTGTCCATCTAACAAATCATTCTAACAGTTGATCCCTACTTTGGAA
This sequence comes from Cymbidium sinense, assembly GCA_021442155.1. Lineage (NCBI taxonomy): Eukaryota > Viridiplantae > Streptophyta > Magnoliopsida > Asparagales > Orchidaceae > Cymbidium > Cymbidium sinense. Next base: position 16,587,590 of record CM038233.1, on the reverse strand, counting down.
GATGTAAGTCTACTACGCATTCTTCCTAGTACATCCGGTGCACACTGAAAGGTAACCCTTAGGTCGGATAGTCCTACCTTATGGTGGGAAAACTACCCCTTTGAACTTATAAATCTAAGACAGGCCAAGGCTCGTGTGGCTCCTTCTTAGTGTGGTCCATCGCGATAGGGTTCATAACAAAATAAATTCAAAACTAACCTCCCCAATGGAGTTAAATTAAACATATCAGATAAACCAAATTTCTCCTTAGTGTGGCGCAAATCAAGTTAGCCTCTCTAGTGGAGCATAGATCTAAAGAAAACAAATCTAACCGATTGTACATCCCCAACGGATATGCCCTCAATCTAGAACCCTTCTCCCTAGTGGAGCCATAAAAAATTAAACCAACCACCCTAGTGGAGTCTAATCAAATAAAGAAATTGATCAAATTCTTATCCCGTGGATAGCCAAACACTTCTTTAGTGGAAGGCACACATACCCAATCCCTAGCGGATTAGAGCACATATCCCTAGAGGATATGCCTCCACATCAACTAAAATAAAATAAATTAAAATCAGTTCGATCTTGATCCCCATCGGATTATAGATTCTTATCCCCAGTGAATACACACTCAAACTAATCATATTCACAATCAAACTCAAATTCTTATCCCTCAGTAGATAACTTGAACATGCTTCCCTAGTGGAAGGTTCATGTGCTCAATTCCCAGCTGATTGCTCCTTGATCTCTTATTCCTTTGGCATAAATAATGCTTCGTGATTATCTATCTCTCAGGTATAGATCATTTCCGTTAGTGTTTGCAATATTTTGGATGTTGTGAATCATTTCGGTCTATGCCAATATATGCAGTGTGCCTTGTAAGTTACACCACATATATTGGAGGTCCTTTTGTTGTCCTCACTTTTGGAGTGAGCTCTTGGCCTCCTCCTCTTAGACTTAGGACTCTTCTAAACACTAAGAGTTCCTTTGTTGTAATACACTTCTGGTGATTAGGTGAACACTTAACCTAAGCTTAGAGACTTAGAAAGGTTAATCATAGGATTAGGGCATGCCTTAGAACTTAAGGAAATCACATATCCTATAGCCTAAACCCAACCTTGTTACACTTTCTCAAATCAAACCCAGATTCAAATCTAAAACTAAACATTGTGGGTGAAAATTTTTTATGGAACTGAATGCGATCATCTTCATCAATCAATCTCCTCCCTTCTTCTTCCTTGGTCCTCTTCTTCTTATCTTCATCCCTTTCAGAAAGAAAGATGAAGATAAAAGAGAGAACACAAAGAAAAGAGAGAAAACTACACATAGAATTGTAAGCATACTTATTAGGGTGATCATGTACGACATCGATGAAAGGTGTACTATCTCGAAAGATAGAAGTCACCACCCTACAATGGACCTAATGTTGACCTCATTTTTAGAATGAGTTCTCAACACCTCCATTTTAGACAAAGGGACTTTAAGAGTTTCTTAGTCTTAAGACACATCTAGTAATTAGGTGGACACTCTCATTTAGCCCTAGAAGACTTAAAAGAGTTAGCCATAGGAATAGGTCATGTCTTAGGGGTGTTAGGAAAATCTCCTACCCTTTAGCTTAAACCATTCCTCACTTTCCTTCTTTCAAGTCAAACTCCAAATCAATTCTACTTGATTTTATTAAACTCCAATTCAATTCCATGATTGAAATCCATGATTGAAACTATGATTGAAAGCCATGCTCAAAATCCCACCAAAATTCCTAAGTCAAATTTTTCTATGTCCTTAAACCTTTCTTAAGGACTTAGCCAAAACTATGATATAAACCTACTCAAATCTTTAATATTTTCTCATGAGCCATTTATATCCTCATTTATATTCACATTGATAAATGAAATATAAATTCAAACCCATCAAATCAAATTCAAAATTTAAAATCAACTCATAAAAGTTTCCTAATTTCCTTTAACTTTCCATTGAAGGACTTAGCCAAAATCAACTCTAAACATTGATCAAACCTATTCAAATCCTTGGGATTTTCTCAAAATCAATTTATGTCCTCATTTATTTTCTTATATATAAATGAAATATAAATATAACTCAATTCAATCAAAAGAAAAAATTAAATTCCAAATTAAAATGCTGAAAAATCCCTTAAATCCCTTAATTTTTTATTAATGGATTTACCCTAAACATTGACCAAACCACTTCAAACTCATGGGACTTTCTCAAAATATATTTGTATCCACATTTATTTTCTCATATCTAAATGAAATATAAATATAAATCAAGCAAATCCAACTCAAAAAATTAAATTTCAAATTAAATATTCAATCAAATCCTTTAAATTCCCTTTAATGGATTAAACCCCAAATCATGATTAAACTCTTTCAAATTCTTGAAATGTTCTTATGATCAATTTATATTCTCATTTATATTCACATTTATAAATGAAATATAGATTCAAACAATCAAAACCAACTCCAAATATCAAACTCAAATTAAATCAAAACCAAATCTAAGCCTTTCAAGTCAAAATCTTGAACTTAGCCAAAATCATTTCAAATCAAGCCAAATCCTTGATTTTCTCTCATGGTTTAATCAATCATACAATCATGAGCTCATATATAAATCCAAACCTCAATCCTTCAATCAAAAATCAAACCCAAAACTCCTTTATATTCTTTCTTTGATTATGAGATTTTCAAATGGATCAAAATCCATTTGACTTTAAACCTCTTGTAAATGGATTTATATTTCAATCATAAGTCCATATACAACATCAATCAACTTTAAATCAAGCTTTGACCAAGCCATTTGACCCACTTAGGCTCACTTGACCCAAAGTGACTTAAAGTACCACTATGAGCCAACTTTTGATCCTAACCAAATTGGATTGAACCAACCTCATATTTGTCTATCATCATGATCAACAATCATCATGAGATGATCAATCAATCAAATTGGGTCAAACCAAGTCAAACTTAAGAGTTGACCAAGTCAACACTTAACCTAAAATAAAACCTAACATAGCCAAAATCCACTATAGGCCAAATTGATTGAAACCTTTGATCCAAGTTCACTCATGACCTATGTTTGAACGACCGAGTCAACCTTTGAGCCTAACCTAACCCATTTGGCCCACTTGGCCCAAGTTGACCCATTTTGACCAAAAAGGTCAAAATGTGTCAAAACTTGATCTAAGAAAAATTGATTGAAACCAATGGGTCAAGTCCATTCCAAATCACTTCAAGAACTTGACCAAAGCCTCAATTGGACAACTAGACCCAACCTAGCTCAATTGACCTTAGACCCAACATAACCTAAAGGGGTCATGTTGAGCCAAAATTGAACCTAACTCAAATTGATGGGAAACAAAGATCTCCCTATGACCACCAAACCTAGACCTACCCTTGACCTACCTCAAATAGGTCAAATGGATCAAATAGGTCAACTTGACCCATTTGACCTAAATGAGTCATATGAGCCAAAACCTAACCTATACCAAATTGAACCAAACTAAAGGCACCAAAACATTTCAAATGGTCATATGAACTTGACCCAACCCTTGGTTTGACCCAATTTGACCTATTGGTCAACTTGACCCAAGTTGATCCATTTTGACCTAAATGGGTCAACATGAGCCAACCCCTATTAAATGGATTCCAAATCCATTAAAACATGCCCCAACCTATTTTCTCAACATACCAAACATACACAAATTGAAAAAAATAGCAAAATGATCACTATACCCCTAGACCATAGAACAAAGGTTGGCCTAGCCTATGGGTATTTTGGTCATGCACTCAGTATGAACACTTGAGGCTCTCTTAAAATATCAAGGGGACTTAGTGATGAGTGGTGCACCCAACCCAAAAGGTGTGGGTCAACCCATTTGGCCTATGAACCAAACCCAACCCATAGCATGAAATTGAATTTTTAGACTCCCCCTTAACCTCAATTAAATGCACATGAGAGCTAGGCTTCCACTCCTCTGGACAAAACTGACCATGTGCACACCTCTAACCACTCAAACAACCCATTCCATTGTGATAATTGGATCAAAATGGCATGCGTATGCTCGACCGTCCATTTGCCATAGGGGGAGATATACTCCCCCTAATTCACTGAAATCACAACTCACTCACAGTCGATTGAAGTCTAAGATGGTTTGGCAAACATCACAAAGCTTTCCCAACTAGGCCTCAAGAGGAGATTTGTAATTCATCTTTCTCGATTTTCAAACAGTGAAAATAAGAGAGCTCACCTTGACTTCCAAAATTCTCCACACTTGATCCTACTTTAATTCCTCCTGTACTCATCATTCTAGGACTCAGTCGAGCTTGCCTAAGCATTCAATTGAGTTTTAAAGCCAAAGGGAAGATTAATTTGATCAAAGCTGCATGGGGAGCTAAGGGGAGTTGGTCCATCCACTCATCTACTCAACCTTAAGAGCTAGGAACCTCAACAGGTCTTCGTCTCCACTAGACGAAGCTACCTCATTGATCCTGAGCATCGGTGACCACCTCCGACGAGGTTAATGAATTCTCGACCACTTAAGGTAAGGTGTGTTGGTCTTTTGTTAAGTGGATTTTCATTTCATAGGATCTTAGGCATTGGATTGGTTGCTTTGATTCTTTAGATGGTGTGTGTTTAATCTTGTTTGAATCCATGAAGGATCGGGCTTAGATCTTCCCTTGGATTGTGAATGGCTCACATTCCTCCTCAGGGAAGAACTCAGCCAATCTCGATCGTCCATCCATGTGTTCTTAGATGGATGGCTAAGATTAATTAACACATTTTATAATCTATTTTCCCTTTTAAAACCACTGGTTTACCTTCTGTCATCCAATCTTTGATCGGACGGTTAAAGGTAAAGAGGCATGCGCCGCTGCCGCCTCTCCTAATTTGACGGCTAAGTAATGGCTCATGGCACGACTGTAAAAGTGCCGCCATAGCCATCATCCATATGTGGATAGGGGATTAGTTATTTAACTAATTAATTCCTAGTTAATCCTTATGGCTTTTAAAAATCATATCTCCTCATAGAAAAATTAGAAAAATAAAATGAAAAATGCCTTGGATAGATAATTTTACCTAGAATATTCTTAAACTATTTTCAATACATTTTGATTTCCATTTTTCTCTGAATTTGGGTTTCTTTAGGAATAATAATTAGCTAATTAATTTCTAATTAAGTCACTAATGGATCTCAAATTTCTAGGGTTCATTTTAGGGGATGACTTCTGCCTCCCCTAAATTTCTTGATATTTATTGAGGCCTTGATTAGGGACATTGCTAGCTCATTCTCTAATTATCCCTTTCATGTAATTAAGGGTAATTAAGATATAATTAGTTGATTTTCCCTATGTTTAAGTTGTATTAAGGTTTGATCCAGTGAATAGAGATTTTAGGGAATGATTTTGGGGAATTTTTCTTAAGCTATTCCCTAAACCACCTTTTCTTTCCTTAATCCCTTTCTTAATTAAGGGTTAATCCATTAATTACCCCTTTAAATGATTTTCAAAAATTCTAAAAGTCTCCAAAACTTAATTAATCTGCCTTGGGTAGATACTTAGGTGTTCAATAGCCTATGTCTAATTAAGAAAATTAAGCCCCCTTTCATAAGTGTGAAGGAGTGTTTTAAAAGTACTTAAGGTAAAACCCCTTAGCTTAATTAACCTTTGTGAGCTAAATTGCATTAGGCCTTTTCATTACTAGGTGCATTGCAAATTTACATATCTTGTGGGTTTTATGTAATCTCATTGGCTCATACTTACCTAAGTTAATTTTCCTAAGGTGGTGTAGGTAATGGTTAATTAAGTCACTTAATGCATATATTAACCTAATTAACACTTAAAAATGGATTTAATTATCTAAAAATTAAACTAAAATACAAAACACATGTGGGAATGGGTTAGGAATAGTAAACTAATATCATCCTTTTAAAATTAAATCAAACTTCAAGCAAACAAAATCATTTTAAAATTCACTTTGATTTTTTCTAAGCTTTCTTATTCTTTAAGAATGTCTTTAGGAATTAAGTAAAGTGAGTTTGTTCATGTGGTTACATTACTCTAGATCTTTCCCAACATGTTAAATTGTATGCCATATGACTTGTGCATCCATGATTTCATGTTTTCAAAGTTTTAAAATGAAATTGTTTACTTTACGTCAAATGTGCATGTGTTGGCTAAAGTAAGATATGAGTGGCTTTTCTCACTATTAAATACAAAGTATTTTCAAGAATCTATGAATAAAATATCAAATTTGAAAGTGTGCTATTCATATATTAATTATTAGCTTAGATGTGATGAATTATAAAACATGTTTAATGTAGCCTTTCCTTCATTTCTTAGGTTAGCATGGTTTTGAATATAGGTTAGTAAAGTGTAGGGTTCATTTGAAAAGAGCCCAACACTTACTTAATTCCAAACCCTATTCATCCCTATACTCTCACTTAAAAAGGAGTGCTTACACTTGCATGAATAAATTGCATAAACTAAAATGAAACCATTAAGTAAACTTTTGCATATTCTTTTTCCATTTCATTTACTTTAGATGTATGTTAGTACTTAAGGAAAAATAAATCTTTTACCCAACTTAACATCTTAAAATAAAACTAAACAACTCATAACCTCACCTAAAGCTTAGGATTAAAATCATGATAAAAGAATTAGAAACTTCTTAGCTGGATGAGTTATTTTCTTTATAATATCATGCACAATATCATCTTATTTCACTCTTGATTGGAGGGCTTCCATCTTTGCCAGAAAACCCGGATTGACTTATGAGGGCCATGGTGGAAACTCACCTCCTAAATTTTTAGCTGATTTTGGCCAACAATCTATTTTCTCATGCATTAGTCATAAAAATTCTATTAGCCTGAGTCAAATTGATTATCCAAAAATGAAATAAAATAAAATTTGAAATTCATTAGATTTAGAGCATTTGAAGCATGTCCCTTTACATGATCTAGTCTCTTTAAGGAGTGAGTTTAAAGACTTAGTCTGTTTCTAAATAAAAATAACCTAGCTATCATGCATAAGCATAAAGACTTGTCTAAATGTATTTAAAATCGTAGGAGTTAGTTGAAGGCCACCCTCAGGCGGTTGTAAGTCCAAGCTGTCGGGTGGTTTGTCCTCTCTTCTGGAGGCAAACCAATTACTCGTTTTCACCTTAGACTTAGGTTGTGCTTTAAAATAAATCCTGCTTTACTTTTCCATGTAAAGTAGGCAAAGAATCTCTAGTATATATGCAGACCCATCATTCTTAGGAGCCCTTATTGAGGTGATTGGTTCCATTAAAGGGTAGTGACTTCTGTCTTCTAAGATAGTACACTATACCTTGATGACGAACTCGATCTCTTGAAGAAGTATATCTGCAAATCTACATGGCATCTTACCAAGAAAAATTTCCACATATATAGTTTTGCCTCTCCTTTCACCCACAGATTTGAAGGTGACTCTATATGTGTGCGAGAATTTTTCTCCAAAGATTTTTCTGGCGACTCTGTTCGGGATGGTTCCTCTCTCCATCTTTGGTAAATGATAATTGTCTTTGAGTATCGATAGTGGATTTCTACTTTGGTATGAATCCGAGACTATCCTTCTTTCTGTTGGCACTTAGCTTATTTCATTCTTGAGTTAAGTTAGCCAATATCTTTAGGTTTTAGGACCGCATTCCCCATTGGTCTTAAAACCCTCGTTGGTTCCTCCAATGGGTAAAATGAAAAGATCAAAAATTAAAGAAACATCTCTTAAAGACATCCTCCTTATCATCTTCATGATAAGGAAAGGTTCATCCTAAAATAATAAATCTTCCATAAAGAATTCTGCTTTTCAAAAGCACCTTTTTCAAAAATGCACTTAGTAAAATATTTTCCACAAAAAATTCTTCACCCTCATTTAACAAATCATGTAATTATTATATGTAGGGACTTTTCAAAATAAAACTAATAATATTTTACAAAAGCACAAATGAATATCTTCTTTTAATTCACTTTGATGAAGATTTCATTTTTAAAATAAAATAAACAATCATGTTTTCCAAAATCACAATCATAATCATAAAACTTTTCAAAAAGCACACATGAGCTCTTCTATTCAATACATTCACACTTATTGAATGGAAAGTCCATTTGTAAATAAAGATAAAAATTTTTCAAAAAAAGCACATGTGAACATCTTCATTTAGTATGCTTAGGTTTATTAAATGAAGATTTCATCTCCAACTAAAAAACAAAATATCATTTAGGAAATCCCATTTAGGCATATCCCTCATATGTTTTAAGTTAGGATTCCTCTCTTTCAAAAAAGCAACAATCACACACAAAAATAAAAATTTCAAACTTCAAAAATAAAATCAATCTCCATTCTACATACTTATATTTGTTGAATGAAGGTCCTCTTTTCAAAACATCAAAATCAAATAATCATATTTCAAAAAAAATTTCAAAATTCTAAACACAAGGAATTTCATTTAGCATAATCAAATTTGCTAAGTGAAGCTTCCAAATAAAAAATCAAAATCAACAATCATATTTCCAAAAATTTTCAAACACATATTTTGGAACTTCATTTAGCATAATCAAATTTGCTAAGTGATTTCCAAATCAAAAATCAAAATCAACAATCATATTTCCAAAAATTTTCAAAATTTTAAAACACATTTTGGAACTTCATTTAACATACACAAATTTGTGAAGTAAGGTTTCCAAAATCAAAATCAAAAATTTTCAAAAAGCCTAAACACATTTTGGGACTTCATTTAACATACACAAATTTGTTAAGTAAGGTTTCCAAAATCAAAATCCAAAATTTTTTTTTCAAAATTCTAAACACATTTTGGAACTTCATTTAACATACCCAAAATTGTTAAGTGAAGTCTCCAAATCCAAAAATTCAAAAATTTTCAAAACACACTTGGAACTTCATTTAACATACCCAAATTTATTAAGTAAAGTTTCCAAGTCAAAAATTCAAAACTTTTTAAAACATTTTGGAACCCCACTTAAAATACCCAAATTTATTAAGTAATGTTTCCAAATCAAAAATTCAAAAAAAAAAAAAAAAAGAACTTTCAAAACATATTTTGGAACTTCACCTAGCATACTTAAATTTGATAAGTAAAGTTTCCAAACTCAAAATAAAAATTTCTCACACACCTTTGGAACTTCTTCCCTTAGCATACCAAATTTGCTAAGGAGAAGTTTCCATTTTTCAAAATCAAAAATGAAATTAAAATTTCAAATGCACCATTTTAGAATTCCATTTAGCATACTCAAATTTGCTAAGTGGAATTTCCATTTCATTAAACCAAGTGGGACTTTATCTTTAGCATACCAAATTTGCTAAAGTTGAATCTCCACTTTCAAAAATTTCTCAAAAAAAAAAATGAAGCACTTTAGGATCCCCTTAGCATACCAAATTTGCTAAAGGATCCTACCCTTTTCAAAAATCAAAATTTTCCAAACTAATGAAATACTTAGGATTTTCCTAGCATACCTAAATTTGCTAAGAATCCTATTTTCAAAATAAAATAAAATACACTTGGGTTCTTCACTAAGCATACCTAAATTTGCTAAGTAAGAATTCCAAAATTTTCCAAAATCAAAATAAAACAGAATTTTCAAAAAGAAACAATCACTTTCACTTTATTTAGCATACTTAAGTTTGTTAAGTAAGTGAAAATTCCAAAACATTCAAAAACACAAAATCAATTTGACCCTTACTTTAACATACCCAAATTTGTTAAAGGAAAGGGTCCTCTAAAATCAAAATCAAAAAAAAAAAATGAACCTATGGAAGCATCTTATCAAAATCTTGAATCCATATTTCAACATACTCAAATTTGTTGAAGTTTGGATTCATACTCAAATTCCTCTTTCAATCAATCTCTTCAAATTCAATTGAACCCCACTTAACACTTCCAAGTTGTTGGATGTGGGTTCAAATTTTTAAAATTCAAAATTCAAAATCTATGGAGATAGAAAACTGATGCAAATTCATTTATCATTTGTAGATTTCTCTTAGTTAGTACAATTTTTAGTTGTCAATTTTAATCAGTGCAATGGCAGGATCACATAAATTTGTCTTCACCTTCCCTCACGGCATGGATCTAGCCTTGGATCAAGCTAACTTCCCTTGCTTGGATCATACACATTTGATCCACTTTGGCCATGGCTTTGAGGGGGCCAAGATTACTTGTGAGGGCATTCCCCTCATAACAATCAGCAGGAAGAGGGTGGTCGGGTAGAAGCCAGTCATCACGGTAGATTTACCCTTGAATTCAGAGATTTCCTCACTGAAGAGAATGTTGTGGCGATCAACCTTGATAGTTTTGATCAGTAGTACGGTCCAGTTCTAGTGGCAGTTCATCCTCGAGTTTGCCACATTGCCCCAGTGCGAGCTAGCACCCTATCATCTGTACCCTTCAAGGGTAAGGCTCCCCTAGTTCCAGAGATTGCCTCCCCTACATTTGAGAGCGGGTCTAGCTTGCACTCCTCTCATCCTACTCGCACTCAGTGTCAAAACAAGAACCATATCATCAAATAGTTCTATACCAGGATAGCGAGAGAGTTGGAGGTAGCTACTAGGTTAGCCATAGATGAGTCCGTCATGATAACATCACCACTGGTTGCGGAGAACCAGTTTCATCCACTCTTAAGATCAGATGGAGAGGATGCCAGGAGGATTCGATCACACCTCCTCCAGTGGTGCAGCTATAGCGCACAGTTTCTCAGAGTAGGAGGTTGTACACCAGCCTTCTCTCTGCACTTCACCAGGTAAGTGGAGAATACGGATGCTCAGAATCTGGTGCTCAGTTTGATTTATGATTTATTATCCCTCTCAACCTAGGGAGGCAGATCTGACAGTAGAAGGCCCATGAGGCCCATACATCATATATCACCAACAGGGAGCAACGGAGGTTTAGCGGTCAGTCAGTAGCTTCTGCTTTGGTCAACTTTCCAGCTCGGCGTGCTACTCGAACCGATCATACTGATAGTATCCTCCTCACGAGGACCAGCCATCATAGGAGGGCAGCCCCTGTACATAAAAAGTCGGTGGTGTCTCCACCCCACCGCTCTACTCCACGTCTGCCATCGCCAGTATAGGTTCCAGCATCACCTATTCCAACCAAGGCCATGAAGGCCATCCGAGAAGAAACGTACCTCATTGATGATCTGGCTACAGCCAAGGGATCCCATTCCTCCTACACCACCCATTATGGTAGGGCTGAGCTCTCCTGCTTGACCTTTTGCCCCAGTAGTGGTGTGAAAAGAGTGGTGACCCCGGAGCATCGTGGTCATTCCTTCACCAACTCCACCCACTCAGTCAGATGTGGAGATGGTGACTACTATCATGGATATCCCAGATGACAGTACAGTGGTAATAGTGATATAGGATCATTCAAGGATTGTTACCCCTATTGCAGATAGCGTCAGTCAGGATTACCATTCTTCTGGTGAGTATAGTCCACACAGGATTGACTCCTTAACTTCAGTTGGGGTCCGGTGCCTCTCAGTTCACGATAGTGATAACACCGATCAACCCAAGCTTTTCATACCCATAGAGTTAGATCGATTCTCAGATGAGATAGTTGCACACTATTTTATGGAGAAAAAAAAGGAGATCTTAGGGTATGCATGGTCTGATGAAGAAAAAGTCAGCTTCGATCCTAACGAAGATGACTTGATGGGAGATTCAACTGACATATGCATGGTCGATACTAGTGGTTCTCTTCTTAGGGAGCAACAGACCATGGAAGGAGATGAGGTTGATCAAGGAGATACCACAGAATCAGTCCATCACCTTCAAATTTAGTTAAAGTAGAAAGATGAACAAAATGATAGGATGGCACAACAATTGCAGGACTTGTTGATAGTAGTGTCAGTGCTTCAAAAGCAACCCTTCCAGTTCATCCTAGCACAGTCGATGTGAGTCAGCCTGAACTAGTGCATGTCTTAGATCCAGTTAAGACTCTACCTCAAGTTGAGCAAGGTAGCACTAGTCTGTATAGGAAGGTACTTCATACAAGAAAAAGATCTAAAAATCATGGTTGAGCAGCAGGTGAAGGAAGTCTTGGCTCAAGCCTGGGGAGGATCATCAGTTCCAAATGGTAGACCTTATCCAAAGGAATTCAATGCCATCCAGTATCCCAAGGGTTTCATGCCTTCTTCCTTCAAAGCTTGATGGCGTGGGAACTCGAGATATAGCTCATTTAGGTTCTTTTAACACAAGTGCGGCGACACTTTACTCTTTAGACTCTTTGTCAGTAGCTTAGCGGGTATTGCCTTTGATTGGTATGTTGAACTGCCCAACGGTTCATTTAGGACATTTTTTGAGTTAGAGAAACTCTTAATTAAGAGATTTGCTGGAGCTCAGCAAAGGGTTACTGTAGGAGATCTTGTTACAGCTCAACATCACTCCGGTGAGTCACTTATTGATTATATTCTATGATGGCGCAACCTGAGTATGAAGTGCAAACCACAGCTGTCTGAACATCATGCTATTAAGATTCTCTTGAAGAATATCCATGGCCTGGTAGCCTTCATTCTTAAGGGCTTCACCATAAAGACATTTGAGAAGCTAATCAATAAGGCGACTATTCTATAAGGAGAGGCCAAATAGTTGCCTTTTCCAGATCAGTTGCCAAAGTTGAAATCCTAGAAGGTTTATGATAAGAAACCTGAAGTAGTAGCATCAATTAACAAAGGGAAGCAGCTAGCTAGAGATCAGTCCGAGAGACCATGACCTCAATAGCCTCCACCTTCTTTGCTACCACCGAGGCAGCCATACCGGCCTCTACCTCAGCCTCCACGGCCACCATAGCCACCACCTCAGCCATACCACCAGCAGTAGTGACATGTATATCCCCCGCCAGGTAGCTATGGTCCACCTACTTTATTAGATAAGTTAAATAAACCTTATTCTTTTAAGAGGGAGGTAATCAGGAAAATCTTTAAGAATCTCTTAAAGAAACCTAATTTTTAGCTACTCGAGCCTAGGAGACTGGAGCAAGTTGGCAAAAGTCATAATCCAAACTTTTGCCTTTACCACCATATTGTAGGCCACATTTTGGAGGATTGCTTTACTTTTAAGGATTGGCTTGAACACAGTTTCAAGACTAGTGCTATCATTACCAAATGAATACATTGTGGAACAACCTTCTAGTTCCATTAGGGAAATCCTTGGGGATACTAGCGATCCTACCAAAATAAAAGAAGGTTGGGACATCTCTTTGTCTAAAACCTTTAAGAAGATTATCTAGAAGATCAAGAAGCTTTCCTTGTAGGCGCCTGAGTCAGCTCAAACCTCCAATAGCAAGGAAGGTTTGCAAGTTGCCAGTGCCAACTCTAGGAAAGTGGGAGCTCAACAGCAGCATGTGTCGGCCCGGGATAACCCTTTAGCACAACCACTAACCATGTCCAGACTCCAGCCTTCTATTGTAGCTTCCACACTGCTGACTTCTACCATTTCACCTAGTTCTTTTTATTTGCTTCTAGTAGAAATCTTGTATCAGGAGATAAGGATATCAAATCCCTTACTCCACTCACTCTACTTGACTTTTACTTTATACCTCCAAATACTTCCAAGAAATTGAAGAATAAAACTGATTTGAATTATATCTATGTCTCTTCTAATGAGTTATCTTCTTCTATTCCTAGTGATAACTCTTCAATTCTAATAAGCTATAATAATTCTGATCTTCCTCCTTCTGATTCAAAGTTGGGTCTTCCAACTCTGAATACTATGGGTTCACCTCTTGAGATAGACATGGAATCATCCAATTTTGAGAGTCCCATAGGAGAAACTGTAGGTGAGCCTGAAGTGCAGGTAGAACTTGCCACCAGTTTTCCTCCATAGATTATCGAAGTCAACCTCCGTAGTGGCAAGGTTCTACCTTCTAGGGTAGCACCTCTAGATAGAGGGAAACAAGTCATTGGTACTGAAGATTAAGAAGCCCTTCTATAGGATGCTCCACCCTTGGATATGCTTGTGGAAGATCAGTCGAAGGTGGACTACAACGTCCTTTCTCACCTTAGAAAGTTGCCATCTAAGCTAAGCATATATGATGCCCTTATCTTATCCAAAGAGATAAGGGAATCACTAATCAAGGCTCTCCTTTATCCTAAGATATGCTTAGCTCAGCTGACTGCTATAGGTGAGGAAGCACACTATGCCAAAGAAGTCTAAAGGATCATATTCACTGATGAAGACCTTTTACTGGGGGACCTGGAGCACAACTGTCCCCTATACATAACAGTTGACATGGACAGGTTCAGACACGCTAGGGTTCTCATGGATTCAGGTGCATCAGTAAATATTATGAGTCTAAAGACCCTTGCCTATTTGAAGATAGATATCTCTACTCTCTGAGGAGATAGGATGATGTTAAGAGGATTGAATGATGAAGGCGTGCGAGCTTTAGGTTCTATAGTGTTGTCATTGAAGATCGGTGACTGGAAGACTGAAGGTAAGTTCTACATCATTAAGTTGAATACTTCATTCACTACTTTGCTTGGTAGGCCTTGGATATATCAGAATAAGATCATTCCATCTTCCCTTCATCAGTGCATCTAGTTCAGAAAAGATGGAATTGAGTACAGTGTCAACGTGGATGAAAAGCCATTCTCAATGAGAGAGGTTGAGATTTATGAGGATGCCACCTATTATCTTCCTCAAAACACCCATTCTCATGAACCTGTATGAAATTCAAATGCAAATACCAAAGAAAAAGAAAATGAAACAAAAGTAAAGTTAAAAGAAAATGAAAAGAAAAAGAAAAGTCCAAGTGAGCAAGAAAGGGGAACTGAAGAAGAAGTGGATCTACATATCACATTCCACCCATAGTTTATTTCATCATTTGGACATGTGGATAGGATGGCTCAACCTCCACTAGGTGAGGTAGAGGAAAAAATAGAGGCAATTTCAGAGGTGGGAGACCTCTAGTTGGCCTTCAGCCAATAGAGGTCATGTTCCAGTTCATAGGAGTACCCCTACTATTCACATAGACTTGGAATCCAACTCGAATGATGAGTTTAATGTGATTAGTATACCAGCCAACTCCTCTCAGTGGGTTCTATTGGAGGTGACTTTTGATCTAACCAGATACAAAGATCAGGCCTCTAAGCAAAGCAAAGTATTCGAATCTTTATGTGAAACTATCAGGCAGTAGTTGGGAACCTTAGCTCTTACCTCACTTACACCTTAGAAAGGGTTTGATAGTTAAGGAAGCCCCTAAGTCCTTTAGTGATACAAAGCAAAAGAGGTTCTTTTTAGGCTCATCATCCTCAAGTCTAGAGTGAGATGTAGTACTTCAGGAAGATACTTTTAAAGAATTAATGGAATTACCTTTTAACTTTTACTCGCTTATGTTCAAAATCTTATACATAAAGGTTTAGTTCCTCACACTTGGTCCAAGTACAAGTCAGAATATTTAGAAAAATTATGGAACAATATAAGCAGGGAAGCATAATGAAGAGCAGGACTATGATTTATCACAGTGGGTCCAGTCGATGTTGAAGATTATTGCCTAGTTGTTACCAATCATTTAGAATCTAATAAGTTCTTCTCACACATTGCCAACTCTTATGAGAATGTGTGCTTAGAAACTTCAGATGATACAGATGATCTCCAAGTCAAAGAGGCACTGCCAGAGTTTGAAGAGGAGATTCATTCAACAATCGACAAGCTAAAAGAAATCAACTTCAAGACAGAAGAAAATCCTTGCCCGACATTTATCAGTTTATTGCTAAATGAAGAAGAAACTAATGACTTAGTTAGGCTATTGACTGAGTTTAAAAATTACTTCGTATGGAGTTATGAAGAAATACCTAAATTATCTCCTGACATTGCAGTCCACAAGCCAGTAATAGACCCTAACATTACCCCTATTAAGCAAGCTCCTAGACGCATGCGATTGGAAATTGAACAACAGGATATTTTTGAAGTCAAGAAATTGATCAATGTTGGTTTCATCAGATAAGAAAAATATTCTACCTGGTTAGCTAGTGTCATCCCAGTTAAGAAGAAGAATGGCCAAATTCACATTTGCATCTATTTTAGGGACTTGAAGAAGGCATGTCCTAAGGAGGTTTCCTCTTCTTATACTAGAGTTAATGGTGGACATTACCTCATCTCATGCAGTCTTCTCTTTCATGGATGGATCATCTTGCTATAACAAAATCAAGATGTCTCCTAAAGATGAAGGAAATACTACTTTTCGAACCCCAATCAGAATCTTCTATTATAGGGTCATGCCTTTCGGCCTTAAAAATGCTGGTACTACATACCAATGGGCCATGACTCAGATATTCAACGAACTCATCCATCATCAGTTTGAGTGCTACGTTAATGATCTAATTGTCAAAAGTTTAGAAAAGGAAGACCACCTCTTTGACTTGAGAGTAGTTTTCAAATGGTTAAGATAATATAACTTTAAAGTGAATTCCCTGAAGTGTGCATTCAGAGTCACTTCAGGAAAATTCTCTAGGATTGTTGTTTGAAATTGGGGAATAGAAATAGATCCTGAAAAGATCAAAGCTATCTTAGAAATGCCACATCCTAAGAGTTTAGCTCAACTCAGATCCTTTCAAGGATGGTTGGAGTATCTAAGATGCTTTATCTTAAACTTATCAGGGAGATGTAAACCATTCTCAGCACTTGTCAAAAAGGATGCTAAGTTCAAGTGGGATGACAAGTTCCAGTATGCATTCAAAGATATCAAAGAATACTTGGTGAAGTTGTCAGTTCTCGCAACCCCTATCTCGGGCAGGCTGTTGATCCTTTACACTGCTGCATTGGACGACTCTCTCGACACTCTGTTGGTCCAAGCCAATGATGAGGGGAGGGAAAGAACACTCTACTACCTCAGCTATCATTTGATACCTGCTGAAGCAAACTATCCACCTATTAAGAAACATTGCCTAGCTTTGATCTTTGCATCTTAGAAGTTATGACACTACATGCTTTTTTGTAAGCTAAACTTGATCTCTAAAACCAATCCACTGCGGTACCTCATGACACGACCAATGCTTTCTGGATGTTTGGCTCATTGGTCCATGATACTCTCATAATTTGACATCACATTTGTACCCCTCAGTGCAGTAAAAGGACAGACGCTAGCAGATTTCTTAGTAGCACACCCACTTTATGTTGATTCTTTGCTTAGTGATGAACTTCCCAATAAATAAATAATGAACTTAAGGGAGGCCGACAACCATCAACCGGAGATGTATTTTGATGGTACTACTTCTTTTCTTAAAGGTGAAGTACCATGATCTATTCTCCCAAGAAAGGCAGGGGTAAGAATAGTTCTCCTAACTCCAAACTACGATGTGATGAAATTCTCGTACTATCTTTCTAACCCTTGCACTAATAATGAAGTTGAGTATGAGGCTTTGATTATCAATTTGGAGTTATCCATCATTATCAATGTTAAGAGCATCAACATCTTTGGGGATTCTTAGTTGGTGATCAACCAGATTGCTGGGTCCTATCATGTCCTCAAGCCTAAGCTTCATCATTACTACGAGTATACTATGAAGCTGTTGGCCCAGATTCCTGAAGTTACTATCTACAAGGTTCCCTGAGTAGAGAACGCAGTAGCAGATGCCTTGGAAAAACTTACCAAAGAGTTGGCATGTTTGGAAGATGAGTGCATATCAATAAGGGTCCAAAATAGATAAGTCTTATCTTATATTGATTCGAAACTCATCGAGAGATTTTCTCTTGAAGGATAGGTTATCATTGCCAAATTGGTTGGGGGCAACCGTTCATAGATTACTTGAACATTGACAAACTACCTCAAGAGAAATCTCAATCCCATCAGGTGAAATAGAGAGCTCTTTCCTACGCTCTTGTTGATGGCACCCTGTACCGCTAGTCCTTTGACCAAATATGGTGATAACTTGACAAATATGAAGCCTGTGGAATTATAACTGAGGTACATTCAAGTCTATGTGGAGCACATCAGTCCGGTCTGAAGATGAAGTCAAAGATTAAAAGACTTGGATATTACTCGCCTTCTATGATCACAGATTGCATGGACGTAGCTAGAAGATGCCATCAGTGTTAGGAGCATAGTGTGGTCCTCCGCCAATCACCCAACATTCTACACCTTACTTTGGCTTCATGGCCATTTCAGTGTTGGGGGTATCGACATTGTAGGTCTGATCAATCCTCCTTCTTCCAAGGGGCATCGATTCATCTTAGTTGCAACCGATTACTTTTATAAATGGGCAGAATCCATCCTACTCAGAGAGGTCATAGCTTACCATGTGCTTCAGTTTTTTAGAAACCATATCATATATAGGTTAGGGGTGCCTCGATGAATTATATCTGATAATGGTACTATATTCAAAAGCACAAAGATCAACAGCTTTGCCAGAAGATATGGTATAGATTGGAGATACTCCACCATTTACTATCCCAGAGCTAATTGTTTAGCAGAAGCATTTAATAAAACTCTCATCTAGATATTGAAGAAGACTCTTGATGATAACAAATGACAGTGGAACGAGTAGTTGGTTGAAGCTTTGTGGGCCTACCGCACCACATATCGAACTCTAACTCAGTCTATCCCATTTTCCTTAGTGTATGGGTCTGAAGCCATTCTTCTCTTAGAAGTTCAACTCCCATCACTAAGGTAACAAGATCACTACCGAGTAGAATGCAAAGTTGCAGTTAGAAGAGCTTGAAGGTTTGGAAGAAAGTCGCCTACGAGTATGCCAGAACCTCAAGTTGGACAATGCCAAAATGATTCAAGCTCACAACAAGTTGGTCCACCCTAGGTCTTTCTGAGGAGGAGAACTTTTGTTAGTCCTAAGGAGACCAATTTTTGCCCATCAAAAGATGGGAGGCAAGTTTGAACCCACTTGGGAAGGCCCCTATGTCATAGAGAAGGCCTACCAAGGAGGATCTTATCAGCTTATTGATTATAAAGGAGAATACCCGATGCTACCAATTAATGGGATCTATCTAAAGAAATATTACCCATTAAATAAATCTTATTTGAAAATAATTCATCAATAAAAAGAACAAAATCTGATTCCATTCATCAAATCTTCTCTTTTTTCGAAGTGTTGTTTGCTTGTCTTGTGAACCCGTCGCAACGTGTTTAGGGTAGGTGTAAGAGTCTCCCAGTGGCATCCTATCCCTCTTTAACAACATAAACGTAATCTCCCATTGCTACTAGAATAGGTGTAAGGGAACCTGAGAGGCATCCTATTTTTGATTAGCATAACTAAGTTAGGTGTGAGAGAACCCAAGCTATATCCTTTCTTAGTGGGAATTCTTGTTGTCATCCATGGCATCATTTCATAATCCCCTAGTGTGTTTTAAGATATGTGTAAGAGTCCCTCAGAGGCATCCTACTCTTTTAACATATGCATAAAATAATAAACACAAATCTTCAGTCTCAAGCTACTTGATGTGGGAGCAAGCCCCTTGTGGCACTCACTCATTACTGCTCTAGGTTGGGTCTACATGCTACCTCACTAGTATGTCACCCCAATAACCACTTGTTTGGAGGATGTGAGTCCCCGTGCTTCCATTCTAACTTGATCCTTGCAAACCAATGAGCACCTTGTTAGTATGGTAGTCTTCATTGCCCAGCCAATAAGCTACCTCATGTTGACTTTGTATAAGAAGATGTGAGTCCCCGTGCTTTCTTCTTGAACTAGCCATTATGTTCTAACTAGGTCGAGTATATTTGAGATTTAGGATAAGTCCACCATAGGCTCCTTTCCTCTTGACAACTTTTGAGTTGATATAAGTCCCCTCGTGGCATTCGCTCAGTAGTCGCCTAAGGTCAGATAGCACTTGCCAGCTGAAGATAGACTATCCCAGTAGTTAGTTTTGCTATGGGAGGATGTGAGTCCTCGAGCTTTCTTTCTAGACTGATTAGTGCAAATCGACAGGCACCTTAGGTTGGTAGATGTTCGCTATGCTGACAGCGACTCACCCGGTGAGTACACTACTTTGGCAGACATGAGTCCCCGTGCATTCTCCTTGAGTTGGACACTGAATACCTATTGAATTAATGACTAGCCATATCATTTTCTCTAGGGTGTTGGATTAAGCCTTTACCAGCCCCATCTCCTGTGGGCATTTTATTTGGATCAAGTCCTTTGTGACCCTATTTAGACACTACTCAGGTTACTTTTGGATTAGACAACCCCCCTTTCTTGTAGCCACCCCTGTGGTTGGAAAATCTGTTCAGCGGATGTACATATTCTCCCTTGGTTCAGTAAATCTGAGATTCATCTAGGCTGATATAAGCTCCTTCCCAATTTGATATCTCACAAACTAATAGGGTCCACAATAAAACAAAAAAATTGAAACAACTAAAATAAAAATTAATTCGCTTGTGGATTAGGATTCAAGCCCCCAAAGTGCCCCTTCTCCCAAGCATGCATCCTATCTTAGGCGTGAGCTTTCTCCTTGGGTTGGCACCTACATTTCTTTTTTAGTGATTTTGGATAAATCCCCTAGCATCACCTCCCCTGTGGGCACTCTATTTGAATCAGGTCCTTGGCGACCCCATTTAAACACTACCCCGATTATTTTTGTATTGGACAGTACCCCTTTCCTAGTAGTCACCCCTGTGGTTGGAGAAATTTTTTAATGGATGCACATTCTTTCCCTTGGTCTAGTAAGTCTGAGATAGGACTAGGCTAATATAAGCTCCTTCTTAGTATGGTCCCTCACAAATCAACAGGGTCCACACAAATATAGAATAAACAAAATATATCTTTGCTTGCAGATTAAGAATTCAAGCCCCCAATGGCCCCTTTCCCAAGCAGGCATTCTATCTTTAAGGTAGTGTCAGCAAAACTCATTATAAAAATCTCCTGACTACTTTTGAGCTAAGGTAAGTCCCTAGTTCGGTACTCACTCAGTAGTCACCCTTAGGTCAGGTTCAACTTGTTATGCCACTAACGAGTCACCTTAACTGTCATCTTTGCTTTTAAAGAAATAAGTCTATTACACATTTTTTCTAGCACGACCGTTGTAAACTGACGGGAAACCTTAGGTTGGGTCTGATTTATTACACACATGATTGATCACCCCAGTGGTTCCTTGTTTAGGAAGATACGAGTCCCTGTAGTTTCTTCCTAACTCGACCATTGCAAATCGAAAGGCATCCCTTAGGTTGGTTACCCAACTACTGGTAGATCCCTTTGGATTTGTAAATAATAGGTCAGTCTATTAGCTCCTTCTTAATAGATCCATCGCACACCAATAGGGTCCATTTAAAATAAAATTAATTCTGACTATTCTTGAGTTGATATGAGTCTACAGTGGAATTTGATCAAATAGTTTCCTTAGGCCAGGATTGATTTATTGCGCCATTGACAGATCACCCCAACAGATGATCCCTACTTTGGAAGATGTAAATCTGCTATGCTTTCTTTCTAGTACAACCATTGCACATCGAAAGGCAACTCTTAAGCTGGATAGTCCTACCTTGTGGTTGGTAGACTACCCCTTTGGATTTATAAATCTGAGACAGGTCAAGGCCGACATAACCCCTTCGTAGTAGGTCCATCGTACGCTAACATGGTCCATAACATAACATACCAAATTAAATCAAATCAAATTAATATAAAATCAATTTAATCATCAGGACTGCTCTTAAGTTGAGGTAAGATCCCCAATGATGCTCACTCAGTAGTCACCTTAGATAGGGTTCGATGTGTTGTCCATCCAACAAATCACCCCAATAGCTGATCCCTACTTTGGAAGATGTAAGTCTGCTATGCTTTCTTCTTAGTATAACCATTGCACACCGAAAGGAAACCCTTAGGTCGGATAGTCCTACCTTATGGAGGGTAGACTACCCCCTTTGTACTTATAAATCTAAGATAGGCCAAGGCCTGTGTGGCTCCTTCTTAGTGTGGTCCATCGCACACTGATAGGGTTCATAACAAAATAAATTCAAAACCAACCTCTCCAATGGAGTCAAATTAAACATACAGGAAAAACCAAATTTCTCCCTAATGTGGCGTAAATCAAGTTAGCCTCTCTAGTGGAGCTTAGATCTAAAGCAAACAAATATAATCGACTGTATATCCCCAACGAATATGCCCTCAATCTAGAACCCTTCTCCTTAATGGAGCCATACCAAATTAAACTAACCACCCTAGTGGAGTCTAATCCAACAAATCAAAGAAATCCAATCAAATTCTTATCCCCAGGGGATAGCCCGAACCTACTTCCCAAGTGGAAGGCTCACATACCCAATCCCTAGCGGATTCGAACACATATCCTTAGCAGATATGCCTCCACATCAATTAAAACAAAATAAATTAAAATCAATTCGATCTTGATCCCATTGGATTGTAGATTCTTATCCCCAGCAAATACACACCCAAACTAATCATATTCACAGTCAAACTCAAATTGTTATCCTTGAGCTAATCAACGCTCCCAAGTGGGTTCATGTACCAATCCCAACGGATTGCTTTGGTCTCTTATGCCCTTGGCATAAATAGAGTTGCATCACACTAAGATTGAGATTCTATCATCTCGTGTGATGATCAGTTCAATCCTTGTGGATCAATACGCCAATATGTGCAAAGGTGTGCCTTGTGAGTTACACCACACCTATTGGGGTCCTTTGTTGAATTTTGGAGTGAGCTCTCAACCTCCTCCTCTTAGACTTAGGAATATTCTAGACACTAAGAGTTCCTTAGTCATAAGACACTCTAGTGATTAGGAACACTTAACCCAAGCCTGAGACTTAGAAGGGTTAATCATGGATTAAGCCATGCAGACTTAAGGAAATCACCTATCCTATAGCCTAAACCCAACTAGTTACACTTTCTCAAATCAAACCCAGATTCAAATCTCAAACTAAACCTTGTGGGTGAAAATTTTTAATGGAATTTAATGCAATCATCATCATCAGTTAATCTCCTCCCTTCTTCTTCCTTGGTCCTCTTCTTCTTATTTTCATCCCTTTCAGAAAGAAAGATGAAGTCAAAAGAGAGAACATAAAGAAAATAGAGAAAATTCAATATGATGATGATTGCTTCTTTAGATGGACAGAAATTGTAAGTATTTATTTGATCAGGTATGACATCATGTACCATCTCAAGATAGAGTCACTCCACACCACCTACTATTGACCTCATTTTTTGAATGAGTTCTGAACAGCTCCATTTTAGACATAGGACTTATCTTAGACTTTAAGAGTTTCTTAGTCTTAAGACACATCTAGTGATTAGGTGGACACTCTCCCTTAGGCCTATAAGACTTAGAAGATTTAGCCATAGAAATAGGTCATGTCTTAATGGTGTTAGGAAAATCTCTTACCCTTTAGCTTAAACCATTCCTTTCTTTCCTTCTTTCAAGTCAAACTTCAAATCAATTCTTCTTGATTTTCTAAAAATCCAATTCAATTCCATGATTGAAACTATGATTAAAAGCCATGATCAAAATTCCACCAAAATTCCTAAGTTAAATTTTCCTAAGTCTTTAACACTTTTTTAAGGACTTAGCCAAAACTATGATCTAAACCTACTCAAATTGTTAATATTTTCTCATTAGCCATTTATATCCTCATTTATATTCACATTGATAAATAAAATATAAATTCAAACCCATCAAATCAAATTCAAAATTTAAAATCAATTTATGAAAAAATTTCTAATTTCCTTTAACTTTCCATTAAAGGACTTAGCCAAAATCAACTCTAAAAATTGATCAAACCTATTCAAATCCTTGGAAATTTTTCAAAATCAATTTATATCCTCATTTATATTCTCATATATAAATGAAATATAAATATAACTCAATTGAACCAAAAGAAAAAAATTAAATTTCAAATTAAAAATGCTTAAGAATTCCTTAAATCCCTTAATTTTTCATTAATGGATTTACCCTAAACTTTTATCAAACCACTTCAAACTCATGGTATTTTCTTAAAATATATTTGTATCCTCATTTATGTTCTCATATATAAATGAAATATAAATTTAAATCAATCAAATCCATCTCAAAAAATTAAATTTCAAATTAAAAATTCAATTAAATCCTTTGAATTCCCTTTAATGGATTTAACCCTAAATCATGATAAAACTCTTTAAAATTCTTGAAATGTTCTTATGATCAATTTATATTCTCATTTATATTCACATATATAAATGAAATATAAATTCAAACAATTAAAATCAACTCCAAATATCAAACTCAAATCAAATCAAAATCAAATCTAAACCTTTTAAGTCAAAATCTTAAACGTAGCCAAAATCATTTCAAATCATGCCAAATCCTTGATTTTTTCTCATGGTTGAATCAATCATACAATCGTGAGCTCATATATAAATCTAAACCTGAATCCTTCTATCAAAACCCAAATCAAAAATCAAACCCAAAACTCCTTCATATTCTTCCTTTGAATATGTGATTTTCAAATGGATCAAAATCCATTTGACTTCAAACCTCTTGTAAATGGATTTATATTTCAATCATAAGCCCATATACAAGATCAATCAACTTCAAATCAAGCTTTGACCAAGCCATTTGACCCACTTAGGCTCACTTGACCCAAAGTGACCTAAAGTATGAGCCAACTTTTGATCCTAACCAAATTGGATTGAACCAACCTCATATTTGCTTCTCATCATGATCAACAATCATCATGGGATGATCAATCAATCAAATTGGGTCCAAGTGAAACCTAAGGGTTGACCAAAGTCAACACTTAACCTAAAATAAAACCAAACATAAATCCAATTATATAGCCAAATTGATTGAAACCTTTGATCCAAGTTCACTCATGAACTATGTTTGAACTTGACCGAGTCAACCTTTGAGCCTAACCTAACCCATTTGGCCCACTTGAACCAAGTTGACCCATTTTGACCAAAAGGGTCAAAATATGTCAAAACTTGATCTAAGCAAAATTGATTGAAACCAATGGGTCAAATCCATCCCAAATCACTTGTGGGACTTGACCAAAGTCTCGATTGGCCTACTAGACCCAACCTAGCCCAATTGACTTTAGACCCAACATGACCTAAAGGGGTCATGTTGAGCCAAATTTGAACCTAACTCAATTTGATTGGAAAAAAAGATACCAATCCACTCCATATAACCAACCAAACCTAGACCTACCTTGACCTACCTCAAATAGGTCAAATGAGTCAAATAGGTCAACTTGACCCATTTGACCTAAATGAGTCATATGAACCAAAACCAAATCCAAATTGAACCAAACAAAGGCACCAAAACATTTCAAATGGTCATATGAACTTGACCCTTGTTTGACCCAATACCTATTGGTCAACTTGACTAAGTTGACCCATTTTGACCTAAATGGGTCAACATGAGCCAAACCCTATCAAATGGATTCCAAATCCATTGAAACTTGCCAACCTATTTTCTCAACATACCAAACATACCCAAATTGAAAAAATAGCAAAATGACCACTATACCCCTAGGCCATAGAACAAATTTTGGCCTAGCCCATGGGTATTTTGGTCATGCACTCATCACAAACACTTGAGACTCTCCTAAAACATCAAGGGGACCTATTGATGAGTGGTGCACCCAACCCAATGGGTTTGGGTCAACCCATTTGGCCTATGGACCAAACTCGACCCATAGGCATGAAATTGAATTTTGAAACTCCCCCCAAACCTCAATTGAATGCACATGGGAGCTAAGCTTCCACTCCTCTGGCCAAACCGACCATGTGCACACCTCTAACCACTCAAACAAGCCATTCCAGTGTGACAATTAGGTCAAAATGGAATGCATAGGCTCGACCGTCTGATTGTCATATGGGGAGATATACTCCCCCTAATGCACTAAAATCACAACTCACTCATAGTCGATTGAGGTCTAAGAAGCTTTGGAAAACATCACAGAGCTTTCCCAAGGCCTCTAGAGGAAATTTGGAATTCATCTTTCTCGGTTTTCAAATAGTAAAAATAGGGGAGCTCACCTTGACTTCCAAAATTCTCTGCACTTGATCCTACTTCAATTCCTCTTATACGCATCATCCTAGGACTCAATCGAGCTTGCCTAAGAATTAAATTGAGTTCTAAAGCCAAGGGGAAGATTAATTAGATCAAAGCCGCAAAGGGAGCTAAGGGGAGTTGGTCCATCCACTCAGGTACTCAACCTCAAGAGCTAGGAACCTCAACAGGGCTTTGTCTCCACTATAAAACCTCATCCATCCCTCGAAGCCGGTGATCACCTCATGAGGTGAATTTCGACCACTTAGGTTAAGGTGTGTTGGTCTTTGTGAAGTGGATTTTCATTTCATGGATCTAGATTGGTCGCCTATCCTTTAGATGGTGTGTTGAATCTTGTTTGAAACCATAAAGGATCTATCTTTGATTATGAACGGCTCACATTCCTCCTCGTGGAAGAACTCTCACCATCCATCATTAGATGGATGGCTGAGATTAATTCACACATTTTAGAATTTATTTTTCCTTTTAAAACCACAGGTTTACCCTCTACCATTCGATCTTTGATCGGATGGCTAAGGGTAAAGATGCGTGAGCCGCCGCAGCCTCTGCCGATTTGATGGGTTAAGTAATGGGTCACAGCGCAACGCACGTAAAGCCGTTGACCGCCGCCGCCACACATCGTGCTGTGGATAGGGTATTAAAGGGGGATTAGTTATTTAACTAATTAATTCCTAATTAATCCCTATGGCTTCTAAATATCATATCTTCTCATAGAAAAAATGAAAAAAATAGAAGGAAAAATGCCTTTGATATATAATTTCATCTAGAATATTCTAAAATTATTTTCAACACATTTTGATTTCCCTTTTTCTCTGAATTTGAGTTTCTTTAGGAATCATAATTAGCTAATTACTTTCTAATTAAATCACTAATGGATCTCAAATTTTTAGGGTTCATTTTAGGGGATGACCTCTACCTCCGCTAATTTTTTTGAGATTTATTAAAGCCTTGATTAGGGACATTGCTAGCTCATTCCCTAATTACCCCTTTTATGTAATTAAGGATAATTAAGATGTAATTAGTGGATTTTTCTTGTGTTTAAGTTGAATTAAGGTTATATCTAGTGAATAGGAGTTTTAGGAAGTAATTTTGGGGGTATTTTCCTTAAGCTATTCCTTAAACCTCCTTCTCTTTTCTTAATCCCTTTCTTAATTAAGGGTTAATCCATTAATTACCCCTTTAAATGATTTTCAAAAATTCTAAAAATCTCTAAAACTTAATTAATCTACCTTGGGTAGATATTTAAGTGTTCAATAGCCTAAGTTTAATTAAGGAAATTAAACCCCCTTTCATAAGTGTGAATGGGTGCTTTAAAAGTACTTAAGCTAAAACCCCTTAGCTTAATTAGCATTTAATTGTGAGCCAAATTGCATTAGGCCTTTCATTACTAGGTGCATTGCAAATTTACATACCTTGTGGGTTTTATGTCATCTCATTGGCTCATAATTACCTAAGTTAATTTTCCTAAGGTGGTGTAGGTAAGGGTTAATTAAATCACTTAACGCATACCTTAACCTAATCAACACTTAAAAAAGCTTTTAATTATCTGAAAATTAAAATAAAATACAAAACACATGTGGGAATGGGTTAGAAAATGCAAACTAATCTCATCCTTTTAAAATTAAATCAAATTTCAAGTGAACAAAAATTATTTTGAAATTCACTTTGATTTATTCTAAGTTTTCTTATTCCTTAAGAATGTCTTTAGGAATTAAGTAAAGTGAGTTTGTTCGTGTGGTTACATTACTCTAGATCTTTCCCAACATGTTAAAATGTATGCCATATGACTTGTGCATCCATGATTTCATGTTTTCAAAGTTTTAAAATGAAATTATTTACTTTATGTCAAATGTGCATGTGTTGCCTAAAGTAAGATATAAGAAGCTATTATCACTATTAAATACAAAGTATTTTCAAGAATCTATGAATGAAATATCAAATTTGAAAGTGTTCTATTCATATATTAAATATTAGCTTGCATGTGATGAATTATACAACATGTTTAGTGTAGCCTTTCCTTCATTTCTTAGGTTAGCATAGTTTTGACTATGGGTTAGTAAAGTGTAGGGTTCATTTGAAAAGAACCCAACACTTACTTGATTCCAAACCCTATTCATCCCTAAGCTCTCACTTAAAAAAGAGTTCTAATGCTTGCATGAATAAATTGCATAAACCAAAATGAAACCATTAAGTAAACTTTTGCATATTCTTCTCCACTTTATTTCTTTTATATGTGTGTTAGTACTTAAGGAAAGTGGTATATTAGTCTGGACAACCCCGAGATTGCAAGGCTTTAAGTAACCATAAGTAGGCCTTATACCTTTCACCTCTGGTTAATAATGATGCTGTACTCACTTATGCCTTTCTTACTTTCAAGCATGTATGTGAAATTTTGGATAAAGAAAACCTTTTTTACTTAAGAAAATTCATGCATCTAAAACTTCTAAATTTTCTTAAATGAATTACTTAGCATGCATCATTAAGTGTGTTAATTATCTCATTTGCATGTATAAATATGCTTAGGGTCCATCCATATGCATGTTATATATGTTGGGAAAGAATTGAAGTAATGTATGTTATGTGAATTTTGATTCATTTTTCTTAATCTTAAAATGCCTTTCTTTTTGGATAGGTTTGTTTAGAGTTGATCTAAACTTAGGATTAATTAAAATATTTAATCAAAAATATTCACCTAAATGAAACTAAAATGTGAACTTACCTTAGAAATTACTTAAGGATTAGGGAAGGAAAGAGAAGTTCTCTTCTCTTTCCCTTTCTTTATAACTTAGTAATTAATTGTAGGTTTCAGTTAAACCAAATTAAAACATGAAATTTAAATAACCCAAAGTCACTAAATAATTTAAATAAAATCATCCTCTAAGTTGAAATGTCCTTCACACTTCCACCTTAAAAGCACACATTAGTCACTTCTAGCTTTAGGTTAGGTTGGTGCATGGCTTGATGTTATGTTTTGTTTTGTAATTAATGTTTTAGACTGTATGTTAGGGTGTATATTCATAGAATGAATGGTAGGACGTGCTTAGTCTAACTATTCTTTTCTGGAGATTATGATAAAGGGGCGCTATCATAAATAAAAAAATATTTAACTGCTTCTTACTTGCAGGTGCTTATACCCCTTAGCATAATTCATAGGCCAGGTGAACTTAGTCATCCATGTGTGTGGTGATAAGTCCAATATACATGCTTGGAATTTGTGTGGTGTGATTTGACTAACCCTTATTTTGCAGGTGTTAGCTAGATTTCCTTTTTGTATAAAAAGTTTGTATATTTAGGATTATTGGAATGATTTGTTATGGAAGAATATGATGAACATTGGTCCCAGATCATCTGAAACCAGTATCTACCATTTCAACCATCCAAAGGAAGATCCAAAGAAGAAAGAAAGAAAGAAGAAAAGAAGAAAGGAGAAAAAAGAATAAAGCTTGAAGACCCCTCACAACAATGAATTCCTTTTGCTTAAATGTAATTTATTTCATTTGTAATTTGGGTTGTATAAGGGTAGAGCTCGGCTACCTAATTTAATAATTTTTGGGGTTTGTGCAGTGGTACCCGACCATAAATGACCGTTTATTCTTTTTGTCCTAGTTTTATAAATTGATTGATGTTTGTTTAACTTGTGCATTAAGTGGAATGCTTTTTCTAGTTTCTTCCTTGCTTTATGTATGGCCTAAATGTAGATTAGGCTCTTTAGGAAAAAATAAATATTTTACCAAACTTAATAACTTGAAATAAAACTAAACAACCCATAACCTCACCTAAAGCTTAGGATTGAAATCAAGAAAAAATAATTAGAAACTCCTTAGCTGGATGAGTTCTTTTCATTATAATATTATGCACAACAGTGTCTTATTTCACTCTTGATTAGAGGGCTTCTATCTTTGCTAGAGAACCTGGCTTGACCCTAGAGTGGTGGAAACTCACCCTCCATTTTTTGCCAAGTATTTTCTCATGCATTAGTCATAAAAATCCTATTAGCCTGAGTCAAATTGATTGTCCCTTTACATGATCTAGTCTCTTTAAGGAGTGAGTTTAAGGACTTAATCTCTTTCAAAATAAAAATAGCCTAACTATCTTGCATAAGCATAATAAGTATAAAGACTTGCCTACATGTATTTAAAATCATAGGAGGAGTTAGTTGGTGGCCAGCCCCAACGGTTGTAAGTCCAAGCTATTGGGTGCTTTGTCCTCTTTTATGGAGGCAAACTAATTACCTAATTTTGCTTTAGATTTAGGTTGTGCTTCTAGCCCTCACTAAAGCTCCCTAGATTTAGGTTCTAAAGTTGCTTCTCCCTTTGTGGGCCATAAACATAATTCCTCGCTAGGTTTAGGTTCTTAGGCATTTTCTTAATCTTGTGTTAATGAATCCTAAGTCCTAAAATTCTAATGAAAAATATAACTCAAATAAACTAAATCAATTTCTAAAATGTAAAGCCTAATTTTAGGATAGTTTGAGATGCTTTCTAGGTTTACTAGAATCATGAGCATCTCCTACTTATTCCCATTTTGGCTTTGATAATAACTCCCTATTTTGATCAATCTCATTTGATCTTCAAAATACAAACCAATCGATTGATAGTTCTTCCTATTGAAATCTGCAGAGACAATAATTATTTACCTTAATTGAGAGTTTTCCTAAAGGATCATGTCCTTTAGGATGTAATTAACTATGGGGGCTTGCCCCTATAGGGAACTTAATGAACCCGATTTAAAATAAATCATGTTTTACTTTTTCATGTAAAGTAGGAGAAGAATCTCTGGTACATTTGCAGACCCATCATCCTTAGGAGTCTTTAATGAGGTGATTCATTCCATTAAAAGGGTAGTGACTTCTATCTTCCGAGATAGTACACTATATCTTGATGATGTACCCGATCACCTGAATAAGTACATCTATGAATCTGTATGGCATCTTACCAAGATGAATTTCCACATATATAGTTTTGTCACTCCTTTCACCCACAGATTTGAAGGCGACTTTATATGTGTGCCGAAATTTTTCTCCACACCTAATCACCTAAATAAGGACTCCTAAGGACTTATGGGTCTGCGGGATGATGTACTAGAGATTCATCCCCTACTTTATATGGAAAAATAAAGTACATTTTATTTTAAATCGGGTTTGTTAAGTTTCCTATGGAGGCAAGCCCCCATAATTAATTATATCATAAGGAATGAGATTCCTTAAGAATACTCTCGATTAAGGTAAATAATCATTATCTCCAAAGATTTCAATAGGTAAGACTATCAATCGATTGGTTTATTTTTGGAAAGTCAAGTGGGATTGATCACGAGGGAGGAGTTCTTATCGAAGCCAAATGAGAACAAGTAGGGGATGCTTAGGATACTAGGAATCCTAGTAAGCATCCTGAACAATCCTATGGTTGGGCTTTATATTTTTGGAATTGAATTAATTTATTTGAGTTGAATTTTTTATTAGAAATTTAGAGCTTATGATTCCACAACACAAGATTATAGAAATGTCTGAGAGGTGAGGATTTATGCACGTGGCCCGCAAAGGAAAGTACCAACCTCTAAACCTAAATCTAGGGAGCTTTGGCGAGGGCCAAAAGCATGACCTAAGTCTAAGGAAAAAAATAGGTACTTGGTTTGCCTCCACAAGAGAGGACAAACCACCTGACTATTTGGATTTACAACCACCTGGGGTTGGCTACCAACTAACTCCTCCTGCGGTTTTAAATACATATAGGCAAGCCATATGCTTTATGCAAGATAGCTAGGTTGTTATTTATTTAGAAAGAGACTAAGTCCTTAAACTCACTCCCTAAGAGACTAGATCATGTAAGGGCATGAAAAATGACCTAGATCTAATGCAAATTGTATTATATTTTTATTTTTATTTTTGGACAATCATTTGACTCAGGCTTATAGGATTCATATGCTTAATGCCTAAGAAATAAGATTATGGGCCAAAATCAGCGAGAATGGGGGAGGTTTATTTTTATCATGGCTCTCACAAGTCAAGTCAAGATCTCTGGCAAAGGTGGAAGCACTCCAATCAAGAATTATGCATGATGTTAGAAAGAAATACTCATCCAGCTAAGGGGTTTCTAATTCTTTTATCTTGATTTTTAACTTAGGCTTTAAGTGAGGTTATGAGTTATTTATTTTTAATTTTGAATTGATTAATTTGGTAGATGATTTATTTTTTTCTAAGAGCCTAATCATCATCCAGGCCATATAGCAAATAAGGAAGAAACTAGGAAAAGGATGCCATCTTAATGCACAAGCTAAACAAAACATCAAACATTTTATAAAGCTAACACAAAAGAATAAAAGGCCATTTATGGCCGCTAAACCGAAAATAAATTGGGTGAGCTATATCGGATTACAAATGAATTAATTTATAATTAAGTAAGGAAATTCATGTTATGGGGGTCTTCATTCTTCATTTCTTCTTTCTTCTTTTAGTTTCTTCTTTCTTCTTTCTTCTTTTGATTTCTTTTTTCTTCTTTCTTCTTTTGGTTCCTTCTTTTGGATGGTTGGATGGTAGTTGCTCCAAAGAAATTACATGGTACATAAGATGAGATCTTATGACTAATGTTCATCCTAATCATATATAACAATCATTCAAAAATACTAATTACAAAATTACATGAAAAGGAAAAGTAAATCTAATTAACACCTACAAAATAGAGATTAGCTAAACAAATCATACAAATTCCAAGCATGTATATTGAACATAGCACCCTGCACAAGGATAACTAAGTCCACCTGACCTATTGGATTATGCTTAGGGGTATAAGCACATACATAGCAAAAGCAGATATATTTTTATTACAGCGCCCCTTAAGCACAATCCCCTGCAAAAAATAATCATTAGACTAAATTATTCTACCATTCATTCTACGCACATTCACCTTAACATTTAGACTGAAACAAAACATCCTAAAAATAATAGAAAACATCAAACCATACACCGCACGATCCTAAAGCTAGAAGTGGTGACTTAGTTTAATGTGTGTGCTTTAGAAGGTTTGTGTGGCATGCTTAGTTATGGCTTTAAGGTTTGGATTTCTAAGTGTGAAGATGTTCAACTTAAATGGGTGGTTTCATTTAAGTTATTTAGTTATTTTGAGTTGATTTTATTTGATGCTTTATTTAGGTTTGAATGAACCTACATAATTACTAAGTATTGTAAAGTGAGGGAAAAAAAGAAGAGAACTTCTCTTTCCTTCCCTACCTTAAGTAATTTTTAAAGTAGATTCATGTTTAATTTTATTTAGTGAATGTTTTATTATGTATTTTAATTAATCCTAAGTTTAGATTTTCCTAAACAAACCTATTCAAAGAGAAAGACATTTTAAGATTAGGTAAAGTGAACTAATATCACAAAACACACATCACTTCATTTCATTCCCAACATGTACAACATGCATATGGATAAATCCTAAGCATATTTATACATACAAATGGAAATGTTTAGCACACTTTATGATGAATGCTAAGAAATGTTAGTTAAGAAAATTGGGATGCTTTATGATGCAAGATTTTCATTAAGTAGAAATGGGGGTTTTCTTTTATCCATTTATTCACATGCACATGTTTATGTATGAAAGGCATAAGCGAGTATGACATCATTGTTAGCACCAAGGGTGTAAGGTACGAGACCTACTTAGGGCTACTTAAAGCCTCTCAATTTTGGGGATGTCCAGACTAATATACCACTTTTCTTAAATATAAACACGTATACAAAAGAAATGAATTGAAAAAGAAAGATGCAAAAAAAGGTTTGTATTTGTTTATTTATTTTGTTTATGCAATTTACATGTACAAGTATGGATGTACTTCTTAAGTATTAGCATAGGAATGAATAGGAATAAGTTTAGGTAAGTGTTGTATTCTTTTCAAATGAACTATACACTTTGCCAAATCCTATTCAAAACTATGCTAGAAGAAAAGAGAAGGAAAGCCATACTATGCACATCTTCATACTCATATCCACATGCAAGCTTATAAATAATTATAAGTTGCACGCCTTCAGTTTTGATATTTCATTTATAAGATTTGAAAAATATTTTTAAATTTAATAGTGATAATAGGCATTCATTTTTCTACTTTAGCCAAAACATGCAATTTGACATAAAGAAAATATTTCACGTTAATTTTGATTTTGGAAAGCATGAATGCATGAAATTTATATGACATACACATTTAACATGTTAGGAAAGAACTAAAGTGATGAAATCATGTAAACACATTCACCCTAATTAATTCCTAAAGATAATCTTTTGAAGCAAGAAAGTTTAAAGAAAATCAAGTTATTTTTAAAGAAGGTCTGATTTTGTTTTGAGTTTGATTTAATTTGAGAAATGTGAGGTGAGTTTGATATTCCTAACCCATTCCCACATATGTTTGTTGTTTAAGTTTAAAATTTTAGGTGATTAGATCGATTTCATGCTTTTGTTAAGATAAGGTATGAATTAAGTGTGTTAATTACCCCTTACCTACCCCACCTTAGCATACTTTATCAAATAGTTATGAGCCAATGAGATAACATAAAACCACACAAGAAATTTAAATCAACAAAACACCTAGGAAAGAAAAGAGACTAATGCAATTTGGCTCATGATTAATGATTAATTAAACTATGGGGTTTAATTTAAGTACTTTCATAACCCCTCTCACACATGTGAATGTGATTTTAATTTCCTTAAGCCACTTAGGCTATTGAACACCTAAGAACCTACCCAAGATGGATTAATTAAGTTTTGGATGGTTTTAGAATTTTATAAAATTATTTAAGGAGGTAATTAGTGAGTTAACCCTTAATTAAGGTTGGATTAAGGAATAAAAGGGGTTTAAGGAATATCTTAAGGAAAGTATCCCAAAATTATTCCCTAAATCTCATATTTACTTAAACAAAATTTAATTGACCCAACCAAAGGGTTAGACCACAAAATATACCCTTAATTAAGCATAATTATGTTAATGGAGTAATTAAGGAATGAACTAGTAATTCCTCTAATTAAGTCACCAATAAATCCCAAGAAAATTAGTGGAGGTAGGAGTCACCCCTCTAATTATGCACAAGAAGTTTGGGATTAATCAGTGGAGTAATTAGAGTGTAATTAGCAAAATAACATTCCATATAAAACCCAAATCCAGAGAAAATCACCATTCAAACTCCATTGAAATAATTTTTAGAATATTTAATGTTCAATTATCTATCCAATGCAAGTTATTTCATATTTTGTTGATTTTTTTAGCTTTAGATATGAATTTAGGAAATTTTCATGATTAATTTGGTGATTTAATAGCCTAATTAAATGTTTAATTCTAACGGTGCCATGTGGACCGCTGACGTGGCATGCGCTTTCCACATGGCATGATGGGATTCTATATTTAAGTTATCACATCATAGCACCATGTTAGTGGTGGCGCTTCACATTCTCTCCTCATCCGTCCGATCAAGGATCGGACGGTTGAGGAAAAACTTGCGGTATTAAAGAATTAAATGATGGATCCTATGTGTTTTAATCATGACTATTCATCCTAAATGTGCGAATGGATGGCCAATGATCCTTCCCTGCATTTCCCTATGGGAGAGGGCATTCATCCATCTTCTAGGGGATGATCTGAGCTCGATTGAGCTTGGATTGATCCCAAGACTTACCCACACCATCTAAGCATAAAAGCAAACACATCCAACGACTAGATTTTCATGGGATTAAACTTCACTTCATAAAGGACCAAACTATATTAAAATTATGCTCAATTTAATGGCTAACCTCGTCAGAGGTGATCACTAGTGCTTGATTCCCTTAGAGAAGCTTCATCTAGTGGAGATGAAGTTTTGTTGAAGTTTGGAGGTATTGAAATTGGGTTGATCATTCTAGAGGCCAACTCCACCTTGACTTGAGCTTGGTCTTGATCAAGAGAACTCCTCCCTTGCCTTTAGAGCTTGTGAAAAAGCTTGGGTGAACTCGATTGAGTTCCCTGAGGTTGCTTGCAAAGTGAATTAGGCTGGTATTGAGTGTAGGCTAAGTTGGATTTTTAGTGGAGCTCCCCTATTTTCAATCTATGAAAATCAAGAAAATAATTTCAAACTCTCTATAAAAAGCTTGAGAATAGCAATGGCTTGCTCTAAGTTTCTATGCCTCAATCAAATAGGGGAGAATGAGATTCATGTGAAATTAGGGGGAGTATATCTCCCCCTAGAGCAATCAGACGGTTGAGCCTTCTCTTGCCATTTTGATCCAATTAACCCTATTCAATGGGTTGTTTGAGCTATTTAGAGTGGCATGGCATTCGATTTTGGTCAGAGGAGGAGTGATTGAGGTGGCCATGTGCTCAAACAAGGTGGAGGGAGGATTCCATGTGGCCAATTTCAAGTGGGGTGGTCAATTTTAGGTTTTAGTTGGGTTTGGCTGACCCAAACCCATTGGATTAGGTGCACCACCTCACTAGTGTCCACTTGGTCCACTAAGAAGGTGCCAAGTGGTCATGGAGAGGATTTGACCAAATTTCGAGTGAATTTGGCCAAAATTTACCCTATGGCCTTGGAGTAAAATGGTCATTTGGCCTGGGTTCCAATTTGAATATGTTTGGTATGTTTGAAAAATGAGCTGGGCTAAGTTTCATTGAATTTGGAGTTGGTTTGATGTGATTTAGCTCATGTTGACCCATTTAGGTCAAAATGGGTGAAGTTGACTAATTGGTCAATTAGGGTCAAACCAAGGGTTAGGTCAAGTTCATATGAGCATTTGAAATGTTTTGGTGGCTTTGATTTGACTCAATTTGGTTTATATTTGGATTTGGCTCAATTGAGTTCATTTAGACCAAATGGGTCAAGGTGACTAATTTGACCCATTTGACCTATTTGGGTTAGGTCATGGGTTGGTTTAGATTTCATTGGTCATATGAAGTGGATTGGTATCTTTGTTTCCAATCAATTTGGTTTATATTTAATTTTGGCTCAATATGACCTTTTAGGTGTTCATGGTCAATTGGGCTAGGTTAGGTCTAGTTGGCTAATGGAGGCTTTGGTCAAGTTCAACAAGTGATTTGGAATGAACTTGGCCCATTGGTTTCAATTAATTTGGATTAGATCAAGTTTTGACACATTTTGATTTTTTAGGTCAAGTTGGGTCAACTTGGGTCAAGTGGATGATTGGGCTAGGTTAAGTTCAAATGTTGACTTGGTCAAGTTCAAACATTGATCATGAATGAGCCTTGATCAATGATTTCAATCAATTTGGCTTATTATGGATTTTGGCTATGTTGGGTTTCATTTTGGCTAAGTGTTGACTTGGTCAACCCTTAGGTTTGACTTTATTTGAACTAATTTGAGTGATTGATCATCTCATGATGATTGTTGATCATGATGAGAGGCTTAGGTGAGCTTAGTTCAATCCAATTTGATTAGGATTATAATTTAGCTCATAAGGGGTACGTTAGGTCACTTTGGGACAAGTGAGACTAAGTGGGTCAAATGGCTTGGTCAAAACTTGATTTGAGTTTGATTGAACTCACATATAGACTTATGATTGAAATATAAATCCATTTGCAAGTGGTTTGAAGTCAAATGAGTTTTGATTCATTCTCAAGTTCAAAGGGTGATCATGAGTTTGATTTTTGAATTGAGTTTTTGTTAAGTGATTGAAGTTTGTGTTTATATTTGGATTCATGATTGTAGGATTGATTGAATCCTGAAGAGAAATCAAGGGTTTGGCTTGATTTGAATTGGATTTGGCTAAGTTTAAGAGTTTGACTTGAAAGGCTTAGATTGGATTTTGGCTAAGTTTGATTTTGCTTTTTGGAGTTGGTTTTGGTTGTTTGAATTTATATTTCATATATATATATATATATATATATATATATATATATATATATATATATATATATATATATATATATATATATATATATATATATATATATATAATAAATATATTGTGTGTGTGTGTGTGTGTGTGTGTGAATATAAATGAGAATATAAATGGGTTATGAGAAAATTTCATTGATTTGAAGTGATTTAAAGTTGATTTGAACTAAGTCCATGAGGGGGAATCAAAAGACTTAGGAAAGATTTTTGGAATTTCGATTTGATTTTTGGGCTTAGTTTGATTGATTTGAATTTATATTTCATATATATATATATATATATATATATATATATATATATATATATATATATATATATATATATATAATATTTTTTTGAATTTGAAGAATTATGTGTGTGAATATAAATGAGTTTTTGAAAAAAAATTTTGAATTGGAATTTATTTTGGCTAAGTCCATAAGAGGGAAATCAAAGTGACTAAGGAAAAATTTTTGGATTTTGATTTGGATTTCAATCATTGGTTTCAATCATGAAAATTGATTCATTATTTGATAAAATCCATTGAATTGATTCAAGGTTTGATTGAAAGTTGAAATTGATATGAGTTTAGAGTTTGACTTGAAAGAAGGAAGTGAGGAATTTGGTTCAAGCTATAGGGTAGGTAAATTTTCCTAACACCCCTAAGGCATGACCTATTCCTATGGCTAACTCTTCTAAGTCTCTAGGGCTAGGTTGAGTGTTCATCTAATCACTTAATGTGTCTTAATACTATGAAACCCTTAAAGACTAAGAGAGGTCTTATGTCTAAGATGGAGGGGTTGAGAGCTCATCCTAAAAATGAGGTCAACAAAGGGTGCCCAATAGGTGTTGTGACTGACAAGGTACACCGCACGTATTGGCATTGACCAAAACAATCAACAACACTGAATGATCACGAGCACTAGCAGAGACGATCTACTACTAACCCAAGGTGTAGAAGGAATCCAGGGCTTAGTGCA
The DNA here is from genome assembly GCA_021442155.1 of Cymbidium sinense. Lineage (NCBI taxonomy): Eukaryota > Viridiplantae > Streptophyta > Magnoliopsida > Asparagales > Orchidaceae > Cymbidium > Cymbidium sinense. The sequence goes on along the minus strand of CM038233.1, from coordinate 16,548,795 downwards.
ATGTAACTCTACCTATGTTAAAGACATAAGAGGGAAAGAGGAATCCACTAGGGATCGAGTATGTGAACTTTCCATTAGGGAAACTGGTTCAAGTCATCCACAAGGGGATGAGAGGTTTGACTTGATTTGAATCTTGCCGGGGAGAAATTTGATTTGTTTAATTAAATTTCACTTGGGAAGAGGGTTGAATTTGGTTCAAGTTATTTTTTTAATTATGTTTGTTTAGACTCCACCGAGGATAGAGAAGTGAACTCTCCACTAGGGAGGCAGGTTCAAGTCATCCATAAGGTAGGGGTTGTGAAATATGCTAAGAGATTAGAATTCGAGATCCACTGGGGAACTAGAAAGATTTGTATCTCACTAAGGAGAAGCAAAAGGTTTTAATTTGGATTGATTGATTGTTTTGTTTGTTTTAATGGATTTATTTTGTTGAATTTATTTTACATTATTTTTTTAGATTTTAGATCTTGAGATGGACCTTTTGTTTGCGATGGACTAAGTAAAGCCATGGAGGCTAGACTAACTAATTTACCAATGGGTAGTCTATTAAACACATAGTATGACTAGCCAACCAAAGTGATGCCTTTTGATATGCAGCAGCTGTACTAAAAATAAAGCATAGTAGACTTACATCCTCCAAAGTAGAGACCGATTCTTTGGGGGGTAATCTATTGGCAAAACGACCAACCTAGAGGCATTGAGTGAATGCCACTAGGGGACTTAAATCAACTCAAGGATAGTCAAGATTAATTTCATTTCTTAACATGTTTTGATTATGATGAATCCCATCGGTTTGCGATGAACTGTACTGGGTAGGGTTTGCGGTGGTCTTGAACTACTATAGGCTTACCAATCCACAGGGAGTAGTATGCCCTTTGGTTTGCAATGGTTAAGTCTTAAGAATAAAGTATGAGGACTCACATCTTCTAGAAATGAGGAACCAGGGTGATGATTTGGGCAACAAATCAAACTAGGGGCATTTGTCATTTTGGACTTAAATCGACTCAAAGATAGTCAAAGATTAATTTCATTTTTAATTTATTTTGATGGATTCCATTGGTTTGATGAATCATCTTGAAAGAACTATATAAGCCTAGACCTATCTCAGATTTATCGAACCAAAAAGAGTAGCTTCCCGGCTGATGGGAAAACTATCCAACCAAAGGAGTGCCTTTCGGTTTGCAATGATCAATTCGGGAGAATAAAGATCGGGGACTCACATCTCCCACTACAAAAGACCATTGGGTGATTTGTTTCTTTGGGAAACAAATCAAATCCGACTTAGGGCTACCCGTCGATTTACAACAGTCATGCTAGAAAGAATGTGTCATAATCTTACATCTTCCAAAGAGGAATGACTGACGGGGTAAGCTACTTGTGGCAAAGTAGATTGATCCTGACCTAAGGGAAACTACGGAGTGAGTACGGACCTGGGGATTTATCTCAACTCAGGTAGAAAGACAATTCCTATAGGGATTTCTGCTGATATTGCCCTAAAGATAGGATGCCTACTTAGGAAAAGGGGCCCTTTGGGGGCTTGAATTCTTAATTTACAAGCAAATTAATTTGTTTATTTTATTTAGTTTATTTAACATGGACCCTATTGGTTTTTGAGGGATCAAATTGAGAAGGAGCTTATATTAGCCTAGACTTATCTCAGATTTACTGAACCAAAGGAGAATCTGTGCATCCGATGAACAAATTATCCAATCGTGGGGGGTGGCTAGGAGAAATCCATTCCTAAGAGTTCAGTAGTGTCAAATAAATTAAAGGACGTGATCTAAATAGAGTGCCCGTAGGGGATGGGGCCATAAAGGATTAATCCAAATAGGTATTTGGTGGTCAGCTCAAGGAGAAAGTGTGGGGACTCACATCAGCCAAGAGTGGTGTATGGGTGAGTCAGTCGGTACAAACATCAACCAACCTATAGTGCATTGATTTGCCAATCGACCTTGGAAAAAAGCTCACCATCCTCATAGAATTGATTCGGGATAGTCTATCTTGACAGCAGGTGCCATAGCTAGGGGCTCGAGTGAATGCCTTGGAGACTTATCCTCAAAGTAGTCAAGAGGAAAGGAGCCTCTCAAGGACTTATCCTAAACTTTAAATTACTTGATTGAGTTAGTTTATGATGGCTAATTCAAGAAGAAAATACGGGGACTCACATATTCTTAAACAAAAATCAACATAAGGTAGCTTACCGGCTGGGCAGTGATGTCTACCAAACTAATAATGCACTTATTAGTTTGCAATGCTCAAGTTAGGAAGAAAGCGCGGAGACTCATATCTTCCAAATAAGTGACCACTGGGGTAACATACTAATGAGGTAGCATGTAGACCCGACCTAGAGCAGCTAATGAGTGAGGGATTACTTCCCCATCAAAATAGTCTGAGGCAAAAGATATGTATTCATTTTTGTGCTTGTGTTAAAGGGAATAGGATGACTCTTGGGTTCTCTTACACCCACCCTAAAAATGCTTGGAGAATTGTGTTTGATTGTGTTTATGTTGTGAAAGAGGGATAGGATGCCTCTTGGGAACTCTTACACCTATCCTAGACACGCTATGGCAGATTCACAAGACAAGCAAACAATGCTTCGAAAGAAGAGAAGATTTTGATGAAATCAGATTTTTGTTGATTGATAGAATTATTTTCAAAACATGATTTTTATGGTAATATTTCTTCAAATAGAGCCCATTAATTGGAAGCATCGGATGTTCCCCTTTACAATCAATAAGTTGATAAGATCCTCCTTGGTAGGCCTTCTCTATGGCATAGGGGCCATCCCAAGTGGGTTCAAAATTGCCTCCCATCTATCAACGGGCAACAATTGGTCTCCTTATGACTAACACAAGCTCTCCTACTTGGAAATACCTAGGGCGGACCAGTTGTGAGCTCGAATCATTTTGTCCTTGTACAACTTGAGGTTCTAGAACATCCGTAAGCGACTCTCCTATAAACCTTCGAGCTCTTCTAACATAACTTGACATTCTATTCTGTAGTAATCTTGCCACACTATGCTATCCTTAGTGATGTGAGTTGAACTTCTAAAGGTAGAATGGCTTGGGACCCATACACTAAGAAAAATGGGGCGATTGAGTTGGAGTTATGTATGTGTGGTAGCACAAGACTTCAACCAACTGCTCATTCTCTCATTATTGTCATAAGAGTCTTTAGTATTTGGATGAGAGTTTTGTTGAATGCTTCTGCTATGCCATTTACTCAAGGGTAGTAGATGGTGAATATCTCCAATCCATACAGTGTCTCCTGGCGAAGCTATTGATCTTGGTGATTTTGAATGCAGTACCATTATCAGATATAATTCATCGAGGCACCTCAAACCTATATACGATATGGTTCCTGAAAAATTGAAGCACATGCTGTGCTGTGACCTCCCTTAGTGGGATTGCCTCAGTTCACTTGGAAAAGTAGTCAGTGGAAGCTAAGATGAACTGGTAACCCTTGGAAGAAGGAGGATCGATTGGACCCACAATGTCGGTACCCCAACATTCAAATGGCCATGAAGCCAAGGTAGAGTGTAGAATGTTGGGCGGTTGATGTAGGACCACACCATGTACCTGACACTGATGGCATCTCCTAGTGACATCCATGCTGTATGTAATCATCGAAGGCTAGTAATATCCTAATCTCTTGATCTTGATCTTCATCTTCAGACCAGATTGATGCATTTTGCATAGACCTAAATGTACCTCAGTTACAATGCCACAGGCTTTGTGTTTGTCTAAATAATGCAACCACATTTGGTCAAAGGATCGTTAGTATGAGTGTCATAGAGAGAGCTCTCTATTTCACTGATGATGACTTTTCTTGAGGTAGTTTGTGTTTAAATAGTCTATGAAGCGGTTTCAATCCTTGTCCTTATAGGCAATGACAACTTATCCTTCAAGAGAATGTCTCTCAATGAGTTCAACATCAATAAGGGATGGGACTTATCTATTTTGGACCCTTATTGGAATGAGCTCATCTTCTGGACATGCCAATTCTTTAGCAAGTTTGGCCAAAGCACTTGCTACTACGTTCTCTGCTCGGGGAACCTACTAGATGTGACTTCAGGGATTTGGGCCAACAACTTCATATACTCCTGGTAATGATGAAGCTTGGGTTTGAGAATCTTGTAGGACTGTCAATCGATTGATGAGAATCTCCAATGTTGATGCTCTTTAGTGATGGAAAAAAATCATACTTTCTCATTGGTGCAAGGGTTGGAAAGATAGTATGAGAATCTCATCATTCAGGTTAAGAGAACTATTTCTACCCCTGCCTTTCTTGGAAGAGTAGATCATGGTACTTCTTCTTTATGAAAAGAAGCTGCACAATCAAAATACATCTCCCATCGATGGTTGTTGACCTCTCCTAAGTTCATGATTTATTCATTAGGGAGATCATCATTAAGCGGAGAATCAACATGAAGTGGGTGTGTTGCTAAGAAATTAGCTAGTGATTGACCTTTTACTGCACGGAGGGGTACGAATGTAATATCAAACTATGAGAGAATCATGGACCATCATGCCAAACATCCGGATAGTTGGCCTGAGAATCTGTGTGGATTGGTTATGGAAATCAAGTTCACCTTATGAGAAAGCACATAGTGTCGTAGCTTTTGGAAAGCAAAGATCAAAACTAGGAAATATTTCTTAATAGGTGGGTAGTTCGCTTTAGCAGGAATCAGCGATGGCTACTGTAGCAAAGAGCATTCTCCTTTCCTTCATCATTGGTTTGGGCTAGCAAAGCGCTGAGAGAGTCATCCAATGCAGCAGTGTAGAGGATGAGTGGCTGCCGAGATAGGGCTGCTTCACCATCTTTATTGATATCTTTAAAGACATGTTGTCACTTCTCATCCCACTTGAATTTGACATCCTTTTTGATAAGTTCTAAAAATGGCTTGCATCTCCTCGATAGGTTCGAGATAAAGCATCTTAGATATGACAATCGTCCTTTGAAAGATCTGAGTTGAGTTAAACTCTTAGAATGTAGCATTTCTAGGATAACTTTGATCTTTTTAGGATCCATCTCTATTCCCTGGTGTCAAACAATAAACCCAAAGAATTTTTTTGAAGCTACTTTGAATGCACACTTCAGGGGATTCATTTGAGGTTATATTGTCTTAACCATTTGAAAACTACTCTCAAGTCAAAGAGGTGATTTTCCTTTTCTCTACTCTTGACTACTGGATCATCAACATAGCACTCAAGCTGATGATGGATGATTTTGTTGAAGATCTAAGTCATGGCCCATTGGTATGTAGCACCAGCATTTTTAAGGCCGAAAGGAATGACCCTATAACATTAGATTTGATTATAGGTAGATGACCCATCCATGAAAGAGAACACTGCATGAGATGAGGTGATGTCCACCATTAATTCTGGTAAAGGAAGAGGAAACTCATCCTTAGGGCATGCTATATTTAAGTCCTTAAAATTGATGCATATGCAAATTTGGCCATTCTTCTTCTTAACTGGTATGAAACTAGCTAACCATATAGGATATATTTCTTCCCTGATGAAACCAACATCGATCAATTTCTTGACTTCAGAAATGATGTATTATTTTATTTGTAATCACATGCATCTAGGAGCTTGCTTGATAGGGTTAGCGCTAAGATCTATTGCTAGTTTGTGGACTGCTATGTCAGGAGATAATTTGGGTATTTCTTCATAACTCCATGCAAAATAGTCTTTAAACTTAATCAATAGCCTAACTAAGTCATTGGTTTCTTCTTCATTCAGTAATGAACTGATGTACATTAGGCATAGATTTTCTTTTGTCCTGAGGTTGATTTCTTTCAGCTTGTCGATTGTTGAACATATTTCTTCTTCAAATTCTGGAGGTGTGTCCTTGATTTGAAGATCATCTGAATCATCTGAAGTTTCTAAACACACATTCTCATAAGAGTTGGTGTTGTGTAAAAATAAAACCTATTAGACTCTAAATCGTTGATAACAACTAGCGAATCATCATCAGACTTGAAATCTAGTCACTTATTGTGCTCCCTTTATATCATTCCGGTTTTCAAAATACTCTAACATGCTAGACCATGTATGAGGAACCAAACCTTTTATAAGATTATGGACACAAGGTGAGTAAAAGTCAAACAGTAATTCCATTAATTCTTTAAATGAATCCTCCTCAAGTTCTACATCAACTTTAGTACTTGAGGATGATGATACCAAAAAGAATCTCTTCAGCTTCATATCTTTGGAAGAATTAGGGGCTTCTTAACTACTAAACCTTAAACTTTTTGAGATGAAAGTGAGGCTAGAGTTAAGGTTCCCAATTGCAGCCTAATAGTCTCACATAAACCTGATTCGAATACTTTGCTTTATCTGGAGTCCAGACTTTATCTAGAGGCTTGACCTTCTTCACTGTTTGGATTGAAAGTCACCTCCAATGGAACTCACTGAGAAGGGTTGGCTGGTATACTAATCACATTAGTCTCATCCTCTGAGCTAGGTTCCAAATCTATGTGAATAGTAGGGCTCTGGCTAACCCATGTTGGATGGCCAAATGGGTCTTCCACCACGCCTCTATTTTTTGCCTCTACCTATATGTGGAGGTTAGTCATCTACCCACATGTCCATATGATGGAATGAAGCGGGTGGAATGTGATGTGGCTCTATTTCTTCTTCAATTCCCCTTTCTTGTTCACTTGATTTTCATTTTTCTTTTCTTTTCTTTTGCTCTTTCTTTTCTACATTCTCTTTTCTTTTGAATTTGAATTTTGTCCAAGTTCAGAAGAGTGTTTTGAGGAAGATAGTAGGTCACATCATATATCTCTCATTAAAATGGCTTTTCATCTCTTGACATAGTATTCAATCCCATCCTTCGAACTTGATGCATGCGATGGAGGAGGATGGAATCATCTTATTCGATGTATCTAAGGCCTCAAAGCAAAGTGAATGAAGTATTTGATTTGTAAAACTTTGATATTGTAGTCACCTATCTCCAAAGGTAACATTCTGGAACCTAAAGCTCACTTGTCTTATTCATTGAATCCTCTCAACATCATCCGATCTCCTTAGAGTATGAAGATGTTGATCCTCAAATAGGTAAGGTTCTTTAGACTCATAATCTTTATTGATGCACCTAGATCGATGAGAATTCTAGCAAGTCTAAATTTGCCAATGATGTGTAGGGACGGTGCTCCATAGGTCTCATGAAAGTGATCGAGTTTCTGAATAATGTGCCTCCTCACCAATAGCGATCAGCTGAGCTAAGCATATCTCAGGATCAAGGAGAGTCTTGATTAATGATTCCCTCATCTCTTTAGATATGACGAGGGCATCACATTTGCTTAGCTTAGATGGAAACTTTATTAGATGAGAGAGGACAGTGTATTCCACCTTGGGCTGATCCTCCACAAGCATATCCAAGGGTGTAGCATCCTGTAGAGGGGATTCTTGATCCTTTGAACCAATGATTTATTTCCCTCTATCTTGAGGTGCTGCTCTAGGAGGTAGAACCTTGCCACTACGGAGGTTAACTTCGATGATCTCTTGTGGCAAGGTAATGGAAGATTCTACCTACACGTTAGGCTCACCTACAGCTCCTCATATGGGACCCTCAGAATCGGATGATTCCAAGTCTATCTCAAGAGGTGAACCCACAGTATTTAGAGTAGGAAAATCCAACTCTGAATTAAAAAGAGGAAGATCAGAATTGTTATAATTATTTTGACTTGAAAAGTTATCATTAGGAATAGAAGTAGACAACCCATCAAAAGTGACACAGATGTAGTTTAAGCTAGCTTTATTCTTCAATTTCTTGGATTTGATAGGAGGTACAAAGTAGAAATAAAGTAAATTGGGGTAAGGGATTTGATGCTCTTATCCGCCGATACAATAGTTCTACTAGAAGAAGAAGAGCTAGCTGAAGTAAAGGAAGTTACTAATGTGGTAACTGAAATGATAGACTGGAGGCTAGACTCGGTCAGTGGTTGCACTATTGGACTATCTTGGGTTGGCAATGCTGTTGCTGCTACTGCTGCTACTGAGCTCCTGCCTTCCTTGAGTTGGCACTGGCAACTTGAAAACCTTCCTTGATGTTTGAGGTTTGAGCTGACTTAGGCACCTGCAAGGAAAGTTTCTTGATTTTCTGAACAATCTTTTAAGAGGTTTTGGATAAGGAGATATCCAAACCTTCTTTGGTTTTGGAAGGGTCGCAGGTATTTCCAAGGATTACCCTAATGGAACTAGATGGTTGTTCCACAAGATATTCCTTCAGGATAATTATAGCACCAGTCTTGAAGCTATGTTCAAGCCAACCCTTAAATGAGAAGTAATCTTCCAAAATATGACCTAGCATATGGTGGTAGGGGAAAAAGTTGAGATCATGGCTTTTGCTCATTTCCTCTGGTCTCCTAGGTTTGGGTGGCTGAAAATCAGGCTTCTTTAAGAGATTCTTAAAGATCTTTCTGATTACCTCCCTCTTAAATGAATAAGGCTTGTTAAGTTTATCCAAAAGAGTTGGTGGACCATAGCTACTTGGAGGCGGTATCATTGTCTGATGATGGTGAGAGGAGGAGGTGGAGGCCATGGAGGCTATTGTGGGGTGTCTGGTGGTAGAGGAGGTGGAAGCCAAGGCTGCTGAGGTCATGGTCTCTCGGACTAATCTCTAGCTGGTTGCTTCCCCTTGTCTACTGCTATCATTATTCCTGACTTCTTCTCATATACCTTCTGTAGCTTTGGCTTGCTGATATTGAAAATGCAACTATTTGGCCTCTCCTTGTAGACTAGCCTTTTTGTTGATTAACTTCTCAAAAGTTTTGATAGTGAAGCCTTTAAGCATGAAGGCGGCCGAGCCATGGATATTCTTTAGAAGAATCTCAATGGCATGCTTGATAGTTGCGTCTCACATTTCATGCTCAGGTTATGCCATGAGAATGTAGTCAACAAGGGACTCACATGGGTGTTATTGTGCTACAACGAGATTTCCCACAGTGACCCTTTGCTGAGCTCCAGCAAACCTCTTGATAAAGAGTTGCTCCAACTCAGCAATGTCTTCACTGAACTATTGGGAAGTTCAACATACCAGTCAAATACTATACCCACTAAGCTACTGATGAAGAAATGGAATAGTAAAGCATCGCTGCCATCAACATCGTAACAACTAGCTCTGAAATATGCAATATGCTGCCTCGGGTTCCTACTACCATCAAAACTCTTGAAAGAAGGTGGCACAAAATCTTTAGGATATTGGATTGCATCAAATTCCTCTAGGTAGGGTTTACCCTTTGGAACCAAAGATCCTCCTTGCATTTGAGCCAATGCTTCTTTCACCTGCTGCTCAACCATGGACATAATATCTTTTTTCTGTATGGAGGTACTATCCACTACCTTTCTATACATGCTGGTGCTACCTTGCTCTACTAGAGGTAAGGTCTTAGTTGGGTCCAAGACACTAACTCTGATTAGTCTCATGGTAGGACAACTGGAGATTTGATTTTTTTTGCTAAGACAACTGCTAATAGATCTTTGAGTCTCTTCTCCGTCCTATCTATCTTTTCATCTTTCTGATTTATCTGTGCTAGGAGGTGTTGGATCGAGTGGACTGTGTCTTTCTGCTCGACCTCAGCACCATCCATAGCTTGCTGCTCTCTGAGGAGGGAACAACGGGCATCTACCATGCAAACCCTACTGAGTCTCCCAACAAATCATCTTCATTGGGATTCAAAGTTGATCTTCTCCTTGTCAGACCAATCATACCCTAATATCTCCATCTTCTCTATGAGATAATTAGCTACAATATCCTCTAAAGAACTATCAGTTTGAATAGGCATAAATGACTTTGGCTTATTGGTGTGATCACTATCATATACTCAGAGGCACCAGACCTCCCCTACTACTGGAAAGTCAACCTTGTGAGGACTATACTCACTGGAAGAAATACACTCCTGACCGTCACTGACTCTGTATGGGGTGACACTCCTAGGAGGCTCTATCATCATAAGTGCAACTAGGTTATCACCTTCTCCCTCTACAACTGCTGTGACCATCTCTTTGTCCTGTTGTTGTGGTGGTGGTGAAGGGACGATCACTATGATTCAAGGTTGCCATTCCTTCCAGGGCGAAGGTCAGCGAGGTGAGCCACAATAGGTGGTGTGGATGGTTGGGATCTCTGGTATGGCGGATCACTGGGTCCTCTTCTCCCCAGATGTGGCCTTCATGGCCTTTGATGGCGGAGATCTTGAAATTAGAGATGGCCGGGGGGGAGGTAGAGTGTGGTGGACACCACCGACTCTCTCGAGCTCTCCTGATGGGTAGTCCCTGTGAGCAAAATGCTATCTGTATGATCGATGTGGGTAGCGTGTCGATCAGGAAAATCAACAAGTGCAGAGGCTGCTGATTGCCGACTAAACCTCCGCCTCTCCCGGCTAGTGATATGAACTAAGGTATAGGCCTCCTTGGTCCTCTCTCTGCTGAATATGCTTCCCCATGCTGTAGGGGATAACATATCTCAAGTCAAATTGAGCCTCGAACTCAGATCGTCCATAAGCTCCGCCAACTTGGCATAGAACTGAATGGAGGTCGATATATGACCTCCTTCTCTAACTAACTGGTAGCTGATATTGAACTGCCAGTGTAGGTTAAATGGAATCCTCCTGGCATCCTCTCTGTCAGACCTAGAGAGAGGATGGAATGGGTTCATTATAACCAGCGGGAAAACCAAAGTGGGCAACTCCTCAATAACTAATCGTGTAGCTGCCTCCATCTCCCTAGCGATGCGAGTATGGTACCGCTTTATCATGTAGTTCTTGTTCCTCCTTTGGGTCCTGGTAGGGTGAGTGGAGTAAGAGCTAGACCCAACCTTAAAAGCGAGGGAGACAATCCTTGGGATCATGGGAGCCTTACCCTTTGAGGGTGCTAATGAGTGGGTGCTAGCCCTCACTTTGGGCAACTCACATAGATCTGTGCGTCACTATATGAACCACCTTCCTCTTGTGAGGGAATATCAGTCGAGGCATGTCAATCTAAATGATTGGCTTACTCACTGCTCCTACTAGCGGTTGGGGAGTGCCCTCACAGGTAATCATCGTCCCCTCAAAATCTCATCCAAAGTGGATGAGATGGGTGTAGTTAGAGAGGGGAAGGTTGGCCTGATGCAAGGCCAGATCCATCTCATGGGGAAAGGTAAACACATACTTGGGTTCTGCCATTTCTATCAACTGAAAATTGAGCGAGCGATCAATAAAAACTTGAATTAGATTTCTGTTGATTTTAAATTTGAATTTAGAAGTTGAACCCATACTCAATATCTTTGAAAGTGTTAATTCAGGTTCAAATAGATTTACATGAGATTTGATATTTGATTGGAAAGAGAAATTTTTGAATATAGAATCCACTTTCAACAAATTGGGGTATGTTAAAAAATGGGTCCAAATATTTTTGAAGAGATGCTTCCATAGGTTCATATTTGAATTTTGATTTTTTTTTGTTTGAGGACCCTGCATTTAACAAATTTGAGTATGTTAAAGTGAATGGTCAATTGATTTTGTTTTTGATTTGAGATTTTTGGAATTTGCCCACTTAGTAAATTGGGTATGCTAAATGAGGTGTTTGAAAATAATTATTTCTTTTCTTTTATTTGCTTTGTCTCATGAATCACTTGTGATTTGAAGATGAAATTCTCATTTAACAAATTTAGATATGCTAAATGAGGAATCCAAGTGTGTTTTGTTTTGTTTTGAAAAGTTTTTGAAGATAGGATTCTTAGCAAATTTAGGTATGCTAAGGAAATCCTACTGTGTTTCTTTTTGTTTGATTTTGAAAAATGGAGACTTCACTTTAGCAAATATGGTATGCTAGAGTGAAGTTTCAATTCATTTTTAATTTTTTATGAAATGGATATTTCACTTAGCAAATTTGAGTATGCTAAGTGAATGTGCTTGAAATTTTCATGTTTTAAAAAATGGGAGACTTTACTTTAGCAAATGGCATATGCTAGAATAAAGTTCCAAATGTGTTTAAAATTTTATTTTGAAAAATGGAGACTTCACTTTAGCAAATGGAGTATGCCAAAATGAAGTTCCAATGTGTTTTGAAATTTTTTGTGAAATGGATATTTCACTTAGCAAATCTGAGTATGCTAAGTGAAATTCCAATGTGTTTGAAATTTTCATGTCTTGAAAAAGGGAGACTTCACTTTAGCAAATGGGGTATGCTAGAATGAAGTTCCAAATGTGTTTAAAATTTTATTTTGAAAAATGGAGACTTCACTTTAGTAAATGGAGTATGCCAAAATGAAATTCCAATGTGTTTTGAAAGTTTTTGTGAAATGGAGATTTCACTTAGCAAATTTGAGTATGTTAAGTGAAATTCCAATGTGTTTGAAAATTTCATGTCTTGAAAAAGGGAGACTTCACTTTAGCAAATGGGTTATGCTAGAATGAAGTTCCAAATGTGTCTAAAATTTTATTTTGAAAAATGGAGACTTGACTTTAGCAAATGGGGTATGCCAAAATGAAGTTCCAAAGGTGTTTTAAGAAATGTTTATTTTTGTTGATTTTGAAAAGAGGGGTTTCCATTCAACAAATTTAGGTATGTTAGATTGAAATCAATTATGTTTCATTTTTTAAAGATGTATTTTCATGTGTGATTATTGCTTTTCTTGAAAGAGAGAATCCCAACCTAATCATATATGGAATATGTTTAAGTGGGATTTTAAAAGTGTGTTATTTTATTTGGAAATGAAATCTTCACTCAATAAATGTGGGTGTATTGAATGGAGAGGTTTCATATGTGTTTTTGGAAAAATTCATTTTTGATTTTGATTGAAAATGAAACCTCCATTCAATAAATGTGGGTATATTGAATGGAGAGGTTTCATATGTGCTTTTAAAAAAAAATCATTTTTGATTTTGTTTGAAAATAAAACCTCCATTCAATATATGTGGGTATATTAAATGGAGAGGTTTCATATATGCTTTTGAATAAAATCATTTTTAATTTTGATTAAAAATGAAATCTCCATTCAATAAATATGGGTATATTGAATGGAGAGGTTTCATATATGCTTTTTGAAAAGGTGAGAATTCCAACTTAACACATGTGGAATGTGTTCAATGGGATTTCAAAGTTGTAATTTTTGTTTGAAGATGTAACATCCATTCAACATATTTAAATGTATTGAATGGAAATGCCTATCTTCAAATTTTGTGCTCTTTTTTTTTTTGAAAGTTTAGGAATGTTGGAATTTTATTATTTGAAAATGAAGTCTTCATCAAAATGAATTCAGTGAAGAAATTCATTTGTGCTTTTGGAAAATTATGATTGTTGGAATTTTTTTTTTTTTTTTTGTAAATATGATCCTACATATGACAATCATGATGGTTGTTAGATGAAGGTGATTCAGGAAAAATTTTGTGCAAAATATTTTATTATGTGCATTTTGAAAAAGTACTTTTTTGAAAAGCAAGATTTGTATGAAAGATTTATTTTCTTTTTATTTTTGGAATGGACCTTTCCTTGCCATAAAATTGGTAAGGAGGAAGTCTTTAGTTATTTCTTTTTATTAAATTTTTATTTTCACTTATTGGGGAACCCAATAGGCATTTTAAGACCTACATGAAATGAGGTCCTAAAACCTAAAGATGTTGGCTAACTTAGCTTAAGGATGAAATAGGCTAAGTGCCAATGAAAAAGAAGGTAAGACTCAGATTCATATAAAATACAAACTCACTATCGATACTTGAATACAATGATCATTTACCAAAGATGGAGAGAGGAACCATCCTCAACAGAGTCGCCAGAAGAATCTGTGGGTGAAATAATTTTATGGACTTGAATGTGATCATCATTATCAATCAATCTCCTCCCGTCTTCTTCCTTGGTCCTCTTCTTCTTATCTTCATCCCTTTCAGAAAGAAAGATGAAGACAAAAGAGAGAACGGAAAGAAAAGAGAGAAAATTTAATATGATGACAATTGCTTCTTTCTTTAGATGGACACCACATATAATCACAAGTGTACTTATTAGGGTGATCAGGTACGGCATCGAGGAAAGGTGTACTATCTCAAAAGATAGAATTCACCACCCTACAATAGACCTAATCACCTAAATAAGGACTCCTAAGGGCTTATGGGTCTATGGGATGATGTACTAGAGATTTTTTCCCTACTTTATATGGAAAATTAAAGTAGGGTTTATTTTAAACTGGGTTTGTTAAGTCACCTATGGAGGAAAGCCCCCATAGTTAATTAAATCCTAAGGAATGAGATTCCTTAGGAATACTCTCGATTAAGGTAAATGATCGTTGTCTCAAAAAATTACAATAGGTAGGACTACTAATCGATTGGTTTATTTTTGAAAAGTAAAGTGGGATCGATCAAGAGGGAGGAGTTCTTATTGAAGCCAAATGAGAACAAGTAGGGATACTTAGGATACTAGGAAGCTTAGTAAGCATCCCGAACTATCCTATGATTGGGCTTTACATTTTTGGGATTGAATTAATTTGTTTGAGTTGAATTTTTCATTAGAAATTTAGGGCTTATGATTCCACAACACAAGATTGTGGAAATGCCTAAGAGGTGGGGTTTTATGCTTGTGGCCTGTAAAGAGAAGTAGCAACCTCTGAACCTAAATCTAGGAAGCTTTAACAAGGGCCAAAAGCACGACCTAAATCTAAGGAAAAAAAAAGGGTACTTGGTTTGCCTCCATAAGAGAGGAAAAAACCACTCGACTATTTGGACTTACATCCGCCTAAGGGTGGCTGCTAACTAACTCCTCCTATGGTTTTAAATATATGTAGGCAAGTCATATGCTTTATGCAAGATAGATAGGTTATTATTTACTTAGAAAGAGACTAAGTCTTTAGACTCACTCCCTAAGAAACTAGATCATGTAAGGGCATGAAAAATGACCTAGATCTAATGCAAACTGTATTACATTTTTATTTTCATTTTTGGACAATCATTTGAATTAGGCTTATAGGATCCATATGCCTAATGCATGAGAAATAAGATTATCAGCCAAAATTAGCGAGAAGGGGGGAGGTGTATTTCCACCATGGCTCTCATAGGTCAAGCCAAGTTCTCTGGCAAAGATGGAAGCCCTGCAATCAAGAGTGAAATAATATGCATTTATGCATGATGTTAGAAAAGAAATACTCATCCAACTAAGGAGTTTCTAATTCTTTTATCTTGATTTTTAACTTAGGCTTTAAGTGAGGTTATTAGTTATTTATTTTTAATTTTTAATTGATTAATTTGATAGAAGATTTATTTTTTTCCTGAGAGCTTAATCATCATCCAGGCCATACATCAAGAAAGGAAGAAACTAGGTAAAGGATGCCATCTTAATGCACAAGCTAAACAAAACATCAAATATTTTATAAAGCTAACACAAAAGAATAAATGTCATTTATGGTCGGGCTCCATCACACAAACCCGAAAATAAATTGGGTAGCCGAGCTCTACCCTTATACAACTCGGATCACAAATGAATTAATTTATAATTAAGAAGGAAATTCATATTATGGGGGTCTTCATTCTTCATTTCTCCTTTCTTCTTTCTTCTTTCTTCTTTTGGTTCCTTCTTTCTTCTTACTTCTTTTAGTTCCTTCTTTCTTCTTTCTTCATTTGGTTCCTTCTTTTAGATGGTTTGAAGGTAGATTCTCCAAAGACTTCACATGGTACATAAGATGGGATCTTATGACCAATGCTCATTCTAACCCCCATAACAATCATTCCAAATTCCTAATTACAAAATTACATGAAAAGGAAAAGTAAATCTAACTAACACCTGCAAAATAGAGATTAGCTAAATAAACCATACAAATCCCAAGCATGTATATTGGACTTAGCACTCCACACATGGGTAACCAAGTCCACCTGGCCTATTGGATTATGCATAGGGGTATAAGCACCTGTACAGTAAAAGAAGATATATTTTTATTAGAGCACTCCTTAAGCATAATCCCCTACAGAAAATAACCATTAGACTAAATCATCCTACCATTCATTCTACACACATTCACTCTAACATTCAGACTAAAACAAAATATCATAAAATTAAAGCAAACCATTTATCAAATATAATGTGCTTTAGAAGGTTTTATGTGCTATGGATTTAAGGTTTGGATTTTCTAAGTGTGAAGAGTTCAACTTAGATGGGTGGTTTCATTTAAGTTATTTATTTATTTTGGCTTGATTTTATTTGATGCTTTATTTAGGTTTGAATGAAACTACTTAATTACTAAGTGTTGTAAAGAGAGAAAAAAGAGAATAACACTTCTCTCCTTCCCTACCTTAAGTAATTTCTAAAGTAGATTCATGTTTCATTTTATTTAGTCAATGTTTTATTATATGTTTTAATTAATCCTAAGTTTAAATTTTCCCTAAACAAACCTATTCAAAGAGAAAGGCATTTTAAAATTAAGTAAAGTGAAATATCACAAAACACACATCACTTCATTTCTTTTCCAACATGTACAACATGCATATAGATAAATCCTAAGCATACCTATACATACAAATGAAAATGTTTAACACACTTTATGATGAATACTAAGAAATGTTACTTAAGAAAATTGGGATGCTTTATGATGCATTATTTTCATTAAGTACAAAAGGGTGGTTTCTTTTATCCATTTATTCACATGCACATGTGTATGTATGAAAGGCATAAGTGAGTACTATGCCATTGTTAGCACCAGGGGTGTAAGGTACAAGACCTACTTAGGGCTAGTTAAAGCCTCGTAACCCCCGGGGTTGTCCAGACTAATATATCACTTTCCTCAAAGACAAACATATGTACAAAAGAAATGAATGGAAAAAGAAAGATGCAAATTCTATTCAAAACTATGCTATAAGAAAAGAGAAGAAAAGCCATACTATGCACATCTTCATACTCATATCCACATGCAAGCTTATAAATAATATTAAGTAGCACACCTTCAGTTTTGATATTTTATTTATAAGATTTAAAAAATAATTTTAAATTTAATAGTGATAATAGTCATTCATATTTCTACTTTAGCCAAAACATGCAATTTTACTTAAAGGAAACAATTTATTTTAATTTTGATTTTGGGAAAGCATGAATGCATGGAATTCATATAACATACACATTTATTATGTTAGGAAAGAACTAAAGTGATGAAAGCATGTAAACAAATTCACCCTAATTAATTTCTAAAGATAATCTTATAAAGTAAGAAAGTTTAAAGCAAATCAAGTTATATTTAAAGAACGTTTGATGTTGTTTTGAGTTTGATTTAATTTAAGAATGTGAGGTGAGTTTGTTGTTCCTAACCCATTCCCACATATGTTTATTATTTTATTTTAATTTTTTAGGTGATTAGATTAATTTTATGCTTTAGTTAGGTTAAGGTATGAATTAAGTGTGTTAATTACCCCTTACCGACACCACCTTAGCATACTTAATCAAATAATCATGAGCCAATGAGATGACATAAAACCACACAAGGAATTTAAATGAGTAATGCACCTAAGAAAGAAAATGGCCTAATATAATTTGGCTCATGATTAATGATTAATTAAACTAAGCAGTTTAATTTAAGTACTTTCATAACCCCTCTCACACATGTGAATTAGAATTTGATTTCCTTAAGCTACTTAGGCTATTGAACACGTTAGTACCTACCCAAGATGGATTAATTAAGTGCAATTATGGAGAGTATATCTCCTCCTAGAGAAATCAGACGGTTGAGCCTTCTCTTGCCATTTTGATCCAATTGACCCTATTCAATGGGTTGTTTGAGCTGTTTAGAGTAGCATGGCATTCCATTTTGGCCAGAGGAGGAGTGGGTGAGGTGGCCATGTGCTCAAATAAGGTGGAGGGAGGATTCCATGTGGCCAATTTCAAGTGGGATGGTCGATTTTAAGTTTGGGTTGGGTTTGGCTGACCTAAACCCATTGGGTTAGGTGCACCACCCTCACTAGTGTCCACTTGGTCCACTAAGAGGGTGCCAAGTGGTTATGGAGAGGATTTGACCAAAGTCCAAGTAAATTTGGCCAAAATTTACCTTATGGAGTAGGGGTAAAATGGTCATTTGGCTTGGGTTTTAATTTGAATATGTTTGGTATGTTTGAAAAATGGTTGGGCCAAGTTTCATTTAATTTGGAGCTGGTTTGATGTGATTTGGCTCATGTTGACTCATTTAAGTCAAAATGGGTCAACTTGGGTCAAGTTGATCAATTGGTTAAATTGGGTCAAACTAAGGGTTGGGTCAAGTTCATATGACCATTTGAAATATTTTGGTGGCTTTGGTTTAACTCAATTTGGTTTATTTATGGATTTGGCTCAATTGAGTTCATTTAGGTCAAATGGGTCAAGTTGACCAATTTGACCCATTTGGGTTAGGTCATGGGTTAGTTTAGATTTCATTGGTCATATAAAGTGGATTGCTATCTTTGTTTCCAATCAATTTTGTTTGTATTTGATTTTGGCACAATATGACCTTTTAGGTCAAGTTGGGTTCATGGTCAATTAGGCTAGGTTAGGTCTAGTTGGCTAATTGAGGCTTTGGTCAAGTTCAACAAGTGATTTGGAATGAACTTGACCCATTGGTTTCAATCAATTTGGCTTAGATCAAGTTTTGACATATTTTGACTTTTTAGATAAAGTTGGGTCAACCTGGGTCAAGTGGCTGGTTGCTCAAATCGACTTGGTCAAGTTTAAACATTGATCATGAATGAGCCTTGATCAATGATTTCAATCAATTTGGCTTATGGTGGATTTTGGCTATGTTGGGTTTTTTGGCTAAGTGTTGACTTGTCCCTTAGTTTGACTTGGTTTGACCCAATTTGAGTGATTGATCATCTCATGATGATTGTTGATCATGATGAGAGGCTTAGGTGGGCTTACGATTGAAATATAAATTCATTTACTGCTGGTTTGAAGTCAAATGGGGTTTGATTCATTTGACAATCTGAAGTTCAAAGGGTGAACTTGAGTTTGATTTGGGTTTGATTTTTGAATTTAGTTTTGGTTAAGTGATTGAAGTTTGTGTTTATATTTGGATTCATGATTGTAGGATTGATTGAATCATGAAGAGAAATCAAGGGTTTGGCTTGATTTGAATTGGATTTGGCTAAGTTCAAGAGTTTGACTTGAAAGGCTTAGATTGGAATTTGGCAAAGTTTGAGTTTACTTTTTGGAGTTGGTTTTGATTGTTTGAATTTATATTTCATTTATATATGTGAATATAAATGAGCATATAAATGGGTTATGAGAAAATTTCATTGATTTGAGTTAAGTCCATGAGGGGGAATCAAAAGACTTAGGAAAGATTTTTTGAATCTGGATTTGATTTTTGGGGTTAGATTGATTTGAATTTATATTTCATATATATATATATATATATATATATATATATATATATATATATATATATATATATATATATATATATATATATATATATATATATATATATATATATATATATATATATATATATTTAATTGATTTTTTTTGGAATTGAAGACAGGAAATCAAAGTGACTTAGGAAAAAATTTTGGATTTTGATTTGGATTTCAGTCATGGGAATTGATTCATGATTTGAGAAAATCCATTGAATTGATTGAAGGTTTGATTGAAAGTTGAAGTTGATATGAGTTTGGAGTTTGACTTGAAAGAAGAAAGTGAGGAATTTGGTTCATATGGGTAGACAAAACACCCAAGGCATGACCTATTCCTATGGCTAACTCTTCTAAGTCGCTAGGGCTAGGTTGAGTGTTCACCTAATCACTATATGTGTTTTAAGACTAAGGAACTCTTGATACTTAAGAGAGATCCTATGTCCAATAAGACTAAGGAACTCTTAATACTTAAGAGAGATCCTATGTCCAAGATGGAGGGGTTGAGAGCTCATCCTAAAAATGAGGTCAACAAACCTCAAATTCAAATCCAAATTCGAAATCCATATCCCAAATTTGACTCCAAATGTTTGAAACCCAAAATCAAATTCAAATTCTAAGACCCTTCCTAAGCCATATGAACCACCTTCATAAGCTTAGCCAAAACTCCCTTTAAAATAATACAAATTCAATTTATTTCTTTATAAATCAATTGTTCCTTCATTTATATTCACAAATATAAATGAAATCCATATCTGAATGATCAAAACTATATCCAAAATCAAATCCAAATCTAATCTAAGCCCTTTTAAGCCAATTTCTTAGACTTAACTAAATCCTATCCAAATCAACTCAAAACCAATGGATTTTCTCTTGAATCAATCATTCATTCAATTATCTACCCAAATATAAATGAAACCTACAATCATCAAACCAAATCAAAGCCAACCCAAGTCAAACCCAACCTCTTTTGACTTGAAAATTTCAAATGAACCAAAATCCCCTTAGTGATTATCGTTGAATTTATATTTCAATCCAAGGCTCATATATATGTTCAACTAAACTCAAATTAAACCAAAACTAAACCAATTGACCCACTTAGGTCCACATGACCCAAAGTGTCCTAAAGGGCCCATTTGAGCCAACTTCCAATCCAACCCAAATTGGATTGAACCAAGCTCACCAAAACCTTCCACCATGATTGTTGATCATCCTAGAATGTACAATTGCAATCATTTGGGTCAAACCAAGTCAACTTAGTCATTTGACCAAGTCAGCCCTTAGCCTAAATGAACCAAAACTAGCCAAAACTCATGCTTCATCAAATTAATTGAAACTAATGATTTGAATCAACCCAAAATCAATATTTAAATATGACTTGACCACGAATTAAGCCAAACCAAGCCCAATTGGCCATTCGATCCAAGTTGACCCAAATTGGCCTAAAGGACCAAACTGGGACAAATCATGATCTAACCCAAATTGATTGCAACCAATGGCTCAAGTTCATTCCAAATTGATTATTGAACTTGACCAAAGCCATAATTAAATCAAATTTGATCAACTAAGCCCAATTGAGCCATTTAGCCTAAATTGGCCTAAAGGGTCAATTTGGCCTAAATACAAATTAAATCCAAATTGATTTGAACCAAAGATCACATTCATCTTCAATTAGCCAATTAAACATGAGTCAACCCATAACCCAAACCAATTTGGCCAATTTTGGTCAAATTGGTCAACTTGACCCTTTTGACCCATTTGATTCCAAATGAGCCAAAATTAATTCTAAGCCAAATTAAATCAATTTGATCATACCAAAAATCTTCAAATCATCATTTGAACCTAACCCAGTTGGTTTAATTTTGACTTTATGACCCAATGAAATTGGCGACCTGAACACCATTTGGGATTAACCCAAAATTAACCCAACCTAATTTAATCTCTCATGGATCCTCTCTCACATAGTATTCCACTCAACTTCATTTAATTCTCCCCATCACATGCATTCAACTTCCTTTGCCATTCAATGGAGCTGATCATATGAAAACAAAAGAGGTCTTTGGAGCAAAAATCCAAAGTCCTCAATCAATCCATCATCCATCCCAATCACCCCAAGAAAAAATGACAACACTTTGGAGACAAAAATTCAAAAAAGGAGGATTTTTAGCCACTATTAAAGGAGGGGAAAATGAGGCTTCATTCCTCTTCCTCTTACCATTATTCAGCCCTTAAGAGCTCCCCAAAATAATCAACGGCTATTTTCCCATCTCTCTTAGGTTAGAAACACCAAAATTGGGTTGAGTTCGACTACAAAATGACAAGCATTGAATTATACATCGTTCTAAAGTGAAGGCGGAGGTCTAGGCTCATTCCAAAGTTTCTTCTTCCAATCAAGAGCATGCTCGGATCATCACCATTGTCGAAACCATCCCCGGTGAGGTAATCATCAAAAAACTCATAGCCGACCCAAGGATTTCTTACTTTTTTGTGATTATTTTCTTATGATATTAGGAATTTCCCTTAGATAAATTCCACATTTTTCATTTTATTTAATCCCAATATGAAATAAAATTTTTTCAGAAAAAAATTCTACGTGAAAAAGAGCTCAATCAGACCTCATTTCACATTTTTTGCATTTTTTTCATGGGTTTCACTATTAGTGAACAACGGCGTCCGATCACGTTGGTGGATTGGTGCTCAAATCGTCAAAGCACGCATCCTTCGACCTTGAACACGGGATCCGCTAGGATCCTGGATCAGAAATCGCCGTCATCTTCCTGATCCGTCTGCGCTCCCGCTGCGTGCTTCACCGCGCATGCGGCTGCATGGCGTCCATGACCAAGAGCCCAATCATGCGGTCGGTATATCTGTTACATGTCGAGTACGATCTTGGCGAATAAATGGAAAATCGATTTCTGAGTTTAAAATTTATTTAAACCACGTAAAACTATAAAAATTCATAAAAAAATAAACTACTTAATGAAAAATTATAAATAAGGGCTTGTTGGAATCGTCTTTCTAATAGGAATCCAAATAACTAAAAAATTTCAAATTCCACTAAATGGTTTGAGCTTAATTAAAGGTTTAGTGAAAATAAAGTTTCATTACTTACTCTAAAAATATAAGTCAAATTAAGTTGAAATTTTCAAGGATTAAAACTAAAGTTAAAGCACAACTATGATAAAAATATAAAGTTAAAAAGACTTCTCGATTAGAAGAAATTAAATTTTGAAGTTTAGATTATCTATTTTAATAAAATAAATCAAATAAAAATCCAGAAATTTTCAAAAAATTTTAAAATAGCTTGAATCACTTCAATTAACATCTAAGATCCTAAAATAATAATAATAATAATAATAATAATAATAATAATAATAATAATAATAATAATGATTATAATAATAGTAATAATAATAATAATATGAACTTTTGAAGCTTAATAAACCTACAATAAATATTTAGGGATAAAATTTAACAAATTAAGGAATTAATTAAAATTAAATTCATGATAATCTAAATAATAAATTAAAATAAAATGAAGCAACACTTAGCAATCATTAATCAAACCTCAAATAAAAAAATATCATATAATCCTCAAAGAAAATTAAATTAAATATGATTAAACTATTTAAGTTAATAAAACTCAATTAAATGATTAATCTTAAATCAAATTTAAATTTAAACAAATCTAGGAAACTTTAACATGGTCCAAACTAGTATAACTAAACTTACACTAAGCATGGAATCTTAATCATATGAAACTCCTTACTGAATATAAATAAACTGAAGCTAATTAATCATTAAGTAATCTAAAAAGTTAAATTAATTATAAATCCAATACATCATAATCACTTAATATTAATCAAACCAAACCAAACCAAACCAAATGAAGCTAAAGTGAACTTAATTAATTTAATATCTAAATCAATCCATTTGGAATAAGAGAAATACTCATAAAAAAATTTCAACCTAATAAATCAAACATGTTAATGAAATTAAACAAACATAATAAATGAATCAAATCAAATAAAACTCTAATCATAAATAATCAAACTTAATTGAAATAAAATAAACAGTTAATTCACTTAATAATAATGATGGTAATAACAATAATCCTTTAATCAAATCAAACTTAAGTAAAACACTTAACTAAATCAAACCACTCACATGTGAGAAATTAAGTCATTAATTAAATAAATCTTGATTAATGCAATAATTCAAAATTTAATTATTTTTAATCAAACCAAATTAATCAAACATCTAATTAATGCAAACTTAATGAATTAATCCATCATCTTAATGAATCAAATTAATTTAAATAAATCACATTAAAGCTAACTCTTAAATTAAGCTTAAATAAAATCCCTAATTAAATTTAATAATTAATCACACCCCTCAAGTAAACTAATTAAGTTAATCAAATTAATCATTTTAAACCTAAGCTTAATCAAACATAAATGCAATTAAATACCAATCAAATCCTAAATTAAAAAATCATTAAGTCATTAATTACATCATTAATCTAAATATAAAACCAAATTAAAAATTAAATAAATCTTTATTTGATTTAATAATTAACTTAAACACACTTCTTAATTAAACTAATTACCCTTAAGCTAATCCAAATAAATAAACACCTAATCAATGCAAACTTAATGAATTAATCCATCATCTTAATGAACCAAATTAACTTTTTAAATCAAATTCAAATCAAACAGTTAATTAATTAACTAATTAATTTGATCACGCATCTTAAATAGGCTAATTAAGTCAATCAAATTAATTATATTAAACTTAAACTTAATCAAACATAAATGCAATTAAATACTATTCAAAACCTAAATTAAACCTAAATTATTAAGTCATTAATTACATCATTAATCTAAATAAATATGAAATCAAATTGAAAATTAAACAAATCTTTATAATTAACATAAATACACTTCTTAATTAAACTAATTACATAATCACATTGAACCTAAGCAAACCCATAGATTCATAAAGCTAATCAAATAAAATAAAATAAAATAAAATAAAATCAAATTAAATTAAATTAAGAAAGACTCTCATCAATTTAATATGTAATCAAATCAAATCTCATTCAACCTACTTAAATAAGATAAACTAATTAACTATCCAATGTATGAAATCAAAATACAAACCAAACTTTGATAAACATGAAAAATGGATGAGATTAAAAAAAAGTCCTAATTATAAAAAATCAAACTCAATTAAAATCAAAATAAAATCTCAATTAATCTAGTCCAATCAAACTACAAATAAATGAACCATGATTAAATCAAATAAGCATAAAATTAAATAACAAAACTATAATCAAAGAAAAGAATTAGATATTAATTTAAAAGGATATTGAATTATCAAGATATTAATTAAGCCAAAATGTTTCATCTAAAATTAATCAATCAAAAATACATGGATTTAAACAAACTTAAAACTTCAATAGATATTAAGGATATTGAATTATCAAGATTTAACTAAATCAACATATTTAATACAAAATTAATAAATCAAATACATGAAGATTAAACAAACTCAAATTCTAAGATCTAAACTAAACGGAATAAATTACACAAATTCAAATGGGCTAATTAAGATACTTAAGGAACCTAGTTAGACTCTTTAGGAGTTAGGATGTAGAGTAGGGTGAGTTTCATCTATAAATAGAATTCATTCTACTCTTCATTCTTGAAAACCTAAACATTACTTTAGCCAAAGAAAAGTGAAATAAAAAAATGAAAAATAAATCATTAAATCATTTAAATTGAAGTCACCCAAAGGTAAAATTCAAATAAAGTCAAACTCCAAATTGAAACTTAAACTAAAAAAAAAAGGCCTAGTAAAGTCTTGCTACACAAGCCTTAAGCACACACATTAGAATACTAAGTCACCACTTTTAGTGCTAAGTTAGGGCGGTGTATGTGTGATGGATGTTTTATTTTGTTATGTAATATTTTAGACTGGATGCTATGGTGTATGCCTTTTAGACTAGATGTTAGGCCATTATTAGCCTAATCGTATTTTTTTGTATGGGGTTGTGCTTATGGGGCCCCTATAATAAAAATATAAATGCATTTGCTATGTAGGTTGCTTAGCCCCAAAGTATAACCCACATTAGGACAAATGAGCTTGGTTACCCATGTGTGGGGTGCTAAGTCCAAATTATTCATATAACTACTTGTGTTGTATGGTGTGTTCAGCTAACATTTATTTTGCAAGTGTGACTAGATTTATTTTTCCTATTTTCAATGTAATTTTATATTAGGATTAGGATTAGTGTTCTGAGGGATTAGGATGAGTAGTGGCTAGAAAGCTTAGTTCTTGGGCTACCATGTGATTCCTTTGGAGTAAATCAAATCAAAAGGAAGAGAAGGAAGAAATAAAGAAAAGAAGACCCCCATAACATGTATTATTTTTGTAATCCGAGTTGTATAAGGGTAGAGCTCAGCTGCCCATCTTTTTTTCTCTTTTTGGTGTGTATGGAGGAACCTGATCAAACAACCATTTATTCTTTTATGGTAGTCTATAAAATTATTTGATGTTGTGTTTAGATTATGCACTAGAATTGCATGTTTTTCCTAGTTTCTTTATGTTTGATGTTTGAATGTGTGGCCTGGATGCAGTAGGCTCTTATGGTAAAATTAAAGTTTCTATTCCACTAACAACTCATAACTATAATTTTAAAACAACTGATAACCTCACATAAAAGCTTAGGAATTAAATCAAGATAACAAAATTTTTAGCAACCCCTTAGCTGGATGAATGAATGTATAACATCATGCATGTCATATTCTTCCACTCTTGTTAAGAGGGGGTTTCCATCTGTGCCAGAGAATAAAGGCTTAACATGCGAGAGCCTTTGATGGAAGAACACCCCTTTCTCTCTTGATTTGGCCCATAATCAAGTTCTCATGCATTTACACATACAAAATCCCATAGCCTGTGTCAAAATAATGAGTCCAAAAGAATAAAATAGATTTGATAAAATTTGCATTAGATTAAGTCATGAATTCATACCACTCAAGCTCTAGTCTCTTAGGGAGTGAGTTTAAGGACTTAGTCTCTTTCTAAATAATAACTACCCTAGCCATCCTGTAATTCATAGGACTTGGACACATGGATTCAAAGAGTAGAAGGTATTAATTGATGGCCACTCCAAGTGGTTGTAAGTCCAACATTCAGATGGTCTATCCTCTCTTGTGGAGGTAGACCATTATGTCCACCTTTCGCTTAGATTTAGGACGTGCTTGTGGTTTGTACCAAATTTCCCTAGCTTAGGATCTGAGGTAACTATTTCTTTCAGTCTACAAGCATAAATCTTCATCTCTTAGGCATTTTTATAATCTTGTGTTGATGGATTATAAGTCCTAGCAATTTAATAAAATTTCAACTCAAATAAATAAATCTCTTCAATTTTAAATATATATATAAAGTCCAGTTATAGGGTAGATTGGAATGCTCACTAGGCTTCCTAGTATCATGAACATTTCCTATTTTCTCCCTTTGGATTTTAAAAATAAGTCTTCTCATTGATATATCCCATTTGATTTTCTATAATAGCCAATCCTTTGATTGTCTTTAGCCATGAAATGTTTGGAGACTTTAATTCTTACTTTAATCGAGAGTATTCTTAAGAGATTTTATTCCTTAAGATGTAATTAACTATGGGGGCTTGCCTCCATAGGTAACTTAACGATCCTGGCTTAAAATATACCCTACTTTACTTTTCCATGTAAAGTAAGGGAAAGATCTCTAGTACATTTGAAGACACATCATGCCTTAAGAGTCCTTATTAGGTGATTAGGTTTATTATAGGGTGGTGATTTCTATCTTTTGAGATAGTACATCATTCCTTAATGTCGTACTTGATCACTTCAATAAGTGTCCCCTAAGATCTGCGTGGTGTCCAACATCCCAAAAATAAATACCACAAACACATAAGGAGGAACCCTCAAATTGAATGTTAATTATCTTAAGTGATTACCATTTTAATTTGATTTATTTTTGTTAATGATTGCTTAATTAATCTCTTAATTAAATCTTGAATTAATTAAAACCTCCATGGAGAGATAATTAGGCAAATGACTAAGGAAGAGGCATTAATCATTCACCTCAATCAATCTAATTGTTAACAGTAATTAATTTTTATTAATCATAAAAATTCAAATATTTAATAATTTTCATTAGGGTTAATGTGATTAAGGAGGGTGATTAAACTTGAGATTTCAAATTTTTTTAATTACCTAACCAATAAATCCTAAGAAAAATATGGGAGGAAAAGGGCATCCCAAGAAATCAGCACACTTAGTTTGGGATTAATTAGTTAAGTGAATAGGGCTTAATTAAGCTAATTAAAAAATGTTCAAATCCTAATTAAGCTCTATTAACTATTCAAAACTTAATGAAATTATTTTTATTAAATTCTCCCCTGCTTAACCTTTTCAAAATGTGTTTATTTATATATTTTTTAATTTTTCTACAATTAATTATGATTTTATGAAATTTCTAAGTAAACACATTTTAAACACAAATAAATCTCTAATTCCATCGGCGCTGTACAAGAACTGACATGGCAACACTTTCTATGTGGCACTGTAGGATTGGCCACTTAAATGATCTGACGCGGTGTGGTGTGTCAATGATGGCAAATGCGGTTTTGTCCCCATTGCTCGATCTCAGATCGGGCGGTGGGGATTAATCTCGTGGATCTAATAAAATTGAAATCAAATTTCTAATAGATTAAATCATAGCTGTCTATTCCAATCACGTGAAATGGACGACGGATGATCCTTCATCCCCGAGCGATAGAAGACAGACACCGTCTACCCTCCTTCGCCAGATCCAAGCTCACCAAAGCTTGTGAGGCATCGGGATTGACTCCAAAAAGTTCAGGAAGAAAATCTAAAGGGATCTTAATGTTGGAAATGCACAAGAACATAATTTTCTTCACAAAGGCCAAATAAATTAACGAATTTCTATGATTTGTCAAAATTTATCTCTCCTAAGCTCAGGACCGACAATTTATTGACCGAAGTAGCTTCATTTTCGAGAGACGAAGTCCTACTGAGAAGCTTGCACCTTTCCTCATCACCGGTGGCTCTATGGACCAAACATCACCGGAATCCTCATCAGAGTTGGTCTAAAGTGGTCTTTAGTGCTTGAATCAATCGAGAATCGACGTGTTTTGGATTGTCGAAGCTCAATAAAGGTGTGGGTAAATTTAATTTGAGTTTTGTGGAGTTTAGGTGAGGTTGGACAGAGTGGAGACTCTATCCTATTCAAGTTTGGTGTTTTTGATGATGGAGAGCTCAAGGGAGATTGGGAACTCACTAGGGAAGGTCACCTCTACTTTCTAAAAGTCTCTGTGTGCTTGGAATGGAATGGGAAGGAGTATTCCCTCTTCCCCAATGGTGACCCAACAGTTGGCTCCTATGGGTTTTTGACAGTCGTCCGACCGGGCAGTCGTCCGACCGGTGTAGGTGGCCGAGGATAATAGAGGGTGGTTGAGGTGGCTTTGTTTGAGTAGGTGAGGGTCTGAGGTGGACTGCTAAGGCTGAGGTGGAGTGTCCTCCTTCTCCTAGGTGAGCCAATGAAAGGGGATGGGTTAGTTCACCCCCTTTGACCCATGGCTAACCCAACTGACTTTTGGTCAAGTTAGCTAGTGGGTCAGAGGTCCAAACTAAGCTAAGAGAGGTTGTCAAATGCAAATGAGTAGGTAAGACCACCCAAAAGTTGGTTTTGTTCCATTTGGAGTGCTTTACCAAATGGAATTGGGCCAATTTAGGTTTGAAATTGGTTGGATTTAATTTGGGCTAACCCATGGTGACCCAAGGATGCGTCATGCCAAGTTTGAGTGGGTTTGGGCTTAGTTTGGTTGGGTTTGGCTCAATTTGACCCATGTAGGTCAAATTATGCTAGGTTGAGTTAAGTTGACCAACTAGTCAAATTGGGTCCAATAATTGGTTATGATAATTTTAAATGATGATTTGAAGAGGATTGTAGGTGTATATTTCAATCAATTTGGGTTTTAGAAATGATTTAGACCAATTTGACCCTTTAGGTCAATTTGGGCTAAATGGATCAATTGTGTTGACTTTGTCAAATTAGGTTCAATCAAGGGTTTGATCATATTCAATTATTAATTAGTGATGGATTTGAGTTATTGGTTTCAATCAATTTGGATTGCATTGTGATTTGGCAATTTGGCCTTTTAAGTCAAATTGGGTCAAAGAGCCAATTAGGCTTCGTTTGGTTCAATTGATGGTCAATTCATATTCAAGGATCAATTTAGGGTTGGTAAGAATCATTGGTATTAATTAATTGAGTTTGGAATGAAGTTTGATTCAATTAGGTTTATGTAGGCTAATTAGGTCAACTTGGGTCAAGTGATCAAATTAGCTTGGTTTGAGCCAATTGATTGCAATTGATCAATCAAGCATGATCAATAATCATGGTGGAAGAGATTGGATAGGTTTGTTCAATCCAATTTGGGTTGGATTAGAGTTTGTCTCAAATGGGTCCTTTGTCACTTTAGGCCAAGTGAACCTAAAGGGTTGAGTTAGTTTTGGGTTGAATTAGATTGAGTTGAGTTTGATGATTGATTGATGGATTTGATTGAAATTGATTTGGGTTTAATTGGATTTTGGCTCATTTGGATATTTTGGGTTCAAATGGGCTAGCTTGGGTGGATTGAATTGATTTGATCAATTATTTTGATTGTATATTTTGGAAGAGTATGAAATGAAGATTTGAAGGGTTGCAGCACTCTTGCGAAAATCAATTGAATTTAGTTTGATTGAAAGAATTTTAGTTTAAGCCCATAGGATTGGATTATGATTAAAATGGGTTTGGGTTTAGATCATTTTGGCATTGAGCTTAGATATGAAATGGTATTCAATTAGGTTTGGATTGGATTGACTTGAGGTTTGGGTTTGCATTGATTGGGATAGGCATAGGTTTGGTTTAGGCCATAGGATATGTACGTTTCCTTAGGTCCTAAGGCATAGCTTAAACCTATGATATGCCATCTTTAAGTCTCTAAGCTTAGGTTTAGTGTTCACCTAACCACTATAAGTGTCCTATGATTAGGGAAGTTCTAGTGTCTAGAGGACTCCAAAGTCTAAGATAGGAAGGTTGAATCCTCTCTCCAAAAGTGAGGTCAATAATAGGGTAATGAAAAGAACTATGTTTCATTATGAGTGAGACTTATAAGTTTTCATACTCTTTAAAACACTAAGTCTAATTCAAATAAAATTGAATGTGTAAAAATAAAATTTCATTTCTTAAAATCACTACAACAACAACAACAACAACAAGCCTTAATCCCACTAGGTAGGGTCAGCTACATGAATCATTCATCTCCATTGTGTCCTATTATGTGTCAAATTCTCATTTAATTCAAGTATACTAAGATCATTCTTTATACATCTTAACCAAGTCTTTTTAGGTCTACCTCTACCTTTCTTAACATAAGGAAAATCTAATGCATCTCTCCCTCATGACTAGATGTTTTATGTGAAAAACCATAAGGCGACTCTCCCTAATCTTATCAACCACTGGAGCTACTCCAAATTTTTCCTGAACATACTCCTTTTGCATTCTATCTCTAAGAGTAAAGCCACTCATCCACCTGAGCATCCTCATCTCTGTAACACTTAACTTAGTCTTATGCTTCTCTTTTATTGGCCAACATTCTACACCATAAGTCTTTGTAGGTCTTACCGCCATCTTATAAAATTTTCCCTTAAGTTTAAGTGGAACTTTTCTATCACATAATAGGCCAGATGCATTCCTCCACTTCAACCATCCAACTTGAATTCTACTAATAACATCTCCATCTATTTCACCATCATTTTGAACAATAGAGCCTAAATATCAATCGCCACTCTTATTAATGACTTGATCACCTAAAGTCACAACACTATCACTAAAACTTCTACAACTAAAATTACACTCCATATATTCAGTTTTAGATATACTTAAATGAAAACCTTTAGAATCTAAAGTTGACTTCCATAATTCAAGTTTCTATTGGACTGCCTCTCTAGTCTTATCAACAAGAAGAATGCCATCAGCAAAAAGCATACACCAAGGTACATCTTCTTGTAAATGCCTCGTAAGAACATCCATAACTAAAGTAAAAAAAGATAAGGGCTTAATGTTGATCCTTGATGTAATCCAACTGAAATAGGAAAATATTTTGTCAATCCTCCTTGTGTTTGGACACAAGTAATAGCTCTAGTATACATATTCTTAATGACTTGAATATAACCATTATTAACTCCTTTCTATTCTAGAACTCTCCAAAGAACATCTCTTGAGACTTTATCATAAGCTTTCTCTAAATCAATAAATATCATATGTAGATCCTTCTTACTTTCTCTATGCTTCTCCATGAAACCTCTTAACAAATGTATAACATCCATAGTAGATCTACGGCATGAAACCAAATTGACGAGAAACTTACGTATCATCGTAACCTATATTTCTCCCATAATTTTAATGTATGGCACATTAACTTAATTCCTCTATAATTTGCACACTCTTGTGCATCACCTTTATTCTTAAATATAGGAACCAACAAACTCTTTCTCCACTCATCTCGGTATCTTTTAGTTTTAAAATAACATTAAAAGATTTGTAAGCCAAGAAATTCCTTGATCTTCTAAACATTTCCACACATCTATTGGAATATTATCCGTCCTGCTTTTCTACATTTTTTTCTTTAAAGCTTCACTTTGATTTACTTATCTGACGATAAAATGAAATTTTGTATTTGTTTAGGTATTAAGGATGCTAAAATCAATCTTACTTTCAGATCCTTCATTGAAAAGTTTATCAAAATACCTCATCCACCTATTTTTAATATCTTTTTCTAAGAAAAGCACTTTATTATTTTCATCCTTAATACCCCTCACTTGAACTATGTCTTTACTTCTCTTATCTCTTTGGTTGGCTTATACATACATCTTTCACCTTCTTTGGTATCTAATCTATTGTATAAATCACTAAAAGCTAAATTTTTTGCATCATATATTGCTTTCTTAGAATCTCTACGAGCCACTTTATATCTTTCCCAATTCTCTGAGTTTTTACATCTAAACTAAGTTTTATAACAATGCTTCTTATTTCTTATCTTTTCTTGCACACTCTGATTCCACCACCAACTATTCTTATTAAAAGAAGCTTTTCCTTTTGATTCTCCAAGCACATCTTTAGCAACTTGCTTAATTTCACTTGATATTTTTTCCCACATAACATTAGCTTCCTTATGAACATACCAAATTCTAATTTCTTGTAGCTTGCTCTTAAAAATATTTTTATTTGTATTCTTTAAGTGTCCCCATATAATCCTAGGATAATAATTTAGTTTATTTTTCTCTTACTACCTTTCATCTTAAAATCTAAAACTAATAGTCGATGTTGGGTACTTAAAATTTCACTTGGAATGACCTTACAATCTTTTATAGTTAATTACTTGAAATTATCATTTAATAAGCAACTCAAACACAAAAACTTAGCTTTTCTTCACCACACTGGCCTTCTCACACATATTAAATTGATAAGTTATTGATCTTTGATTTAGGTTAGGTCAGTACTTTATTGTGATTATTTTGTGGTGCAATATTTTAGACTGGATGTTAGGATTGTTTGTGCATATTCTAGATGTAGGGTGTTATTTAATAGACTAAAAATATTTTTTTACAAGAGGTTGTGCTCAATTAAAAGGGCTATTATAATAATAATAATTATTATTATAATAATAATAATAATAATAATAATAATAATAATAATAATAATAATAATAATAATAAAATGCTTTTACTTGCATGTGATGCTTCCATTTTAACATAGTCCATAAGGATAGGTGAGCTTAGCACCCATGAGTGCTAAGTCCAATTATTTGATACATAGTTGCTTCGTGTGTATGTGTGTCATAGCTAACCTTTATTTTGTAGGTTTAGTTAGGATTTTTACTTTTGAAATATCAAATATAATTTTGTAATAGAATATGGTTAAAGCCAAGTGGTTTAAGATAAGCGAAAGTTAGGCATGAACCTAGGAAGCTCTATGATGTTGAAGGATCCAAGATTTGGAAGTTCAAGTGAAGATGAAGACCCCTATGCCTTATTTTAATTTTATTCATGTAATTGTAATTTCAACAATATAAGAGTTGAGTTTGATAACCCAACTTTTTTTTTGGGGTGTATAGTGGAACCCAATAATATTGACATTTTATTATTCTTTTAATTTGATTGATTGATTAGCATGTTTACTTTATTTATGTAATAGAACTGCTTGCCTTTTTTTTAGGTTTCTTAAGGCATGATGGTTGGTGTATGACCCAGATTTTTTTTTGGCTCTTTAGGAATTTAAATTTTCTATATAATAAAAATAAACAAATTTAACCTAAAATTAATACAGCTCATAACCTCACTATAAAGTCATAGGAATTAATCAATAAATTTGAGTTAGAAATCATAGATTTGTGATGAATGTGGATAACATCATGCATGCATATCATCTTCTTTTTATGAATATAAGGGATCTTCAATCCTTGCACGATAAGGGGAGTGCAGGATTATTGATAACAACCCCTTGAGTGAAGAAGACACTTCTCGCAGATTGGCTCATAACTTAGTTTCATTATGCATGTAAGCATACTTGCATACTCGAGCCTGAGTCAAATGAATGAGTCAAGATGAATAAAAATAGTGTAAATCTTATTGCATTATTTTAGGACATTGCTTTTATACCAATCATAATCAAGGCTCATAGGAAGTGAATTTAAGATCTTAGATTCTTTCCTAAGAGATAACAATCTAATTATTTTATATTTATAATACATGGCCAAATGATTTTAAAGTGCATGAGGTATTAGCTAACAACCACTGAAGATGTGTGTAAGTCCAAAAGTGCCGGGAAAGGTTCACTCTCTTTAGTGGAGGTGAATCAATAGATCCCATTTTTTTTCTAGAGTAGAATTAAGTTGATCTCTTAGCACACTAGATTACTTTAGATACAAGTTCAGAGGAAACCCATTTCTCTTCTGCTATGGGTATAAATCTTCATCTCTTACTCATTTTCATAATATTATGTTGCTGGAATAGATGTCCTAGTCTTCTAATAAAATGTGAACTTAAATAATCATAATTCTCTACTTCAAAAAGGATTAAGAAGTTGTTGACCTCACTTTTGGAGTGAGGATTCAGTCTTTCCATCGTAGGTCTAGAGGTCTTCTTGACACTAAGAGCTCCTTAGTCATAAGACACTTCTAGTGGCTAAGTAAACACTTAACTTAAGCCTAGAGACTTAGGAAGGTTAGCCATATGGTTTAGATCAGGCCTTAGGGATTAGGATGACCTACCTACCCTGTAGCCTAAACCCAATTTATGCCTACCCCTTAGCTCAAACTAAACCTCAAATTCAATTCATCCAAATTCAATCCAATCTCAAATCCACATAACTAAATCCTAATTGAATCTCAAATCAAATCAACATTTCCTATGCCCCATGATTTAATTTTGTGGACTTAGCCAATATTCTTTTAATCCAAACAAAACTCAATTAGTTTTGTCAAAACTAATTCAATTCTTCAATCAACCTGCCAAAATCTACAATCAAATCCAATCAAATAAAAATCAAACCAAACTTTACCTAAGCCTATGATTCAAACTCATGTACTTGGCTAAATCTTCCTTCAATCTAAATCAAACTCAATTGATTTTCTCATAGATTAATCAATCATTCAATTATCATTCTAGACCAAATCGAATCTACAATCAAAATCAACCAAGCCAAAATCAATCCAATCAAACCTAACCTAACCCATTTGACCTAAAATATTCAAATGACCTAAAACCAATTTAAACTCAAATCAAGTGCAACCAAAACATTAAATCAATCCCAAATCAATATCTAAACTCAACTAAACCCAATTCAACCCAAAATCTAACTCAATTAGCCCAATTGGTCCACTTGACCCAAAGTGACCAATTTGACCAAATTGAACCAAACTCCAATCCAACCCAAACTGGATTAAACCAACCATTCAAATATTCTCCAAGATGATTGTTGATCATCTTGGATGGCTTAACTACAATCAATTAAATTCAATCAAGCCATTTGACTTATTTATGCTCACTTGACCCAAAGTGACCTAAAGAACCCATTTGAACCAAATATCAATCCAACCCAATTTAGATTGAACCAAACCATCCAAAACCTCCCATGATGATTGTTGATTATCCTTGATTGATCAATTGCCACCAATTAGGTCAAACCAAGTCAACTTAGCTATTTGACCAATTCAAATCATTTAACATACATGAGCCAAAGTAGCCAAATCTCATCCTAAGACAAATTAATTGAAACCAATGATTCATACCAATCTAAAATTAATACTTGAACATGACTTGATCATCAATTGAGCCTAACCAATTCCAATTGGCACTTTGACCCAAGTTGACCTAATTTGATCTAAAAGACCAAATTGGGCCATATCAAAATATAACCCAGATTGATTGCAACCAATGGCTCAAGTTTATTCCAAATTGACTATTGAACATGATCAAAGCTTTAATTGAACCTAATTTGACCAATTGAACCCAATTGACCCATTTAACCCAAATTGATGTAAATGGTAAATTTTGCCTAAATCATTTATAAATCTAAATTAATTAAAATCAAAGCCTACAATCATCTTTAATTGATCAACTGAACACAAACTAATGCCTAACCCAAGATAATTTGGCTAAATTGGTCAACTTGATCCATTTGACCCATTTGTAGCTAAATGAGCCAAAATCAAATCTAAGCCAAACCTACCCAAACCAATTACACCAAAATACTCCAAATACTCATTTGAACTTGACCTAAGCCTTATTTTGACCCAATTTGACCAATTGGTCAGTTTGACCCATCCTAGCCCAATTTGACCTATATTGGTTAGCCAAACTCATTCAAAC
This sequence comes from Cymbidium sinense, assembly GCA_021442155.1. Lineage (NCBI taxonomy): Eukaryota > Viridiplantae > Streptophyta > Magnoliopsida > Asparagales > Orchidaceae > Cymbidium > Cymbidium sinense. The sequence continues at coordinate 16,512,474 of CM038233.1, read as the reverse complement.
CAAGCCCAATCCCCTTGAACTTGGCATGACCCATCCTTGGATCACCTTGGGTCAGCCCAAATACAATCCAACCCATGATTGACCTAAATTGACCCAAACCTAATGGGTCAAGCTTGCTAAATGAGACAAATACCTCATTTGAATGGTAAAATCCCCATCCCCTCCACATGGCTACCTCCTAGACCTCCACATAAGCAAGAGGGACACTGGCTCACCTAACCCAAAGATGGTTGGGTCAGCCATGAGACAAGTGAAGGTGAGTTTACCCTTCTTTCTCCATTGGCACACTTGGCAATCCTAGGACACCCACTCTCCTCCCATGGCAGCCACCTTCTCACACTTGGTCAATCAAATCAAGCCACCTTAGCCTCCTCCTACCACCCACGACCACCTGTGGTGGCTAGATGTCCACTAGAAGCCAAACTAATCAAGTCCATCAGATCTAAGGGAGGAGGCGATATACGCCCCTCATTTTGATGCAGACCGAGCAGAGCCACCCTCAAAGAGCTCCCTTAGGTCATTTCGACGCTGCTAGAGAGTTTCTTGAGATCCTTAAGCCTTTCTATCATCAAAAAATATCAAACTAAGCTCACCCAAGACCAAAAAAACTTCAATCTCCATCCAACTCCCCCGAAACTCAACCCCATTCAAATTAACTTCACCCACACATTCACTAAACTCTGGCGAGTCGAAATGAGTCTTCCCCCAAGCATTTCGAGTACCAGAAGTACCTCCTAAACCAACTCCAATGATCATTACGATGGTATTTTGTCCATAAAGAAATTGACAGGAAGGCATCACACTATCTTCTCAACAGTGCTTCGCCTCATCAAGAAGAAGCTATCTTGATTGGTTCGCCACCGGTCTTGAGCTCCGGTGAGGTACTATTCCATTAATCCAAGATATTTAAAAAAATTTTAGGCCTTTTTAAAGAAAATGTTGATGTTGTGTGAATCCAACTATTATGTCCCCTAGGATTCCCCTTGTTAAGGTGTGGGATCAATCCCAAGCCAATCCGAGCTCCGACAAGCTAGAATTGGGCGGAGGAAGGTGGATGGTGTCCATCTTCCATTGCACAAAAAATGATAGATCATCCGTCGTCTGTCCCACGTGATCAAAATGAACGATTGTGATCTCCTAATTAGATTAATCTCAATTTAATCCTTAGGAACCATTGGATTAATCTTTGCCATCCGATCTTAGATCGAATAATGGGATGCGAATCATTTGCCTGACCCGACTCAAGTAATTTTAAATAACCAATCTCATGATGCCACGTGAAAAGCATGCCACATCAGCAATCCACATGGCACCGATAGGATTAGGCTTAAGGGTTAATTACTCATTTTAATTACTAAAACTTTGAAAAATCATAACTAATTGTAAAAAAAATTTAAAAAGTGCAAATAAATACTCATTTTAAAGGTAAAATAGAGAAGATTTTAATAAAAATAATTCAAACTACTTCTGAATAGTAATTAAGGTTTTATTAGGGTTTGAATGCCCACTTAATTAGCTTAATTAAGCCCTAATTACTTGGACAATTAATTTTGAACTTTGGGAATTAATTTAATAGGATGACCACTGCCTCTCATGATTTTCTTAGAAAATATTGCCTACGTAATTAAGGAAATTGATGTTTCAAATCCTAATTACCTTCTTTAATTAATTTAATGATTAATTGACATTCAAAATAATCAAAATTAGTTAATTGAAGCTTATTAATGACTGTTTAATAGTGAATGGATGAGGGAGGGGATTAGGACCTCTTTCTTAATCACTTTCCCTAAATCCAATTTTAAAGAAGATTAATTAAGTGCTTAATCAATCAATTAAGTGTTAAATCAAATCAAAATAAAATGCAAATCACATCAGATAGTTAACAATGAAATTGAGGGTTTCTCTTTATGTGTTTTATAATATAAAGACTCTTTAAGGAAATTATGATTAAGCCAAAAGTCTAATAAAATCATAAAAGTACTTAATTAGATTATTTAACTTAATTAATCTTTAATTATGAGGCAATTGCATTAGGTCCTTTTGGAGCATTACAACTTTACTATATTCTCATCAAAATCATTTTCCTTAAACCAATTAAAATTACCAACATGGGAATGGGATCAAAACAGCAAATAATCTCCCTCCTCTTTAAATAAAATCTAAAAATTAAACTAATAAGAAGCTTTGGTTTTCTTTAAATAAATATATTTGATGTGATTGTTCTTACGAATTAAGTTAATTGAATGAACCATATGTTTATATTTAGTTATTCTTTTCCAATCACTTCTAAATCATTGTATGCCATATGATTCCATGTATTCATTTCTTTCAAATTTAAGTGAATCAAATGAAAGTTATTTATGTAAGCTTGCATGTGTTGACTTAATTTAATGATATGTGTGGCTACTATCACTAATAAATTCATATCTATTTTTTAAAGTTTATAACCTGATAATAACATATGGAGTGATGATAGTTATGAATACATATAGTATTTGCATGTACTTATAGCTTATTCATATGAATGTGAAGCTCTCTTTCTTGGATTCATATATAGTACATAAGTTTAAATGTTAATAAGTATATAGTCTGGACATCCCGGGAATCTGAGGCTTTAAGTAGACCGAAGAAGGTCATTTGATTATCTCACTTTCCTAGTTAACAATGACACGTACTTATTTGATTTCATTCTTATGTATTTTGGTATTAGAATTTGGATAGAATTTTAATTCATATGCATAAATAATTTAACTAATGAAAATACAATCTTTGCATGATTTTCATCCTTATAATTGTGTATACATTTATATGTATTTAAGATAGAAAGTGTTTAGTCTGGACATCCCGAGAATATGAGATTGTAAGTAACCCCAAGGAGGTCTTTTATACATGTGTACGTGTGCTTAATTAAAAGATGAAATTCCCTTTTTGTTATTAAAAAAGAAAGATCCATAATCATCTAAGTCATCGACATACATTACATGTAAGTTAGTGCTCTCTTTCTTGTGATTCATATATATATATTTACATAAGTTTGAATGTTAATAAGTATAAATTCTAGACATCCTAAGAATATGAGGCCTTAAGTAGCCTCAAGGAGGTCATTTGATTGTCTTACTTCCCTGATTAACAATGACACGTACTTATTTGATTTCATTCCTCCTATGTATTTTGGTATTAAAATTTAGATAGAGCTTTAATCTACATGTATAAATAATTTAATTAACTAAAATATAAATTTCTAATATATGCATTCATCATCATTTAAGTATGCCAAAAATACATTGTATGTATAGATATACTAAGTGTTAAAGTCATATGCATGTTACATGTGATGGAAAGGAATGATTCGATATATGTCATGTGATAGTAATTTAATTATATTAATTCTACGATGCCTTTCATATTGAATAGGATTATTTAAAGTTAACCTAAAATTATGATTAATAAAAAAATATTTAATAAGCCATTCACTAAAAAAACTAAATCATAAAAATATGCTTTAGAAAATGGCTTAAGGTAGGGATGAAAGAGGGTAAGCATGTTTCTTCTCTTTATAACACTTAGATGTTAAGTGTAAATCAAATGAAACTAAACAAGATATAAAACAAAAATTTGCAAATCACTTAAACAACTTGAAATGAAGCCAACCTTCGTGATTAAATTAAATCTTCTCAAATTTAGAAAACCATAACTCAAATGCTTAGTAAGACATACCATACAAAACCTCAACACACATATTAGAACTAAGCCACCACTTCTAGTCGTAAGTTGGGATGGTGTATGTGTAATGTATATTTTATTTTGTGATGTAATATTTTAGACCGAATGTTAGGATATATATTTTCTAGACTGTATGGTAGGCTGATCTTAGCCTAACCATATTTTTTGTAGAGGACTATGCTTAAGGGATTGCTTAAAAATAAATATAAATTTTTGTAGAATGCTTAAACCCCTAAGCATGATCCATATTAGAATAGGTAGGTTTGGTTATCCATGTGTAGGGTGCTAAGTTCAAATTCTGAAGATAATTACTTGGGATTGTATGTATGTTTTACTAACCTCTATTTTGTAGGTGTAATTAGATTTACTTTTCCTATATAAATGTAATTTTGGTAATATGAATTAGGATTAGTGCTATGGGGGATTAGGATGAGCAGTCACTATAAAGCTTAGTCCTGGGGTACCCTATGATGCCTTTGAAGTGGATCAAATCAAGAAAATGAAGAAAGGAGGTAGAAGAATAAAAAAGTGAAGACCCCCATAGCATGTATTCATTTTCAATTGTAATTATTCGTTTATATTTCAGAATGTATAAGGGTAGATCTCAGCTACCCATCTTTTCTCTTTTCGGGGTGTACGACGAAACTCGCCCGCATCGGCCTTTTATTTTTTTATAAAATTGTTTGATGTTATGTTTAAATTGCGCATTATGATTGCATGATTTTCATAGTTTCTTTATTTTTGATACTTTAATGTGTGGCTTGGATGTGGTAGGCTCTTAGGATAAAATTAATTATTCTATCAAACTAATAACTCATAACCAAGTTTTAAAAATAATTCATAATATCACTATAAATCCTATAATTTAAATAAGATAAATAAAATATTTAGCAACTATATAGCTGTATGGTTGTATGTTTTATCTAATGGATACATCCTCCTTCGCTCTTGAATATGGGGGATCTCCATCCTTGCACGATATAGGAATGCTTGACTTGTGAGGGCATTCCTTGTGGTGGAGAACACCCTTTTCCTACTGATTTACCAATAACACCATTTCATCATGCATTTAGGCAATAAAAATCTCAAGCCTTTGTCCAAAATAAATGTGTCAAAAATGAAATAAAATTTTTATAAATATGCATTTTAGACTAATTCATATGCTCGTACCACTCATGTTATAGTCTCTTAAGGAGTGAGTTTAGGACTTTAGTCTATTTCCAATTAAATAACAAGCCTACCTATCTTGCATTTTCATAAGATCAGACTACATAGTTTTGAATCGTAGGAGGTGTTAGCTGGCCGCAACTACATGAGGTTGTAAGTCCAGAAGAGTCAGACGATTTATTCTCTCATGTGGAAGTAAACCATTATGCCCCCATTCGCTTATATTTAGGTTGTGCTTTAACTTGTGTTAAAGCTTCCTAGATTTAGGATCCAAGATAGTTATTTCCTTCGGGCTACAAGCATAAATCCTCACCTCTTAGGCATTTTAAACTTGTGGATTGATAGCTAACTAATAATAAAATTTAACTCAAATAAATAAATCATTTCACTTTCAAATATATAAAGCCACACCATATGGTATATTGGAATGCTCACTAGCTTCCTAGTATCATGAGCATTTCCCTTCTTTTATTTTTTGGCTTCCAAAATAAGTCTTTCCACTTGACCTATCTCACCTGGTTTTCTAAATATAACCAATCATTTGATAGTCTTATTTTGAAATCTTTGGAGATAATAATTGTCCACTTTAATCGAGAATGTTCTTAGGAAATCCCATTTCATAGGATGTAATTAACTATGGAGGCTTACCTCCATAGGAAACTTAAGAACCCAGGTTAAAATAAATCCTGCTTTACTTTTTCATATAAAGTAGGGAAAAAATCTCTGGTATATTCGAAGACCCATCATGCCTTCAGAGTCTTTATTAGTTAATTAGGTCCATTATAGGGTGATATTTCTATCTTTGAAGATAGTACATCATACCTCTATGTTGTACCCGATCACTTCAATAAGTACACCCTATGATCTACGTGGTGTCCACAATGCATCCGAAAATAAACATCACAATATTATATCAATCCTTGATATTATACTTGATAATTTCAATAACTATCCCCTTAAGATCTATGTGATATCCCTCATTATAAATGTTAAACACTACACTCTCCAAGTTCCCTCACACTCACTCACACTCAAAAATCCCAACAACCAAAAAAATCTCTTTTGTAGAAAATGAACTCTTATTTTATAGCTTAGAGTGGTTGTTCACTCGGATCTAGTACGAAAACTATCCAAATTGCTTTCCAAAATTGCTGAAACTATTTCTATCAGGTCATTGTGCTATGACACTATGAATGTGGTTCCTAGGCGTGAGTGTAGCACTGCAGCATTGGTACATAGTGCTTTAATGCAGATATCTTTATTTTGGGTCACCATGCAGTGACACTATGAATGTGGCGCTTAGCAATGAGTGTAGCACTACGAAGCTACTACATGGTGCTTTAACATTATTTATTTATTTATGGCTTTATTCTTGGGTCCATTTGCACTACGGTGCTTGAATTACAATGCCTTGGCCTAATGGGTTCCCCATGGTGCTTTCCAGTTAAGTCCTCAATGCTGTAGTGCTAAAGATTTGATGTTAAGGCGTTGAGCTCTTTGTCTCTAGTGCAATAATGTTGCCTTCTCTGCTTTATTCCTTTATTTGTGGGTGTCATGGCATTGGTGAGCTATCGCCCAGGTGCTTCCTTATCTATTTTCCACAAAAATCAACCCAATTTTAGCGCCATGACATTGCTTTTACAGTGCCTAGGTGTAAACCTTAAATTTCATTTTTTTTTGTCAAACATCTTAAATTTTTATATTTCAACACAAAATGAACTACAAATGGCATATTTTTTTTATAGAAAATAAATAAAGTGGAAGCTCAAAATATATAATATTTTTGTATAAATCATGCTGAAAAATACCTCTAAACTCAAACTATTACTTGTCATCAAATAATCTAATATTTTTGACAAATCCTTAGAGTAGTTGGATAACAAAAATTTAGGCAATTAAAATAGTTTTAGAACAACTTTGAATTAAAATTTAGATCCACACTTAGACATTTTATTATAAAAATAATTCAATTATATTAGCTCAAATTTTTAGTTAAACTAATAATTTTTTCTACATCAAAGTTTTCATGTACATCTCGATTATATAATTGATTCTTATGAACTTTAATAAATATACTTTAATAAATAACCATAATTTATTAAGTAAATAATCATAATTTGATTTTCTTATTTAAATTCAACATATTAAGTTATAATAATTTCTTAAATCGCTAATAGTATAGAATGACTTCAAACATATATATATATATATATATATATTTATTTATCATTCCTTCATATTAGATAAATTTAAATAAATTTTTAACTTTTTCACTTAAGATGTTAATCTCTAATTGATAGTAATAAAGGTTTATTATTCATTTAATAAATTTGATTATTTATCTCAAGTCAAATGATTAAGTTCAATAAGAATCTATGGCATTTATTTTTGAGATGTGGGATACCATGCAGATCTTAAGGGGTACTTATTGAAGAGATCGGGTATGACATTAAGGAATGATGCACTAACTCAAAAGATAGAAATCATCACCCTATAATGGACCAAATCACCTAATAAGGACTCCTAAGGCATGATGGGTATTTGAATGTACTAGATATTTTTCTCCTATTTTACATGGAATAGTAAAGTAGGGTTTATTTTAAACTGGGTCCGTTAAGTTCCTTATGGAAGCAAGCCCCCATAGTTTATTACATCCTAAGGAATGAGATCCCTTAGGAATACTTCTGATTAAAGTAGACAATTAGGGTCTCCAAAGATTTCAAGGCTAGACGATCAATAAAGTGGTTATGTTTAGAAAATCAAATGAGATTGTTCAAGGAGAGGACTTATTTTAGAAGCCAAAGGGAATAAGTAGGAAATGCTCATGAAACTAGGAAGCCTAGTGAGCATTCCAATCTATATGGTTGGGATTTATATGTTTGAAGATGAAGGGATAAATTTTTTTGAAGTTGACATTTTATTAGAAAGCTAGAACCTATAATCACACAACACAAGATTGTGAAAATGCCTAAGAGGTGAGGATTTATGCTAGTAGTCCAAAGAAAATAGCTACCTTGGATCTTGAATCTAGGGGGGTTTAGCAAGAGCTAAAGTATGACCTAAATCTAAGCAAAATGAGTATAACATTTATCTCCATAAGAGAGGAGAAATCACCTGACTGTTGGGCTTACAACCGCTTGAAGTGGCTACCAGCTAACTCCTCTTATGCTTTAAAACTATGTAGGCAAGTCATATGATTTTACAAGATAGTTAGGTTATTATTATTTAGAATGAGACTAAAGTCCTTAAACCCACTCCCTAGAGAGACTAGAGCATGAGTGGTATGAGTAATGACTTAGACCAATGCAAATCTTTTCAAAATTTATTTTTATTTGACACTTTATTTTGACAAATGCTTTATGATTTTTGTATACCTAAATGCATGTTGAAATGAGCTATGGGCCAAATGAAGTGAGAAGAGGGTGAAGCTTTGTCAGTAGGAGTTTCTCTCATAGGTCAAATGGTTTTCATGCGTACAAAAGTGGAGGCCCTCATTTTTGCAAGAGTGACAAAAGATGCATGCATGATATTAGACATACAACCATACAACTAATGGGTTACTAAATCTTTTAATTATCTTATTTTAATGCCTAGGCTTTATGTTAGATTATGAATTGTAGTTAGGTAAAATATTTATTTTCCCCTAAGAGCCTAATCGCATCCAAGCCATACAACAAACACCAATAATAAAGAACTATAAAGAGGAGTGTAATTTTTAATGCACAAGCTAAACAAAACATCAAATATTTTATAGCTAATATAAAAGAATAAAATGCTGGTGCAGTCGGGTGCTGCAGTACAACTCAAAAAAAAAAGGGTAGTTGAGCTCTACCATTCTACAACCTGGTACATAAAAAATAATTTATAATTTACAAATAATAAATGCTATGGGGGGGGAGGGGTTCTTCAAGTCTTCATGTCTTCATGTATCTTCCTCCTTTGATTTGGTTACTCCATTTCAAAGGAATCACATGACCTCCTAGGACAAAGCCTTCTAGCCAATGTTCATCCTTATCCCCCCATAGCATTAATCCTAATTCTTAATGCAAAATTACATTAAAAATAGAAAAAAATAAATTTAACTACACCTACAAAATAGAGGTTAGCTAACATACATTCAACCCAAGCATTTATATTTATAATTTGCACTTAGCACCCTGCACATGTGTAACCAAGCCCACTTGTCCTAACTTAGATTATGCTTAGGGGCTTAAGAAACATACAAAGAGAGCATTTATATTTACTTTTCAGCAAACCATTAAACACAATCCCCTATAGAAAATATGATTAGGCTAATCACAGCCTACTATCCAGTCTACGAAATATACACCATGACATTCAGTCTAAAATAATACATCACAAAATAAAATATACATCAAACCATGCATCATCTTAACATAAGGCTAGAAGTGGTGACTTAATCTAATGTGTGTGTATTAAGGCTTGTGTGGTATGTCCTAACTAGGCTTTAGTGTTAAGATTTTCTAAGTGTAAAAAGATTAAACTTAAAGGGAGGTTTCACTTCTAGTGGTTTAATTTATTTACAAATTTTAATTTGTGTTTTCTTTTTTTCATATGACCTACACTTAGCATTTAAGTATTATAAAGAGAAGAAAATAAGAGGATTACTCTCTATCATCCCTATATTAAGTCATTTCGAAAGCATGTTAATTAGATTTAGTTCTCTTTAGTGAATGGCTTACATATTTCAAATCAATCCTAAGTTTAGGTCTACCTTAAATGATTGCATTCAACATGAAAGACTTCTTAAGATTAATTTGAGAGAACTACTAACATATGACATACATCACATTATTCCTTTCCATCATATGTAACACATATGATTGAATCCTAAGTATGACTAATACATGTAATATATTTCTTTTAGCATACTTTAAATGAAAGATGCAAATGTGTATTTTGTAAAACTAGGATTTTCACTCATTAACCAAATGCACATTCATGTGTATAAAAATTTTAAGCAAGTACTTCACCACTATTAACTAGGGGACTGAGGTAAAGGACCCCTTGGGGCTACTTAAAGTTGTGCATCCCTAGAATTTCTAGATTAGATATACCTGTTATTCTTAAATACACATGAATGTACAAATGACTACAAGAATGACAAATCATGCAAAAGTTGTATTTCTTTTTCAATTGAATTTATTAAGGAGATTTACATTCATTAGCTAAATGCACGTAAAAGTGTATAAAAGTTATAAGCAAGTACTTCAACATTATTAACCAGGGGAGTGAGGTAAAGACCTCCTTGGGGCTACTTAAAGTCATGCATCCCCGAAATATCCAGACAAGATATACCCTCTATTCTTAAATACACATGAATGTACAAATCACTACAAGAATGACAAATCATGCAAAGTTGTGTTTATTTTTTTAATTGAATTTATTTATACATATGAGTTAAAGTTCTATCCAAATTCTAATATAGAAATGTGTAAGGATGAATTCAAATAAGTGTTGTATCTTTTTAAATAGACTATACACTTTTGAAGGTTTAAACTTATACAAATCTATATCTGAATTAAAGAAAGATAATTCCACATCATATGTTTAAACTAGAACACATGCAAGCTTACATATACTTATGACTAATATCACTACAAATATTGTAATTGATCTATAAGCTTTTGAAAATATTTTTTGATTTAATAGTGATAATAGTCACACATATTGTAAATTAAGTTCAACACATGCAAGCTCAACATAAAAAAAAATTCCATTTGCTCTTAAACATTTTAAAAACATAAATGAATGGAACCACATGACATACATCATTTAATATGATTGAAAAGGAATAATAGGACATAAAACACATGTTTCATTTAATCAAACTAATTCCTAAGGACAATCATATCAAATAAAATCATTTAAAGTAAACCAAAACTTCTTATTAAGTTATTTTTTAATGTTTGATTTGATTTAGAGAAAAGAGGAGATTCAATCATTTGCTGCTCCTAACTCATTTCATATTGGTTAATCAATTTGATTTAATGAAAAGAAATTAAGTTGATTTTATAGAATAATTAGGTTGTAATATAAGTTAAGTCCATTAATTTCCCCTTTCCTATATCACCTAAGCATATTTGCCCAAGTAATGGTGAGCCAACATGATATACATATGCATTAGAAATTAAATCAATAATTATTCTAAGAAATGAAAGGGGCCTAATGTAATTGGCTCACAATTAATGCTTAATTAAGCTAAAGGACATAATTAAGTACTCTTATAATTCTCCCACACATATGGCGTAATTATAATTTCCTAAGGATTCTCTTAGGTTATTGAACACCTAAGAGTCTACCCAAGAAACTTAACTAGATGAGATCTGGAATGATTATGATTTCAATTTAATTAATTAAGCCATTTAATCATTGAATTAAACCATTAATTAGTCTCAAATTAATTAGTTTCAAGTCAAGTGAAATGAACTTAATGAAAAGAATGGGAAAGAGGTCCCAATCTTATTCCCCATGCCCATTCACTATTCCAAAATGATTATAAAATGTAGTTAACGGTTTCCTTATTATTTAGAATGTTAATTAATCATCTAATTCATTAAGAAAGTAATTAACGCTAAGATAAGCAATTTTTCTAACTAACCAAGCAATAAATCCCAAGCAAATTATGGGAGGCAAAGGTCATCCCACAAATCAACCTCAAAAAGTTTGGAATTAATTACTTTGATAATTAGGGAGTAATTAAGCTAATTAAGTTTTAATTAAACTTAAATTAAGCCTTAATTACTGTTCAAAATTAATTAGAATTAATTTTGAATTAATCTTCTCTAAAATACCTTTAAAATGAGTATTTAATTATATTTTTGGATTTTTCTATGATTTGTTATAGTTTCCTAAAGTTTTAGCTGATTTAAATGATTTTCCATGATTATTATAAGGTGCATTAACTTATTTTTGCTATTTGAACTTCAGAATGGAATATCTTTCGATGCAGAAATCCTTTTGACTTAAAATATTTAGGTGGGTGCATTTTAACTTCAATTTCAATTCTTGAAAATTTTAAATCAATTTGATGTGTATGTTTGGTTTAATTAATAAAATTTGATTTTTCACTAAAACCTAAATTAAGACAAAAATATTTAGTGCAATTTGGGGATCTTAGATTTGTTGGATTTAAAGATGAATCCATTTATTTGCAAATTTTATTTTCCAAATTTTGAAGTTTTAATAACTTGAATTTCCTACTTAACCTGATCTCGTGGTAATCGATGAAAAGCGCTTACATGCCGATGCATGGTATTAGTCATGGTGCCATACACAATTAGTCGAGTGGTGTCATGTAGTCGAGATGAACTGGAAGGCAGATCGCGACGTGCGGATCAGATTGGACCGTCTGATCATGGATCGGACAGTCTAGAATGATCCGGGTGATCTAACAGCTGAAATGAAAAAATCTAGCATTAATCTCAACTGTCTGATCCCCATTTCCGGGATCGGATGGATGTTGCTTTCCAGCTGACGAAATCAATGGGATTTCACAATTTTCATGAAAATTGAATAAAGTTTCATCTAAACAAGCTTGATTTCATGGCGATCTTCACTGAAAAACTTCCCGAGTCATGTGGGGATGATATAAAATAAAAAAAGCAAGGTTTATCTAAGAGAAATCCTTAAAATTGTGCAAAAATCATCACAAACACGAGAACTTAAGGCAGATTATGGTTTTTTTTGAAAATTACCTCACTGGGGATGATTTTCGATAGCAGTGATGATATGAGCATGCTCCTGAATGCAAAAAGAAGCTTTGGAATGGGTATGGGCTCTTAGTTCACTTTTAAAAAAATGTATTCTCCAATTGTCATCGCTTCCTCACCGGAATCCACTTAATTTTGATGGCTTATGCTCAAAATCCAAGTGGGAATGGTTGCTGGTTGGTTAGGGAGCTCTAGGAGAGTGAAATGAGTATGGGAGTAAGAGTTTTTGCCTCTCTATTTTTTGTGCTTTTCGGATGGTCGAAAATCATCTCACTCCTTATGATTTTTGCTCCTAGTGGTTTCCTTGTCTTGGGGTGGTTGGGATTCTCCTTAGGTGGCTTGATTTGAGTGGCCAAGGCATGGGAGGTGGCTACCATGAAGGACTAATGGGTGTCATAGCAAGGGGAGGTGGAATTCCTTCATGCTAAGTGTTCTAATGGGAGAGTTGAGGTGAATTCACCTCCCCGTGAGTCATGGATGACCCAACCACCTCTTGGCTAGGTTGGTTAGTGTCCTTGGAGCCTAAGTGGACTAATGAATGAGTGTTAAGTGGCCAAGGAAAAGAAATGACCATTACATGAGTGTTTTGACTTATGTGATACCCTTAGCTCAAGGGTAGAGTGGTCATTTGGCATTGAATTTGATTTGAGCATATTTGAAATGAATCAAAAGTGAGTTGGAAGTTTGGCTCATAATGGGTTAGGTTGACCAATTGGTCAAATTAGGTCAAACCATGGGTTGGATCTAGTTCAAATGATCATTTGGAGTGTATTGGTATCATTGCTTTGGTTTAATTTCATTTAAATTTGATTTTAGTTTCTTTGAGTACATTTAAGTCAAATGGGTAAAGTTGACCAATTTAACCCAATTAACCAAATTGGCTTGAATTATGGCTTTGTTTGGGTTTGGTTGATCATTTGGAATATATTATAGGCTTTGGTTAAGTTCAATTTAGATTTTATTGGATTTTAGGTTATTTTTCCCCTTAAGGTCAAGTTGGGTTCAAGGGGTTTTGGGTCTAGTGAGTTAATTAGGCTCAATTGAGGCTTTGGTCAAGTTCAATAGTCAATTTAGAATGAATTGGAGTCATTGGTTGCAATCAATTTTATTTAAGTTATAATTTGGCTAGCTTGGGTTCATACGGGTTAAAGGGTTGACTTAATCAACAGGATAGGTTGACTTGGTTTGACTTAATTCATGACAATTGATTAACCTAGGATGATCAACAATCATGACATAAAGTTTGGATTGGCTTAATTCACTTTGATTTGGATTGAATTTGATTTTGGTTCATGTAGGTCAAATTGGCCACTTTGGATCAAGTGAGCCAAATGGGTTTAGTCGGCTTGATTTTGAGATGAGTTTGATTTAATTGAGTTTATATATGGATTTGATATTGACATATAAATCCAATTGTAATTGATTTGGGTTCAAATGAGTTTTGGTTCATTTGAATATATCAAGTCAAATGGGCTAGGTTGGGTTTAGCATGAGTTGATTTTGATTTTTCTTGATGATTGTGAATTTGATTTATATTTGGGAAGATGATTGAATATATGATTGACTCATGAGAATCAATTGAATTTGAATTGATTTAGAGGCAAATTTGGCCAAGATTATGGAGATAGGCCAAAATGGCTTAAGAAAGATTTGATCAAGGGCTTCAATCACTTGATTTAGGATTTGGATTTTGGATTTGGTATTTGTATTTGAGTCCAAATTGAATTTGAGGTTATGTTTGAAATTTGAATTTAGATTGAATCTAAGATGGTGTACATGGATTGGGTTTAGGCTATAGGGTAAGTGATTTCCCAAATCCCTAAGGCATGGCCTAATCCTATGGTCGAACCCCTTCTAAGTCTCTAGGCTTAGGTTAGGTATTCATCTAATTACTAGATGTGTCTTATGACTAAGAAAATCTTTGTGTCTAAAGATTCCTATGCCTAAGATAAGGAGATTGAGAACTCACTCCAAAAGTGAGGTTAACAAAAGGACACCTAATAGATGTGATGTAACTAACAAGGCACACCGCACATATTGACGTTGATCGAGATGATCAACAATGTCTAAAAGATTGCAAGAATTAACGAAAATGATCTAAACCTAAACCCAAAAGGTAGATAGAATCAGGATCTTAGCTCAATGCAACTCAACTTATACTAGGGGCAGAAGAGAGCAAGAAAGATATGGTTGGAATTTCATGTCAAGAATATGAAGGAAGATCCGTTAAGGGATCACACATGCATTGGACATGACATGTGAGAGGTCTATGCTAAGGGCATAAAAGGAGGAATCCACTAGGGATAGGAAATGTGAACCTTTGACTAGAGAAGCAGGTTCAAGCTATCCGCTGAGGATACAGATTTAAGTTTGACTATGAATATGATTTATTTGGGTGTGTATCCACTGGGGATAAGAATCTATAATCCACTGGGGATTAGGAATGTGAACTTTCTACTAAGGCAGCAGGTTTGAGCTATCCTCTAGGGATAAGAGTTTAATGAGATCTCTATTAGTTCCACTGGGAAAATTAATTTGACTTTCGCCTCGCTGGGGAGAAGTTTGGTTAGTTCGATATGTTTTAATTTGACTCCACTGGGGAGGTTGGTTTCAAATTTAGTTTATTATGGACCCTGTCATTGTGCGATGGACCCACTGAGAAGGGGCTATGTCGGCCTTGACCTATTCTCAGATTTACAAATCCAAAGGGATAGTCTTCCAGCCACAAGGTAGGACTATCCAACCTAAGGGGTTACCTTTTGGTGTGCAACATCTGTACTAAGAAGAAAGTGTAGCAGACTTACATCTTCCAAAGCAAGAGTCAAATGCTGGGGAGATCTGTTGAATCTGCAATAAATTGAAACTGACTTAGGAGCGTCTACTGAGTGAATGCCGTTGGGGGACTTACGTCAACTCAAAAGTAGTCAAGATTAATTTCATTAAATTATTTTAATTTGATTTCATTTATTTTCATTTGTTTTAATTTTATTAGACTGATCCTGTTAGTGTGTAATGGATCGCACTGAGAAGGGGCTATGTCAGCCGTGGCCTATCTCAGATTTATCAATCTAAAGGGGTAGTCTACTGGTTGAAGGGTAGGATTATCCAATATAAGGGATGCCTTTCGGGGTGCAATGGTTGTGCTAGAAAAAGCGTAGCAGACTTACATCTCCAAAGCAGGGAATAACTACTAGGGTGACCTATTGGATGCACAATAAATTGAACTTGACCTATGGTTGCCCGTCAGTGTTCAACGATCATGCTAGTAAGAATGCGTAGCAGACATACATCTTCCAAAGCTAGCAAGACCACTGGGGTAATATGTTGGTGGTAGGGCAGATTGAACCCGACCTAAGGGTGACTACTGCGAGAGTGTCGCGGGGGACTTAACTCAACTCAAGAATAGTTAGGTGATTCTTATAGGGAGTTTTGCTGACACTACCCTAAAGATAGGATGCCTGCTTGGGAAAGGTGTCGCTGGAGGCATTAATTCCTAATCTATAAGTGAATATTATATATTATTTGTTTGTTATCATGGACCCTGTTAGTGTGTGAGGGACCACACTGAGAAGGGGCTATGTCGGCTTTGGCCTATCTTAGATTTACTGGACCAAAGAAGAACCTGTGCATCTGGGGAACAAAATCTCCAACCATAAGGATGGCTACTAGCAAAGGGGGACTATCCAATCCAAAAGTAACTTGGGTAATGTCTAGATGGGATCGTAAAGTACGTGATCCAAACAGAGTGCCCATAAGGTAGGTGTCACCAGGGACATTATCCTGGACCCTATAAATAAGAAAGCCTATAGGTGTACGGTGGCCAACTCAAGGAGAAAGCGTAGCAGACTTACATCTACCATGAGTGGTGTATCCACCGGATGGGTCATTATCAGCATAGCGAGAATCACCCAACCTAAGGTGCCCATCGATGTGCGATTAATTAGTCTAGGAAGAGTGCGTGTAGACTTATATCTCAATAAAGTGAACTTGATTGCCATGATAGTTTGTCATCAGCTCAACAGGTGCTATCTGACCTAGGGCTACCTGGTGTGCAATGGTTGTGCTAAGAAGAAGGCATAGCAGACTTACATCTTTTGAAGTGAGAAACAACTGCTGGGGTGACCCATTATTGGTACAATAAGTCAAACTTGACCTAAGTGTGACTACTAAGTAGGGAGTCACAAAGAAGGACTAGACCTAGACTTAAAGTAGTTAGGAGGAAAAGTGCCACTAGGGTACTTACCCTAATCCTCAAATACTCGACCCAATCAGTGCATGATGGCTAGTTCAAGAAGAAAGCATATAGTAGACTTATATCCTCTTAAACGAAGCCAACATTAAGGTAGCTTATCAACTGCACAGTAAGGCCTAACATACTAACAAGGTGCTCGCCTGTGTGTAATTTTTAAGTTAGGAAGGAAAGTGTAGCTGACTTACATCCTCCAAAATAAGAGACCACTAGGGTGACACACTAGTGGGGTAGCACATCAGCTTGACCTAGAGCAGCTAATGAGTGAGGGCCACAGGTGGCGTTATCTCACATCAAAGTAACTTGAGACAAAAGATATGTGTATGTGTTGTGATGATGTGTAGTTTTTGTTTGCGTTGTGTTGATGAAGGATAAGATGCCGATCGAGTGTTCTACACCTAACCTAAATGCACGTCATGGTGGATTCACAAATAATCAAAGATGTTTCAAATGAAGAGAAGGTTTGATTTGAAAAGAAATTTTATTGGTGATGATTATTTTTGGAACATAATTTAATGATAATATTTCTTTAAGTAAAGCCAATTGATTGTAAGCATCAGTCGCTCTTCTTTATGGTTGATCAACTAATATGATCCTCCTTGGTAGGCCTTTTCTATGACAAAAGGGCCTTCCCAAGTGGGTTCAAACTTTCCTCTCATCTTGCAATGGGCAATAATTGATCTCATTAGAACTAAAATAAGCTCTCCTACTTGAAAAGCTTTAGGGCAGACTAAGTTGTTTTGAGCTTGCTTCAATTTTGCTTTATACAACTTAAAGTTCAGGAATGCCCGTAGGCGTCTCTCCTCTAAACCTTCGAGCTCTTCTAACCGCAATCTAGCATTCTGCTCTATTGTGATCTTACTACCCATAGCTATCCTTAGTGATGGGAGTTGGACCTTTAATGGTAGAAGGGCTTCGGACCCATACACTAAGGAGAAAGGGGTGGACTGCATCGAAGTTCTATATATGATGTGGTACACTCATAAGGCTTCAACTAACTACTCATTCCACTATCATTTATTATCGTTGAGTGCTTTCTTCAATAGTTGGATGAGAGTTTTATTGAAGGATTTTGCCAAGCCATTTTCCCTTGGGTAGTAGATGGTAGAGTACCTCCAACCTATGCAGTGTCTCCGGGCAAAGCTGTTGATCTTGGTGCTCTTGAATGTAATGCCATTATCAGATATAATTCGGCAAGGCACCCCAAATCTATATATGATATGGTTCCTAAAAAACTAGAGCACATGCTGAGATGTGGCCTCTATGAGTGGAATCACTTTTTCCCATTTGGAAAAGTAGTCTATAGCAGTTAGGATGAACTGATGACTCTTAGAAGAAGGAGGATCAATCAGACCCACTATATTAGTACCCCAATACTCAAATGGCCATGAGGTTAATGTTGGACGGAGAATGTTGGGTGGCTAGTGTAGGACCACACCATGTACTTGACATTGGTGGCATCGCCTAGCTACGTCCATGCAATCGATGATCATTGTAGGCCAATAGTATCCTAGTCTCTCAATTTTGGCTTTCATCTTCGAATTGGATTGTTGAGTTCCGTAAAGACTTGAGTGTACCTCAGTCATGATCTTATGGGCTTCATGTTTTTTTAAACAATGTAATGACATATGATTGAAGGACTGCCAGTACAAGGTGTTATCCACGAGACTATAAGAAAGGGATCTCTGCTTCACCTGATGTGCTAATGACTTCTCTTGAGATAGTTTGTTTACATTTAAGTAATCCATGAATGGTTGCCTCTAATCTGACTCATCATCCTTTTTGTCAATGACAACCTCCCCTTCAAGAGAGTACTTATCAATGAGTTGAATTTCAATAAGAGATAGGACTTGTCTATTTTGGACTCTTATTGATATGGAATCATCTTCCATACAGCCAATTCCTAGGTGAGTTTAACTAAAGTATCCGCTACTACATTTTCTTCTCAAGGAATCATGTAAATGGAAACCTCTGGGATTTGAGCCAATAACTCCATAGTGTACTTATGGTAGTGATGGAGCTTTGGCTTGAGGACTTTGTAGGACCCAGCGATTTGGTTGATGACTAACTAAGAATCCCCAAAGATGTTGATGTTCTGGATGCATAGCGTGACTACTAACTCCAAATCAGTAATCAAAGCTTCATATTTGACTTCATTGTTAGTGCATGAATTGGACAGGTGATATGAGAATCTCGTCACATGGTGTGGAATTAGGAGAACAACGTCTACCCCTACCTTTCAGATAGTAGATTATGGTTCTTCTCCTCTTTGAGAGAAAGCCGCATCATCAAAGTACATCTCTTAGCGGTGAGTGCTAGTTTCCCCTAAGTTCATGATTTGTTTATTAGAGAGATCATCACTAAATGAAGAATCAACAGGAAGTGGGTGTGCTGCTAAGAAATCCATAAGTACTTGTCCTTTCACCGCAGGGACGGGTATGAATGTAATGTTAAATTATGAGAGAATCATGGACCAACGTGCCATCCATCAGGATAGCGTCAGTCATGTCATGAGATATTGTAGAGGATTGATCCTGGAGATCAAGTTCACCTTATAAGAGAGCATGTAATGTCATAGCTTTTGGGATGGAAAGATTAAAGCTAGGAAATGCTTCTCAATAGGTGGATAATTGGCTTAAGCAGAAATTAGATTATGACTGAGATAGTAGAGAGCATTCTCTTTCCCCTCATCATTGGCTTGGGCCAAGAAAGCACCGAGGGAGTCATCTAATGCACTAGTGTAGAGGATGAGCAGCTTGCCCGGGATAGGGGCTACTAGAAATGGTGGCGTCATCTGGTAATGCTTGATGTCTTCAAAGACATGCTGACACTTATCATCCAACTTAAACTTGGTGTCCTTTTCAACAAGTGCTAAAAATGGCTGGCATCTCCCTGTTAAGTTGTATGTGAAGCATCTTAGATACGCCAACCACCCTTGAAATGATCTGAGTTGAGTTAGACTTTTAGGGGGTGGCATTTCTAAGATAGCTTTGATCTTCTCCAGATCGATCTCTGAAGCTACTCTGAATGCACACTTCAGAGGATTCATTTTGAGGTTATATTATCTTAACTGTTCAAAAACTACTCTCAAGTTAAAGAGATGGTCTTTCTTTTCTTTACATTTGACTATGAGATCATCGATGTAATATTCAATTGGATGATGAATGAGTTCGTTGAAGATTCGAGTCATGGTCCGCTGGTATGCAGCATTGGCATTTTTAAGGTTGAAAGGCATGACATTATAGCAATGTAATCTGATCGAGGTTCAAAAGAAAGTATTTATTTCATTTTTAAGAGCCATCTTTATTTGGTTGTATCCAGATGAGCCATCCATGAAGGAGAAAGTTGCATGAGATGAGGTAATGTCCACCATTAATTCTGGGATTGGCAATGAAAATTCATCTTTTGGACATACTTTATTTTAGGTCCCTAAAATTGACGCATATGCAAATTTAGCCATTCTTCTTCTTAATTGGGATGACACTGGCCAACCAGGTAGGGTATTTTTCTTTCCCGATAAAACTAGAATTGATCGATTTCTTGACTTTAGAAATGACCTACTATTCAATTTCTAATCATATGTGTCTAGGAGCTTGCTTGATAGGGTTGGCATTAAGCTCTATTACTAGTTTGTGGACTATCATGTCAGGAGATAAACTAAACATTTCTTTATAACTCCATGTGAAGCAGTCTTTAAACTCAGCCAATAGCCTAACTAAGTTTCAGTATCATTAAATAAAGAACTGATGCATGTCAGACGTGGATTGTCTTCAATTCCTAAGTTAATTTTTTTGAGCTCATCGATAGTTGACTTGATCTCTTCATCAAACTCTGGCAGTGTATCTTGGACTTCAAAGTCATCTGGAACATCTGAAGTTTCTAAGCACACCTCATCATATAAGTTAGTGTGATTTGAAAGGAACCTGTTAGATTCTAAATGATTGGTGATGACTAAGCAGTAATCATCATCATCGACTGCACCCACTATACTGAATCCTAATCTCGATCTTGATTGAGAATGTCTACATTTGTTGTCCCATAACCTTTCGAAGTAATTTGACTTGTGTTTAGACCAAGCATGTGGTATCAATCCTTTCTTTGCTAAATTAAGAACACAAGGAGAGTACCAATCAAAAGGTAATTCTATTAAATATTTATATGAATAATCCTCAAGTTCTACATCAACTTCTTGACTTGAGGATGATTCTCCAAGAAAGAACCTCTTCACTTTTACATTTGTGGAAGACTTAGAGGCTTCCTTAACTACCAAACCCTCAACTTTTTGTGAGGAAAGTGGGGTTAGAGCTAAGGTTCCCAACTGATGCCTGACTGTTTCACATATAGACTTGGATACACTCATGCATTGCTTTGGAGTCTGGTCTTCATCACTGTCCGGCTCAACTATCACCTACAAGGAGATCTGTTGTATAGAAGTTCTAGTTGGCATACTAACCATATAAAACCTATCCTCTAAACTAGATTTTAAGTCTATATGGATAGTATGTGTACTCCTGGTAGTAGGGACATATCTCCTATTGAGTGGCCAATAAGGAGGTATTCCGTCCCTAGGAATGCCTCTGGATCTACCTCTTCCTCTGCCTAGTGGAGGTCAGGTCATCCAACCCATATGTTTGAATAGAGTAATTAACTATGGCTGCAATCCAATATCAGGCTCTACTTTCTCCTCCAAATCTATTTCTCGCTCCCTTTTATTTTCTTTTTCACTTTCTTTTTTCTTTTCTTTTTGTTTTTCTATTTCTTTTTCTTTTTCTTTTTATTTTATTTTTGAACTTTGGCCAAGTTCATGAGAATAGACTTGTTGATTTTGAGGGAGATAGTAGGCTACATCCTCATATATTTTGACCTCATGAATATGAATGGCTTGAGATCTCCTTTGACACAATTTGAAATCCCAGCTCTCATGAACTTGATGCACTGTTGTACAGAGGATGGAACCAAATTATTTTTATGTATCCATGATCTCCCTAACAAAGCATTGAAATATGTATCTCAGTTTATAATATGAAACTTGGCTGCAATCTTCCAATCATCTATCTCCAAAGGTAACACTATGAAACCTATGACCCTCTCGCCTTGTTCATTGAATCCTCTCAACATCATCCTTTCTTTTGAAAGTTTGGAGATGTCGATCTTCAAGTAGGAAAGGGTTCTTAGGCTCATAATATTCACTGATGCACCTGGGTCAAACAATACTCTAGATAATCTGAATATGCCCTTGTCGATCATGATGTAGAAGGATGATTATGCTGGATCGTCCCTAAGAGAAGGTCTTCGTCTGTGAATGTGACTCTATTGACCTCACTTTTGGAGTGAGCTCTCAACTTCTCCATCTTAGACATAGGACTCCTCTAAACACTAAGAGTTCATTAGTCTTAAGACACTTCTAGTGATTAGGTGAACATGTAATAAATACTTAGAAGAGTTAACCATAATAATAGGCTATCCCTTATGGGTATTAGGAAAACTTTCCTACCCTATAGCTTGAATCATATCCTTACTTCCTTCTTTCAAGTCAAATTTCAAATTCAAATCAATTTCAAATTCAAATCAATTTCAAATTCAAATCATTTCTAAATTCAAATAATTCCAAATTCAAATCAATTCCAAATTCAAATCAATTTCAAATTCAAATCAATTTCAATTTCAAATCAATTCCAAATTCAAATTAATTCCAAATTCAAATCAAATCCAAATCTTGAATCAATTCCAACTCAATTGATTTTCTCAAATCATAAATCAATTCTAAAATTCAAATCATCAATCAATTCCAAATCAAATGATTGAAACTTATGATTGAATTCAAATCCCAAAATCTTTCCTAAGCCCTTTGATTTGATATTATGGGCTTAGCCCAAATTCCAAATCCAAATCAATTCCAACTCAAAAGATTTTCTCATAACCCATTTATATTCTCATTTATATTCATAAATATAAATGAAATATAAATTAAAATAACCAAAATCAATTAAAAACTCAAAACCAAACCTAACCAAAATCCAATTTATACTCTTTCAAGTCAAATCCTTGAACTCCTTCAAACCAAAACCATATCACTCCAAACTCAGAATATTTTCTCATAAACCATTTCTATTCTCATTTATATTCACAAATATAAATGAAATATAAATTCAAATAATCAAAATCAATTCAATACTCAAATCCAAATCAAACCAAAATCCAACTTATACCCTTTCATGTCAAATTCTTGAACTTAGCCAAGTCATTCCCAAATCAATCCAAACCCTTGGATTTTCTCTTCAAACAATCAATCCTTCAATCACATGCCCAAATATAAAAACAAACTACAATCACCAAACCAAATTCAAACTAACCCATGTTCACTCTTTTTGACTTGAAATTGTCAAATGAACCAAAACCCATTTAATTCCAAATCACTTACAATAGGATTTATATTTCCATCATAAGTCCATATGTGAGTTCAACCAAACTTGAATCAAGCCTTGATCAAGTCAATTAGCCATTTAGGCTTAAGTGACCTAAATGACCTTTTGAGCAAATTCTAATCCAACCCAAATTGGATTGAACTAAGCCCATCTAAGCCTAACATTGTGAGCACCAATCATCCTAGGATGATCAATCACTCAAATTGGGTCAAACCAAGTCAAACCTAACCATTCACTAAGTCAATAATTAGCCCAAATAAAACCCAAACCAGCCAAAATTTACCATATGCCAAATTGATTGAAACCATTGATCTAAACCAATCCAAGATCAATGATTGAACATGATCGAGCCATCAATTGAGCCAAATATAGCCCAATTGGTCACTTGACCTAAGTTGAGACAACTTGACCTAAAAAGTCAAAATGGGTCAAATCTTGATCTAAGCCAAATTGATTGCAACCAATGGGTCAAACTCATTCTAAAGTTATTATTGAACTTGACCAAAGCATCAATTGGCCAACTAGACCCAACCTAGCCTAATTGACCATGAACCCAACTTGACCTAAAGGTCAAATCAACTTGAAATCAAACCAAACCAAAATTGATTGAAACCAAAGCTTACAATACATTTTAAATGATCAACCAAGCCTAAACCAACCCATGACCTAACCCAATTGGGTCAAATTGGTCAAATTGGTCAACTTGACCAATTTGATCTAAATAAATTCAAATGAACTAAAACTAAATATAAACCAAATTGAACTAAACCAATGACACTCATAGGCTCCAAATGATCATTTGAACTTGACCTAACTCATGATTTGCCCCAATTTGACCAATTGGTCAACCTAACCCAAATTGAACCAATTCAAATCAAATGAACTTCAAATCACTTGAAATTTAGGCCAACCCATTTTTGAATCATTTCAAATCTGCCCAAATCAAAATAAAGGCCAAATGACCATTTTACCCTTAGGTCAAAGGGTATCTTATGGCCAAATTCACTTAAAATTTGGCCAATTCTTTCTCAATGTCACTTGGCATCCTCCTAGTGGTCCATTTGGACACCAAGGAGGGTGGTGCACATGAACCAATGGATTTGGGTCAACCATGACCCAACCCAAGGCCAAACTAACCCCTCTAATGGGAATTGGCCATTTGGATCACTCCATACACTCACCTAGCACATGGGCACTCACTTCCCTTCCTCCACTTCCTAAAATGAATCACATGGGATGCCAAACAACCCAAATTGACCAACCAATCTCAGTAATTGAAGGAAAATGACAACTTAGCTCTCAACCATCCGATCCAAGGAGGGGGAGATATACTCCCCCTTATTCCCACTCAAACCACAAGCATTGCATTCGATTGAGCTCTAGGAACCGAAAGCAAGCATCCCCAAGCTTCCCAAGGTCATTTCCAAGCTTCCCTAACTTCTCCTTATTGATTTTTCTCAATGTAGAAATAGGGAGGTGAAGTGAAAATCCATCTCACTCAATTCTCCCCCAAACTCAAATTAAAGTTGCAAGCATCATCAAGGCACCCCGTCGAGCTCAAGCAAGTGATTTCCCAAGCCTCCTAGCCACGAGAAACCTCACCTTGATCAAAGCCAATTGCCATTGAAGGGGAGTTTGGTCAACCTAGCAACTCACTTCAAATCAAGACTTGAAACTTTCAACAGGGATTCATCTCCATTAGGCAGTAACCTCCTCCGTTGGAAGCCCCGGTGATAGCCTCCAGTGAGATATTGCCCTCCCTTGAAAATTGCTTAGTCATTTGCGAAGGGAATTATATTCCAATTAGATCTTGATTGTTGGATAGCTTGCTTCTACCTCCTGAAGGTCTGGGGTGAGTTTGAACTCCATCTGAGCTCGAGTGAGCTCGGATCGAGTGATGATCGACGGATGTCATCCATCTCTCACTGCTCGGGAGGAGATAGATCACACATCGTCCATTCCGCATGATTGGAATGGACGGTTGTGATTTCATCATGTTAGATCTCTCTCTGATTTAAGCCAAAACCATTGGATTAATCACGACCATCTGATCAAAGATCGGATAGCCCATGGAGAAAGCACGTCCGCTGCTAGCTGACGTGACCCACAATGTGACAACTTAAATAATCAATCCTATCACGCCACGTGGAAAGGCCACCACGTCAGTAGTCCACATGGCACTAACAGGATTAGTTAATTAATTAGGCTATTTTAATTATCATTAATTTCAGAAACTTCATAAAATCATATTAAATGTAGAAAAAATCCAAAAAAATATAAATGAAGACTCATTTTAAAGGTATTTTAGAGGGCAATCTAATAAAATTATTTATAATTGATTTTAAATAGTGAATTTTTCTTAATTAGGGTTTAATTAAAAATTTAATCACCTTAATTACTCCTTAATTATTTAATTGATTAATTCCAAATTTCTCAGGCATGTTTAGGAGGAGGGCTTCTACCTCCTTTAATTTTCTTGGAATTTATCAATGAGTTAATTAGGGAAATTAATTAATGAACCCCTAATCACCTCCCTTAATGTAATTAAGAGTAATTAAGCATATGAATAGTGATTTAATCTCTTAATTGAGATAATTAAACATTATTTAAGCAAGGAGGAGGTTTATGGAATGGGTTTGAGATATTTTCCCTAAGTTATTCCCTAAACCTTCTTTCTTCCTTAATCCAAATATAATTAAGGATTAATCCACTAATAATCTATTTAATTAATCTAGTGAAACCTTCAAAACTAATTGGAGTTAATCAATCTCTTGCTGGGTAGATCCTTAGGTGTTCAAGGGCCTAAGGTAAGTTTGAGAAAATTATATCCAAGTCACATGTGTGGGAGGTTATGAAAGTACTTAATGAAAACCCCTTTAGTTTAATTAATTAATAATTATGAGCCAATTGTATTATACCCCTTTATTTTTTTTATGTGCATTATTGATTTAAATTCCATGTGGTTGCATATCATATGTTGGCTCATAATTACTTGAATAATTATGTTAAAGTGGTATAGGTAAGGGGTAATTAATGGATTAATTCATACCTTAACCTAACCAAAATATAAAATCAATCTAATTGTTATAAAATTAAACTAAATTGATTCACACATGTGGGAAATGAATTAGGACCAGCAAACCATTTTCATATTTTCTAATTCAAATCAAATCCAAAAATAAAAATCTCTTTAAGAATTTTGATTCATTTTAAATAATCCCATTTTATATGAATGTCCTTAGGAAGTAATTAGGGTGAATGAAGTCATGAGCTTACATCCTTTTATTTCTTTCCAAACATGTTAAATATTGTATGCCATATGAAATCATGCATTCATTTCTTTTGAAAAATCAAAGAAAGAAAATTGTTTCCTTTATGTCAAATTGCATATTTTGGCTAAAGATAAGAATATGAATGGCTATTATCACTATTAAACCAAAAATTATTTTCTAAACCTACAAATCAAAGATTACAAATAAAGTGATGCTACTTATAAGTACTTATAAGCTTCCATGTGATTATAGCATAAGATGTGTGTTATGTTATTTTTCTTTTCTTCTCTTAACATGGATTTAAGTAGGATTTGCAAAGTGTATAGTTTATTTGAAAAGAACACAACGCTTGCTTAAATCTATTCCTATGCATTTCTATGATATGAATTAAGAAGGATCTTCACATTTATACATGTAAATTATACAACTAAATCAAACATAATCTTTTGCATGATTTTTCATCCATTTGCTCTCTTTTTGTACACTTACATGTATTTAAGAAAAGTGATATATTTGTCTGGACATCCCGAGGCTGTGAGGCTTTAAGTAGCCCTAAGTAGGTATTATACCTTACACCCCTGGTGTAGAAAATAATGGCATCATACACACCTATGTCTTTTATACATATTGATGTGCATTTGATTAATGGATAAAAGAGTCCCTCTTTTCTACAGAATAAAAACATGTATTCAAGAGATATTCAAATTTTTAAATCATATCTCTTAGCATTCATCATCAAAGTGTCCTAAAATTTGTATTGCATGTATAGTTATGCTTAGGATCATTCATATGCATGGTATACATGGTGGAAAGAAATAAATGGTTGTGTATTATGTGATAGTAATTCACCCAAATTAATCCTAAGAGGCTTTTTTTATTGAATAGGACTATTTGGAGTAAATCTAAACTTAGGGTTAATTAAAACACATAATAAAACATTCACTAAAGAAAAATCATTAATGAATTTACCTTAGAAATTACTTAAGGTAGGGATGAAAGAGAATTTCTCTTCTCTTTTCTTCTCTTTATAATATTTAGTAACTAAATGTAGGTTCATTCAAACCAAATCAAATCATCAAATAAAATTGGCAAATCAACTAAATTACTTGAAATGAAACCACCCTTCTAAATTAAATCTCTCTCATTTAGAAAATTCCAACCTTAAATCCTAGCTAAGACATGCCACACATGCCTTAAATGGCACACACATTTGGCTAAGTCACCATTTCTAGCTCTATGTTAGGGCGATGCATGGTTTGATGCCTAATTTTGTTTTGTGATGTAATGTTTTTAGATTGGATGTTAGGATGTTTATGCATAGACTAAATGATAAGGTGATCATAGCCTAATTACATCTTCTACAGAGGATTGTGCTTAAGGGCGCAGTAATTAAAAAAAATACTTTTGTTGTGCAGGTCACTTATACCCCTAAGCATAATCCAAATTAGGATAGGTGAGCTTGGTTACCCATCTATGGTGCTAAGCCCAACTTACTCATATAACTATTTGGGTTGGGTGGTATGCTTAGCTAATATTTATTTTACAGGTTTAGTTAGATTTATCTTTTCCCATTTTGATGTAATTTTTGCAATTAAGATTTGGAATGAATGTTATGGGGATAAAGATGCACATTGGTCATAAGACCAGGTCTTATGCACCATGTGATGTCTTTAAAGCAACCATATTCCAACCAAGCTAAAAGAAGGAGAGAAATGAAGAAAGAAAGAAATGAAGAAATGAAGAATGAAGACCCCCATAACATAAATTCCTTCTCAGTTATAATTATTCATTTGTAATCCAGGTTGTATAAGGGTAGAGCTCGGCTACCCATTTCTTTTCGGGTTTGTATGGTGGGGCCCGACTACATTGGCCTCTTATTCTTTTATTCTAATTTATAAATTAATTGATGTTCTATTTATGATTGTGTAATTAGCATGGCATGATTTTTCTAATTTCTTCATTGTTTGATGAATGGCCTGGATGCGATTAGGTTCTTAGGAAAAAATAAATTTTCCATCCAATTAATCAACTAAAAATTAAAATAAAATAACTCATAACCTCACCTAAAGCCTAGGACATAAATCAAGATAATAAATAATTTAGCAACCCCTTAGCTGGATGTTGTATGTCTCACATCATGCATAAATCATATTACTTCACTCTTGCCAATGGAGGGCTTCCACCTTTGCCAGAGAAAATGACTTGACCTTTGAGAGCCATGGTGGAAACACACCTGCTTCTTTTTGATTTTATCTCATAATCAATTTCTCATGCATTAAGCATATGAAATATCATAGCTTGTGTCAAATAAAAATATCCAAAAATCAAAATTAAACTTAACAAAATTTGCATTTGGTTAAGTCATTATTCATGCCCTTCATGATCTAGTCTCTTAGGAGCATGTTTAAGGATTTAGTCTCCTTTCTAAATAAATAATAGCTTAGCCATCTTGCACAGTATAAAGACTTACCTACATGTATTTAAAATCATAGGAGTTAGTTGGAGGCCACCTCCAGACGATTGTAAGTGTAACAGTTAAGTGGTTTATTCTCTCTTGTGACTTCGGTGACTTCTTGAGATGATATGGTGGAAGGTTCTACCTGCCCGTTAGGTACACCTATAGCTTGTCCTATGGGTCCCTCAGAGTCGGATGATTTCAAGTCAATCTCAAGGGGTGAACCCATAAGATTTAGGAATGGATAATCTAATTCTAAATCAGATGAAGAATGATCAGAATTATTAGAGTTATTATCATTTTGTAGACTTGGAGAGTTTTCTAGAGGAATAATCAAGAGCATCAGAAGTAGAGAAGATGTAAGTGGAATCAAGTTTCTTCATTGATTTCTTTTTGGGTGATAAAAATCAAATAAAGTAAGCGAGGTAAGGGTTTTGGTGCCCTTATCTGCTGATACAACACTCCTACTAGAAGAAGCATTAGATGAAGTAGTAGCTGCAACGGTAGATGGAATGCTTGACTTGAATGGTGGTTGCGCTACTAGAGTATCCCAGGCAAGTGAGGTTGTTGCTGCTGTTGCTGAGCTCCCACCTTCCCTAAGTTGTATTTAAAAACTTGTAAACCTTCCTTGATGTTGGAGGATTGAGATGTCTCAGGCACCTGTAAAGAAAGTTTCTTGATCTTAGAAATAATTTTCTTAGAGGTTTAGGATAAGGAGATATCCCAACCTTCTTTGGTCTTAAGAGGATCACATGTATCCTTAAGAATTACTCTAATAGAACTAGATGGTTGTTCTAATAAGTATTCCTTAGGGATGACAATGGCACCTGACTTGTAGCGACGTTCAAGTCTGTCCTTCAAGGTGATGCAATCCTCCAAGACATGGCCTAATATGCAATGGGAGGGGCAAAAGTTAGAATCATCATTCTTGCCCACTTACTCTTGCCTCTTAGGCTTAGATAGTTAAAAATTAGGCTTCATTAAGAGGTTCTTAAATATCTTTTTTATTACCTCCCTCTTAAATGAATAAGACTTGTTTAATTTATCCAAAAGAGTAGGTGGGTAATAGCTACCTTGTGATGAATATGTGTACCGCTACTGAGTATATGGTTGAGGAGGTGATGGTGGCCATTGTGGAAAGTGTGGTGGGCAATATGATGGCTATGTTGGTGGCAAAGGAGGTGACAGTGGGGGCTACTGAGCTCGTGGCCTCTCATACTAAACCCTAGCTAGTTGCTTTGCCTTGTCAACTGATACAAGAACCCCTGGCATCTTTTCAATGATCTTCTGAGGCTTTTACTTGAATGACTGATCTTGAAAAGGTAACTATTTGGCTTTCTCTTGAAAGCTAGTCGCATTATTGATTAACTTCTCAAAGGTCTTAATTATAAAGCCCTTGAGAATGAAAGTGATCAGGCATGAATATTTTTGAGAAGAATTTCTATGGCATGTTGTTCAAACAATTGTAGTTCACATTTCATACTCAGATTATGCCACCTAAGAATATAATCAACAAGGGACTCATTGAAATTTTCTTTTGCCACAATGAGGTTTCCTACAGTTACCCTTTGGTCTCTAACAAACTTCTTGATGAAGAGGTGCTCCAACTCAGCAAAAGTCTTCACTGAACCATTAGCAGTTCAGCGTACCAATCAAATGCAATGCCTGTTAGGCTATTAAAAAAGAGGCAAAATAGAAGAGCATCACTACCACCAGTGTTGCAATAGTCAGCTCTAAAATATGCCATATGATGTCATGGATTCCCACTGCCATTATTGATCTTGAAGGAAGGTGGCACAAACTCCTTGGGATATTGGATTGCATCTAATTCCTCTAGGTAGGGTCTACCCATTGGAACAAATAAGCCACCTCAGGTTTGTGCCAATACTTCCCTCACCTGCTGCTCCATTTATTTTAAGTCTTTTTCTTGCTCGAAGGTGCTATTTATGACCTTCCTATGCAAACTACCACTATTCTGGTCCATGGGAGAGGTACTCTTTAGATGATCTAAGGTATGTAAAAGTTTGGGTCGATCACCCTCCATAGGCGAAGGCTATGAAACTGAGGCTTGGTTCTGTAATGCTAGGATTACCACTAACAGATCCTCAACCCTCTTCTCTATTCTCTTGATTTGCTCATCCATCTGTCTAAGCTGCTAATGGAGGTGTTGTGTTGAGTGAGCTGTGTCAACCTCCTCAACCACAATACCTTCCTGACTGTGCTACTCTCTAAGGAGGGAACCCCTTGTATCAACTATATGGACTCATGTTGAGTCCTTTAATAAATCATCCTCATTGAGATCAAAGTCTACTTTAGTGTCCTCCTCATCGGATTGATCGCTTCCAAGAAGCTCCCTCTTCTTAGCAAAGTACTGCTTGAGAATATTATCCAATTGAACGATCATCTATCTTTATTGGCACAAAGTCTTGGTGACTAGTAGATGCTGGACTATGCTCAACTAAGGTGATGCATCGGACACTGCCTGTTGGTGGCATACTTTCCATAGGAGGGTCAACTACCATAAGAACTATACTAGTGTCTCCTACCTCCTCTGTCGCTACCATACTACTGCTGGTGGTGACTGTAGTGGCTATGGTGGTGGCACGACCATGATGAATTTGAGTTGCCACTCCTTCTTCACCATAACTAAAGTGGGAGGTCGAATGAGAGAGCTCAACCTCACCTCAGCAGGTGGAGTATATGGAGTGGATCCTTAGGCTGTAGCCAGATCATTAATGGGGACTTCCTCTCCTTGGATGCAAATCTCTGAACCTTGGTAGGAACAGTGGAAGGAAAGAAATGGATAGGTGATAGTGGATGGGGAATGGAGCAATGTGATGCGGGTAACCCCGACTGCCCTTCAATTGGAGTTCTCCTCCGACGGTTGGTGGTGTTGGTGAGTACTATAATGTCTATGCGATTGGCCCTAGTGTCCTGCCGATCAGGGAAATCAACAAGGGCGAAGGCCACCGACTGTCTGGTGTACCTTCGTCTCTCTACTGCCCGCTTGGGCTGCTACTCTGGCCTCAGTGGCCCTCTCCTTTTGGATCTGACCACTGACACTCGGGGAATCATTGACCTTAGATCAAATAGTGCATCAAACTCTGAGTGTCCATAAGCTCTACTAACCTAGCGTAAAACCATCCAGAGGCCAACATAGGGTTTACTCCTCTGCCTAACTGATACCTCATAGTAAGCTAGTGGTAGAGGAGATGCAGCAATCCTCCTAGCATCCTCCTTTCCATCTAAATCAAAGAGTGGTGGAATCTACTACCACCCAAGAAAGGGGAGTCCTATCAAGGAGAACCCTTCTCAGCAATATGTGATGCGGCGTCTACCTCCCTGGCCGCTCTCTCGTGGTGCCACTTGATCTTCCTTTTTTGTTGCAACATTGGGTGTGGGAGAGCGGTACGGTGCAGGAGCTAGAACCTACCTCGAAGGTAGGGAAGACTATCTCAGATGCTAAGATAACCTTCCCCTTTGAGGAGATCGAGGAGGAGGTAACAGCTCGCACTGGAGTTATAGTAGGAACAATAGAAGTAGACTAAATCGGCATTGGCACTATAGTAGGGACCTCCACAGCCTTCCTCTTCAAAGAGAGAAACTTGGGATTAGACTCAACATCAAAGCGAAGGAGTAGCGTCTACCCTGCCACCTCATCCCTATTGATAGTTGTGAGGGCTGCCCCCTCACAGGTAATCCTAACCCCAATGAAGCCACGACCAAAGTAAATCAAATGGGTGGCCTCAGTCATGGTGAGATTGGCCTGATCCAAGGCCAGTCTACACTGGAGTGGAAAGAGAAAACAAAATTGCTAAGAGCCTTAGGTGAGTTGCTCTGACCTCTCTGCATGTGAAAATATAACTAAATCAGACTTTGACCTTCATATTTGCTTTCAATCACAGATTTTTAATTTGAATTTGGAATTTGAACCCACACTTAATAAATTTAAGTATGCTAAGTGGGGTTCATTAATTTGGAGAGATTTAGAATTTTGAAGAGAGACTTTGCCATAAGAATTGGTTTGTTGATTTTGGAACCTTCATCCAATTAAATTAGGATATGTTGAATGAGGTTCCTCCATTTGGAGAGATTTTTGGAGATGATTTTGTTTTACTAATTCTTTGCTTTGAGATTTTGATTTTGGAGCTTTCACTTAGAAAATTTTGGTATGCTAAGAGAGACCCAAGTGCATGTTTGAAAATATTTTTAAAAATATCTTTGTTATTTGTGATGATTGTTTGTCATGTATTTGATTTATTTTGATTTGACAATGAGAACTTTACTTAGCAAATTTAGGTATGCTAAGTGAAGCCCAATGTGTTTGATGTATTTTGATTTAATTTTGAAAAATGAGACCCTTACTTAACAAATTTGGCATGTTAAGTAAGATCCAAAATATTTGATGTTTTGTTTTGATTTGAAAAGTGAAACCCTTACTTTACAAATTTGTTATGTTACGTTGGGCTCAAGTGTGTTTGTTGCTTTGATTTGAAGATATGGCTCTTACTTAACAAATGTGGTATGTTGAGTAAGGTCCAAAAATATGTTTAATTTTAATTCGAAAGTGGGATCCTTACCTAACAAATGTGATATGTTAAGTAAGTGTGACTTGTATTTGTTTCATTTTGAAAGAGGTGAACTCTCATTTAACAAATGTGGTATTTTAAATGGAGTTCAATTTGATTTTAATGATGATGTTTGATTTTATAAAAAAGGGAATTCTCATTTGATAAATTTGGGTATGTCAAATGGAATTCAATTGTGTTTAATTTGTTTGTGATTTGAAAAAGAGAACTCTACTTAACAAATGTGGGTATATTAAGCAGAGTCTAATTTGTTTTGATTTTTAAAAAGAGGGGAATTCTCATTTGACAAGTGTGGGTGAGTCAAATGGAATTCAAATGTGTGTTGCTTTTTTCATAATTTTGAAAGAAGGCACTCTACTTAGAAAATGTGGCTATGCCAAGTAGGATCCAATTTGTTTTGATTTTTGAAAAAGGGGAACTCCACTTAGTAATTTTAGGTATACTAAATGGAGTTCAATTATTTGTGTTGGTTGCTTTTGAAAATAGAACTCTCATTTGGCAAAATTGGGTATGCCAAATGAGATTCAAAATGTATATCTTGACTTTGTGTGTGATATTGCTTTTGAAAAGATGAAAACTCTTACTTAACAAATTTGGGTATGTTTAGTGAGGTTCAATTATATGTTGATTTTGATTTTTGTTTTGATTTTAAAAATGTAACTCTATTTAACAAATTTGGGTATGTTAAATGGATGGTTAATTGATTTTATTTTAAGAAATTTGCTTTTTAAAAATCTTTGAAAGGGATTTTGATGATTGTAAATTTGATTTTGATTTTTGAAAGAGGAGCCTCATTTAACAAATTTAGGTATGTTAAATGAGGTTTGATCATCTTTTATTTTAAAAAGATTTGAAAATTTTTATATTTTTGCAAACTTCTTGTGGAGTGAATTTAAAAATGATTTTTTTTCAAGAAAAGTGCTTTTGAAGATATTTTGTAAAAGACTTTACTTGTTTTAGTTTAAGTTTTATTAAATGTGGGATAAACCTTACCTCAGCAAGCAAGTGGTGAAGAAGTTCAAAAATTTGTGTTTTGTAATCTCCTTTATTTAGTTAGTTTATTTTTATCTATTGGGGGACCCAATAGGGATTTTAAGACCAACACAGAGTGAGGTCCTAAAACCTAATGGATGTTGGCTAGCTTTGCTTAAGGATGAAATAAGCTAAGTGCCAACAAAAAAAAGATAGTCTTGGGCTTATATAAAATATAAGTCCACTATCGATGCTTGGAGATAATAATTATCTGTTAAAGATGAAGAGAGGAACTTTCTCCAACGGAGTCGCTAGAAAAATCTATGGAGTATATTTTTGAGATGTGGGACACCACATAGATCTTAAGGGGATACTTATTGAATTGATCAGGTATGACATTAAAGAATGATTCACTTTCTTGAAAGATAGAAATCATCACCTTATAATGGACCTAATCACCTAATAAGGACTCCCAAGGCATGATGGGTCTTCAAATATACCAGAGATTTTTCTCCTACTTTACATCAAAAAGTAAAGCAGGATTTATTTTAAACTGGGTCTGTTAAGTTTCTTATGGGGGCAAGTGCCCATAGTTAATTACATCCTAAGGAATGGGACCCTTTAGGAATACTCTTGATTAAAGTAGATAATTAGGGTCTCCAAAGATTTGAAGGCTAGACTATCAATAAATTGATTATATTTAGAAAATCAAATGGGATTGTTCAAGGAGAACACTTATTTTAGAAGTCAAAGGGAATAAGTAAAAAATGCTAATGATACTAGGAAGCCTAGTGAGCATTCCAATCTATCCTATGGTTGTGCTTTATATGTTTGAAGTTGAAAAGATTAATTTTATTGAAGTTGACATTTTAATAGAAAGCTAGGACATATAATCCCACAACACAAGGTTATGAAAATGCATTAGAGGTGAGGATTTATGCTAGTAGCCCAAAGGAAACATCTACCTCATATCTTAAATCTAGGGTGCTTTAGTAAGAGCTAAAGCATGACCTAAATTTAAGCAAAAATGGGTATAAGGTCTACCTCCAGAAGAGAGGATAAACCACCTGACTGCTGGGCTTACAACTGCTTGAAGTAGCCGCCAGCTAACTCCTCATACGCTTTAAAATCATGTAGACAAGTTATATGATTTTACAAGATAGCTAGGTTATTATTATTTAGAAAAAAAATTAAAGTCCTTAAACCCACTCACTCAAGAGACTAGAGCATGAGTAGTATGAGTAATGACTTAATCTAATGCAAATCTTTTCAAATTTTATTTATATTTGACACTTCATTTGAACAAAGGCTTTGGGATTTTTGTATGCATAAATGAATGTTGAAATGAGTTATGGGCCAAATCAATAGAGAAGAGGGTGAAGCTCCGTCAGTAGGAGTTCTCTCATAGGTCAAGTGGTTCCCATGCTTGCAAGAATGGAGGCCCTTAGTTTTGCAAGAGTGGTAGAAGATGCATGCATGATATTAAACATACAACCATACAACTAAGGGGTTTCTAAATCTTTTAATTACCTTGATTTAATTCCTAGGCTTTATGTGAGGTTATGAGTTATTTAAAAATTTAATTATGAGTTATAGTTGGGTAAAAGTTTTATTTTTCTCTAAGAGCTTAATCACCTCTAGGTCATACAACAAACACCAATCATAAAGAAACTATGAAGAGGCATGTAATTTCTAATGCACAATCTATACAAAATATCAAATATTTTGTAGCTACCATAAAAAATAAAAGGCCGCTGTGGTCTGGTGCCACCGTACGACCCAAAAAAAAGTGAAGCCGAGCTCTACCCTTATACAACCAGGTATATAAAAGAATAATTTATAATTTATAAATAATAAATGCTATGTGGGGTCTTCAAGTCTTCATGTCTTCATGTATCTTCCTCCTTCTTTGATTTGGTTTACTCCACTTCAAAGGCATCACATGGCCTCCTAGGATAAATCCTTCTAGCTAATGCCTTATCCCCACATAGCATTAATATTAATTCTTAATACAAAATTATATTAAAAATAGAAAAATAAATCTAACTACATCTGTAAAATAGAGGATAGATAAATATAAATATAACCCAAGCAATTATATTTATAATTTAGACTTAGCACCCTGCACATGGATAACCAAGCCCACCAATTTTAACTTGGATTATGCTTAGGGTCTTAAGCAATCTGTAAAGACAATATTCATATTTATTTTTTAGCGACCCCTTAAGCACAATCCCTTATAAAAAATATGACTAGGCTAATCACAGCCTACCATCCAGTCTATAAAACATACAAACTAACATCCAATCTAAAATAATACATCACAAAATAAAATATACATCAAACAATGCACTGTCCTAACATAAGTTTAGAAGTGGTGACTTAATATAATGTGTGTGTATTAAGGCTTGTGTGAGAAGTCCTAATTAGGCTTTAGACTATGAATTTTTAAAGTTACAAGTGATTTAAATAATTTTTAAAATAAAAAAGATTGAATTTCCTACTTAACTTAATCAGTGTTGTGGGCGGCTGACGGGGCAATGCACTTACACGTGTTGACACGTGGTTGGGAGCTGCCATGCCACGTGGCACGTGGCACCATGCGATGCCTCATGATTGGTCATGCAATGCCACGCGGTCGAGATGAGCTGGAAGGCGGATCACGACACATGGATCGGATGGTCCATATCAATTTGTGTTATCTGACAGGCTGAAATGAGTGGATCTAGCTTTAATCTCAGCCGTCTGATCCCCATGCACGGAATCGGACGGTTGCTACTTTTCAGCCAACAAAAGTAATGGGATTTCTCAATTTTTGTGAAAATTAAATAAAATTTCATCCAAACAGGCTTGATTTCATGGCGATCTTCATCAAAAAACTTCCTGATTCACTTGGGGATGATATAAAATAAAAAATACAAAGTTGATCTAAGGTAAATCCTTAAAATCATGCATTAATCATCACAAACATGAGAACTTAAGGTCGGCTATAGTTTTTTGAAAATTACCTCACCGGGAATGATTTTCGGTAGCGGTGATGATATGAGCATGCTCCTGAATGCAAGAAGAAGCTTTGGAATGGGTTCGGGCTCTTGCTTCACTTTGGAATGGGTTCAGGCTCTTGCTTCACTTTGGAATAATATATTCTCTAATTATAACTACTTCCTCACGGGAATTCACTTGATTTTGATGGCTTTTTCTCAAAAACCAAGTGGGAATGGTTGCTAGTTGGTTTGGGAGCTCTAGGAGAGTGAAATGAGTGTTGGAGGAAGAGTTTTTGCCTCTCTATTTTTTGTGCTTTTGGAATAGCTGAAAATCACCTCATTCTTTGTGATTTTAGCTCCTAGTGGTCTCCTTGGCTTGGGGTGGTTGGGATTCTCCTTAAGTGGCTTGATTTGAGTGGCCAAGGCATGGGAGGTGGCTGCCATGAAGGACTAATGGGTGCCTTAGCAAAAGGAGGTGGAAGTCCTTCATGCTAAGTGTTCCAATGAGAAAGGTGAGGTGAATTCACCTCTCCATGAGTCATGGCTAACCCAACCATCTGTTGGGTCAGGTTGGTCAATGTCCTTGGAGCCTAGGTGGACCAATGAATGAGTGCCAAGTGGCCAAGAAAGGGAAATGACCATTTACATGGGTGTTTTGTCTTATGTGATACCCTTAGCCCAAGGGTAGAGTGATCATTTGGCATTGAATTAGATTTGAGTAGATTTGAAATGAGTCAATACTGAGTTGGACTAAATTTTACATCATTTAAAGTTCATTTGGTTAGGTTTGGTTCAATTTGACTCATTTGGGTCAAATTAGGTCAAAATAGGTTAGGTTGACCAATTGGTCAAATTGGGTCAAACCAAGGGTTGGGTCAAATTCAAATGATCATTTGGAGTGTATTGTTGTCCTTGATTTGGTTTAATTTAGTTTAAATTTTATATTGGTTCATTTGAGTTCATCTGGGTCAAATGGGTCAAGTTAACTAATTTGACCCAATTGACCAAATTGGCTTGAATCATGACTTGGTTTAAGTTTGGTTGATCATTTGGAAAATATTGTAGGCTTTAGTTAAGTTTAATTTGGATTTTATTGGGTTTTAGGTTGATTTGACCCTTAAGGACAAGTTGGGTTCAATGAGTTTTAGGTCTGGTGAATCAATTAGGCTCAATTGAGACTTTGGCCAAATTCAATAATAAATTTTGAATGAACTTGAGCTATTGGTTGCAATGAATTTGGTTTAGGTTACAATTTGGCTAGTTTGGGTTCATATGGTGTGGTGAAGTATTTATATTATATTTCTCAAGAATAAAATATATACTTCCATCTTCACTCTATGTAGGATAAAATAAAGATAGAAATATACACCTTTTCTTTTTATGCATTTTTGACACCACATAGATCCACAGATATTCTTATTGAGGGTGATCGGATTTGACATTGATGAGAGATGTACTATCTCAAAAGATAGAAGTCACCAACCTACAATGGACCTAATCACCTCAATAAGGACTTCTAAGAATAATAGGTCTGCATGTGTACCAAAGATTCTTCCCCTACTTTATATGAAAAAGTAAAGTAGGGTTTATTTTAAATCGGGTTCATTAAGTTCTCTACAATGGGTAGCCCCCATAGTTAATTATATCCTAAGGATTTTCCCCATAGTTAATTACATCCTAAGGAATGAAATTCTTTAGGAATACTCTCAATTAAGGTAAATGATCATTATCTTCAAAGATTTTAATTTGGTAGGACTATCAATCGATTAGCTCATTTTTGAAGATCAAATGGGATTAATCAAAGAGAGGGAGTTATTATCAAAGCCAAAGGAAGATATGTAGGAGATGTTCATGATGCTAAGAAACCTAGCGAGCATCTCAAACTATCCTATGGTTGGGCTTTATATTTTTGAAATTGATTTAATTTGTTTGAGTTGAATTTTTCATCAAAAATTTAGGGCATATAATTCCACAACGCAAGATTATGAAAATGCCTAAGTGGTGGGGATTTATGCTTATGGCCCATAAAGTGGAGAAGCAACCTTATAACCTAAATCTAGGGAGCTTTAGCGAGGGCCAAAAGCACAACCAAAATCTAAGGTGAAAATGGGTATTTGATTTTCCTCTACAAGAGAGGACAAACCACCTGACTGCTTGGACTTACAACTATCTAAAGGTGGTTTCAAACTAACTCCTCCTATGGTTTTAAATTCATGTAGGCAAGTCATATACTTTATGCAAGATAACTAGGCTGTTATTTATTCAGAAAGAGACTAACTCCTTAAACTCACTCCCTAAAGATATTAGATCATGTAAGGGTATGCTTCAAATGACCTAAATCTAATGCAAATCATTTTACATTTTAGTTCTATTTTTGGACAATCATTTTGACTCAGGCTAATAGGATTCGTATGCCTAAAGCATGAGAAATGAGATTATTGGTCAAAATCATCGAGAAGGGAGGAGGTGTATTACCACCATGGCTCTCAAAGGTCAAGCCAAGTTTCTCTAGCAAAGGTGGAATCCCTCTAATCAAGAGTGAAAATAATATACATTTGTGCATGGTGTTATGAAATAAATACTCATCCAACTAAGGGATTGCTAATTCTTTTATTTTGATTTTAGCCTATGCTTTAGGTGAGGTTATTAGTTTATTTTAAGTTTGAACTGCTAGATTTGGTAGAAGATTTATTTTTCTCTAAGAGCCTAATCCACATTCAAGCCATACATCAAGCAAGGAAGAAACTAGGAAAAAGATGTATCTTAATTCACAAGCTAAACAAATCATCAATCAAGTTATAAAGCTAATGCAAAAGAATAAGAGGCCATTTATGGTCGGGCACCACTACACAAAGCCAAAAATAAATTAGGTAGCCAGGATCTACCTTAAACAACCTGGATTATAAATGAATTAAGTATAATCAAGCAAGAAACTCATTATCATGTGGGGGTCTTCAAGCTTCATTTCTTCATTCTTCTTTTCTTCTTTCTTCTTCTTTTCTTCTTTCTTCTTTTTTTCTTCTTTCTTCCTTGATTCCTTCTTTTGGATTATTGGAAGGTGGTTACTCCAAGGCTTCATATGGTACATAAGAGGTAATCTTATAACCAATGCTCATCCTAATCCCCATAACAATCATTCCAAAATTCTAATTGCAAAAATTACATGAAAAGGTTAAGTAAATCTAGCTAACACCTACAAAATAGAGATTGGCTAAACAAACCACAAAAATCCCAAGCATGTATATTACACTTATCATCCCAAACATGGGTGATTAAGTCCACTGGCCTATTGGATTATGCTTACGGATATAAGCACTTGCACAGCAAAAGCATTTATATTTTTATTTATTACAGCGCCCTTAAAGCATAATCCCCTGCAGAAAATAATGACTAAACTAAATCATCCAATCAATCATTCTATGCACATTCACCCTAACATTTAGACTAAAACATATATCACAAAACAAAATCAAACATCAAACCATGCACCGCCCTAACCTAAAGCTAGAAGTGGTGACTTAATCTAATGTGTGTGCTTTAGAGGTTTGTGTGGTATGCTTAGCTATGGCTTTAAGTTAGAATTTTCTAAGTGTAAAAAATGTTCAACTTAGAGGAGGGTTTCATTTAAGTGATTTAATTATTTTGGGATGATTTTATTTTATGTTTTGATTAGGTTCAAGTGAATCCTACAATTAATTACTAAGTTATAAAGAGAGGAAAAGAGAAGATAACTTCTCTTTCCTTCCCTATCCTAAGTAATTTCTAAAGTGGATTCATGTTTTAGTTTTGTTTAGTGAATATTTTATTATGTGTATTAATTAATCCTAAGTTTAGATGAACTCTAAACAAACCTATTCAAAAAATAAGGCATTTTAAGTTCAAGTAAAATGAACTAAATCACAAAACATACATCACTTCGTTTCTTTCCCAACATGCATAACATGAATATGAATGAGACCAAAACATATTTATACATACAAATGGGAATGTTTAGCACACATTAGATGCATGCTAAGTAGTTTATTTAAGATCATTTGAATGTTTATGATGCATGATTTTCATGAAATAGCAAAGGGGTTTCTTATACAATTTTCACATGCACATATGAATGTATAAAGGCATAAGTGAGTATGATGCCATTGTTAACCAAGGGTGTAAGGTACAAGACCTACTCAGGGCTACTTACAGCCTCACAACCCTAGGATTGTCCAAACTAATATACCACTTTCCTTAAATACAAGCATATGTACAAAAGAAATAAATGGAAAAGAAAGAATGCAAAAGTTTTTGTTAGTTGATTTATTTTTGTTTATGCAATTTATATGTAGAAGTGTAGGTATCCTTCTTAAATAATAGCATAGGAATGAATAGAAGATTGGATTAGGCAAATGTTAGGTTCTTTCAAATGAACTAAAACCTCTACCAAATCCTATTCAAAACTATACTAAAAGAGAGGAGAAGGAAAACCTACACTAAGCACATCCATATATTTTACTCACATATAAGCTTATAAGTAGATATAAGTAACATACTTTCAATTTTGATAATTGATTCATATATTTTGAAAATAATTTGGATTTAATAGTGATAATAGCCACTCATATTCTTACTTTAGCTAAAATATGCAATTTTACATAAAGGAAACATTTTCATTTTTAAATTTGATTTTTGAAAGCATGAATGTATGAAAACATATGACACAACATTTAGCATGTTGGGAAAGAACTAAAATAATGAAAACATGTAAACACATTCACCTTAATTAATTCCTAAAGTCAATCTTATGAAATAAGAAAGCTTAAAGTAAACCAAAGTTTGTTTAATGTGATTTTTGTTTGATTTTAAGTTTGATTTAATTTGGAAAATGTGAGGTGAGTTTGTTGTTCCTAACACATTCCCACATGTGTTTGATATTTTTGTTCAATTTTAAGATGATTAGATTCATTTTTATATTTTGATTAGGTTGAGGTATGAATTAAGCATGTTAATTACCCCTTACCTACACCACCCTAGCATAGTTAATCAAATAATTATGAGCCAATGGGATGACATAAAACCACACAAGAAATTTAAATTTGTAATGCACCTAGGAAGAAAAGGGCCTAATGCAATTTGGCTCATGATTAATGATTTATTAAGCTAAGGGGTTTAACTTAAGTAATTTCAAAACACCCCTCAGACATATGAGTTGAATTTTTATTTCCTTAATTGTACTTGATTCTTGCACACCTAAGCATCTACCCAAGATGAATTAATTGAGTTTGGAAAAGTTTTAGAATTTTATAAAATTAATTAAGGGGATAATTAGTGAATTAACCTTTAATTAAGATAAGATTAATGAATAAATGGGGTTTAAGAAATATCATAAAGAAAGTATCCCAAAATCATTCCCTAAATCTCACATTCACTTAATCATAACTTAATTGGCTCAAT
The DNA here is from genome assembly GCA_021442155.1 of Cymbidium sinense. Lineage (NCBI taxonomy): Eukaryota > Viridiplantae > Streptophyta > Magnoliopsida > Asparagales > Orchidaceae > Cymbidium > Cymbidium sinense. The sequence continues at coordinate 16,469,472 of CM038233.1, read as the reverse complement.
CAGAGGGTTAAATCACTAATTATACCCTTAATTAAGTCTAATTAAATTAAAGGAGTGATTAAGGAATGAACTAGCAATTCCCCTAATTAAGCCTCCAATAAATCCCAAGAAAATTAGGGGAGGCAAAAGTCATCCCTCTAATTAAACCAAGAAGTTTGAGATTAATCAGTAAATTACTTAGGGAGTAATTAGCAAATTAACATTTTCCAAAAGAACTATTCAAAATCAATTTTAGAATATTCTCGGTTCAAATATCTTTCTAATGCAAATTATTTCATATTTTTTTATTTTTCAATGTTGAGATATGAATTTTAGAAGCTTAGATGATTAATTAGGAATCAAATAAATTCTTAATCTTATTATTAATCCATGGGTGCCACGCATGTGGCTGATGTGGCCTACGCTTTACACGTGTCTGAAGCTGATTGGTTATTTAAAAAATTACATCGTAGCACCACATGGCGGTAGCATTATGTGCTTTCTCCTCAGCCGTCCAATCAAGGATCGAACGGCTGAGATTAAAGTCAAGGATCAGAGGATTAAAATAGAAATATATTATGCATTTTAATCTTGGCCGTCCATCCAAAATATGTGGATGGACGGCCAGAGATCCATCCCTGTAGCTCTTTGTGAGCCATGGACACCGTCTATGCTTGAAGCTTTGATTCGAGCTCGATTGAGCTCGGATTAGGCTAAAAATTAACCCACACCATCATCATGCAACTTAGATTACATCTAACAGTCAAGATCCTATGAGATTAACATTTTTATTACAAAGCTAGACACTACATTGAGTTTAAGCTCAAAAAATGGCTAACCTTGATAGAGGTGATCACCGACGTTCGATTCCCTTGGAGAAGTTTTGTCTGGTTGAGTCGATGCTTTGCTAAAATTTTGAGGGGTTGAGGTTGAGTAACTTCTCATATGGACCAACTCCTCCTCCAAGTGAGCTCGGCTTTGATCTAGGTGACTCCTCCTCTGCCTTTGGAGCTTGGGAAAGAGTATGGGTGCACTCGATTGAGCTCACTGATGGAGCTTGCAAATGGGATTGTACTGATTTTGAGTGTGAAGAAAGTTGGAAATTCAATTAAGTTCCCCTATTTTCAAATGATGAAAATCGAGAAATTGCAATTTCAATCTCCCTCTAGGATGCTTGGGAAGACTCTCTAAGGCTTGCTATGAGTTTCCAAGCTTCAATCGATAATGGCTCTGTGAAGATTCAAATGAATTAGGGGGAGTATATCTCCCCATTGGGCAATCGGACGACCAAGCATGGGCTTGCCATTTTGATCTAATTGCCTTGATTCAAAGGATTTATTAGGCTGTTAGGACTGTCCTTGAGTTCGGTTTAGGCTAGGGAGTGGAATGGTGAACTCCCCATGTGCTTCAATTGAGTGTAAGGAAGATTTCCATGTAGCCATTTCCATGCACATGGTTAGTTTGGCCATTGGGTTGAGTTTGGTGACCCAGTTGGGAGAACCCCCCCCCCCAGTGTTCACTTGATCCACTAGGAGAGTATCAAGTAGGTATGAAGGTTTGGTCAAGTTTCATTGGATTTGGAGTTCATTTGGTATTTTTTGGCTCATGTTGACTCATTTAGGTCAAAATGGGTCAACTTGGGTCAAGTTGACCAATTGGTCAAAATGAGTCAAACCAAGGGTTAGGTCAAGTTCATGTGACCATTTAAAATATTTCTGTGGCTTTAGTTTGATTCAATTTGGTTTAGGTTTGAATTTGGTTCGTATGACTTCATTTAGGTCAAATGGGTCAAGTTGATCAATTTGACCCATTTGACCTATTTGAGATGGGTCATGAGTAGGTTTAGGTTTGGTTAGTCATATGAAGTGAATTGGCATCTTTGTTTCCAATCAATTTTGGTTAAGTTTGAATTTGGGATAGAATATGTGAACCTTAAACTAGGGAAGCAGGTTCAAGTCAGGGGATGAGAGGTTTGATTTGATTTGAATCTCGTTGGGGAGAAAGTTCCACTAGGGAATAGGGTTGAATTTGTTTCAATTTATTTTAGATTTAGATTTTTGAGATGGACCCTGTTGGTTTGTGATGGATCACACTAATTAGGAGCCATGGAGGCCTAGACCTAACTCAGATTTATCAATCCAAAGAAGTAGTCTATTAAACACATAGTAGTACTAACCAACCAAAGGGATGTCTTTCGATATGCAACAGCTTTACTAGGAGGGAATTATAGTAGACTTACATCCTCTAAAGTAGGGACCAGCCATTGGGGCAATCAATTGGCAAGGCAATAGATTGAACCCAACCTAAGGCTGACTATTGAGTGAATGTCGCCGGGGCACTTAAATCAACTCAAGGATAATCAATATTAATTTCATTTTTAGATTTATTTTGATGGATTCTGCTGGTTTGTGATGGATCATATTGAGAAGGAGCTTATATCAGCCTAGACTAAAGGAGTGCCTTTCAGTTTGCAATGATCAATTGAAGGGAAGAAAGCTCGGGGACTCACATCTTCCACTACAAAAGACCACTAGGGTGATCGGTTGCTTTGGACAATAAATCAAATCTGACATAAGGCTGGCCATCGATTTGTAACAATCATGCTAGAAAGAATGTGTCATAGTCTTACATCTTCCAAAGCAGAATGATTATTAGGGTAACCTGCTTATGGAAAAATAGATTGATCCTGACCTAAGGGTGTCTATGGAGTGAGTGCCGACCCGAGGACTTATCTCAACTCAGGTAGTCAGGCAATTCCTATAGCAAGTTTTGTTGACACTTCCCTAAAGATAGGATGCCTGCTTAAGAAAAGGGGCCCTTTGGGGGCTTGAATTCCTAATCCACAAGTGAATTAATTTGTTTATTTTTTTAGTTTATTTATCGTGGACCCTGTTAGTTTGCGAGGGATCAAATTGAGAAGGAGCTTATATCAGCCTAGACCTATCTCAAATTTACTAAACCAAAGGAGAATCTCCATATCCGCTAAGTAAATTCTCCAACCACATGGGTGGCTACTAAGAAAGGGGAATTGTCCAATCCAAGAGTAACCTAGGTAATGTTTAAATGGGGTCACGAAGGATGTGATCCAAATAGAGTGCTCGCAGGGAATGGGGCTACTAAAGGGCTTAATCCAACACCCTGGAAAAGATGACATGACTAGTCATATATCCAATAGGTATTCAGTGTCCAACTCAAGAAGAACGCTTGGGGACTCACATATGCCAAGAGTGGTGAATCCACTGAGTGAGTTATTGTTAGCATAATGAACATCAAACAACCTAAGGTGCCCGTCGATTTGCAATAATCAGTCTAGGAAGAAAGCTTGGGGACTCACATCCACCTATAGTGGAACTGATTGTTGAGATAGTCTGTCTTCGGCTCGACAGGTGTTATCCGACCTAGTGCAACTACTGAGTGAATGCCTCTGGGGGACTTATCTTAAACCTCAAATATACTTGACCTAGTTAGATCATGATGATTAGTTCAAGAAGAAAGCATGGGGAATCATATCCTCTCAAAAAAAAATCAACATAACGTAGCTTATTGACTAGGCAATGAAGTTTACCATACTAACAAGGCGCTCATTGGTTTGTAATGGCCAAGTTAGGAGAAAAGTGTGGGGACTCATATCTTCCAAACAAGTGACCACTGGGGTGACATACTAGCGAGGTAGTATGTAGACCCGACCTAGAGCAGCTAATGAGTGAGTTCCACAGGGGGCTTGCTCCCACATCAAATAGCTCGAGATAAAAGATATATTTTTGTTATTGTGCATGTGTTAAAAGGAAATAGGATGCCTTTGGGGGACTCTTACACCTATTCTAGAATACTCTAGGAATTTGATGAAATGATGCCACGGATGGCAACTTGGATTTCCCACTAAGAAAGGATGTCGCTTGGGTTTTCTTACACCTAACTTAGTTAGGCTAATCGAAAATAGGATGCCTCTTGGGTTTTCTTACACCTATTCTAATAGCACTGGGAGATTTTGTTTGTGTTGTGAAAGAGGGAAAGGATGACCACTGGGAGACTCTTACACCTAACCTAAACACGTCACGACAGATTCACAAGACAAGCAAACAACACTTCGAAAGAAGAGAAAATTTTGATGAAATGGAATCAAATTTTTGTTGACTAATAGAATTATTTTTAAACATGATTTATTTCATGGGTACTATTTCTTTAGATAGAGCCCATTAATTAGAAGCATCAAGTGTTTCCCTTTACAATCAATGAGCTAATAAGATCCTCCTTGGTAGGCCTTCTCGATGACATAGGGACCTTCCCAAGTGGGTTCATACTGCCTCCCATCTTTTGTCAAGCAAAAATTGGTCTCCTTAGGACTAACATAAGTTATCCTACTTGAAGAGACCGAGGGCGAACCAGCTTATTGTGAGCTTGAATCATTTTGGCCTTGTACTACTCGAGGTTTTGGCACGCTCATAGGCGACTTTCCTCCAAACCTTCAAGCTCTTATAACTACAAATTTGCATTCTACTCTGTAGTGATCTTGCTACCAAATTCTATCCTTAGTGACGAGAGTTGAACTTCTAAAGGTAGAATGGCTTTAGACCCATATACTAAAGAAAATGGGGAAGACTAAGTTGGAGTTCAGTATATGGTGCGGTAGGCCCACAAAGCTTCAACCAACTGCTTGTTTCACTACCGCTTGTTGTCATCAAGAGTCTTCTTTAGTATTTGGATGAGAGTTTTATTGAATGCTTCTGCTAAGCCACTTACTCTGGGGTAGTAGATGGTGGAGTATCTCCAATATATACTATGTCTTCTGGAAAATCTGTTGATTTTGGTGCTTTTGAATGCAGTACCATTATCGGATATAATTCGTCGAGGAACCTCAAACCTATATACGATATAGTTTCTAAAAATTAAAGCACATGCTGAGCTATGACCTCTCTGAGTGGAATTGCCTTCATCCATTTGGAAAAGTAGTCGAGGGAGGCTAAGATGAACTGATGCCCCTTAGAAGAAGGATGATCGATCAAACCCACAATGTTAGTTCCCCAACACTCGAATGGTCATGAGGCCAATGTAGTGTGTAGAATGTTGGGTGTTTGGTGGAGGACCACACCTTATACCTAACACTGATGGCATCTTCTAGCTACCTCTCTTAATTTCATGATTTGTTCATCAGGGAGATCATCACTAAGTGGGGAGTCGACAGGAAGTGGGTGTGCTACTAAGAAATCTATTAATGCTTGTCCATTTACTACACTGAGGGGTACGAATGTGATATCAAATTGTGAGAGAATCATGGACCATCATGCCAAACATCCGGATAGCATTGGTCATGTCATGAGATACTGCAGTGGATTTGTTCTGGAGATCAAGTACACCTTATGAGGAAACATGTAGTGTCGTAGCTTCTAAGATGTAAAGATCAAAGCTAGGCAATATTTATCAATAGGTGGATAGTTCGCTTCAGAAGGAATAAGGTGACGGCTGAGGTAGTAGAGAGTGTTCTCCTTCCCTTCATCGTTGGCTTGGGCCAACAAAGCACCGAGAGAGTCATCCAATTCAGCAGTGTAAAGGATGAGTGGCCTGCCCGAGATAGAGGCTGTTAGAACTAGCGGCTTCACCAAATCCTGCTTGAAGTATTCAAAGGCATGCTGGTACTTATCATCCCAGTTGAACTTGGCATCCTTTTTGACAAGTGTTGAGAAGGGCTTGCATCTCCCCAATAGGTTGGAGATAAAGCGTCTTTGATATGTCAGCCATCCTTGAAAGGATCTGAGTTGAGTTAAACTCTCAGGAGGTGGCATTTCTAAGATAGCTTTGATCTTTTCTAGATCTATTTCTATTCTCCAGTGTCAAACAACAAACCCAAAAAATGTTCCTGAAGCTACTCCAAATGCACACTTGAGGATTCATTTTGAAGTTATATTATCTTAACCATTCAAAAACTACTCTCAAGTCAAAGAAATGGTCATTCTTTTTTCTACTCTTGACTACTAGATCATCAACATAGAACTCAACCTGATGATGAATGAGTTCATTGAAGATCTGAGTCATGGCCCGTTGGTATGTAGCACCAACATTTTTAAGGCTGAAAGGCATGACCCTATAACAGAAGATTCTGATCGGGGTTCAGAAAGCAGTGTTTCTTTCATCTTTAGGAGACATCTTGATTTGGTTGTAGCTAGATGACCCATCCATGAAAGAGAAGACCGTATGTGATGAGGCGATGTCCACCATTAATTCTGGTATAGTAAGAGGAAACTCATCCTTAGTACATGCCTTGTTCAAGTCCTTAAAATCGACGCATATGTGAATTTGGCCATTCTTCTTCTTAATTGGTATGACACTGGCTAACCAAGTAGGATATTTTTCTTCCCTGATGAAACCAGCATCGATCAATTTCTTGACTTGAAAAATGACCTATTGTTCGATTTCTAATCGCATGCGTCTAGGAGCTTGCTTAATAGGGATATCATTAGGATCTATTGCTAGCTTGTGGACTACTACATCAATAGATAATTCAAGAATCTCTTCATAACTCCATGTGAAGCAGTCTTTAAACTTAGACAATAGCCTAACTAAGTCATTGGTTTCCTATTCATTCAGCAATGAACTGATGTACGTTGGGCATGGATTTTCTTCTATCCCAAGGTTGATTTCTTTAAGCTTGTCAATTATTGATTGGATCTCATCTTCAAATTCTGGAGGTGCATCTTTAATTTGGAGATCATCTGGATTATCTGAGATTTTTAAACACACATTCTCATAAGAGTTGATGTTGTGTGAAAAGAACTTAGCATACTCTAAATGATTGGTAACAACTAAGTAGTAATCATCATCATCGACTAGACCCGCTAGACCGAATCCTAGTCTTGCTCTTGATTGTGCTTCCCTACCTATATTGTTCAATAGCTTTACAAAGTACTATGACCTGTGCCTAGACCATGTATGAGGAATTAAACCTTTATGTATAAGATTATGAACACAAGGCGAGTAAAAGTCAAATGGTAATTCCATTAATTCTTTAAATGTATCCTCCTTAAGTTCTACATCAACTTGACTTGAAGATGATGATCCCAAAAGAATCTCTTGACTTCATATGTTGGAAGACTTAAGGGCTTCCTTAACTACTAAACCTTCAACTTTTTGAGATGAAAGTGATGTTAAAGCTAAAGTTCCCAACTGCTGCCTAATAGCTTCTCATAAACCCGATTCGAATACTTTGCTTTGTCTGGAGGTCCGGTCTTCGTCTCCATTTAAGTCAAAAGTCACCTCGAATGGAACATGCTGAGAGGAGTTGGCTGGTATACTAATCACATTAGACTCATCCTCCGAGCTGGATTCCAAGTCCATGTGAATAGTTGGGGTACTCCTATGAACTAGAACATAACCTCTGTTGACTGATGAACAACTACGAGGTCTTCCACCTCTAGAACTGGCTCATTTTTACCTCTGCCTCTACCTAGTGGAGGTTGAGTTATCCTACCCACATGCTCATATGATGGAATGAACTATGAGTGGAATGTAATATGTAGATCTATTTCTTCTTCAATTCCCCTTTCTTGTTCACTTGGATTTTCATTTTTCTTTTCTTTTTCTTTTGTCTTTTATTTTTCTTCATTTTATTTTTCTTTTGAATTTAAGTTTTGTCCAAGTTTCTGAGAAAGGATATTTTGTGGAAGATAGTAGGTCACATCCTCATAAATCTCAACCTCTCTAATTGAAAATGGCTTTTCAACTCCATTGACATGGTATTCAATCCCATTCTTTCTGAACTTGATGCGTTGATGGAGGGAGGATGGAATTATCTAATTCTGATGTATCAAAGGCCTACCGATCAAAGTAGTGAATGAATCATCTCTTTGTATAAGACAAGGGCATCATATATGCTTAGCTTAGATGACAACTTTCTTAGATGAGAGAGGATATTATAGTCCACCTTGGGCTGATCCTCCATAAACATATCTAATGGTAGAGCATTCTATAGAGGGGCTTCTCGATCCTCTATAGCAATGACTTGTTTCCCTCTATCTTGAGGTGCTACCCTAGGAGGTAGAACCATGCCACTACGAAGGTTAACTTCAGTGATCTCTTATGGCAGGGTAATGGAAGGTTCTACCTGCACATCAAGCTCACCTATAGCTCCTCTTATGGGACCCTCAGAATTGGATGATTCCAAGTTTATCTCAAGAGGTGAACCCATAGTATTTAGAGTAGGGAAGTCCAACTTTGAATCAGAAAGAGGAAGATCGAAATTGTTATAGTTATTTTGACTTGAAGAGTTATCATTAAGAATAGAAGTAGACGACCCATGAGAAGTGACACAGATGTAATTCAAGCTAGCTTTATTATTAAATTTCTTATATTTGATAGGTGGTAAAAAGTAGAAATAAAGTAAAGTGAGTGGGGGTAAGGGATTTGATGCCCTTATCCGCAGATATAAAAGTTCAACTAGTAGAAAAGAAGAACTAGCTGAAGTAGAGGAAGTCATCGATGTGGTAGCAATTAGGTGAGGTGGACTCGATTGGTGGTTGCACTGGCTATCTGGTGACACATGGTCAATGCTCTTGAACTCTACCTTTCTTCAAGTTGGCAATAGAAGCTTGCAAACCTTCCTTGATGTTGGAGGTTTAAGCTGACTCAAGCACTGCAAAAAAGTTTCTTGATCTTTTGAACGCTATTTTTAGAGGTTTTCCATAAAAATATATTCCAACCTTCTTTGATTTTGGAAGGATCACAAGTATCCCCAAGGATTACCATAATGGAAATGGATGGTTGTTCCACAAGGTATTCCCTTGGGATAACTACAGCACCGGTCTTGAAGCTATGTTCAAGCCAGTCCTTAAATGAGAAGAAATCTTCCAAAATATGACCTAGCATATAGTGGTAGGGCAAAAGTTAGGATCATGGCTTTTTCCCACTTCCTCTGATCTCCTAGGCTCGGGTAGCTGAAAATCAGGCTTATTTAAGAGATTCTTAAAGATCTTCCTGATTACCTCCCTCTTAAATGAATAAGATTTATTGAGCTTATCTAAAAGAGTAGGTGGACCATAGCTACCTGGCGACGGGGATGTGTGTCATTGCTGCTAATGGTATGGTCGAGGAGGTGGTGGTGCTGGTCGTGGAGGCTACTGTGGAGGTTGGTAGGGTTGTCTCAGTGGTGGTAAAAGAGTTAGAAGCGAAGGCTGCTGAGGTCATGATCTCTCGGACTGATCTCTAGTTGGTTGCTTCCCCTTATTGTCACTATCATTGTTCCCCGCTTCTTCTCATAAACCTTTTGCGGCTTTGCTTTGGGCAACTGGTCTTGAAAAGGCAACTGTTTGGCCTCTCCTTGTAGACTAGCCACCTTATTGATTAGCTTCTCAAATGTTTTGATAGTGAAGCCCTTAAGCATGAAGGCAACAGGGCCATGGATATTCTTTAGAAGAATCTCAATGGCATGCTATTTAGACAGCTGTGGCTCGCATTTCACACTCAGGTTTCACAATATGAGAATATAGTCAACAAGGGACTCACCTGGGTGTTGTTGTGCTACAATGAGATCACCAATAGTAACCCTTTGCTGAGCTCTAGCAAACCTCTTGATAAAGAGTTGCTCTAACTCAACAAATGTCTTTACTGAACTATTAGGAAGTTCAGCATACCAATCAAAAGTGATCCCTACTAGGCTACTAATGAATAGGCAGAATAGTAAAGTGTCACTGCCACTAGTGTTGCAATAACTAGCCTTGAAGTGTGCAACATGCTGCCTCTGGTTTCCACTATCATCAAAGCTCTTGAAAGAAGGTGGCACGAAATCCTTAGGATATTGGATTGCATTGAATTCCTCCGGGTAGGGTCTACCCTTCGAAACTGATGATCCTCCTCGGGATTGAGCCAACGCTTCCTTCACTTCCTGCTCAATCATGGATCTGAAGTCTTTCTATTGTAAGGAGGTACTTTCCACTACCATCCTATATATGCTAGTGCTATCTTGCACAACATGAGGTAAGGTCTTGGCTGGGTCCAACACATGCACTAACTCTGGCTAATTAATATTAACTATAGTAGGATGAACTGTCGGGGCTTATTTCTGAAGTACTGAGACTACTACTAACAAGTCCTCAAGCTACCTCACCATTCTATCTATTTGTTCATCTTTCGCTTTACTCTCAGAGGTGTTGATTGGGTTGTGTCTTCAGCTCAACCTCATGACTTCCATAACGCTCTCACGAGGAGGATCCAGTATCCACCATGCAAATCCCAGCTGAGTCACCCAAAATTTCCAAAGTCCTCAATTCTCTCTTAAGGACTTAGCCTAAATCATGTTCAAATCAATTCAAACTCATGAGATTTTCTCATAACTCATTTATATTCTCATTTATATTCACATATATAAATGAAATATTAATTCAAATCAATCAAACCAAATTCAAATTCAAAACTCCAAATCTTTCCTAAGTCCTTTAATCCTCTCTTAAGGACTTAGCCTAGATCATCATCAAATCACTTCAAATCTTTGAAATTTTCTCATAAATCATTTATATCCTCATTTATATTCAAATATATAAATGAAACATAAATTCAAACAACCAAAACCAATTCCAAAAATCAAGTTCAAATTCAATCAAAATCCAACCTAAGCCTTTCAAGTCAAAATCTTCAACTTAGCCAAATCATTTCAAATCAAGACAAACTCTTGACTTTCCTTATGATTCAATCAATCCTTCAATCATGAATTTAAATATAAATACAAACTTCAATCACTTAACTAAAACTCAATTTAAAAATCTAGCCAAAATCCATTTCATGTTCACCTTTTGAACTTAAAATTGTCAAATGAATCAAAACACATTTAACTTCAAACCACTTGCAAATGGATTTATATTTCAATCATAAGTCCATATGCAAGTTCAATAAAACTCAAATCAAACTTTGACCAACCCATTTGACCTACTTAGGCTCACTTGACCCAAAGCAACCTAAAGTACCCTTATGAGCCAAATTCTAATACTAACTAAATTGGATTGAATCAAACTCACTTATGCCTCTCATCATGATGAACAATCACCATGAGATGATCAATCACTCAAATTGGGTCAAACCAAGTCAAACCTAAGGGTTGACCAAGTCAACATTTAGCCAAAATGAAACCCAATATAGCCAAAATCCACCATAGGTGAATTGATTAAAACCAATAATCTAAGTTCATTCATGACCAATGTTTGAACTTGACAAAGTCAACATTTAAGACTAACCTAGCCCAATTTTCCACTTGACCCAAGTTGACCCAACTTGACCTAAAAGTCAAAATATGTCAAAACTTGATCTAAGCTAAATTGATTGAAACCAATGGGTCAAGTTCATTCCAAATCACTTATTGAACTTGACCAAAGCCTCAATTGGCCAAGTAGACCCTGCTAGCCCAATTGACCTTGAACAACTTGACCTAAAGGGTCATATTGAGCCAAATTCAAACTTAACCAAAATTGATTGGAAATAAAGATACCAATCCACTTCACATGACTAACCAAACTAAAACCTACCCATGACCTAGCTCAAATAGGTCAAATGGGTCAAATTGGTCAACTTGACCCATTTGACCTAAATGAAGTCATATGAACCAAATTCAAACTTAAACCAAATTGAATCAAACCAAAGTAACCAAACCATTTCAAATGATCATATGAACTTGACCCAACCCTTGGTTTGACCCAATTTGACCAATTGGTCAACTGTTGACCCATTTTGACCTAAATGGGTCAACATGAGCCAAACCATACCAAATGAACTCCAAATCCAATGAAACTTGGACAAACCTATTTTCTCAACATACCCAACATATCCAAATTCAAAAATTAGCTAAATGACCATTTTAACCCTAGGACATAGAACACATTTTGGCCAATTCCACTTGGAATTTGGTTAAACCCTATTCATATGTACTTGATACTCTCCTAATAGGTCAAGTGAACACTAGGGAAGCTAGTGCACCCTACCCAATGGGTTTGGGTCAGACCAATTTGAACCAATGGTCGAACCAACCACTAACCTTGAAATGGGCACATGGGAATCATGCCTCCACTCAAACGGAGCACATGGGGACTTCACTAATCCACTCCTTGACCTAAAATGAATCACATGGCACCTCTAACAGCTCAAAAAATCCTTTGAATCAGGGAAGTTGATCCAAAATGGCAAAAGCCTCAATCGTCTGATTGCCATTGGTGGAGATACACTCCCCCTAATTCACTTCAATTCCAACAGAGCCATTGTCGATTTAATCTTAGAGATTCATAGGAGCCATTTGCAAGTGATCCTAAGCTTCCTAGAGGGAGATTGAATTTGGCATTTCTCAATTTTTATCATTTAAAAATAGGGGAGCTCAATTAAATTTCTAACTTCCTCCATACTCAAATCATTGCAATTCCCTTTGCACACTCCATCAGAGAGCCTAATCGAGCTTGCCTAAGCTCTCTTCCAAGTTCTTGAAGTAAGGGGAGATCTAATTCAATCCAAACTGAGCTAAAGCTACGGAGGAGGTGACCCATAGGAAGATCCACTCAACCTCAGCCCCTCAAACTTTCACCAAAGCTTCGTCTCAACCAGACAAAGCTTCTCAAAGGGAATCGAGTTCTGGTGATCACCTCCGATGAGGTATGCTATTTTTTAACCATTAAACTCAATGTGGTGTGGAGCTTTATGAAAGAAATGTTAATGGCATAAGATATTGATCGTTGGATGTAATCTCCTATGCATGTTAATGGTGTGGGTAAATTTTGGGATCAATCTGAGCTCAATCAAGCTCGGATCATCCACTATAACATGGACAGCCTTCATTGTTCATAGGAGAGATTAGGGAAGGATCTCTGGTCATCCATCCGCACATTTTGGATGGACAGATAAGATTAAAACATACTTTATATCCTATTTTATCCCCTCTGATTCACGGATTTAATCTTAGTCTCCTGATCCTTGATCAGACGGTTGAGGGAAAAGAGAGCATTGTTGCCACGCGGCCCTACGATGGAATGTTTAAGTAGTCAATCATAGCACACCACATGTAAAGGGATGATGTGTTAGCTGCATGCGTGGCACGTTGTAGGGATTAAGGATTTAATTATAATTTATTTAATTCTAACTAATTACCTAAACTTCTAAAATTCATATCTCAACTTAGAAAATTTTAAAAAAATATGAAATAAATTTTATTAAAAAGTTAATTGAACATACAATATTCTAAAATTGATTTTAATTAATTTTAAGTATTTCTTTTCTATGAATTTGGGTTTTATTAGAAATCTTAATTTACTAATTACCCTTTAATTAGCCCACTAATTATTCCCAAACTTCTTGAGCATATTTTGGGGGATGACTTATGCCTCTCCTAATTTTCTATGGATTTATTGGTGGATTAATTGGGAAAATTGCTAATTCATATCCTAATTATTCTTGTAATATAATTAAGGATAATTAAGGGTTTAATTAGTGGTTTGATCCTCTGTTAAAGTTGATTAAGGTTTGTTTCAATGAATAGGATGTTTAGGGAATAATTTTGGGGCATTTCCCTCAAGCTATTCCTTAAACCCCATTTTCTTTCTTAAGCGTCTCTTAATTAAGGGTTAATTCACTAATTACCCTTTTAATTAATTTCTTAAAATTCTAAAACTTTCTAGAACTCAATTAATCTACTTGGGGTAGATTCTTAGGTGTTCAAGAGCCTAAGTTCAATTAAGTAAATCAAAATTCAACTCATATGTGTGAGGGGTGTTTTGAAATTACTTAAGTTAAACCCCTTAGTTTAATTAATCATTAATCATTAGCCAAATTGCATTAAGCCCCCTTTCTTCCAAGATGTATTACAAATTTAAATTTCTTGTGAGGTTTTTTGTCATCTCATCGGCTCATAATTATTTCATTAACTATGCTAAGGTGGTGTAGGTAAGCGATAATTAAAATGCTTAATTCATGTCCTCACCTAATCAAAAAAATAAAATGAATCTAATCACCTAACAATTGAACAAAAATATCAAACACATGTGGGAATGATTTAGGAACAACAAACTCACTTCATATTTTCAAAATTAAATCAAATTCAAAATCAAACAAAAATCACATTAAACAAACTTTGATTTGCTTTAAGCTTTCTTATTTCATACGATTGTCTTTAGGAATTAATTAAAGTGAATGTGTTTACATTCTTTTATTGCTTTAGTTCTTTCCCAATATGCTAAATATATGTGTCATATGATTTCATGCATTCATGCTTTTCAAAAATTGAATTTAAAATGAAAATGTTTTATTCATGTCAAATTGCATGTGTTGGCTAAAGTAAGAATATGAGTGGCTATTATCACTATTAAATCCCAAATTATTTTCAAAATATACAAATAAATTATCAAAACTGAAAGTGTGTTACTTATATCTTACTTATAAGTTTGCATGTGAGTAAAATATAAGGATATTCTTAGTGTAGGTTTTCCTTCTCCTCTCTTTTAGTATAGTTTTGAATAGGATCTAGCAAAGTGTATGGTTCATTTGAAAAGAACCTAACACTTGCCTAATTGCATATCCTATTCATCCCTATGCTGTTACTTAAGAAGGATGATTATACTTGTACATATAAATTGCATAAACAAAAATAAATCAACCAACACAAACTTTTGCATTCTTTCTTTACCATTCATTTCTTTTGCACACATGCTTGTATTTAAGGAAAGTGGTATATTAGTCTAGAAAACCCTGGGGTTGCAATACTTTAAGTAGCCTTAAGTAGGTCTTGTACCTTACACCCCTAGTTAACAATGGCGTCGTACTCACTTATGTCTTTCATACATTCATATGTGCATGTAAAAATTGGATAAGAAAACCCTTTGCTACTTAATGAAAATCATGCATCATAAACATTAAAATTTTCATAAATGAACTACTTAGCATGCATCATAAAGTGTGCTAAACATTCCCTTTTATATGTATAGATATGCTTATGACTCATTCATATGCATGTTATACATGTTGGGAAAGAATGAAACAATGTATGTTTTATGAATTTGGTTCATTTTACCTAATCTTAAAATGTCTTTCTTTTTGAATAGGTTTGCTTAGAGTTCATCTAAACTTAGGATTAATTCAAACACATAATAAAATATTCACTAGATAAAACTAAAAATATGAATCCACTTTAGAAATTACTTAGGTTAGGGAAGGAAAGAGAAGTTCTCTTCTTTTTCCCTCTCTTTATAACTTAGTAATTAATTCTAGGATTCACTTGAACCAAAGAAAAACACAAAATAAAATTAACCCAAATCAGTAAAACACTTAAATGAAACCACCCTCTAAGCTAAACATTCCTCACACTTAGAAAATTCTAAAATAAAGCCATAGCTAAGCATACCACACAAACCTCTAAAGCATACACATTAGGCTAAGTCACCACTTCTAGCTTTAGGTTAGGGTGATGCATGGTTTGATGTTTGCTTTTATTTTATGATATATATTTTAGTCTGGATGTTAGGGTGAATATGCATAGAATGAATGGTAGGGCGATCTTAATCTAACCATTATCTTCTGCAGGGGATTGTGCTTAAGGGGCGCTGTGATAAATAAAAATATAAATATTTTTTGTTGTGCAGGGGCTTATACCCCTAAGAATAATCCAATATGCTAGGTGGACATAGTCACCCATGTGTGGGTGATAAGTCCAATATACATTCTTGGGATTTTGTGTGGTTTGTTTAGCTAATCACTATTTTGCAAGTGTTAGCTAGATTTATTTTTCCTTTTCATGTAATTTTTGCAATTAGGATTTTGGAATGATTATTATGGGGATTAGGATGAGCATTGATCATAAGATCTCATCTTATGTACCATATGAGCCTTTGGAGTATCCACCTTCCAACCATACAAAAGAAGGAACAAAAGAAGAAAGAAGAAAACAAGAAAAAAGAAGAAAAAAAGAATGAAGAAATGAAGCTTGAAGACCCTCCATAACAATGAGTTCCTTGCTTAAATGTATGTAATTCATTTGTAATCTCGGTTGTATAAGGGTAGAGCTTGGCTACCCAATTTGTTTTCGGGTTTGTGCGATGGTACCCGACCACAATGGCCTCTTATTCTTTTGCGATTAGCTTTATAAAATTGATTGATGATTTATTTAGCTTCTGTATTAAGTGGCATCTTTTTTCTAGTTTCTTCCTTACATTATGTATGGCCTGGATGTGGATTAAGCTCTTAGTAAAAAATAAATCTTCCACTAAATTTAACAATTCAAAATTAAAAAAATAAAGAACTCATAACCTCACCTAAAGCTTAGGCTAAAATCAAGATAAAAGAATTAGAAACCCTTACAGATGAGTACTTTTATAATATCATGCACAAATGCATCTTGCTTTACTTTTGATTGGAGGGCTTCCACCTTTGCTAGAGAAACTTGGCTTGACCTTTAAGAGCCATGGTGGAAACACACCTCTTCCCTTCTCAATAATTTTGGCAAATAATCTCATTTCTCATGCATTAGGCATATGAACCCTACTAGTCTAAGTCAAAATGATTGTCCAAAAATAAAAATAAAATGTAATATAATTTGCATTAGATTTAGGTCTTTTGAAGCATACCCTTACATGATCTAGTCTCTTTAGGGAGTGAGTTTAAGGACTTAGTCTCTTTCTAAATAAATAACAGCCTAGCTTCATTGATAAAGCATATGACTTGACTACATGAATTTAAAATCTTAGGAGGAGTTAGTTGGTAGCTACTCCCAAGCAGTTCTAAGTCTAAGCAATCGGGTGGTTTGTCCTCTCTTATGGAGGTAAACTAAATACCCATTTTTGCCTTAGATTTAGGTTGTCCTTTCGGCCCTCACCAAAGCTCCCTAGATTTAGGTTCTGAGGTTACTTCTCCCCGTTATGGGGCATAAGCATAAATCCTCACCTCTTAAGCATTTTCATAATCTTGTGTTATGGAATCATAAGCCATAAATTTTTAATGAAAAATTCAACTCAAGCAAATTAAATTAATTTCAAAAATATAAATCCCAACCATATGATAGTTTGAGATGCTCGCTAGGTTTTCTAGTGTCATGAGTATCTCCTACTTATCTTCATTTGGCTTCAATAACAACTCACTCTCTTTAATCAATCCCATTTTATCTTCTAAAAATAAACTAATAAATTGATAGTCCTACCTATTGAAATCTTTGGAGACAATGGTCATTTACCATAATCGAGAGTATTTATAAGGGATCTCTTTCCTTAGGATGTAATTAATTATGGGGGCTTGCCCCTGTAGGGAACTTAACAAACTCGATTTAAAATAAACCCTACTTTACTTTTCCATCTAAATTAGGGGAAGAATCTTTGGTACATATGCAGACCCATTGTCCTTAGGAGTCCTTGTTAAGGTGATTAGGTCTAATATAGAATGGTGAGTTCTATCTTTTGAGATAGTATACCTCTCCTCAATGTCATACCCGATCACCCTCAATAAGAACATCTGCAGATCTACATGGTGTTAAAATGCATAAAAGAAGAAGAAGATGTATATTTCCATCCTTATTTTATCTCGCATAGAGTGAAGATGGAAGTATATATCTAATTTTCTAAAAGAAATAAAAAACTTTCACCACAGATTTTTCTAGCAACTCCCTAGAGAAGGTTCCTCTCTCCATCTTTGGTAAATGATTGTTGTCTCTAACTATCGATATTGCCTTTGTACTTTGGTATGAATCTGAGACTATCTTTAGTTCCATTGGCACTTAGCTTATTTCATCCTTAAGTTGAGCTATCCAACATCTTTAGGTTTTAGGACCTTATGTTGGTCTTAAAACCCCCACTGGGTTCTCCAATGGGTAAAAATAAAAAGATCTAAATAAAAAGAAAACATTTAAAGACTTCCTTCTTATCATTTCTATGATAATGAAAGGTTCATTTTAAAATAATGAAGACAAAATAAACCCTTATCAAAAAGCATGCTTTTCAAAAAGCACTCTTTCAAAAAATGCACATAATAAAATATATTTCACAAAATTTTTCTAAATCACCCTCATCTAAAAATTCTCATAGTTGTTGCATGTAGGAATCTTCAAAAATAAAACTAACAATATTTTCCAATAGAACAAATGAACATCTTTCATCAATTCATTTTGATGAAGATTTCATTCTCAAAAATAAAATGAACAATCATCATTCCAAAAATCAAAATCAAAATTCAAAATAAAACTTTTAAAAAGCACACATAAACCTTTCCATTCAATATACCTTTACCTACTGAATCGAAATTTCATTTTCAAACAAAACTAAATTTTTCAGAAGCACATATGAACATCTCCATTTAATATACCCAAACTTATTGAATGAAGGTTTCATTCCCAAATAAAAATAATATCATTTGAAAATCCCACTTAAACATATCTGATATATGATTAAGTTAGAATTCCCTCTTCAAAAAGCAATAATCACACACAAAACAAAATTTTCACATTTTCAAAAATAAGATTGACTTCCATTTCTACATGCTCAAATTTGTTGAATAGAAGTCTTCTTTTTGAAAATCAAAATTTGACAATCATATTTTCAAAATCAAAACACATTTGGAACTTCATTTAGCATACTCAAATTTGCTAAGTGAAGTCTCCAACTTCAAAACCAAAAAATTTCAAACACTTTTGGAACATCACTCTTTAGCATACCAAATCCGCCAAAGAGAAGTTTCCATTTTCAAAACAAAACCAAAACATAAAATTTTCAAACAAATCTTTTGGAATTTCATTTAGCATACTAAAATTTGCTAAGTGAAATTTCCATTTCATAAAATTAAGTGGAACTTCATCTTTAGCATACCATATGTGCTAAGGAAAAGTCTCCACATTCAATAAAAAACAAATCAAAACCAAAAAGGAAACACATTAGGATTTCCTTAGCATACCCAAATTTGCTAAGGATCCTACTTTTCAAAATCAAAATATCAAAACAAATGAAACATTTAGGATTCTTAGCATACTAAAATTTGCTAAGAATCCTATTTTCAAAATCTTTCAAAAAAAAAACATTTGGGTTCTTCACTTAGCATACCAAAATTTGCTAAGTGGGAATTCCAATTTTCAAAATCAATAATAATTCATACAAAAAGGAACAATTATTTTCAAACACTTCACTTAGCAGACCCAAATTTGCTAATTGAATAAAGTCAAAAATGCCAAATCAAAAATAAAACCAATTGACCCTTACTTTAACAAACCCAAATTTGTTAAAGAAAAGGGTCCTCTAATCAAAATCTAATTTCAAACATGAACCTATAGAAGCATCTTTCTAAAAATATTTGAATCCTCTTTTCAACATACCTAAATTTGTTGAAGTTGGATTCATATTCAAAAACTTCTCTTTCCAATCAAATTTTTAAGTCATCTCTAAATCCATTTGAACCCCACTTAACACTTCCAAGATGTTGGATGTATGTTCAAATTTTAAATTCAAACTTAGAAACCAACAAAAATAGAAGTATGATCTAAGCTTATTTCCAACATTGCAAATTCTCAGCATCAGTCACAGTTACAGCTACAATTCAGTCTTTCAGTTTTTATAGTTGATTAGAAATGGCAAGCTCACAAAAGTTTGTGTTCATTTTCCCTTACGGTATGGACTTGGCCTTGGATTAGGCCAATCTACCCCGAGCTGATCATGCCCACCTTATCCATTTTGGTAGGGAATTTGAGGGAGTGAAGATCACCTATGAGGGCACTCCCCTCACAACTATCAGTAGGACTGTGGTGGCCGGGCAGAAGCAGGTCATCCATATCGATTTACCCTTAGATTCTTACCTCCCCTCATTAAAGAGGAAAGTATTGGCAGTCCCACCAATTTCAGCTTGATGACAACATGCTCCTGGTTTCCGTCTTTGCCCCTAGTGCTACACCCACTCTTAGGCACCCCAGGTAAGGCTCCTCAAACCAAATTGCCTCCCAGATCTTTGAGGTTGGGTCTAGTTCTTACTACTCATCCTACCACAAAGGAGAAATAAAATTGCATGATCAAGTGGTATCATACGATTACAGAGATGGAAACTATCATTTGTAGAGGTACACTTTCGATCACCCCGCTGGTTATAGCAAAATAGTTTCATCCTCTCTCTGGGTCAAATAGAGAGGATGCTAGGAGAATCTGCACTTCACCTCCACCAGTGGTTCAGCACCAACCCTTGTTTTCGAGCGAAGGTTTATTCCAACCTCATTTTATGCAGTTGGTGAGCTATATTCTAAGTCCAGCTCAGTTTGATTTGAGATCTATCATGCCTCGAAGTTTGGTAAAACATCTATAATAAGAGAGGGCCAGAGAGACCCATACATTTATTCATATCACCAGTAGGGAGAGGTGGAGGTTCAGTCGCCAGTCGCCAGCTTCTGCACTCATCAATTTTCTAGCTTGACACCCTACCCGCACCGACCATTCAGATAGAACCCTGCTTACAGGAATGACCCATCATAGGAAGAGGGTCCTTGTCCTGAGAGAGTCGGTGGTGTCTCCACCACATAGCTCTAGCCCCCGTCCTCCATCACCTGTTCAAGTCATAGCATCTCCAGTTCCACCGAAGGCCACGAAGGCCATATCTAGGAAGAAGCGTACCCCATTGGTGATCCATACGATCAAGATCTACTCCCACTATCTATTGTAGCAAGGTGAGAGCTCTCTGCGACCTTCTTCCCTCATGGTGTAGAGTAGGATGTAAGCAGAGCTTGGTGAAACTCTTGTTATGTTTGGCTGGTTTGAAATTTAGTTAGTGTTTGGCTCGTTTATATGTCGAGCTTGAAATATCTGTTAGGTGTTGGTTCCTTTTATAGCAACTAGAAGAGTATTCACGAACAACAAGCTTTTTTGACATAGGGAGGATTCGAACTTGGGCCAATCTTTTGCATAACAAAAGTTTTAACCACTAAGTCATGCTTGCATTTATGATATGTAAATGTGTTCATATAATAATTTAGTAAGAGATATATTTTAGTAATTTTAACTTAAATAAAAAATCGCTCAATCATATAGTAATAATAATAATAATAATAATAATAATAATAATAATAATAATAATAGTAATAAATAATAATAAATAAATAAAATAATAGTAATAAAATAATAATAATAGTAATAAATACAAATAATTGTAATACATAATAATAATAATAATAGTAATAAATAATAATAATAATAATAATAATAATAATAATAATAATAATAATAATATAATATAATATAATTTTTTATTTCGAGCTAAACGACATCAACAAATGATTGTTCATGTTCGTTTATATCGAGCTTGAAAATTCTGCGTGTTCACTTGTTTAGTTGGACGAGCCAGAACCACACTTTGAGCGAACACTTCACGAACAACGAGCTTTTTTGTCAGCCCTAGTGGAGAGGGAATGGCGACCCCGAAGCATAGTGGTCGTCCCTTCACCAACACCACCAGTTCAGCAAGACATGGAGATGGTGGCAGCTATTGCAGAGGTAGGAGATGATTGCCTGGCTACACCGATGATAATAGAACCTCTTAGGAGTGTCACCCATCTTAGAGTAAATGATAGTCAGGAGTGTTTCTCTTCTAGTAGATCAGTCATGGATTGACTCTCCAGTGGTTTAGTGCCTCTGACATGATAGTGATCCACGTTGAAATCATTTGTACCCATTCAGATTGATCATTCTCTTAAGGAGATAGTAGCAGATTATCTTGTTGAGAAGAAGGAAATTCTGAGATAGTAGCACATTATCTTGTTGAGAAGAATGAAATTATGTGGTATGACTGGTCAGATGAGGAGAAGATCAGCTTTGATCCCAACGAAGATGATTTGTTGGGAGATTCAATCGGGGTCTGCATGGTGGATACTAGGGGATCCCACCTCAGAGAGTAATAGGCCATGGAAGGTGATGAGGTTGATTAGGAAGACACAGCCCAATCATCTCAACACCTCAATATCAGTTAAAGTAGAAAGATGACCAGATAGATAGGATGGCGAGGCAGCTTGAAGACTTGTTCTAGTAGCCTCAATACTTCAGAAATAAGCCCCAACAGCTCATCCTACTATAGCTGATATTTATCAACCAAAGTTAATGCATGTCTTGGACCCAGCCGAGACCTTACCTCCTGTTGAGCAAGGTAGCACTAGCATGTATAGGAAGGTAGTGAAAATTACCTCCATACAGCAGAAAGACATCAGATCCATAGTTGAGCAACAAGAAAAGGAAGTGTTGGCTCAAGCCTGGGGAGGATCATCGGTTCCAAAGGGTAGACCCTACCCAGAGGAATTTGATGCAATCTAATATTCCAAGGTTTTCGTGCCACCTTCCTTCAAGAGATTTGATGATAGTGGAAGCCCAAGGTAGCATATTGCATACTTCAGGGCCAGTTGTTGCAACATTGGTGACAACGATGCTTTACTATTCCACCTCTTGATAAGTAGCCTAGCAGGGATTCCTTTTGATTGGTATGCTGAACTTCCCAACTATTCTGTAAAGATATTTGCTGAGTTGGAGTAACTCTTTATCAAGAGGTTTGTTGGAGCTCAGCAAAGGGATACTGTAGGTGATCTTGTTGTAGCACAACAACAGCTAAGTGAGTCCCTATTAATTATATTCTTCGATGGCATAACCTGAGTATGAAATGCGAGCTGTAGCTATCTGAGTAGCATGCCATTGAGATTCTTCTAAAGAATATCTATGGCCCGGTCACCTTCATTCTTAAGGGCTTCACTATCAAAATATTTGAGAAGCTAATAAACAAGGAGGCTAGTCTATAAGGAGAGGCCAAACAGTTTCCTTTTCAAGACCAATTGCCCAAAGCAAAGCTACAGAAGGTTTATGAGAAGAAGCGGGAGCAGTGACAATCGATGGGGAAACCGGTAGAGATCTATCTAAGAGACCACCTCGTGATCTTCTCTTCCACCTCCTTTACCACCATCGAGGTAGCCCTACCAGCCTCCATAATAGCCTCAATGGCTAGCATCACCTCTTAGCCATACCACCACCAACAGCAGCACACATATCCACCGCCAGGTAGCTCTGGTCCACCTACTCTTTTAGATAAGCTTAAGAAACCTTATTCATTTATGAGGGAGGTAATCAAGAAGATCTTTAAGAATCTCTTAAAGAAGCTTGATTTTTAGCTACCGAAGCCTAACAGACCGGAGGAAGTGGCCAAAATCCATGATCCTAACTTTTTCCCCTACCACCGTATGCTAGGTCATGTTTTGGAGGATTGCTTCACATTTAAGGACTCACTTAAACATAGTTTCAAGACCAGTGTTGTAGTTATCCCGAAGGAATACCTTGTGGAACAACCATCCAGTTCCATTAGGGTAATCCTTGGGGATACTTGTAATCCTTCCAAAACCAAAGAAGGTTGAGATATTTCTTTATCTAAAACCACTAAAAAGATCATCTAGAAGATCAAGAAACTTTTCTTATAGGTTCCTGAGTCAGCTCAAACCTCAAACATCAAGGAAGGTTTGCAAGTTGCTGCAGTATAACTTCGAAGGTGGAGCTCAATACGTGTGTCAGGATAGCCCTAGCACAACCACTAATGAGTTCGCCTTGACTATAATTGCTTACCACATGACTTTCTCCACTTATTAGTTCTTCTTCTTTTACTAGTAGAACTCTTGTATCAGCGGATAAGGGCATCAAATCCCTTACCCCACTCACTTTACTTGATTTCTACTTTCTACCACCTATCAAATCCAAGAAATTGAATAATAAAGCTAGCTTGGATTACATCTATATCACTTCTGATGGGTTATCTACTTCTATTCTTAATGATAACTCTTCAAGTCAAAATAACTATAATAATTTGATCTTCCTCTTTCTGATTCAGAGATAGACTTTCCAACTCTGAATGCTATGAGCTCACCTCTTGAGATTGACTTGGAATCATCCAATTCTGAGGGTCCCATAAGAGAAGCTATAGGTGAGTCTGATGTGTAGTTAGAACCTTCCATTACCCTGTCATAAGAGATCACCGAAGTCAACCAACATAGTGGCAAGGTCCTACCTCCTAGGGAAGCACCTCAAGATAGAGGGAAACAAGTCATTGGTACAGAGGATCGAGAAGCCCCTCCATAGGATGCTCTACCCACGTATATGCTTGTGGAGGATTAGCCCAAGGTGGACTACAATGTCCTTTCTTATCTAAAAAAGTTTCCATCCAAGCTAAGCATATATGATGCCCTTATCTTATCCAAAGAGATGAGGGAATCATAAATCAAGGCTCTCCTTGATTCTGAGATATGCTTAGCTCAGTTGACTACTATAGGTGAGGAGGCACATTATATAAAAGAATTTCAGGGCATCACCTTCAGAGATGAAGACCTTCTTCTTGAGGAGTTGGAGCACAACCGTCCCCTCTACATCACAATTGGCATGGGTAGATTTAGACTTGCTAGAGTTCTCATGGATCCAGGTGCATCGATGAACATTATGAGTCTAAAGACCCTTTCCTATTTGAGGATTGACTTCTCTACACTTTGAGGATATCAGATGATGTTGAGAGGATTCAATGAACAAGGTGAACGGGCTTTAGGTTCCACATTATTACCTTTGGAGATAAGTGACTGGAAGATTGAAACTAAATTTTACATCATTGATTCGAATACTTCGATCACTACTTTGCTCAGTAGGCCTTAGATACATCAGAATAAGATAATTTCATCCTCCCTCCATTAGTGCTTCAAGTTCAAAAAAGATGGGATTGAATACCGTGTCAATGGAGATGAAAATCCATATTCAGTTAAAGAGGTCGAGATTTATGAGGATGCGACCTACTATTTTCCTCAAAACACTCTTTCTTGTGAACTTGGATAAAATTTAAATTCAAAAGCAAAAGAAAAGGAAAATGAAGAAAAAGAAAAGACAAAAGAAAATAAAAATAAAAATAAAAATCCAAGTGAACAAGAAAGGGGAATTGAGGAAGAAATAGATCTACATATCACATTCCACCCACACTTCATTCCATCATATGGACATGTGGGTAGGATGACTCAACCTCCACCAAGCAGAGGCAAAGGCAGAAATAGAGGTAGTTTCAGAGGTGGAAGACCCCCTGGTTAGCCATCAACCAACAGAGGTCATATTCCAATTCATAGGGGTACCCTTACTATTCACATAGACTTGGAATCCGGTTCAGAGGACAAGTCTAATGTGATTAGTATACTAGCCAACCCCTCTCAGTGGGTTTCATTGGAGATGACTTTCGATCTAGACAGAGATGAAGACCGGGCTTCCAGACAAAGCAAAGTATTTGAATCATGTTTATGTGAGACAATTTGGCAGCAGTTGGGAACCTTTGCTCAAACCTCACTTACATCTCAGAAAGTTGAAGGTTTAGTAGTTAAGGAAGTCCCTAAGTCTTTCAGTGACATGAAGCCAAAGAGATTCTTTTTGGGATTGTCATCATCAAGTCCTAAAGTTGATATAGAACTTGAGGAGGATGCACTTAAAGAATTAATGAAATTATAATTTAACTTTTACTCACCTTGTGTTCATAATATTATACAGAAAGGTCTAGTACCTCATACATGGTCAGGCATAGGTCATAGTACTTTGAAAAGCTATGAAAAAATACACGCAGGTTAACACAATCAAGAGCAGGGCTAGGATTTGATATAGTGGGTCCAGTCGATGATGACAATTACTGCTTAGTTGTTACCAATCATTTGGAGTTTGATAGGTTCTTTTCACACAACATCAACTCTTATGAGAATGTGTGTTTAGAAATCTCAGATAATCCAGATGATCTCCAAATCAAAGATGCACCTCTAGAATTTGAAGAGGAGATCCATTCAACAATTGACAAGCTTAAAGAAATTAACCTCGGGATAGAAGAAAATCCACGCACGATGTACATCAGTTTATTGTTGAATGAAGAAGAAAACAATGACTTAGTTAGGCTAATGACTGAGTTTAAAGTCTTCTTCGCATGGAGTTATGAAGAGATGCCCGAATTATCTCTTGATGTAGTAGTCCACAAGCTAGCAATTGATCCTAACGCTACCCCTATTAAATAAGCTCCTAGATGCATGTGATTAGAAATCGAATAATAGGTCATTTTTAAAGTCAAGAAATTGATCAATGCTAGTTTCATCAAGGAAGAAAAATATCCTACCTGGTTAGCCAGTGTCATACCAGTTAAAAAGAAGAATGGCCAAATTCGCATATGCGTCAATTTCAGGGACTTAAACAAGGCATGTCCTAAGGATGAGTTTTCTCTTCCTATATCAGAATTAATGGTGGGTATCACCTCATCTCATGCAGTGTTCTCTTTCATGGATGGGTCATCTGGCTATAACTAAGTCAAGATGTCTCTTGAAGATGAAAGAAATGCTACTTTTTGAACCCCGGTCAAAATCTTCTGTTATAGGGTCATGCCTTCGGCCTTAGAAATGCTGGTGCTACATACCAATAGGCCATGACTCAGATTTTCAATAAACTCATCAATCATCAAGTTGAGTGCTTCGTTGATGATCTAGTAGTAAAGAGCAGAGAAAAGGAAGACCATCTCTTTGACTTGAGAGTAGTTTTTGAACGGTTAAGATAATATAACCTCAAAATGAATCCCCTGAAGTATGCATTTAGAGTGGCTTCGGAGAAATTCCATGGGTTTGTTGTCTAACACTAGCAAATAGTATTAGATTTAGAAAAGATCAAAGCTATCTTAGAAATGCCACCTCTTAAGAGTTGAACTCAACTCAGATCTTTCCAAGGATGGCTGACATATCTAAGACACTTTATTTCCAACCTATCAGGTAGATGCAAGCCATTCTCAGCACTTGTCAAAAAGGATGCCAAGTTCAAGTGGGATGATAAGTGTCAGCATGCCTTTGAAGACATTAAGCATCATTTAGTGAAGCTGACAGTTCTAGTAGCCCCTATCCTAGGCAGGCCACTCATCCTCTACACTGTTGCATTGGACGACTCTCTCAATGCTCTGTTGGCCCAAGCTAATGACTAAGGGAAGGAGAACGCTCTCTACAACCTCAGCCATCGTCTAATTCCTACTGAAGCGAACTATCCACCTATTAAGAAACATTACCTAGCTTTGATCTTTGCCTCTCAAAAGCTATGACACTACATGCTTTCTCATAAGGTGAACTTGATCTCCAAAATCAATCCACTACAATACCTCATGACATGGCCAACGTTATCCGGACGTTTGGCATGATGGTCCATGATTCTCTTATAGTTCAATATCACCTTCTTACCCCTCCGTGTGGTAAAAAAATAAGCACTAGTGAATTTCTTAATAGCACACCCACTTCCTATTGATTCTCCGCTTAGTGACGATCTCCCTGATGAACAAATCATGAACTTAGGGGAGGCTGGCAACCATCGATGGGAGATATATTTTGATGGTGCATCTTCTTTTCACAGAGGGTAAGCACCATGATCTACTCTTCCATGAAAGGAAGGGATATGAATAGTTCTCCTAACTCCAGACCGCGATGTGATGAGATTCTCATACTATCTTTCCAACTCCTGCACCAAAAATGAAGACGAGTATGAGGCTTTATTTGCTGGTCTGGAGTTAGCCATCACTATCAGTGTCAAGAGCATCAACATCTTTGGGGATTCTCAATTGATCATCAATCAGATTATCGGGTCTGATAAGGTTCTCAAACCCAAGCTTCGTCATTACCATTAGTATACCATGAAGCTGTTGGCCCAAATTCCAGAAGTCAGCATCTACAGGGTTCCCCTAGTAGAGAACGTTAGTAGTAGATGCTCTGGCCAAACTTTCTAAAGAATTGGCATGTTCGGAAGATGAGTCCATTTCAATAAGGGTCCAAAATAGATAAGTCCTATCCATTATTAATGCTGAACTCATCGGGAGACTTTCTCTTAAAGGGGAGGTTGTCATTGCCAAAATGGACAAGGAGCTAGATTGGAGGCAGCAGTTCATAAACTATTTGAACATCGGTAAACTACCTCAAGAAAAGTCACAAGCCCATCAGGTGAAATAGAGAGCTCTCTCTTATGCTCTCGTTGATGGCACCCTGTACCGCCCATCCTTTGACCAGATGTGGTTATGCTATTTAGATAAACACGAAGCTCGTGGCATTATAACTGAGGTACACTCAGGTCTACGCAGAGTGCATCAATCCAGTCCAAAGATGAAGATGAAGATAAAGAGACTAAGATACTACTGGTCTTCGATGATTACAGACTACATGGATGTAGCTAGGAGATGTCATTAGTGTCAGGTACACGGTGTGGTTCTCCACCAACCACATAACATTCTACACCCTACATTGGCCTCATGGCCATTCGAGTGTTGGGGTACCAACATTGCGGGTCCGATCGAACCTCCTTCTTCCAAGGGACACCGGTTCATCTTAGCTGCTACTTACTACTTTTCTAAGTGGGCGGAGGCAATCCCACTTAGAGAGGATACAGCTCAGTTAATTCTCTCTTAAGGACTTAGCCTAAATCATGTTCAAATCAATTCAAACTCTTAAGATTTTCTCATAACTCATTTATATTCTCATTTATATTCAAATATATAAATGAAATATAAATTCAAATCAATCAAACCAAATTCAAAAAATTAAAATTCAAAACTCCAAATCTTTCCTAAGTCCTTTAATCCTCTTTTAAGGACCTAGCCTAGATCATCATCAAATCACTTTAAATCTTTGAAATTTTTGCATAAACCATTTATATTCACATATATAAATGAAATATAAATTTAAACAACCAAAACCAATTCCAAAAATCAAGTTCAAATTCAATCAAAATCCAACCTAAGCCTTTCAAGTCAAAATCTTCAACTTAGCCAAATCATTTCAAATCATGCCAAAATCTTGATTTTCTTAATGATTCATTCAATCCTTTAATCATGAATCTAAATATAAATACAAACTTCAATCACTTAACCAAAACTCAATTTAAAAATCAAGCCAAAATCCATTTCATGTTCACCCTTTGAACTTGAAATTGTCAAATGAATCAAAATCTATTTGACTTCAAACCTCTTGCAAATGGATTTATATTTGAATCATAAGTCCATATGCAACTTCAATCAAACTCAAATTAAGCTTTGACTAAGCCATTTGACCTACTTAGGCTCACATAATCCAAAGTGACCTAAAGAACCCTTATGAGCCAAATTCTAATCCTAACCAAATTGGATTGAATCAAACTCACCTATGCCTCTCATCATGATCAACAATCATCATGAGATGATCAATCACTCAAATTGGGTCAAACCAAGTCAAACCTAAGGGTTGACTAACCCAACATAGCTAAAATCTACCATAGGAAAAATTGATTGAAACCAATGATCTGAGTTCATTCAAGACCAATGTTTGAACTTGACCAAGTTAACATTTGAGCCTAACCTAGCCCAATTGGCCACTTGACACAAGTTGACCCAACTTGACCTAAAAAGTCAAAATATGTCAAAACTTGATCTAAGCTAAATTGATTGAAACCAATGGGTCAAGTTCATTCCAAATCACTTGTTGAACTTGACCAAAGCCTCAATTGGCCAACTAGACCTAACCTAGCCCAATTGACCGTGAACCCAACTTGACTTAAAGGGTCATATTGAGCCAAATTCAAACTTAACCAAAATTGACTAGAAACAAAGATACCAATCCACTTCACATGACTAACCAAACCTAAACCTACCCATGACCTAGCTCAAATAGGTCAAATGGGTCAAATTGGTCAACTTGACTCATTTGATCTAAATGAAGTCATATGAACTAAATTTAATCAAATCAAAGCCACCAAAACATTTCAAATGGTCATATGAACATGACCCAACCTTTGGTTTGACCCAATTTGACCAATTGATCAGCTTGACCCAAGTTGATTCATTTGTACCTAAGTAGGTCAACGAGAGTCAAACCATACCAAATTAACTCCAAATCTAATGAAACTTGGTAAAACCAATTCTCTAACATATCCAACATATCCAAATTCAAAAATCAACCAAATGACCATTTTACCCCCTAGGCCATACAACAAAGTTTTGCCAATTCCACTTGGAATTTGGTCAAACCCTCTTCATACCTACTTGATACTCTCCTAATAGGTCAAGTAAACACTAGAGAAGGTGCCAATGGGTTTGGGTCAGTCTAACTTGACCCAATGGCCAAATCGAGCACTCCCGTTGGAATGGGCACATGGGAATCATGCCTCCACTCAAATGGAGCAAATGGGGACTTCACTAATCCACTCCCTGGCCTAAAATGAATCGCATAGAGCCTCTAGTAGCTCAAACAACCCTATAGAGCAATTGATCCAAAATGGTAATGAAGCTTTGGTCATCTAATTTCCATTGGGGGAGATATACTCCCCCTAATTCACTTAAATTCCAACAGAACCATTATCGATTGAAGCCTAGAGAGTCATAGGAGCCATTTGTAAGTGATCTTAAGCTTCCTAGAGGGACATTGAATTTGGCATTTCTCAATTTTCATCATTTGAAAATAAGGGAGCTCAATTAAATCTCTAACTTCCTCCACACTCAAAATCATTGCAATTCCCTTAGCTCACTCCATTAAAGAGCTTAATCGAGCTTGCTTAAGCTCTCTTCCAAGTTCTTGAAGCAAGCAGAGATCCAATTCAATCAAAACCAAGCTCAAGCTAAGGAGGAGGTGACCTATAAGAAGATCCACTCAACCTCAGCCCCTCAAACTTTCACCAAAGCTTCATCTAAACCCTATTTAAAATAAACCCTTCTTTACTTTTTCATGTAAAGTAGGGGAAAAACCTTTGCTATATATGCAGACCCATTATCCTTAGGAGTCCTTGTTGAGGTGATTAGGTCCATTATTAGGTGGTGAATTCTATCTTTCGAGATAGTACACCTCTCCTCAATGTGGTATTCGTTCACCCTCAATAAGAACTTCTATGGATCTATGTGGTGTCAAAATGCATAAAAGAAGAAGAAGATGTATATTTTCATCCTCATTTTATCCCGCATAGAGTGAAGATGGAAGTTTATATCTTATTCTTTAAAAGAAATAAAACATTTTCACCATATGTACTCACTAAAAGAGACACACTCCTGATTGTCACTGACTCTGAAAGAGGTGACACTCCTAGGAGGTTCTACTATAATTGGTGCAACTGAGCTATCCTCTGCTCCCTCTGCAATAGCTGCCACCATCTCCATGTCCTTTTAAACTAGTGGTGTTGGTGAAGGGACTACCACTATGCTTTAGGGTCATCATTCCCTCCACACCACCCCTGGGGCATAAGATCGAGCAGAAGAGCTCAGCTATGCCACAATAGGTGGTGTAAATGGACTAAGATCCCTCGGTCATAGTCGGATCACCAATGGGATATGCTTCTCCCTGGATGTTTTCTTTATGGACTTTGGTGGAACTAGAATCTTTGTGGCGTGAACAAGTGATGGGGGTAGAGCTGTGGTGGAGAAACCACCACTCTCCAGACCCTCTTCCTATGATGGGTCATCCCTGTAAGTAAAATGCTATTTTTGTGATCGATATTGGTAGCACGCCGATCAGGAAAATTAATGAGTGCGAAGGCCACTGACTGTCGGCCAAACCTCCGTCTCTCTTTGCTAGTGATTTGTACTAAAGTACGGGCCTCACTAGCCCTCTTCTATCATAGGTGTTTCCCCATGCTACGGGGAATGACAGATCTCAAATTGAACTATGCTCTAGACTTAGAATGTCCGTAAGCTCCACCAACCTGGTGTAGAATGACATACGACCTTTACTGGCTAGCTGATCAATTGGAGGTGAAGTATAAATTCTCTAGCATCCTCTCGGCCAGAGGATGAAATGGGTTGTATAACCTGGGGTGATCAAATGGGTACCTCCTCCACAAAAAGCGACCTCCATTTCTTAGCAATCTGGTATGATTATGCAATCATGTGATTCTTATTTCTCTAGTCACATGGTGAGTGGGTAAGAATGACCCAACCTCAAAGGTTGGGGAGGCAATCTGGATCATAGGAGCCTTAATTGAGGGTGCCAATGAGTGGGTCTAGCCACTCAAGACACAAACCACATGCAGTGCTATCATTGTCACTTGCACTACTGGAATTGATGGGACTACCATTTCTTTCCTCTTTAATGAGGGGACATCAAAATTTGATGGTAACATGATCTGAATGACCCACCAATCAAATGATTTGCCCTCATAGGTGATCTTCACCCCCCTCAAAACCTTTATCGAAATGGATGAGATGGGTGTGCTCACTTGGGAATGGCCGATCAAGGCCAAGTCCATCTTTGTATGGGAAAGTGAACATAAACTTAGAACTTATTTTATAATTAATCAAGACTGTATTTGATGAGAATGCAATGTTGGAAATAAGCTTGGATTATATTTTTATTTTGTTGATTTCTGAATTTGAATTTAAAATTTGAACCACAACCAACATCTTAGAAGTGTTAAGTAGGGTTCAAATGGATTTAGATTATATTTAGAGATTTGATTAGAAAGAGAAATTTTTGAATATGAATCCAACTTCAACAAATTTGGGTATGTTGAAAAATGGAGTCAAATATTTTTAGAAAGATGCTTTTGTAGGTTCATGTTTGAAATTAGAATTTGATGTGAGGACCCTTTCCTTTAACAAATTTGGGTATGTTAAAGTAAGCGTCAATTGGTTTTGTTTTTGATTTGGTATTTAGGAATTTTACTCACTTAGCAAATTTGGGTATGCTAAGTGAAGTGTTTGAAAATAATTGTTCCTTTTTTCTTTGTTTATTCTATCTTGTGAATTATTGTTGATTTTGAAAATTAGAATTCCCACTTAGCAAATTTAGGTATGTTAAGTGAAGAACCCAAGTGTGTTTTTGTTTTTAAATAAGATTCTTAGCAAATTTGAGTATGCTAAGGAAATCTTAAGGTGTTTCATTTGTTTTGAATATTTTGATTTTTTGAAAAAGTAGGATCCTTAGCAAATTTGGGTATGCTAAGGAAATCCTAATGTATTTTTCTTTGAGTTTAATTTGATTTTGATTGTAAGTGGAGACTTCACTTTAGCAAAATATGGTATGCTAAAAAAATGAAGTTCCACTTAATTTTGTGAAGTGAAAATTTCACTTAGCAAATTTGAGTATGCTAAATAAAATTTCACAAGATGCGTTTAAAATTTTTGTGCTTTGATTTTATTTTGAAAATGGAGGTTTTACTTTAGCAAATTTGGTATGCTAAAGAGTCAAGTTCAAAAAGTGCCTTTTGGAAATTTTGTGAAGTAGAAATTTCATTTAGCAAATTTGAATATGCTAAATAAAATTCCAAAGGTGTTTTGAATTTTTGTTTTGAATTTTGAAAAAGGGAGACTTCATTTTAGCAAATGGTGTATGCTAAATTGAAGTTCCAAGTATGCTTTAAAAATTTTTGTGGAATGGATATTTACCTAATAGCAAATTTGAGTATGCTAAATGAAATTTCCAAAAGTGTGTTTCAAATTTTTATTTTATTTTATTTTATAAAGGACAGACTTCATTTTAGCAAGAATGAAGTTTCAAATGTATTTTGAATATTTTGTTTCTTTTAAATTTGGAGACTTTACTTAGCAAATTTAAGTGTGCTAAATGAAGTTCCAAATGTGTTTTTAATTTTGAAAATATGATTGTTAAGATTTGATTTTTGAAAAGAAGATTTTCATCTAACAAACTTGGGTATGTAACAATGGAAGTCAATTTTATTTTTACAAATGTGAAAATTTTGCTTTGTGTGTGAATATTACTTTTTGAGAGAGGGAATTCCAATTTAATCATATATGGGAAATGTTTAAATGGGATTTCCAAATGATGTTATTTTTATTTGGGAATGAAATCTTCATTCAATAAATTTGTGTATATTGAATGAAGATGTTCATATGTGATTTTGAAAATTTTAGTTTTTTGAAATGAAACTTCCATTCAATAGGTGCAGGTATATTGAAT
The DNA here is from genome assembly GCA_021442155.1 of Cymbidium sinense. NCBI lineage: Eukaryota > Viridiplantae > Streptophyta > Magnoliopsida > Asparagales > Orchidaceae > Cymbidium > Cymbidium sinense. Next base: position 16,435,628 of record CM038233.1, on the reverse strand, counting down.
GGAAAGGTTCATGTGGGCTTTTGAAAATTTTATTTTTGATTTTATTTGAAAATGATACCTCCACCCAATAAATGTGGGTATATTGAATGGAGAGGTTTCATATGTGCTTTTTAAAAATATGAAAATCCCAACCCAACACATGTGGAATGTGTTATAAAGTTCAAAGTTATGATTTTGCTTGAAGGGTAATATCCATTACATATGTAGATGTATTGAATGGAAGGATCTTCAAATTTTGCTTTTCAAAATATAATTATTGGAATTTTATTTTTGTAAAGATGATCTTACTTATAACAATCATAAAGATTGTTAGATGAAGATGATTTTAGGAAAATTTTATGCAAAATATTTTATTAAGTGCATTTTTGAAAGAGTGCTTTTGAAAAGCATGATTTTTGATAAGGGTTTATTTTGTCTTTATTATTTATAAAATGAACCTTTCCTTACCAAGAAAATGATAAGGAGGAAGTCTTTAAATATTTTCTTTTTATTTAGATCTCTTTATTTTCACCCATTGGAGAACCCAATGGGGGTTTTAAGACCCTCACGGGGTGAGGTTCTAAAACATAATTATGTTGGCTAACATAACTTAAGAATAAAATATGCTAAGTGCTAATGGAACGAAAGATAGTCTTGGATTCATACCAAAGTACAACCCACTATCGATAGTTGGAGACAATGATCATTTATCAAAGATGGAGAGAGGAAACATCCCCAACAGAATCACCAGAAAAATCATTTTATTTTTATTTTTGGACAATCATTTTGACTCGGGCTAATAGGATTCATATGCCTAATACATGAGAAATGAGATTATTGGTCAAAATCAGTGAGAATGGATGAGGTATATTTCCACCATGGCTCTCAAAGGTCAAGCCAAGTTTCTCTAGCAAAGGTGGAACCCCTCCAATCAAGAGTGAAAACAATATGCATTTGTGTAAGATGTTATGAAAGAAATACTCATCTAGCTAAGCGGTTGCTAATTATTTTATCTTGACTTTAGCCTAAGCTTTAGGTGAGGTTATAAGTTCTTTATTTTAATTTTGAATTGTTAGATTTGGTAGAAGATTTATTTTTCCCTAAGAGCCTAATCCACATCCGGGCCATACATCAAGCAAGAAAGAAACTAGGAAAAAGAGGTCATCTTAATGCACAAGCTAAACAAATCATCAATCAATTTATAACAAAAGAATAAGAGGCCATTTGTAGTCGGGCACCACTGCACAAACCTGAAAATAAATTGGGTAGCCGAGCTCTACCCTTATATAACTCAGATTACAAATGAATTAAGTACAATCAAGCAAGGAACGCATTATAATGGGGTCTTCAAGCTTCATTTCTTCATTCTTCTTTTCTTCTTTCTTCTTCTTTTCTTCTTTCTTCTTTGATTCCTTCTTTTGGATTATTGGAAGGTGGTTACTCCAAGGCTTCACATGGTACATAAGAGGTAATCTTATAACCAATGCTCATCCTAATCCCCATAACAATCATTCTAAAATCCTAATTGCAAAAATTATATGAAAAGGTTAACTAAATCTATCAAACACCTACAAAATAGAGATTAGCTAAACAAACCAAACAAATCCCAAGCATGTATATTTGATTTATCACCCCACACATGGGTGACTAGGTTCACCTAGCCTATTGGAATATGCTTATGGGTATAAGCATCTGCACAGTAAAAGCATTTATATTTTTATTTATTACAGTGCCCCTTAAGCATAATCCCCTACAGAAAATAATGATTAAACTAAAACATCCTATCATTTATTCTATGCACATTTACCCTAACAATCAGACTAAAATATATATGAAAAAATAAAAGTAAACATCAAATCATGCACCACCCTGACCTAAAGCTTAAAATGGTGGCTTAGCCTAATGTGTGAGCTTTAGAGGTTTGTGTGGTATGCTTAGCTATGGCTTTAAGTTAGAATTTTCTAAGTGTGATGAATGTTCAACTTAGAGGAGAGTTTCATTTAAGTGATTTAATTATTTTGGGTTGATTTTATTTTATGTTTTGATTGGGTTCAAGTGAATCCTACAATTAATTACTAAGTTTATAAAGAGAGGAAAGAGAGAACTTCTCTTTCCTTCCTAACTAAGTAATTTCTAAAGTGGATTCATGTTTTAGTTTTATTTAGTGAATGTTTCATTATGTGTTTTAATTAATCCTAAGTTTAGATGAACTCTAAATAAACCTATTAAAAAAAGGCATTTTAAGATTAAGTAAAATGAACTAAATTCACAAAACATACATTACTTCATTTATTTCCCAACATGTATAACATGCATATGAATGAGTTCTAAACATATCCATACATACAAATGGGAATATTTAGCACACTTTATGATGCATTCTAAGTAGTTTATGTAAGAAAATTTTAATATTTATGATATATGATTTTCATTAAATAGCAAAGGGGTTTCTTATCCAATTTTCACATGCACATATGAATGTATGAAAGGGATAAGTGAGTACGACGCCATTATTAACCAGGGATTTAAGGTGCAAGACCTACTTAGGGCTACTTAAAGCCTTGCAACCCCGAGGTTGTCTAGACTAATATACCACTTTCCTTAAATACAAGCATATGTACAAAAGAAATAAATGGAAAAGAAAGAATTCAAAAGTTTGTGTTAATTGATTTATTTTTGTTTATGCAATTTATATGTGCAACTGTAGGTATCCTTCTTAAATAATAGCATAGGAATGAATTGTAGATGGAATTAGGCTAGTGTTAGGTTCTTTTCAAATGAACTAAACACTCTACCAAATTCTATTCAAAACTATACTAAAAGAGAGGAGAAGGAAAACCTACACTAAGCACAACCTTATATTTTACTCACATACAAGCTTATAAGTAAGATATAAGTAATAAACTTTCAATTTTGATAATTGATTCATAAACAATTTGGATTTAATAGTGATAATAGCCACTCATATTCTTACTTTAGCCAAAACATGCAATTTGACATAAAGAAAATATTTTCATTTTTAAATTTGATTTTTGAAAATCATGAATGTATGAAATCATATGACACACATTTTGCGTGTTGGGAAAGAACTAAAATAATGAAATCATGTAAACCCATTCACCTTAATTAATTCCTAAACACAATCTTATGAAATAAGAAAGCTTAAAGTAAACCAAAGTTTGTTTAATGTGATTTTTATTTTATTTTGAGTTTGATTTAATTTGGAAAATGCGAGGTGAGTTTGATGTTCCTAACCCATTCCCACATGTGTTTGATATTTTTGTTCAATTTTTAGATGATTAGATTCATTTTTATATTTTGATTTGGTTAAGGTATGAATTAAACATGTTAATTACCCCTTACCTACACCACCCTAGCTATTTAATCAAATAATTATGAGCCAATGAGATGACATAAAACCACACAAAGAATTTAAATTTGCAATGCACCTAGGAAGAGAAGGGCCTAATGCAATTTGTCTCATGATTAATGATTAATTAAGTTAAGGGGTTTAACTTAAGTAATTTCAAGACACCCCTCACACATATGAGTTAAATTTTTATTTCCTTAATTGTACTTAGGTTCTTGAACACCTAAGCATCTACCCAAGAAGAATTAATTGAGTTCTGAAAAGTTTTAGAATTTTATCAAATTAATTAAGGAGATAATTAGTGAATTAACCTTTAATTAAGGTAAGATTAAGGAATAAAGGGGGTTGAAGGAATATCTTAACTAGAGTATCCCAAAAATATTCTCTAAACCTCACATTCGCTTAATCAAAACTTAATTGGCTCGATTAGAGGGTTAAATCAATAATTATACCCTTAATTAAGTCTAATTAAATTAAAGGAGTGATTAAGAAATGAACTTGCAATTCCATTAATTAAGCTACCAATAAACCCCAAGAAAATTAGTGGAGGTAGAAGTCATCCCTCTAATTACATCGAAGAAGTTTGAGATTAATCAGTTGATTAATTAGGGAGTAATTTGCAAATTATCATTCCCAATAAAACCCAAATTTAGAGAAAAGAACTATTCAAAATTAATCAAAGTAATTTTAGAATATTCTAGGTTTAATTATCTTTTTAATACAATTTATTTCATATTTTTATAATTTTTCTATGTTGATATATGAATTTTAGAAGCTTAGGTGATTAATTGTGAATTAAATAAATCCTTAATCTTATTATTAATCCATGGGTGTCACACATGCGGCTGACATGGTATGCACTCTACACACGTCAAGAGCTGATTCGTTATTTAAAACATCGCATCATAGCGACGCGTGGTGGCGGCGCTATGCACTTTCTCCTCGCAAATTAGAGGATTAAAATATAAATATATTGCATATTTTAATCTTGGTCGTCCATCCAAAATGCACGAATGGACGGCCAGAGGTCCATCCCTACCGTTCTCCATGAGCCATGGGCACTGTCCATGTTTGAAGCTTTGATTTGAGCTCGATTGAGCTCAGATTGGGATGAAAATTAACCCACACCATTATTATGCAACCTAGATTACATCTAACGGTCAAGATCCTATGAGAATAACATTTCTTTCACAAAGCTCTACACCACATTGAGTTTAAGCTCGAAAAATTGCTAACCTCACCAGAGGTGATCACTGGTGCTCGATTCCCTTGGAGAAGTTTTTTCTGGTTGATAGGAAGCTTTGCTGAAAGTTTGAGGGATTGAGGTTGAGTAACTTCTTCTATGGACTAACTCCTCCTCCAGGTGAGCTCAGCTTTGATCTAGGTGACTCCTCCTCTGCCTTTAGAGCTTGGGAAAGATTATGGGTGGACTTGATTAAGCTCACTGATGGATCTTGCAAAAGGGATTGCACTGATTTTGAGTGTGGAGAAAGTTGGAAATTCAATTAAGCTCCTCTATTTTTAAATGATGAAAATCAAGAAATGGCAATTTCAATCTCCCTCTAGGAAGCTTGGGAAGACTCTCTAAAGCTTACTCTGAGTTCCTAAGCTTCAATCGATAATGGCTCTTTGAAGATTCAAATGAATTAGGGGGAGTATATATCCCCATTTGGCAATCAGACGGTCGAGCATGGGCTTGCCATTTTAATCTAATTTCCTTGATTCAAAGGGTTTGTTAGGCTGTTAGGACTATCCTTGAGTTTGTTTTAGGCTAGGGAGTGGAATGGTGAACTCCCCATGTGCTTCAATTGAGTGTAAGGAATATTCCCATGTGGCCATTTCCATGCACATGGTCAATTTGGCCATTGGGTTGGGAGCACCCCAGTGTTCACTTGATCCACTAGGAGAGTATCAAGTAGTATGAAAAAGATTTGACCAAATTCAAGTGGAATTGGCCAAAATTTACCCTATTAAAATGGTCATTTGGCTGATTTTTTAATTTGGGTATGTTGGTATGTTGAGAAACTAGGTTTGGCCAAGTTTCATTGGATTTGGAGTTCATTTGGTATGGTTTGGCTCATATTGACCCATTTAGGTCAAAATGGGTCAACTTGGGTCAAGTTGACCAATTGGTCAAATTGGGTCGAATTCATGTGACCATTTGAAATATTTTGGTGGCTTTGGTTTGATTCAACTTGGTTTAGGTTTGAATTTGGTTCATATGACTTCATTTAGGTCAAATGGGTCAAGTTGATTTGACCCATTTGACTTATTTGAGCTAGGTCATGGGTAGGTTTAGGTTTGGTTAGTCATATGAAGTGGATTGTATCTTTTTTTTTCAATCAATTTTTTAAGTTTGAATTTGGCTCAATATGACCCTTTAGGTCAAGTTGGGTTCAAGGTCAATTGGGCTAGGTTGGTCTAGTTGATTGGGGCTTTGGTTAAGTTCAACAAGTGATTTGGAATGAACTTGACCCATTGGTTTCAATCAATTTGGCTTAGATCAAGTTTTGACATATTTTGACTTTTTAGGTCAAGTTGGTCAACTTGGGTCAAGTGGCCAATTGGGCTAGGTTAGGCTCAAATGTTGACTTGGTCAAGTTCAAACATTGATCATGAATGAACTTAGATCATTGGTTTCAATCAATTTGGCCTATGGTGGATTTTGGCTATGTTGGGTTTCATTTTGGCTAAGTGTTGACTTGGTCAACCCTTAGGTTTGACTTGGTTTGACCCAATTTGAGTGATTGATCATCTCATGATGATTGTTGATCATGATGAGAGGCTTAGGTGAGTTTAATTCAATCCAATTTGGTTAGGATTAGAATTTGGCTCATAAGGGTACTTTAGGTCACTTTGGGTCAAGTGAGCCTAAGCGGTCAAATGGCTTGGTCAAAGCTTGATTTGAGTTTGATTGAACTTATATGGACTTATGATTGAAATATAAATCCATTTGCAAGTGGTTTGAAGTCAAATGGGTTTTGATTCATTTGACAATTTCAAGTTCAAAGGGTGAACATGAAATGAATTTTGGCTTGATTTTTTGAATTGAGTTTTGGTTAAATGATTGAAGTTTGTATTTATATTTGGATTCATGATTGAAGGATTGATTGAATCATGAAGAAGAATCAAGAGTTTAGCTTGATTTGAAGTTGATTTGGCTAAGTTCAAGAATTTGACTTGAAAGGCTTAGGTTGGATTTTGATTGAATTTGAACTTGAATTTTGGAATTGGTTTTGGTTGTTTGAATTTATATTTCGTTTATATATGTGAATATAAATGAGAATATAAATGGGTTATGAGAAAATTTCATGAATTTGAATTTATTTGAAGATGATTTAGGCTATGTTCTTAAAAGGAAATTAAAGGACTTAGGAAATATTTGGAGTTTGGATTTGATTTTTGGGTTTAGTTTGATTGATTTAAATTTATATTTCATTTATATATGTGAATATAAATGAGAATTTAAATAAGTTATGAGAAGATATCATGAATTTGTATTGATTTAAAGATGATTTAGGGTAAGTTCTTAAGAGAGGATTAAGGACTTAAGAAGGATTTTGAATTAGGAATTTGAATCATGGGTTTCAATCATAGGTTTCAATCATGTGTTTCAATCATGTGGCATTGATTTGAGTTTGGAGAAAATCAATTAGGCTAGAATTGACTTAGGTTTGATATTGATTTGATTTGGAGTTCGACTTGAAGGAAAGAAGTAAGGAATATGGTTCAAGCTATAGGGTAGGAAAATTTTCCTAATTCCCCTAAGGCATGACCTACTCCTAAGGTTAACTCTTCTAAGTCTCTAGGGCTAGGTTGAGTGTCAACCTAAGCACTAGATGTGTCTTAAGACTAAAGAACTCTTAAAGTCTAAGAGGAATCTTTTATCTAAGATGGAGGGGTTAAGAGCTCATTCTAAAAATGAGGTCAACATATGAGTTAAAGGGTTGACTTAGTCAATGGGCTAAGTTGACTTGGTTTAACCTAATTCATGACAATTGATTAACCTAGAATGATCAATAATCATGACATGAAGTTTGGATTGGCTTAATTCACTTTGGATTGAATTTAATTTTGGTTCAAGTAGGTCAAATTGGCTACTTTGGTTCAAGTGATCCAATTGGTTTTAGTTGGCTTGATTTTGAGTTGAGTTTGATTTAATTGAGTTTATATATGGATTTGAAATTGACATATAGATTCAATTGCAATTGGTTTGGGTTCAAATGAGTTTTGGCTCATTTGAATATTTCAAGTCAAATGGGCTAGGTTAGGTTTGACTTAAGTTGAGTTAGATTTGGCATGATGATTGTGGATTTGATTTATATTTGGAAAGATGATTGAATATATGATTGACTCATGAGAAAATCAATTGAATTTGAATTGATTTGGAGACAAATTTTGCCAAGCTCATGGAGATAGGCCAAAATGGCTTAAGGAAGATTTGATCAAGGGCTTCGATCATTTGATTTGGGATTTGGATTTTGGATTTGGTATTTGGATTTGAGTCCGAATTGAATTTGATTTTATGTTTAAAATTTGGATTTAGATTGAATTTCAAAAGGTGTACATGGATTGGGTTTAGGATATGAGATAGGTGATTTCCCTAATCCATAAGGCATGGCCTAATCCTGTGGTCGAACTCTTCTAAGTATTTAGGCTTAGGTTAGGTGTTCACCTAATTACTAGATGTGTCATATGACTAAGGAAATCTTAGTGTCTAAAGATTTCTATGTCTAAGATAAGGAGATTGAGAACTCACTCCAAAAGTGAGGTCAACAAAATCTATTATATGTGTTGTGTGTTGTAGGAAATATTTGATGTGTTAAAATTATTAATTTAGTCTAAGATAATTTAGTTAATATTTCATAATTCAATGTGTATAGTGTAAAGTTCACTTTTCAATTTAATTTTTTCTTAATTTATTTTAATTCCTAAAATTTATGTACTTTAAGTACTCCAACTTTCTTCAAATAACACTAGATTACTTTCAATGATATTAAGCATTTTGGAATAGTGGATAAATATAGAAAATTTAACTAAAAAATAAACCATTCATAAGCAGCACCATTGCACTATTTCATAGTTTTACAAAAAAAAACATATTTTTCTTTGAGTTTTACAAAGCAAAGAAAATTTATAAAATTTTTTACAACCCCCAAACTCACATTAAACAAAGTTTTTTTATAATAAATAAAAACAACTACAAATAGAGCTAAACAAGAACAAAAAATATAATAAATAATTACAAACACATAAAATAAAATAAAATAAATTAAATTAAAAATCATAATCATCCTCCTCCTCCTCCTCCTCCTCCTCTTCTTCTTCTTTTATTCTTCTGCTATATCTGGTTGGTGGCTCACATAAGGTTGGTATTGAGGTGCTACAAGAAAGGTTACACGATTAGGGCCAACATTAAGGTGGAAATTCTCAGACATTTGTGCTAATGTTGAGTTGTACTCAAGCCATAAAAAATTGTTGTTGCTGACCCATCAAATGATCAAATTTATATCACATTTCTTGCTTCCACCTACTGCTTTCTTCTACCCTGTGTTGTAGGGTAGTCACCTACTCTCCTAAATCCCAAAGCTACTCGCTCATAGTCTTAGATGATCGTGATCTAGAAGGTTGAGTGTGTGAGATTTTCCCTTACTCAAATTTAGACTTTAATCCAAAATTTCTCTCTTTAGTGAAATGAGCTTTTGCTAGTAATACTTTCTCATTAAGCTCCCCAACTGCACTAGCCAAAACACAAAGTTGATAAATTAAAGAAGAATGATCATGCTCATATTAGTTCTACCCTTAATATTGTTACAAATTGACTTATAAATAATCTTACCAACATAAATATAAAAGTTATTATGAATTGCATAATTCAAAATGGTTTGATCATTAGTTACCTCACTTATAATACCACTAGGCATCAAGTTGGCAAATATGAAATAATACCATGGTTTAGCTTCAGTGGTCATTATGGTGACTAGAAAATTGATGATTTTTTATTCTCCTACCTTTTTCATTAAACATTTGAGTTCCTTATAGTAAGAAACCTAAGAATCTCATCAAAATTAAGATGATTATTATAGTAAGCAAGATATTAGTCATATTCATAATTATTTAATTTGTAAATAGAATTAATGATAACACTATCAAAACTTATCAATTTTTCTTGGATCCTTGGCATTTGCAAAGAATTCTCTAACCATAGGGATGACGCTTGTTGTAATCTTATAGGTAAAATGCTCGCAACCTCTTCTTACAATGATCCCCTATGTAGGCCCAACAAGGTTGTAGAGTCCTCTCTCTAGAATTAGATTTTTGTGAATGAGACATTTACGATACCTTTCATCTGCCTCAACATTAACAAACCTACGAGGATCATAGGATCCTCCCCTCTTCTTGTGAAGGATTTTGATAGGCATGATGGCTAAAGAGAATAGGCTTACAATTATAGGAGAACTCTCCAAACTTGGTAGGGATGAAAATGAACTCAACCAAGGGTTTCTATTTATAATGGTTTTCCAACACCATGGTGCTGAACATGTAGCATCAAAGTGCTGGCTTTTTTGTCTAATTTTATTGAGGGTAGCATCACAATGCTATACATGTGGCACCTAGGCGCTAATTAATGGTCATTCATTTCAAACTACTTGTCAAAAAGTATCTATGGTTATTTATTTTATAACTGATTGTCATAAATTTGTTTTAAATCAGTGGCAGCTTTATAAAAAAAATTCATGTAACACCATGACACTGGTTTGTAGCACTACGATGCTAGTCAATCTTTTATCCTTTTCTATTAAATACATCCATCCACCTTCCATCCTTGGACCAGTTTTAGACTAGCATCGCATCGCTATGCATGTAGTGTTTAGGCACTGGTCAACCAGTCAACCATTTCTACTTTTTTAATATTTGTCCAAAATTATTGTAATTTCAGGCACTACATCTAGTTTGCTTTATAAAAAAAATTCATGTAGCATCGCGGCACTGGTCTATATCACTATGATGCTACTCGATCTTTTATCCTTTTCTATTAAATACATCCATCCACCTCCACCCTTAGACCATCTTTAGACTAGCATCACATTGCTATGTATGTATTGCCGAGCACTGGTCAACCAGTCAACCATTTCTGCCATTTTAATATTTGGGCAAAATTATTGTAATTTCAACCACTACGTCATGGTGTTGTGAATACAACTAAGCACTATGCCTAATTTTACATTTTATTTTCTTAAAACTTCATACCACACATTTCACTACTTCAACATAATATGTAATTATTTTTTCACTTATATTAGCACACTTCTATATTGCTTTGCCTCCCAACAAGCACTTGGTTTAACATCATCAGCTCGATTAAGTCATTGTTTACTTTTTTATTATTTCAATCAATTTAATTGAATCTTTGAGTTGAATTCAGTATCCCCCATAATAAGGCTCAAGTCATTGACCATTCACTTTAAAAAATATTTTAAATTTTTTGGTCTTGAATGTCAACATTAAACACTAGGAAAGGACCTAACCATCTAGATTTCAATTTTTTTTAAGAATAATTTCAACCTCTAATTAAATTGTAGTGCAATTTATCTATGCTCAAATTTCTTCATAAAGCTTTCCATCATGCCATTTTTTTCATTTACTCATTATAAATCCTTGAATTTTCATAAGGTCTTAATCTTATTTCTTATGATTCATTTAAATCTATAAGCCTCTTATTTGCTACTTCCTTCATATCAAAATTTAATTTCTTAGATTTTTAAAGTACTTTATGTCCTAATTATAGTGGTAAATGACATGACTTTTTAAATATTAATCTATAAGGATCCATTGCAATATAGGTTTTGTAAACCATCCTATAGGGGCATAATGCATCATCTAATTTTATTGACAAATCTTTCTTAGTAGGCGCTGTAATTTTCTCAAAAATCTTTTTGATCTCCCTATTTGAAATTTCAACCTATCCACTAGATTGGGGATTATAAACAATAGCTATTTTATGTTGCACTCCATATTTTGCCCAAAAGTATTTTACTTTTTTATTACAAAAATGAGTACCTTCATCATTAATAGTGATTCTAGGTGTCTCAAATCTTGTAAAAATAATTTAATAAAACTTTTAGTCACCGCCTTAGAATCATTTTTAGCATAGTTATAGCTTCTATCCACTTTGAAAAATAATATACACATATTAAAATATATTCATTCCTATATGAAGAAATAAAAGGTTCGATAAAATCTATTCCCCATATATTGGAGATTTCTACCTCAAAAATGTAGGTTAAAAGCATTTCCTGATATTTCAAGATGTTCCATATTCTTTGTCATCTATCATAATTTTTAACATATTCATGTGCATCTCTAAATAGGATAGACCAATAAAATCCACATTATAAGATTTGAGCTATGATTTTATTTCCTCAAAAATGTCATTTATACTCAAAGCATGACATGATCTTAAAATTTATTAAATGATATAATCTGGCACACATCTTCTTAATGTTTGATATGGACTTTTTTTAATAAAGAAAAGGTTCAATTTAAAAAAAAAATTACATCAGGTAGAATTTTATTTCTTTTGATGATTATCAATTCCATAGGGCATAATTTTGCTCACTGAATAATTTACAATATTTGCATATCATGAAATGACTCTATGTTTGAGTGCAAATAATTATTCATCTGAGAATTCTTCATTAAATTTTTCACTAATCCTCAATTTTTCTCTAGATTCCAATTTAAACAGATGATCAACTACTTGATTTTAGTATCTTTCCTATCCTTAATTTATATATCAAATTCTTTCAATAAAAGAACCCATCTAATCAGTCTGGGTTTAGCATATTTCTTTTCTTCAAGATATTTAATTATTGCATGATCCTTATATACTATGACTTTCACACCTATCAAATAAGATCAAAATTTATCAAAGCCAAAGATAATGGCTAATAACTCTTTTTTAGTTGTTGAATAATTTAATTGATTTTCATTGAGAGTCTTATGACATAAAAAATTATATATTTTTTTCTTCACCTTATTACTACACTTATTCTAAAATCACTTGCATCACACATTAATTCAAAAGGAAGATTCCAAGCTAGTATAATAATTATGGTGGTGAACTATGTTTTAATTTTGGCAATTCAAATGCTTCATGACACTCAAGTGTGAGAATAAATAGGGTGTTTTCGTCTAATAGAAAGAGGTTTTGAAATTTTTGAAAAATCTCTTATAAAAATTAGCATGTCCTAGAAAACTTCTTACTCTTTTAATGATAGTTGGTGGTGAAAGGTTTTTATACTTTATACTTTTGCCCTATCTCTTCTATTCTTCATTCGAGAGCATATCTTCTAAGAACAATTTCTTAATTTTCTAAACATATTTCAAATGTATGACCAAACACACAAAAAAAATATCTATAAATACTTCCATATAGTTTTCAATTAAATCATATATAATATTATAGTAACTCATATAAAACCAAAGAGCATCCTTCTAAATTTGAAAGTACCATAAGAAAAGTAAATGTTGTTTTATCTTGATCTTTAGGTGTTATAATAATTTAATTGTATCTAGAATACCCATCTAAAATGCAATAATATGAATGACTTGCTATCTTATTTAGTATTTAATCAATGAAAGGTAATGAGAAATGATCTTTTCTAGTGGCCTTACTTAACTTCCTAAAATCTATGCAAATTTTCCACCCAAATACTATTTTAGTGGAAATGATTTCATTATTTTAATTATTTACTATAGTCATTCCACCCTTTTTAAGTACACAATGAATAAGACTAACCCAAGTGCTATTTCATATAAGGTAGATAATTCTGGCATCTAACAATTAAAAAAATTCACTATTTCTTTCATGATAGATTAAGTCTCCTTTGGCTATCTATGAATTATTTTCTATTTTCTTCCATTAATATTTTATGCATACATATCAAAGGATTAATTCCACCAATATCTACTATCGTCCTTCCAAAAGCTCTTGTGTGTATTTTTAATACTTCAACCAGCTTATTCTTTTGATCTTCATCCAATTTTACTGAAATGATTATTAGTAAGGTTGATGATTTCCCTAGATAGGCATACTTCAAATGAATGGGTAATGGTTTCAATTCTAACCCTAAACTCTCATGTTTTTATTCATACTTCATTCCTGTATATATTTCTAAAGGTTCACAATGTTTTTAAATTGATTGGTTATAGATCTAAGGTATTGAATATCTTCATACTCTTTTATCCTTATTTTTTTTCTTTTTGTTCTAAGAAAATCATTATTATATAAGATCTAATTTCTTTTCTATTTTATTTTCACTAAATCAAATCATATAAGATTCATCATTTTTATCGTCAAGCAATTTTGTAGAGTTAAATACATTAAATTTAATTTTATGATCCCTTATTCTCATTCTTAATTCACCTTTTTGGACATCAATCATAGTTCTTCCTATAGCTAATAAAGGTCTCCCTATGATGAGAAGTATCTCCTTATCTTCTTCCAAACCTAATATTATAAAATCAACAAAGAATATAAACTTATCTACCTTAATTAAAAAAATCTTCAATGATACCTTTAGAATCAGTTAATAATCTATCATCTAGCTGTAAAGTCACACTGTATGTTGTACTTCCCCTAATCCTAATTTCTTAAAGGTGTTAAATTTATGCTTGCTCTTAGATCATATAAAGCTTTCCTAAAGAATTTATTTCTTATTGAACAGGGTATTGTAAAACTTCTAGAATTCTTCATATTTTCATGTAGTTTTCTTTAAATTATTATACTACATTATTTAGTTAAAGCAACTGATTCATTTTCTCCCAATTTTCTCCTTTTATATAATATTTCTTTCATAAATTTCACATAAGAAGGAATCTACCCTAAAGCTTCTATGAATAATATATTTATAGATAATTTCTTGAAAATAACTAAAAATTTTGAAAATTGATTGATTAAGTTTTATTTTAAAGTCTTTGGGGGAAATGGATATGGTGTTCTTTCTCTAATTTTTTTAAACCCTCTCACTTTGCTTATTTTCCTTTTCTTCTATTTCCTTATTTTCTTTATCATTTTTATTTTCTCTAACATCTTTTTATTTTTTTTTTCATTTTTTATTTTCTAATCCTATTTATGCTAATTTTTTTTCCACTTCTCAGCTCAATAATTTTACATTATTCCTTATAATATTTATTTCAATATTACTAGGTAAACTACCTTAAGGTCTGTTTGCATGATTATTAGCCAATTGCCCAAATTGTATTTCTAAATTTTTAATTGGCCTTATAACTAGTTCACATTTGCAACACTAATTTTTCTATAGTAGGTTTTTTATCTTTAGATTAATTTTCAGGAGGGTTTTTAGGCGAAATTGTTGGTCTATAATTTTGATTTTGAATATTATAGTTTTATTGTTCCAATTTACTATATTTTCTTTTGATTAAAGTTTGCCTTATTATTCCATAAAAAGTTAGGATAATTCCTCCATCCTAGGTTAAATGAATCTAAGAAGGGATCATTTGGTCTATTTGTGACATAATTAAGTATTTATAATCCTTAATTATTCTGCACTTCCAAACCACAATGTTCACTATTTTCTCAAACTTGGTTAAACATTAATATTGTGATTCACCACTAAATTATCTAACTTCTTAGATATGGATGCTACTTGCGAGGTTAACATTGCAATCACATCATTGTTATGCATAATAATTAGCTTTTTAGGATTTAGTCACTCAGATGGCCACTGAAAATTATTTGTAGTCTTTTCCTCAATTAGTGAATAGGCCTCTTCATAAGGTTTGGACATTAAACTACCTCTTGTGTGACATTTATAATAGTTCTATGTGATCATACTGAGCCATTATAAAATGATTGGATAATCAACCAATCCGGAAAGTAGTAGTGTGGACAATTTCTTAATAGGACTTTATATCATTCCAAAACTTCATATATTGATTTGTTATCCAATTGCACAAAAGAGGTAATGTCATTCTTAAACTACTTTAGATAATGGAAAATATTTATCCAAAAAAATTTTGAGCTAGATCATTTTCATTAGTGATAGATCCTTGAGGTAATGAGTTTAGCCATATTTTGCCTTATCTATTAATGAAAATGGGAACAACCTAAGCCTGATATCATCATCACTCACCCCATTATATTTAAAGGTAACATACATTTCTAAGAATTTTGCTCTATGCATATTTGGATCTTCTATAGGCAAACCTTCAAACTAAGAATTTTGAACCATTTGGATTATAGAAGGTTTCAATTTGAAATTATTAGCTTGAATGGTTGGTCTAGCTATACTTTGATGTATTTCATCTACTAGTGGTTAGCATAATCCCTAAGAGGTTTAGAACTATTTTCTTCTCCTGGTTGATTTACCATTGCTAATTTTTTAAATTGATTCTAACACCACTTTCTAAGTTTCTTGCAAATTTATTTATTTGTAGGTTCAAAAGCAATATGAAAATAGTTTTATCATTATGCATAAATAGATATTAAAACATAGATTTTGAGCATAAACTAACAAAGAGTAAACACAAAAATATTTAAACATAAGAGCAATAATACAAAAATAATTGAATTAAAAATTGCTTAGATTGACTAATATTAACTTAATTTAAATCACTCCAATCCCGGCAATGGCACCAAACACTTGACCTACTAAAATGGCATACGCAACTGCACGTGATGTACCAAATAATATAATGATGAATAAAGTATTATTCATATGAGGATTGAGTTGTGTTTAATTATATTAAATTGATTACTAGCCCTTTCTAAGTTTTTATTTTTATTCAACTAGCTTAAATATTAAAATTAAATAAAATAGTCATTTTAGACAGTCAATTTTTATATAAAATAAGAGTATTATCTCTGATAATTGAAATAGTACTATGTACTTATGTGGTTTTTATTCTTATCTAGATTAAACTAACTATGGAATTAACTTTTAACATGTTATATCAGTTAGGAGCATAAATGTTATATCGTATATGCTTTAATTAATATAACTAAATTAATCCCTTTAACCACTTTTCTGTTAGTCCCAATTAAATTTTGATTATTTGTACTTTTCCTATTTCTTGTGAAATGAATGTGAATTTTAAATATAAGCTTATTACAAATATCTATTTAGTACATCTTTTTGTTTCTCCTTACTGCTTCTCTAGGACACTATCAATGTCACTAGATCATAACTAGTTTTAGCATTATAATTGACTAGATTATAAGTAAATTGTGCACAAGGAAAGTCAAAATACATGTTACATAAAAGCACGAATAATTATCTTATAATATTCCATAAAGATAGTTTAATACAAGACAATGTTCAAAATATACATAAATTTAGAGCACTAAGGGCTTAGTTTCTTATAGTACAAGAAAAAAAATCCATAAATCAAACTATGGATAAATATAGAAAAAGGAAAGAGTGAACCAAGTAAAATCTTTTAAAATTGCTCTTTACTGCCTTCTTTCTACTTCTCGGTGGAGAACCACTGTGACTTTTATCTTCACACTCCATTTTGGATCTTCTTCTTTTTGTCTTTCACAAGAATACACTCACAACACTATATAAATACAGTGCAAATGCACACATTCACAACAGTAACACACTCACACTGCATTTGGAGTGTCATTCTCCAATTTCCCTCACACTCACACACACTCACAAACCCCAATAACCAAAAATATCTTTCTACAGAAAATGGACCCCTACTTATAGCCTAGGTGGTTGCTCACTCAGATTTGGTATAAAAACCACCCTAACTAGTCTCCAAAACTACTCAAACTAGCTTCGTCAGGTTGTAGCATTGTGACGCTACAAATGTGGTGCCTAGGCGCTGAGTGTAGTGTTGCGGTGAATGCTACATGGCACTTTAGCATTGACTTCTCTAGTTTATGACTTGATTCTTGAGTTCACTAGCATTGCGACACTTGAATTATAGTGCTTTGGCGGTATGTGTTTCTTCATGGTGCTTTCTAGTTAAGTTCTCAGTGTTGTGATGCTAATCTCTCTATCTCATGTTCTAATTTTTGGGTACCACAACATTGATAACCAACATCATGGCGTTGCCATCTCTGCCTTTATCCTTCATTTATAGGTGCTACAATGTTGATAAGTTAGTGCCTAGGCACTAACCTTGATATTTATTTTTTTTAAAAGCCCCAAAATTTCTTATTTCAACACAAAATGAACTATAGATAACATATATGTTATAGAAAATAAATAAAATGGAAGCTCAAAATATATAATATTTTTATACAAACCGTGTTGACCACATTACAAGTGATAGACACATCTACTATGATGAAATTAGCCATTGCTGTGTATTATTTCTTACCTTCTCCCTAGGTCATAAGGAGAGTAATCACCCCATCAGTTTTTCTTCTTTTGCTTGAGAATCCATATAGGAATCCTCTAGAGGGGCAAGATTAGAACTCACCAACCCTAGTTTGTCAAAGACAAATCTGAATAAAATATTGTTCAAGTCTCTATGTCGATTAATATACTCTCAATTTGATACTTAGTTATTAGCATTGTAATAATGACGACATCATTATAAGGATTACCAATGTATCTTTCATTGAAAAACTTACATGAATTATGAAAGTAAGTGGTGCACACACCATGGCCGATGAATTCACATCTCTATACTATAGTCATTTGAGGCTTGCTCTCCTTAAGAAAAATCTTCCACCTCCAAAAAATAGTTGGCATGACTCCTACAATGTGCATCACGTGTGTTGGGGTGAGCTCATTACCTATTTCAGTGACTTTTGGTCCTTTCGCCTAGTGAATTCTTTGAGCTTCCTAGCCTTTATTAGCTCAACTACTAAGCTCATCAGGTGACAACATTCCTCAGTGTCATGCCCATGGATGTGGTGATAAATAGTACTTTGAGTGATCATGAAACCTATCGACCTTCATAGGCGGTGGTCAATTAAAGTATTCTTTATTCTAAATGACCTCTACTAACTCGGTCATCACTACTCTCAATAGAGTTGTAAGGGCGGGTTATGAGTAATCAATTTTTTTATAGTGAGTTGTGGGGTTTCTGAAATCCTGCTTAAGTGTAGGCACTTTGGGTCCCCTTCTCTTACCTGATCTTCATGCTCGAAACCTATCTTAGGGTGATTGCTTTGAAGAAGACCTCTTCACTAAGTACTTTATGGCTTGGGCCACCATATGCTTCAAATCTTTAATTTCTCACATTTTTTATTGAAATCGAGTGACAAACTTTCTTAAGAACTCACTAGGTTCTGATCTCATTTGGAGAAGAGCCTGAGAGCTCATTAAAGGATCCTGAGTCTAAAGAATTTGAAAATGGTAATAAATCATTCTTTGGTCATCCAAATAGATGATATTATTGCCTCAAAGTAAGCTATATGATCAGTAAAGTCCATTCAACCTTTGTAAGATTCTAAATATAGAATTTTGAATCTAGGGGGTGTGAGCCTTCACAAACTTTGTAGAAAATGCATTGGTTGGTTTCACCCTCTTTGTGAAATTCTCTCTAGATAATTCTTTCATCTTGTGGATCCCTCATTTTATCTTTCCCTTCATTCTTTATAATTAGCTTTCCTCTATAGTTTCTTGCACTCGACGAGTGATCCTATCTTCCATATCTGTTAAATCCTATTGTGTAGTCAATTATTGGGTGCTATGCTCCATGCTAGTTGAAAGATTTTGTGTTAAGGGACCTGCTTTTCTTGATATCTGACTCGTGGTCCTCAACCCCATCCATGATCACCACACCACAAAAAATGTAAATATAAATCTGTCCATGGAGTGAGGTAGAACCCTCTTTGAAACCTATGAAATAGGTTTAGGAAAACAGAGTAGTAGAAAATTAAAAGAAGTGCTAAAAAAATGGCTCTAAATTTATTATTTCACAAATATGTACAAACAATGAGAGTTATGGTCTCCCAAAGAAAGAAAAAAGAAAGGAGAAAAGTCTTCTCCCCACTTCCTTTATAAGGACCTTTTTTATGATAGCAGGGTTACAATTGATAAGTACATGTAAGGTAAGTAGAGTATAGATAGGAACTCCCCCCAACATGGTGGGTGTTCTTCAGCCAAGTGGTGAACTTCGTAGCCCATTAGCGTGGGTGTCCTATTGCTTCTTCTGATGTGGCGAATGGGTAGGTTATGCTAGGATCATCAAACCTTGATTGACTATGTTTGTCTGATCTTTCTTAGTCAATTGCTAGCCATGAATGAGTATGGATATGTAGCCAGTTTTCATACTTTAGTCTTTGAGGTTCTTTCTTTGACTCATCATATGCTTAATAAGTGTTCATTATGGAGTAGCAATCTCATGTAAATTCGAGCTTGTTCTGAAGATGGCTCAATGTGAAGGCTATTTTGGCTCGCTAGTATATTTATACATACAATATTCAAATTACAAAGAAGTTTTTTGGTCATGCACAAATTTTACTTAAAATCCTAAGCACACACAAATGATACAATCTTAGTTTGATTCAGCTTATAATTTGTTTGAATTAGTGTCCAAATGAGCTTATATTGAATTGGCTTAATTAGTTGATGAGTAAAATGAGGTTGTTTCATATTTGAATTGTACAAATTGAAATCAAAAGAGTCCAAATGATTAAATCAAAACATGAGCTAGCCATCACGGAGAGGGAACCACACTTGACTTTTTTTTGCTTTGCTTGACTTTGTCATAAGTTGTCATAAGTTGTCATAAGTTATTTCCTTAACAAGTTAGCTATGAGACAAATAAAATTTTCCATGAGCATTTATATTTATTTTCATAAGATCTAAATGAGGTGGTAAATTTTATCATTTTTTGCATATTTAATAGATTCAATTTGGTCAACTTAAAAAATGGATGTTCTTTATTTTTTGAAGGAATTTATATTTATTTTCATGAGATCTAATGAGGTGGTAAATTTTTCTAATTTTTTAATTGAATTAATAATCAATTAGGTCAACTTAAAAAAGATTTATATGATCAAATTATGCATAAACATTAATCTTGAGATGTTCACCTCAATATCTTTTACGCCCCTTATGTCCATCCTAGTTAAGTATCAACTAATAACTAAGATGTTTTTAAATTTGATTTTAACTTTAAAACTAGATCTCCTATTCAATTTATGTGGAAGACTTTAATCTAGAATTTCTCACTCAAATATTTTTACCTATCATTGCACTTCAATCCAAATGGATGCTCTACTTAGTAACGGCATATAATGTAACTTTAAATAATATAAGGTTCAACACATAAATCTTAAGCCTATCAATAGGTGATGAGAATGTAATATTGTTGAATTGGATGATAGTTACATCTATTTTAATCAAATAAAAATTAAAAATGCTTGAACATATGATTCAAATCATATAAATTGGATATGAATGCTTGAATATATATATATTGTTTATAATTAAAATGACTTCCATTTAATAAGAGTTATCATTCATGGCTTGATTCTTATATTCAAAAGTCATAGGATAAATATAATAGACCCCTTAACATTTTGAGATTTTTCTATTTTATTTATTTTTATTTTTATAATTTTTACTTTTTGAATGATAATTATAATATATTGATCGCTTAAGAAAAATATCTTTGAGGATGCTCTCTGCTATCTTTATTGACAAAGGCATGAGTATATTTTTTATGTGGCAGATTGATATATATTCAACCAAATTTCTCTTAACATCATAGTAGGGTTTATTTTAATCCAGTTTCTACTTCCTATGAGCACAAGCCTTCATAATTAATTACCCCCTCTTACCACTGTAAGAGAGCGCTCTCGATTAAGGTTGGAAACAAATATATCTTCCTGATATAAATCGATGTCTAGTGGTATGTGGTATGTCATAACTGACTATCTAAAGGAAATAGGAGAATAGTCTCAATCAAGATCCCATTGTTCCATCATCCCATGACTATATTATTATAGTATACCAATATTAGAGGATTAGTCATAATGTTAATAGAGTCTAATTAGCAGTCACGTGTTCTCTCATTTTACATATCCCATGTAGACTAGGTTTAATTTAGGGATGTTCACTTAATGAACGTATGTGTTGGACTTACATCCCTTGGAATGCCAAATTTAGGGTCATTTTCATGAAAAAAAGATAAATTGGACTTACATCTCTTTGGAATGCCAGGTTTATATAGATAATATGGTGAATGAAATATAAAGTTTGGGGTTGTTTGCCTGGTAAACAAATAGATGATTAGGTTTACATCCCTTTGGAATGATAGTTTTAGGGTTGTTTGTGTAGCAAATAGATAGATTAGACTTACATCCCTTTAGAATACTAGGTTTATAGATGTTTACATGGTGAATACATTATAAGTTAATCATATAACAAATGGATAGAAGACTAGGCTTACATCCCTTTGGAATGCCAAGAGAGTATGGGTTGTGCTTCCATTACAATCATATGTTGGACTTATATCAATTAGAAATCTATTATATTAGACTTACATCTCTTTAGAATGCCATTAGGGCATTCACATGGTGAAGGAATCATAGGGTGTTCACATAGCAAATGGATAGATTGGACTTACATCTCTTTGGACTGCCATATTTATATAAGTGTTCACATGGTGAATGAATTATAAGTTATTCGTATGGTGAACATAAATAGTGTGCTATTAGGGTATGGTGCCTCGGCATTAAAAATATGGCTCCTCAGTGCTGAAAGTATGGAGCCTCGACACTGAAAGTATGGTGCCTAGGCGCTATGAAGGAGAGCATCTTGGTGCTGTAGATTATTGTGCTTGGGCAATTATTAGGATGGCACCTCGATGTTGAGAAATCAATGCCATGGTGCTATAGGTGCTATAAAGGATGTCTGAAAGTAAATTGATAGATTGACCAGTGCCTCAATGCTGACTATGTAGTGCTATGGCACTCATCAAAAGACCATTCAAATGGGCTAAAAAGTTGGCAGGCACATTTAATAGATAAGATAAACTTTTGACCAGCATTGTGGCACTACGTCAAAGTGCCACAGCGCCACATCAATATTTGATGCACTTTTTTGTTCCGATCAGTTATGAAATTAATGGTAATAAATGGTGATAAGTACTCTTTTTGATTGACAAAGTAATCATTTTGACCAACTGGACAGTGCCTAAGTGTAACATGTGAGCGTTGTAGTACTAATTCCTTATTTCTAGACTTAAGAGGTTAGTGCCTCGATGCTACTATTATAGCACTGCTACATGGACTCTTTGTTCTAGAACCTGAGTAGTTGGCACCACGGTGCTAAGCCTGATTTATAAATAGACCCATTGGGCTACAGATTTTTATTTACTATATCCTTTCTATAGGAATTCTTAAAGTTATCTTTCCCTCAATTGTTTTCTCACACTAAGAAAATAATCATGCCACTCAAAAGGCTCACTAGCAAGAGGAGAGCGACTTCAAGCAATGCTAATAGGTTTGTTCACGTGGAAGCAAAGAAGAGGTATCAATATCCTCTCATCCACAAGCACCTCATTTTATAGAGAAGTTTCCATACTCCTAGTGGGAGCATGGAGAGGGTTATCATTGAGAAAGGATGGGAAAAGCTGGCCTATGAAAGCATCTCATGCATGGTTCTTGTGGTGCTGTAGTTCTTTTCCAATGCAAAGGAGTATCAAGACAATAGAGTTCTTGTATGAGAGAAATTTGTAAGTTTTGATAGTATTGTCATTAACACATACTACGGTCTACAAAATATAGTATACGATCAATATTTTTCTATTATAATAATCTTTCTGATTTGAATGAATTCTTTCATTTTCTCACTAGTAGAAATGCTAACATTTAGTGGAAACGATGGGAGAAAAGGATCACATCGTTCTAGTCGTCAGCCTAATGATAGAGTCTAAGGATTGGCATCATTTTATTTCTATCAATTTGATGCTTACTAGTAATATCAGTGAAGTGATTAATGATATTGTCATTTTCAATTTTGCTATTCAAGAAGGCTTTACAATTGATATATAAAAAATTATTTATAATTCCACTTGTAATATGCTTAGGGACATTATTACTATAGGATATAGTCATCCTTCTCTTATTTATAGTTTATGTGCTACGGCAGGTGCATTGGGGGAGCCTCATTGAAGAAGTTCTCATTTAAAAGGCTCCTTTAATGAAGAGAATAATTAGGGGAATTGGTTTGAGGTTTGAGGTGGGAGAAAGCTCACATGCTCAACGTGTCCCACAACCTCAATCACAATCATCTAAAATCTTAAACGAGCAACTCCAAGAAATTGGAGGAGAAGTCTCAGACTTAAGAAAAAAGGTTGGTGAGAGCAGCCGCAGGCAAGAGGCCTTAGAAATGAAATTTAACTATCATATGGAGAAGCAACAAAAACTATTTTCTTATATGACTTAGTTTAACTCAACATTATTTCATATGTTTGAGAATTATGGCTCTACGGGTCTAGGTCAAGCCTCTTTTCTTATGGTGCATCAACATCTATCTTATGTGAGCACCCTATAGGCATTAGAAGAAGAAAAAGAAGAGAAGGGGGATGAATATGATTACTAGTTTCACTCCATTTTCTTTTATTTTATATTTTCTTCTTTTTTTGTATAACTTATGTAATCATTTTTTGATTTTTAATAAATATATTTTTATTTCACATTTAAAAGCTCTAGGATTTAAAATAATAAAAAAAATTTAACTTAAAATGATATCATAGTAATAGCGCCTCGGTGCTAAGAATGCAGCACCTAGGCGCTGCTAGCCTACATGACACCTAGGCGCTGCTAACCTAAGATTCTAGCGCGATGATACTCTAAATGCGGCAATGCTGCACTCTTAAGATAGTAATTCCTTATCATTTTACTCAAAAGGTCAGCACTACGGCACTTTGTATGCAGCTTTGCGACACTGGGTAGACAAGACATGGACTTAGTATTTATCAAGGTCAGTATTTCAAGTGTTCAAAATTATGAAATTAATACAGCATTGCGGCACTTGAGAGATAGCGCGGCTGTGCTATGAGAAGAATTTTTCAACTAAAATTAAGAGCTTAGTGCCTCGGGGTTGGACCCATAGTGCCTATGTGGTATATTATAAGTGGTTAAAACTTAATAGTTTTTGGATAAAATTGAAATTTTAATAGCATAACGTCTTATCAGTGCTATATTTCATAATTTTTAGTGTATTAGCACCGTTCTCCTTTATTCTTGATCCAAGATCAATAGAGTGAGAATTTTATTTCACATTGGAACCAAGTTCGGGTGGAATATGTAGCACTTCAGCTCTAAAAAATGGCGCTTCGACGCCACTTAAAAGATATGAAACTCGAAAGCTTAGCACTACGTCACTGAATTATAGCGCCACGACTCTGTAAGAAATATAGTTAAATCCAAGAGCTTAGCACTAAATATCTGGTGCTTCGACATTATGGGATGGAGCATCAAAGATTTCATTCCCGAGACTATAGTGCTTCCTCATTGGACTCCGACGCCGTAGAGCGGGAACTCCATTTTTGAACTAGATTCTTATAGAATTTGATATTTTTTATAAAAATTCAATGTCATAACGCATTAGCAGTGCTAAATTTTTTACTTATTTAGTGCAAACACACTCTTCTCCCTTGTTCCGGATCCAAGATCAATGGGGGGAGAGTTTTTCTTCTCATGTCGAAACCAAGTTTAATGGAAAAAGTCTCTCAGATTTCAAGATTATGAAATTTTAGGTTTAGGGCTTTCTTTTTTACTCTAAATCTAAGATCGATGGAGATGAGACTTTTTATTTCTCACTATGTGGTGTTTATTTTTGAATGTGGTAGACCTAAAAAGACTTGGTTAAGATGTATAAAAAATGATCTTAGTATACTTGATTTAAATGATAATTTGACACATAATAGAACACAATGGAGACGAAGGATTCATGTAGCCGACCCCACCTAGTGGGATTAAGGCTTGTTGTTGTTGTTGTTGTTGTGGGAGGATGAGGAGCGACACCACACAGATCGTAAGGGGTACTTATTGAAGTGATCGGGTATGACATTGAGGTATGATATACTATCTTGAAAGATAGAGGCATCACCCTACAATGGACCTAATCAGCTAATAAAGACTCCTAAGGCATGATGGGTCTTCGAGTATACCAGATATTTTTCCTCTACTTTACATAGATGAATAAAGCAGGGTTTATATTAAGTCAGATTCTTAAGTTCCCTATGGAGACAAGCCTCCATAATTAATTACATCTTAGGGGATGAGATCCCCTAAGAATACTCTCGATTAAAGTTAACAATTATTATCTTCAAAGATTTCAAGGTTAGACTATCAAAGGATTAGTTTTATTTTAAAAATCAATTGGGAAAGTTCAAGGAGAAGACTTATTTTTGGAATCTAAAGGGATTAAGTAAGAAATACTCATGATACCAGGAAGCTTAGTGAGCATTCCAATCTATCATATGATTAAGTTTTATATATTTGAAAGTGAAGAGATTTATTCATTTGTGTTGAATTTTTTATTAGATTATTAGGGCTTATAATCCGCCAACACAAGATTGTAGAAATACCTAAGAGGCGAGAATTTATGCTTGTAGTCTGAAGAAAATAGTTGCCTCAAATCCTAAATCTAGGGAGCTTTAGCACAAGCTAAAGTGTGACCTAAATCTAAGCGACAGGTGGAGATAAGGTTTTATCTCCACAAGAAAGGATAAACCCGCCCGATTTCTGGACTTATAATCACCTGGAGTGGTTGCCAGCTAACACCTCCTACGTTTCAAAATCATGTTATATAGTCTTATGAATTGCAAGATAACTAGGGTGGTTATTTAATTTGAAAGAGACTAAACTCCCAAACCCACTCCCTAAGGGACTAAAGCATGAGTGGTATGAACATATGACTTAATCTACAACTGCAAAATCTTTTTAAATTTTATTTCATTTTGACACGATATTTTAGAAAAAGGCTTTGAGATTTCTTTATGCCTAAATGCATGAAGAAAGTTGATTACTGGCCAAATCAAAAGAGAAAGAGGGTGAAGCTCCATCATCAAGGTTGCTCTCATAGGTCAATCGGTCCCTATTATGTAAGGACGGAGGCCCACATTTTTAGCAGGAGTGGTAGAAGATGCATGTATGATATGAGAGATATAACATACAAGTAAGGGGTTGCTAAATCTTTTAATTATCTTGATTATAGCCTAATCTTTGTGGTGAGGTTATGAGTTATTTAAAACTTAAATTATGAGTAATTAATTATGTACAAAATTTATTTTATTCTAAAAGCCTACTGCATCCATGCCACACATTAAAGCATCAAACATTAAGAAACTAAGAAAAAGATGCAATCATAATGTGTAGTTTAAATAAATCATCAATCAATTTTATAAATTATCATAAAAGAATAAGAGGTCGGTGCGATCAGGTGTCGCCGTACAACTCGAAAAAATAAAATATGGGTAGCCGAGCTCTACACTTATACAACATGATATATGAAAGAATAATTACAATTAAAAATGAATGCATGCTTTGGGTGTCTTCGTTCTTCATTTCTTTATTCCTTCCATCTCCTTCATATCTGATTTGATTATGTTTCAAAGGCATCATAAGACACCCCAAGATAAAGCCTTCTAGTCACTGCTCATCCTAGTCTCCATAGTACTGATCAAAATTACTATTGCAAAATTACATTTAAATAGAAAAAAAAAAGTAAATCTAACTACACCTGCAAAACAGAGGTTAGCTAAACATACATACAATCCCAAGCAGCTATATGTATAATTAGACTTAGCACCCTATACATGAGTAACCAAGCCCATCTGTCTTAACTTGGATTATGCTTAAGGATTTAAGCAACCTACAAAGAGAGCATTTATATTTATTTTTAAGCATCCCCTTAAGCACAATCTCTTGCATAAAATATGGTTAGGCTAATAGCGGCCTAACATCTAGTCTACGAAGCATACACCCTAACATCTAGTTTAAAACATTACATTACAAAATAATATATATATCACATCATACACCGTCCTAACATAGAGCTAGAAGTGGTGACTTAATTCTAATGTGTGTGTTAAGGCTTTGTGTGGTATGTCTTAACTAAGAATTAGAGTTATATTTTCCTAAGTTTGGAAATTATTCAAGTTAACATGATGGTGGGTTTCATTTGAAGTTGTTTAATGGATTTGTGAATTTTAATTTGCATTTTTATTTTATGTCATGTGATTTACACTTAGAAAATAAGTGTTATAAAGAGAAGGAAGATGATTACCCTCTTTCATCCCTACTTTAAGCTACTTTCTAAAGCATATTAATTTGATTCAGTTCTCTTTAGTGAATGGCTTATTAAATGATTATTAATTAATCCCAAGTTTAGGTTAACTCAAAATGACCTTATCCAACATGAAAGGCTTCTTAAGGCTAATTTAATTGAATTACTATCACTTGAAGTATACTAAGTTATTCATTTTCATCACATGTAACATGCATATGATCTAATACTTAGCATATCTATACATGCAATATATTTTGGCACACTTAAATGATGATGAATGTGTATGTTTGGAGTTTATATTTTTATTGATTGAATTATATAAATATGAAAATTAAAGCTCTATCAAAATTCTAATACCAAAATACATAAAAATGGAATCACATAAGTACATGTCATTGTTAACCAGGGAAGTGAGGTAATCAAATGATCTCCTTGGGGCTACTTAAAGCCTCATATTCTCGAGATATCCAAAATATATACTTATTAACATTCCAAACCTATGTAAATCTATACATGAATAAAGAAAAAGAGAGCACTAATTTATACATAGCATGTGCTAATGACTTAGGTGAATCTAGATGCATGCATTTTTAATAATAAAAGGGGATCTTCATCTTCTAATTAAGCAGACATACACATGTATAAAAGATGTAAGTAAGTGTGTGCCATTGTTTAAACCAGGAAGTGAGGTAATCAAATGACCTCCTTGGGGCTACTTAAAATCTCGTATTTCTAGGATGTCCAGACTAAACACTTACTATCTTAAATACATATGAATGTATACATAATTATAAAGATGAAAACCATGCAAAGATTGTATTTTCTTTAGTTGAATTATTTAGGCATATGAATTAAAGCTCTATCCAAATTCTAATACCAAAATACATAAAAATGAAACCAAATGAGTACGTGTCATTGTTAAACCAAGGAAGTGAGGTTATCAAATGACCTCATTGGGGCTAACTAAAGTCTCGTATTCCTGGGATGCCTAGACTATATACCCATTATTATTCAAACTTATGTATATCTATATATGAATCATAAGAAAGAGAGCTTTATTTAATATGCTTAACATTAATCTATAAATATATATATATATATATATATATATATATATATATATATATATATATATATATATATATATATATATATATATATATATATATTCATAACTATATTACTCAACATATTAATATCAATTTATAAACTTTTGAAAAATAGATTTGAATTTATTAGTGATAATAGCCACACATATATTAAGTTAAGCTAACACATGCAAGCTTACATAAAGGAAATTCATTTGATTCATTTATATTTAAAAAACATGAATGCATGAAACCAATTCACATACAACTTCTAAAGCGATTGGAAAGGAATAACTAAGTACAAACACCTAGTTCATTCAATAAAATTAATTCATAAGGACAATCACATCAAATGAACTCATTTAAAGAAAACCAAAGTTTCTTTATTAATTTATGAATTGAGATTTTGATTAAATTTAAAAAGGAGAAGAATTATTTGCTATTTTAATTCCATTCCCATATTGGTGGACTTAATTGGTTTAAGAAGAAATAATTAAGTGAACAAGTGAATTAATTAAGTTAGATCCTTAATTAAGTTAATTAACCACCCTTACCTATACTTCCTTAATTTAATTAACCACTTAATTATGCGTCACAAATGACATGAACATGTGAGAAAATAAAATTGCAATGCTCTTAAAAGGACCTAATGCAAATGTCTCATAATTAAATTTTAATTAAATTAAAGAACCTAATTAAGTGCTTTTATAATTTTCTCACATTTATGTGATAATCATAATTTCCTTAAGGGTCTTTATGTCATTAAACACATAAAGAGGAACCCTTAATTTCATTGTTAATTATCTGATGTGGTTATGATTTTAATTTGGTTAACTAGGCCACTTAATTAACTAATTAACCCTTAATTAACTTTCTTTCAAAATGAAGTGGACTTAGGAAAAGAAGCTAGGAAAGAGGTCCTAACCCCACTCTCTTTTTCCATTCACTGTTAGATAGTGATTAGAGAACTTAATTAATTAATTTGTTACTATGTAGGGTATTAATTAGCCATTAAGTGGATTAAGAGAGTAAGTAGGGCTTAAATGATCAATTCTCCTAATTAACCAAGAAATAAATCCTAAGAAAATTATGGGAGGTAGAGGTCATCCCATTCAACTAGCACACAAAGTTTGAGATTAATTATTTGAGTAATTAGGGCTTAATTAAGCTAATTAAATTTTTATTTAAACCTTAATTTAGCCTTAATCACTATTCAAAATTAATTAGAATTAATTTTAATTAAATATCCTTTATTTACCTTTAAAATGAGTATTTATTTATATTTTTTGAATTATTTACAATTTATTATGAATTTTCAAAGATTCAACCATTAAAATAATTAATTAAGCCTAATCCCATCGGTGTCATGCGGACTGTTGATGTGGCGTGCTTTCCATGTGGTGCTGTGGGATTGGTTACTTAAACGTGTCCAAGTCAGTGCTTATGTGGCTAACAGCAGACATGATTTCATCCCTACCGTCTGATCTAAGATCGAATGACGGAGATTAAACATGCGATTTTTATATGATAAAATCGATTAAATCTGACGGATTAATCACAACCATCCATTCCAATCATGCAGAATGGACAATGCATGTTCTATCATCCCCCGAGAAATGAGAGAAGGACGACGTCCGCCTTCCTTTGCTTGATCTAAGCTCACCCGAGCTCGAATGACCATGAAATTGATCTCACTCCTTCACAAGGAAGACCTGAAGGGATCCAATGGTCAAAATCACATGACATACAACTTTCCTTCAAAATGGCACAAAAAAATTTTACAAAAGCTCAATTTAATAAAAATTACCTCATCGGAGCTCAAGACCAGTAGTGCAACACTTGAGGTAGCTTCACCTAGATGAGGAGAAGCCCTGTTGTGCAGCACGCGTGATGGTTCCTCATCATTTGCTCTATGGACAAAGCACTGTCATTTTGGCGGCGTACATTGATCGAAGTAGCACCTTTGGTGGTCGGGGACCTCGAGAGAAGATTTATTCTCACACGATAGAGGTAGGGGGAGGTGTGGGTGAAGTTAATTGAAGTTTGGTTGAGAATTAGTGGAGTTGGGTCGAACGGTGTTTTGCCCTATTTCAGGTTGAGGAATTCCAGCAATGGGGAGGCTTGGGGATCTTGAAATCGCTCTAGGAATTTCAAAATGGCTCCGGGAAGCTTTTTGAGAGTATGTGTGTGTGTGTGTGCAAATTAGGTTGAATGAGAGGGGTATATCACCTCTTCCCTTAGATCAAATGGCTTGGATTAAAGCCTTGATTTTGACCGGTCAGCCACCGTAGGTGGCCGAAGGGGATGGGTATAGGATAAGGTGGCTCGGTTTGGTTGGCGAAGGAGCTTGGTTGGTGGCTCAAGGTAACTCCATTTTTCCTTGGATCCAATGGGTTTAGTTGGTGTGAGGAGGTGAGTTAACTCACCTCCCTTTGGTCTATGGTCGATCTAGCCCACTTGGGTCAGGCTAGGCAGGTAAGTTAGGCCCTATTTTGGGTATGAGGTGGCTGCCAAGTGAAAAGAGGGAGAGTTGACTTTCCAATTTGGGGTATAATCTCATGTGGGGAGCTTAATCCATTAGTCAATGGCTTGAATTGGGTCCCAATGGGGTTGGGCTAGTTTTGGGCTGACCCAAAGTGAGTTTAGGATGGTTGGTTTAGGTTTCAATAGGTTTGGACTTGATTCAAGTGGGTTTGGCTCAATTTGACCTATGTAGGTTAAATTGGGCTATGTTGGGTCAAGTTGACCAATTGGTCAAATTTGGTCGAACCAAGGGTTTGGTAAAGTTCAAATGAGTATTTGAAGTGTTTTGGTTCAATTGGTTTAAGTCAATTTGGCTTGGGTTTGATTTTGGCTCATTTGAATTTATGTAGGTCAAATGAGTCAAATTGGCCAAATTGGCTTGGGTTAGGGGTTTATTTGGGTTCGATTGATCAATTGAAGATGATTATAGGCTTCCATTTCAATTAATTTGGATTTGGTTTTGATTTAGGCCAATTTGATCCTTTAGGTCAATTTGGGCTAAATGGTCAATTGGGCTCAATTGGTCAAATTGGGTTCAATTAAGGCTTTGGTCAAGTTCAACAATCAATTTGGAATGAACTTGAGTCATTGGTTGTTATCAATTTAGATTATATTTTGCTTGACCCAATTTAGTCTTTTAGGTCAAATTTGGTCAACTTCGGATAAAAGCAATTGGGTTTGGTTTGGCTCAATTGAGAGTAAATTCATATTCAAATGTTGATTATAAGTTGGTATGAATCATTGGTTTCAATTAATTTGGTTTATGATAAAATTTGGCTAGTTTGGTTCATGTAGGTTAAGTGGGTTGACTTTGTTAAATGATCAAGTTGACTTGATTTGACCTAATTGTTGGCAATTGATCAATCAAGGATGATTGATGATCATCATAGGAGATTTTGGTAGGTTTGGTTCAATCCAATTTAGGTAGGATTGGAATTTCAAAATAGGTCAAATTGGTCATTTTGGGTCAAGTGGATCAATTGAGCTTAGTTGAATCGATTTTGGGTTGAATTGAGTTTGGTTGGATTTATATATGGATTTAGGATTGATTTATAGCTTTTATTGCAATTGATTTGGGTTCAAATGGATTTTGGTTCATTTGAATATTTCAAGTCAATTAGGTTAGGCTAGGTTTGATTGAATTGATTTTGGCTTGATGATTTGATTGCAAATTTCATTTATATTTAGGATGATGATTGAAGAAATAATTGATTCATGAGAAATCTATTGAGTTTGGCTTGGATTGAATGGAATTTTGGCTAAGTCCATAGGATCAAATCATATGGCTTAGGTTTGGGTTTGATTTGATTTGATTTATAGGTTTCAATCGTTTGGTTGTAGGTTTCAATTATATTTGGGAAGATGATTAAAGAAATAATTGATTCATGAGAAAATCAATTGAGTTTGGCTTGGATTGAATGGAATTTTGGCTAAGTCCATGGGATCAAATCATATGGCTTAGGTTTGGGTTTGATTTGATTTGATTTATATGTTTCGATCATTTGGTTCGGAATTTGGATTTGAATTTGGTATTTGAATTTGAGGTTTAGTTTAGGTCAAAGAGGTGGGCAAACATTGGGTTTAAGTTGTAGGGTAGATAAGTCTTCCTAGTCCTAAGGCATAGCCTAATCCTATGATTAATCCTTCTAAGTCTCTAGGCTTAGGTTAAGTGTTCACTTAATTACTAGAAGTGTCTCATGACTAAGAAAGTCTTAGTGTCTAGAAGAATCCTAAATCTAAGAAGAGGAGATTGAATCCTCACTCTAAAAATGAGATCAACACACCGGATCCAAGATCAATGGTGGAAATCTTTTTAAATTTAACTTTAAGAAAGAAAATTATATAAAAAAAATATTTCGAGAAGTTTTTTTTACCTAGAATCGACTAGAGTAAACCTTGATCTTGTCTCTTGCACGAGGAGATCACTCGTAGCTAAAAGCAACTGTTGAGAGTCTGGAATGTGCAAGACGGTCTTGTGAATTAGAGTGAGAGTGAGGAAAAAAGAAAGAAGGGCTAGAGGGGCAATTCTCCCCTTTTTATAGGCAATTTCTCACTATTGGGGTAGTTTTTCACTCCATAACTGTTCTCCTCGCTCCCTCTATGCAATTATTATTGTTGGGACGGGAACGATAGTTTTCTTGCTTTTAAAGCTGATGGTCATTGTGTCAGCGCCTTAGTGTTGGCATCATAGCGCTGTGGCACCGTATTATTTAAGTAGGCAACTATTAGAGGCGGTTTGAACTTCTAAATTTTGTAAGGCAGCAATAGTGCCTTGGCACTAAGATTGTAGCGTCGCAGCTCCCCATGCCGGCCATGATGTTCAATTCATTCATTTTTTTTAGATGTAAACGTATATATAAAATAATTCTCAAACAAAATTTTTACATTTGAGAATATATTTTGGGTTGATTATATATATATATATATATATATATGTATATATATATATATATATATATGTAATATATAATGTATATGTATATTGTTTATATAATATGTATATAATATTATATAATATGTATGTATGTATAATAATATAATATATGTATGTATATATACATGTACATATATATATATATGTGTATATATATATATATATTGTATATATATATATAATGTATATATATATAATATTGTATATATAATAGCAATAATATATTATTATTTTATTAATATATAATATATATATATATATTAATTTTTATATATATATATATATATATATATATATATATATATATATATTAAAAAATGGCTCTATTTAATTATCATTTATGGCTTGATTCAAATACTCAAAAGTCATAGGATAAATATAAAACATCCCTAAACATTTTTGAGATTTTTTTTTTAATTTATTTGCTATTTTATTATTTTTTTTACTTCTTAAATGATAATTATAATATATATTAAATAAATTTTCAAAAATAATTTATAAATTTTAGAATATATTTTGACTTGATTGAAGATATTTTGTATATTATTTGCCTCATTTTGACCCTAACTTGACCAATTATTTAAATTTTTTAATTGACTCCCAATTCTCTAATTATTTGCTTAATTAAGAAAATTAGAAGTTGAGTTTGATTTCATCCTTGACACACCACTTAAGGCTGACTTTTTATTCATATTAAAATTTTTAAGATTTAATCTTAAAATATTGTATTATAAATAAATCATTAGAAGGAATAATTTGAAATCTATAAAATAAGAAATTAAAAAGCAAAGACGAAAAAGAAATATAGAAGAATATTGCAATCTTAGAAGAAAAGAGGAGTTTTTGGGGTGCCTATATGAGAATAATTTTTTTGTTTTATTCAAAAATGATATGCTGCTATATTTTAAAAAAAAATTAAGAGGAGAAGTTGTTGATTATATAAGTTGAAAATTTTAATGAGAGAGTTTTCAATTTCCTTAATTTTATGCATTTGATTTCATACTTTTTTTTTTCATGTTTTTCACTTATTTTTTTATCATATAAGAAAAATAATGTGAACCAAGCTACAATAAAACATTTTAACATTGACGTAAAAGTTCCTTGAAGAATGATGATATATTATGCATAATATAAAGCTTGTGATAGAAATTTAATATTTTGTAGCATAAACTTGATTTGTTAATATGATAAAAATTTTTGAGGTACTATAAAAGTAGAGTCATCATCATGCAAAGAGTTGAATATTGAATTTTAGTGAGTGAATTCAAAAAATATAAATTTTAAATTAAGATTTTTTTTTTAAGTACCCTCATGGCTTTTTCTCTTCATAAAATTTTAAATTTTCTTACGATCAATCTTATAGAGGCAAGAACTTACCATCTTATGATGATTTTCTAGTGAGTGGTAGCCTTCATTAAAAATTTACTTGGAAAGTGAATTTAACTTTATTATATGATGTATTTAGAGTTTTCTTTAGCTTTTTATAAATTTTATTAATTTTCTTTTCTTTCAATTCTACAAAAAAAAATTAGGACTTGGAAGCTATTTAAAGTTGATTTATTCATGAATATCAATCATTTTTTTTAAATAGTTAGATAAGAGTAACTTCATTTCATTATGTTGACTTAAGAATATTTATCTTAGATATCTTTATTTCTTTTAAACTTCTTTGCCTTTTGGCTTTATTGATAGTCGCTCAATTGATAACTTTATTATTTTTTATATTTTTCACATTATTTTTTCTCTTATCATATTAGAAAAATAATATCAATCTATAACAAAACATATCAAATCTGAAGGCAAAGTTTCTTGAAGATCGATGAAATATGATGTAGAGTAAAAAAGGCTATAATAAAAACTTAATTTGTTAATATGATAAGATGTTTGGAGGAAGGTTATCATCATGCAAAGAGTTGAATACTGAATATTAATGTGTAAACATAAAAATATAATGATAATTTATTTATGAAAAAAGACAATCATAAGCAATTTATAAAAAAATATTGTGTTAGCATCATTATTATCATCATTATGAATGAATGATTATCATCATGATTGGCATATAAATTAAAAAAAAAAGTTAACTTTAATTTTATCAAATATAAAAAAGAAAGATAATTTTGGGAAGATTATGCCATCAACACTTTAATTAATGGTGAAACAATCAAGAAATATATTTATCATCATAAAAATAACTATTAAGATTTATTTTATTTTTAATGAGAGTTGACCAAAAGTTTTATTCAAAGAATTAAGTATGGGATATCCTCTCCTCTCTCTTTATCTTTTAGTAAGATTCAAATGAAAAGAAAGGGCTTTGGATGCATTATTATCAAGGATTCCCTTAGTTAAAAAAAATGACAATCAATTTATGCTAAATCATAAGGATTAGAAGGTTTCTTTCATATCATAAACTTATGTGATAATGTATATTTTAGTGCTTATAGTGAAATATTATAAGGTGCTACTTGTATGTAATGAAAGATGAAACTTGATGTCTTTCTTTTATTATAGTTGTTTATTGAGTTCTCTATTAATATAATTTGTAACTTTATTTATGCTATTAGTTTTTTCAAATAATACTATATTTTCTCTATTAGTGTAAATTTTTATGATATAATAGATAGCCCACCATCACAACATGAAAGAAGGGAAGTAACATCATTTTATGTTTTAAATATCGCATAATTAAGGTGGGAACATAAGAAGCGACATATCAAAATCTATGATAAATGATATATAATTAAATCATAACAAAAATTTAGTCTTTAAATCATTAGAGTGATTGTGCACTTAGGCAAACCAAATCATATAATAAAATAATATTAAAAAAAAGAAAAAGCAAAGAAAAATGAATGACATTATAAAAGATATTCAAGATGAAGACCTTAACAATAAGAGGTCACCATTGGGTATATCTATAATTTGAGAAGGATTATAATTATTATAGTATCACAATTATAATTGATAATTACACTATCAATTATAAGGTTGAACTAGTAGATTTGTTAAAGACATCGAAGAGATAGATTGGCTCAAAAGTTTCATGGAAGAGCTGGAAAAGTCAGAAGAAGACGGCATTATGTTCGAAATACTACTCATTTAGTATTTCAAAATCTATGATAAATGATATATAATTAAATCATAACAAAATTTAGTCTTTAAATCATTGGAGTGAATGTGCGCACTTAGGCAAACCAAATCATATAATAAAATAATATTAAAAAAAAGAAAAAGCAAAGAAAAATGAATGACATTATAAAAGATATTCAAGATGAAAACCTGAACAATAAAAGGTCACCATTGGGTATATCTATAATTTGTGAAGGATTATAATTATTATAATATCACAATTATAATTGATAATTACACTATTAATTATAAGGTTGAACTAGTAGACGTCGTTAAAGACATCCAAGAGATAGATTGGCTCAAAAGTTTCATGAAAGAGCTGAAAAAGTCAGAAGAAGATGGCATGATGGTTAAAATACTACTCATTTAGCAATGAACATTAAACAACATAAATACTATTGCATAACTCTAATAATAAAAATTGATGAATATCACAAAATGATTAAAATTTTCTGATTATATTTCATCATTAGATTAATTTCACCTCTTACATTTTTTTTTATATTCATTTTCTATTTTCTTCTAAAACCTCTATTTTATAATTTTCACAATTACCAACCTTCCATTAATGGTCAAATGACCTACTTTACATATTCATGCAACTCTCAATTAAAATTTGGCCTATGTAATTAATGATATCATAGGGACTTTAATAAAATTATGTACCTTTTCTCTCCCTACTAGACTATGGCGGGGTAACAGCTCCCTACTCTCAGAGTAAAAACGGGAGGTCTAATAAATACATGTTGGCATCACCCTCTTCTTGACTCCACAGAGACACGAGACACTTTTGCTTAAGACTAGTTACAGTTATCTGCATCAGCTGGGCCCACTAGATTTCGACGCACGACCCGTTTAGATCTGGACACGGTGCATTTCGGGTCGGGTTTGTGCCGGGCCAAATTCAACCAGCTGATTGTAATTATTGTTGTCCAAGCTCGGCCCGATCTAGTAGGGCTCTCCAGCCCGTAAATAAAATAAATAATTAAAATTTACATAAATATCACTTAATTTTTATACGCACATTTTCTCATTTATCAATAATCTTAAAATGTTATTTTTTTATCTTTTAAAAATTAAAGTGTTTGTGAAGAAAATTAAAATTTTGATGATATAATTCAAATCATTTGTGATTAAAATAAATTATAAATTATCGTGCAGAGCCTAAAGCCCGACTCAAAAATTAGATCAATTCCAAATCTTGTGGGTTGAAATTTCTTTACGAAATCTGCACTAATCGGGTCCGGATGGATCGGGCCGGACAATCCCTGCTCATATCAGCAGTTGTTGAGACCCATCTGTACCCAGAAGAACCAGTATCCTTTTTGACTTACCCAAAATTCTGGGCCCACCCATGAAATGATAATTGGATGGGAACCTGAAAATCAAATCTTCCATCAAATATTCAAATTAATTGAGGATTCTAATTAACTTTTAGGATATTTATATACATATCATACAACTCTTATATATTTACGTATCTAATATCTAAAATTTCATATTTATTTAAATAATATTTATTTCTAAATTATTACATAAAAATAATATTATCAATATTTTTTTAAAATATAATGTCATGTGCTTTTTAGTTAAATTTTTCTTAATTTTAAAATCAAAATTAAATTTAAAAATATTAAATTAATTTAAGTAAATCAAATGAAAATTCTGATTGATTCTTAAAACTAATTCTTTAATTTTATTTTATTTTATTAATTGCCTTTGCACAGAGCAACTTTAGTTTTGTCGGAATAATTAAAATAAGGTGTTTTATCCCAAAAGATTCTCTTTAAATATTTACCATTTCTATTTGATTGTGAGATCTTAAATTCATGATTTGGGGTTGTGAGCTACACATTATTATTAAAATTACATTAACACTAATTTAAAATAAATAAATCATGTCATTAGTGCTAAAATTTTAAATTACTATTTTGCAAATAAAATAAAATTTTGACCATGGCTTAAAGCCTTGATCAATTTAAGAGGCATCGGGGAATAAAAAAGATTCATGTTATCAATAATTATAATGATAATTATAGTGTTCACATTATTTAATTTGTAAATTAGCTGATTATTTATTTTTGAAATTAGATTTTTCTTATATCATTAATGACTAAAATCTAGTGATCTAAATAAATTAAAGAAAAAAAGGGTCTATTTGGAACACTTGTAAATGAATTTATATAATTTATTACAATAGCGATAAAATTTCATGCATAATTAAATAAAATAACTAACAAGTAAAGATCAAATATTCTACTAAAGTTTAAAAGATGATTACCTCAAAGAATTTTTTTCATATAAATTAAAGATAATGTTAGAAATATTACTCTTTTTAATATTAAAAAACTATAAAATTTATTTGAACAAATAAAGAAACCTCTATATAAATTAAAAAAAATATTAATTTCTTTGTGTATCCATTATCCCTAAAATCGGCTTCAAATCGACTTGATTTAGTACTTGATTATACTATTTTTCAACAGTATAAACTAATTTGTCGTTGGTTCATTCAATTATGGAAATGTGCAGTTGGATTTTACGATTATTATTATTATCATTTATTCATAATTGAGGGCCTATGGCCAGATTGTCTGACTTGGTTATTGGCTTCCACTTTTACCGGCATAAATTGTGAATCTAGCAGTATTGTTCCTTCTATGAAAAAATTGTTTTCAATTTGTGCCCCCCGCCTTACACCTCCCATGAGAGCAATGTGAAGTATAGGGGCCACATGCTCTTTCAAAATATGTTATTGATTTTTTTACCCTAAATAATGATTTTTATTTTGGTGTCACATGAGACTTTTACCACTTAATTCATAACTAGTCTCTAAAATGACTTCACAAAGGTAAGGTTTGTTATGAAAATTGTTGCGAAATTATTAGTCGAAAAATCTTTTACAGCTGGTCTGAAAGGCTGTGTGTTATTGAGTTTGCAACAAATATAGAGCTATAAATATCTATCATAAAAGGCTTGGTAATGTCGTTGACTATGATGGTTGGCAATCAGTCCATCATCATAATGAAGCCATAAAATAATTTTTATTTTAAATTTTTTTGAGTTGTTTCAACGACAAATCTATCGTAATGCATCATTATTGGTCTCAATTTTTTTTAATTTGTATAATACTATTTCAAGATTTATATTTATGAATTCATACATTATATATAAATTTAGACATTAGAGCATAAAAACATTACAAATAAATAAGTGGTATGATTAAAACATACAACATATCGAAGACATTTATAAAGATTTCATGAAGTTATGGAAGTAGTTTAGTGTCACATCAAGAAAATAAATATTATTTATAAAATGATATAATTAGAATAATGATCTAAAAATCTTGATCATCTCCAACATTCTCAACATCGCTATCACTATCCTTGTTCTCCTCATAATTATTTGCTTCTTAACACTATGTTGCACTGCTTATTTTTACAAATTTTTACTATAAATTGCATAGTTTTAACTTCCTCTTGATTAATAAGATGACCACTTTAATTGTTATTTTTGGGTTTAAATGAGTTATAGTGGATATAATCAAATGTGTTTCATTGTTCGTAATCACTAGAGTTCAAGGCTCTAAGTGAGATTATATTCTTCTTTCGATAAGGAATATATCTAATTTCTATAAATCATCTAATTGTACCATCATTTATCTTTAGGTGTATTAGCACCATATCTTTTGTTCAATAAGTATAATTATTGTCCATTAGCTTAACTCCTTCATCAAATATCTCCAAACTAAAAAACTAATGGAGCTGGATGCATGTAATATTAATATCTAGTGTTCAAAATCCAACAATCATATGAATTGTTTGAAATAATGCTAAATATTTTTCATCACTATCCTTTGAGGCCACATTTGCTTTTGACTTCTCTTTATTTGAACAATCCTTCTTCAAATATCCTTTCAATTGGTAATATGCACATTCATCTTTTGTGAGATGCCCTATAATAATTCTCCTTTTTACTCCATATGAGATCTATCTTGTCCACTAAATTTCTCATATATTATATTATTTGTTCTGTCTTAAGGTATTAGTAGTGTTTTAGATGCAGTATCATTGTAATCAAGTTAATCCTTATTTTGATACTTATTGTTTATCAAAGCATTAGAAACATCATTGAATTTAACCTTATCTTAAACTTGTGGTTGCATATGTTTAAAGCAGAAAATTTAATAAAAAGAATGTAATAATAGTGTCATATATTTGTCCTAATTTCAACATTAAGCTTCAAAGAACTAATAGGAATCTTGATAAAACACTTGAGATGCTCAATTATAAGCTACCTTTGTTCATTTGAAATAAAAGAGACTTTTTTCAAATAAAGTTAATTTTCTATGCTTTTGTTATATACTTGCCCTTTAATTTCTTTTAGAGACTTGTTGCCTAAATTTATTTTATAGAAAGTTATGCTAGTTCTTTGATAAGTACGATTAAATTATGTCACAAATTAATTTGATGATTCACAAAGTTCCAACTTCATTTGGACTTGGACTTTAAAGTAATATAATATCATTCTCAATATAAAAGATCCAAAACTTGCATTGCATATGTCAAAGTTTATAATGTCTTTAAATTTATCCACCTCAAACTTTGCATTAGATAGCATGGTTATAGAACATCTTATGGACATTTCACTAACAATTTTTGATTGTTTTTATGCTCACCTTGTTGGTTAGGCATTTTTAAGCTATAAGAAATTAAATTTTGATGCCTAATATAGTATTGATTTGCTAGGTAGATTGACAAGGCAAACTAGGGCAAGTTACCAATTAGTTCAAACCAAATTGTGTTATGTTAATGAGTTGTAGGTTAGATCTAGTCAATCCATAAACTAATTTTATGGTCTTTAATTTTTATTATGTTGTAAGAAGCTTTAACTAGTAAAACTCATATTAAACAAATTTTGATAGTCACATATTAACTTGTTTGTCTTATGTTTGAAACATAATTTGGTCTATTGGACTTAAGGTGACAACTAGAACATCTCTGATATAATAAAAAATTTATTTTTGTTGCTTTAAATTTTGGATGGATGAACTACCTTTGCTTTGATACTAATTTGTTGTATGGATGCTCCAAAATTCAAGATAGGAAAATTAATGCACCCATAAGAACTTGTGTTTAATATGATTAGATTATTCATCCACTTCATGAGAACCAACAAACTCACTATGAAAGAAATACCTACAACTTCATTTAGGATTTTAATGCATGTACAATAGCTTTTATAAGGTTAAAGAGTTGTCTCTGGGTTAATTTATAAGTGTAGACTATATGACTCTGTATAAGAAAAAAATTATTTCTTAACATTAATGATCGATAGCTATTTAAAAATTTTGTAGCATCTATTTGAAACTTTTATGATAGACTTTATTTTGAATTTTCAAATAGCCACTATTTAGGAATTCATTGAAGCCTCTATTTAGATTTTATAATAGCATCCATTTGTGGTTTTCATTGTATTGAAGTGAGCCATTATTTTCTAAGGGGGAATGTCCATTCCTTCTGGGAGAGAAAATTTTTTAAGTGATAAGATGTTAAAATAAAAAGGTGATGTGAAGGTCAACTAGTGAGATGGAACCAATGGTAGTCAAAAGATGGTTAAAAAGAAAACTAAGAATGGTTCTAATGACAATGACTAGTATAGGATCTACCATCACTATAGTGTTGAAATGATGCAATACATCATAAAATACATGCTAAAATCTAACAAATACTTTGCAGGACTCAAGGATTCATAATAAATACAAGTCAAAATGAAAATGCACATGAAAGAAAGAGAAACATACATCATATGATCTCCTAAGTACATAAGCTCATAGTCCACATTTTTAAAATCTCTAATGGTGAGTTTGAGGATGCCTTACACCATCATTTGCCTCAATTTACTAATTTGATGTTGATTTCTTTTAATATATTTTAGATATACTTGGTTTATAAGAAAATTAAATTAAAAATTAAATTCAAATATTTCTCAATAAATTTATCTGAAAGGTTCTCATTGTTAACTAATCAATAATATATTTGATTACAACTATCTATCATGTCTTGTATAACTAAAAAAAATATGATTTATATATTAGTAGTTCATTAACACATATCTCACATTTGCATGTTCATTTTTAATAGAAAATCATTGCATACCTTAAACCACATTTCTTTTTAAATAAACAATGAGGCAACATATCATTTTTAGAACCAATAAATATGGAGCCCTTATGTGATAAATTAATAATTCAAGCAATAAAACTTCTCCTATTACAAAATCTCTAAAATGAATAATAACAAATTAATATTAACCCAAGATATGTGGAGTCCTTATTAGCAACCCACT
This sequence comes from Cymbidium sinense, assembly GCA_021442155.1. NCBI lineage: Eukaryota > Viridiplantae > Streptophyta > Magnoliopsida > Asparagales > Orchidaceae > Cymbidium > Cymbidium sinense. The sequence goes on along the minus strand of CM038233.1, from coordinate 16,392,509 downwards.
TCATACAAAAGCAAATTTTTTTAAGTTTTAGTTTTGATTTTTCATTTTGAGTAATTTATAATAAGCCTTATAAAATTTTTTAATGTAATATGTTTACTTTGTTAATTTTTAAATATATGAATTTATAAAGAATAAAAAATTATTAGTTGAAGATGAATTAAAAAGGCTTGACTCCAAGAAGGTGAAATGGCCCACTCTCTTCTTTAAATATCAAAGTGTTGTCACCATGCATATAAGAAATATTGGAAGCTTTAGCAAAGTGAAAATAAGTTAAAAATTAGAGGCTATAAATTATAATGCATTTTTTTAATCAGCTTAAAAATGAGTCTCATCTATCAAATAATGACAATCAAATAATGATATCTTAGTAACGATGGTTGATGAATGATAGTTAAGTTATGTAATTTAGATGCCATATATTGAGTAACAATTGCTAAGTAAAAGTAGTCGGGCAATGATAATTGTTGGTTATTATCATCAATACGAGTGTAAATATAATATTAGAATTTTCAAATATTTAAATTCTCTCATGTTAGGTTGCCTCTATGTGAAGAAAAAAAAATCTATTTATAATTTTTTGGATTGATATTTTGGTAAACTTAGACAAAATCCCTGGACATTCTATTAATAACTTGTATTGATTCCCTCGATCATAAAGTATTTCTAAGATATTTAAGTGCCTAAATTATATCAAAATTAATTAATCTTGGGCTCATTAGATTTTTTTCTAATCGAGATGCTTTTTTTTATTATAAGCATATATATTGTTTAGTCTCTTAATTAATTTATGAAGTTTTTAATTATACTTTAAGCACATGATTTGAGATTATTTTGACTTTGATCAAGACATTTTTGATATCATTGGGCAAGTTTTATTAAAACATTTAATTTAATTATAAATTTGTTAAATTTCAGATTTTAAATGTCCTAATCCTCTGAATTTATCAATATAATAATATAAAATTATGTTTTTATTAAATATTTCCCATAAAAAATTGTTGCATAAGTGTCCATATACCTTAGATTCACTGTCCAGATTCAATAAAATAGCAGTAGCCAACAGTCAAAAGTAAAAATTTATTAACAAAGTAAATGATGCCCAATAAGTCCAAAGTTGAGTTATGAAATCTATACTATTTTGGCTGTATGTTAAGCTGTTGAGTAAATTAATATTCATCTTGGATTTGCAGTCTATTATCTCTTGGAAGTCAAACTGAAGATGAAAGAAGAATCCATTGCTATTTTTCAATTCAAAAGAGATCTACTTCATCATCACTAACCATCATATATTAATTCTGTATCCTTCCCCATCCCTCTCATGCTATTTTCATTCATTTACTCCAACTACAGCTATTACTAGCTTTAATTGCTTTGGCCTTCCTCCTCATCCATTAAAATCAACTCATTTAACTCTCTCTGCGCCTCCCATAATTCCTGTATCCATCGCTAACGCACCCACCTCTTCTTCTTCAGCAATCTTCGTCTTCTCTTGCTTCTGAAATTTATCTTTGTGTTCAGATAATAGCATAAATTACTCCTCCTTCTCACTTTCTTTATGCTTTTCGTTGAAGCCAATTATGGATTTGGTCTCCATGAATCCATCCAAGGTGATAGCTTCCTCTCTCTCTCCTCCTCCTCCACTTTCCATAGCAAAATATGAGAGCAAAATCAGTCCAAGCATCCTCCTCATAATTGTAATACTATCAGTCATCTTCTTCATCTCTGGTATTCTTCACCTCCTTATAAGATTTCTCCTTAGACCCACAGTAAGAGAACCGGAAGATTCAGACAATGGCACAGCTCTACAAGGTCAGCTTCAGGAGCTCTTCCATCTCCATGATGCGGGGGTAGACCAGTCCTTCATCGACACCTTACCAGTTTTCCTCTACAAAACCATTATTGGCTTAAAGGAACCATTTGACTGCGCCGTTTGCTTGAGTGAATTTGAGCCGAAGGACAAGCTCAGGCTTCTCCCAAAGTGCAGCCACGCCTTTCATGTTGAGTGCATAGATACATGGCTTCTTTCCCACTCCACTTGTCCTCTTTGTAGAAGAAGCCTTTTCCCTGACTTCTCCCCTGTTCATAATAGCCTCAGCCCCATACTCCTTGTGCTTGAATCTGGAAGTGAAAGTTCAAGGGAGTTTCTCGCATCCAATAGAGAAGAACCCGTGCTGAATCAACACCTGGGACAACCTGGAGAGAATGATTTTGCGCCACGGGTTTTGGATTCATTTCGTAAAAAATCAGAGCTTGTGGTCAAGGATGAATTAAGCTCGGCTTCATTCAGCTTGCAGGATGAAAAAGTTGTATCAGTTAAGCTTGGGAAGTTTCGAAGTGTGGATGTCGAACCAGGAGGAGGAGAAGGAAGTAGCAATGGCAATAGGAATTTGGAAAAGAGCCAGAGGAGATGCTTCTCCATGGGTTCATATGAGTATGTAATGGACGAAAGCTGTGCGCTTCACGTACCACTCACTTCCATTAAGAAGAAGAAGCTTGGTGACAAGAGATCCGGCTATCGCTCGGCGATGTCCGAGTGTGGTTGGCATCAATTAAGAGCACAATTCAGAGCTTTAGATGAATCCAACAGTTCTGAGCTGACAACTAACTGTGCTTCCAATCTCCACAAGAGGGAGAGCTTCTCAGCTTCAAAGATATGGCTTCAGCCAAGAAAAGAGAAGCCGGTTTTTGACCATGATTCTTCGAGAAGAGCCTTCTCTTTCCGCCTGCCATTGCATCGAGTTCTCGCGGAGGATCGATTCGATGTAGGAGAAGAGTTGGAGAAGAGTGGAAGTGAGGTAGATCTGGATGTAGAAATTGGTAGCTGTGTCAGTAGTTCCTGTTCACAGATTGAAGAAACTCCTTCATTTGCAAGGAGAACACTGCTGTGGATTGTAGGGAGGCAGAACAAAGTAGGAAGCAATCAGTGATGAATGGATTGAATTCCAACTATTTTAATTTTGATTTCAATATATTTCTGATGCATGGAAAAAATTATATACCATTACATTAAATTACTCCAATATAAGAATTCTTATATATAGTTTACAGCTCTCATCAGATTTAAATTTGAATTCAGGAGATGAAATTTTTGAGTTAATCAGAAGAAAAATAATTTCACTTCGGTAAAAAAAAAAAAAAAGTGAAGGGAGATTTGAAATTTAAATTTGTATGGATGAAAATGTTTGCTTGTGGGCATGGGCTTAGGGTTCCTCTCATTGTCATGGATCTGTTAGTGCTACAGCTGGCTTCTTCATTTAATGCTATCAATGAAGAGAGGAGGGGGGAAGTTAGGGTTTCTTGTTGGAGACTTTATTTGGGGCTCAGTGCGGAGTTAGTTATTAGATGGTTGATTTGGTTCTACATAATATATAATTTGATGATTTATTTGGTTCCACATAATGTATAATTCAGATCATTCAAATTGCCGTGTATTAATTGTGTATTATTATAAATATATAATATATATTTTCTTATATAGCCATTCACAATTTATAATGTCTTTATTATTATTTTTTTCATTCAGATAAATTTATAAATCGATTGTCTAATATAATATATATTTACAATTTAATTATTTTTTTTATTTTTTTGATTTATCAGATTCATATATTTTCTAATTTGTATGAGCCACGATCAAATTTTAAAATTTTACAAAAATGAAAAATATGATTGAGTTTTTGATATGAATTTCAATATTTTATGATTAATTTGAAAAATTTAGATTGAATGTGATTAATTTGTAAATATAAAAAAATAAGATGAATGTCTATATAAAATCTCTTTTTTTAATTATAATATATTTATAAAATGATAAAATAAACATATGAATAAAAATTCACTTGATGATGCCCCGCCCTCTCTTAAATCTGCCTATGAATAAGAATCTCCTTTTTTTTCATTATTATTAGTAAAAATTTTAAAAAAAACAGAGAGAACATAAACTGCATAAAAAATAATCCTATTAAAGAGAGGATTAAAAATCCAAAATTGTGATTAGGATGTGATACAAGATTCAAAATCAAACTATTTTTATTTAAGTATAAGGTGAGCCCTACTGTATTAAGTGTCATCAAATTCTTATATATCATTTTTTATATTTTCTAATCAAAATTTTTTAAGTCTATCTCTGCCTTTCTTATTATAATATAAATTTAATAACGGTCAATATTTTGTGTGACCAAACAATTTAAGACAAATCTCTTTAATCTTATTTGTCACATTTGTATTAATACTTCAGATGATAAAATGGTTAAAAAGTAATAATAGTTCGTTTAATAAAATGTTATCATTATCACTATTATTAATGTTAATAAATTTGTCATTATTAAGATTCATAATTTTATTCAATAAAATAAAAGACTTTTTTTTTTTTTGTTTCTAGTGACGATAAATCGTAATAATATTGTTGGGAAATCGTTGCTTTGATCAAGACGGGAAATCTCTTGTTCCCAACAGACAAAATGAGAAGTTTATTTCCTTTCTATCAACCATATAAAAACTTTTTAAGTACTGCTTATGCTATTTGCCTCCACTTTGCACAGCAATATCACCTTTAGTTAGTACAGGACAAAGATATTTTAAGCGTAAATTAAATAAAAAGTTTGGCAGTTTGAGTGAGATTCTGCTTAGGATAGCAGCATACATATATGAAAAAAATAATTATGGAATTACAGAAAAAAAATATATTGTTTAAGAAATAAATTACAATTTTTTTTGTTCAAAAAATCAATATGTAGCTTTTTGGCTATCACTACTCTTTGCCGGATCAAATCAGAAAAAAAAAAAAAATTTTGTTTATCTTTTATTTTTATCTTAGAATATAAATTTGTCCCTCCTGAAGATTAAGGCTGATTAGCCCTTGTATATATTATACAATCTTTTTTTTTTGAAAAATTTAAATAATTATTTTCTGATAGCCACCGCATTTCAATAGTTTTGATTCTCAAAAGCAATATTCACCATAAAATTTTATAAAAAATAAGTAAAAAAAACTAGTAGCCAAATGCAGTTGTAATTATTTTCTGACTAAAAAGCCATCTCAAATGCACTATAAATTGATTTATGAATTTGTTAGATTGATTATTGTGGGCTCTGAAAATTCATCACCGATCTCTCGATGAATAGAGTTTGATTTATGTGTCGGTAAAATTTTCAGAAGGTAGATGGATAGTAGATAAAACATTACCCAAAAAATTTCACCCTCATTTTGTGAGGACTTTAGATCTAGTTCCAGGTTTCCTATAGGCTCAAGCATCTATAGTTAATTACCCCTCTCAATACTGAGAGAGAACTTTCGATTAAAAGTGGGATCGTTGAATGAGCGATAAGTAGCGAGTGAAGTTTTTGGAATTTATATTTTTGAAATTCATCATTATTAACTTAAAGCGAATGGTTGGGGGAACTATGACACGCTCGATCTAAATCCCATGGTTTCGTCATCCCGGGCTGTCGCGGTCTGTAGTCTACTTAGTTAGAGGAGGTAGTCGATCCAACCTGACTGAAGGATCCTTGTCAGAAGACATGGGTTGTGTCGGTCAAGAGAACCTTATAGACCTGGGGTAGTGTTTGTCTAAGGAGACAAGTTTAAGTCCACTTTAGCTAACATAGAGTTTTTTTTTTTTTGCCCTATCAAGTGCACCCTATGGTTCACAACTCAACATGAGCCATTGGGAGTATACTGCTACAATAAAAGTAATATAATGGTGTCATTTGACGAACCATCTCCGATGACTCGGTAAATGCATCATACGTGAGCCACCAGTCCACGTAATCATGGACAAAACATCCTTACTATAGAGATTGATTGAGAGTAAACATAGTTATGTACTTGACTTGACATTGGCTTCTTTGTGAGCTAGACTTTTCTTAATTTGTCACATCCGACAAACAATTGCGGAAGGTGGGTTGGATTGAGTTTTATTTTAAGTTATAAATAGTGAATTTCATTTAACAATTTAGAATCTAGTATTTTATCTGATTTTATATTTATATTGATACTTGATTTTGATTAATTTGATTTGAACTTGCAAGCACATTTTGATGATGAATATCCCCTCCAGTTGTAATCTCTATTCAACACAGTCATCATCGGGGTAGACCTTATCGACTTTGCTCATTTGTTAACAAAGGATCAGGTCTATGACTTGTATTCATTAATTTGGATTTGAGATGATTTAACATAAATACTTTAAAATTTTAGATAATAATAACCCTCTCCTGTTAGATTATACAATCAACATAGCCATCACTGGGGTTAAATTAAATTCTCTTTATAGCGATTGAACATTTGATTTAGAATCAATCCTGTCAACTCCTATTTCACAAGGAAGATTGGATTGATTAAGTGGGACTTAAGACTTCACTATATAGATAAAGCAGCCAGTTGAACTTAATTCCAATTTCATTGAATTTTGTATAGTTTATAAATTTTGCACATTTCATGAGGTAATTGGGGTTATGCTTGAGACATTCCTCGTAAAATGTCTAAATAATTTGAGAGTACTTGTACACTTCTTTGAATTTATTTTCTCATTATCTGAACAAATCTCAAAGCAGTGAGTAGAAGTTAATGATTGCTTCGAAATTTATTATTTTAAAAAAAATATTGGCACATATCCCATTGCATTGAACGTTAATTTTTCTCTTGAGATGTGTGCTCAATTGACTTATTATTTTCAATCACTCATATACATATTGATATATCAATTCATGTATTGTATTGCTTTGAAATATATGTATAACTCATTTCTTTAAATTACTTGCACGTATTTTGAGACAATTATCATAAAATCATGCATATTTTCTTGTTCACATGCATCTTAATACAAATAATCTGGATTCAATATATTTTAATTTCAAAATATATGCAAAATTTATTATTTTCATTCACATAAATGTGTTTCTTCCTTCTCTCTCTCTCTCTCTCTCTCTTTATTTTGTCTTCATATGATTGTCACTTAATGAGAAAGATTTCATTTTACTTCGATAAATAAGGAGGGTGAGAAAGTTTTTCTTTCCCACATCACTCATTCTTTTCGTTTACATCTTCAAAAATCTCGAGTGAGCTTTGAAGATTACCCAAGTGTTATTTGTAGGTACATCTTCTTTAATCCTCATTTAAATTTATAGAATTCTTATCTTTTTTTTATTTACATTTATTATTAGCCTTGCTTAAAATTTCTTTTGTATTTAATTAGATTTTTAAACATTTATGAGTATGTTTTATTACTATTCTATAAGTCCAGATATTTGTAAAAATTTTGGCATCCTCTCTCATAATCAGGGAGATTTCTACTAAAATTAGGCCTGCCCACCATCTAAAAAAGATGCGCATGGATAGTGTTTTGCAACACCGTGATCATAAGTCCTCCAACATATTCATCTAAAAAGATACATATAGACTTTTCAAACACCTGCATAAAATTAAACGTAATATATTTTGTATATCTACATATATTTTATTTATATATTTGCAAGCGTGGCAACCAATATATATATATATATATATATATATATATATATATATATATATATATATATATATATATATATATATATATATATATATATATATATATATATATATATATATATATATATGTTACGTCTAGAAAACCAATCGCCAGAGAGTGAAAGTTTACGCCTTTAGCCTTGTCCAACACACAATACGCGTAATTAAAGAGCAACAAGAGACACTGAATTTTAACGCGGAAAATCTCAAAAGAGGGGAAAACCACGGCCTAGTCCAAGAAAAGCTTCTACTATGTATCTGCTTCAGAGTACAAAGTCTTCCGATAACGGATTACAGAAGATATGAGAGAGGAATAACAACTGCAACAATGATAATTATCTTGATGGAGATGGATGACTTCTCTGGGAATGCAGGACAATTAGACGATGGTTGGTTGATGGCCGGCGGAGTGCGATCTGTTTGTGCGATCTGGAGGATCTTCAAGCTTCAGCTCTCTTCCTCCTCACTTGCTTTTCCTCTTCTTCCTCGACTCTTCCTTTTCTTCCTGTTTGACTCTTCCTTTTCTTCTTGTTTGGACTTCTTCCTCTTCTTCCTTGCTCGAACTCTTCCTCTTCTTCCTTTCTGCTCTTCCTTTTCTTCCTTGCTTGGACTCTTCCTTTCTTTCTTCGCTTGGACTCTTCCTCTTCTTGTTTTCTTTTCTTTCTTCACTTGTTTCACTTCACTTGCTGGCCTCCCTCATGTGAGGAATGAAGGCTATTTATAGATGGAAGGAGGGATTCTTGTAAATTCGTCGCACTCCCTCGACGGACGGCTCATGATGATTCCTTCGATCATTTGATGTATTTTGAGCATTTGGATGCCCAAATGAAGTCGGAATTATGAGATCTTAGGCTCGTTAGATCCGGCTTGTCGAGACGCTCGATTTGACTATAAACACTCCACATTTGAGTTTGGGATTTAATTGATGTCCCAAAGATTCCAATGATATTTTAAGTGATCTCGACGGTTTTGACTCAAAATCATATCGCTTTCAAGAGATTTACGCTATTAGTGATATTTTGAGAGTCATATCAATATATATATATATATATATATATATATATATATATATATATATATATATATATATATATATATATATATATATATCACTGTTTTGATTTTTGCCGCACTTTGTTTTTTTTTGTTTTTTTGTTTTTTTTGTTTTTTTTTTTTTTGAGCTCAAAGAGAGATAAAGAAAGAGAGAGAGAACGATAGAGAAAAAAAAAGATAGAGATGAAATAAATCAATAATTTTATGTCATCAATTTTTTCTATAATAGCTTAACAGTTTTTTTTTAAATAGTTACAGTTACCTCAAATGAATCATGAATCTCTACAAATAGTTATCATTACAATGATTTAAATCATTATTTTACATTAAATTATGATGGTTTAATATACTTTTATATACAGTGATTTAAACAGTTGCTAAACATTAAAATTAGAAGTGATTTTAACGATCGATGCTATAATATCTTGTCTTTTGAGTTTGAGATTTTTGTGGTGAAGGGACACGAAATAACTTATCTTTTATACGCGCTAAGGCCTATTTGGGATTAATTTTTTTACATTTTATATTTATTCTTTATTTTTATCTTATTTTATATATATATATATATATATATATATATATATATATATATATATATATTGTTTTTAAGAAGCTGTTTAAAATTAATTTTATTCTATGTTTTTATTTGTATTTTTTAGAACATGTTTTTCTAGTATATTTTTAAGTAATTTTTTATCTTTGAAAATAAATTCTATTGTTTTTAAAAACACTCCAAATATTTTTTAGGAGTTTTTAGTATTTTTTAAAATACCACTATTATCAAACATATTTTATTTCAAATAAAATGTAAATATAATAAAAATAAAAATAAATCAAACAAAAATTAAAAGTATCTCAAATGGTGCCTAAATATTTTTTTATTTTAAAAATAAATTATATTATTTTTAAAAATACTCAAAATATTTTTTATGAGTTTAGCATTTTAAAAACCATAATTACTAACATCCACCAACCACAATTCATTGTTGTGTAGTCACGTCGGCCAACACCAGCTACTTGAGCTATTATCATCATCAACAATTATCACCTCTATTATATAAAAAAAAAACATTTTATTATGAAATCAAATATATTTTATCTGAATTAAAATATAAATAAAATAAAATTAAATTAAAATTAAAAATGATTTCAAATAGTCTCAGAACTTATGCAAGGAAATTAAACATTGATTAAGCTAATATTATTGGCTTAATCCATAGCTACAGTTTTTTTTAATGCTCTTGTTATCGAAGTATAGTATGGAGCATTATAACATATGCTTTTCAAATAAATAGGTTGCAAATGGATTGAGTCAAGTGCCAATAAAGCTATAAATGAGTATTTTGGAGCTCAGCATTATATTGTTCTAAGTAAATTATTTATTTATTGAGTTTAGCTGAATTTGAATATGATTTATGTTTTAAAATCTTGTTTAAACTTTCTTGTTAGTTTTTTAATTAATTTAAAGTTGAAATTAAGCTTTGATTAATCAAGGTTAATTAATTATGTTTAAAGTTAAAAAAATTAAACATATACCCTAAATGCTAGATATAATTGAATTTATAGTATTTAATAAAAAAACAATATAATTTAGGGTATTATTTAAAGTGTTTGAAGAAGTTTAAATAATAATATAAAATTGGATTAACTTTACTTATCTATCTATATATTTAATATTTTTATCATATATAAAAATATAAAAATTTACACATGTTTTAAAGCACATAAATTATAGAAAAATTAATTCAATGATTTAAAATAAGTCATCAAATAAAAAAAAATTAAATCACCATTAAATAAGCATAATACTATTTGTGATGTTTGTTAAATAATAAACAACATATTCATGAAAAAAATGACCCTGTGAGTCAATATTCAAACTTATTCATTTATATGATAATCTTTCATACACACACACACACACAATATATATATATATATATATATATATATATATATATATATATATATATATACATATATATATAAATGTATATATGTATGTACACACATAATTAATTTTAAAGCATATAAATTATTGAAAAATCGATGCAAAATATAAAATTAGATATTCAAAATATAAGTTTTTATTAAATAATTTTTATATTCTTAACAAGCTACTTGTTCAATAATAAATATGTTCATAAATATAAATAAACAAGAGACTTATTATTCAAAATTATTCATTTATATATTAGCTTTTAACATATTATTTAAATTTATTCAATTATATAAACAAATTATATATAACGGATTATCGAGTTATTCATAGTATATATTTTATATGCTTAGAACCTTATAGATAAATAGAAATGATAATATATTAAATTAAAATATTTAAAATATCATATAACATGTTGATGCAGATAAAATTATTCTGCTATATAATAAATTAATTTTTGGAGCCTTGTAATCTATGCGGCGATCAATAATGGAGATCCTTCACATGCATGCATGTTATATTAATTTGTGAATGCCAGCTTTTAAGATGTTCAAAACAAAAATGTCAACCTTTCAAATTTGCCTTTAATTTGTGAAATATGCTATAACTCTTCTGCATTATTGTTATATAACTCAAATATATTTATATTTATAATGATAATTTAAATAAAATTTTTTTAATAAATATTGTTCAAAATAAATTTTAAAATTTTAAGATGAATATAAAATATGAGAAATTAATTAAAATTTATGTTATACTCATCACAAAATAAATTAATGTAACCTATTTTGTATTATGAGAGAGCAAGTAGGTGAAAAGGCGGGCCATTCACATTATCTAAAATAAAAAAAGGAGTGACTGAAAGATAAGTTTATGGCAAATTAAATTTAATAATATATATATATAATGATAATATTTAGATTAATTAAAGAGAAAATAATGCGTTATGCATTTGGCATCATATCATGAAATCAATTGGTCCATGGCTATGTATTTATGGATTAAGGGGCTGTTTGAGATAATTGAAATTTTTTGAAAAGTTGATTGCAAAAATTACGATAAAAAAATAATTTTTTGAAAACGTTTTTATATGTGTTATAAATATTTTTTTTAAATTTGAAAAGTAATTTTCTGATAGTCATCACACTCTAACAGCTGAGGTTCTCAAAATAGTTTTTTCAACATAAAATTTAATGAAAAATAATCAAAAAATTGATAGTAAAATAAACCTGCTTTACTTTATGATTGATTTTTGAAAAAACTAAATAGCCAAAAAGCTATCCTAAACTCATCCTAAATAAGATAAAGCAAAAATAATAATAATAATAATAATAATAATAATTTAAATTATGTAAGATTAATCAATTCAGTCACTTAAAGATAATAACAGTAAAGATATCTGAAAATAAAATAAAATAAAGGCAATAGATAATTTATTCAAATTAACAAATATTTAATAAATCATGCCTCTAGCATTAATGTATCAAAAATATATAAAATTTTTTATTATTATATCAAAAATATCATCCTTATTACTTCTTTTCAAGTGAAATGTATTTTTTTGAGTATAGGAAAAGTACTATTTAAGTAAAAATTAAAATTTAGATGTAAAATATATAAATGCATAAGAATTGCATGTAAATTCTTCTAAAATGTAATAAAATTTATATTTTTTTTCCTTCTTCTTCCGATAAGTATTATGGCCCCGCACATGAAAATTGCCCGCACGCCTCTCTGCCTGCGTGCCCGCACTCACAGCCCACTCACAACCTCACCTCGCATGCTCAGCTGTTCTTCTTGCGGATTATTTGGGTATTATCATTTTCTCCTCTAAGCTTAAAGGTCATTGATTGTATCAAGATTATTGAAAAATTACCTAAATGACTAAGTGGTTGGAAGCAAAATGTTCATTGGAACTAATTGGAACTACATTCACTATTAGCTATGTATATACATTTTTTTACTTAAGGAATTAACAAGAAAATTTCTGGTATTATATCCAACTTTTTACACAATAATGGGAGATTCAGATAATAGCTTGGAGTAAAACTATTCTACCTCTTGATAAAGGTGGCCTTGGCATCCTTTCTTACGTACTTTGTGCAAAGCTATTACAGAAATTGAAGGATAAGATACCAAAAGAAAATTAGGTTTTTATGTCTTGATTTGTTCTCGGCTCCATATATGTACACCACATACGTGTGAATGCGTATAAAAGAAAAAAGAGTTAAGAGAATTAATACAAGAAAATACAAGATTAATTTTGGGTTAATATCCTCCTTCAAGATGGACAATAGATGTTTCGAATGGCTATCATGGAGAGTAAAAAATTGAGGCTGTTGGAGGAAGAGGCTTTGTGAGAAGATTGGCTAGCTGATGTTCTAATCTAACCAGTAATAGCTTGATTTGATCATCCGTGATCTCATCCTGAATGAAATGACAATTGATCTCTACGTGTTTTGTGCGTTCATGGAAGGTCGGGTTAGTAGCTATATAAAAAGCAGCTTCATTTTCACAAAAAAGTAGCAGTTGTCCTTGGATTGTACGCTAAAATCAGTTAGCAATTGCTAAGCCAATTTATTTCACTTCCAGTAGCAGCTAAGGTTCTATATTTTTCTTCAGTGGAAGATCTGAAGACCATATTCTGTTTCTTTGACTTCAAAGAAATTAAAGAGTCACCTAAGAACGCCACTAACAAATCTTCTTGTATTTAGACGAGAAACCCAATATACTCAGCAAATGCTTTAAGTAGAATAGAGAAATTAGTTGGGAAGAATATACCTTGTCCCGTAGTGGCTTTGAGGTAGCGTAGAAGGCGTATTCTAGCTAATATATGTGATGTTTTTGGCATACATAAATATTGGCTTAATTTGTCAACAATAAAGTAATGTCAGGTTGAGATAAAGTCAAGTACATCAATCTTTTTATGAGCTGCATATAGCGAGTGACATCAATGAGTAAAGTTGTCATTGCCATATAAACGATTTTTAGGATCCACAAGAGTTTTGGATGGTTTGCTTCTTAAAAGATCGATGTCTTAAAGTAATTGTAAGTATAATGTCTTTAGGAAAGAGTAATGCCTTCATTTAATCGAGTAATCTCAAGTCTTAGGAAATATTTTAATTGACCCAAATCCTTCAATTTAAAACAAGTATGTCAAAAGAATTTTAAGAAGCTGATAATATGGTTAGATGGTTGATGATATCGTTGAAATAGATAAGGCTATGCAATTTGAGCTGGTACCTTTAATGAATAGGGAGTAATCAGATTTAGATTGGTTGAAACTAAATTAAAAGAGTGATTGGGAAAACTTTGATTCCATTGGCGTGAGGTATTTTAAATCATACAAGAATTTGTGTAGTTTACAAACAAGAGTTTTGGTTTGATTTGAATTCTCTTCTTGAATGATATATCTTGAATGGAGATCTACTTCTTCAATCAAATCTCCGTTTAGAAAGACATTACCAATGTTGAGATGTGTGAGATTCCAATTTTGATTTGCAGCTAAAGAAATTAACATTTTAATAGTAACCATTTTAGCTAGAGGGGAGAATGTTTCTAAGAAATCTATGCTTCCTGTTGAGTATATCCTTTTGCACCTAAATGAGCTTTAAATTTGTTTATGCTACCATCTATGTTATATTTTAATATATACGTTCACATACAACCAACTATATATTTCTATCAAGGTAGGGGGACAATGGGTTGAGTGTGATTAAGTTCAAGAGCTTTAAGTTCTATATGGATGTCTTCTTTCCATTCTAGTATCTTGAGTGCATTATAATATGATTGCGGTTTAGTTTGTGTAGATAAGGTCAAGGCAAACTTCTTAAGAGATTTTGATAATGAATCATAAGAGATATACTTGGATATGTGAAATTCAGTGACTCTGAGAATCGTTTAAAGTTGTTGCCTTGTTATCTAGTGATGTGTTGATACCAACAATTGATTGAAGGAGGTTGTTGTAATAGTCTTTTAGGTGACTAGAAGCCCTACAAATTCTGAGAGATTTGCAAGGCTATTCATTATTGTCTGGCAAATTTCATTTTGTTGATTTCCAATTTAAGCATCATCTTGGATGAGAAAGACTTCATTAAAAGGTGTGGAGATAATAGCTCTATAAAAAGTATTATTTTGATTATGATTTATGTTAGATGAGTCGTTTTAATTTGGAGCATAGGGATATAACGCAGATCTTAGATCTTATGAGTATCTATGATGCACTATAATAAATAGAAACATCAAATAAACCTAATCACCCAATAAGGAACTAAGGCATATCCTATGTATATATAATAGTGATCTTTCCTTACTTTACATGGATAATAAAGGATTTATTTTATGCGATTCTTGTATCAAGCTCCTAGTTAATTACATCTTAGAAATGAGAATTTTTTTAAGAACACTCTCGATTGAATAGTCAATAAGTATCTCCAAAGATTTCAAAGATATACTATCAAAGGAGTGGGTACTTTTGAAAATCAAGTGGGAAGGTTCAAATAAAAAGACTTATTTATCGATTCCAAAGGAGAATGAGTAGGAAGCACTCACGATACTAGGAAGCCTAGTAAGTGTTTTAATTTACCCTATAATGAGACTTTACATTTTTGAAAGAGAAAATTTACTTTTGTTTAAATTAGATTTTCATTATAATGTTAGGGCTTATAATCCAACAACACAAGATTGTGAAAATACATAAAGGTGAGGTCTTATGCTCATAGCCCGAAGGAAATAAGTTGCCTTAAAACTTAAATCTAAAATTCCTTAGCACAAGTTAGAGGCACGACCTATGTTTAATCGGGAAGAATGAGATATAATGGTTTTTCTCCATAAGAGAAAATAGACACATCTCGACTCTTCTAGACTTACAACTACCTGGAGTGGACGCCAGCTAACACCCCCTATATTTTTAAAATCATTTAGGTCGATCTTATGTTAATGCAAGATAGCTAGGCTATTGTTTAATTAGGAAGAAAGCTAGAATCCTAAACTCACTCCCTAAAAGACTAGATCATGGTTGGTATGAAAACATGACTTAGACTAATGCCAAAATTTACAACTTTATAAACTATTTTGGCACATTCATTTTGGACAAAGGCTTGTGACAATTATGCCTATATGCATGATATTAGGTCATGGTCTAAATCAATTAGAGGTGTTCTCCATTATAAGAATCTCCCTCAAAGGTCAAGCATATTCTTATCATGCAAGAATGGATATCCTCCTTATTCAAGAGTGGTATAATATGAAATGCATGATGCGATAACATACAACATTCAACTAAAGAGTTTCTAAATCTTTTATTTATCTTGATTAATAGCCTTCTTTAAAATGAGGTTATGTGTTGCATTAAAATTTAGTTATGAGTTTTTAGTGAGGGTAGAAAATTTAATTTTATCCTAAAGAGCCTACCACATCCAGACCACACATCAAATCATCACACTTTAAGAAACCTATGAAAAGCATGTCATTTCTAATGCACAAACTAAACATAATAATCAAACATGTGAATTTTGTAAAAGAATAAAGAAAGGCTCAAAAATGTACAATAAAAGGAAAATAAATTGGGTAAATGAAGTATACCCTTATAATGATTATAATTAAATTTTACAATTAAAATAAATGCTATGGGGTCTTCAATCTCTTGTCCTTCTTCCTTCTTTTAGATTAATTTACTCCAGGCTTCACAAAGCCTCCAAGATCTTTGCCTTTTAACCACTATCATTCTAAAACCCCATAGCACTAATCCTTATCCTATTACAAAAAAATTACAAGCTTATAAAATGAAATCTAACTACACCTACAAAATAGATGTTAGTTAAATAAGCATATAAAACAAGCAATTGCATTTCACATATTTGGACTAAGCACCCTACACTTAGATAGCCAAGCCCACCTGTCCTAATTGGATTATGCTTAGATGCATAAGTAGCAGCTGCAAACAAGAACATTTATATTTACTTAATATTATGGCGGCCCCTTTAGCACATTATCCTGTAGAAAAATATCATTAGGCTATTAGCGACTTAACATCCAGTCTACATACAAATAATTCGAATATCTAGTCTAAGATATTACATATAAAATAAAATATAACACCATAACATACACTGGCCTAACCTAAGAATAAAATGGGTGACTTAGCATTCTAATGTGTGTGCTAAGATTTAGTGTGGTATGTCTTGACTAAGTTTTAAGAGTGTGATTATCTAAAGTTTAGAATTATTTAAGTTAAATTTAAGGGAGATTTCACTTCAA
This sequence comes from Cymbidium sinense, assembly GCA_021442155.1. NCBI lineage: Eukaryota > Viridiplantae > Streptophyta > Magnoliopsida > Asparagales > Orchidaceae > Cymbidium > Cymbidium sinense. Next base: position 16,375,746 of record CM038233.1, on the reverse strand, counting down.
ATCTTTGAATGAATTGATTGATTTTAATTTATAATTTCTTGTTTCATTTAATACCTACTCACCATCTAATCATCTAATCATTATGAAGAGAAGAAAGGGATTTGACCCTCTTTATCCTTAGTTAGTCTTAAGGAGTCTTATTCAAACATAAAAAACATATTAACAACAACAACAAGCCTTAATCCCACTAGGTGGGGTCAGCTACATGAATCCTTCGTCTCCATTGTGTCCTATTATGTGTCAAATTCTCATTTAATTCAAGTATACTAAGATCATTTTTTATACATCTTTTTAGGTCTACCTCTACCTTTCTTAACATAAGGCAAATCTAATGCATCTACTCTCCTAATCGGGTCATCGGACGACCGACGCTTTATGTGGCCAAACCATCTAAGGCGACTCTCCCTAATCTTATCTACCATTGGAGCTACTCCAACTTTTTCCCGAACATACTCATTTTGCATTCTATCTCTAAGAGTAAAGCCACTCATCCACCTAAGCATCCTCATCTCTGTAACACTTAACTTAGTCTTATGCTTCTTTATTGGCCAACATTCTCGCACCATAAGTCATCAGTGTCTTACCACCATCTTATAAAATTTTCCTTAAGTTTAAGTGGAACTTTTCTATCACATAATAAAGCCGATGCATTCCTCCACTTCAACCATCCAACTTGAATTCTACTAATAACATCTCCATCTATTTCACCATCATTTTGAACAATAGAGCCTAAATATAATCGCCACTCTTATTAATGACTTGATCACCTAAAGTCACAACACTACCACTAAAAACTTCTACAACTAAAATTACACTCCATATATTCGCTTTTAGATCTACTTAAAAGAAAAACCTTTAGACTCTAAAGTTGACCTCCATAATTCAAGTTTCATTGGACTCTCTAGTCTTATCAACAAGAAGAATGTCATCGCATACACCAAGGTACATCTTCTTGTAAATGCCTCGTAAGAACATCCATAACTAAAGTAAAAAAGATAAGGGCTTAATGTTGATCCTTGATGTAATCCAACCGAAATAGGAAAATATTTTGTCAATCCTCCTGTGTTTGGACACAAGTAAGCTCTAGTATACATATCCTTAATGACTTGAATATAACCAATATTAACTCTTTCTATTCTAGAACTCTCCAAAGAACATCTCTTGAGACTTTATCATAAGCTTTCTCTAAATCAATAAATATCATATGTAGATCCTTCTTACTTTCTCTATGCTTCTCCATCAAACCTCTTAACAAATGTATAGCATCCATAGTAGATCTCCGGCATGAAACCAAACCCATGAGAAACTTCGTATCACATCCTATGCTCAATTACTCTCCCCATAATTTTAATGTATGGCACATTAACTTAATTCCTCTATAATTTGCACACTCTTGTGCATCACCTTTATTCTTAAATATAGAACCAACAAACTCTTTCTCCACTCATCTCGACATCTTTTAGTCTTTAAAATAACATTAAAAGATTTGTAAGCCAAGAAATTCCTTGATCTCTAAACATTTCCACACTTCTATTGGAATATTATCAGTCCTATTTTTCCACATTTCATTTTCTTTAAAGCTTCACTAACTTCGATTTACTAATATGACGAATAAAAATTTCTCTATTTTTGTTTAGGTATTAAGGTTGCTAAAATCAATCGTACTTTCGATCCTTCATTGAAAAGTTTATCAAAATACCTCATCCACCTATTTTCAATATCTTTTCTAAGAAAAGCACTTTATTATTTTCATCCTTAATACCCCTCACTTGAACTATGTCTTTACTTCTCTATCTCTTTGGTTGGCTAACTTATACATACATCTTTCACCTTCTTTGGTATCTAATCTATTGTATAAATCACTAAAAGCTAAATTTTTTTGCATCATATATTGCTTTCTTAGAATCTCTACAAGCCACTTTATATCTTTCCCAATTCTCCGAGTTTTTACATCTAAACCAAGTTTTATAACAATGTTTCTTATTTCTTATCTTTTCTTGCACACTCTGACTCCACCACCAACTATTCTTATTAAAAGAAGTTTTTCCTTTTGATTCTCCAAGCACATCTTTAGCAACTTGCTTAATTTCACTTGATATTTTTCCCACATAATGTTAGCTTCCTTATGAACATCCCAAATTCTAATTTTTTTGTAGCTTGCTCTTAAAAATATTTTATTTGTGTTCTTTAAGTGTCCCCATCTAATCCTAGACAATAATTTAGTTTATTTTTCTCTTACAACCTTTCATCTTAAAATCTAAAACTAATAGTGTTGGTACTTAAAATTTCACTTGGAATGACCTTACAATCTTTACAATCTAAACGATCTATTTTTCTTATCAAAATAATCAATGTGTTTTACTAGATCCATTTTTATAAGTAATAATATGTTCATCTCTTTTCTTAAATAAAGTATTAGCAACTACAAAATCATAAGCTGGCAAAATCTAATATTACCTTCTTCATTAGTCACTCCAAATCCATAACCACCATGAATACTTTTAAAATCTTCTACCACTCTACCAACATGTCCATTTAAATCTCCCCCAATAAATACTTTTTCTTCAAGAGGTATCTTTGTATTAATCCCTCTAATTCATTCCAAAATTTTTCTTTTGAGCTTACCTCCAAACCTACTTGAGGAGCATAGACACTTATAACATTGATAATCTTAGTATCAACAATAATCTTTAAAGCTATAATTCTATCTCCACATCTATTAATACTTATAACATTATCCTTCAAACTTTTATCTATAATCACACCTACACCATTTCTAGTTCGACTTTTACCGAATACCAAAGTTTAAAACCTAAACTATCAATCTCCGGCCTTCTCACCAACCCATTTAGTTTCTTGAACACATAAAATATTTATCTTTCTATGAACCATAATATCTATTAATTCCATTAATTTACCTGTAAGAGTACCTATATTCCAAGATCCTAACCTAATTCTAGTTTCATGGACTAACTTCTTTGCCCGATCCATAATGGGAACCCTTGCTTATTTAACATCGCACTGCGCTGCTCTAGCACATTTTTCATCAGATAAAGCCATACATATCGCTTCGGGGATCTAGCATTAACACAATGATTTAAAGGATTCATGTCATGATTATTTCGATAATTTTACTCGTCAACTACCTAAAACCTCCACTTTTACATCAACTTGGGACCGGCTATAGTAGTGTTATAAAAAAAATATAATTAATGCATGACTTTGGTAGGAAAGAAAGATTCCATTTTATAGTTAAGCATATGTAGACATTTATTAGAGATTTAAGCAAACAAAACAATAAACTAGAAGTTAGATTATTTTATCTACTTAAAGTCTCATGTTCTATATGTGACTATATACTTGCTAACTTAAATATATACAAATATATACACAAGCATAGAAATGAAAATCATGCAAATGGTATATAAAAGCAAATCTTTTATTCATGTAATGCAAAGTTTTATCTCAAATTCTAGCATATGCATGTGAGAATTTTATTTGAAACATCACGCAAATCTAAGGATTACTTATTTAGATAATCAAATACGTCATTAAGGGATAAAATATATCATCTCAGAAGATAAACATATTGCCTTATAATTGATTCAATTACTTAATAAAACTCAAGTGATGTCTAATACTGAGATTCTTCAAAACTACATGGAGAGGTAAAACATGATTTATTTTATCAAGAAGGTTCATAGTTAAGGCAAGCCTCTATAGTTATATCTGAGAGAAAAGATAAGAATACTCTCAATTAAAAAAAATTGACTTTCATCTCTATGGATTTCAAAGTATATATTAAAGGGTGGTTAATTTAGAAATTCAAGAGGGAACCCTTCAAAGGGGAACAGTTCTTTCGAAGCCAAATGGGATTGAGTAGGAAATGATTTTGGATACTGAGAAACCTAGTAAGCATTTCAACTATCATATTATTGACCTTTATATTTTTTAAATCAAAATTAATTAGAATTTTGAGTTGGTATTGTAATAGAAATTTAAGACTTAGATTACAACAGCACAAGACTATAAAAATGCCTAAAATTTGAAAACTTATTACAGTTGGATGTTTCATAACCTGAGTCTAGAAGTACTTTTGACATAAGCCAGTGGTTCAACTTAGTCTAATTATCGGTACTTTTTCTCACTTGAGAAAATAAATCTATCCTGACTGTTTTGGACTTACTTCTCGACTGGATAGGGTTTCCAACTAACACCACCTAAGAGATTTGAAATTCATGATGCCAAGTTTTATGAATGCAAGATGACTGGGGTATTATGTTTATAAAAGAAAGTCAAAAACTTAAACTTATCCCCTAAGAAACTAGATCATGTGTATGCATTCCATGACTTATACTAATGTAATAAAATTTATAAATTTTTATTCATTTTTGGATTCAGGTTTGGGAAGATTTATGCCTAAATGCATGATGAAAATTAGTTATGGGATAAATCAGAGAGAAGAGCTATAACTACAAGAACGCTCTCACAGAAGTTTGTATTAAAAGAAGAGACCTCCTATTTGCAAGAGTAAAATAATATGTATGCGTGATGTTGAAATATACAACCATTCAGCTAAGGGGTTACTAAATCTTTTATTTCTTGATTAAGATCATAGGCTTTTGAGTGAAGGTATGAGTTAATTAATATTTAATTAAAATTATTAATTGGAGTAAAAACTTTAATTTCTCTAAAAGCCTAATGCATCTAAACTTTATTGCAAAATATAACAATCATAGAAATAAACCTATGATAAGCATGCAGTTCTATTGTACACCCCAAAATAAATCAAACCAAATTTAAATAAATAAAATCAAAATTCATGAAAATGCTATACACCTCAAAAAAGAAATGGGCAGTGGTAAAATCGACTTAAAACTAAAAGTTTAATCTATGGAGTCTTTATCAACTTTAAGATCGTCGCCTTCTTCAAGGACCTCCTTATTCCAGAGACAACTAGATGGGTATAGTCAGTTCCTGCTTACACTAAACCCCATAGATCCTAACATATTTCTAGGCTCAAATTACATTTTTAAATTTCAAAATAAAATCCTAAATCCTATAAAATAGAAGTTAGAAAATACATACAACACACCAACAGTTTATATTTCAAACATATAGGCTTAGCATCAGTGATTGCCAAGCTCACATGTCACATTAGGCAATGCTTAGGGACTTAAATAACACCTGCAAGTAAATAACATTTTATATTTATTACAGCGGTCCCTTTTAAGCATAGCCTAAAAAAATAGTGTTAGCCTAAAAAGAACGTCCTAACATTTAGACAAGTGAGTGAACAATCCTAACCATCTAGTTTAAAAAAGTATACCATAAAATAAGAAAAAAAATATCACATCACATCAATACATCGGCCTAACCTAATTCTAAAGTCAGTGACCTAGTATTCTAGTGTGTGAAAAGAAGGCTTGTGTGATAAGTCTGTTCTAAGCTTTATTTCATTTTAAGTTTGATTTGAATTCAGAGTTTGTTCAATTTTAATATTGGATGGTTTCGATTTAAATAATTTAATTGATTTTTTTATTTCATTTCAAGTTCATTTAAAGATTATGTGATATTCACTTGATTTAAGGTTTGATTAACAATGGTTTAAGTATTATCTTATTTCTAATTTTGATTTAACATTTAAATTGTTAGGAGTTTAGCTTTAATTCATTCAATTAATATTAATTTTAATTTATTAAATCTTAACTCGAAGTGTTTCTTTTAGGTTTGTCAAGTTTTAGAAGATCATATTATTTTCTTAAGGATCTTAGATGTTAATTGAATTGGTTTAAACTATTTTGATGAATTATATATTTTTCTAGATTTTTCAATTAATTATTTCATGAAATTAGGCATTTGAACTTTGAATTCAATACTTCTTAATCCATTCTTCATTTTGATTTGAAATTTGTATGGTATGTGTATTTTATCCTCAGTTTCAATCCTTAAAAGTTTTAGATCAAGTTGATTAATATTTTTGGTTTAATTAATATTTGAATATTTTTAATTAAACTCAAATTAACTCAACAATACCCAATATAATTTGGGAATTTTGAGTTTAATGAATTCATCTCATTTTCATTTCTTGGTTAAGTATTTTTTTTTTTTTATTTTTTTGAATTCGAATTTTACATTTTAAATACGAAAATAGATTTTTTCTTTTAAACTATAATGGCGGCTCTTTCCGCGTTTTATCCCTCAATTTGGTCCACAACGGATCCACCTTATAAGCGATGGCTTTAATCTGACCGTATCACCAAATCGATTTATGGGTTTCAATAGGTCTAATACTTGTTAGTTGATCATGGTATCATTCCAAATAAGGAATGGATTCTAAAGTCCCTACTCAGACAAGAATCAAGGGTACTAAAAAAAATAATAAAATTTAACGATCTACACTACGATTTCGCATAATTTTGATTCCGAAATGAACAACACTCGTGATACAACATATCCATAGGGTTGGATCTAAATAAAATATAAATTTCTTTCACAAAGCACCAAACCACATGAGATGGTTGGAGGGTAAAAGGAGATACCTGAGCTATGTGATTAATTCAAAATCATAAACCTCCAAGAAAGTGGAATCAAGTTATTCAAATCACTGGACACCAATGCTTGTATTGTCACTTTTGGTCATTAGACGGTGAATTTCATAGAAGGTTCAATTGAGTTTGCCAACCCTAAAATGATTAATTTGGGGAAGGAGCGATCCTTATTTCCATGCTTGACAGAAAAGTTAGCCCTCAATTGGATGGCTTACATGAGAGCTTGAGTAATGGTTTGACTCCTCCTCTCTTTCCCTCCTGAGAGTGATGGTGAATTTTGATTAGAGAAGCTGTCCTCTCCCCCACATTTGGTCTAGTTATGACCATAGCTAACCTCACTTTTTGGAGTGATTCATCTCCCTTCTGGGACTTACGGTATTTTAGATATTAAGAATTTCTTAGTCATAAGACACTTCTAGTAATTAGGTAAACACTTAACTTAAACCTAGAGACTTAGAAGGGTTAACCATAGAACTAGGTTATGCCTTAAGGATTAGGATGACCTACCTATCCCATGACTTAAACCCAACATATGTCTATCTTCTTAAGCCATAACCAATTTCAATTCATACCAAACCCAAATCTCAATCCAAATCAAGACAAATTCAATTGATTTTCTCATGATCATATCTTCAATCATCTTCCCAAGTATAAATCAAATCTACATTCAATTAATCACATACCAAATCCAAAAATCAAGTCAAAATCCAAGCCTAATCCACATGATTTATTCTATGGACTTAACCAAATTTCAATCCAAATTCAATTGATTTTCTCATGAATTAATTATATCTTCAATCCTCATCCTAAATACAAGTCAAACCTAATTAAATCTACAATCAAACACAATCATACTCAATCAATTCCAAACCATAATCAAACTCAAATCAAAATCAAACCAAAGCCACATGATTTATTCCATAGACTTAGCGAAATATCCATTCAATTAATTTTCTCATAAATCAATTATACCTTCAATCACTATCCCAAATATAAATCAAACCTACAATCATTAAGCTAAAACAAATTCAACCCAAGTCAAACCTAACTACCCCTTTGACTTGAAATATTTAAATGAACCAAAACTCATTTGAACCCAAACTCATTGCAAACAAATTTATAAATCAGTCCTAAACTCATATAAACTCAACTAAACTCAAGTCAACACAAAATCAAGCCAACTAAGCCCAATTGTCCCACTTGACCCAAAGTGACCAATTTAACCTATTTGAATCAAGTTTCAATCTAACCCAAATTGATTGAAACAACTTAACCAAAATCTCCTATCATGATTGTTAATCACCCTAGGATGATCAATTATCACAAATTGGGTCAAACCAAATCAACTTGGTCATTTGACCAAGTCAACCCTCTTAACCCATATGAACCCAAACTAGCTAAAATTCATCATACACCAAAACAATTAAAATCAATAATTCATACCAATATATGATTAATGATTGAACTTGACTTGACCATCAATTGAGTCAAACCCAACCCAATTGGCCCTTTGACCCAAGTTGACCCAATTTGACCTGAAAGATAAAAATAGGTCAAATCACGATCTAACCCAAATTGATTGCAACCAATGGCTCAAGTTCATTACAAATTGATTATTGAACTTGACCAAAGCCATAATTGAACCTAGTTTGAATTGGTCAATAACATTATTTAGCCAAATTGACCCAAAGGGTCAAATTGACCTAAATCCAAATCAAATAAATTGATTCAAAAAAAGCACAATCATCTTCAATAACAAAACATGAATCACTCATAACCCCCAATTTGGCCAATTTGGTCAATTGTCAATTTAAATTTGGCTACATGAATAAATGAGCCAAAATCAAATCTAAGCATTGATTCACAATTGAACCAAAACACTTCAAATTATTATTTGAACTTGACCAAACCTTGGTTTAATTTGATCAATTGGTCAACCTTAACTAATTTGACCTATAAGGGTCAAATTGAGCCAAACCCACTTGAACCAAGCCAAGACCCGCTGGAATGAATGACCCAAATATGGTCATAAAACTAGCCCAACCCAAATTGGGCTCAACCCAAGGAAAATATCTCTTGGATTCTCCTCCCCACATGAGATTTTTTTCAAAATTGGCAAAGTCCACTCCATCTTTTCCCTTAATAGCCATCAAATACCCAAATGAGGGTATAACCTACTCACTTAGCAACCAATGTGGGCTAGGCTAGCCTTGGACCAAAGGGAGGTGAGTTAACTCACCTTTCCCACTAGCTGAAACCCATGGACCTAAAGGAAATCAAGCCAACCTGAGCTTCCAAAAACCTGAGCCATAGTGACACCCACCACTCATGGCAACTTCACCAAAAATCAGATCTCTGCCCATCCAATCCAAAGGAATATATTCCTCATTTTAGATTTCAACACACACACCTTCGAAAACCTCCTAGAGCTTTCCCAGAGCATTCCAAGCTATCCCAAGTTCGGATTCTATTGTTCTGAAATAGGGCATCCATCTTTCGATCCCAACTCCACCAATACTGAACCAAATCCAAATTCCTCTTACCCACATGCTCCCCACACCTCGTCGAGCAAGAACGAATCACTTCAAGCTTCTAAAAGGTAAGTTCAATCAAAGCTCCAAATCGATGGATCTTGGTTCACACTAATGACAGGAATTGATCCAATGCTCAGGGCTGTCCACTGATCTAAGCTTCCTTAATCAAATCGTATCTTGAGCTCTGGTGAGGTAATTCCATGAAACTGAGATTTTGGTGAAATTTTGTTAGAACTTTGTGAAGAGAATCTGAATGTCGTGATCTTGGCGGATCCGATCCTTGCGTAAAGGTGATCTGAATCCGAAGCTGGTGAGCTCGTGACCGAGGAATGGCGATGAGTCCTTCTCTCATTGTTTAGATGATCAATCAGCAAACCGTTAGAACAGATGGTCATGATTATTCGCTAGATTTTCTCTGATTTTATCTCTTAAGGAACCGCGGGTTTGTTCTGCGTCATTCAATCCGAGATGAAAGCGCATCCACCGCCAACCACATCAGTGCTGAGTCAGACGCATTTAAGTGACCAATCTCACGACACCACATGGAAATCGTAATGCCAAATATGTGGTCCCATTAGGCTTAATTAATTATTTTTGTAACTTCCAAATTCAAGAAATCATAGAAAAATTAGAAAAATACAAATAAATATTCATTTTGAAGGTATTTTACAGAATAATCATTAAAAATTAATTCTAATTAATTTGGAATAGTAATTGAGGCTTAATTTTGATTTAATTGAAAACTTAATAAGCTTAATTACTCTTTAATTACTCAAGTAGTTGATTCCAAACTTTCTCTGGTGGTTTAATGGGATGACCTCTGGCTCCCATAATTATTTTGAGATTTATTACTTGACTAATTAGGTCTCATTTAAACCTTAATCACTCCTTTAATTAATTAAATGGTTAATTAACCCCCTAATCAACAACTAAATTAATTAATTGGACATCTTGATCACTGTTGAACAGTGAATGGACAAGGGAAATGAGATGGAGACCACTTTGCTAATCTTTATTCTAAGCTCATTTCACTTTAAAGGAAATAAATTAATTTAGGATTAATTAAATGTTTAATTGGTTAATTAATTAATTTCAAATCATAATCACATCAGATCTTGATTAATTAAATCATGGGTAGATCTTTAGATGTTTAATAACCTAAAGGTATTCAGGGAAATTATGCTTAACCCATATGTGTGGGAAAACCATAAGAGTACTGAATTAAATTTCTTAGTCTAATTAATCATTAATCATAAGTCAATTGCATTAGGCCCCTTTCATTTCTTAGGATCATTACAATTTACTTTCCATTCATAAGCATAATATGTTGGCTCATAATTATTTAGTTAATTATATTAAGGTAATATAGGTAAGGGTAATTAATTGAGCTAATTAACAATCAAACTTAATTAAATCATAAAATTCACTTAATTACCTTCTCATTAAACCAAATTAATTCATAAACTTGGAAATGGGTTAAGATCAACAAATGATAATACTCATCCCCTCTTTAAAATCAAATTAAAATCCAAAATGGAATTAATAAATAAACATTGGTTTACTTTAAATGATTTTATTTTGTATGGTTGTCCTTAGAAATTAATTTAATTGAATGAATCACATGTTTGTATTTGATTATTCTTATCCAATCATGCTAAATATTGTATGTCATTTGATTTCATGAATTCATATCATTCAAAAGTATTTAAATTAAATGAAATTTTCTTTATGTAAAGATTACATTTGTTGGCTTAACTTAATATATGTGTGGCTATTATACAAATGAACAATAACATGTGTAGTGGTGGTAGTTATAAATACATAGAAAGTGCATGTACTTATAGCTTAGGTGTATGAAGTAAATCTCTCTTTCTCTTATTTATATGTTAATTTACATGAGTTTGAATGGTAATGGGTATATAGTCTAGACATTCCGAGAATACGAGGCTTTAGCTTACCCCAAAGAGGTCATTGATTACCTCACTTCATTGGTTAACAAAGGCACATCCATTTCATTTCATCTTTATGTATTTTAACATTAGAATTTAGATAGAGCTTTAAATCATATACATGAATAATTCAATTAAAGAAAATACAATTTTTGCATGATTTTCACTCTCTTAATTATGAATACATGTGTATGTATTTAAGAAAGACAAGTATATAGTATGGACATCCCGGGAATATGAGGCTTTAGCTAGCCCCAAGGAGATCATTTAATTTCCTCACTTCCCTGGTTAACAAAGGCAGTTTATTTATGTCTGGTGTTTATTTTTGGATGTGGAAGCATCATGGGGTACTTATCAAGTATGATGTACTATCTCAAAAGATAGAACCACCATTCAATGGACCTAATCACCCACAATAACTGATGGGTCTTAAATATAGTAGAGATTTTTCCTGCTTTACATAGATGAATAAAGCAGGGTTTATATTAAACCAATTTCTAAAACTTCCTATGGAGATAAGCCTCTACAGTTAATTACATCTTAGGAAATAAAATTTTCTAAGAATACTCTTAATTAAAGTAGACAATCATCATATCTAAAGATTTTAAGATTAGACTATCAAATGATTGGTTGTATTTGGAAAATCAATAAAAAAAGTTCAAGGAGAAGACTTATTTTAGAAGCCAAAGGAAATGAATAGAAAATTCTCATGATACTAGGAAGCCTAGTGAGCATTCCAATATATCTTATGGTTGAGTTTTATATATTTGAAATTGAAGAGAATTAAATGTTCAAGTTGAATTTTATTAGATTATTAAGGTTTATAATCCACCAACACAAGGTTGTGAAAATGCCTAAGAGGTAAAAATTTATGCTTGTAACCTAAAGAAAATGGCAACCTCGGATCCTTAATCTATGGAGCTTTAACATAAGCTAAAGCACGACCTAAATCTAAGTGAAGGTGGGCATATGGTTTACCTCCACAAGAGAGGATAAATCGCCTGACAACTAGGCTTACAATCGTCTGGAGTGGCTGCCAGCTAACTCCTCGAAGGCATGCTGACACTTGCCATCCCACTTGAACTTTACATCCTTTTTAACAAGTGCTAAAAATAGTTGACATCTTCTTAATAGGTTAGATATAAAACATCTTAGATACAACAACTGCCCTTGAAATGATCTGAGTTGAGTTAGACTTTTAGGGGGTGGCATTTTAAATATCACTTTGATCTTTTCCAGATCGATCTCGATTCCCTAGTGTCAGACAACAAACCCAAGGAATTTCCCTAAAGCTACTCCGAATGCACACTTCAGGGGATTCATTTTGAGGTTAAATTGTCTTAATCATTTGAAAACTACTCTCAAGTTAAAGAGGTGATCTTTCCTTTCTTTACTTTTGACTACGAGATCATCGACGTAGCATTCAACTTGATGATGAATGAGTTCATTGAAAATCTGAGTCATAGCCCGTTGGTATGTAGCACCAGCACTTTTATGGCTGAAAGAAATGACTTTATAGCAATAAATTCCAATCGGGGTATGAAAAGTAGTATTTTTATCATCTTCAGGGGTCATATTTATTTGGTTGTATCCAGATGAGCCATCCATGAAGGAGAAGACTGCATGAGATGAGTCCACCATCACTCAGGTAGTGAAAATTTATCTTTTGGACATGCCTTATTTAAGTCCCTGAAATCGATGCATATGTGAATTTGGCCATTCTTCATTTTAACTGGGACGACACTGACCAACCATGTAGAGAATTTTTCTTCCTTGATGAAACCAGCATCGATTAGTTTCTTGATTTCAAAAATAACCTATTGTTCAATGTCTAATCGCATGCATCTAGGAGCTTGCTTGATAAGGTTAGCAATAGGCTCTATTGCTAATTTATAGACTGCTACGTTAGAAGATAAACTAAGCATCTCTTCATAATTACATGTGAAGCAGTCCTTAAACTTAGTCAATATCCTAACTAAGTCATTGGTTTCAATTTCATTCAACAAGAAGTTGATGTATGTTAGGCGTGAATCTTCTTCATTTCTAAGTTGATTTCTTTGAGCTGTGATGGTTGACGATCTCTTTCAAACTCGGTGGTGCATCTTTGACTTCAAAATCATCAGAACATCTTTCTAAGCACACCTCTCATATGAGTTAATGTGATTTGAAAAGAATCTATCGATTCCAAATGATTTGATGATAAAGCAATCATCATCATCAACTCTACTGTTGAATCCTAGTTCCGATTTTGATTGAGAATTTATGCATTTATTATCACATAACCTTTTGAAGTAATCTGACCTATGTTTAGACCAACCATGTGGAATCAATCCTTTCGTTGCTAAATTTAGAACACAATGCCAGTACCATCAAAAAGATAATTATATTAAATCTTTATATGAATCATCCTCAAGTTCTACATCACTTTGATTTTTGGATGATGCTCAGAAGAACCTCTAAGTCTTCACATCTGGATGATTTAGGCTTCCTTAACTACAAAACCCTCAACTTTTGTGAGAAAGTGAGGTTAGCTAAGGTTCCCAACCAATGCCTAATTATTTCACATGTAGACTTGATACACTTATGCTTTGCTTTGAGCTCGGCCTTCATCGATCCGGATCAAGTCTCTCACCTCCAAAGGAATCATTCAGAAGAGTCATGTGCAACCATATAAAACTCATCTTTTGAACTAAATTCTAAGTCTATATGGAAAGTGTACTGTAAGACATATCTCTATGACCAAAAGGAGGTTTTCCACTCTAAGACGACCTACGCCTCTTCCTCTGTGGAGGTGTCATCCTACTCATATGTTCCAAATGGAGAACGAACTATGTGACTCTAATGTCGCCCACTTCCCACCAAGTCTATTTTTCACTCCATTTTTTTTATTTTCTTATTTTTTTTCTTTATATTTTCTTTTCTTTTTATTTTGAACTTTGGTCAAGTTCAGAGAATACTTTTGAGGAAGTAGTAAGCCACATCTTAGATATGACCTCACAAAAATGAAAATTGCTTGAGATCTCCTTTTCATTAGTCCATCCCCTCACAAACTTCACACAATGTAGAGAGGATGGAACTGTTATTCTCATGTATCCACAGTCTCCCAAGCAAAGCATTGAAAGTTGTATCCGAGTCTATGATGTAAAATATAGCTTGAGTCTTCCAATCATCTATCTCCAAGGGTAACACCATGGAGCCTAAGGCCCTCTCGCCTTGTTCATTAAATCCTCTCAACATCATCCTTTCTTTTTTGGAGTTTGGAGATGTCGATCCTCATAAAGGGTTCAGATAATGTTGACCGATGCACTGTCAACCAACACTCGATAGTTTGAATCTCCCAACATCCACTATAATGTAAAGAGGCTTTATGCTTCATTCCCAAGAAGCCTTCATTGAATGTAACTCTAAGATGTTCTTTGAGTGGCACCTCTCAAGAATACCGAAGCATATCTCGTGATCAAGTGGCCTTGATTAGAGATTCATTCATCTCTTTGGATAAGACAAGGGCGTCGTATATGCTTAACTTAGTTGGCAACTTTCTAAGATGAGCAAGGACGTTGTAATCAACTTTGGCTTATCCTCCACAAGCATGTCCATAGGTGGAGCATCGTGGAGGGGCTATCTCACTAGAACCAATGATTTTATCCTAAGGTGCTACCCACAGGTAGAACTTTGCCAACTATGGTGATTTCATGAATGTGGTAGGTTGGTGGAAAGTTTTATCTACTCGTCGGGAATATCTATAGCTTTTTATATGGGACCCTCAAAGTTGGATGACTCCAAGTCAATCTCAATGGGTAGACCCCATTGATAAAAAGGAAAAATTAATTCTAAGTCATAAGAGAATGATCAAAATTATTGTATTATTATTATTTAGACTTGGAGACCTTCAACTAGAATGAGATCATCAAGACTATTAAAAGTAGAAGATGTGAATTAGTTTTCTTTGATTTCTTTCTTGTGGATGTACATGATGTAAATCAGTCCAAGTAAGTGTAGTGGGTTTAGTGCCTCATCTAGACAATGTTTTCTAGTAGAAGAAGAGCTAGTGAAATAGTAATACTAATGGAGGAATGCTAGACTTGGATGGATTGAGGCTTTATTATTCTATAAGTGATTTTCTGCCATCTGAGCTCCCACCCTCCACGTTATCTTTAGAAATTGCAAACCTTCCTTATGAGGTGAGTGCCTCAAGCACAGAAGAAAAAATTTATTGATCTTTAAGATGATCATTTTAAAGGTTCGGGATAATGAGATATCACAACCTTCTTTTATCTTGAGTGGATCACATGTATTACCAAGGATTACTCTAATAGAACTAGATAGTTGTTTTACCAAGTATTCCTTAAGGATAATAATGGTGCCTAACTAAATGTTTCATTGACCTCACTTTAGTGAGATTTTAACTCTCTCTTCATGACTGGACATGATCAGTCATAACATTCTACATTTGGGGTATAAAGAAAACTTGCCTACCCTATAGCTTAACCAAATCCTTCCTTCTTTCAAGTCCAACTTCAAATTCAAACCAACTTCAAATTCAAATCAACTTCAAATTCAAAACAACTTCAAATTCAAATCAACCTCAAATTTAATTCAAATCCAAATCAAATTTAAATTAATTTCAACCTAATTGATTTTGTCAAATTCAAATCATGAATCAAATCTCAAATGATTGACATTCATGATCAAAACCCAACATAAACTCTTTCAAGCCAAATCCTTGAACTTAGCTCAAATTCAAATCACTCCAAATTCAAGAGATTTTCTCATGACCCATTTATATTCTCATTTATATTCACAAATATAAATGAAATATAAATTCAACTAACCAAAACCAAATTCAAAACTCAAATCCAAATCTAACCTAAATCCAACATATACCCTTTCAAGTCAAAATCTTGAACTTAGCCAAAACATTTTCAAATCAGTTCAAACCTTTGGATTTTCTCTTCAAACAATTAATCCTTCAATCACAAACTAAATTCAAACACAAACTTCAATCATCACACCAAAATCAAACTCATATTCATCATTTGAACTTGAAATTATCAAATGAATCAAAACTCATTTGACTCCAAATCACTTGCAATTGAATTTATATTTCAATCATAAGTTCATATTTGAGTTCAACTAAACTTGAATCAAGCCTTGATCAAGTTAATTGACACACTTAGGCTCACTTGACCCAAAGTGACCTAAAGCACCTTTTTGAGCTAAATTTTAATCCTACCCAAATTAGATTGAACTAAGCTCATCTAAGCCTCACCTTATGAGCAACAATCATCATAAGATGATCAATTACTCAAATTGGGTCAAACCAAGTCAAACCTAGCCTTTCACTAAGTCAACACTTAACCTAAATAAAACATAAACTAGCCAAAATCTACCACAGGCCAAATTGATTGAAACTATTGATCTAAACAAATTCATATCAATGATTGAACTTGACCAAGTCATCATTTGAGCCAAACTCCCATTTCAATTTCACTTGATCTAAGTTGACCCAAAGTTGAAAAGTCAAAATATGTCAAATCTTGATCTAAGCCAAATTGATAAACTAATGGGTCAAATTCATTCTAAATCACTGAACTTGACCAAAGCCTCAATTGACCAAAAAACCAGCCCAATTGACCATGGACCCATCTTGACCTAAAAGGTCAAATCAACTTGAAACTTAACCAAACTAAAATTGATTGAAACCAAAGCTTGCAAAACATTTCAAGTGATTAACCAAGCATAAACTAACCATGACCTAACCCAATTGGGTTAAATTGGTCAACTTAACCCATTTGACTTAAGTGAACTCAAATGAACCAAAATTAAATCTAAACAAAATTGAACTAAATCAATGATACCAAATCACTCTAAATGGTCATATGAACTTAACTTAACCCATTATTTGACCTAATTTGGCCGATTGGTCAACTTGACCCAAGTTGATCCATTTTGATATAAATGGGTCAACTTGAACCAAATCATATCAATCAACTCCAAATTCATTGAAATTTGGCCCAACCTACTCTTAAAACATCTCAAATCTACCCAAATCAAAATCAAGGTCAAATGTCCATTTTACCCTTAGGTCAAAATGTAACCTATGGCCAAATCCACTTGGAATTTGGCCAATTCCTTCTCATGGCCACTTGACATCCTCTGGACCACGACAAGTGGAATATGACAAATGGTCAGCCATGACCCAACCCAAGGCCAAACCACCCTCCAATCAAAATTCTCCACTGGATCACCTCCCACACTCATTTAACACATGTACCTCCTACACCTCCACTGCCAAAATCAAGCATGGCACTCCTAACAACCAAAACAACCCATTTAATCTCACCAATTTGATCAAAATGGCAAGCCTTGGCCA
Source organism: Cymbidium sinense (assembly GCA_021442155.1). Lineage (NCBI taxonomy): Eukaryota > Viridiplantae > Streptophyta > Magnoliopsida > Asparagales > Orchidaceae > Cymbidium > Cymbidium sinense. Next base: position 16,358,339 of record CM038233.1, on the reverse strand, counting down.
TCCGATCCACGTAGGGGGAGATATACTCCCTCTCATTTCCACTCAAACCATCTTCCTTGCATTTGATTCATCTTAGAGGATCAAAGGAAAGCTTCTCCAAGTTTCCCAAGGATTCCTAAGCTCTTTCCAATCTCTCCTTCTCGGTTTTGCTTAAGCCGAAGATAGGGGAGGTCTAAGGAAATTCCACTTCTCTCAATACCTAACCAAACCTTAATTTCTCTTGCAAGCACCATCACGGAGGCAAGTCGAGCTCACCCAAAGCATTTCCCAAGCATCCAAGCCACGGGAAGGGAGACCTTGACCAAAGTCGCAAGCCATTGGAGGGAGCCTTGGTCAATTGGAAGATCTAATTCAAATTGAAGCTTGAAACCTTCAATAGAGCTTCATCTCCACTAGACGAAGTTACCTCTTCCGTGGGCATGATAGCCATCGTATGACTCAAAAATATTAAAAAATGCTTGGTCTTTTGTGAAGGGAATTGTAATCCCATTAAAATTCAACCTTTGGATGTTCTTCATTATGCATCTTGATGGTGTGGGTTGAATTCACCTAACTGAGCTCAGTGAGCTGATCAAGCCATGGAGGATCATCTCTTCTCCCATGCTAGGGGATGAATCATGGGCCGTCCATCCTACATGTTTTGAATGGACGGCCCTGATTAAATCATTTAGATCCTTTGATTAAAATCCTTTGAAACCAGGTTTATTGATCGTCATCCTGATCGATAGCCTGGGGAAAGCATAGTGTCACCGACCGAAATCTCGATGTGATAACTTAAATAACTAATCCCGCCACATCAGTGGTCCATGTGGCAATGATGGGATTAGCTAACTAAAGCTATTTAATTACCCTTTGATCATAGAAACTTCATAAATCCATAACTAAATGTAGAAAAATCCAAAAAAATGCAAACTCAACTTCATTTTAAAGATAATTCAAAGGGGAATCTAATAATATTATTTATATTTGATTTTGAGTACTAGATTTTCCTTAATTAGGGTTTAGTTAAAAAATTTTGACCTCATTTTTGGAATAAGCTCTCAACCCCTCCATCTTAGACATAGGACTTCTCTTAGACTTTAAGAATTCCTTAGTCTTAAGACACATCTAGTGATTAGGTGGACATTTAACCTAGCCCTAGAGACATAGAATAGTTAGCCATAAGAATAGGTCATGTCTTAGGGGTGTTAGGAAAATTTGCCTACCCTATAGCTTGAATCACATTCCTCACTTCCTTCCTTTAAGTCAAACTCCAAATCAAATCAACAATCAATTCCAACCTAATTGATTTTTCCTAAACTCAAAGCAATTCCAAATGATTGAAATCCATGATCAACTCCAAATGATTGAAGCTCATGACTAAAATTCCAAATTCAAATTCTTTCTTAAGCCCTTTGATTCTATCTTATAGACTTAGCTCAAACCAAATCCAAATCAATTCAAATTCAAGAAATTTTCTTATAACCCATTTATATTCTCATTTATATTCACAAATGTAAATGAATTATAAATTTAAATATCCAATAATCAATTCAAAAAATCAAATCTAAATTCAATCAAAAATCCAACCTAAGCCTTCAAGACAAAATCTTGAACTTAGCCAAATCAAAATCAAATCAAGTCAAACTCTTGATTTTTCTTCATAATTTAATCAATCCTTCAATCATGAATCCAAATATAAACATAAACTTCAATCAACAATCAAAACTAAATTCAAAAATCAAACTCAAGTCAAACTCATGTTCACCCTTTGACTTGAAATTATCAAATGAATAAAAACCCATTTGACTCAAATCTCTTGCAAATGGATTTATATTTCAATCATAAGTCCATACGTGAGTTCAACTAAACTTGAATCAAGCATTGATCAAACCAACTAAACCCAATTGGCTCACTTGACCCAAAGTGACCAATTTGACTACATGAATCAAAATTCAATTCAATCTAAATTAAATTGAATTAAGCCAATCCAAACTTCATGTCATGTTTGTTGATCAACATAGGTTAACCAATTGTCATGAATTAGGTCAAACCAAGGCAACCTAGCCCGTTGACCAAGTCAACCCTTTAACTCACATAAACCCAAACTAGCCAAATGGCAACCTAAACCAAATTGATTGGAAAGAAAGATACCAATCCATTTCAAATGATCAACCAAACCCAAACCAAGCCATGATTCAAGCCAATTTGATCAATTGGGTCAAATCGATCAACTTAGCCCAAATTGACTTAAAGGATCAAATTGGCCAAAATCCAAATTAAACCAAATTAATTAAAACCAATTGAATCAATATACTCCAAATAGTCATTTGAACTTGACCCAACTCTTGGTTTGACCCAATTTGACCAATTGGTCAACCTAACACATTTTGACCCGTTTTGACCCAAATGGGTCAAATTAACCCAAATTAAACCAAATGAACTTAAAATGACATGAAATTTGGTCCAACTTACTTTTGACCCATTTTAAATCTACCAAAATCAAATTCAATATCAAATGACCACTTTGCCCTTGGGCCAAGGGCATTCCATGAGAAAAGGCACTTTCCCAAGTGGTCATTTCTCTTCTTTAGACACTTGGCACTCATTTATTGGTCCACATAGGAACCAAGGACACTGATTTTCTGACCCAACAAGTGGTTGGGGCAGCCATGACTCATGGAGGTGAAATCACCTCACCTCTCCCATTGGAACACTTAGCATGAAGGACACTCACCTCCCCTTGGCTAGGACACCCATTTGTCCTTCATTATAGCCACTTTCCATGCCTTAGCCAACCATAGGGAGCCACCTAGGTTGATTCTCTTCCATTCCCAACCACCCCAAGCCAAATGACATGAGTTTGAAGCCAAAATTTCAAACAAAAAGTGAAAAACAGTTCATTTTACTTCACTTTTTTTTCTAAGGCTTTAGTGGCTGAAGGAAACCCTCATTCCTCTCATTCTCCTCCTCCTAGAGCTCCCAAAAGCCATTAGCTATCATCCACTTCATTTTGAAGAGAAATACTCTAAAACCAAGGGAATTTCAATGAGGAAACGACGATCACCGAAGGAAATTTTGTTTCGAAGTGAAGGCGAGGATCTAAGCTCAGTCTAAGGCTTCTTTAATCACTCAACAGCGCGCTCGAGTCACTACCATTGCTGGAAATCATCCTCGATGAGGTAATCTTCAAAAACTGTAGCCGGCCTTAGGATCTTTCATTTTATGACAACTTTTGCGCAATTTTTAGGAATCTAACCTAGATAATCTCACATTTTTACTTTAAATCATCCCAATTAGAAATAGAATTTTTTCGGTACGAATCGGCACAAAAAAGAGTTCATTTGGACAAGTTTTCACTTAGAAAATCTCATTTTTCCAAAAAATAGCTGAATCACTATTACCATCGATCAAAGCGCCATCATCGATCCTGTGGTTCGGATCGGCTCGACGCTTCGGGTCGCATTCGCCTTCGGATCACCTAACGTGATTTGGACCATCCGATCATGCGCGACGATTGACCGAGATCGCTAGCCGATCGCGACCCCGCTTCAGATCGCGATCTGGACCTCCACGGAGATCCTCTAGCGATCACCTCGTGTTGACCGATCTTTCCCGCCAGTGCGCATCGGCCCACCGTGGCGCCACGCAATCACGCGCTGCAACACCGCGTTTTTTCTAATTAAAAAAATTAATTAAAATATATGAAATGTCAAAAATTCATAGAAAATAAAATACTTAACCAAAAATTAAAAATAAGGACTTGTTGGATTCGTCTTTCCGAGAGGAATCCAACGAATAAAAAATTCACAAATTTCATTAAATAGTTTGAGCTTAATTGGACTTTTAGTGAAAATCAAATTTCTTTAATTAAATCAAAAATACATAAGAGATTAAGTTGAAATTTTCAGAGATTAAAATTGATGTCAAAGCACACTTATCATAAAAATGGCAAGTAAAAATGACCTCTTGATTAAAAGATATTGAATTTTGAGTGTCAAATGATTTATTTTAATAAAATAAATTAGCAGAATTCTTAAAAATCACTTAAATTAATTGAAACTTCAAAAATACATAACTAAATGCAAAAAATTAAAAATCTATATGAATGAAAGCTCATTTTAAAGATAATTCAGAGGAAAATTTAATAAAATTATTTCTAATTGAATCTGAATAGTAGATTTTCTTTAATTTGAGTTTATTTAAAAATATAATAATACTAATTACTCCCTAATGACTTCATTAATTAATTCCAAACTTCTTAAGCATGTTTAGGGGGGATGACTTTTTCCTCCCCTAATTTTCTTGAAATTTATTAATGAGTTATTTAGGAAAATTAATTAATGAACCCCTAATCACCCTCTTAATATATTTAAGATTAATTAAGCATGTGAAGAATGGTTTAATTCCTTGATTAAGGTAATTAAACTTTGTTTAAGTGATTAGGAAATTTATGGAATAATTTTGGGATATTTTTCTTAAGCTATTCCCTAAACCTCCTTTCTTCTTAATCCAAATCTAATTAAGGGTTAATCCACTAATGATCTACTTAATTAATTAAATCAAATTCTCAAAACCAAAATTAATCAAAAAACTTAACTAATCCTTCTTGGGTAGATGCTTAGGTGTTCAATAACCTAAGCAACTTAAGAAAATCGTACCTAACCCACATGTGTGGGAAAGGATATGAAAGTACTTAAATTAAACCCTTGAGCTTAATTAATCATTAATTGTGAGCCAATTGCATTAGGTACATTTCTTTCCTAGGATGCATTGCTGATTTAAATTCCTTATGATTTTATGTCATACATTGGCTCATAATTATTTGATTAAATATATTAAAGTGGTATAGGTAAGGAATAACTAATGAAATTAATCTACACCTTAACCTAACCAAAGCATAAAATTAGTCTAATCACCTAAAAATTAAATTAAAATAATACACATACATGGGAATGGGAATGGACCAGCAAACATTCTCACACTTTCCTAATTCAAATCAAACTCAAAATAATCTTACTTCATAAGATTGTCTTTAGAATTAATTAGAGTGAATGAAATTACATGCTTATATCATTTTTATTTCTTTCTAGCATGCTAAATGTAGTATGTCATATGAAAATCATGCATTCATGCTTTTCTAAAATCAAATTCAAAATGAAATATTTTCTTTATGTCAAATTGCATGTTTTGGCTAAAGTAAAAATATGAGTGGCTATTATCACTATTAAATTCAAAACTATTTTCAAAATATATAAATCAAATACCTAAAACTGAAAGTGTGCTACTTATAGTTTATTTATAAGCTTGCATGTGAATATAAAAATGTGTCTTATGTTTCTTCCTTTCTTTCCTCTTAATATAAATTTGAATAAGATTTACAAAGTGTATAGTTCTTTTAAAAGAACATAACACGTGCAAAATCTATTCTTATCCTCTTCCATATTATGACTTAAGAAAGATCCTTATACTTACACATATAAATTGCATAACCAAGTTCAAACATAAGTACAAACTTTTGCATCTTTCTTTTCCATTCATTTCTTTTGTACATATGCTTGTATTTAAGGAAAGGTATATTACCTGATAACCCGATGTTATGAAGGCTTTGCCCTAAGTGTCGTCTTACACCCCTAGTTAACAATGTCACCATACTTACTTATGCCTTTCATACATACATATGTGCATGTGAAAAATGAATAAGAAAATCTCTTTTCTACTTAATGAAAATCATGCATCATAAAGATTCAAATTTTCTTCTTAAATTTCATTTAGCATTCTCTTTCCATGTATTTCTTTTGTACATACACATGTATTTAAAAAGTGGTATATTATGACAACCGGTTGAGGCTTTAAGTAGCTCTAAGTGCCTTATACCTTACACCCTGGTTGACAATGATGTCATACTCACTTATGTCTTTTATACTTAAATGTGCATATGAAAGATGGATAAAAGAATCATCCTACTTAACAAAATCATGCATATGAAATATTCCAAGTTTTTAAGTAATCTTAGCATTCATCATTAAGGTGTGCTAATACTTACATCCATGTATAGATATGCTTAGGATTCATTCATGTGCATGATACACATGTGGGAAAGAAATAAAATGTTATGTGTTTTGTGATAGTAATTCACTTTACTTAATCTTAAAATGGCTTTCTTTTTGAATAGGTTTGTTTAGAGAAAATCTAAACTTATGATTTATTAAAATGCATAATAAAACATTCACTAAATAAAAATCTTTAATGAATCTACCTTAGAAATCACATAAGATAGGGAGGAAAGAGAAATTCTTTTCTCTTTTCCTCTCTTTACAACTTTTAGTAATTAAGGAGGTTCATTCAAACTAAATCAGATCATCAAATAAAATTAACCCACATCAACTAACCAACTTAAATAAGACCACCCTTCTAAGTTGAACATTTTCATACGTGGAAAATCCTAACCTTAAAGCCTAATAAAATCATTAAACCTTACACAATAACATTGCTAAGTCACCACAGTCATGTTAGGTGCATTTGATGTTTGTTTTATTTTGTGATGTGATGTTTTAGTTTATGTGGTGTATGTATATAATGAATGGTAGGAGAGGATTTAGTCTAATCATTGTCTTATATTGTGCTTAAGAGATGTTGTAATAAAATATAATTTCTCATTGCTTATAAAGCATAATCCAAAATAGGCCAGGTGGACTTGGTTACCCATATGAAAATAACATATAATATGATTTTTATTAGATTTAGGTCATTTAAAGCATGCCTTTTCTAGTCTCTTCAGAGAGTGAGTTTAAGGACTTAGTCTCTTTCTAAATAAATAGTAGCCTAGCTATCTTGCATAAGAATAAGACTTACCTACATGTATTTAAAATCATAGGAGGAGTTAGTTGGCGGCCACCCCAAGGCGGTTGTAAGTCCAAGCAGACGGGTGATTTGTCCTCTCTTATGGATGCAAACTAAATACTCATTTTCACCTTAGATTTAGGTCATGCTTTTGGCCCTAGCCAAAACTCCCTAAATTTAGGTTCCAAGGTTGCTTCTCCCTTTTATGGGCCATAAGCATAAATCCTCACTTCTTAGGCATTTCCATAACCTAGTATTATGGAATTATAAGCCCTAAAGTTCTAATAATAATTCAACTTAAACAAATAATTCCCCTCAATTTAAAAAGTGTAAAGCCCAACCATAGGATAGTTTGAGATATTTACTAGGCTTCCTAGTATCCTAAACATCCCCTACTCATCTATATTTGGCTTCGATAAAAACTCCCTCCTCTTGATCGATCCCACTTGATTTTCCAAAAATAAATTAATCAATTGATTGCCCTTTTCTATTGATATCTTTAAAGACAACGATCATTTACCTTAATCGAAAGTTTTTCTAAGGAATCCTCATTCCTTATGATGTAATTAACTATGGGGGCTTTCCCCTATAGGGAATTTAACAAACCTAGTTTAAAATAAACCTTGCTTTACTTTTTCATGTAAAGTAAGAGAAGAATCTCTAGTATAAATGCAGACCCATTGTCCTTAAGAGTCCTTATTGAGGTGATTGGATCTATTAAAGGGTAGTGACTTCTATCTTTCCAGATAGTACACTATTCTTTGATGACGTACTTGATCACCTGAATAAGAACATCAACAATCTGCATGGCATCCTAAAAAGATGAATTTTTATAGCCTTGTCTTTCTTTTCTCACCACAGATTTGAAAGGCGACTCTAAAGAAATTTTTCTCCACAAAAATATAATTATATTAATTACTCCCTGATTACTAAATTAATTAATTCCAAATTTCACAGACATGTTTAGGGGGATGACTTCCGCCTCTCCCAATTTTCTTGGAATTTATTAATGAGTTAATTATTAAAATTAATGAACCCCTAATCACCCCTTAATGAAATTAAGAGCAATTAAACATGTGAACAGTGCTTTAATCACTTGATTGAGATAATTGAACATTATTTAAGTGAAGAGGAGGTTTATGAAATGAGTTTAGGATATTTTTCCTAAGTTATTCCCTAAACCCCCTTTCTTCCTTATTCCAAACACAATTAAGGATTAATCCACTAATGATCTACTTAATTAATCTAATCAAAGTTTAAAAATCAATTTGGAATTAATCAGTCTCTTACTGGGTAGATCCTTAGGTGTTCAAAAGCCTAAAGTAAATCTAAGGAAATCATTTTCAACTCGCATGTGTAGGAAGGTTATGAAAGTACTTAATTAAACCCTTTAGCTTAATTAATCAATAATTGTGAGTCAATTGCATTAAGCCCCTTTATTTCTTAGGTGCATTACTGATTTAAATTTCATGTTGTTGCATATCATATGTTGGCTCATAATTATTTAGTTAATTATGTTAAAGTGGTGTAGGTAAGGTAATTAATGGACTTAATTCGCATATTAACCTAAACAAAACATAAAATCAATCTAATTGTTCTAAAAATTAAATTGAATCAATTCATATATGAGGGAAAAGGGTTAGGACCAGAAAATTTCTTTCAATTCATTTTCAAATCAAATACAAAAATAAAATAAAAATCTTTTTAAAGAATGTTGATTCACTTTAAATGATCTTATTTCATAGGATTGTCTTTAGGAATTAATTAGGATGAATGAAGTTACATGCTTACATCACTTTATCTCTTTCCAAGCATGCTAAATGTTGTATGTCATATGAAATCATGCATTCATATCTTTTTGAAAAATCAAAATAAATGAAATATTTCTTTTATGTCAAATTATATGTTTTCGTCTAAAGTAAGAATATGAGTGGCTATTATCACCATTAAATCAAAAACTATTTTCAAAACTTATAAATCAAAGATTATGAATGAAGGTATGCTACTTATAAGTACTTATAAGCTTGCATGTAAATATAGCATATAAGATGTACTTTATATGACTTCCTTTTCTTCTCTTAACATGAATTTGGATAAGATTTGCAAATGTATAGTTCATTTGAAAAGAACATAACACTTGCTTAAATCTATTCCTATGAACTTCTATGTTATAACTTAAGAAGGATCTTCACATCTACACATATAAATTGCATAACCAAATCAAACAAACAAACAAAATCTTTTGCATGATTCTTCATCCATTTGTTTTTTTTTTGTACATGCACATGTATTTAAGAAAAATGATATATTAGTCTGGACATCCCGAAGTTGCGAGGCTTTAAGTGGCCTTAAGAAGGACTTGTACCTTATACCCCTAGTGTAGAAAATAATGGTGACGTACTCACTTATGTCTTTTATACTTGTAAATGTGCATTTGATTAAATGGATAAAAGAATCCCCCTCTTTTCTACTTAACAAAATCATGCATCATGAAACATTTAAATTTTCTTAAACAATATCTCTTTGCATTCATCATTAAGGTGTGCTAAAACCTTACATTGCATGTATATAATATGTTTAGGATTTATTCATATGCATGGTATACATGTTGGAAAAAAAAATAAATGGTTGTGTGTTATGTGATAGTAATTTACCTTAATTAATCCTAAAATGTCTTTCTTATTGAATATGTTTATTTAGAGTAAATCTAAACTTAGGATTAATTAAAATACATAATAAAACATTCACTAAAGAAATATCACTAATGAATCTATCTTAGAAATTACTTAAGGTAGGGAGGAAAGAGAAATTCTCTTCTCTTTTCCTCTCTTTATAATATTTAGTAACTAAATGTAGGTTCATTCAAACCAAATCACATATCATCAAATAAAATTAATAAATCAACTAAATCAATTAAATGAAATCACCCTCTAAGTTGAATCCTTTACACTTAAAAAATTTCAACCTTAAAGCCTAGCTAAGACATGCCACACAAGCCTTAAAAGATGCACATAGTAGGCTAAGTCACCATTTCTAGCTCTATATTAGGGTGATGCATGGTTTGATGCTTGATTTTATTTTGTGGTGTAATATTTTTAGACTGTATGTTAGGGTGCATGTGTGTAGACTGGATTATAGGATGATCTTAGTCTAATCATTATCTTCTGTAGGGATTGTACTTAAGGGGCGCTGTAATAAAAATATATAAATATTTTTGCTGTGCAAGTTGTTTATACCCCTAAGCATAATCTAAATTAGGATAGGTGGACTTGGTTACCCGTGTGTGGGATGCTAAGTCTAATTTATTTATATACATTCTTGGGATTGTGGTATGTTTAGCTAATCTATATTTTATAGGTTTAGTTAGATTTTACATTTCCCATTTTCATGTAATTTTTGTAATTAAGATTTGGAATGAATGTTATGGGAATTAAGGTGAACATTGGTCATAAGACTATGTCTTATGCACCATGTGAAGCCTTGGAGCAAACCACATCCCAACTAACCAAAAGAAGAAAGAAGAAAGAAAGAAAGAAAAAAATGAAGAAAAGAAGAAATGAAGAAATGAAGAATAAAGACTCTGATAACATGAATTCATTTTAATTGTAATTATTCATTTGTAATCTGGGTTGTATAAGGGTAGAGCTCGGCTACCCACATTTCTTTTTGGGTTTGTGCAGTAGAGCCCTACCACATCAGCCTTTTATTCGTTTGTGCTAGCTTTATAAAATTATTTCATGTTTGTTTAGCTTGTGCATTAAGATGACATATTTTTCCTAGTTTCTTCCTTGCTTTGATGAATGGCCTGGATGCGATTAAACTCTTAGAAAAAAATAAATTTTCTATCCAATTAATCAACTCAAAATAAAAATTAATAACTCATAACCTCACCTAAAGCCTAGGATATAAATCAAGATAATAAAAGATTTAGCAACCCCTTAACTGGATGTTGTATGTCTCACATTATGCATAAAATCATCTTGTTTCACTCTTGCTAATGGAGAGCTTTCATCTTTTCCAGAGAACTTGGCTTGACCTTTGAGAGCCATGGTGAAAACACTCCTCATTCTTGCTGATTTTGGCCTATAACCAACTTCTCATGCATTAGGCATATGAATCTCATAGCTTGTGTCAAATAAATCATCCAAAAATAAAAATAAAATTTAACAAAAATTTGCATTAGATTTAAGTCATTATTCATGCCCTACATGATCTAGTCTCTTAGTGTGTTTAATGATTTAGTCTATTTCTAAATAAACAACAACCTAGTCATATTATAAAAGCATAAGACTTGCCTACATGAATTTAAAATCATAGAAGAGTTAGTTGACACCCACAAGTTTATGTAAGTCCAATGATTTATCCTCTTTTTGAGGTAAACTATATACCCATTTTCACCTTAAATTTAGGTTGTGCCTTGGCCCTCACTAAAGTTCCCTAGATTTAGGTTCTGAAGTTGTTGTTTCTCTTAGTGGACTACAAGCATAAATCCTCACCTCTTAAGAATTTTTATGATCTTGTGTTATGGAATTATAAGCCCTAAATTTCCAATAAAAATTCAGCTCAAACAATTAACTCCCTTCAAATTTCAAAAATATAAAGCCCAACCATAAGATAGTTTGGGATGCTTACTAGGTTTCCTAGTATCATAAGCATCCCTACTCATCTCCCTTTGGTTTTGATAATAACTCCCTCTTTTTGATCAATCCCACTTGATCTTCCAAAAATAAAACAATTTAGTGATAATTCTACCTTTGAAATCTTTCGAGACAACGATCATTTATTTTAATTGAGAGTATTCTTAAAGAATCTCATTCCTTAAGATGTAATTAACTATGAGGGCATGCCTCCATAGGAAACTTAATGAACCCAGTTTAAAATAAATCCTACTTTACTTTTTTATATAAAGTAGGGAAGAATCTCTAGTACATCTGAAGACTCATTGTCCTTAGGAGTCCTCTTTAGGTGATTAGATCCATTGTAGGATGATAACTTCTATCTTCAGATAGTACATCATTCCTCATTGTCATACCTGATCACCCTAATGAGAATATCTGCAAATCTACGTGGTGTCCAACTAGCATAATTTTATTTTCATTTATTCAATATAGTGAAAATAAAAAAATAAATTAACCACATGTGATAATATCACAACATTATTTTATCTTGAGAGAATCACATGTATCCCTATGGATTATTCTAATAGAACTAGATGGTTGTTCTACCAAGTATTCTTAGGGATAATAATGGTGTATTATGAGGCTCTGTAGTCTTTGAAAGTGATGCAATCCTCAAGACATGTATAACAGCAAAAGTTAGGATCATCACTTGCCCACTTTCTTCAACCAGCTCGGTAGCTAGAGATTCTTAAAGATCATCCTGACTACCTCCTTCTTAAATGAATAGGGCTTATTTAATTTGTCCAAAAGAGTAGATGGATAATAACTACCTGGTGGTGGATATGATTACCTCTATTGAGTGTATTATTGTGGAGGCAATGGTGGCTAATGCGTGGGTAGATGATGGCCGAGGAGGTAGTAAATGAGGTTGTTGAGCTCGTGGTATCTCAAATTGAACTCTAGTCGGCTGCTTTCTCTTATTTACTGACATCAATGTCCATGGCTTCTTCTCAAATGTTTTCTGTGTCTTGGACATGAATGATTGGTCTTGGAAAGGCAACTGTTTGGCTTCCTCTTGTAGACAGGCCACCTTATTGATTAATTTTTCAATGGTTTTGATTATGAAGCCCTTGAGCATGAAAGCAACTAGGCCATGGATATTCTTGAGAATAATTTCAATGGATGATGTTTGCACAGTTATGGTTCGCATTTCATACTGAAATTCTGCCACCTGAGAATGTAATCAACAAGGGACTCGTTGGAATTTTATTTTGCTAAAACGAGATCACCCACGGTTACCCTTTGTTGGGCTCTAGCAAATCTCTTAATAAATAGTTACTCCAACTCAACAAAAGTCTTTACCAAACCGTTAGGCAGTTTGGCGTACCAATCAAATGAGACACCTGATAGATTGCTAATGAAAAGATGGAAGAGAAGTGTGTCGCTGTCACCGACATTGCAACAGCTAGATTTGAAGTGTGCCATGTGCTACCGTGGGTTCCCACTACCATCAAAACTTTTGAAGGATGGTGGCACAATTCATTGGGTATTGGACTACATCGAACTCTTCAAGATAAGTTCTACTCTTTGAATGGATGAGCTTCCCCAAGTTATGCTAACGCTTCTCTCACTTGTTGCTCCACCATCAACTTGATGTCTTTCTCATGCAAGGAGGCACCGTCTACAACCTTTCTATGCAAACTACCACTGTCCTGATCCACAGGAAATGCGCTCTTGGGACGATCTAAGGTATGTAAGAGCTTGGGATGATTGACCTCCATAGGACTAGGCGATGAAATTAGAGCTTGATCTGGAGTGCTAGAACTGCTGCTAAGAAATCCTCAACCCTCTTCTCCATCCTATTGATCTGCTCGTCCTTCTGCTTGAGCTACTGAAGGAGGTGCTAGGTCGAGTGAGAGGTATTGCCTTTCTCGATCACAACACCTTCCTGACTTTGATGGTCTCTGTGGAGAGATCCTTGAGTATCGACCATGTAGATTTCTAATGAATCCTCAAATAGGTCATCCTTATCAGGGTCAAAATCTATTGTACCCTCTTCTCGATCATAATGATCACTCCCAAGAAGTTACTTCTTCTCAAAAAAGTAGTCTTCTAGGATATCATCTAGTGAACGATCTCCTACTCTGTCTGGTTGAACCGATACAAACACCCATTAATGGCTGACTGTAGGATTATGCTCATCTAAATCTATATATTGGACACTGCCTACTAATGGAGTGCTCTCCCTAGGGGGATCAACTACCATGGGGACTACTAGTATCCCCTACTCCGCTATTGACTACGGTGGAGTGAATATGATGCTTTTGGGTCGCCACTGTTGAACTGGAAGGTCAAATGGAAGAGCTCGACATCACCTCAATGGGTGGAGTAGATGGAACGGGATCATTAGGTCATAGCCAGATCACCAATGGAGATGTCCTCTCTCTAGATGCAGGTTTCTGCACTTTGGTGGGGACTGCGGAAGGAGGGACTTGGGCAGGTGGTGGCAGGCGATGAGTAGAGCGGTGTGATGGTGAAGACACCGACTGCCTCTCTGCCGGAGCTCTCCTCTTGTGACTGGTGGTGCCTGCAAGGACTATGCTATTGGTATGATCGACCCAGGTAATCCGTCAATCAGGAAAATCCAACAATGTTGAGGTCACGATTGTCTGGCATACCTCGTTCTCTCCTTCTTGCATGCTTGGGCTGCAACTCTAGCCTCTAAGGCTGATTTGATCCCTAACACCTAAGGATTGAGTCCTCAAATAAAAATAATGTACCAAACTGCTGCCCGTATGCTCACACTGAAGAATTGATTGTAAATGGCTAGGGCTTCCTCTTCTCTAGTACCTCAAATTGCAGGGAGGCAACAATCCTCCTATAGTCTTTCTTTTCATCTGAAGTTGAGAGGGGGTGAAACCTACTACCACTCAAGAGTGGAGAGGTCTCACGAGGGGAACCCTCGTCAGCAACGTGAGAGGCCTCATCGACCTGCCTGGCCTTACACTCATAATGATACTTAATCTTCATATTCTTTTTGTAGCATTGCATCCTGCTGAGTGGAGAAGAATGAGAATTAGAACCTACCTCAAAGGTAGGGGAGAATATCTCAGAGACCAAGATAGATTTCCCCTTCATAATAGGGGAAACCAGTGAGGAGGTGCTAGACTACTACAACGGGTGACAAAGACAAATGATGAGCACCGGCACTAGGCACCGGTACTAAAATCAAAAGAAGAACATACTAACCGCCATGGGAACATCAATGCTTCCTCTTCGAAGGGAAACTGAATCGGGAAGTCAAAAAGGGAGTGGCTTCGTCTACCACGCCTCTCTACGACGATCGTAGGGTCGGTCCTCGGTGACCTGGATGGCCTCGAATCCATGCCCAAACTAAATGATGTGCTTGGTCGTATTGGTGAGTATGACCTGATCCAAGGACAAATCCATACCAGAGGGGAAGGAAAAGATCATCTTTCTAGCATACATGGCGAAAAACTGACTGAAGAAGCGAATGAAAGATTGAACTGATATCTGCATTTATTGAAAATAGAACTGAATCAAACCCTTGCTTTAATAGTTGCCTTCAATCATTGATTCTTGATTTTGGAATTTGAACCCACACTTAACAAATTTAGGTATGCTAAGTGGGGTTCATTTAATTGGAGAGATTTTGATATTTGAGGAGAGACATTGCAATATTATTTGATATTTGAGGAGAGACATTGCAATATTATTTGATTTCGATTTGGAACCCATATCCAACAAATTTGGGTATGTTGAATGAGGTTTGTTCATTTGGAGAGACTTTGGAGATGAATTTATTTTGTTTTATCTTTATTTAAAAAATTGATTTTGGAATCACACTTAACAAATTTAGGTATGCTAAATAAGATTCAAATGTCTTTTGAAAATAATTTTTGCAAGCATTTTTTTTGGATGATGTTTGTCATATGTTTGATTTGATTTTGATTTGAAAATGAGATCCTTACTTAACAAATTTAGGTGTGCTAAGTAAAACCCAAATGTGTTTGATATTTTTTGTTGATCTAAAATGAAACCCTTACTTAACAAATGGGTATGTTAAGTAGAGTTCAAGTATGTTTGACATTTTTATTTTGTTTTGAAAATGAAACTCTTATTTAACAAATGTGGTGTGTTAAATAGAATTTAATTTATTTTATGTGTTGTTTGATGATGAAATTCATATTTGACAAATTTGGTATGTCAAATATAATTCAAATGTGTTTTGATTTTCATGATTTTGTAAAATGGAACTTATTTAACAAATTTAGGTATGTTAAATAGAATTCAATTTATTTTGATTTTGAAAAATGGAACTCTGATTTGACAAATTTGGGTATGTCAAAATAAAGTTCAAATATGTTTTGATTTTGTGTGTGATGATGATTTTGAAAAGTGGGAACTCTTACTTAACAAATTTGGGTATATTAAGTGAGGTTCAATGATATATTATTTTTTTTAATTTTATTTTGATTTTGAAAATGGAACTCAATTTAACAAATTTATATGTTAAATGGAGTTGGTTAATTTAAAAAAAAATGTGTTTGAAATATTTTGAAGAACTCTCATTTAACAAATTTGGGTATTTTAAATGGAGTTAGTTGATTGATTGATTTTATTTTGAAAAATGTGCTTTTGAAAATTCATTGAAAAAGGATTTTGATGATGCATATTTGATTTTGATTTTTGAAAAAGATCCACATTTAACAAATTTAAGTAAGTTAAATGAGGCTTGATTATCTTTATTATTTAAAAAGACACTTGAAAGTTTTATATTTTGCAAACTTTATGTTATGTGAAGTGCATTTCAAAATGATTTTATTTAGAAATAGTATTTTTGAAAAATTTTACAAAAGAATTTACTTGTTTAGTTTGATTTTTATTGAAACTTTCTTGAATATGGGATGAACTTGCCTCACCATGCTAGTGAGGTTCTAAATTTAGTCATCTCCTTTCATTAGTTAATTTATTTATTTATTTTTCACCTATTGGAGACCCAATAGGGGTTTCAAGTCTGCATGGAGTGAGGTCCTAAAACCTAAAGGATGTTGACTAGCTTTGCTTAAGGATGAAATAAGCTAAGTACCAATAGAAATAAAGATAATCTCTGGCTTATATAAAATATAAGTCCACTAAATGCTTGGATACAATAATTGTCTACTAAAGATAGAGAAAACTCTATGCCCAAATGAGTCGGCAAAAAATGCGGTGTTTATTTTATATGGGGGACACCAGATTATATGGGATACTTATTTAAGTGATCTGATATGATATTGAGGTATGGTGTACTATCTTAAAAGATAGAGACATCACCCTTCAATGGATCTAATCACCTAATAAAGACTCCTAAGGCTTGATGCATCTTCGAATATACTAGAGATTTTTTCTCTGCTTTATATGGATGAATAAAGCAGGGTTTATATTAAACTGGTTCTAAAGTTTTCTATGGAGGCAAGCCTCAAGTTACAATAAATTTTCACTCATAATTCTCTAAAGAATCATCATCTCCAAAGAAAGAAAATATCAAAGGATTGGTGTATGGAAATCAGAAAAGTGGAGAATTATTTTTGGAAGCCAACAGATGAAGAAAATGCCATGGGTGAATTTAGTGGATTTCAATGGTCCAAAAGGTTTGAAATAGCAGGTTTCAAAGCAAAGAAGGTAGTGATGGCTCCACAAGATAGGATAAATCGCCCGATTGTTGGGCTTATAATGCTTGAAGTAGCCGTCAGCTAACTCCTCCTATGATTCAAATTCATGTGGTAATCATATAAAATTGTAAGATTGTTGGGCTATTATTTATTTAGAAAAGAGAGTAAAGTCCTTAAACCCACTCCCTAGGAGACTTGAGCATGAGGTGTATGAGTAATGACTTAATCTAATGCAAAAAATCTTTTCAAATTTTATTTAATTTTTGACACTTCATTTGGACAAAGGCTTTAAGATTTTGATACCTACATGCATGATGAAATAAACTTGTTGGCTAAATCAGCGAGAAAGGGGTGTTTTCCAACACAGGGGATGCCCTCATAGGTCAAGCATTCCCCTATCGTGCAAGGATGAAAATCTCTATTTTCAAGAGCGAAACAATATGCATGCATGATGTGAAATATTCAACCATTCAACTAAGTGGTTGCTAAATCTTTTAATTATCTTATTTAAGACCTACGCTTTATGCTGAGGTTATGAGTTGTAGAAAATTTAGTTATGAGTGATTAATTGGGGTAGAAAAATTAACTTTTTTTCTAAGAGCCTAATCACATCCAGGCCACACATTAAAGCATCAATCATAAGAAACTATGAAAAGCATGTCATTTCTAATGTGCAATTTAAAAAACATCAATTAATTTTATAAACTACTACAAAAGAAAACAGGCTGGTGCGGTCGGGTGCTGTCATACAACTCGAAAAGAGAAAACATGAGTAGTCGAGCTCTACCCTTATACAACCCAGTATTACCAAATAACAATTACAATTTATAATGAATGAATGCTATGGGGGGTGGGCTTCATTCTTCATTTGATTTGATTTGCTCCACTTCAAAGGCATCACATGGCATCCCAGGACAAAGTCTTCTAGCTAATGCTCATCCTTATCCCCATAACACTAATCTTAATTCCTAATGCAATAATTACATTAAAAAAAAAGTAAATCTAACTACACCTGCAAAAAAAGGTTAGCTAAACACACATACATTCCCAAGCAGTTATATTTATAGTTTGGACTTAGCACCCTGCACATGGATAACCAAGCTCATATGTCTTAATTTGGATTATGCTTGGAGGAGTAAGCAACCTGTGAAGAAAGCATTCATATTTATTTTTAAGCAACCCCTTAAGCATAATCCCTGCAGAAAACATGATTAGATAATATCAGCCTATCATCTAGTCTATGAAACATATACCATAACATCCACTCTAAATTAATACATCACAAAATGAAACAAACACCATACATGTCATCTTAACTTAGGACTAGAAGTGGTGACTTAGTTCTAAGATGTGTGTTAAAGTTTGTGCAGCATGTTTCAACTAAGCATTAATGTTGTATTTTCCAAGTGTAGAAATGATTCAATTTAACATGAAAGTTAATTTCACTTAAAGTTGTTTAGTTGATTTAAGAATTTTAATTTGTATTTTCTTTTATTTCATTTGATTATACTTAGAAACTAAACATTATAAAGAGAAGAAAAGAAGATTTTCCTCCATCATCCCTACCTTAAGTCACTTTCTAAAGCATGTTAGTTTGATTTAGTTCTCTTTAATGAATAGCTTATTAAATGATTTAATTAATCCTAAGTTTAGATTCACTATAAATAATTTTATTCAATATGAAAGTCTTCTTAAGATTAATCTAATTGAGTTACTTTCACATGACATACATCAATCATTCTTTTCATCACATGTAACATGCATATGATTTAATTATAAGTGTATCTATACATGCAATATATTTTAGCACACTTATATGATGAATGCATACATGTGTATTTAAAGTTTATATCATTTTATGTGATTGAATTATTTAATCATATTAGCTTAAACTTCTATCTAAATTCTTATACAAAAATACATAGGGATGAAGTTAAATAGGTATGTGTCAGTGTTAACCAGGGAAGTGAGGTAATGGAATGATCTCCTTTGGGGATAACTAAAGCCTCGTATTCACGAGATGTCCAAACTATATACCCACTCGCATTCAAACATATGTAAATTTGTATGCATAAATCATAGGAAAGAGAACATTAAATTATATGTAACATATGCTAATCATTTAGATGGTTATAGAATGCATGTATCCTTGATAAAAGAAAAGGGTTCTAATTCCATAATTAAATACACACACACATGTATAAGAGACATAAGCAACTACGTGTCATTGTTAACCAAGGAAGTGAGGTAACTAAATGACCTCCTTGGGGCTACTTAAAGCCTCATATTCCCGAGATGTCCAGACTAAACATTTGCTTTTCTCAAATACATATGGATGTATACATAAATGAAGGAAGAAAAATCATACAAAGATTGTATTTTTTATTTTATTGAAACATTTATGTATGTGGATTAAAGTTCTATCCAAATTGTAATGTAAAAACATATGTAAATGAAATCAAATAAATATGTCGCTGTTAATCAGGGAAGTGAGGTAATCAAATGACCTCCTTGGAGCTACATAAAGCCTTGTGTTCCCGGGATGTACGGACTATATACTTATTAATATTCAAATACATATAAAACTACATATTAATTAAGGAAAAGAAAGCTTTACTTCACATATCTAAGTTATAAGCACATGCAAACCTATATATGTTCATGACTACTATCACTCTAATCAATGTCATTGATTTATAATTTTTGAAAATATAATATGAATTTATCAATGATAATAGCCACACATATTATAAATTAATCCAACACATTCAAGCTCATATAAAAAGACCATTTTTGATTTAATTAACTTTTAAAAGATGAATGCATGATTTCAAATGTCACAACATTTAACATGATTGGAAATGGATAAATAAACATAAATACATGATTTCAGTGAATCAAATTAATTCATAACGATAATCACATCAAATAAAATTATTTAAAGTAAATCCAAAGCTTTCTTAATATCATTTTTAATTTCATGTTTTGATTTGATTTTAGGATGTAAGAAGAGGTTTGTTGTTCCTAACCCATTCTCATGTTTGTTAATTTATTTGGTATAATGAAATGTGATTAAGTTGATTTTATGGATTAATTAAGTTGTAATATGCATTAAATCCATTAATTAACCCCTACCTATGTTTCCTTGAAATAATTAATTAAATAATTATGAGCCAACATGATATGCATGAAAATTTTTTTTGCAATGATCCTAAGAAATGAAAGGGCCTAATGCAATTGACTCATAATTAATAATTAATTAGCTGGAACTTGATCAAGTACTTTTATGATTTTCCACAAATGTGGATTAACCATAATTTTCTTAAATATCTTTAGATTATTGAACACCTAAAGATCTACCCCCTCAGTTAATTAGGATTGGATATATTTTTAGATTTTAATTAGACTAATCAAGTAGTTAATTAACCAATTAATCCTTAATTGATTTTCTTGAAAAATGGGATGAATTTAGGGAAAGAGATTAGGAAAGGGGTCCCAATCCTATTCCATAAGTCTTCTCACTGTTAGATAATAATTAATAAGCCCAATTAATTAATTAGTCATTGTTCATGTGATTAATTAATCTATTAATTAAAAAATAATTAGAGCTTAATTAACTAATTTTCCTAATTAATTAACCAATAAATCCCAAAAAATTAAGGGAGATAGGTCACCCCCTTAAATAATCTCAAAAAGTTTAGGGTTAGCTAATTAATTAATTATGGAGTAATTAAGCTAATTAATTTTCTAATTAAATCCTAATTAAACCATAATTATTGTTCAAAATTAATTAAAGATATTTTTAATAAACTCCTCTCTAAAATACCTTTAAAATAAGTATTTATTTATATTTTTTCAATTTTTTCTATAATTAGTTATGATTTTTACAAGTTTTAGCCATTAAAACACATTAATTAGGCCTAATTAACCCTTAATCCCATCGTAACGCGGTCGGCTTTTTTTCATGTGGTGTTGCGGGATTGGTTACTTAAACATAATTATAGTAGATAAGACTCCATTGGGCTCCAAAAATTTGTCAATAATATGATTTATGTCGGTGAAATTTTCACAAGGCAGATGAATAGTAGATAAGACACTACCCAAAGTTTTGCCCTCATTTTGTGAGGACTTTAGATCTAGTTCCAGGTTTTTTATAAGTACAAGCACCTATAGTTAATTACCCCTCTCAATGCTAAGAGAGAACTTTCGATTAAGGCTAGTCGTTAGATCGCTAAATACATAGCGTATAGTAGCAGCATGTGAGTTTTGAAATTAAATTTATGAAGTTCATCATCCTTTAACTTAAAGCGGATGGTTAAGGGAATGATGATGCGCCCGATCAAGATCTTATAGTTTCATCTTCTTGGGTTGTCGTGGTCCCTAGTCTACTTAGTTAGAGGAGCTAGTTGACTCAACCTAACCGAAGGATCCTTGTTACCATGGGTTACGTCGTCCAAGCAATACTTGTAGACTTAGGGATGTAGTTTATCTAAGGAGATAAGTTTAAGTCTACCTTAACTGATAAATGACTTTTTGCCCTATCAAGTGTACCCTATAGTTCACAACTCAAGGTATAGAGCCATTGAGGAGCATACGGACTGCAGTCGTGACTATAATATAATGATGTCATTTGGTAGCAATCACTTGGTCAAAGGACTCTGGTCGTAACTGCATCTTATGTGGAGCCTACAAGCCAAGCCACGCAATCAAAGGGCACAGGTCACGTCCTTGCTGGCACGAGATTGATTGAGAATGAACATAGTGAAATACTTGATTTGACTTTGGCTCTTTTGTGAGCGAAAGTTTTCTTAATTTTCCACCTACGACAAATAATTATGGAAGGTGGATGAATTGGATTTTAACTTTAAGTATTTAAAGATTGAATTTTATTTAAGCATTTAACACTTGATAATTTATTTGATTTTATATTTATATTGATAATTAATTTAGATTAATCTAATTTGAGCTTTTAAGCGCATTTTGATGATAAGTATCCCCTCTGGTTGAAATCTCCATTCAACACAACCATCATCAGGGTATATAAGTTTGCTTGATCTTTTAGTTTATTATTTTGGATTCTATCGACTCTATTAATTTAATAATAGATGATCAGATCTACTATCATATGACATAATTAGCTTCTCAGATATTTTATTAAGTTGAAAATATTATAAAAATCATTAGATTTGTAGATTTTGTTAACCCGGATTCGATCCTAAGACCCAATCGAAATCAACCCACATAGCATCCTCAGATACTAAATTTAAGCATTCAACATAGTGTTGGGGCCCATCAGGTTATTCAATTTAATATTAATTTAACTTTAGGGGATTTAAATAGTATTCTTTATTTTGATTGAGTTTTCATTGTTAGTATAAGATTTTAAATAAAATTTTGACAACATTTCAGCAGCCTCCCAGTGTCATCCCCACATAGGGGGCTACAACAGGGGATGGGTCTGCCCGCTATGCCAAGAAAGGCATGTATGGGTGGTGTAAGCACCACAACCGAATGCGCCATCCCACCATGCCAAGAAAGATAAGTATGGATCTCTAAATCACTTGCATGTAACACAGATTTTTCCTCCACGCCAAGAAAGGTGTGTACAAGTACTTATATTATTGTAATATTAGTTTAAATTTTAATTTTAGCTTTGTAGTTAAATTTTTATTAAGCTATTTATGCTTCCTGTCAGTGTAGAAGTTTGACAACATTTTGGTAGCATCCGACATCATCCCCGCAGTGCCTCAGATATGTTGGGTCTGTCCACCATGCTAAGAAAGGCATGTATGGGTGATATAAATATCACTTGAATGCGCCTTCCCACCATGCTAAGAAAAATAGGTATGAGGCTCTGAGGTACTTGCATGTAACATAGATTTCCCCGCCATGCTAAGAAAAGTGTATACGGGTACTTATATACTTGCAATGTCAGTTTAAACATCAATTTTATATTGTGGCATGACTTTATGTCAAGTCGTTTAGGCCCCCCTGTCAGTATGAAAATTTGGCAGCATAAAGAATATACATCTTGCATAATCTAAAGGTCGACTAATCAAGAGGTCGAGTCATCAAAGCGACTACGCATATCGGAGTCGGGAGGTTGTGACGATGCCCAAATAATCTTCGTTCGTAAAATTAATCACATTGTTAGATTTAAAAGTTCAAAATCTATTAAATGAGACTATCCGCGCTCGATTCGGATGAGTCTACGCGAGTGTCGAGCAGTCAAAAGCGATAATGTTCATTTTTAACCAAAATTGATCTGATTTGACTCCGAATTGAACCAAACAACCTTTGATTGTGAAATGAACTGTGTCATTGCATCTGAGGAAAATTATCTAGAATAGACATCTAATTTAACTAAAGTTATCACACTTAAAATTTTGTCAAAATTAGCACATATTTTGAGATAAATCTATCTAATTATCTCTTAATCACATCTAGTCAATGCTTCGAAACTCGTAGCCACCCATTCCCATGCTTCCACATCCCATTCAACCAATAATCAACTGTCACGTCATCATTCCCCCAAACATCTACTTTTAAGTTAAAATGATGAATTTTATAAATCCAAATTTTATACTCCAGATGCTGTCTATTATATGTTACGCATTTAGTGATCTAACCATTAGCCTTAATCAAAAGTTCCCTTGCAGCATTGGGAGGGGTAATTAACTATAGGTGCTTTGGCCTATATAAAACCTGGAACGAGATCTAATGTCCACTCAAAATGAGTGTGAAATCTCTAAGTAGTGTCTTATCTACCATTCCATCTACCTTTTGAAAATTTCATTGACATAAATCCAAGCTCTCTTAATTAGAGGTCGGTGACGAATTTTCAGTGCCCACAGATTTCTGGCAACTTTGTTGGAGAAAGATTTTTCTTTCTATCTTTGGTTAGTCGAATCTAAGCTATAATAGCAGTGTAGCATGAGAAAAATTTGAAATTTAAAATCAAGTATCAATGAAATTAAATTTAAATAAATCACATTCTTATGACTAACATGTTTGTTCTCTATATCGGTTTGCTCTATTGTATATCTGTATTATTAAAGTGTGGGGTGATATATCAATTATTGATTACTAATCTCATCTTTTTTTTATAAAGATGGATCTTCATAGCACACTATTCATCATACTGCTAGGTCACAAAGCCAATATCCGTCTGGATAACGTTATTATCAATACTAAACATGTTGGAGCTATCATTCAATTTGGTAGTGTAGACTTCCAGCCTATCACCACTGCAAACAATCCTCTAAATAAAGCACCTACATATTGAACACACCAACCTATATAGGGGTGGAGCACAACTAGAATAGCCACTACTGCTATTGAGGTTCCTCGAAAGAGAGTCTCTATATTCAATACATTAGATCATTCTGAAGTGCCAATCATGAAAAGAACCGCCACTGGTCTGAAAGTTTCAGTCATACTTATGAATGCGACCACTCTGCCAGTTGAACCTTTTGCACTATGAAAACATGATGCTAAAGCCTCCTCTTCTAGGAAAATTGAATAAAAGGCAAAGAAGGAGAAGAAATACTGAACTGCGAGCTCAACAATTGCTGCCTGAATCACTAGCCACACAACCAAACTTGATGCCTAAAGTGAGTGTTCTCACTCATAACAAGTTTGAAAATCTCAGGTGGGTGAAAAGGAATAGCTATACTAGTGATATTAAATAATCATTCTAGGAGTAGTGACACCAAGCTATAACCCCATAAATGAGGTATCCTCAAACTCTATTCTCAAGAGTGCATAGAGTGCTAAAAGTTGTCAAGGAGATGGATCTTATGAAGAAAAAGTATCAAGACCCAATTATCAAAGAAAATGAGAAAGCTTCACTAAAATGTCTACTCTCAGTGGGTAATGCTCAAAACTGTCCTAAGCAATTCCTGCACAGTGAACATCAGGGCGTGACACCTGAACCGTATGTTTGACAATCCACTATCGAAAGGTCCCGGTAGAAAGAAAAATAAATATGGAGGCTAAAACATCGAGAAGAAGTAGCGACGCATAAGCTTCTTCATCTGGAAGCAAGCTAACACAGAGGCAACAGGAAAAGATAAATGTTAAATTGCGTGCTCAATATTGTTCAAGCAGAAAATTGTACAACTAGCTGTGTAACTAAAGTGAGTGTTCCAACTCATAACAGGTTTGATAGCCTAAGATGAGTAAAGCAAAACAACTTTACTGGTCAAATCAAATAATCCTTCTAAACCCGACGACGTCAGGTTCCAGCTTCTTTAGTGAGGAAACTCAAACTATATATGCAAGAGTGCATCGAGCCCTCAAAGTTGTTGAGGAGAAATGACTGATGAAAAAAAAATATCAAGGTCATGTCATCAGGGAGGCTAGAGTTGCTCCTCCAAGGAGACCTCCTCCTACAACCATGGAAAGATGTCAACCAATTCAATCCCCGCATGGTGAGCATCAAGGCATGAAACTTGGACCACATGTCCAAGAATATGCGGTCGAAAGGTCCCAATAAAAAGATAAGCAAATTTGGAGACAAAAGCCTCAAGTAAAACTACTTAAAGAAATATAGCGGCGTGAAATCTGTACTATACTCCAAGAAATCGACACAAATAAAACTCATCAAGAATGGGTACCTAAGAGAAATGTCATATGTGATGAAATTTTCAAAGGTCGACACCTTGGAGAGCCATCCAGGGGATCCTGTCACCAAAACAGCTTTATATCTTTAAGAGGAGGTCAGCTTCGATCGCAATCCTCGGATTGAAGAAATACTTATTCCACACTCCGAGCTAGAAACTCATTGGAGGCATCAACCAAAAATTCGCGATCCAAGAGGAAGAAGTTGATGAAGAAGGATACTCCTTTTAAATGGGACAAAGAATATCAAGAGGTTTTTGACAATATTAAGAAATATCTGTTGAATCTGCTTATTCTTGTAGCACCAATCACAAGAAATCCTCTCATCCTATCCACAACACCATTAAAAGAATATCTAGGTGCTATGTTGGCGCAACATAATGAAGAGAGAAAGGAGAATGCCTCATACTACATTAATCGAAGGCTATAATAGGAGCAAAATGCAATACTCTCCAATCAAGGATCATTGTTTAGCTTTGATTTTTGCTGTCTAAAAGCTTTATTATTACATGCTATCACATAAAATTACTCTCATCTCAAGGATCGATCCATTGAAGTTCTTGATAACAAGACCAACGTTGACAGGTTGCTTGGCATGATAGGCTATTCTTCTGCTATAATTTAACATCATATATGTTCCCTAGAAAGTGGTGAAGAGACAAATTCTAGCACTTCCTTCTTTATCGACAAATTCGATGATGATCTAATGAGTAGATCATGCATATATATATATATATATATATATATATATATATATATACAATAAAACTGAAAATTATATTTTGATGGAGCATCATCTATCAAATACACTCAGCCCTCAAATCTCCCAAAGGCTCGAGCTAACATTGGCCTCATTTTAATTACGTCAGAAGGTTGTATAATGAGGCACTCCTACATGTTAACTAAGCCACGAGCTAACAACGAAGCAGAATATGAAGCTTTGGTGGCAGGTCTAGAGGAAGTCAGCTTTATGGGAGTCTAAAATCTACAAGTTTATGGTGATTCTTAGCTCGCCATTAATCAGGTACTAGGTATTTACAAAACCAACAAGCTTTAATTGGCTCACTACCACAAATGAGTTCTCGCTTATAAAGAAAATTCCAAACATCATTATAATTCGGGTCTCTCGAGCCAAAAATAGTAAAGTTGATTGTCTGGCTAAGCTAGCTAAAGAAATATCAAGTATGGACGACGACGATTACATGTTAATTAGTGTTTGCACTCGTTGGGTCCTAGAGCCGGTAAACCTAAAATCCCTGCTGGAAGAGGGGTCATCAAATGCAAGTCAGCAAGATGCAACTCACATTGCTCCTCTCACTCTTTTACAAATTGCTCGTCCAAATCAACAAGATGAGCCTCAGACTCTTAAGGAGGAAAGACCTCAATCTGAGAAAACTCCAACACTACAAAATAAAACCCTTATGGTAGAAGAGAAGGAAGATTGAAGACAACCCTTTATCAACTACTTTAAGGAAGGCAAGCTGCCAAGCAATAAGTCGATGGATGTACAACTGAGAAAAAGGCTTCGACTATATGCTTATGTTGGCAATACCCTCTATCGTAGATCCTTCAAGCAGATGTGGCTACGATGCTTGGGAATAAATGAAGCCAACAAAGTGATTGTTGAGATCCATGAAGGACTCTATGATGCACACCAATCAGGTCCCAAAATAGCTTTCAAAATCAAAAGAATGTGATACTACTGGCCATTTATGGTAAATGATTGTCGATCATGTCAAGAGATGCCATGAATGTTAGGTCCAATGTAACATCATTCATCAACCTCCAAATTAGTTGCAGCTAATGATAACAACTTGACCATTTGAGTGCTGGGGAACGGATGTAATTGGACCAATTGATCCACCAAAATCAATTGTTCATCGCTTCATCTTAGAAGCCACTGATTATTTCTCTAAGTAGGTAGAAGCCGCCCCATTCAAGGAAGTCAGTGAGCATGTGACCAACTTTTTCACCCACAATATTTTCTATAGATTTGGTGTGTCGCACCGAATTATCTCAAACAATGGTCCAGCCTTCAAGAACACTAAAATTTATAGATTTGCTGATCGACATAAGATTGATTGGAGATACTCATCGATTTATAATCCAGAGCAAATGGCTTGGTCAAAGCTTTCAACAAAACACTAGTCAAGCTACTCAGAAAGATCCTCACAAAAAATAAAAGGAGTGGCATACCAAGCTTGTGGAAGCTTTATGGGCTTCCCACACTACTTATAAGACTCTCACAAATTCAACTCCTTATGCCTTAGTATTTGGGGCTGAAGCAATACTATCACTTGAACAACCTTCGATCCGAGTAGCCATTCAACACGATCTTATCCAAGATGAGAATGACAGTCTACGGATAGAAGAGCTTGATGCGCTTGACGAAGTTAGGCTCCAAGCTCAATAAAATTTAGAAGTTTATCGAGTGATGACATCCAAAGCATTTGATTATATAGTACGTCCTCGAGCTTTTCAAGAAAAATTAATCCTGGTGCTAAGAATACCAATTATTCCTCACCGTCATTACATGTAAGTTTTGCTTGAAAATTCTCTTGTAACACAAGAATGCATTTTTAAAATAAAGCAAATATCCCCTTATCAGATAGGAACATTTTTAAAAATGTTATAGAAAAATGTTAAGCTTTCCCTTGTAAGTATGGGGCCTCTTTTATATTTGGGTTGACATAGCGCCTAAGACCGAGATCTCTATATATATGTTTAAATTATGTATTCAAATTCATAAGTTGCAAAGTCTTACTAACCAAAAAGAGAAATTTTCAAGTCTGCAAACTTTAATAAATCAAGTTTGGGACATATCTTCCATCCATACATCAAATCTAGGGCTCGAGTTGATGCATAAGGTCGGACTCAACATGCCCAAATATGATCGAGTCGCTGACAAGTCTGCTTACTCAACATGCCACAAAGGCCGCAGTTAGAGACCCCCCACCTCATTAACCTAATGATAAAACCCTCCATCAATTGCTCAAGTCCAAGACTCAAGTGGATGCATAAGGTCAGACTCAACACGTCCAAATATGGCCGAGTCGCTCAACATGCCACAAATGCAGCAGTAAGAGACCCTCCTACTTCATTAGTTCAAAGACAGGAGCATATAAATCTCCAAATCCCTCCAACTTGGTGAGTTCAAGTGACCTAGACTATGGAGATCATCCCTAATGATCATAAGGTTATTTTTCAAAATCCAACAAAAAAATCTTCACTCGAGAAGCACTAAGCCGTGTTTGGTATTAATATTAAATGAGAAATGTAAACTCCTTTAATAAGTATGTTAAAGCAACAAGCAAAGACCAAAGAAAACTCTTCTTCAGTAAGTCCAACCAAGTAGAAAGCAAAGGATCGAAGAAGTCATCTCAATGTTCGTACAAAGCAAATGGCTGAACTAAGAGAATCAAGTCATCATTATGTCTGTTATGCACAAAGCGTAGGACTGATGGCTCTTTTCCATTGACCCAACACAAGCGCTGAGGGCAAGGTCGTCTACTGGCATCCTTCTATAAGCCCTTTAGCGTAAGGTATTTAGTATCCGACAAACCTTCAAGACAATCCAAGATTTTCCTCATCTTGTCCATCAAGGCACGAAGCCAGGATAGAAGGAAATACAAAATATAAATATTTGAGATTGAATCTTCAACAAGTCTGTCAAAGCATAAAGCATAGGACAAAAGATGTTTTTATCTTGTCAACAAGCCATCAACTCCATCAAGTCCACTAAGGCACGAAGCCAGGACAGAAGAAAAATACAAATTTCAAATTTCAAGATTGAATCTTCAACAAGTCCGGCATAAAGCATAGGACCAAAGGCAATCTCATCTCAGCAACAAATCATCAACTCTATTGAGTCCACCAAGGCACAAAATCAAGACAGAAGAAAAATACAAATTTGAAACCCTTACGAGGAAATCTTCAACAAGTCCAAGAGCACAAAACATATGACCAAAGACATTCCAAATTCTCTCAACAGTTATTGCGAAAGCCCCCCTATTAGACAGGGGGCATTTTTTATGGTCAAAATTGTTCAATCCTTTCTTCTAAAGCAGGAGGTCTCTTGTCTGTATATATTCAGGTTGACATCGAGCTTTATGCCGAGATCCCTGAATGTATCTATAACTATTATTGTCAAAGTTGCAGGCTCTTGCAGGAACAAAAAAAACCCACTTTCATGCTAAAAAAGATAGCCCTAAATATCAAAAGTTTCTCCCCAAGATTCGTCAAATGTCGAAGATCAAGTTAGAAGAACTCCCAATTTCAGAAGGTTCAATCAACTAAGTTGAAAAAACATCAACCTCTACATCTTCAAGTCTAGGACACAGATGAGTTCTAATGATCGAACTCAACAAGTCCATAAATAGCCTAGTTGCTAACGCTGTCCTCACTCAACAAGCTACAATGAAAGAACACATGTTCATTAGTCTGATGACCAAACCACTAAGACATCATAGCTTAAGTCAAGACTCAAGTAGGTTCTAAAGGTCGGACTCAACAAGCCCATAAATGGTCGAGTTACTGACGCTCTCCTCACTCAACAAGCCATAAGAGAAGGCCGCAGTGAAAGCATCTGCTCGTTAGTCCAATGATGATAATTGTTCCATCTCAAACCAAATTCAACTTAGTGATTACAAGTAGCTAGAATCTAAGAGATCTTTCTACTTGATCGATAGACTAAGACAATCCGAGGAAACAACTCTCAACCCAGAGCTGCCTGAAATCAATCTCCGTATTGCCTGCAAGATGATATCTTAGTCACTTTTTAAACAGTTTGATCAAGCACAAAGTACAGATCAAAGCCAACTTTCTCATCAAGTTCGTCAAAGCAGAAAGCACAAGGTCGAGGAAGCAATTATGTAGTTCATACAAAGTCAATGGCTGAACTAAAAAAATTTTGTGGTTATTCAGTCTATTAAAGCATACATTGCTGGATTGATAATTCAATATGTTAAACCTAATATAAACCGGAAGGCTAGGTCATCTGTATGCACCCTTCAACGAGTCAATCAAAGCAACAAGCACAAGATGGAGGATACACATACACTTCATGACAAGTTAATATAGACAAATCAGGTCAATCATTCATCAAGTTCGTCAAGCTTAAAGCTAGGATAGAAGGAATTTCAAATCTCAAAGTAAACAAACCAATTTGTCCATCAAACCCGACCAAGCATGAAGCTAGGAGGAAGTCCATATCTACAATAACACAAAAGAGATCTTCAACAAATCCATTGAAGCAAAGAGTAGATGGTGGAAGAAGCTCTTACCCATCTGACAAATCAATCAAGACAAATCGATCAATTTTTCATTTAGCCCGTCCAAACAAAATGCATCATAGTGATGATAAATTCCATCAAAACTCTAGAAGCTATTGAAATTGAAGCTGAAGCGATTTAAGATATGTGGCTAACCCAAAAGGTCAACCACTTTTCAACAAACATGACTCGCTTTATGCGTGAATCATATTTGTTGGAGGGTATTTGCTGACCTCCATATATCTCGCATAAGTCAAGTCAAGCAAATTTGGAGAATTTGACGAATCAAGGATGCGGTGTTATGCAAATCGAAGCCCAAAATACCTTGATCGACGATGAAACTAGCTGAGATGACCTCTAATCGACGAACGGACTTCTCTATTGTGTTCAGAACGTCAAAATTGATCAAAATATACATCTTGCATAATTTGACGGTCGACTAATCAAGAAAGAGTCGATTAGCGACTATCGCTGAGTCGGGATTGTGGCGCAAATGATCTCCATTCATGAAATTGATCGCGTTGTTAGCTTTGAAAGATCAAAATCTATCAAATGAGACTGTCCGCGCTTGATTCGACTAGTCTATGCGAGTGTCGAAAAGCGATAATATGCATTTTTTAACCAAAGTTGATTATATTTGATGCCGAATTAAACCAAACGACCTCCGATCGCGAAACGGACTACGTCATTGCATCTGGAGAGTCGAATTTACCTAGAATAGACATCTAATTTAACTAAAATTGTTACACTTAAAATTCCATTGAAATTAGCACATTTCGAGATAAATCCATCTAATTATCTCTTAATCGCATCCGGTCAATGCTTTGAAACTACATGCCCATTCTCATGCTTCCACCTCCCATTCGACCAATAATCGGCCGCCGCATCATCATTCCCCCAACCATCCGCTTTAAGTTAAAATGATGAATTTTATAAATCCTTATACTCCACATGCTGCTACTATACGCTACGCATTTAGCGATCTAACGACTAGCCTTAATTGAAAGTTCTCTCTCATCATTGAGAGGGGTAATTAACTATAGGTGTTTGCTCCTATTAGAAATTTAGAACCAGATCTAAAGTCCTCACAAAATGATGGTGAAATGTCTTTGTAGTGTCTTATCTACTATTTCATCCGCCTTCTGAAAA
Organism: Cymbidium sinense; assembly: GCA_021442155.1. Lineage (NCBI taxonomy): Eukaryota > Viridiplantae > Streptophyta > Magnoliopsida > Asparagales > Orchidaceae > Cymbidium > Cymbidium sinense. Next base: position 16,326,182 of record CM038233.1, on the reverse strand, counting down.
TTTCACTAACATAAATCCAAGATGTCTTAATCGAGAGGTTGGTGGCGAATTTTCGGAGCCCACAGTCCATTGGTAAATATATCATTGTTCTGCCTCATGTTTTCAATTTCGACATTTCTTTTCTTTCCGGTCATCATGCTTCCGATTTATAACAATTGGTATTAGAGCCATCAAAAGAAAAAGTTATAATGGCAATGCAGAGATTTGAATCAACAAATTCACTGGACAAAATGACTTCAGCTTGTGGAGAATCAAAATGCGAGCACTTCTTGTTCACCATGGTCTTTCTGATGTCATATCTAGAGACGATGTAGCTGCAATGAAAGATCGAGTAAAGGCGATAGAATTGCAACTAAAAGCTCATAGTGCAATTCTTCTTTATCTCGTGGATATTGGACTCAGGTTGCTCTTTTCATATGAGCCCAATGAAGAATGGTTTCATAACCTGAAAAAGAGTGATGGAGGCATGGTTTTGCTTGGAGACAATAAGGCTTGCAGAATTATGGGGGAAGGATCAATCACTATCAAGATAATCGATGGCTATAATAGAATCTTGAATGGAGTAAGGTATGTTCCTAATCTTAAAAAAAAAACCTTTCAAGTGTAATGTCAAAATAGACAAATGTATTATGAAAATCACCAAAGGTTCTATGTTGATGATGAAAGGATTCATGTCAAATGGATTATACGTTCTGAATGGACACATTGTCATTGGATGTGCTGCTGTTGCTAATTCAAATGCCACAGACAAGACTAAATTATGGCTTTTGAGATTAGGTCATAGTGAAGTAGGTTTAATGCAACTCAGCAAACAGAACTTGTAATGTGGAGATAAAACAAATAGATTAGAATTCTGTGAGAATTGATACGATCAAATTCCAGAAGGGAAAACATTGCATCAAGGGTCATTCTTGATTATATTCATAGTGATCTATGGGGGCCATCAAGAAACAAAACAAAAGGAGGTGCAAGATATTTCATGTCCATTTTTTATGATTATTCAAGGAGAGTATGGTCTATTGCTTAAAAAGCAAGGATGAAGCCTTTGAAGCATTCAAAGAATGGAAAACGTTGATAGAAAATCAAGTTAGAAAAAAATTTAAAGGCTTAGAGTAGATAATGGACTGAAATTTTGTTCAAATTCTTTCAATAAATTCTACAAAGACCATGGTATTGCAAGACATTATACAATTGTAAATACACTACAATAGAATGGCTTAGCTGAAAGAATGAATAGGACTTCACCTGAGAGAGTAAGGGGTCATGTTATCAAGTGCTGGTTTATCTACAGAATTTTGGGGTGAAACATTAAAAATAGCATGTTATTTGATTAACAGATCACCTAATGCTGCATTAGAATTCAAGGCACCAATAGATGTTTGGACTGGATATGTTCCCGATTATAACAATCTTAGAGCCTTTGATTGTGCTGCTTATGCGCATATAAAGCAGGATAAGCTACAAGCTAGAGCACTGAAATGTGTATTCTTGGTTATCCTGAAGGTATAAAAGGCTATAGACTTTGGTGTATCGAACCAGGGATGTAAAAATGCATTAATTGAAGAGATATTGTATTCAATAAGAATAGTTTTCCATTAGTGAATACGAAATAGAGAATTGAAGATAATAGTGAAATTCAATCAGGGAAGATAAGCTGAAGGTGGAGTTAGTGGCAACTGATTCAATTCAGCAAGGTGATGCAATACAAAATGATAATATGCAAAATCTCAAATCTGAAAATACTGAAACTGGGCAAAAAGAGAGAGATTATTGTCTCTCTAGAGATAGATCAAGAAGAGAGATTAAAGCTCCTCAAATATTTGGTTATGCTGATATAATTGCTTATGCTTTCTCCATTATACATTATACAAATAACAGGTAGCCATCCTCTTATGCTGAAGCAATGAAATATGATGATGCAGCAGATTGGATTCGGGCTATGAATGAAGAAATGGCCTTGTTAATTAAAAACAATACATGGGAACTTGCTGACTTGCCTAAGAATAAAAGTATAGTTGGCTGCAAATAGATCTTCAAAGAAAAGAAGATGCTCTCAATGCAAATAAACCAAGGTTTAAAGCAAGACTTGTTGCTAAGCGCTATACACAAAAGGAGGGGCTGGATTTTAATGAAGTGTTTTCACCGGTAGTTAACCAATCATCCATTCGAATCATATTATCTATTTTTTTAAATTTGATTTAGAATTAGAATAAATGGATGTGAAAATTTCTTTTTTACATGGTGATTTGAATGAAATTATTTACATGCAACAACCTTTAGATTTTGAGCAAAGAAATCATAACAAGTTTTGTCTTTTGAGGAGACCAATTTATAGTTTAAAGCAATCTTCAAGGCAATGGTATGTCCGCTTTAGACATTTTATTGAAGGAGTTGGTTTCATAAGATGCAAATTTGGCAATTGCATTGATCTCAAATGGACAACAAATCAATGTGTATTAGCTTATTTGTTGTTGTATGTGGTTGATATTTTGATTGTATGCAAGGAGAAATCTGAAATAGATTTGCTAAAAAATCAACTATCTTCATCATTTGAAATGAAAGATATGAATAATTCATTGAATGAGAATGAAAAGCAGTTTATGGATAAGATATCATATGCAAACATGGTTGGCAGTTTAATGTATGGGATGATATGCACTAGACCTGACCTTGCATATTTTGTGAGTGCTGCTGGTAGATTTATGATTGATTCGAACAAAAACCATTGGCAAGCTTGAAATGGATATTCAGATATATTAAAGGTTCATTGGATATGGGTTTATCATAGGGTGATAAAGGGGACAGCAAAGAGCTAATTAATGGATATACTGATTCAGACTTTGTGGGCTGCATCAATACCAGAAGATCAATCTCTGGGTATATTTTTATAGTTTTTGGTGGAATTGTCAACTGGAAATCCTCATTGTAGTGAGTTGTAACATTATCTTCAACTGAGGCAGAATTCAATGCCGCCACTGAAGCTATAAAGGAAGGAATATGGCTTCATGGATTCTTAAATGAATTGAGTTCAAACAAGAAAATGTCACTATCTATTGTGACAATCAAAATGTCATACACGTGATGAAAAATCCAATTTACCATGAACGATCAAAACACATTGATGTGAAATTACATTTCATCAGGGATGTAATTGAAGATGGTGTGATAAATATTTGCAAAATTGACACAGAAGAATCCAGCCGATGTTTTGACTAAATGCATGGCTATTGCCAAGTTTCAGTTTTGTTTGAAATCAATAGGCCATTGTTCTGAATTTAAATAATTAAATCGCTATCTGCTGAAATCAGAACCAAAAGTAGAGATTTGATATTCGAATGGTTCAAATTTATCAGATTCTCTCTGATGAAATTGTCCTTTTGCTTAAGCTGCTATAACTTAATATAACAAATATTCAATAATAATAAATAGTTATTATTCTGAATTTTTTTGTATGTTTGTAACTAAGTGTTGTATATATAAATAGATGGGTTATGTGGATAGATGGAGTGTGGTAGCAGCTTTGTAAACATTCCTTTTACATTCTCGAATTAGATCTTGATGTCCATTGGTAAATATGTCATTGTTCTGTTTCTTGTTTTCTGTATCTGCATTTCTTTTCTTTCAAGTCATCTTGCTTCTAAGTTATAACAAAAAGGAAAATAGCATATTTGCATCTATTGCAACAGGAAAAAGAGAAGTTGGCATTGATTTGAATGAGTTCAACAATTTAAAGCATTGATGATTACAAGAGATGGGACATCATTCTTCCAATTCAATTTCACTCACTCCTCCAAGGTCTCCTTCCACATTATGCATAAGATTTTAAGCTAGTTCCGACGAGAATTCAATTTTGGAGAAAGAATGGAAGTTAATTTGATGCCATCACCAGATGAGCTGCTAGACAAGTCTATTTTTACTTCTGTTGGTGGGGTTGGATCTCAACCTGGGAGGAAAGCAGGGCAGGGTGGGAGGAGGTGAATGTCCTAAGTGGAGAGCAAAAAAGAGAGAAAACATAAAGGTCAGCTTGCTGCAGGAGGCGGCAACTGGGTAGAACTGGTCGACAACGTGTGAATAGAAGGATTGGGGGTTGTGAATCCTTTTTGTGCGAATGGGGGCTTAGCTAGGTGATGGGATGAGAGACGGAAAGTCACTGAGGTCTCAGTTCTAGCATGAGAACGGGGGCCTCAGGCTTGGGTGTGACAGCGACCACCACGGGAAGAGAGAGAGATCGAGGAAGATAAATAGCTGGAAAGAATCGGAGAAATATAGAGAGGGCAAATTTTTAAAATAAGTATGGTTTAAAATATAACTAGTATTGTAAGTATCATTAAAAAAAATTTAAAAATAGATATAATCATCCACTAAAATTAGCGCCACTCCGTCAACTCAAGTAGTAGGAAAGCTAATTTGTGTGGTAGTTAGTGCCGGTTAATGGGCTTTTTAACGTCAGTTAATGCGATGGCAGGCGACTAGCTCTGGCGTCTGAGCTAATTAGTATTAAGCGGCCCTGAACAATTTTTTTTCAATTGGGTTACACCAAGTCATTAAGTATATTCAAATCGTTAAGATAAATTAATATCGAGCATATTGAAGTCATTAAGGATATGTACAATAGAGCTATTACATCAAGGATCTGCTTTAAGCCCTTATCTTTTTTTGCTTTAGATATGGATGTTCTTACTAGGCTTTAAGCCCTTATCTTGAATTATGGAGATCAACCTTAGAGTCTAAAGGTTTTCATTTAGGTAGATCTAAAACTAAATATATGGATTGTAATTTAAGTTGTACAAGTTATAGTGTTAGTGTTATGATATCATGTGAGCGATTCAAATGAGTCATTAAAAAGAGAAAAGAATTTAAGTTGTACAAGTCATTAAAAAGAGTGAGCGATTCAGATATTTAGGCTCTAAGGTTACCAAACACATAGATATTAGAAGGCAAAAAATAAATTTAGTTTTATCCAAACACATACAAGATTACCAGAATAATGAAATATAATAAAGTTCCAAGATATATACAAAAAAATGAATCATCTACTATTGCACAATAAAAAAAACATACAAGAACTAATATAGTATGACGCCGCCACACTATCCTAAATAGCTAGCTCGTGTCTGCGTGGAATCACTCCCGGGTATGTCGATCGGTGCGTGGTGGACCATCGTGGTGATGGTGGCCCTCTAATGCAAGATCTTCAAAAGTCTGCATAGAATAGTCCTGTGAAGGGAAGAAATATGGTTGTGACTCATACGTAGACTGGTATGTAGAAGAACCTAGATCAGCATATGTTGATGGTTCGGCGCCTCAATCATGCTGTGGGGCATCCTCTATAAGCTTTGATCCATAATATGGTCGTCGATATATACCGCAATCTCAAGTCTCTATATAACACCTGCATCTACGACTCCACATAACTCGTGCTCATTTATAAATCTGACGAGATGTCCAGTTGCCAAGATGTGCTCTGACTGCATGAAAAAATAGCGTGTTAAATTAGCCTCAACTAGGTATATAACAACATATTGAATTTAACAGAATATTTATGTTAATGCTTACATATATGCGCTCTACAGGTTCTCTATGATAGTAAGTGGTGGGAGGATCTGTCGGGGCCAGTAAGTAGAGAGAAGCCCAAGATATGAACTAACACATGTATTGATTGATAGCCATCAGCCTGTCCTCATCTTCGTCCAAGCCCTCGACTATGTAATCCCTCCGCCTCTCCCAAGCGGCAATATGCACCTGGTGGTAATCAACCCAGTCTACATCTGCTTTACCTCGACCATCGACCCTTTTGAAACTAAGGTCAACTGATGCCACATCAACTCTGGGTATGAGTCCAAACTATCGCAACACTCGATCAAGTGTCACTCCACCCTCTTCCAGTTGATTAGTGGGACTCGTGCCAACCACATATCGGAGTCTGTTGAGCATGTACGTGACAGGCATTGCGTGATCTGCTCAGTGTATGACTCCCAAATCACCTGCATATATTAAAAACCATATTAAATTAGTATACACATTATAGAAATAGAATCAAAAAGTACTCTACAAGTCTTACTTTTGTATGCAGCAAACCATCCAGCTCATTCTTATATAATGCCAAGTTCGTCATTGGCATCAGCGAACATATCTCTCATTCCACATGTGCACACAATACATTATAAACAAACATATAAGCCAAAAATTTGAAATTTCATAAATTAAAATATACCTCAATCCAATACTGAGACTGTCGAGATTACTCGAATATGGCACATGCATCGGCCTCCCCACATGAACATGCTCCCAAGACCATATCTGCAGAAGGTGTAGACAGCCAGTCATATTGGCACTGTTGGGCCTAGTAGACTTATACAACTCCATGTATAGGTGCGCCAGAACTGCTTCTCCTATAAACAGTGCACTGAATGAATCTAGGTCCTCAAGTAGTGGAAGATACTGCAGATTGAACTCAGATCCTAACGTGTCTAGTAGTAGGAAGTACCCAATAAGAAACAAAATATAGGCACGCAAATGCCTACAGTACTCCTCAATGCTCAGATGTGCACATGACTCCCTGTAGAAAGACCACCTAAGCCACCTTAACAGCATGTGCGTACTGCGTACTGACCATCGAAGTCGATGTGATGTGTGAGCTAGTCGGGTCATGATACACCACATCTGGTAGGGGATGTCTACCTAACAACTCATCGAAGCAGTCTGGCCAGCTAAGCCACCTCTTCCCCACACCAATCATAATTGGGCCAATAACAATCCTATCAACACGTAATCTCAGGATTATCGCCACATCTTGAAGCATCACTGTCATCTCACCAACAGCAAGATGGAAGATATTGGTCTATGGAGACCATCTCTCAACCAGGCGATGGTAGATGATGATCCAGCGAATGAAATGTAGTGACTAAGCTTATTTGTTTAGGCCATGAATCTCCTGCAAGTGATGGGTCACTTTTTCATCATAAGCAAGTGGGAAGCGACCTTTAGAACAGTGCTCTCTAATAAAAAAAAGAATTAACCATAAGTCAAACCAGTACTTCTGTGCATGTGTAACATAGAAACTGAAATTAAATAACACTTACAATATTAGGGTGGGCTCTATAGAGGCTATCTAGGGGTGGACCTATGTAGGAGGTCGGCTGGGGGGTATCCTCCCTAGCATGGTCCCGGCCTTCAGGGTGCTCCTCGGCCATCATACTTATTGAAAAAAATATATGTACTAGTCAGTGTCAGACAATTATAAATTTTAAATGAAAAATTATAGCATAAAATAAGCCAAAAAAGAGTACTGCAACTTACATAGAAATTCTAACAAGGAGCATAGAACAAATAAATTAGTTGCTATTGTAACTACAACATACCTTCTACTGTTGACATTGTGTGGGCACGATGACCTGTAGTGGCCAACTGTCTTGCATAGACTACATGTTCTACTACTACTAGCTTTATTTTCATCCATTGTGTTTCTGAACCTAGTGGTACGAGGTTTACCTGATCTTCTATGAAAATTGGGTGGCAGTAATTCTATTATACCTTGCTCAACACCGTAGTGACCAATCGAGCAAGCAAAGTGTGGAACTTAGTTGAATATGTGAGCTTATATCTGGATGCAAAGTAATCTTGTGATACACCGCGTCGGTGATTTAATCTTCGAACTAGCGTAGTAACGCAAGCATGGTCAATGATGATATATATTTGTCTTGTAGCACTACGATCATTATCTAATAAATCTACTCTAAATGATCGGCTTGACCTATCAAACACATGCATCTCCCGAGAGTTGATGTTCACCGATTATGGGAAATGTCTGGCTTCCTTTTTAGTACGTTGTAACATGGTTGATACCCTTTGGGTGAACATGGATAAATTAACCTCTTATTGTTGAGTTGTAGTGGCAAGTCTTTTCATGAACAGTGCAACTAAATTATAATAAATGATAGTGATTAGTGCTTGAATTGGCAAATCACGTGCACGTTTCAGAACACCATTGAAACATTCAGATGCATTGGTCGTCATTGTACCATAATGCATTCCACCATCATATACTAGTGACCATTTAATTGGGTCGCGTTCTACAAGCCATTTGTGAGCTTTTTCTTTTACATTTTTTATATCTGCCATATATCGATTAAACTCACGAATGTCATCACTATTTCCTGCCATATACATTTTCTGACAAAGAAATTCAACATCACCAATTCCCAATCTACGTATCACTTTTTTGAAATTTTCAGCGAGATGACGCAAGCGATTAAAGCGTATGAAAAAATATCTCTGCACCCACGTAACAAGGTTGCATGTTTATCATATATTATGCACAAATCACATCTAGCTGATACCACAGGCAGCATATCATGTAAGCAAATTAAAATCCACAACTAAGAATCAGTCAACTCAGACTCGACGACAACAAAGGCAAAAGAAAACAAACCATTGTTTCCATTGATTCCAACAGCATTAAGTAATGTACCACGATACTTGCCTAACAAAAATGTACCATCTAAACTGAGGACAGAGCGGCAACTGCCCCAGCCCAAAATGGAAGGACCAAATGCCCAGAAAAGTCTTTAGAATCGTTGTGTATTGCTAGACTGAATTCTGTAGACTGTACCAGGTAAAGTAGTACAAACTGCTTCCATGAAAAGGTATTACTAACTATACATCTGTATTGATACATTTGTGGTGATCCCCAATTCTGGAGATTCTTCATGCACCTCTTAGAAGTTTGTTTACATTACAATGTATGATTACATTACATGCTCGTTAGACTATCATGATACATATCAGATAGTTCTTTTGTTTGAGATAACTGTTTGGAATTGAACATTATTAACTATATATCATCCAATAACAACAAACTGAAGGCTCATTTTACTTGTAAAATACATTCCTTCTACAATGTCACCTAGGATTTCAACATCATCAGTTAGAATATTTTCATCAGATGAACCGTCAAAGTAAATATCATTGTCCCACTATCTCGCGGTTTGACATATCCGTACATACTCATTAGTAGAGAACATTTGACTTCCAATGTCAATATTTTGAAATGAATGATTTTTTAAGAGATCATGATTGGCTACATTCTAACCATAGTAGCTTCTAACTCAAGTGAACAATCATCATCACTAATATCCTGCAAAGAGTCACTACTTGAGCCGCTCATAATCTCACATCATCGTCGCGCGGCACTCGCACCAATGGTTCCTATGAGCGATAAATAACATCATCGCCAAAACTCATAATGCGATGACACACATTGATATTAAATATTAATGCGGTATGAGCAGGGAAAGTTAAAGAAGGTACGGGAATCAATTAGTCAAAGGCGCTGCGGTGAGCAGGAGTGCGATAAAATCCTATATATGCGTCGATGGTATATCTGCTGACCTTAACACCGGATCAGCTGATGTGGATACAACATTAACATCCTCAACTTCCACATACAACATTAATATCTGATGAGAAGCTTCGTTCAGTATAATGTCGCAAACTTCATCATCAGAAATAGCAGACACTATAAATCTGTTGCCCACCGGATAACGACATGTAAGACTGATAGTGAGGCGATCTGAATCAATGTGCAAGGATCTAATAATTCTTTGTTTCAATTCCAATAAAATGTTGTGCCGCAGAACCTTAAATGAACGATTTTGTCCGCCCACATCTAGAATGAACTGCTCATCGATACTTAGTTTGCCTCCATAGAATATGATCAACGAAACAAACTCTCTACTCATTCATCAAATAACTGAAAAATAATCAATCATATTAGTATTCTCTAAATTTAGAAAAATATCGTGCGTCCAAATTTATTTGTAGTACAGACTACATAAATCAAATGATATTTAACTCAATCAATATGTTATGCGAATGCCTCCATCTAAGGTGACTTGCTCTAACGGTAATTGAATCTAATCTTATAGGCCAATTGCAATGACTCAAATCCTACTCATATCATTCCTAAATATTTCACAATTATTTTTAATAATATACCCTACATATATTAAACGTTAAGCCTGTATTATCACCCAAAATTACAAATCAAATCCCTGAACCACAACTCTAACCTAAAATTACAAATCAAATCCTAGTACACAACTCTAAGTTCACAACTCTAAGCCCTAGTACACACAATCTACTTAATTATAAATGAGAAAAAATAGAGATTTACCGTGTGTTTATAAAAAATGACAGCAATGTGCGCTAAAAACTACAGAATCAGCCACAGGAAACTTCCCTGAAAGGAATGAAGCCGCCGGAATCATCGTCGGAAGCTAATGTTGGGTTCCAAGTAATGTTAGATGGAGAGGAAATCAATCGACACGGACGGGCGGCAACATCGGTTTGGCAAGAGAGGAAGCGTAGTGGAGGTGGGAAGAAGGCGGAGGGTGGAGTTTCGTGCTGAAGGAGCTTCGACGGGCTCGCTGGAATGGCGAATGTGAAACCTTCGAAAATCGATATGTGTGCCCCTAATCAGCTAACTAATCCCACTTGAGAAACTTTGATTTTCTCCCATGGCTAAAGCCCCCACCTTTGGATTGGCGTTAGTAGCGCTACCCAGTTTCTACCTATTTAATTTTTTTAACGATACTTAATTTACTAATTACATTTAAAACCATATTTATTTTTAAAAAATTGCCTATAACAGACATCTTCACATTCTAACGTTGAAGGAGAAAACGACGTGCATGAGGTTACGGAAAAAGGTAATTTTGATCTATCTGAAAATTTTAGATATATATATATATATATATATATATATATATATATATATATATATATATATATATATATATATATATATATATATATATATATATATATATATATAGTATATATAGAGAATTGGACTTCAGGAGACGTGATAAGACATTAGAAAATGAAACAGAAAAAGCAAGTGCACGTTCATTTCTATATCCGCTTTATAATGCAAATAGAAATTGGAATGAGGGGAAATTAGTAAGAAATATTTTAAAGTTGTAGATTGAATTCCATTGATGATAGGATCGGTTAAATAAAACTCATTTTATTATTGAATCGATTGTGAGTATCCAATTAAGACTTGTAATCTTACTATTGCTCACCTTGATAATGAAATAATAGACTTAATTTATTATGTGACCTCAAACTATCCTCTGCTTAAGAGAAGAGTTTAGAGATCTAATTCAAGTTAGTTCAAATTTGAGTCATTATTAAGCTCATGAGTCAAGCAAGTCAAGTCTCATGCTTGAGTTCAAATTCGAACTCATATGTTAAATGTGTTCAAGTTCAAGTTCGTTGATGCTCTACTCCTTAGCTCACAAGCTCGCTCTTATTCGATTGTTGGTCACATCAGTGTCAACTCCAAAAATACTCTTGGGACAATTGCTTCTTCTCAATTTGATGCTTTCTCTTGCGAAGTCCCATAGAGACTTCTTATAAGTCGAGCTTGAGCTCAACCTTTCAACTTGATTCTAGCTTTAGCTTCAGTTTATGCTCGTTATTTGACAGAAGAGTCCAGCTTTTATTTGGTAGGTGAACTTGTTTACACCACTAGAAAAAGTTCTAAAAAATTTTATAAATAATTTAAAACATGATTGAGATCAATTTTACTTTATATTTTATATTTTATATTTGTATATTTTTCATTATTTTTAAAAATATCTTTTAATAGTTTTTTTAACTAATCATTTTTATTTTTAATAAAAAAAATGACATTACTTTTTAAAAACATTCAAAATAATTTTTAAATATTTTAATTTTAAATATTTTAAAAATAAATATAACTATCAAACATATTTTATTTTAAATATATATATATATATACATATATATATATATATATATATATATATATATATATATATATATATATATATATATATATATATATATATATATATATATCTATAATGATATTTAATTAAAATATAAAATTAAAATCATCTCAAACAATTCCTTAATTTCTAGAGTTTCTCTGTATATTTTCTAAAAAAAAGTGCACTTTAAAATTCTCTTTAGATTTATGATTATTTATAGGAAGATTTACATACATACAATAAAATTCTTATGTATTTATATATATAACACCTAAAATTAGATATTTACTTATCTAATACTTTCCTATGCTTAAAAGGTGCATTTCACTTTTAAAAAGAAGTGATGATGGTACTTTTAATGTGATATTGAAGATCAAGGTGTTATATACAGGGATAGAACTAACACTTTTTTTTAGGGTTTGCAAACTTATCATATAAATAAAATAATATTAAAATATTTAGAAAAATATAATATAAAATTCAAATCAAAATCTTACATTCTAATATGATCAATGCATCAAATATTAATTACAAGCTTTGCCACCTATTTTACATTTTTTTTGATAATGTTGAATAATAACATCATTAGGAATCAAAGCAAACACTTTTTCAATATAAGGCACTAGACAGTCATTAAGCCAATCATCCCCCATTTTGCTATGTAGTCGATGCTTCACAATCCTCATTACGGAAAATGCTCTTTCCACTGTAGCGGTAGCAACTGGTAAAGTTAATGCTAAAGTAATAAGTCTGTAGACCAAGGGATACATATCATTCTTCTTCATCTTAACCAATACTTTTGCAAGATCGGTAATCACATTTAAAGAAGAAAATTCATCACTAGTACATATATCAATAATGTAAGTAGACAACTGATACTCAAGAGCCACAAGATCTATTGTAGAGAAATCACTTAGATATAACTCTGCTAGACAAATTAATTTTCTCTTATCAAATACAGAATAAAAGTCACTTGGATTTAAGCATGTCACACAAAGAAGTAATTCTATACTAACTTTAGAAAAACGATTATTAAGCTCTTGAAGTTACATATCAATTATTGTGTAAAATAACTCAACTTGATAATAATGTAAGTTTGTGATTTCTTCAGCTCTTCTTATAGATCGTCAACGAGATTTATGCACATCATTCATGTTTAATACAATAATATCAAAAACACAACAAAAATGTGACACTTCTTTTAATAAAGAACTACATCTATTATCTCTCATCATTTGTAATTGTTACTTTGATATTTGCACCAATCTCAACGCATTCTCAATGTCTTGATCTTTCCTTTGTAATGAATATGATAATTCATTTGTAGACCCCAAAATATTAATCATTAAATATATTGAAAAAATAAAATCAAAAGATTTCATTGCATCTATTAACGCAGCTGCTTCAACTGATTATTGATCATGTACCCCATCCTCCTTAACAATCCCAAGCACTTCAATTACAGAAGTATACATTTTAATGAGGCTAATTAACGTATAAAAATGTGAACTCCAACGGGTGTCACCAAGTCGTTATAATTCCTTTTGATTCAAACCGCGACCATTAATTAACTTCTCACTTTGAAGATGTGAGAGAATTTTTTCATGCTGAATATTTCTGAGAATGTCATTTCTCTTACAATATGCTCCAACAATATTTACAATTCTTGTAGTAAATTCAAACAAATATTTAACTTGGCAATGATTTTTTACTAGAGCTACTAAACATAATTAAAGTTGATGAGCAAAACAATGAACATAAAATGTTTGAGAATTATCCCTTACGATGAGTGCCTTCAATCCATTGAACTCTCCACGCATATTTGATGCTCCATCATAACCCTAACTACGTATTTTATGTAAACTTAATGAATGTTTAGCAAGAATAGCTTGAAGTGCTTCTTTCAATGCTACTGCAGTTGTAGAAGAAATATGTTTAATCCCAATAAATCTCTCAATAACTTGTCTTTTTTGTCAACATATCTTAATGCAACAGTCAATTGCCCTTTGGTTGACACATCACGAGACTCATCTATAATTATAGAAAAATATGAATCACCAATATCAGTTATGATAGAATGTAAGGTCTCACCTGCAGCTGCATAACAAATTTCTTTTTAAACCTTCGGTGAAATTAACTTCAACTTTGCATTTGTATTTTCAAATGTAACTTTTTTTTATTTCTTCATTATGATTAGCTAGAAAATGAAATAACTCTAAGTAATTCTCTTGGTTAGTTGATTCAAAAGACTTATCATGACCACAAAATGATAACCCTTGCCGAGAAGAAATCAAATACAATCAACAACTGCAGTCAACATGATGCGATGATCCTTTTTATTTTTTTCCTTCTTACTCAAAAACATAACAAGAAGATTTAGTTCATGAGGCTTCATTAAATCCTCACATTTTTGTCTTGTCTTATTATAAATACTATTATGATCTCTGACATGAGCTAGAAGCTTATCTTTTCTCTTCCAATTTCTAAACCCTTCAACAATGAATGAGTCTCTACCACCTTGGCATGTGCTAGCTTGCTTTTGTGGCTTGAAAAAATTACAATACAGACAAAATCCAGCATCTTTTTGAACACTATACTCCAATCAATTTGGATATTCTTCAAACCATTTAAGGTTAAATCTCCGTGCAACATTTTCAATCATTGTTTGAGAAAAATTAAAATTTTTTGGTTGATGAAGTCCTTTAACTAAATATGCTCTTCACACTTGTTCCATATGATTAACATCGTAACTCCAAACTGAAGATCAAAGACTAGGATCAGCCGGAAGACTGTCAATATCTAACTTTGTTCATTATTTCTTCTTCAAAAAGCGATCAATTTACTAAACCCTAAAAAATGAGTGTAAAGCATAGTATAAACTATTATAAACTATTTCTGAAATATGAGAAAAGATGTATTTAACATTATAACAAAGACACACATTCAACTTTTTTTTAAAATAAAAAAATAATATAAACTATTTCTAAAACAAAGGCACATTGTCGGTCATTTAAACAAAATAAAAAATCAAAAGCACACATTCAGCCATTTTTTAAAATAAAAATATAATATAAATTATTTCTAAAATAAAGGCACACCGTTAGCCTTTATTAAAAAAATAATAATCACATTATCACATACCTGTATTGATTGTCAAGAAGACCAATCACTATCGGCTTTTGTTTAAAATATTTTGATTGCTCCAATTCTCAGAAATCAACCCTCACCAAAGAACATCTAACATAAAAATTAAAGTATGTTAATATTATCAATATTTAAACCTCATTTAACAGCCATCCAATAGTATAAGAAATACTTTAGAAAATATCTTTTGGACGGGAAAATAAGAGAAAGTAGCATACTCTCATTTAATGGTATTTATTATTACAGAAAATGCAATTTACAGGTGCTTCAGGTTAATAGAAATATAGAAGAGTGAAAATTGCAAAAACAACAAGTAAACACAATAGCCAAAATAAAGCAGTTAAAATGGCAAATCAGGTATTTTGCATCAAATAAACCATTGTAATGCTTTCTTCACCTGATCAGAATTTTGTAGCAGAGAAGAGAAGATCAAACATACCACAATGATTTTCCAATTTCCGCAATATATATAAGAAATGAAATAAAAAGAAAACATCTAATATAAAAATCGAAATGTAACAAATAGGATAATAAGAAATTTTAATATCTTTCTGCGTTGATACAACACTGATCACACTCTATTAGCTAGAAAATAGCAATGAATCCAGATTTTTAGACACGAAGAAGTGAAAAAAAAGAAAGAATCAAATCCATCAAAAGAAAACAGATCAGATTCGATTCCACTCTCCATTCCTCTCATCCTCCCCTTTCATTCCATGAAAAAAAATATATATATCTTCTTCTAATCTTGGCAATCGGCAGAGGAAGGAACAACACAAGTCATCCAAACAACCACCAGTGCAATCGTAGCAGCAAGAACAAAATTCATTCATGTATATGCCTCGGAATGAGGTAGAATAATATAAAAACGCGGACAAAAATGTGAACAAATCTGCTAGTGCTTTTTTAAAGGATTTCGCAAGGAAGGAGAAACATTACCAGAGGGTTCTCCAAAAAAGAATGAAGAGAACCGAGATTGGCTGCAATCAGATCAATTCTCCGAGCAAGAAGTGAGCCAAATTAGACAAGAATAGCAAGCCGACGCCAGAGAAGCGACAATGGAGAGACAAAGCCCAAATCCAGGCTGAAAGTGACAATGGAGAGACGAAGCCGGGGCGTGGGCAAAGCGTCAAATGCAGCGTTGGCGAATACCGAACGCGAGAGAGGAGATCGAGGTTGTCGTCTGGGACTGAGGGTTTCAAATGCTGAATAGAGAAATCGGGCAACTAGGTTTATACCTTTCTTTTCACGTGAAATTATTTAAACACCCTTGATATTTATTTTTTCAGGGTGGGCAATTGCCCACGAGAAAATATTACGTCCAGAGTCCTCACGTAACTTTATGTGCGGACTCCAATCTATAGTCGACACATATCCAGTATTTTTTTTCCCGTTTTAGCTAATGAGAAGAATGAATGACGAAAAGGGATTTATTCACGATCCGTTATGCTTCCCGCCCATTTACCGTAAGCGTCATTGGAATGCGCAGGAGGAATTTAAAAAAAATATATAGACAGATTTAATGTTTAGGGTTAGTTTTTTCAAAAAACGAGAAGAGAAATAGAATCTCATTTCCTTTACAAAAGAACCATGAAGATTGAGAATGTTGAAATAACACCAATTTAGAGGATGTAAAATAGAAATTCATCTAATATTTCGTGAAATTTTTCTACATTTGTTAGTGATATTCCGGTGTCAAGAGAATATGTTCATTACATTTCATTAGAAGAATTTAGATGCTTTTTTATTGAATTTTACTTTTAGTGTTATTTTCAGACTCTGTACACTTTAGAGGGTATAGAGCATTTGGGACTTTTTCCATTTATTTTGTTTCTTGAGATTATGTTTAGCATTCCAATGGAAGCAATTTAATCTTGGGTGATTTACGAATTTTTACATTTCTCGTACCTCTTTGGAGGGTACTGATCATTAAGGACTTCTTTTCATTTTGCCTACTTCTTTGATTATGCATTCAAAAGCATTTGGAGGTCGTTTTGGATAGTTTGAGGGGTATTTTGTATTTGTACTATTTGTTTCTTTTGGAGTGATCATTTATGGCCTTTTTCCAGGTTTATTTTGCCTGTTATTGAGATTATGTTTAGGCATTCCAATTGAAGTAATTTGATATCGCTTGGATGGTTTATTTAGGTATTTTGCATCATCTCATACCTCTTTGGAGTACAGCATTTAGGACTTCTTTTCAGATTTTGCCTACTTCTTTGATTATGGTGTTCCAATGGAAGCATTTAGAGGCTATTTGGATGGTTTCGGGGAGGGGTATTTTGCATCACTCTCTATACCTGGAGGAGTGATCATTTATGGCATTTTTTCCAATTTATTTTGTATTTTTATTGAGATTATGTTTAGGGCATTCCAATGGAAGCAATTTGATGGCTGCTTGGATGATTTTGGGTTTTTTTTTGCATATGTACTCTCTGTACTTCTTTGGAGGGTATAGAGCATTTAGGGACTTCTTTTTCCAGTTTATTTTGCCTACTTATTTTGATTATATTCATTATATTCCAATGGAAGCAATTTGATTGCTGTTTGGATGATTTCTGGGTAATTTTTTGCATCTGTATTTTGTAACATATTTTTGTATATGTTTGGCCAGATGAATGCGGTCAATGAGCTGTGCGATGATGAAGTCGTGATATTTAATGACCCAAATTTGGGGAAACTCCTTGGCACCACTGTTCAGAATGAAACGGAGGTGTATGCACTATACTGTGACTATGCACAACAAATTGGCTTCATTGTTCGGAAGAACCATACTAGTTATTAGCCAAACTCAAAGAAATTGAAATCAAAAGATTTTCTATGTGCAAAAGCTGGTCAGAAGAAGTCTATCAGTCTAAATGGCTTAACAAAATTCCAGAAAGTTGATACAAGTGGTTTGTCAGCCATGATTAGATTCTGTTGATTTGGAGGGAATTGGATGATTAAAAATATACGTAAAGTCATAATCATTCTTTGGCGAGCGACCTACATCTTCTCGTGATCACGTGATGCATTAGCGATGAAGGCATCCGTGTTGAAGACAATGATGGAGGTCGGAATTAGAGCAACTGATGTATTCAGCTATCTAATTGAGAAAGTTGGCGTAGAATATCGGTTCACAAAAGAGATGCTTTCAATTTTATTCAGAAGAGAAAAGATCGAGGATTGCGAATGGTGAGAATGCATTAATACAGTTGTTTAAGGAAAGGCAAGCAGTGGATGGGATGTTTGCATGGGATATACAAGTTGATGAGTCGGATTGCTTAGTAAGCTTTTTTTTGGAGCAATGGCATGTCTAGGATAGAATATGATTATTTTGGAGATGTGATAATTTTTTATACTGTGCTATCGACTTAATAAATATAATCTTATTTGTGCCCTCTTGTTGGAGTGAATCATCACCGGCAAAATGTATTATTTAATTTTTTATCAAAAGACAATTGAGTCATTCTCATGGTTATTTCAAACATTTCTTCGATTGATGAGTGATAGACATCCTATAACAATATTCACTGATCAAGATCAGGCTATGGCGAGAGCTATCAAAATTATATTGCCTCATACTCATCATAGGTTGTGCCAATGGCATATTTCAAAGAAAGCTCCTTCCAAGGTTCATTATTTTAATAGTAATAAGATAGTACAAGGGCTATTTTATACATGCATGAGTAAGTGTGACCTCGTGAGAAGAGTTTAAAGAAGCTTGTCATCATGCTAGAAGAAGGCAATTTGCATGATCATGCTTGGCGTCAGCTTTATAAGATTAGATCCAAGTGGTCCCTTGCATTCGTGAGGACTCATTTCGCATGGGCATCTTGTCAGCATAGCGTAGTGAGTCCACGAACACGTATGTCACGCGGAATATCTAAACCAACAAGTTCGCTCACAGATTGCTTCTTGGGGTTGGAAAAGGTTATGGAGACATGGCATTGGAATGAACATGATGAAGACTTCAAGTGTAGCTAGTCATCGATTGTTCCTGTTGTTAAGACCAGTCCAATTCTAAAACAAGCTGCTATATTTTATACAATAAAGGTTTACACTATGTTTGAAGAGGAATTTTTGCATCGAGTTGGAGGCCTATCAGTAACTAAATCAAATGACAGCACCATGGAGTATTTGGTGAGAAACTTAGAGAATAAAAATGCATCCAAAATATGGGATGCATTTCGATAGACTACCCTAAGTAACTTATACTTGCAAAAAATTTGAAATGATGGGATTACTTTGTGCCCACTGTATCAGAGTTCTTAGTCAGGAAGATATTGTGCGCATTCCCGACAAGTATCTTCTCATGCGATGGTCTACCAGAGAGAAGAGGGATATTTACATTGATAGTGCATACAGAAAATTAAGATGTGTGGAAAACACAGATGGAAATGCTACTGGCATTATTTTTCGGAACCACATAAGTCGATATGCATATCAAATAAGCGTCAAGGCACAGGGCAATAAGAGAGCTGAGGATTATATGCTTGGATCCCTAAAAAAACTATATGATGATGTCGACTCTATAATAAGTGGAAATTCTCCTACAGTTGACAGAGCAGTTAAGAAGAAGAAGTCAACCACAACAGATAAAGAAAAAGACATCTTAAAGGATCCAGTTAAGCAATGTCCAAAGGGTGTTTCCAACTCAAAGCTTAAAGGATATTGAGAGAGATCCAAGAAAGCCAAGAGTAATTTTCTATTTGCGTATTGATTTTTAATATTTTAAATATTACTGTTAATCTTCAAACCCTACTTTTTTTTGTTGAAACTAAAGTACGTCGATAGTGTTCTTGACGTGTTTCATCACAAGTTGCATCACCTTTCTCTGTTATGTTAGAGTATTTTTCAGAGGTATGCACAGAATATCACACATCGATGCTGTAAGAAATCATCAACTAATACGATGTTCTACATGCAGGAATTTAACTCGAGCTCCACAATCAATCAGTCGGCTGAAGGGTACACTAAGCTGATGATGGATATTATTTCAGGAAAATATTTTGATGCATGACATTATCTAGTTTTGTGTTCTTCGACTGTACAATCTTTTATGTAATGCTTTAGAGTCTCTAAGATGACTCTCTTTAACTTAACAGATACACCAAGATGTTTAGACTGTATTTAGCTAGAGGATTTTCTCACTAGGCTATTTGTAGCTCTTTAAGCAGTAGTGATTGAGTTAATCCTCTGCTGAGGACCTTGTAATCATTGGGTAGAATAAATATGTCGATAAATATATTTTGCATATACCTATCCCGAGTGATCATTTATTTATTTTATTATTTTGATTAGAAATAATGTTCATTACATTCTAGTTCGAGCAATTTGAAAACTATTTGGATGATTTCGGTGTTTTTTTTGCATATACTCAGTACCTCTTTGGAGTGCGCATTGAGACTTCTTTTTCCGGTTTATTTTGCATGTTTCTTGAGATTATATTTAGGGCACTCAATGGAAGCAATTTGGTACGCTTGGATGATTTCGAGTTATTTTGTAGCACTCTGTACCTCTTTGGAGGGTACAGATAATTTAGGGCCTTTTTTCTAGTTTATTTTGCCTGATTATAGAGATAATGTTCATTACATTCTAATGGAAGTATTTGGAGGCTGTTTGGATGGTTTCTGAGGGGTATTTTGTATTTGTACTCTTTGTACCTCTTTGGAGGGTTTATATCATTTATGACCTTTTTTTCTAGTTTCTTTTGGCCTAATTATTGAGATTATATTTAGGGTATTCCAATGGAATCAATTTGGAGGCTATTTGGATGGTTTTAGGGTATTTTGCATATGTACTCTCTGTACCTTTTTGGAGGGTACAGAGCATTTAGGGACTTCTTTTTCCAGTTTATTTTGTCTACTTCTTTTGTTTATGTTTAGAGCATTCCAATGGAAGTATTTGGAGACTGTTTGGATGGTTTCTAGGGGTATTTTGTATCTGTACTCTCTGTACCTATTTGGAGGGTACAGACCATTTATGGCTTTTTTCCCAGTTTATTTTGCCTTTTTATTGAGATTATATTTATGGCATTCTAATGGAAGCAATTTGATGGTGCTTGGATGATTTCTGGGCATTATTTTGCATTTGTACTCTCTGTACCTCTTTGGAGGGTACAGAGCATTTAGGGACTTCTTTTTCCAGTTTATTTTGCCTGTTTCTTGAGATTATGTTTAGGGCACTCCAATGGAAGCAATTTGATGGCTGCTTGGATGATTTAGGTTATTTGCATCTGTACTCTCTGTACCTCTTTGGAGGGTACAAATAATTTAGGGCCTTTTTTCCAGTTTATTTTGCCTGATTATAGAGATAATGTTCATTACATTCCAATGGAAGCATTTGGAGGTTGTTTGGATGATTTTTGAAGGGTATTTTGCAGTACTCTCAACCTCTTTGGAGGCTGAGATCATTTATCTTTTCATTTATTTTACCTTTTTATTGAGATTATGTTTAGGGCATTCTAATGGAAGTAATTTGATGGCTGCTTGGTTGATTTCAGGGCGTTATTTTTCATCTGTACTCTCTGTACCTCTTTGGAGGGTACAGAGCATTTAGGGACTTCTTTTTCCAGTTTATTTTGCCTGTTTGTTGAGATTATGTTTAGGGCATTCCAATGGAAACAATTTGATGGATGCCTAGATGATTTCTGGGTATTTTTTTTGCATCTACTCTCTGCCTCTTTGGAGGTATCATTTAATTTTTCTAGTTTATTTTGCCTGTTTATTGAGATTATATTTAGGACATTCCAATGGAAGCAATTTGATGGCTGCTTGGATGATTTTTGAGTATTTTTTTTACATCTGTACTCTCTGTACCTCTTTGGAGGGTACAGATCATTTATGGACTATTTAGAAGATATCTATAAGAAAGGATATCTAAAATTAATTTTTTATTAGTATTAAGTTAGTTGACAAATTTAATCTCATAATGTGGTGGCAAATTTAAAAATCCTCTTGATCTATTGTATTTACACTATTCGGTAATTGAAAATAATTATTATAAAATTAAATGTTATAACTTATCTCTTTCGGACAAGTTTCATTATAGTTATAACAGAATTAAATTTTTCATATTGCAATGAGACAAAAAAAATACTATTTTTTATAATAGATTAACTTATTTTGTTCTTGTTCATCTAAATAAATAGACAAGTCGGTTTGATAAGGTTCAAATTAATATTGAACTTCATTTCAGTCGAGCATGAGCATACTAAGAATACATATGAGTTAATTTTTTTTAACTACTCTATTTTCATAATAAAAGGACAGCTAACAACAATCATAATCATATTTTAATACATATGAATTAAAATCAAAACTGTTAAAATATCATGATTTTACTATCAAAATTTACTTACACCAATCACAATAATTTTACAATCAATATTTAAAAAAAAGATAATCCATAATAGCCAGTAATCCCTAATTTAATTTTATGCATCTTGCTGGATAACATTTATTTTATGCATTCGTTGCATTAATTTTATGCATTCTGCTCATAACAAAATGACCATATCATAAAAAATAATTTTAAATGCATATTTCTTTCAAGAATATAGCTCCAAAAACCAAATCCACAAGATAAAAAGATAATTGCTAGAGTAAAATATCATCCCAGAGTAAAATATCAGCGAAATCAAACTATATGAAATGAGAGAAAAAAAGTTACAAAAATCAGAGTAAAATATCATCCCAGATCCATAAACAATCCATTCACTTCAACAAAAATAGCTAAGTCTTCGAAGCCACCAAACCAATGCATTATACAAAATCTTATATCAAACTAAATCCTATTGTTCTCAATTTGGATTTTTAAGTCCCAAATAAAATATAGCGTTAGCGAACTCAACCCTAAATATATTCATCTTCTTTGGCCAATCGGTGGTACCTGTCCTGGAGGTTTCGATTCTTTTCCATGTATTTGGACAAACATTCCATTCGACACTATTTTCTTGGGATATCCCACTCACCATTTCAATTGGCCATTTTTTGAAATCATAAAAGTGACATCTTCAACAAGTAATTTGATCTAAATAGCGAACATAATCTCAATAAGTTGGCGGAAAAAAATAATTAAGAGGAACCAAATTTGAAAACTATTACAATCTTAGAAGAATGCTCTTATGGGTTGGTTTGGGTAATGTAAAAATACCGTGCCCACGACTTCATATGCCCAACAGAGTGTCGGTCGATTATCTATAACTGGCGGTAAGATTAACTCGCCTCGACACTTATCTGCATGACATGTTGGATAAACATTTTGCTTTCCATCTTTAGCGTGCGGCATAACTCAGAGAAAGAAGAGAAACGATTATAGATTATAGATTTTATCTAAACAAATAAAATTGAATCGTAATACCCAACATTCTATGGGGTAACATACCCAATGAAATAACAAATAGGGGATATACCCGGAGCGAATACTTCTCGGCCAGTAAGAAGGTGAAGGCATCAATGTGTGCATCTGAGAGATATTGATCTGTCAACAACTCATCGATATGCCCTCGTGTAATAATGATATTCCCAGCCGCGAATACTGTATCACCCCTGCAAGTGATAAATATTTTAAAGTGATATTAATTAAATGAATAGGTTATTTTATGTATGAAAGAGCTGATTGAGGATTGACTTACTTGTCCTCGAATCGGGAGCATGACGTGTCAATAATACCGAGCATCGACTTAAGCAAAATAGCTCTGGATGAGAACTCAACAATATGAAGTGCCTCTGATGGCTGTAAGAAAATTACTGATGACAAAAATTAATGATGAAGAGCTAGATTCACTATGAATTAAGGATCGATCTACTAAGTATTTTTCATACCTCCGATTGATGCTCCTCCACCACAACGATAGCGATCGTGGTGTCGACCTTTCTTGGCTCATCTTTGCAAACCTATAAAATATTTAGTGAAATCTATTTCTATTATCTCAAATTTAAAAGAAAGTAACTTAACCTCGATCGGCTTCTCATCTTCTTGAGTGGAGGCCACCACATCACTTATTCTTGCTCGTGACTTTTACAGTGTGTGAAGGGGAATTAATAGCTTTTCTTTTTCTTGTCAGCTTTCACACGCCAATCTTTGTCGATTATCGTTTGAACATCGTTGTGTGTAGTGGCGGCCTCCACAAGAACTTCACCTGGTCCATTCCACATGGGCTTCCCTTGAGTATCCAACTCCAGTGGAAGCTCATGTGGTAGCCTCCACAAGAGCTTCCTCTACGGTACCCTCCTCAAGGGCTTTCCAAGTGGTAGCCTCCCCAGGGGTACCCTCCACAGGGGAAGCTCCTGTGGTAGCTTCCTCAAGAGTTTCCCCTATGGTGACTCCCACAGGAACCTTCCCCACACTTGGGGTGGTAGGACCCCGCTGCCTGGCAAGAACTTCCTCGATAGTAGTAACTCGCAAATCAAGCCCATCCATCCTCTCCGTCAATGTTGCATGAAAAGACGATATTGTATCTTTCAAGTCCACAAACACAAGTATCCTCCACCATAAAACTGTTGTGGGGTAAGTAGCAGAGGCGGGCTAGATACACTGAGGGAGAATATCGAGGAGAGACATATGGAGAGTCAATGGGGCTTAATTGGACTTAAAATGGGGATCGGCTGACATGTGTAGATTCTTGGGGGACACAAGGAGTCAATTCTCCTCTTCTAATATGTCCGAATGAAAGGCGGATCGTGATAAACCGATAAGAAAATGTGAAGACATACAACATAAATAAAGACATTCTTATATGAACTAAGTGATATTATTATATGTCACACGGTGTCCTCAAACCGGTGAAAGCATTATTTGGAAACTCTATTTTTCCCATCGCATAATGGCTTTCTGGATGGAAATGATGCTTATGAGGCTTATGTGCTTAGCCATATCTACAATGAATATTTTTAAGTAAACTCAACATTAAATTACACACTCACGGAGATATAAAACATACCATCGGAAAGAGTGACAAAGCCACTCATGTAATACGCCCTCGTCAATCTTTGATGTAATAACATCAAATTGGGAAACTAGAAAGTCCCAAATGGCTCTCTGCAGGTATTCACAAATCTATCTATGTCATCAATTCAGTAATCGACCACCTAATTGTGATATATAAAAAATAGATTTGACAAAAAATGTATGTACAATGCGCAAACGTCTTCTGAGCGAGCCATCTAAATTCTCAAGTTGATTATTGTAGTCTGATGAACTGAAGCGGTGGAGATTTACGCCATAAGACCTTCTCCCTCTGTTTGGCATTCCCATCATCCGCAACTTCATCGGGGTGAAAGGAATACCCCAAGAAAGCTTGCTTTTCTATGTCCCCCAAGACAGATCGATGTAATGATAACCAATCTTGCTTAATTCGTGAATGAATTGATGGAGATGAAGCCTCTTTAAAATGTCGGTCATCATAAAGCGTAGCGCAATATTATCGAACATAATTCTTACAGTGGTAGGCCTGCATCTCGAAGTTATCCTTTTCCCATACATGGTAAACTTCAAAAAGAAAAGTCAGTAGGTAATGAGTATAAATACAAATCACCCATCAAAATCAAGCAAACAGTTTCCAAATTATTCTAATAGAAAATTAGTACTAAATGATCACTAAAGAGGTACAGTCGATACAAAATATCTCCCGAAATCATCCAAGCAGCCATCAAATTGTTTCCATTGGAATGCCTAAACATAATCTCAATAAACAGGCAAAATAAATTAAGAAAAAGGCCATAAATGATCTATACCCTCCAAAGAGGTACAGAGAGTACAGATGCAAAATACCCCCCTAGAAATCATCCAAACAGCATTCAAATTGCTTCCATTGGAATGCCCTAAATATAATCTCAATAATTAGGCCAAAAGAAACTGAAAAAAGTTAGTCCTAAATGATCTGTACCCTCCAAAGAGGTACAGAGAGTACAGATGTAAAATATCCCCCAGAAATCATCCAAACAGCCTTCAAATTACTTCCATTGGAATGCCTTAAATATAATCTCAATAATTAGGCCAAAAAATTAGATAAATTCTCTACCCTAAAGAGGTACAGAGAGTACATATGCAAAAAAATACCCAGAAACTATCCAATCAGCCATCAAATTGCTTCCATTGGAATGCCCTAAAAATAATCTCAATAATTAGGCCAAAAGCATAAATAATTTGTACTCAGAGGATAGAGATGCAAAACTCTTATCACTATCAAATTGCTTCCATTGGAATGCCTAAATATAATCTCAATAAAAAAGCGAAAAGTCAAAAATTATTTGTACCCTCCAAGAGTGCAATCTGAATATAAAATACCAAATAAGCCATCCAAGCAGTCATCAAATTACTTCCATTGGAATGCCCTAAACATAATCTCAATAAATAGGCAAAATAAACTGGGAAAAAAGCCATAAATGATTTATACCCTCCAAAGAGGTACAGAGAGTACAGATGCAAAATACCCCATAGAAACCATCCAAAACGACCTTATGCTTCCATTGGAATGCCTAAATATAATCTCAATAATTGGGCCAAAAGAAAAAAGTCACTAAATGATCTACCCTCAAAGAGGAGTGAGTACAGATGTAAAATATCCTAAATAAACCATCCAAGCAGCCATCAAATTGCTTCTATTGTAATGCCCTAAATATAATCTCAATAAACAGGCAGAATAAACTAGAAAAAAAGGCCATAAATGATCTATACCCTCCAAAGAGGTACAGAGAGTACAGATGTAAAATACCCCACAGAAATCATCCAAAATAGCTTTCAACTTACTTCCATTGTAATGTAATGAACATTATCTCTAGAATCAGGTAAAATAAACTGGAAAAAAGGCCCTAAATTATCTGTACCCTCCAAAGAGGTACAAAGAGTACAGATATAAAATACCCCCCCAAACCATCCAAGCAGCTCCCAGATTACTTCCATTGTAATGTAATGAACATTATCTCAAGAAACATGCAAAATAAATTGGAAAAAGAAGTCCCTAAATGCTCTGTACCCTCCAAAGAGGTACAGAGAGTACAGATGCAAAAAAATATGCAGAAATCATTCAAGCAGCCATCAAATTGCTTCCATTGGAGTGCCCTAAATATAATCTTAAGAAACAGACAAAATAAATTGGAAAAAGAAGTCCCTAAATGCTCTGTACCCTCCAAAGAGGTCCACAGAGTATAGATGCAAAATACCCCAAATAAACCATCCAAACAGCCATCAAATTTCTTCCATAATGCAAACATAATCTCATAAGCAGGCAAAATAAAATGGAAAAAAGGCCATATAAATCTGTACCCTCAGAGATGCAGAGAGATGTAAAATATCCCCGAAACCATCCAAACACATTCAAATTGCTTCCATTGTAATGCCTAAATATAATCTCATAATTAGGCCAAAAAGCGAAAAAGTCCTAAATTATGTATCTCGAGAGGTACAGAGAGTCTGATGCAAAAAAACTCCCATTAATCATCCAAGCGACCATCCTTGCATTGGAATGCCCTAAATATAATCTCAAGAAGAATGCAAGATAAAAGAAAAGTTTGCCTGATCGTACTCGAGAGAATGCAGAGGAATAAAATACTAGAAATCATCCAAACAGCCTTCATATTGCTTCCATTGGAATGCTCTAAATATGATCTCAAGAAGAAGGCAAGATAAACTGAAAAAATAGGCCCTAAATGATCTGTACCCTCAAGAGAGGTACAAAGAGTGATGCAAAAAACCCAAATCATCCAAGCCAAATTGCTTTTGTTTGAATGATATAATATCAAGAAAGCGCTAAAGAAACCTGGAAAAAAATAAATGCTATGTACCCGAGGAATGAGTCTGAATACAAAATAACATATAAAAATAACCAATCTTTCCGACATTGAGAAGAGCAGTAAACTAAATTCATTCAAGTTGGGAATGCATGTGTAAATACCTCATGTAGTCACCTATCTATAATTTTGATTTCTTTATGTGAAGGCGGACGCGTCAATCAAGAATGGGAGCTAAAGAAAAATCCTTCGTCGAAAGCACTAAAGCTTTGTTCAGAGGAATGTCGACGACAATATCATCTCGTTCTTCTTCTCCGCTTTTTTTGACCGCGGGCGGTGGAAGTGTAAACGGCGTCGTGAATACGCATCCCTTTACAGCGTCGTTGATTCGCTCCGTTAACCTCTAAAACGAAAAAAAAAAATCGGACATTGGTATGGTTGAGTCATACGTAAAGCATGGACTATAATATTTTCTCATTGCCCACCCGAATAGCGTGAATCGACGATTATGTATATATATATATATATATATATATATATATATATATATATATATATATATATATATATATATATATATATATATATATATATATATATATATATATATATATATACATATATGTTATATTGAATATAATTTTAAATTAAATTTCTAAAAAAAATAACAATAAAAATTCTTGCTCAATAGCAAATTTTTATTTTATTTTATTAGTTTCACAAATAATAAATGATAATAAAATTTTATTTAAAATTTTATAATTAGTTTTAAAATTCAAAAAATTCTTAAAGTAATATATATATATAATATATATTAAAATTTGAATGTTAAATATGTAAATACATAAAAATGATATGATATACATATAAATCTTCTTATTTATATTCTCTTCACAAATAATATTCAAAATAATAATTTTATAATTAGTAGTTTTTATCACATTCAGATTCGGAAGTAAAAGTCTCTCAACTTTAAAAAAAAATAAAACTCTATCTTAAATAAAAAAGATGATTTATATATATATCAAATAATTCTTATATATTTATATTTCTATCATTTAAAATAAGATATTTATTTATTAAATATTTTTTATATTTAAAGTGTATGATGAAATTAAAAATTAAAATGTTATATATATATAATTTAGATATTAGATATTTAAATATATATAAATTATTTGATATGTATGTAAATTCCTTCTTTAAAAAAAAAAAACTCTATTGCACACGGGAGAAAAGAGTGAGGAGAGAAACGAAGAAAGAAAAAGATGAAAATCCGAAAAAAGTGAGAGAAAATATTAAGAAAAAGAAAGAAATTAACAAAGCACCACATTAAGGCAGCTTTATAATTTTGTTTTATAGCAAATATAAAAATCTTATGTGCCCTCTCTCATAATTTCACGTATAACATCCCCTTACTCTTCTTTCTCCCTTACCCCAACCAATCAACTGAGAAGTTCCTGAGAGCTTATAAACGTATTCCATTCCTGTAAGTCACAGTCTCTCCCCTCCACCTAAATAAGAAAGATGACCCTTGCTGCTGCCGTAATGGAAGATCACCTCCTCATCTTCCCTTTTTTATCCAAAGGCCACACGATCCCCCTCCTCCACCTCGCCGCCGCCCTTTCCTCTCGCAACGTCCACGTCACCCTCATCACAACTCAAGCCAACGTCCCCTTCTTCCGCCACCACCTCTCCACATCCGCCGCCACCGCCTCCAAAATCCGACTCCTCCTCCTCCCTTTCCCCGCCATCCCGACCTCCCCACCGGCATCGAGTCCACAGAAGCCCTCCCATCTTTCTCCCTTTTTCCCACCTTCCTTGGGACCACCACCTCCCTACAAGACCCCTTCCTCCACCACCTCCACAGTCTCCTCCGCTCCCCAACCCCTCCCGTCTCATCTCTGACTTCTTTCTAGGCTAGACACTCCCCATCTGTCGTCGCTTCAACCTCCCTCGCCTTGTCTTCCACGGCATGTCCACCTTCTCCATGTCCCTCTGCAAGTCACTTTGGTTTAATATTCCCAAGGAAGAACCATTTTCGGTTGTCGGAGCACCTCCGAAGCTCAAGCTTACCAAGGCCGATGTGCCGGAAAGCATTCTCAACTCAGTCGACCCGCTTAACCCTGAAACTCAGTTCATAAACTCAATCCAAGAAACGGACATCAGGAGTTGGAGAGTAATTGTCAACAGCTTCACAGAGCTCGAATCACCGGCATACGTTCAACTCCTTGAGTCATTCTACGGACCGGTGACCGGAGGGCGAGTGTGGCTTGTCGGACCGCTAAACCTTCTAACCGGTGGTGATCGGGTCACCATAGAAAGCCTCAAATCGGAATGCCTTCGTTGGCTCGATCGGCAGCCCGAAGGTTCGGTCCTTTACGTGGCATTCGGGACGCAGGCGGAGGTTTCTGATGAACAACTGGATGAGGTAGCCCACGGCCTAGTTCGGGCTGGGGTCCGATTCCTATGGGCTGTTCGGTCGGAGTCTTGGGCACCACCGAAGGGTGTAGAGGATTTAGGGAGGATAGAGAGAGGGTGGGTTCCTCAAAAGGAGGTTTTGAGCCACGTGGCCGTAGGAGGATTCATGAGCCACTGCGGGTAAAACTCCGTGCTTGAGGCGGTGTCAGCCGGTGTAGCGATGCTCACGTGGCCAATGCTTGCGGAACAGGGTCTCAACGCAAAGATGGTGGCGGGGGAGATCGGCGTAGGGCTAAGGCTTAGGCTGCAGGCAGCGGATATAGTGGTGGGAAGGAAAGAAGTGGAGTAAGCGGTGAGGGAGTTAATGGAAGGGGAGAAGGGGAGAAGGGCTAGGGAGAGGGTGGCGGAGCTGTCGGAGAAAGCTAAGACAGCAGTGGTGAAGGGAGGATCGTCTTATGAGGCACTGGAGAAGCTTCTACAGGAGCTTAAGAAGGCTCTGACGGCTACGGCGGCGGTGGAGGAGGAGGAATAAAAAAGAAACGTTGGGAAGCCGACGAAGAAATCATATCATATGCCACATGCTTGCCTTATTCAAATGCAGCATTTCTTTTTGTGACCATTAAATGATCACGAATACTTTTATAAAATTGAGAAAATTAAAATCAAATTAAGTGATTTTAAAACTTTAACTATAATAATTGAGTTGAATAACTATCTTTATGCTATAAATTTTTTAGAAAAATTATTACATTGGGATTTTGGATGCATTCGATCATCAGTCAATACATAATTATTATGTATTAATTATAAAATTATATGTACTCATTATTAAATATTATTTATTTGTATATATAAATAAGATATATATTATCATATAATAAATATTATATTAATACACAATAATATATAATATTTTATAATCAATATATAATAAATATATTTTGATTGAACAATATATATCACTATATTATTAAAATTTAGATACAGAGCTACGTTCAAATTTCATATATAATAATTTCTTAATTTTTAAACTCCTGCTTAGTTATAGGCATTTATTTCTCATTTTGAAGTGTTTAGGTAATATTTCATGGATAATTTTGGAAATATGTTTGTGGAGCTATCTTATCGTATCAAGCCAGCTCGGAATTTCATGAATTAGTTTGTGATTAAAATATATTAAAAATTGAACAAATTTTTTCTCATCTGATTTAGTTTTAGGCCAATTGGCTAATTTTAAATTAAATTTTGTGGAACCATCAAAACTTAATTAATTAAAAATTGTAGAACTAAACAAAATTAAATTTTGTGTAACCATCAAGATTAGAAAAAAAAACAATAACTAGACTGATCAGTATTTTTTTATTAGAATAGAGTATTAAATTTATTTCAAAACTAATGTCATATAAAATTTAATTAATGGTTTATATATTGTATTTATTGCATTAATATTAAAATAAATTTAATAGATTTAAAGCTAATCCTAAAAAATATCTAAATCTATTCAAGATAAGAATAATAATAAATATTATTAGTATATTATATTTATTTTAAAATATATTTATAAATTTTAAAGCTCATTTTTATCAATTTTTTATAGATCAATGAATAGTACCTCAGTTTGACTTAGACCAAGTTCTCGATCAACATGAACCGAATATTTTAATTTTCAGGAGATGGCTGGTGATGATCATTGCATTACATCATTATCTTGCCCTACTTATAAGCTTATATGTTATTGTCACATACAATGTGAAGTCAGTCATGACAGTCTAATTTGATTGGCTTAGCGGCAATCGTAAATGCTCAAAATATGCGGGCGTCGCGAAAATGGTGAAACGCACGATCGGTGACGGACTTACGTATTCGTTTAGAAGCGGAAATTGATGAAATATAAATATTGCAAAATCTAATCATCGATTAAGCGATTTTATCGATGTGTTGGCATATCGGTCGAGAAGCGGCGATATCCAAACGACCATCATTCACGAAACTGATTACGTCGTTAGCTTTAAAATATTGAAAACTATCAAATGAGACTATTCACGCTTAATTCGGACTAGTCTATGCAAATGTCGAACAATCAGAAGTGGTAGTGCACAAATCGATGTTGAAATACACTGGATGTCTCTGAAATTGGTCGAAATGACCGCCGATCGACGAATTGACTTCACAGTCGCGTTCAGAATGTTAAAATTGGTCAAGATATAAATATTGCACAACTTAATGATCGCAGTGACCGTCGTGTATCTACTTGCGATATATATCGAAGTCGAGGCCGGAATGGAATAGCTCCGTTGAAATTAATTATGCCATTAGCTTTAGAATATAAAAAACTATCAAATGAGATTGTTCGCGCTCAATTCGAACTAGTCTGTGTAAATGTCAAATAATCAGAAGTGGTAGCGCCCAAATCGAGGATGAAATACGCTAGACGTCGCCAAAATTAATTAATCCAAATGACCTCCGATCGACGACTTGTCATGTTCGAATATCGGCCGATCGAATATAAATATTATATGACTTAATGATCAATCAATCAAGCTCAAATTATGTCGCACTGTGTATATATATCAAGGTAGATCCAGGAGGATCAAACGATACTGTGAAATTGATCACGTCGTTCTTGAAATGTCGAAATGTATTAAAGTAGACTATTCACCTTATTGGATAGTCGGAGAAAATCGAGCGTCAGCGGCTAGCATTTTGAGTTGAAATTATCGATTTGGCCGACTCAAACCAAACAACCGAATTGAACTGCATTACGTTGAACTGAAGTTACCTTTAATTAATATATATTGACTATGTGAATTTGTCGATGCAAAATTCAAATTAAAACTGTTTAATCAATTTAAAATTCATTTAAATATTCCTAAATTATCCCCCGTTCTTAATCGTTTCCCGCCCCCATTTTATTTTTTCAGTTTTTTTAATTAAAAAAAACTCTCTCTCCATTTCCAGCAGGGGTTCCATTTCTCCCCTCCTCATTTCATTCCCACATTTTTTCTGCTCTCGGCTGCATTCCTCTCACGTTGGAAAGAAAAACTCCCCTGCATAGGTAAAAATCGGTCTCCCCTCAAAATCCCCTCTACTGCCTCGGCCGCAATGGCACCCGCTCCGGCCGTCCCGCCTGCACACGCGCGTTCCACGCCCGTTCCTGCAACCCGCAAAGCCGGTGCAATCCCTCCGGCCCGCTATTCCGCTCTGCTGCACGCCGTTCTGCCCCGGCCCGCATGCGCAATTCCGCGAAACCCGCGCAACGAGCCTGTAGCACCCTCCCGCTCCGCGGCCCACTTCGGCACCCGCTCCGACTGTCCCGACACATGCGCGTTCCATGCTCGTTCCTGCAACCCGCAAAACCGGTGCAATCCCTTTGGGGCAATTTTTTTAAATTGAGTACGGTTAGAATCTGAATTAGCTAATTAAGTATTAATAAAAAAAAATTTAAGAATAGGTATAGTCGTGATTAGATTGGAATGCTCTTCGGCGTGGCGTGGGCGCATCGCAAAGAGAGTGGCCCGGTCCTAATTGGCTCATCGGTAAGGCGATTAGTGGCGGCTCGAGCCACTAATTGGGCGGTCGGCCCATATTTTAGGCGATCGACCCGATGACTATCTCTATTTTGCTCGATTAGAAATCCCTTCCTCCTCGTAACTCCGACCGCCCAGAACGTCCTCCCCCCTCTTAAAACTTCCGCCCGTCGTAGGTCAGCTGCATTCGTCTTGTCGGGTATTCGATAGAAACTTTTGTTTTCCGCATTTGGATTCTTTCTTTCCACGATTAATTCTTTCGATAGCGTGGAAGTTTTCTCATCAAGGTTTCCTTGAGAGAGTGTGACCAACTATTTTAGTCGATTGAATCTAAATCAATGGGATCTGAAAGTAAGAGGTTTATATCAGTTTGCTCTCATGTATCATTAGTCTTTAGAAATGGTTATATGAATAGAAGAATTGTTTCATAAATTGTTGGTCTCATTCATGCTTGCTTACAATGAAGTTTCATCCAAATCAACTTCTCTTTTACTCACCATAATCTTGTAAATGTTTGCCTATGAAGTTTCATCACATATAAATGAGTGAAGTCGTAATTGAAATGAAGTTACAATCAATTCAAACTATCTCAGAAATACGGTCGAACTTCGAACTTGAATAGCCTATAAAGAGTTCGAGCTTACCTCCTAGGCTTATTATGAATAGATTTCTAGAATATGGCATGCCTCTTTGATTTATTATGCCTGTTTGTTTTCTTCATCCATGATATAGTTGTATTTTCTAAATATAATGTTGCTATGTTGGAGTAATTGATTTTATTTAATTTCATACTACCATGCAACTTGAATTTTGCCCCAATTCTTTTATTCCCAATTCAAATTTAAATTGTTCAACTTAGTGTTTTGATGAAGATTTGTGTCAATTTGACTTTAGCTCTTTGTTCTTGATCAATATCTTATCATGAAGTTATCTCCATATTCCCTTTGAGATAAATCTTTTCTTTGATGTATCTTAACACTATTATATTTGCGATTCTTTTACGAATGCGATGGCGGAGAGCACCCTTAGAGGCGACGGCGTAGGCTTAGAGGCCACCCACCATTGGAGCGGCACTCGAGTTCATCCTAGTATTGCCTCCCCATGTGGTGCATCGAGCCGCTCACCGATCTTGTAAGTGAATTTTATTTTTGAATGGGTTACGCTTACCTTTTATTTGGACGGTACTTAGATTTTTTTTTTTTAGCACCGTGCAGGGCATCACACTTGCTTATCTTTGAAGGAGTGGCCATTACATGCACGAGATTCATCAGGGGCTAGAAGCAGTGGGCACCTTTGTGAGTCGCCCTTCATCCATTTGGATCATCAATTGCTTGGTTGAGAGATGGTCTCCATGATACCTTCCACCTGTAGGTGAGATGGATGGCAGCTCAGGGCGTGGCGATGATTACGGGACTACGGGTTGATGGGCCACCTATCATAGGCCCGATTATGATTGAGGAGAAGAGATGGGACACTTGGCACGATTCTTTGCGATGATTTGTTAGGGCGACACCCATTACAGGCGTGATGTATCATGATCCGTCGGTCCGCAGTCGACATTCGTGGGTCGAGCACATGCAGACATGCATGCCAGGTGGTAGGTGGACTTTCTGAGAGTCATACGGCGATCGAAACCTGAAGGAGTTCTTCCATCGCTTATATTTTATTTTATTCATTGTACTTCTTGATACTTCGTTGAGGTCCATCTATTTACCACTCACGGAGGACACGGATTCTTTTAGCATGATGTCATAGGTGGAGCGGTTTTGGCTCATCTATATAGGGCTGCAGTCTAGACCAGAGCCAACATGGTAGTTTGCTACACCTCCTTGATTTGGGCTTGGGAGCATATTCATGTGGGTAGGCCGACTTTACATGTTCCATATCACTGAGCTTCTTTGGTCTCGGCGTTGGTTTGAGGTATGTGTTGTTAATTACACTTTCAAATTATGCGACTTATATATATGTTTAAACTATTTTACGTAATGCGGTGGAATGAAAGTATGTTAGCAGCCAATAGCGAATGTTGTAGTTTACAGAAATGAGCTAGATGACTTGTGACAAACACAGGTTGGATCTGCAGTTAACACTTTAGTCTAAATATCTGTAATGTAGATTATGTTTTAACATAATTTTTATTATACGTGTAGGTGATCAGGAGCCGTCTGATGGCAGATCACACATCTATCGGATATATGCTCAATGTCGACATATGGTTATACGAGTCCCTCTTGCTCGGTGGAAGAGGGTTGAGTGGCATTTACCAGAATAGAGTCTCGTTGACCTTATTCCGAGTAGATGTAGCCCCTTGACCCTAGTTTCAAAAGGGTCGATGGTGAGTAAGCGGATTGGGATTACCACCAGTCACACATTGCTTCTTGGGAGAGGAGGGATTGCCTCTCGAGGGCCTAGATGAGGATGTGGACAGAAAGACTACTATCGGATTACATGCTGGTTCAGATCGTGGGCTTCTTTGTATTTACTGGCCGCCCCGACAGATCCTCCGACCACTTACTACGCTAGAGCACCAGTGGAGCGTATTTATGTAAGTTATGATATAAGTAAGTATTCAATATTTTTGTAAGTGGTAATTTTACATTCTATTTTTTGTGTAGGCGGACCATATCGCGGCAACTCGGGACATATTTCAATAGCCGGTCTTTGTGGATGATCACCCCTTATACGGGATGTCGATAGGTATGAGATGATATCGAGACACGGATGGCGTGTACATATTGGTGACACATATTACGGATCGATACTTTCTGAGGGTGTCAACAGGCATGGAGCCGGTCCATCTACTTCCGATCCGGTCCTTCATTATCGATCCGGGTCCTTCTATCTTGATCGACCTTCTACATATCGGCCTACATATGACGCATACACATATTCCGTCCGCGGATGATATGTCGCTGTCGAGATCTTTTAGCCATCATCGGTGATCGTCCACTCGTCGCCACATTACACACAGGGAGTGGTTCTATTCCATTGAACACCGGAGGAAGGCGGTTGTCACAGGGTAGGGTTTAGGGCGATTAATCGTACTACATTTTATTTTTCTATTTCATTACAAACTTCAGAGTCATGTACACGCTAACTTTGATTATGGCATAATGAATTTCTTATTATTTGTCCATTTGTGAAATGAATTGGTTGACTTCATAATGAACTTCTTATTATTGAGGCCAGTCGCCCACTAAGCCTTTGCTACTATGAGTTGCGCTGATACCATACGTTATTGTTGGCATACGATATGCATACTAAATTGTGGTCATAGAATATTTGGAAGTAAAGGTGAGAAAAATTAGATACTACTGTATGTTTATTTCAGTGTTCATAGAATATCACAATCATTCATATATTATAAATAAAGAAGTTATCTAATAAATAACACAAAACTCATGAAAACAATTAACAAATAATCAAGTACTTTGATTCCTATGCATTCATTTGTAGCGTCTACAACAATGCTGCAATGCTAATATTCCCAAGCTCAATCAGAAAGCATACCAGATTATTAGGCATTTTAAAAGAGTTAAGCAAATAAAACAGAACCTATATACCACCGAGGGTACACTAAGTGCATCACAAATGGATTGAACAGAATGCAATATCAAATCAAACGGCAATAAGAAGTTACTTCTTCCACTCCTCCCTTATTAACAATAAATTAGAAAACTGATACACAATTTCCCACAAATATCCATCTATCAAAATCCAGAACCCAGAAATATATTCGAAACGGATAAAAAATAAAATATCTTAAAGATAAATAATGCTTCATAAATAAACTTTAATAATAATACCGCCGACATCAAGCAATTCGCTCGCTACATTCTATGATTTTCACCAACTTTTGATATTCTCCAAGCACCCCTAATCGTGCTGGCCGCTACAATGTAAATGACACTTACAGGGCCTTCTAGGACTATCGTGCTGTACACATACAACCATGTAGTTCTTCTGGTTAGAGGTAACTGTTCGGAATTGAACATTATTTACTATGGACCACCCAACAATAGCAAATTGCATACTTCGTTTACTTGCAAAACACATACCTTCGACAATGTCATTTGGAATTTCAATTTCATCTTTTAGGGCAGTTTCGTCGGATGGGCCGTCAAAGTAAACATCATTGTCCCACTGCCTCATAGTTTTACACATCCGGACATACTCGTTTGTGGACAACATATGACTCTCACTGTCAATATTGCAAAATGAGTGATTTTTCAGCAGATTATGACTATCTATATTCTCAAGTATAGTGGCTTCTAACCCGCATGGCCAATCACTCATCACCCCTGCCGACTCACTACTTGAGCCACTCACTCATCTCGATACTCATCTTCATTGCAGCGAGACTCGAGGCATATATATACGGTTCATCCAAGCGGTAGATAGCATCATCATCGCCACATAACTTATAAGTTCAAAGAACTAATTATATTAATTATTACAAGTATAATGTCGGATAAATTATGATGATATACTACCTGGGAATCAACTCATCAAAGCTACGTTATCCCCGAAGGTGCTTGTGCGATGAAATCCTGTGTATGTGTTAGCGGTATATCTACTGACCTTACTACCGGATCAGCTAATGTGGATGCAAATTAACATCTTCCACTTCGACATACAACACCAACATCCGACCTGGAAGCTAAGCTATGTAACTTTACAAACGCCCGTCGAGATATGGCCTATATAAATTAGCTACCCGGATAGCGACACGGTTAGAGTGACTATGTGGCACTCTGGATCAATGTGCAAGCTTCTCATAATTCGTTGCTTCAATTCCAGTAAGGTCTTTGTGGCTGAACCTTAGCGGGCGATTTGACCTCCCACATAACTTGGACTGAATTGCTCATCGATACTCAGTTCGCCTCCATAGAAAAGAATCAGTGAAACAAATTCTCTATTCATTCTTGCAAAATAAGTTATATGAATAATGAGAAATTTATATTAACTGACACCCTAATTAATACTACTTAACACCTAAATAAATTGATAAATAAAGTGATTTCTTGTGTGTTTCTGAAGAACGAGGATGTCGCTAAAATGTAGAATCCATGAGAATTTTCCTTTGAAATGGGGCTGCAGAATGGCTAAAGCTAAAGTTGACTTCAGCAGTAAATGAGAGGAAGTAGTTAAGCGGCGTCAGCGGATCGGAAAAACAAAGTTTCTATCGAATACACGGACAAGGCAGCGCCAATGCAGGTCGGACTGGCCGGCGGAAGTTCGAGAGGAAGAGCATGCTCGGCGGTCGGAGTTCTATGGCGGAGGAAGGGATTTGGGGGCGAATCGAGCAAAAGCGAGGAGATTGGGCGTCGGGATTGATCGACCCTAAAATATGTCGGGGCAGTTGCCCGATTAATGGGCGATTGACTCCGTATACGAAGCGTCGTCCACTGTGGGCGGCTTCGATATCTGAAACCAATTGCCTAGTGGTGGGCGACTCTTTCCGTGTACGACCATACGTCCCGCGTGGCGTGGCAATCCGCTAATTGGGCGACTCTGATTAAATTTTTTTATTAATACTTAATTAGCTAATTGATTAGCCGTACTTTAAAAATTGCCTCCTTTGGCCCGGATCACTCGCGTCGGCCCGCTGTGCAACCCATGCGTCCGTGAGCTGTGGCGCCTCCCACTCGTGACGCAGCTTGGCGTTGCGTCTTGCCAGGCTAAACTGGCGACCAGCGTAATGCTCCCGACCCGGTATGACTGCATCCCATGCCCAGCCGGCCAGCGTTCAGACCATCTCGGCCATAGCACATCGTATTGCTGCCTCCAGGCCCTGACCCCATCCATGGTTCGTTGCCTTTCTCCGACCCATAAAACCCATCCATGCCTTCCTGCTGACCCATAAATCTGCATCCATGGCCGTTGCCTTCTGGTAACCCATCTGTTTTGATTAAATCGTCGGGAAGAACATCGTCAACAGTAATTCTCGATTCGACGTCGCTAGCCTTCCATTTTCTCCTACAAATCGGGATAGAACATGATCGCGAATTCTTCTTTTGATTTCCGTCGTGCCTCTCTTTAGCCTTCCGGTTTTTTATTTGTATAAGCGGGAAGGACATTATCAACAGGAGAATTCTTCTTTCGATTTCCGGCATTGCATTCCTTGCATAACCCATCCCATTTTCATTCCACCGTAAACTGGGAAGAACATCGTCAACAAGTGAATTCTTCTTTCAGTTTCTAACATCGTACTCTTTGCATTACCATTTCCAATTACATACCTAACCCCGTTCCTTTGCCGAGCATTGCAACGCGTCGAAAAATGCTTCATAACATGTGTGATCTGTGAATGTGGATATATATATATATATATATATATATATATATATATATATATATATATATATATATATATATATATATATATATATGTTTCTTCTTGGGTTTAAAGACCTTGTTGTGCTCAACAAGGCACGACGAGATGAAAAAAAATGGATGTGGTGTTACAAGATACCGCTCACTACGCTCAACAGGGCATACCGAGTAAGCCAACACTCGTTAGATGTCGCTCCCCGTAGACGAAATGCTGCCAAAATTTAGTCTAATTGCTAGAATTGGAAAAAGGGGGGGGATGAGTATATATTGCATTTATCTTCTTTCAGGTTTAAATACCTCATTGTACTCAACAAGGCATGACGAGATAAAAAAAATCGAATGCGGTGTCACAAGACACTACTCGTTATGCTCAACATGGCGTATAAGTAAGCCAAAACACCCTCTATACATCCCCCTACACGGGGATGACGCCGAGAGGCTGTCAAAATTGCATCAAATCTTTTGACTTAGAAAAAAGGGGGGGAGTGAAATGAACTGTCTTAAGAATGCTAAGTAAGAACACTTGTAGCTAATTTTAAACTAAGCGTCAAACAAAAAAAAAGGGGGGGGGGGGGGGCTTTAAAAGAAAATTTGGGAAATAATAGAACATTCATTTAAAATCTAAGTAAATTTGATAATATTAAACTCATAAACTTTAATAATATTAAACTCTTAGATTCTATGGCTTAAATTAGTAATGAGTGAGTTATCTTTTCTTGTAAATTTCTCAAAATTAAACAAACTTTAATTGAAATTGGATAATGCTAAACTTATAATAAACTTGCAATAAAGTCAGGATGAATCAAAATGGGTTTAATAACTCTTATACATATGGAGGGATTACTATGCTAGCTAATAAGTATAAGTAGACTAAAGCAATAAATACTGAAATCGACATAACTTATCAAAAATGATGTAGATCGAACATAATTAAATTGAGAGAATTACAAAAACTCAACAAGTAAACTAAGTGCAAGTATGTTTTAAACTATAATCTAAATCAAAATGCCTTCTTTGCCACCGGGTCTACAACTTATCGTACAAGCAAATAGAAGGCGATATTAAATCAAAATCTACAAAAATCACAAGACTTCATACAATCAAAAATTAAAGATTTTTATTCTAACTATGATTTTCAAAATAAATGATTTTGTTAATTATAAAATTAAACTATACACACACATGTGCTTTCGGACATAGAGATTTCAAGTGCAAATTTTAATGTAAAGAAATGAGCTAAAATTAGAATAAAATGAAAATCAAATCAATCTCATAATTCAAATAAAACATAAATTCTTAAATACACCGTATGGGCCAACATCAGAATGCTTAAATTCAAGTGTTTGTGAGGATGTTCTTGTGGGTTTTCCCATTTAGTCTTAGGGCAGTTGTTAACAAAACCTAAAACTTATAATAAGAGTTTCAAATCGTGAAATATCTAAAAAGTGATTATGGTGACATGATAATCCTCTAGAGCTAAAAGAATTGATAGGATCTAAAGCTCTTAAACATATTCAAATTAATCAATTTTTCAACTCAACTCAAATATCAATATGAAATTGCTTAAATAGAATTTTATCATTAAAAACTTAAATCAAATTCAATCCATCCACCTTCCACAACTGTTTATCGGGGGTGACAAACTAAGAAAATTCTAGCTCACAAAGGAGCCAATGTCAAATTAAGTGTTATACTATGTTCACTCTCAATCAATTTCATGCCATTGAGGACATAGCTCGTGTCCTCTAACTGCGTGGCTTGGCTAGTAGGCTCCATAGATGAAATAGTTATGATTAGAGTCCTCTGATTGGGTGGTTTGGCTAGTCCGGCTCCATTATATTATGATCACGAATGTAGCCCGTATGATGCCTAATGGCTCTGCTCTTTGAGTTGTGAGTCATAGGATATATTTGATAGGATTAACAACTCTCTATCAGCTAAGGTAGACTTAAGAATGTCTCCTTAGACAAACACCCCAGTCTACAGATTTCTTGGCGTAACCCATGTGTTGATGAGGATCCTTTTGTCGGTTGGGTTATACCTCCTCGACTAAGTATACTAGGGGTCTGGGGATGACAAAATCATGGGATCTAGATCAGAGCACATCATCATTCCCCCAACCATCCGGTTTAAGCTAAAATGATGAATTTCATAATCTTAAATTCTAAAACTCTACATCTTGCTACTATCGCACATTAATCAATCTAATGACTAGCCTTAATCAAAGTTCTCTCTCACTTGAGGAGGTAATTAACTATAGGGGCTTACATAGGAAACCTGGAACCAGATCTAAAGTCCTCACAAAATGAGAACAAAATTTCTGGGTAGTGTCTTATCTACTATTCCATCTTCCGAAAATTACAGACACTTAAATCATACTCTTTCAATTCAAAT
The DNA here is from genome assembly GCA_021442155.1 of Cymbidium sinense. Lineage (NCBI taxonomy): Eukaryota > Viridiplantae > Streptophyta > Magnoliopsida > Asparagales > Orchidaceae > Cymbidium > Cymbidium sinense. The sequence continues at coordinate 16,283,846 of CM038233.1, read as the reverse complement.
TCAAAATTGTCGAGAGTTGGTGGTGAATTTTTGGAGCCCAATTTTTGGCGACTCTGCTGGGGATAAGATTCTCTTTCCATCTTTGGCTAGTCATATATATGCTATATTAGCAATAAAATTTTTTGAAAATTCAAAACAAAATGATGATTTAAGTGTGTAATAAATTCAATATGAGATATGTAGAATGAATCATCTATAAAGTATATCTTTATTACCCCATTATTTTTCTATACCTCTGCATCTTGAAAGTATGGGGTGAAATAATAATTGCTAATTACTAATCCCATCTTTCACTTTTTAAATGGATCTACAAAGCACTCCTTTCAGTTAGGTGCATGAATCATTAGCCAACCGTCATCAATATAGGAGATGTCGTTCTACCATTCAATTTGGTAGCTTGAATTTCCGACTATCATAACTGTGAAGTACCTGTGGTACATTGTCGGCCATGTGGAAGGCCTCAGTTATGGAAACTCTCATGTGCATGACAGTTCAACAACCAGTTGTCAAGGAGTTCTCCCGAGAGAACTTTTCAAAGGTAAGTCAATTTGAAGCGTGATGAAAACATCAAGGGGAAACTATGTCTTTAATTCCTCGTATGCTACTAATTAAACCTTTGTACTTGGAAAGCATGATCATGAAGCTTCCTCATCAAGAAGAATTAACCGAAGATGAAGAAGGAGAAACAGGTGAGGGCTCAGATCCCCCTTTGAATGACTAGTGAAAAAAGCAATCTGCTTAGGAAGCGAGTATTCCACAACAACTTTGACAATCTAAAGTGGGTAAGAGGAATAGCTCTCTTGGAGAAATAAAATAGTATCTAGAAGAACCAACCACGCTCCACCACCATAAGGAGATAGCAAACATTGTCTAGGATACATAAAGTTCTCAAAGTAGCAATGAGGCTAATGAAAGAAGATTTTAGAGGCACGTGGTGATGATGGAAAATCTGAAGCTCCACCAAGAAAGTTACCATCTCTTGATAAGCCGGCGATCCCAATGCTTGCATTGAGCATCGAAGCATGACACTTGGACCAGTGTCCAAGAATCCATGTCGAAGGTCACGGTGAAAGGATAAGCAAATATGGAGGCCAAGGCCCCATAATGAAACTTTGAGTAATAGAGGTGTGACGATACATACTTTGAAATTCCCCTCAAAATCAACTCATCAGTGGATACCCAAAAGAAGGATATCATGAAAGATATGATGATCGACACCCTGGAGAATCCTCTAGGGTATCCCATCATCGATCCGTTTCACCCCTACAAGAGAAGGTTGACTTTGATTGCAATCCTTTAATAGAAGTACTTATTTCGCACATTGAACCAGAGATCCATTGGAAACGTCAATAAAAAATTCGTGTACAAGAAGAAAATAATGAAGAGGATTCTATGGAAATAGAAGTCATCTATATGGTCAAAGATAGATGAACTCTCGCCCTCGGCGACACATGAATCAGGAAACGAATTTGGCTTATGAAGAAGAGTCTTCAAAATAAATAGAGGATGGATCTTTGATCTTTGTTGAAGATGAAGAAGAGAAGAAGACCATAATGAGAAAAGATATCATGGGTGTCGATATATGGTTGAACCAAATGATCGTACATGCTTTTATAATGTCTGTCATTATACATCTACGCCCATGCAAATGCACAAGGAGAAGGGCAGTCAAGTTCTTCCCCTAAAATGAGCAAGGAGCAGAACAACAAAAGAAATAGAAGAGAGAGAAGAGCTATCTTGATTGGCGTTATGGCTAGCGAGAGCAAGAGAAATGCATCAAATGGAGGTCAAAGATAAGGAGATTGCATAACGGTACCAAAATGAATGATATGATGGTACAAATGAACATCATGATGGAGATATTGCAGAAGAATATCACATCAAGTGCAACACCTATTTTGTTTGCTAATTAACAGACAGCTAATAATATAACTTATATACCACCATTGTGGTACCTCAAGCTCCTACGATATGATATGCATGAAGCGAGGAAAGTTAACCTACCTCTCCAGTCGATAATTTAAAATCTGGATGGCACATTTAGAATGGTAATTGCTGCTCAGCTAGAAATGATAATCAATGAAAAGATAAAGGCAGTCATAGCCTTAGAGTATGCTAAAAGGTGAGTAAGTGCACCTTACGAATATGATCAGTCTGTAGAAAGTTACTCAACAAAATTTAATACTTTGTGGGCTTAATCCAAAATAACATCCCAATTTAAGGCTACTTGTGGTAATACATGAGGGAATGATGCACTATTTTTTCATCAATTCGTTAGTAGCTTGACACTTTGAATGGTATGCAATGTCAAATGATTAGGTTAAAATATTTCTTGAATTAGAGACTATATTTGTGAAGAGGTTCTGTCAAAAAAATCTGTCGACCTTGCCTTCTGAAAAAGGAGGAAAGATGAGTCTGACAAAATTCATAAGTCGGTGTAACTAAGTATGAAGCGTGAACAATTGGAAGAAGAACATGCAATCCAATTTCTAATGGGCAATATGGATGATAAAATGACACCATTTTATGCATGGCGTTGATTGCAACATTCAAGACTTGCTCGATAGGGTGGCTAAATTGAAAAGTTGAATCACCCTAAGTCAGTCTATCGAGATAAAGCAAGAGAAACAAACCTTAGACTCAAGAAGAAATGAAATTCATGCCACTTCTATAGCTCAAATGGTGGCGGGTGATATATAATGGATAAAGGAAAGCAAGCGATGTACAATGATGATAAGGGAAAGAAGCATTTATTCTAATCCATAGCCAAAATTGGTATTAGGAGGTAATGACAAACCTCAGACTTTTCTAAGTGGTGGGAGCGTCCAAAACAAGCAACAAGAGATGATGAGCGAATGCGACCATCTCTTAAGAAAAAGAGAAACAAAGAATATTCCTTTAGAAGGGATTGGCTAAATTATTTTCAAGCAGTCAAAGGTCTAGTTACCAGAAATTAAAAGGCGAAGAAAAGTCGATCAATAATTACTATCCCTATCATTGGATGATCCTATTGAAGATTTATGTCTTCAAAGATTGGCTAAAAGAAATATTAATTTATTCGACAATGTTCTAGTCAACCCTAAAAGAGAATCTACAAGGATGATTACGTCCTCTTCCGTATCATCCAACAAAGAAGGAGAAATGGATGAAGAATGAAAGTCTCCAAAAGAGCGTGAAAATCAAGCTAAAAGGCGTCCCTAGTGTTAAGTGGAAATCACCACTTGAACCTATATTGGACTTAAGAGAGATGCCAAGTATTTGGGCTTGGCTGATAAGGCTACTTCATCCGCACATGAAGCGTCTAATACAAGCCTTATAAATCAAAGAAGCTAAGAAAAAGATCAAGAAGAGAACTACAACTCAAAATATCATTAATAATCTAGAGGAGTATCACCGGTGGCAAGAACCATTTAGGCTTGCGACTTCATGCCTAAACTTGCATTGTTGAATCAATGAAGAAGATAATGGTGAATCTTGTCCAGTAGAGACATCAATCATCTGTGATGTCGATATTCTTCAACATCGGTTACTTGACAATGATAGGGTAGTCAACCCATCAAAATTTTTTCGAAAGCAAGAAGAGCACGAGGAGCTAATGTTTGAATTTTGTTTAATGACTCAACAAGATAATAAGTTGAGATGAAGATCTATGTTTTCTCGATGAGAAGAGTCAGACTCATCGATATCATCACATATGAAATGTATGACATTGAAAAATGAGTCTAGCCCTTTTGGCCAATCTTCGAATAAGAAGGAATTTGAAGAAACTACCTCAGGAAGAATTTGAGCAAGATAAGGTGATTCAAGTTTAGTTGAGAAGTGGTAAAGTCTTACCACCTTCATCAAAGAAGGATATGCAAATAAAGACAAAGGCAAACAAATTGAAGTCAATGAAGATATCATTCCAAAATCCTAGGATAAAGCTAAATCAAGCGAGAAGATAGATTATAATATTCTATCACATCTGAGAAAGATCCCTGCACAACTGAGTGTGTACGAGGCTCTCTTGATGTCAAAAGACCTCTGAGAAACTTTGATATAGGCTCTCAAAGATCCGGAGAGTTATGAAGCTTACTTTGAAAATGTATGGCGAAGCATTGCAAACTCAAGATCTCCCAAGTAATCACATTTTAAGAAGATCTTATGTTGGGAATGCGATCACAAGTCTCTATATGTTTCTGAGAGTGATGGCATCTCGATGGTAGAATATTGATTGATCGTTCTTCTATCAATCTTATGAGTCTAAAGGTATTAAGAGGATTATCACTTGATATCCAACATCTTGGGAGAGATAAGTTGATGGTTCATGGATTTCAATGAAAAGGGGCAAAACTCGGTTCTTTTATTCTCCTCAAGTTTAGATTTATATACGAAGCCAAGTTTCATGTAATCGGTTGATACATCATTTAGAGCTCTCTTGGTCCTTGGTTGCATGAGTATGGCATGGTCCCATCAACTATGCATCAATATGGAAGTATAAAAGATGGAGAAGAATTTAGAATTCACGGTAACTACAACCATTCTCCATCAATGAAGCAAAGATCTATGAAGATGCAAAATATTTCATCCTCAAAGAGCTAATAGAGCCTCTTGAAGCGGTAGCATCCAGAACTAAAAAAATTTCACAAAGTGAAAGAAGAAAGGAGGAAGAAAGAAGGCAATGCTCTCCTAAAATACTTGATTACACCTAAATCAAGAAAATCGTTCCTCATTTGGGAAGTGACACAGAAGAAGAAGATATTCTATCAAACCTAAGGGAACTTATAAGCTTTCAAGAAAGACAGAGTATGAAATAAGTGATTCATTCTATGATTTTGAATCTACTTATGAAAATAGAGTTCAGATGGTTGCATCGGGAGGATAGCTCACTTGGCGGTCGATGACTCACTCAAAATTATACCCATCCCTCACAGTGCTTCAAAGAAATCACTCCACGAGGTTCATAATATTGAAGAATTGATAACATTCTATGCTTGAGTGAGTGGTGAGGAACTCTATTTTATAAATCGAAGAGTCTCAAATTTTGAGCACTCAACATGAAAATTGATGAGATAGTACCAACAAGAATACCAATATACTATCCATAAATTACGAAGAATGATGCATAAGCTTGGAATTCATATTGGAACTACTAAACATAGACTCAAATTTAACAAGATGTGGAGCCAAAGAAGTCCTCAAGCATAAAGAAGTGATAAGTTTATCACTAAAGGTCTTGGGTTCATCCACAAATCTCATCAAAATAGAGCTTGTTATAATATAATAGAAGCTGAGATCGAGACTCATAGTGATGAAGAAGATGATTCTCATGAAATTCTTCTTAAAAATGATGAAGAAGTAGAAGCCAAGCCTGCACCTGAAGAACTTGAAGATGGTGGACAAATAGCTACTATGGATGAACTTAAAGAAGTCAACCTAGGGGCTGAGGATGATCCCATCCAACTTTTGTTATGCCTTACGATGAGAAAGTTGAAGAGCTAAAATGCTACTTTGTGAATTCAGGGATTGCTTTACCTGGACATATTCTAAATGCGCTTATCCCGATGTAGTAGTTCATAAACTATTAAACCGGATGCTATTAAACAAGCTCCTAGGAATGAGATGAGATTGAAGAATAATTGCGGTAAAAAAATGATCGAAGTAGGCTTCATCAGAGGAGAAGTATGCATATTGGATAGCAACATTATCCAGTTAGGAAGAAGAACGGCAAATCCATCTCTGCATTGACTTGGGACTAAATAAGGCGTGCCCAAAAGATGACTTTTCGCTTCCAATATCAGAACTATTGGTGGACAACACTTCCAACTATGACATGTTCTCATTCATGGATGGATCGTCGGGATATAACCAAATCAAAATGGCACCTGAAGATGAAAAACATACATCGTTCAGAACACTTATTGGTATATATTGCTACCGCATGCCTTTTGGCTTGAAAATGCTGGAGCTACATACCAAGAGCCATGACATATTTTTGATGAGTTGATTCATCAAAAGGTGGAATGTTATGATGATTTGGTGGTGAAGAGCTTAAAGTGAAAACCACTTGAAGACTTGAGAATTGTATTGAGAGAATCAAAATATGATCTCAAGATGAATCCTCTAAAATGTGCATTTGGGTATCCTCGAAAATTCTCGGTACATTATACATCATATTGAAATTGATCTGCTAAAATCAAGGCAATCATGGAGATGCCTCCTCGAAGAGTTTGTGTCATCTTCTTTACAAGGACGCTTGCATTCATCCATCGATTTATATCAAACTTATCGGGGATCTGTCAATTTGCAAGGTTAATGAAGAAGGATGCTCCATTCAGTGGGACAAAGGAGCCTTCAATAACATTAAAAGTTACCTGTTAAATCCACCAATCCTTGTAGCGCCTATTCCTAGGAAGCTCCTCATTCTATATACAACAGCATTAGAAGAGTCTCTTGGAGCATTATTGGCACAACATAATGAACAAAGAAAAGAGAATAATCTTTATTATATCGGTCAAGGATTGGAGCAAAATGAGATACTCGATAGAGAAGCACTGCTTAGCATTGATCTTTGCAGTCCAAAAGCTTTGTCATTATATGTTATCTCACAAGATTACCATCATATCGAGGATCGATCCGCTGAAATACTTGATGATAAGACCAGCGTTGACAGGTTTCTTGGCAAGATGGGTAGTATTGCTTTTGCAATTTGATATCACATATGTTCTGCAGAAAGCAGTGAAGGGACAAATCTTAGCAGATTTTCTTGCTGCACATACCATCCCGACGGACTCTTTTATTAATGATGATTTGCTTGATGAGCAAATTATGCTCATTCATGAAAGAAAAAAAATCATAAATTTGGGAAATGTACTTTGATGGAGCCTCATCGATCAAACAAGTGCAACATCTAAATTTCTCAAGAGCAAGAGGAATCAACATCATCTTCATAACAGAAGGAGGGATAATGAGATGATCATATGGATTGATCAAGCCAAGAACTAATGAAGGCGAATATGAAGCATTAGTGGCAGGTCTTGAAGAAGCTATTTTCATAGGCATTCAAAACTTGCATATTTTTGGTGATTCTCAGCTTATTATAAATCAAGTACTTGGCATCTATAGAATCAACAAGCTTGAGTTAGCTTTCTATCACAAGCGAGTTCGAGCTTATGAAATAAATATCACACTAACTCGAGTCTTCGATCCAGAATAGTAGCCGACTGCTTAGCAAAATTAGCTAAGAAAATGACAAGTATGAATGGTGATTATGTCATGATCGGTATTTACTCGATGAGTTCTAGAGCCATAAAATATCAATCCCCGGTAGAGGGTTATCAAATTTGACCTGAGGATGTGACTCGGTTGCTCTCATACTCCCAAAATCAACAGAAGTTATACCAAGAAGAGCTAAGAATGACATTGCCTCGAAAAGCGGTGTGAAGCCTGTTGTAGAAGAGTCACATGATTGGAGGCAACCCTTCATCGATACTTTAAAGAAGGTAAGTAAAGAGAATATTATGCTATACTTTCTTCAACAACATATATCATAGATCCTTTGAACAAATGTGGCTACGATGCCTAGGTGTAGATGAAGCTAGCAAAGTGATGGTTGAAGTTCATGAAGGACTTTATGGTGCACATCAGTTAGGTCCCAAGATGGCAGTAAAGATCAAAAGGATGGGTTATTATTGGCCATCTATGGTGAGAGACAATCATGCTAAGAAGTGTCATGAGTGTCAAGTACATGGGGATCTCATCCATCAACCTCCAAATCCATTACACCCAACAATAGCATCTTGGCCATTCGAATGTTGGGGTATAGATGTAATTGGACCAATTGATCCACCGTCGTCAGCTAGACATCACTTCATCCTAGCAGCGACTAATTATTTCTCTAAGTGGGCTGAAGCTACCCCATTTAAAGAAGTTACTTTGGTGATCAACTTCTTCACATAATGGTCTATAGATTTGAGTGTCACAGAATAATTTGATAATGGCACCTTTCAAAAGTGTAAAGATTTATAGATTCATCGATTGACACAAAATTGATTGATGATACTCTTCAATATATAATACAAGAGCAAATGGTTTGGCGGAGGCCTTCAACAAGACATTAATCAAGCTGTTCAAGAAGATTCTCACTAAAATTAAAAGAGAATGGCATATCAAGCTAGTAGAGGCACTATGGGTGTATCGAACTACCTACAAGATGCTGACTAAAGCCACTCCCTATTCATTGGTATTTGGAACTAAAGCAGTTCTTCCGCTCAAAGTTGAGTTGCCTTCACTTCGAGTAGCCATCTAGTACAATATAGCTGAAGATCAAAATGCTCGTCTAAGAATGGAGGAACTCGACACGCTTGATGAAGTTAGATTGTAAGCTCATCAAAATTTGGAAGTCTATCGAGCAAAGATGTACAGGGCTTTTAACCATACGGTGCGACCCCGAATATTCCAGAAAAAGAGAATTGATCCTGGTGTTGAGAAGACCAATAATCCCGAATCAAAAATTTGGTGGTAAATTTGAGCCTAACTAGGAAGGCCCTTTTGACATTGGAAAAGTATACCGATGAGGGGTATGCCAACTCATCGACCTAATGGGTGAAAGACTAATGTCGTCAATTAATGGTAGATACTTGAAAAAGTACTATACTTGACGACTACATTCTTGAGGTAGAATAAAAATCCCCCTGCAAGACAGAGGGCATTTCTTTTAGTATATCTATTTAGGTTGACATCGTACTTCATTCCGAATCACTAAATAAACATATTCCAGATAAAGAACATTTTTGTGAAAATTTCTCTGTTACACAGGGGGCACTTTTTTAGATTTTTATATACAGATAAAATCAATGTTGTATGTTAAAATCCCCTTTAGAGTATATCAATTCAGATATTGATGTATTTGTGTATTTTCATCTTGAAAATTCTCCTAAATATACTTTAGAATTCCCCCTGTAATACAGGGCATTTTTTTAGTTTATATTAAGTTTATTTAAGTTGACATCGTGCCATAAGATGAGATCCCCAAATATATTCTTATTTAGGTTGACATCGAGCTGTACGTCAAAATCCCCGGATATATCCATAATTATTATTGTTAAGTTGCATAGTCTTGTATGAACAAAAAGAATATATTTCATGAAAAGAGGACTAAATGTCAAGAAATTTATCTCATTTGCCAAATTATGGAGAACAAATCAAAAGAACTCTTGATTTGAAGCTTCAATCAATGAAGTCAAGAAACATCAACCCTACATCCTAAAGTCAGGACAATAGGTTCTAACGAACTCAACAAGCCCACAATAAGTTCGACGCCTCCTCACTCAACAAGGCGTAAGAAAAGGCCGCAATGAAAGAGCTTTGTCGGATAAAGCCACCAACCACTACAACTTAAGTCAAAGACTGAGTTCTAAAGGTCAACTCAATAAGCTCAAATATGGGTACCATCTCCTCACTCAACAAGCCATAAGAAAAGGTCGTAGTGAAAGAGCCTCATGTCTTCAGTCCAATGATGATAGCTGTTCAATATCAAACTAGATCCAGCTTAGTGATTACAAGCAACCAGGATCCAAGAGATCTCTATATTTGATCGATAGATCAAGACAATCTAAGGAAACTCTCAATTTAGAGCTACCTTAAATCAATTAATATATTGCCCACTGGGTGATATCTCAATATATCCTCAAATGATCTAATCAAGCTCAAAGCGCAGATCAAAGCCTATCTCCTCATCAAGTTCAAAGTAGAAAGCACAGAAGTAATTCCATAGTTCATACAAAGCTGATGGCCAAATTAAAGGAATTTTGTGGTTATTCAGTCTGTTAAAACACACATTGCTAGACTAATAACTCAACATTGACCCTATATAAGCTGGATGGCTGGGTCATCTGTATGTATCCTTCAACGGATCCGTCAAAGCACCAATCATAGGATTCATGGAGTGCATACACTTCCTGACAAGTCAATAGGGACAAATTAGGTCAGTCTTTCATCAAGTTTGCAAGCTCAAAGCTAGAACATATGAAATTTCAAATCCGATCAAGCACGAAAAAACCAATTCCCCAACAGAATCATTCATCAAAATAAATAAACTAACTCCTCCATCAAACCCAGCCAAGCGTGAAGCCAGTGTTGGAGGAGACTCAAATCTGCAAGAACATAAAAGAAAAGATCTTCAAAGCCATAAAGAGATGGTGTGTAAGAACTCTTATCTATCAGATTTTGACAAGTCGATCAATCCCGTTATTTAGCATGTCTAAATAAGACATCATAATGAAAATTCTATCAAAGCTCAAGTTATCTAATCAAAGTCGAAATGAGCCAAGTTCTATAGCTAAAAGGGTCATCATTTTCAACAATGTGACTCACTCCATGCACGAATCACATTTGTTGGGGCATTATTGCCTCCACATACGATGATAAGTCGAGTCAAGCCCAAGTTGAACTAAGCGGCCAATACATAAGGCTCAAAATGCAGGATGTCAAAAATGGTCAAAATGACCTCCATTAGATGTGACTTTGTCATTCATTTAAAATGTTGAAATTGATCAAAATATAAATATTACAAAATCTAATGATCAATCGAAAGCTTCGCTATCATGTTTCGCCATATCGGAAGCTACGACAATGTCCGAACAATCTTCGTCCATAAAATTGATCACATCGTTAGCTTCAAAATATTGAAAACTATCAAATGAGACTATTCATGCTTAATTTGGATGAGTCTGTGCAAATGTCGAACAATCAGAAGTAGCAATGCACAAATTGAGGCTCAAATGCACCGGATGTCTCTGAAATCTGTCGAAATGACCTCTGATCGACGAAATGACTTTGTTGCCACGTTCAGAATATCAAAATTGGTTAAGATATCAATATCAAACTTAATGATCAACGATGCATCGAAATAATACGTCATAGTATATCAAAGTTAGAGGCACTGAACAAATGACCTTCGTAAAATTGATTGCACCATTAGCTTTGAAACATCAAAAATTATCAAATGAGACTGTCTGTGCTCAATTCGGATGAGTCTGTGCAAATGTCGAATAATCAAAAGTGGTAGCGCGCAAATTAAGGCTGAAATACACTAGACATTGCCAAAATCAATCCAAATGACCTCCGATCGATAAACGGACTTCGCCATGGTGTTCATAATATCAAAACTGGTCAGAATATAAATATTGCATGACTTAATGATCAACCCATCGATTGAGTCCAAAATGCTTGCATATGAGAGAACACAAATCAAACGACCGTTTCATAATTGATTATGCTATTGGCTTCAAAATGTTGAAATCTAAGTAAGATGTTCACATCTGGATGAGTCAATGAAAATCGAAGCCGAAAGTGTCGCAATTTTGAGCTAAAATGGACTCAATACACCGACTAACCAAACAACCTCCAGTGAAATGTATCCAATTGCATTTGAACGAGTTATCTTAACGATATATATATATATTGACTATATGAATTTACTATCACAAAATTCAAATTAAAACCATTTAATCAATTTAAAATTCATTTAAAATCTAAATTATCCTCATGCTCAATGTTCCATCCTCAATTTGGATGACTGCAAAATGTCAATAATCAAAGAAAGCACAAATTTGAAATACACTGCATTGCCAAAAATCAATCCAAATGACTCCGACGGAACTTAGCCATGGGTTCATAATATCAAAACTGGTCAGAATATAAATATTGCATGACTTAATGATCAACCGATCAAGCGATTGAGTAGCCAACATGCTTACATGCATATTGAGAGACGACGATCAAACGACCCGTTTCATGATTAGCTATTTCAAAATGTCTTATAAGGATCGTTCACTCAATTTGGATGAGCATGAAAATCGAAGTGCATTTTGAGCAAATGACTCATTGACAATCGACAACCAAACAACCTCCAATCGTGAAATGTACTGCATAATTGCATTTGGAACAACAAAGTTATCTTAAATTGATATATATATATTGACTATATGAATTTACTATCACAAAATTCAAATTAAAACCATTAAATCAATTTAAAATTCATTTAAAAATCCCTAAATTATCCCTCATGCTCAACTGTTCCACCCTCCCCCCCCTCATGCTCAACTGTTCGGATGAGTCTGTGCAAATGTCGAATAATCAAAAGTGGTAGCGCGCAAATTAAGGCTGAAATACACTAGACATTGCCAAAATCAATCCAAATGACCTCCGATCGATGAACGGACTTCGCCATGGTGTTCATAATATCAAAACTGGTCAGAATATAAATATTGCATGACTTAATGATCAACCGATCAAGCGATTGAGTAGCCAACATGCTTATATGAGTAAAGAGAGACGACATCAACCACTGCTCATAATTGATTATGCTTCCAAAATGTGAAATCTATTAAGTAAGATTTCCAATTTGGATGAGTGCATGAAAATCGGGCCGAAGTGGCATTTTGAGCTAAAATGACTCACTGACACCACTAACCAAACAACCTCCAATCGAAATGCTCTAATTGCATTTAAAGAGTTATCTTAAATTGATATATATATATATATGAATTCTATCACAAAATTCAAATTAAAACCATTTAATCAATTTAAAATTCATTTAAAATCCTCACATTATCCCCCCCCCCTCGTCAAACCCATTTCGTTCTTTCAATTTTTCTGATAAAAAAAGAAAAATAAACTCTCCCTCCATTTCCAACAGCGGTTCCATCTCTCTCTCTCATTTCATTCTTTTTTCTCCTCTCGGCTGCATTCCTCTCACGTTGGAAAGAAAAACTCTTTATACATAGGTAAAAATCGGTCTCCCCTCTAAATCCCTCTACTACCTCGGCCGTAAATGGCACTCGCTCCGGCCATCCCACCGACACACGCGCATTCCACGCCCATTCCCACAGCTCGCAAAACCGGCATCCCTCCGGCCCGCCGCTCTGCATCGGCCTGCACGCGCAATTCTGCTCAGCCCGCATCCCGCGCGTCCCGCGCAATGGGCCCGCGGCTCCCTCCTGCTCCGCGGCCCACACTAGCCAGCACCCACCTCCGCGATCCACTCCCGACCCTCCTCCGACCCACAAACCTGCATCCCATGGCCTGCAAAGCTGCATCCCATGGCCCGCTACCTTCCTACGGCCCGCAAAGCTGCATCGCATGGCCCGCTGCCTTCTTGCAGCCCGCAAACATGCATCCCATGGCCTGCTGCCTTCCTACAACCCGTAACCCATCTCGTTTTCACTTCACAAACGGAAGAACATCATAGCGAATTTTTTTTCGATTTTCGCCCATATTCTGATAAGTCCCATTTTGCCCGCCATAAACCGAAGAACATCAAATGAATTTTCTTTCGGATCGTCGTCTCTTTGTTACATTCAATTATATACCTAACCCCATTCCTTTCAGATCAGACACCAAAAAATGCGTGAGTATATATATATATGTTTGTGTTTTCTGATTGAAGAACTCTGCGCTCAACAAGGCGACGAGATAAAAAAAAATGGTGTGAATTAATCACCGCTACACTCAATAAGATACCGAGCAACACTCATTAGATGTCGCTACCCCTAAATGAAATGCTATTGAAATTTTGTCTAATTTCTAAACATAGAAAAAGGGGGGCAATGAATATATATTGTATTTATCTTCTTTCAGGTTTAAAGGCCTCGTTGTGCTCAACAGAGTGCAACAAGATAAAAAAATCACCATGGTCAAAAACACCACTACACTCAACAGGCATACCAAGTAAGTCAAAACACCCACGATCTCCTATGGGGATGAGAGTTTGTCAAAATTGCATCAAATCTTTTGAGAAAAAATGGGAGAGCAAATGAAACATAAGAACCCTAAGGAAACCAGCTAATTTTAAATTAAAAGCCAAACAAGAAAAATGGAGGAGGAGTCTTTAAAGAAAATATTGGAAAGAATATAACATTTATTTAAAATCTATGCAATTTGGGGAGGCTAATATTAAACTCACAAACTTTGGGGAGGCTAATATTAAACTCACAAACTCTAAATGCGATTCTCTATGGCTTAAATTGAAGTAATGCGTGAGTTATCTTTTCTTATAAATTCCTCAAAATTAAACAAACTTTAATTGGAATTTGGGGCTAATGCTAAACTCATAATAAACTTACAACAAACTTAAAAGTCTAGGATGAATCCAAATTGGGTTTAATAACTCTTATACAAATATGAAGGTGATTACTATGCATAATAAGCATAAGTAGACTAAAGCAAACACAAATCAAAGATAACTTATCAAAGTGATGTAGATCGAATATAATCAAATTATGAATTATAAAACTCAACAAGTAAACTAAGTGCAAGTAATATTTAAACTAATCTAAATCAAAATGCCATCTTCCCCTGCCGTAAACTCTACAGATAGAATGTGATATTAAATCAAAATTTATAAAAAATCACAGGGATTCCTTCAATCAAAAAATAAATAATTTTATTCTAATTATGATTTTCAAAATTAATGATTTCATTAATTAGATAAAATTAGCCAAGCTATAAACATCTGTATGTGCTCAGACATAGAGATTTCAAGTATAAATTTTAATGTCTAAAAAGGCTGCGCAGGCTAAAGTTGGAATAAAATAAAAATCTAAAATCAATCTCATAACTTAGAAATAAAAACTGCCTAAATTCTTAACTACACATTCTCCAACACTATCTTTGAATGCTTAAATTCAAGTGTCAGGATGTCTATTTCCCGCTTTAGTCTTAAGACTAGTCCGTTAAAAAATAAAAACTTACAATAAGAGTTTCAAATCGAAATATCGAGAAATTGATTCTTAGGTGATGGTAGATCTAATCCTATTAGCCTAAACGAGTTGACATCTAAAGCTCTTAAACATATTCAATTTAATCGATTTTTCAACTCAACTCAAATATCAATCAAACATCTTAAATGAAATTCTATCATTAAAACTTAAATCAAACTCAATTCATCCACCTTCGCAATGTTTGTGGTGACAAATTAAGAAAACTCCAAAAGGAAATGTCAAATCAAGTGTTATATACTTCTCAAGTAAGGATGTGACCGCATCCTTTGATAATGGCCGCTCCATAAGGAAAAAAAGCAATTTAGTTTTGACGGTTTGAGCTCCATTATATTACGATCATGTAGCCGTATGCTCCCAATGATTTGAGTTGTGAATAATAGAGTATATTTGATAGGCAAACAACCCTCGTGGGGTGACTTAAACCTATCTTCTGCCAAATACACCACCAAGGATTTCGACGCAACCCATTTGTTGAATGAGGATCCTTCGGTTCGACTATCTCATCGATTAAGTAGTAGGACGCTGAGGGGACATGAACCATGAGATCTTGATCGGGCACGTCATCATTCCCTCAACCATCTGATTTAAGCTAAAATGATGAATTTCATATTTTAAAATTTAAAACTCTACATGCTGCTACTATACGCTACGCATTGAGCGATCTAATGACTAGCTTTAATCGAAAGTTCTCTCTCACTTATTGAGAGGGGTAATTAACTGGTGCTTTAATAAAACAACGGATCAAAAAATCCTCACAAAATGAGGGTGAAATCTCTCGGTAGTATCTTATCTACTATTCCATTTGACTTCTGAAAATTACACTGACACTTCAAATCATACACTCTTCAATTCAATTTCAAATAAATTGTCGAGAGATCGGTGACGAATTTTCGGAGTCCACAGTTATATTATATAAATGAGACTTTTACACGCATTCATTCAATTTTTAATATATTTATAAATTAATAATTTTCAATTTCAATTTTATAAATTGATATTCAATTATTAAACTTCATAATAAAAGCTCAATTTACATTTTTTTTATTTTTTAAAATTCTTAATAATTTGATGGTGACATGATCAAATGCATGAATCTTATTATTTAAAAAATAAAATAAAAAGATGATTGAATTATAATACATATAAATTACGTGATTGATTTAATAAATATGTATATAAATATGAATAACTGCCTGAATCTGTGAATAGCGAGATCCGAAGTCCTTAAAATAATGATTTTACAAATAGATTTGTATATAAAATTAAAATTATATGTTATAAAAGTGAGCTGGAGAAAACTTAAAACGAACGAAAACCTAAAACAATGTTGCATCAGCAAGAAAAGGATCTCATTTATTTATTTTCTATAATTTTTGGCACATTTTTTTTAAAGTTGCGAGTAAAAAATGTTTAATCACAGTTTTTATCATATTTGTATTTAATCAAAATAACTTTGTGCCTCATCGATATAAGCTACAGTTTTTAAATATGATAGCTTAGCATAAATAAATTATAGAAATATTTTAGTCATTCTTAGAGAAAATATGATTAATAATTAATATATAGTGAAACTATAAAAACAGTTTCTTTAGTTCAAAAATGATCTACATTTCGATAATAGAATCTCAGTTGCTTGTAATATATATATATATATATATATATATATATATATATATATATATATATATATATATATATATATATATATATATATATATATATATACTCAATATAAGGATTATCATTCTACTTCACTCTCAATCTCTCTTTTAATCTCTCTCTGATCATTCACAAAAGAATCATTCTCTCAAATTTTAGCAATTTGATTATAAATTCTTGATTTATCAAATTTCTCAAATTAAGAAACAACTTAAAAAACAATATTAAGCATTATATAAATCTTTTATAAAGCAATTGGTTTGAATGCTCATAAGTAAAGTTGCAAGACAATTTATTAATAAGAGTTTCTTACAAATCATAAATTTATTTTGACATTGATATCTTCTTTAATGTTGATATAATAAATTTCAAATTATGTAGCTTTAAGAGTTATCGCAAATTATACAGAGTTAGAAAATTTTATGAGAAATAATAAATAATAGATAAGGGGCAAAATTGATAACATTTTGAATGCAACAAATTATGAAAAGTCAATATATATATATACATGAAATAGAATAATAAATATTTATTAGTCGATATACTTATAATGAATTTTTTAAAGTAGCATAAAAAAAGAATAATTTTTTGATCACACTTGAGGACAAAAAATTCAAGCACATTATCATGAATTTTATAAAGTGTATACATTCACATTTAAGATTTGGAAAAGAAAAAAAAGTCAAAGATTTTATGGATTATGCCGCATATTCATATACAAATCATAAATGTATTATTTTGATATTGACATATTCTTTAATGTTGATATAATAATTTCAAATTATGTAGCTTCTAAGAGTTATCGTCGCAAATTATACAGAGTTAGAAAAATTTATGAGAAATAAACAATAGATAAGGGAAAAATTGATAACATTTAAATGCAACAAATTAATTTGGATGTTGATGAATGAATCTAAAATGTTTGATCAATCAAATTTATAAAATTTCTGGATAATATAGAAAGCATCATTATCATCTTCAAAAGATTGCTCAAAGAAGAGAATTAGAAAGATTTACTCAACACTCTATTACTGTTGCTAATGTATAGTCAAGTTACTCATGCTATTTAAAATCAAATTTCTATTATGAATGTAAATAATGAATAATATTTACAAAATTTATGCACAATGGAAAATTGGAAACTTATTAATTTTGAAAATTTAGCTTTATTTTAGTTGATATGACCCTGAAAATTCTACCAATAAACGAATCGATAGTAAATTAATGACAATTAAGACTCAAGGATCAAACGCTATTATCAATCGACTTTAAATATGGATTTATAGCAAATCGAAGTTGATAGAATCTAACAAGCTAAGATATCATAACTCCGGCAACATTTGAATTCAAATACACAAAATACATCATATGATGGGATCATTTTGAGTCGTCCGATGAAGTGGAGTGATGCGGGTTTTGCGTATTTATAGACGCCACTTATCTAAATAGTTTCCTCAGAATAACCAAGAGAGAGAGAGCTCAAAGATCAAGCACATTGACTAGAACCAGGTCGGGCTGATCTTGCTTGTTAATCTCTCATTCCATCATGATAATTTCACCGATTGTTCTGGAGATTGTCCTCATTTATGTTCATTTACCAAATTGATCAAGCCACCATCATCCGCTAAGAAATCATCGTGTCATATAGTGTTCCTTTCATATACAGTAATCCCTGATCGAAGATCTGTAATCAAAAAGATACATAGTGGCTTAATAAAGCAAATCGTGTGATTTTTCCCTCTTTTCGAGGTTTTACGCATTGTAGGCTAGTAGGCTCCATAGATGAAATAGTTATGATTAGAGTCCTCTGATTGGGTGGTTTGGCTAGTCCGACTCCATTATATTATGATCATAATGTAGCCCTGATTTCCAATGGCTCTTTGAGTTGTGAATCATAGGATATATTTGATAGGATTAACAACTCTCTGTCAGCTAAGGTAGACTTAAGAATGTCTCCTTAGACAAACACCACCCCAGGTCTACAAGAATTTCTGTAACCCATGTGTTCTTGATGATCCTTTGTCGCATCTACCTCCTCTGACTAAGTATACTAGGGATGACGACTGTCAGGGATGACAAAATCATGGAATCTAGATCCGGCACATCATCATTCCCCCAACCATCTGGTTTAAGCTAAAATGATGAATTTCATATCTTAAATTCTAAAACTCTACATGCTGCTACTATACGCTACACATTAATCAATCTAATGACTAGACTTAATCAAAAGTTCTCTCTCACTTATTGGGAGGGGTAATTAACTATAGGGGCTTGGGCTTATAGGCAACTTGGAACCAGATCTAAAGTCCTCACAAAATGAGAACAAAATTTATGGGTAGTGTCTTATCTACTATTCCATCTTCCTTCTGAAAATTACACCGACACTTCAAATCATACTCTTTTCAATTCAAATTCAAAAATTGTCGAGAGGTCAGTGGTGAATTTTGGAGCCCACAGATTTTTGGCGACTCCGCTGGGGATAAGATTCTCTTTTCATCTTTGGCTAGTCATATATATGCTATATTAACAATAAAATTTTGAAAATTCAAAACAAAAATGATGATTTAAGCATGCAATAAATTCAATATGAGGCTATATGTAGAACGAATCATTCTATAAAGTATATCTTTATTACCCCATTACTTTGTTCTATAGCGCCTCTGCATTTTGAAAGTATGGGGTGAAATAAGAATTGCTAATTACTAATCCACATTTATCACTTTTACAGAAATTGATCTACAAAGCACTCCTTTCACCGCTCACCAGTGGCGAACGCTCACTAGCCAACACACAGATGTCGTACCATTTAATTTGGTAGTTTGAATTTCTAATGCAACTCCGAGTACCCACTGGTAATTGCTCGAGGCCAGCCGGAAGGCCTCAAGTTATGGAAACTCCTGCTAGCCATGTGCGCCAACCAGTTCAACAACCAACCGTTGTCAAGGAGTTCTCCCGACAGAGAACTTCAGTTTTCAAAAGGGTAAGTCAATTTGAAGGCCCCGTGATGAAAAGAATCATCAAGGGGCAAACTATGTCTTCAATTCCTCGTTGTACAGCTGCTGCGCCAATTAAACCTCTTGTACTTGGAAAGCATGATCATGAAGATTCCTCATCAAGAAGAAAATTAACCAGAAGATAGAGAAAAAGGAGAAACATTGAGCTGAGGGCTCGACAGATCCCCTTTGAATGACCTAGCGAAAAAGCAATACTGCCGTAGGAAGCGAGTATTCCTACCCACAACAACTTTGACAATCTAAAGTGGGTAAAGAGGAATAGCTCTACTGGAGAAATAAAATAGTATATCTAGAAGAAACAACCACGTCAAGCTTCACCACCATAAAGGAGATAGCCTGAAACATTGTCTGCCAGGATACATAAAGTTCTCAAAGTAGCTAAGGATAGAGGCCTAATGAAAAGAAGATTTTAGAGGCCTGTGGTGATGGAAAATACTGAAGCTCCACTAAGAAAGTTACCATCTCTTCTGATAACTGGCCAGCGATCCCAATACGCTTCGCATTGTAAGCATCGAAGCATGACACTTGGACCACGTGTCCAAGAATCCATTGTCGAAAGGTCCTGGTGAAAGGATAAGCAAATATGGAGGCTAAGGCCCCATAATGAAACTTTGAGTAATAGGAGAGGTGTGGCATCTGATACATATATTTAGAAATTCCCCTCAAAATCAACTCATCAGAAGTGGATACCCAAAAGAAAGGATATCAGTGATGAAAGATATGATGATCGACACCCTGGAGAATCCTCTAGGGTATCCCATCATCGATCCGTTTCACCCCTACAAGAGAAGGTTGACTTTGATTGCAATCCTAAGTACTTATTTCTACATTGAACCGTGAGATCCATTGGAAACGCCAATAAAAAATTCGTGTACAAGAAGAAAATAATGAAGAGGATTCTATGGAAATAGAAGTCATCTATATGGTCAAAGATAGATGAACTCTCCGCTCAGCACCATCAGCAGCAACGCGAATCTAGGAAATCTGAACCTGAATTTGACGCTTATGAAGAAGAGTCTTCACAGAAATAAATAGAGGATGAATCTTTGATCTTTGTTGAAGATGAAGAAGAAGAAGACCATAATGAGAAAGATATCATGGGTGTCAAAGCTGTCTATATGGTTGAACCAGGAAATGATCAGTCTAGTACATGCTTTTATAATCAGCGTCGTCATTCAGCCCTATCAATAGCTGCCCATGCAAATGCTTAAGGAGAAGGGCAGTCAAGTTCTTCCCCTCTAAATGAGCAAGGAGCAGATCAACAAAAAGAAATAGAAGAGGAGGAAGAGCCTATACTGATTGACGTTATGACGCTAGCCAGAGAGCAAAGAGAAATGCGGCGTTAAATGGAGGTCAAAGATAAGGAGATTGCATAGCTTAGTATCAAAATGAATGATATGATGGTACAAATGAACATCATGATGGAGATGTTGCAGAAGAATATCACATCAAGTGCAACAACTATTTTGTCTGCTAATCAACAGACAGTTAATAATATAACTTATATATCACCAGCCATTGTGGTGCCTCAAGCTCCTACAGTACATGATATGCATGAAGCGAGGAACGAAGTTAACCCACTACCTCTCCAGTCGATAATTTAAAATCTGGATGGCACATTTAGAATGGTAATTGCTGCTCAGCTAGAAATGATAATCAATGAAAAGATAAAGCCATAGCCTGAGATGCTAGAAAGCGGTGAGTAAGTGGTCGCCTACCCATAATATGATCAGTCAGTCCGAAAGTTTACTCAGCACTAAAATTTAATACTTTCAGTGGGCTTGGTAATCCAAAATAACATCTGACCCAATTTAAGGCTACTTGTGGTAATACATGAGGGAATGAAGCACTATTTTTTCATCAATTCGTTAGTAGCCTGACCTCAGCCACTTTCGAGTGGTATGCAAAATTGTCAAATGATTCAGTTAAAATCTTTGCTGAATTAGAGACTATATTCGTGAAGAGGTTCTCTGCACCCGAAAAAATCACAATCGCTGACCTTGCCTTGATGAAGAGAAGGAAAGATGAGACGGTGACAAAATTCATAAGTCATTGGCGTAACCTAAGTATGAAGCGTGAGCAATAATTGGAAGAAGAACATGCAATCTGATTTCTAATGGGCAATATGGATGATAAAATGACACCATTTTTATGCATAACGTTGATTGCAACATTCCAAGATTTGCTCGATAGGGTGGCTAAATTCAAAATGTTGAATCACCTAAGTCTGAAGTCTATGCAGATAAAGCAAAGAGAAACAAACCTTCAGACTCAAGAATAAATGAAATTCACGCCGCTTCCTATAGATCAAATGGCGAAAAGCGGGTGATATATAATGTGGATAAAGGAAAGCAACTGATGTACAATGATGATAAGGGAAAGAAGCATGTTCAATCTAATACATAGTCAAAATTGGTATTAGGAGGTAATGACAAACCTCAGACTTTTTCATGTGGTGGGGAGCATCCAAAACAAGCAACAAGAGATGATGAACGAATGCAGCCATCTCTTAAGGAAAAAGATGAACAAAGAATATTCCTTTAGAAGGGACGGTGCTTATTTCAAAAAGCCGATCTATATACTAAATTAAAAGGAGAAGCTAATTAAGTCAATAATTCAAACTTCTGTCCCTATCATTGGATGATCAGTCACCCTATTGAAGATTGTTATATTTTCAAAGATTGGCTAAAAAGAAAGTATTAGCGAGGTGAATTTACACTATCTGACAATGTTTTAGTCAACCCAAAAAGATAATCTACAAGAATGATCACGTTCTCTTCCGTATCATCCAACAAAGATTAAAAAGAAGGAGAAATTAGTTCAGATGGAAGAATGACAAACAGTAGTCTCCAAAAAGACCGTGAAGATGCTGAAGCAGCTAAAAGACGTCTCTAGTGTTAAGTGGAAATCACCACTTGAACCTATATTGGACTTAAGAGAGATGCCTGAACCAAGTATTTGGGCTTCTTAGTGGCATTTTGATAAGACTACTTCATCACAGCATGAGAAGCAGTCTAATAAACACAAGCCTTATAAATCAAAGAGCTAAGAAAAAGAAGATCAAGAAGAGAACTACAACTCAAAATATCATTAATAATCTAGAGGGGTATCACCAAAAGAAAACCACCATTGCGACTTCATGCCTAAACTTCGCATTGAATCAAGTGAAGAAGGTGAATCTTGTCTAGAGACATTGAATCATCTCATGTGATGTTAGATATTCTTCAACATAGTTCAAGTGACAAGGGTAGTGACAAACTCAACCAACCCATCAAAATTTTATCGTGAAAGCAAGAAGAGACGAGGAGCTAATGTTTGAGTTTTGTTTAATGACTCAAGATAATACAAATGAAGATCTATGTTTTCTCGATGAGAAGAGTCAAACTCATCGATATCATCACATATGAAACGTATGACATTGAAAAATGAGTCTAGCCCTTTTGGCCAATCTTCCAGAATAAGAAGGAAACTTGAAGAAGCTACCTCTGTAGAAGAATTTGAGCAAGATAAGGTGATTCAAGTTTAGTTAAGAAGTGATAAAATTTTAGCACCTTCATCAAAGAAGGGATATGCAAATAAAGATAAAGGCAAACAAATTGAAGTCAACGAAGATATCATTCCAAGAAATCCTAGGATAAAGCATAAATCAAGCGAGAAGATAGATTATAATATTCTATCACATCTGAGAAAGATCCACAATGTATGAGGCTCTCTTGATGTCAAAAGACCTCGAGAAATTTGATATAGGCTCTCAAAGATCCAGAGTTTGAAGCTTACTTTGTTAAAAAAATGATAAGTTACATTGCAAACTCAAGATCTCCAAGTAATCACATTTTCAAGAAGATCTTATGTTGGGAATAATTACATAATCTCCTCTTACTTGAGAGTGATGGCATCTCGACATAATATTGATTGATCGTGGTTCTTCTATCAATCTTATGAGTCTAAATGTATTAAGAGGATTATCGCTTGATATCCAACATCTTGGGAGAGATAAGTTGATGGTTCATGGATTCAATGAAAAGGGGCACAAAACTCTAGGTTCTTTTATTCTCCTACTCAAGTTTAGGGATTTATATACAGAAACCAAGTTTCATGTAATCGACGCCGATTCATCATTTAGAGCTCTCTTAGGTCGACCTTGGTTGCATGAGTTTGGCATGGTCCCGTCAACTATGCATTAATGTATGAAGTATCTAAAAGATCGAGAAGAATTTAGAATCCCTGGTAACCTACAAACCTTCTCCGTAAATGAAGCAAAGATCTATGAAGATGAAAAATATTTCATCTTCAAAGAGCCTAAGCTAACAGAGCCTCTTGAAGCGGTAGCATCCACTTCAGGAACTAAAAAATAATTTCACAAAGTGAAAGAGCAGAAGAAAGGAGGAAGAAAGAAGGTAATACCGACTCTCCCTAAAATACTCGATTCTACACCTAAGTCAAGCAAATCAGTTCCTTATTTGGAAAGTGACACAGAAAAAGGAGAAGATATTCCTATCAAACCTAAGGGAACTTATACGCTTTCAAGAAAGACATAGTATGAAATAAGTGATTCTGGTTCAGACTATGATTTTGAATCTATTTATGAAAATAGAGTTCAGATGGTTGCATTAAGGAGGATACCTCACTTGGCAGAGTCAGATGACTCACTCAAAATTTTACCCATTCCTCAACAGTGCTTTAAAGAAATCACTCCACTGGAGGTTCACAATATTGAAGAATTGATAACATTCTATGTGCCGCCGTTGAGTGAGAGTGGCAGAATTGGAACTCTATTTTACAAATCTGAAGAGTATCAGCCTTAGGATTTTAAAGAGCCTGCTCAATATGAAAATTCTGATGAGATAGTATCAACAAGAATACCAATATACCATCCATAGAAATTACGAGGAATGATGCATAAGCTTGAAATTCATACTAGAATTACTAAACATAGGACTCAAGTATTTAATAAGATGTGGAGTCAAAAAAGTTCTCAAACAACATAAAGAAGTGATAAGTTTATCACTAAGGTATTGGGTTCATCTACAAATCACATCAAAATAGAGCCTACTATAATATAATAGAAGCTGAGATCGAGACTGATGGTGGTGAAGAAGATGATTCTCATGAAATTCTTCTTAAAAATGATGAAGAAGTAGAAGCTAAGCTCGTACTTGAAGAACTTGAAGATGGTGGACAAATAACTACTATGGATGAACTTAAAGAAGTCAACCTAGGGGCTGAGGATTATCCCCATCCAACTTTCGTTAGTGCCCTTCTGCCTGATGAGAAAGTTGAAAAGATAAAAATACTACTTTGTGAATTCAGGAATTGCTTTCCCTAGATATATTCTAAAATTTCAGGCTTATCCCATGATGTAGTAGTTCATAAACTAGCTGTTAAACCAGATGCAACGTATATTAAGCAAGCTCCTAGGCAAGTGAGATTGTAGATTGAAGAATAGGTAATTGCAGAAACTAAAAAAATGATTGAAGTAGGTTTCATCTGAGAAGATAAGTATGCATATTGGATAGCAAACATTATCCCAGTTAGGAAGAAGAACGGCAAAATCCATCTCTGCATTGACTTCTGGGACCTAAATAAGGCATGCCCAAAAGATGACTTTTCGTAATATCAAAAGCTGGACAACACTTCCAACTATGACATGTTCTCATTCATGGATAGATCGTCGGGATATAACCAAATCAAAATGGTGCCTGAAGATAAAAGACATACATCATTCAAAACACTTATTGGTATATATTGTTACACGGTCGCGCCTTTTAGCTTGAAAAATGCTGGAGCTACATACCAAAGAGCCATGACACATATTTTTGATGAGTTGATTCATCAAAAGGTGGAATGTTTTGTCGATAATTTGGTGGTGAAGAGCTTAAACTGTGAAAACCACTTCAAAGACTTGAGAATTATACTAGAGAGAATCAGAAAATATGATCTCAAGATGAATCCTCTAAAATGTGCATTTGGAGTATCCTCTGAAAAATTCCTCGGGTACATTATACATCATAGAGGTATTGAAATTGATCCTGCTAAAATCAAGGTAATCATGGAGATCCTTCCTCCGAAAAGTTTGTGTCAGCTCTGTTCTTTACAAGGACAGCTTGCATTCATCCATCGATTTATATAAAATCTATCAGGATGCTGTCAATGTTTGTAAGGTTAATGAAGAAGGACTCTTTATTCAAGTGGGACAAGGAGTGCCAAGAAGCCTTCAATAGCATTAAAAGTTACCTGTTAAATCCACCAATCCTTGCAATACCTACTCGTGGGAAGCCCCTCATACTATATATAGCTGCATTAGAAGAGTCTCTTGGAGCATTATTAACACAACATAATGAAGAAAGCAAAGAGAATGCTCTTTATTATATCAGTCAGAGGCTGATTGGAGCAAAAATGAGATACTCTACGATAGAGAAGCACTGCTTAGCATTGATCTTTGCAGTCCAAAAGCTTTGTCATTAAATGTTATCTCACAAGATTACCATCATATCGAGGAGGATCGATCCTGTACTGATGACAAGACCGCTTGTTTTCTTGGCAAGATGGTATTGCTTTAATTTGATATCACATATTTCAAGTAAGAAGGGACAAATCTAGATTTTCTGACATACCATCCCGACGGACTCTTTTATTAATGATGATTTGCTTGATGAGCAAATTATGCTCATTCATGAAAGGAAAAAATCATAAATTTGAGAAATGTACTTTGATGGAGCCTCATCGATCAAACAAGTCTAACATCTAAATTTCTCAAGGGCAAGAGCAGGAATCAACATCATCTGAGACATAAGGGATTGAGGAGCCAAGAACTAATAATGAAGTCAATATAAAGCATTAGTGTCAGGTTTGGAAGAAGCTATTTTCATAGGCATTTAAAACCTACACATTTTTGGTGATTCTAAGCTTATTATAAATCAAGTACTTGGCATCTATATAATCAACAAGCTTTAGTTAGCTTTCTATCATAAGCGAGTTATCGAGCTAATGAAGCAGATACCAAATATCACACTAACTTGAGTTTCTCGATCCGAGAATGACAAAGCCGACTGCTTAGCAAAATCTAAAAAATGACAAGTATGAATGATGATTATGTCATGATCGGTATATTTACTTGACGAGTTCTAGTGTCATTAAAATATCAATCCCCGCAGGTAGAGGGATTATCAATTTGACCCAACAGGATGTGACTCAGGCCGCTCCTCATACTCCTTAAAATTAACATGGAATTATACCAAGAAGAGCTAAGAATGACATTACCTCAGAAAAGCAGTGTGAAGCTTTTGTTGTAGAAGAGTCACATGATTGGAGGCAACCCTTCATCAACTACTTTAAAGAAGGTAAATTACCAATTAATAAATCACTGGTAGCTCAAATTGAAAAGAGAATATTATGCTATACTTTCTTCAATAACACTTTATATCGTAGATCCTTTGAACAAATGTGGCTAAGATGCCTAGGTGTAGATGAAGTTAGCAAAGTGATGGTTGAAGTTCTTGAAAGACTTTATGGTGCACATCAGTTAGGTCCTAAGATGGCAGTAAAGATCAAAAGGATGGGTTACTATTGGCCATCTATGGTGAGAGACCATATTAATCACGCTAAGAAGTGTCATGAGTGTCAAGTACATGGGAACCTCATCCATCAACCTCCAAATCCATTACACCCAACAATGGCATCTTGGCCATTCGAATGTTGGGATATAGATGTAATTGGACCAATCGATCCACCGTCGTCGGCTGAACATCACTTCATCCTAGCAGCGATTGACTATTTATCTAAGTGGACTGAAGCTACCCCATTTAAAAAAGTTACTGCTAACTGAGTGATCAATTTCTTCACACATAATGTGGTCTATAGATTAGAAGTGTCACACCGAATAATTTCTGATAATGGCACAGCTTATAAAAGTGCAAAGATTTATAAATTCATCGATTGACATAAAATCGATTAGTGATACTCTTTAATATATAATCCAAGAGTAAATGGTTTGGCAGAGGCCTTCAACAAGACATTAGTTAAGCTCCTCAAGAAGATTCTCACTAAAAATAAAAGAGAATGGCATATCAAGCTAGATAATTTATGGCATCAACTACCTACAAGACACTAAAGCCACTATTCATTGGTATTTGGAACTAAGCTTCTTCCTGAAAGTTGAGTTGCCTTCACTTCGGCCATCAGTACAATATAGTCAAGATCAAAATGCTCCCTAAGAATGGAGGAACTCACACTTGATGAAGTTACAAGCTCATCAAAATTTGGAAGTCTATCGATGTACGTGGCTTTAACCATACTGCAAGACTCAATATTCCAAAAAAAAGAGAATTGATCTGGTTGAGAAGACCAATATCCAATCAAAAATTTGGTGGTAAATTTGAGCCCAACAGGAAGGCCCTTTTGACATTGAAAAGTATACCAAGGGGGTATGCCAACTCATCACCTAATGGGTGAAAGACCAATGCCAATTAATGGTAGATACTTGAAAAGTACTATACTTGACGACTACATTCTTGAGGTAGAATAAAAATCCCCCTGCAAGACAGAGGGCATTTCTTTTAGTATATCTATTTAGGTTGACATCACATTTTCATTCCGAATCACTAAATAAACATATTCGGATAAAGAACATTTTGTGAAAATTTCTCTTTACAGCACTTTTTAGATTTTATACATAAAATCAATGTTGTATGTTAAAATCTTTAGAGTATATCAATTCAAATATTGATGTATTTGTATTTTCATCTTGAAAATTCTCCTAAATATACTTTAGAATTCCTGTAATACGTGGCATTTTTTTAGTTTATATTAAGTTTATTTAAGTTGACATCGTACAAGATGAGATCCCCAAATATATTCTTATTTAGGTTGACATCGAGCTGTACGTCAAAATCCCTGGATATATCCATAATTATTATTGTTAAGTTGCATAGTCTTGTATGAACAAAAAGAATATATTTCTACGCATGAAAAGACAGCCCTAAATGTCAAGAAATTTATCTCTCAGATTTGCCAAATTATGGAGAACAAATCAAAAGAACTCTTGATTTCAGAAGCTTCAATCAATGAAGCTGAAGAAACATCAACCTCTACATCCTAAAGTCTAGGACACGAATAGGTTCTAAAGGTCGAACTCAACAAGCCCACAAATAACCAAGTTGCTGACGCTCTCCTCACTCAACAAGACGTAAGAAAAGGCTGCAATGAAAGAGCCCCCGTTTGTCAGTCTGATGACAAAGCCACCAACCGACTACAACTTAAGTCAAAGACTCGAGTTAGTTCTAAAGGTCGAACTCAATAAGCCTAAATATGGCCGAGTTGCTGACGATCTCCTCACTCAACAAGCCATAAGAAAAGGTCGTAGTGAAAGAGCCTCATGTCTTCAGTCCAATGATGATAGCTCATATCAAACTAGATCCAAATTTTAGTGATTACAAGCAACTGTGATCCAAGAGATCTCTATATTTGATCGATAGATCAAGACATCAAGGAAACTCTCAATTTAGAGCTACCTTAAATCAATTAATATATTGCCCACTGGGTGATATCTCAATATATCCTCAAATGATCTAATCAAGCTCAAAGCGCAGATCAAAGCCTATCTCCTCATCAAGTTCGTCAAAGTAGAAAGCACAGGACCGAGGAAGTAATTCCATAGTTCATACAAAGCTGATGGCCAAATTAAAGGAATTTTGTGGTTATTCAGTCTGTTAAAACACACATTGCTAGACTAATAACTAATATCAATTCTATGTTTGATGGTCATCATCTGTATGTATCCTTCAACGGATCCACAAAGCACCAATCATAGATTCATGGAGTGCATACACTTCGACAAGTCAATAGGGACAAATTAGTCTTCTTCATCAAGTCGAAGCTCAAAGCTAAACATATGAAATTTCAAAGATCATAAAAAAACCAATTCCCCAAATGTAATCATTCATCAAAATAAAACTAACTCTCCATCAAACCCAGCCAAGCGTGAAGCCAGTGTTGGAGGAGACTCAAATCTGCAAGAACATAAAAGAAAAAGATCTTCAGCAAAGCCATTGAAGCAGATAGTATATGGTGTAAGAACTCTTATCTATCCGACAAGTCGATTTTGACAAGTCGATCAATCCCGTTATTTAGCATGTCCTAAATAAGACATCATACTAATGAAAAATTCTATCAAAAGCTCCGTAAGTTATTGCAATCAAAGTAAATGCTGTTCTAAATAGCCCAAAGGGTCAATTTTCAACAAATGTGACTCACCCACGAATCACATTTGTCGCATTTTGACCTCCACATACGCTGGATAAGTCAAGCCAAGCCCAGTCTAATTGACGGACTTGCTTACACATAAATAAGCTCAAAATGCACCGGATGTCACTGAAAATGGTCAAAATGACCTCCAATTAGTGAACAGACTTTGTCATTGCATTTAAAATGTTGAAATTGATCAAAATATAAATATTACAAAATCTAATGATCAATCGATTAAGCGCTCAAGCTATCAATGTTTGACGCCATATCGAGTCGAAGCACAATGTCCCAATCTTCACCATATCACATATCGTTCAAAATATTGAAAACTATCAAATGAGATTCATGCTTAATTTGGATGAGTCTCATAAATGTCAACAATCGGCAAGAATGCACAATTGAGGCTCAAATGCAGATGTCTCAATAAATGACCTCATCGATAAATAACTTTGTTACGCTCAATATCAAAATGGTTAAGATATCAATATGTACAACCAATGATCAGAGCACTCGAAATACACTGCCGATATATAAAAGTTGAGGCACGTCGACAAATGACCTTCGCTCGTAAATTGATTGCACATTAGCTTTCAAAACATCAAAATTATCAAATGAGATGCCTGCTTCAATGAGTGCGCAAATGTCGAATAATCAAAAGTGGTAGCGCGCAAATTAAGGCTGAAATACACTAGACATTGCCAAAATCAATCCAAATGACCTCCTCAGAAAACGACTGCCATGGTGTTCATAATATCAAAATAATATAATAACACTTAATGATCAACCGATCAAGCGATTGAGTAGCCAACATGCTTACATGCATATTGAGGTCAAGAGGCACCGACGACGATCAAACGACCTCTGTTCTCATAATTGATTATGCTATTGGCTTCAAAATGTTGAAATCTATTAAGTAAGATCGCTTCATGAAGTCATGAAAATCGAAGCCGAAAGTGTCAACATTTTGAGCTAAAATGGACTCAATTTGACAGATCAACCAAACAACCTCCATAAATGTCCGCAATTGCAAACAAAGTTATCTTAAATTGATATATATATATACTATGAATTTACTATCACAAAATTCAAATTAAAACCATTTAATCAATTTAAAATTCATTTAAAAATCCCTAAATTATCCTCATCCAATTTCCATCATGCTCAATGTCGGATGACTGCAAAATGTCGAATAATCAAAAGTACATAAATTAAAATACACCATTGCCAAAATCAATCAAATGACCTCCGATCGATTAACTTTTCGCCATTCATAATATCAAAATGGTCGAATATAAATATTGCATGACTAATGATCAACCGATCAAGCGAAGTACCAAATGCTTATGCATATTGAGGTCAAGGCACACACATCAAACATCTTTCATAATTGACATGCTATAGCTTCAAAATGTTGAAACTATTAAGTAAGATCGCTTCACGCCAATTTGGATGAGTCTGCATAAAAAATCGAAATGTTACACACATTTTGAGCTAAAATGGACTCAATTTGACACCGACTCGAACCAAACAACCTCCAATCGTGAAATGTACTGCATAATTGCATTTGGAACAACAAAGTTATCTTAAATCATATATATAAAGATATGAATATCACAAAATTCAAATTAAAACCATTAAATCAATTTAAAATTCATTTAAAATCTAAATTATCCTCATGCTCAACTGCTCCACCCTCATGCTCAATTCGATGAGGGTGCAAATGTCAATAATCAAATACAAATTGCCGAAATACTAGACCAAAATCAATCCAAATGACTCCGACGAACGGACTCGTGGTGTTCATAATATCAAAACTGGTCAGAATATAAATATTGCATGACTTAATGATCAACCGATCAAGCGATTGAGTAGCCAACATGCTTACATGCATATTGAGGTCAAGAGACTACGACCATCAAACGACTGCTTAATTGATTATGCTATTGGCTTCAAAATGTTGAAATCTATTAAGTAAGACTGTTCACAGTCAATTTGGATGAGTCTGCATGAAAATCGAGCGGTCGAAAGTGTTGACACACATTTTGAGCTAAAATGGACTCAATTTGACACCGACTCGAACCAAACAACCTCCAATTGTGAAATGTACTGCGCAATTGCATTTGGAACAACAGAGTTATCTTAAATTATATATATATTGACTATATGAATTTACTATCACAAAATTCAAATTAAAACCATTTAATCAATTTAAAATTCATTTAAAATCCCTAAATTATCCTCATCCCCCACCCCCCCCCCTCCGTCAAACCCATTTCGTTCTTTCAATTTTTCTGATAAAAAAAAGAAAAATAAACTCTCCCTCCATTTCCAACAGCGGTTCCATCTCTCCTCTCCTCATTTCATTCCCACATTTTTTCTCCTCTCGGCTGCATTCCTCTCACGTTGGAAAGAAAAACTCTTTATACATAGGTAAAAATCGGTCTCCCCTCTAAATCCCCTCTACTACCTCGGCCGTAAATGGCACTCGCTCCGGCCATCCCACCGACACACGCGCATTCCACGCCCATTCCCACAGCTCGCAAAACCGGCACAATCCCTCCGGCTGCCCTGCCATCGGCCCGCACGCAATTCTGCTCAGCTGTGATCCGTGTCCTGCGCAATGGGCCTTGGTCTCCTGCTCATGGCCCACACTAGCCAGCACCCACCTCCGCGATCCACTCCTGACCCTCCTCCGACCATACTCTGCATCCCATGGCCTGCAAGCTGCATCCCATGGCTGCCTTCCTACGGCGCAAGCTGCATCCTGCTGCCTTCTTGCAGCCCGCAAACATGCATCCCATGGCCTGCTGCCTTCCTACAACCCGTAACCCATCTCGTTTTCACTTCACTGCAAACGAACATCGAGTGAATTTTTTTTCGATTTTCGCTATATTCTCGATAACCCCCATTTTGCTCGCCATAAACCAGAAGAACATCGTTCAGTGAATTTTTCTTTCGGTTAGCCTCTTTCAGATTACATTCCCAATTATATACCTAACCCCATTCCTTTGCCGAGCATTGCAGCACACCAAAAAATGCGTGAGTATATATATATATATGCTTGTGTTTCTTTGCAGATTTGAAGAACTCGTTGTGCTCAACAAGGCACGACGAGATAAAAAAATGGTTGTGATGTCACAAGACACTGCTCGCTACACTCAATAGGGCATACCGAGTAAGCCAACACTCATTAGATGTCGCTACCCCTAAATGAAATGCTATTGAAATTTTGTCTAATTTCTAAACATAGAAAAGGGGCAATATATATCAGTATTTATCTTCTTTCGGGTTTAAATCAAGGCCAATGACAGAACAAGATAAAATCAAATGTGCGAAACACCACTTGCTACACTCAACAGGGCATACCAAGTAAGTCAAAACACCCCTGATGCATCTCCCTATATGGGGATGACGTTGAGAGTTTGTCAAAATTGCATCAAATCTTTTGACATTAGAAAAATGGGAGAGCAAAATGAACTGACATAAGAACCCTAAGTAAGGAAACCTGTAGCTAATTTTAAATTAAAAGCGTCAAACAAGAAAAATGGAGGGAGGAGTCTTTAAAGAAAATATTGGAAAGAATATAACATTTATTTAAAATCTAAGTGCAATTTGGGGGAGGCTAATATTAAACTCACAAACTTTGGGGAGGCTAATATTAAACTCACAAACTCTAAATGCGATTCTATTAAAACAATGCGTGAGTTATCTTTTCTTATAAATTCCTCAAAATTAAACAAACTTTAATTGGAATTTGGGGACTAATGCTAAACTCATAATAAACTTACAACAAACTTAAAAGTCTAGGGATGAATCCAAATTGGGTTTAATAACTCTTATACAAATATGAAGGTGATTACTATGCTAGATAATAAGCATAAGTAGGACTAAAGCAATAAACACTGAAATCAGCATAACTTATCAAAAGTGATGTAGATCGAATATAATCAAATTGCGAGAATTATAAAAACTCAACAAGTAAACTAAGTGCAAGTAATATTTTAAACTGCAATCTAAATCAAAATGCCATCTTTGCCCCCGGGTTTGCAACTCATCGTACAAGCAGATAGAATGTGATATTAAATCAAAATTTATAAAAAATCACATGGATTCCTTCAATCAAAAATAAATAATTTTATTCTAATTATGATTTTCAAAATTAATGATTTCATTAATTAGATAAAATTAAATATTATCATCAGATGCTCGCATAGAGATTTCAAGTATAAATTTTAATTTCAAAAAAAGGCCGAAAGCTAAAGTTGGAATAAAATAAAAATCTAAAATCAATCTCATAACTTAGAAATAAAAACTGCCTAAATTCTTAACTACACCCGCATGGGCTCCAACACTATGCTGAATGCTTAAATTCAAGTGTCTGAGGATGCTGCACTGGTTATTTCCCAGTTTAGTCTTAAGACTAGGTCCGGGTTAATAAAATATAAAAACTTACAATAAGAGTTTCAAATCAGTGAAATATCTGAGAAATTGATTCTATTAGGTGATGGTAGATCTAATCCTCTATTAGCAGCTAAACAGAGTTGACATAATCTAAAGCTCTTAAACATATTCAATTTAATCGATTTTTCAACTCAACTCAAATATCAATCTGAAACATCTTAAATGAAATTCTATCATTAAAAACTTAAATCAAACTCAATTCATCCACCTTCTGCAACTGTTTGTCAGGGGTGACAAATTAAGAAAACTCTAGCTCGCAAAGGAGCTAATGTCAAATCAAGTGTTATGCTATGTTTACTCTCAATCAATCTCAGGCAAGTAAGGATGTGACCCGCATCCTTTGATCATGGGTGGCTCCATGAAGAAGCAATTACTAGAGTCCTCGACGGTGGTTTGACCAGTCCGACTCCATTATATTACGATCACGATCGTAGCTCGTATGCTCCCCAATGATTTGAGTTGTGAATAATAGAGTATATTTGATAGGGCAAACAACCCTCTGTCAGCTAAGGTAGACTTAAACCTATCTTCTTAGACAAATACCACCCAAGGTCTACAAGGATTTCTTGGACGACGCAACCCATTTGTTGCCGATGAGGATCCTTCTCAGTTATCTCATCGATTAGACTAGGGATCACCACAAACCATGAGATCTTGACGGCACGCCATCATTCCCTCAACCATCGATTTAAGCTAAAATGATGAATTTCATATTTTAAAATTTAAAACTCTACACGCCTATACGCCACGAAATGATCTAACGACTTTTAATCGAAAGTTCTCTCACAGAGGGTAATTAACTATAGGTGCTTGCGCCTATAAAAAACTGGAACCAGATCTAAAATCCTCACAAAATGAGGGTGAAATCTCTCGGTAGTATCTTATCTACTATTCCATTTGACTTCTGAAAATTACACTGACACTTCAAATCATACACTCTTCAATTCAATTTCAAATAAATTAGTCGCACAATTTTTTCGATTATATTATATAAATGAGACTTTTATATTCATTCAATTTTAATATATTTATAAATTAATAATTTTCAATTTCAATTTTATAAATTGATATTCAATTATTAAACTTCATAATAAAAGCTCAATTTACATTTTTTTTATTTTTTAAAATTCTTAATAATTTGATGGTGACATGATCAAATGCATGAATCTTATTATTTAAAAATAAAATAAAAGATGATTGAATTATAATACATATAAATTACGTGATTGATTTAATAAATATGTATATAAATATGAATAACTGCCTGAATCTGTGAATAGCGAGATCCGAAGTCCTTAAAATAATGATTTTACAAATAGATTTGTATATAAAATTAAAATTATATGTTATAAAAGTGAGCTGGAGAAAACTTAAAACGAACGAAAACCTAAAACAATGTTGCATCAGCAAGAAAAGGATCTCATTTATTTATTTTCTATAATTTTTGGCACATTTTTTTTAAAGTTGCGAGTAAAAAATGTTTAATCACAGTTTTTATCATATTTGTATTTAATCAAAATAACTTTGTGCCTCATCGATATAAGCTACAGTTTTTAAATATGATAGCTTAGCATAAATAAATTATAGAAATATTTTAGTCATTCTTAGAGAAAATATGATTAATAATTAATATAGTGAAACTATAAAACAGTTTCTTTAGTTCAAAATGATCTACATTTCGATAATAGAATCTCAGTTGCTTGTAATATATATATATATATATATATATATACTTCTAATATAAGGATTATCATTCTACTTCACTCTCAATCTCTCTTTTAATCTCTCTCTGATCATTCACAAAAGAATCATTCTCTCTAATTTTAGCAATTTGATTATAAATTCTTGATTTATCAAATTTCTCAAATTAAGAAACAACTTAAAAAACAATATTAAGCATTATATAAATCTTTTATAAAGCAATTGGTTTGAATGCTCATAAGTAAAGTTGCAAGACAATTTATTAATAAGAGTTTCTTATTAATTTAATTCTTTTGGTTGAATCTATTATTGTTTTTCTTCAAGAAAACAATATAAAATGGTTCAAATAATAAGTAAAAAGATGAAGCACATGCATGATTACATTTTATATAATATTTTGAATTTATTTCTCACTTGTAGTTGAAAAATTCTATATCTCAAATCATAATTGAGCTATCTCAAATTATAAAGTAGAAGCATAAAAATGAAAGAATAATTTTTATTGACACTTGAGGACAAAAAAAATTCAAGAACATTATCATGAATTTTATAAAGTGTATAAAATCACATTTAAGATTTGGAAAAAAGAAAAAAAAAGTCAAAAAGTTAATGAATTATGCATCGCATATTCATATACAAATCATAAATTTATTTCTTTGACATTGATATCTTCTTTAATGTTGATATAATAAATTTCAAATTATGTAGCTTCTTTAAGAGTTATCGTCGCAAATTATACAGAGTTAGAAAAATTTTATGAGAAATAATAAATAATAGATAAAGGGGGCAAAATTGATAACATTTTGAATGCAACAAATTATGAAAAGTCAATATATATATATAATATGAAATAGAATAATAAATATTTATTAGTCGATATACTCTATAATGAATTTTTTAAAGTAGAAGCATAAAAATGAAAGAATAATTTTTTGATCACACTTGAGGACAAAAAAATTCAAGCACATTATCATGAATTTTATAAAGTGTATACATTCACATTTAAGATTTGGAAAAAGAAAAAAAAGTCAAAGATTTTATGGATTATGCATCGCATATTCATATACAAATCATAAATGTATTTCTTTGATATTGACATATTCTTTAATGTTGATATAATAATTTCAAATTATGTAGCTTCTCTAAGAGTTATCGTCGCAAATTATACAGAGTTAGAAAAAATTTATGAGAAATAATAAACAATAGATAAAAGGGGAAAAATTGATAACATTTTGAATGCAACAAATTAATTTGGATGTTGATGAATGAATCGTAATAAATGTTTGATCAATCAAATTTATAAAATTTCTCGGTGGATAATATAGAAAGCATCATTATCATCTTCAAAAGATTGCTCCAAAGAAGAGAATTAGAAAGATTTACTCAACACTCTATTACTATGTTGCTAATGACTAATAGTGTCACTCAAGTTACTCATGCTATTTAAAATCAAATTTCTATTATGAATGTAAATAATGAATAATATTTACAAAATTTATGCACAATGGAAAATTTATGGAAACTTATTAATTTTGAAAATTTAGCTTTATTTTAGTTGATATGACCAAAAATTCTACTAATGAGACGAATCGTTAGAAAAGAACTGATCGCGAATCAAGACTAAACCGAGATCAAACGCGTTTATTATCAATCGACTTTTAAATATGGGTGTTTATATAAATCGGCGTCTTGATGAGCGAACAAGCCTAAGATATCATAACTCCGACAACATTTGAGCATTCAAATACACAAACTACATCATATGATCAAGGGGATCATTTTGAGTCGTCATGAAGTGGAGTGATGCGGTTTTGCATGTATTTATAGAGACTCCCGATATAGTCCCTCATTCCTCATATGAGGAGAAGCCCAACCAAGAGAGAGGAGAGAGCTCTAAAGATCCTCCAAGCACAATTGTGCCGCCACTCGACGGTCGTCAACCACGGCCGCCGCCGGCCGCCGCCGCCGCCGCCCCCGTCGCCGTTGATCCTTGTTGTCAATCTCTGTCTCCATCATGATGACTTCTACCGTGATTGTTCCCGCGTTCGCCGGTGATTGTTCCTGCATTTTGCCGATTGTTCCCCGTGATTTCTCACCGGATTGCTCCACATACCACCATCATCTCGCTACTACTATCTTACAACCGATCGTTGTCATATAGTTGTTCCTTTCTCATATACAATTGTAATCCCGATCGGAAGATCTTGTAATCAAAGATACATAGTGGAAGCTTTTACTAGGCTAGCCTGCGTGATTTTTCCCTCTTTCGGTTTTTCCGTAAAATTTTTGGAGTTTTATTGTTCACTCTTTAAATATCGTGTGTCTTTGGATTTCACAACGGTTGCGAAAACTTTACCGCAACTAGTTTTCTAGCATGCAGCTTTTGACGCCGGGAAGTTGATTCCCATTATTTCATCTTGTATGGCGACCAAGTTTTTCAACAAGATTAAAACCACCATCGAGGTGGAGCATTTCAAGCTTTTAAGGAGCGCAAGCGAAGAATGAAGATTCATCAAACTTAGTTCCTTCGATGTTTCGAACCGGGGCAACTTAATCTTAAGATCACCCATGTTAAGCATCTAATCGATTACCATCCCAAGAAACAAGTCAAAGTTGGAGGATATTTCAACATTGAGAAGAGATATAGATTTGCAAATTATGTTTTTCCACTCATACTCATGGAAAAATGAGACCAGGGTTAAGGAGCAACTTTGGATACAACCACAAACGGATATTTTAATTTGAACTCTTTCATACAAGTTAACGTCATCGGGTAACACTCTGACAAATAACCTAGGATAGGTCAAAATGTCCTTGGTGGACTTCCCACGACCTCTTCCATACAGTTAACGCATTCTGCAACACCGACAAACAACCTCGGATAGGTCAAAAATCCTCAGCGGATTCAATTCGACCTCTTCCATAAAGGTTAACGTCATCGGGTAACACTCTGACAAACAACCTAGGATAGGTCAAAAGGTCCTTAGTGGACTTCTCACGACCTCTTTCATATAGGTTAACGTCATCGAGCAAAGACTCTGACAAACAACCTAGGATAGGTCAAAAGGTCCTTGGTGGACTTCCCAGCCTCTTCCACACAGTGTTAACGCCATCTAAGACTATGACAAACAATCTCGGATGGGTAAAATCCTCGAAATTCAATTCCTCTTCCATATGTTAACGCCATGGGTAACACCTAACAAACAACCTCGGATCGGTCAAAATTCTCGATTCAATTCAACCTCTTCCACATAGTTAACGCCATTGGGTAACACCGACAAATAACCTGGATGGGTCAAAATTCTCGGATTCAATTCAACCTCTTCCACATAGGTTAACGTCATCGAAAGCAAAGACTCTGACAAACAACCTAGGATAGGTCAAAGGTCCTTGGTGGACTTCCTACCTCTTCCACAGTTAACGCCATCGTAACACTCGATAAACAACCTCGGATGGGTCAAAATCTCGCCATTATTCAACCTCTTTCATACAGCACGCCATCGAAGTCACACTTCACAAACAACCTCGATATGTCAAAATCCTCATCGTCTTGGTACCGCGTTCATCATTGCCGGCTACCGCGCCGACTATCGCTGATAATTTTTGGTACATCGCCATTATCCCGCGCCATTGGTTAGCTTGCCATCGCCGACTACTGCCGCTACCGCTGCTGACCACCTCATACCTTAACCATCAGGTGCCACCGCTGACTACTGCTGCCACATCGCTTGAATTATCGTAATCGCCGCTCATTACGTCGCTATCTCGCTGATTACGACGCGCCCTATTACTGCTCTGGCCGGACCACCGTTACGCTAACCATTATAGCGGTCGCTGCCACTACTGCCGGGTCAATCGCCGCGATTGCCGCTGCCACGCAGACCATCGCCGGCAATTCCGCGGTCACCACCATCGTCCGGGTTCTTCTCTAACCGCTGCCGACACCGCGGCCCACCATCGCGTATCATCATCCGCGGGTCACCACCATCGTCGGTTCTCTCCAACCACCGCCGGTCACCGCCGTTTACCGGGTTGCCACCATCCATCGGTATCGCCAACCTCGTCCGGTTATCGTCTCCTTGATCGCCTCCAAACTGGATGGTCACGGCAGTACACTTTTTTCGAGGAAATCAGACACCGTATGTACCGCTTGATCTCTCCAACCCGGTCCGACGAGTATAGTTGATGCCTCTTTCAAGAGAAATCAGACACGGCATGTACCGCGTCTTGATCGCCTCAACCCGGACCGACGAGTATAGTTGACGCCTCTTTCGAGGGAAAATTGTAGACACGACGTATGTACCACGGGCCTTGATCGCCTCCAAACCTGGTTGGTCCGATGAGTACAGTTGACGCCTCTTTCGAGGGAAAACTGTAGACACGACGTATGTACCGCGGGCCTTGACCGCCTCCAAATGACCTTCTCTCAAGAAGAAGAGAAGGTGCCTTCTCCCTTGGCCCTAGGGGGGTTTTTATAGACCCCTTTTAGGGGCAAAAGGGTAAAAAAGCATCCAAAAGTGCCAAAACTGCTCAAAACGGGTGAAAATGAGCCAAAATGGATGCGCCGTAAGGCAGCAGACATACTCATGCATCGCTGTCCTCTCGACCCCACGCCCCATCTCCTGAGCAGCTCTCTCTTACTGCTTCGCTGCGACTGAACTTCGTCATGATCAGAGAATCGCGCTGACCACGAGCTTCTCACAGATACCGGGCTCACTCCAGACCCACACCTCCAGAGATTGCCGGCCAGCCCCGCCGGCCTGACCGCGGCCGCCTGGCCCATTCTCGATCCCTCGTGGACGTTAGCTTATGCGAAAACGCGCCGGCCCATTTTCTCCACCCTCCCGTTATTCTCCACCCAAAGGCTGCAAAGACCTTTCTTCAAACATGAAACTAGCAGACTGAATTTCTTGCAGCCATCTCAGTAATCCAACCCGAAACTTTGTGCTTGCAAGCACCCGTAAATGTCCGCATGAGTCCATAACTCCTAAATCTTGTGCGCGTACTGCATACATCCCTCCCACCACTTCATGGTCATAATCTCCTGAAGATATGTTCTCTCAAAATGTATGGTTAACGGACCCACAAATTTCATTGAAGAATCTGTTATTTTTAAATATTCGGCATATATATTTTTGGATGATTGAGATAATATCATCCAAAAATAGTAACCGATATGACCTCGAAAATTATAGTCAAGTAATCGTGAGAAAGCAATCTGATCGTGAATCAAGACTAACCGAGATCAAGAATTTATTATCAATCGACTTTTAAACATGGAGTGTTTATAGTCAAATCGAGCATCTTGACGAGCCGAATCTAACATGCCTAAGATATCATAATTTCGACATCATTTGAGCATTCAAATACACAAAATATATCATATGATCAAGGGGATCATTTTGAGCCGTCCGATGAAGTGGAGTAATGCGGGTTTTGCATGTACTTACAGAGACGCCACTCCTCCAATCTATAAATAACCCCTCATTCCTCATATGAGGAGAAGCCAAGAGAGAGGAGAGAGCTCTAAAGATCCTCCAAGCACAATCGTGCCGCCACTCGATGGTCGTCAACCACCGCCGCCAGCCGTCGCCGTTGATCCTTGCCGTCGTCAATCTCTGTCGGTCTCCATCATGATGACTTCTACCAGTGATTGTTCCCTGCATTTCTACCAGTGATTGTTCCATGCATTTTTGCCAGTAATTGTTCCCCGCATTTCCACGTGATTATTCATAGTTCATCATCATTCTTTTACAACCTACATCATTGTTGTTTGTTATATACAATTATGTAATCTCGGTATTGGGAAGATCTTGTAATCTGAAATAGATATATAGTGGAAGCTTTTTACTAGGCTAGGCCCTGTGATTTTTCCCTCTTTTTGAGGTTTTCCACAAAGTTTTGGAGTTTTATTGTTCACTCTTTAAATACCTGTGTGTGTACTGGATTTCACAATGAAGCTAAGGCGAAAACTTTTACTATACTACAACTGGTTTTCTAGCACGCAACATTAGTGATTATATAGGGCCAAGGCCCAAGGTAATGAAAACCAAATTGAATAAGGAATAAGAAGAATGAGAAGTTCAAAATTCAATAGTTTGACCAATTATTTTAGGGTGGGATAGAATGATGTAATAAATATTAAGCTCAAATTTTGCCAAACATATATAATTGTCTAAGATTTCTCAACAAAAGACATCTACGAATAATAATAATAATAATAATAATAATAATAATAATAATAATAATAACTTCTTAGGAGGGCAACACTGAAACAACATTGATTTTAGGCATGATCTTAGTAGAAAGTTTATTATCATAATATTTTATTATAAATTGAATATTAAATTCAATAAATATAATTTAAAATAAATATAATGTATCAATAATAAATTAAGCAAGGGTGCAGTGTTAAATAAGCAAGGGTTCCCACATTATGGATGGATGCGAGCAAAGAAGTTAGTCCATGAAACTAGAATTAGGTTAGGATCTTGAAATATAGGTACTCTTATAGGTAAATTAATGGAATTAATAGATATTATGGTTCACAGAAAGATAAATATTTTATGTGTTCAAAAAATTAAATGGGTTAAGGAGAAGGCCAAGGAGATTGATAGTTTAAGTTTTAAACTTTGGTATTCACGTAGAAGTCGAACTAGAAATTGGTTAGGTATGATTACAGATAAAAGTTTGAAGGATAATATTGTAAATATTAATAGATATGGAGATAGAATTATAGCTTTAAAGATTATTGTTGATACTAAGATTATCAATGTTATAAGTGTTTATGCTCCTCAAGTAGGTTTGGATGTAAGCTTAAAAGAAAAAATTTAGAATGAATTAGAGGGATTAATACAAAAGACATCTCTTGAAGAAAAAGTATTTATTGGAGGAGATTTAAATACACATGTTGGTAGAGTGGTAAAAGATTTTAAAAGTATTCATGGTGGTTTTGGATTTGGAGTGACTAATGAAGATGATAGGACTCTATTAGATTTTGCCTTAGCTTATGATTTTATAGTTGCTAATACTTTATTTAAGAAAAGAGAAGAATATATTATTACTTATAAAAATAGATCTAGTAAAACATAGACTGATTATTGTCTCATAAGAAAAATAGATCGTTTAGATGGTAAATATTGTAAGGTCATTCCAAGTGAAAGTTTAAGTACCCAACATCGATTGTTAGTTTTAGATTTTAAGATGAAAGATTGTAAGAGGAAAAATAAATCAAATTATTGTCC
Source organism: Cymbidium sinense (assembly GCA_021442155.1). NCBI lineage: Eukaryota > Viridiplantae > Streptophyta > Magnoliopsida > Asparagales > Orchidaceae > Cymbidium > Cymbidium sinense. Next base: position 16,240,763 of record CM038233.1, on the reverse strand, counting down.
TAGGATTAGATGGAAACACTTAAAGAACACAAATAAAAATATTTAAAAGAGCAAGATACAAGAGCTTAGAATTTGGGATGTTCATAAGGAAGCTAATGTTATGTGGGAAAAAGTAGCAAGTGAAATTAAGCAAGTTGCTAAAGATGTACTTGGAGAATCAAAAGGAAAAAACTTCTTTTAATAAAAATAGTTGGTGGTAGAGTGAGAGTGTGCAAGAAAAGATAAGAAATAAGAAGCATTGTTATAAAACTTGGTTTAGATGTAAAAACTCGGAGAATTGAGAAAGATATAAAGTGGCATGTAGAGATTTTAAGAAAGTAATATATGATGCAAAAAATTTAGCTTTTAGTGATTTATAAAATAGATTAGATACCAAAGAAGGTAAAAGATGTATGTATAAGTTAGCCAACCAAAGAGATAGGAGAAGTAAAGACCTAGTTCAAGTGAGGTGTATTAAGGATGAAAATAATAAAGTGCTTTTCTTATAAAAGGATATTGAAAATAGGTGGATGAGAAATTTTGATAAACTTTTCAATGAAGGATATGAAAGTACGATTAATTTTAGCAACTTTAATACCCTAAACAAAAATAGAGAATTTTATTTTTATCATCGTATTAGTAAATCTAAAGTTAGAGAAGCTTTAAAGAAAATGAAATGTGGACAAATAGTAGGACCTGATAATATTCCAATAGAAGTGTGGAAATGTTTAGGAGATCAAGGAATTTCTTGGTTTACAAATCTTTTTAATGTTATTTTAAAGACTAAAAAGATGCGAGGTGAGTGGAGAAAGAGTTTGTTGGTTCCTATATTTAAGAATAAAGATGATGCACAAGAGTGTGCAAATTATAGAGGAATTATGTTAATGTGTCATACATTAAAATTCTAGGAGAGAGTAATTAAGCATAGGTTATGATGTGATACAAATGTTTCTCACAGTCAGTTTAGTTTCATGCCAGGTAGATCTACTATGGATGCTATACATTTGTTAAGAGGTTTGATGGAAGTATAGAGAAAGTAAGGAGGATCAACATATGATATTTATTGATTTATAGAAAGCTTATGATAAAGTTTCAAGATATTCTTTGGAGAGTTCTAGAGCAGAGTTAATATTGGTTATATTCAAGTCATTGGAATATGTATATACATGTTACTTGTGTCCAAACATAAGGAGGATTGACAAAATATTTTCTATTTGGTTGGATTACATCAAGGATCACCTTTAAGCCCTTATCTTTTTTACTTTAGTTTTGGATGTTCTTACTAGGCATTTACAGGAAGATGTACCTTAGTGTATGCTTTTTGCTTATGACATTCTTCTTGTTGATAAGACTAGAGAGGGAGTCCAAGAGAAACTTGAATTATGGAGGTCAACTTTAGAGTCTTAAGGTTTTCATTTAAGTAGATCTAAAAATGAATATATGGAGTGTAATTTTAGTTGTAGAAGTTCTAGTGATAGTGTTGTGACATTAGGTGAACAAGTCATTAATATGAGTGAGCGATTTAGATATTTAGGCTCTATTATTTAAAATGATGGTGAAATAGATGGAGATGTTATTAGTAGAATTCAAGTTGGATGGTTGAAGTGGAGGAATGCATCTGGCCTATTGTGTGATAGAAAAGTTCCACTTAAACTTAAGGAAAAATTTTATAAGATGGTGGTAAGACTTGCAATGACTTATGGTGCAGAATGTTGACCAATAAAAGAGAAGCATAAAACTAAGTTAAGTGTTACAGAGATGAGGATGCTTAAGTGGATGAGTGCTTTACTCTTAGAGATAAAATGCGAAATGTGTATGTTCGGGAAAATGTTGGAATAGCTCAAGTGACAGATAAGATTAGAGAGAGTCGCCTTAGATGGTTTGGCCACATAAAGCGTCGGCCGTCCGATGACCCGATTTGGAGAGTAGATGCATTAGATTTGCCTTATGTTAATAAAGATAGAGGTAGACCTAAAAAGACTTGGTTAAGATGTATAAAAAATGACCTTAGTATACTTGAATTAAATGAGAATTTAACACATAATAGGACACAATAGAGACGAAGGATTCATGTAGCCGACCACACTTAGTGGGATAAAGGCTTTTTGTTGTTATTGAATAATAAATTAATATTTACATTCCATTCTTTTTTAAATAAATCCAATATATTTAAAATTTATTTTTAAAATTTATTTAATCTAAGTATAACTTTTTTTCTTCGATGAATTCAGAATAACGAGTTTCTATCATGCATGAAAAGTCTATATATATAATGTGAAATAGAATACTTAATATTTATTAGTTGATATACTCTATAATGAATTTTATAAAGTAGAAGCATAAAAATGAAAGAATAATTTTTCTTCACACTTGAAATCAAATAAAATCCACAACATTATCATGAAGTTTATAAAGTGTATAAAATCATATTTAATATTTGGAAAAAAGAAACAAAAATGTCAAAGATTTTATGGATTATGCATCGCATATTCATATACAAATCATAAATTTATTTCTTTGATATTGATACCTTCTTTAATGTTGATATAATAAATTTCAAATTATGTAGCTTCTCTAAGAGTTATCGTCGCAAAATATACAGAGTTAGAGGAATTTTGTGAGAAATAATAAACAATAAATAAAGGGGGCAAAAATTGATAATATTTTGAATGCAACAAATTAATTTGGATAATGATGAATGATTCATAATAAATGTTTGTTTAATCAAATTTATAAAATTTCTCAGTGGATAATATAGAAAGCATCATTATCATCTTCAAAAGATTGCTCCAAAGAAGAGAATTAGAAAGATTTACTCAACACTCTATTACTATGTTGCTAATGACTAATAGTATCACTCAAGTTACTCATGCTATTTAAATCAAATTTCTATTATGAATGGAGATAAAAAATAATATTTACAAAATTTATACATAATGGATAAAAATTCTAATTTGTACATGAATAGAAGATGTGGGAAAATTTATGGAAACTTATTAAGAAAATTTAATTTAATTTTAGTGATTATATATGGCCAAGGCCCAAGGTAGTGAAAATCAAATCAAATAAGGAATAAGAAGAATGAGAGGTTCAAAATTCAATAGTTTGATCGACTTGATTCTGAGTTGGGATAGAATGATGTAATAAATATTAAAATTAATAAATATAATCTAAATGATGTGATGATATAAATATATGAAAAATATGTAATAAAAAAATAAATAAAATCATATAAGAAATATTTTCAATAATTATAAATTTAAAAATCTAAATAAAGATCATTAAGATATGATTATGAATGTATTATAAATCTAAATAATTGTATATTAAATAAATTTAAAAAATTTAAAAAAAGTTGTATATATAGATTTCTAAATATAAATATAGTTTATAATAAGAATAAAAATAAAAAATTAAAACATTGTTCTTATATCCTATTTAATGTTTTCAAAGCTAAAATCCTTAGTCCAATTTCTCATTCGTGCAACCTATCTCAAATTTTAGCATAGTCATAATTTTTTTAGTCTTACATCATAAAATAAAGTTAATATTAATTTTACAGTTTATATAGAAATAAAGAGTTCTCAAGTATGAACTTGTAACCTACTTGGGGTGTTGGATTGGTTATATTTTAATTTAGCTATGCTCATATTAATGATAACAAAATTTTAAGGATTTATTTGTTTTAAATATATTTAATTAAAATATTACTTTAACATAATGTAATTTTTATAAGAAAAATTTTAGCAAGTCGTTGAAGAATTATAAGTGATTAAAAAGGCTTATTTGGACCGACCAATTTATATAACGAGGATTATGCAAACTCTTTTTTTAAGGATAACTACATTGGTTGTAGGCCCTGTTCATGATCAAACTAGTTGAACCAGTCAATCTAACCCAATTTTTAAAATAGTGTATATGACATTAAGAACAATAGGTTATCCTGAAAGATAAACATACCTTTTGTATTGACTTCAAAGGCTAAAATAAAGAAGTTCTTTCACGAACTCATCTATGCAATATGACAAATATGTAAAAATAATGAACTATAATTATAAGAAAATCTATTCAAGTGTGTAAATAATAAAGTAAGCATGCATCAAACATTAAAACATTTATAAAATAATTGAAATGATGATGTGGTTTGGTCCACAAAATATACTTGAGAAAAAAGAAATAGAAGTACAACCAACCTAGACCTACTTAAGGACTCAATCTTTTGGTCTTCAAGCTCTATCTCCTCACTCTTCTTGCTTTAAAGGTGATAAGGCTTTAGAGGTTTCCTTTTTTGCTCCTATGTATTCCCACCTGCATACAATATAACATCCTGAAATATAAACATGATATTTTAAAAAAAATTACAACTTTTTACCTTAAAAATAGAGGTTAATATGATAATTTATATTTAAAAGAGTTTCAATCGAACATTTATCTCAAAATGTTTAACACATCTAATACTAAGCCACTTGTCTTATGGGTCATGCTTAAAGGACTTTGGAGTTTTCTTAGCATTTAAAAAGAATAGCTTCAAGTAAATTTATTAATTTTTAATGACGTTCATAATTGCATTCACAATATTTTTCTCTTTTTAAGCATGTTCACTAATTAGTGAGAAAATTAAATTAAATAATCATGAAATAAACATATGTTTTAAGTAAAAATAGTGCAATTTTATTATTTATTACTACTAACTTATAGTTTTCTGTGGTAAAAAATTTCTCGCAAACAAAGAAAGGAAAAAAAATGCAAAAGTATGTGCAACACCCCTATGCACTATTGCGCCAGTTATAGAAGACTCAGTCTAAGGAGTAGAGATGGCAATGCTACAATGCTGATTTTGTAGCTATGCAATGCCAAATGGCGTAAAAATATGCTAGAAGAGAAATGGCATAGCGCCTCAGTGTCGAATCAGCACTTTGGCACTACATTTCACAATGCCATAATACAATGTCCACAAATTTTGTTTAAAAGTTTTAGAATTTGTTTATGGATTTATCAATGAAGTTAGGGGAGTTACTTTGATAGAACTCACACTAACAAATATAAGGATTTAGAGAGGAATTTTAGGAAGTTATAGTGTCCTTTAGAGTGTCACTTAATATGTATGAAAATGTGAAGAGTGTGAAAAGAGATGCACTTATGAGATCAAGGAGGAGACAACAGATGTGGGAGAATATTTTCTTAGTTCTCTCTTTCCTATGATTTGTATTTTCAAATATCTTTTTAAATGCTACTGCACTGTAATAGTGTGCACGATTTCACAATTTTGAATTAAGTGTTTTTACTATGAATTTGTGGTAAACTTATATTTTTCTTTGAAAATCTTGAGTTGATGTTGTGATTAAATTATATTAGTTATTTTATTCTTGATTGACAATAATTTTAATAAAATACTTTCAACACAAGATTTGAAAGAGTTAGTATAGGTGAATGATAAATTCAGAGTAGTATCTTCATTATTATCATGTTGAGTCAATATTATAGTATTAATTCAAAGAACTTTGTAGTAGTAGTTTCTATAAAATTTGATTTGTTGGATAAAAGATAAATACTCAACTTATTAAGGATTTCAATTTGAATTCTTATGGGAATGATACTCAACTCATCTTGATATTATTTGTTCAGTATGTGGACTTATATACACTAGTTAATCGGTCAATCACATGTAAGAAAAAAATGTTAGTTATAATTCTAATTATTTCTATAAGCCAATATTGAACTATCATATCACAATCATCATGTTATATTATATCACATTGTGGTGTTTATTTTTGGAGGGGGGGGGATACCACACAGATCGTAGGAGGTACTTATTGAAGTGATCGGGTATAATATTAAGGTATGATGTACAATCTCAAAAGATAGAGACATCACCATATAATGGACCTAATCACCTTATAAAGACTCCTAAGGCATGATGGGTCTTCAAATATACCAAAGATTTTTCCTTACTTTACATGGATAAATAAAGCAAGATTTATATTAAGTTGGGTTCTTAAGTTCCATATAGAGGCAAGCCTCCATAGTTAATTATATCCTAGGGAATGAGATTTCCTAAGAATACTCTCGATTAAAGTAGACAACAATTATCTCCAAAGATTTCGAGGCTAGATTATCAAAGAATTAGTTATGTTTGGAAAGTCAAGTGGGAGAGACCAAATAGAAGACTTATTTTCGAATCCAAAGAAAGGAAGTCAGAAATGCTCATGATAGTAGGAAGCCTAATGAGCATTCAAATCTATACTATGATCGCACTTTATACATTGAAAGTGAAGAGATTCATTTGGTAGAGTTGAAATTTTATTAGATTGCTAGGGCTTATAATCCATCAACATAAGATTGTGAAAATGCATAAGAAGTGAGGATTTATGCTTGTAGCCCCAAGGAAATAGCTACCTCAGATCCTAGATCTAGCAAGCTTTAGTACGAGCTAAAGCACGACCTAAATTTACACAAAAGGGGATATAAGGGTTTATCTCCATAAGAGAGTAAATATTACTTAGACTTAATTGGTAGCCTAACACCTCTTACGATTCAAAATCATGTAGTATAGTCTTATGAATTTGCAAGATGGTTAGGTTTGTTATTTAAAATGGAAAGAAACTAAAGCCCTAAACCCACTCCCTAAAAGACTAGAGCATGAGTGGTATGAACATATGACTTAGTCTACGAATGCAAAGTTTTATAATTTTTTTTGACACATTCATTTGGACAAAGGCATTAGGATTTGTTATGCCTAAATGCATGATGAAAATTAATTATTAGCCAAATCAAAAGAGCAAGAGGGTGAAACTTCGCTATCAGGGGTTGCTCTCATGGGTAATCGATCCCTATTGTGGAAGGATGGATGCCCTTATTTTTTCAAGAGTGATAGATGATGTTATGCAAGATGTGATATATACAACATTCAGCTAATGGGTTGTTAACTATTTTAATTATCTTGTTTAAAGCTTAGGCTTTATGGTGAGGCTATGAGTTATTTTAAAGCATAGTTATGAGTGATTAGTTAGGTAAAAAGTTATTTTATCCTGAGAGCTTACCGCATTCAGACCACACATTAAAGCATCAATCATTAAGAAATTAAGAAAAGCATGCCATTTCTAATGCTCAATCTAAACAAATCATCAAATTTTTTTTATAAACTAACGCAAAAGCATAAGAAGTTGGTTTGTCGGTTTAGACATAGAAAGATGGGTAGTAGTTCACCCTTATTACTGGAACATAAAAGAATAATTACAATTACAATTACAATAAAAATTAGATGCTATGGGGGTCTTATTTTCTTCATTATTCTATCTTCTTTCTTATTTGATTTGCTCCAAAGGCATCCACAGCATAGATAAAACCTTATTGCTCATCCAATATATTAATCCTAATTCCTATTACATAAATTACATCCATATTAGAAAAAGTAAATCTAACTACACCTGTAAAATAAAAGTTAGCTAAATAAACATACAATCCCCAAACAGTTATCTTTGTAATTTGGACTTATCTAGTAACCAATATATTATTAACTTAGATTATGCTTAGGTTTAAGCAAGTAAAGAGAATATTTATATTTATTTTAAGAAACCCCTTAGCATAATCTTGAATATGATTAGGCTAAGAGTGGTTCCAATCTATGAAACATAGCATAACGTGTTAAAATATTACATCACAAATACAAACACACCATCATACATACATCGTCCTAACTTAGAACTAGAAGTGGTGGCTTAATTCTAATGTGTGCTAAGGCTTTGTGTGGTATGTCTTACTAAGCATTTGGGTTATGATTATCTAAGTTTGGAATGTTTAATTTAATCACGAAGGTTCGTTTCATTTCAAGTTGTTTAAGCGGTTAGCAAATTTTAGTTTATATTTTGTATTGTTTCATTTGATTTACACTTAGCATCTAAGTGTTATAAGAAAAAAATAGGATTACCCTCTTTCATCCCTATCTTAAGCCACTTTCTAAGGCACTTTTTATTACTTGATTCTCTTTAGTAATGGCTTATTGCACATTTTTTTAGTAATCCTAAGTTTAGGTTAACTTTAAATAATCCTATTCAATGTGAAAGGCATATTAGGATTAAAATAATTGAATTACTATCACATGACATATATCAAATCATTCATTTTCATCACATGTAACATGCATATGACTTTGACACTTCATATATCTATACACACAATATATTTTGGCACACTTAAATGATGATGAATGCATATATTTGAAATTCATATTTTAGTTAGTTGAATTATTTATACATATAGATTAATGCTTTATCCAAATTCTAATGTTGAAATGCATATGAATGAAATCAAATAAGTACGCATCATTGTTAACTAGAGAAGTGAGATAATCAAATGATCTCTTTGGGGCTACTTAAAGCCTTGTATTCACGGGATGTCCATACTATATACTTATTAATATTCAAACTTATGTAAATCTATATATGAATCACAAAAAAGAGAGCACCAACTTATATGTAATGTATGCCAATGACTAAGATGATTACGGATGCATGTATTTTAATGACAAAAGGGAATTTTTCATCTTTTAATTAAGCATACATACACATATATAAAAGATATGAGCAAGTACATATCAATGAGTATTTAGTGTATTTTGGTGCAATTGGTTTGATTCAATTTAGCTTAGTTTTGGATTTGACCCATTTTAGTTCAAATAGGTCAAATGGGTCAAAAGGACCAATTTGACCAAATTGGCCAAATTAACTTAGGTTAGGGATTGGTTCATGTTCAATTGATCAATTAAAGATGGGTGTAGATTTTGATTTCAATTAATTTAGATTTGGTTTTGATTTAGGCCAACTTGATCTTTTAGGTCAATTTGGGCTAAATAAGTTAATTAGGTTCAATCAGGGTTCAATCATATTCAATGATCAATTTGAAATAAACTTGAACCATTGGTTGCAATCATTTTGTGTTAGATCTTAATTTGACCCAATAAGGACTTTTAGACCAAATTAGGTCAACTTGGGTTAAAAGGCCAATTGGGCTAGGATTGACTCAATTGATGCTCAAGTCATGCTCAAGGATTGATATTAGGTTGATGTGAGTCATTGGTTTTAATTAATTTGGTTTATGGTGAAATTTGGCTAGTTTGATTTATGTAGGTTAAGTGGGTAGACTTGGTCAAAGGACCAAGTTGATTGGGTTTGACCCAGTTGATGGAAATTGATTAATCAAGAATGATCAACAATCATCATATGAGGTTTTGGAGGGTTTGATTCAATCTAATTTGGGTTGGATTAAAGTTTATCTCAAATAGGTCCTTTATGTCACTTTAGGTCAAGTGACCTAAATGAGTTAATTGACTTGATTTTGGGTTGAATTAAGTTGAGTTAAGCTCAATATATGATTTGGAATTGATTTGAGATTTTGATTGTAATTAATTTGGGTTCAAATGGATCTTGGCTTATTTAGGTATTTTGGATCTTATGGGTTAACTTGGTTGGATCAAATTGGTTTTGGTTTGGAATGGCTTAATTATAGATTATAGATTTTGGTTTGGAATGGTGATTGAAAGATTGAATTGATTATGAGAAAATCAATTAAGCTTATAATTCAAATTGAAGAGGATTTAATTAAGTCCATAGGATTAATTCATGGGCTTAGGTTTGGATTTGGATTTGATTAGAGGATTGAATTGATTTATGAGAAAATCAATTGAGTTTGATATGGATTGAAGGGTAGTTAGCTAAGTCCATGGAGTTAAGTCATGGGCTTAAGTTTGGTTTAATCAATTAATTTGATTTTAGTTTGGATTTAAGTATGAGTTGAGATTAGATTGAGTTTGGACAAATTGAATTTAAGGTTTGGTTTAGTCTAAGGGGATAGGAATAGATTGGTTAGGTTATATGGTAGCTGAGTTTTTTTAAGTCCTAAGACATAACCTAATCTTATGATTAACCCTTCTAAGTTTCTAGGCTTAAGCTAAGTGTTCACTTAGTCACTAGAAGTGTCTTAAGCCTAAGGAGCTTTTAGTGTCTAGAAGACCCCTAGACCTATGGTGGGAAGATTGAATCCTCACTTAAAAAGTGAGGTCAACGCACATCATAACATCAAGATAAAACAATCAATTCTCACAAAATAGGTTTAATAAGTGTGTCTTATCTAATATACAGTGCGTCCTAGACTATTTATATGTCTATCTATTAAGTATCATTTTGTGTTCTATATTTTTTAAAAGTATTAAAAATTTAAGACAATAATATAGAATAAGATAACAAATAAAATAAATCATAAGACTAAGTGTTACAGAGATGAGGATGCTCAGGTGAATAAGTGGCTTTACTCTTAGAGATAAATTGTGAAATGAATATGTTTGGGAAAAAGGTTGGAGTAGCTGCAATGGCAGATAAAGATTAGAGAGAGTCGCCATAGATGGTTTGGCCACATAAAGCATCGGCAGTCTGATGACCAAGTTAATAGAGTGGATGTATGAAATTTGTTTTATGTTAAGAAAGGTAGAGCTAGACCTAAAAAGACTTGATTAAGATGTATAAAAAATGACCTTAGTTTATTAGAATTAAATAATAATTTGACACATAGCCGACCCCACATAGTGGGACAAAGATTTGTTGTTATTATTATTGTATTAAATGAATATTTTATCATATTTCTAGCAAGCTATTGGTTCAATTATAAATGATGATATTCATAAGCATAAATAAGCAAATAAATAATTATTCAGATTTATTCATTTATTTATTAATTTTTATAATGTTATTAAAATGTATTTAATTATATATATATATATATATATATATATATATATAATTTATGTATTAAATTATTCATCGAGTGCATTTATCCTTTAATAATTTTATAGATAAATATAAATAACAATATATCAAATTAAAATATTAAAAATATCATTTAGGATGATGTAGATAAAATTATTTGACTAGATAGTAAATTAATTTTTTGAAGCCTTGTTATATGTGGCCATCATTAATGGGAGAAAATATTACGTGCAGAGTCCGGATGTAGCTCTGCATCCGGATGCCAATCAAATTTGGACACATTTCCAAGTTTAAAATATTGATTTTTTACTTTCACCTCATGATAATGACGAGACCTATTGTCGTTAATGTGACCAGGACCCGACCCGGCTCGTCAAAACAATGGGATTGCACTGCACACCATTTTCGAGCACGACTGGATGCCATTTGAATGTGTAGGATAAATGTAAAAGAAATATATAAATGGATTTAAGTCACTCAAATAAGGAATAAATATATTTAAATTTTTTTCAGATGAACTAGAGAGAAGAGAAACAAAAATATCTCATTTCAATTAAATAAAAAAATGAAAATGGAGAGCGAGCAGCAAAGTGATAGACTTCATATGGAGACCAATTTAGTGGATGATGTCCTAAATATGAATGCATTGGTAAATTTTCTATATATATATATATATATATATATATATATCTATATATATAGTTATTTTGAAATAGTGCTTAGTGATCTTCTTTGAAATCCTTTTTGAAATATAAATTTCCTACACTATTTTGAGTGCTTTCTAAGAGAATTTCAATACTTTTGTTGCAGTTTTTCAAGTGTATAATCTGTACACTCTAGAGTGTACACTTTTTTATATTTTAAAGCACCGTGAGACTTTCAATTATGGATCTAAATGGTATTATAAGCTATTTTGAGTTCTTCCAAGAGGATTTAGGTTATTTTCTATCTATTTTTCTAGGTGTATAGTCTATACACTCTAGAGTATACATTCTTTTTTTAAAATTTAAAGCACTATGAGACTTCCAATTATAGATCTAAAATGTATTATAAGCTATTTTAAGTTCTTCCAAGAGGATTTGGGCTATTTTCTATGTATTGTTTCAGGTGTACAATTTGTACACTTTAGAGTATATACCTCTTTCTTTAATTTTAAAGCAATGTGAGACTTCCAATTATGGATCTAAATGATATTATAAGATATTTTGAGTTCTTTCCAAGAGAAGTTAGGCAATTTTCTATATGATTTTCAAGTGTACAATCTATACACTTTATAATGTATGCCTTTTTTTTTTAAAATTTTAAAACATTGTGGGATTTCTAATTATGGATCTAAATGATATTATAAGCTATTTTTGAATTATTTCCAAGAGAATTTGGGCTATTTTCTATTTATTTTTAAGGTGTACAATCTGTACACTCTAGAGTGTACACTCTTTTTTTAATTTTAAAGCACTTTGAGGACTTCCAAATATGGATCTAAATGATATTATAAGCTATTTTGAGTTCTTTCTAAGAGGATTTGGGTTATTCTCTATCTATTTTCATGTGTATAATATGTACACTCTAGAGTGTATATCTTTTTTTTTTCAAATTTAAAGCACCGCGAGACTTCCAATTATAGATCTAAATGGTGTTATAAGCTGTTTTGAGTAAATAGAAGATTTGGGCTATTTTCTATCTACTTTTTAAAGTGTAAAGTCTATACACTCTAGAGTGTACACCCTTTTTTTAATTTTAAAGTACTATGAGACTTTCAATTATGGATCTAAATGCTATTATAAGCTATTTTAAGTTCTTTCCAACAGGATTTGGGCTATTTTCTACTTATTTTTTAGGTGTACAATTTGTACACTCTAGAGTGTACATCTTTTTTTTTTAAAAAAAAAATTTGGAGCACTGTGGGACTTTCAATTATGGATCCATAAGATATTATACACTATTTTGGGTACTTTTGAAGAGGATTTGGGTACATAGTTATACATGTTATATAGATTTTCATAATACATGTGTGTGTATGCAGGTGAATAAGGCAAAACATCAGTGCAATGATGAAGCGTTATGTCTCATGAACCAACTATAGTAAACTTTGACACTATTTTCACATTCAAGGTAAGGATTATAAGAGTTATGAACTTGAAGAATTTAAAATCAAAGGATTTCTTATATGCGAAAGTATGTTTAAAAACAGCACAATCTAAATTGCTCAATGAAATTTTAGAAAATTGATACTAGGACCAGTTTCCAGCCATAATTAGATTTTTTATTGATTTAGATGAGAATTGAAAGGTTAAGAAATTTATAGAAAGTCATAATCATTCCTTAGCAAAGCAGGGTGACCAACATCTTCTAAGATCTTACAGAGGCATCAGCGAAGAGAAGGCGACTGTGTTAAAGTCAATTATAAAATTGGAATTAGAGCAACTAGTGCATTTATCTATATTATCGAGGAAGTTGGCAGAGTGGAGAATGTTGGGCTTTTCAAAAGGGATGCTTTCAATTATATTCAAATAGGGGTGTGTGTTTGGTTGATTTGGATGATAAATTTTTAAAATCGATTGATTTTGGATTCCTAAAAAAATTGAACCAAACTGACCAAATAAAATGTAAAACCAAACAAACCGAATAATAATTTGGTTCGATTATTTTGGTTTGGTTTTGGTAAAGTTATTACATTTAAAATTATTTGCATAATTTTTAATTGTATAATGAACAAGCAATAATAAAAATAACATAAATATAATAAAAATACAATTAACTACTTCATGCACTAAAAAAATATTGAAAACTAATTTTTACTTACCTGAATGATGTTTTGAACTTAGAAGTTGATGGAATCATATTACCATTTTATGAGGCCAAAGTATTTTGGAAAATTGGATAATGGTCCTCCAAAAAAGCACCTACCAAGTGTTCAAAAAATAGATAAAAATAAGTGTATAATAGATAAGCTTATTATGGATAAATTAATAATACTATACATAATTACTTTAGTTTATTTGGTTCCGTCCAAAATTTTATTTAACAAATCGATCCAAAAACCAAAAAATAAAAACCAAAGTTTTCATTAATTAAAACCAAAATCCAAATTACTAAGTTTAAAACTGAACCAAATTACTCTAAAACTTTGGTTCAGTTTGGTATTTTGGTTAAAACCAAATAATGCACACCCCTATATCCAAAAAAAAAGAAGAGCAAGGATTGTGAATGGTGATGCTAATGCATTAATACAATTATTCAGGGAAAGGTAAGGAGAAGATGGAATGTTTGCATGAGTTATCCAAATTGATGAGTCAAATAGTTTGGTGAATTTTTTCTAGAGCGATGACATGTCAAGGATAGACTATGACTATTTGAGGATGTTATAATTTTTTATACAAGTTATCGACTTAATAAATATAATCTAGTCTGTGCACCTTTTGTTGGAGTTAATCTTCATTGGCAAAATATTTTATTTTTAGTAGCATTTCTATCCGAAGAAATAATTGAATCATTTACATGGCTATTCAAAATATTTCTCTGGATAATGAATGAGAGGCATCCTATAACAATATTCACTGATCAAGATCAAGCAATGATGAGAGCTATTGAAATTGTATTTTCTCATACTCGCCATAGGTTATTCCAATGACAATTTTCTAAGAAAGCTCATTCAAAAGTACTCTGCTTCAATAGGAATAAGACTGTACAAAGTCTCTTTTATACATGCATAGGTAAATGTGGATTTAGAAAAAGAGTTTGAACATGCTTGATCTAAGATGCTAGAAGAAGGGAGTTTGCATGATCATACTTGGCTAGCTGAGCTATATAAAATTAGAAGTAAGTGGTCCAGCACATTTAGTAAAGATTCATTTTACATGGGTATTTTATCAATGCAACATAGTGAATCCATGAATAATGTATGTCATGGAATCTCTAAACCAACAAGTACTGTCACTGATTATTTTTGGGATTGGAGAAGGTTATTGACACATGGAGATGGAATGAATATGATGAAAATTTTAAGTGTAGCCAGTTAGCAATTGTTCTAGTTGTTAGAACTAGTCTTATATTTAGGCAAGCTGCTATGTTTTACATTAGAAAGCTTTACACATTTTTTGAAGAAGAATTTTTACATGGAGTGGGTGGATTAGCAACAAATATCTTTGATGACAATCACATGAAATATTTGATAAGAAACTTAGAGAAAATCAATATTTCCAAGACATGGACTGCTCATTTGGATAATATATGTTTGAATATAACTTGTAGTTGTAAGAAATTTGAAATGGTGGGATTACTCTATGGCCATTGCATTAGAGTCTTGAGTCTAGAAAATATTGTGAGGATTCCAGAGAAGTATCTTCTCATGCGATGATCTTCTAGGGCAAAGAAAGATATCTACTTTAGCAGTGGTTACAAAGACTTGAAATATTTACAAGTTAAGAATGGTTGTCCTGTTGGCATCTTTTTTCAAATCACATCGGTAGATATACATATCAAATAAGCACTAGAGCATAAGATAATAAAGAAGCTAAGCAGTATATGTTGGATTTTTTAAAGAAATTATCCGATGATGTTGATTCAATATTATATGATAATTCACCTCAAATGGAGCATACAAAGAGGAAAAATGAGTCTATCTTAAGAGATTCCAATTGTAATAATTTACTGATGGACCCAAATAAGATGCGACTGCAGGGTGTTTACAGTGCAAGATGGAAAGAATATGGGGAGGGAAATAAGAAGGCCTAGAGTACTTTCTAATAGTTTTTAATATTATAATCTTGAAATATTACTATAAATTTTTGACCCATTATGATTTTGTTGTTATAAAGAGAAATGAACAAGTTTCAATGGCTAGAGAACACAGAGAGTCACCCATTGCAATAGCTTTTCTGTAATGCTAGAATGATTTTTAGAGGTATACAAGGTATAATCCTTTATTTCTACTTATAGCTATTATAAATTGATTTGATGTTCTTGTATATCAAGAATTTCACTCCAGCTCAATAGTAAGTCAGCTTATAGAAGGATACACCAAGCATGATGGACATTATTAGAGGGACACATTATGATGCATGAAAGAGAGAGTTAACTATTTTTTTAATTACAACTTTTTATGTTTAGTTGAAGCCCAAATTTTTTATGTTCATATGAATGTCTGATTTTTTAGTTCAATTTGAGTGAAAGTATTTTACTCTATTATTACTATGTTGTACTTTGAAGCTGAACTATTATACTTTGATTTATGTTGATTATTAATTTCTGAGTGTACTAGTTTTGTACAATCGTGTGCAACCATAAAATCTAGCATATTGCATAAATTAAAACTCAAAAATCCAGCATTTTGAGAATAGCATATGATCCTCTTGATAGACAATCCATACAACACATAATATCATTTAAAGCCATAATTTAAGTTAGACCCCCATAATTTTAATTTAAAAAATAGGCAGTACACTCCATAGTGTACATAGTGTACTCTTAAAAAAATAGATAGAAATTGCTAGAATAGTCTTAATTTCATATAAAATAGCTTATAATGTCATAAGGATCCAAAATTGGGGAGTAGATAGTGGAAAACTAATCAAAAAAGGGAGTGTACTTTAGATTGTACAGATTGTACTCCATAAAAGCAGATACAAAACATCTCAATTCTTGTTGAAAGAAACTCCATATAACATATAACATATAACATCATTCAGATTCATAATTAGGTAGTCTAATACTATTTTAATTTTTTAAAAATAAAGAGTACACTCTAGAGCATACAGATTGTACACTCTAAAGTGTACATATTATACAATCTAGAAAACTTAAAAAAGGCTCAAATCTTGTTGAAAGACACTCCACGCAGCATATCATGCCATTCAGATCCGTAATTAGGTAGTCCCATAGTATTTAAATTTAAAAAAGGGAGTACACTCTAGAGTGTACAGACTGTACACTCTAAAAAATTAAAAAAAAAAGGCCCAAATTCTATTGAAAGGCACTCCATGCAACATATAATGCCATCTAGATCCATAATTAGGTAGTCCAACACTATATAGATTTACAAAAAAGGGGGTACACTCTAGAAAACTAAAAAAAAAAAACTCAATCTTTTTGAAATGCATCCATGCAACATATAATGTCATTCAGATCCATATTTACGTAGTCCCACGCTATTTAAATTTAAAAAAAAGGGTACGCTCTAGAGTGTACAGAATATACACTCTGCAAAACTAAAAAAAAATTCAAATCCTATTGAAAGGTACTCCATGCATCATATAATGTCAATTTAGATCCAAAATTAGGTAGTCCCACATTATTTAAATTTTAAAAAAAGTGAGTTCACTCTAGAGTATACAGATTATATGCTGTGAAAAACTAAAAAAAATAGAGGCTCAAATCCTATTGAAAGGAACTACATACAGCATATAATGTCATTCAAATCTATAATTACGTAGTCCCATGCTATTTAGATTTTAAAAAGGGAGTACACTCTAAAGTGTATAGACTATACACTCTGAAAAATTGAAGATAAAAAGGGCTCAAATCCTGTTGAAAGGCACTCCATGCAGCATATAATGTCATTAAAATCCATAATTAAGTAGTCCCACATTATTTATATTTAAAAAAGGGGGTACACTTTAGAGTGTACAGATTGTACACTCTAGAAAACTGAAAAAAATAACTCAAATCCTATTGAAAGGCACTCTATGTAGCATATAATTCCATTCATATCAATAATTAGGTAGTACCACATTATTTAATTTTTTTAAAAAAGGAGTACACTCTAGAGTGTATAGACTATACACTCCAGAGTATACATATTGTACACTCTAGAAAACTAAAAAAATGAGCTTAACTCCTGTTGAATGGCACTCCATACAGTATATAATATCTTTAGATCCATAATTAGGTAGTCCCACATTATTTAAATTTTAGCAAAAAAAGAAGTACACTCTGGAAAACTAAAAAAAATGGGCTTAAATCCTATTGAAAGGCACTTCATGCAACCTATAATGTCATTCAAATCCATAATTATGTAGTCCCATAATATTTAGATTTAAAAAAAAGGAGTACATTATAAAGTATACAGATAGCACACTCTAGAGTGTACAGATTGTACACTCTAGAAAACTAAAAAAATGGGGCTCAAATTCTATTGAATGGTACTCCATGCATAATATAATGTCATTCAGATCAATAATTAAGTAGTCCCCTATTATTTAAATTATAAAAATGGAGTACACTCTTGAGTGTATAGATTGTACACTCTGAAAAACTAAAAAAGGGGCTCAAATCCTGTTGAAAAGCACTCCATGCAGCATATAATGTCATTTAGATCCATACTTAGGTTGTCCCACATTATTTATATTTAAAAAAAGGAGTACACTCCAGAGTGTACAGATTATACACGCTGGGAAACTAAACAAAAAGAGCTTAAATCATGTTGAAAGGCACTTCATGTAGCAAATAATATCATTCAGATCCATAATTAGGTAGTTCCACACTATTTAGATTTTAAAAAATGGACTACACTCTAAAAAACTAAAAAAGGGGATCAAATCCTATTGAAAGGCACTCCATGCAGCATATAATGTCATTCAGTTCCATAATTAGGAAGTCTCACATTATTTAAATTTTTAAAAAAAGGAGTACACCTCAAAGTGTACAAATTGTACACTCTAGAAAACTAAGAAAAGGGGCTCAAATCCTATTGAAAGTATTCCATTCAACATATAATATCATTCAGATTCATAATTAGGTAGTCCAACACTATTTAGATTTAAAAAAGGGAGTACACTCTAGAAAACTAAAAAAGGGGCTCAAATCCTATTCAAATGCACTCCATGCAGTATATAATGTCATTTAGATCCATAATTAGGTACAACAACAACAACAAGCCTTAATCCCACTAGGTGGGGTCAGCTACATGAATCCTTCGTCTCCATTGTGTCCTATTATGTGTCAAATTCTCATCTAATTCATGTATACTAAGATCATTATTTATACATCTTAACCAAGTCTTTTTAGGTCTACCTCTACCTTTCTTAACATAAGGCAAATCTAATGCATCTACTCTCCTAATTGGGTCATGGACTACCACGCTTTATGTGGCCAAACCATCTAAGGCGACTCTCACTAATCTTATCTGCCACTGGAGCTACTAACTTTTCCCAACATACTCATTTTGCATTCTATTTCTAAGAGTAAAGCCACTCATCCACCTAAGCATCCTCATCTCGTAACACTTAACTTAGTCTTATGCTTCTCTTTTATTGGCCAACATTCTCGCACATAAGTCATTGGGTCTTACCACCATCTTATAAAATTTTCCCTTAAGTTTAAGTGGAACTTTTCTATCACATAATAGGCCAGATGCATTCCTCCACTTCAACCATCCAACTTGAATTCTACTAATAACATCTCCATCTATTTCACCATCATTTTGGACAATAGAGCCTAAATATCTGAATCGCTCACTCTTATTAATGATAATAGGTAGTCCCACATTATTTAGATTTTAAAAAATAAAGTACACTCTAGAGTGTATAGATTGTACACACTAAAAAATTGAAAAAAAAAGGCTCAAATCCTATTAAAAGACACTCCATGCAGCATATAATGTCATATAACTCCATAATTACATTGTCATACACTATTTAGATTAAAAAAAGGAACACAGTCTAGAGTGTACACACTGTAGATCCATGCAGCATATAATGTCATTTAGATCCATAATTAGATAGTCCGATATTATTTAGATTTTTAAAAAAAGTGAGTACACTCTAGAAAATTAGAAAAGGGCTCAAATCCTATTCAAAGGCACTCCATGCAGCATATAATGTCATTAAGATCCATAATTAGGTAGTCCAACATTATTTAGATTTTAAAAAAAGGGAGTACACTCTAGAGTGTATAGACTGTACTCTCTATAGTGTATAGATTGTACACTCTAGAAAACTGAAAAAAAAGGGCTCAAATCCTCTTGGAAAGAAAACCTAAAATTTAGCAACCGACAAAATTTATGAACATCTATAAAAATATGCACAAGAAAGATAAATAAAGAGATTATTTACAAGCACATTTGTGGTCCAATAATTTGTATATACACCAACCCTCATGCATTTAAATTTCCATTTTCAATTTTTTCATATTTAAAAAAAAAAAACATTGGGTGTTTACTTTTAGATGGGGGGGGGGGGGAGGCACGTAGATCGTAGGAGATATTTATTGAGGTGATCAGGTATGATATTGAGGTATGATGTACTATCTTAAAAGATAGAGGCACTAGCCTTCGATGGACCTAATCATTTAATAAGGACTCCTAAGACATGATGGGTCTTCGAATATATAAGAGATTTTCCCCTACTTTAAACAGCTGAATAAAGCAAGATTTATATTAAATTGAGTTTTTAAATTTCCTATAGAGGCAAGCCTCCATAGTTAATTACATCTTAAAGAATAAAATTTCTTAAGAATACTCTCGATTATAGCAGACAGTTATCATCTTCAAAGATTTCAAAGTTAGACTATCAAATGATTGGTTATGTTTGAGAAATCAACTAGGAAAGTTCAAGAAGAAGACTTATTTTTGGAATCCAAAGGAAATAAATAAGGAATGCTCATGATAATAGGAAGCCTAGTGAGTCATTCCAATCTATCCTAAATTAGGTTTTATATATTTAAAATGAAGTGATTTATTTACTTGAATTGAATTTTATTAGATTATTAAGGTTTGTAATCCACCAACACAAGGTTATGGAAATGCCTAAAAGGTGAGAATTTATGCTTGTAGCATAAAGGAAATAGCTACCTTAGATCCTAAATCTAGGGAGCTTTAGTACAAGCTAAAGCACAACCTAAATCTAAGCAACAGGTGGACATAAGGGTTTACCTCCACATGAGAGAATAAACCATCTCACTTCTGGGTTTTTAACTGCATGGAGTGGCTGCTTGCTAACACCTCCCATGATTTTAAAACTATATAGTTTGGCCTTATGAATTGCAAGATAATAGGGTAGTTATTTAATTAGAAAAAGACTAAATCCAAAACCCACTCCTTAAGAGACTAGAGCATGAGTGGTATGAGCATATGTCTTAATCTACAAATGTAAAATCTTTTTCAAATTTTATTTCATTTTGACACATCATTTTAGACAAAGGCTTTGGGATTTTTATATGCCTAAATGCATGATGAACTTTGATTATTGGCTAAATCAGTAGGAAGATGGCGAAGCTCTATCAGTAGGGGTTTCTCATGGCTCAAGCAGTCCTTATGTGTAAGGATGGAGGCCCTCATTTTGCAAGATGATTCAAGATGATATGCATAATGTGAGACATATAACCATACAACTAAGGGGTTGCTAAATCTTTTAATTATCTTGATTATAGCCTAAGCTTTATGGTGAGATTATGAGTTATTTAGAATTTAATTATGAGTGATTAATTAGGGTAGAAAATTTATTTTATCTTAAGAGCCTAACACATCTAGGCCACACATTAAAGCATCAAACATGAAGAAAATTATGAAAAAGATGCAATCCTAATTCACAATTTAAACAAATCATCAAACAATTTTATAAGTATCGCAAAAAAATAAGAAGCCAGTGTGGTCGGGTATCACCATACAACCCAAAAAAAAAAGGGTAGCCGAGCTCTTTCCTTATAGAACCCGGCATATGAAAGAATAATTATAATTTTATTAAATATTATGGCGGTCTTCATTTCTTCACTCCTTCTCTGATTTGGATGTGCTTGCTTCAAAGGCATCATAGGGCACCCCAGAACCAAGCCTTTTGGCCACTGCTCATCCTAATCTTTCATAACACTAATCCGAATTCCTATTGCAAAGTTACATTAAGAATAGGAAAAATAAATCTAACTATGCCTGCAAAATAAAGGTTAGCGAAACACACTTACAATCCCAATTAGTTATATGTATGATTTGAATTTAGCATCTTGCACATAGGTAACCAAGCCCACCTATTCTAACTTGGATTATCTTAGGGGTTTAAGCAACCTACAAAGAGAGTATTTATATTTATTTTTAAGCATCCCTTAAGCATAATGCCTTGTAGAAAACATGATTAAGCTAATATCAGCCTACCATCCAGTCTATGAAGCATACACCCTAACATCGAGTCTAAAATAACATCATAAAATAAAACATTCATCATATCATACACCATCCTACAATAGAGCTACATGTGGTTACTTAATTCTAATGTGTGTGTTAATGTCTTAACTAAGCATTAGAGTTATGATTTTCTAAGTTTAAAAAACATTCAAGTTAACATGACAGTTGGTTTCACTCAAAGTAACTTAATGGATTTGTGAATTTTAATTTATATTTTATTATGTGTCATATGATTTTCACATAGCAACAAAGTGTTATAAAGAGAAGGAAGAGGATTACCTTCTTTCATACCTACCTTAAGCCACTTTCTAAAGCATATTAATTTGATGTTGTTCTCTTTAATGAATGGCTTATTATAAGATTTTTAATTAATCCTAAGTTTAGGTTAATTTTAAATGATCTTATTCAATATGAAAGGCTTCTCAGAATTAATTTAATTGAATTACTATCACGTGATATATATTAAATCATTCCTTTCCATCACATGTAACATGCATATGATTTAATGAATTAATTTAATTGAATTACTATCACGTGATATATATATTAAATCATTCCTTTCCATCACATGTAACATGCATATGATTTAATACTTAGCATATCTATACATACATTATGTTTTGGCACACTTAAATGATAATGATTGTGTATGTTTGGAATTTACTTTTATTGAATTATATGAACATATAAATTAAAGCTCTATCCAAATTCTAATACCAAAATACATAAGGATGGAATCACATAAGTACGTGTCATTATTAACCAGTGAAGTGAGGCAATCAAATGACCTCCTGAGGGCTAGCTAAAGCCTCATATTCCTGAGATGTCCAGACTATATACCCATTAACATTCCAAACCTATGCAAATCTATACATGAATAAGGAAAAGAGAGCACTAATTTATATATCACACATGCTAATGATTTAGGTGAATATGAATGCATTTATTTTTTAGTAATAAAAGGGGATCTTTAGCTTTTGATTAAGCACACATACATGTGTATAAAAGATGTGAGCAAGTATGTTCCATTGTTAAACTAGAGAAGTGAGGTAATCAAATGACCTCCTTGGGACTAATTAAAGCCTTGTATTCCCCGGATGTCTAGACTAAATACTTGCTATCTTAAATACATATGAATGTATACACAGCTATAAAGATGAGAATCATATAAAGATTGTATTTTCTTTAATTAAACATTTAGGCATATGAATTAAAGATCTACCTAAATTCTAATATCAAAATACATAAGAATGAAACCAAATGAGTATGTACCATTGTTAAACTAGGGAAGTGAGGCAATAAGTGACCACCTTAGGGCTACTTAAAGTCTCGTATTCGGGATGTCCAAACTATATGCCCATTGTTGTTCAAACTCATGAAAATATACATACATATATATATATATATATATATATATATATATATATATATATATATATATATATATATATATATATATATATATATGAATTATAAGAAAGATAGCTTTATTTAATATACTTAAGTTATAAACAAGTGCACATCCTATGTGTATTCATAAGTATCAACACTCCAAGTGTTATAATTGATTCATAAGCTTTAGAAAATAGTTTTGAATTTATTAGTGATAATAGCTAACACATGCAAGAATACATAAAGGAAATTCATTTGATTTATCTAAATTTGAAAGTATGAATGTATGAAATCAAATGACATACAACATTTGATGTGCGTGGAAAGGAACAATTGAATATAAACACATGATTCATTCAATTAAACTAATTCCTAAGGACAGTCATATTAAATAAATCTATTTAAGGAAAACCAAAGTCCTTTATTAATTTTGATTTTTAGAGTAAACTTAAAGAGGAAGAGAAGTCATTATTTGTTGCATAAACCCTATTCCCACACTTGTGACTTGATTTGGTTTAAGAAAAGGTAATTAGGTTGATTTTATGAGCTAACTAGATTGTGGTATGCATTAAATACATTAATTAACCCTTCCCTATGTTATCTTAATAAAGCCCTCCAAATAATTATGAGCCAACATGATATGCATATGAATTGAAATTTAAATTAGAAATGGTCTAGAATAAAAAAGGCCTAATGCAAGTGGCTCGAAATTAATGGTTAATTTAAATTAAAGAACTTAGTTAAGTATTCTTATGATTTCCCCACATATATGGGTTAACCATAATTTCCTTAGAAAATTTTAGGTCATTAAACACCTAAATATCTACCCATGAATTAATTAATTAAGATCTGAAATGATTACGATTTTAATTTGATTAATTAAATCATTCACTTAATTAATTACACCTTTAATTAATCTCAAATCAATTAATCTTCTTTTTAAATGAAATGGACTTAGGAAAGAGATTGGGAAAGAGGTCCCCATCTCATTTCCTTTGTCCCCTCACTGTTCAACAATAATTAGCATGCTTAATTAATTCATTTATTTATTGATTAGGGGTTAATTAATTAAGAGTGTGATTAAGTCTAAAATTAGTAATTTTCTTAATTACCCAAGTAACAAACCCCAAGAAAATTATGGGAGGTAGAGGTCATCCCATTAAATAATCTCAAAAACTTTAGAATTAATTACTTGGGTAATTGAGGAGTAATTAAGCTAATTAAGTTTTTATTTAAGCCCTAATTACTACTTAAAATCAATTTCAATTACTTTTAAATGATTCTCCTCTAAAATACCTTTAAAATGTGTATTTATATGCATTTTATGGATTTTCTACAATTTATCAAGAATTATGAAAATTAAGCCACAAAAAGTTAATTAATTAGTCCTAATTAAACCTAATCCTATTGGCGCCATGCAGGCCACTGACGTGGTGCACTTTCCATGTGGCACCACAAGATTGGTCACATAAACATCCAACTCAGCATTGATGTGGCTTGCGACTGACGAGCTTTTATCTCTGTATTTCGATCTTGGATCGAATGGTGAAGATCAAACCTGTAGTTCTTTAATGGATTAAATTAAGATTTAACTAGAGAATAATTATGATAGTCCATTCGAATCATGTGGAACGGATGATGCATGATTGATCAACTCTCGAGCAATGAGAGACGGAGGCTGTTTGCCATTCCTCGCTCAATCTGAGCTCACCCGAGCTCATAACAATTTCAAATGGATCCCACACCTTCGTATGAAGGATCCGAAGGAATCCAATAGTCAAGATCGTACGACATGCAAGTTTCCTTAAAAAAGCTCCAACCCATTTTCACCAAAAGCTTGGTTTCATGGAATTACCTCACTACAGCTCAAGACCAGTTGTAACTGATTAAGAAAGCTTCATCTAATAGAGACAAAGCCTTGTTGAGCAAAAATTGGATAAATTTCCCCTTGCTTGCTCAGAAGGCCAAAATCCATCTGAAGCTCAATTTTGATCGAATTCCTACCTCCTATGGCTAGGAAGCTTGGGAAGCAATTCAGTCTTGCATGAGTAGTGGGGAAGGTGTGTGTGATGTTAATTTGAGTTTGGTAAAGAAATGAGGGAGTTGGATGGAGGAGGGGATGTCGTGTTTCAAGACATACAAGAATGGAGCATTCTGATGAGGGTATGAGCCTAGGAGTTTTGGCAATGGCTCTGCGATCTTGAGTTGGGCTCTAAGGATGTCGGAGTTCTCATTTTGAGTTGGAATGAGGGGGGGGGGGGGAGGGGTATACCCCCTCCTCCTCTTGATCAAACAGGTCGATCGGGCTTGGCTTCTAGTGGTCGTTCAGCCACCTCAGGGGGTCATGGGTGGAAGGGAGGAGGTGAGGTGGCTCGGTTTGAGTGGGTGAAGGTGTGGTGGTGGCTGCCAATGAGGGATAATGGGTGACCTTGGGTTTCCAATGTGCCAATGGGGGAGGTGAGGTGAGTTCACCTCCCCATGGGTCATGGCCAACCCAACCACCCCTTGGGTCAGGTTGGGCAGTGTCCTAGGTTCTTAGGTGGATCATTGGGAGAGTGCTAAGAGGCCATAGAATAGAAATGACCATTTACATGGGTGATTTGTCTCATGTGATACCCTTAACCTAAGGGCAGAATGGTTATTTGGTATTGAATTTGACTTGGGTATATTTGAAACGAGTCAAAAGTGGGTCAACCCAAATTTCAAGTGATTTGGAGTTAATTTGATTAGGTTTGGCTCAATTTGGAAAAAATGGATCAAATTGGGTTATGTTGGGTCAAGTTAAGAATTTGGTCAAATCAAGGGTCATCAATAAGTTCATATGATCATTTGGGATGGTGTCATTGGTTTGGTTTAGTTTGACTTAGATTTGATTTTGGCTGATATGAGTTCATTTGGGTCAAATGGGTCAAGTTGACCAATTTGACCAAATTAGACAAATTGACTTGCGTTAAGTGTTGGTTTTTAGGTTTGGTTGACTAATTGAAAATGATTGTAGGCTTTGATTTGAATTCATTAGGATTTAATTAAGTCAATTTGGGCTAAAAAGGTCAATTGGGTTCAATTGGGGCTTTGGTCAAGTTCAACAATCAATTTGGAATGAACTTGAGCTATTGCTTGCAATCAGTTTAGTTTATATTTTTATTTGACCAAATTTGGTCTTTTAGGTCAATTTGGGTCAACTTAGGTCAAGAGAGCCAATTGGGTTTGGTTTGGTTGAATTGAAGATCAAGCCATGTTAAAATATTGATTTTGAGTTGGTATGAATCATTGGTTTCAAAGGATTTGGCTTAAGTTGCAATTTGGCTAGTTTGGGTTCATACAAGTTAAGAGAGTTGACTTGGTCAAAAGACCAAGTTGACTTAGTTTGACCCAATTTATGATAATTGATCAACCTAGGGTAATCAACAATCATGATAGGAGGTCTTGGTGGGCTTGGTTCAATCCAATTTAGGTAGATTGGAACATGGCTCAAATAGGTCAAATTGGCCACTTTGGGTCAAGTGAACCAATTGGGTTAAGTTGGTATGATTTTGGGTTAAGTTGAGCTTAGTTGAGTTTATATATGGATTTGAAATTGATATATAAATTCAATTTCAATTGATTTGATTTGGATGAGTTTTGGTTCATTTGGATATTTCAAGTCAAGATGGCTAAGTTAGGTTTAACTTGGTATCATTTTTGTTTGGTTTGATGATTATTTATTTCATTTATATTTGTGAACATGATTGAAGGTATGATTGATTCATGACAAAATCAATTGGCTTTGGCTTGCTTTGGATGACATTTTGGTTAAGTCCATGAAATTGGCTCACAGGGCTTAGGAAGGATTTAATTTAGTTGGATTTAGTTTGATGATTTAAAGCTATATTTCATTTATATTTGTGAAGATGATTGAAGATATGATTGATTTATGAGAAAATCAGTTGACTTGGGTTGGATTTGAAGGAAAATTTGGCTAAGCTCATGAAGGTAGATCACATGGCTTAGATTTAGAATTGATGAAGGTTATTTGAATGTGGATTTGATTTATATTTGGGAAGATAATTGAGGAAATAATTTATCTATGAGAAAATCAATTGAGTTTAGATTGATTTAAAGGGGTTTTGACTAAGTCCATGGAATAAAATCATAGGGTTTATGAAGGGTTTATTTGATTTGATTTGGTTTGAAATTGGTAATAGATTTCTATCATTTGATTTAGATTTGATTTTGGATTTAGATTTGATATTTGAATTGAATATGAGGTTTGGTTATGGCTTAAGAAGGTGAACATAGGTTGGGTTTAGGCTATAGGATAAATGGACCTTCCTATGTCCTAATGCATAGCCTAATCCTGTGATTAACCATTCTAAGTCTCCAGGCTTAGGTTAAGTGTTCACCTAACTGGTAGAAGTGTATTACGACTAAGGAAGTCTTAGTATCTAGAACACTCTTAAGTCAAAGAAGAGGAGATTGAATCCTCACTCTAAATGTGAGGTCAATAAAAGGACCACCAATAAGTGTGGTGTAACAAACAAGGCACACCACACGTATTGGCATTGACCGAGATGATCAACAATGTTCAAAAGATTATAAGCTAATGGAAATAATTTATATCTAAACCCGAGAGGTAGATAGAATCGCAATCTTAGTGCAATGCAACTCAACTCATGCTAAGGGAATAAGAGAAGGAAGAGGGTTTGATGAGAAATCCATGTCAAGGACATTGAGGGAGATCTGCTAGGGTATCACACATGCATCGAAGATGACATGTGAGAGGTTTATGCCAAGGGTATAGGAGGAGAAAATTTATTGGGGATTGGGTATGTGATCCTTCCACTAGGGAAGATTCGAGCTATTCGCCGAGGATATGGATTTGAGTTTGATTTTGATTTAATTTTTTGGGAGGTGTATCTGCTGGGGATACAACGATTTGAATTTGATTTTAAATATGATTGTTTGATTGTTAGTTTTATTATGGGCTCCACTAGAGAAGAATGTGATTTGGCTCTGTTGGGGAGATTGGATTTAGATTTGATTTAATTTGTTTTGAAGGGGTATCCACTGGGGATAAGAGTTTGATTGAATCTCTTTGATTAATTTGATCATCCCCATTAGGGAGAAATGTGTTTGGATTATTCAATTTAGACTCCACTGGGGGAGTTTATTTAATTTGTTTAAATTTTGAGATGGATCCTGCCGGTGTGCGATGGACCCACTGACTAGGGGCTATATAGACCTTGGCCTATCTCAGGTTTACAAATCCAAAAGGGTAGTGTACCGGCTGTGGAGTAGAGCTATCCAACCAAAGGGTTACCTTTCAGTGTGCAATACCTATGCTAGGAAGAATGCATAGTAGACTTACATCTTCTAAAGTGAGCATTTTAGGGAGAAATGTGTTTGGATTATTCAATTTAGACTCCATTGGGGGAGTTTATTTAATTTGTTTAAATTTTGAGATGGATACTATTGGTGTGCGATGGACCCACTGACTAGGGGCTATATCGACCTTGGCCTATCTTAGGTTTACAAATCCAAAGGGGTAGTGTACCGGCTATAGAGTAGAGCTATCCAACCTAAGGGTTACCTTTCGGTGTGCAATAGCTATGCTAGGAAGAATGCATAGTAGACTTACATCTTCTAAAGTGAGGAACAACGGTTGGGGTGACCTGTTGGATGCACAATAAATGGAAGCCGACATAGGATGACTACTGAGTGAATGCCGCCGGGACTTATGTCAACTCAAAAGTAGCCAGGATTAATTTCAATTTAATTTGATGGACGCTGTTGGTATGCGATGGATCTAAATGGGTAGTCTACCAGCCGAAGTGTGAGACTATCCAACCTAAGGGTTGCCTTTCGGTGTGCAATGGTTGTGCTAGGATGAAAGCATAGCATACTTACATCTTCCAAAGTGATGAACAACCACTAGGGTAACAAATCGAACCTAACTTAGGGTGATTACTGAGTGAATGTTGTTGGGAACTTATGTCAACTCAAAAGTAGCCATGATTAATTTCATTTTAATTTGATGAACCCTATCAGTGTATGATGGATCTACTGAGAATGGGCAATATCAACCTTGGCTTATCTTAAGTTTATAAATCCAAAGGGGTAGTCTACCAGCCGAAGGGTGAGACTGTCCAACCTAAGGGTTGCCTTTCGGTGTGCAATGGCTGTGCTAGAAAGAAAGCATATCGGACTTACATCTTCCAAACTGAGGAACAACCGCTAGGGTGATCTATTAGATGCATAACAAATTGAACTCAACCTAGGGAGACTACTGAGTGAATATTGCTGGGGACTTATGTCAACTCAAAAGTAGTCAGGCGATTCCTATAGGGAGTCTTGCTGACTCTACCCTAATGATAGGATGCCTACTTGGGAAAAGGTAATGCTGGGGGTGTCCTCTTGATCCATAAGTGAACATATATTTTGTTTGTTTATATGTTTACGTGGACCTTGTTGGTGTGCGAGGGACCACACTGAGAAGGGGCTATATCAATCTCAACCTATCTTAGATTTATTGGAGCAAGGGAGGATCTACACATCCATAGGACAGATTCTCTAACCGTAAGGGTGGTTACTAGGAAAGGGAATCTGTCCGATCTGATAGTAACTCAGGTAGTGTCTAAATGGGGTCACAAGGATAAGATCCAAATAGAGTGCCCACAAGGGAGGTGCTACTAGGGGCATTATCCTGATCTCAAAAAAAAAAAGTCGATAGGTATATGGTGGCCAACTCAAGAAGAAATCATAGCAAACTTACATCTTTCATGACTGGTGTATCCACCGGGTGGGTCACTATCAACATAGCGAGAACCAACATAAGGTGTAACGATCAATCTAGAAAGAGATGGACTTACAACCTCCAAGAATCATCACCGGACAACTCGTTAACTAGACAAGGACTATCAGACCTAGGATGACTACCAAGCGGGGAGTCCCACAGAGAGGACTGGACCCCGACTTGAACACTTAACCTAAGCCTAGAGGGTTAGAAGGGTTAATCATAGGATTAAGCTATGCCTTAGGGATTAGGATAACTCTCCTACTCTACAATCCAAATCCAAATCCAAATCCAAATTCAAATTTCAAGCCAAATGATTGAAGCCCATAATCAAATCCAAACTTAAAATCTTTCTAAGTCATTTGAATCAATTTCATGAACTTAGCCAAAATCCAAACTAAATCAATCCAAAATCAATTGATTTTATCAAAACCAAGTTATATCTTCAATCATCTTCTTAAATATAAATCAAATCTATATAAAAAAGATGAAAACTAAATCAAACTATATCAAAACTCTTCATAAGCCATATGAGCCAACCTTCATGAGCTTAGCCAAATCTTAGTCGAAATCACTTTCAATTTAATTGATTTTTTTCATGAATCAATCATATCTTCGATCATCTTCACAAATATAAATAAAATATACATTTAAATCAATAAAAAATCTAAATCCAAATCCAAACCCTTAAGCATATTTCATGGACTTAGCCAAATACCATTCAAATTCAAACCAAATTCAATTTATTTTCTCACAAATCGATTATACCTTCAATCACCATCCCAAATATAAATGAAATCTACAATCATCAAGCTAAATCAAAATCAACCTAAGTCAAACCTAACCTAGCCCACTTGACTTGAAATATTAAAATGAACCAAAATCCATTTAAACTAAAACCAATTGCAATCGAATTTATATATCAATCCCACATCCATATATAAACTCAACCCAAAATCAAGCCAACTAAACCCAATTGGCTCACTTGACCTAAAGTGACCAATTTGAACCAAAATCTAATTCAAGCCAAACCAAACTTCATGGCATGATTGTTGATCTTCCTAGGTTGATCAATTATCATAAATTGGGTAAAACCAAGTCAACCTAGTAGTTTGACCAAGTCAACTCTTTAACCCATATGAACCTAAACTAGCCAAATTACAGCTTAAGCCAAATCTCATGAAACCAATGACTAATACTCATCCAAAATTAACACTTGAAGTGACTTGACCTTTAATTGAGCCAAACCTAACCCAATTGGCACTCTTGATCCAAGTTGACCCAATTTGACCTAAATGGCCAAAATAGGTCAAATATAAATCAAATTGATTGCAACCAATGGCTCAAGTTCAATCCAAATTGACTATTGAACTTGACCAAAGTCTCAATTGAGCCTAATTGACCCAACTTAACCTAAAGAGCCAAACTAACCTAAAACCTAATAAAATCCAAATTGAACTCAACCAAAGCTTACAACATATTCCAAATGATCAACTAAACCCAAACCAAGTCATGAACTAATTTAGTCAATTGAGTCATATTGGTCAACTTGACCCATTTGACCCAAATGAACTCAAATGAACCAAAACCAATTCTAAACCAAATTGAGCCAAACCAATGACACCAATACATCCAAAATGATCATAAGAACTTGACTTAACCCTTGGTTTGACCCAATTTGAGCAATTGGTCAACTTAACCCAACCTAACCCAATTTGACCTAAATAGGTCAAATTAAGCCAAATCAAACCAAATGAACTCCAAATCACTTGAAATTTGGGATAACCCACTTTTGACTCATCTCAAATATGTCCAAATCAAATCCAATGCCAAATGACCATCTACCCTTGGGCTAAGGGTATCTCATGAGGAAAATCACCCATGTAAGTGGTCATTTCATTCCTTGACCACTTGACACTCTCCCATTGGTGCAACTAGGCTCCTAGGGCAATGCCCAACGCCCAAGGGTGGTTGGGTCGGCCATGACCCATGGGGTGGTGAAATCATCTCACCTCCCCCATTGGAGCATTTAAAGCCACCAAGTACATCCACTAACTTCCTTGAAAGTCACCTCCACACCCTCACCCAACCAAATCGAGCCACTACATCCACGCAAGGACCTCCTCAACCCTCTGAGGTGGCCAAATGATCAAGAAGAAGCCAAACTAGCCTAGGCCATTCGATTCATGTAAAGGGGGTATACATTGTGGATGTTCATGATTAGATCTATTAGATTGAATCGATTAAACCCTCTTTACACTGTGGGATTAATCATGACCATCCGATCATGGATCAGATGATGCACGAGAAAGCACGTCCCGCTGCCATCTAACTCGACATTGATGGTGACAACTTAAATAACCAATACCACAGTGCTATGTAGAAAGCACGCCTCATTAGCATGCCACATGGTGCTTACAAATTAAGAGATTAATTAGGCCTAATTCATGTGTTTTAATGGCCAAAATTTTCTAAAATCATAATTAATTATAAAAAAAATCATAAAAAATACAAATGAATACTCATTTTAAAGGTATTTCAGAGGAGAATTCATTAAAAATACTCTTTTTTAATTTTGAACAATAATCAGAGCTTAATTAGGGTTTAATTAAAAAATTAATTATCTTAATTACTCTTTAATTACTTAAATAATTAATCTCAAACTTTGTGAGTTAATTCAATGGGATGACCTTTGCCTCCCATAATTTTCTTGGGATTTGTTGCTTAAATAATTAGGAAAATTGACTAATTATGCTTTAATTACCCTCCTAAGTTAATTAATCCTTAATTAATCACATGAACAATAAAATGCCAGTTAATTAAGTGGTTAATCACTATCCAACAGTGAATAAACTTATGGAATGGGATTGAGGCCTTTTTCCCAATCTATTTCCTAAGTTCATTTCTCATTTTCAATTAATTAATCAAATGGTTTAATTAATTAATCAAATGGCTTAATTAATTAAATTGAAATCATAGTCATATTAGATCTTGGTTAATTAAATCTAGGGTAGACCCTTAGTTGTTCAACAACTTAAGGAAATCTTAAGGAAATTATCGTTAACCCACATGTGTGGGAGAATTATAAGAGTACTTGATTAAGTTTCTTAACTTAATTAATCATTAATTATGAGCCAATTGCATTAGGCCCTTTCATTTTTTAGGATCATTGCTGATGTAATTTCCAATGTATGTTCATATCATATTAGCTCATAATTGTTTGGTTAATTATGCTAAGACAACATAGGAAAGGGTTAATTAATGAATTTAATGCATGTTACAACCTAATTAATTACCTAAACCCTAAAGTCAACCTAATTTTTTTTCATTAAAATAAATAAATTAGAAAACATGGGAATGGGTTAAGACCAATAAACCTCTTCTCGCATCTTTAAATCAAATCTAAACATGAAATTAAAAATGCCATCAGGAAAGCTTTGGTTTATCTTGAATGATTTTATTTGATATGATTGTCCTTAGGAATTAACTTGATTGAATGAAATCATGTGTTTATGTTTATTTATTCCTTTCCAATCATATTCAATATTGTATGTCATTTGAAATCATGCATCCATTTTTTAAAGTTAATTGAATAAAATGATTTTTCTTTATGTAAGCTTGCATGTGTTGGATTAATTTATAATATGTATGGCTATTATCACTAAGAAATTCAAATTATTTTTTAAAACTTTATAAATCATATACATTGATTAGAGTGATAGTAGTTATGAACATATATAGGTTGCATATGCTTATAGCTTAGACATGGGAAGTAAAGATTTCTTTTTCTTAATTCCTATGTAGTTTTACATGTATTTGAGTGTTAATAAGTATATAGTCCAGACATCTTGAGAATACGAGGCTTTAGGTAGCCCCAAGGAGGTCATTTGATTACCTTACTTCCTTAGTTAACAGCGTCACATACTTATTTGATTTCTTTTATATGCGTTCCTACATTAGAATTTGGATAGAACTTTATTCCACATGGATAAATGTTTCCATCAAATAGAAATACAATTTTTGCATGGTTTTTCTTCCTTTATTTATGCATACATTCATATGTATTTGAGAAATGCAAGTGTTTAGTTTAAACATCCTGGGAATGAGGCTTTAGGTAGCCCCAAGGAGGTCATTTGATTACTTTACTTCTCTGGTTGACAATGGAATGTACTAGCTTATGTCTCTTATACATGTGTGTGTGTATTTAATTATGCAATTAAAACCCCCTTTTCTTTTACCAAGAATACATGCATTCATAATTGACTAAGTAATTGGATTAGGTGGTTATGTGATTTGAGAGCCTTCTTTCTTACATTCATGCATATAAATTTACATATGTTTGAATGTAAATGAGTATATAGTTTGGACATCTCGGGAACATGAGATTTTAGTTAGCCCCAAAGAGGTCATTTGATTATCTCATTTCCCTAGTTAACAATGACACATACCTATTTAATTCCATCCTTATGCATTTTTGTACAAGAATTTAGATAGAGCTTTACATTAGTATGATTAAATAATTCAATCAAATGAAATATATAAACTTCAAGTACTTACATACATTCACCACTTAAGCATGCCAAAACATATTGCATGTTTAGATATACTTAGGATTGAATCATATGCATGTTACATGTGGTGGAAAGGAATTATTTAACATGTCTCATGTGATAGTAATCCAATCAGATTAATCTTAAGTTACCTTTCACATTGAATAAAATTATTTATAGAGTGAACCTAAACTTAGGATCAACTAAAAATATTTAATAAACCATCCACTAAAGGAGCTAAATCAAATTAATATGCTTTAGAAAGTGGATTAAGGTAGGGATGAAAGAGGGAAATCCTTTTCTTCTCTTTACAACACTTAGTTGCTAAGTGTAATAAAATGAAACAAAAGAAAACACAAATTAAAATTCTAAAATCAATTAAATAACTTCAAGTGATATCAACCCTTCATGTTAAATTAAATCTTTCTATACTTAGAAAACTTCAACTCTAATTCCTAGAAAGACACACCACACAAGCCTTAACACACATATTAGAATTAAGTCACCAGTTCTAGTCCTAAGTTAGGATGATGTATGTATGGTGTATGTTTTATTTTGTGATGTAATATTTTAGACTAGATGTTAAGGTGCATGTTTTGTAGACTGGATGGTAGGCCGATATTAGCCTAACCTCTACAGGAGATTGTGCTTAAGGGGTTGTTTAAAATAAATATGAATGCTCTATTTCATGTTGCTTAAAACTCTAAGCATACTCCATGCTAGGATAGGTGGGCTTGGTTACCCATGTGCAGGATGCGAAGTCTAAATTATTAGTATAACTACTTGGAAGTGTATGTATGTTTAGCTAACCTCTATTTTGCAAGTGTAGTTAGATTTACTTTTCCTATTTTTTAATGTAATTTTGCATTAAGAATTAAGATTAGTGTTATGGGGGATAAGGTTGTGCATTGGCTATAAGGCTTTGTCCTGGGAAGCTATGTGATGCCTTTGAAGTGAAGTAAATCAAATCAAATGGAGACATGAAGAATGAAGAATGAAGAATGAAGAATGCAGACTCCCCATAGCATTCATTCTTTATAAATTATAATTATTATTTTGTAATTTTGGGTTGTATAAAGGTAGAACTCGGTTACCCATTTTTTTTTTTTTTTGTATGACACACCCCACCTACTATTATTCTTTTATGATAGTTATAAAATTATTTGGTGTTATGTTTAAATTACACATTAGAATGGCATATTTCTCATAGTTTCTTATGATTGATGCTTTAATGTGTTACCTGGATGCGATTAGGCTCTAAGGAAAAAATAAATTTTTTACGCAACTACAACTCATAACTAAAATTTTCTACAACTCATAACCTCACCATAAAGCCTAGGCATTAAATAAGATAATTAAAATATTTAGCAGCCCCTTAGCTGAATGGTTGAATGTTTCACAACATGCATATCATATTATTTCATTCTTGAAAATATGGGATTTCCATCCTTTCATGATTAGGGAATGCTTGACCTATAAGAGCATCACTTGTGGTAGAAAACACCCCTTTCTCATTGATTTAACTAACAATATAATCTCATCATGCATATAGGCATCAAAATCCTAAAGCCATTATCAAAATGAAGTGTCAAAATTAAATAAAACTTGAAAAGATTTTTTGCATTAGACTAAGCCATTATTCATACCACTCATGCTCTAGTGTCTTAAGGAGTAAGTTTAAGGACTTTAGTCTCTTTCTAAATAAATAATAGCCCTATTATCTTGCAATATCATAAGACTTGCCTCCATGGTTTGAAAATCGTAGGAGGAGTTAGCTGGTGGCCACTCTAGATGGTTGTAAGCCTAGTAGTTAGATGGGTTATCCTCTCTTATGGAGGTAAATCATATGCCCATCTTTGCTTAGATTTAGGCTGTGCTTTAGCTTTGGCTAAAGCTCCCTAGATTTAGGATCCGAGATAGCTGCTTTCCTTGCTACAAGCATAAATCCTAACATCTTAGGTATTTCCACAATCTTATGTTGTTGGATTATAAGCCCTATTAATCTAATAAAATTTCAACCCAAAATTTATAAATCTCTTCTCTTTCAAATATATAAAGTTAAATCATAGGATAGATTAGAATACTCATTGGGCTTCCTAGTATCATGAGCATTTCCTACTTATTCTCTTTGGATTCCAAAAATAAGTCTCCATTTGATCTTATCCCAATTGATACCAATTTTAAAAAAGTTCAACTTTGAAATCTTTGGAGACCCTAATTGTCTACTTTAATTGAGAGTATTCCTAAAGAATTCACCTGATTTAGAATATAATTAAATATGGAGGCTTACCTCCATAGGGAACTTTAGAACCTTGTTTAATATAAACTCTGCTTTATTCATCCATATAAAGTAGGGGAAAAATCTCTGGTACATTCGAAGACCCATCATGCCATAGGAGTCCTTATTATGTGATTAGGTCCATTGAAGGGTGATGCCTCTATCTTTCAAGATAACTAATCATATCTCAATATCGTACCCAATCACTTCAATAAGTATTCTTTATGATCTGCGTGATGTCCCCCATATACATCCAAAAATAAACACCACATGGACTTACTCTAAAACTCAAATATACTAGACCTAATCACTGCACGATGGCTAGCTCAAGAAGAAATCATAGTATACTTATATCTTCTTAAACAAATCCAACATGAGGTAGCTTATTGGCTGCGTAGTAGTGCCTACTATGCTAACAAGGCATTCATTTGTGTGCAACAGTCAAGTAAGAAAGAAAAGTGTAGCAGACTTACATTCTCCAAATCAAGAAGATCACTAGGGTGACCACTAGCAGGGTAGCAAGTCAGCCTAACCTAGAGTAGCTACTTAGTGAGGGCAACTGGGGCATTATCTCAACTAAAATACGCTGATACAAATAATATGTGTTTATGTTGTGTTGATGAAGGATAGGACGTCGTTTGGTTCCTTACACATATCATAAACGCGTCATGATTCACAAACAAGAATGCTTTCAACATGGAAGAGATTGAATTCAAAATAGAATTTTAATGTTGATAAATATTTTTAAACATAAAATTAAGGATAGTATTTATTTAAGTAGAGCCCGTTGATTGGAAGCATTGGGCGCTCTCCCTTATGATTAATAAGCTGCTAAGATCATCCTTGGTAGGCCTTCTCTATGGGAAAAGGGCCTTCACAAGTGGGTTCAAACTTGCCTCCCATCTTGTGATCGGCAACCTTAAAACTAAAATAAGCTCTCCTACTTAAAAAGTTATAGGATGGACCAACCTGTTATGAGCTTGAATCATTTTGGCTTTATACAACTCAAGATTTTGGCATGCCTGTAGGTGTCTCTACTCCTAACCTTCGAGCTCTTCTAATGACAACTTAGCATTCTGCTAAGTTATGATCTTGCTTCCCACAACTATCCTTAGTGATGAGAGTTAGACTTCTAATGGTAGAACGACTTCAGACCCATACACTAAGGTGAAAGGAGTAGATTGAGTTGGGGTTTTGTAAGTGGGGCGGTAATCCCACAAAGCTTCGACTAACTGCTCATTCCACTATCATTTATTATCATCGAGTGTCTTTTTGAGTATTTGGATGAGAGTTTTATTGAAGGCTTCTACCAAACCATTTACCCTTGAGTAGTAGATGGTAGAATATATCTAATCTATGTTGTGTCTTCAGACAAAGTAGTTGATTTTGGTGCTCTTGAATGCAGTATCATTACCGGATATATTTTGGTGAGGCACCCTGAATCTATATATGATATGGTTCCTGAAGAACTAGGGCACATGCTGAGTTATGACCTCTCTGAGTGGGTTCACCTCTGCTTACTTAGAAAAGTAGTCAGTAGCAGCTAGGATGAATCAATGACCATTGGAAGAGGGATGATCGATTGGACCCACTATGTCAGTACCCCAACACTTGAATGGCCATGAGGCCAATGTAGCATGTAAAATGTTGGGTGGTAGTGTAGGACCACACCGTGTACTTGACATTGGTGACATCGCTTAGCTACATCCTTGCAGTTTGTAATCATCGATGGCTAATAATATCCTAGCCTCTTAATCTTGGCTTTCATCTTCAAACTAGATTGATGAGCTCCGCATAATCTCAGGTGCACCTCGGTCATGATCTTACGAGCTTCATGTTTATCTAAATAATGCAACCACATATGATCAAAGGACCGCTGGTACAAGACACCATCTATGAATGCATAAGAAATTGCCCTTTGCTTCATCTAATGAGCTTGTGACTTCTCTTGAGGTAGTTTTCCTTTATTTAGAAAATTCATGAATGGTTACCTCCAATCTAACTCCTCATCCTTTTTAGCAATGACAACCTCCCCTTCAAAAGTGTACTTTTAGATGAGCTCAATATCAATACGAGATAAGACTTGTCTATTTTGGACCTTTATTGATATGGACTCATCTTTTGAACATGCCAACTCCTTGGCAAGCTTGGCTAAGGCATCCACTATGGTGTTTTCTCTTTGAGGAATCTTATAAATGATAAATTTTTGGATTTGGGCTAATAACTCTATAGTGCACTTGTGGCAGTGATGGAGCATGGACTTTAGAACCTTGTAAGACCCAATGATTTGGTTGATGACTAACTGAGAATCCTTGAAGATGTTAATGTTCTAGATTCTTAAAGTAATGGCTAACTCAAGACTGACAATTAGAGCTTCATATTTAATTTCATTGTTGGTACAAGGATTGGATAGATGATATGAGAATCTCATCACATCGTAGTCCAGAGTTAAGAGAAATATTCCTACCCCTACCTTTCCTAGAAGAGTAAACTGTGGCTCTTCTCTCCATTGAAAGGAAGCCGCACCATCAAAGTATATCTCCTACCAGTGAATGCTGGTATCCCCTAAGTTCATGATTTGTTCATCAAGGAGATCCTCACTAAGTGGAGAGTCAGTAGGAAGTGTGTGCGCCACTAAGAAATCCGCAAGTGCTTGTCCTTTCACCACACGAAGGGGTACAAAAGTGATATCAAACTATGATAGAATCATGGACCATCGTGCCAACCATCCGGATAACATCGGTTGTCATGAGGTATTACAGTGGATTGATCCTATAGATCAAGTTCACCCTACATGAAAGCATGTAGTGTCTCAATGGGTGGATAATTTTCCTTAGTAGGGATTAGATGATGGTTGAGGTAGTGGAGCATATTTTTCTTCCCTTCATCATTGGTTTGAGCCAATAAAGAGCCAATGGAGTCATCCAATGCAGCAATATATAGTATAAGCAGCTTTCCCAGGATAAAGGTTGCTAGAACCATTAACATCATCAAGTAATTCTTGATGTCTTCAAATGTGTGTTGACACTTATCATTCCACTTGAACTTGGAATCCTTTTTGAAAAGTGCTGAGAATGGCTAGCATGTCCCTAAAAGGTTGGATATAAAGCATCTTAGATATGTCAACCACCCTTAGAATGATCTGAGTTGAGTTAAACTCTTAGGGGGTGGCATTTTTAATATCGCCTTGATCTTCTCTGAATCGATTTCGATTCCTCGATGTCGGACAACAAACCCAAGGAATTTCCCTGAAGCTACTCTGAATGCACACTTCAGGGGTTTATTTTGAGGTTAAATTATCTTAACCGTTCAAAAACTACTCTCAAGTTAAAGAGGTGGTCTTTCTTTTTTTTTTTTTTTGCTTTTGACCACAAGATCATTGACAGAACGCCTAACTTGATGATGAATGAGTTTGTTGAAGATTTGGGTCATGGCCCACTGATACATAGCACCAGCATTTTTAAGACCAAAAGACATGTCCTTATAGCAATAAATTCTGATCGGGGTTCTAAAAGCAATGTTTTTATCATCCTTAGGAGCCATCTTTATTTGGTTATATCCATATGAGCCATCCATGAAAGAGAAGACTACATGAGATGAGGCAATATCCATCATCAGCTCCAAGATTGGTAGTGAAAATTTAGCTTTTAGGCATGCCTTATTTAAATCCTTAAAATCAACGCATATGCAAATTTGGCCATCTTTTTCTTAACTTGGATGATGCTGGCTAACCGTGTAGGGTATTTTTCTTCTCGGATAAAACTAGCATCGATCAGTTTCTTGACTTCAGAAATGACCTGTTATTCAATATCTAATTGTATGTATCTAGGAGCTTGCTTGATAGGGTTAGCACTAGTCTCTATTGCTAGTTTATGGACCATTACGTCAGAAGCTAATTCAGACATCTCTTCATAACTTTATGCAAAGCAGTCCTTAAACTAAATGAGTAGCCTAACTAAGTCATTGGTTTCAATTTCATTCAAGAATGAGATGATGTATGTCGGATGTGGATTGCCTTCAATCCCTAAGTTAATTTCTTTGAGCTCGTTGATGGTTGACCTGATCTCTTCTTTGAACTTCTTGCAGTGCATCTTTGAATTAAAAATAATTTAGATCATCTAAAGTTTCTAAACATAGCTCCTCATATGAGTTAATGTGATTTGAAAAGAACCTATCAGATTCTAAATGATTGGTGATGACTAAGCAATAATCATTATCATTGATTGGACCCACTGTACCAAATCCTCATCCTGGTGTTGATTGAGAGTTTTTGCATTTGTTGTTCCCTATTCTTTCAAAGTAGTCTAACCTGTGCTTAGACCAAGTATGTGGGATTAACCTTTCTTTGCTAAATTATGACACAAGGTGAGTACCAATCAAAAGATAATTCTATTAAATTTTATATGAATCATCCTCAAGTTCCACATTGACTTCTTGACTTGAGGATGATGCTCCAAAAAAATCTCTGAGTCTTCATATCTATCGATGACTTAGAGGCTTCCTTAACTACCAAACCCTCAACTTTTTGTGAGGAAAGTGGAATTAGAGCTGAGGTTTCCAACTGATGCCTAACTATTTCACACATAGACTTGGATACACTTATGCTTTATTTTGGATCCCAGTCTTCATCATTGTTTGGCTCAAATGTCACCTCTAAAGGAGTCTATTATTGATAAAAATTGGCTGGTGTGCTAACCATATAAGACTTGTCCTCTGAACTAGATTCTAAGTCTATATGGATAGTAGGTGTACTCCTAGTACATGAGACATATCTTCTATTGGGTGGACAATAAGGAGGTCTTCCACCCCTGGGACTACCTCTGGATTTGCCCCTTTCTCTGTCTAGTGGAGGTCAGGTCATCCTACCCACTTGTTTGAATTGAGTAACAAATTGTGAGTGGAATCTGACCTTAGGCTCCACATCCTCCCTTGAGTTTGTTTCTCACTCCCTTTTATTTTCTCTTTCTTTTTCTTTTCCTTTCTCCTTTTCTGTTTCTTTTCTTTTTATTTTTGTTTTCTTTCTTTTTGTCACACATGGAGATTTTGACTATGTTTGTGAGAATAAACTTTTTGATTTTGGGGGAGGTAGTAAGATGCATCCTCATATATCTCGATCTCATGAACTATAAATAGTTTGAGATCTCCTTTGACATAGTCAGCGATCCAACCTTTTGTGAACTTCATGCACTGATGTAGAGAGGATGGAACTATGTTATTCTCATTTATCCATGATCTCTCAAACAAAGCATTAAAAGATGTATCCAAGTATATAATATAAAATTTGGCTTCAGTCTCCCAATCATCTATCTCCAATGGCAACACTATAGAGCCTAAGGCCCTCTCGCCTTATTCATTAAATCCTCTCAACATCATCCTCTCCTTTTGGAGTTTAGAGATGTTGATCCTCAAGTAGGAGGATTCTTAGACTCATAATGTTGATTGATGCACTTGGGTCAGCCAAAACTCTAGATAGCCTATATCTACTAACATCCACTATAATATAAAGGGGATGGTTGTGCTCGATCATCAAAAAAAGTAAGTATTCATCACTAAAAGTAACTCCTAAGATTGTCCTTTGAGAGGTGTGCCTCATCTTCAGTAGATGTTAGTTGAGCTAAGCATATCTCTAGATCAAATAAGACATTGATTAGAGATTTCATCATCTCTTTAGATAAGACAAGGGCATCATATATGCTTAATTTAGCTGGCAACTTTCTCAGATGAGCTAGGATGTTGTAATCAACTCTAGCTTGGTCCTCCACAAGCATATCCATAGGTGGAGCATCTTATGGAGGGGCTATCTACTCACTGGAACCAATGACTTGCTTACCCTTATCCTGAGGAACTACCCTAGGAGGTAGAACTTTGCCACTAGGTAGGTTGACTTTAGTGACTTCTTAGAATAATGAGCTTATGGGAAGTTCTACCCTCCCATCAAGCATACCTACAACTTCTCCTATGGGATCTTCAGAGTCAGATGACTCTAAGTCAATTTTAATAGGTGAACCCGATTGATTCAGAGAAGGGAAGTCCAATTCTAAATCAAAAGAAAGGATCAAAATTATTAAACCTGTTATTATTTAGAATCAGAGAGCTTTCTATAAGAATAAAATCAAGAGCATCAGAAGTATACAAGATATAAGTATAATCAACTTTCTTCATTGATTTCATTTTGGGTGGAGGTACATGATAAAAATCAAGTAAAGTAAGCAGAGTAAGGGACTTAGTGCCCTTATCCACATATACAACACTCCTACCAATAGGAGAGGCGCTAGCAAAAAAGGTGATAGCTGCAACAGTGAAGAGAGTGCTGGACTCAAATGGTGGTTGCGCTACTAGGATATCCTAGGCAAGTGTGCTAAGTTACTACTGCTGGGCTGTCACTCTCCCCAAGTTATCATTTGCTACTAGCAAACCTTCCTTGGTATTAGAGGTCGGAGCTATTTCACGCACCTACAAAAAAAGTTTCTTGATCTTAGTAATGATCTTTTTAGAGGTATGGGATAAAAAGATATCCTAACCTTCTTTGGTCTTAAGATGATCGCAAGTATCCCCAAGGATTACTCTAACATAACTGGATGGGTGTTCTAATAAGTATTTCTTAGGGATGAACATGACTTCTAACTTGTAGCTTTGCTCAAGATAGTCCTTAAAGTGATACAATCCTCTAAGACATGGCCTAATATGCGATGGTAGGGGAAATAGCTAGGATCATCACTCTTGCTAACTTCCTCCAGCCTCTTAGGCTCTGGTAATTGAAAGTCAGGTTTCTACAAGATATTCTTAAAGATTTTTCTAACTACCTCTCTCTTGAATAAATATGGCTTATTTAATATATTGGCAAGAGTAGGCTGAAAGTAACTACCTAGCGATGGATATGAATACCACTGTTGGGTAGGCTACTGTGGAGGCAGCAGTGGCCATTGTGACGGCTGCAGTGGTCGGTATGATGGTCGAGGTGGTGGAAGAGGAGGTAGCAAAGGAGACTACAGAGCTTATGGTCTCTCATACTGAACTCTGGTCGACTTCTTCCCATTGTGCATTGACACAATAAACCTCGGCCTCTTCTCAAACACTTTCAGTGGCTTGGGCCTAGATGATTGGTCCGAAAAGGGAAACTGTTTGGCTTCCTCCTATAGACTGACTGCTTTGTTGATTAGCTTCTCAATTATTTTGATGGAAAATCCCTTAAGCATGAAGGTGACCGGACTATGAATATTCTTAAGAAGAATTTCAATGGCATGTTGTTTGGACAGCTGTGGTTCACATTACATGCTTAAGTTGCACCATCTGAGAATGTAATCAATAAGGGACCATTGGATTTCTATTTCTCTACCATGAGGTCACCCATAGTTGCCCACTACTGAGCTCTAGCAAATCTCTTGATGAAGAGGTGCTCCAACTCAGGAAAAGTCTTCACCGCGTTGGGCTTCATCATACCAATCAACGCTATAAGCGACAAAAGTCAACAGTGCGTCAGCCATTGTAGCATCCATCTAAAATATGCAATCTTGTTGTGGGTTCCCACTACCATCAAAGATCTTAATGATGGTGGCACAAAATCCTTGGGGTAT
This sequence comes from Cymbidium sinense, assembly GCA_021442155.1. Classification (NCBI taxonomy): domain Eukaryota; kingdom Viridiplantae; phylum Streptophyta; class Magnoliopsida; order Asparagales; family Orchidaceae; genus Cymbidium; species Cymbidium sinense. The sequence continues at coordinate 16,196,351 of CM038233.1, read as the reverse complement.
TAAACTACACCGAATTCCTCTAAGTATGGTCTACCCTTTAGAATGGATGAGCTCCCCCTTACTTGCACCAACTCCTGCTTCACATACTATTTCACCATATGCTTAATGTTCTTCTCATGCATGGAGGTGCTATCTTTGACCTTTCTATGTAAACTACCAACACCATCATTTATGGGAGTGCTCCTAGGACGATCTAAAGTATGCACCAACTATAACCGGTCTATTACCATAGGAGAAAGTTGTGAGAGTGGGGTTAGGTTCTGTAATGCTAAGACCACTACCATCAACTCCTCTACTATCTTCTCCATCCTATCTATCTGATCATCCTTTTGCTTGAGCTAGTGTAGGAGGTTCTGGGTGGAGTGATAGGTGTTTCCTTTCTCGATCACAACACCTTCCGACAATGCTGATCCTGCTGTAAGGATCCTTGGTTATCGACCATGTGGACCTTGACTATGTCGTCCAACATGTCATCATCATCAGGATCAAAGCTAACTATACCCTCATCCTAATCAGAGTGATCATTACCAACAATCTACTTTAATGTAGCATGGTAGTCCTCTATGATGTCATCAAAAGATCGGTCATCTATCCTAGACTCTCGGAATGTAGACCTTCTTGTGACCATAGGGCTATACATCGTATACCTTGAAGCGTGTTGGTAGGTTGCACTCCCTGACTGGTTCAACTCTCATGGGGAGTATGTCTGTGTCTCCTACACTCTCGATCCCTCTGACTGTTGTGGAGGTGGCGAGACCACGACACTTTTTGGTCGCCACTCCTTTACCACAGTTGAAGTGGAAGGTCGAATGGGAGAGTTCAACCTCACCTCAATAGAAGGAATAGGTGGAGTGAGATCCTTAGGTCGTAGCTGGATCACCAAAGAAGATGGTTTTTCTCTAGATGGGGGCTTCTAAATCTTAGCAGGAGTGGTAGATGCTGAAAGCTGGACTGGTGATGGTGGGCGACGAGAAGAGCGATGTGATGATAAGGAATTCAATTACCTCTCGGTCGAGATATCCTTCTGCGTTGAACGGCACCCATGAGAACTATGTATTTCGAATGATCAGCCCTGACAGGGTGCCGATCAAAGTCTATCAAAATGGAGGCTGCCGACTGTGTGGTGTATCTCCTCCTCTCTTGCTTGCCCTCTTGGGCAGCAACTCTAACCTCCATGGTCTCTCTCTCTCTCTCTCTCTCTCTCTCTCTCTCTATGAATTTGACCCTTAACACTTCTAGGGATCAAACTCCTCAAATCATGTAAAAATCTGGACTCCAAGCATCTATGGGCTCTGCCGACTCTATGTAGAATGGATCGTAGACCACATAGGGCTTTCTCTTGTCTCTAGCCGATGTCTTATGTTGGTGGTGGAGGCAATACAACAATCCTCCTATAATCATCCTCTATGTTTGAAGCTGAGAGGGGGTGAACCCTGCTGCCACTCAAGAGTGGAGAGATCTCATAAGGGGAAACCTCCTCAGCCACATGAGAGGCATCATCAATTGCCTTGCCTCACACTCATATACCACTGAACCTTTTAATTCTTATTATGGCATTGCATCTTGGTAAGAAGGGCAGAGCGGGAGCTAGAACCTACCTCAAAGGTAGGGGAGACTATCTAGGAGGCTAGGATAGCCTTTCCCTTCAGAATGGGGTAAACCAGTGAGGAGGTGCTAGCCCTCTCCAGGATTGCAGGGGCAGCTAACTGAGCAAGTACTAAAACAACTGGTACTGGCACTGATGATCGGGGTGTGGAAACCACAACAGCCTTCCTCTTCAGTGAGGGAAACTCAGAATCCAACGGGATGTCAAAGTGGAGGAGTGGCTTCTGTCCTGCCACCTCCTCCCCTACTAACGGCCACGAGGACTGGCCACTCGCAAGTGACTCTAACAGCCTCAAAGCCACGCCCAAACTGAATCACATGCGAGGTGGTAGTAGTGAGTATGGCCTGATCCAAGGCCAAATCCACACCAGAAGGGAAAGAGAAGATCATCTTGTAGGAAGACATGGTAGAAGACTGATCATAGAAGGGACTAATTGAACTAGTATCTCTGCATTTGAATTGGAGCTGAATCAAACCCTTGCTTTGATAATTGCCTTCAATTATTGATTTCTAGATTTGGCTTTGGAATTTGAACCCACACTTAATGAATTTAGGTATGCTAAGTGGGGTTCATTTAAATTGGAGAGACTTAACCATAAGATTTGATTTTGATTTGGAACCCACATTCAACAAATTTGGGTATTTTGAGTGGGGTTCATTTGTTAGGAGATACTTTGGAGATGTATTTGTTGTTCATCCTTTATTTGGAGTTTGATTTAGAACCTTCACTTAGCAGATTTATGTATGCTAAATGAGGTTCAATTATATGTTTAAAAATTTTTGAAAGCATTTTATTTATGATGATTTGTTTGTCAAATGTTTGATATGTTTGATTTGATTCAAAAATGAGACCCTTACTCAACAAATTTAGTATGTTAGGTAAGGTCCCAATGCGTTTGATGTGTTGATTATTTTAGTTTGATTTTTTTTTTTGAAAAGGGAACTCTTATTTAACAACTGTAGGTATGTTAAATAGAGTTCAATTATATGTTGATGTTTGATTTTGATTATAAAAATAGGATCCTCATTTGTTAAATTCAGGTATGTCAAATGAGGTTCAAAAGTGTTTTGATTTTGTGTGTGATGTTAAATTTGAAAAATAGAACTCTCACTTAACAAATTTGGGTATGTTACGTGGAGTTCAATCATATGTTGATGTTAATTGTGTTCTGATTTTGAAAATGGAACTCCACTTAACAAATCTAGGTATGTTAAATGGGGTTAGTTAATTTTGAAGAATGTGTTTGAAATCTTATGAAGAAACTCTCATTAAACAAATTTGAGTATGTTAAATGGAGTTGGTTGATTGATTGATTTTATTTTGAAAAATGTGCTTTTGAAAAATTATAAGAAGGATTTTGATGATGCATATTTGATTTTGATTTTTTTAAAAGGATCCTCATTAACAATTTTAAGTATGTTAAATGAGGTTTAATTGTTTTTATTATTTGAAAAGAGATTTGAAAGTTTTATAATTTGCAAACTTTATGTTATGTGAAGTGCATTTTAGAAATGATTTTATTTAGAAAAAGTGCTTTAGGAAAATTTTGCAAAAGACATTACTTGTTTAGTTTGAATTTTATTAAAACTTTCTTGAATATGAGATGAACCTTGCCTCACTAAGCTAATGGTAAAGAAGTTCTAAGTTTAGTCATCTCCTTAAATTAGTTAATTTATTTTTTACCTATTAGGGGACCCCATAAAGGTTTTAAGACCTACATAGAGTGAGGTCTTAGAACCTAAAGGATGTTGGCTAGCTTTGCTTAAGAATGAAATAAGCTAAGTGCCAATGAAAAAAAAAGATAATCTTGGGCTTATTTGGAATATAAGTCCACTATCAATACTTGGAGACAATAATGTCTACTAGAGATGGAGAGAGGAATATTCCCCATTGAAGTCTTTAGAAAAATTTATGGTGTTTATTTTTAGATGTCGGGGAGGGCACCACATAGATCGTAAGGGGTATTTATTGAGGTGATTGGGTATGACATTGAGGTATGATGTACTATCTCAAAAGATAGAGGCACCACCCTTCAATGGACCTAATCACTTAATGAGGACTCTTAAGGCATGATAGGTCTTCGAATATACCAAAGCTTTTTCCTCTGCTTTACATGGATGAATAAAGATGGGTGTATATTAAACCGAGTTATTAAGTTCCCTATGGAGGTAAGCCTCCATAGTTAATTACATCCTAGAGAATGAAATTCTCTAAGAATACTCTTGATTAAAGTAGACAATTATCATCTTTAAAGATTTCAAGGTTAGACTAACAAATGATTGGTTATGTTTGGAAAATCAATGGGAAAAGTTCAAGGAGAAGACTTAGTTTTGGAATCCAAAGGAAATAGGTAAGGAATGCTCATGGTACTAGGAAGCCTAGTGAGTCATTCCAATCTATCCTATAATTGGGCTTTATATATTTGAAAGTGAAGAGATTTATTTATTTGAGTTGAATTTTATTAGATTACTAGGACTTATAATCTGCCAACACAAGGTTGTGAAAATACCTAAGAGGTGAGGATTTATGCTTGTAGCTTAAAGAAAATGGCTACCTCAGATCCTAAATCTAGGGAACTTTAGTACAAGCTAAAGAACAACCTAAATCTAAGAGACAGGTGGACATAAGGGTTTACCTCGATAAGAGAGAATAAACTGTCCGACTTCTTAGTTTATAACTTCTTGGAGTGGCCGCCAGTAAACTTCTTCTACGATTTTAAACCATGTAGTCCGATCTTATGAATTGCAAGATAGCTGGGGTAGTTATTTAATTAGAAAGAGACTAAATCCTAAACCCACTCCTTAAGAGACTAAAGCATGAGTGATATGAGCATATGACTTAATCTACAAATGCAAAATATTTTTGAAATTTTATTTCATTTTGACACATCATTTCAAACAAAGGCTTTGGGATTTTTATATGCCTAAACACATGATGAAATTTGATTATTGGCTAAATTAGCGGGAAGAGGTGAAGCTCCGTTAGTAGGGTTTCTCTCATGGGTCAAGCAGTCCCTATGCATGTAAGGATAGAGGCCTTCATTTTATAAGAGTGATTCAAGATGATATGCATGATGTGAGACATACAACCATACAATTGTTGACCTTACTTTTAGAGTCAGCTCTCAACCTCCTCTTCTTAGACTTAAGACTCTTCTAGACACTAAGATCTCCTTAGTCATAAGATACTTCTAGTGATTAGGTGAACAATTAACTTAAGCCTAGAGACTTAGAAGGGTTAATCATAGGATTAGGCCACGCCTTAGGACTTAATGAAATCACCTACCCTATAGCCTAAACCCAATCCATTTGCACCTTCTCATATCGAACCCGGATTCAAATCTCAAACCAAATCTCAAACTCAAATTAGAATTCCAAATATAATTCCAAATTTCACTCCAAATGATTGAAACCCAGAATCAAATTCAAATTGTAGGGCCCTTCCTAAGCCATATGAGCTACCTTCATAAGCTTAGCCAAAACTCCATTTAAATCAAATCAAATTCAATTGATTTCTTTATAAATCAATTATTGCTTCATTTATATCTACAAATATAAATAAAATCCATATCCAAATAATCAAAAATAAATCAAAATAAATCAAATTGAACCAAAACCCTTTTAAGCCAGATGAACCCACCTCCATGTGCTTAACCAAATTAACCTTTAAACCAATGCAAACTTGATCAATTTTCTTATAAATCAATTGTCCCTTCATTTATATTTACAAATATAAATGAAATCCAAATTCAAATGACCAAAATTATATCCAAAATCAAATCCAAACCTAATCTAAGCCCTTTAAGCCAATTCTTTGGACGTAGCCAAATTCTATCCATGTTAAATCAAAACCAATGGATTTTCTCTTGAATCAATCATTCCTTCAATCATCTATCCAAATATAAATGAAACCTACAATCATCAAACCAAATCCAAGTCAAGCCTAACTTAGCCTTTTTGACTTGAAACTTTCAATTGAGACAAAACTTATTGGACTATCAATTAATTATAGTTGGATTTATATTTCAATCCTAGGCTCACATATAAGTCCCACTAAACCTAAATCAAGCCAAAACCAAACCAATTGACCAACTTAGGTCCACTTGACCTTGACTTAAAGAATCCATTTGAGCCAACTTCCAATTCAACCTAAATTGGATTGAACCAAGCTCACCAAAACCTTCCACCATGATTGTTGATCACCTTAGGATGATCAATTGCAATCAATTGGGTCAAACCAAGTCAATTTGATCCTTTGACCAAGTCAACATTTAGCCCAAATGAAACTAAACTAGCAAAAACCCATCATATATAAAATTGATTAAAATCATTTATCCAAACACACTCTTAATCAATGATTGAAATAACCAATTGAAGATGAATCAACTCATAACTCAAGCCAATTTGACCAATTTTGGTCAAATTGATCAACTTGACTCATTTGACCCATTTGATTCCAAATGAGCCAAAATCAATCCTAAGCCAAATTAGATCAAATTGATCATACAAAAATACTTAAAATTATCATTTGAACCAAACTGAAGCCTTGGTTTGACCTAATTTGACAAATTGGTCAACCTAATCCGATATAACCCAATGTGACCCATATGGCCCCAATTGAGCCAAATCCCTTGAAACCAAGCCATGACCCATTGGGACTAATCAAACCTGACTCGAACCCATTTGAGATCAACCTAAAACCAACCAAATTAAATCTCTCATGGATCCTCCCCCCACATAGGATTTCACTCAACCTTGTTTAATTCTCCCCGTCACATGCATTCAACTCTACCCCAACACTTGCATTCAATGGAGCTGATCTATGATAGCAAATGAAGACTTTGGGAGCTAAATCTAAAGTCCCCAATCAGCTATCACCACCCAACAAACCTTCCCATCACCTTATAATGTGAAATTATAGTCACCATTAAAAGAGGGAGAATAGAGATAGTAAAAGGATATGATTTTGGCATTAGAGTCTCTTAGAGCTCCCAAAGCAACTATCAACCACTTGCCCGCTTCTCTAGAGCTACAAACACCAAAATCGGGTGGATTCTAGAGAGGAAGCGACGATAATTGAAGAATACATCATTCTGAAGTGAAGACGAACATCTCGGCTCATTTCGAGGCTTCTTCCTCCACTCAAGAGCGTGCTCGAATCATCACTACCATAGAAAATCATCCCTAGTGAGGTAATTTCATCAAACTTTAGCCAACTTTAAGGAGCTTTATTTATCGTAATGTATGTATAATTTTAGGAAATTTTCTTGGATTACCCTGGCATTTTTTATTTTATATCATCCCCATGTGAAGCGAAAGTTTTCCAGTGAAGATTTTTACAAAATCGAGCCCAATCAGATGAAATTTTGTTCAAAATCATAAAAATAGCCAAAAATTACTATTCTATCTGCCAGATTTCCTGGCAACCGTCCGATCCCACTGTTCGAGTATTGAATGGCTCAGATCGCGTGATCGCGCTGTTCGGATCCGCGATTGTGTGATTCAAATCTGTGGATCACGCCGTCCAGATCATGTAGATCGATCTGATCATCCGATCGACGGTTAGATCTGATCCACGTGTCCTTATCTCTTTCTCGCTCATTTGGCTGATGCGGCATCGTGTAGGCCAATCGTCGATCTTGCGTGCATGATGGCGCTTATCGTGCCACATGGCACCATGTAGCCCGTCGATCCGTCGTGAATGGGTTAAGTGGAAAAATCATATGTATTTTATTTTAAAAATTATTTAAGTTTCCTAAAACTTTAAAATTTATAAAAAATAAAATACATAGCAAAAAATTAAAGTAAGGGCTTGTTGGATCCGTCCTTCTGCGAGGCATCCAGAACTGAAAATCCTCAAATTGTATTGAATGGTTTGAGCTTAATTTAGGTTTTAGTGAAAATTAAATTTCTTTAATTAATCTGAAAATATGAGTCATATTGAGTTGAAATTATCAAGTATTGAAACTAAAATTAGAACACACATATCATAAAAATCTCAAGTAAAAAGGACTTACGGATTGGGAGAAATTAAATTTTGAAGTTTAGATTGTCCATTTTAATAAAATAAACCAAAAAAAATCCACAAAAGAAAAAAATCTTTAAAATAACTCAAATCATTTTAGTTGACATCAAAGTCTCTTAAGAAAATAATATGATTTTCTGAATCCTAATGAACTGCAAAAAAACACTTAAGATTAAGGTTTAATCAATTAAGAAATTAATTAAAATATAATCTAAAAATAATTTAAATATCAAACCAAAATCTGAAATGATGTAATACCAAAATGATTGGTAATCAAACCTTAAATCATAAAAATATCATGTATCCCTCAAATGAAATTAAGTTTATACATAATTGAACCTAATTGAGTTAATAAAATTCAACTAAATGATTAAATTTTTAAATTAAACTCATAATTAAAAAAATCAGTGGAACTTTAATATAAAATCAAACTAATCTTGTTAAACCAACACCAAGTATTGAATATTAATTATATGAAACTACTTAACAAATTAAAACAAATTGAACATTAATTAATCATTAAATAAACTACAAATCAAATTGATTAATAAACAGATTAAACATAATCATTAAATATTAATCAAATTAAATCAAATAAAGTTAAAGTATACTTAATTAACATATGATTAAATCACACCCATTTGAAATAAGATAATTAATTAGCCATTAATACATAATCCTAATAATTAAATCAAATATAAATTCATAATTAAAGCGTTAAATGAAATTTAATGAACATAATGAATGAAGTCAAACTTAATTGTAATTATTAATAATTAAGTTTAACTTGAATAAAAATAAACAAATTAACTCACTTAATCTAATCCAACACTTAATTAAATAAAATTTAAGTAAAACATTTAATTAAACTTATTAAATCAAACCATTCACATGTGGGCAATTAAGTCATTAATTTATAATTAAACAAATATTTAATTAATCTAATAATTCAAAATTCTATATAATTTTAATCAAACCAAATTAATCAAACATCTAATTAATGCAAACTTAATGAATTAATCCATCATCTTAATGAATCAAATTAATTTAAATAAATTACAATAAATTAACTCTTAAATTAAGCTTAAATCAATCCCCTAATTAAATTTAATAATCACACCCCTCATGTAAGCTAATTAAGTTAATCAAATTAATCATATTAAACTTAAGCTTAATCAAATATAAATTTGAACATAATTAAAATGCAATTAAATGCCAATCAAATCTTAAATTAAATCTAAATCATTAGGTACATTAATTACATCATTAACCTAAATAAATATGAAACCAAATTAAAAATTAAAAAAAAATTATTTAATTTAATAATTAACCTAAACACACTTCTAAATCAAACTAATTATATAATCACATTAAACCTAAGAAAACCTATAGATTAATAAAGCTAATCAAATCAAATTAAATTAAATAAATACAGACTCTCATCAATTTAATACATGATCAAATTAAATCAAATTCAACCTACTAAATATGATAAACTAATTAATTATTAAAATGAGTAAAATTAAAATGTAAACTAAAATCTAATAAACATGATAAATGAATGAAATTAAAATGAAATTGTAATCATAAATAATCAACCTCAATTAAAATTAAAGAAAACTTTCAATTAATTTTTTCCAACCGAACTATAAATAAATAAACTATAATCAAATGAAATAAACATAAAATTAAATATCAACTCTAAAGTTATTAAATCATATCCAATTACTCTTAATTTCAAATAATATCAAAATAAGTCAAACAAAAAATAAAACTCAAATAAAATAGACCTATTAAATTAATATAAGAGATTAATCATCAAACAGAAGAGATAATCTATACATAAACAAAACTTCTAAATTCAATAAGTTAAACCCCTAATTCAAATTCAAATAAAAGAATACATTAAACTTCAAATAAATCATAAGTAAATTAAAATACATTCACCAATCTAAATCAAACTTTAACGAAATAATGAAATTAATGAATTTAAGCAACATCAAAATGATATTAATCATATGAAATTAAGGAATTAAATTAAAACCCAAGGGAAAGAAATTAGATATTTAATTAAAGGATATTGAATTATTGAAAGATTAATTAAATCAAAATAGCTAACCTAAAATTAATGAATAAAAAAAGATGGATTTAAACAAACTTAAACTTCATTATACTAAAGATATTGAATTATTGAAATATTAATTAAATCAAAATATCTAATCTAAAAGTAATCAATCAAAACATAAGAATTTAAACAAACTTAAACTTTATTAGATATTAAGAATATTGAATTTTCAAAATTTAATTTAATCAACACATTTAATCCAAAAATATTCAATCAAATACATGAAGATTAAACAAATTCAAATTCTAAAATCTAAATCAAATAAATATTAATCAAATCAAATAAATTACACAAATTCAAATGGGCTAATTAAGATACTTAAGGACCTTAGTTAGACTCTTTAGGAAGTTAGGATATAAAACAGGGTGAGTTCCGTATACAAATGAAATTCATTCTACTCTTCATTCTTGAAAACCTAAACATCACTTTAACCAAATAAAATTGAAATAAAAATAAAAAAAATCATTAAATAATTTAAATTGAAATTACCAAATGGTAAAATTTAAACAAATTCAAACTCCAAATTGAAACTTAAACTAAAGAAGCCTAGTAAACTCTTGTTATAGAAGCCTTCTTTTCACACACTAGAATACGAGATCACCGACCCTAGAATTAGGCCAAGTCAATGTATTGATTGTATGTATGATGTTGTGTTTTGTTTTGTGATGTAATGTTTTAGATTGGATGTTAGGGTGTATATTTTGTAGACTAGATGTTAGGCCGTTATTAGCCTAATCATATTTTCTGTAGGAGATTATGCTTAAGGAGCTGCTGTAATAAAAAAATAAAAATGCTTTTGTTGTTCAAGTCGCTTAGCCCCTAAGCATAACTCACGTTAGGACAGGTGGGCTTGGTTACCCATGTATGGGGTGCTAATTCTAAATTATTCATATAATTTCTTGGGTTATATGGTGTGTTTAGCTAATATTTATTTTGCAGGTGTAGCTAGATTTACTTTTCATCTTTTAATGTAATTTTGCATTAGGAATTAGGATTAGTGATATGGGAGATTAGGATAAGTAGATGCTAGAAGGCTTTGTCTGGGAGGCCCCTTGATACCTTTGAAGCAAGCACATCCAAAGCAAGCTCAAATGAAGAAAAGGAGAAGATATGAAGAATTAAGACTCTTATAGCATTTGTTCATTTATGTAATTATAATTAATTATTCTTTGGTAATCCAGGTCGTATAAGGGTAGAGCTTCGGCTACCCATTTTTCTTTTCTGGTTGTACGGCGGTACATGACCGCACCAGCCTTTCATTCTTTTGCCATAGCTTTATAAAATTATTTGATATTTTGTTGAGCTTGTGCATTAGAAAAAACATTCCTTTTCATAGTTCGTTTATGATTGGTGATTGTTGTATAGCCACGATGCGATTAAGCTCCTAGGATAAAAAATAATTTTTTTTTAGACTAAAAACTCATAATTAAAAATTTTAAATAATTCATGACCTCACATAAAAGCCTAGGAAGTAAATCAAGAAAATAAAATGTTTTACAATCCCTTTGCTGGATGATTGAATGTAAAATATCTTGCATGTCATATTCTTTCACTCTTTCTAAGAGAGGGCTTCCATCTATGTTAGAAAATAAATGCTTGACCTATAAGAACCTTTGATGGAAAGATACCTCTTTCTCTTTTGATTTGGTCCATTATCAATTTCTTATGCATTTAGGCATATAAAATCCTACAGCCTGTGTCAAAAATAAAAAAGTCCAAAAATCAAATAAAACTTGTTAAAATTTTGCATTAAATTAAGCTATTATTCATTCCCTTCATGATCTAGTCTCTTAGGGAGTGGTGTAAGGACTTAGTTTCTCTTCTAAATAAATAATGGCCTAATCATCTTGCAAAGCATATGACTTGCCTACATGGATTTAAAGTGTTGGAGGCATTAGCTGCCTGCCACTCCAGACGATAATAAGTTCAACAATTGAGTGATTTATTCTCTCTTGTGGAGGTAAACTATATACCCATTTTCGCCTTCGATTTAGGTCACGTTTTGGTCCTCACCAAAGCTCTCAATATTTAGGATCTGAGGTTGCTATTTACCTTTGCGAGCCATAAGCATAAATCTTCACCTCTTAGGCATTTCCACAATCTTGTATTGTGGAATTATAAGTCTTAAATTTCTAATAAACTTTCAACTCAAACAAATTAATCTCTTCAAATTCAAATATATAAAGCCCAACCATAGGATAGATTGGAGCTCACTAGGCTTCATAGTATCATGAGCACTCCCAACTCATCTCCTTTGGTTTTGATAAGTACTCTTCTCTTTTGATCTCTCTCACTCGATTTCTAAAATTACAACCAATCATTTGACAGTTCTATCTTTGAATTCTTTGGAGACAACAATCACTTACTTTAATCGAGAGTATTCTTAAGGGATTCACTTCCCTTAAGATGTAATTAACTGTAGAGGCTTGCCTCCATAGGAAACTTAATGAACCTAGTTTAAATAAACCCTACTTTACTTTTCCATGTAAAGTAGGGGAAAAATATATGCTATATTCAAAGATCCATCATGTCTAATGAGTCTTTATTAGGTGATCAGGTCCATTATAGGGTAGTAACTTCTATCTATCGAGATAGTATACTATTCCTTAATGTCGTACTCGATCACCCTAATAAGTACATCTATGACTCTGCATGGTGTCCCCTCACATATACACACAAAGAACCCAAACAACAAAAATAAACACCATAGATTTTTCTGTGACTCCACTAGGGAAGGTTCCTCTCTCTATCTCTAGTAGACGATTATTTTCTCCAAACATCGATAGTGGACTTGCATTTCATGTGAGTTCAAGACTATCTTTCTTTCCATTGACACTTAGCTTATTTCATTTTTAAGCCAAGTTAGCCAACATCCTTTAGGTTTTAGGACTTCACTCCATGTAGGTCTTGAAACCATTATTGGGTTCTCCAATAAGTGAGAACATAATTTATCAACAAAAGGGGAGATAATAAAAATTTAGAACTTCCTCATCACTAGCTTGGTGAGGCAAGGTTCATCATAAAATTTAAAGAAAATAAATATTTTCATAAAATGACACTTTCCAAAAGCACCTTTCACAAAATCACAAAATCAAAACCCCTCCATGATTGCTACATGAACGCTCTTTTGAAAAGCAAATCATTCCATGTTTGATTCTCACTTAACTAAATTTGCTAAGTGAGAATCTCTATTTGAATCAAACATAAGATTTTACCTTCACTTAACAATTTCAATTTGTTAAGTGGCGATCTCATTTTCAAAACATAAAATTTTACTTTCACTTGACAATTTTAATTTGCTAAGTGAGGGTCTCATTTTTAAAACATAAAATTTTATCTTCACTTAACAATTTTAATTTGTTAAGTGAGGGTCTCATTTTCAAAACATACTTTCACTAACAATTTTAATTTGTTAAGTGGGGTCTCATTTTCAAAACATAAATTTGACTTTCACTAACAATTTCAATTTGTTAAGTGAGGTCTCATTTTCAAAACATATTTTACCTTTCACTTAACAATTTCAATTTGTTAAGTGGGGTCTCATTTTCAAAACATAAATTTTACCTTTAACAATTTTAATTTGTTAACACTTACTTAACATATTAAATTTGTTGAGTGAGGGTCCCATTTTCAAAAAAGCATACATTTAGGCTTTCACTTATCATATCCAATTTGCTAAGTAAGAATCTCACTTTCAAAGCGTATGTTTGGTTCTACTTAAACACATCAAATTTGTTAAGTAAGAATCACATAATTATGCCATACTGGATTCCCACTTACCATACCAAATTTGTTTAAGTGAGAATCTCATTCCCAAGTCATACGATACTTTGATTTCCACTTAACACACCAAATTGTTAAGTGGGAGTCCCATTTTCAAAAAAAATATATCGAACACATTTAGGCTTTCACTTAACATACCAATTTTGTTAAGTGAGGGTCTCTTTTCAACACACATTTGATCCGTATTTTAACATATTTAATTTGTTAAGTTAGGATCCAATTTTTGATATCAACCATACTTGAGCTTTCACTTAACATACCAAATTTGTTAAGTGAGAGTCTCATTTTCAAAGAAAAAAACAAACATATCTCAAACATATTTGGGGCTTTCACTTAACATAACCAGATTTGTTAAGTGGGACTCCCATCTTCAAAGAAAAGCAAATCTATCTCACAATCACATTTGGATTTCACTTAACATACCAAATTTGTTAAGTGAAAGTCTCACCTTCAAGTACAAACCAAACACATATGGCCTCTACTTAACATACCAAATTTGTTAAGTAGGAAACCCTATTTTCAAATCAAAATATCACACAAGTAAAAATATTTCAAATACACCATCACAACCTCTTCTTAGCATACCTAAATTTGCTAAGTAGAGGTCTTTCAAACTATCCATATTTTCAAAAAAGAAATATAAAACACAAACAATCTCAAAAAAAAGAAGAAATCTCTCCTCTAATTTTTGAACCCCACCCAACCTACCTAAATGGGTTGAGTATAGGTTCTAAAATAAAAAATCAAATGGCAAAAAACACTCCTCCAAAACATCCAAATCTCTCTAATGAACCCCACTTAACATATTTGAATTGTTGAGTGTGGGTTCAAAATTACAAACTTCTATTACTTGCGTGGAGTAAATATCAAGAAAGAAATCAGATACAAGTTATTTTTGAACAAATGCAAACATATAACTCAGATTAGTCAGTGTAGTCTTTTGCAGTCAGCAAACATGGCCTCTTAAAAGTTTGTTTTCACCTTTTCATTTTGGATGGATTTAGCCGTGGATCAGGCTACCCTCCCCCATGCTGACTCCACCCATCTAGTGTTCTTTGGCCAAGGATGTGAGGGATCCCGCATCACTTGTGAGGGGGCGATTCTCATTACTGTTAGCTAGGATGAGGTGGCTGGGCTGAAGCCAGTCATCCCGATCAACCTGCCTTCAAACATTGAGTATCCTTCCACAACGAGGAAGGCAGTTGAGGTTCCACCAGCCAGCTCCTACCGTTAGTTGTTCACTTCGGGTGCTGCAGCACCTCCTCGATGGTCCTCAAGGGAAGGCTATCCTGGCTTCAGAGATAGCCTCCCCTACCTTCGAGGTAGGATCTAGCTCTCACACTGCTTTACTCAATCGCAAATAGCATCACACACAATGATGCAATAGCAGTCGTAAGATCAAGTGACACCACAAGTATACTGCCCAGGAGATGGATGATGCATCCCACATTGCAAAGAAAGGTTTCCCCGCGAGATTTCCCTGTTGCTGACTAGCAACCAGTTCCACCTCCTCTCGGCATCGGATTGAGAGGAGGACTATCAGAGTATAGCTACATTGCCTCCACCTCCTACATACCATAAGGCTTCGACTAGGGATAAGAGAAAGTCCTATGCCTGTCTCCATACTGTATTACGGTAAATAGGTAGGGTACGTGGATGTTTAAAGTCTGGTACATTATTTGACTTGAGGTCTATCATCCCCAAGAGTGTTACAAGACTACTCGGGAGAGAGCATTAGAGGCCCTGCTTAGTCGGAGCATGCGATGGAGGTTCGAGATGGCCTCATTCTAGTCAATTAGTCATCGCCATGGCCACATGATGATAGTATAGTCATGTACCACCATGGCAAAACCCCCGGAGAGTAGAGCAGGTGTTGTCTCCACCACACCGATCCAATCCTTGCCCATTATCACCTATTCAGGTCCAGCCATCCATCGTTCCTACAAATGCACATAAGATAACCTCCAGGGAGAAGATATCCCCATTGGTGATCCGACTATGGCCAGAGGATCCCACTTTATCTACTCCACTGATTGAGGTGAGAGCAAGTTCCCCTACTTGATGTCCTACTTTAGTCTTGGTGAAGAAGGAGTGGCGACCCCATAGTGTCATGGCCGCACCACCACAACCACCACCATCAGAGGCAGTGACAACAACAGCTGTAGAAGGGGAAGGGGACAGTTCTACAGTCCCCATGGTAGTGGATCTTCCTAGGGACACTACTCCACCCATGAGCAGTCACGAGCATGTCTCTTTCAGCAGTCATGACCCTCCCAAAGCTAGCACTCCAGTGATAGGCGTGTTATGCATCTCAGAGCACGACCTCCATCTCAAGAGGCATATTTGTACCGCCAGAGATAGAGATTTTATACAAGATTTATAGAAGTGAGAGCTTGTGGAGGACCATCGATTATGAGGAGGGAAAGGTATGCTTTGATCTAGATGAGGATGATCTCCTTGAGGATTCGATCGAGGTCTACATAGTCGATACTAGGAGCTCCCTTCACAAAGACCAGCATAGTTGGAAAGGTATTGTAATTGAGGAAGATGATGACGTCCATTCAACTCAACACCTCCTCCAATAGCTTAGAGAGATGGATGATCATATTGATCAAATGGTGAAGAAGATCAAAGAGTTGATGGCGCTTGTGTCGATTGCAAAGCCCAAATTCTTCTCAAGTGGCTAACAACAAGTTACATACTCAGATCATCCTATGCATTCTAGAGGGAGACAGAGGAAAGCAGGTGGTGGATAGCACCTCCATGCATGAAAAATATATTAAACACATGGTGGAGTAACAGGTGAGGGATGCGTTGCCGTAAGCTCGAGGTGGCCCACATGTTCCAAAGGGTAGATCCTACCTAGAAGAATTTGATGGTGTCCAATACCCTAAAGATCTCGGTGCCTCCATCCTTCAAAATTTTGATGGTGGGGAACCCCACAACACATATCACATTTGAGCGATGTTGCAATGTAGGCACATCTCTAATTTTCCTCTTCATGAAGGCATCACATTCAAATAGTATGCTGAAGTACCTGATGGTTCAGTGAAGACATTTATTGAGTTGGAGCAGGTTTTTATTAAGAGATTTGCTGGAGCTTAGCAAAGGGTAACTGTAGGTGATCTCATTGTAGCTCAACAACACTGCGATGAGTCTCTTATTGATTACATTCATAGATGGTGCAATTTAAGTATGAAATGTGAACCACAACTATCTGAAAAGCATGCCATTAAAATTCTACTCCGGAATATTCATGACCTGGTCATCTTCATGCTTAAAGGGTTTACCATTAAGAAATTTAAGAAATTAATCAACAAGGAGCCTAGTCTACAAGGAGAGGTTCAAGCACCTTTCCAAGATTAGTAGCCAAGACCATAGTATTTGAGAAGAAACCAGGTAGTCACAATAAAGGGGAAACAATTGGTCCAATCGATAGCCCCAAGCTCAATAGTCTCCTTTACCATCTCTTTTCTCTTCACTACCTGACCATCATATGACCCACAATTTTCGATAGTGGCCTCCACCACCGCCTCCTCGCCAGATCTCATCGATCATCGAGTAATACTCCTACCCATTGCCAGGTAGCTACCATTTACCTACTCTTATTGACAAATTGAATAAACCATATTCATTCAAGAGAGAGATAGTCAGGAAGATCTTTAAGGATCTCTTAAAGAAGCCTGATTTCCAGTTATCAGAGCCTAAGAGGCTGAAGGAAGTGGGCAAGAGTTATGATCCAAACTATTGCCCCTACCTCCGCATGCTAGGGCATGCCTTGGAAGATTACTTTATCTTTAAAGACAGGCTTGAGTGTAGCTACAAATCGGGTGTCATTGTCATCCCTAAGGAATATCTACTAGAATAACCATCTAGTTTTGTTAAGGTAATCCTTGAGGACAAGTGATCTTCTTAACATAAAGGAAGGTTGAGATATCTCCCTATCCCAAACCTCCAAGAAAATCATCTCTAAGATCATAAAGTTACCCTTACAGGTGCTTGAAGCAGCTCGAACCTTCAACTCTAAGGAATGTTTGCAAGTTGCTAAGGACAACTTCAAAGAGGTGACAACCAGCTGTGGTCCACCTTACTTGTCTGGCATACACAGTAGGGCAACCGCCATCTGAGTCCAACACTCCATCCACCGTTGCAGCTACTACTTCTTCCTCAAGTAGCTCCTCTTCCAGGAGCATTATATTCAGTAGACAAAGGCACTAAGCTCCTTACCCCACTTACTTTATTAGATTTCTATCATGTACCTCCATCTAAGAAGATATCAATGAATAAAGCTTTTTTTACTCCTAATACTCTAGATTTTATTCCTCTTGAAAACTCTCTAAGTCTACAAAATAATAATGATAACTCTAGTTTCGCTCATTTCTCTTCTGATTTAGAAATGGATTTCCCATTCCTGAATCATTTGGGTACGCCCATTGAGATTGATTTGGAGTCATCTGACTCTGATGATCACATAGGAGAAGCAGTAGTTGAACCTGATGAGTAGGTAAAACTTTCCATTAAACTAACTCACGAAGTCACTAAAGTCAACCTCCGTATTGACAAAGTTCTACCTCCTAGGGTAACACCTCAGGATTATGGTAAACAAGTCATTGGTTCTAGTGATCAAGAAGCCCCTCCATAGGATGCTCCACTCACGTATATGCTTGTGGAGGATCAACCCAGAGTTGACTACAATGTCCTCGCCACCAAGAAAGTAAACTAAGCATATATGATGCCATTATCTTATCCAAAGAGATGAGGGAGTCATTGATCAAAGCTCTTCTTGATCCAGAAATATGCATAGCTCAATTGGCCACTATTGGAGAGGAGGCATGTTATTCAAGAGAAGCCCATGCAGTTACATTCACAGATGAAGACCTTCTTTTGGAGACAACGAGTACAACCATCCCCTCTACATCACAAAGGAAATTGATTCACTCTGTGATGATCCGGTGCATCAGTGAATATTATGAGTCTAAAGACCTTTGCCTACTTAAGGATTGACATCTCTAAACTCTGAGGAGATTGAATGATGTTAAAAGGATTCAACGAAGAAGGCAAGAAGGCTTTAGGCTCTATAGTGTTGCCATTGGAGGTGGATGACTGAAGATAAAAGCCTAGTTCTACATAATCAATTCAGATACATCTTTCACCACTTTTCTTAGTAGGCCTTGGATATATAGAAACAACGGTTCCATCCTCTTTACATCAGTGCATGAAATTCTGAAGAGGTGTAATCGAGTATTATATCAAAGGAGACTTGAAGCTGTTCTTAGTTGAGAGGTTGAGATATATGAGGATGTATCCTATTATCTTCCTATAAATCAAAAAGTCTATTCTCATGAACTTAGTGAATGTTCAAAAATAAAAAAAATAAATAAATAAAAAGAAACAAAAGAAAAAGAAAAAAAGAAAAAGAAAAGAAAAAGGAAAAAAGAAAAAGAAAAAGAAAATGAAAATGAAAATGCAAGTAAGCAAGAATCAGACACCGAGGAAGAAGTAGAGCCAAATATTGATTCCACCCACAATTTGATCTTCCATACGAACACATGGGTAGGATGACTCGACCCCCACTTGGTAGAGGTAGAGGTAGATCTAGAGGCAGTTCCAGAGGTGGAAGACCTCTTTCCTGGTGGCCAACCAGTAGGAGCTGTTCTAACTCACAAGAGTACCCCCGCTATCCATATAGACTTAGAGTCCAGTTCGAAGGATGAGTCTTATGTGGTTAGCATGCCGACCAACCCCTCCTAGTGGATCCCTTTGAAAGTGACATTCAATCCAAACAGTGATGAAGACCAGGCCTCTAAGAAACGCATGAATGTATCTGAATCACTATTATGTAGAACAGTCAGACAGTAGTTGAGATCTTTAGCTCTAACCTCACTTTCTTCTTAGAAAGTTGAAGGTTTAGAAGTTAAGGAGGCCCCCCAAGTCATCCATAGATGTCGATAAAGAGATTTATGTTGGGAGCATCATCCTCGAGTCAAGAAGTCGATGTAGAACTTAAGGATGATTCATATAAATATTTAATACAATTGCTTTTTGATTGGTGTTTGCCTTGTGTTCTTAACTTAGCAAAGAAAAGATTAATTTTGTATACTTGGTCTAAACACAGGTTAGATTACTTTGAAAGGTTATGAGATAACCAAAGCAGATATTCTCAATCAAGACCAGGACTAGGATTCAACGCATAGTGGGTCCAATTAATGATGACAACCATTACTTAGTCGTCACCACTCATTTGGGTTCTGATAGGTCCATCTCAAATCATGCTAACTCTTATGAGGATGTATGTTTAAAAACTACAAATGGCCCAAATTAGTTTGAAGTTAGAGGTGCATCGTGAGAGTTTGAAGAAGAGATCAGATCAACCATCGACGAGCTCAAAGAAATCAACTTGGGAACCAAAGATAATCCACGTCTGACATACATCAGTTCCTTATTGAATGAAGAAGAAACCAATGATTAGTTAGGCTATTAGCTGAATTTAAGGACTGCTTCACATGAAGTTATGAAGAAATGCCTGATTTATCTTCCGATGTAGTAGTTCATAAACTAGTAATAGAAGCTAACCCTGTCAAGAAAGCTCCTAGACGCATGTGATTAGACATTGAGCAATATGCCACTTTTAAATCAAGAAATTGATCGATGCTGGCTGCATCAGGGAAAAAAAATATCCTAGCTGGTTAGCCAGTGACATTCCAATTAAGAAAAAAATGGCCAAATTCACATATGTGTTGCTTTTAGGGATCTAAATAAGGCATGTCCTAAGGATGAATTTTCACTTCCCATACCAGAATTAATGGTGGACATTTCCTCATCTTATGCAGTATTCTTCTCTATGGATGGGTCATCTGGCTATAACCAAATCAAGGTGGCCCCCGAGGATGAAAAAAAAATACAGCTTTTTGAACCCCGATCAGAATCTATTATTATAAGGTGCCTTTCGGCCTTAAAAATGTCAGTGCTATATACCAGCGGGCCATGACTCGAATCTTCAACAAACTCATTCATCATCAAGTCAAATGTTTTGTTGATGATCTTGTAGTCAAAAGTAAAGAAAAGGAAGACCATCTCTTTGACTTGAGAGTAGTTTTTGAATGATTTAGGCAATTTAGCCTTAAAATGAATCCACTGAAGTGTGCATTTGGAGTAGCTTCAAGGAAATTCCTGGGGTTTATTTTTCGACACCAGGGAATAGAGCTCGACCCAGAGAAGATCAAGGCTATCTTAGAAATGCCACCCCCTAAAAGTATAACTCAACTTAGATCATTCCAAGGGTGGTTGACGTATCTAAGATGGTTCATATCCAACCTATCGAGAAGATGCTAACCATTCTCAGCACTTGTCAAAAAGGATGCCAAGTTCAAGTGGGATGATAAGTGTCAGCAAGCTTTTGAAGACATCAAGCACTACTTGATGATGTCTGGTGCATTATCCTAAGTCATGATACCGACACCGCTACATTAGATGGCTCCTTTGGTGCATTGTTGGCTCAAACCAATGCTGAAGGAAAAAAGAATGCTCTCTACTACCTCAATTGTTGTCTAATCCTTACTGAAGCAAACTACCCACCTATTGCACTGCCTACCTTTAATCTTCAAATCCCGAAAGCTACATCACTACATGCTTTCTCATGGTGAATCGATTAATCATTCCATGCATCTCATGACATGGCCAAATTATCCATAGTTACGCTATCCATGATTTTATCATAATTTGACATCACATTTACACCCCTCAATGTAGTGAAAGGATAGGCACTAGTAGATTTATTAGCAGTACACCCACTTCCTGCTGATTCTTCACTTACATTAATCACCTAACATTCTACATCTTACATTAGCCTCATGGCCATTTAATGTTGGGGTACCGAAATAGTGGATCCGATTGATTCTCCTTCTTCTAAGGGTCAATAGTTCATTCTAGCTGCCACCGACTACTTTTTCAAGTAGGCGGAGGAAATCCCACTTAAAGAGGTCACAACTCAGCATGTGCTCCAGTTTTTCAGGAACCATATCGTATATAGCTTCGGGGTACCTCGACGAATTATATTTGATAATGGTACTACATTTAAGGGCACTAAAATCAACAACTTTGCCTGGAGACATAGCATAGATTGGAGATATTCCACCATCTACTACCTGAGGGCAAACAATCTAGTAGAAGCATTCAACAAAACTGTCATTCAAATATTAAAAAAAGATACTCAACAATAATAAGAGACAATGGCATGAACAGTTAGTTGAAACCTTGTGGGCCTACCGTATCACGTACAGAACTTCAACTCAATCTACCCATTTCTCTTTAGTGTATGGGTTCGAAGCCATTATACCATTAGAAGTCCATCTCTCATCATTAAGGATAGTTGTAAGATCACAACGAACGCCAAGTTGGGTTGGAAGAGCAAACGTTTAGATAATTCCCCTACGCACTGGCACTCTATTTGGATCATGTCAAATCATTTAGACACTACAATTTTGATTGATGGCCCCATTCTAAACACACTATGGTTAGAGAATTTGTACATATCTCCTTTGGTCTAGTAAGTCTAAGATAGGACTAGGCTAATATGAGTTCCTTCTCAGTATGGTCCCTCACAAACCAACGGGTCCACACAAACTAAAAATGAATAAACTATATCTTTGCTGGATTAGAATTCAAGTGGGAATTCCCAAAGGCATCCTATCTTTAGCAAATCAAAACTCCCTATAAGAATTACACTACTTTGAATTGATATAATTTCTGGATCTACTCTCAGAGTCACCCACTTTAGCTTGTTGTGCCAGTCACCTGACGGCATTTTTCTTTGAAAGATATAAGTGTACTACACATTCTTTCCAGCATGACCATCACAAATTGATCGGCAGCTTTAGGTTCGATTTGTTGTGCAAGCAACCAATCGCCCCAGTGGTTCCTTGTGTAGGAGGATGTGAGTCCATGCGCTTTCTTCTTAACTTGACCATTGCACACCAAAAGGCACCCCTAGGTTGGTTAGCTTTACCTTGTGGCTGGTAGACTATCCTTCAGATTTGTAAATCTAAGATATGTTTAGGCTAATATTAGCTCCTTTTTAGTATATCCATCACACACCGATAGGGTCCATCTAAAACTAAATTAATTTGAATTATCTTGAGTGAATGAGTCCTCAAAGGGTATTCACTCAAATAATGCTAGGTCGTTTGATTTATTTCTGTTGATCACAACAATAGATCCCTACTTTGGTAGATGTGTGCATGCTTTCTTCAAGATAGTGGCACAATCAAAGGCAACCCCATCGGATATTCCTACCGTGGTAGACTACCACTTTGGATTTGTAAATCTGAGCAGATCAAGTTCGACATATCTCCTTCTCAGTGGGTCCATCGCATGACAACAAAGTTCATAACATAACAGACCAAATTAAATTAAATCAATATAAATCAAATTAATCATTAGGACTACTCTTGAGTTGAGGTAAGATCCAGCTCTGCTCAAATTGTCGCCTAGGTCAAGTTGATTTGTTCCATCAAGATCACCCCAATCTAATCCCTACTTTGAAGATGTAAGTGCTTTTTTTCCTTATGGCTCACCAAAAGGCAACCCCTTAGGTTGGATAGTCCTACTTTATGGAAAGTAGACTATCATTTTGGACTTATAAATCTAAGATAGGCCATGGCCCCTATGGCTCCTTCTTAGTGTGGTCCATCGCACACCGATAGAGTCCATAACAAAATAAATTCAATACCAATCTCTCCAATGGAGTCAAATTAAATATATTGGACAAACCAAACTTCTCCCTAGTGAAGCATAAACGAAATTGGCTTCTCTAGGGGAGCTTAGATTTAAATCAAACAAATCTAACCGAGTGTAAATCCCTGATAAATATGCCCTCAAACTAGAACCCTTCTCCCCATTAGAGCCATAACAAATTAAACCAACCTCCCTAGTAAAGTCTAATCAAACAAATCCAATCAAATTCTTAACCCCAGTGGATAGCCCAAACCTACTTTCCTAGTGGAAGGTTCACATATCCAATCCCTAGCAGATTCGAGCACATATTCCTAGCGGATATGCCTCCACATCAATTAAAATAAAACAAATTAAAATAAATTCAATCTTGATCCCCATCAGATTATAAAATCTAATCCCCAGGAGATACACACCCAAACTAATCATATTCATAATCAAACTCAAATTCTTATCTCTCAGTGGATAACTTGAACCTATTTCCCTAGTTGAAGGTTCATGTACTCAATCTCCAGCGGATTCCTTCTTGCTCTCTTATGCCTTCGGCATAAAGAGAGATGAATCATACTAAGATCATGATTCTATCTTCCTCTCGGGTCTACGTATAGATCATTTCTATTAGTGTTTGCAACCATCTAGATGTTGTGAATCATTTCGGTCAATGTCAATACGTGCGGTGTTCCTTGTCGATACACACCTATTTGGGGTCCTTTATCACTTTTCAGTGAGCTCTCAACCTCCTCTTTCTTATTAGAAATATTCTAGACACTAACAACTCCAAGTCATAAACACTTCTAGTGATTAGGTGAACACTTAACCTAAGTCAGAGACTTAGAAGGGTTAATCATAGGATTAGGCCATGCCTTTGGACTTGAGCAAATCACTAAGCCTATAGCCTAAACTCAATCCATATGCACCTTCTCAAATCGAACTCGAATTCAAATCTCAAACCAAATCTTAAACTCAAATTTAAATTCCAAATCTAATTCCAAATTTGACTCCAAATGATTGAAACCCAAAATCAAATTCAAATTAAGATTAAGCCATATGAACCACCTTCATAAGTTAGCTAAAACCCACTAAATCAAATAAAATTCAACATTTCATTATAAATCAATTATTTCATCATTTATATTCATAAATATAAATAAAATCATATCCAAATGATCAAAACTAAATCAAATCAACATAACCCTTTTTAAGCCAAATGGACCTACTTCCATGTGCTTAACCAAATGATCAAAACATTTATATTCAATTGATTTCATTATAAATCAATTATTTCATCATTTATATTCATAAATATAAATAAAATCTATATCCAAATGATCAAAACTAAATCAAACTGAACCATAACCCTTTTTAAGCCAAATGGACCTACTTCCATGTGCTTAACCAAATTAACCTTTAAACCAATACAAACTCAATCAATTTTCTTATAAATCAATTGTTCCTTCATTTATATTCACAAATATTAATGAAATCCAAATTCAAATGACCAAAATTATATCTAAAATCAAATACAAACCCAATCTAAGCCCTTTAATCCAATTCTATCCATTTCAAGTCAAAACCAATTAATTTTCTCTTGAATCAATCATTCCTTCAATCATCTATCCAAATATAAATGAAACCTACAATCATCAAACCAAATTCAAGTCGAGCCTAACTTAGCCTTTTTGACTTAAAACTTTCAATTGAGACAAAACCTATTGGACTCTCAATTGATTGTAGTTGGATTTATATTTCAATCTTAGGCTCACATATAAGTCCCACTAAACCTAAATCAAGCCAAAACCAAACCAATTGACCAACTTAGGTCCATTGACCCTGACCTAAAGGATCTATTTGAGCCAACTTCCAATCCAACCCAAATTGGATTGAACCAAGCTCACCAAAATCTTCCACCATGATTGTTGATCAGGATGATCAATTGCAATTAATTGGGTCAAACCAAGTCAATTTGATGCTTTGACCAAGTCAGTCTTTAGCCCAAATGAAACCTAAACTAGCCAAAACCCATCATATACTAAATTGATTGAAACCATGAATCCAAACACACTCATAATCAATTATTGAATATGACCAAACTCTCAATTGAGCCAAACTAAATTCAATTGACCATTTAACCCAAGTTGACCTAAATTGGTCTAAAAAGCTAAAATGGGTCAAATCCCAATCTAACCCAAATTGATTGCAAGAAATGGCTCAAGTTCATTTTAAATTGATTATCGAACTTGACTAAAGCTATAATTGAGCCTAATTTGACCAATTGGTCAACTTGACCCAACCTAGCCCAAATTGACCTAAAGGGTCAAATTAGATAAAATTCAAATTAAATCCAAATTGATTCAAACCAAAGACTACTTTTATCTTCAATTAGCAATTGAACATGAATCAACCCATATCCCAAACCAATTTAGCCAATTTTGGTCAAATTGGTCAATTTGACCCATTTGACCCATTTGTTTCCAAATGAGCCAAATCCTAAGCCAAATTAAATCAAATTGATCATACCAAAACACTTCAAATTATCATTTGAACTTAACCTAAGTATTGGTTTGACCCAATTTGACCAATTGGTTAACCTAACCCGATATGACCCAATGTGACCCACATGACCCAAATTGAGCCAAATCCCTTGAAACTAAGCCATGACCCATTGGGGGCTAATCAAATGTGACCCAAACCCATTTGGGATCAGCCCAAAACCAACCCAACCTAATTAAATCCCTAATGGATCCTCCCCTACATCAGATTCCACTCAACCTCATTGAATTCTCCATATCACATGCATTCAACTCCTCCCCAACACTTGCATTCAATGGAGCTGATCTTATGATAACAAATGAAGACTTTGGGAGCTAAATCCAAAGTCCCCAATCATCCATGACCACCCAACAAACCTTCCCATCACCCTTTATTGGGAAATTTTGGCCACCATTAAAAGAGAAAGAATAGAGATAATAAAGGGATTTGATTTTGGCAATAGAGAGTCTCTTAGAGCACCCAAAGCAACCAACAACCACTTCCTCACTTCTCTTGAGCTAAAAACACCAAAATAGGGTGGATTCTGGTGAGGATGCGATGACAATTGAAGAATACATCATTTCAAAGTGAAGGCAAAATTCTAGGCTCATTCTAGGCTTCTTCCTCTACTCAAGAGTGTGCTCAGTTCATCACCTCCGCCGAAAACCATCCCCGATGAGGTAATTTTATCAAAATTTAGCCGACCTTAAGGAGCTTTATTTGTGGTAATGTATGCATGATTTTAGGAAATTTTCTTAGATTACCCTCGCATTTTTTATTTTTTTATCATCCCCATGCTAATCAAAAATTTTTCGGCGAAGATAGTCATGAAATCGAGCCCAATCGGATGAAATTTGGTTCAAAATCAAGAAAATAGCCATAAATTACTATTCTTTCAGCTAAATTTTCCACCCATCCATCCCATCTCGTGGATCGGACGACAGTATGCGGTTCATCCACGACAGTGCTTTGATCAGATTGTCGTAGATCATGATCGCTGATCGATGATCACAATCGACAATCGATCGGTCCGGTTCTATCCCTTCACTCGTTTGGCTAACGTGGCACGCGATGCGCCACGCTCAATGCGCCTAATAGCATGGCCGTGGCACCGTAACCCCGTACGTCCGGTGCTTACTCGCTATGGGAAAATCACCTATTTTTATTTTAAAAATTATTTTTAAGTTGCCTAAAATTTTGAAAATTCATAAAAAATAAAATACATAGCAAAAAATTACAAATAAAAGTTCATTGGATCCATCATTTTGGGAGGAATCCAAAGAACCAAAAATCCTCAAATTTGACTGAATGGTTTGAGCTTAATTTAAGTTTTAGTGAAAATTAAATTTCATAAATTAATCTAAAAATACAAATGAGATTTTGTTGAAATTTTCACGAATTGAAATTAAAGTAAAAAATACACCTACCATAAAAATCTCAAGTAAAAAGGACTTTTGGATTGGGAGAAATTAAATTTTGAAGTTCAAATTATCCATTTTAATAAAATAAACCAAATTAAAATCTACAAATATAAAATAAAAAAAATCTTCAAAATAACTAAAATCACTTCACTTGACATCTAGGACTCTTAAGAAAATAATGTGATTTTTTGAATCCTAATGAACCCCAAACAAATAGTTAAGATTTTTAAGGAATTAAGGAATTACTTAAAATATAGTCTAAAAATAATTTGAATATCAAATCAAAATTAGAAATGATGTAATACCTAAATGATTGGTAATCAAACCTTAAATCAAAAAAATATCATGTATCCCTCAAATGAAATTAAATTTAAACATAATTGAACCTAACTGAGTTAATAAAATTCAATTAAATGATTAAATTTTTAAATTAAACTCATAATTAAATAAATCAATAAAATTTTAATATAAAATCAAACTAATCTTGTTAAACTAATACCAAGTATTGAATCTTAATTATATGAAACTACTTAACAAATTAAAATAAATTAAATATTAATTAATTATTAGACAAACTAAAAATCAAATTGATTAATAAACCAATTCAACATAAACATTTATATTAAACAAATTAAACCAAATAAAGTTAAAGTAAACTTAATTAATATATGATTAAACCACATCCATTTAGAATAAGATAATTAATTAGCCAATAATACATAAACTTAACAATTAAATCAAATATAAATTCTTAATTAAAGCATTAAATGAAATTTAATGAACATAATGAATGAAGTCAAACTTAACTTTAATTATGAATAATTAAGTTTAACTGAAATAAAAATAAACAATTAACTCACTTAATCTAATCAAACACTTAATTAAATAAAATTAAGTAAAACACTTAATTAAACTTATTAAATCAAACCATTCACATATGAGCAATTAAGCCATTAATTTATAATTAATTAAATCTTTAATTAATCTACTAATTCAAAATTTTAATTATTTTTAGTCAAACCAAATTAATCAAACATCTAATTAAAGCAAAGTTAATGAATTAATCCATCATCTTAATAAATCAAATTAATTTAAATAAATTACATTAAAACTAACTCTTAAATTAAGCTTAAATCAAACACCTAATTAAATTTTATAATTAATCACACCCTCAAGTAAGCTAATTAAGTTAATCAAATTAATCATATTAAACTTAAGCTTAATCAGACATAAATTTGAACATAATAAAAATGCAATTAAATGCCAATCAAATTCTAAATTAAATCTAAATCATTAGGTCATTAATTATAACATTAAACTAAATAAATATGAAACCAAATTAAAAATTAAACAAATCTTTATTTAATTTAATAATTAACTTAAACACACTTCTAAATTAAACTAATTATATAATCACATTGAACCTAAGCAAACCTATAGATTAATAAAGATAAGATAAACTAATTAATTATTAAAATGTGTAAAATCTAAAGTATAATACACATGATAAATGAATGAAATTAAAATGAAATTATAATCATAAATAATCAAACTCAATTAAAATCGAAGCAAACTTTCAATTCATTTTATCCAATCGAACTATAAATAAATAAACCATAATCAAATCAAATAAACATAAAATTAAATATAAACTCCAAAGTTATTAAATCATATCCAATTACTCTTAATTTCAAATAATATCAAAATAAGTCAAATAAAAATAAAGCTCAAATAAAACAAACCTATTGAATTAAGATAAGAGATTAATCATCAAACTAAAGAGATAATCAGTACATAAACTAAACGGCTAAATTCAATAAGTTAAACCCTTAATTGAAATTCAAATAAAAGAATACATTAAACTTCAAATAAATCATAAGTAAATTAAAATACATTCACCAATCTAAATCAAACTTAAATGGAATAATGAAATCAATGAATTTAAACAACATCAAAATGATATTAATCATATGAAATTAAGGAATTAAATTAAAACCCAAGGGAAATAAAATAGAGATTTAATTAAAGGATATTGAATTATCGAAAGAATAATTAAATCAAAACATCCAACCTAAAATTAATCAATCAAAAACACATGGATTTAAACAAACTTAAACTTCATTAGATATTAAGGATATTGAATTATTGAATATTAATTAAATCAAAATATCTTATCTAAAATTAATCAACCAAAAACATATGGACTTAAACAAACTTAAACTTCATTAGATATTAAAGGATATTGAATTATCAAAATTTACTTAAATCAACACATTTAATCCAAAATTAATTAATCAAATACATGAAGCTTAATTAAACTCAAATTCTGAAATCTAAATAAATTCAAATAAATTACAGTTAAGATACTTAAGGATCATAGTTAGACTCTTTAGGAAGTAAGAATGTAAAACAGAGTGAGTTCCCTCTACAAATGAAATTCATTCTACTATTCATTCTTGAAAACCTAAACATCACTTTAACTAAATAAAAGTGAAATAAAAATGAAAAAAATCATTAAATCATTTAAATTGAAATCACCCAAAGGTAAAATTTAAACAAATTTGAACTCCAAATTAAAACTTAAACTAAAGAAGCCTAGTAAAGTCTTTCTACACAAGCCTTCTTTTCACACACTAGAATACCAATCACCTAGAATTATTATCGATGTATTGATATGTATGATGTTGTGTTTTATTTTGTGATGTAATATTTTAGATTAGTTGTTAGTATGTTTCATAGACTGAGTGTTAGGTTGTTATTAGCCTAATCATATTTTTTGCATGGGGTTGTGCTTAAGGCCATTATAATAAAAATATATAAATACTTTTGTTATGCAGGTCGCTTAGCCCCTAAGCATAACCCATGTTAGGATAGGTGGGCTTGGTTACCCAAGTGTGGGGTGCTAAGTCCAAATTATTCATATAACTGCTTGGGTTGTATGGTGTGTTTAGCTAACATTTATTTTATAGGTGTAGCTAGATTTACTTTCCTTCCTAATGTAATTTTGCATTAGGAATTAAGATTTAGTAATATGGGGGATTAGGATGAGCGAAGGCTAGAAGGCTTTGTCCTGGGAGGCCCCGTCATGCCTTTGAAGCAAGCAAATCCAAAGCAAGCTCAAATGAAGAAATGGAGGAGATATGAAGAATGAAGAACCCTATAGCATTTGTTCATTTATAAAATTGTAATTATTCTTGTAATTTAGGTTGTATAAGGGTAGAGCTCGGCTACCCATTTTTCTTTTAGGGTTGTATGGCAGTACCCGACCGCACCGGTCTTTCATTCTTTTACGATAGCTTTATAAAATTATTTCATGTTTTATTTAGCTTGTGAATTAGAAAAAGCATACCTTTTCATAGTTTGTTTATGATTGGTGATTGTTGTATGGCCTGGATGCAATTAGGCTCCTAGGATAAAAATTAATTTTTCTACCCAAACTAACAAGTCATAACTAAAATTTTAAAATAATTTATAACCTCACATAAAAGCCTAGAAATTAAATTAGGATAACAAAATGTTTAGCAATCCTTTAGCTGGATGATTGAATGTGTAATATCATGCATGTCATATTCTTTCACTCTTGCTAAGAGAGGGCTTCCATCTATGCCAGAGAATAAATTCTTGATCTATAAGAGCCTTTGATGGAAAGACACCTCTTTCTCTTTTGATTTGGCCCATAATCAAATTCTCATGCATTTATGCATATAAAATCCTACAGCCTGTGCAAAAATAAAAAAAAGTCCAAAAATAAAATAAAACTTGTTAAAATGTTTCATTAAATTAAGTCATTATTCATTCCCTTCATGATCTAGTCCCTTAAGGAGTGAGTAAGGACTTAGATTTAAGCATATGACTTGCCTACATAGAGTTAAAGCATAGGATGAGTTAGCTGGCTGCCACTTCAGGTGGTAATAAGTCTAACAATCAGGTGGTTTATTCTCTCTTGTGGAGGTAAAATCATATACCCATTTTCACCTTAGATTTAGGTCATGCTTTAGCCCTCGCCAAAGCTCCCTAGATTTAAAATATGAGGTTGTTACTTCTTTTGTGAGCTATAAGCATAAATCCTCACCTCTTAGGCATTTTTATAATCTTGTATTGTGGAATTATAAGTCCTAGATTTCTAATAAACTTTTAACTCAAATAAATAAATCTCTTCAAATTCAAATATATAAAGCCCAACCATAGGATAAATTAGAGTGCTCACTAGTCTTTCTAGTATCAAGAGTGCTCCCTACTCATCTCCTTCAGTTTCGATAAGTACTCTTCCCTTTTGATCTCTCCCACTCAATTTCCAAAAATACAACCAATCCTTTGATAGTCCTATCTTTGAATTCTTTGGAGATAATAATCGTCTGCTTTAATCAAGAGTATTCTTAAGGGATTAATTTCCTTAAGATGTAATTAACTATGGAGGCTTGCCTTAATAGGGAACTTAACGAACTTGGTTTAAATAAACCCTGCTTTACTTTTCCATGTAAAGTAGGGAAAAAATCTCTGGTATATTCGAAGACTATCATGCCTTAGGAGTCCTTATTAGGTGATTAGGTCCATTATAGGATAGTTTCTTCTATATCTCAAGATAGTACATTATTCTTTAATATCATACCATATCACCCTAATAAGTACATCTGTGGATCTGCGTGGTGTTCCCTCACATATACACATAAAGCACCCAAACACCAAAAATAAACACCTCAATAGCTAAGGGGTTTCTAAATCTTTTAATTATCAAGATTATAGTATAAGCTTTATGGTGAGGTTATGAGTTATTTAGAATATAATTATGAGTGATTAGCTGGGGTAGAAAATTTATTTTGTCCTAAGATCCTAACACATCCAGGTCACACATTAAGGCATCAAACATGAAGAAAACTATGAAAAAGATGCAATCCTGATTCATAATTTAAACAATTCATCAAATAATTTTATAACTACCATAAAAGAATAAGAGACCGGTGTGGTCGGGTACTGACGTACAACCTGAAAAAGAAAAGATGGGTAACTGAGCTCTACCCTTATACAACTCGGTATATGAAAGAATAATTACAAGTTTATTAAATGCTATGGGTGTCATCATTTCTTCACTCTTTCTTTGATTTGTATGTGCATGCTTCAAAGGCCTCACAGGGCACCCCAAGAAAAATCCTTCTAATCACTGCTCATCTTAAACCCCCATAGCACTAATCTTAATTCCTATTCTAAAATTACATTAAGAATAGGAAAAAAAATCTAACTATACCTACAAAATAAAGGTTAGCTAAACACACTTATAATCCCAAGCACTTATATGTATGGTTTAGACTTAGCACCTTGCACATGGGTAACCATTGCCCACCTGCCCTAACTTGGATTATACTTAGGGATTTAAGCAACTTGTAAAGAGAGCGTTTATATTTATTTTTAAGCATCCCATAAATGTCGGCCTACCATCCAGTCTACAAAACATACACCCTAACATCCAGTCTAAAATAATATATCACAAAAGTAAAATATTAATCACATTATACACCATCCTAACATAGAGCTAGAAGTGATGACTTAATTCTAATGTGTGTGTTAAGATCTTTTGTGGCTTGTCTTAACTAACCATTAGAATTCTGATTTTCTAAGTTTAGAAAACATTCAAGTTAACATGAAGGTTGGTTTCACTTGAAGTTACTTAATGGATTTGTGAATTTTAATTTGTATTTTAATTTGTGTCATATGATTAACACTTAGCAACTAAGTTTAATCAAGAGAAGGAAGAGGATTACCCTCTTTCATGCCTACCTTAAGCACTTTCTAAAGTATATTAATTCGATATAGTTCTCTTTAGTGAAATGCTTATTATATGATTTTTAATTAATCCTAAGTTTAGGCTAATTTTAAATGATCTTATTCAATATGAAAGGCTTCTTTGAATTAATTTAATTGAATTTCTACCACGTGATATATATTAAATCATTCTTTTCCATCACATGTAACATATAAATGATTTATACTTAGCATATTTATG
The DNA here is from genome assembly GCA_021442155.1 of Cymbidium sinense. NCBI lineage: Eukaryota > Viridiplantae > Streptophyta > Magnoliopsida > Asparagales > Orchidaceae > Cymbidium > Cymbidium sinense. Next base: position 16,163,136 of record CM038233.1, on the reverse strand, counting down.
CATACATTATGTTTTGACATACTTAAAATGATAATGAACGTGTATGTTTGGAATTTATTTTTATTGAATTATATGAACATATAAATTAAAGTTCTATCCAAATTCTAATACCAAAATACATAAGGATGGAATCAAATAAGTTCATGTCGTTGTTAACCAGGGAAGTGAGGTAATCAAATGACCTCTTTGGGGCTAGCTAAAGCCTCATGTTCCTGAGATGTCCAGACTATATACCCATTAACATTCCAAAATTATGTAAATCTATACATGAATAAGGAAAAGAGAACACTAATTTATATATAGTACATGCTAATGACTTAGGTGAATATGAATGTATGTATTTTTTTAGTAACAAAAGGGGATCTTCATCTTTTGATTAAGCACACTTACATGTGTATAAAAGATGTCAGCAAGTATGTGCCTTTGTTAAACCTAGGAAGTGAGGTAATCAAATGACCTCCTTGGGGCTAATTAAAGCCTCATATTCCCGAGAAGTTCAAACTAAACACTTGCTATCTTAATTACATATGAATGTATACACAACTATAAAGATTAGAATCACAAAGATTGTATTTTTTTAATTAAATCATTTAGGCATATGAATTAAAGCTTCTATCTAAATTATAATATCAAAGTACATAAGAATGAAACCAAATGAGTACGTGACATTATTAAACCAGCAAAGTGAGGTAATCAAATGACCTCATTGGGGCTACTTAATGCCTCATATTCTCGAGATGTCCAAATTATATACCCATTATTGTTCAAACTCATAGATATATATATATATATATATATATATATATATATATATATATATATATATATATATATATATATATATATATTATAAGAAAGTGAGCTTTATTTAATATGCTTAAGTTATAAACAAGTGCAAATCCTATGTCTATTCATAACTATCAACACTCTAACTATTATAATTGATTCATAAGCCTTAAAAAATAGTTTTGAATTTATTAGTGATAAAAGCCATATATTTAATTAAGCCAACACATGCAAGCTTACATAAAAGAAATTCATTTGATTTATTTAAATTTTAAAGTATGAATGTATGAAATCAAATGACATACAACCTTTGATGTGCTTGGAAAGGAACAATTGAATATAAACATATGATTCATTCAATTAAACTAATTCCTAAGGATAATCACATTAAATAAACCCATTTAAAGAAAACCAAAGTTCCTTTATTAATTTTAACTTTTAGATTAAACTTAAAGAGGGAGAGAACTCATCATTTTCTGCCATAAACCCCATCCACACTAGTGACTTGATTTGGTTTACGAAAAAGGTAATTAGGTTGATTTTATGAACTAATTAGGTTGTGGTATGCATTAAATACATTAATTAACCTTTCCCTATGTTATTTTAATATAATTATCCAAATAATTATGAGCCAACATGATATGTATATGAATTGAAAATTAAATTAGCAATGATCTTAGAAAATAAAAGGGGCCTAATGCAATTGGCTCACAATTAATGATTAATTAAAATTAAAGAGCTTAGTTAAGAACTCTTATGGTTTCCCCACACATGTGGGTTAACCATAATTTTCTTAAATAGTTTTAGGTCATTAAACTCCTAAAGATCTACCCATGAATTAACTAATTAAGATTTGAAATGATTATGATTTTAATTTGATTAATCAAATCATCCACTTAATTAACTACACCTTTAATTAATCTCAAATAAATTTAATCTCTTTTTTAAATAAAATGGACTTAGGAAAGAGATTGGGAAAGAGGTTCCCATCTCATTTTCCTTGCCCTCTCACTATTCAACAATGATTAACATACTTAATTAATTCATTTATTTGCTATTTAAGAGTTAATTAATCATTTATTAATTAAGAGAGTGATTAAGACTAAAATGAGCAATTTCCTTACTTACCCAAGCAACAAACCCCAAAAAAACTATGAAAGGTAGAGGTCATCTCACTAAACATTCTAAAAAATAATTAGAATTAATTACTTGAGTAATTGAGGAGTAATTAAGCTAATTAAGTTTTTAATTAAACTCAAATTAAGCCCTAATAATAATTTTAAATTAATTGGGATTAATTTTAAATGATTCTCCTCTGAAATACCTTTAAAATGAGTATTTATATGTAATTTTTTTCTACAATTTGTTATGAATTACTAAAGATTTATTCACAAAAATCAATTAATTAGCCCAAATTAAGCCTAATCTCATTGGCGCCAAGTGGGCCGCTGATTATGGCTTTATGCGGCACCATTGGATTGGTTAATTAAATGCTCGGCGATGTGGTACGGTAGCGGACGCGCTTTAATCTCTACGATTCAATCTCAGATCAAACAATGCAGATTGAACCCGCAGTTCCCTAAAGGATTAAATCAAGATTTAACTAGCAAATAATCATGAACGTCCATTTCCATCACATAGAATTGATGGTGTGTGATCGATAGTCCTCTGAGTGACGAGAGATAGAGGTCATCCGGCATTCCTTGCTCGATCCAAGCTCACCCAAACTTGAAATGACTCCAAATGGATCTCACACCTTCGCAGAAAAGGATCCGAAGGGATCCAACGGTCAAGATCGCACATCATTCAAGTTTCCTTTAAAAAGTTCCAAACTATTTTCACCAAAAGCTTGATATCATGGAATTACCTCACCGCAACATAAGACCGGCGATGAATCTGATTGAGGAAGCTTTGTCTAGTATATATGAATCCTTGTTGAGCAATAATTGGATCAATCTCCTCTCGTTCACTTGGAAGGCCAAAATTTGTCGCTTTGGAGCTCAATTTTGATCGAACTCCTACATCTAGGGGTCAGGAAGCTTGATAAGTGATTCGAACTTGCTCGATGAGGCATGGGGAAGGTCTGTGTGAAGTTAATTTGAGTTTGTTGAAGAAATGAGGGAGTTAGATCGGAGGAGGAGCAGTCCTATTTCAGGAGGGACGAATGGAGCTTTCCGATGAGGGTACGAGCTTAAAAGCTTTGGAAATGGCTCTGGAGGCTCATCTTGGATAGCTAGGGCTCTGAGGATGTCGAAGTGCTTCTTTAGTTGGAATGAGGGGGTCTACCCCCTCCTCTTGATCGGATGGAGCGATCAGGTTTGGCTTCTTATGGCCATCTGACTACCTCAGGGGGTTGTGGGTGGCATGGAGGAGGTGAGTTAGCTCAGTTTGAGTGGGTGAAGGTGTGGAGGTGTTTGCCAAGGAGGGATAATGAGTGGCCTTGGGTTTCCAATGTGCCAATAGGGGAGCTGAGGTGAGTTCACTTCCCCATGGGTCATGGCCGACCCAACCATCCCTTGGGTCAGGTTGGGCAGTATCCTAGGTGCCTAGGTGGACCATTGAGAAAGTGCCAAGTGACCAAAGAATGGAAATGACCATTTACATGGGTGATTGGTCTCATGTGATACCTTTGACCCAAGGGTAGAATGGTCATTTGACATTTGATTTGATTTGAGTAGATTTAAAAAGAGTCAAAAGTGGGTCAACCCAAATTTTAAGTGATTTGGAGTTGATTTGATTAGGTTTGGTTCAATTTGGCTCAAATGGGTCAAATTGGGTTAGGTTGGATCAAGTAAACCAATTGGTCAAATTGGGTCAAACCAAAGTTGGGTCAACTTCATATAATCATTTAGGATGTTTTGGTACCATTGGTTTGGTTTAGTTTGGCTTAGATTTGATTTTGGCTCGTTTGAGATCATTTGGGTCAAATGGGTCAAGTTGACCAATTTGACCAAATTGGCCAAATTGACTTGGGTTTGGTGTTGGTTTGGGTTTGGTTGACCAATTAAAATTGATTGTAGATTTTGGTTTGAATTAATTTGGATTTTATTAAGGCTTAGACCAAATTGACTCTTTAGGTCAATTTAGGCTAAATAGATCAATTGGGTTCAATTGTGGCTTTGGTCAAGTTCAACAATCAATTTGGAATGAACTTGAGCAATTGGTTCCAATCAATTTAGTTTATATTTTGATTCGGCCCAATTTGGTCTTTTAGGTCAATTTGGGTCAACTTGGGTTAAGAGGGCCAATTGGGTTTGATTTGGCTCAATTGAAGGTCAAGTCATGTTAAAATATTGATTTTGAGTTGGTATGAATCATTGGTTTCAAGAGATTTGGCTTATGTTACAATTTGTCTAGTTTGGATTCATATGGGTTAAGAGAGTTGACTTGGTCAAAGGACTAAATTGACTTGATTTGACCCAATTTATGATAATTGATGAGGATTGAAACTTGGCTCAAATAGATCAAATAGGCCACTTTGGGTCAAGCAGACCGATTGGGTTTAGTTGGCTTGATTTTGGGTTGAGTTGAGCTTAGTTGATTTTATATATGGATTTGGGATTGATATATAAATTTGATTGCAATTGATTTGGGTTTGGATGAGTTTTGATTCATTTGAATATTTCAAGTCAAGATGGCTAAGTTGGGTTTGACTTGGGTTGATTTTGGTTTGGTTTGATGATTGTAGATTTCTTTTATATTTGTGAACATGATTGAATGTATGACTGATTGATGAGAAAATCAATTGACATTGGCTTGATTTGGATGAGATTTTGGCTAAGTAAATAAAATTGGCTCAATGGGCTTAGGATGAATTTGATTTAGTTTTTGATGGTTTAAAGATATATTTCAGTTATATTTGTGAAGATGATTGAAGATATGATCGATTTATGAGAAATCAATTGACTTGGGTTTGATTTGAAGGCAAGTTGATTAAGCTCATGAAGGTAGGTCACATGGCTTAGATTTGGATTGGGTTTTATTTGGCTTTGATTAAGGTTACTTGAATGTGGACTTGATTTATATTTGGAAAATAATTGTGAAAATAATTGATCTATGAGAAAATTAATTGAGTTTGTATTGATTTAAAGGGGTTTTGACTAAGTCCATGGAATAAAATCATAAGGCTTAAAAATGGTTGATTTGATTTGATTTAGTTTGGAATTTGGTTATAGATTTTAATCATTTGATTTGTATTTGAATTTAGATTTAGATTTGGTATTTGAATTGATTCTGAGGTTTGTTTATGGCTTAAAAAGGTGAACATAAGTTGGATTTAGGTTATAAGGTAAATGGACCTCCCTAAGTCCTAGGGCATAGCATAATCTTATGGTTAACCTTCTAAGTCTCTATATTTTAGTTAAGTATTTACTTAACTACTATAAGTGTATTATGACTAAGGAAGTCTTAGTATCTAGAAGACTCCTAAGTCTAAGAAGAGAAGATTGAATCCACACTCCAAAAGTGATGTCAAAAAGCATAAACAAACTCTGCTCTAAAAAATTCATCTTCTTTGGCCAATCTTGATGCTTAGCCTAGTCCATTGGAGGTTTACTAACCACTGCTTCCATGTATTTGCATACAAACATGCCACAATCGAAGCTATTCTCCTGGATTGGTATACCTGTGATCACTTTGACTGACCATTCCTCATGATGGGTCTCAAAAGTTTCGCCAACATCTTTGACAAGTAGTTTAATCTACATATGCACCAAAATAAAGCGAATAAGGTAGTTACAAATAATGCATCTAGGAAAAACTGAATAAGCCAAATATTCTTACAATATCGAAACTATAGCCCAATGGACTGGGTTCGCTAGCATGTCATAAAAGAACCATTTCCCTTTTTAAGATGCCATTAGTAGTTTCCAATGTTGATTGTTGATTGTTGATAATTAGAACTAAGATTAAATTAACCCTTGAAACACTGTCTCCATTAATATGCTGTATAAACATTTTCCTTTCTTTATCATAGCCAAATTTGGCAAAACTATGAAAGAATACAAAGAAAAGTTAAATTAACTAGTTTATAACTTAAAAAATATTTTGAAGGCATCTTATATAAACCTTATAAACTCACCCAATCACATGATATGTCAAATATGACATATAATGACAAATCTTATTCTTAAGGAGTAAATAGGAGGAATCAACATGTTCATTGAACAAATTTATATGTCATAATTCATCAATTTGGCCTCTAATAATGATATTTTTTGAGATAACATTATCACCTGTGCTTGTGATTATGGGCATGTGAGTAATCAATTAAAAGATAATTTTCTAAACTAATTAAATATATATTAAATAATGCCATAATTATCCTTAAATTGAAAATATGTCATGAACTATCATATAACATTGTAGCTTCAAATCAATTCTCTTCATGAAAGAATATTTTAAATGTGTGTAATTTTCAAGATTGGATGGTAATAGATAAGACACTACTAAATTTTGCCATCATTTTGTGAGGACTTTAGATGTTCGAGTTTTATGCAAGCCACATAGTTAATTACCCTTCTCAATAAGTGAGAGAACTTTCATTAAGGCTAGTCATTAGATCGCTAATGCGATTTGACATCTGGAGTTTGAAATTTAGATTATGAAATTTATCATTTTAATTAAATAGATGGTTGAATAATGATGTGCTTGATCTAGATCCCATGATTTATCATCCATGGTCCATCTACTTAGTGGAGGAGGTAGTACCCAACATAGAAGGATCATCAACACATGGGTTACATCATAAAGAAATCCTTGTAGACACTGGTGTTTGTAAGAGGAGAGCTTAGTTATAAGGGTTGTTTTCTCATATACCCATGATTCAACTCAAGGAAGAGCCATTTGAGCATATTCTTTGATCTAATATAATGGAGTATGACCAAACCATTTTGTGCTTCATCGTGGAATACCAAGCATCGTTCGAGGACATTCATCCTTACTAGCAAGAGATTGATTGAGAGTGAACATAGTTTTTAATGATAGAATTCCATTTAATCAGTTTTAGATTGATATTTGATTTGAGTTGAAAATTTGATTAATTTGAATGTGTTTGAGTTTTTTAGATCCTCTCTATTTAAACTAATGAGGATTAGATCTACTTGTCTAACATAATCACTCGATGTTTCACGATTTGAAACTCTTATTATAGGTTTTAGGTTTTGTTAACCAATCCATCTAAGACTAAACTGAAAGCAACTCGATCCTCGAACTTGAATTTAGGCATTCATAGTGTAATTTGTAATTAATAATTTAGATAATTATATGTTTGAATTAAGAGCTTTAATCTCTCATATGTTTAATCTAAGAGGATGATCTATCACTGTGATTAGTTTCTATATTTTCGAGTTGAAATTCTTATAATATATTTTTAAGTTTTGTTAACGACCCATCTTGAGACTAAAAAGCGACCCGAGATCCTCGAATTTAAGCATTCATCATAGTGTCGGGGCACATGCGGGTATTTTTAAGAATTTAGGCAATTTTTATTTCTAAGTTATGGAATTGATTTCAGATTGCTACTTAATTTGATTTAAAAAATTAATTAATTTGAATATGTTTAAGAACTTTATATCTTGTATTTCTATCTACTACAGAGGATTAGATCTATGTCTGATCGTCAAATATTTGAAACTCTTATTATGGTTTTAGGTTTTGTTAACCTAACCCAATCCTAAGACTATAGAAGTAACTTATAGACATCTCAAACACTTGAATTTCAGCATTCAGCATAGTGTCAAGGCCCATGCGGGTATTTATAGCTTAGTTAATTTCATCTAGTTAATATAATTATTGATCTTAAAAATTATAATTAGGATGAAATTTCTTAATTTTTGTATTGAAGGAAGCCCTATGATTTTTGTAAGATTTAGTATCGCTTTTATCGCTTGTAAGAGTTTATTGGCAAGAAAGTGTTGTAAATAGATCTAATGTCTTATTAAATTTTTTAGAATAATATTTAATATATTCTGATTTAGCTGTAATTTTGACATTAAAATTTGCACTTGAAATCTCTATGTACGAGCACATGCATGAATTTATAGCTTAGCTAATTTCATCTAATAAATGAAATCATTGATTTTGAAAATCATAATTAGGATGAAATTCCTTGATTTTTGGTTGAAGGAAGCTCCATGATTTTTGAAGATTTGGATTTAGTATCACCTTCTGTCTGCTTGTACAAAGGGTTGCAAATCCAGTGGCGAAGAAGGCATTTTTAAGATATAGGTTCAAAGGATAATTTAATTTGTTATTTTAAGAAGAAGATTTACTCCTAAAAGTAGTCCCCATTTTACCATTCTTTTATTCAAATTTATTTTCCCCCTCTTTTATTCAAATTTGATTACCCCCTCTTTTTTTTCAAATTTGATTTTCCCCCTCTTTTATTCAAATTTTATTTCCCGCTCTTTTATTCAAATTTGATTTTCCTCCTCTTTTTTTTAAAGTTAAAAGGTTTGACACAATTTCGGCAGCCTACCGACGTCATCTCCGTATAGGGGGCTACATCAGGAGTGTTTTGGCCTACTCGTCATGCCCTGATGAGCATGACGGTTGGTGTTTTGAAGCACCTCGGCCAACCTTCAATCCCATTGTGCCCTAATGAGCATAACGAGGCCTTCAATCACCTGCATAAAAGCAAATGTATATGCAAATATTCCAAATTTCGGCAGCATTTGGTCAGTATTTTGGCATCATCCCTGAGTAGGGGGCTATATCAAAACTATTTTGGCCTACGTCACCCCGATGAGCATAATGAGGCCTTCAATCACTCGGTACATATTGATGAGCATAGCGAGCAGTGTCTTGTGACACCACAGTTGGATTTCATCTCATCGCACCCTGATGAGCATGACAAGGTCTTCTAACCTATATTAAATCAAACACTTATACACGCATATAATTTTCACACACTTCTATATACATCCACCAATTGTATTTTGAAATCTCACTTCCTATTTTGGATTAGAGAATGGGGAAATAGTGTGGTTTTCTTGGGGTCGGTCTAAAAAAGTGATGGGCTCGAGGAAGAAAGCAGATCTCTGGCCGTGAAATACTGGCGTGGAGTGAACGTGGGTGCCGACAGAGCTTAAAGCTTTGAAAGCATGGCAGCTATTTCACGGAGAAGAACAAAGGCAGCGGGGTCATGACGGGGCGGCATCGTGTGGGCCACTTTGTTTTGTGAACGAAATGGGTCAGCCATAACTGAGCTGGATGAGGCGGCGGGAGCTTACGAGTTATGGAGCAGATGGGGGATCTGGCAGCAAGGCAATGGTGGTGACGGATTTACTTTGGCAATGAGTGGTCATTACGGAAGAGCAATGAGTTTTGGAGTCACAATGGGGACAGTGATCTGATCATCTATGCGTGGAATGAGAGGAAAGCGCGATTGGCCAAAACATGAGAAATTCAGAGAGGAAAAGAGAATTTCTTTACCTATGTGTAGAGAATTATTTTCAATGAGGGAGAGGAATTCGGGAGAGAGAAACGTGGGAGGAAAAAATGAGAGGGAGAAGTTGCAGAATGGGAAAACTGCCAGAAATGGGAGAGAATGAGGGGGAGTGGTTTTTTCATTTTTTTTTTTGAATTAGATAAATTGAAAAATAGGGGGAATGGTTGCTCAGTGGGGGTAATTTAAGGATTTTCAAAATTAATTTTAAATTGACTAAATGGCTTTAACGTGGATTTCACACCGATAAATGCACATAGTTAATATATATATATATATATCATATATATATAATATATCGATGTTAGAACAACGCGTTGTCTCTTTCACGATCGGAGGCAGTTGGTTCAAGTCGATGTCAAATTGGGTCCACTTCAGCTCAAAATGCGCATTGCCACTTTCGACCACTCAATTTTCACACCAACTCATCCAAATCGAGTACGAACTATCTCATTTGATATATTTCGGTGTTTCAAAGCTAATGGCTCAATCAATTTCACGAACGAAGGTCATTTGATTCTCGTTAGCACCTCTTGACCTTGATATGCATGTAGGCGCATTGACGACTTGAGCGCTTGATCGGTTGCTCATCAAGTCATGCAATATTTATATCCTGACCAATTTTGATGTTTTGAATGTGATGGCAAAGTTTGTTTGTCGATCAAAGATCATTTAAGTTGATTTCGGTGACGTTCAGTGTGTTTCAGCCTTGATTTGCACACTATCACTTCAAATCACTCGACATTTGCATAGACTTGTCTGAATTGAGCGTGGATGGTGTTATTTGATAGTTTTTGATGTTTCAAAGCTAACGACATGATCAATTTAATGGACAGAAGTCATTCAGACATCGTCATAGCTTCCCGACTCTGATATGCATGTCGACACATTGATAGCTCGAGCGCTTAATTGATTAATCATTTGATTTTACAATATTTATATTTTGACCAATTTTTATATTTTGAATGCGATGGTGAAGTCCGTTCGTCGATCGGAGGTTGTTTGAAACCATTTTTGGTGACGTCCAATGCATTTTGATCCTCAAATTGCACACCATCACCTCCGAAGTCCGTCGAATTCAATTTGTAGGCTTGTCTTGGTTTATAACACATATGTGGAGGTCAACAAATGCCCCCCAACAAATGTGATACATGCATGGAGCGAGTCACATTTGTTAAAAACTGGTTGACCATTTGGGCTAGCCATAGAGCTTGGATCATTTTAGCTTTGATTACAATGACTTACAGAGCTTTGACAGAACTTGTCATTAGTATGCTACCTTATTCAGGACATGCTAAATGATGGGCTTGACCAATTTGTCAGAATCGACTTGTCGGATAGAGTAGAGTTCTTACACTATTTACTCTCTACTTCAATAGCTTTGCTGAAGAACTCTTCTTTTATGTAGTTGCAGACTTGAGTTTCCTCGAACCCTAGCTTTGTGCTTAGTTGGGTTTGATGGAGGAATTAATCTACTTGTTTTGATGAAGGACTCCACTGGGGAGTCAGTTTATCCATGCTTGGTCGGATTTGAAATTCCTTCTGTCCTAGCTTTAAGCTTGACGGACTGGATGAAGGATTGACCTGATTTGTCAATATTGATTTATCAGGAAATTTATGTATGCCATGAATCTTGTGCTTGTTGCTCAGACAGATTGATTGAAGGATACATATAGATGACCTAGCCTTTCAGCTTATATTGGATAAATGTTGAGTTATTAGTCTAGCAACGTGTGTTTTAACAGACTGAACAACCACAAACCTTTAATTCGGCCATCGACTTTGTATGAACTATGGAATTGCTTCATCGGTCCTATGCTTTCTACTTTGATGGACTTGATGAGGAGATGGGCTTTAATCTGTGCTTTGAGCTTGATTAGATCATTTGAGAATAGATTGAAATATCACCTTGCAGGTAATATGAAGATTGAAGGCGACCTTGAATTGAGTGTTTCTCGAGTTTTGATCTTGATCAAGTAGAGAGATCTCCTGGATCCTGGTTGCTTGTAATCACTAAGATGGATCTGGTTTGAGATTGAATAGCTATCATCATTGAACTAACGAGTAGGGGCTCTTTCACTGTGGCCTTTTTTGTGGCTTGTTGAGTGAGGAGAGCATCAGTAACTCAACCATATTAGGGCTTGTTGAGTTCGACATTTAGAACATACTTGAGTCTTTGATTTAAGTTGTAGTGGGTTGGTGGTTTTGTCATCAAACTAATGAATGAGGGCTCTTTCACTGCGGCCTTTTCTTGAGGCTTGTTGATTGAGGAGAGCGTCAATAACTCGGCCATATTTGGGCTTGTTGAGTTTGACCTTTAACCTACTTCTTCAACTTTTGCAGTGGGATTGATGGTTTTATCATCTGACTAATGAATGAGGGTTCTTTCACCGCCTTTTCTGGGTTTGTTGTGAGTGAGGAGAGAGTCACGCCATATGTGGGCTTGTTGATCGACCTTTAGAACCATCCATATCCTGACTTGATATAGAGGTTGATGTTTCTTGATTGAAGCTTTCAAAATTAGGAGTTCTTCTGACTTGATCTCTAAAATTTGTCAAATCTGGGAGATAAATTTCTTAACATTTAGGGTTATCTTTTCATGAGTCAAAATAGATTCTTTTTGCTCCTGCAAGAACAAGCAACTTAACAATGATAATTATGGATATATTCAGGGATTTCGGTGTAACACTCGATGTCAACCTGAATCAGAATATATTTGAGGATCTCATCTTATGGCACATGTCAACTCAAATAAACTTAATATAAAATAAAAAATGCCCCTACCTTGCAGGGGGAATTCTAAAGTACATTTAGGAGAATTTTCAAGATGAAAATATACAAATACATTCATATTTGAATTGATGTACTTTAAAGGAGATTTTAACAAACAACATTGATTTCATCTGTATAAAAAAAATCTAAAAATGCCTCCTATGTAACAGGGGAAATTTTCACAAAAAAGCTCTTCATCTGGAGTATGTTTATTTAGGGATCTCGGCCCAAAGCACGATGTCAACCTAAATAGATATCAAAAATGCTCTGTCATAGAATGAGAATGTCGTCATCAAGTATAGTACTTTTTCAAGTATCGACCATTAATTGGCGACATTGGCCTTTCACCCTTTATGTTAATGAGTTAGTATGCCCCTCCTTGATACATTTTTTCAATGACAGAAGGGCCTTCCCAGTTAGACTGAAATTTTTCACCAAACTTTCGATTGGGAATAATTGGTCTTCTCAGCACTAGGACCAATTCTCCTTATTGGAATGTTCAAGGCCGCACCGTATGGTCAAAAGCCCTGGACATCTTTGCTCGATAGACTTCTAGATTTTGATGAGCTTGTAATCTAACTTCATCAAGCACATCGAGTTCCTCCATTCTCAGACAAGCATTTTGATCTTCAGTTAGATTGTACTGGATGGCTACTCGAAGTGAAGGCAACTCAACTTCAAGTGGAAGAACTACTTCAGTTCTAAATATCAATGAATAGGGAGTGGCTTTAGTCGGCATCTTGTTGGTAGTTCGATACGCCCATAGAGCCTCTACTAGCCTGGTATGCCATTCTCTTTTATTTTTGGTGAGAATCTTCTTGAACAGTTTGACTAATGTCTTATTGAAGGCCTATGCCAAACCATTTGCTCTTGGATTCTATATTGAAGAATATCGCCAATCAATTTTGTGTTGATCGACGAATCTATAAATCTTTGCACTTTTGAAAGTTGTGCTATTATCAAAAATTATTCGGTGGAACTCTAAATCTATATACTACATTATGCGTAAAAAAGTTGATCACTCGGTCGGCAATAACTTCTTTAAATGGGGTAGCTTCAGCCCACTTAGATAAATAATCAGTCGCTGCTAGAATGAAGCAATGCGCAGTTGACAATGGTGGATCGATTGGTCCAATTACATATGTACCCCAATATTCGAATGGCCAGGATGGTATTGTTGGGTGTAATGGATTTGGAGGTTGATGGATGATATTCTCATGTACTTGACATTCATGACACTTCTTAGCATGATTAATATAGTCTCTCACCATAGATGGCCAATAATAACCCATCCTTTTGATCTTTACTGCCTTCTTGGGACCTGACTGATGTGCACCACAAAGTCCTTTATGAACTTCAACCATCACTTTGCTAGCTTCATCTACATTTAGGCATCGTAGCCATATTTGTTCAAAGAATCTACGATATAAAGTGTTGTTGACGAAAGCATAACGTAGCATTCTCTTTTCGATTTGAGCTACCAGTGATTTATTACTTGGTAATTTTTCTTCTTTAAAGTAGTCGATGAAGGGTTACCTCCAATCATCTCACTCTTCTATCAAAGGCTTCACATTGCTTTTCTGAGGCAATGTCATTCGTAGCTCTTCTTGGTACAACTTCTTGTTGATTTTGAAGAATATGAGGAGCAATCTAAGTCGCATCCTGCTGAATCAAATTTGATAACCCCTCTACCTGCAGGGATTGATAATTTATCATCTCTAGAACTCATCAAGTCAATATGCTGATCATGACATAATCACCATTCATACTTGTCATTTCTTTAGCTAATTTTGCTAAGCAATCGGCTTTGCTATTCTCGGATCGAGAGACTCGAGTTAGTGTGATATTTAGTATCTATTTCATAAGCTCGAGAACTTACTTGTGATAGATAGCTAACTCAAGCTTGTTGATTCTATAGATTCCAAGTACTTGATTTATAATAAGCTCAGAATCACCAAAAATATGCAAGTTGTGAATGCCTATAAAAATAGCTTCTTCCGCCACTAATGGTTCATATTCATCTTCATTATTCTTGGCTCGGCCCATATGCTCGTCTCATTATCTCTCCTTCTGGTGTTATGAAGATGATGTCGATTCCTGCTCTTGCTCTTGGAAAATTTAGATATTGGACTTGTTTGATCGATGAGGCTCCATCGAAGTACATTTCCCAAATTTGTGATTTTTCTCTTTCATGAATGAACATAATTTGCTCATCAGGTAAATCGTCATTAAGAGAAGAGTCCGCAGGGATAGGATGTATAGCCAGAAAATCTTCTAAGACTTATCCCTTCATTACTTTCTGTGGAACGTATGTGATATCAAATTGCAAAAGCAATACTGCCCATCTTTCCAAGTGACCTATCAACACTGGTCTTGTCATTAAGTACTTCAGCGGATCGATCCTTGAGATGAGTTTAATCTTGTGAGATAACATATAATGATGAAGCTTTTGGACATATTTGCTCGGTAGACTTCTAGATTTTATTGAGTTCGGTGCTTGACCTCATAAAGTCCATCAAATTATCACATCCGTAGATATACATTCTCATCTTGAGTGAGATTATGTTGAATGGCTACTCAAAGTAAAAATAGTTCAACTTCAAGTGGCAAGACTGCTTCAGCTCCAAATACTATAGCATGAGGAGTGGATTTTGTGTGAGTACAGTCTAGATGTTACGCTGTTGTCTATTTGTAAGGGAATTTCCTTCGAGATTTTGGCCTCCAAATTTGCTCTCCTATTTGTCGGGACCTTTCGACGGTGGATTCTTGGACATGTGGTCCAAGTGTCACACATCGATGCTCACCGTGCGAGACTTGAATTAGTTGACATCTTGTCAGGGTTATTGGAGGAGGTCTCCTTGAAGGAGCAACCCTGACCTCCTTGATGACTGGACTTTGATATTTTCTTTTTATCGATCTTTTTTCCTTTGCAACTTTGAGAACCTGATGCACTCTTGCATATACAGTTTCGAGTTTTCTCACTAGAGAAGTTGGAACCTAACATTGTCGGGTCTAGAATGACTGCTTGATTTGACCAGTAGAGCTGTTCCACTTTACCCATCTTAGGTTGTCAAACTTATTATGGGTTGAAACACTCGCTTCTAATTCCATAATTGGTTGTACAATTTTTACTAAAATAATGACTGTTGAGCATGCAGTTCAGCATTTCTCTTTCTCCATTGTCTTTGGATTAGCTTGCTTCTAGATGAAGAAGCTTTTGTGTCGCATTTTCTATCAACCTCCATATTTATTTATTTTTTATTGGGACCTTTGAAGGATTCCAACATGGTTCTACCGATGCTCATAATGTAGGAATTGCTTAGAATAGTCTTGAGCTCTTACTACCACTAATTGTAGCTTTTGTAGTGGAGCATTTTTGGCTTCTTTGATAATTGATATTTGATACCTATTCTTCATAAGACATTTTTCCTTAACAACCTTCATAACTCTATGTGCTCAAGTAGATAGAGTTTCAAGTTGTTTCTTCAGAAAGGTTGAAGCCTACTGCTGTTGAGCCCAAAAACACCATTTAATGTCACCGGTAGAGCTATTCCTTTTCACCATCTCAAAATTTTTAAATTTATTGTAGGGTAGAAATACTCGCTTTGGTTATAAGGTCAGTTGTATGACTTATGATTCAGACAATAACTATGAGCTCGCAGTTTAGTGTTTCTTCTCATTTGCCTTATACTCAATTTTTCCTCTAGAAGAGGAAGCTTCAGCATTATGCCTTCCTAGTGCAAAAGGTTCGATTGACAGAGTTGTGTTATTCGAAAACTAAAGTAATAGTTTTTCAAGTAACTTTAAATTTTGATTTTATTATATTTCGTTGTTATTATAGCTTAAATTTGACTAGCCAAATATGGAAAGAGAATCCTGTCCCCAGCGAGTCACCAAAAATCTGTGGGCTCTAAAAATTAGCCACCAACCTCTTCGATGAAAAGAGTATTTTAAATGTGTCGGTGTAATTTTCAGAAGGCAAATGAAATAGTAGATAAGACACTACCAGAGATTTCACTCTCATTTTGTGAAGACTTTAGATCTGGTTCCAGGTTTTCTATAAGTGTAATCCCCTATAGTTAATTACCCCTCTAAATAAGTGAGAGAGAACTTTCGATTAAGGCTAATCATTAGATCGCTTAATGCATAGCGTATAGTAGCATCATATGGAGTTTCAGAATTTAGATTATGAAATTTATCATTTCAGCTTAAACGGGATGGTTGGAGGAATGATGATGTGCCCGATCTAGATCCCATGGTTCCTTCATCCCGGAAGTCGTCCCCGGTCTACTTAGAGGATGTATGACTCACCCCGAGAAGGATCCTCATCAACAACAGTTACGCCGTCCAAGAAATCCTCAGACTGGGTGGTGTTTTCCGGGGACAGCTTAAGTCCTTGACAGAGGGTTGTTTGCCCTATCAAATATACCCTATGATTCACAACTCAAAGGGCAGAGCCATTGGGGAATATACGAGCTACGGTTGTGATCGTAATATAATGGAGCCTGATGGGCCAAATCATCTAATTAGAGAAGTCTGGTCGTAACTACTTCATCTGAAATCTACTGGCCAAGCCACGCAGTCAGAGGACACGGGCCATATCCTTACTAGCAAGAGATTGATTGAGAGTGAACATAGTAGAACACTTGATTTAACATCGACTCCTTTATGATTTCTTAATTTGTCACCCCTGACAAACAGTTGTGAAAGTTGGATAGATTGAATTTTGATTTAAGTTTTTAATGATAGAAATTCATTTAATCAGTTTTAGATTGATATTTGATTTGAGTTAAAATTTTGATTAATTTGAATGTGTTTAAGAGTTTTAGATCCTGTCAACTCTATTTAGTTGCTAATAGGATTAGATCTACTATCACCTGACAAAATCAGTTTCTCAGATGTTTCACTGATTTGAAACTCTTATTATAGGTTTTTAGGTTTTGAGTTGAAATTTTTATAATAGATTTTTAGTTTTTGTTAACCCGGACTCAGTCCTGACACTAAACCGGGAAGCAACCCATGCAACATCCTCAGGCACTTGAAATTAAGCATTTAGCATAGTGTCGAGGCACATGCAGATGTATTTAAGAATTTAGGTAGTTTTTATTTCTGAGTTATGAGATTGATTTCAAATTGCTACTTAATTTGATTTAAAAAATTAATTAATTTGAATATATTTAAGAATTTAGATCTTGTCAACTATGTTTAGCTGCTAACAGAGGATTAGATCTATTATCACCTAACAGAATCAATTTTTCAGATATTTCACTAATTTGAAGCTCTTATTATAGATTTTTAAGTTTTGTTAATCCAAACCCAGTCCTAAGACTAAACCGGGAAGTAACCCGCATAGCATCCTCAGACACTTGAATTTCAGCATTCAGCATAATGTCGCGGCCCATGCAGGTATTTATAGCTTAACTAATTTTATCTAATTAATGTAATTATTGATCTTGAAAATTATAATTAGGAAGAAATTTCTTAATTTTTATAATGAAGGAAGCCCTATGATTTTTGCAGAATTAGATTTAGTATCGTCTTCTATCTGCTTTTACAAAGGGTTGCAGATCCGGTGGTAAAGAAGGCATTATAAATTGATCTAATATCTTATTAGATTGTTCAGAATAATATTTAATATATTCTAATTTAGCCTGCATAGCCTTTTCAGACATTAAAATTTGTACTTAAAATCTCTATATCCAAGCACATGTAGGAATTTATAGCTTAGCTAATGTCATCTAATTAATGAAATCATTGATTTTGAAAATCATAATTAGGATGAAATTCCTTAATTTTGGTTGAAGGAAGCTCCATGATTTTTGTAGAATTGGATTTAATATTGCCTTCATCTCTGCAGTACGGTCATGATCGATCTAAGAAGGTGTTTTAAAGATCAGGTTCAAAGGATAATTTAATTTGTTATTTTAAGAAGAAGATTTACTCCTAAAAATAGTCCCCATTTTACCATTCTTTTATTCAAATTTGATTTCCCCACTTTTATTCAAATTTGATTTTCCCCCTCTTTTATTCAAATTTGATTTCCCCCTCTTTTATTCAAATTTGATTTTCCCCCTCTTTTTTTTTTAAAGTTAAAAGGCTCGACACTGACAAACTCCGGTGTCATTCTGTGGACGCATCGAGGTATTTTAGCCATCATGACTGACGATTGATGGTTGGTGTTTTGAAGCACCTCAGCCGACCTTCAATCCCGTTACGCCCTAATGAGCATAACGAGCCCTTCAATCACCTGCATAAAAGCAAGTGTATATACAAATATTCTAAATTTCAATAGCATTTTAGCAGTATTCCGGCGTCATTCCTGCGTAGAGGCTACATCAGAACTATTTTGGCCTACCCTTCATGCCCTGATGAGCGTGACAGTTGGTGTTTTGAAACACCTCGACCAGTTTTCATCTCGTCACACCTTGATGAGCATAACGAGGCCTTCAATCACTCGATACGCCCTGATGAGCATAGCGAGCAATATCTTGCGACGCCACATCTGGATTTCATCTCGTCACACCCTGATGAGCATAACAAGGTCTACAAACCTGTATTAAATCAAACACATATACATGCATATAAATTTCACACATTTCCATATACATCCACCAATTGTATTTTGAAATATCACTTCCTATTTTGGATTAGAGAATGGGGAAATAGTGTGTTTCATGGGATCGGGTTTGAAAGCCGCCGGTACTGGAAGAAGTGGGTAATCTAAATGCGCCACGGCTTTGGTCCGGAGTGAACTGGTGCCACCGGATTTTGGCCTAGCGGGCTTTGAATCGTGAAAGTGGGCCACTATTTTGGAGAAGGAGGGTGAACCACGGATTGGTCGCAGATCACGAAAGAAATTGAGGCTTATTTTATGGAACAGAGGAAATGGTGGCCATGGGTCTGAGAGAGGGGGCGGCGGGATGGCGCGGGCGGGTCACACGCCGGACGAGGGAAGTTGTGGTAGCCAAGGTGGATGGGGATGGCTGGCTTCATGGCGTCATGAGTGTGGTCAGTGGAAGATGGAGCTGGTTTGCCAGCTGATGACTCGCAGGTTTCCATCTATGGATGCACGGAAGCTGGGTGGACGAACTACAGGCCACGTCTTTTTGCATGGAATGAAGGAACCGAGAGAAGATTACCAAAATAAGAGAAATTCAGAGAGGAAAGGAGAATTTCTTTACTTATGTGTAGAGAATTTATTTGAATGAGGGAGAGGAATTCGGGAGAGAGAAATGTGGGAGGAAAAAATGAGAGGGAGAAGTTGCAGAATGGGAAAACTGCCAGAAATGAGAGAGAATGATGGGGAGTGGTTTTTTAGGTTTTTTTTTTTGAATTAGATAAATTGAAAATAGGGGGAATTGTTGCTAAATGGGGGTAATTTAGGGATTTTTAAAATTAATTTTAAATTGACTTAACGGTTTTAACATGGATTTCACATCGAAATATATACAATATATATATATATATATATATATATATATATATATATATATATATATATATATCAATTTAAGGTCGATGTTCAACCCAACGATCGGCCCATTTCATTTATCGATGCCGCTTGTCTGCCGACGCTTAAATTAAGTCCACTTCAACTCAAAATATGCATCGCCATTTTCGATGGCTCAATTTTTGTACAGACTCATCCGAATCGAGTGCAAATGATCATATTTGATAGATTTCGGCATTTTGAAGCTAATGACGCAATCAATTTTATGAACGGAGATCGTTTGATTATTATCGGCACCTCCTGACCGCTATATGCATGCAGGCGTGTTGACGACTCGAGCGCTTGATCAGTTACTCATCAAGTCATGCAATATTTATATCATGACCAATTTTGATGTTCTGAATGCGATGACGAAGTCTGTTCATCGATCGGA
The DNA here is from genome assembly GCA_021442155.1 of Cymbidium sinense. NCBI lineage: Eukaryota > Viridiplantae > Streptophyta > Magnoliopsida > Asparagales > Orchidaceae > Cymbidium > Cymbidium sinense. Next base: position 16,143,249 of record CM038233.1, on the reverse strand, counting down.
GATCATTATACTTAATTTCGGCGATATCCAGTGTGTTTTAGCCTTGATTTGCGTCCTGTCACTTCAAATCACTTGACATTTGTATAGACTCATCCGAATTGAGCGCGGATGGTCTTATTTGATAGTTTTTGATATTTTGAAGCTAACGACGTGATCAATTTATTAGACGGAGGTCATTTAGATATCGTCGCAGCTTCCCGACTCTGATATACACGTCGACACATTGATAGCTCAAGCGCTTAATTGATTGATCATTAGACTTTGCAATATTAAAATTTTGACCAATTTTGATGTTTTAAACGCGATGGAGAAGTCCGTTCATCAATCGAGGTCATTTTGATCATTTTTGATGACGTTCAGTGCATTTTGATCCTCAATTTGCGCACTATCACCTCCGAAGTCCGTCGAATTCGATTTGTAGGCTTGTCTTGGTTTATGACACATATGTGGAGGTCAATAAATATCTCTTGATGAGAATTCAATGGTCTTCTACGCCTCATCTGGCTGCATGAAATCACTTCTTTTAGGAGTTGTATTGAATATGATTTTAAATAGAAGCTTCTAAAATGAAGAATATTATATCATTTATTTCTTCAACCACTATTATAGCAGTCATAGGTTGTTCCTCTGTTGCAGAAATTTCTTTACCTTCATATTAAAAAAAAAATTACTGAAATCAACTTTATTAGATTAAAGTAGTATAGTGAAGAAGAAACTACCTCATCTACACTTCCCGCCTCTGATGTGTCAACTACAGCAAACTTTGTTGTGCTCCGTTTCTTCCTATATGCCTTTGTGAAAGGGGATGAGACCACTTTTTTCTTTTGGACCTATCTCGCCTAGACAGCACGAGCAATGCTACCCACTGAAGGGATACCTGTCTCACCTTTATATTCAATCAATTGTGCATCCTTCTATAAGGTAGTTTCCAGAGGAATATCTGGATGCTTGCCCTCAATGGCTGCCCTAGTGCTAGCCTCAACAACTGCTTCTTCCATGATTGGGGGGCTTTGTCCACCAACTCTCGCCTCAATGATAGTAAGCCTTACATTAATAGCATCCATCCTTTTAATTATTGTATCATCAAATTATGATAATTTATCCTCCAGGGCCTTGATTAAAGAAACCGTCTTGTCCTTCTCAGCACTACCTAGAGGGGTAGTAGTAGATGGCGGGCTAATGGATATGAAGGAGGAGAATATCGAGGAGAGATGTAAGGAAATCCACAAAGGGCTTCACTCATTGTACTTAGAATTGGACTTCTCTGCTGATCATTATGAGATGACTGCGGGATAGAGGGCATTGTTTGAAGGAGTCGTGTCTCTTCCTCTGTTATATCTTCAAATGATTGGAAGACCTATGTTACACAAATAAGAAAGCTTCAAAATTTTGAATAGAAATAAATCAATTTTGATATAGATAAAATAAGTCTAATTAACATTACCTGGTCTTTTGCAAACCACTATCAGATTCCTCTATAAACTTTTTTTTTGGCCACCGTAATACACGAGGCTTTGTAAAAGGAATTATGAGTCTTAGCACTCTAGAGTGCTCTGATAACCAAATCTGCATTAAAGAGATAAATACGTTAGCTTGAATGTATAATAAAATATAAATAAAAAAATGTAACACATACCATCAAAAGTGTGACAAAGCCACTCATGTACCCAGGTGCCTTCTGCATCATAATTTTTGACATAATAACATCAAATTATGAAAGCAAAAATATCCATATGGCTTCTGGCCAATTGTAATCAGTAAATTTATCTATATTATCAACACAAGAGATCAGGTCTGAAGCCACTCTGTAATTATGATATATAAAAAATAGATTTGAAATCAAAAACTATATATACAACTCAAAAAGCTATGTTGAACTCAACAGATAATTGACATTCTCAATTTTATTTTAAACATCTATTGCATTGGACTTTGACAATGGAGATTTCTATCATGTGACCTTCTCCCCTCTATTTGGCATCCCAAAGATTAAAGCAACTTCATCAGCTATGAAGGGAAGATAGTGAAAACCAACATAGAAAGCATGCTTTTCAATATTCCAGTAGGACATGAGCGAAGTGATAGCAGTAGGATTTTGTTGAATGGCAGACATTCTAATGAAATGATGAATGTGGCATTCTTAAAATTTCAATAACTTCCTCAGTGAAGTGTTCTAAAATGGAATCACACACTGCTCTGAAGGTGGATGGCCTACATTTGAAGGTAATCCATTTGACAAACATTTTAAGCTTCAAATGAAAAAGAACTAATGAGAACATTAGAACCAGATTGTACACCTAGAAAAAAGATAGAAAATAGTCTAAATCCTGGAAGAACTCAAAATAGCTTAAAATACCATTTAGATCCATAATTGGAAGTCCCACAATGCTTTAAAATTTAAACAAAAAGGGTGTACACTTTAGAGTGTATAGATTGTACACCTAAAAAATAGATAGAAAATAACTTAAATCCAATTGAAAAAAAAAATTCAAAATAGCTTATAATATCATTTAGATCCATAATTGAAAGTCACACAGCACTTTAAAATTTTTTTAAAAAAAGGTGCAGAGACTATACACCTAGAAAAATAGATTAAAGTAGTCCAAAATCTCTTGGAAGAACTCAAAATAGCTTATAATACCATTTAGATCCATAATTGGAAGTCTCACAGTGCTTTAAATTAATAAAATGGGTGTACACTCTAGAGTGTACATAATATAAACCTAGAAAAATAAATAGATAAAAGCACAAATCTTTTTGGAAGAACTCAAAATAACTTATAATATCATTTAGATCCATAATTGGAAGTCTCATAGTGCTTTAAAATTTTTAAAAAAAATGGTATAGATTCTAGAGTGCACAAACTGTACGCTTAGAAATCCAGATAGAAAATAAATTCTCTTGGAAGAACTCCAAATAATTTATAATATCATTTGGATCCATAAGAGGAAGTCCCACAACACTTTAAAATTTAAAAAAAAAAAGATTTACACTCTAAAGTGTACATATTATACACCTAAAAATATATATATAAATTTGCCCAAATCCTCTTGGAAAGAATTCAAAACAACTTATAATATCGTTTACATCCATAATTGGAAGTCCTACAATGCTTTAAAATTAAAAATATGGTGTACACTCTGGAGTGTATAGACCGTGCACCTCAAAAAATAGATAGAAAACAGTCAAAATTCTCTTGGAAGAACTCAGGACAGCTTATAATATCAGTTAGATCCATAATTGGAAGTCTCACAATACTTTAAAATAAAAAAGGGTGTACACTCTAGAGAGTAAAGATTGTACACCTGAAAAAAAGATAGAAAATAGCCCAAATCCTCTTGAAAAGAACTCAAAATAGCTTATAATAATATTTAGATCCATAAATGGAAGTCTCATAGTACTTTATAATTAAAAAAAGTGTACACTCTAGAGTGTATAGATTGTACACCTAAAAAATAGATATAAAATAGCTTAAATCCTCTTGTGAAGAACTCAAAATAGCTTATATTATCATTTAAATCCATAATTGGATGTCCCGCAGTATTTTAAAATTTAAAAAAAAAGCGCACACTCTAGAGTATACATATTATACACCTGAAAAATAAATAGAAAAATAGCCCAAATCCTCTTTAAATAGCTCAAAACATCTTCAAATACCATATAGATCTATAATTGGAAGTACCGCGGTACTTTAAAATTAAAAAGGGTGTACAGTCTTGCGTGTACAGATTGTATACTTGAAAAAAAATATATAGAAAATAGCCCAAATCTTCTTAGAAAAAACTCAAAATACCTTATAATATCATTTAGATCCATAATTGGAAGTCTCACAGTGCTTTAAAATTTAAAAAAAAATGGTGTACACTCTAGAGTGTACAGATTATACACCTGAAAACAAAGATAAAAAACAACCCAAATTCTTTTGGAAAAACTTAAAATAGCTTATAATACTATTTAGATCAATAATTGAAAGTCTCATAGTGCTTTAAAATTTAAAAAAAAATGTGTACACTCAATAGTGTATAGACTGTACACCTAAAAAAAAGATAAAAAACCAAATCCTCCTAGAAAGAACTCAAAAGATTATAATACCATTTAGATATATAATTAGAAGTCTCACAGTACTTTAAAATTAAAAAAAAAAAAAGAGGGTGTACACACTAGAGTGTATAGACTATACACTTAGAAAAAAGATAGAAAATAGCCTAAATCCTCTTAGAAAGAACTCAAAATAGCTTATAATATCATTTAGATCCATAATTGGAAGTCTCACAGTGCTTTAAATTTTTTTTAAAAAGAAGGTGTACACTTTAGAGTGTATAGATTGTACACCTGAAAAATAGATAGAAAACAACCCATATCCTCTTGGAAAGAACTCAAAATAGCTTATAATACCATATAGATCCATAATTGGAAGTCTCACAGTGCTTTCAAATTAAAAAAATGTGTCCACTCTAGAGTGTATAGACTATACTCCTAGAAAAACAAATAGAAAATAATCCAAATCATCTTGAAGAAATAAAAATAGCTTATAATATAGTTTAGATCCATAATTAGAAGTCCCACAATATTTTAAAATTAAAAAGGGTGTAAATTCTAGAGTGTACAGATTGTACACTTGAAAAATAGAAAACAGCTCAAATCCTCTTGGAAAGAACTCAAAATAGCTTGTAATATCATTTATATCCATAATTAGAAGTCTCAGAGTGCTTTAAAATTAAAAAAAGGTTGTACACCCTAGAGAGTACAAACTCTACACCTAGAAAAAAGGTAGAAAATAACATAAATCCTCTTGGAAAGAACTCAAAATAGCTTATAATATCATTTAGATCCATAATTAAAAGTTACATTGTGCTTTCAAATTAAAAAAAAGCTTGTATTCTCTATAGTGTATAGGCTATACACCTGAAAAATGATAGAAAATAACTCAAATACTCTTGGAAGAACTCAAAACAACTTATAACACCATTTAGATCCATAATTGGAAGTCCAACGGTACTTTAAAATTAAAAAAAAAAGGTGTACACTCTAGAGTGTACAGATTATACACCAAAAAAAAATAGAAAGAAATTAGCCCAAATCCTCTTGGAAGAACTCAAAACATCTTATTATACCTTTTAGATCCATAATTAGAAGTCTCATAGTGCTTTAAAAATATAAAAAGAAGGTGTAAACTCTAGAGTGTACAAATTGTACACCTGAAAAATAAATAGAAAATATCCCAAATCTTCTTGGAAAGAACTCAAAATAGCTTATAATACCATTTAGGTCACTAATTGGAAGTCTCATGGTGCTTTAAAAATTTTAAAAAAGGGATACATACTCTATAGTGCACAGATTATACACTTGAAAAAATAAATAGAAAATTGCCTAAATCCTATTGAAAAGAACTCAAAACAGCTCATAATACCATTTAGCCTTCCTTGGGAGTCCACACTAGTTTAAAATTTAAAAAAATGGTGTACACTCTAAAATGTACAAATTGTACACCTGAAATAGATAGAAAATAACCCAAACCTCTTGAAAAGAACTTAAAATAGCTTATAATACCATTTAGATCCATAATTTGAAGTCCCACAGTGCTTTAAAATTAAAAACAAGTGTGTACACTCTAGAGTGTACCGATTATACACCTGAAAAAATTGATAGAAAATAGCCCAAATCCTCTTGGAAGAACTCAAAACAGCATATAATATAATTTAGATCCATAATTAGAAGTCTCACAGTGCTTTAAAATTTTAAAAAAATGATATAAACTCTAGAGTGTACAGATTGTACATCTCAGAAAATAGATAGAAAATAGCTCAAAGCCTCTTGGAAGAACTCAAAACTACTTATAATATTATTTATATCTATAATTGGAAGTCCCATAGTATTTTAAATTAGAAAAAGGGTGTACACTCTAGAGTACACTTGGAGAAAAGATAGAAAGCACCAAATCCTCTTAGAAAGAACTCAAAACAGCTTATAATGCCATTTAAATCCATAATTGGAACCCATATTGCTTTAAAATTTTAAAAAAGAGTGTAGACTTTAGAGTGTACAGGCTATACATCTAGAAAAAGATAGAAAACAACCCAAGTTCTCTTGGAAGAACTCAAAACAACTTATAATATCATTTATATCCATAATTGAAAGTCCCACACTGCTTTAAAATTTTAAAAAAGGTGTGCACTCTAGAGTGTATAGATTGTACACTTGAAAAAACAGATAGAAAATAACTCAAATCCTATTGGAAAGAACTCAAAACAGCTTATAATATCATTTAGATCCATACTTGGAAGTCCACAGTGCTTTAATTTTTTTTAAAAAATAAGGTGTATAAATTGTACAGATTGTATACCTGAAAAATAGATAGAAAATAGGCTAAATTCTCTTGAAAAGAACTCAAAATAGCTTGTAATACTATTTAGATCCATAATTGAAAGTCTCACTGCTTTAAAATTAAAAAAAATGTGTATACTCTAGAGTGTACAGATTATACACACATCTAGAGTGTACAGATTATACATCTGGAAAAACAGATAGAAAATAGCCTAAATCCTCTTGAAGAACTAAAAATAGCTAATAATACTATTTAGATCCATAATTAGAAGTTCGACAGTGTTTTAATATTTTTTAAAAAGATATACACTCATGAGTGTACAAACTGTATACTTGAAAAATATAAAATAACCCAAATCCTCCTGCATAGAACTTAAAAACAACTTATAATACCATTTAGATCCATAATTGGAAGTCACCGAGTGCTTTAAAATTAAAAAAACATGGTGTACACTCTAGAGTGTATAGATTGTACAACCTTGACTGCACTAAATGTACTGAGCTAAATGCTCTAAACTTGAAAAGAGATTAGAATAATACCTTTTGTAGTCGTATTCGATAGAGGAGATGAGATGCTAACAGTATGTATAAATGTAAAAATATAAAAATCTTTAAAGTTCAAGAATGATTGAAATAATACCTCATTGAGTTGTTTCGGCAAAGACGATGAGATAGTACCTCAAATTTTAATGTCTGACAATTAGCACAACCCTAGAGGAATGTCAGATGCTCATAGTGATGCACATCAGGAGGGAGCTGAATACAATCTCTGCATGAATGAACACAATTCAAAAAAGAAAATACCTAAATTTATCCCGCGTAGTAAAATGATGTCCAGCCGTGGTCAAAAACGACGTGCAGTGCAATCCCGTTGTTTTAATGGGTGGTCCACGCTACCCGTCCGGCCATTACCGAGGTGAAAGTCAAAAATCAATATTTTAAGCTTGGACACATGTCCAAATCTGATTGACGTCCATATATAGAGCTACATCCGAATTCTGCACATAATATTTTCTCATTAATGGAGTCCCTTCACCTGCATGCAAGTCACGTTAATTATGAGCTTTTCAATATGTTGAGAACAAAAATGTGTACTGTCACAATTGGCATTTGCATTTAATCTGCGATGTATGCTGCAATTCTTTACAATAATGTTAAAATAATAATTTTAAAGAATTTTTTGTATTAAATTTTGATCAAAATAATTTTAGAAATATTAAATTCATTTTAAAATGAATATAGTATTTAAGAAATTAATTAAAATTTATGTTATAATCAATTAATCGGTACAAATTAAATTCTATTACTTCAAGATAAATTGAAGTAAATTTAATCATGATATTCTAAGAAATTTCTAAATTATTAATTATTGTATTTATAAATAATATTATTTTAAGGGATGCTCCTAAAAATTTAGAAAAATATTTTGTTGGATATAATTTCTGAATACCCATAAAATGTTGTAATTCTAGAGTTCACTTTATATGACTAGGGATATTCTGATAAATATTTTTAATGAATCTAGCATATACTTAAAATAAAACAACCTTATAAAGTTAAAATTTATTTAATCAATTTAGGTGCACAATTATAATGGATGAATAACACATTTAAAATATTTATCAGCTTGATTTAGAATTAGATTCTCGAGGTGGATACTATTTAGTATTACTTGGAAGTCCACAGTGCATTAAAATTTTAAAAAAGGGTGTACAGTGTATAAATTATACACCTAAAAATTGATAGAAAGTAGTCCAAATCTCTTGGAAAGAACTCAAAATAACTTCTAATATCATTTGGATTCATAATTGGAAGTCCTATAGCGCTTTAAAATTTAAAAAAATGTGTGTACCTCTAGAGTGTACCGATTATACACCTGAAAAAAATAGATAGAAAATAGCCCAAATCTCCTTGGAAAAGCTCAAAATAGTTTTTAATACAATTTATATCCATAATTAGAAGTCCCAAAGTGCTTTAAAATTTAAAAAAAAGTGTACACTCTTGGAGTGTACAGACTGTACACCTTATAAAATAGATAGAAAATAGCTCAAAGTATTTTCGAAGAACTCAAAACAGCTTATAATATTATTTAAATCTATAATCGGAAGTATCACAATAATTTAAATTTAAAAAAAGTGTACAATCTAGAGTGTACAGACTGTATACTTGGAGAAAAGATAGAAAATAATCTAAATCCTCTTGAAAAGAACTCAAAACAACTTATAATATCATTAAAATCTATAATTGAAAGTCTCATAGTGCTTTAATATTTAAAAAAAAAAGAGTTTACATTTAGAGACTATACATCTGAAAAAAAAAAGAAAAAAACTGCCAAAATCTTCTTGGAAGAACTCAAAGCAGCTTATAATATCATTTATATCCATAATTGGAAGTCCCATGGTGCTTTAAAATTTTAAAAAAAAAGGTGTTCACTCTAGAGTGTATAGATTATATACCAAAAAAATAGATAGAAAATAGCTCAAATCTTATTGGAATGAACTCAAAACAGATTACAATATCATTTAGATCCATACTTGGAAGTTCACAGTGCTTTAACTTTTTTTTTAAAAGGGTGTATACTCTAGAGTGTACAGATTGTACACCTGAAAAATAAATAGAAAATAGCCTAAATCCTCTTGGAAATAACTCAAAATAGCTTATAATATCATTTAGATCTATAATTGGATGTCCCACAGTGCTTTAAAAAAAATTTTAAAAAAATGTTTACACTCTAGAGTATACAGATTATACAATTGGAAAAAATAAATAGAAAACAGCCTAAATCCTCTTGGAAGAACTCAAAACAGCTAATGATACCACATAGATCCATAATTGGAAGTTCGACAGTGCTTTAAAATTTTTTAAAAAAAAAGTGTACACTCATGAGTGTACATACTATACACCTAAAAAAAATAAAAGACAAACCAAATTCTCTTGCAAAGAATGCAAAATAACTAATAATATCATTTATATTCATAATTGGAAGTCACACAGTACTTTAAATTTTTAAAAAAAGAGTGTACAATCTAGAATGTACAGACTGTACAACATTGACTGTTCTAAATGTACCAAGCTAAGTGCTCTAAACTTGAAAAGAGTCTAGAATAATACCCTATGTAGTCGTATTCGTCGGAGGAGATGAGATACTAACAGTAGGTGTAAATGTGAAAACCCTAAAATCTCTAAAGTTCAAGAATGATTGAAACAATACCTTATTGAGTTGTTTCGACGGAGAAGATGAGATAGTACCTCGAATTTTAATGTCCGACAATTAGCACAACCCTCGAGGAATGTCAGATGCTCATAGTGATGCATGCCAGGAGGGAGCTGAATATAATCTCTGCACGAATGAACATAATACAAAAATGAAAATACCTTAAATTTATCCCGCATAGTCAAACGGTGTCTAGCCACGCTCGAAAATGGCGCAGTACAATCCCATTATTTTTAACGGGTTGGGTTGGGTCCCGGTCACGTTAACGGCAACAGGTGCCGCTGTTACCGTGAGGTGAAAGTCAAAAATCAATATTTTAAGCTTAGACATGCGTCCAAATCTGATTGACCTCCAGATGCAGAGCTATATCCGAACTTCGCACATAATATTGTCTATGGAGTCCCTTCAACTGCATCCAAGTCACGTTAATTACAGCTTTTCAATATGTTGAGAACAAAAATGTCTACCTTCACAATTGGCATTTGCATTTAGTCTGCGATGTATCCAACAATTCTTTCTTTTACAATAATGTTAAAATAATAATTTTAAAGAATTTTTTGTATTAAATTTTGATCATCATAATATTTAAAATATTAAATTCATTTTAAAATGAATACAGTATTTAAGAAATTAATTAAAATATATGTTGTAATCAATTAATCAGTACAAAATAAATTATATTACTTCGAGATAAATTGAAGTAAATTTAATCATGATATTCTGAGCAATTTCTTAATCATTAATTATTGTATTTATAAATAATATTGCTTTAAGGGCTGCTCCTAAGAAATTGGAAAATTATTTTGTTGCATAAAATTTCTGAATACATATAAAATGTTGCAATTCCAGAGTTTACTTTATATGACTAGGGATATTCTAATAAATATTTTTTGATGAATCTAGCATATACTTAACACAAAACATCATTATAAAGTTAAAATTTATTTAATCACTTTATGTACACAATTATAATGGATGAATAATATATTTAAAATATTTATTAGCTTGATTTAGTATGAGATTCTTGAGATAGATACTGATCATTCAAAATTGATGATATTTATGAGCTTGCAAATAAATTGTCTTGAAAATTTCATGAATATAAAAACACTACACTTAAAAATTCAATTAGAATATTTTAAAATAAAGTTTTTTAGAATATTTTAAAATAAAGTTCTTTTAGAGTCTCTCCATCATTTTTTATTTATGTTAAATATTGATTAACACAAGAAAATTGTTTATATATCATCATATTGAAAATATTTAGATTATAATTTTAATTTTAAAATATAAGAAGTGAAACTTTATTTTAAATCTTTAATTTGTTAGCATCTGATCAAAATTAAAAAAGTAAAAAAAATTAATAATATTAGAATTTTTTGATTCATTGATTATTATTATTATTATTTAAATCTTTTTCTTTTGATTCAACTGATGAGCTTCTCGTGAAAACTGTTTGATTTGAGCTAAAGTTGAATTATGTGACATTTGTATTGAGAGTCACATGCAGTCATCACTTGAAGTTTGTGAATAAGCTCTTTATAGTACTCGAATAAGACTCCATTTGGAGCTTGATTAAGACAACTCAAAGATTGATTAAGGCTCCATATGAAACTTGTTAATATTTAATGAGTTAGAATATTATTTGTTAATCCTCAAAATAAAATAATAACTTATATTTTTTTAAGACTAGAGAAGCTCATATAAGCTTGACATGCCTCTTTGACTAGTTAATGAGTTGCTTGTTATGTTGACTTATTTATAAGTTTTATTAGACTTATTTAGGTGGCTAATAAAATCTTGATAGTATGGCTTTTAAATTAACTCATCATGATTCAAAGCTCATTTATGATTTTTAAGCTACTCGTTTAAATGTTTAATAATCATTAAATGAATCAAATTCGAGTCGAGCTCAAATTAAGACTAAATAAGAAGAAATCTATATGAATTGAGCTTGAACACTATCCCGATAGCTCAAATTGAGCTCGAGCCAAGTTTGAACTTAATTTTGATAAATGAGCCCAAACTCAAATAATCTTTTGCCCGGCTCGGCTCGGCTCGGCTCAATTTATTTGCAATTCTACGTATATAATCTATATCATAATCGTCCTAGAAGGTCCAAAATAAGCCCCAAAGGACACAATCCAAAATAGTTTGGAGAAACATGAGAAAAACCAATTGCCAGCTTCAACCGGAAAAGCTGCCATGTTGAGCATAGGAATCCAATATGCACAAAAATAATTGTCTCCGTAAATCTATTTATTTCAATAATATAGATGCTTTGAATGTGATGTAAATCAATTGCCTCGATAAATCGATAACCGGCCATTTAAAATATTTAAAACTTTAATGGAACTATGCTTTGATATTTACGAACAAAAATTTAATATAATATCATAAATATTCAGTCAATATATAATTATTATATATTAATTATAAAATATTATATATTAATATTATATTAATTATATAATAATATATAACATTTATATATACTATAATATATATTATTTTATAATCAATACATAATATTTTTAAACTAATACATATTAATTGTGTTTTAATTGAGTACTATTTGACATAATATTATTAATGTCTATATAAAACTTTTTCATATCTAAACCGATACATCCTCGTAAAATTAACTGACAAGACGTAATCTCGGCATTTTCGTAAATGCTTCGATCTAATCACCGATTTCAGTTCTACAAATAAATCAATCGCCTCTGATCTAACATAGCAACATCAGCATCACCGATCCGAGCTCAATCGACTATCGAAGCTATCGCATGAAAATGGATCCCGATTCGCCAAATGGTCACCAAAACCGACATATTTATACGATCGAGCGCTCAAGACGAATCCAACGAATCCAAGATCACCCAATTCACATCATTAAGGCACCTGATCATCAAAATACACCGTCCGATCGGGGATGAGCCGTCCATGGGAGTGGTTGGAGTTTTCCACGAATTTACAAGGCCGCCACTCCCAAAAAATCTATAAAGAGCCTCATTCTCACCTTAGAGAGGACCGAATCGATTGGAAGACCGAGCTCGAGAACCACCCGATTCGACGAATGACATCTATCACCACCGCCACCACCAAGTTCAAGATCGAGCGCCTCTGAGATCGCCTCTGAGGACTAGAAAAGACCTTGCGCTTTTCTCCTAAGATCAAGAGGTTGTTCCCAAGATCCGCTCGCCGCTTTTGGGAAACTTCTCTCTTTGGAGTTGACCGATATTATATTTTCTACACTGGAATATTGTTTCTCAGAACACCTTCTTCTCCAACTAACGAGAAGCAAGGACCAGATCTTTGAACACATAGTGAAAGTTCTACGAGGGCAAGGCCCTGTGGTTTTTCCCTTAACGGGTTTTCCATGATAACCCTGTGTTCATATCCCCGCTTGTGTGTTGATAATTTTGCCGAAGATCTCGCATCTACCTAATAAAATTCTCAAGACGCAAGCTATGCCGTCTGTGGAACAAGCTTCCCATTACTATATCTCCACTATGGTTGGTAAACGGGTTTGCGCCCAACGCCCTCATTCTCGTGGATCAAGGACGCCAAGTCTCCAACACTTCTACATAATGACTCTCCCCTGTGGGGTCCGCCCCTCTTTGGAAGATCGCTTCAAAGGATGGAGGATTCCCGTAACGAAATTCTTCGACTCGCGAGAGGACCCAAGAAACGCTCCAACACGCTGGAAGAGCCACGTGTTCCGACGACCTCAAAGATAATCCGATTTTCTTCCCGAGAATGATTACCCGGAATGCGGATCAACAAGTAGAGAACCCTTGGCACACATCCGATGTCAACTTCGATACCGCCGCTTCTACTCACCACACGAATGGTCTCAGACGGTGAAACTCCACGCCACCTTATACGCTGATGAACTACGACGACGGTGCGTGAAGAGTTCGAACAATCAATGATCCATTCTCCGCCGCTTCTTTCCAAAACTCGTCCCCGCTCGCTGAGATCATCTCGCAATACCCGATTTCGATGAGATTCAAGCTTCCCAAAGATGGACCCTTACGATGGCACAACCGATCCAGACGAGCATATCGATCACAACGATCATGCACATTCGCAAAATGACTGTCTTTGTCGTATTCCGGACTCTCAAAGGACGTCAGACTGGTTCTATTATTCACTGCCAAGGGGTCCGTCCGATCATTTGGAGAGTTTCGCCGATTTTTTGTAATTCTGGCTAACAAGAGAATCATCGGGATTCATCACATCTCTCCGAATCCGCCGTAACGATGGAGAGTCCTCAAAGAATACTTCCAGGTTCTCCTCAAGCCCGACGATACCGTGAGTAGATCCAACTTTGAGGGCTTCTGAGGACTCCGCCAGATACTTCTATTCATCATTAATGCGGAGACACCATTCCTATGCTAACTGTCCACAATAGAGGCACAAATCACGACTTTATCGCTCATCTAACAATGCTTGAACCACCAAGCAAAGGAAGAAGGTTCCCAAAGATGATGTTCAAACATCTCGTAAAAGAAGAGAAAAGAACCTCCCCAAAACCTCCTCGAATGCCTGATGACTCGACCGAGGAAATATACGCTCTCAACACGCCATGCGAACATCCTACTGGCTATTCAGGAAGAGGATGGCGTCAAGTGGCCGCGACCTTTAAAGCCTGGAATTGGAAATCAAGAGAAATTCTGCCACTTTCACCGTAGCCGAGGGCACACCACTGAAGAGTGCCACCAACTGAAGGTGGAGATTGAAAGACTAATACGCCGTGGATATCTAGGCCGCTTTATACAAAACCAACCCGCTTCAAAGAAATGCCGGGGCAACCATGAGGAACCGCCAAGCTGAGAGATAAACAATTGCAGGAGGGCCGTTATCTAGCCAAATATTCATTGCCGCCTTCAAGAGCCGTGAGTCAAGAAAGTCTCAATTGACCATTCTATCACCTTTGATGATTTAGATCTAGAGGGCTTCGATCCCACATCAAGATCCCCTTGTCATCGCAGGGTCGGTGATCCGTGCTTCAATATTAAAAGGATATTGATCGACAATGGGAGTTCGGTTGATGTTCTTTACTCCACTTTCCTCGATGGGTATAGAAAAGAGAGAAGCTTCAACCCGCCGGCCCAATCATGGATTTGATAATCGACCGGATAGTGGAAGGGACAATCGCCTTCCGAACTCTTGGGAATTTCTCGACACGCAACCCACTTGATACAATTTATTGTAGTCAAGTCCGAGTCCGCTGCAATGCAATATTTGGGAGACCTCTCCTATATTCTAGCATACATCTGTCTCACCTCAAGATGAAATTCCCAACACCAATCGGTAGTGGAATCAACATATACAAGCGCTATATCAAGCAAGCCCACCATTTACGCCAAGAACCTCAACATCGAGAACTTCGACCCACGAGATGAGGATGCCTCAAAGGGCTTCTCCGCTTAAGATGTAATTTGTCTTCCTATCTCGGTTGATCCATCGCAAAGGTGAAGGTGGGATCGCGTCCTAATCGACGTAAATCGTAATGAGATTTTCTCGCGTAAAATCAAGATATCTTTGCCCGAGCGCATCTCGATATTCTCGGCATTGACCCGAAGTCATTACGCACTCCTCAAAGTTGACTCAACCTACAAGCTGATACGTAAGAAAAGAACCTTCGCTCAACCATTGCAGGTCATAGAACAAGAAATCACCAAACTTCTGGAAGTCAAATTCATTCGAGAAGTCTACTACCCCACCTGGTTGGCTAACGTAGTGTTAGTCAAGGCCAACGTTCTCGGAGAATGTGCATCGACTACACCGACCTTAATCGCCATGCCCAAAAGATAGCTTCCCCTTCCTCAGATCGACCAACTAGTTGATGCGACATCGTGACATCGATGTCGAAGCTTCATGGATGCCTATTCGCTACAATCAAATCGGGATGAACAAAAGATGAGGAAGCAACATCCTTCCAAACAAGGGACTATACCGCTATCGTCATGCCATTCGACTAAAAAATGCCGAGCAACATATCAACGCTTTATGAATAAGATCTTCAAGGATCTTATAGGCACAATATGGAGGTGTATGTTGATGATATGGTGAAGAGCTTGGAAATATCACAAAGATATTTCGACCGCAAAGTGCTTTTGACATTCTTCGACACTACAAGATGCGGCTCAACCCAAGCAAGTGCATTTTGAGTTTCCTCCGGAAATTCTAGTTCATGGTCACTCCGGGATAAAGGCCAACCCCGAAGATAAAAGCACTCAAGGACATGTCACCTCCAAGAACGATCAAGGAAGTCCAACGCTTGACTGAAGGATTGCGCTTTATCACATTCTTGGCCCGCAGAGATAAGTATCTACCATTCTTCAAAATCTTAAGGGTGCACGAGAAATGGATTCCAAAGTGGAGATGAATGTCGACCGCTGAGCAACTTCGAAGTCTATTTAGCTTCCCCTCTATTATCAAAGCCTATCCAAGGAGAGAAGTCGTACATCTATCTTGTCGCTTTCTCATGCCGTAAGTCTGTATACGCTGAGGAGAATTCATCAGAACGACCCATTTATTATGTCAAGAAAATTCTTTCTCGATCAAGGACGCTATCCACTAGCAGATAAGACAAATATATTCTAGTGCATTCGCACAAAATTGGACCGTATTTCGTGCCCACACCATCAACGTCTACACTCATCTTCCATTAAGAACTATTCCGAAAAAGCGATGTATCCGGAAGGTTGATGAAGTGGTCCGAGCTTGGAGAGTTTGACATCCATTTTCTTCCACGCCCCGATATAAAGTCACAAGTGCTCACGACTTGTTGTAGAATGTACCATCCCATCACCACCGAACAGATCATTCATCACTCCATTACAAATCAATGGACATTGTATGTTGATGGAGCTTCGTATTCCTGCAAGGAGCGTGAATTTTGCTTATCTCCCAAGTAAAATAACTTTAGAGTACGCTTCGACTAAAGTTCCCGCCACCAATAATGCCGAGAAGGCCCTCAGTGTGACTAAGGCTCGCCATTGACCGTGAGGTCCGTAACTTAGCCATCTACAGACTCACGCCTTGTGGCCTCACAAGTTGAAGGAGACTTCGATGCCATCCGCAGCTTGCCGCATCGCCTTTTGGCAAAGTCACTTCTTGCCGTAATCGAGACCCATCGATAACTCATATTCTGGGAGAACACGAAAGGATGCCCTCCAAGTTAGCCACAACAACCAGAGATCTTTTCAAGAGAAAATACATGAGGACATCCACTTTCCCAAGATTCGGCCCTTGGGTGATACAATCGGAGGACCCAAAAGAATCTTCATGGATTGACCATCATGTCCTTTCTTCAAAGCGGGCCTGCCAGACCCCACCGATGCTATCCGCCTCCATGTAGAGCAATCAACTTCACCATAATCGGTGATCTAACTTTACAAGCTGCCCTTAGGCCCTATTTAAAGTGTCTACCACCTTCTGAGGCTAACTATGCAATGCGAGGTTCATTCGTGAATTTGTGGTGAACATTTGGGAGGAAAAGCCCTCAAAATCATGAGGCAAGGTTTTACCGCCTACAATGAAGAATGACGATTTGGTTTGTAACAAGTGTCGTTACATTCCAATCTCACTCATACACCATCAGAACTCACAACCAGAGCCCGCCTTTGCTCAATGGGGATCGATATAATGGGACCCTTTCCCATTGCCACTGCAACAAAAATTCATAATCTTGCCGATTATCAAGTGGGTGAACCGGCCAAAATCACCAAACAAATGCCAAGCAATTTGCGGAAAAATATTATTTGTCGCTTTGATTCCAAAGAAAAATCATCACCGATAATGGACGCAGCTGTGGAAAGACATTCACATCTTCGCCGTGAGTCGCATATCCGTTAATCCACATACCGTATCCCATCCACGTGCAAATGGGCAAGTCACCAATAGACAATACTAAAAGGGCTAAAGACACGACAACCATGGCAATGGGTCAAGAACTATCCAATGTTCTTTGGGCTTACCGCACTACATCAAGGACCCCTACCGGAGAAACGCCATAACTGTGTTTCGAATCCAGGTCATATTCCGACATCGGGTCCCGGTGCCCTAGAACCCATAACTTTAATGCCGACAAAGAACGACGATAAGCTTGATTCCATCTGGATCTCCGCAGAGACCGACATGTCGACTGGCTTCCTATCGAAAGGATTGCTCGAGGTTTCAACCGGCGGTAAAGCCACACCAATATCTTGGGGACCTCGCCCTCGAAGTCTCGACTCGAGAAAAGGCCCACAACGTAACAAACTCTCACCGCTTTGGGAAGGCCCGTATGTGGTGGTGTCTAAAATCAAGCCCGCACGCTCAAGCTTAAGGATAGTATGGGAAGACTCTCCACGCACTGAATGCTACAAACCTCCGTAAGTACTACTGGACGACAACTTTTTTTATTCTAGTTAATGCGAAAACATTATCATCGTATGTTTGTATTGCAATTGTTGTTATCGAATTAAACATTTATCGATACTGCTTTGTCATACTTATTGTCCAACCTTGGCATCAAGTTGTTTGGATTTATGTTTCTATCTATGTTAAAGTTCTCATACTTATTGTGACTTTTCTTGCTTATGCTTGCATTTTAAAACACCACTCAAGAGATACGCAACTATTGTGTATCTCATTCGGTAAGATCGATCCCGTGGAATTGACGATCTTCCTATGTTAACATCGCCGAGTAACGCCTCGATAAACAACCTTGGATAAGTTGGCAATCCTCTATAGACCGCCTACAACTTTCTCCATAACAAAGTTAACATCATCGGTAAACGCCCATACACAACCTCGGATAGGTCAAAAATCCTCAGCGAATTCAATTCGAGATCTTCCTATACAGTTAACATCGAGTAACGCTCGATAAACAACCTTGGATAAGTTGGCAATCCTCTATATCACGCTACAACTTTCTCCATAAAGGTTAACATCATCGAGTAAACGCTCCGATACACAACCTAGGATAGATCGAGAGGTCCTTAGTGGACTTCCCACACCTCTTCCATACGTGTTAACGCCATCGGGTAACACCGACAAACAACCTGATAGGTCAAAATTCTCGGATTCAATTCGAGATCTTCCACAGTTAACATCGCCGAGTAACGCCTCGATAAACAACCTTGATAAGTTGGCAATCCTCTATAGACGCCTACAACTTTCTCCATAACAGTTAACATCATCGTAAACGCCCATACACAACCTAGATAGATCGAGAGGTTCTCGAGAGAACCTCTATAAATATATTCCGCAAGTTTGTCATCAAGTAACGCCCGTAATGATCTTAGAATATCGAATTACCCTAAAGGGATTCCGATGATCTCTTCTACGAATCTTTATCATCGAAAGTACGCTTTGACACACAACTCCTAAATATTCACAAATAATTTTGTGGATTATTAATACTTTTCGTAACATACAAGTACAATCAACCGTAAATAATATACAACACTAAACAACATAAAGGAACTACAACTACAGCCTTGATGGTCTCATCTAGATGATGAAGAACTATCCGAGTCATCCTCGCCATCGCTAGAAGGGTGGGGAAGCAAAGGAGAAAGGACCTCAACACCTTCCTAGCATGATACGCCAAGCGTGTCCCCTTCAAGAAACCTGGATGAAGCCTTCATCAACACACCGCCGCTCCAAAGCCTTCACCTCTACATCATACACGTGGTCTCGCCTCAACGTGATCCTCAGATGATACTCTTGAAGGTCGCCGAGTTCTTGAAGTCCTCCACGCCCGTGATCCGCCCCGCTTCTACCCGAGATAAGTGCCTCTTTCTCTGAAAGGCGAAGCGCCAGAATCTCTTCTTTTGCCTCAAGACCAAACCTTCTTAAAAGATCTTCGATCCTCATGAGCAACCAACCGTTTCTAGCCTCCACTAATTCATCCCGAGTCCAACTTCGACGAAAAGAAAGAGAAGTCGCTGAGTCGCCAACTCCCCGCACTCATCAAGTTGATTCTCCAACACGGACATCTCTTTTACTTTCTCCACATACCGCTTCTTATATTCACCATGGAGAAACTTGACCTTCACGAACTCAATTCCAAATATTCAAAGACAATGTTCATTTTGAAGTCAAGTTCTTGCTTCTTCAAGATTCCAAATAAGAAAAATTACATTAAACAAAAATGGGAAATAAAAGATGATGAACGCAAGAAGGATTGTTTGCTTCTTCAAGATCGACGACGCAGAATGATTCAACACGTCCTTAGGAATGAAGATCCTTGGGGGACGACTACTCGAAGGGCTCGACTCTTTTCGGGTATCTGATATCACCATCACCTCTTCGCTCCTTTTCCTCTTGTCTATTGGAGACGGGTCCTTCACTGGAAGAAGCGACGCTGGGAGATACTGAAACCTCTTTGTTGGGCTTTCAACGAATTGCATAAGACCGCCGATGAATAGAAGCCCCGCCAACAAAGATTCCTCCGCACAAATGTCGATATATCAAATCTCAAATCAAGATCTTCAATATTATGGAATTTCGGGGATATCTTCATCACCAACAGGGAATGGGTAAATCTCGCCTTTCCCCATGAAGACCCTACCATTCTTCACAAAAGAATCGCTTGCCTTCTTGGGAGAATCCTTCGTCCGAGGTCAAGTAGCCGACTCGCAGCGATAATGACCACCATGTGCATCGCAGTAAACTTGCACATCCGCGGCGAGGTAATCGAGTCGCGTCGCCGCCTAAAAAAAAGACTATAAGTCCCATCACGATGCCATTGCCTCGCCAAAATGGAAATGCAAACCTCGTGATGTCGACAAAATGGCGATCATCTCGGGATGGGGAAACCGCAATCCCGCCCAAACTCATCTCGTAAGTGGTGAAATACCCTCGGAGATTGGGCTCTATCGACTTCTTGGACACTTAAGAACCAAATCATTCGAAAATAATATTTTTCCAAGCACGATCAATGTGTCTCCCGTGATCAACGACTCCCACGAATCTTCAGTCCTCCCATTTTTAGAAGGTTCTCTCGTCCCTGCCTCCGTTACAAGGGTCGGACGTGTCTCTTTCAAAAGATTCTCACCCATCTACAAACACCCAAGAACTCTGCACGAGATGAAAATTATTCCAAGAAGAGTGCCCAAACTCCCACCGGGGAGGCTATGCACTCTAGCTTGGTGGAGATGAGGGAGGTTGATCCAAGAAGAGTGCCCAAACTCCCACCGGGGAGGGCTATGCACTCGGGTGGAGAGGAGAGGGAGAGCAAGAAGAGTGCCCAAACTCACCCGTGTGGAGATGAGGAGGAAGAGGTTGATCCAAGAAGAGTGCCCAAACTCCCACCGTGGGGAGGCTATGCACCCCAGCTGGGGTGAGGGATCCAAAAAGAGTGCCCAAACTCCCACCCGGGGAGGGCTATGCACTCTAAGAGGAGAAGAGGAGATGAGAAAGGTGCCTTCTCCTTAGCCCTGGGGTTTTATAGACCTGGGGCAAAAGCGTAAAACCGCCCAAACCGCCAAAACCATCATTCGGCGCTATGCTGCCTCGCCGCCATACAAGGCCATTGCGCCATGTGCTGGCTCGCTGCCGCAGAATGATCCACGTCGTGACCGCTTCATGCTCGCCGAACTGCGCCGTCCGACCGCAGTTCGGCCGAAACTGCTGACCATGGCCGACCGTCGCCGACCGCTGCCAGGGCGCCGCAGAACCGCTAGGTCGTGAACTGGCCCGGCCGCTGGCCAAGACCGCTGCGACTGGCGCTGCAGACTTCATACCGACCTGACCATCCCGCCATTCATACACCGCTGGCCAATCATGGCCACACCGCTTCAGGTACATGGCGTTGCATGCGCTCATGAAGCATAAGGCTACAGTATGGCCATTGCTGGCTGGCGCACGCTGACAGCTCGACCCGGATGGATCCAGAATAAATTCGCACCGCATACCTTCACGATTGCTCCGCAACAGCTTCCGAAGTTATAATCTTGTCTATGAAGATTTGTTCTCTCAAAATGCGCAGTTGATGGACTCAAATTTCATTGAAGAATTTGCTATTTTCAAGTATTTGACATATATTTTTGATGATCGAGATAATGTCACCCAAAATAGTAAATCGATACATCCTCGAAAATTAATGATCAAGCACGAATCTCAAGGCATTTTCGAAATGCTTCGATCTAATCACCGATTTCAAACATAGTCAAACCGACTGCCTCTCGAAGGAGACGAACATAAGAACATCAGCATAGTCGATCCGAAGCTCGAATCGACTATCAAGCTATCGGCATGAAAATGGATCCGATTCGCCAAATGGTCACCAAAATCGATATATTTATATGATCGAGGCCGAACAATCCAATCCAAGATCACCCAATGACATCATTAAGGCACCTGATCATCAAAATACACCGTCCGATCGGGGGATCGTGACCGTCCGTCTGAGAGTGGTTGGAGTTTTCCACAAATTTACAAGGCCGCCACTCCCAAAAAATCTATAAATGTTTCATTCTCACCTTAGAGAGACCGAATCGATTGAAGACCAGAGCTCGAGAACCACCCGACCTGACGCGATCGATCTACCTGCCACCACAGAAGGCGAAGATCGAGTCGCCTTGGAGATCGCCAGGACTAAAAGACCGCCGCCGCTCTTTTCTCCTCAAGATCAAGCTTGTCCTAAGATCCGCTCGCCGAAACTTCTCGGGATTGACATATTGTATTTTTCTACACCTAATATTGTTCACCAGAACACCTTCTTCTCCAACTAACGGTAGAAGCGACAGATCTTTCAACACATAGTGAAAGTTCTATGCCGCCTGTTTTTTTTCCTTAACGGGTTTTCCACGATAACCCCTGCTCATATCCCCGGTGTTTGGATAATTTTGCCAACTAAGATAGATCTACCTAATAAAATTCAAAGACGAACAAAACTCTACACATAATAATATTTTTAAAATTAAATAAATTATTTTTATTATATCTTAATAAATATTATTGAGTATTAAAAATAATTTATAATTTATATTTAATCTAATCAAATTATTTTGTAAACACTTCATCTATTTTGTTTGATTAGAGAATTTTTGGAGAGCTTTGACCTCTATTTTGTCAAATTGCTGTAACAGGCCGTAATAATTGCAGCAAACACTTAAATATTAAAGCGTTATTTTCAAGACAAGACTTCTGCAGACTCCAAGATTCTCCCCTCAACTTTTCTCTGAATGATAAGATATTAGAAAATGAAGGAGAAAATAAAATGCACGGTCATTTATGTAAGAAAAATATTACGCATAAAATTTGAACATTAATTTATGTTTTTACTTCAATATGAATATGATAGTAAATAAATATTTCTAATATATATTTTTTATAAAAATTTAAAAATACAAGAAATTATTTAAATAATAAATTTAAAAATAAATAAAATTGTTTATTTGTTTTATAGAATATTTAAGATCAAATATAAATATTTAAATAATAAATATACAATTAATAATAGAATATACCAGATATATTAGATTTAATAGATTAAGCAATGAAGATAGTTTAGTATTTAATATATTGAGATTTTAAATTAAAATATAGAATATAAAGAGTACTTTAATATTGTATTCAAATTATATAATAAACGTTATTAAAATAAGTTTATTTAATATGCAAGAAAAGAGTTGGTATGCACATTAGATCTTCTCTATTTATGCATTCATTTTAAATTAAAACAATTGCCAAAGAGGAGAGAAAAGGAGAAAAGGTAAGAAAAATGAGCGAGAGATTATCGCCTATAATTAGTTATCTTCCCCCTTCTTTCCCGCAAACGAAAGATAGAGAAAGCTGACATTTCTTCGTAAACACCAAAGATGACCGTTGCCACCGCCGCAAAGGAAGATCACATCCTCATATTTCCTTTCTTATCCAAAGGCCACACGATCCCGCTCCTCCACCTCGCCGCAGCCCTTTCCTCCCGCAACATCCTCGTCACCCTCATCACAACTCCGGCCAACATCCCCTTCTTCCGCCACCACCTCTCCTCATCCGCTGCCATCGCCACGAAAATCCGGCTCCTCCTCCTTGTTCCTAGACCGACCTTGCTGGCATGAATCAACTCCTCCTTTTTTTTTTCTGGTGCCACCACCTTATAAGACCCTTCATCTGTCTTCTCCAGTAGCCTCCACTCCCCAACTCCTCCTCTCTGCCTTCCGACTTTTTTCTCGGATGGACTCTCCCCATCTGCTTCTCTCGACTCGTCTTCCACGGCATGTCCACCTTCTCCATGTCCCTCTGCAAGTCACTTTGGCTTAATATTCCCAAAGAGGAACCCTTTTCGGTTGTCGGAGCACCTCCGGAGCTCAGGCTTACGTGCTGACGTTCTCAACTCAGTCGACCCGCTTAACCCGGAAACTCAGTTTATAAACTCAATCGGAGAAACGGACATCGGGAGTTGGGGAGTAATTGTCAACAGCTTCGCAGAGCTCGAATCGCCGGCATACGTTCAACTCCTGGAGTCATTCTACAGACCGGTGGCCGGAGGGCGAGCGTGGCTCGTCGGCCCGCTAAACCTTCTAACCAGCGGCGAATCGGTCAATATAGAAATCCCCGACTCAGAATGCTTTCGGTGGCTCGATCGGCAGCCGGATGGTTCGGTCCTCTATGTCGCATACGCAGGCAGAGGTTTCTGATGAGCAACTGGATGAGGTGGCCCATGGACTGGTTCGGGCCAAGGTTCGCTTCCTATGGGCTTTGCGGTCGGAGACTTGGGTGCCTCCCAAAGATGCAGGAGATTTGGGGAGGATTGAGAGAGGGTGGATCCCACAAAAGGAGGTTTTGAGCCACGTGGCCGTAGGAGGATTCATGAGCCATTGTGGATGGAACTCGGTGCTTGAGGCGATATCGGCCAGTGACGATGTGGCCAATGATAGCGGAGCAGAGACTGAACGCGAAGATGGTAGCAGAGGAGATTGGCATCGGCCTAAGGCTTAAGGTGCCGGTGGGGGATGGGTTGCTGGGGAGGAACGAAGTGGAGGAAGGGGTGAGGGAGCTAATGGAAGGAGAGGAGGGGAGGAGGGCTAAGGAGAGGCTGGTTGAGCTAGTGGAGAAAGGCGGCGGTGGTGAAGGGAGGGTCGTCTTATGAGACGTTGGAGAAGCTTCTAGAGGAGCTTAGGAGGGTTCCGACGGCTGCTACAGCAGAGGTCGAGGTGGAGGAAGAAGACAAGAAGGAAGCAAGCTGGTGCAGTGTGAATGGCGTGATGTTGTTCAGATTGCGTAAACCTCCGCCTCTTCATGTTTGTATGATCCCATAATAAAATAAAACAGAGAAAAAACTGTGCTACCCAACTTGAATTGTTATCCTATTTTAACTTTATTATTAAAAATGAAGATTTATAAATGTTGATGCCAAAATTTTTTTTTCATATTATCAGACATGATTTTCTATCATAGATTTCAGAACTTTTTTATCTTTCATTAATAATCTTCAGGTGAGGAGGTAATAAAAAAGGAACGTCTGACCAAGAAATTTCATTGTGATGATATCATGCGCTTCATGCCTGCTTAATTCAAATGTAGCATTACGTGTGCTGAATTCGGATACATTCAAATTTCATTTATATGTGATGCTTAATTAATATATAAATATTATGTATTAATAATAAAATATTTCATATTAATTATAAAGTATTGTATATTGATATAATATTAATTATATAGTAATACATAATATTTATATAAATATTAATATATAGTAATTCATAATTAATAAATAATAATTGTATATTGAATGAGCATCATATAGGATAACGTTTGTATAAGCTAAGTTTTTCTTTTTTTTATGAGCAGATCACAAATATATTTATAAAAACAAGAAAAGTAAAATGAAAAAAAAAAAAAATCAGAGGCCCCACATTAAAAACTAGCAAAAATAATGCTCACACAACAATTATAACTGTTAAAAAAAAATTGAGTTGAATTGATCTTAAAACTTTGAGTGTAATATTTGAGGAATCTTTCAAAAATGCAAGTTCTATTTATCTCAAATCAAATTATATTTGATTTATAATAATATAAATTTTATAAGGACCTGCTTAGTTGTCAGATGTAATTCTGATTTGTTAATTTTGGAAATATGAGCATTTGTAACTTTGCAAATATGGTTGTAGAGCTATCTTATCATCATATCAAGCCGGCCAGAAATTTCATGAATTAGTTGTTGATTAAAATCTATTAAAAATTGAATTATTTTATTTTATTTTATTTTTATTTGATTTAGTTTTAGACATAATGGCTTATTTTAAGTTAAATTTTGTGGAATTATCAAAACTAAATTAACTAGAAATTGTGTGGAATTAAAATTTAGGTATTAGATATATAAATATTAAAGAATTGTATGGTATGTATGTAAATACTCTTTTTTTATTGTCTTTAAAAATATGACATTTCAATTGGATTAATTACAATTTTTATTAAACTAATTAAATGAAATCAACATATAATCAGAAACGAATTAACCAAATAATATATTAAATAAAATTGCAACATATTTTAATTTACTAGTTTTAACTTAATTAAATTTTAAATCTTAATAAAAGTGCATCAATTTTATCAGTTTGGATGAATTAGTGGATAGATTTATTAAATAAATTAAGGCTAAGCTTATACGATTCTTAAAAATCTCATTAAAAAGTGCTTACTGAAAAACTGTGGTCCAAATATATTGGTTGAAAAGTTGAAACTACCTGTTTGAATAAAAATAGCTTTTTAAAATTTAGATTGAACCAGATTCATATTGTTTAAAACGAAAAAAATACCCTTCATCTTTATGAAATATTCCTAAAAAATTAGAATTTGAGAAGATATTCAAAAAAATATATGCATCTTAATAATATATTGATGAAAAAAAATTTTTATCAATCGAAATGGAAAAAGACGATTTGGGGATTGTTGCTCGAGTAATTATTGCTATTATATATATTTAGCAAAGCAACTCGCATTCAAATTCGGTAATTTTGAATGGCTTTTGTAGCCTGTAAACAACAACAAATACCGCACAGTTTTTAAACAAAATTTCGATGTAACGGGTGAAAAATGAAAATCAATATCCAAACACTTCAATTTCTATGCGTACATTTGTTAAAGTCATAAGAATATTCTTTTAATTTACACTTGGAAGGCCAATTTTGCAACTTTATACCATTTTCTAGTCTCAGATGATTTTTACTTTATTGCATAAAGCGCCTCTCCTAATCAAAGTATTCCTCCTTTAATGCGTGCAGTTGGAAGGCCAATATATCAATACGTTTGTTCTCCAAATAAATATCAGATGCAAATCCACTTCTTCTTTCACAATCTTCTCTAATGATCAAATTGCAAGTAGCAACAGACCAAATTTTCTTTACGGGGAAAAACACAAACTCATCCAACGAAATTTTCTTCTAAAGTTTCTTTGCCATAACTGAAAAAAATGGAATTTAAAACTCTAACCACAACCACACAAACTCCCAACTGACCTAAATTATTGTCAAAATCAATCCCGTTGACAAGCTAGTATATATTACCTACTCATCACGATTAAAGTTAATGGTAAAGACATTCATTTCATGACTATCCAATCTCTGTGCAGCGATACTTTTATGTGAATGATATGATATTTTATGCATTTAACTTTCCGCACTCTGCTCAGGACTTGACTTTGACGGACATGTGAG
Organism: Cymbidium sinense; assembly: GCA_021442155.1. Lineage (NCBI taxonomy): Eukaryota > Viridiplantae > Streptophyta > Magnoliopsida > Asparagales > Orchidaceae > Cymbidium > Cymbidium sinense. The sequence continues at coordinate 16,116,042 of CM038233.1, read as the reverse complement.
TAATGTGACTGCCAATATGCCCTCCATTATAAACACAACTACAAGAAATGATGCCAACAAATGGCAGTCCTTATTCATTCTGGACGTTCAGTCGACAATTAAATGAATAAAACAAATAAACATCAAAGTGCCTCCATGACAAGCTCTTAAAATAATCTTCGTTCTACCACAAAATACAAACTTTCATTGTTTTGAGAACATCCCAGGCATTACTGATGAGAAGTCGTACTCTTTTCCTGATTGTGTGGCGCTTGAAAAAGATGCGCAGGTGAAGATGGTCTCGCTGTTCTGCCAATGGACACTCCTTCATTCAAGGCGCTTGAGTAGTTCATAGGGTACATCTTTGCAGTAGTGATCATCGCGATACATGTACCATGCAAAACAATACCGTGCACGTAACGAGCCCAAAAGAAGAAAAATCACCACAAACCGAGGTTATCGCGATGACAATTATCCTTTACGCGAATACACTTACAGGTCGATTATGAAGTTCAGTAGCTTGCCTGGGTGTAGAAAAATATCCATAACTTGCAGGATATGTACGCTTAATGTTCCCAGTCTGTTGGATAAAAGAAAAGATTTCATCATAGTAATGTATCATAGTTATGAAAAAAGTTGGAACCACGTGTTAGGCTTTGAAACCAATATCTTTCGCTAAGTCCATTTTGTCCAGCCACTGGTGCCATTCCTGGAGTAATGAAAGCAATTGCTGGCCTGGTTTGACTTAGGATACCTTCACTATGTGCATTGGAAACATTGATGCCAGGTTGAATGGTATTGAATGTAATCATTGGAGGAGTAACACCATAGTTAGTTGCACCCATGAGAAGAGCCTGTTGCTGGGATTGATGGAATAGGGGGAAACCATATTGGGCTGTGGTGCACCATCAACACAATTAAGCAAACAAAATCAACCAAGTATTTAATTTTCTATCTAAGTCTATAAAAAACATTGCAATGGGCGAAAAATATATACAATAACTGAGTTATTTTCGAATTTACCACTGAATGAAGATAAAGCCAGAAAAGGAAGCATAAATGACAAACCGAGTGCTCTAGCAATTTATTTGGCCTTTTCAGCCTCTTCCCAAGCTGAGGCACACTGAAGTGTCATGCTCGCTAAGACTAACTGCACAAAATTCCGTATCGAAATCAAGTCTCCACAATCATTAATGTTCATGAAAAATACAAGATCTACCAAAATACGAAACAAATAAATCCCAGGCTCATTTCTAAAAATTAAAAAGTAGTTCTAAGACAGTGTAAAAATACTAGTGGATATAGATTTTTTATATTTAATGAAAATAAATCTGAACATATTAGAAAATAAATATAAAGAGCAGTAATTATCAAGCAGTAACATATAGATTTGGTTCAGTTTACTCCGTTTTTACATGCAATAGTAGCAATTAATGGGAATTTGACTGCTCTAAAACAACAATGCAAAATGACATATTTGCAATTTCTCAACTCAAGTTAAGAGCTAAAATTCCCATCGCAATTTTTAAATGAAAATGAAACGAACAGAGGATAATAATGCATTAAAATAGAGACAGAGTCCACCTCAAGAAAATAAGAAAATGTTGGATCATTTCTGCTTCACATAGCAATGATCCACCAAGCTAACCAAGATGCATAGCAATGTCTTATATCTCACTCTAATATACTAATTCCAGTTAAAACTCATCTAATTCTTTTTCAAGAAAAACAAATCATCATTCATTCAGGGTTTTCATCCCCAAGTGGTTGGTGTTGCTTTTTTATATAAGAAATCAAGTAATCCCTAATTTTTCATTTTTCTTCTCTTATCTATCATCACATTCTCCACTTCATGTCATAGTGGAGTAGTAACCGAAGCAAGGACAGCGCTGTTTGGCTTTCTCATGCATCCAGTTCTCAACCAGTGATTCCTCTTTCTTTTCCACTTTAAAAGTTGTCGAAACTAAGCTCATAAAAGAAACAAAATCTATAATGAGTTAGTGAATGAAAAGCTAAGAGCGTAAGAGTTTTTTTGCATTGAAGCTTCCAACGCTAGGAGAGTGGGATGCTCAACTTTAGAGGCCTAGTGAGGGCATAAGATATATATATATATATATATATATATATGTAAATGGAACTATATTAATTCAAGAATCATGCTAGCCAAATATGTAAGTTCAACTACTACATTTGTACTGCAAGGTTGTAAAAAAAAAGATTTCCTTGTACATATTAAGTTCCCACACATGACAAGAAAGGTAATTGTCTAACAGTACATTACATTAACAAAGACATTAGTAACCTATATCACATGGACTTAAATTGAACTTAAGGAGAAGTCCTTAGTGTAACATTGCACTGACTTATTGAGAACTCCTGAAGAAACGTCTCCTTAACCACCAAACTTTTCGATCTGCAGGGATACTCATAAAAGTTTCACGGCTTTATCTTGCTAGAAAGTAGCAAAATCATAGAATTCCTCAGTCAAATATATCTTGAATTTGTGCAACTTCATGTAATGCCTCGGGAATTGTAAAGGTTTTACGATCTGCATTTGCGGTAGCAATAGAATCGCTGATAGATTTCGCTGCAATGACTACCTCCTGAATATGGTTTATAAGAAGTTGCCTTCCACCAGTCTTATAACTTTTAGTTTTTCGCTTTCTACTCGTGGTTGGAATGGATGTTTGAGATTTTTGTGATGGAGGATAAGTTGTTCCTTCACCTCCTGTACAATTGACTAAATTTGGTTCATCCTCTTGATTCTCATCATCATTTGATGTGTCTATATCTGCATTTGTTCTAGTAATACTAATTTGGCACCGACATTATCACCGCTTGCTACAATATGACCAAACATCCTATCTAGCTTTTCTTCCAGGTGGTCTAGGCCATTTTGTCTGAACTTCGTCGCAGCGGGTATTACCTACATTATATCCATACACAAATGTTAAGTAAATGTATGTAATTCAAATTCAATGCCAAAGTTGTGCACTAAGTTAATGAATTATATTTTGTCATTCCACCATTCTGTTGAAACATCTACTATTTTTTTGATAGGATCCCATCCAATTCCAGTTTCACCACGTAGTAGCTCTTTCCACAACTTCCACTCTTTCTTTAACTGGTCCCATTTATTTTTAAGTTGTGTACGATCATATGTTCGCCCGATTCGCTCATTTAAGTTATTCATAATATTTTTCCATCCATCTTTATTGAAATGAGAAGTCGTTGCTAACTCTATTTCTTTGATGAAGTCACAAAAGAGTAAAGTAGTACCTAATTCCCAAATTCGGTGCACAACCTTCTTCTTTTCCCATCTAAGTAATAACAATAAGAAGACATAAATTAAAAGGAAACAAGACCTTACGGTGATGAAACTAACAATGTGTACTTTTACTGCATGTAACCATTGTAGTTTAATGAATTGCTCATATATTTAAAAACCAAATGTACACCCTCATGTAGCTTTCTCTATACAAGGATTACAAAAGTTTACTCTCTCAAGATTATCATTATGATACTGATTTTGCTTCATACTCACCATAATATCTACTTAATAAGTTTTATCTACCCAAAAAACAAGATAATATAAAATTCGGAGCATGCAGTAGACTCAATGAACCTAAGGAGGCACTAGTGGCATTGTATTTACTACTATCGAGCCTGTTATAGCCTTTCTACTTTCTCATATGTTTTCATATTAGTTTCAGCAACCTAAAACTAAAGTGTGCGCTGTTATGGTATTCAGTATTGAAACTTACCACCAAGCATCTGATCTAACCAACTTACATTCTTTACCTAATCTACTTTCTGGGTATAATAGGTTACAATAACTTAGAGCTTCTCTGATAAAGAAGCAGATTTTAGATTACTACGAGACAACCGCAGGGGATTATCGCTTTTAGTGGAAGACTAATTACGACATAACTCATTGATGGTAGACAATATGGACTTCACATACTATGAAAACTCTTAAAATATTCACCACATCTAAATTATTCCTTCCAAATGCTAAATTTATTCTGAATATAATATATATTTTGTAGATTGCAGATATACACAGACAACATTCTTGCATTGTTGCACTCTAACAAATCTAGTTGTAAAAAAGTAATTTACACCAAATTAATTTCGCAAAAACAACAAAACAATAGGCATAGTCAAACAAATATATGACAATGGTCATGTAAAATACTTGTGGGATAATTGTCTTAAATACATTCATAATATGGGTCATCCCACATTGTTGCAAACAAAACCAATGTATCATGAGTACAAGAAAACAAAATGCCATAAAATATTGACAGGACAACGTTCGGCACATTAAAACTGTAAGAAAAGTAAATACCAAATCCAACTTCTATGACAACAAGAGAAACAGGGAAAAGAAGACGATTTACTGCAGTTCCGGAGGACAAATAGTGACCGACTAGATATAAATTCTGCATTAAATATTTAATCTTGAAGAGTAAGGTAGAATGTTCAGGCTCGGAATGCTCCGGATATTATTTCCAGGCAAACATAGCAGTAGAGGAACGAACCTTGGATACCAATAGAACTGCGGAATGCGATTTGCTTTTTCCGGCGAGCTGATTCTCGATCGCGTGATGCACCGTCGGCCTCGCTAGTCTGCAGATCGGGAGGAGAAATAGTCACCGAATGTTTTTAATTTCTGCATTAACTATTTAATCTTGAAGAGTAAGGTAGAATGTTCAGGCTCGGAATGCTCCGGATATTATGTCCAGGCAAACATAGCAGTAGAGGAACGAACCTTGGATACCAACTGTAGGTAGAGCTGCTCGGATTGCTCCGGATTTTCTCGGCGATGCTCCCGATTTGCTCGGCGATTCTCGGGTGATCGTCGCGTGATGCACCGTCGGCCTCGCTAGGTAGCGGAGAAGAGAAGCGGAGAGGAGTTTAGCGAGAAGAGAAGCGGAGAGGAGTTGCGTGATAAGGATCGTGGGAGAGGAGTGGGGGAATGGGGCAATCACGACAATATTATTCCCAAAACGACGGTCTGTCGAGAAACGGAGGTAGCGTCTTTTAAAACCGAGCGAAACTCCGCTTTTATGAGTTTGCTAAAATCGATTCAAACACTTATAAAAAAAAAATATACCCACTTTCAAACGCAAAAAGCACCAAATAAGCTTAAACAAACGGAGCCTAAATCAATCTAAATTTTATCTAAAGAAAATGAAAAGATTTTTTTTATTTTTGATTTAACTAAATTTCTATTTTAAACATAACTAATAAACAATCTTCACACGACTTTAATTTAAAAAAAAAAATTGAACAATAATTTTATAAACATAACAACACCAATCAAATAAGCTTGATTTGGTTCATTTTTTATTTAATCTAAGTAAATAAATTAATTTTTGGGTCATATTAAAATTAGACAATCAAGTTTAAATTAAATATGTATCATGTTAACCAACGAAACTTGGTCTTGAGCTTCTAGCCAGGAAGAATGGTGATGTACTTGATAACGATAGAGAGGGAGACTGAGATGAAACATTTATCTTTATTTCTACTGCCTTGTTACAGAATGTATGTGTATTTATAAGCTAGCTGAGATCCAGTAAGGCAAGAGAGTGTGCTTAATCTAACGGTGCTTGAAGTTAGGTGATTGAGATGAAGAGAGTTCATACGCAGATCATCGCAGGATATTGCCAAGGAGGAGATGCTCGAGATATGCAACCTCATCCTTTGAGAATCAGAGAACGTTGCCGTTAGTTATGAGTGCCCGCGAACCTAATCGTCAATTGTTGGAGCGTGAGGTTGAACGTGAGTTTAATGGAGTAGTTAGGCTTTGGTTAATATGTCGGCGATTTGATCTTCAGTTGAGATGTGATGAATTTAAAGTTCGTTGGCGGCGATGTCGTCACGCACAAAGTGGTAATCTATCTCGATGTGCTTTGTCCTTGCATGGAAGATGAGGTTTGTTGCAATTGTCATGGCTGAAGTGTTGTCGCTATGCAAGGGTGTTGGTTGATTTGTGGGGACCCCAAATTCATGTGCTAATCGAGACGATGTTGTATGCGGGCGATATTCTGCTTCGGTTGAGGAACGAGCCACTATTTTTTGTTTCTGGACTTTCCAGGAGATGAGGGTAGATCCGAGGAAGGTGTAGAAGCCAGTAGTAAAACGACGATCAGCAGGATTGCTAACCCAGTCGGAGTCAGGAGTGGAGTTGGAGATCCCCGAGGGCTATTGGGAGACCATAGTTAGGTGTGCCCTAAAGATAGCGCAGTACGCGTTTGAGGAGTTGAAAGTGGAAGTTAAGGGGGTTATGCATGTGTTGGCATAAGTGGTTGACAGCCAAGGCGATGTCTGACCTTGTAATTTTGAGGAACTAGAGGGAGCCAACTAGGCGCCTGTACTCTGATTGATCACAGAAGGCTTCTGTTTGGTATTGTGAAGTTGTAGTCTGGTTGGAAATGGGAGTTGGCTTGCTGAGAGGACATGCCGAGCTCAGAGTTGCTTGGTTTGTGTTAGGGAGTTTGTTCTCAGCTTTGTGTATTTGGATGCTGAGGAAGTTGGAAATATGTCTGAGATCCTTCAGGTTAGATACTACCTTGAGATGTTGAAGGATGGATGAGATTACATGAGGTTTGCTGTCGGTGATGAGGATGTCATCGGCGATAGGAAGGTGAGACACGCTGCCCATGTTGTGTGTATATGAAGAGGGCTGCACCGGCAATGAACCCTTATTGTTTGAGATGCTATGAATGTGGAGTACCACTTGGGGACGCTTGAGGTAGTTTTACATACATGGTGTGGAAATTGAGCATGAGAAACCCGTGGTTGAGACATGTAGATTGTGTCTTGGAGGGAACGAAGAAATGCGTTGAAACAACCTGTCAAAGATGATGAAGAGCAACAATGCAGTAAGAGACGAATAGTTGACATTTTGGCAACTGGGCTGAAGGTTTTGAGATAGTGAATCCCATATTCTTATTTAAATCCTTTAACTAATCAAGCAGCTATAGATCCGTCAGAGTAAAATTTGGTCTTGAAGGTCCATTTGCAACCGATTATAGTTTGATTGGTGGGTGGAGAGACAAATGTCCAAGTAGCTTGTTGTTGAAGGGCGAGAAACTCCTCAGACATGGCTTTGCGTCATTCGGTGTATTTGACGGCTTGAGTGTAGCAGGTAGGTTCAGTTGGGGGGTGATGATGTAGAAGGTCTAGGACTATCTTTGGTTTCCAGTGGCCGGTTTGGAGTCTGGTTTTCATCGGGTGTTTAGATGGAGGGGGTTGGGGAGTTGGAGGTGTGGGAGTTTAGGAGTGTGAGCTTGTTGGGGAGAGCTCAGAAGGTATGGGTGTTGGAGCGTGTGTGTTTGAGATGGGAGTAGGGAATGGGTGTTAGAAGCAGCAGGTAGTGAAGGAGAGTGGGTATTTAGTGAGTAGGGAAGTGTGTTTCTTGAAAGGTGTGTCGGAGATCAATAATCGCTGACTGGCTTGTAACATTTATAACCTATGATGTCTGAGTAGTAAGGAAGACAGAAGGGTGCTGGAGATAGTTTGTTAGTGAGGGAGTGATGATGGGAAAATAGATTGAACCAAGACTTTGAGTTGAGTGTAATCGTAATTTCAGAGAATTTGATGAGATTTGAGAGAGGTTTTGGTGGGTTGTAATGAGATGTGTGGTATAGGCATCCCGCCTGAATTGTGGTAGGTTTGCTGTTTGAAGGAGTGTTCGTGTTAGCTCAATAATATGTCTGTGTTTCCTTTCGGCGACTCTATTTTTTTCAAGGGTGTTAGGGCAGCTGCATTGATGGATGATGCCGTGGAAAGTGAGATAGGTTTGGAGAGCATTAGATATGAATTCGCCTCCACCATCTGAGCGAAGAATTTTGATGGATTTAGAGAAGTGTGTCTTTATAATTTTATGTAATTGTTGGAATTTGGAGGCTACTTCATGTTCGTAGGTTAAAGGGAACATCCATGAAAATCGCAAGTGAACGTTGATAAAGATAACGTAATATTTGTATCCATGTAGTGAAGGTGTTGGGGATGGTCCCCATACATCAGAATGAATTAAATCAAAGGGATGTTTAGTACTAGTGATAGATTTTGAAAAAACTAGTTTATGACTTTTTGACTGAGTACATGCATTGCAGGGAGAGTGGAGGGGCTTGATATGAAGATGCTTGTTTTGGAGCAAGATAGTTCGGAGGATGTCGCTGTGCGGATGGCCGAGCCTTTGATGCCAGAGGTGTGAGGATGTAGGTACGAAGTGTAATGCCTGAACTGCAGCAGTGTTTGGGATGAAGTACAAGCCGTCAGTGCAGCGACCCGTTAGGAGGAGTTGGTGGGATGCCCGATCCTTTATGTGGAATCCATCAGCATTGAAAGTGATTGAGCAGTTATTGTCAGTGGCAAGATTAGAAACAGATAGAAGGTTGTGAGATAAGTGAGGTGCATGAAAAATTTGTTTGAGAAAGAGCTTACGGGTGGGTGTTGGAAGAATGCCTTGGCCCCAATGAAGAATGGGGATGGTCTGGCCGTTGCCGACTGTGACTGTTTGTTGTCCTTGGTGTTCGGTGGGGGTCTTGGAGAGTGGCCAGTTTGTTGGTGAGATGGGAAGAGGCCCCAGAGTCAAGGATCCATTCAGAGGGGTGCTGTGTAAGATCGGCTTGGAGCGTATAGGAGTTTTTAGTGGGATTAGAGGTGGTGTCTGCGTGATACCAGCAGACACGAGCTGAGTGCCAAATTTGTTGCATATTTGATAGCGGATTGGCTCTTTAGTACGATAGCTCGGTCGTCCTTTAGTTCGTCCAATATCCTGTTATATGGAGGGGTTGTGGTAGTATTTGCCTTGGCCTTTGTGGAATTTTCCTCGAGTGAGTTGGAGAGCGGTGATGGATGAAGTAAGTTCTTTTTCATGATCGGTGGAGATGTTGATTTCCTCGCTGCATAGAAGGGAGTAGAGTTCATCGATGTTGATGGGGTCGGACCTCGTGCGTATGGCTGTCTTGAACGCATGATAGGTTGGTGGTTGACCATTTAAGGTGTGCAGAATGATGTCTTCGGAGTCTAAATTGGAGCCTGCTGCTGAAATTTGATCTACCAAGGATTTGATTTCCGTGAGATATTGGGTCATTGTTTTATCACGAAGGGAGATGTGATGTAGTTCATTTTTGAGTTGGATTACTCTGGAGCGAATATGCGACTGTAATCTTTTTGCTAAGGTTGTCCAGATGTCGGAGCAGCTGTCTAGGTTAAGGACGTAGGGAAGGATTGATTGTGAAATGGTTGAGTAGAGCGTCGCTGAGAGGTTTTGATCGATCAGTTGCCACGTATTGTAGTTGGGGTTGGGTTGAGGTTGTCCATTGGTGTCGATAGAGTATTTGGTGGGGCATGGGGTGGTGCCTTCTAGAAAGCTATCGAATCCGTTTGCTCTGAATAGCTTGTGAATTTGTGAACTCCATATGGCGAAGTTGTCGAGAGAGAGTTGGCTACGGATTTTATGTTTCCCATGAGAAACTTTAGGGAAGGTGGGATGGTTAATGTGGTGAAGTTTTCTTGCTGTGTATCCATAGTTCTGTTAGAGTAAGAGGAGTATTCTGACATTTTTCAGCAAGAGTTATGGCTCTGATACCAAGTTAACCAATGAAAGTTGGCCGTGAGCTTCTAGCCAGGAAGAATGGTGATGTACATGATAACGATAGAGAGGGAGACTGAGATGAAACCTTTCTCTTTACTTCTACCGCCTTGTTACAGAATGTATGTGTATTTATAAGCTAGCTGAGATCCAAAAGGAAAGAGAGTGTGCTTAATCTAACGGTGCTTGTGAAGTTAGTTGAGAGCCAGTGATTGAGATGAAGAGTTCATGTTCAGCTCTGCAACATCTGAGCACTGCAGTGATACTGCCAAGGAGGAGATGCTCGAGATATGTAACCGCATCCTCTGAGCACGGTAGGGAAATGTGGTTAGTTTGTTATGATATCAGAACCTAATATTGCATGCTATAAAATTCACAGTATTAAATGTTTATATTTTTATCTTACTTTGTATAAAAAGAATAAAATCATATGAACAGAATTATTATTCAAATTTAGAGATGCAAAACTCATCCTTCTCTAGTATTGGAGTACATTGTTCGAATACATTCAAATTTATTATATATTGAAATACACAGTAAGTATATTAAGATATTGTTATAAAAGATTTAGAATATAGCCTTAACATTGTGTACATTCGTACTACATAACATATGTGTAAGATATTTTAAGCATAACATAAAAAAATATTATATTTTAAAATTATGTTCAAATTATATCTTTAAAAATAATCCCTTAAATCTTTTAAAAAAAAAATTTAATTCATACAAATCCTTATGCATCATAAAAAGATTTTATTCTAAATTCGCAAGCTTTTTATGGAAATTCGAATAACTCCTTGGATTTGTCAATAGCTAACGAGTTTTAAATTATATTTGTTAGTATTAATTGAATAGTGTTAAATTTATAGAGAGATATTAATTTTAATTTATAAGGGCATCCGGAGCAAATATATTTTTGCAAATGATAAATTTAGAATAGTGTTAAATTTATAGAGAGATATTAAAAAAAAAACTTCAAGTAGATAAACTTTACACTTTGATTGCTACCATATATATATATATATATATATATATATATATATATATATATATATATATATATATATATTATCGATTTTCTTAAAAGAAGCAATATAATATGGTTCAAATGATGAATTAAAAAGATGAAACATATGCATTGTTAAATTCTAAAAAAAAATTTCAATTTATTTTCTAACTTGAAGTTGAAGAATTCTATATAGAGTTGATGTGTAAATGAGTCGAGTCGAGTTCAAATTAGACTAAAGTTTTACTGAACTCTCTAATGCGTGGCTCGAGTTTGACTCAAACTCAAAAGTTAAGATTGAGCTCGACTCATTTAAGAAACTCTAAGATCAAGCTCAACTCGTTGGCTCAGTTGAACTCATGAACTCGACTGTGTATGTACTCTAAATTTTTTTTATAGATTTATTTGTTTTGACAAAGAAATGAAATATAATATAATAAAACAAATGCATATAATTTTCTCGAGTAACCTAGCATTTAAATGGACAAAAAAATTTACGCTTATGGCAATAGCAACACTAAATATTCTTAAATTATGGCATGTCCATCATAACATAAATTCATTTTTTGACCTAGCTAAAGTTCAAAGTAGTTCAAAGTTAAAATTAGTACATCCAAAATAAACAAGTACTTAAGCAAGCAAAAAAAAATTATAAATTAAAACTTCGTATTAAAATGAGTATAATAGATAAAAGCACAATTTCTAATAGATCAAGTTGGAGTAGAATTAACAAATGAATGAAAGAAGGTGAAAAGTGAGTTTTCCCCTTGTTAGCATAATAATGAGGTCGCATAAGAAGCTGAAGGTCATGCCACCCTCTGACTAGATCTCAATCACAACTAAAACTTGAGTTGCTGCTAATGAAAAAAAAAAAAGTTAGTAGTTTGTACAAAGTTGTAATCCATAAAATTGTATAATTTATCATAAGATAATCTAAGTACACATATTTGAGGGTATTCAAGAAATAAAAAAAATTTGAATGGTGCATTCTTTTGCTTGCATAACTTTTCTCAATTTCAATAAGCACAAGTATTGTTAAAACTGTAATAGCTTCTATATTATGTAAAATACTTCACAAATAATTTGCCTTAATAATTAAAGTTTAGGGTTTAGAATTTTAGAGTTTAGGATTTAGGATTTAGTGTTTAGGGTTTAGAATTTTTAGAGTTTAAGTTTAGGGTTTAGGGTTTAGGGTTTAAAGTTTTTAGAGTAAGGGCATAGAGTTTAGAGTTTAGGATTTTTAAGGTAAAAGTTTAGGGTTTAGGGTTTAGGATTTAGGATTTAAGGTTTAAGATTGGATTTAAGGTTTAAAGTTTAGGATTTAGGATTTAGGATTTAGTGTGTAGAGTTTATGGTTTAGAGTTTAGGATTTAGGATTTAGAGTTTAGGGTTTAAGGGTTTAGAGTTTAAGGTCTAGGATTTAGGATTTAGAATTTAGGGATTTAGGATTTACGCCAGTTTCTTTTATCTTTTGAATTTTTTTATTTTTTATTTATAAATTCATCTTCAACAAAAATGGAAATCTTATGTTTTTTTTTTTCCTTCTTGATTTTACTGACGGAGTCATCAAGGAATTTATGCGGTTGACATGAAGCCTAATGTCAACATGCTATCTAATGTCAACGCTGATAATTTAGTTTAGCACTTGCTGAGAGAAGATACTGCTTTATTGCATGTTGAACTTTGTGCGCATCTTTGATAGATGGAAGCAAAAGTGTGCAATTGAGGACGACCTTATGAGTAGGAAGCGTTGTCAAAATTTGAGCACTCTTGGGGCAGAAGACGCCGACGGTGTTTTGAACACCGTAAGCGACCAGGCCAGAGGGGCCCCAAGATACGTTGTTCACCACTCGGTTGTAGCCAGCTCCGATGAACAGCATCTCCACGTCCACATTGTCGCCGTCGAAGCAAGACCGCTCCATCACGGCCGCTCGGAGAAAGAGAGGACCGAAGCTAGGCGTCGTTTAGTTTGGGATCGGAGAGGAATTAATGTGATTATTTTTAAAATAGGCTTAGTGTTAATGATAATTAATTGTTTAGGCACGAAAATTTTTTTTTTAGCAAAATAGGCCTAGTCGTCCATTTGACGGACGACTGGCGTCGATGTGTATCCATAAAAATTATATAATTTAAATATATAAATAACTAAATAAATTTATAAATATATATATATATATATATAATTACTTTATTTATATAATTTATTTTTTTCTTTATTTATTTATTAAAATTTATTTATTTATATATTTTAAATATTTTTATATTATATATTAATAAAAATTAATAAAAATTATATATTTTAAATAATTATATTAATTAATAAAAAATATTAAATAAATTTATAAATTTATATATATAATTAATTTTTTTTTAAATTATATATTTAATTATATATATAAATAAAATTAATAACTAAATATATAAATATTTAGTTATTAAATATTTTATAAAAAATATTTTAAATTATATATTTTAAATAATTATATTAATTAAAAAAATTAATAAAAATAAAACCCCTCTCTCTCTCCCCCCATAGTTTCTAAAATCACAAGAAAAGATTCACGTCAGCGCCAGTCGTTCGTCAAAAGGACGATTAGGCTTATTTTGTTAAAAAAATTTTTTTTTTATGCTTAAACAATTAATTATCATTAATACTAAATTTATTTTAAAAATAATCCCGATGTTGGCCCTCGCGTTTGGCTGTAAGCTCGTTCTGAACGAAAGGGTAGAGAGAGAGAGAGATTAATGAGAAACTGGCGCCGCAAACATTAGTAGCAAAACTTCAATGGAGGATTGCCAGGCTGTGTTTGAAACCCTAAAGAAACTAGACAAGCAAACAACTTTTCCTGGCGAGTTCGACCTCGGCAAAGTGAGAGTGAGCATCAGTGTGGGTGCCCGACGGGCATAGGAGTTGAAGACTCCGCGCTGTGTCAACTTCGCATCTGAGAGAAAATGAGAGCGGGCCGACGGGAGAGAGGGACGGCATGTAACAACCTGTTTAGCTTGTAGCCGAGACGGAGCGAGAGTGAAACGGAGGAAGTTTGCTTTTTGTTGCGAGCAGAGAATGAAGGAAGGAGTTCTCGTGTTGGAGCAATTGTTTTTTAGAGATGAAAAGCCGTGAAAAAGAAAAGGAATCGTCTGCTCCGTTTTTTTTTTTTAATTCTCATCACATTTTATTTTAATGTTTCCTCTGAAATCTCACATGGGGTTGGCATGAGGATAAGCTGCAGAGGTATGGGCAGAATCGAGTGAAGTGAATAGCGGCTAGGTAGAGAGAGCATGATGTAGAGTTGTCTCCATCAACATCCTTATATATATATATATATATATATATATATATATATATATATATATATATATATATATATATATATATATATATATATATATATAATACGAAAAATACAGATGTGTAGTGAGTTAATTGAGGAATAATTCTGATGTTAGAAAAGACAAATGTGACATTTTTTTAATTCCATTTTTTTAATATATATATATATATATATATATATATATATATATATATATATATATACATATATATATATACATATATATATATATGCTCTCATTTGTCTAATTATACATATATAAACCAATAAAAATTATTAATTAATATATAATTATAATAGTGATAAATTTTATATTTTATTGTAGTCCAGATATCTAATAGTAAATACAAATATATATATATATATATATATAATTGGTAGTAAATAAAATATATATATATATATATATATATATATATATATATATATTTTGATTTAGTTCTAAATTTAAAACAATATGTATATTAATGTCAATAATAAAATATAAAGCTATTACAATATCATATAATAAAATTAATTATTTATATATTTAAACATTATATATATATATATATATATATATATATATACATATATATATATATAATTTATTTATACATTTTAATTTCTCTTTCCTTTCGTTAATATAGTGCAAGTCAGGTTAATTTTAATTTATTATCTAATACTTCTGTCTATTATTATTTTTTTTGAATGATATGTATGTTGATCTCTTTTTTTTTTTTTTTGGAAGGTACGGACGGATTTTAGAAAATAGGAAAATATGAGAAAGGTGATGTGGCAGCTCTTCATTGGTTGAGTAGCAGGTGGAGGTATGGGAAGGGCGGCTGCCATTTTTCAGGCATTGATCAGGTATAATTAGAAGATAATTAGACAGATTTATCTCGAAATATGTGTTAATTTCGACAAAATTTTAAGCGCAACAAGCTCGTAATTTCAACATTCCAGACGCAATGGCACAGTCCATTTGTTGATCGAAGGTCATTTCAACCATTTTCGAATTGAATCACTTTCGAAAATGCATTATTATTTCCGACCGCCGACGCTCGTGCGTTCGTCGAATTAGCGGATAGTCTCATTTGATTTGCCGCCAACAACACAATCATTTTCGAGAACGGAGGTCATCCGGACATCATCGCAAAGATCCTAATTCCGACATATATATACCGAGAATATTTCATCGATTGCCATTGATTTTGCAATATTTATATTTCGATCACGACGTTTCAACGTAATAACGTAAGTCGTTCATCGATCGGGCCGCTTTCAACCATTTTGACGCAAGTTTTGAGCCCCGACATGAGCCGCCGGTGAAGTGACTTGACGACACACATATGAAAGTGAACAGTTGGCAACGCAAGCTTGATCCAGATTACGACATAATGCATACGCTAAAGACGTTGCTGTTGAATACTGACGGGATGCAGCAGCCTATCGATTACTTCTTCTCATAAGAGATCTTTTGGCACGCAGAATCCGTACCTTTTTTTCTGCTGGAAATAAAAAAAAATTTACACTTCACTGCTGAATATCTTACAGTTTGGTTTGTATTTTTTTTTATATGAATAGATTTATATTTGATAATAACTATCATAAAAAATAGAAAATAAGTGATGTTTATGTGTTCTTTTAGTAGGGTTTAGTGGCTTGTGCTTAGAGCGGAGTCTTATAAAAGAGTACAGAAAAGCTTATATGTAAGAAGATACTACTCATACTAGATGTAAGAAGCTGGCTGTTTAAATTTTTAATATATGGATAAAAAGTTTTATATTTTATTAAATTTTATAGATGAGGTAAGATCTTATATTAGATTCTTATTGATCTGATCATTATCATATTTGGTCAAATCAAATTAAAAAATATAAATTTTTTTTTCATAGAGAGAGCGAGAGAGAGAGAGAGAGAGAGAGAGAGAGAGAGAGAGAGAGAGATGATTTGAATCACACGAAGGTAAAATACCTCCCTAAACGACACGGAGTCACGTAGCTTCACGTCGCGGACTTCATGACCATAATCGTGTCCACTATTTTTCCTCGTTTTAGCGGTTAACGGAGCAGTAACATAACGGATGGCGCTGTAAAGGGATGGCGTATTCACGACGCCGGTTACACTTCCCCTGGCCCGACCCGGCCCGTAATGTTACAAAAGTGGGAGAAGAAGAACGAGATGATACTATCGTTTGACATTCCTCACCACAGAACAGTTTAGTGCTTTCTTTCAACGAAGGATTTTTTCTCAGCTTAGCTCCCGTTCTCTCATCGCCCGCCGCTGATATAGCAAATAAAAAAAAATTGAGGTATTGTGACTGAGATATTTACATGCATTCAACTTGAATGAATTTAGGTTTACTGTTCTTCTCACCGCCCAATGAAAGATTCGTTATTTTTTATATGTTATTTTGTATTCATTTCCAGCCTCTAGTATTTGGGCTTTTTGAGTTTCAGCCGTTGAGATAGCTGTGGGTTTGGGATTTAAACGTCCGCATCTTTATGGATCATTTGTGGCCTACTTTCGCTTTATCTTGCCTTATTCTTGAGATTATATTTAGGCATTCCAATGGAAGCAATATGAAGGTGTTTGATGGTTTCTAGATTATCAGACTACCTCTTTGAGGGTACGTGATCATTTATGTCATTTTTTTAGATTATTTTTCTTTATTGAGATAATGTTCATTACATTACAATGGAAGTAATTTGGGTTTGGATGGTAGATTGTATGGATACTTTCACAGATATTTATTTCTTTTGATGAGATGTTTTGGATATTTAGACTGCACAGGTCTTATTGACATATTGGGCATTCCAATGGAAGTATTTGGAGATTTGGATAGTTTTTTATTCATTCTTTCGGCCTTTGGAGGGTACACATTTATGGATTCTTTTATTTATTTTGCCTACTTTTGATTATGTTGATATTCCAATGGAAGCATTTGGAGTTTGGATGGTGGGTATTTTGCATCAGAACTTCAAAAGAAAAGTAAAAATAAACCGAAAAGATAATGATCTCGACTCGAGGTATGATAGAGAAATGCAAAATATCCTCAAATAATCCAAATAGCTCCAAATGCTTCCATTGAATGCTCTAAACATAATCAAAAGAAGTAGCAAAATAAATCGGCAAAAGAAGTCATAAATGACTCACCTCCAAAGAGGTACAGAGTACATGCAAAATATCTCAAATCATCCAAACAAATTTCAAATTGCATCAGAATGTAATGAACATTATCTGTGGATCGCAAAATAAATTGAAAAAAAGGTCATAAATGATCTGCCTCGTGAGAGTGAGTACAGATATGCACCCCAACCATCCAAACAACTCCCAGATTGCTTCCATTGGAATGCCCTAAACATAATCAAAAGAAACAGGCAAAATAAACTGAAAAAGAATGACATAAATGATCTGTACCCTCCAAAGGGGTACAGAGAGTACAGATGCAAAATACCCCCCCCCAAACCATCCAAACGCCTCCAAATGCTTCCATTGGAATGCCCTAAATATAATCAAAAGAAGTAGCAAAATAAACTGCAAAAGAAGTCCTTAAACGCCTCATTCCTCCAAAGAGGTACATAGTACATGCAAAATGCCCAGAAATCCAAACAAATTTCCAAATGCTTCCATTGGAATGCCCTAAATATAACCAAAAGAAGTAGGTAAAAAGAAGTCCAAAATGATCCCCTCCAAAGAGGGAGAGTACGATATAAAATACCTACCGAAACCATCCACCTCCAAATGCTTCCATTGGGATGCCCTAAACATAATCAAAAGAAAGCAAAATAAACTAAAAGATCTAAAGAGAAAGACAGAGTACAAATGGAAAAAGCTCACATAAATCATCCAAAGCAAGAATTCTTAAATACTCAGACTGCAGAAATATGCAAAATAACACTAAAAACCCTAAATTCAACAAAACATCCAAATAAGCTTCTAATGGAATGTAATGAACATATTCTCTTCCATGCACTAATATCATTAACAAACCATAGAAAAAATGCACGAAAAACATTACCTATGAATTTTATTTAATTGATCGCCTAACGCTCCATCTTCACGTTCTTTTTTAAAAAAGGAAATGAGATTTTATTTCTCTCGAGCTCGCTTTGCTTAAAAAACTAACCCTAAACCTTAAATCTGCCTATATATTTCTTTAAATTCCTCCGATATTCCAACGACTTACGGAGGGTGGGAAGGGAATCAAGATCGTGAATACATCCCTTTACGGCCGTCGTTATGTTATCTCTGCTAACCGCTAAACGGGAAAAATAAATACGTGGATGGTGACGAAAGACGTTTTACGTGGACTCGACGTATTTTCTCCCTAAACGGGGCTAAGTAAAATATCCTCCCAATGTCCTGGTCGTAGGCGACTTTTTTTTGATGACAAAAATTCATTAAAAATGGGTTCTAGAAGGAGAAAGAATGAAACAGGATTGATAAAAATTCACTTGAAAATTGATAAAAATGGGTTCTAGAAGGAGTAGACTGGAAATTGAATAAGTGAAGGTGGCCTACTCGAATCATCATTTTGGCCTTTGTACCTAGAAATATATTTTTAAAATACTTTCAAAATTTTTAATAAATTTTGTCAAGTCTTCAAATTATAATTTAAGAAAATAAGTTGAAATATTATAATGAAAATTTTTATTAGAATAAATTTTAAAATGTAAATTATTTTAAAAAATAAATTGATATCTATATTTTAATTAATTATTTATATTTATTTCATTAATTTCAAATAAACTAACAGTTTTAAAATTTATTTTTATAAAATTTTGATGAAAATGTGTTGATCTATTAATTTTCTATTACTTAAAATTTTTTCTTTGAGGATACTGAATAATAAATCATAGTCGTTCACTTCAAATCTATCTTAGCATTACATTTAACTTATTTTTGATGAAACAATTAAATTTTAATCTGATATCAAAATGCCTTCAAGAAATTGACTTCTCATGTAAAATGTCTTCTTATTAATTTTCTTCTCCTGCAGTCCAAACGCCATCTACTGGTATCTTTCATTATATTTGTCTTCCTACAATATTGTTTAGAGCTACATTATCTATTCTAAATAAATATTAATTTATAAGGGCATTATAATATATTTTTTGATAAATTTAGAATAGCAACATAGAGATATTTTTGCAAATGATTATATCTATATATATATATATATATATATATATATATATATATATATATATATAATCGATTTTCTTAAAAGAAGCAATATAATATGGTTCAAATGATGAATTAAAAAGATGAAACATATGCATTCTTAAATTCTAAATAATATTTTCAATTTATTTTCTAACTTGCAGTTGAAGAATTCTATATAGAGTTGAGGTGTAAATGAGTCGAGTCGAGTTCAAATTAGACAAAAGCTTTACTCAACTCTCCAATGCCTGGCTCGAGTTTGACTTGAACTCAAAAGTTAAGATTGAGCTCGACTCATTTAAGAAACTCTAAGATCAAGCTCGATTCGTTGGCTCAGCTGAACTCATGAACTCGGCTATGTATGTACTCTAAATTTTTTTTATAGATTTATTTGTTTTGACAAAGAAATGAAATATAGTATAATAAAACAAGTGCATATAAATTTCTCGAGTAACCTAGCATTTAAATCGACAAAAAATTTCACGCTTATGACAATAGCAACACTAAATATTCTTAAATTAATGGCATGTCCATCATAACATAATTTCATTTTTTGACCTAGCTAAAGTTCAAAGTAGTTCAAAGTTAAAATTAGTACATCCAAAATAAACAAGTACTTAATCAAGTAAAAAAGATTATAAATTAAAACTTCATATTAAAATGAGTATAATAGATAAAAGCACAATTTCTAATTGATCAAGTTGGAGTAGAGTTAACAAATGAATGAAAGAAGGGTGAAAAGTGAGTTTTTCTCCTTGTTGGCATAATAATGAGGTCGCATAAGAAGCTGAAGGTCATGCCACCCTCTGACTAGATCTCAGTCACAACTGAAACTTGAGTTGCTGCTAATGAAAAAAAAAAAGAAAGTTGTAATCCATAAAGTTGTAATCCATAAAATTGTATAATCTAAGTGCACATATTTGAGGGTATTCAGGAAATAGAAAAATTTGAATGGTGCATTCTTTTGCTTGCATAACTTTTCTCAATGTCAATAAGCACAAGTATTGTTAAAGCTGTAATAGCTTCTATATTATGTAAAATACTTCACAAATAATTTGCCTTAATAATTAGGACATCAAAAAGCATGATTATTAAAAAAAAAAACTATTGTTAGATAAAACAAAAAAAAAATCTAGCAAGAACAATTAAAGATGACAAAAGCAAGTTTAAAACAAAATATATGATGCCATCAATAAAGATGATCAATGAAGAACATAAGTATCAAGTAGATTAGTAAAAGAATATGATGTGTCACTCAACAATATTTAGAGATGTTTCAACATAATTTAGTTTTACATAATCACAATAAATCACCATCAAAATAGTCATAGGCATCTCTGTTAAATGCATTAAAACCTATAAAAAAATCAAAAACAACAAATAACAATATGTAAACACTCAACAAAATATAAAACTTTACCTATATAACATAAAAGATAGAATGACATACAAAATAAACTTCATAAATTGATTTTATGATAGTGGCAAGAGATTCTCCATGTCTTCATCTCCCTATTCTTCTTAAAGAAATATTTCACAATAAATTTTATCATGAAATGATAAGTAAATAACAAATTAAGGAATGAGGAGATAATACAAAAAGTATACTTTGATCCTTCTCTTTAACCAATAATGACTATGAATTATATCATATTAAAATATTAATGCTTGTACAATTTTTACATGCAATTTAGTATGTTATGTGTATATTTTTTTTTGACTATCAAGTATATTTTTTGAACCACTTATTTAGCTTGACACATTACTTCTATTGCCCCAGCTTAAACATGTTGCTCTAACTTTTCTTGCTTTGTTGCCTCATCTACCTTCCAGTTCTTATTCAAAACACAAACAATATTTTTCATACAACTTATATAATATAATACGAACAACTATGATATTATTTATACTTTCTTCTTCTTTATAAATGGTCAGATTTGCATATTCAATTATCATAAACTTCATCCTTGGGTTTATAATTGTCTGAAGACCATGAATCGATTACATTCACTCTAATTATTTATCAAAATGTTCTTTCATTTTTGGTCATTTGCATAACAAAATGATTAGAAGATACAACCATCATCTAAAATCTTTTTAATAGTACAATTTTGAGAAAAAAGAAAATTTTAAGTTGGCTATATTGTTCTTGATATAATATTAGTGACGTCATTAAAAAATCTCAAAATATCACAAACATTTTCAGTTTAAAGCACTTCTCCTATAAGGAACAATTATAATATTTAAGTTCTCTCTTAGAATAAAGTTTATTTTATTTGCATAACAACTGTTAATATAGAATATGTTCTACTGAATGAGGCAATCCATAACAAGCTTTTTATTAGAAAATTGAAGTTGTTAAATGACATCTAAAAGCATCATCGACTTTGACTCAATTGTATTCACAAAATTTATTGTATCACCTATCTTGTTAACTATGCATTCAATCATTTTGATACAATCTTTTACCATCAAATTCAAAATATGAGCACATCAACACATAAAGAGTTACCCTCAAAGAATAACTTTTTCCTTAACTCTCAACCTATCCTTTAATAATTTTTTCGCTCTATCATCATTATAAGCATTATCAACATATATACATACATACTTATATATAATATATATATATATATATAATATATATATATATATATATATATATATATATAAAGTGTATCAACTATCTTAGATGTTTTGTGAGGAGGAGGCATATGTAGAAAATTAAGAACATATTTTTGTAGCTTCCAATAGGAATATATAGTGTGTTGTGACAACTATATAAGACATTCTTTGATTTGTTTTCCATATATTTATAGTAATTTTTTTTTTATACTTTAGCACATCTTTACATTTTATCTTCTCTTTCTCAAAATAATAACATTTTCAAAATGTATGGAGATGTAGCTTTCAACATAAGATTAAAATCAAATTTATTCACTACTAAAATGGATTTTTCAATAATAAGAATATAATGTGCTATTTACTCTTTGTCTTTGGCATGATCATATATGAATATTGTTAAAGCACCTCCCTACTGACATTTTCACTACTATTTGGTCCAAGATGCAATATGTTTTGTTTTTTATGACAAAATCCTAAGTATACAACATTCCAAATATTTTTTGCACTATGTAGTGAAACTTGTAGTACCCATTTCTAAATTTTTTCTTACAATATAAATATTTAGTCTTCTTTGTCTATCAGAAAAAAATTATCTCTTTAAACTCTTCTTAAACCTTTGACGTTATGTTCCTATTTTTCTTATCAATTACATTATCATTTCAATATTCTTTTCAATATTATTTTCATGGTCATTATTATTATCCACACTATTCTCATTTTTATTAACTCCATCATTCTAAACTTAATTATTAGTCATAAGTTGTTCTCCATCAAAAATAGAGATTCTCATTAGTATCCTCAAACTCATTAACATCAAAATCACTTATGACATTATCTATATTTTTTGGTGTTGATATGCTAAACGCAAAAAAAAAAAGGATAAGATTAGAGAAAAAAATTATGCAAATATATGTAGAGCAATGAAAATATTAGTTTTAAACTAATCAACAAATAATGGAATAAAACATGTAATACTTGCATATGGCAAAAATAATAAAAATAAAAAACCCTATTAATCGATTCAAATTAAAAGTAAACAAACACTATAAGGTTAAGCTTTGTAGCCACAAAAAAATTAATGCAACAAACAAAAAGAAGAAGATAAAATTAAACTTTTTTGCATTTGAACTCTATTGTACATGCTAAATGATATTTAAAATCCTTTAGGGTTTGAAGTTACCATATTTGTTGTTTAGCAGGAAATACATAGAATCTTGCTACTATGTAACCCTTACGAGATGGAAAAAAAGAGATAAGAGAGAACTTTCCTTCGTCGCACCAAGGGTGGAACATTGGTTGGGTCGGTAATTACAAAATCCAGATGAACGAGAAGGCAAGGATTGAGGGATGTAGGAAGGGTAAAATTTTACACAAATCTTGCTACCAAACAATCTCACTACTTATCCAACACACATACACACACACACACACACACCACATAGAGTGAGTGAGTAAGTCGCGAGCACAGCGAACTTGCTTGCACAAATTGTGGGAATGCGAGTCATAGTGTGCCTAGCCGTGGGGACGGGGTGACAGGAGGTCGCTAGGTAGCATATTTTGCCTGCTTGAGCAGCAAGGACAAGAGTCATTTGAGGTCAGGCCTTATGGGTTTATCGAGCCCTACTCTTGCCAACCAGTACACTTGAATGTGAACCACATTCATGCGAACCTGGTGGCCTTGTTTCAAGCTACTTGAGGAGCTTTCGAGTCGAATCAGACTACACTCAAGCTCAAGCTCGATTATCTTATGAGCTATGAATTGAGCTCGAACTTGAGCTCGTGGCTCGATGAGCCACGCATGTGAGGCTTGTAAATGAGTCAAGTTCGAGTCAGCTCACTTACAACCCTAATATCGAGAATCATAAATGAGCTATATCAAATTTTATAGAATAAAAAGAGGATACCATAAATGACATGATTTTGACCAAAGTTTTTAAGTAAATACTTCACATTTGATAAGTGAAATACTTTAATTGAACGAGTTAAAATTATTCCATACAAAAAATAATGTAATTATTTTAAATATATTTGAGATATTTATAATGAATGAGAGTTCAAGATGTTATGCTAAAAGAGTCGCAAATTTACAATATTATCATGTTACTCTGTGATGGATATACATATATAATATAATTAATTTCAATAATAAATTTAAAATAGATTTTACTTTTTTTTTAAAAAATAAATCTAATAAAATTAAAAAAATCTATTCTTAAAAAAGTTGATTTTAAAATAATATAAATGTGAGTTAATTATTTATATATTACACTCATCTTAAAATAAAATAAATAAATATAAGATCCTTTCTAAATAAATTTTGATTAGAATAACTTAATCTTATTTTTGGATGAATTTAAAATAAAAAGTGTCATCATGTATGAATTTAAAAATTTTAAAAAAATTTGAAATATGCATCACATCTTCATATACAATTATGATAGTTCCATGATCAAATCATTAGTCTATTTTAATTATATTAATATTTTTTGGGAGATTTACATACATACCACAAAGTTCTTATGTATTTACATATCTAACACCTAAAGTTAGATATTTACTTATCTAACACTTTCTATGTTTAAAAAGGTGTATTTCACTTTTAAAAAGTGAATAAAGTGGATAATATAATCAATTTCAAAATATGTAGCTCAACTAAACCTTCTCGTCTAAAATAATATAGAGTTAGAGGAAATTTATGTCAAATAATAAATAATAGATGATGGGGTGAAATTGAAATAAAAAAAAACTATTATAAATGCAATTAAGTTTAACTAAAATATAATTCTATTATAAGAGAAAATAAAGAATAATATTTACAAAATTTATGATATAGTGGACACAAATTCGTAATTATACTTGAAAAGAAGATTGATTTTATTTATCATACATCATCAAAGTATTCTAATTAATATGATTTAATTATTTTTATGAAAATCAGAAGAATAAAATTTTAGATGAGACTATAATATAAAAACTATTATGAAATCTTGATTTATAATTCTTTTAGATATCCAAATGGCATTATGAGTTTTATCACTACGTATGATTGCTTCTATCTAATTGTCTTATCATATAACATTTATATTGATCTTAACAAGTTGTTGGAGTGATAATATATTATCTCATCTAAAGGTGTGAGTTAAGTCGGCTCATGAGCTAGTTCTAACTCAGTTTAATAAATGGCTAGTGAGTCATGCTCGATGAGCTAATAAGATAAGCTTAAGATAGCCCCAACTCAACTCGTTAGCTCATTAACCAGCTTGTTTAATAAATATTAATATAAAATATACTTGCAATATATTAAAATTTAGCAGTTTAAGTATACAATTGCTAAAAACAATTAAAATTATATCTCATGATCTTATATCAAGTAATTTATTATTATTTTAATTCTAATTTCTTAAATTTTTTATTTTTATTATAATAATTATTTAAATCATAATTATTTTATCTCTTTCATATTAAATAAGTTGGCCCAAGAGCAAGCTTGAACTTATAAAATAAGCTATAGCTCTAGCTCTTAACTTGATACTCGAGCTGTTCTAGACAGCCACTTGTTAGACAATTGATAATAATTGGCATCATTAAGGAGTTGCAAAGATGCTTTCAAAAATCATGATAAAATAATTAATAATGTTTAATTTAACCATCATACTTAAAAAATTTAAATTTTATGCTTAATTAAATATATTTAAAAAGCTCCTCCTAATTATCAATTCAATATTTTATCGATAATTTTGAAAATATTGTTAGAACTTTAAGAAAATAAATTTAACACAATTAAGCAAATAAAAAATAAAAGTAATGAGATTAAAATAGCCTGGGAGGGAGGCATGCCGATGACACTATCCTTATAGTAGATTAAGCTTTGATGCACCAATTTACGGCTCTCTTTTCTACTCATGAGATACAACACATCCTCTTGCCTTGATCACGCATGCACCATGATTAGCAAAACTGCGAACTAATTGAGTGTCTATTGTTGCCCAAAAATGAAATGAACAAAATGACAAGGATGGAAGTGAGTGGAGAAAAAAAATAGAATATTCAAAATTTTCTTCTCATTCAAGCTCACATTATCATCTATTTATAGGTGAAAGACGAGAGCAAAATAAATCACCTAATTAAGATTTATAGTCATTACTAACTGTTATTTTAAGTTATAAATTAATTAATTTATATTTATTTAAATTTATGTTGTAAGTTACATAATTAATATTTTTATTATAATAATGTTAGATATTGTAACGTTATAATATAATGTTATATATATATATATATATATATATATATATATATTCCCTCTCCAATAAAAATTTTTTTATAAAAAAGCTTGAGGTGAATAAAATAAGAGATCAAGAATCAAATTTTTTATTTTAGATAATTTTTATCATGCATTTGATGAAAGTACCTTCCGGGTTTGAACTTTCACTTAGTATAACCAAAAGTTAACATTAATAAATACCATAGTATCCAAAGTTTTGAACTAAATATATAAATTATTATATCATTGGGTATATGCATGATATGAAACACATAAGTTTTAATCAGGGTGCTTTCATCTCAATTCATAAGTATTTTAGGATAATAAGATCTCATTTGCAGCTATTATTGCAACACTTATATAGGTGAGATCTACAAGATACACTGCAATTATAATATCTCGCAAATTTTTTTCCTTTGATCTCATTAAGAGCTATAATGCAATCTCATTTTCATTGCAGTTTATCACAAATATATATAAATATGATATTTATAATATTTAAATTGTGCTTTTACCAGTAATTCAATCAACTTCATTTTTACCACATTAAACCTTCTATCATGGTGTTTCTAATCTGAAAGTTGGGTTTCCACTATGATAACTATTTTAACCACATCCCTTCTAATGATCTCAATATAAAAGTCTTTGCAAGCCCTTTCGTCAATAGATCTGCAATATTTTTCTCAGAGCAAATAAATTGGTAAGTGACAACACATCTTTTATATAATTCATATAAAAAATCATGTATTATTCTTATATGACATTTTTATCATTACATTTTGCACTTTTTTGCTTTTGCTATAGTAATTGATTATCATAATTTATTAAAATAAAAGGTATGAGTTTTTCAATATAAGGTAAACAAATTAATAAACTTTTAAGTCACTTTACCTCAGAAGTAGCAAGATCAAGTGCTATAAATTCTGCTTCTATAGTAGATCTAGAGATTAATGTTTGTTTAATAGATTTCCATGATATTGCATCACCACAAAATATGAAGACATAACTACTAGTGGCTTTGTTTTACTAGTGTAGATAATTCAACTAGCATCATAATATCCTTAGAACTTAGAAAACCATTATAATGAATGCAATAGTTTATTGTGCCTTTTAAATATTTAAAAAGTCTTTCTATTGCTTTTCAATGTGTTTCACTAGGGTTACTAGTATATCTACTCAATTTTCCTACAATATAAGCAATATCAAGTCGAGAATAATTTGTAAGGTGCATAAGACAACAAATTATTTAAGAATATTTTAATTGTGTAATTGTTGACGTCATTTTTGGATGAGGTTAATATTATCCATAATCTTAATAATTAGGAGCTTTAATCTTAGATTAGGAGCTTCTTGATTAGGCACTCAAGACACTATGCTTAGTGACTAGGTAAACAAACCAAAATAGAATAATAAATCAAATCAAATGTTAACTTTGAAACTAAAATCAAATTTGAAATCAAAGATAAACATGAAATTAAATCAAGCACAAATACCCTAAAATGAAAGTATGGTGTTTATTTTTAAATATATGTATGGGGGACACCACACAGATCTGAGAGTGTACTTATTGAGGTGATCGAGTATGACATCAAGAAATAGTGCACTATCTCAAAAGATAGAAATCACTACCCTACTGTCACCTTAGATAGAAACACCACAAGATTATGAAAATACATAAGAGGTTAGGATTTATGCTTATATCCCACAAAGAGAAACAACAACCTCGAATCCTAAATCTACCAAGCTTTGGCGAGTGCCAAAGCACAACCTAAATATAAGGTGAAAGTTGGTATTTAGTTTACCTTCACAAGAGAGAGTAAGCCACATGGACTTGTTGGGGTGGCGACACTAACTCCTCCTACGCTTTAAATCCATGTAGGCAAGTCACATGCTTTGCAAGATGGTTAGGATGTTATTTATTTAGAAGAGGAAACTAAGTCCTTAAACTCACTCCCTAAGAGAGTAGATCATGAGGGGCATGAGTAATGACTTAATCTAATGCAAATTTTAACAAGTTTTATTTTATTTTTGGACTCTTTATTTTGACACAGGCTATAGGTTTTTGTATGCCTAAATGCATGAGAAATTGGTTGTGGGTTAAATTAAAAAAGAAAGATGTGTCTTTCCATCAAAGGCTCTTACAGGTCAAGCCTTTATTCTCTGTCACAGATGGAAGCCCTCTCTTAGCAAGAGTAGAAGAATATAACATGCATGATGTTATACATACAATCATCCAACTAAGGGGTTGCTAAACATTTTTATTATCTTGATTTAATTCCTAGGCTTTTATGTGAGGTTATGAATTATTTTAAAATTATAGTTATGAGTTGTTAGTGGGATAGAAAATTTATTTTTGTCCTAAGAGCCTAATTGCATCTAGGTCATACAACAATCACCAATCATAAAAAAACTATGAAAAGGCATGCTACTTCTAATGCACAAGCTAAACAAAATATCACACAATTTTGTAAAGCTATCACAAAAGAATAAGAGTCGGTGTGGTCGGGTACCATCATACAACCCGAAAAGAAATGTGGGTAGACGAGCTGTACCCTTATACATCCCAGTAAAATAAAAGAATAAATTACAATTATAAAATGATAAATGTTATGGGGGTCTTCATTCTTCATCCTATATTCTTCAGTCTTCATCTTTCATTCCTTCATCTTTATTTGCTTCATTTCTTTCTTTCTTCTAGCTTTGATTTACTCCATTTTTTTTTTTTTGACTTGATTGGGACGTAGTTCACTCCAAATGTATCACATGGTATATAAGACATGGTCTTATAACCAATGTTCATCCTTAATCCCCATAACACTTATCCTAATCCTAATGCAAAAGAGAAGGAAAGTAAATCTAGCTACACCTGCAAAATAAATGTTAGCTAAAACACGTCATACAACCTTAGCAATTATATGAATAATTTGGACTTAGCATCCCACACATGGGTAACCAAGCCCACCTATTCTAACTTCGGTTATGCTTAGGGTTATAAGCAACTTGCACAGTAAAAAATATTTATATTTTTATTATAGCGCCCCTTAAGCACAACCCCTTGCAGAAAGAATGATTAGGATAATATTGGCCTGACATCTAGACTAAGCACATACATCCTAATATCCAAACTAAAATAATACATCACAAAACCAAACATTCATCAAACCATGCACCACCCTAACATAAAGCTAGAAATGGTGACTTAGTCTAATGTGCATGTGTTAAGGTCTATGTGGTATGTCCTAACTAGGCTTTAGGGTTATGATTTGATAAATGTGAGGGATTTAATTTATAAAGGGAGTGATTTCTCTTTAAGTGGTTTAATTGATTTGAAGATTTTATTTAGTATTTTCTTTTAGTTTCATATGACCTACACTTAGCAACTAAGTGTTATAAAGAGAAGAAAGAGAGGGGATCTCTTTTTTATTCCTACCCTAAGTAACTTCTAAGGTGAATTAATTAATGGATTTCCTTTAATGAATGATTTATTATTTATTTTAATTAACCCTAAGTTTAGATTCACTCTAAATAGCCCTATTCAATGAGAAAGGCATCTTAAGATTAATTGAAATGGACTACTATCACATAACTCACATTCATTTATTTCTTTCTACCATGAATATCATGCATATGAATAAATCCTAAGCATACCTATACATGTAATGTAAATCTTAGCATACTTTGATGATGAATGCAAAGAAGTGTATTTGGATTTAGATGTTTGATTTTTTTGATTGAATTATGAATGCATGTTTTTATTATGTAGAAAAGAGGGATTTTTCATCCATTAACTAAACACACATTTACATGTATAAAAGTTTTAAGTAAGTACGATGCCATTATTTTCTACACTAGGGCGTAATGTACAAGACCTACTTAGGGTTACTTAAATCCTCGCAGCCCCAGGATATCTAGACTAATATACCACTTTTCTTAGATACATGTAGATGTATGAATGACCATATGGATAGAAAATTCATGCAAAAGGTGATATTTGATTTATGATTCTTTGTTCATTAATACATCACACATGTATATATATAAGAGTTTTAGTGAATGCCATTATTTTCTACACACAGGTACAAGACCTACCAGACTCTTGATCTCATTTTTAGAATGTGGTCTCAACTTCTCCATCTTAAACATAGGACTCCTCTAGACACTAAGAGTTCCTTTGTCTTAAGAAACTTCTAGTGATTAGGTGATCACTTAACCTAATACTAGAGACTTAGAAGAGTTAGCCATAGGAATGAGTTATGCCTTGTGGGTATTAGGAGAATTTGCCTACCCTATAGCTTGAACCTAATCCTTGCTCCCCTCCTTCAAACCAATCCAAATCAAATCTTAAATCAATTCCAACTCAATTGATTTTCTCAAATCATAAATCAATTCCAAAATCTAAATAATGAATCAATTCCAAATGATTGAAACCCATAATCAATTCCAAAATCAAAATCTTTCCTAAGCCCTTTGATTTCATCTTATGGACTTAGCTCAAATCAAATACAAATCACTCCAAACTCAAAGGATTTCCTCATAACCCATTTATATTCTCATTTATATTCACAAATATAAATGAAATATAAATTCAAATAACCAAAAATCAATTCAAAACTCCAATCAAAATCCAACTTATACTCTTTCAAGTTAAATCTTTGAACTTAGCTAAATAACTTTCAAATCAATCCAAATTCTTGGATTTTCTCTTCAAAAAATCACTTCTTCAATCACATACCCAGATATAAATATAAACTTCAATCATCAAACTAACCAAAATCATACCCATGTTCATCCTTTAAACTTGAAATTGTCAAATGAACTAAAACCCATTTGACTCCAAATCACTTGTAATTGGATTTATATTTCAATCATAAGTCCATATGTGAGTTTAACCAAACCTGAATCAAGCTTTGATCAAGCCAATTTACCCACTTAGGCTCACTTGACCCAAGGTGACCTAAAGCACCTTTTTGAGCTAAATTTTAATCCAACCTAAATTGGATTGAACTAAGCCCATCTAAGCCTCACATTATGAGCAACAATCATCCTAGGATGATTAATCACTCAAATTGGGTCAAACTAAGTCAAACCTAGCTTTTGACCAAGTCAACACTTATCCCAAATGAAATCCAAACTAGCCAAAATTCACCATAAGCCAAATTGATTAAAACCATTGATCTAAATCAATTCATAATCAATGATTGAACTTGATCAAGCCATCAATTGAGCCAAACCAACCCCAATTAGTCACTTGACCCAAGTTGACCCAAATTGACCTAAAAAGCCAAAATGGGTCAAATCTTGATCTAAGCCTAATTGATTGCAACCAATGGGTCAAATTCATTCTAAATCACTTGTTCAACTTGACCAAAACTTCAATTGGCCAACTAGACCCAACCTAGCCCAATTGACCATAAACCCAACTTGACCTAAAATGCCAAATCAACTTGAAATCAAACCAAACCAAAATTGATTGAAAACAAGCTTGCAAAACATTTCAAATGATCAACCAAGCCTAAACCAACTCATAACCTAACCCAATTGGGTCAAATGGGTCAAATTGGTCAACTTGATCCATTTGACCTAAATGAACCTAAATGAACCAAAACTAAATCTAAACCAAATTGAACCAAACCAAATACACTCATAGTCTCTAAGTGATCATTTGAACTTGACCTAACCCATGGTTTGACCCAATTTGACTAATTGGTCAACCTAACCCAAATTGACCTAACTTGACCTAAATAGGTCAAATTGAACCAATTCAAACCAAATGAACTCCAAATCACTTGAAATTTGGCCCAACCCATTTTTGAATCATTTCAAATTTGCCCAAATCAAAATCAAGGCCAAATGACCATTTTACCCCTAGGTCAAAAGGTATCCTATGGCCAAATTCACTTAGAATTTAGCCAATTCTTTCTCATGGCCATTTGGCATCTTCGTAGTGGGCCATATGGACACTAAGGGAGGTGGTGAACATGACCCAATCACCTTGGGTCGGCCATGACCCAACCCAAGGCCAAATCGACCCCTCCAATGAAAATTGGCCACTTGGATCACTCAATACACTCACCTAGCACATGGGTACTCACTCTCCTTCCCTCCACTACCTAAAATGAATCACATGGAGTGCCTAATAGCCCAAACCAATCAATCAATCAGGTAAATTGAGCTAAAATGGAAAAGCTAGTCTTGGTCGTCCGATCCAAGGAGGGGGAGATATACTCCCCTCATTCCCACTGAAACCAGAGGCATTGCATTTGATTGAGCTCTAAGAATTGAAACCAAGCATTCCTAAGCTTCCCAAACCCATTTCCAAGCTTCCTCAATTTCTCCTTCTTGATTTTTCTCAAAGCCGAAATAGGGGAGGTGAAGTGAAGATCCAACTCATCCAATTCTCCACCAAACCCAAATTAATCTTGCAAGCACCATCAAGGGACCTAATCAAGCTCATCAAGTAATTTCCCAAGTCACCAAGTCACGAGAATGGGGACTTCAATCAAAGCCGATTGCCATTGAAGGGGAGCTTGATCAATCGAGCCATCCACTTCAAATCAAAGCTTGATACCTTCAATAGGGCTTCATCTCTACTAGACGAAGCTACCTCCTCCATTGGAAGCATCGGTAATAGCCTTTAGCGAGGTATTGCTCAAAATCAATCCTAAAATAAAAATTTCTTGGTCCTTTGTGAGGGGAATTGTACTCCCATTAGATCTTGGCCATTGGATTCCTTGCTTGTGCTCCTCTGAAGGTGTGGGGTGAGTTTGAACTCCATCCGAGCTTGGGTGTGCTTAGATCGAGCGACGATCGACAGACGACATCCATCTTTCACTGCTCAGGAGGAGACATATCACACATTATTTATTTCACATGATTGGAACGGACAGTTGTGATTTAATCACATTAGATCTCCATTTAATTTAAGCCTAAACTGTGGGATTAATCGCGGTCGTCCGATCTTAGATCAGATGACTCGTGGAGAAAGCGCGTCCATCACCAGCTAACTTGGCGGCAGATGTGACAACTTAAATAACATATCTCGCCGCACCACGTGGAAAGCGTGCCATGTCACCCACCACGTGGCCTGATGGGATTAGGGGGTTTAATTAGCTCTAATTAATTTAGTTTTAATCATGGAACTTCTAAAATTCATAACTAATTATAAAAATCCAAAATAATACAAACACAACTTCATTTTAAAGATAATTGAAAGGAGAATAATATAAAATTAAAATCAATTGATTTTGAATAATGACTTTCACTCAATTTGGGTTTTATTGGAAATTTAATTAGGCTAATTACTCTTTAATTACTTCAACAATTAATTCCAAATATCCTAGGGTTGATTAGTGGGATAACCTTTGCCTCCCATGATTTTCTTGGAATTTATTATTGGATTAATTAAGGAAATTTCTTGTTTCATCTTTAATCACTTAATTTATTAAATGATTAATTAACATATTAAATAATGATAAATTCACTAATTAAGTTTGCTAATTATCATGGAACAGTGAATGGACTTAGGGAATGAGATTATAATTTATTTTCCAATATTTTCCCCTAAGTTCATTTCATTTGGATAAACACATAATTAATTTGCAAATTGATTAGTGATTTAATCACTTCATTAAATGGCTTAATTAACTATACTTAAAACTAAATTATTCGAGAACTTAATCAACTTAATCTTGGGTAGATTCTTAGGTATTCAATAACCTAAGAAACTTCAAAGGAAATCATAATCAAACTACATGTGTAGGATGGCTATGAAAGTACTTAATTAAATCCTTTAACTTAATTAATCAATAATTATGAGCCAATTGCATTAAGCCCCTTTATTTCTTAGGTGCATTGCTGATTTAAATTCTATGTGATTGCATATCATATGTTGGCTCATAATTACTTATTTAATTATATTAAAGTGGTGTAAGTAAGGGGTAATTAATGAATTTAATTCACACCTTAACCTAAAAAAATATAAAATCAACCTAATTGTTCTGAAAAGTAAACTAAACCAATTCACACATGGGGGAAATGGGTTAGGACTAGCAAACTCTTTTCATATTTCCTAAATCAATTCAAATCCAAAAATAAAAATCTCTTTAAAGAATTTTGATCATTTTAAATAATCCTATTTTGCATGATTGTCCATAGGAATTAATTAGGATGAATGAAGTCATGTGCTTACATCCCTTTATTTCTTTTCAAGCATGCTAAATATTGTTTGTCATATGAAATCATGCATTCATGCCTTTTGAAAAATCAATAGAATAAATTGTTTCCTTTTATATCAAAGTGCATGTGTTGGCTAAAATTGAGAATATGAGTGGCTATTATCACTATTAAACCAAAAATTATTTTCAAAACTTATAAATCAAAGATTATGAATAAAGTGATGCTACTTATAAGTACTTATAAGCTTGCATGTGATTATAGCATAAGATGTGTTTTGTGTTATTTTCTTCTCTTCCTTAACACGGGTTTGAATGGAATTTGCAAAGTGTATAGTTCATTTGAAAAGAACATAACACTTAATTAAATCTATTCCAATGCATTCCTATGTTATGACTTTAGAAGGATCCTCACATTTACACATGTAAATTATACAACCAAATAAAACAAAAATATTTTACATGATTCTTCATCCATTTATTTCTTTTTGTACATCTACTTGTATTTAAGAAAAGTGATATATTAGTCTGCACATCCCAAGGCTGCAAGGCTTTAAGTAACCCTAAGAAGGTCTTGTACCTTATGCCTTTGGCTTAGAAAATAATGACGTCGTACTCACTTATCTTTTATACATATGGATGTGCATTTTGTTAATGGATGAAAATCCCCTTTTTCTACATAATAAAGACATGCATCATGGAACATTCAAACTTCCAAATCATATCTCTTAACATTCATCATCAAGGTGTGCTAAATTTTATAATGCATATATAGGTATGCTTAGGATTATTCATATGCATGGCATACACGGTGGAAAGAAATAAATGATTGTGTGTTATATGATAGTAATTCACCTTAATTAATCCTAAGATGCCTTTCTTATTGAATAGGGCTATTTAGAGTAAATCTAAACTTAGGGTTAATTAAAACACAAAATAAAACATTCACTAAAAATTATTAATGAATCTATTTTAGAAATTACTTAAGGTAGGGATGAAAGAGAAGTTCTCTTCTCTTTTCTTCTCTTTACAACATTTAGTAATTAAGTGTAGGTTCATTCAAACCAACTAAAATTAACAAATAAACTAAATCACTTAAAATGAAACTATCCTCTAAATTGAATCCTTTCACATTTATAAAACTCCAACCTTAAAGCCTAGCTAAGGCATGCCACACAAGCCTTTAATGGCACACACATTAGGCTAAGTCACCATTTCTAGCTCTATGTTAGGGTGGTTCATGGTTTGATGCCTAACTTTGTTTTGTGATGTGATGTTTTTAGACTGGATGTTAGGGTTCATGTGCATAGAGTGGATGTTAGAACGATCTTAGCCTAATCATGTCTTCTACAAGGGATTGTGCTTAAGGGGTGCTGTAATAAAAATATAAATATTTTTGCTATGTAGGTTGCTTATACCCCTAAGCATGATCCAAATTAGGACAGGTGGACTTGGTTACCCATATGTGGGGTTCTAAGTCCAACTTAATCATATAACTGCTTGGGTTGTGTGGTATGTTTAGCTAATTTCTATTTTGCAGGTTCAACTAGATTTATCTTTCCCATTTTAGTGTAAATTTTATAATTAAGATTTAGAATGAATGTTATGGGGGAATTAAGGTGAACATTGGTTATAAGATCATGTCTTATACACCATGTGAAGCCTTGGAGCAAATTACATCCTAAGTCAAACCAAAAGAGAAGAAGAAATGAAGAAATGAAGAAATGAAGAAAGAAAGAAAGGAAGAAATGATGAATGAAGAAACAAAGAATGAAGACCCCCAATAACATGAATTCCTTCTAAATTATAATTATTCATTTATAATCCGAGTTGTATAAGGGTAGAGCTTGGCAACCCATATTTTTTTTCAGGTTGTGCGGTGGTACCCGTCCACATCGGCCTCTTATTCTTTTATGCTAGATTTATAAAATTATTTGATGTTTGTTTAGCTTGTGCATTAGGATGACGTGATTTTTCTAGTTTCTTAATTGCTTGGTGATTGTTGAATGGCCTGGATGAGACTAGACTCTTAGAAAAAAATAAATTTTCTATCCAATTAATCAACTCAAAATTAAATTTAACAATTCATAACCTCACTTAAAGCCTAAGACATAAATCAAGATAATAAAAGATTTAGTAACCCCTTAGCTGGATGTTGTATGTATCACATCATGCATAAATCATATTTCTTCACTCTTGCTAGTAGAGGGCTTCCACCTTTGCCAGAAAAAATGGCTTGACCTTTGAGAGCCATGGTGGAAACACACCTTCTTCTTAATGATTTTAGCCTATAATCAACTTCTCATGCATTAAGAATATGAAATCCCATAGGCCATGTCAAATGAATTGTCCAAAAATCAAAATAAAAGTTAACAAAAATTTGCATTAGATTTAAGTCATGATTAATGCCCTTCATGATCTAGTCTCTTAGGGAGTATGTTTAAGTACTTATTCTTCTTTCTAAATAAACAACAGTCTAGCTATCTTGCAAAGCATAAGATTTGCTTACATGTATTTAAAATCATAGGAGGAGTTAGTTGGTAGCCACCTCCAGGCGATTGTAAGTTTAACAACTGGGTGGTTTATCCTCTTTTCTGGAGGTAAAAATATACCCATTTTTGCCTTAGATTTAGGTCATGCCTTGGCCCTCACCAAAGCTCCCTAGAATTAGGATCCAAGGTTATTGTTTCCCTTTACGGGCTGCAAGCATAAATTCTCACCTTTTAGGCATTCTATAATCTTGTGTTATGGAATTATAAGCCCTAGATTTCTTAAAAAAAATTTAACTCAAACATATAGTTCTCCTCAATTTCAAAAATTTAATACCCAACCATAGGATAGTTTGGGATGCTCACTAGGTTTCCTAGTATCATGAGCATCCCCTACTCATCTCCCTTTAGTTTCGATAATAACTCCCTTCTTTTGATTAATCCCACTTAATTTTCCAAAAAATAACCAATTTATTGATAGTCCTATCTTTGAAATATTTAGAGACAATGATCATTTATCTTAATCAAGAGTATTCTTAAGTGACCTCATTTCTTAGGATGTAATTAACTATAGGGACTTGCCTCCACAAGGAACTTAACCAACCCAGCTTAAAATAAACTCTACTTTATTTTTTCATGTAAAGTAGGGGAAGAATCTCTGGTATATTCGAAGACCCATTATCTTTAGGAGTCCTTATTAGGTGTTTAGGTCTATTATAGGATGATGACTTCTGTCTCTCTAGATAGTACATCATTCCTCAATGTTACACTTGATCACCCTAATGAGTACATCTGCGAATCTACGTGTTGCGCAACAAATACAAATTTTAATTTTCAAATTACAAAGTTTTGAGAAATAAAAACACCACAGCTACTTAAAGCCTCACAACCACGTGATGTCTAGACTAATATACCACTTTTCTCAAATGCATATGAATGTATAAAAAGAAACATATGAATAGGGAATTATGCAAGAAATAATTTTTGATTTGATTATGTGATTTACATGTGTAATATAAAATTCTTCCTAAGTCTTAACGTGGAAATGCATAGGAATAGATTTAAGTAAGTGTTATGTTCTTTTCAAATGAACTATATACTCACAAATCCCATGTGAATCCATATTAAAGTAAGAAAAGAGAACCTCATATTACACATCTTATACTATCATCATATGCAAGCTTATTAATATTTGTGATTAACATCACTTCATTTTTTGATAATTGATTTATAGGTTTTGAAAATAGTTTTTTTATTTAATAGTGATAATAGCCACTCATATTTGATTTAAGTCACCACATGTAATTTGACATAAACATTTCAATTTGATTAATTTTGAAATCAATAAATGCATGATCATATGGAAAGTAATATTTAGCATGATTGGAATGAAATAAAGGAATGTAAGCATATGATTTCATTCATCCCAATTAATTTCTAAGATAATCAAATTAAATAAGGCTATGTAAAATGAATCAAAATTCTTTAAAGATATCTTTAAATTTGAGTTTGATTTGATTTAAGGAATGTGAAAAAGGTTTGCTAACCCTAACCCAATTCCCCATATGTGAATTAATTTGGTTTAATGAAGAATATTTAAGTTAATTTTATGTTTTAGTTAGGTTAAAGTATAAATTAAGTGAATTAATTATCCTTTGCCTATATCACCTTAAGTTAATTAACAAGTTAATAAAAAGCCAATATGATATGCAACCACATTAAAGGTAAATTTGCAATGCTCCTAAGAAATGAAAGGGGCCTAACGCAATTGGCTTATGATTAATAGTTAATTAAGCAAGGGATCTCATAATTACTTTTATGATTTTCTTTTACATGTGGAGCATACATATCTCACACCAGTTATTGAAAACTCAAGGAGCTACCCAAAATCCATTAAGTGTTATTTAAGTGTGGATGAATTGATTTTTAATTTAAGTTTCATTAAGCCTTTAATTAATTAGTTAAATATTTTAGTTATATTTTAATTTGAATGATAAAATTAACTTAGGGGAGATGATGAAGGGAAAGGCCCTAATCCTAATCCCTAAATCATTTAAGCATTCAATTAAGTTTTGATTTCCCATTTTGAAGATTAGTCACTTATTTAACCAATTAATCATTTCATTTGCCATTAATTAATATGTTTTTTAAAAGTAAAGAAAACTTAAGAAATGGATTAGGGGAAGTATCCCCAATCACATTCCTAAAATTGATCTTCTTGTTCAAAGTGACTATGTGATCATTTAAGTTCTTGTTCATTCATTAACTACAATTAATTGGATTAAGAGAATGATTAGGGCCTAATCAAGCGATTCCCCTAATTAAGAAATCAATAAAATCTCAAGAAAATAGGGGAGGCAGAGATCATCCCCCTAAACATTCACAAAAAATTTGGGATTAATTGGGCACTTAATTAAGGCATAATTAAGCTAATTAGTTTTTTTTGATAAAACCCTAATTAAGCCAAAGTCATTGTTCAAAATTCATTAATTATAATTTTCCTAGATTCTCCTCTAGAATATGTTCAAAATGAGCTTAAGTTTGTATTTTTTTTTGATTTTTCTACAATTAGTTATGATTTTAGGATGTTTCAGGATTAAAAATGAACTAATTATCCTTAATTAAACTCTTAATCCCGTCGGGCCACGTGGCTGCTGACGCGGTGCACTTTCCACATGGCGTGATGATATTGGTTATTTAAGTAGTCACATGTCACTTCGACGGCAATGAGGCGTTGTGGGCCATCCAATTTGAGATCGGACGACCATAATTTAATCAATGGGTTAAGGCAGAAATCAAAGGATCTATCGCACGATTTGATCAGAGCCGTTCATCTCGATCACGTAAGATGGATGATTCATGATCTATTTCATTCGTGAGCGGTAAAATACAAGCATCGTCCAACTTCCCCCATTCGATCCGAGCTCACCCGAGCTCAGATTAGGATCAAATGGATCCCACACTATCAAAAGGAGCATACAATCACATCCAATGACTAAAATCCCTTGACATGGAGATTTCTTTCATGAAAGACCAACACACAGAGGCCTAAAGCTACAATTTTGGGAAATTATCTCACCTGAGCTAATGTCCAGTGGTGCAACGCCGGAGGTACCTTCACCTAGTTGAGGTGAGGCCATGTTGAGGAGATTTGAGCTTGATTTGGTGTGGGAGGCTTGGTCGACCAATCCTTCTAATGAATTTGATCCTCATGGCTTGGAAGCTTGGGAGTGGTTTGGTTGAGCTTGATGAAGTGTAGTGATGGTGTGGTAGAGGAATTTGGGTTTAGTTTGGTGAGAGTCTTGCTTGAGATTGTCCTCCCTATTTTGGCTTCTCACGAATGGAAAATGTCGAATGGAGAGGGCTCGGGGAGGCTTGGAAATGCTCTGAGAGCTTTTAAAAATGGGTTAGGAGGGCTCATGATGCAATTGTGTGTGAATTCCTGTTTGAATTGAGGGGGGTATACCCCTCAATTTCCCATCATTGACAGACGGCTGTATGCGCATGTCATGGACCCAATGTGCAAGGATGCCATGGCTTGGATCCAATGGGTGCTCGATTTGGGTTGGAGGTGAGTCAACTCACCTCCCAAAGCTTTTTGGCTGACCTAGGGTGAGTTAGGCTAGCTAAGTGGGTGAGGAGAAGGTTCCATGGAGTGATCATAAGTTGCCATGGGGGCTAGGTAGTTGACTTTGGCTTGGATCCAATGGTTTCAAGGTTTGAATCCTATGGTTTGATGGCTAATCCCCTTGGTGGGGTCCACTTGGCTTTTGGGCTAATTTGGAAGTGAGCTAGGACATTTTTGGGTCAGGTTTGGCTAGGTCCTAAGGTCTCACAAGTAGGTTTGGAGGGATTTGGCTTCATTTGGTCAAATGGGTGTCATTTGGGTTAGGTTGGGTTGGGTTGACCAATTGGTCAAAGTGGGTCAAACCAAGACTTGGGTTAGGTTCATATGATGATTTGAGATGTTTTGGTTCAATTAGTTTGAATTAGTTACAATTCGGGTACAATATCTGTTGGGGATTAAAATGTATAACCCACTAGGGATAGATGCATGAACCTTCCACTAGGGAAGCAGGTTCAGGTTATCCACTAGGGATAAGGATTTAATGAGATTTCTTTTGAGGGTGCACTCATTGGGGAATGCAAGTTTGAATTGGGTTTGATTGACTCTGCTGGGGAGGAGTTGGGAAGATTGATGTCTCACTGGGGAGAAAATGATTGATTATTTATTTAAGTTTAGGATTTTAAGATGGAACCTATCAGTTTGCGATGGAACACACTGAGAAGGAGCTATGTTAGTCTAGGCATATCTCAGATTTACCAATCCAAAGGGGTAGTCCACTAGCC
The DNA here is from genome assembly GCA_021442155.1 of Cymbidium sinense. Lineage (NCBI taxonomy): Eukaryota > Viridiplantae > Streptophyta > Magnoliopsida > Asparagales > Orchidaceae > Cymbidium > Cymbidium sinense. Next base: position 16,075,065 of record CM038233.1, on the reverse strand, counting down.
ACGTGGTAGAACTATCTGACCTAAGGGGTTTCCTTTTGATTTGTAATGGTCAAGTCAGGAAGAAAGCACAAGGACTCATATCTTCCTAAACAAGCAACCACTCGGGTGATCGATTTCTTGCACAACAAATTGGACCCAACCTAAGGCGACTACTCAATGAATGCCTATGGGGGACTTATATCAACTCGAAAGGAATCAAGATAATGTCATTTGATTGAATTACATTTGTTTTAATTTTAGTTGTTTTAATTTGATGGATCCCCTCAATTTGCGATAGATCCACTACGAAGGGGCTAATATCAGCCTAAACCTATCTTAAGTTTACAAATCCAAAGGGATAGTCTACCGGCCATAGGGTAGAACTAAGCAACCAAAGGGGTGCCTTTCGGTGTGCAATAGTCTAGTTAAGAAAAAAGGATGGGGACACACATCCTCCTAAATAAGGAACCACTGGGGTGATCGGCACTTGCGCAACAAATCAGACCCGACCTAGGGTTGCCCGTTGGTTTGCAATGGTCGTGCTAGAAAGAATGATTAATAGACTTTTATCTTTCAAAGCAAAGATGACCATCGAGGTGACTCATTGCTAGCACAACAAGTTGAACCCGACATAAGTTTATTGAGAGTGCACAGGGGACTTATCTCAACTCAAAGTAGTCAGCAATTCTATAGGGAGTTTTTTACATTGCTTTAAAGATAGATGCTTGCTTGGAAAGGGGCCGGGGCTTGAATTCTTAATCAAAAGCATAATATATATTATATATATATATATATATATATATATATATATATATATATATATATATATATATATATATATATATATATATATATATATATATATATATATAATATATCTTATAAAATTATCCATTAGGAAAAGAATCATCCATCTAAATAATATAGGTTTTTTTTCAAAAAAAGCTCCTTCTCTAAAGAGCTAAGTGTATCCACTAGGTGGATCGCCATCAGCATGGCGATAACCAACTAACCTAAGGTGCTCATCGATTTATGAAAATCAGTCTAGAAAGAAGGTGTGTAGACTTATATCTCTCCAAATTGAAACTAATCATCGGGATAGTCTATCTTCGGCTCTACAGGGGCTATCTGACCTAAGGCGGCAACTAAGCGAGGTGTCCAGTGTAGGGACTAAGCCCAAGATAGAAGTAGCCAATAGGAAAGGAGCTGCTGGGGGACTTATCCTAAAACTGAAATATACTTGACCCAGTTAGTGCATGATGGCCAGTTTAAAAACAAAGCATGTAGGCTTACATTCTCTTAAACAAACTCAACACGGGGTAGCTTACCGACACATAGTAAGGCCCACCAAACTAACAAGGTGCCCATTGATTTGCAATGGTCAAGTCAGGAAGAAAGTGCGGGGACTCACATCCACCCAAAGTAACCACTAGGGTGACATACTAGCAAGGTAGCATAATGGCTCGACCTAGAGCAGCTAATGAGTGAGTGCCACAGGGGGCTTGCTCTCATATCAAAATAGCCCGAGACAAAAAATTTGTGTTTGTTTGTGAAGTGAAAGAAGGAATAGGATGTCGCTTGGGTTCTTTTACACCTATCCTAAACAAGTAGAAGTGTTACTCTACCAAGAGAGAACATTGTTTAGATTCTCTTACACCTAACTTAGTTTTACTAGTCGAAATAAGATGCCTCTTGGGTTCTCTCACACCTATCCTAGTAACACGGGAGGGTTGAATGTGATTTGTGTTTGTGTTATGAGGGATAGGATGCATCTTGGGTTCTCTTACACCTTCCCTAAACACATCATGGAATATTTGCAAGCAAAAGATGTTTCTAACATATAAGAGATAGAATTTGATATGAAAAGAAGTTTATTGATGATTATTTTCAAATAAGATTTATGGATAATATTTCTTTAGGTAGAGCTCATTGATTGGAAGCATCGGTGCTCTCCTTTATAATTTATGAGTTGATAAGATCTTCCTTGGTAGGCCTTTTCTATGGCGAAAGGGCCTTCTAAGTGGATTCAAACGTGCCTCCCATTTTTCGGTGGGCAATGATTGGTCTTCTTAAAACTAAAATAAGCTCTCCTACTTGAAAAGCTCTAAGATGGACCAACTTATTGTGAGCTTGAATCATCTTGGATTTGTACAACTCGAGGTTATAGCATGCTCGGAGGCATCTCTCCTCCAAAGCTTCGAGCTCTTCTAATTGCAGCTTGACGTTATGCTCTATAGTAATCTTACCACCCACAACTATCCTTAGTGATGGGAGTTAGACTTCTAATGGTAGAACGGCTTCAGACCCATACACTAAGGAGAATGGGGTAGATTGAGTTGGAGTTATGTATGTGGTGCAGTAGGCCTACAAGGCTTCAACCAACTACTCATGCCACTATCGCTTATTATCGTTGAGTGTCTTCTTTAGTATTTGGATGTGAGTTTTGTTGAATGCTTCTGCTAGACCATTTTCCCATGGATAGTAGATGGTAGAATACCTCCAATCTATGCTATGTCTCTAGGAAAAGTTGTTAATTTTGTGCTCTTGAATGTAGTACCATTATCGATATAATTCATAAAGGCACCCGGAACCTATATACGATATGGTTCCTAAAAAATAGGAGCACATGCTGAGCTATGACCTCTCTAAATAAGATTTCCTCTACCCATTTAGAAAAGTAGTCGGTGGCAGCTAGAATGAACCAGTGACCCTTGGAAGAAGGAGGATCGATCGGACCCACTATGTCAGTGCCCCAACACTCAAATGGCCATGAGGCTAATGTAGGATGTAGGATGTTGGGTGGTTGATGTAAGACCACACCATACACCTGACATTGGTGACATCTCCTAGCAGCATCCATGCAATTTGTAATCATCGCAGGCCAGTAGTATCCTAGTCTTTTGATTTTGGCTTTCATCTTCGGACGGACTATGGAGCTCCGCATAAACCTGAGTGTACATCGGTCATGATCTTATAGGCTTCATGTTTGGCTAAACAGCGTAACCACATATGATCAAAAGACTGTTGGTATAGAGTGCCATCCATGAGAGCATAGGAGAGAGCTCTCTGTTTCACCTGATGGGCTAATGACTTCTCTTAAGGTAGTTTGCCTAAGTTTAGGTAATCCATGAATGGTTACCTCTAATATAACTTCATCTCTTTAGAAATGGAAATCTCCCCTTCAAGGGAGAGTCTCTCAATGAGTTCAGTGTCTATAAGGTATAAGACTTATCTATTTTGGACCCTTATTGAAATGGATTCATCTTCTGGGCATGCCAACTCCTTGGCAAGCTTGGCCAATGCATCTATTACAACATTATCTCCTTGAGGAATCTTGTAGATAGTGACTTATGGGATTTGAGCCAACAACTCCATGGTATACTTGTGGTAATGGTGGAGCTTAGGCTTTAGAACCTTGTAGGACCCAACAATTTGGTTGAAGATGAGCTAAGAATCCCCAAAGATGATGCTCTAGACACATAGTATAATGACTAACTCTAGACCGACAATTAGATCCTCATATTTGGCTTCATTGTTGGTGCATGGATTTAACATATGATATGAGAATATCATCACATTATGGTCTAGAGTTAGAAGAACTATTCCTACCCCTGTCTTCCCTGGAAGAGTAGATCATGGTTCTTCTCTTTTTTGAGAGGAAGTTGTGCCATCAAAATACATCTCCCAATGGTGAATGCTAGCATCCCATAAGTTCATGATTTGTTCATCGGAGAGGTCATTACTAAGTGGAGAATTAGCAGGAAGTGAGTGTGTTGCTAGAAAATTTGCTAGTGCCTGTCCTTTCACAGCATAGAGGGGTATGAATGTGATGTCAAACTGTGACAAAATCATGGTCCATTCTACCAACCGTCTAGATAATTGGTTAGTGTCATGAGATATTGTAGTGGATTGATTCTAGAGATCAGATTCACCTTGTTAGAAAGCATGTAATATCATAGCTTTTGAGATGCAAAGATTAAAGTTGGGAGTTCTTCTCGATAGGTGGGCAGTTTTCCTTAGTAAGGATCAGGTGATGACTGAGATAGTAGAGAGCATTTTCTTTCCCTTCATCATTGGCTTGGGCCAACCAAACACCAAGGGAGTCATCTAGTGCAGCGGTGTAGTGGATCAATGGCTTGCCCTGGATAGGGGCTGCTAGAATTGGCGGCATCATCAGGTAGTGCTTGATGTCTTCAAAGGCATGTTGGCACTTGTCATCCCACTTGAACTTGGCATCCTTTTTGACAAATGGTGAGAATGACTAGCATCTTCCTGATAAGTTGAATATGAAGCATCTTAGATATGCCAACCACCCTTGGAATGATCTGAGTTGAGTAAGACTTTTAGGGGTGGCATTTCTAAGATAGCCTTGATCTTCTCCGGGTTGATCTCTATTTCCCGTAATCAAGCAACAAACCCAAGGAATTTCTCTGAAGCAACTCTGAATGCATACTTTAGGGGATTCATTTTGAGGTTAAATTATCTTAACTTTGAAAACTACTCTCAAGTCAAGAAGATGGTCTTACTTTTCTTTGCTTTTGACCACTATATCATCAACATAGCACTCAACTTGATGATGAATGAGTTCATTGAAGATCTGAGTCATGGCCCGCTGGCATGTAGCATCGCATTTTTAAGACCGAAAGGCATGACCTTATAATAATAGATTCTGATCGGGGTTCAAAAAGTAGTATTTCCTTTATCAGGGCCATCTTGATTTGGCTGTAGCCAGATGACCCATCCATAAAGGAGAATACTGCATGAGATAAGGCAATATCCACCATCAATTTTAGTATAGGAAGTAGAAATTCATCTTTAGGACATGCCTTATTCAGATCCCTAAAATTGACATATGTGAATTTGGCCATTCTTTTTCTTAACTTAGACGACACTAGCTAACCAGGTAGGGTATTTTTCTTCCCTAATATAGCCAGCATCGATTAGTTTCTTGATTTCAGAAGTGACCTGTTGTTCAATGTCTAATCGCATGCATCTAGGAGCTTGCTTGATAGGGTTAACATTAGGATCTATTACTAGCTTGTGGACTGCTATGTTAGGAGATAAATCAAGCATTTCTTCATACCTCCTTGTGAAGCAATCCTTAAAGCTTAGCTAATAGCCTAACAAAATCATTGGTTTCTTCTTTATTACAAGGAACTAATGTATGTTGGGTGTGGTTCTTTTTTTGTTCCCAAGTTAATTTCTTTGAGTTCGTCAATGGTTGATCTAATTTCTTCCTCAAACTTTGGAGGTGCATCTTTGACTTCGGGATCATTTGATCATCTGAAGTTTCTAAAAATGCCTCATTATAAGAGTTAACATGATTTGAGAAGAACCTATCAAACCCCAAATCAGTGGTGATGACTAGGCAATGGTTGTCATCGTCGACTAGACTCACTATGTCAAACCCTAGTTCTAATCTTGATTAAGAATGTCTACTTTGGTTGTCTCATAGTTTTTCAAAGTAGTTTGAGATGTGTTTAGGCCAAGTATGTGGGACTAATCCCCTCTTTGCTAAGTTAATACTATAAGGTGAATACCAATCAAAAGGTAGATGTATTAGATCTTTATATGAATCATCCTTAAGTTCAACATCAACTTCCTGACTTGAGGATAATGTTCCCAACAAAAATGTCTTCGGCTAGACATCTGTGGATGATTTGGGGGCCTCCTTAACTACCAAACCTTTAACTTTCTGAGAAGAAAGTGAGGTTAGAGCTAAAGTTCTCAACTGCTGGCTGACTATTCTACATAATGATGATTTGGATACATTCATGCTTTGCTTGGAGGCCTGGTCTTCATCACTATCTGGATCGAACATCACCTCCAAAGGGACCCGCTGAGAGGGGTTGGTTGGCGTGCTAATCACATGAGACTCATCCTCTGAACTGGACTCTAAGTCTATGTGGACAGGTGGGGTACTATTGTGAGCTAGAATATAGCTCCTACTGGCTGACCACTAGCAAGGAGATCTTCTAGCCTCAGAACTTGCCTCTTTCCCTACCTGGTGGAGGTCTAGTCATCCTACCCATGTGTTTATATGGAGGAATGAACTGTAGGAAGAATCTAACATCTGGTTCTACCTCTTCCTCAATGTATGATTCTCATTCACTTTTGCTTTCTTTTTCTTTTCCTTTTTTCTTTACTTTTTCTTTTTCAATTTCTTTTTCTTTTTTCTTTTGATTGTGAACTTTCACCAGTTCACGAGAATAGACTTTTTAATTTGGAGGAAGATAGTAGGCTCCATCTTCATAAATCTTGATCTCTGTAACTTAGAATGGCTTCAAGTCTCCTTTGACACAATACTCAATTCCACCTCTTCTGAATTTGATGCATAGATGCAAAGAGGATGGAACTGTGTTGTTTACATGTATCCAAGATCTACCAAACAAAGTAGTGAAAGATATATCTAAATCAATTATGTAGACCTTGGCTTCTATCTTCCAGTCATCTATCTCTAGTGGTAACACTATGGAGCCTAAAGCCCTCTCACCTTATTCATTGAATCCTCTCAACATCATCCGATCTCCTCAGAGTTTGAGATATCGATCCTCAAGTAGGCAAGGGTCTTTAGAATCATAAGTTCACTGATGCACCTTGATCAACTAACATCTTGGAGAGTCTAAATCTGCCCATATCGACTGTGATGTAGAGAGGACGGTTGTCCTCCATTGTCCCCAAAAGAAGGTCTTCATCGATGAATGTGACTCCACAGGCTTCTCTTGAAAAACATGCCTCCTCTCCAACAATGGTCAGCTGAGCTAAGTATATTTCTGGATCAAGAAGGGCATTGATCAACGACTCCCTCATCTCTTTGGATAAGATAAGGGCATCATATATGCTTAGTTTAGTTGGCAACTTTCTTAGGTGAGCAAGGATATTATATTCAACTCTGAGTAGGTCCTCCACAAGCATATCCATAGGTGGAGCATATTGGATGGGCTTGTTGACTGCTTGAACCAATGACTTGTTTACCCTTATCCTGAGGTGCTACCCTAGGAGGTAAAACTTTTCCACTACGAAAGTTGACTTCAGTGACTTCATGAGATGGTTTAATAGAAAGTTCTACCTGCTCACAGGTTCACCTAGAGCTTCTTCTATAGGATCATCAGAGTCAGATGACTCCAAATCTATCTCAATGGGTGAACTTGAGTGATTTAGAAATAGGTAATCCATTTCAAAATCAGAAAGGATTGGATTGAAATTGTTATAATTATTAGCACTTGGAGAGCTTTCTATAGGAATAAAGTCATCAAGATCATCAAAAGTAGAGAGAATGTAAGTGGAATCAGTCTTCTTCTTCACTAATTTCTTAGATTTGATGCAGGTAAAAAGTAGAAATCAAGTAAAGTGAGTGGAGTGAGGGATTTGGTCCCCCTCCACTGATACAGTGCAACTACTAGAAGAAAAACTCACTGAAGGAGAGGTGGTTGCAACTGTGGAAGGAGTGCTAGACTCGGTTGGTGGTTGCACTAATGTGCTATCCCAGGCAAGTGGAAGCTATCGCTACTGCTGGTGAGCTTCTAGCTCCCTCAAGTTGTCCTCAACAACTTGCAAACCTTCCTTTGAGTTGGAGGTTTGAGCTGCTTCAGGAACCTGCAAGGGTAACTTCCTAATATTAGAAATTATTTTTTTGGAGGTTTGGGATAAAGAGATATCCCAACCTTTTCTATCTTGAGAAGATTAGTGTATCCCCAAGGATTACTCTAATAGAACTAGAGGGTTGTTCTAGTAGGTATTCTGTAGGGATAATAATGGTACTTGACTTGTACTATGCTCAAGCCAGTCCTAAAAAGTAAAGCAATCTTCCAAGACATGGCCTAACATGCGGTGGTAGGGGCAAAAGTTTGGATCATGACTCTTGCCCACACCTCCTGCCTCCTAAGCTCTAGTAACTGAACATCAAGCTTCTTTAAGATATTTTTAAAGATCTTCTTGACAACCTCCTCTTGAATGAATAGGGTTTATTCAATTTGTCGACAAGAGTAGGAAAATTGTAGCTACCTGGTGGTGGATAGGATTGCTGCTGCTGATGTTGTGGACGGGGATATTGCTAAGCAGGCAGTGATGGAGGCCACTATGGCAACTGAGGTGGCCAAATGATGGTCGAGGTGGTGGTAAAGGAGGTGGTAGAGGAGGCTCAGGTTAACTAACCTCATGCTTCCCCACAACTTGTGACTACCCCTAACTTTTTCTCAAATGCCTTATAATCTTGGCTTGGCTGACTAATCTGGGAAAGGTATCTATTTGGCCTCTCCTTGTAGACTAGCTACCTTGTTGATTAATTTCTCAAATGTCTTAACGGTGAGATCTTTAAACATGAAGGCAACCGGGCCATGAATATTGAGTAAAATTTTAATGGCATGCTGTTCAGATAGCTGTGGTTCATATTTCATACTTAAATTGTTCCATCTAAGAATATAATCAATAAGGGACAAATCGGTGTTGTTGTGCTACAACGAGATCGCCCATAGTTACCCTTTGTTGAGCTCCAACAAATCTCTTAATAAATAGCTGCTTCAACTTAGCAAATGCCTTCACTGAACCATTGGGTAGTTTAGCATACCAATCAAATGCGATGCCTGTCAAGCTATTGATGAAGAGGTGAAACAAGAGTGCATCACTGCTACTGGCATTGCAACATCTGGCTATGAAATGTGCTATGTGCTATCGGGGATTCCAATTGCCATCAAAAATTTTGAAGGATGGAGGCACAAAGTCCTTAGGGTATTAGACACCATCAAATTCCTCCGGGGTCTACCCTTTGAAACAGATGAGCCACCTCGAGCTTGGGCCAACGCATTCATCACTTATTGCTCCACCATGTGTTTGATGTCTCTTTCATGCATGGAGGTGCTATCCACCACCTTCCTATGCAAGCTACTACTATCTCCCTCTATAGGAATCCATCTAGGATGATCTAAAGTGTGTGCCAACTTTGCTCTATCGGCCAACAAGAGAGAAGGTTGTGAAATCAAAATTGAATTCTACAATGCTGACACCGTTGCCATCCGCTCTTCAATTTTCTTTCCCATTTGATTAATATGATCATCCTTTTGTCTAAGATTCTGGAGGAGGTCTTGAGTTGAATGGACATCATCTTCTTTTTCAACTACAATACCTTCCTACTATGCTAATCTCTTTGAAGGGACCCCTAGTATCGACCATATGGACTTCGACCGAATCTTCAAGGAGATCATCCTCATCTGGATCAAAGCTAACATTTCCCTCTTCATAATCTGATCGATCACTCTTTAGAAGTTCTCTCTTCTCTATAAAGTATTGTGGTAAGATATTATCTAGGGAATGATCTAACTATGCCAGTACAAATACGTGATGCTGACTGATTGAGGGGTTGTGCTCACTGATAGAGATGCACCAAACACTACTTGTCACTGGAGTGCTGGCTTTGGGAGGGTCATGACTGCTGGAAGAGAGATGCTTGTGACTACTCATGGGTGGAGTAATATCCATAGGAAGATTCACTTCCATGGGGACTACAAAACTATCCCCTTCTCCCTCTACACGCTGTGGCTGATAGTGGTGGTGGTGGTGGTAAGACCACATTGCGGGGTCTCCACTCCTTCTTCACCAAGACTGAAGTAGGAGGTTGAGTAGGGGAACTTGTCCTCACCTCAGTTGATAGAGTAGATGGAGTGGGATCCTTTGGCCATAGCCGGATCACCAATGGGGCTTTCTTCTCCCCGGATACTTTCTTTTGTGCCTTTGTAGGCACAGTGGATGGCGGACCTAAACTAGTGATGGTGGGAGAGGAGTGGATCGGTGTGGTGGAGACAACACCAGCTCTACCCTCACCGAGGATTTTCCCCTATGATTGGTGGTACCTCACTATTCTGCTCGGTCCTGGCAGTGGATGAGAAAATCAACTGAGCAGAGGCCATACTACACAGTGAACCTCCGCTCCCTCCTTGACTAGCTACCTACCTTTGCTCTATCACTTCAAATGTGCCTGGTAACACTCTTGGGGATGATAGACCTCAAGTCAAATAATGTACCAGACTTTGAATGTTCATGTACTCTACCTACCGTAATATCGTACGTAGACTGGCATAGGACTTTCTCTCTGTCCCTAGTTGGAGCCTCGTGGTATGTAGCAGGTGGAGAAAATGCACCTATCCTCGATATTCCTCCTCTCTATCTAATGTTGAGAGGAGGGGGGGTAGACTTGTTGCTAGTCAGCAATGGAGAAACCTCACGGGGGGAACCTTCCTCAGTAATGTGAGATGCAGCATCCATCTCACTAGCGGGCGGCACGATCGTGGTGCCGCTTGATCTTGCGAATCCTATTGCGTTGCTATGTGCGGTGCTGTGTGTGGCTAAGTAAGGCAATGTGAGAGCTAGATCCTACCTCAAAGGTAGGGGAGGCTATCTCTGAAGCCAAAATAGGCTTCCCTTTAGAGGGACCATCGAGGAGGTGCTAGCATGCACCCGAGTGGCTGTGGGAACAACTGAGCATGAACTGGATTGACTGGCGAAACCTTATTTTACAAACTTGAGTATGCTAAGAAAATCCTAAAGTGTTTTGTTTGAAAGATTCTAGGTTTGATAGCGGAATGGCCAAAAAATTTGTGATGGAAATTTAAGATAATGTAAATGCCTAAGAAGTGAGGATCTATGCTTATGGTCCACAAAAGGGAGAATCAACCTTAGAACCTAAATCTATGGAGCTTTGGCGATGGTCAAAAGCACAACCTAAATCTAAGGTGAAAGTGGGTATTTGGTTTGCCTCCATAAGAGAGGATAAACCACCCGACTGCTTGGACTTACAACCGCCTGGGGGTGGCTGCCAACTAACTCCTCTTATAATTTTAAATTCATGTAGGTAAGTCATATGCTTTATGCAAGATAACTAGGCTGTTACCTATTTAGAAAGAGACTAAGTCCTTAAACTCACTCCTAAAGAGACTAGATCATGTAAGGCTATGCTTCAAATGACCTAAATCTAATGCAATTTAGATTACATTTCATTTTCATTTTTGGACAATCATTTTGACTTAGGCTAATAGGATTCATATGCTTAAATCATGAGAAGTTAGAATATTGACCAAAATCAGTGATAAGGGAGGAGGTGTGTTTCCACCATGGCTCTCACAGGTCAAGCCAAGTTTCTCTGACAAAGGTGAAAGTCCTCCAATCAAGAGTGAAGCAAGATGCATTTATTCATGATGTTACAAAAGAAGTACTCATCTAGCTAAAGGGTTGCTAATTCTTTTATCTTGATTTTAAGCCTAAGCTTTAGGTGAGGTTATGAATTCTTTATTTTAGTTTTGAATTGTTAGATTTGGTAGAAGATTTATTTTTTCCTAAGAGCTAATCATCATCCAGGCCATACATAAAGCAAGGAATAAAATAGGAAAAGGATGCCACTTTATGCATAAGCTAAACAAATCATCAATCAATTTATAAAGATAAGCACAAAAGAATAAGAGGCCAATTATGGTAGGGAACCACCCTAAAAACCCAAAAACTAAATTGGGTAGCTGAGCTCTACCCTTATACAACCCAGATTACAATGAATTAAATACAATTAAGCAAGGAATTCATTGTTATGGGGGTCTTCAAGCTTCATTTCTTCATTATTCTTTTCTTCTTTGTTCTTTGGTTATTTCTTTTGGATGGTTGGAAGATGGATCCTCCAAAGGCTTCATGTGGTACATAAGGCAAAGCTTTATAACTAATGCTCATTGTAATCCCCATAACAGCCATTCCAAAATCCTAATTGTAAAAATTACATGAAAAGGGAAAAAAATGAAAATCTAACTAACACGTGCAAAATAGAGATTAGCTAAAACAAATCATACAAATCCCAAGAATGTATATTAGACTTAACAACCCACACAAGGGTGACTAAGTCCACCTGGAATATTGGATTATGCTTAGGGGTATAAGCACCTGCACAGCAAAAGCATTTATACTTTTATTTATTACAGCACCCCTTAAGTACAATCCCCTGTAGAAGATAATGGTTTGACTAAGATCGCCCTACCATTCAGTCTATGCACATACACCCTAACATCCAGTCTAAAACATTACATCAAAAAATAAAAGCAAACATCAAACCATGCAAAAAAAAGTGGTGACTTATCTTAATGTGGTTTATTTTAAGGTTTTGTGGTATATAGTTTTAAGTTAAGTTTCTAGAGTGTGAGGTTATCATAGGGGTGGTTTAATTATTTTGGGTTAGTTTTATTTTATGTTTTGATTAGGTTGAAGTGAATCTTATAATTAATTACTAAGTTATAAAGAGAGAGAAAGAGAAGAGAACTTCTCTTTCCTTCCCTACCCTAAATAATTTCTAAAGTGGATTCATGCTTTAGTTTTATTTAGTGAATGTTTTAATTAAGTGTTTTAATTAATCCTAAGTTTAAATGAACTCTAAATAAACCTATTCAAAAGAAAGGCATATGTATGGATCCAAATGCGAATGTTTAGGACACTTTATGAAGCATGCTAAGTAAGTTACTTAAGAAAATTTAGATGCTTATGATGCATGATTTTCATTAAGTAGAAAAAGGGATTTCTTATCCATTTTTCATATGCACATATGAATGTATGAAAGGCATAAGTGAGTACAGTGCATTGTTAGCACCAGGAGTGTAAGGTACAAGACCTACTTAGGGCTACTTAAAGCTTTGCAAACCTAGGGTTTTCTAGACTAAAATACCACTTTCCTTAAATACAAACATGTGTACAAAAGAAATGAATGAAAAGAAAGAATGCAAAAGTTTGTATTTGTTGATTTATTATTGTTTATGCAATTTATATGTGCAAGTGTAGGTATCCTTCTTAAGTAATAGCATAGGAATGAATAGGAGATGGAATTAGGCAAGTGTTAGGTTCTTTTCAAATGAACTAAACACTTTACCAAATCCTATTCAAAACTATACCAAAAGAGAGGAGGGAAAACTACATTAAACACATCCTTATATTTTACTCACATGCAAGATTATAGGTAAGATATAAATAACACAATTTAAGTTTTGACAATTGATTTATATATTTTGAAAATAATTTGGATTTAATAGTGATAATAGCCACACATATTTCTACTTTAGCCAAAACATGCAATTTGACATAAAGGAAATATTTTCATTTTAAATTTGAATTTTGAAAGGCATGAATGTATGAAATCATGTGACACACATATTTAACATGTTGAGAAAGTACTAAAGTAATGAACATATAAACACATTCAATTTTATTAATTCTTAAAGACAATCTTAAGAAATAAGAAAGCTTAAAGCAAATCAAAGTTTGTTTAATGTGATTTTTATTTGAGTTTGGGTTTGATTTAATTTGAAAATGTGAAGTGAGTTTATTGTTCCTAACCCATTCCCACATGTGTTTGATATTTTTGTTCAATTTTTAGATGATTAGATTCATTTTATATTTTGACTTAGGTTAAGGTATGAATTAAGCATATTAATTACCCCTTACCTACACCACCTTAGCATAGTTAATCAAATAATTATGTGCTAAAGAGGTGAGATAAAACCTCACAAGGAATTTAAATTTGCAATGCACCTAGGAAGAAAAGGGCCTAATGCAATTTGGCTCATGATTAATGATTAATTAAGCTAAAGGGTTTAACTTAAGTAATTTCAAAACACCCCTCACATAAGTGAGCTGAATCTTGATTTTCTTAATGCACTTTGGCTCTTGAACACCTAAGCATCTACCTCAAGAAGGATTAATTAAGTTATGGAAAGTTTTAGAATTTTATGAATTTAATTAAGAGGGTAATTAGTGAATTAGTCCTTAATTAAAAGAGCATTAAGAAAGAGAAGGGGGTTTAAGGAATAGCTTAGAGGGAATGCCCAAAAAATTATTTCCTAAACCTCCTATTCATTGAAACAAGCCTTAATCAACTCAATCAGAGGATTAAATCACTAATCAAATGCTTAATAATCCTTATTTACATTAGGGGTAATTAGAAAAGAATTAGCAATTTCCCCAATTAAGCCACCAATAAATCCCAAGAAAATTAGTAGAGGTAGAAATCATCTCACCAAATGCACTCAAGAAATTTGGGATTAATCAATGGACTAACTAAAGGGTAATTAATAAATTAAGATTTCCAATAAAACCCAAAATCAGTGAAAGACAATGTTAAAAATCCATTAAAACTAATTTTAGAATATTCTAGATTGAATTATCTTTCAGTGGCAATTTACCTTATATTTCTCTGATTTTTCTTCGGAGAGATATGAATTTTTGAAGTTTAGAGGATTAATTAAAAATTAAGTAAACCTTGATTAATTCCCTAATCCTATGACATTCCACGCACAGCTGACTCGGCTGCACCTTACACATGACAAGCTCTGAATGGACACTTAAACATCACATTGCAGTACCACATGGCAGTAGCGCTATGCACTTTTGCCTCAGCCGTCCGATCCTTGATCATACGTCTGAGATTAAAGCCACCATTCCAAGGGATTAAATAAGATCTAAGCATTTTTTAATCTAGGCCGTCCATCCAAAATGAGTGGATGGATGGCCAAAGATCCTTCCATGCTAATGCTTGTGATCCACGAAGACCGTCCATGTTCTAGGCCTTGATCCGAGCTCGATTGAGCTTGGATTAGGATAAATTTAGCCCACACCACCATCAAGCAATGTAGATCACATCCAACGGTTAAAATCCTATGAATTTAAAATTTATTTCATAAAGGACCAAAACACATGGAAATTTAAAATTTCTTTTCTATATGTGAATATAAATGAGAATATAAATAGGTCAAGAGAAAATTTCAAGGATTTGAAGTGATTTGATCATGATCTAGACTAAGTCCTTAAGAGGAAATTTAAAGGACTTGGGAAATTTGGGATTTTGGACTTGAATTTTGAATTTAATTGGATTGATTTGAATTTATATTTTATTTACATATGTGAATATAAATGAGAATATAAATGAGTTATGAGAAAATTTCAAGGATTTGAAGTGATTTGATCATGATTTAAGCTAAGTCCTTAAGGGAGAAATGAAGGATTTAGTAAATATTTCAAACTTGGAATTTCAAATTGGAATTTGATTTGATTGATTTGAATTTATATTTCATTTATATATGTGAATATAAATGAGATTATAAATGTTGTGAAAAAAATTCATGAATTTTAGTTGATTTGAAGATGATTTAAGCTAAGTCCTTAAGAGAGAATTAAGGACTTAGGAAATATTTGGAATTTCAATCATTTCAATCATGGATTTCAATCATGGATTTCAATCATGTGGTATTGATTTGAATTTGGAGAAAATCAAATAAGATTGATTTGAAGTTTTGAAAAACTCAATTTAGATTGATTTGGAATTTGACTTGAAGGAAGGAAGGTGAGGAGTGGTTCAAACAAAGGGTAGGAAAATTTCCTAACACCCCTAAGGCATGACCTATTCCTATGGCTAACCTTTCTAAGTCTCTAGGGATAGGTTGAGTGTCCATCTAATCACTAGATGTGTCTTAAGACTAAGGATCTCTTAGTGTCTAAGAGGAATCTATGTCTAAGATGGAGGGGTTGAGAGCTCATCCTAAAAATGAGGTCTACAAAGGGTGCCCAATAGGTGTGGTGTGATTGACAAGGAACACCACACGTATTGGTGTTGACTGAAATAATCAACAACACCAAAAGATCACAAGCACTACAAAACAATCTACCCCTAACCCAAGATGTAGAAAGAATCCAGAGCTTAGTACAATGTGGCTCTACTTATGTATAAGACATAAGAGAGGGGGAGGAATCCATTAAGGGATAAAGTAGGTTGACCTTCCACTAGGGGAGTAGGTTCAAATCATCCATAAGGGGATGAGAGATTTGGTTTGAGTTTTTCTAGGGAAGAGAAAGATTTGATTTGTGTTCCACTGGGGAAGAGGGTTGAATTTATTTTGATTTATTGTTTGTTTAAATTAAGCTCCATGGGGATAGAAAAGTGAATTCTCCACTAGGGAGGAAAGTTCAAGTCATCCATAAGGGAGGGGTTATGAAATCCACTAAGGGATTAGAATTCTAGATCCGCTATGGGACTAAAAAGATTTGCATCTCATTGAGGAGAAGCAAAATATTTTATTTGGATTGATTAATTATTTTATTTCTTTGTTCCATTAGGTTTGTTTGTTTCAGATTTTTAGATTTTGAATTTTAAGATGGGCCATGTTGGTTTGCGATGGATCGCACTAAGTAGGAGCCACGAGGGCCTAGACCTAACTCAGATTTACCAATCCAAAGTGATAGTTTACTAAACACATAATACGACTAGCCAACCAAAGGGATGCCTTTCAATATACATCAACTGTACTAGGGAGAAAGCATAGTAGACTTACATCCTCCAAAGTAAGGACCAGTTGTTGTGGTGATCCATTGGCAAGGCAACGGAGTGAACCCAACCTAAGGCTGATTATTGAGTGAATGTCGCTGAGGGACATAGATCAACTCAAAGATAGTCAAAGGTAGATTTCATTTTTAGATTATTTTGATTATGCTAGATCCCATTGGTTTACGATGGACTGCACTGAGAAGGGGCCATGGAGGCCTAGACCTAACTCAGATTTACCAATCCAAAGGGAGTAGTCTACCAACCACAAAGTAGGACTATCCAACCAAAGGGGTGCCTTTCAGTACACAACAATTATACTAGGAAGAAAGCATAGTAGACTTACATCCTCCAAAATGAGGACCAGTTGTGGGGTAATCTATTGGCAAGGCAACAGATTAAACCCAACCTAAGGCTGACTATTTAGTGAATGCCACTAGGGAACTTAGATCAACTCAAAGATAGTCAAAGGTAAATTTCATCTTTAGATTTATTTTGATTATGATGGATCCCATCGGTTTGCAATGGATTGCACTAAGGGCTATGGAGGTGTAGACTTAACTCAGATTTACCAATCCAAAGGGAGTAGTCTACCAACATCAAGATAGGACTATCCAACCAGGGGCCTTCCAGTTTGCAATGATCAAGTCTTAAGAAGAAAGTGCGGAGACTCACATCTTCGGAAATAAGGAATGACTAGGATGATCGGCTGCTTTGGGCAATATATCAAACCCAGCCTATGGCTGACTATTTGAGTGAATGCCACTGAGGGCCTTAAATCAACTCAAGGGTATTCAAGATTAATTACAATTTTAGAATTTTTATTTTGATGGATTCCATTAGTTTGAGATGGATCAGACTAAGAAGGAGCTCATATTAGCCTAGACCTATCTCAGATTTACTGAACCAAAGGGAGTAGCTTCCAAGCCGATGGGAGAGCTATCTGACCAATAGAGTGCCTTTTGGTTTGCAATGATCAATTTAAGGGATCAAAGCTCAAGGACTCACACCTTCCACTACAAAAGACCACAGGGTGATTGGTTGCTTTGGGCAATAGATCAAACCCGACTTAGAGCTGGCCGTCAGTTTGCGATAGTCATGCTAGAAAGAATACATCATAATCTTATGTCTTTCAAAGCAAGAATGACTGTGAGGGTAACCTACTTGTAGAAAAATAGATTGAACCTGACCTAAGGGCAACTTCAGTGAGTGAGTGCGACACGGGATTTATCTCGTCGGTAGTCGCAATTCCTATAGGGAGTTCTGCTAACACTGCCCTAAAGATAGGATGCCTGCTTGGGAAAAGGGGCCCTTTGGAGACTTGAATTCCTAATCCACAAGCGAAATAATTTGTTTATTTTGTTCACTTCATTTTAATGCGACCCTATTAGTTTGCAAGGGATCAAGCTTATATTAGCCTAAACCTATCTCAAATTTATTGAACCAAGGAGAATCTACATATCCGCTGAACAAATTCTCCAACCATAGGGGGGCTACTAGGAAGGGGGAACTATCCAATCCAAAAGTAACCTGGGTAGAATCTAAATGGGGCCGCAAAGGGCGTGATCCAAATAGTGTGCCCACAAGGGATGGGGCCGCTAAAGGGCCAAATCCAACACCAAGAAGATGATATGGATAGTCATATATACAATAGGTATTCGGTGTCCAACTCAAGGAGAAAGACGAGACTCACATCTGTCAAGAGTGGTGTGTACTAGGTGAGTCCTATCGACATAAGAGAACATCAACCAACCTAAGGTGCGTCGGTTTGCAATAAGCTAGGAAGAAAGCTGGGGACTCACATCCTCCTATGATTACCGATTGATAGTCTTTGGCTTGATAGGTGCCACGCGACCTAGGATGCGAGTGAATGCCCGGGGGATAACATAGTCAAGAGGAAAGGAGCCTCTGGGGGACTTACCCTAAATCTCAAATATACTCAACCTAGTTAGTGCATGATGGCTAGTTCAAGAAGAAAGCATAGGGACTCATATCTTCTTAAGCAAAATCAACATGAGGTAGCTTACTAACTAGGCAGTGAAGCCTACCATACTGACAAGGCACTCGTTAGTTTACAATGCTCAAGTTAGGAAGAAAGCACGGGACTCACATCCTCTAACAAGTGACCACCGGGGTGACATACTAGCAAGATAGCATATAGACCCGACCAAGAGCAGTTAATGAGTGAGTGCCATAGGGGGCTTGCTCTCACATCAAAATATCTTGAGGCAAAAGATTTGTGTTTATTTTTGTGCATGTGATAAAAAGGAATAGGGCACCTCTTGGGTTCTCTCACTATTCTAAACACACTGGGGAGTTTGATGAAATGATGCCATGGATGGCAACCGGGGATTCCACTAAGAAATGATGCCGCTTGGATTCTCTTACACCTAACTTTGTGCTAATCAAAATAGGATGTTGCTTGGGTTCTCTCATACCTATTCTAATGGCATTGGGAGATTGTGTTTGTGTTGTGAAAGAGGGATACAATGCCACTAGGGGATTCTTACACCTACCCTAAACATGTCATGGAGATTTGCAAGATAAACAAATAATGCTTCTAAAGAAGAGAAGATTTTGATGAAATAGAATCTGATTTTTATCCTTTCATAGAATTATTTTCAAACATGATTTATTTCATGAGTAATATTTCTTTAGGTAAATCCCATTAATTGGAAGCATGGGGTGTTCCCCTTTACAATCGATGAGATGATATGATCCTCCTTAGTAGGCCTTCTCTATAGCATAGGGGCCTTCCCAAGTGAGTTTAAACTTGCCTCCCATCTTTGATGGGCAATAATTGGTCTCCTTAGGACTAACACAAGTTCTCCTACTTGGAAAGACCTAGGGCGGACCAACTTGTTGTGAGCTTGAATCATTTTGGCCTTGTACAGCTCGAGGTTTTGGCATGCCCGTAGGTGACTCTCCTCCAAACCTTTGAGCTCTTCTAATCATAGCTTTGCATTATGCTCTAAAGTGATCTTACTACCCAATGCTATCCTTAGTGATGGGAGTTGAACTTCTAAAGGTAGAATAGCTTCAGACCCATACATTAAAAAAAATGGAGTAGGCTAGGTCGGAGTCTGGTATGTGGTGCGGTAGGCCCACAAGACTTCAACCAACTGCTCATGCCATTATCGTTTGTTGTCATCGAGAGTTTTCTTCAATATCTAGATGAGAGTTTTATTGAATGCTTCTGCTAAGCCATTTTCTTTGGGGTAGTAGATGGTGGAGTATGTTGAATCTATACCTTGTCTTCTGGAAAAGCTGTTGATCTTCATGCTTTTAAATGTAATATCATTATCGGATATAATTTATCGAGGCACCCCAAACCTATATATGATATGCTTTCTAAAAAACTGAAGCACATGCTGTGACCTCTCTAAGTGGGATTGCCTTTGCCCACTTGGAAAAGTAGACGGTGGCAGCTAAATGAATCAGTGACCCTTGGAAGAAGGAGGATCGATCAGACCCATAATGTCGGTATCCCAACACTCAAATGGCCATGAGGCTAAGGTAGCGTGTAGAATGTTAGGAGGTTAGTGGCGGACCACACCATGTACCTGACACTGATGGCATCTTCTAGCTACATCCATGCAGGTTATAATCATCGATGGATAGTAGTATCCAAGTGCTCGATACTTCATCTTCATCTTCGGATTGGACTAATGTGCTCTGCATAGACATGCATGTACCTCAGTTACAATGCCATGAGCTTTGTGTTAGTCTAAACAACGTAACCACATTTGGTCAAAGACTAGCGGTACAGGGTACCATCAATGAGAGCATAGGAGAGCTCTCTATTTTACGATGATGGGCTGTAGTTTGCTAGTGTTCAAATAGTCTATGAGCGATTGCCTCCAATAGTTCCTCATCTTTTTTTAGCAACCACCCAAGAGAAAGTCTCGATGAGTTTAGCATCAATAAGATATGACTTGTCTGCTTTTGGACCCTTTTGAAATGGACTCATCTTTAACATGTCGGTTCCTCCAAGTTGGCCAAAGCATGCCATCGTTCTTTACTCGGGGAACCTTGTAGATGGTGAATTTAGGGATTTGGCCAATAGCTTCACGGTATACTTGTGGTGATGATAAAGCTTGGGTTTGAGAACCTTATAAGACTCGATAATCTGATTGCTGACCAACTGAGAATCCCCAAAGATGTGGATGATCTTGACATTGATTGTGATGACTAATTCCAGGCCAGTAATCAAAGCCTCATACTCGGCTTCATTATTGGTGCAGAGGTTGGAAATAAGATATGAGAATCTTATCACATCGTGGTCTGGAGTTAGGAGAACTATTCCTACCCTTACCTTTCTTGGGAGAATAGATCATGGTGCTTCCCTTTTGTGAAAAGATGCTGCACCATCAAAATATATCTCCCATCGGTGGTTGCCGGCCTCCCCCAAGTTCATGATTTGTTCATCGGGGAGGTCATCACTAATCAGATAATCAGCAGGAAGTGGGTGAGCTACTAAGAAATCCGCTAGTGTCTATCCTTTTACCGCATGGAGGGGTATGAATGTAATATCAAATTGCAAAAGTATCATGGACCAGGAGCCAAACGTCTAGATAGTGTTGGTCGTGTCATGAGATACTACCATGGATTTATTCTGGAGATCAAGTTCACCTTATGAGAAAGCATGTAATGTCATATCTTTTGGGAAGCAAAGATCAAAGCTAGGTAATATTTCTCAATAGGTGAGTAGTTCACTTTAGCAGGGATCAGATGATGGTTGAGGTAGTAGTGAGTGCTCTCCTTCCCTTGATCGTTGGCTTGCGCCAACAAAGCACTGAGAGAGTCATCCAATCCAACAGTGTAGTGGATGAGTGGCCTGCTCAGGATAGAGGATACAAGAAATGGAGGCTTCACTAAATACTTCTTGATGTCTTTGAAGGCATGCTGACACTTGTCACCCCACTTGAACTTAGCATCCTTTTTGATAAGTGCTGAAAATAGCTTGCATCTCCCCGATAGGCTAGAGATAAAGCGCCTCAAATATGCCAACCGTCCTTGGGATGATCTTAGTTGTTTTAAGCTTTTAGGAGGCCACATTTCTAAGATAGCTTCAATTTTTTTAAGATCTATCTCTATTCCCCAGTGTCGGACAAAAACCCAAGGAATTTTCCTGAAGCTACTCCGAATGCACACTTTAGGGGATACATTTTGAAGTTATATTGTCTTAATCATTCAAAAACTACTCTGAAGTCAAAGAGATGGTTTTCCTTTTCTCTGCACTTGACTACTAGATCTTCAAAAAATCACTCAACCTGATGATGGATGAGTTCATTGAAGAGCTGAGTCATGGCCCGTTAGTATGTAGCACTAGCATTTTAAGGCTGAATGACATGACCTTATAATAGAAGATTATGATCGGGTTCAAAAAGTGGTGTATCTTTCATCTTGAAGAGACATCTTGATTTGGTTGTTGTCAGATGACCCATCCATGAAAGAAAACATGACATGAGATGAGGCGATGTCCACCATTAATTCTGGTATAAGAAGAGGAAACTCATCCTTAGGACATTACTTGTTTAAATCCCTGAAATTGATGCATATGCGAATATGGCCATTCTTCTACTTAACTATGACCTGAACATATTTTCTTCGATAAAACTAGCATCGATCGGTTTCTTAACTTTAGAAATGATGGTTTATTTCTAATGCATGCATCTAGGAGCTTGTTTGATAGGGGTAGCATTAGGATCTATTGCTTGTGACGCTATGTCGAGATAATCGGCATCTCTTCATAACTCCATGTGGCGGTCTTTAAACTTAGACTAACTAAAGTCATTAGTTTCTTCTTCATTGACGATGATGCTAATGGACATGAATTTTCTTCATGTCTCGAGGTTGATTCTTTAAGCTTATCTATTATTGAATGAATCTACTCTTCAAATTCTGGAGGTGCATCCTTGATCTGATGATCATCTGGATCATCTGAGGTTTCTAAACACACATTCTCATAGGATTTAGGGTTGTGTGAAAAGAACCTATGAAACTCCAAATGATCGGTAACAACCAAGCATCAATCATCATCATCGACCGGACTCACTGTACTGAATCCTAGTCCTACTCTTGATTATGCTTCTCTGCCTGTATTCTTCCATAGTTTTTCAAAGTACTCTAACCTTTGCTTGGACCATGTATGAGGAACCAAACCTTTCTGTATAAAATTATGAACAT
Source organism: Cymbidium sinense (assembly GCA_021442155.1). Lineage (NCBI taxonomy): Eukaryota > Viridiplantae > Streptophyta > Magnoliopsida > Asparagales > Orchidaceae > Cymbidium > Cymbidium sinense. The sequence continues at coordinate 16,052,570 of CM038233.1, read as the reverse complement.
AAGGTGAGTAAAAGTCAAGTGGTAATTCCATTAATTCTTTAAAGTATCCTCCTCAAGTTCTACATCAACTTCAGGACTTGAGCATGATGATCCCAAAAAGAATCTCTTTGGATTTGCATCCATGGAAGACTTAGGGGCTTCCTTAACTACTAAACCTTCAGCTTTTTGAGATGAAAGTAAGGTTAAGCTAAGGTTCCCAACTACCTAATAGTCTTACATAAACCTGATTTGAATACTTTTGCTTTGTCTAGGCACGGTCGGTTGTCTAGATCGAAAGTCACCTCAATGGAACTCAGGGTTGGTGGTATACTAATCACATTAGACTCATCCTCTGAGATGGATTTCAAGTCTATGTAAATAGTAGGTACTCTAGGCTCTCTCATTATCCCATGGCAGGGTCTTCCACCTCTAACGCCTTTATTTATGCCTCTACCTCTGCCTAGTGGACGTTGAGACATTCTTCCCACACATCCATATGATGGAATGGACAGTGGGTGGAATGTGATATGCTGCTCTATTTCTACTTCAATTCCCCTTTCTTGTTCACTTGAATTTTCATTTTTCTTTTCTTTTTCTTTTGCCTTTTCTTTTTCTTTATTTTCTTTTTCTTTTGTGTTTAAATTTTGTCCATGTTCACAAGAAAGAGTGTGTTGAGGAAGATAGTAGGTTGCACCTTCAAAAATCTCAACCTCTCTAATTGAAAATGGCTTTTCATCTCCATTGGCTCGGTATTCAATCCCATCCTTTTTGAACTTGATGTATTGATAGAGGGAGGATGGAATTATCTTGTTCTAATATTTCCAAGGCATACCGAGCAAAGCAGTGAATGAAGTATTCAAATCAATTATGTAAAACTTGGCTTCAGTCTTCCAGTTACCTATCTCCAAGGGTAATACTATGGAACCTAAAGCTCTCTCACCATGTTCATTGAATCCTCTAAACATCATCCGATCTCCTCGGTGTGTGGAGATATCGATCCTCAAATAGGCAAGAGTCTTTAGACTCATAATGTTCATGCATTGATCACGGATCAGCTGAGAACTTCCGGCGGTCAAGTGATGTAAAGGGATGGTTGTGCTCCAAGTCTCCGGAAGAAGGTCTTCTGATCTGAAAGTGATCCAGGCTTCTATTGCATAATATGCCTCCTCACCTATAGCGATCAGCTGAGCTAAGCATATTTCAAGATCAAGGAGAGCCTTGATTAATGACTCCCTCATCTATTTGGATAAGACACGGACATCGTATATGCTTAGCTTAGTTGGCAACTTTCTTAGATGAGAGAGGACATTATCGTCCACCTTAGGTTGATCCTCCACAAGCATATCCAAGATTGGAGCATCTTGTGGAGAGGCTTCTCCATCTTCTACACCAATGACTTGTTTTGCTCTATCTCCAGGTGTTGGCCTAGGAGGTAGAACCTTGCCACTACGGAGGTCGACTTCGGTGATCTCTTATGGCAGGGTAATGGAAGATTCTACCTGCACGTCAGGCTCGCCTACAGGTTCTCCTATAGGACCCTCAAAATTGGATGATTCCAAGTCTATCTTAAGAGGTGAACCTGTAGTATTCAGAGTAGGAAAGTCCAACTCTGAATCAGAAAGAGGGAGATCAAAATTATTATAATTATTTTAACTTGAAGAGTTATCATTAGGAATAGAAGTAGACAACCCATCAGAAGTGACATAGATGTAATTCAAACTAGCTTTATTCTTTAATTTCTTCAATTTGTTTGCAGGTATAAAGTAGAAATCAAGTAAAATAAGAGGGGTAAGGGATTTTGTGCCCTTGTCCACCAGTATAAGAGTTCTACTAGTAGAAGAAGAAGAGTAAGCCAAAGTAGGAGAAGTTTCTGATGTGGTATCTGTAATAGCAAACTAGAGGCTACACTCGATCGTGGTTGCACTACTAGGCTATCCCAGGCTGACACAGTCTATTTTGGTGCTAATGTTGAGCTCCCCTTTTCCTTGAGTTGGCACTGGCAACATGCAAACCTTTTTTGATGTTGGAGGTTTGAGCTAACTCAGGCACCTGCAAGGAAAGTTTCTTGATCTTCTGAATGATCTTTTTAGAGGTTTTGGATAAGGAGATATCTCAATCTTCTTTAATTTTGGATAGATCGCAAGTATCCCCAAGGATTATCCTGATGGAACTGGATGGTTGTTCCACAAGATATTCCTTTGGGATAACTATATCATCGACCTTGAAACTATGTTCAAGCCAGTCCTTGAAGATGAAGCAAGCTTCAAAACATGACCTAGCATATGGTGGTAAGGGCAAAAGTTAGGATCATGGCTTTTGCCTACTTCCTTCCTTTAGTCTTCTAGGTTCAAGTAGCTAAAAATCAGGCTTTTTTAAGAGGTTCTTAAAGATCTTCCTAATTATCTCCCTCTTAAATGAATAAGGCTTATTAAGCTTATCTAGAAAATTAGGTAGACCATAGCTACCTGGTGGCAGATATGCATACCTATTGTGATGTGGTTGGTGGCGTCTTTGATGGAGGCTGGAGGCGGTAGGGAGTGGTGGTAGAGAGGTGGAGGCTGAGGTCATGGTCTCTCACGATCTCTTAGTTGCTTCCTTTATCTACCACTTATTCGACTTCTTTTCATAGACCTTCTGCTTGAACCGATCTTGAAAAGAAAACTATTTGACCTCTCTTTGTAGACTAGCCACCTTATTGATTAGCTTCTCAAATGTTTTGATTGTGAAGCCCTTAAGCATGAAGGCGAGTGGGCCATGGATATTCTTTAGAAGAATCTCAATGAAATGCTGCTCAGATAGCTAAGGTTCACATTTCATACTCAAGTTATGTCATTGAAGAACATAATCAACAAGGGACTCACCTGGGTGTTGTTGTGCTACAATGAGATAGCCCACAGTAACCCTTTGCTGAGCTCCAACAAACCTCTTAATGAAGAGTTGCTCCAACTCAGCAAATGTCTTTACTGAACTATTAGGAAGTTCAACATACCAGTCAAAAGCTAACCCAACTAGGCTATTGACAAAGAGGAAAAAAGTAAAGCGTCATTGCCACCAACATTATAACAACTGGCCTTGAAGTGTATGATATGTTGCTTAGGGTTTCCGCTGCCATCAAAGCTTTTTAAGGAAGGTGGCATGAAACCCTTGGAATATTGGATTGCATCAAATTACTCTAGGTGGGGCCTACCCTTTGGAACTGATGATCCTCCTCGGGCTTGAGCCAATGCTTGCTTCATTTGCTGTTCAACCGTGGATTTTATGTCTTTTTCTTGTATGGAGGTACTTTCCACTACCTTCCTATACATGCTAGTGCTACCCATCTTGATGGGAGATAAGGTCTTGGCTGGGTCCAAGACATACACTAACTCTGGCTAGCTGATCTCAGTTGTAATAGGGTGAACTGTTGGGGCTTATTTTGAAGTACTAAAAATGCTGCTAACAAGTCCTCAAGCTACTCTGCCATCCTATCTATCTTTTCATCTTTTATTTTAATTGTGATAGGAGGTGTTGATGTGAGTGGGATATTTCTTCTTGTTCAACATCATCACCTTCCATAGCCTGCTGCTCTCTGAGGAGGGATCCTCTGGCATCCACCATACAGATCCCCTGAGTCTCCCAACAAATCATCTTCATTGGGATGAAAACTAACCTTCTCCTCATCTGACCAATCATACCCCAAAATTTCTTTTTTTCCATGAAATAATAAGCCACTATCTCATCTAAAGAATGGCCAATCTGAGTAGGTACAAATATTTTGGTTGGCCGATGTGATCACTATCATGTACTAAGAGGCACCAGACCTCCCCTGCTTGGAGAATCAATCCTATGAGGACAATACTTGCTAGAAGAGACACACCCTTGACTATCACTAACTTGGAAAGGGGTGACACTTCTAGGAGGCTCTACAATCATCGGTGTGGGACAACCACTATGCTTCAGAGTTGCCACTCCCTCTGCACCACCACTAGGGCAGAAGGTCGAGTAGGAGTGCTCGGCCTCACCATTGTAGGTGGTGTAGATAGAGTAGGATCCCTCGGCCATAGTCGGATCACCAATGGGGTATGCTTCTCCTCGGATATTGCCTTCATGGCCTTTGATGGAACTAAAGATGCTGTGACATGAACAGGTGATGGTGGATGGGGGTTGAGCGGTGCGGTGGAGACACCACCGACTCTCTATGAACAAGAGCTTTCCTCCTGTGATGACTGGTCCCTATAAGTAGGATGTTGTCTGTATGGTCAGCACGGGTAGCTAGCCGAGCTGGAAAATTGACAAGTGAAGAAGCTACCGGTAGGTGACTAAACCTCTACCTCTCCATATTGGCGATATGAACAAATGTATGGACCTCTCTAGCCCTCTCATGTCGGAGCTATTTCCCCACACTGTGGGGGATGATAGATCTCAAATCAAATTGAGCTCTAGACACTGAATGTCCATAAGCTCTGCCAACCTAGCGTAAGACGACGGAGGTCGGCATACCTCGCCTGAAAATTGAGGTCGATGCTAACCAGTGGAGGTGTGTATGAATCCTCCTAGCCTCCTCTCTCTCTGACCCATAGAGAGGATTAAATTGGTTTGCTGTAACTAGTGGTGAAGTTAAAACAGGAAACTCCTCAACAGCTAAATGGGCGGCTACCTCCATCTCCCTAACAATCCTAGTATGATACAGCATAATTATGCAATTTTGTTCCTTCACTGTGTTTTGGTAGGATGAGAGAAGTGAGAGCTAGACTCGTACTCAAAAGTAGGGGAGGAAATCCCGATCGTGGGAGCACCCTTAGAGGGCACCGATGAGAGGTGTTATCCCTCAAGGGCGATGAGAAACCATGCACACAAACTGGGCTAGTGCTAGTACTATCAGTTGGTGGGACTGCCACTACTTTCCTCTTTAATGAGGGAATATCAAAATACGAGGGTAGATCGATCTGAATAACTGGCTTCTACCCGACCATCGCAGTCCTACTGACAGTCGTGAGGAGAGTGCCCTCACATGTGATCTTCACTCCCTTAAATCCCCTGTCAAAATGGATAAGGTGGGCATGATCAGCTTGGGGGAGGTTGGCCTAATCCAAGGCCAAGTCCATGCCATAAGGGAAAGTGAATGTAAACTTTTTTGAGCTTTCCATTTTAAATCAATTGCAAAAACTAAAAGACTGAACTATAACCATAATGGTGACTGATGCTGAGAATCTATAATATAGAAAATAAGCTTGGATTAGATTTCTATTTTTTTTGTTGATTTATGAATTGAATTTAAAATTTGAACCCACATCCAACATCTGAGAAGTGTTAAGTGGGGTTCAAATGGATTTAGAGAAGATTTAGAATTTTGATTGAAAAGAGGAATTTTTGAATATGATTCCAACTTCAACAAATTTGGGTATGTTGAAAATTGGTTCAAAAATGTTTTTAAGAAGGATGCTTCCATAGGTTCATGTTTTTAAAATTGGATTTTGATTTGAAGACCCTTTCCTTTAATAAATTTGAGTATGTTAGAGTAAGGGTCAATTGGTTTTGTTTTTGATTTGGTATTTTGAAATCCCGTCACTTAGCAAATTTGGGCTAACTGAGGTGTTTGAAAATAATTGTTTCTTTTTCTTTTTGTTTGCTTTTATCATGTGAATCTTTTGTGTTTTTATTTTTAATTTGGAATTCCCACTTAGAAAATTTTGGTTTGCTAAGTGAAGAACCCAAATGTGTTTTGTTTGAAAGATTTTGAAAATAAAATTCTTAGCAAATTTGAGTATGCTAAGAAAATTCTAAAGTGTTTCAGTTTAGGTTGCAAGAAAAATTGGTGAAAATTTAACATTTCCTTAGTCCTCTCATCTATTCCTCTTTCCTTTCTAACATGGAAAGAAGATAAATGAGAACATAAGGAATATAAATCACCTTGGTTGGATGCCACGTTGATCTATAGAGATACTTATTAGGGTGATTGAGTACAATAACAAGGAGAGGTGTATTATCTCAAAGATAGAAATCACCACCCAACAATGGACCTAATCACCAAAATAAGGACTCCTAAGGACGTTGGGTCTTCATGTGTACTAGAGATTCTTCCCCTACTTTACATGGAAAAGTAAAATGAGATTTATTTTAAACTGGGCTTCATTAAGTTCCCTACAGGGGCAAGCCCCCCATAGTTATTTACATTCTAAGGAATGGAGATTCCATAGGAAAACTGTCGATTAAGATAAATGATCGTTGTCTTTAAAGATTTCAATAGGGTAGGACTATCAATCGATTAGTTCATTTTTTGAAAATTAAATGGGATTGATCAAAGAGGGAGTTATTATCAAAGCTAAATGAAGATAAGTAGGAGATGCTCACGATGCTAGGAAACCTAGTGACCATCTCAAACTATCCTATGATTAGGCTTTTCATTTTTTTTTAAATTAATTTAATTTATTTGGGTTGAATTTTTCATTAGAAATTTAGGACTTATGATTCTACAATACAAGATTATGTAAATACCTAAGAGGTGAGGATCTATGCTTATGACCCACAATGGGAGAAGCAACCTCAAAACCTCAATCCAGGGAGCTTTGGTGAGGGCCAAAAGTACAACCTAAATCTAAAGAGAAAGTGAGTATTTGGTTTGCCTCCACAAGAGAGGATAAACCACCCAACTGCTTGGACTTACAACCGCCGGGGAGGGCTGCCAACTAACTCCTCCTATGATTTTAAATTCATGTAGGTAAGTCATATACTTTATGCAAGATAGCTAGGCTATTATTTCTTTAGAAAGAGACTAAGTCCTTAAACTCACTCCCTAAAGAGACTATATCATGTAAGGGTATGCTTCAAATGACCTAAATCTAATGCAATTCAGATTTCATTTTATTTTCATTTTTGGATGATCATTTTTGACTCAAGCTGATAGGATTCATATGTGTAATGCATGAGAAGTAAGATTATTGGCTAAAATCAGCGAGAAGGGAGGAAGTGTGTTTCTACCATGGCTCTCAAAGGTCAAGCCAAGTTTCTTTGGCAAAGGTGAAAGCCCTCCAATCAAGAGTGAAAGAAGATACATTTATGCATGATGTTATAAAAGAAATACTCATCCAGCTAAAGTCTTGCTAATTCTTTTATCTTAATTTTAAGCCTAAGATTTAGGTGAGTTTATGAGTTCTTTATTTTAATTTTGAATTATTAAATTTAGTAGAAGATTTATATTTTCCTAAGAGCCTAATCATCATCTAGGACATACATAAAACAAGAAATAAACTAGGAAAAGGATGCCACTTAATGCACAATCTAAACAAATCATCAATCAATTTATAAAGCTAATCGCAAAAGAATAAGAGGCCATTTATGGTCGGGCACCATCACAAAAACCCAAAAAAAATTGATAACTGAGCTTTACCCTTAAACAACCCAGATTACAAATGAATTAAGTACAATTAAGCAAGTAATTCATTGTTATGTCAAGTTGCATTTCTTCATTCTTCTTTCCTGCTTTCTTTTTCTTCTTTTCTTCTTTCTTCTTTAGTTCATTCTTTTGGATGGTTGGAAGGTGAATGCTTTAAAGGCTTCACATGGTACATAAGGCAAAGCATTATGACTAGTGTTCATCTTAATCCACATAACAATCATTCCAAATTTCTAATTGCAAAAATTACATGAAAAGGAAAAATGAAAATCTAACTAACACCTGCAAAACAGAGGTTAGCTAAAACAAACCATACAAATCCCAAGCATGTATATTGGACTTATCACCCCACACATGGGTGACTAAGTCCACCTAGCCTATTGGATTATGTCTTAGGGGTATAAGCACCTGCACAACAAAATTATTTATATTTTTATTTATTACAGCGCCCCTAAGCACAATCCCCTACATAAGATAATGGTTAGACTAAGATCGCCTATCATTCATTCTACGCTCATGCACCCTAACATCCAGTCTAAAACATATATCACAAAACAAAAGAAAACATCAAATCATGCATCGCCCTAACCTAAAGCTAGAAGTGATGACTCAGCCTAATGTGTGTGCTTTTAAAGGTTTGTATGGTATGTTTAGCTATGGATTTAAGTTAGAATTTTCTAAGTGTGAAGGATGTTCAACTTAGGGGAGGGTTTCATTTAAGTGTTTTAATTATTTTGGGTTGATTTTATTTTGTGTTTTGATTAGGTTCAAATGAATTACAATTAATTACTAAGTTATAAAGAGAGAGAAAGAGAAGAAAATTCTCTTTCCTTCCCTAACCTAAGTAATTTCTAAAGTGGATTCATGTTTTAGTTTCATTTAGTGAATGTATTATTATGAGTTTTAATTAATCCTAAGTTTAGATGAACTCTAAACAAACATATTCAAAAGAAAGGCATTTTAAGATTAAATAAAGTGAAATAAAATTCACAAAACACACATCACTTCATTTCTTTCCCAACATGTATAACATGCATATGAATGGATGCTAAACATATCTATACATACAAAATGGGAATGTTAGCACACTTTATGATGCATGCTAAGTAAGTTACTTAAGAAAATTTGGATGCATACGATGCATGATTTTCATTAAGTTGAAAAGGAGTTTCTTATCCAATTTTCACATGCACATATGAGTGTATGAAAGGCATAAGTGAGTACGACACCATTGTTAGCATCAGGGGTCTTAGGTACAAGACCTACATAGAGCTACTTAAAGCCTCACAACACCGGGATTGTTTAGACTAATATACTGCTTTCCTTAAATACAAACATGTTTACAAAAGAAATGAATGGAAAAGAAAGAATGCAAAAGTTTATGTTGGTTGATTTATTTTTATTTATGCAATTTATATGTGCAAGTGTAGGTATCCCTCTTAAGTAATAGCATAGAAATGAATAGGAGATGGAATTAGGCAAGTGTTAGGTTCTGTTCAAATGAACCAAACACTTTACCAAATCCTATTCAAAACTATACCAAAAAAAAAAAGAAAGAAAACTACATTAAACACATCTTTATATTTTATTCACATGCAAGCTTATAAGTAAAGTCTAAGTAGCACACTTTTTGTTTTGATAATTGATTCATATATTTTGAAAATAATTTGGATTTTAATAGTGATAATAGCCACACATATTTCTACTTTAGCCAAAACATGCAATTTGACATAAAGGAAACATTTTCATTTTAAATTTGATTTTTGAAAAGATTGGATGCATGAAATCATATAACATACATATTTATCATGTTGGAAAAGAACTAAAGTAATGAAAGCATGTAAACACATTCATTTTAATTAATTCCTAAAGATAATCTTAAGAAATAAAAAGCTTAAAACAAATCAAAGTTTGTTTAATTTGAATTTTATTTGATTTTGAATTTGATTAAATTTGGAAAATGTGAGTTAAGTTTGCTATTCCTAACCCATTCCCACATGTTTTGGATATTTTTGTTCAATTTTTAGCTGATTAGATCCAATTTATATTTTAATTAGGTTAAGGTATGAATTAAGGATGTTAATTACCCCTTACCAACACCACCTTAGCATAGTTAGCCAAATAATTATGAGCCAATGAGATGACATAAAATCTCACAAGGAATTTAAATTTTTAGTGCACCTAGGAAGAAAAGGGCCCAATGCAATTTGGCTCATGATTAATGATTAATTAAGCTAAAGGGTGTAACTTAAGTAATTTCAAAACACCCCTCACACAAGTGAGTTGAATATTGATTTCCTTAATACACTTAGGCTGTTGAACACCTAAGCATCTACCCTAAGAAGGATTAATTAAGTTAGAAAGTTTGAGCATTTTGAGAAATCAATTAAGAGGATAATTAGTGAATTATTCCTTAATTAAAAGAGGATTAAGGAAGAGAAAGGGGTTTAAGGAATAGCTTAAGGGGAATGCCCCCAAAAATTATTGCCTAAGCCTCCTATTCACTGAAATAAGCCTTAATCAACTCAATTAGAGAAATAAATCATTAATCAAACCCTTAATCATCCTTATTTACATTAAGGGATAATTGGGAAATGAATTAGCAATTTTCATAATTAAGCAACCAATAAATCCCAAGAAAATTATGGCAGGTAGAAGTCATTCCCCCAAATGTACTCAAGAAATTTGGGATTATTCAGTGGACTAATTAAAGGGCAATTAGTAAATTAATATTTCTAATAAAACCTAAAATCAGAGAAAGGAAATATTTAAAATCCTTTAAAACCAATTTTACAAAATTCTAGATTGAATTATCTTTCAATGGTAATTTATCTCATATTTTTCTGATTTTTCTTCAGAGAGATATGAATTTTGGAAATTTAGAGAATTAATTAGAAATTAAATAAACCTTCATTAATTCCCTAATCCTACGATGTACCACACAGATGCTGACTCGGTTGTGCTTTACACATGGCAAGCTCTGAATGGCCACTTAAACATCACAGTGTAGTGCCGTGTGGCAGTGGCGCTACGTGCTTTTTCCTCAGTCGTCCGATTAAGGATAGAATGGTTGAGATTAAAGCTACCATTATGAAGGGATTAAATCAAATTTAAGTGTGTGTTTAATCTTGGCCGTCCATCCAAAATATGTGGATGGATGGCTAGAGATCCTTCCCTGCCAATGTCTGTGATCTATGGAGACTGTCCAAGTTCTAGGCATTGATCTGAGCTCGATTTAGCTCGGATTGGGATAAAATTTAGCCCACATCATCATCAAGCAATGTAGATCACATCCAACAGCTAAAATCCTATGAATTTAAAATTCTTTTCACAAAGGACCAACACACATTGGAATTGAGCTCAAAAAAATGGCATACCTCGCCAGAGGTTATCACCGACGCTCGATTCCCTTGAAGAAGCTTCATCTGGTTGAGACGGTTTGGTGAAACTTTTAGCTCTTCAGGTTGAGTGGATAGCTCTATGGAGCAACTCCTCCTCCTGGTGAGCTCAGTTTTGATTGAAGTAGATCTCCCATTGCCTTCGAAACTTGAGAAAGAGCTGGCCAAGCTCGACTTGGTCCCCTCCCTTGGTCCCCTGAGGGAGTGTGCAAATGGAATTGGCTTGATTTGGTGTTTGAAGAAAGTTGGCAAATCCTTGGAGCTCCCCTATTTTTGCTTATGGAAAATCAAGAATGGCCAAGTCAATCTCCCTCTAAAGAGCTTAGGATCACTATAGAATCACTCCTCTGGATTCCTATGCTTCAATCGACAGAGTGTGTGTGTGAATTGAAGTGAATTAAGGGGAGTATATCTCCCCCTATGGCAATCAGATGGCCGAAGCTTTGCATGCCATTTTGATCCAATTGCAAAGATTGAAAGGGTTGTTTGATATGTTAGAAGCTTGCACATGGTCAGTTTGGCCAGAGGTGTGGAATTATAACTCCCCGTGTGCTCAAATTGAGTGGGAGCATGAATCCCATGTGGCCAATTTGAGCCATGTGTTTGGCCTTTTTAGGTTAGAAAAAGTTGGGTGCACCACCCTCCATAGGGTTTACTTGACCTATTAGGAGAGTATCAAGTAGGTATGAAGAGGGTTTGACCAAATTCGAAGTGGAATTGACCAAACTTTATTCTATGGCTTAGGGGTAAAATGGTCATTTGGTTGATTTTTGAATTTGGATATGTTGGGTATGTTGAGAAAATAGGTTTGGCCAAGTTTCATTAGATTTGGAGTTCATTTAGTATGGCTTGGCTCATGTTGACCCATTTAAGTCAAAATGGGTCAACTTGGGTCAAGTTGACCAATTGGTCAAATTAGGTCAAACCAAGGGTTGGGTCAAGTTCATATGACCATTTGAAATGTTTTGATGGCTTTGGTCTGATTCAATTTTGTTTAGGTTTGAATTTGGCTCATATGACTTTATTTAGGTCAAATGGGTCAAGTTGACCAATTTGACCCATTTGACCCATTTGACCTATCTGTGCTAGGTCATGGGTAGGTTTAGGTTTGGTTAGTCATATGAAGTAGATTGGTATCTTTGTTTCCAATCAATTTTGGTTAAGCTTGAATTTGGCTCAACATGACCCTTTAGGTCAAGTTGGGTTCAAGGTCAATTGGGCTAGGTTAGATCTAGTTGGCCAATTGAGGCTTTGGTCAAGTTCAAGAAGTGATTTGGAATGAACTTGACGCATTAGTTTCAATCTATTTAGCTTAGATCAAGTTTTGACACATGTTGACTTTTTAGGTCAAGTTGGGTCAACTTGGGTCAAGTGGCCAATTAGGCTAGCTTTGGCTCAAATGTTGACTTGGTCAAGTTCAAACATTGATCATGAATGAGTCTTGATCAATGGTTTCAAATAATTTAGCCTATGATGGATTTTGGCTATGTTGGGTTTCATTTTGGCTAAGTGTTGACTTGGTCAACCTTTAGGTTTGACTTAGTTTGACCCAATTTGATTGATTGATCATCTCATGATGATTGCTGATCATGGTGAGAGGCAAAGTTGGGCCTAGTTCAATCCAATTTGGTTAGGATTAGAATTTGGCTCATAAAGGGTAGTTTAGGTCACTTTGGGTCAAGTTGGCCTAAGTGGGTCAAATGGCTTGGTGAAATCTTGATTTGAGTTTGTTTGAAGTTGTATATGGACTTATGATTGAAATATAAATCCATTTGCAAGTGGTTTGAAGTCAAATAGGTTTTGATTCATTTGATAATTTCATATTCAAAGGAAGAACATGAATGGTTTTGGGGTTGATTTTTGAATTGAGTTTTAACTAAGTGATTGAAGTTTGTATTTATATTTGGATTCATGATTGAAGGATTGATTGAATCATGAAAAAAAATCTAGTGTTTGGCTTGACTTGAAGTTGATTTGGCTAAGTTCAATAATTTGACTTGAAAGGCTTAGGTTAGATTTTGAATGGATTTGAGTTTAATTTTTGGAAGTGGTTTTGATTGTTTGAATTTATATTTCATTTATATATGTGAATATAAATGAAAATATAAATGGGTTATGAGAACATTTCAAGGATTTGAAGTGATTTGATTATGACCTAGGCTAAGTCCTTAAGAGGGAAATTAAAGATTTAGGAAACATTTTAGAATTTGGAATTTGAATTTTTGATTTAATTTGATTGATTTGAATTTATATTTCATTTATATATGTGAATATAAATGAGTGGTGAGAAAATTTCATGAATTTGAATTGATTTGAATATGATTTAGGCTAAGTCCTTAAGAAGGAATTAAGGGTTTAGGAAAGATTTTTGAACTTTGAATTTGATTTAGGGTTTAGGTTGATTGACTTGAATTTATTTTTCATTTATATATGTGAATATAAATGAGAATATAATTGAGTGGTTAAAAATTTTCATGAATTTTAATTGATTTGAATATGATTTAGGCTAAGTCCTTAAGAAGGAATTAAGGGCTTAGAAAAGGTTTAGAATTTGAAATTTCAATCATGGGTTTCAATCATGAGTTTCAATCGTGGATTTCAATCATGCGATATTGATTTGAGTTTGGAGAAAATCAAATAAGATTGATTTAGAGTTTGAGAAAATCAATTAGGATTGATTTGGAATTTGACTTGAAGAAATGAAGTGAGGAATGGTTCAAGCTAAGGGTAGGCAAATTTTCCTAACACCTCTAAGGCATGACCTATTCCTATGGTTAACCCTTCTAAGTCTCTAGGGCTAGGTTGAGTGTCCACCTAATCACTAGATGTGTCTTAAGACTAAGGAATTTCTAAAGTCTAAGAGAAGTCCTATGTCTAAGGAGGAGGGGTTGAGAGCTCATTCTAAAAATGAGGTCAAAAAAGGGTGCCCAATAGGTGTGGTGTTACTGACAAGGAACACCACACATATTGGTGTTGATCGAAATGATCAACAACACCGAAAGATCACAAACACTAAAATAAATAATCTACCCTTAACCAAGGTGTAGAAGGAATCCAAAGCTTAATGCAATGTGGCTCTATTTATGTTCGAGACACAAGAGAGAGGGAGGGATCCACTAAGGGATAGAGTAGGTGAACCTTTCATTAGGGAAGCAGGTCCAAGTCATCCATAAAGAAAATGAGAAATTTGATTTGAGTTTCGCTGGGGAAGAGGGTTGAATTTATTTTAATTTATTGTTTGTTTAATTAGGCTCCACTGGGGATAGATAAGTGAACTCTCCACTAAGGAGGCAAGTTTAAGTCATCCATAAGGGATAGGTTATGAAATCCACTAAGAGATTAGAATTCTAGATCTGTTGGGGGACTAGAAAGATTTGCATCTCACTAGGAGAAGCAAAAGATTTGATTTAGGTTAATTGATTATTTTAATTCTTTATTTCATCAGATTTGTTTCTTGAATTTGTTTCAAATTTTGGATTTTGGATCTGGACCCTGTTGGTTTGCGATGGATCGCACTGAGTAGGAGCCACGGAGGCCTAGTCCTAACTCAGATTTACCGATCTAAAGGGATAATCTACTAATCACATAGTAGGACTAGCCAACCAAAGGGATGTCATTAGGTATGCAGCTGTTGTACTAGGAATAAAACATGGTAGTCTTACATCCTCTAAAGTAGGGACCAATTTTTGGGGTAATCTATTAGCAAGGCAACAGATTAAAACCCAACCTTGGGCTGACTATTGAGTGAATGCCCCTGGGGGACTTAGATCAACTCAAAGATAGTCAAGATAGATTTCATTTTTAGATTTGCTTTGATTATGATGGATCCCATTAGTTTATGATGGACTACACTGAGTAGGGGCCATGGAGGCATAGACTTAACTCAGATTTACCAATCCAAAGGGAGTAGTCTACCAACCATAAGGTAGGACTATCCAACCAAAGGGGTACCTTTCGGTTTGCAATGGTTAAGTCTAAAGAAGAATGCATGGGGGCTCACATCTTCTAGAAACAAGAAACCACAGGGGTGATCGGATGCTTTGGGCAACAAATCAAGCCGGACTTAGGTTGACTATTGAGTGAATGCCGCTAGGGGACTTAAATCAACTCAAGGATAGCCAAAGATTAATTTAATTTTTTTTAGATTATTTTGATGGATTCTGTTGGTTTATGATGGATCAAACTAAGAAGGAGTTGATATTAGCCTAGACCTATCTCAGATTTACTGAACCAAAGGGAGTAGCTTCTAGGCCCCTGGGAGAACTATCCAACCAATGGAGTGCCTTTCAATTTGTAATGATCAATTTAAGGGAAGAAAGCTCGGGCACTCATATCTTTCACTACAAAAGACCACTAGGGTGATCGGTTGCTTTGGGCAACAAATCAAACCCGACCTAGGGCTGCCCATCAGTTTGTGACAATCATGCTAGAAAGAATGCATCATATCTTACATCAACCAACCTAAGGTGCCCATCGATTTAAAACAATCAGGCTAGGAAGAAAGCTCGGTGACTCACATCCTCCTATAGTAAAGTTGATTGCTGGGATAGTCTGTCTTCGGCTCGATAGGTGCCATCCGACCTAAGGCGATTAAGTGAATGTCATTATGGGAATTATATCGACTCAAATGTAGTTAAGAGGAAAGGAGCCTCTGGGGGACTTATCCTAAACCTCAAATATACTAAACTTGGTTAGTTCATGATGGATAGTTCAAGAAGAAAGCACGGGGACTCACATCTTCTTAAGCAAAGTCAACATGAGGTAGCTCACTAGCTGGGCAGTGAAGCTTGCCATACTAACAAGGCACTCATTGGTTTGCAATGATCAAGTTAGGAAGAAAGCACGAGGACTCACATCTTCCAATAAATGACCACTGGGGTGACATACTAGCGAGGTAGCATGTAGACCCGACCTAGAGTAGTTAGTGAGTGAGTGCCACAGGGGGCTTGCTCCCACATCAAAGTATCCTGAGATAAAAGATTTATGTTTGTTTTTGTGCATGTGTTAAAAGGAATAAGACACCTCTTGGGTTCTCTCACACCTATACTAAACACACTGCGAAGTTTGATGGAATGGTGTCATAGATGGCAGCCAGGGATTCTCACTAAGAAAGGATGTCGCTTAGGTTCTCTCACGCCTAATTTAGTTGTGCTAATCAAAATGGGATGCCTCTCAGGTTCTCTTACAGCTATTCTAATAGCGCTGGGAGACTGTGTTTGTGATGTGAAAGAGAGATATGATGTCGTTGGGGGACTCTTACACCTACCCTAAACACGTCATGGCAGATTCACAAGATAAACAAACAATGCTTTGAAAGAAGAGAAGATTTTGATGAAATAGAATCTGATTTTGTTCTTTCTTAGAATTATTTTCAAACATGATTTATTTCATGGGTAATATTTTTTTTAGGTAGAGCCCATTAATTGGAAGCATCGGGTGTTCCCCTTTACAATTGATGAGTTGATATGATCCTCCCTGGTAGGCCTTCTCTATAGCATAGGGGCCTTCCCAAGTGGGTTCAAACTTGCCTCCCATCTTTCGATAGGCAAAAATTGGTCACATTAGGACTAACACAGGTTTTCCTACTTGAGACCAAAGGCAGACCAGCCTGTTATGAGCTTGAATCATTTTGACCTTATACAACTCGAGGTTTTGGCATGCCAATAAGTGACTTTCCTCCAAACCTTCGAGCTCTTCTAACTGTAACTTTGCATTCTACCCTGAAGTGATCTTGCTACCCAATGCTATCCTTAGTGATGGGAGTTGAACTTCTAAAGGAAGAACAGCTTCAGACTCATACACTAAGGAAAATGGAGTAGACTAGGTCGGAGTCCGGAATGTGGTGCGGTAGGCCCACAAGGCTTTAACCAACTGCTCATGCCATTGTCGTTTGTTATCATCGAGAGTTTTCTTCAATATATGGATGAGAGTTTTATTAAATGCTTCCACTAAGCTATTTGCTCTAGGGTAGTATTTGGTGGAATATCACCAATCTATACCGTGTCTTTTGGCAAAGCTATTGATCTTAGTGCTTTTGAATGCAGTACCATTATCGAATATAATTCATCAAGGCACCCTGAACCTATATACGATATGGTTCCTAAAAAACTGAAGCACATGTAGAGTTGTGACCTCTCTGAGTGGGATGGCTTCCGCCCACTTTGAAAAGTAGTCAGTGGCAGCTAGATTGAATAGGTGACAAAGAAGGAGGATCGATCGGACCCACAATGTTAGTACCCCAACACTCGAATAGCCATGAGGCTAATGTAGGGTGTAGAATATTGGGTGGTTGGTGGAAGGCCACCGTGTACTTGACATGGATGGCATCTTCTAGCTACATCCATGCAGTCTGTAATCATCGAAGGCTAGTTGTATCCAAGTCGCTTAATCTTCATCTTCATCTTCGGACTGGACTGATGTGCTCCACATAGACCTGAATGTACTAGACTGATGTGCTCCATGTAGTCTATAATCATCGAAGGCTAGCTGTACCGAAGGCTAGTTGTCATGAGATATTGCAGTGGATTTATTCTGGAGATCAAGTTCATCTTATGAGAAAGCATATAATTCTGTAGCTTTTGAGAAGCAAAGATCAAAGCTAGGCACTCTTTCTCAATAGGTGGGTAGTTCACTTCAGCAGAAATCAGATGATGGCTGAGGTTGTAGAGAAGTCTCTCCTTCCCTTTGTCGTTGGCTTGGGACAACAGAGCACCGAGAGAGTCATACAATACATTAGTGTAGAGGATGAATGGCCTACCCGGGATAGGGGCTGCTAGAACTGACAGCTTCACCAAATACTGCTTGATGTCTTCAAAGACACACTGGCACTTATCATCCCACTTAAACTTGGCATCCTTTTTGACAAGTACTAGGAATGGCTTGCATCTCCTCGATAGGTTGGAGATAAAGCCTCTCAGATATGCCAACCGTCCTTACAAAGATCTAAGTTGTGCTAAGCTTTAGGAGGCGGCATTTCTAAGATATGTTAGATCTTTTCAGGATCTATCTCTATTCCCTGATGTCGGACAACAAACCCAAGGAATTTTCCCGAAGCTACTCCGAATGCACACTTCAGGAGATTCATTTTGAGGTTATATTATCTTAACCATTCGAAAACTACTCTCAAGTCAAAGAGAAAGTCTTCCATTTCTCTGCTCTTGACTACTAGATCATTCATAACACTCAATCTGATGATGGATGAGTTCATTGAAGATCTGAGTCATGGCCCGTTGGTATGTAGCACCAAAATTTTTAAGGTTGAAAGGCATGATTTTATAATAAAAGATTTTGATTGGGGTTCAAAAAGTGGCATTTCTTCCATCTTCAGGAGACATCATGATTTAGTTGTAGCCAGATGACCCATCCATGAAAGAAAATACTGCATGAGATGAGATGACGTCCACCATTAATTTTGGTATAGGAAGAGGAAACTCATCCTTAGGACATGCCATGTTTAAATCCCTGAAATCGACTCATATGTGAATTTGGCCATACTTCTTCTTAACTTGTATGACACTGGCTAACCAGGTAGAGTATTTTTTTCTCTAATGAAACTAGCATCGATCAGTTTCTTGACTTCAGAAATGGCATGTTGTTCAATTTCTAATCACATTCATCTAGGAGCTTGTTTGATAGGGGCAGCGTTTGCTAGTTTGTGGACTGCTATGTCAGGAGATAATCA
Organism: Cymbidium sinense; assembly: GCA_021442155.1. Classification (NCBI taxonomy): domain Eukaryota; kingdom Viridiplantae; phylum Streptophyta; class Magnoliopsida; order Asparagales; family Orchidaceae; genus Cymbidium; species Cymbidium sinense. Next base: position 16,034,140 of record CM038233.1, on the reverse strand, counting down.
GGGCATATCTTCATAACTCCATGTGAAGTAGACTTTAAACTCAATCAATAGCCTAACTAATTCATTGGTTTCCTCTTCATTCAGCAATGAATTGATGTACATCAGGCGTGGATTTTCTTCTATCCCAAAGTTTATTTCTTTAAGCTTGTCTATTATTGAATGAATCTCCTCTTCAAATTCTGGAAGTGCATCTTTGATATGAAGATCACATGGATCATCTGAGGTTTCCAAACACACATTATCATAAGAGTTGGGGTTGTGTGAAAAGAACCTATCAGACTCCAAATGATTGGCAACAACTAAGCAGTAATCACCATCATCGACTAGATCCATTGTACCGAATCCTAGTCCTGCTCTTGATTTTGCTTCCCTGCCTGTATTGTTCCATAGCTTTTCAAAGTCCTCTGACCTTTGCCTGGACCATGTATGAGGAACCAAACCTTTCTGTATAAGATTATGAACACAAGATGACTAAAAGTCAAGTGGTAATTCTATTAATTCTTTAAATGTATCCTTCTCAAGTTTTACATCAATGTCAGGACTTGAGGATGATGATCCCAAAAAGAATCTCTTGGGCTTCGCATTCATGGAAGACTTAGGGGCTTCCTTAACTACTAAACCTCCAGCATTTTAAGATGAAAGTGAGGTTAGAGTTAAGGTTCCCAGCTGTTGCCTAATAGTCTCACATAAACCTGATTCAAATACTTTACTTTGTTTGGAGTCCTGGTCTTCATCACTATCTGGATCAAAAGTCACCTCCAATGTAACTCATTGATAGGGGTTGATTGGTATGCTAATCACATTATACTCGTCCTCTAAGCTGGATTCCAAGTCTATGTGAATAGTAAGGGTACTCCTGCAAACTAGAACGTAACCTCTATTGGCTGAAGGCTAACCAGGGGGTTTTCCACCTCTAGAACTGCCTCTATTTCTACCTCTACCTTTACCTGGTGGAGGTTGAGTCATTCAACCCACACATCCATATGATAGAATGGATTGTGGATGGAATGTGATATGCAGCTCTATTTCTTCATCAATTCTCCTTTCTTGTTCACTTGGATTTTCATTTTTCTTTTCTTTTTCTTTTGCCTTTTTTTGTTTCTTCATTTTCTTTTCTCTTTTGTGTTTGAATTTTGTCCAAGTTCATGAGAAAGGGTGTGTTGAGGAAGATAGTAGGTCACATCCTCATAAATCTCAACCTCCCTAATTGAAAATGGCTTTTCATCCCCATTGACTTGGTATTCAATCTCATCCTTTCTGAACTTGATGCACTGATGAAGGGAGGATGAAATTATCTTGTTCTGATGTATTCAAGGCATAACAAGAAAATCAATCAACAAAGTATTCGAATAAATTATGTAGAAATTGGCTTCAGTCTTCCAATCACCTATCTCCAAGGATAACATTATGGAACCTAAAGCCTGCTCACCTTGTTCATTGAATCCTCTCAACATCATTCGATCTCCTCGGAGGGTGGATATGTCAATCCTCAAATAGGCAAGAGTCTTTAGACTCATAATGTTCACCGATGCACCTAGATCAATGAGAACTCGCTCAGAATCGCCCTTTATGTGATGTAGAGGGGACGGTTGTGCTCCAAGTCCCCCAGAAGGTCTTCATCTGTGAAAGTCATCCCCTAGGCTTCTTTTTCATAATGTGCCTCCTCACCAGTAGCGGTCAACTGAGCTAAGCATATTTCAGGATCAAGGAGGGCCTTGATTAATGATCCCTCATTTATTTGGATAAGACAAGGGTATCGTATATGCTTAGCTTAGATGATAACTTTCTTAGATGAGAGAGGACATTGTAGTACACCTTGGGCTGATCCTCCACAAGCATATCCAAGGGTGGAGCATCCTGTGGAGGGGCTTCTCGATCCTCTGCACCAATGACTTATTTCCTCTATCTTTAGGTGCTTCCCTAGAGGTAGAACCTTGCCATTACGGAGGTTGACTTTGGTGATCTCTTGTGGCGGGGTAATGGAAGATATACCTACACATTAGGCTTACTTATAGCTTCTCCTATGGGACCATCAGAATCAGATGATTCTAAGACTATCTTAAGTGAGTGAACCCGTAGTATTCAGAGTAGGAAAATCTAACTCTGAATCAGAAAGAAGGAGATCATAATTATTATAATTATTTTGACTTGAAGAGTTATCATTAGGAATAGAAGTAGACAACCCATCATAAGTAATGCAAATGTAATTCAAACTAGCTTTATTCTTTAATTTCTTGGATTTGTTTGGAGGTACAAAGTAGAAGTCAAGTAAAGTAAGAGGGGTAAGGGATTTGGTGCCCTTATCCACTGATACAAGAGTTCTACTAGTAGAAGAAGAAGAGCTAAAGAGAAGTCTCGATGTGAAAATAGGGTAGTGGACTTGATTGGTGGTTGTGCTACTAGGCTATCCCAGGCTGGCACAGGCTGCTGTTGCTGAGCTCCCCCTTTCCTTGAGTTATCACTAGCAACTTGCCAACCTTCCTTGATGTTGGAGGTTTGAACTGACTCATGCACCTGCAAGAAAAGTTTCTTGATCTTCTAATTGATCTTTTTAGAGGTTTTGGATAAGGAGATATCCCAACCTTCTTTGGTTTTGGAGAGATCGCAAGTATCCCCAAAGATTACCTTAATGGAACTTGATGGTTGTTCCAGGTATTCAGATAATTATAACCTGTCTTGGCTATGTTCAAGCCAGTCCTTGAAGGTAAATAACTCTTCCAAAACATGACCTAGCATACGGTGGTAGGGTAAAAGTTGGGACCATGGCTTTTGCCTACTTCCTCCGGTCTCCTAGCTTAGGTAGCTGAAAATCAGGCTTCTTTAAGAGGTTCTTAAAGATCTTCCTGATTACCTCTCTCTTAAATGAATAAGTCTTGTTAAGCTTATCTAAAAGAGTTGGTGGATCATAGCTACCTGGTAGCGGATATGCATCGCCACTGATGTGGTGAGGTGGCGGTGTGGAGGTCGCTATGGAGGTAGGGGTTGCCTCGATGGTGGTCAAGGAGGTGGAGGCTGCTGAGGTCGTGGTCTCTCAGACTAATCTCTAACTGGTTTCTTCCCCTTATCTACTGCTCTCATTGTTCCTGGATTCTTTTCATAGACCATCTGCAGCTTCTGCTTAGGAAACTGATCTTGAAAAGATAACTATTTGGCCTCTCCTTGTAGACTAGCCACCTTGTTGATTATCTTCTTAAATGTTTTGATAGTGAAGCCCTTAAGCATGAAGGCGATTGAACCCTGGATATTCTTTAGAAGAATCTCAATGGCATGCAGCTCAGACAACTAGGGCTCGCATTTCATACTCAGGTTATGCCATCAGAGAATATAATCAATAAGAGACTCACCTAGGTGTTGTTATGCTATAACAAGATCGCCCATAGTAACCCTTTGCTGAGCTCCAACAAGCCTTTTGATGAATAGCTGCTACAACTTAGCAAATGTCTTTATTTAAGTATTAGAAAGTTCAACATACCAGCCAAAAGCTATCCCAGCTAGGCTGTTGACAAAGAGGCAGAAAAGCAAAGAATTCGCTGCCACCAGCGTTGCAATAATTGACCTTGAAATGTACAATTTGCTGCCTCGGGTTTCCACTGCCATCAAAGCTCCTGAAGGAAGGTGGCATGAAACCCTTAGGATATTGGATTGTATAAAATTCATCCGAGTAGGGACTTCCCTTTGAAACTTGATCTAAAACATTTATCATAAAATAAAAGCAAACATCAAACTATGCACTGCCCTAACCTAAAGCTAGAAGTGGTGACTCAGCCTAATGCGTGCTTTTAAGGTTTGTGTGGTATGCTTAGCTATCATTTTAAGTTAGAATTTTCTAAGTGTGAAGGATGTTCAACTTAGGGGAGGGTTTCATTTAAGTGGTTTAATTATTTTGGGTTGATTTTATTTTATGTTTTGATTAGGTTCAATGAATCTTACAATTAATTACTAAGTTATAAAGAGAGAGAAATAGAAAAGATTAACTCTTTCCTTCCCTAACCTAAGTAATTTCTAAAGTGGATTCATATTTTAGTTTTTTTAGTGATGTCTTATTATGTGTTTTAATTAATCCTAAGTTTAGATGAACTCTAAACAAACCTATTCAAAAGAAAGGCATTTTAAGATTAAATAAAGTGAAGTAAAATCACAAAACACGATCATTTCATTTCTTTCCCAACATGTATAACATGCATATGAATGGATCCTAAGCATATCTATACATACCAAATGGGAATGTTTAGAACACTTTATGATGCATGCTAAGTAAGTTACTTAAGAAAATTTGGATGCATACGATGCATGATTTTCATTAAGTAGAAAAGAGATTTCTTATCCAATTTTCACATACACATATGAGTGTATGAAAGACATAAGTGAGTACGGCACCATTGTTAGCACCAAGGGTGTAAGGTACAAGACATACTTAGGACTGCTTAAAGCCTCGCAACCCCAGGGTTTTCCAGACTAATATACCACTTTCCTTAAATACAAACATGTGTACAAAATAAATGAATGAAAAAAAGAATGCAAAAGTTTTGATTTATTTTTGTTTATGCAATTTATGTGCAAGTGTAGTTATCCCTCTTAAGTAATAGCATAGGAATGAATAGGAGATGGAATTAGGCAAGTGTTAGGTTCTTTTCAAATGAACCAAACAATTTACCAAATCCTATTCAAAACTATACCAAAAGAGAGGAGGAGGAAAACTACATTAAACACATCCTTATATTTTACTCACATGCAAGATTATAGGTAAGATATAAGTAACACAATTTCAATTTTGAAATTTGATTTATATATTTTGAAAATAATTTGGATTTTAATAGTGATAATAGCCACACATATTTCTACATTAGCCAAAACATGCAATTTGACATAAAGGAAATATTTTCATTTTAAATTTGATTTTTGAAAAGAATGGATGCACGAAATCATATAACAAAACTTATTTAAAATGTTAGGAAGGAACTAAAGCAATGAAAGCATGTAATCACATTCACTTTAATTAATTCCTAAAGATAATCTTAAGAAATAAGAAAGCTTAAAACAAATCAAAGTTTGTTGAATGTGAATTTTGTTTGATTTTGAATTTGATTTAATTTGGAAAATGTGAGCTACGTTTACTATTCCTAACCCATTCCCACATGTGTTGGATATTTTTGTTCAATTTTTAGATGATTAGATCCATTTTATATTTTAATTAGGCTAAGGTATGAATTAAGCATGTTAATTACCCCTTACCTACACCACCTTAGCATAGTTAACCAAATAATTATGAGCCAATAAGATGACATAAAACCTCACAAGGAATTTAAATTTACAATGCACCTAGGAAGAAAAGGGCCTAATGAAATTTTCCTCATGATTAATGATTAATTAAGCTAAGGGGTTTAACTTAAATAATTTCAAAACTCCCTCACACAAGTGAGTTGAATCTTGATTTTCTTAATGCACTTAGGCTTTTAACACCTATGCATCTACCCCAAAAGGATTAATTAAGTTATGGAAAGTTTTAGAATTTTAATAAATTAATTAAAAGGGTAATTAGTGAATTAGTCCTTAATTAAAAGAGGATTAAGGAATAGAAGGGGGTTTAAGGAATAGCTTAGGGGAATGCCCCCAAAATTTTTTCCCTAAACCTCCTATTCACTGAAACAAGCCTTAATTAACTCAATCAGAGGATTAAATCACTAATGAAACCCTTAATCATCCTTATTTATATTAAGGGGGTAATTAGGAAATGAATTAGCAATTTCCCAATTAATCCACCAATAAATTCCAAGAAAATTACAGGAGGTAGAATTCATCCCCCAAAATGAAGAAATTTGGGATTAATCAGTGGACTAATTAAAGGTTAATTTCCAAATTAATATTTCTGGTAAAACCAATAATTAGAGAAAGGAAATATTCAAAATCCATTAAAACCAATTTTGGAATATTCTAGATTGAATTATCTTTCAGTGACAATTTACCTCATATTTTTCTGATTTTTCTTCAGAGAGATATGAATTTTTGAATTTTAGAGGATTAATTAGAAATTAAATAAACCTTGATTAATTCCCTAATCCTATGATGTACCATGCAGTCGCTGACTCGGCTAAGCTTTACACGCGGCAAGCTCTGAATGGCCACTTAAACATCACATCATAGCACTGCATGGTGGTGGCGCTACATGCTTTTGCCTCAGCTATTCGATTAAGGATTAGACAACTGAGATTAAAGATGCCATTCCGAAGGGATTAAATAAGATCTAAGCATGTGTTTAATCTCATCCGTCCATCCAAAATGTGCGGATGGACGGCCAGAGATCCTTCCCTGCCAATGCTTGTGATCCATGGAGACCATCCATGTTCTAGGCCTTGATCTGAGCTCAATTGAGCTCATATTGGGACAAAATTTTGCACACACCATCTAACCCTAATGGCAAGCACATCTGATTGAAATCTCATGCCATTAACATTTCTTTTAGAAAGGACCAACACCAGTGAGTTTAATGGTTGGAAAATGTCATACCTCATCGGAGGTGATCAGCACGATCCCCTTGGAGAAGCTTCGTCTGGTTGAGATGAAGCTTTGGTGAATGTTTTAGCTCTTGAGGTTGAGTGGATAGCTCTATGGAACAACCCCTCCTTATCTTGAGCTCGATTTTAATTGAAGTGGATCTCCCCTTGCCTTTGAAACTTGAGAGAGAGCTTGGGGAAGCTTGACTTGGTCCCCTGAGGAAGTGTGCAAAAGGAATTGACTTGGTTTGGTGTGTGGAGAAAGTTGGCAAATCCTTGGAGCTCCTTTATTTTTGCTTGTGAAAAATAGAGAATGGCCAAACCAATCTCCCTCTAGAGAGCTTAGGATCACTCTAGAATCACTCCTCTGGCTTTCTATGCTTCAATCGATAGAGTGTGTGTGTGAATTGAAGTGAATTAGGTGGAGTATATCTCCCCCTATGGAAATCAAATGACCAAGCTTTGCTTACTATTTTGATCCAATTGCCAAGATTTAAAGGGCTGTTTGATCTATTAGAGGCTTGCACATGGTCGGTTTGACTAGAGGAGTGGAATGGTAACTCTCCATGTGCTCAAATTGAGTGGGAGCATGATTCCCATGTGGACAATTTGAGCAATGTGCTTGATTTTGGCCTTGGATCAAGTTGGGTTGACCCAAACCTGTTGGGTTAGGTGCACCACCCTCCATAGGATTTACTTGGCCTATTAGGAGAGTATCAAGCAATTATGAAGAGGGTTTGACCAAATTCCAAGTGGAATTGACCAAAATTTGTTCTATGGTGTAGGGGTAAAATGGTCATTTGGCTGATTTTTTATTTGGATATGTTGGGTATGTTGAGAAAATAGGTTTGATGAAGTTTCATTGGATTTGGAGTTCATTTGGTATTGTTTGGCTCATGTTGACCCATTTAAGTCAAAATGGGTCAACTTGGTCAAGTTGGCCAATTGGTCAAATTGGGTCAAACCAAGAGTTGGGTCAAGTTTATATGACCATTTGAAATGTTTTGGTGGCTTTGGTTTGATTCAATTTGGTTTAGGTTTGAAGTTGTCTCATATGACTTCATTTAGGTCAAATGGGTTAAGTTGACCAATTCGACCCATTTGACTTACGTGAGCTAGGTCATGGGTAGGTTTAGGTTTGGTTAGTCATATGAAGTGGATTGGCATCTTTATTTTTAATCAATTTTAGTTAAGTTTGAATTTGGCTCAACATGACCCTTTAGGTCAAGTTGGGTTCAAGGTGAATTGGGCTAGGTTAGGTCTAGTTGGCCAATTGAGGCTTTGGTCAAGTTCAATAAGTGATTTGTATCTCTGAAGAGCAGGGTGCATTTGTGCCTTCTAGATCTATCTCCCACCACTGCTTGGCGGCCCAAGAAATCATGAATAAATTCCAACACTCCACCTCAAAGGAAGGTTTTATGGCAATTAAAATTGACATGGAACAAGCATACACAAAATGAGTTGGGAAACCTTAGCCATCATCCCACAGAGATTTGGATTACCTATGAAGTTTGAATTGGCTCCTCCAAAGTGCATTTCTCGCCTTCCTTCTCCCTCTTGTTAAATGGGCAAAGAACCGGTGGATACAAGAGTGATGCGATAAGGGTGCCCGTTATCTCCCTATCTTTTATCCTTGCTCAACTCTCTCTTTAGCCATCAAGCAACATGGTATGAATTTGGTGTGCCTATTGCCAACCTGGGAACACGATATCACACCTTCTCTATGCAGATGACATTTTCTTCGCCACCAAAGTTTCCATGGCTCACAAAAGGTGTCCTCCATATTCAAAATTACAAATGGACGGGCACAGATCAATGCAACCAAAATCGTCATAGTTTTCAAAGAAAGCCACACATAGATAGAAGGCCAAGTAATCACCGTGCTCACCGGCTAAGAGTGGAGGAGCTTGATTACTTGGGCATCAAGCTTGCCATGAGGAAGTTAAAACCAGATTTTCATCAACTCCTCCAAAAGGCTAGAGACAAAATCAGCTCTTGGGGAGTTAGACACCTTTCAATGGCGGGCCTACTTACACTCATAAGGACATCCTTGCTGTGCATCTCTATGTACCAAACAACCCACACCGTAATTCCCAAGGGAATTAGAGGGATTGAAAAGCTTGCTAGGAACTTCCTTTGGCAAGGAAACAACAACCATCATTGCATACACTATGTTGCTTGGAACAAAATGCATGCCAACCAACAAAGGAGGCCTTGGACTACACATGGCTGAAAGCTTGAATGGACCCTTAAGGGCTAGAATGGCTTGGGAATTCCTCTCTAAACCCACCAAGCTACTCCACAAGTGCTTGATCGAGAAGTATGGGTTGGACCCATGGCATAGGGAACCCAAGCGGAGACTCCAATTGCTGGAAAATTATTCGAATGGTGCTTCCACCTTGAACCGTAATTTAAAATGGAGAATTTGCAATGGCAAAGAGGTGGACTTTCTAAACTCCATTTGGATATCCCACCTACCGCTGTCCAAATGGTACATTTCTCAACATGGAGTGCATGGAGGAATGGAAGGTGGAAGAGCGATTGCTGAAAAGAACGGAAAACTAAAATCACATCCTTTTGGATTGGAGCTTCAACTCATCTCCAACATTTCTATTGAAGAGGAACATCAACATGACATCCCAGCTCATCAAGGCACCTATGGGGACAACTCTCACATCCATTTTATACAAAATCGCTTTGCTGAAATTTCGATTGGCCCTACACCATGAATTTGAAACTCCCACCCGTGGAAAAGTGTTCGGTGGCTCATCAACCACTCCTTGCCAAACAACACCTGGCTTGCTCGGAGGGGTTTAACTCACACCACCCTTTTCCCTTGGGGGTGTAATCAGGATGAGACACCTGAACACATTGCTGTCCAATGTCTCACAACAACATTATCCAGATTTTGGCAACATGGGGTCGTCAATCCCAATTTTCAGCAATTTGCAAGATTTACTCCAAGCTCTCACTAAGGTACACAGTGATAACTTATGTTGGGCTAGAATGTATTGTGCAATTGTGTACCAGGTGTGGATAAGTCGCGCCAAGACTCATTAGCCATGGTACCTCAAGACTATTGGCCTTGATTCTAAGCTCTATCACACATTCTTCCTCTTATCCTATCCGAAGCAATGGGACATCACCCACCTTATGGGCTGATCAAACTAAATTTGTGGTGTCCTCCCCTCCCGGGATCAAGGCTAACGTGGATGGCTCACTCCTTCCCAATGGGGTGGCTATTGCAAGGGATGCAAATGGCAACTTCCTCAAAGCCATGGGTCATTATTTTCAGCATTGGGACAAAGACATCTGTTGAACTGAGGCTATGCTCTACACTAGCAAAATTATTGAACCGTGGATGATAATACAAGGGCATTATCATTGAAGGAGATAATAAAGGTGTGGTGGATCACCTCAAACTTTCTCTAACAATGAAATATGGCGAACCGACTGGATGCTCGACATCGCTTCAAGAACTTCCACCGTGTTATTTTTGTATACACAAATAGATCTAACAACACTCTGACTTTTTGTGCAGATATAGCTAGCTTTGATTTTGTATGGCATAGTCTAGATAATCACACTATTCCTCTACAATTTTTTTGCTCTTTGGAGGAGGATAGGAAATATGCTGTTAGTAGCTAGTTTTTTACTTTCTTTAGCAGTTTTTTCTACATTGTAATCAGTTTTTTTATTATCAATGCAAATGCATCTTTTCAGCAATAAGTGATTTGTAATGAACTTGATCCATTTATTTCAGTCAATTTAGCTTAGATCAAGTTTTAACACATTTTAACTTTTTAGGTGAAGTTGGGTCAACATGGGTCAAGTGGCTAATTGGGTTAGGTTAGGCTCAAATTGAGTTGGTCAAGTCCAAATATTGATCATGAATGAGCCTTGATCAATGGTTTCAAATAATTTGGCCTATGATGGATTTTGGCTATATTGATTTTCATTTTGGCTAAGTGTTGACTTGGTCAACTCTTAGGTTTGACTTGGTTTGACCCAATTTGATTGATTGATCATCCCTTGATGATTGTTGATCATGATGAGAGGCATAGATGGGCTTGATTCAATCTAATTTGGTTAGGATTAGAATTTGGCTCATAAAGGGTACTTAGGTCATTTTGGGTCAAGTGAGCCTAAGTGGGTCAAATGGCTTGGTCAAAGCTTGATTTGAGTTTGATTGAACTTGTATATGGACTCATGATTGAAATATAAATCCATTTGCAAGTGGTTTAGAGTCAAATGAGTTTTGATTCATTTGACAATTTCATATTCAAAGGAAGAACATGAATGGATTTGGGGTTTGATTTTTGGATCGAGTTTTGATTAAGTGATTGAAGTTTGTATTTATATTTGGATTCATGATTGAAGGATTGATTGAATCGTGAATGAAAATCAAGAGTTTGGCTTGATTTGAAATTGATTTGGCTAAGTTCAAGAAATTAACTTGAAAAGCTTAGGTTGGATTTTGAGTAGATTTGAGTTTGATTTTTAGAGTTGGTTTTGATTGTTTTAATTTATATTTCATTTCTATATGTGAATATAAATGAGAATATAAATGGGTTAGAGAAAATTTCAAGGATTTGAAGTGATTTAATCATGATCTAGACTAAGTCCTTAAGAGGAAATTTATAGGACTTAGGAAATTTTGGATTTTGGAACTTCAATTTTGAATTTGATTGATTGATTTGAATTTATATTTCATGAATTTGAATTGGTTTGAATATGATTTAGGCTAATTCCTTAAGAAGGAATTAAGGGCTTAATAAAGATTTTTGAACTATGGATTTGATTGTGGGTTTCAATCATGAGTTTCAATAATGGATTTCAATTATGTGATATTGATTTGAGTTTGGAGAAAATCAAATAAGACTAATTAGTTTGAGAAAATCAATTAGGATTGATTTGGATTTTGACTTGAAGGAAGGAAGTGAGGAATGGTTCAAGCTAAGGGTAGGCAAATTTTCCTAACACCCCTAAGGCATGACCTATTCCTATGGCTAAACCTTCTAAGTCTCTAGGGCTAGGTTGAGTGCCCACCTAATCACTAGATGTGTCTTAAGACTAAAGAACTCCTAAAGTCTTGGAGAAGTCCTATGTCTAAGGAGGAGGGGTTGAGGGTTCATCCTAAAAATGAGGTCAACAAAGGAAGCCCAATATATGGTGTGACTGACAAGGAACACCGCACATATTGGTGTTGACCGAAATGATCAACAACACTAAAAGATCACAAGCACTAATAGAAACAATCTATCCTTATCCCAAGGTGTAGAAGGAATCTAGAGCATAGTGCAATGTGGCTCTACTTATGTCCAAGACATAAGAGAGAGGGAGGAATCCACTAAGGGATAGAGTAGGTGAACCTTCCACTGGGGAAGCAGGTTCAAGTCATCCACAAGAGGATGAAAGGTTAGATTTGAGTTCAGCTGGGGAAGAGGGTTGTATTATTTTAATTTGTTGTTTGTTTAATTTGTATTTGTTTTGACTCCACGGGGGATAGAAAAGTGAACTCACCAATAGGGAGGCAAGTTCAAGTCATCCACAAGAGAGGGGTTGTGAAATCCGCTGAGGGATTAGAATTTTAGATCCGCTAGGGGACTAGAAAGATTTGCATCTCACTGAGGAGAAGCAAAAGATTTGATTTAAATTGATTGATTGTTATGTTTCTTTATTTCATTAGATTTGTTTGTTTCAATTTTTTAGATTTTGGATTTTACGATGGGCCCTATTGGTTTGCGATGGATCTCACTGAGTAGGAGCCATGGGGGACAAGACCTAACTCAGATTTACCAATCCAAAGGGATATTCTACTAAATATATAGTAGGACTAGCCAACCAAATGGATGCCTTTCGGTATACAGCAGCCGTACTAGGGAGAAAGTGTAGTAGACTTACATCCTCTAAAGTATGGACCAGTTGCTAGGGTAATCTATTGGCAAGGCAACGATTGAACCCAACCTAAGGCTGACTATTGAGTGAATGCCACTAGAGACTTAGATCAACTCAAAGATAGTCAAAGGTTGATTTCATTTTTCGATTATTTTGATTATGATGAATCATATCGTTTGTGATGGATTGCACTGAGTGGGGGCCATGGAGGCCTCGACCTAACTTAGATTTACCAATTCAAAGGGAGTAGTCTACCAACCACAAGGTAGGACTATCCAACTAGAGGGGAGCCTTTCGGTACACAGTAGCTATACTAGGAAGAAAGCATAGTAGACTTACATCCTCTAAAGTATGGACCAGTTGCTAGGGTAATCTATTGGCAAGGCAACAGATTGAACCCAACCTATGGATGACTATTGAGTGAATGCCGCTGGGGGACTTAGAACAACTCCAAGATAGTCAATGATAAACTTCACCTTTAGATTTATTTTGATTATGATGGATCCCATCAGTTTGCGATGGACTACCCTGAGTAGGGTCCATAGAGGCCTAGACCTAACTCAGATTTACCAATCCAAAGGGAGTAGTCTACTAACCACAAGGTAGGAATATCCAACCAGAGGGGTGCCTTTCAGTTTACAATGGTCAAGTCTTTAGAAGAAAGTGGGGACTCACATCTTCTAAAGGAATCATTAGGGTGATCGGCTGCTTTGGACAATAAATCAAACCTGACCTAAGGTTGACTACTTGAGTGAATGCGGGGATATAATTCAACTCAACAAGATTTATTTCACTTTTAGATTTTTTTTATAGATTCTATTGGTTTGTGATGGATCAAACTGAGAAGGAGCTCATATTAGCCTAGACCTATCTCAGATTTACTGAACTAAAGCGAGCAGCTTTCTGGACAATGGGAGAGCTATCCGACCAACAGAGTGCATTTTAGTTTGCAATGATCAATTTAAGGGAAGAAAGCTCGAGGACTCACATCTTTCACTACAAAAGACCACTAGGGTGATCAGCTGCTTTGGGCAATAGATCGAATCCGACCTAGGGCTTCCCATCAGTATGTGATAGTCATGCTAGGAAGAATGTGACATAGTCTTAAATCTTTCAAAGCGGAATGACTGCCGGGGTAACCTACTTATGGGAAAATAGATTGAACCCAATCTAAGGGCGACTATGGAGTGACTACCTACCAGGGGATTTATCTCGACTTAGGTAGTCAGGCAATTCCTATAGGGAGTTCTGCTGACACTACCTTAAAGGAAGGATGCCTGCTTGGGAAAAGGGGCCCTTTGGGGGCTTGAATTCCTAACCCACAAGCAAAATAATTTGTTTGTTTTGTTTAGTTTGTTTTAATGTGGACCCTATTATTTTGCAAGTGATAAAATTGAGAAGGAGCTTATATCAGTCTAGACCTATCTCAAATTTATTGAACCAAAGGAGAATCTGCATATTTGCTGAACAAATTCTCCAACCACAGGGATGGCTCCTAGGAGATGGGGACTATCCAATCCAAAAGTAACCTAGGAAGTGTCTAAATGGGGCATAAAGAATGTAATCCAAATAGAGTGCTCGTAGGGGATGGGGCTGCTAAAGGGCTTAATCTAACACCCTAGAGAAGATGACATGGCTAGTCATATATCCAATAGGTATTCGATGTCCAACTCAAGGAGAAAGTGTGGGAACTCATATCTGCTAAGAGTGGTGTACTCACCGAGAGAGTTGTTGTCAGCATAGTGAACATCAACCAACCTAAGGTCGATTTGCAACAATCGACTAGAAGAAAGCTCGTGGACTCACATTCTCTTATAGCTAACATTGCCGTGATAGTATTTCTTCATGACAGTGTCATTCAACCTAGGAGTGGATGCCATTGGGGACTTATATCGAATCAAATGTAGTCAAGAGGAAAGGAGTCTCTAGGAGACTTACCCTAAACCTCAAATATACTCAACCTAGTTAGTGCATGATGGCAAGTTCAAGAAGAAAGCATGGGGACTCACATCTTCTTAGGCAAAGTCAACATGAGGTAGCTTACTGGCTGGGCAGTGAAGCCTACCATGCTAACAAGGTGCTTGTTGGTTTGTAATGATCAAGTTTGGAAGAAAGTGAGGGCTCACATTCTCCAACAAGTGACCACTAGGGTGACATACTAGCAAGGTAGCATATATACCCGACCTAGAACACCTAATGAGTGAGTGCCACAGGGGGCTTGATCCCACATCAAAATAGCCTGAGATAAAAGATTTGTGTTTATTTTTGTGCATGTGTTAAAAAGAAGTAGGACACCTCTTGGGTTTTCTCACACCTTTCCTAAACACACTAGGGAGTTTGATGAAATCGTGCCATGGATGGCAACTGGGGATTCCCACTAAGAAAGGATGCCACTCAGGTTCTCTTACACCTAACTTAGTTGTGCTAATAAAAATAGGATGCTGCTTAGGTTCTCTCACACCTATTCTAATAACGTCAAGGGATTGTGTTTGTGTTGTAAAAGAGGGATAAGATGCCACTGGGGGACTCTTACACCTACCCTAAATATGTCATCATGAATTCAAAGAAAACAAACAACGCTTATAAAGAAGAGAAGATTTTGATGAAATGGAATCTAATTTTTGTTCTTTGATAGAATTATTTTCAAACATGATTTATTTCATGGGCAATATTTCTTTAGGTAGAGCCCATTAATTGGATGCATCGGGTGTTCCTCTTTACAATGATGACTGATATGATTTTCTTTAGTAGGCCTTCTCTATAACATAGGGGCTTTCCCAAGTGGGTTCAAACTTGCCTCCCATCTTTCGACAAGCAACAATTTCTCTCCTTAGGACTAACACAAGTTCTCCTGCTTAGAAAGACCTAGGACGAACCAGCTTGTTGTGAACTTGAATCATTTTCACCTTACACAACTCCAGGTTTTAGCACACCTGTAGGCGACTTTCCTCGAAACCTTCGAGCTATTCTAACCATAACTTTGCATTCTGCTCTAAAGTGACTTGCTAGCCAATGCTATCCTTAGTGATGGGAGTTGAACTTCTAAAGGTAGAATGGCTTCAGACCCATACACTAAGAAAAAAGAGGTAGAATGGGTTGGAGTCTGGTATGTGATGCGGTAGGCCCACAAGGTTTCAACCAACTACTTATGCCACTGTCGTTAGTTATCATCAAGAGTTTTTTGCAATATTTGGATGAGAGTTTTATTGAATGCTTCTACTAAGCCATTTTCTCTGGGTAGTAGATAGTAGAGTATCTCCAATCTGTATCGTGTCTTCTGGCGAAGCTGTTGATCTTTGTGCTTTTAAATACAATACCATTATTGTATATAATTTGTTGGTACCGCGGTTCTTTGAGTTATGACCTCTCTGAGTGGGATGGCTTCCGCCCACTTGGAAAAGTAGTCAGTGGCAACAAGAATGAACCGGTGACCCTTGGAAGAAGGAGGATCGATCGAACCCATAATGTCAGTACCCCAACACTCGAATGGTCATGAGGCCAATGTAGGGTGTAGAATATTAGGTGGTTGGTGGAAGGACCACTGAACATGGATGGCATCTACATCCATGGGTCTGTGATCATGAGACTGGTTGTATCCAGTCCTTGATTTAATGACATGGGTCTAAATAGCATACCACATTTGTTAAAGGGACAGTTCCATCAATGAGCGTGGGAGAGAGCTCTTTGTTTCAACTGATGGGCTTGTGAATTTTTCTTGAGGTAGTTTGCCAGTATTCAAATAGTCTATGAACAGTTTCCTCTAATCCAGCTCCTCATCTTTTTTGGCAACGGCAACCTCCCCTTCAAGAGAAAGTCTCTCAATGAGTTCACAATCAATAAGGGATATGACTTATCTCTTTTAAACCCTTATTGAAATGGACTCATCTTCCGGACATGCCAACTCCTTGGCAAGTTTGGCCAAAGAATTTGCTACTACGTTCTCTACTCGGGGAACCTTGTAGATGGTGTCTTCAAATCTGGGCCAACAGCTTCATGATATACTCATGGTAATGACAAAGCTTGGGTTTGAGAACCTTGTAAGACCCGACAATATGATTGATGACCAACTGAGAATCCCCAAAAATGTTGATGCTCTTGACACTGATTGTGATGATTAATTCCAAATCGACAATCAAAGCCTCATACTCAGCTTCATTATTGATACATGGGTTGGAAAGATAGTATGAGAATCTCATCACATCATGGTCTGGAGTTAGAAGAACTATTCCTACCCCTGCTTTTCCTGAGAGAATAGATCATGGTGCTTCCCCTTTGTGAAAAGAAGCTACACCAACAAAATACATCTCTCATCAATGATTGCTGGTCTCCCCCAAGTTCATGATTTGTTCATTGGGGAGATCATCACTAAGTGGAGAATTAATAGAAAGTGGGTGTGCTGCTAATAAATCCACTAATGCCTGTCCTTTTACAGCACATAGGGGTACGAATGTATTATCAAACTGTGAAAGTATCATGGACCGGCGGGCCAAACATCCGGATAGCGTTGGCCCTATCATGAGATACTGCAGTGAATTTATTCTCGAGATCAACTTCACCTTATGAGAAAGCATATAATACCGTAGCTTTTGGGAAGCAAAGATCAAAGCTAGGCAATGTTTCTCAATAGGTGAGTATTTCACTTCAGTAGGAATCAGACGATGGCTGAGGTAGTAGACATCACTTTCCATTCCTCACGGCTAATAGACCATAGAGAGTCATCAATGCCGTGTAGAGGAAGAGGAAATAGAAATGCGGCTCTGCATGAAATAACTTCTTCAAATGGCATGCTAAATCATTTAACTTATCCCATGACTTTCTAACTTTAAATTTCCATCTCTATTCCTCAAGATTTAGAAACTTTTGCACTTTTAAGGGATTCATTTTGAGGTTATATTATCTTAATTATTCAAAACTACTCTCAAGTCAAAGAGATGGTCTTCCTTCTATCTGCCCTTGACTACTAGATCATCAACGTAGAACTCAACCTGATGATGGATAAGTTCATTGAAAATCTGAGTCATGGCCCATTGGTATGTATCACCAGCATTTTTAAGGCCAAAATGCATAAACTTATAATAGAAGATTTTGATCTAGGTTTGTAAAGCAGTGTTTCTTTCATCTTCAGGAGACATCTTGATTTGGTTGTAGCCAGATGACCCATCCATGAAAGAAAAAACTGCATGAGATGAGGCGATGTCCACCATTAATTCTAGTATAGGAAGAGGAAACTCATCCTTAGGACATGCCTTATTTAAATCCCTAAAATCGATGCATATGCAAATTTGGCCATTCTTCTTCTTAACTGGTACAACACTGGCTAATCAAGTAGGATATTTTCTTCCTTTATTTAACCAACATCGATCAGTTTCTTGATTTTAAAAATGACCTATTTTTTAATTTCTAATCGCATGCGTCTAGGTGCTTATTTTAGAGGAGTAGCATTAGGATCTATTGCTAACTTGTGGACTGCTATGTCAGGAGATAATCCAGGCATCTCTTCATAACTCCATGCGAAGTTGTCTTTAAACTCAGTCAATGGCCTAACTAAATCATTGGTTTCTTCTTCATTCAGTAATTTACTGATGTACGTCGGACACATATTTTCTTATGTCCCGTGGTTGATTTCTTTGAGCTTTTCTATTCTTGAATGAATCTCCTCTTCAAATTCTGGAGGTGCATCCTTGATCTGAAGATCATTTGGATCATCTGAGATTTCTAAACACACATTCTCATAAAAGTTGTGACTGTGTGAAAAGAACCTATCAGACTCCAAATGATTGGTAACAACCAAGTAGTAATCACTATCATCTACCACTTGTACCAAATCCTAGTCCTACTCTTGATTGTGCTTCTCTGCCTGTATTGTTCCATAGCTTTCAAAGTACTCTAACCTATTCACGTATCATGTATGAGGAATCAAACCTTTATGTATAAGATTATGAACACAAGGTGAGTTAAAGTCAAGTGGCAATTCCATTAATTCTTTAAATGTATCCTCCTCAAGTTCTACATCAACTTCTAGGACTTGAGGATGATGATCCCAAAAAGAATCTCTTTGGCTTTGCATCCATGAAAGACTTAGGGGCTTCCTTAACTTCTAAACCTTCAGCTTTTTGAGATAAAAGTGACGTTAGAGCTAAGATTCTCAGCTGCTGCCTAATAGTCTTACATAAACCTTATACGAATACTTTACTTTGTTTAGAGGCTTAGCCTTTGTCATTGTCTAGATTGAAAGTCACCTCCAATGGAACCCATTGAGTGGGGTTGGCTGGTATACTAATCACATTAAACTCATCCTTTGAGCTAGATTCTAAGTCTATGTGAATACTAGGGGTACTCCTACGAACTAGAGCATAACCTCTATTGGCTAATGGCCAACCAGGGTCTTTCACCTCTAAACTGCCTCTATTTATGCCTCTACCTCTGCCTAGTGGAGGTTGAGTCATTCTTCCCACACATCCATATGACTAAATGGACTATGGGTGGAATGTGATATGTGGCTCTATTTCTTCTTCAATTCCCCTTTCTTGTTCACTTGGATTTTTATTTTTCTTTTCTTTTTCTTTTTCCTTTTCTTTTTCTTCATTTTCTTTTTCTTTTGTGTTTGAATTTTGTCCAAGATCATGAAAAAGGGTGTGTTGAGAAGATAGTAGGTTGTATCTTTATAAATCTCAACCTCTCTAACTGAAAATGGCTTTTCATCTCCATTGACTCGGTATTCAATTCAATCTTTTCTAAATTGATGCACTGATGGAGGGAGAATAGTATTATCTTATTCTGATGTATCCAAGGCCTACCAAGAAAAGTAGTGAATGAAGTATTCAAATAACTTACGTAAAACTTTGCTTCAGTCTTCCAGTCACCTATCTCCAAGGGTAACACTATGGAACCTAAAGCCCTGTCACCTTATTCATTGAATCCTCTCAAGATCATTCGATATCCTTGGAGTGTGGAGATGTTGATCTTGAAATAGGCAAGAATCTTTAGATTCATAATGTTCCCTGGTGCACCTGGATCAATGAGAACTCTGGTCAATCAGAATCTGCCCATATCAACTGTGATGTAGAGGGGACAGTTGTGCTCCAAGTCCCCTAAAAGAAAGTCTTCATCTATGAAAGTGATCCCCTGGGCTTCTTTTGCATAATGTGCCTCCTCAGCTATAGCAGTCAACTGAGCTAAGCATATTTCAAGATCAAGGAGAGCCTTGATTAATGATTGCCTCATCACTTTAGATAAGACAAGGGCATCGTATATGCTTAGCTTAGATGATAACTTTCTTAGATGAGAGAGGACATTGTAGTCCACCTTGGGCTGATACTCCATAAGCATATCCAAGGGTGGAGCATCTTGTGGAGGGGCTTCATGATCTTCTGCACCAATGACTTGTTTCCCTCTATCTTGAGGTGCTTCCCAAGGAGGTAGAAACTTGCCACTATGAAGGTTGACTTTGGTGATCTCTTATGGCAGGGTCATGGAAGATTCTACCTACATGTCAAGCTCACCTACAGCTTCTCCTATCAAATGATTCCAAGTCTATCTCAAGAGGTGAACTCATAGTATTCAGAATAGGAAAGTCCAACTCTAAATCAGAAAGTGGGAGATCAGAATTGTTATAATTATTTTGACTTGAAGAGTTATCATTAGGAATAGAAGTAGACAACCCATTAGAAGTGAGATAGATGTAATTCAAACTAGTTTTATTCTTCAATTTCTTAGATTTGACAGGATGTACAAAGTAGAAATCAAGTAAGGTAAGAGGGGTAAGGGATTTGGTGCCCTTATCCATCGATACAAGAGTTCTACTAGTAGAAGAAGAAGAGCTAGTTGAAGTAGGAGAAGAAGTATGGTACTGTGGTGTGATTGGAGGTTGGACTCGATCGGTGGTTGCACTACTAGGCTATCCCAGGCTGGCATAGGTTGCTGCTACTATTGAGCTCCCCCTTTCCTTGAGTTAGCATTGGCAACTTGCAAACCTTCCTTGATGTTGGAGGTTTGAGCTAACTCAGGCACCTGCAAGGAAAGTTTTTGATCTTCTGGACGATCTTCTTAAAGATTTTGGATAAGGAGATATCCCAACCTTCTTTACTTTTGGAGAGATAGCAAGGAAAGTTTCATCAAGAGATTTTGCATACTCAGGTTACACTATCAGAGAATATAATCAACAAGGGACTCACCTGAGTGTTGTTATGCTAAAATGAGATCACCCACAATAACCTTTTACTGAGCTCCAGCAAATCTCTTGATGAAGAGTTGCTCTAACTCAACAAATGTCTTTATTGAACTATTTGAAAGTTCAACATACCAGTCAAAAGCTATCCCTACTAGGCTATTAACAAAGAGGCAAAAAAGCAAAGCGTTGCTACCAATGACCCTGAAATGTGCAATATGCTGCCTCGAGTTTCTAATTCCAGCAAAGCTCTTAAAGGAAAGTGGCACAAAACCTTTGGGATATTGGATTATATCAAATTCCTCCAGGTAGGGTCTACCCTTTGGAATTGATGATCCTCCCCGGGCTTCAGCCAATGCTTCCTTCACTTATTGCTCAACCATGGATTTTATGTCTTTTTCTTGTATGGAGGTACTTTCCCCTAACTTCTTATACATGCTAGTGCTACCTTGCTTGACGGGAGGTAAGGTCTTGGCTGGGTCAAAGATATGCACTAATTGTAGCTGACTGATCTCAGCTATGATAGGGTGAACTATTAGGGCTTATTTTAAGTACTAAAATTGATGCTAACAAGTCCTCAAGCTACTTTTCCATCCTATCTATCTTTTCATCTTTTTGTTTTAATTGTGCTAGGAGTTGTTGATGTGAGTATACTGTGTCTTCTTGTTCGACATCATCACCTTCCATAGCCTGCTACTCTCTCAGGAGGGATCCTCTGGTATCCACTATACAGATTTCGACAGAGTCGCCCAACAAATCATCTTCGTTGGGATCAAAACTAACCTTCTCCTCATTTGACCAATCATACCATAAAATTTTCTTCTTTTCCATTAAATAATGAGCCACTATCTCATCTAAAGAACAATCAATTTGAGTAGGTACAAATATCTTTGGTTGACTGGTGTGATCACTGTCATGTATTGAGAGGCACCGGACCTCCCCTACCGCTGGAGAATCAATCCTATGAAAATTGTACTTAGTAGAAGGGACACACTCCCGACTGTCACTAACTCGGAAAGGGGTGATACTCCTAGGAGGCTCTATAATCATCAGTGCAACAGGGCTATCATCTGCTCCTTCTGAAATGGTTGCCACCATCTTCGTGTCCTGCTGAACAGGTGGAGTTGGTGAAGGGATGACCACTTTGCTTTAGTGGATTCCTCCCTCTCTCTTATGTCTTAGACATAAGTAGAGCCACATTGTACTAAGCTCTGGATTCCTTCTACACCTTGGGTTAAGGATAGATTATTTCTGTTAGTGCTTGTGATCTTTTGGTGTTGTTGATCATTTCGGTCAACACCAATATGTGCGGTGTTCCTTGTTAGTCACACCACACCTATTCGGTGCCCTTTGTTGACCTCATTTTTAGGATGAGCCCTCAACTCCTCCTCTTTAGACATAGGACTTCTCTTAGACTTTGGAGTTCCTTAATCTTAAGACACATCTAGTGATTAGGTGGACACTCAAAATTTAAGTCCAATATACATGCTGAGAGGGGATGGAACTTGTTGTCCACTTCAAAATTCTAAGTTGCTAAGTGAAGTTTTGAACTAAGGGAATATATTTCCAAATTCACCATAGATTCACAAGTTTGGGTATGCTTCGGAGATAGACTCCCCCTAATTCAATTCGATTCACACACACACTCTATTGATTGAAGCACAGGAAGCCAAAGGAGTGATTTTAGAGTGATCCTAAGCTCTCTAAAGGTAGATTGATTTGGCCACTCTCGATTTTCCATAAGCAAAAATAGGGGAGCTCCAAGGATTTGCCAACTATCTCCACACACCAAATCAAGGCAATTCCCTTTGCACACTCCCTCAGGAGACCAAGTTGTGCTTGCCCAAGCTCTTCACAAGATCCAAAGGCAAGGGGAGATCTACTTCAATAGCTCACTAAGAGGTGGCGTTGGTCCATAGAGCAATCCACTCAATCTAAAGATCTAAAACTTTAACCAAAGCTTCATCTCAACCAGACGAAGCTTCTCCAAAGGAATCGAGCGCCAGTGATCACCTCCAGTGAGGCATGCCATTTTTTGACCATTAAACTCATTGTGTGTTGGTCCTTTGTAAATGAAATGTTAATGGCATGAGATTTCAGCCGCCAGATGTGCTTGCCATTAGGGTTAGATGGTGTGTGCAAAATTTCATCCCAAATTTGGCATTAAGAAAAATTTTCATTTTAAATTTTATTTTTGAAAAGCGTGGATGCATGAAATCATATAACCTACATATTTAACATGTTGGGAAAGAAGTAAATCAATGAAAGCATGTAAACACATTTGCTTTAATTAATTCTTAAAGACAATCTTAAGAAATAAGAAAGCTTGAAACAAATCAAAGTTTGTTTAATGTGATTTTTGTTTGATTTTAAATTTGATTTAATTTAAAAATGTGAGTTGAGTTCATTATTGCTAATGCATTCTCACATGTGTTGGATATTTTTGTTCAATTTTTAGATGATTAGATCTATTTTATATTTCAATTAGGTTAAGGTATGAATTAATCATGTTAATTACCCCTTACCTACACCACCTTAGCATAGTTAATAAAATAATTATATAATGAGATGACATAAAACCTCACAAGGAATTTAAATTTGCAATGCACCTAGGAAGAAAAGTGTCTAATGCAATTTGGCTCATGATTAATTATTAATTAAGCTAAGGGGTTTAACTTAAGTAATTTCAAAACACCCCTCACATAAGTGAGTTGAATCTTAATTTTATTAATGCACTTAGGCTCTTGAACACCTAAGAATATACCCCAAGAAGGATTAATTAAGTTCTGAAAAGGTTTATAATTTTAAAAATTAATTAAGGGAATTAGTGAATTAGTCCTTAAATAAAAGAGGATTAAGGAAGAGAAGGGGTTTTAAGAAATAGCTTAGGAAAATGCCCCCAAAAATTATTCCCTAAACCTCCTATTCATCGAAATAAGCCTTAATCAACTCAATTACAGTATTAAATCACTAATCAAACCATTAATCATCCTTATTTACATTAAGTGGTAATTAGGAAATGAATTAGTAATTTCCCCAATTAAGCCACCAATAAATCCCAAGAAAATTAGGGGAGGCAGAAGTCATCGCCCCAAATGCACTCAAGAAATTTGGGATTAATTAGTGGACTAATTAAAGGGTAATTAGAAAATTAGGATTTCTCAATAGAACCCAAAATCAGAGAAAGGCAATATTCAAAATCCATAAAAACCAATTTTAGAATATTCTAGATTGAATTATCTTTCAATGGCAATTTAGCTCATATTTTTTTTTTGATTTTTCTTCAGAGAGATATGAAATTTTAAAGTTTAGAGGATTAATTAGAATTATTTAAAACTTAATTAGTTCCCTAATCCCTATGGCATGACACGCAAGCGTTGACTTGGCTATGCTTTACATGCGTCAAGCTCTATATGGCCACTTAAAATCACATCATAGCATTGCGTGGCCGTTTATCGCATTTGCCTCGATCGATCAACGTCGACGAGATTAATCGCCACTCCAAATGGATTAAATCAGATCTAAGTGTGTGTTTAATCTTGGTCGTCCATCCAAAATGCATGGATGGACTGCCAAAGAACCTTCCCTACCAATGCCTGTGATCCATGGAGACCGTCCATGTTCTAAGCCTTGATCCGAGCTCAATTGAGCTCGAATTGAGATGAAATTTTGCACACACCATCTAACCCTAATGGCAAGCACTTCTGACAGTGAAATCTCATGGCATTAACATTTCTTACACAAAGGACCAACACACAGTGAGTTTGATGGTCAAAAAATGACATACCTCACGGAGGTGATCACCGGCACTCGATTCCCTTGGAGAAGCTTAGTCTAGTTAAGATGAAGCTTTGGTGTAAATTTTAGCTCTTAAGATTGAGTTGATAGCTCTATGGACCAACTCCTCCTCTTAGTGAGCTCGATTTTGATTGAAGTAGATCTCCCCTTGCCTTTGGAACTTGAGAAAGAGCTTTGGCAAGCTCAACTTGGTCCCTTGAGGGAGTGTGCAAAGGGAATTGCCAAATCAATCTCCCTCTAAAGAGCTTAGGATCACTCTAGAATCACTCCTCTGGCTTCTTATGCTTCAATCGACAGAGTGTGTGTGTGTGAATTGAAGTGAACAAAGCTCATCCTATTTCACCACAGATTTAACAAATTTAAGTCCACTTCAAAATTCAAAACATATTTGGAACTTCATTTAGCATACTCAAATTTGCTAAGTGAAGTTTCCAAATTCATAACCAAAAATTTTCAAACACATTTGGAACCTCATTTAGCATACTTAAATTTGCTAAGTAAAGTCTCCAAATTCAAAACAAAATTTTAAACACATTTGGAACTTCATTTAGCATAGTCAAATTTGCTAAGTGAAGTTTCCAAATTTAAAACCAAAAATTTTCAAACACATTTGGAACTTCATTTAACATACTCAAATTTGCAAAGTGAAGTCTCCAAATTCAAAACAAAATTTCAAACACATTTGGAACTTCATCTAGCATATTCAAATTTGCTAAGTAAAGATTCCAAATTCAAAACCAAAAATTTTCAAACACATTTGAAACTTCATTTAGCATACTCAAATTTGCTAAGTGAAGTTTCCAAATTCAAAATCAAAAATTTCCAAACACATTTGGAACTTCATTTAGCATACTCAAATTTGCTAAGTGAAGTCTCCAAGTTCAAAACCAAAAATTTTAAACACGTCCTTTGGAATTTCATTTAGCATACTCAAATTTGCTAAGAGAAATTTCCATTTCACAAAATTAAGTGAAATTTCTACTTTAGCATAGCATATTTTCTAAAGTAAAATCTACACTTTCAATCAAAAACAAATCAAAACAAAAAGAGAAACATATTAGGATTTCGTTAGCATACCTAAATTTGTTAAGGATCCTTCTTTTTCAAAAAATTAAAATATCCAAAATAAATGAAACAATTTAGGATTTTTTTTTAGCATACTCAAATTTGCTATAATCCTATTTTCAAAATCTTTCAAACAAAACACACTTGGGTTCTTCATTTAGTATACCCAAATTTTGCAAAGTGGGAATTCCAAATTTCAAAAAAAAAACCACAGAAGATTCACAACACTAAAGCAAACAAAAAGAAAATGAAATAATTATTTTCAAACACCTCACTTAGCATACCCAAATTTGCTAAGTGAGTGGATTTCAAAATACCAAATCAAAAACAAAACCAATTGACCCTTACTTTAACATACTCAAATTTGTTAAAGGAAAGGGTCTTCAAATTAAAATCCAATTTCAAAACATGAACCTATGGAAGCATCCTTCTAAAAAAATTTTTTTGAACCCATTTTCAACATAGCCAAATTTGTTGAAGTTGGATTCATATTCAAAAATTCCTCTTTTCAATCAAAATTCCAAATCTTCTCTAAATCCATTTGAACCCCACTTAACATTTCTAAGATGTTGGATGTGGGTTCAAATTTTAAATTCCAATTCAAAAATCAATAAAAAAATAGAAATTTGATCCAAGCTTATTTCCTATATTGTAGATTCTCAACATCAGTCACCATTACAGATATAGTTCAGTCTTTCAGTTTTTGTAGTTAATTTGAAATGGAAAGCTCACAGAAGTTTGTGTTCACTTTCCCTTATGGCATGGACTTGGCCTTAGATCAGGCCAACCTCCCCCGAGCGAATCATGCCCACCTTATCCATTTCAACAGGGGATTTGAGGGAGTGAAGACCACATGTGAGGCACTCCCCTCATGACTGTTAGTAGGGCTGCGATGGCCAGTTATCTAGATCAATCTACCCTTAGATTTTGATATTCCCTCATTAAAGAGGAAAGCAGTGGCAATCCCACAAGCTTCAGTAGTGACAGTACTAGCACCAACCCCAATTTCAGTGCACTTTGTGGTTTCTCGTGCTACCCCAGTGAGAGCTAGCACCCTCTCATCAGTACCCTCTAAGGGTAAGGCTCCTCTGATCTTAGGGATTGCCTCCCCTACTTTTGAGTATGGGTCTGGCTCTCACACTTCTAATCCTACCAGAACACAGCAAAGGAACAAAAATCACATGATTAAGCGATATCATATCAGGATTGCTAGGGAGATGGAGGCAGCCGTCCGTTCAGCTATTGAGGAGTTTCCTATTTTAACTTCAATACTGGTTATAGCAAACTAGTTTCATCCTCTCTCGGGGTCAAATAGAGAGGATGCTAGGAGGATCCATACTGCACCTCCACCAGTGGTTCAGTATTAGCCTTCAGTTACTTAGAGCAGGAGGTCATATGTCAGCATTCGATCAGTCTTAAGCCAAGTTGGTGGAGCTTATGGATGTTCAGAGTCCGGAGCTCAATTTTATTTGAGATCTATTATCCCCCACAATGTGGTGAAATAGCTCTGAAAGGATAGGGCCAAAGAGTCCTGTACATCTATTCATATCACCAGTAGAGAGAGGCAGAGATTCAATCACCTGTCGACAGTTTCTGCACTCATCAATTTTCTAGCTTGACACGTAACCCAAGCTGACCATACAGATAACATCTTGGTTAATGGGACCAGTCATCATAGGAGGAGAGCTCCTATTCATATAGAGTCAGTGGTGCCTCCACCACACCACTCTACCCCCCGTCCGCTGTCACCTGTTCATGTCACAGCATCTCCAGTTCCATCAAAGGCCATGATGGTCATATCCGGGGAGAAGCATACTCCATTGGTGATCCAGCTATGACCGAGGGATCCCACTCCATCTACACTTCCTATTGTGGCGAGGCTAAGCTCTCCAGCTCGACCTTCTATTTCAATGGTGGTGCGGAGGGAGTGGCGACCCTGAAGCATAGTGGTTGTCCCTTCACAAACTCTACCAATTCCAGACACGGAGATGGTAGCAGCTATTGCAGAGGGAGTAGATGATAGCCCTGTTGCATCGATGATTGTAGAACCTCCTAGGAATGTCACACCTTTCAAAGTCAATGGTAGTCAGGAGTGTGTCTCTTCTTGCGAGTACAGTCCTCATAGGATTGATTCTCCAGCAGTAGGGGAGGTCCGGTGCCTCTCAGCACATGACAGTGATCATATTGATCAGCCGAAGATATTTGTACCTACTCAGATTGATCGTTCCTTAGATGAGATAGTGGCTCGTTATTTCATGGAAAAGAAGAAAATTTTAGGGTACGATTGGTCAGATGAGGAGAAGGTTAGTTTTGATCCCAATGAAGATGATTTATTGGGAGACTTAGCCGGGATCTATACGGTGGATACTAGAGGATCCCTCCTCACAGAGTAGCAGGCTATGGAAGGTGATGATGCCAAACAAGAAGACACAACCTGCTTACATAAACATCTCCTAGCATAATTAAAATAAAAAGATGAAAAGATAGATTGGATGGCAAAGCAACTTGAGGACATGTTAGCAGCAGTTTGATTACTTGATAAGCTCCAGTTCACTATCACATGAGATCACAAAAGTTAGTGCATGTCTTGGACCCAGCCAAGACTTTACTTCCCATCGAGCAAGGTAGCACTAGCATGTATAGGAAGGTAGTGAAAAGTACCTCCATACAAAAAAAAGACATAAAATCTATGGTTGAGTAGCAAGTGAAGGAAGCATTGGCTCAAGCTTGGGGAAGATCTTCAGTTCCAAAGGGTAGACCCTACCCAAAGGAATTTAATACAATCCAATATCCCAAGTGTTTCATGCCACCTTCCTTCAAAAGCTTTGATGGTAGTGGAAACCCAAGGCGACATATCATTAGGGTCTTGTTGCAACCTGGTGTGGCTTTGCTTTTTTGCCTCTTTGTCAATAACCTAGCAGGGATAACTTTTGACTGGTATGATGAACTTTCTAATAGTTCATTAAAGATATTTGTTGAGTTGGAGCAACTTTTCATCAAGAGGTTTGTTGGAGCTTACCAAAGGGTTACTATGGGCAATCTTGTTGTAGCACAACAACACCCATGTTAGTACCTTATTGATTATATTCTCTGATGGCATAACCTGAGTACGAAATATGAGCTACAACTGTCTGAGCAGTATGCCATTGAGATTCTTCTAAAGAATATCCATGGCCTGGTGGCCTTCATGCTAAGGGCTTCACTATCAAAAAACTAATCAACAAAGTGGCTTGTCTACAAGGAGAGGCTAAATAGTTACCTAAGCAAAAGCCATAGAAGGTCCATGAAAAGAAGCCGGGAACAGTGACAATGGTAGATAAGGGAAAGCAACTAGCTAGAGATTAGTCTGAGAGACCAAGACCTCAGCAGCCTCCACCTCCTCCACCAGGGTAGCCCTCGACCCTCACGACCTCCACGGCCCGGCCTCCCGCCACCCACCACATCACCAATAGCAGTGGTATGCATACCCGCCGCCAGGTAGCTATGGTTCACATACTCTATTAGATAAGCTTAATAAATCTTATTCATTTAAGAGGGAGGTAATTATAAAAATCTTTAAGAATCTATTAAAGAAGCATGATTTTCAGCTACCCAAATGTAGGAGACTAGAGGAAGTAGGCAAAAGTCATGATCCTAACTTTTGCCCCTACCACCGAATGTTTGGTCATGTTTTGGAAGATTTCTTCACCTTCAAGGATTGGCTTTAACATAGTTTCAAGTTCGGTGCTATAGTTATCCTGAAGGAATACTTTGTGGAATAACCATTCAGTTCAATTTGGGTAATCCTTGGGGATACTTGTGATCTCTCCAAAACCAAATAAGGTTGGGATATCTCTTTATCCAAAACCTCTAAGAAGATCATATAAAAGATCAAGAAACTTTCCTTGTAGGTGTCTGAGTCAGCACAAACCTCCAACATCAAGGAAGGTTTGCAAGTTGCCAGTGCCAACTCAAGGAAAGGGGAGCTCGGTGCGATGCGAAGGCTTGTGCCCGAGATACCATAGTAGCGTAACCACCGACCGAGTCTAGCCTCCAGTCTACCATTGCAGCTACCACATCAAAGACTTCCCCTACTTCTGCTAGCTCTTCTTCTTCTACTAGTAAAACTCTTGTATCGATGGATAAGGACACAAAATCCCTTATCCCTCTTACTTTACATGATTTCTACTTTATCCCTCCTATCAAATCCAAGAAATTGAAGAATAAAGCTAGTTTGAATCACATTTGTGTCACTTCATATGGGTTTTCTATTTCTATTCCTAATGATAACTCTTCAAGTTAAAATAATTATAATAATTTTGATCTCCCTCTTTCTGATTTAGAGTTGGATTTTCTTACTCCGAATACTACGGGTTCACCTCTTGAGATAGACTTAGAATCATTCGATTCTAAGGGTCTCATAGGAGAAGCTGTAGGTGTGCCTGATGTGGTGGTAGAATCTTCCATTACCCTACCACATGAGATTACCGAAGTCAACCTTCGTAGTGGCAAGGTTCTACCTCCTAGGGCAACACCTCAAGATAGAGGGAAACAAGTCATTGGTGTAGAGGATCAAGAAGCCCCTCCACAGAATGCTCCACCCTTGGATATGCTTATGGGCCCAAGGTGGACTACAATATTCTCTCTCATCTAAGAAAGTTTCCATCTAAGCTAAGCATATATGATGCCCTTATTTTATCCAAAGAGATGAGGAAATCATTAATCAAGGCTCTCCTTGATCTCAAAATATGCTTAGCTCAGCTGACTGCTACTGGTGAGGAGGCACATTATACAAAAGAAGCCCATGGGATCACTTTCACATATGAAGATCTTCTTCTGGGGGACTTGGAGCATAACCGTCATCTCTATATCACAACTGACATGGGTAGATTCAGACTGGTCAGAGTTCTCATCGATCCATGTGCATCGGTGAACATTATGAGCCTAAAGACTCTCGCTTATTTGAGGATCGACATCTCCACACTCCGAGGAGATCTGATGATGTTGAGAGAATTCAATAAACAAGGAGAGAGAGCTTTAGGTTCCATAGTGTTACCCTTGGAGATAGGTGGCTGGCAGACTAAAGCCAAGTTCTACATAATTGATTCAAATACTTCATTCACTGCTTTGCTCAGTAGGCCTTGGATATATCAGAACAAGATAATTATATCCTCCCTCCATCATTGCATCAAGTTCAGAAAGGATGGGATTGAATACCATGTCAATGATGATGAAAAGCCATTTTTAGTTAGAGAGGTTGATATTTATGAGAATGCAACCTACTATCTTCCTTAACACACCCTTTCTTGTGAACTTGGACAAAATTCAAATACAAAAGAATTAGAAAATGAAGAAAAAGAAAAGAAAAAGAAAATGAAAAGAATCCAAGTGCATAAGAAAGGGGAATTATCACTTTCCACCCATAGTCCGTTCTATCATATTGACGTGTGGGTAGAATGACTCAACCTCCACCATACAGAGGCAGGGGTAGAAATAGAGGTAGTTCTAGAGGAGGAAGACCCCCTCGTTGGCCATGAGAGGTTATGTTCAGGAGTATTAGACTTAGAATCCACCTCAGAGGATGAGTCTAATGTGATTAGAATACCAGCCAACCTCTCTCAACGGGTTTTATTAGAGTTGACTTTCGATCTAGACAGTGACGAAGACCAGGCCTCCAAACAAAGCAAAGTATTTGAACTAGATTTATGTGAGTCTATTAGGCAGCAGTTGGGAACCTTAGCTCTAACCTCACTTTCATCTCAAAAAGTTGAAGGTCTAGTAGTTAAGGAAGCCCCTAAGTCTTCCATGAATGCGAAGCTAAAGAGATCCCTTTTGGGATCATCATCCTCAAGTCCTGAAGTTGATGTAGAACTTAAGGAGGATGCATTTAAAGAATAAATTGAATTACCACTTTACTTTTACTCGCTTTGTGTTCATAATCTTATACAGAAAGGTTTGGTTCCTCATACATGGTCCAGACACAGGCCAGAGTACTTTGAAAATCTATATAACATTACAGGTAGGGAAGCATAATCAAGAGCAAGACTAGGATTCGGTACAGTGGGTTCGGTTGATGACGGTGTTACTACTTAGTTGTTACCAATCATTTGGAATCTAATAGGTTCTTTTTATACAACCCTAACTCTTATGAGAATATTTGTTTAGAAATCTCAAATGATCCAGATGATCTTCAAATCAAGGATGCACCTCCAGAATTTGAAGGGGAGATTCATTCAATAATAGATAAGCTTAAAGAAATCAACCTCAAGATAGAAAAAAATCCATGCCTGACCTACATCAGTTCATTATTGAATGAAGAAGAAATCAATGACTTAGTTAGGCTATTGACTGAGTTTAAAGACTACTTCACATGGAGTTATGAAGAGATGCCCGATTATCTCCTGATGTAGCAATCCACAAACTAGCAATAGATCTTAACGCTACCCCTATCAAACAAGCTCCTAGATGCATGCGATTAGAAATCAAACAATAGGTCATTTCTGAAGTCAAGAAATTGATCGATGCCAATTTTATCAGGGAAGAAAATACCCTACCTGGTTAGCCAGTGTCATACCAGTTGAGAAGAAGAATGTCTAAATTCATATATGCTTTGATTTCAGGGATTTAAACAAGGCATGTCCTAAGGTTGAGTTTCCTCTTCCTATACCATAATTAATGGTAGACATTGCCTTATCTCATGCGGTGTTTTCTTTCATGGATGGGTTACTTGGCTACAACCAAATCAAGATGTCTCTTGAAGATAAAAGAAACACGTCTTTTTGAACCTCGATCAGAATCTTTTGTTAAAAGGTCATGCCTTTTGGCCTTCAAAATGTTGGTGCTACATACCAACAGGCCATGACTCAGATCTTCAACGAACTCATCCATCATCAGGTTGAGTGTTATGTTGATGATCTAGTAGTCAAGCAGAGAAAAGGAAGACCAGCTCTCTAACTTGAGAGTAGTTTTTGAATGGTTATGACAATACAACCTCAAAATGAATCCCCTGAAGTGTGCATTTGGAGTAAATTCAGAGAAATTCCTTGGGTTTGTTGTCCGACATCGGGAATAGAAATAGATCCTAAAAAAAATCAAAGCTATCATAGAAATACCACCTCCTAAAAGCTTAACCCAACTCAAATCATTTCAAGGATGGCTAGCATATCTGAGATGCTTTATCTTAGATCCATCTAGGAGATGCAAGCCATTTTCAGCACTTGTCAAAAATGACACCAAGCAATATTTGGTGAAGCCTCTAGTTCTGGTAGCCCCTATCCCGACCAAGCCACTCATCCTATTCACTGCTATATTGGATGACTCTCTCTCAGCTCTTGTTGGTCCAAGCTAATGATGAAGGGAAGGAGAGTGCTCTCTAGTACCTCAACCATCGTCTGATTCCTGCTGAAGTGAACTACCCACCTATTGAGAAAAAGTGCCTAGATTTGATCTTTGCTTCTCAAAAGCTACTGTATTATATGCTTTCTCATAAGATGAACTTGATCTCCAGAACAAATCCACTGCAGTATCTCATGACACGGCCAATGCTATCCAGATGTTTGGCCTGCTGGTCCATGACACTTTCATAGTTTGACATTACATTTGTATCCCTCTGTGCGATAAAAGGATAGGCACTAGCGTATTTCTTAGTAGCACCACTTCCTTCTAACTCTCTGTTTAGTGATGATTTCCCTGATGAACAAATCATGAACTTAGGGGAGGTCGACAACCACTAATGGGAGATGTATTTTGATGGTGCAACTTTTTTTCACAAAGGGGAAGCACCACGATCTATTCTCCTAGGAAAGGTAGGGGTAGGATAGTTCTTCTAACTCTAGACCATGATGTGATGAGATTCTCATACTATCTATCCAACCCCTGCACCAACAATGAAGCTGAGTATGAGGCTTTGATTGCCAATCTAGAGTTAGTCATCATAATCAATGTCAAAAGCATCAACATCTACAGGGATTCTCAGTTGGTCATCAATCAGATTGTCAAGTCTTACAAGGTCCTAAAACCCAAGCTTCATCATTACCATGTATACCATAAAGCTATTGGCCCAGATTCCCAAAGTCACCATCTACAAGGTTCCTCGAGCAGAGAACATAGTAGTAGATGCTTTGGCCAAACTTGCAAAGGAACTGGCATGTCTGGATATGAGTCCAATTTAATATGGGTCCAAAATAGACAAGTCCTATCCTTTATTGATGTTGAACGCATCGAGAGACTTTCTCTTGAAGGGGAGGTTGCCGTTGCCAAAATGGATGAGAAGATGGATTAGAGGCAACCGTTCATAGACTATTTGAACACTAGACTACCTCAAGAAAAGTCACAGGCCCATCAGGTGAAACAGAGAGCTCTCTCCTATACTCTTGTTGATGGAACCCTATACCGCTGGTCCTTTGACCAAATTTGGTTACGCTATTTAGACAAACTCAAAACCTGTGGCATTGTAACCAAGGTACATGCAGGTCTATGCAGAGTGCATCAGTCTGGTCTGAATATGAAGATGAAGATCAAACGACATGGGTACTACTGGCCTTTGATGATTACAGATTGCGTGCATGTAGCTATGAGATGCCATCAGTGTTAGGTATACAGTGTGGTCCTCCACTAACCACCCAACATTCTACACCCTACCTGGGCCTCATGGTTATTTGAGTGTTGGGGTGCTGACATTGTAGGTCTAATCAATCCTCCTTCTTCTAAGAGTCACCGGTTCATTCTAGCTACCACCAACTACTTTTCCAAGTGGGCGGAGGCATTCTCACTCAGAGAGGTCATAGCTCAGCATGTACTTTGGGTTTTCAGGAACCATATCGTATATAGGTTCGGGGTGCCTCAAAAAATTATATTTGATAATGGTATTGCATTCAAAAGCATGAAGATCAATAGCTTCGCTAGAAAACACGATAGATTAGAGATATTCCACCATCTACTACCCGAGTAAATGGCTTAGCAGATGCATTCAACAAAACTCTCATCCAGATATTGAAGAAAACTCCCGATGAAAATAAACAACAATAGCATGAGTAGTTGAATGAAGCCTTGTGGGCCTACCACTCCACATAACAGACTCCAACCCAGTCTACTTTATTTTCCTTAGTGTATGGGTCTGAAGCCGTTCTACCTTTAGAAGTTCTACTCCTATCATTAAGGATAATATTGGGTAGCAACTTTAGAGCAGAATGCAATGTTATGATTAGAAGAGCTCGAAGGTTTGGAGAAAAGTCGCCTATGGGCATGCCAAAACCTTGAGTTGTACAAAATAAAATGATTCAAGCTCACAACAAGCTGGTCCGTCATAGGTCTTTCCAAGTAGGAGGACTTGTTGCCCGTTAAAAGATGGGAGGCAAGTTTGAGCCCACTTAGGAAGGCCCCTATGCTATAGAGAAAGCCTACCAAGGAGGATTATATCAGCTCATTGATTGTAAAGGGGAACACCAAATGCTTCCAATTAATGGGCTCTACCTAAAGAAATATTGCCCATGAAATAAATCATGTTTGAAAATAATTCTATCAAATGATCAAAATCTGATTCCATTTCATCAAAATCTTCTATTCTTTCGAAGCATTATTTATTTGTCTTGTGAATCCATGACGTGTCTAGGATAGGTGTAAGAATCCCCCAGTGGCATCCTTTCCCTTTTTCACATCACAAACACAGTATCCCAGTGCTATTAAAATATATGTAAGAGAACTTGAGAGACATCTTAATTTGATTAGCATAACTAAGTTAGGTGTGAGAGAACCTGAGCAACATCTTTTCTTAGTTGGAATCCCCGGCTGCCATCCGTGGCACCGTTCCATTAAACTCCTAGTGTGTTTAGGATAGGTGTGAGAGAACCCAAGAGGCATCCTAATCCTTTTAACATGTACACAAAAATAAACACAAATCTTTTGTCTCATGCTTCTTTGATGTGGGGCCAAGCCCCCTGTGGCACTCACTCACTAGCTACACTAGGTCAGATCTACATGCTACGTTGCTAGTATGTTACCCCTGTGATCATTTGTTCGAAGATGTGAGTCCCAACGCTTTCTCCCTAACTTGATTATTGTAAACCAATGAGTGCCTTGTTAGTATGCCAGGCTTCAATGCCCAACCAATGAGCTACCTCATGTTGACTTTGCTTAAGAAGATGTGAGTCCTCGTGCTTTCTTCTTGAAATAGCTATCATGCACTAACTAGGTTGAGTTTATTTAAGGTTTAGTTTAAGTCCCTCAGAGGCTTCTTTCCTCTTGATGACATTTGAGTCGATATAAGTCCTCTAGTGGCATTCACTCAGTAGTCACCCTAGGTCCTATCAAACCGAAGATAAAATACATAAAAAATTAGTTCTACTATAGGAGGATGTGAGTTCCCAAGCTTTCTTCCTAGGCTGATTGTTACAAACCAATGGGCACTTTAGGTTGGTTGATGTTTGCTAAAGCTGACAGCGACTCACCCAGTGAGTACACCACTCTTGGTAGATGTGAGTCCCCATGCTTTCTCCTTGGATTGGATACCGAATACCTATTGGATATATGACTAGCCATGTCATCTTCTTCAGGGTGTTGGATTAAGCCCTTAGAGGCCCCATTCTTTGTGGACATTCTAATTGGATTATATTCTTTGTGACCCCATTTAGACACTACCCGATCACATTTGGATTGGACAGTCCCCCTTTCCTAGTAGCAGCCCCTGTGGTCAGAGAATTTGTTCAATGAATATGCAGATTCTCCCTTGGTTCAGTAAATCAGAGATAGGTCTAGGTTGATATGACCTCCTTCTTAGTTTGATCCCTGTTAAAATAATAGGGTCCATGTTAAAATAAACTAAACAAATTAATTCACTTGTGGATTAGAATTCAAGCCCCCAAAGGGCCCCTTTTCCAAAGCAGGCATCCTATCTTTAGGGTAGTGTTAGCAGAACTCCCTATAGGAATTTCCTTACTACCTTAGTTGAGATAAATCCCATGTCAGTACTCACTCTGTAGTCGCCCTTAGGTCCGGTTCAATCTATTTTGCTACAAGCGGGTTGCCCCGACAGTCATTCCACTTTGGAAGATGTAAGACTTTGACACATTCTTTCTAGCATGACTGTCACAAAATGACGACAGCCCTATGTCTGGTTTGATTTATTGCCCAAAGCAACCGATCACCCCAGTGGTCTTTTGTAGTGGAAGATGTGAGTCCTTGAGCTTTCTTCCCTTAAATTGATCATTGAAAACCGAAAGGCACTCCTTTGGTTGGATAGTTCTCCCATCGGCCGGAAAGCTACTCCCTTTGGTTCAGTAAATCTAAGATAGGTCTACGCTAATATTAGTTCCTTATCAGTTTGATCCATCGCAAACTAATGGAATCCATCAAAATAACTTTGAAAAAAATGAAATTAATCTTTGGCTATCCTTGAGTTGATTTATGTCCCCCAGCGGTATTCACTTAATAGTCAGCCCTAGTCGAGTTTGATTTGTTGCCCAAAGCAGCCGATCACCTCAGTGATTTCTTGTTTCTAAAAGATGTGAGCCTCGATGCTTACTTCTTAATACTTAACCATTGCAAACCGAAAGGCACCCCTTTGGTTGGATAGTCCTACCTTGTGGTTGGTAGACTACTCCCTTTGGATTGGTAAATCTGAGTTAGGTCTAGGCCTCCATAGCCCTTACTCAGTGCAGTCCATCGCAAACCGATGGGATCCATCATAATCAAAATAATCTGAAAATCAAATCTACCTTTGATTATTTTTTGAGTTGATCTAAGTCCCTCAGTGGCATTCACTCAATAGTCAGCCTTAGATTGGATTCAGTCTGTTGCCTTGCCAATGGATCACCCCAGCAACTGGTCGTTACTTTGGAGGATGTAAGTCTACTATACTTTCTCCCTAGTACATCTGTTGTATACCTAAAGGCATCACTTTGGTTGGCTAGTCCTACTATGTGTTTAGTAGTCTATCCCTTTGGATTGGTATATCTGAGTTAGGTCTAGGCCCCCATGGCTCCTACTTAATGCGATCCATCATAAACCAACAGGTCCCATCTTAAAATCCAAAATCTAAAAATCTAAAAGAAACAAACCAAATGGAACAAAGAAATAAAATAATTAATCAATCCAAATCAAAACTATTACTTCTCCTCAGTGAGACGCCAACCTTTCTAGTCCCCTAGTAGATCTAGAATTCTAATCCCTCAATGGATTTCATAACCCCTCCCTTGTGGATGACTTGAACTTGCCTTCTTAGTGGAGAGTTCACTTTTCTATCCCCCTTGGAGCCCAAATTAAACAAACAACCAATTCAAACAAATTCAACCCTCTTCCCTAGCGAAACACAAAACAAATCTTTCTCTTCCCCAGCAGAACTCAAACCAACCTCTCATCCCCTTGTGGATAATTTGAACTTGCTCCCTTAGTGGAAGGCTCACCTACTCTATCCCTTAGTGGATTCCTCCCTCTCTCTTATGTCTTGGACATAAGTAGAGCCACATTGCACTAAGCTCTAGATTCCTTCTACACCTTGGGTTAAGAATAGATTATTTCTATTAGTGCTTGTGATCTTTTGGTGATGTTGATCATTTCAGTCAACACCAATACGTGCGGTGTTCCTTGTCAGTCACACCACACCTATTGTGCGCTCTTTGTTGACCTCTTTTTTAGGATGAGCCCTCAACCCCTCCTCCTTAGACATAAGACTTCTCTTAGACTTTAGGAGTTCCTTAGTATTAAGACATATCTAGTGATTAGGTGGACACTCAACCTACCCCTAGAGACTTAGAAGGGTTAACCAAAGGAAAAAAGGTCATGCCTTAGGGGTGTTAGGAAAAATTGCCTAGTCTTAGCTTGAACCATTCCTCACTACTTTCCTTCAAGTCAAATTTCAAATGAATCCTAATTGATTTTCTCAAATTCCAAATCAAACTTATTTGATTTTCTCCAAACTCAAATCAATATCACATGATTGAAATCCATGATTTAAAACTCATGATTGAAACCCATGATTGAAATTTCAAGTTCCAAATTTTTCCTAAGCCCTTAATTCCTTCATAAGGACTTAACCTAAATCATATTCAAATCAATTCAAATTCATGAAATTTTCTAACCACTCATTTATATTCTCATTTATATTCACACATATAAATGAAATATAAATTCAAATCAATCAAACTAAATCCAACAATGAAATCCAAAGTTCAAAAATATTTCTGAAGCCCTTAATTCCTTCTTAAGGACTTAGCCTAAATCATATTCAAATCAATTCAAATTCATAAAATTTTATCACCACTCATTTATATTCTCATTTATATTCTCATTTATATTCACATATATGAATGAAATATAAATTCAAATCAATCAAATTAAATCCAAAATTCAAATTCCAAATTCTAAAATCTTTATTAAATCCTTAATTTCCCTCTTAAGGACTTAGCCTAGATCATAATCAAATCACTTCAAATCCTTGAAATTTTCTCATAACCCATTTATATTCTCATTTATATTCACATGTATAAATGAAATATAAATTCAAACAATCAAAACCACTTCCCAAAATCAAACTCAAATCTACTCAAAATCTAACCTAAGTCTTTCAAGTCAAAATCTTGAACTTAGCCAAATCAACTTCAAATCAAGCCAAACCCTTGATTTTTCCTTCATGGTTCAATCAATTCTTCAATCATAAATCCAAATATAAATACAAAATTTAATCACGTAACCAAAAAATCAATTCAAAAATCAAACCCCAAATCCATTCATATTCTTCCTTTGAATATGAAATTGGCAAATGAATCAAATCCTATTTGACTTCAAACCACTTGCAAATGGATTTATATTTCAATCATAAGTCCATATACAAGTTCGATCAAACTCAAATCAAGCTTTGACCAAGCCATTTGACCCACTTAGGCTCACTTGACCCAAAGTGACCTAAAGTACCCTTCATGTGCCAAATTCTAATCCTAACCAAATTGGATTGAACTAAGCCCATTTTTGCCTCTCATCATGATCAATAATCATCATGGGATGATCAATCAATCAAATTGAGTCAAACCAAGTCAAACCTAAGGGTTGACCAAGTCAACACTTAGCCAAAATGAAACCCAACATAGCCAAATCCACCATAGGCCAAATTGATTGAAACCAATGGTCTAAGCTCATTCATGATCAATGTTTAAACTTGACCAAGTCAATATTTGAGCCTAACCTAGCCCAATTGACCTTGAAACCAACTTGACCTAAAGGGTCATGTTGAGCCAAATTCAAACTTAACCAAAATTGATTGGAAACAAAGATACCAATCCACTTCATATGACTAAACAAACCCAAACCTACCCATGACTTAGCTCAAATGGGTCAAATGGGTCAAATTGGTCAACTTGACCCATTTGACCTGAATGAAGTCATATGAACCAAATTCAAACCTAAACCAAATTGAATCAAACTAAATCTACCAAAATATTTCAAATGGTCATATGAACTTGACCCAACCCTTGGTTTGACCCAATTTGACCAATTGGTCAACTTGACCTAAGTTGACCCATTTTGACTTAAATAGGTCAACATGAGCCAAACCATACCAAATGAACTCTAAATCCAATGAAACTTGGCCAGTCCTATTTTCTCAACATACCCAACATATCAAAATTCAAAAACCATCCAAATGACCATTTTACCCCTAGGGCATAGAATAAATTTTGGTCAATTCCTCTTTATACTTACTTGATACTCTCCTAATAGATCAAGTAAACCTTATGGAGGGTGGTGCACCCAACCCAATGGGTTTGAGTCACCCCAACTTAACCCATGGCCAAAATCGAGCGCATGGCTCAAATTAGCCACATGGGAATCATGCTCCCACTCAATTTGAGCACATGGGGATTTACCATTCCACTTATATGACCAAACTGACCATGTGCAACCCTCTAACATATCAAACAACCCTTTCAATCATGGTAATTGGATCAAAATGACAAGATAAACTTCAACCGTCTGATTGCCATAGGGGGAGATATACTCCCCCTAATTCACTTCAATTCACACACACACTCTATCGATTGAAGGATAGGAAGCTAGAGGAGTTATTCTAGAGTGAATTTAAGCTCTCTAGAGGGAGATTGATTTGGCCATTCTCAATTTTTTACAAGCAAAAAGAGAGGAGCTCCAAGGATTTGCCAACTTTCTCCACACACCAAACCAAGTCAATTCCCTTTGTACACTTCCTCAGGGGACCAAGTCGAGCTTGCCCAAGCTCTCTCTCAAGTTCCATAGGCAAGGGAGATCCAGTTCAATCAAAACTGAGCTAAAGCTAAGGAGGGGTTGATCCATATAGCTATCCTCTCAACCTCAAGAGCTAAAAATTTTACCAAAACTTCATCTCAACTAGACGAAGCTTCACCAAGGGAATCGAGCGCCGGCGATCACCTCCGGTGAGGTATGCCATTTTTCGACCATTAAACTCATTGTGTGTTGGTACTTTGTGAAAGAAATGTTAATGGCATGAGATTTTAGCCAACGATGATGCATCTTGGTTGGGTTAGATGGAGTGTGCAAAATTTCATCCCAATCCAGCTTAATCGGATGAAGGCCAGAACATGGCCTCCATGGATCACAAGCGTTCGCAGGGAAGGATCTCTAGCCATCCATCCGTGCATTTTGGATGGATGGCCGAGATTAAACACATGCTTAGATCTGATTTAATCCTTTCGGATGGTTATTCACATCCTCCATTGATCGATGGTTGAAAAGCGTAAGGCCGCCACCACGTGGTGCTATGATGTGATGTTTAAGTGGCCATTCAGAGCTTGACGCATGTAAAGCGTAGCCAAGTCAGCACTTGCGTGTCATACCGTAGGGATTAGGGAATTAATTAAGTTTTAAATAATTCTAATTAATCTTCTAAACTTCAAAAATTCATATCTCTCTGAAGAAAAATCAAAAAAAATATGAGGTAAATTGCCATTGAAAGATAATTCATTCTATAATATTCTAAAATTAGTTTTAATGGATTTTGAATATTGTCTTCTCTTATTTTGAGTTTTATTAGAAATTTTAATTTGGTAATTACTCCCTAATTAATCCACTGATTAATCTCAAATTTCTTGAGTGTATTTTGGGGGATGACTTCTGCCTCCCCTAATTTTCTTGGGATTTATTTGGAGCTTAATTAGGGTAATTGATAATTCATTTTCTAATTACCCCTTAATATAATTAAGGATGATTAAAGGTTTGATTAGTGGTTTAACCTTTTGTTAAAGTTGATTAAGTTCTGTTTCAGTGAATGGGAGGTTTAAGAAATAATTTTTGGGTATTTCCCCTAATCTATTCCTTAAAGCCCCCCCCCCCCCACTTTTCTTCCTTAATCCTCTCTTAATTAAGGGTTAATTCACTAATTACCCTCTTAATTAATTTTTCAAAATTAAAAAACTTTCCAGAACTTAATTAATCTACTTTGAGTAGATGCTTAGGTGTTCAAGAGCCTAAGTTCAATTAAGAAAATCAAAACTCAACTCATATGTGTGAGGGGTGTTTTTTTTTTTTTGAAATTACTTAAGTTAAACCCCTTAGCTTAATTAATCATTAATCATGAGCCAAATTACATTAGGCCCTTTTCTTCCCAAGTGCATTGCAAATTTAAATTCTTTGTGAGGTTTTATATCATCTCATTGGCTCATAATTATTTGGTTAACTATGCTAAGGTGGTATAGGTAAGCGGTAATTAACATGCTTAATTCATACCTTAACCTAATCAAAATATAAAATGAATCTAATCACCTAAAAATTGAACAAAAATATCCAACACATGTGGGAATGGGTTAGAAATATCAAACTCACTTCACATTTTTCAAATTAAATTAACCTCAAACTCAAATAAAAAAATCACATCAAACAAACTTTGATTTGCTTTAAGCTTTCTTATTTCTTAAGATTGTCTTTAGAAAATAATTAAAGTGAATGTGTTTACATGCTTTCATTGCTTTAGTTATTTCTCAACATGATAAATATGTATGTCATATGATTTCATGCATCCATACTTTTCAAGAATCAAATTTAAAGTGAAAATGTTTCCTTTATGTTAAAATTGCATGCTTTGACTAAAGTAAGAATATGAGGGCTATTATCACTATTAAATCTAATTTATTTTCAAAATATATGAATCAATTATCAAAACTAAAAGTGTGTTACTTATACCTTACTTATAAGCTTGCATGTGAAAAAAATATAAGAATATGCTTAGTGCAGTTTTCCTTCTCTCTCTTTTAGTATAGTTTTGAATAGGATTTGGCAAAGTGTTTGGT
Source organism: Cymbidium sinense (assembly GCA_021442155.1). Taxonomy (NCBI): domain Eukaryota; kingdom Viridiplantae; phylum Streptophyta; class Magnoliopsida; order Asparagales; family Orchidaceae; genus Cymbidium; species Cymbidium sinense. The sequence continues at coordinate 15,991,478 of CM038233.1, read as the reverse complement.
TCATTTGAAAAGAACCTAACACTTGCCTAATTCCATTTCCTATTTATCCTATGCTATTACTTAAGAAGGATACCTACACTTGCACATATAAATTGCATAAATATTAATAAATCAACTAACACAAACTTTTGCATTCTTTCTTTTCCATTCATTTCTTTTGTACACATGTTTATATTGAAGGAAGTGGTATATTAGTCTGACAACTCTGGGTTGCGAGGCTTTAAGTAGTCCCAAGTAGGTCTTGTACCTTACACCCCTGGTGCTAACAATGGCATCGTACTCACTTATGCCTTTCATACATTCATATGTGCATGTGAAAATTGGATAAGAAACCCCTTTTTCTACTTAATAAAAATTATGCATCATAGAGTGTGCTAAACATTCCCATTTGGTATGTATAGATATGCTTAGGATCCATTTATATGCATGTTACACATGTTGGGAAAGAAATGAAGTGATGAGTGTTTTGTGAATTTACTTCACTTTACTTAATCTTAAAATGCCTTTCTTTTGAATAGGTTTCGTTAGAGTTTATCAAAACTTAGGATTAATTAAAACATTTAATAAAATATTCACTAAACAAAACTAAAATATGAATCCATTCTAGAAATTACTTAGGTTAGGGAAGGAAAGAGAAGTTTTCTACTCTTTCTCTCTCTTTTGTAACTTAGTAATTAATTGTAGGATTCACTTGAACCTAATAAAACATAAAATAAAATCAACCCAAAACTTCTAAACAACTTAAATGAAACCCTCCCCTAAGTTTAACATTCTTCACACTTAGAAAACTCTAACTTAAAATAATAGCAAACATACCACACAAATCTTAAAAGCACATACATTAGGCTAAGTCACCACTTTTAGCTTTAGGTTTGGATGGTGCATGGTTTGATGTTTACTTTTATTTTGTGATGTAATGTTTTATATTGGATGTTAGGGTGTATATGTGTAGACTAAATGGTAGGGCGATCTTAGTCTAACCATCATCTTCTGCAGGGTATTGTGCTTAAGGGGCCCCTTAATAAATAAAAATATAAATACTTTTGCTGTGCAAGTACTTATACCCCTAAGCATAATCCAATAGGCCAGGTGGACTTAGTCACCTATGTGTAGGGTGATAAGTCCAATATACATGCTTGGGATTTATACATATTGTTTTAGCTAATCTCTGTTTTGCAGGTGTTAGTTAGATTTTCATTTTTACCCTTTTCATGTAATTTTTGCAATTAGGATTTTGAAATGATTGTTATGGGAATTAGGATGAACATTGATTATAAGGCTTTGCCTTATGTACCATGTGAAGCCTTTTGGAGCATCCACCTTCCAACCATCCAAAAGAAAGAACCAAAGAAGAAAGAAGAAAAGAAGAAGATAAGAAGAAAAGAAGAATGAAGAAATGAAGCTTGAAGACCCCCATAATAATGAATTCCCAGCTTAATTGTATTTAATTTATTTGTGTTATGGGTTGTATAAGGGTAGAGCTCAACTACCCAATTTGGTTTTTTTTGGGTTTGTGCAGTGGTGCCTGACCACAATGGGCCTCTAATTCTTTTGTGCTTAACTTTATAAATTGATTGATGATTTGTTTAGCTTGTGCATTAAGTGGCATCCTTTACCTAGTTTATTCCTTACTTTATGTATGGGTTGGATAATGATTAGGCACTTAGGGAAAAATAAATCTTCTACGAAATCTAACAATTCAAAATTAAAGTAAAGAACTCATAACCTCACATAAACCGCAAGCTTAAAATCAAGATAAAAAAATTAGCAACCCCTTAGCTAGATGAGTATTTCTTTTATAACATCATCCTTAAATGCATCTTGTTTCACTCTTGATTGGAGGGCTTCCACCTATGTCAGAGAAACTTGGCTTGACTTATGAGAGCCATGGTGAAAATACACCTCCTCCCTTCTCGTTGATTTTGACCAATAATCTTACTTCACATGCATTAGGCATATGAATCCTATTAGCCCGAGTCAAAAATTATCATCCAAAAATCTAAATAAAAATAAAATCTAAATTGCATTAGATTCAGGTCATTTGAAGCATACCCTTACATGATCTAGTCTCTTTAGGGAGTGAGTTTAAGGACTTAGTCTCTTTCTAAATAAATAATAACCTAGTTTTCTTGCATAAAGCATATGACTTGCTTACATGAATTTAAAATTACAAGAGGAGTTAGTTGGCAGTCACCCTCAGGCAGTTGTAAGTCCAAGCAGTTGAGTGCTTTATCCTCTTGTAGAGGCAAACCAAATACCCACTTTTACCTTAGATTTAGGTTGTGCTTTTGGCCCTCACCAAAGCTCCCTAGATTTAGGTTCTGAGGTTGCTTCTCCCCTTTGTGGGCCATAAGCATAAATCTTCACCTCTTAGGCATTTCTATAATCTTTTGTTATTGAATCATAAATCCTAAATTTCTAATAAAAAATTTAACTCAAACAAATAAAATCAATTTTAAAAAATATAAAGCCTAATCATAGGATAGTTTGAGATGCTCACTAGGTTTCCTAGCATCATGAGCATATCCTACTTATCTTTATTTATCTTCGATAATAACTCCCTCTTTGATCAATCAAATTTGATTTTCAAAAAATGAGATAATCGATTGATAGTCCTACCATATTGAAATCTTTAGAGACAATGATCATTTACCTTAATTGAGAGGTTTCTTAAGAAATTCCCATTCCTTAGGATGTAATTAACTATGGGGGCTTACCCTTGAAGGGAACTTAACAAACCCGAATTAAAATAAACCCTACTTTAATTTTCGTGTAAAGTAGGGAAGATTCTCTAGTACATCTCAAAGACCCAACGTCCTTAAGGCCTTATTTTGGTGATTAGGTTCATTATAGGCTGGTGATTTCTATCTTTCGAGATAGTACGCCTCTCCTCAATGTCATACCTGGTCACCATAATAAGTACATCTGCGAATGTGCATGGCGTCCAACCAAGGAGATTTATATTCCCTGTGTTCTCATTTATCTTCTTTCCACCTCAGAAAAAAAGGAGGAATAGATGAGAGGACTAAGGGAATGTTAAATTTCCACCATAGTGGTGTCAGCATGGTAGTGGGCGTTGTGAGAGCATCCTACCTCAAGGAGAGGAGGTTATCTCGGGGATGTGCTTTGAGGGGACCATCGAGGAGGTTCGGGAATGCATCGGTTGTGGGAAGAACTGAATGAGCATGAACTAGAATTAACCGGCTAATCTCTTTGGGAAGGATACTGCAGTGACGGCAGTTTGATGATTCTACCACCTCATCATGGCTAATAGTAGTGAGGGTATCCCCCTAACAAGTGATGCGGGCTCCCTCAAATCCTCAGCCAAAGAACACTAAATGAGTAGAGTTAGTCTGAGGGAGGCTGGGCTGATCCAGGGCCAAATCCATCTCGAATGGAAAGGTGAAAACAAACTCCTAAGAGACCATATCTGCTAACCACAAAAGACTATGCTGATTGCTCTAAGTTGTATGTCTGCATTTGTTGAGATAAAACTTATATTAGATTTCTATCTTGATATTTGCTCCATGCAAGTAACAGAAGTTTGGAATTTCAAACCCGCACTCAACAATTGAAATATGTTAAGTGGGGTTCGTTAGAGAGATTTAGATGTTTAAAGGAGAGACTTTAGCCATTTGATTTTTTTTTAATTTTAGAACCCATACTCAACCAATTTAGGTAGGTTGGGTGGGGTTCAAAAATTTTAGGAGAGATTTATTTTTGGGAGATTTGTTTGCATTTTATATTTCTTGTTTGAAAATATGGATAGTTTCAAAGAACCTCTACTTAGCAAATTTGGGTATGCTAAGAAGGGGTTATGATTGTGTGTTTGAAATATATATATATATATATATTTGTAAAGATTTGATTGTGTGATGTTTTGATTTGAAGAATGGAGCTTCTTACTTAACAAATTTGGTATGTTAAGTAGAGGCCACATGTGTTTGATTTGTGCTTGAAGATGAGATTTTTACTTAACAAATTTGGTATGTTAAGTGAAACCCAAATGTGATTGTCAGATAGATTTGCTTTTCTTTGAAGATGGGAGACCCACTTAACAAATTTGGTATGTTAAGTGAAAGCCCCTAAATGTGTTTGAGATGAAAATTGGATCCTTATTTAACAAATTTGATAAGTTAAAATAAGGACCAAATGTGTGTTGAAAAGAGACTCTTACTTAACAAATTTGGTATGTTAAGTGAAAGCCTAAAATGTGTTTTATATATATATATATATATATATATATATATAATGGGATGCCCACTTAACAATTTAGTGTGTTAAGTGGAAATCAAGTATGATATGACTTGAGAATGGGATTCTCACTTAACAAATTTGGTTAAGTGGGAATCCAATGATGATTATGTGATTCTTATTTAACAAAGTTTGATGTGTTTAAGTGAACCAAATGCATGCTTAAATGTGAGACTCTCATAGCAAATTGAAGTGAAAGCCTAAATGTATGCTTTGAAATTGAAACCCTCACTTAACAAATTGAATATGTTAAGCAAAAGTAAAATTTTATGTTTTGAAAATGAGGCCCCCACTTTACAAATGAAAATTGTTAAGTGAAGGTAAAATTTATATTTTTGAAAATGGGACCCCCACTTAATAAATTGAAATTGTTAAGTAAAGGGGTTTTTTTTTTTTTTTTTTGAAGATGAGACCCCCACTTAACAAATTAAAATTGTTAAGTGAAGGTTAAATTTTATGTTTTGAAAATGAGACCCCCACATAATAAATTGAAATTATTAAGTGAAGATCAAATTTTATGTTTTGAAAATGAGTCCCCAACTTTACAAATGGAAATTGTTAAGTGAAGGTAAAATTTTATGTTTTGAAAATGAGACCCTCACTTAACAAATTGAAATTGTTAAGTGAAGATCAAATTTTTGTTTTGAAAATGAGACCCCAACTTAACAAATTGAAATTGTTAAGTGAAGATCAAATTTTATGTTTGATTCAAATAGAGATTCTCACTTAACAAATTTGGATATGTTAAGTGGGAATCAAATATGGCATGATTATTTTTCAAGAGTGTGCTTTTGAAAAGAACCTCCATTTTGCAATCATGAGGATTGTTAAATGGAGAAGTTTTGAGTTTGTGAGTTTTTTTGAAAGGTGCTTTTGGAAAGTGTCATTTTATGAAAGAAATTATTTTCTTTAAATTTCATGACGAACCTTGCCTCACCAAGCTAGTGGTGAGGAGGTTCTAAATTTTATTATCTCCCTCTTTATTGATAAATTATGTTTTCACCTATTGGGTAACCTAACAGGGGTTTCAAGACCTACAAGGAATGAGGTCCTAAAACCTAAAGGATGTTGGATACCTTTGATTAAGAATGAAATAAGCTAAGTACCAACAAAAAGAAAGATAGTCTTGAACTCATATGAAATGCAGGTCCACTATTAGTGCTTGGAGACAACAATCGTCTACTAGAGATGAAGAGAGGAACTACCCCCAGCGGAGTTGCCAGAAAAATCTATGGTATTTATTTTTTTTGTTGCATTGTGTGGGATACCATGTCAGATCCATGAACCATTAGGGTGATTGGGTACAATATTAAGGAATAATATACTATCTCGAGAGATAGAAGTCACTACTCTATAATAGACCTAATCACCTAATAAGGACTCCTAAGGCATGATGAGTCTTCGAATATATCAAAGATTTTTCCCCTACTTTACATGGAAAAGTAAACCAGGGTTTATTTAAATTGGGTTCGTTAAGCTCCCTAAGGAGGCAAGCCTCCATAGTTAATTACATCCTAAGGAATATGAATTCTTTAAGAATACTCTCGATTAAAGTAGGTGATTATTGTCTCCAAATATTTCAAAGATAGAACTATCAAAGGATTGGCTGTATTTTTGAAAATCAAGTGGGAGAGATCAAAAGGGGGAGAGTTCTTATCGATACCAAATGAGATGAGTAAGGAGTGCTCATGATACTAGGAAACCTAGTGAGTAATACAATCTATCCTATGGTTGAGCTTTATGTATTTGAAATTGAGGAAATTCATTTATTTGATTTAAAGTTTTATTAGAAATCTAAGACTTATAATTCCACAATATAAGATTATGAAAATGCCTAAGAGATGAAGATTTATGCTTATATCCCGCAAAGAGAAATAGCAACCTCAGATCCTAAATCTAGGGAGCTTTAACAAGGGCCAAAGAATAACCTAAATCTAATGCGAAAGTTGGTATTTGGTTTACCTCCACAAGAGAGAGTAAGCGACCCGACTGCTGGACTTATTACCGCCTAGAGTGGCAACTAGCTAACACCTCCTACATTTTAAATCCATGTAGGCAAGTCATATGCTTTGCAAGATGGTTAGACTGTTATTTATTTAGAAAAGGAAACTAAGTCCTTAAACTCACTCCCTAAGGGACTAGATCATGAGGACATGAGTAATAACTTAATCTAATGCAAATTTTAACAAGTTTTATTTAATTTTTGGACTCTTTGTTTTAACACATGCTATAAGTTTTTGTATGCCTAAATGCATGAGAAATTGGTTGTGGGCTAAATCAGAAGAGAAAGATGCGTCTTTCCATCAAAGGCTCTTACAGGTCGAGCCTTTATTCACTGGCATGGATGGAAGCCCTCTCTTAGCAAGAGTGGAAGAATATGACATGCATGATGTTATACATACAATCATCCAACTAAGGGGTTGCTAAATATTTTTATTATTCTGATTTAATTCCTAGGCTTTTATGTAAGGTTATGAATTATTTTAAAATTTTAGTTATGAGTTGTTAGTGGAATAGAAAATTTTTATCCTAGTAGCCTAATCGCATCCAGGCCACACAACAATCACCATTCATAAGGAAACTATGAAAAGGCATGTTATTTCTAATGCACAAACTAAACTAAACATCACACAAATTTATAAATCTATTGCAAAAGAATAAGAGGTCGGTGCAGTTGGGTACCGTCATACAACCTGAAAAGAAATATGGGTAGCCTAATACATCCCGGTAAAATGAAAGAATAAATTACAATTATAAAATGATAAGTGTTATGGGAGTGTTCATTCTTCATCCTACATTCTTCACTCTTCATCTTTAATTCCTTCATCTTGATTTGCTTCATTTCTTTCTTTCTTTGATTTACTCCTCTTGCTCTCCTTTGGCTTGATTGGGATGTAGCTCACACCAAAGGTATCACATAATATATAAGATATGGTCTTATAACCAATGTTAATCCTTAATCTCCATAACACTTATCTTAATCCTAATTCAAAATTACATTAAAGGAGAAGAAAAGTAAATCTAGCTACACCGCAAACAAATAAAAAACCCATACAACCCAAGTAGTTATATGAATAATTTGGACTTAGCACCCACACATGCAAACAAGCCATCTGTCTAACTTGGGTTATATATAAGCAACCTGCATAGCAAAAAATATTTATATTTTTATTACAGCACCCCTTAAGGACAACCCCCTGTAGAAAGCATGATTAGGCTAATATCGGTCTAATATCCAGACTAAGCACATCATTCCTCACATAGACTAAAATAATACATCATAAAACCAAACATTCATCAAACCATGCACCGCCCTAACATAAAGTTAGAAATGGTGACTTAGTATGATGTGCATGTGTTAAGGTCTGAGTGGTAAGTCCTAACTAAGCTTTAGGGTTATGATTTGCTAAATATGATGGATTTAATTTATGAAGGGGTTGATTTCTCTTTAAGTGGCTTAATTGATTTGAGGATTTTATTTAGTGTTTTCTTTTATTTCATATGACCTACACTTAGTAACTATGTGTTATAAAAGAAGAAAGAGAGGGGATCTCTCTTTTATCCTACCTTAAGTCACTTCTAAGGTGAATTAATTAATGGATTTCCTTTAATGAATGATTTATAACCTTAAGTTTAGATTCACTCTAAATAGCCCTATTCAATAAGAAAGACATCTTAAGATTAATTGAAATGGATTACAACACATAACACACATTCATTTATTTCTTTCCACCATGTATATCATGCATATGAATAAACCCTAAGCATACCTATACATACATTATAAATCTTAGCATACTTTGATGATGAATGCAAAGAAGTGTATTTGGATTTAGATGTTTCATTTTTTTTGATTGAATTAGGAATGCATGTTTCTGCTATGTAGAAAAGAGAGATTTTTCATCCATTAGCTAAACACATATTTACATGTTCAAAAGTTTTAAGTGAGTAATAATATTTTATACTAAGGTACTATACTTAGAATATACCTACTTAGGGCTACTAAAAGTCTAGCATCCCCGGGATGTCCAAACTACTATACCACTTTTCTTAGATGCATGTAGATGTATGAATAACCATAAAGATAGAAAATCCATGCAAAAGGTGATATTTGATTTATTTGATTTATGATTCTTTGTTCATTCGCCACATCACACATGCATATGCATAAGAGTTTTAGTGAGTACGGTGCCATTGCTTTCTATACTAAGGGTTTAAGGTACAAGACCTACTTAGGGCTACCTAAATCCTCGCAACCTCGGGATGTCCAGACTAATATACCACTTTTCTCAAATACATATGAATGTATAAAAAGAAACATATGAATAGGGAATCATGCAAGAAATAATGTTTGATTCGATTATGTGATTTACATGTGTAATATGAAATTCTTCCAAAGCCTTAACATGGAAATGCATAGGAATAGATTTAATCAAGTGTTATGTTCTTTTCAAATGAACTATACACTCACAATCCTACATGAATCCATGTTAAAGTAAGGAAAGAGAACCTCATAATACACATCTTATACTATCATCACATGCAATGATTTATAGGTTTTGAAAATAGTTTTTTTTATTTAATAGTGATAATAGCCACTCATATTTGATCTAAGTCAACACATGCAATTTGACATACATAAAATATTTTAATTTTTATTAATTTTGAAAGCAATGATGCATGATTTCATATAGTAAGCAAAGTTTAGCATCATTGGAAAGAAATAAAAGAATGTAAGGACATGATTTCATTCTTCCCAATTAATTCCTAAGGATAATCAAATTAAATAAGGCTATTTAAAATGAATCAAAATTCTTTAAAGATATTTTGAAATTTGAGTTTAAATTGATTTAAGGAATGTGAAAGAGGTTTGCTAACCCTAATCCAATTCCCTATATGTGAATTAATTTAGTTTAATGAAGAATATTTAAGTTAATTTTATGTTTTAGTTAGGTTAAGGTATGAACTAATTGAATTAATTATCCTTTACCTATATCACCTTAAGTTAATTAACTAGTTAATAATAAGTCAATATGATAAGCAACCACATGAAAAATTAAATTTGCAATACTCCTAAGAAATGAAAAGGGTCTAATGCAATTGGCTTATGATTAATAGTTAATTAAGCTTGAGAGATCTCTCTTAATTACTTTTATGATTTTCTCACACATGTGAGCCAACCATAATTTTATTTTCTCTCACCTTGGGTTATTGAACACCCAAGGAGCTACCTAAAATCCATTAAGGGTTGTTTAAGTGTGGATCAATTGATTTTTAATTTTAATTTCAATAAGCCTTTAATTAATTGGTTAAACATTTTGGTTATGTTCTAATTTGAATGATAAAATTAACTTAGGGGAGAAGATCAAGGGTAAGGCCCTAATCCTAATCCCTAAATCATTTAAGCATTCAACTAAGTTTTTATTTCTCATGTTGAAGATTAGTCACTTTATTAACCAATTAATCATTTCATTATCCATTAATTAATTTGATTTTTAAAAGTAAAGAAAACATAGGAAATGGATTAGGGAAAGTATCCCGAATCACATTCCCTTAGTGATCTTACTATTCAACAAAGGTGACTATGCTTAAATGATCATTTAAGTTATTGCTCATTCATTAATTACAATTAATTGGATTAAGAGAGTGATTATGGCCTAATCAAGTGATTCTCCTAATTAAGCAATCAATAAAATCCTAGAAAAATAGAGGAGGTAGAGATCATCTCCCTAAACATCTATAAAAAAATTTAGGATTAATTAGGCTCTTAATTAAGGTATAATTAAGTTGATTAGATTTTGATAAAACCCTAATTAAGCTAATCACTATTTAAAATCAATTAACTATAATTTTCCTAGCTTTCTTAAGAATATCTTCAAAATGAGCTTAAGTTTTCATTTTTATGATTTTTCTACAATTAGTTATGATTTTAGGAAGTTTCAGTATTAAAACCAACTAATTATCCCTAATTAAACCCTTAATCTCGTTTGGCCACATGGCTGCTGACGCCGCACACTTTCCATGTGGTGTGGGATTAGTTATTTAAGTAGTAACATCCATGCACTGACTCAGCTGGTGGCAGATGCATTTTCCCATGGACCGTCCAATTTGAGATCGGACGGCCATGATTTAATCCGCAGTTAAGGGAGAAATCAAAGGATCTATCACATGATTTGATCAGAGCTATTCATCTCGATCATGCGAGCGAAAGACAAGCACCATTCATCTTCCCCCATTCAATTTGAGCTCACCCGAGCTCGGATTAGGATCAAATGGATCCTACACCATCTAAAGGAGCATATAATCACATCCAATGGCTAAAATCTCTCGACATGGAGATTTCCTTCACAAAAGACTAACACACAGAGGCCTAAAGCTATGGTTTTGGGAAATTACCTCACCAGAGCTAATGTCTGGCAGTGCAATGTCGGAGGTAGCTTCGCCTAGTTGTGGTGAGGCCCTATTAAGGAGCTTTGAGCTTGATTTGGTGTGGGAAGCTCAGTCGACCAATCCATGCACGCGAAGGCTTTGGCTCTGATCGAACTTGATCCTCTTGTGGCTTGGAAGCTTGGGAATTAGTTTGGTTAAGCTCAATGAAGTCTGGTGATGGTGTGGCTAAGAGGAATTTGGGTTTGGTTTCGGATTGAGGGAGTATTTCTCGAGATTGTCCTCATTATTTCTGCTTCTCATGGGATTGGAAAATGCCGAATGGAGAGGGCTCGGGGAGGCTTGGAAATGCTCTGAGAGGTTTCAGAAATGGGTTAGGAGAGCTTACAATGTAATTATGTGTGAATTCTAGTTCGAATTGAGGGGTATTTCCCATCATTGATGGACTGCATACACTGGCACCGATCACTATTTCATTGAGTTATCTCCATAAGGGTCAAGCTGAACGCTAGGGATGAGAGGAGTGATAGGGAGCTACCATGGACCCAATGTGCAAAGATGCCATGGCTTGGATCCAATGGGTGCTCGGTTTGGGTTGGAAGTGAGTCAACTCGCCTCCCAAAGCTTCTTGGCTGACATAAGGTGAGTTAGGCTAGCTAGGTGGGTCAACAGAAGGTTCCATGGAGTGATCATGAGCTACCATGGGGGATGGGTAGTTGACTTTGACCTGGATCCAATGGTTTTAATGTTTGAATTCTATGGTTTGATGGCTAATCCTCTTGGTGGGGTCCACTTGGCTGATTTAGAAGTGAGCTAGGACATGTTTGGGTCGGGTTTAGCTAGGTCCTAAGATCTCACAAGTAGGTTTGGAGGGATTTGGCATCATTTTATCAAATGGGTGTCATTTGGGTTAGGTTGGATTGACCAATTGGTCAAATTGGGTCAAACCAAAGCTTGGGTTAGGTTCATATGATAATTTGGGATATTTTGATTCAATTAGTTTGAATTGGTTTGGCCTATGTTTGAATTTGACTCATTTGGATTCAAAAGGGTCAAATTGGTCAAGTTGATGAATTTGACCAATTTGAACAAATTAGGTTGGCCTAGGTGTTAAGTCAAGTTCAATTGGTTGATTGAAAATGATTGTAGGCTTTGGTTTGGTTCAATTTGAAATTAATTTGGATTTTGGTCAATTTAACCTTTTAGGTCAATTTGGGCTATTCAAGTTGACCAATTGATCAACTCTCAATCATGGCTTTGGTCAAGTTCAACAAGTGATTTGGAATGAACTTGAGTCATTGGTTGCAATCAATTTGGATTAAATCATGTTTTGACCCATTTTGACTTTTTAGGCCAATTTGGGTTAACTTAGGTCAATTTGCCAATTAGGCTTGGTTTAGCTCAATTGAAGGCTTGGCCATGTTCAATCATTGATTATGAATGGGTTTGGGTCAATGGTTTAAATCAATTTGGCATATGGTAGATTTTGGCCAGTTTGGATTTTATTTGGGCTAAATGTTGACTTGGTCAAAGGCTAGGTTTGACTTGGTTTGACCCAGTTCAAGGTGGTTTATCACCCCATGATGATTGTTGATCATGATTGAGGTTTAGATGGGCTTAGTTCAATCCAATTTGGGTTGGATTAGAACTTGGCTCAAAAAGGTCCTTTAGGTCACTTTGGGTCAACTAATCCTAAATGGGTCAATTGGCTTGATCAAGGTTTGATTCAAGTTTAGTTGGACTCATATATGAGCTTAGGATTCAAATATAAATCCAATTGTAATTAGTTTGAAGCCAAATGGATCTTAGTTCATATGATAATTTTAACTTAAAAGGGTCAACTTAGGGTTTGATTTGGGTTGATTTGGATTTGGTTTGATAATGTATATATTTGGATCAATCATTGTAGGAATGATTGAATCATGAAGAAATCTATGAGTTTTGAGTTGATTTAGGTTTCATTTGGCCAAGTTCAAAAGTTTGGCTAAAAGGGCTAAAATTGAGAATTTGATTTGATTTGGATTTGGTTTGGTCATTTGAATTTACATTTCATTTATATTTGTGAATATAAATGAAGATATAAATAGGTTATGAGAAAATCACTTAAGTTTGGAATGATTTGGAACCAGATTTGACTAAATTAGGTGATGTGGGTCAAAAAGGGCTAACCTAGATTTTGAATTGGTTTGATTTATTTTTGTTCATTGGAGGTTGCGTTTCATTTATATTTATGAATATAAATGAAGGAATGATTAATTTATAAAGAAATCAACCAAGTTTGAGTTAGTTTGAAGGAGTTTTGACTAAGCATATGAAGGTGTTCATATGGTTTAGGAAGAGATTTTTGGAATATGGAGTTAATCATGGGTTTCAATCATTTAGGGTTTGGATTTGATTAATGATTTAGAATTTGATTTGAGAGTGAATTTAATAATTGAGAAAATCAATTAGATTGGGGTTTATTTGGATTTGGTTAAGGCTAAGTCCATAAGATAAAATCAAAGGACTTGGGGAGGGATTTAGAGTTTGTATTGAATGATGGATTTCAATCATTGGATAGTTGGATTTGATTTATGATTTGAAATTTAATTTGAGATTGAATTTGAGGTTTGGTTTGAAATAAGGAAGCAAGGATTGGGTTTGGGCTATAGGATAGGCAAGTCTTCCTAAATCCCTAAGGCACAACTAATTCCTATAGATAACTCTTCTAAGTCTCTAGGGTTAGGTTAAGTATTCACTGAATCACTAGAAGTGTCTTAAGACTAAGGAACTCTTAGTGTCTATAAGAGTCCTAGATCTATGATGAGGAAGTTTAGGGATCACTCCAAAAGAGAGGTCAACACCTACAATAGACTTAATCACCTAATAAGGACTCCTAAGTCATGTTGGGTCTTCGAATATACCTGAGATTTTTCCACTACTTTACATGGATGAATAAAGCAGGGTTTATTTAAACTAAGTTCTAAAGTTCTATAGGGGTAAGCCTCCATAGTTAATTACATCCTAAGGAAGGTGAATTTCTTAAGAATACTCTCGATTAAAGTAGGAAATTATTGTCTCCAAAGATTTCAAAGATAGGACTATCAATAAATTAGCTAGGTTAGAAAATCAAATTGCATAGATCAAAAGGAGAGACTTATTATCAAAGCCAAAGGGAGTTGAGTAGGGAATGCTCATCATACTAAGAATCCTAGTAAGAATTCCAATCTATCTTATGGTTAGGCTTTATACATTTGAAATTGAAGAGAATTATATATATTTGAATTGAAATTTTATTAGAAAACTAGGACTTATAATCCTACAATACAAGATTATGAAAATGCCTAAGAGGTTAGGATTTATTGTAGCCTGAATGAAATAATAACCTTAGATCCTAAGTCTAGGGAGCTTTAACGAGGGCCAAAGCATGACCTAAATCTATGCGGAGCTGAGTATATGATTTACCTCCACAAGAAAGGATAAATCACCGGACTGCTAGACTTGTAATCGCTTGGAGTGGCAGCCAGCTAACTCCTCCTACATTTTAAAATCATGTGGTCAAGTCATATGTTTTGCAAGATGGTTAGGTTGTTATTATTAGAAAGAGACTAAAGTCCTTAAACTCACTCCCTAAGAGACTAGAGCATGAGTGGTATGGGTAATTACTTAGTCTAATGCAAATCTTATCAATTTTTATTTGATTTTTTGACTATTTATTTTGACAAAAGACATAGAATTTTTATATGTCTAAATGCATGATGAAATAGGGTTATTGGCTAAATCAAAAGAAAGAGGTATTTTCCACCACAGAAGAGACCCTCAAAGGTCAAGTCTTCCCCTATCATGCAAGGATGGAAATCCTCTCTTAGCAAAAGTGAAATAAGATGGTATGCATGATATTAAGCATACAACATCTAGCTAAGGGGTTGCTAAATCTTTTAATTATCTTGATTTAATGCCTAGGCTTTATATGAGGTTATGAGTTATTTAAAAAATTTAGTTATGAGTTGTAGTTGGGGTAGAAAATATATTTTCCCTAAGAGCCTAATCAGATCTAGGCAACACATTAAATCGCCATATATGAAGAAACTAGGAAAAACATGTCATTTCTATTGCATAATTATAAATAAAGCATCAAATAATTTATAAACCCAACGTAAAAGAATAGCAAGCCAGTGCGATCGGGTACCATCGTACAACCTAAAGAGAGATGGGTAGCCGAGCTCTACCCTTATACAACCTGATATATGAAAGAATAATTATAATTATAGATAAATAAATGTTATGGGGGTCTTCATTCTTCATATCTTCATATTTTCTCTTCTTTTCTTCTTTATGGATTTGATTGTGCCAAAGGCATCGCGGGGTCCCCAGGACAAAACCTTCTAGCCTCCGCTCATCCTAATCCCCCATAACACTCATCCTAATTTCTAATGCACAATTATATAAAAATATGAAAATCAAATCTAACTGCACCTGTAGAATAAGTGTTAGCTAAACAAACCATACAACCCAAGCAGTTACATGTATAGTTTTGACTTAGCACCCTGCACATGGGTCACCAAGTCTACCTGTCCTAACTTAGATTATGCTTAGGGGTTAGCAACCTACAAAATAGAGCATTTATATTTATTTTTAAATGCCCCCTAAGCACAATCTCCTGCAAAATTCATAACTAGGTAAATCATGGTCTAACATCCAGTCTACGAAATATACACCCTAACATCCAGTCTATAATAATACATTATAAAACCAAATATACATCAAACCATGCACTGCTCTAGCATAAGGCTAAAGTGGTGACTTAATCTAAGATGTGTGTATTAAGTTATGTGGTATGTCTTAACTAGGCTTTATTATAATTTTTGAAATAAGAAAGGATTTAATTTGGAGAATGGTTCACTTTAAGTGGCTTAATTGATTTGTACGCTTTACTTAATGTTTTGTTTTATTTCATTTGGTTTATACTTAACAACTGAGTGTTATAAAGAGAAGAAAAGATAGGATCACTCTCTTTTATCCCTACCTTAAGCCACATCTAAAGAAAATTAATTAATCAATTCCTTCAATGATTGGCTTATTACATATTTAAATTAATTATAAGTTTAGGTTCACTTTAAATAATCTCATTTAATAAGAGAGGCATCTTAAAATTAATTGGAATGAACTACTATCACATGACACATATTCATTCATTTCTTTCCATTATATATAGCATGCATATGATTAAGTCCTAAACATATCTATACATGCAATATATTTTTGGCACACTTAAATGCAAGATGCATAAATGAGTTTTATAGAAAAGAGAATTTTCATTCATTAGCTAAATACACATTCTAATGTAAGAAAGTTCTAAGCAAGGGCTTTGCCATTATTTTGCACCAGGGGAGTGAGGTAGGAACTTCCTTGGGGCAACTTAAAGTCGTGCATCCCCGGAATATCCAGACTAATATACCCACTATTCTTAAATACATATGGATGTATAAGCAACTATAAGAATATAAAATCATGCAAAAGTAGAATTTAATTTAATTGATTTATTTGTGTGAATGAATTAAAGTTTCATCCAAATTCTAATATCAAAATGCATAAGAATGAAATCAAACGGCATGTCTCCATTGTTTTGCACTAAGGGAGTGAGGTAGGAACCTCCTTAGGGCTACTTAAAGCTGTGCGTCCCCATTGTCCAAACTAATATTAACACTAACATTCATACTTATGCAAATCAACATGTGAATGAAAGAAATGAGCTTCACTTCATACACTAAGCTTATATTCAGATGCACCTCCTATGTATGTATAGATAATGTCATAATATGTATCATTATTCATTAATAAGCTTTTGAAAATACATTTGAGATTTAATAGTGATAACCACACATATTTTTAATTAAGACAACACATGCAAATTTGACATAAAGGAAATCATTTCATTTAATTAATTTTTGAAAAGGATGAATGCATGATCACAAGTGATATACAATATTTAATACAATTGGAGAGACATAAAAGAACATAAGCACATAATTTCATTCAATCCAATTAATTCCTAAGGATAATCATATTAAATAAGCTTATTTAAAATAAACAAAGTTTCTTAAAGTCACTTTTGATTTCATGTTTAACTTGATTTAAAAGTGTGGGAAAGATTTTCTAATCCTAATCACATTCCTCATATGTGAATTAATTTGATTTAATGAAAAGAAATTAAGTTCATTTTATGAATTATTTAAGTTAAGCATGGATTAAATCAATTAATTGAATCCTTACCTGCGTTACCTTAAGGTAATTAATTAAATAATTATGAGCTTATATAATATGAAAATTAAATTCAAAAGTAAATTATAATGCTTCTATGAAATGAAAGGGGCCTAATGCAATTAGCTCATAATCATTTAATAACTAAACTTAAGGAACTCACTTTAATTACTTTCATGATTTTCTTATACATGTGAGCTAATTATAATTTTATTAAGCTTTTTTAGGTTCTTGAACACCTAAACTCTACTCAATATGGATTAAGGAAAAATTAGATTTAATTATAATTTTCAAATCCATTAAACCAATAGTCCATTAATCCATCTCTCCTAAAAGGAGACTAACCAAAGTTAACAATTATCTTGAAATGAGATGGGCTTAAGGGAAAAGGTAGGGAAAGAGGTCCCCACCTATTTCCATAAACCATCCACTAGATTAATCATAACTTAAAATTATTTGAATACAAATTTAGGTAATTAAGTTTTTAATTAGTTAATTAATTAATAATTAGGACTTTAGTTGAAAAGAGAGAGAAAATTAGAGAAAGGATTAGGAGGGACACTCCAACCTGCTTTCCTAAGTCTCCTTACTATTCAACAATGATTAGGGAGTCCAAATAATTAATTAATCACTATTCATATGCTTAATCACCTCTTAATGAAGTTAATAGGATAATTAGGGCTTAATCAATCAATTTCTCTAATTAAGCAACCAATAAATTTCAAGAAAAATAAGAGAGGTAGTGGTCATCCCCCTAAACATCCTCAAAAGGTTTGAAATAAATTGGATGATTAATTAATAATTATTAGCTAATTAATTTTAAATTGCCCTAATTAAGCTATGTTTATTATTCAAAATCCATTGAAACATTTTTATTAAATTCTTCACAGAAATATCTTCAAAGAAGTCCTCATTTACTTTTTTGGATTTTTCTATAATTAGTTATGAATATTGAAAGTTTAGCCTTAAAAATAGATTAATTAACCCTAATTAAAGCCCTAATCCCGTCAGCACCATGTGGCTGCTAATGCTCCACGTTGACATTGCGCGCTTTCCACGTGGCACAATGGGATAGGTTTTTTAAGTTGTCACATCATGCGATTGAGTCAATTGGTGGTGGACGTGCTTTCTTGTGGACCATCCGATCTAAGATCGGACGGCCATAATTAATCTCACAGTTTAGAGGTAATAAATAGGGATCTAAGCATGATCTAATCACGGCCGTCTGTTCTGATCATAAGGAACGGATGACCTGTGATCTTTCTCCTTTGCGAGCGATGAAAGACGGATGTCATCCATCTTTCTCCGTTCGATTTTGAGCTCACCAAAGCTCGGATTACTTCCAAAATGATCTCACACCATCAAGGGAAGGAGAGAAACATATCCAACAGTCAAAATCACATGATATACAATTTTTTTTGAAAATGACCAACCAATTTTTCCTAAATCTATGATTTTGAGGAATTACCTCACTGAAGCTCAAGACCAGCGGTGGGATCGATGGAGGTAGCTTTGTCTAGTAGAGATGAAGCCTTGTTGAGAAGCTTAGGCTTTGATTTGGTGTGGATCCCTCATATGACCAATCCACATGCTTTGGTGCTTCGGTCTTGATCGAACTCGTGCTTAGAGTAGATTTGGGGCTCGAGAAATGGCTTCAATGGCTTCGATGACACATGAGGATGGAGTGTGCAAAAGGAATTGAAGTTTGGTGGAGGATTGTGCAAATGAGATTTTGAAATGGCCTCCCTTATTTCAGTTTGACTTAAAACCTAGAGAGGGAGAAATGGGGGGAGCTTGGAAGCTTGGGGAAAGGCAGTGAAAAACTCTCCTTCACACTCTTTGGCTCAAACGAAGTTGAATGAATGGATTCTTGTTTGAATTGAGGGGGTATATCCCCTCAATTGCTGAGATGGATGGATAAGATTCAATCCCATTTTCTCGCCGGCCAGCCGCTATCAAACCACCGACTTGTCTCCATCAGGTCCACGTGGCTCGCCAAGGGTGGAGGAAGGCTTGGGAGGTGGCTCAAGATCTGATATGGGGGAGATTTCTTTCATTGATTCTTTGGGTGCTTGATTTAGAGTGAAGGGATGAGATTGGGTTTCTTTTGGTCCATGGCTAATCCTAGTGTGCTTAGAGTGGACAAGGAAGGCTAGGCGTACTCCATTTGGCAATTGGATGGCTGCCCATGTGAAAGGAGAGTGGACTTTGCCAAATAGGGGAAGAATCCTATGTGAAGAATTTTGTCCAATGACAAATCCCCTTAGATGGGCCAACTTTGCTTATGCGACTTTGGGCTAATTTGGGTTAATTCTTACCACCAAACTCCCATGGGTTGGTTTTATAGGTTTTGGCTTCATTTGGTCAAAGGGGTTCATTTGGGTTGGGTTGATTGGTTGGGTTGACCATTTGGGAAAATTAGGTCAAACCAAGGCTTGAGTTAGGATCAAATGATGATTTGAACAGTTTTGGTTCAAATGATTTGGGTTAGTTTGGCTTAGATTTGATTTTGGATCATTTGAAATCAAATGGGTCAAATGGGTTAAGTTGACCAATTTGACCAATTTGAGCAAGTTGGGTTAGGTGTTGGTTCAAGTTCAATTGGTTAAAAAAAATGATTGGCTTTGGTTTGATTTGATTTAGATTTAATTTGGATTTTGGCTATTTTGACCCTTTAGGTCAATTTGGGTTAAGTGTTGGACTCAATTGTAGCTTTGGTCAAGTTCAATAATTGATTTGGAATGAACTTGAGCCATTTGTTGCAATCAATTTTGGTTTAATTTAAATTTTGGTCAATTTGGGCTAAGTTGGGTCAAGTTGACCAATTGGTCAAATTGGGCTTAATTGTGGCTTTGGTCAAGTTCAATAATTAATTTGGAATGAACTTGAGCTATTGGTTGCAATCAATTTTGGGTTAGATCATGATTTGACCCATTTTAGATTTTTAGGCTAATTTGGGTCAACTTAGGTCAAATGGTCAATTGGACTTGGTTTGGCTCAATTGAGGGTTTGTTCATGTTCAATCATTGATCATGAGTTATTTTGGATCAATGGTTTCAATCAATTTGGTATATGGTGAGTTTTGGTTAGTTTAGGTTTCATTTGGGGTAAAGGTTGAGTTGGTCAAAGGACTAAGTTGACATAGTTTGACCCAATTGAGGCGATTGATCATCCTAGGGTGATTGTTGATCACGATATGAGGTTTGGATGGGCTTAGTTCAATCAAATTTGGGTTGATTTAGAACTTAGTTCAAAAGGGTTCTTTAGGTTACTTTGGGTCAAGTGGATCTAAATAGGCCAATTGATTTGATTTTAGCAAGATTCAAGTTTAGTTGAACTCATATATGTGCCTGGGATTGAAATATAAATCTAACTACAATCAATTTGGAGTCGAATGGATTTTGGCTTATTTGAAGTTTTCAAGTCATAAAAACTAACTTGGGTTTGACTTGAGTTTGATTTGATAATTATAGTTTATGTTTATATTTGTCTAAATGATTGAAAGAGTGATTTATTCATGAGAAATCCATTAGTTTTGGCTTGATTTGGATAGGATTTGGCCAAGTTCAAGAAATTGGCTAAAAAGGCTTGAATTGGGTTTTGGTTTAATTTTGGATTTAATTTTGGCTATTTGGATTAATATTTCATTTGTATTTGGGGATTTAAATGATTCATTAGAAAATCACTTGAGTTTGGAATGATCTGGAAGCAAATTTGACTAAGCTTATTGATGTAGGTCAAAAGGGCTTAAGTTGGGAATTGATTTAATTTGATTTATTTTTGGTCATCGAAGGGTGGGTTTCAATTATATTTATGAATTTAAATGAAGGAGTAATTGGTTTATAAAAAACCAATTCATTTTGGGTTGATCTGGTTTAAGATTTGAGTAAGCTTATGGAGGTAGGTCTATAGGGCTTAAGAGGGGATTTGGCTTGGTTTGATTTAGTTTGATTTAGTTTTGGTCATTTGGGTATGGATTTCATTTATATTTGTGAATATAAAAGAATGAATAATTGATTTATAAAGAAATCAATCAAGTTTGGGATAATTTAGGTGGGGATTTTGCTAAGCTTATGAGAGTGGGTCATAAGACTTAAGAAGGAATTTTGGTTTCAGGTTTGAGCTGAGGATTGAATCATTTGGAATTGGATTTAAGTTGGGATTTAGTAAATGATTGAGAGATTGAATTATTATTTAATAAAATCAATTGAATCGGGATTGATTTGAATTTGGTTAAGGCTAAGTTCATGAGATGAAATCAAAGGGCTTATGAAGAATGTTAATCTTGGATTTGATTATGGGTTTCAATAATTTGATTTGGAATTTGGAATTTGGATTTAGATTTAGTATTTGAGTTGGATTTGAGGTTTGATTTGAGAAGGAAAGCATGGATTGGTTTTAGGCCATAGGGTAGGCAAGTTTTCCTAAGTCCCTAAGGCATAACCTATTTCTATCATCTCTAAGTCTGGGCTAAGTTAAGTGTTCACCTAATCACTAGAAGTGTCTTGAAACTAAAGAGATCTTAGTGTCTTCAAGAGTCTTAAATCTATGATGAGGAAGTTGAGAACTCACTTCAAAAGTAAGATCAACAGAAAGCTCAAGTCATCTTAGTAAACTCTTCTTGGACTTAACTTAATCCGATTGGAACTAGGCAAATCTAAGTCAAGTTCAAACCTACTAAGATTAAACAAGACCAAAACCAAATATATATGAATTAAAATTTAAAGTCAAATAAGCCCTAATTGAGGTGATTAGATTTGATTAACCCAATTACCTCAATTAAGCTGACAATCACTTAAATTCAAGAAAGAATCAAATAAAATCAAAACATATGAAAATTAAATAAAATCAAATGCATAGAATCAATGCATAAACATGAAAGAACCCAAATATAAATCTTAAAATATCCAAAGAGGCTCAATTTGAATCACTTAGGTCAAATAGGTCAAACTAGCCTAAACTAAAGTGAAACTCAAAGCTTACCAAAATTAAATAATCCTAAATAATATTAATGAACTAATAAACATAATTCAGACATAATCTTGATAAAAGAAAGGGGTTTGAAAAAGTCATTTGATCTAAAAAGAATAAGAAATTGAACCAACTTAAACCAAACCAAACCAACCCAAACCCAAACCTCCTTATGTGAAATCAACGATAGACTTTGGCGCAATTCCCTCCATTCAATGGTGGATATTTCATTTTTAACCAATAAGAAAAGAAGTCAAAGCAAATGACAAAAAAGAAAATAAATAATAATAATAATAATAATAATAATCTTTAAAAAAATGAGAAAAATAATAATCTTAAATTTTAGCCCATTCCTTCATTAAGAGAGGTTGATTAGCCAACAAAGTTGGACTTTCGGAGAAAGCTTCTAAGACTTCCAATCATCCATGACTAGCCAACATTAACTTCTTCCATGTGGGGAGTTGGGCTAAGATAAAGAGAAGTCATTCCAGCCATTCTAGCATTCTAGGGCATTCAAAAGAAAGAGAGGTGCTCATACAATCTTTTTCCCTCCATTCTCATAAGTGAGACCACCCAAATTGAGCAAATTCATGAAGAGGTGCCATCGGCTATGACGCTCCAAGGGGCAATATTCACTCCAAAGCTTCATCTCACATCCGGGAGCATTTTTGAATTGATTCGACTACTTGACAGTGGCTCGAGTGAGGTAAAATGCGAGAGCTGGCATTTTCCGGAGAGATTCGCCGAAAAATTGAGCCAGAATGGATCTCGGCATCAAATTCCCATTCGCAGCTTTTAGATTCATCGCCAATGGGGAAAGCGAGTCGGCAGCCATTCGATCCCCCATTAATAGGGATGGATGGTTGAGCTTAAGACGTTAGAAGCTCCGATTTCATCCATTAGATCGCGGGTTTTGACCGTCCGACCACCGTTTCTCAAAAGCCATGTCATGTGATCCATCTTGTCACCTTCGGTTTAAGTAGAAACACAGGGATTTTCAATTTTAAAAAATGCCTAAAATTGCCTGAAACTTCAAAAATTCATTAAAAAATAAAATACTCAACAAAAGATTGCAAGGGCTCATTGAATTTGTGCTTTTGAGAGAAATCTAATAAACCCAAAATCCCTAATTTATATTGGGTATTTTAGTATAATCTAGGTTTTAGGTCAAACAAATTTCATTAATTAACCTAAAAATATTAATCCAATTAATCTATTATACGGATTGAAACTAAGGTTAAAGTACACATACCATTAAAATTTCAAACCAAAATGATGAATGGATTAAGAGATATTAAATTTCAAAGTTCAAATGGCTAATTTCATGAATTAATTAATTTCAAAATCTAGAAATTATAAAAAGTACTAAAAATAGCTTAAACCACTTTAATTAACATCTAAGATCCTTAAGAAAATAATATGATCTTTTGAAACTTGATAAAACTAAAAGAAACACTTAGGAATAAGATTTAATAAATTAAAGCTAAAATTAATTAAATGAATTAAAGCTAAACTCATAATAATTTAAATGTTAAACCAAAATAAAAAATGAAATAATACTTAAACAATTGTTAATCAAATCTTAAATCAAGCAAATATCACATAATCTTCAAATAAAATTAAATTAAACATAAACTCAAGCTTAATAAAATTAATGAAACTCCATTAAATGTTAATTAAATTTCAAATTAAACTCATAATTAAACAAACCAATGAAAATTTAATCTCCAGTCAACCTAATCTAAAAATAAATTCAAACTTTAACCCAAAATACCTTAGGTTAACATAGACCAAACCAAATGAAATAAACTTAAGACAAATAGGACAAAAACATTAATGCAAGCTAAAATAAAATCAATAAAACAAATCAATCAAATCTAATTAAAATAATAAATTAAATCAAGAATAAAAAATCAAATCAAATCATAATTGGTTCAATTATGCAATCAAATTAAATTTCATTTAAGGAAACTTAGTCTAAATAAACTAAGACAATCAAATATTTAAGCAAATGAAATACTTAGTTAATGCTTATTTCTAATGAATCTAGTCAATTATCAAATCAAATTATAAATTTTTAATTAAGTCAAAGTCCTAATTAATCATTAGTTCAATGCTAATTAAATCAATTATTCAAATAAACTAAACATAACCAATTCATCAACTTTGAAACTAAGACTAAACCCTAATCCATTTAATGAAACTTCGAATTAAGCTAATCAATCACCTAATTAAACTAAAATTAAAGTTAAATTAACTCTATAAAAAAATAATGATAATAACTCTTTAGTTAATCAAATTTAAGTGGAATATTTAATTAAATTAAGTCAAATCAGTCACATATGAGTAAATAAGTCATTAAATTTTAATTAATTAAATAAATTTTTGATTAATCTAATAATTTAAAACTGAATTTCCCTTAATTAAATGTAATTAATTAAAACATCTAATTAATATGACCTTAACTTGAATAAATTAACCCATCATTTAATAAATCAAATTGATTTGAACAAAACATATTAAAACTAAATCTTAAATCAAGCTTAAATCAAACGATTAATTAAATTTATTATCAAATTTTAATCAACACGATAATGATTAATTAGATGTTCAATTAATCTATAATTAATTTAATCACACCTCTTAATTAAGTTAATTATATGATTAAGTTAATCACTTTGAACCTAAGCAAATTAAAATATTTAATTAATATGAACTTAATTTGAATAAATTAACCCATCATTTAATAAATCAAATTGATTTAAACAAAACTTGTTAAAACTAAATCATAAATGAAGCTTAAGTCAAATGCTTAATTAAATTTATTATCAAGTTTTAATCAACATGATAATGATTAATCGATCTAATTATAATTAATTTAATCACACCTCTTAATTAAATTAATTATTTGATTAAGTTAATCACATTGAACCTAAGCAAATTAAAACATCTAATTAATATGAACTTAATTTGAATAAATTAACCCATCATTTAATAAATCAAATTGATTTAAAATAAACATATTAAAACTAAATCTTAAATCAAGCTTAAGTTAAATGCTTAATCAAATCCATAAACTAATAAAACTTAACAAATCAAATCAATTAAGTCAAATGAAAAGATTAAATTAAATAATCCTCAAATTAAAACCAACATACAAATCAAATCACAAAGTTCAATAAACCAAATGATCAAACCTTTAATTAGAATTTAAATAAGAAGTTGCTTTGAACCTTAATCAAATAAAAAACCTAATCAAGTAAAACTTAAGTAAATTATAAATCCATTCAATCGAATAATTTGATAGGTTAAATTATTTGAAAGAATTAGACCAATGATTGATGAACTTTAAATGAAGTAATCAAATTGAACATTGAATTTTTATTTAAAGACACTAAACAAAACCCTAATTAATATGACAATTGCTTTTGTTTAAGTGGAATTTTAATCAAGTAAACATTGTCAAATTTAATTAAATTACCAAATAAACAAATAATAAACAAATAATATCACATAAATCTTAACCTTAAAACACTTATCTGAATGATCTAAATTAAATAAAACTCTAATTAGTTTGACAATAAGGTTATGATCAACCCATGGTTAAATCTTAATTAAGCAAATCATAATGAAATAATTAAACTTTAATTAGAATACTTAGGTAATCTTTAACTAAGTTTAATATTCATTGCATAACTAAATTTATCCATTTAAATAAGTTAATCATTTAATTAGAAATCAAACTTGATTGATTATTAATTCAATCTCAGCTAAATGAATACCTTAGAATATTGATTAATCAAGTTAATAAATCTTAAATTAACATGAAATTTAATCAACAATTTGGCCAAAAAATAATCATACCTAGGTTACTAATAAGGAGTTAATTAAACTAAATTAAATTGATCATCAAACCAAAATAATCAATATATAAAATAAATGACTAAATTTAAGGAATTAAACCCTTAATTGGAATTCAAATAAAAGAGCATGTTAAATTTCAACTAAATCATAAGTTAATTGGAATATATTCACCAATCCAAATTAAGTTTAAGTGATACGATAAGATTAATAAATCTAAATAGCATTAAAATAATCTAATCAATATTAATCATATAAATTGAAATCTGAAATTGAGATTCAAGATAAAAGAATTAAATATTAATTTAAAAGATATTGAATTATCAAAATTTAATTAAATTAAAACATCTAATCCAAAATTAATCAATCAAAATACATGAAGTTAAACAAACGTAAACTTTAAAATATGAATCAAATCAAAAAAAACATTAATAAAATCAAATCAATTTAGTTTAATTATTTACATAAATTCAAATGAGTTAATAGATACTTAAGTTCTTAGTTCTTAGAATAAACTTTCATCTCGATGAAAGTTTTATTCTATTAGATTAGGATGTTGAAATGAAATGGATCTTGTTTTAAGTAGAATTTATCTTATTCTTCATTCTTTAAAACCTAAATTCAACTTAAACATAAAATTAAATCAAATTATTTAAATCGAAAGTATCCAATGGTAAAATTAAACAAATTCTGAATTCAAATTGAACTTAAAATGAAACAAAGCCTAGAACAAACTTGCCACATAAGCCTTTTTTTTCACATAGAATTAGGCCATCACTTCATAAGTTAGATGGTTTATGTGATGTTATATTTTTTTTTGTGATGTAATATTTTAGACTAGATGTTAGGGTGTATGGCTCATAGACTTGATGTTAGGCCGTTGTTAGCCTAATATTATTTTTTGCAGGAGATTGTGCTTAATGGGGCTGCTATAAAATAAATATAAATATTTTACTTGCAAGTTACTTATACCCCCTAAGCATAATTCAAGTTAGACATTTTGATTACCCATATGCGTAGGTATTAAGTCCAAATTATAAATATAACTATAGGTTTGTATGTATGTTTATCTAACCTCTATTTTGTGTGTAGTTAGATTTACTTTTTCATAAAAAAAATCTAATTTTTACAAATAAGAATTAGAATTAGTTTGGATGATGAGCGACCATAAGGCTTAGTCCTTGGGGTGCCCTGTGATGCCTTCAAGTAAACCAAATTGAAAGGAAGAAGACATGAAGACATGAAGAAATGAAAACCCCAATAACATTTATTTAATTATAATTGTAATTATTCTTTTATATTCCTGGTTGTATAAGGGAAGAGCTCGGCTACCCATCTTTTCTCTTTTTGTATGGCGATTGTCCAAACATTTTATTCTTTGCAGTCTATAAAATTATTTGATGTTGTGTTTAAATTGCATACTAGAATTACATGCTTTTCCTAATTTCTTCATATTTGATAATGTGTGGCTGGATATGGTAGGTTTTTAGGATAAATTTAATTTTTCTACTCCAAAATAACTAATTGAAATTTAAAATAACTCATAACCTCATCTTAAAGCCTATAGCATAAATAAGATAATTAAAAGATTTAGTAACTCCTTAGCTATATGGTTGTATGCCTCATATCATGCATGTCATTTTCCTTCTTCCTTGAATATGGGGGATCTCTATCCTTGCATGATAGGGTAATGCTTGACCTATGAGGGCATCCCTTGTGGTGGAGAACAACCTCTTCTCGCTGATTTGGCCAGCAATTGTATTTCTTCATATATTTAGGCATAAAAAACCCAAGCCTTTGTCCAAATGAATGTGTCAAAAATGAAATAAAAGTTGTAAAATTTTATATTTAGATTAAGTCATATGCTCATACCACTCATATAATTTCTCTTTGGGAGTTTGTTTAACTAATTTTCCTTCCAATTAACAAATAAACCATCTTACAATTTTATAAGACTGATTACATGATTTTGAATCATTGGAGGTGTTAACACCACCATTCTGGGGTTATAAGTCTAGTCGAGAAGTTTACTCTCTTGTGGAGATAAACTCTTATGTTGCCTTTCCGCATAGATTTAGGTTGGGCTCTAACTTGTCTTAAAGCACCCCTAGACTTAGGTTATGAGGTTGCTAGTTTCCTTCGGGCTACGAACATAAATCTTCATCTCTTAGGCATTTCCATAATCTTGTATTAGTTGATTATAAGCCCTAGAAATCCAATAAAATTTTAACTCAAACAAAATAAATCCTTTCACTTTCAAACATATAAAGCCTCAGCATATGATAGGTAGGAATGCTCACTAGGTTTCCTAGTATCATGAGCAATTCTTACTTTTTTTTTCTTTGGCTTCCAAAATAATTCCTTCCAATTGAACAATCCCACTTGATTTTCTAAAATAGCCAATCATATGATAGTCTTAACCTTGAAATCTTTGAAGACAATAATTGCTTACTTTAATAGAGAGTGCTCTTAGAAAATTTTATTTCCTATGATGTAATTAACTATAGAGGCTTGCCTCCATAGGGAACTTAAGGCCTAGCTTAAAATAAATCTTGTTTTACTTTTTCATGTAAAGTAGGGGAAATATCTCTGGCATATTCGAAGACCAATCCACCTTAGGAGTCATTATTAAAGATTAGGTCCATTGAAGGATAATGTTCTCTATCTTTCAAGATAGTATGTCACACCTTAATATCATACCCGGTCACTCCAATAAGTATCTCCCTAAGATTTACGTGATGTCCCACATCCAAAATAAACACTACAAATACATTATCACCTAAATTATTTATAAGATGTAAGCTACAGTTGTATGGAGTGCTTACATGACTCACATCTTGATAATTAATAAGAAATTTTTGAATATAATGTGATTGAGTAATAGAAATGTTATTTGCATTTCTAAAAATCTTTATACCTAGTATTATATTAGATGCAGCTAAATCTTAAATATCAAATTGAATTAATAGAAACTCTTTAATTTTATTTATAATATTTAGATTTGTATTAAAAATTAAAATATCATCAACATAAAGACATAAAATAATATAATCATGATCAACAACTTTAATATAAACACATTTATCAGATTCACTAATCAAAAACTCATATGTCAATACTACTTTATCAAATATAATTTCTATTATAAGAGAAAATAAAGAGTAATATTTACAACATTTATGATATAGCGGACCAAAATTCTTAATTATACTTGAAAAGAAGATTGATATTATTTATCATACATCGTCTGAGAATTCTAAAATATGATTTAATTTTTTCATCAAAATCAGAAGAATAAAATTTTAGATGAGACTATAATATAAAAAACTATTATGAAATCTTAATTTATAATTCTTGTTAGATATCCAAATGGCATTATGAGTTCTTATCACTACGTATGATTGCTTCTTTCTAATTGTCTTATCATATAACATTTATATTGATCTTAACTAGTTGTTGGAGTGATAATATATTATCTCATCTAAAGGTGTAAGTGAGTTAAGTCAGCTCATGAGCTAGTTCTAACTCAATTCAATAAACGGCTAGTGAGTCATGCTCGATGAGCTAATAAGACAAGCTCAAGTTAGCCCCAACTCAACTCATTAGCTCGTGAATTAGCTTGTTTAATAAATATTATTATAAAATGTACTTACAATATATTAAAATTTAATAGTTTAAGTATACAATTGCTAAAAATAATTAAAAGTATATCTCATTATGTTATATCAAGAAATTTATTATTTTTTAATTCTAATTTCTTAATTTTTTATTTTTATCATAATAATTATTTGAATCATAATTATCTATCTCTTCCATATTAAATAAGTTGGCTCAAGAGCAAGCTTGAACTTATAAAATAAGCTCTAGCTCTTAACTTGATAACTTAATTAAGCTCAAGTTCAAGTCAAGATGACTCGAGTTGTTCTAGACAGCCACTTGTCAGACAACTGATAATAATTGGCATCATTTAGGGTTGCAAAGATGCTTTCAAAAATAATGATAAAATAATTAACAATGTTTAATTTAACCATCATATTTAGAAATTTTAAAATTTATGCTTAATTAAATAAATTTAAAAAGCTCGTGCTAATTATCAATTCAATATTTTATCGATAATTTTGAAAATATTGTTAGAACTTTAAGAGAATAAATTGGTAATTAAGAAATAAATTTAACACAACTAAGCAAATAAAAAATAAATGTACTCAGATTGAAATAGACTGGGAGCGAAGCGTGCTGATAATACTATCCTTAGAGTAGATCAAGCTTTGAGTGGACCAATTTACGGTTCTCTTTTCTACTCAAGAGATACAATACGTTCTCTTGCTTTGATCACGCATGCTGATTGGCAAAACTTTGAACTAATGTTTTGTTGCCCAAAAATGAAATAAACAAAATGACAAGAATGAAAGTGAGTGGAGAAAGAAAGAGAGAATATTCAAAAAATTTCTCTCCATTCAAACTCGCATTATCATATATTTATAGGTGAAAGATGAGAGAAAAATAAATCACCTAATTATGATTTATAGTCATTACTAGCTGTTATTTTAAGTTATAAATTAATTTATTTGTATTTATTTAATTTATGTTATAAGTTACATAATTAATATTTTTATTATAATAACATTAAATATTGTAATATTATATAGTTATTTTTTTTCTTAATTTATTTTTTTTGTAACAATTCCCTCTCCAATAAAAAAAAATTTATAAATAAACTTGAAGTGAATAAAATAAGAGATCAAGATTCAAAATTTTCATTTTGGACAACTTTTATCATGCATTTGATGAATGTATCTTTTGGGTTTTAACTTTCATTTAGTATAATAATAATGGAAATTTTTTAGTGTTAAATTTGCATGAAAATTCAGCACATGGCCTAGCCAAATCTAAATAATTCACTATATATTTTAAATTATAAAATTAAGATCTTTCTCAAAATGAAAGAGCTAGAGTTACAAAGTTACCTATAAAAGTCAAGCCAATAACCTTAGAATGCCATATGCAGTGATTACATTATTATGATCACTAGTGATAGTCGACGATAGATATTAATAGTGGTGAACGATGCCTGCTGGTATTTGATTGATTCAAGCTCTTCTAAGTTTAGCTCTTCCTTAGCTCATCATTTTTTTAATAAAATGAAGAGAAACTTATAAATCAACCACCAAATACATATGTATTTATATTTTAACTATTCTCTCTATTTTTTTGAACTACCGGATCAATGTATTTGTCTGTGTTGATCAAATCTTTGAAAATTTTATAAAAAGAAAATATGGGTTGAGCTTTTGTTATGAATTTCAATATTTTAAAGTCAATTTTAAAAATTAAGATTGAAGGTGGTTAATTTGTAAATATCAAAGAATAGGATGATTGGGTATGTAAAAGCCCTAGAATTTCGAGATAGACAATTTGATAACTTTAGTCAAAATTTCAACATATTTTATCAAACATTTCATATTGATTCGTTAGATCATAGATGATTTTTAATGATTTAAGTGTTTGAATGACTTTCGATTTAAGTAATCTTTAGCTTCGTTGGATTAGATCATATTAAATTTCTCGATACGCCTATAAGCATGCAAGATTTGAAGATTATTTCACTCATTTAATTAATATCTCAAAAAATTTAATTATATTTTTAAATCTTGTTTTGAGGTTATTTAAACTTAGATTAATCAATTTTTTATGTAGATGAAGTCATCTCATCAAAATATTCGATTTAATTATAAATCTATTAAAATAAGACTTCAGATAATTTCTAATTTACTTTTAGAAAATCTAATATATATATTTTCTCATGAAATTGGTACCTCTTTATTTTTAGATGTAAATTTTAATTATTTAAAAATATATTAAAATGTTCAAATTTATAAATTCGCTTGAAAACTTTAATTCTCATGGGATGGCAATGCCAATGACCACGACATTACACCGTTATAATATCGCTTATTTTTATTTTTATTTTTATTTTTGAGGGGACAATACTATTATCGTACTTACAAGCTGATGTTCTATTTCATAAATACAAATAACTCCTTGAATCTGTCAATAGCTAACGAGTCACAGTCAACATTTAAAATAATGAGTTTATAAATGGATTTTTATATAAATTAAAATTAGAAATTAGAAAAGAATGCTGGTCAGAAATGAAAAATTATAAATGGATTTTTATATAAATGGATTTGAATTATTATAAATAAATAATTTAAATCGATTTAGTAAATCAAATTATTTTTCATTTTTATGAATAAGCTCAGTGGTTAGTAGTAAACCTCAAGAATATTTAATAAAGTTTAGAATTAATTTGATATAAAATATATATATAATTATAATAAAAAATATGGTGATAAATAATAATTAAATATTAAAAAGATTAACTCATATTATAATCATTGCCAACTTTGTATGGGAAGTTTGACTTGTTCTAAGTTAGAAACAAAGTTTTCTTAAATTAAATAAAATTTAAATAAGAGTTCTTAAAATCATCATCACTTAAATTTGAAATCATCATTGGTTAAATTTAATAATAATAATCAAAACTTAAAATAGAAAATAATAACGTGAAATTTAATAGGCAAGCACACATATTAGATTGCATGATAAGGCATGTCCCTTTAACTCTTAAGTCAGAGATGATTTGCTATTTCTGATTGATATGCTGTGAGAATAAGTTATAACATTATGTTATGTGATGATGTGATATTTATCTTAGAATAATTCTAAGTTGTTTATGTTAGGATAGCCATTGTTGTAAAGATTATTAGGACTAAACCAATGAAGTTATTTGTATGTGATCATGTTTAAAGGAGACAATATTGTGTGGATGTAATAATTGTTTAATCCAATCAATATCTTTGCATGTGTTGTTTTCTTATAGAAATAAAATAGAGTTGGAACCATTATGCAATAGTATCATATATGCATTCATGTTGTTTTCTTATTCTTATTAGCATGCTATATCTCTATTGCACTATTAGGAGTCCCTAACCTTTGAGTGTGACAACCGCTAAAAAGATTAGTGCATATTAGGTAGGAGCAAATTAGGACACAACATTGCATTAAGTATTAAAGCTTATATAATAAATAAATTATAATATGTTTAGCTTAGGAACATTACATGCCCGTATATTTTAGACTTATCGGTGAAGTCTAAGGTTTAGAATTATTCATAATTAATAAAAGTCTTACCAATCTTGCATTTACATGTGATCAGACCTTTTGATTTTAAAGCAATTAGATAGGTTAGATGGCGGTCCTTTTAGGCAAGATTGTAGGTCTAGCAGAGTTAGACTTATGTCAAGTTTAGGTGAAGTTGAAACCTATGAGTTCTATTGATCTCATTAGAATAGGTCTAAGCAATTACTTAACAGTAATTATCTACTTAGTTTAGCTTCTAAAGTTAATAGTTTTTTTTTTTTTTCAAGCTATATCATATGTCTTAACTTTTGGACAGATTTATAGTCTTATGTTAATAAATTATAAGTCTAAGATTTTTAATAAAATGAATAACTTAAAGCATAAATAGACTCAATCAACAAAACATAAAGCTCCTTTATAGGATAGTTGGATTACTATTAAGCCTCTCAATATCTTGTGCCCTCTACTCTTTTCTCTTTGGACTCCTAAAAGAATTATTCCTAATTTGAACCAATCTCATTTACAATTTTGAATTACCAAATTCTTGAAATTAAATGTTGAATAAATTAAATAATTATTCAGCACTATTTTAATCAAAAGTATTCTTAATAGTCTATGCTCATAAGATGTAATTAACTTTAAAGATTTATCTCTGCAAAGAACTTGGACTCTAAATTCAAAATGATTTTTTTTTTTTTTTTTGTACAAAGACCAAACAAAGTTTCATCTTTTTTTATTATATTTGAATCTATAACAAAATGGTATTCCAATCTCTCTAGATAATATAACAGTTTTAATGTCACATTTAGATATAAAATAATAATAATAATAAATTATGATTTTAAAATTTATCATAATAATACAAAATTTGTTCACCTGAGTCTGTTTTATATCATAATTATTATAATAATATTTTTTTATGTATAAATAGTATACTTTTTTTCAGGTCAATATTTTATCGATAAATTTGGAGATGTGAGATATATAACTTTACAAATATGCTTGTGGAGTTATCATGTCATATCAGGCCGTCAGAAATTTCATAAATTAGCTTATGATTAAAATATATCAAAAATTGATTTTATTTTATTTTATTTTTAAAAATTTTGATTTAATTTTAGGCCAATTGGCTGATTTTAATGATGTTAATTAACTGAGTTTTATAATTGATTTAAAATTATATTATTAAATAAAATTAAATTTTGTGGAACCATCGAGACTAAGGGTTTATTCGGAATAATTGCAGCTATATAAAATAATAATAATATTGTTGTTGTAAAATAAGTTATGATGAGTATATAATTTTTTTGCCATCATTATAAATAATCAGATTAAGCTGAAATATACAATTTTTCTATCACAGATTCATCAAAATATAGCTAAAATGATATTTTGAAATGGTGCAATGATATATTTTCATAGCACATCACCGACACTATGCTTCCCCAAATATAGCTTAAATTTTACCTATTTAGAAGCATATATTTTTTGCTTTGATAACAATCAAAGATTCAACGCAAAGGATTAGGGAAAAAAAAAAACAAAGATAAGACCTGCAAATTTTCCTATGAGAACGAGTCTTAAATTTATTTTAATATTCTTCTAATATAAATTTTAATTCATTATTTACAAATTGTATTTATCGTATTATTTTAAAATGAATTTAACAGCTTCAAAACTAATCCTAAAATTATCTAAATCTGAGTTTCTTGCATCTAATTTAATAAATGAAAAAAAAATTGCTTCAAAATATATTAACTAAATAATAATAATAATAATGATGATGATGATGAATCTAATTACTACTAGATCCACATAAGATAAGTAAAATATTAATTGTTGATATATAAAATTCATTTTAAAATAGTTTGAAGATTTTTTTTTATCAAGTTGTTGGTCAAATATTCTTGTGCTCAGTGAATAGTATCTCAAGTTGACTTGGACCAAGTTCTCGATCAACATGAATCAAAATATTTTAATTTTCATCTCAATACACTATTATATTGCCCTACTTATAACTTATAGGTTAAAGTTTTAAAATAAGCACATTTTAAACTATAATTAACGAAATAGACATTAAAAAAAATTTTAAAATTAGGCACAGTTGTCCGTTTAGCACGGACGCTTGTCGCAGTCTGATCGGTACCAACGGCAGCTCAGAGAAATTTTTTTAAAAAAAATTGTGGACCAGCTGTGGTATTTTGGCCACATCGATGTCGTTCTTTGTCAGAATTGAGCAAGCTTGGTATCATTGGAATTGATACGAAATTCCCCACGACTTTCATGTTGACAAAAAAAGGCGATTATTGTAGCGTTCTGCGTGAAAAATATGCGGCCTTGATTTTAGCTCGACCGGCCATGTATTTTCCGTCACGAGTCGTCCGATGTCAAAATTGAGCTAGCTTGGTATCGTTGGAATCGGCACAAAATTCTCCACGACTTTTATGTTGACCAAAAATGGCTATCGTGGCCCCTCGTAGTTTAATAAAAACGAAAAATGTGGCTATTTATTTTGAAAACTGTGCGGTATTTTGGCCGTACCGAAGTCGTCCATTGTCAGAATTTAGCGAGCTTGATATCATTGGAATCGGAACAAAACTCCCTATGACCAAACTTGAAGTAGGTGCAGACATCCTACCATGTTGGTCCGCTTTGGTCTTGTGGTCTCATTCAACTCCTTGTACAAGTGTGCTAACACTGCTGTTCCAATAGAGTACCTGTTGAACAAGCTCAAATCATCCAATAGCGGTAAGTACTGTAAATGTACCTCAGACCCGGACATATTTGGTAGAAGGAAGCAGCCAATAGTGAACAAAATGTAAGCTCTGAGGTGCATCAAAAAGTCAACATCAGGTAGATCCATGTATGAATCCCTATAAAATGTCCACCGTAGCCAATGTAAAGGTAAGCAGGTCCGTGCATGCGCCCGCCCCATGCGAAATGTGAATGTAACATATGGCTGTACTGGATCGTGGTATACCACATCGGGCTCTGGATGTCTCCCGATGAGCTCATCACAACAATCAGGCCAAGATAGCCATCGTCTCCCCTCCCCATTCACTGTAGATCCTATAATAGGAGGTCTGTCAATCCGTACTCTTAGAATCATAGCCACGTCCTGCGACATAATTGTCATCTCACCAACTGCGAAATGAAATATGTTTGTCTGTGGTGACCGGCTCAACTAGGGTAGGTGGTGATCTCGATATATTGTAGCATGAAACACTTTGCCAAGATTGATCCATCCATAAAGGGCGTTCACGATCACTCGAACATCGAGTGTGACGCTACCTCAAGAACTGTCGCCTGCACAATATGAATTGATGATTTTATCAAAACGGCATTTAGGGTATGGTAGCTTTGACAAATAGTAAAACTTACCGATCTGCGCGTAGCTCGTTCCGCCATGTAACAACACAATCCGGGGTGTACCTCACCGGTGTGGGCTCAATCTCGGAGGCTCGGCGGTCTATGCCGACGTCTGCATGCTCCTCCTTCCTCAGATGCCATTTCACCTGTCTAGCAAACAACTTCTGAAAGTGCACGTCAACACCAAAAACATAAGCCATCATAAGTACAGTATAATAGTGGGGACAGTAACATAAAACAATAAGAGTAAACACAGTCTAGACAATCGCATAAGTAAACTAATCATGCACACAGTAATGAGGTCCTACATACAACTGAAAAAAAATAGCCCGCTAATAATGTATAGCTACTACTCACATTAAGCAACGAAGAACAGCCAACTTTTAGCAACAAACAAGAGTACACACAGTCTAGGCATACAATTGGAAAAAATAATCACAAGAAAACAAAGTGCAAAAAGAAACAGTCATAAGGAAAAATATAGACTAGGTATACAACTACGCATTATCCAAGTAAAACAATCCCTACACTAGCAATAATTAGAGTAAAATACATCAACAATTAACATACATGAG
This sequence comes from Cymbidium sinense, assembly GCA_021442155.1. NCBI lineage: Eukaryota > Viridiplantae > Streptophyta > Magnoliopsida > Asparagales > Orchidaceae > Cymbidium > Cymbidium sinense. The sequence continues at coordinate 15,954,678 of CM038233.1, read as the reverse complement.
TAATAACAGTATTGAGAAAACTAAAGTGCAGACATACATAGTAACAAGAACTAACATCTTCATCACAACATGGATAGGACAAAATAATAGTCTATCACAACCACACTAAGTCTTATGTAGACGATTTTGTGGACAAGTAGCTCTGTTATGCCCATCATTTTTGCATAGTCCACATATTATCTTACTTCGCTGCACATTCTTATCCATTATGTTGGTATATCTCCATGTTCTGGGCCTGCCAGTTCGCCTTCTGATATTCGATGGTGTTAGTTAAATCAGATGACGACCCAACAAATATGATGGCTAGTCAATGCGATCGGGAATGACATGGAATTGAGCAGACGTGCATCGTGGTATAGTGAGTGCGAGAGAGAGAGCATCGCGTGAATGACTCAAATGACGTTGCCCTAACACAACAATGACATGCAAACATGGAATGTGAAGTAACTAGGCTATCTGCATGGACAACTACAACTATCTTGTTCTTGCAATTCAACCTTAAATGACATTGAGGACATAACAAACACCTGAAATTCATTTAAATTTATTCTTGTGGGATCCGGGCATCTCCTAACTTCACGCTTATTCTATTGCAGCTGAGCCTTGACACGTGGTACAAATATTGATTCATTATGCCTGTGTTGACCTCCACATATGTGTCATAAGTCAAGACAAGCCCACAAGATAAATTCGATGACTTCGGAGGTGACAGTGCGCAAATTGAGGCTCAAAATGCACTGTACGACACTAAAAATGGTAGAAATGACCTCCGATCAATGAACGGACTTCTCCGTCACATTCAAAATATCAAAATTGATCAGAATATAAATATTGCAAAATCTAACAAATAATTGATTAAGCGCTCGAGCTATCAATGTGTCGACGCGCATATCGGAGTAGAGAAGCTGCAATGATATCTGAATAATCTCAGTTCATGAAATTGATCATGTTGTTAGCTTCAAAACATTGAAAACTATCAAATGAGACTATCCATGCTCAATTCGGACTAGTATGTGCAAATATTGAGTGATTTTAAGTGATAGCGCGCAAATCGAGGCTGAAACGCACTGGACATCACCGACATCAACTCGAATGACCTCCGATCGACGAACGGACTTCGCCATCGTGTTTAGAAGATCAAAATTAGTCAGGATATAAATATTTCATGACTTGACCGATCACGCGCTCGAGTCATCAACCCGTCTGCACGCATATCGAGGTCAGGAGGCACCGACGCAAGTCAAACGATCTCCGATCACAAATTGAATGTCATTGGGTTTGAAACACCAAAATATATCAAATAAGACTGTTCGCACTCAATTTGGACAAGTCTGCATGAAAATCGAGTGGTCGAAAGCGGCGACGCATATTTCGTGCTGAAATTGACTTAATTTGGAGCCGGCTCGAACCAAATGGCCTTCGACCGAGAAACGAACAACGTCATTGTATTCAGAACAATGAAATTACTCTAAATCGATATATATATATTGACTATGTATATTTACAATCCAAATTAAAACAATTTAAATTAATTTAAAATTAATTTTTTTAAAAAATTCCTAAATTACCCCTCACGCAGCAACCGTTTCCCCCTATTTTCAATTTTCTGAAAAAGAAATAAAAAAACTGAAAACCACTCCTCCACTTCTCCCTCATTCTCTCCCACTTTCTTTGATTTTTTTCCAATTCCCGTTTCCTCTCTCCTGATTTTCTCCCTCTCGGTCAGAAAACAAAAAATATATATATACAAAGAAAATAAAAATTTTCCTCCCATTTTCCTCTGTCACATTTCCGTCAGCAGTGCAGTAATTCAAAGGCTCGACTCGACTATCGCATCTGCAAAGTGCTTCCGCTGCTTCAGATCCAGCCGCTGATCCCACTGCCAGGTAACGTCCGGCCACACTCTCGACTGCGACTCAGACGGTCCCACGTGCATCTAAGCTTGACAACCCACTCGACCAGGATCGCTTCTGGTGTCCAACTTCCTTTGGCTGGCTGACAAAAAAATCGTGTCAGACGCTTCTTCCCACCCGCCATCTTCCACTGATCGAATGAACGAGACGGCACATCAACCTGAGTCCGTTCAGTGACGACGATGCCATGGATACGCGACCGCCATCCAGCGACCGATGACTTCACCCGCTGCTGCTGTCGACCAAGGCTGCATACCGCCAGAACCGCTGACCTTGAAGCCGTGACCATGGCTTCACCGTTCGACCACGCAGGCCAACCAGCCTTCCTACAGCCTTTCCTTGACCCGTCAGGCCACAAGCTCGTCTAGGTCTTCAACCGACAAATCCAGCGTTCGGCAATCTAGCCAGTCCTGACCACAACCTTTTCCGTCTGCTTTCACTCACGCCATAAATCGGAGAAAAACATCGACAGTAGATAAATTCTTTCTTCGATTTTTGGCATCACACTCCCTCGCTTTAGCTTTCTGCTTTCTCTGCGCCACGAATTGGGGAAGAAAATCAGCAAATGAATTCTTCCTTTGACTTTCGGTGTCGCACTCCCTCGCTCTAGCCGTCCTACTTTCGCTGCGCCGCAAATCGGGGAAGAAAATCGTCAGCAGGAAAATTCTTCCTTCAATTTTTGGCGTCGCACCCCTTACCTTGCATTCTCAATCGCATATCCAACCCAGTTCCTTTTCCTATCACTGCAGCACGCCGCAAAATATGTCAGAACATGTGGGGATTTGTGAATATGAATATATACATATGCTCGTGTTTCTTTGCAGGTTTGAAGACCACAAGAGGCGCTTAGAGTGTAGCTATCTCAGCCTAAAAGCCTCAAATTTTTTCTAATTTCCAGACTTAGAAAAAAGAAAGGGGGGATGATTATATATTGCATTTTATGTATTCTTTGCAGGTTTGAAGGCCTCGTTGTGCTCAGCAGGGCATGACGAGATGAAAAAGACCGGTTGTGGTGTCGCAAGACACCACTCACTACGCTCAGCAGGGTGTACCGAGCAAGCCAAAATACCCCCGATGCAGCCCCCTACACGGGGATGACGCCGGGAGGCTATCGAAATTTCATCAAATCTTTTGACTTAGAAAAATGGGAGAATAAAATGGGCTAATTTAGGAGCACTAAGTAGGAAAACCTGCAGCTAATTTTATACAAATAAAAAAAAGGGGGGAGCCTTTAAAACAAATCTTGAAAGAATAGAATATTCATTTAAAATCTAAGTAAAATTTGGGAGAGGCTAATATTAAACTCACAAACTTTGGAGAGGCTAATAATAAACTTACAAACTTTGGGGGAGGCCTCTGATCAGATGGTTTGGCCATTCCGGCTCCATTATATTACGATCACGACCATAGCCCGTATGCTCCCCAATGGCTCTGCCTTTTGAGTTGGGAATCATAGGGTATACTTGATATGGAAAACAGCCCTCTGTCAGCTAAGGTAGACTTAAACTTGTTTCCTTAGACAAACATCACCCGAGGTCTACAAGGATTTCTTGGACGACGTAACCCATGTGTTGTTGATGAGGATCCTTCTGTCAGGTTGGGTCGACTACCTCCTCTGACTAAGTAGACTAGGGACCATGACTGTCCGGGATGACGGAACCATGGGATCTAGATCGGGCACGTCATCATTTCCCCAACCATCTGATTTAAGCTAAAATGATGAATTCATATTCTAAATTCTAAAACTCCATATGCTGCTACTATATGCTACGCATTAAGCGATCTAATGACTAACCTTAATCGAAAGTTCTCTCTCACTTATTGAGAGGGGTAATTAACTCTAGGGGCTTGCGCCTATAAGAAATCTGGAACTAGATCTAAAGTCCTCACCAAATGAGGATGAAATCTCTGAGTAGTGTCTTATCTACTATCTCATCTGTCTTCTGAAAATTACACCAACACTTTAAACTACTCTTTTCATCAAAGAGGGTGGGAATTTTGAGCCCTATGGCGACTACTGGGATGGTTTCTCCTTCCATCTTTGGTTAGTCAAATTTAAGCTATAGTAGCAGCGAAGCATGACCAAAATTTAAATTTAAAATCAATTATCATTGAAATTATGGTTGAATCAGTCATCTCATTATGACTAATCTGCTTGTTCTCTATATCGATGGATCTTCATAACACCATTTATCATGCAGTTAGGTCGCAGAGCCAATATCCGTCTGGATAACACTGTAATCAATATTGGAGATACTGGAGCTACCATCCAAATTGGTTGCGTAAACTTCCTTGCTATCGCCGCTATAAATAATCCTCCACATGAAGCATCTCAGATTGTACACACCAACCTATGCAATGGAGGAGGACAACTAGAATGGTCGCTACTACTACTGAGGTTTGTAGAAAGAGAACCTAAGTGTTCAAAAGATTGTGTCATTCTGAGGTGCCAGTCATGAAGAGAACCTTCACTGGGCAGAAAGTTTCAATCATACCTGTGAATGCGACAACCCTGCTAGTTGAACTTTTTGCACTAGGAAGGTATGATACTAAAGCCTCCTCTTCTGGAGGAAAATTGAGTAGAAGGAAAAAAGAGAAGAAACACTAAACTACGAGCTCAGTAGTTGTTGTCTGAATCAAAGTCATACAACCAACCTTACAACCAGAAGCAGGTATTTCTACCCAAAATAAATTTGAAAATTTTGAGATGGGTGAAAAGGAATAGCTCTACTGGTGATGTTAAGCGATATTTTTGGGGCTCAACAGCAATCAGCTTCAACCTTTATGAAGAAATAACATGAAACTCTATTTACTCAAGCACATAGAGTTCTGAAGGTTATTAAAAAAATGTCTTGTTAAGAACAGGTATTAAATGCTAATTATCAAAGAAGCCAAAAATGTTCCACTACAAAAGCTACAATCAGTGGTAGTAAGAGCTCAAGACCGTTCTAAGTAATTCCTATACGATGAGCATTGGGGCATGACACCTGAACCACATGTCCAGGAATCCACCGTCAAAAGGTCCCGTTAAAAGAAAATAAATATGGAGGCCAAAGCATCTAGAAGAAGTAGCAACACAAATGCTTCTTCATATCGAAGCAAGCTAACCCAAAGACAGCAGAGAAAGAGAAATATTAAACCTGCTCAAGCATTATTTTTAAGTAAAAATTGTACAACCAATTATGGAACCAGAAGTGAGTGTTCCAACCCATAACAGGTTTGATAGCCTAAGATGGGTAAAGCTAACAACTATTGGTCAAATCAAACACCCTTTTGGACACAACTTGACCGACTTTTTTAGTGAGAATTTGAAACTGTATATGAAAGAGTGCATCAGGTTCCCAATGTTGCAAAGGAGAAAGGACTGATAAAAAGAAAATATCAAAGTCCTATCATCAAGGAGGCCAGAGTTGCTCTTTCAAGGAGACCTCCTCCAATAACCCTGATAAGATGTCAACCAATCCAAGTCTTACACGATGAGCATCGATGCGTGACACTTGGACCACACGTCCAAGAATCCATCATTGAAAGGTCCCGATAAATTGGTGAGCAAATTTGGTGGCCAAAATCTCAAAGTGAAATTCCCTTACAAATAGACAACAGCGTGACATCTAGACTGTACTTCCACAAAATCCACTCCTCATGTTAAAGAATTTTGAGCTGAAGTAGTCTTGCCACTTGAAGTTGAACTATCTTCACTCTGAGTAGCCATTCAACACAATCTCACTCAAGATGAGAATGTCTGTCTACGGATGTGAGAATTTGATGGATTTGACGAGGTCAGGCACCAAGCTCAATAAAAGCTAAAAGTTTACCGAGCAAAGATGTCCAAAAGCTTCATCATTATATGTTATCTCACAATATTACCCTCATCTCGAGGATCGATCCGCTGAAGTACTTGATGATAAGACCAGCGTTGATAGGTCGCTTGGCAAGATGGGCAGTATTGCTCCTCCAATTTGATATCACATATGTTCCGCAGAAAGTAGTGAAGGGACAAGTCTTAGCAAATTTTCTAGCTGCACATCCTATCCCTGTGGACTCGTCTCTTAATGACGATTTACCCAATGAGCAAATTATGCTCATTCATGAAAGAGAGAAATCATAAATTTGAGAAATATACTTTGATGGGGCCTCATCAGTCAAACAAGTCCAACATCTAAATTTCTCAAGAACAAGAGCAGGAATCGACATCATCTTCATAACACCTGAAGGAGGGATAATGAGACGATCATATGGATTGACCGAGCCGAGAACTAACAATGAAGTTAAATATGAAGCATTAGTGGTAGGTCTAGAAGAAGCTATTTTCATAGGCATTCAAAACCTGCATAATTTTTATGATTCTCAGCTTATCATAAATCAAGTACTTGGCATCTATAGAATCAACAAGCTTGAATTAGCTTTCTATCACAAGCGAGTTCTCAAGCTTATGAAACAGATACCAAATATCACATTAACTCGAGCCTCTCGATCCGAGAATAATAAAGCTATTGCTTAGCAAAATTAGCTAAGAAAATGACAAGTATGAATGATGATTATGTCATGATCAGCATATTTACTCGATGAGTCTTAGAGCCGATAAAATATCAATCCCAGCGAGTAAAGGGATTATCAAATCTAACACAGTAGGATACGACCCAGGTTGCTCTTCATACTCTCCAAAATCAACAAGAAGTTGTATCAAGAAGAGCTAAGAATGACATTGCCTCAGAAAAGCAGTGTGAAGCCTTTGTTGTAGAAGAGTCACATGATTGGAGGCAAGCCTTCATCGACTACTTTAAAGAAGAAAAATTACCAAGTAATAAATCACTAACAGCTCAAATCGAGAAGAGAATGTTACGCTATACTTTCGTCAACAACACTGTATATCGTAGATCCTTTGAACAAATGTGGCTATGATGCCTATGTGTAGATGAAGCTAGCAAAGTGATGATTGAAGTTCATGAAGGACTTTGTAGTGCACATCAGTTAGGTCCCAAGATGGCAGTAAAGATCAAAAGGATGGGTTATTATTGGCGGTCTATGGTGAGAGATTGTATTAATCATGCTAAGAAGTGTCATGAGTGTCAAGTACATGGGAATCTCATCCATCAACCTCCAAATTCATTACACCCAACAATAGCATCCTGATCATTTGAATGTTGGGGTACAGATGTAATTGGACCAATCGATCCACTGTCGTCAGCTAGACATCGCTTCATCCTAGCAGCGATTGATTATTTCTCTAAGTGGGCTGAGACTACCCATTTAAAAAAGTTACTGCAGACCGAATGATCAACTTCTTCATGCATAATATGGTCTACAGATTTGGAATGTCATGCTGAATAATTTCTGATAATGGCACAGCTTTCAAAAGTGCAAAGATTTATAGATTCATCGATCGACACAAAATTGATTGGTGTATTCTTCAATATATAATCCAAGAGAAAATGGCTTGGTGGAGGCCTTCAACAAGACATTAGTCAAGCTGCTCAAGAAGATTCTTACTAAAATTAAGAGAGAATGGCATACTAAGCTAGTAGAGGCTCTATGGGCATATTGAACTACCTACAAGACACCGACTAAAGCCACTCCTTATTCATTGGTATTTAGAACTGAAGCAGTTCTTTCCCTTGAAGTTGAGTTACATTCACTTCGAGTAGTTATCCAGTACAATCTAACTGAAGATTAAAATGCTCATCTGAGAATGGAGGAACTCAACATGCTTGATGAAGTTAGATTACAAGCTCATCAAAATCTGGAAGTCTATCGAGCAAAGATGTCCAGGGCCTTTGACCATACGATGCAGCCTTAAACATTCCAAAAAGGAGAATTGGTCCTGGTGCTGAGAAGACCAATTATTCCCAATCAAAAATTTGGTGGTAAATTTGAGTCTAATTGGGAAGACCCTTTTGTCATTGGAAAAGTGTATCAAGGAGGGCATAGCAACTTGTCAACCTAAAGGGTGAAAGACCAATGCTGGTAATTAATGGTCGATACTTTAAAAAGTACTATACTTGATGATCACATTCTCAAGGTATAATAGAAATCCCCCTGCAAGATAGGGGGCATTTTTTTTATTATATCTATTTAGGTTGACATCGTGCTTCATGCCGAGATCCCTAAATAAACATACCCCAGATGAAAAACTTTTCCATGAAAATTCTCCTGTTACATAGGGGGGGGGAGACATTTTTAGATTTGTATATATAGATGAAATAAATATTGTATATTAAAATCTCTTTTAGGGTACATCAATTCGAATATTGATGTATTTATGTACTTTCATCTTGAGAATTCTACTAAATGTACTTTAGAATTCCCCCTGTAAGACAGGGGCATTTTTTTAATTTATATCAAGTTTATTTGAGTTGACATCATGCCATAAGACGAGATCCTCAAATATATCCCTATTCAGGTTGACATCGAGCTTTACGAAATTCTTGGATATATCCATAATTATTACTGTTAAGCTGCAGAGTCTTGCAAGAACAAAAAGAATCTATCTCTATGCATGAAGAGATAGCCCTAAATGTCAAGAAATTTATCTCTTAGACTTGCCAAATTCTGGATATCAAGTCAAAAGAACTCCCGATTTTGGAAGCTTCAATCAACTGAGTTGGAGAAACATCAACCTCTACATCCTAAAGTCTAGGACATGGATGGGTTCTAAAGGTTGGACTCAACAAGCCCACAAATGGCCGAGTTGTTGATGCTCTCCTCACTCAACAAGCCGCAAAAAAAAGGTCAAAGAGAGCCCCGCTCACCGATGACAAAACCATTAACTCACTACAGCTTAAGTCGAAGACTCGAGTAGGTTCTAAAGGTCGAACTAACAAGCCCAAATATGGTCGAGTTGCTGACGCTCTCCTCACTCAACATGCTGCAAGAAAAGGTCGCAGTCGAAGAGCCCCTGCTCGTCAGTTCAATGATGATAGCTTTTCAATTTCAAACCAGATCCAGCTTAGTGATTATAAGCAACCGTGACCCAAGAATCTCGCTTGATCGATAGACCAAGGCAACTGAGGAAAGCCAATGGCTACCTCAAATCAATCTTCATATTACCTGCAAGGTGATATTTCAATTTATTCTCAAATGATCTGATCAAGCTCAAAGCACAGATCAAAGAATATCTCCTCATCAAGTCCGTCAAAGCAGAAAGCATAGGACCGAGGAAGCAATTCTATAGTTCAAATAAAGTTGATGGTGAACTAAAGGAATTGTGTGGTTATTTAGTCTGTTAAAGTACATGGTGTCAGATTAATAACTCAACATTGACTCTACATAAGCTGGAAGGTTGCATCATCCATATGTATCCTTCAATGAATCCATCAAAGCAGCAAGCACAGGGTTCATGGAGTACATACATTTCCTGACAAGTCAATGTTGACAAATCAGGTCAATCCTTCATTAAGTCCGTCAAGCTCAAAGCTAGGACATAAGAATTTCAAATCCGATCAAGCATGAATAAACTTATTCCTCAATGAAGTCCTTCATCAAAACAAGCAGACTAATTCCTCCATCAAACCCAACCAAGCATGAAGTTGGAGGAGGCTCAAATCTATAATAACATAAAAGAAAGAATCTTCAGTAAAGCCATTGAAGCATATAGTAGATGGTGCAAGAACTCTTATCTATCTGACAAGTCAATTCTGACAAATCGGTCAATCCCCGTCATTTAGCATGACAATAAGGCGGCATACTAATGACAAATCCTATCAAAGCTCAAGAAGCCAGAATCGAAGCTAGAATGATCCAAGCTCTATGGTCAACCCAAATGGTCAACCAATTTTCAACAAATGTGCCTCGCTCCATGCATGAATCACATTTGTTAGGGGGCATTTATTGACCTTCACATATGTGTCATAAGTCAACACAAGCCCACAAGTCAAATTTGATGGACTTCGGAGGTGACAGTGCACAAATTGAGGCTCAAAATAACCGTATGACACTGAAAATGGTAACGACCTCAATCAATAAGACTTCACCGTGGCATTCAAAATGTTGAAATTGATCAGAATATAAATATTGCAAAATCTAATGAATAATTGATTAAGCGCTCGAGCTACCAATGTGTCGACGTGCATATTAGAGTCGAGAAGCTGCGATAATATCCGAATGATCTCAGTTCATGAAATTGATCACATCGTTAGCTTCAAAATATTAAAAAATATCAAATGAGACTATCCGTGCTCAATTCGGACGAGTCTGTGTAAATATTGAGTGATTTGAAGTGACAACACGCAAATCGAGACTGAAACGCACTGGACATCCGCATCAACTTGAATGACCTCCGATCGATGTTTAGAATGTCAAAATTAGTCTGGATATAAATATTTCATGACTTGATGATCAACCGATCAAGCGCTCGAGTCATCAACTCGCCTACATGCATATCGAGATCAGAGGGCATCGACGCAAGTCAAACGATCTTTGTTCATGAAATTGACTGTGTCATTGGCTTTGAAACACTGAAATATATCAAATAAGACTGTTCGCACTCAATTCAGACAAGTATATATGAAAATCAAGTGGTCAAAAGTGACAATGCGAATTTCAAGCTAAAATTGACTCAATTTGGCACTAACTCGAACCAAACGGCCTCCGATCGAGAAACGAATAGCGCTGTTACGTTTAGAATAATGAAATTACCCTAAATCTATATATATATTGACTATGTGTATTTACCGGTGTGAAATTCAAATTAAAACAATTTAAATTAATTTAAAATTAAATTTTTTTTAAAAAATTCCCAAATTACCCCTCACGTAGCAACCGTTCTCCCCTATTTTCAATTTTCTGAAAAAAAAATTAAAAAAAAAAACTGAAAACCACTCCTCCCATTTTTCCAGCAACTCCTCCCACTTCTCCCACCCACTTCTCCCTCATTCTCTCCCACTTTCTCTGATTTTTTCCAATTCTCGTTTCCTCTCTCCTGATTTTCTCCCTCTCGGCAGAAAATAAAAAAAATATATAAAGTAAAGAAAATTTTTCCTCCCGTTTTCTTCTGTTCCGCTCATTTTCCTCAGAACGACAGATGCCGCAAGTCAATTCTCAGACGCCTGACTGAAGTCATGCGACCACAGACAACCCGCTGTTTTCGCGATCCAGGTCCGATCCCACTGCGCAGAACCCGATCCATCGCCACTCCGCGCGACCAGTCGGTTCTAACGGCTGGACCAGCTGACTCGGCGTGTTTCTCCATTACCTCAGGCCGCCAAAAATCTCGCCAGATGACTTGCCCCACTAACCCGCTTCACGCAGTTTCTCCTTCGCGGATCGACCAACGACTCGCGGTACTCCACGCCTGAAGTTCATTCTCGATACGCAGACGCTGACATATGACGCGACTTCGCTGCAGGTTGTCTGAATTTTCGCCTGATTGCAGCCATTGCCGAAATCCGCCGCCAGATTTCAGAAGCCCCGACGCTGAGCTATCCGCATTCGACCACGCAGGCTCACGGCGAGCCTTCCTAAGGCCTTTTCACGCCCAAGCCGTCCGCCCTTCAAACTTACCCAAATCCAGTTCGCATAATCCAAATGCCCCTAACCCAACCTTTTTTCCATCCCCGCTATGCGCAAATTGAGAAAACATCATCAGTAGACAAATTCTTCCTTCGATTTTCGGTGTCGCACTCCTCACTTTAGCCTTCATGCTTTCGTTGCGCCGTGAATTGGGGAAGAAAATCATTAGCAGGCGAATTCTTCCTTCGATTTTGGCACCAGACTCCTCTTCTAATTGTCCCTCTGCAAATCGGGAAAAAATTGTCGAGGTGAATTCTTCCTTCGATTTTCGGTGTTGCACCCTTACCTTGCATTCCCAATCGCATATCCAACCCCATTCCTTTGCCTATCACTGCAGTGCGCCGTAAAATATGTCAGAACATGTGGGGATTTGTGAATGTGAATATATACATATGCTTATGTTTCTTTGCAGGTTTAAAGACCTCGTTGTGTTTAGTAGGGTGCGACGAGATGAAAAAATAGGCTGTGGTGTCACAGGACACTGCTTGCTACGCGCAGCAGAACGTACCGAGTAAACCACCAGTTGTTAGATGTCACTCCCCCTAGATAAAATGCTGCCAAAATTTTGTCTAATTTCCAGACTTAGAAAGAAAAAGGGGGGATGATTATATATTGCATTGTATGTATTCTTTGCAAGTTTGAAGGCCTCATTGTGCTCAGCAGGGTGCAACGAGATGAAAAAGATCGGGTGTCGCAAGACACTACTCGCTACGCTCAGCAGGGCATACCGAGCAAGCCAAAACACCCCCGATGCAGCCCCCTACACGGGGATGACGGAGGCTGCCGAAATTTTGTCAAATTTTTTGACTTAGAAAAATGGGAGAATGAAATGGGCTAATTTAGGAGCGCTAAGTAGGAAAACCTGCAACTAATTTTATAGTGTCAAATAAAACAAAAGGAGGGGGAGCCTTTAAAACAAATCTTGGAAAGAATAGAATATTCATTTGAAATCTAAATAAAATTTGGGAGAGGCTAATATTAAACTCACAAACTTTGGGGGAGGCTAATATTAAACTTACAAATTTTGGGAGAGGCTAATATTCAATTCACAAACTCTAATGACAATCCTTTATGGCTTAAATTGAAGCAGTAAAGTGACTTCCCTTTTCTTGTTAATTCCTCAAAATTAAACAATCTTTAATTGGAATTTGGGGAGGAGGACTAATGGTGACTAAAATAAACTTGCAATAAACTCAAAATCTAAGGATAAATTCAAATTGAGTTTAAAAACTCTTATATTAATATGGAGGTGATTACTATGCTAATTAATAAGCATAAGTGGGGCCAAAATAATAAATACTGAAATCGGCATAACTTATCAAAATTGATGTAAATTGAGCATAATCAAATTGGGAGAAATGTATAAACTCAATAAGTAAACTAAGTGACAGTAGTGTGTTAAACTGCAATCTAAACCAAAATGCTTTCTTCGCCACCAGATCTACAACCCTTTGTACAAGCAGACAGAAGATGATACTAAATCAAAATCTACAAAAATCATAGGGCCTCCTTTAATTAAAAATTAATGAATTTCATCCTAATTATGATTTTCAAGAGCAATAATTTCATTAATTAGATGAAATTAAGCTATAAATTCTACGTGTATTGACATAGAGATTTCAAGTGCAAATTTTAATGTCTAAAAGGTCAAGAAGCTAAAATTGGAATTAAATGAAAATATAAAATCAATTTCATAATTCAAAAAATAAAACTACATTAATTCTTAAATACACATATGTGCTCACACTATCAATGCCTAAATTCAAGTGTCGAGGATGTTGTGCTGTCGCCCGATTTAGTCTTAAGACGGGTTAACAAAACCTAAAAACTTATAATAAGAGTTTCAAGTTAGTGAAATATTTGAAAACTGTTCAAATGAAACTCTATCACTAAAAACTTAAACCAAACTCAATCTATCCACCTTCACAGCTTTATCGGGGTGACAAATTAAGAAAACTCCCAAAAGGAGCAATGTCAAAGTGTGTTCTGCTATGTTCACTCTCAATCGATCTCTTGCCAGTAAGGATGTGGCCTATGTCTTTTGAACTGCGTGGCTTGGCCAGTAGGCTCCACAGATGAAGTAGTCACGATCATAGTCCTCTGATCGGGTGGTTTGGCCAGTCTGGCTCCATTATATTATGATCACGCATCAGGTTCTGCTCCAATGGCTCGCCATTTGAGTTATGAATCATAGGGTATACTTGATAGGCAAACAACCCTCTGCCTAAGGTAGACTTAAGCTGTCTCCTTAGATAAACACCACCCCGGTCTACAAGGATTTCTTGACGACGAACCCATGTTCGATGAGGATCCTGTCGTTTTAACTACCTCCTCTAAGTAGACTAAGTAGAGGACCATCCCAGGAGGTCATGTCATCATTTTCCAACCATCCAATTTAAGCTAAAATGATGAATTCATATTCTAAATTCTAAAACTCTATATGTTGCTACTATATGCTACGCATTAAGCGATCTAATGACTAGCCTTAATCAAAAGTTCTCTCTCACTTATTGAGAGGGGTAATTAACTATAGGGGCTTGTGCCTATAGGAAACCTGGAACTAGATCTAAAGTCCTCACCAAATGAGAATGAAATCTTTGGGTAGTGTCTTATCTACTATCTCATCTGCCTTCTGAAAATTACATCGACACTTTAAACTACTCTTTTCATCAAGAGGTCGGTGGGGAATTTTCGGTGCCCACAGCCTGATCATATCAGAAGCTGTCTCTAGGCATTTGGTAAAAATTAATACAAGATTATAATAAATTAATGTAATTAGAGCTTGTATCGATAACCCATGTGCCCTCTCGAGCACACCATTGAAACACTCTGATGTGTTAGTGGTCATTGTGCCATAATGATATCCGTCATCATTACTCAATGACCACTTCGCCACATCTTTTGCAAGAAGCCTCTACTTTGATATTCCTGATATCTATAATGTAATGTGTGAAGGTGTGAATGTCAGTTGTATTACATGCCACGTACATCTTCTGACACACAAACTTAGTATCAAAAATTCCCATAGTTCTGCATGCCTTCTTAAAATTCTCTCTAAGATGGAGTAAGTAGTGGTAGTGTTTAGCCCAAGGAAAAAATTCGTGGCATCCACGTACTAAGCCTGAATGTCGGTCAAAGATAATGCATAAATCAGGCCGAGTACATATAAGCGTAATCAAGTCATGTAATGTCCTAATAAACCAACCCAAGGACTCATTGCACTCTGCTTCAATTATTGCAAATGCCAATGGATACAAGCCATTATTTGCATCAATACCAACTACAGTAAGAAGAGTGCCTCTGTACTTTCCCAAGAGAAATGTACCTTCAAGACTCAAGACTGGTCTGCAAAATTGCCAACCGACTATAGATGACCCAAATGACTAGAAGATGCACTGAAAATGGCCAGATCCACTTGACTGAATGCGGTACACTGTGACAGGCATAAGTGCACATATAATAGCCATGAAGTGATCCAGTGAATGGTATGACTCTTTCCAACTGCCAAAAATAGCCTGTATAGCCTTTCTACGTGCATCCCAAGCTTTCATATAGGACACCCTAATGTTAAATTTTGATTCCATGCGACCAATAATTTTCCTGGGTTTCAAATCCAACTAGTATCTAATGATAGGTTGGATGTAGTACTTAATAAATTGTGAGGTGTAATGCCTGTGTCAGATGCTCAATATCGAATGAGAACATGTGTCTGGGGCTGTCATACTAGATATCCTCTAGGCACCACCAAGCTTCTTATTTGCCCGAGCATGTAGATGCCATAACATGGCCTACTGGAATGACTGTTATGTATGCAAAGTATAGTGAACCTCATCTTGTTAGAGTCATATGTTACATATTCTATGTTATTTATTATGGACCAACCCTGAACAGTAAATTTGAGGTGCCTTTTGTCATGGAAACACATCCCCTCATTTAAGTCTGCTGGAATAAAATTCTCTTCCAGAAAAATAGAATCTACTGAGAGGCCATCGAAGTTCAGTTGTTCGTCACATTCTTGTTATCCGAAGCTGAATGTAATCATTTCTAACAACATGTGTTCTTCAAGATCGTTTATTTTGTTAGAGTAATCTCTTAGCAAATGATCGTTCTTAAAGTTTGGACATTGTTCTTCTCCAATGTCACCTTCACTATTATCTGTATCGGAACTCATTGCACTAGACATTGTTTCGTAGCCCTGATCTTCAGTTGGTAAAGGTGCTACATGATCGTCATGATATTCACCCATACTAGCAGAAGTCAAGGCAATATGATGAACATGAATAGGAATGCGCATATCTCTCATCGTCGCACATTATAATGCTGTATAAGATTACAATAGAAAAGATTAGATAATGATGCAGGTGCATCTGAAAACCTTCATTGAGGTCAGTCTGATATGGTTCCTATGATAGTATAGTGTTGTGGACAGCTTCAATTAGATGAAATTCAGCCCAATGGGGGAGTTGAGGTGAGTTCACATCCCCATGGCTCATGGATGAGCCAACCACCCTTTGGGTCAGGTTGGGTAGTGTCCTAGGTGCCTAGGTGGACCATTGGGAGAGTGCCAAGTGATGAAAGAATAGAAATAATCATTTACATGGGTGATTTATCTCATGAGATACCCTTGACCCAAGGGTATAATGGTCATTTAGCATTGGATTTGATTTGGGTATGTTTTAAATGAGTCAAAAGTGGGTCAACCCAAATTTCAAGTGATTTGGAGTTGATTTGATTAGGTTTGGCTCAATTTGGCTCAAATGGGTCAAATTAGGGTCAAATTGGGTTATGTTAGGTCAAGATGACCAATTGGTCAAATTGGGTCAAACTGAGGTTGGGTAAAGTTCATATGATCATTTGGGATGTGTTGGTGTCATTGGTTTGGGTTAGTTTGGCTTAGATTTAATTTTGACTCTTTTGAGATCATTTGGGTCAAATGGGTCAAGTTGACTAATTGACCAAATTGGTCAAATTGACTTGGGTTTGGTGTTGGTTTAGGTTTGGTTGATCAATTAAAAATGATTGTAGACTTTGTTTTGAAGTAATTTGGATTTGGTTAAGGCTTAGAACAAATTGACCCTTTGGGTCAATTTGGGCTAAATAGGTCAATTAGGTTCAATCGGGGCTTTGGTCAAGTTCAATAATCAATTTGGAATGAACTTGAGCCATTGGTTACAATCAATTTGGTTTATACTTTGATTTGACCCAATTTGATCTTTTAGGTCAATTTGGGAAACTTGGGTCAAGAAGGCCAATTGGGTTTGGTTTGGCTCAATTGAAGATCAAGTCATGTTAAAATATTAATTTTGAGTTGGTATGAATCATTGGTTTCAAGAGATTTGGCTTAGGTTGCAATTTTGCTAGTTTGGATTCATATAGGTTAAGAGAGTTGACTTGGTCAAAGGGCCAAGTTGACTTGATTTGACCTAATTTATGATAGTTTATCAACCTAGGGTGATCGACAATCATGATAGGAGTTCTTGGTGGGCTTGGTTCAATCCAATTTGGCTAGGATTGAAACTTGGCTTAAATATGTCAAATTGGCCACTTTGGGTCAAGTGGGCCAATTGGGTTTCATTGGCTTGATTTTGGGTTGAGTTGAGCTTAGTTGAGTTTATAAATGGATTTGGGATTGATATATAAATTCAATTGTAATTTATTTGGGTTTGGATGAGTTTTAGTTCATTTGGATATTTCAAGTCAAGATGGCTAAGTTGGGTTTTACTTGGGTTGATTTTGGTTTGGTTTTCATTTATATTTGTGAAGATAATTGAAGGTATGATTGATTCATGAAAAAATCAAATGACTTTGGCTTGATTTGGATGAGATTTTGGCTAAGTCCATGAAATTGGCTCAAAGGGCTTAGGAAAGATTTGATTTAGTTTGATTTAGTTTTGATGATTTAAAGGTATATTTCATTTATATTTATGAAGCTTATTGAAGATATGATTGATTTATGAGAAATCAATTAACTTGAGTTTGATTTGAAGGAAAATCAACTAAGCTCATGAAATTAGGTCACGTGGCTTAGATTTGGATTGGGTTTGATTTAGCTTTGATCAAGGTTATTTGAATGCATTTGATTTATATTTGGGAAGATAATTACAAAAATAATTGATCTATGAGAAAATCAAATGAGTTTGGATTGATTTAAAGGGGTTTTTGACTAAGTCCATGGAATAAAATCATAAGGCTTAGGAAGGGTTGATTTGATTTATTTTGGTTTGGTTTAGAATTTGGTTATAGATTTCAATCATTTGATTTGGATTTGAATTTGGATTCAGATTTGGTATTTGAATTGAATCTGAGGTTTTGTTATGGCTTAATAAAGTGAACATATGTTGGGTTTAGGTTATAGGTAAATGGACCTCTCTAAGTCCTAGGGCATAGCCTAATCCTATGGTAAAACCTTCAAAGTCTCTAGGCTTTAGTTAAGTATTACCTAACTGCTATAAGTGTCTTATGACTAAGAAAGTTTTAGTGTCTAGAATACTCCTAGGTTTAAGAAGAGGAGATTGAATCACCCAAAATATATAAGCATAACAAACTGCTATAAAGAAATAGCAATACGTAACCGAACGAAGCAATGCTCACCACCTGAGGTTTACTAACCTCCATGTATTTGCATACAAACATGCTAACGATTATTCTCTTGGTATACCTATGATCACTTCGACTGACCATTCCTCAAGGTGGGTCTTGAAAGCCTCACCAGCATCTTTGATAAGTAGTTTAATCTACATATGCACCAAAATAAAGCCAATAAGGAAATTACAAATAATGCATTTAGGAAAAACTAAATAAGCCAAGTATTCTTACAATATCAGGAACTATAGCCCTATGGACTGGATTCGATAGTGAGTCATAGAAAAACCATTTCCCTTTTTAAGATGCCCCACTAGTAGTATCCAATGTTGATTATTGATAATTAGAATTAAGATTAAATTAACCCTTTGAAATATTGTCTCTATTAATATGTTGTATAAACAATTTTATTTCTTTTCCATAGCCAAATTTGGCATAACTCTAAAAGAATACAAAGAAAAGTTAAATTAACTAGTTTATAACTTAAAAATATTTTAAAGGCATCTTATAACTCAATAAACCTTTCATAAACTCACCCAATGTATATATGATATGTATAAGTATAGGACATATAACCTATGACAAAATATTATTCTTCTCTGCTAGTAAATAGGCGAAGGCATCAACATGTGCATCAAACAAATACTGATTTGTCAGTAATTCATCAATTTGGCCTCTGTTAATAATGATATTTTCGACCGAATAACATTATCACTCCTACATGTGAGAAACATAGGCATGTGAGCAATCTGAATTCAAGGAAAATTTTACTGAAACTGAATTAAATATATTAAATAATGTGATACTTGTCCTTAAATCGAGCGCAAGATGTGTCAATGAACTCAAGTATTGGCTTGGGTATAACATCTCTTGATGAGAATTCAATGGTCTTCTACGCCTCAGCTGGATGCAAAAATCACTTCTTTTAGGAGTTGTATTGAATAGGATTTCAAATATAAGCTTATAAAATGAAGAATATTATATCATTCAGTTCTTCAACCACTATTATAACAGTCATAGGTTGTTCCTCTATTGCAGGAACTTCTTCAACCTTCACATTTAAAAACAATTACTAAAATCAACTTTATTAGATTAAAGTAGTATAATGGACAGGAAACTACCTCCTCTACACTTCTTGCCTCTGATGTGTCAACTACAACAAGCTTTGTTGTGCTCCGTTTCATCCTATACACCCTTGTGAATGGGGATAGACCACTTTTCTTGTTTGGACCTATCTTGCCTAGACAGCACGAGCAATGCTACCCATTGAAGGGAGACTTGTCTAACCTTTATATTCTATCTATTGCGCATCCTTCTATAAGGTAGTTTTCAGAGACACATTTGGATGCTTGCCCTCGGTGGTTTCCCCAGTGCTAGCCTCAGCAGCAGCTTCTTCCATGATTGGGGGGCTCTATCCACCAACTCTCACCTCAATGATAGTAAGCCTCACATCAATAGCATCCATCCTCTTAATTATTGTATCCTCAAATTATGATAATTTATCCTCCAGAGCCTTGATTAAAGAAAGTGTCTTGTCCTTCTCAGCACTACCTGGAGGGGTAGTAGCAGATGATGGGCTAGATGGATATGAAGGAGGAGAATATCGAGCAGAGATGTAAGGAAATCTATACGGGGCTTCACTCATTGGACTTGGAATTGGACTCCTCTGTGGATCACTATGAGCTGACTGTGGGACAGGGCATTATTTGAAGAAGCCATGTCTTCTCCTCTATTATGTCTTCAAATGATTGGAAGACCTATGTTACACAAATAAGAAAGCTTCAGAATTTTGAATAGAAATAAATCAATTTTGATATAAATAAAATAAGTCTAATTAGCATTACCTGGTCTCTTTGCAAACCACTAACGAATTCCTCTGTAAACTTTATTTTTGGCAACCGTAACATACAAGGCTTTGCAGAAGGAATTGTGGCGCTTAGCACTCTAGAGTGCTTCAAAAACCAAATCTACATTAAAGAGATAAATATGTTAGCTTGAATGTATAACAAAATATAAATCAAAAAATGTAACACATACCATTAAAAGAGTGACAAAGCCACTCATGTACCCAGGTGCCTTCTGCATCATAATTTTTGATGTAATCACATCAAATTGAAAGCAGAAATATCCATATAGCTTCTGGCCAACTGCAATCAGCAAATTTGTCTATATTATCAACATAGGAGACTAAGTCTAAAGCCACTCTATAATTATGATAGATAAAAATATATATTTGAAATCAAAAACTATATATACAACTTCACAAACTATGATGAGCTCAATGGACAATTGACATTCTCAATTTTATTTTTACATCTATTGCATTGGACTTTGGCAGTGGGGATTTCTACCATGTGACATTCTCCCCTCTATTTGGCATCTCTAAGATTAAAGCAACTTCATCATCTAATAATACCATTTAGATCCATAATTGAAAGTCTCACAGTGCTTTTAAATTAAAAAAAAGGTGTACACCCTAGAGTGTATAGACTGTACACCTCAAAAAATAGATATAAAATAGCCCAAGTCATCTTGGAAGAACTAAAAATAGCATATAATATCATTTAGAACTATAATTGGAAGTCCGACAATATTTTAAAATTAAAAAAAGGTGTAAAGTCTAGAGTGTATAAATTGTATACCTGGAAAAAAGATAAAAAAAATAGCCCAAATCCTCTTGGAAAGAACTCAAAACAGCTTGTAATATCATTTATATCCATAATTGGAAGTCTCACAATGCTTTAAAATTTTAAAAAAAAAGGTGTACACCCTAGAGTGTACAAACTGTATACTAGGAAAAAAGATAGAAAATAGCCCAAATCCTCTTGGAAAGAACTCAAAATAGCTTATAATATCATTTAGATCCACAATTGGAAGTCCCACAGTGCTTTCAAGTTAAAAAAAGATTGTACACTCTAGAGTATACAGACTGTACACCTAGAAAAAGGATAGAAAATAACCCAAATCCTCTTGGAAGAACTCAAAACAGCTTATGATAACATTTAGATCCATAATTAGATGTCACATAGAGCTTTAAAATTAAAAAAAGGGTGTACACTCTAGAGTGTACAGATTATACACTGAAAAAATAAATAGAAAATAGCCCAAATCCTATTAAAAGAACTCAAAATAGCTTATAATACATTTTGGATCCATAATTGGAAGTCTCATAGTGCTTTAAAATTTTAAAAAATAGGTGTACACTCTAGAGTGTACAAATTGTACACCTAAAAAATAAATAGAAAATAGCCCAAATCCTCTTAGAAAGAACTAAAAATAGCTTATAATACCATTTAGATCTATAATTGGAAGTTTCATAGTGCTTTAAAATTTTTAAAAAAAATGGTGTATACTCTAGAGTGCATAGGTTATACACCTAAAAAATAGATGGAAAATAGCCTAAATCCTGTTGGAAAGAACCCAAAATAGCTTATAATACCATTTAGCCTTACTTGGTAGTCTACAGTGCTTTAAAATTTTAAAAAAAATGTACACTCTAAAGTGTACAAATTGTACACCTAAAAATAGATAGAAAATAGCCTAAATCCTCTTGGAAAGAACTCAAAATAGCTTATAATACCATTTAGATCCATAATTGGAAGTCCCAGAGTATTTTAGAAATTAAAAAAAGTGTGTGCTCTCTAGAGTGTATCGATTATACACCTTAAAAAATAGATAAAAAATAGTCAAATCTTCTTGGAAGAACTCAAAACAGCTTATAATATAATTTAGATTCATAATTGGAAGTCCCACAGTGCTTTAAATTTAAAACAAAAGGTGTACACTCTAGAGTGTACAGACTGTACACCAGGAAAAATAGATAGAAAATAGCTCAAAGACTCTTAATACTATTTATATCCATAATTGGAAGTCCCACAATACTTTAAATTTAAAAAAGGGTATACACTAAAGAGTGTACAGACTGTACACTTAGAGAAAATATAGAAAGCAACCCAAATCCTCTTGGAAAGAACTTAAAATAGCTTATAATACAATTTAAATCCATAATTAGAAGTCCAATAGTTCTTTAAAATTTAAAAAAAAAGGTGTACACTTTAGAGTGTACAGACTATACTCTTGAAAAAACATAGAAAATAGCCTAAATCCTCTTGGAAGAACTCAAAACAGCTTATAATACCATTTATATCCATAATTGGAAGCCCCACAGTAGTTTAAAATTTAAAAAAAAAGTGTACACTCTAGAATATACAGATTGTACACCTAAAAAAATAGATAGAAAATAGCAAATCCTATTAGAAAGAACTTAAAATAGCTTATAATACCAGTTAGATCTATACTTGGAAGTCCACAGTGCTTTAAAATTTTAAAAAAAGGTGTATACTCTAGAGTGTATAGATTGTACACCTAAAAAACAGACAAAAAATAACATAAATCCTCTTGGAAAGAACTCAAAATAGCTTATAATACCATTTAGATCCATAATTGGAAGTCTCACGGTAGTTTAAAATTTTTAAAAAATTGTGTACACTCTAGAGTGTATAGATTATACAGCTAGAAAAACAGATAGAAAATAGCCTAAATCCTCTTGGAAGGACTCAAAACAGCTAATAATACCATTTAGATCCATAATTGAAACTTTGACAGTGCTTTAAAATTAAAAAAAAAAGTATACACTCATGAGTGTACAGACTGTACACCTGAAAAAAAAATATAGAAAAACAACTCAAATCCTCTAGCAAAGAACTCAAAATAACTTATAATATCATTTAGATCTATAATTAGAAGTCACATAGTGTTTTAAAATTAAAAAATGGTGTATATTCTAGAGTATACAGACTGTACAATCTTGATTGTACTAAATGTACTGAGCTAAATACTCTTAACTTGAAAAGAGTCTAGAACGATACCTTATATAGTCGTATTCGACGGAGGAGATGAGATGCTAATGTATATAAATGTGAAAACTCTAAAATCTCTAACGTTCAAGAATGACTGAAATAATACCTCATTGAGTTGTTTCGACGGAGAAGACGAGATAGTACCTCGAATTTTAATGTCCGACAATTAGCACAACCCTGGAGGAATGTCGGATGCTCGTATTGATGCATGCCGGGAGGGAGCTGAATACAATCTCTGCATGAATGAACACAATACAAAAGTGAAAATACCTGAATTTATCCCGCGCATTCAAATGGCGTCTAGCTACGCTCGAAAATGGCATGCACCCAATCCCGCTATTTTAACGGGTTGGGTCGGGTCGGGTCCAGGTCATGTTAACAGCAACAGGTCCCGCCGTTACCGTGAGGTGAAAGTCAAAAATCAATATTTTAAGCTTGGACATGTGTCCAAATCTGTTTGACGTCTAAATGCAAAATTATATCCGAACTCTGCACGTAATATTTTCTCCATTAATGGAGTCCCTTCACGTGCATCCAAGTCACCTTAATTATGTGAATGCCAGCTTTTCAATATGTTGAGAACAAAAATGTCTACCTTCACAATTGGCATTTGCATTTAATCTGCGATGTATGCTACAATTCTTTTACGATGATGTTAAAATAATAATTTTAAAGAATTTTTTGTATTAAATTTTGATCAAAATAATTTTTTAAATATTAAATTCATTTTAAAATGAATATAGTATTTAAGAAATTAATTAAAAGATATGTTATAATCAATTAATCAGTACAAAATAAATTCTATAACTTCGAGATAAATTGAAGCAAATTTAATCATGATATTCTTAGCAATTTCTAAATTATTAATTATTGTATTTATAAATAATATTGTTTTAAGGGATGCTCCTAAGAATTTAGAAAAATATTTTGTTGCATATAATTTCTGAATACTCATAAAATGTTGCAATTCTAGAGTTCACTTTATATGACTGGGGATATTCTGATAAATATTTTTAATGAATCTAGCATATATTTAAAATAAAACATCATTATAAAGTTAAAATTTATTTAATCACTTTAGGTACACAATTATAATGGATCAATAACATATTTAAAATATTTATCAGCTTGATTTAGTATTAGATTCTCGAGATAGATACTGATCATTCAAAATTGATGATATTCATCAACTTACAAATAAGTTTTATCTTAAAATTTCATGGATAAAACACCATACGTAAAAATTCAATTAGAATATTTTAAAATAAAGTTAATTAGAATCAAGTTTTTTTAGAGTCTCCCTATCATTTTTTTTAATTTATGTCAAATATTGACTAAGTCAAAA
This sequence comes from Cymbidium sinense, assembly GCA_021442155.1. Taxonomy (NCBI): domain Eukaryota; kingdom Viridiplantae; phylum Streptophyta; class Magnoliopsida; order Asparagales; family Orchidaceae; genus Cymbidium; species Cymbidium sinense. The sequence goes on along the minus strand of CM038233.1, from coordinate 15,930,472 downwards.
AAAAAAAAAATTGATTATATATCATCACACTGAAAATATTTCGATTCTAACATTAAATTGAAAAAAATATAAGAAGTTATATTTTATTTTAAATCTTTAATATTTTAGCATCTGATCAAAATTAAAAAAGTAAAAAAATTTAATAATATTAGAATATTTCGATTCATCAAAAATTACTCTAGTTCATTGATTTTTTTTTTTTTATTATTTTTTGTTTGTTTGTTTTTGATTCGATGAGCTTCTTGTGAAAACCGTTTGCTTTGACGTAAGGTTGAACAGGTCGGTTTCATGTAGACTGATATCATAAAATAAAATAAATTATGAGATTTGTATTGAGAGTCACACGTAGCCATCATTCATTGATATCTATATATATATTCTTTAACATTAGTCTCGAAAATAAGCTTTGTTAATTACCATTTGAAAGGCAAAATTTTTAAACTAAACCTGATTAGTGATTTAATTAGTTAATTAGGCAGGATAAAAAAAAATTAACAAAATAGGCTGAGTGGCGGTCGTGAGCGGCGTGCTAGATGCGGTCGGCGCCGATCGCCATTCTCTTTAGGGGCGAAAACCGAGAGCAAGCTCGGGTTTCCTTTTCTCTTCGTTTCCATTTGCTTCGTGCTTCCGCCCGGATCTGCGATCCACCTGTGCCGCCGAAGTCGCCCGCAAGGTGCACGCCGTCGAGAAGTCGCCAGGAGAAAACTTGGAAGGTTTATTTTCGCCGATTTAGGTATCTAACAACGAAGAAGAAATGTATTTTGTATGAGTGTATTTGGTTAGTTTAGCTAATTGTTATGATATTAATAAGAGATCGTGATCGATCACGAAAATGTACGCTTTTGATTTAGGAAAGCTTCATTTTGTCTAATGCCTATAGGTTCTTAAAGGGTTTTAAATCACTAGTTGTTCTTGACATTTTGTTTGGTTAATAGCATCATGATGAGAATATGAATCATATTATTTATTATAGAACAAAGTATAGTCTCTCCTTGAATATGGTGGATCTAGTAACTAAATTTTTTTTATACTAGATTTATTTTATTTTATTTATTTTGTTCTCACTACTATTTATAAATATTGGATTTTCTAGTTACTTATGTTTTCATCAAGTGTCTCCACTTTTTTTTGTTTAGGAATGTGTATGTGTAGTTAATTTAAGGGTTTATGAGATCGTCGATTTGAAAATTGGGCAATTTTTATGTAGGATAGTTTCATTTTTTTGCAAAGTTATTTTTTTATTTAGGAAATGTGTATGTGTAGTTTAATTTAGGGTTTAGGAGATCATGATCGATCACGAGTATGCATCATTTTTTATGTAGAAAGCTTAATTTTTGTGCAATGTTATTTTTATTTAGGAAGTATGTATGTGTAGTTTAGGGATGTTTTATTTTTGCTTTCAGAAGAGAATGATTGGTTTTGAATTTTATTTGTCATATTGCAGTAGTTGGATTGTTTGTTTAGGTGAAATATTAGGATCAGTGATGGCTTTAATAAAGTATTTTAGTCATCTTTGTCATATTAATCGAGGATTTTTTGTGCATAATAGGTAGCTTGATTCGAATCTTGTTTACAAGGCGTGATGAGTTGGATAGTGTATATTTATTGTTCTTTATTATGATGGTGAACTTCGAGTAAGTGATGAGTTCATTCCAACATATATTGGTGGGAGAAATCGTCCAATCCAAGTTTCGACGGATTAAATTTGAGGAATTAGAGAAAAGTTATGAGGTCGTTGAAGTTAGATCCATCAAAATTCTCTAATCGGTGGGTCATTTTCTGTTGGGCTGGATTTATTGACACATTATTGATGATGAAGTTTGTGAGACTATTATTAATGCGACATGTTCATCTCTTGTGGTGTATGTTGAATTTGAGCGACTCTCCGTGGAGATAGATTGGTTAACAGCGTGGTCGACCATCGAAGTGGTGGGATCAGATTACATAATATCCTCTGATAAGTACTCGAGGGAGATATATGAGGCGTGAGGAAAATGAATATTTTACTTGCAAGCTCTGCTCAAATGGGTGACCCACAAGATAATGATGATGTAAACCCACCACCGATGTAAATGTTGAATATGAAACTATGCCTAGTGGAGATAGTAGTGATGAGGATGATGACGATTATATTGACTCTGAGCGAGATGATTTAAGGGCAGCAGAACCATCTCATACGGTCAGAGATTTGATTGTCGATTACTCAAGGAGAGTCATCTTGAGGAGCATTTTATACATAATAATGATTATATGCGCAGTGCTCAGACCACCAAAGAATGGGATGAAGATCTTGCATTTGATGGCCCATCAGATGATTCAATCTTCGAAGACGAGAATAGCATCCCAGACGAATTAGTGGAAGGTATGTGCTTTCATGATAAGAAAGCGATTTGCTCTTATTCTTTGGGTGGTCGATTATAAACAATGTTGAATATGTCATATATGCCTCAAGCAAATCAAGATTTCTTGTCTTTGTGCACATGCCATTCAGAGACCATGTTTGTGGCGTTTACATGCACTTTGATTAAGAGGTTGGGTGGAACTTGGAGGTAGTTGGGTTGGCTCCCATCCGTTGTAGCCATTCAATTCTTAATCTTTGGACACGAGGCAATGCACCGATTTATAAGTTATTTCATCAACCCTGCGGTCAGCGGCGGTTGGATCTCAAGCAGGAGATTATTGGCGTATAGAGTGAAGTTCAATATCTGAGTGTCTTATATGAAGGCTTGGGATGCACGGCGAAAAGCAGTTAAGGCAATTTTGGCAGTTGGGAGGAATCTTACAGAACTTTGGGAAAATTTATGGCTGCTGTTTGCACATCTATGCCAGGTTCAGTATACCGAGTACAGTCCACAGAATCGAATAGATTCAAACGACTGTTCTGGTCATTTGAGCCGTCAATACGTGGTTGGCAGTATTGTCGCCCAGTTCTGTGTCTTGATGGGACTTTTCTACTAGGTAAATACCGAGGCACTCTACTTATCTTTGTTGGGATCGCCTTAATGGGTTATTCCCACGGCCTTTGATGGTTGAATCGAAAGCATCGAGTCTTGGATTTGGTTTTGCAAACTCTTCAGGACTTGATCCCATTAGTGTCTACGAGGGGTGATCTATGCTTCATCTCGGATAGACATGCGTCTTGTCGTGGCCGAGAAATCTTCCATGGGGCGCTCGCGTTTACATTTGCCATTTCTTGCGAGAACTTCAAGAAGCGATGCGTCAACTTGGCATAGCTGATGTCGAATTCATGTGTCAGAAAATGTATGTTGCAGGAAACACAGATGACATCCGAATTTTCAGAAGGCACATGTCAGACATTAAGAATATTAAGCAAGAGGCATATGACTGGCTAATCTCAAGGGATGTTCAACAGTGGACTAAAACTCATGATAACGGGTATAGGTATGGCACAATGACGACAAATGCGGAGTTCAGCGGTGTGCTTAAGCGTGCCGCGTGGTTTACCTATTCAAGCTCGATTATGGCGTTTACTATAATATTGTTTCATTTTCACAAAGCGTCTTGAAAAGTGCGCTCTACAAAAACAAGAAAACTTGTTTTCCCCTCGCATTAAAGCTACACTATTGCTAATGAGCGCGAGGCGATGATTACACGAACGTTAGAATTAGCATGTATGAGTATCAAGTGTTTGATGTCAGCAATCGAACCCACAAAGTTGAAATTTCTGAGAACTATGAGTGCAACTGTACGTGTAGACAGCCACAGTCTTATCACCTACCTTGTCCACACGTGATTGCAGTTTTGAGCCAACGCCACCTAAACCCGCGTGCGATGCGTCTACGTACTTCTGACTTGCAAAATTATAGTAGTACTACCGGGAGAGTTTCATGTTGTACGATCGGGAGGAGTGGGATTACATCACGGAAGGCGATTCTGAAACTTACCTAATATTAGGCGAAAGTCACGGAAGGCCAAGAAAGCGGTTAAAATACCATGGATGAGAACATTCTAAAAGTACGAGCGTGTCTTTGTTTGTAAGACCAGGGCATAATAGGTCGGCGTGTCCTCGGTTATGCACGTGAGCGTGATGTTTGGAGGCTATTTTTGATGTCATGTTGTGTGTTTATGCTATTGTTGTATTAATCCTCGTGTACTTGTGTCTCATATATGTTACAAGGAATGGTTTTAAGTATTAAATTGCATTGAACAACTTTTTTAATTCTCATGAAATATTTCTTACAATGTATTTGTGTATTGGGCATTGTAGCAAGATCTTTGTTTTCCTTTTTTATTTATAATGATCTTTGCGGTTATGATTTGCGTCAATTTAATTTCATTCTTCCCAAAATTGTGGTTATTTTCTTTGAATTCTGCTCTCTCTTTTATACATTAAACTTAATTCTTGCATATAAATGTGTATTTGTATGTATTGTCTTCTGTGTTTGTATGCATATATATACTCTAATTTTATAATTATTTCATCAATGCTTCAATCTAGCATCCATGAAAAAAACTTAACTATTTATGCATCACTCTCCCTCATTAAGCATATCATATTTGCCCTTAAATCTTACATTTTTCTTAAAATTGTTGCACCTTTAGTCAGAAATTTTAAATCATAGAAAATTGTCATGCATTTGATCTTTCATGATCTCAGAAATGAAAATCACAAATTATAACAAAAGCGAAAAAAAAATGGTAGTAGTTTATCAATGAACAAATTGTTATGATTTTTTGGTTTAAACATGCATAATTTGCAATGTGAAGTCAATCGGTGATAAATGCATGTTAATTTAAATTTTTTCATTTTTCTTAAAATTTTTTTGTTATGAAACTTTCGTCTCTATCGCATGAGAGGAGTGCCAACTTTCTGAAAAAGTTTTTATTCATTTTTTCTAAAATTTTTTTCATTTTTGAAACTTTACTTAGAAAGAGTTTTTACCCGTTCAAGTTTACATTTTCGGGTTTTGGTATTTTTTCAGTAAATTTGTTTAATTTGTTTATTTTATTTATAATGCCATATTAAAACTGCGTTTAAAGTATTTCAAATTGGTTTAATTTGTTTATTTTTTCGTGTTGTTTGCCTCAACGAACCCAGGTTAAGATGTCTGCCGGTGAAGCCCCCACGTGGGAGGCGACGGAGGATACTCGCGAGACTACGGTCCAGAGGTGCACCACATAGCGTATTGCGTGGTAGACATGAAGCGGCACATCCATTCGATCGTTATTTTTTATGTTATTTGCAATGTATGTGCTTGTTTTTTCTGCGCGTGGTTATGCTATTAATTGCGATTTGATTGCGGTGCGCACACTTGTTGATGTTCAAGGAATGGCACTTAATTGCCCTCGATTCATGGGTGCATTGCGAGATGTCGGCTTTGATGTCACCAGATGCGGTATTAATTTGGATCATCATTCGGCGTCATTAGTGGGCGGTGCCCGAGCGAACACATTCCACTTTGCTATAGGTGAGATGGCGATCACTGCGGGATTGCGATGATCTGGCGTTGAATAGATGGCCCTCCTCTTATGGCGGTGTCGTCGTTGGTGGAGAGCGGTGGGCTACATGGCGGGCTCGTGGAGTTGATTGGAGCCCATCCGAGCAGTCTATCGTGATCCGATCCATCCACATGTCACTTCGTTCATATGGTGAGGCGCATGCACGCCTTGTTTACCTTTTACGATGGTTGCGGTGGACTTTTACGAGATTCATACTCCGTCTGCAGTTTATTTGTGCATGCTCGAGCATACATACTGCCATTGGTTCTTTTCTTCTTCCGACACGGATCGAGGTCCACTGCGGTATCTACCATTACTTGAGGATATTTATTCTTTCAGGGGTTTCTCAGTGGGCTCAGTGTGTTTGCATATCTTCTGAGAGTTGCATGAGCAACCAAGCGGCTGACAACATAGCGGATGTATATTCATTTCTTGCGGTATGGGCACAGGGCACATTCATCGTTGGACCCCTTGTTTCCTATCCTATGACATTGATGGTCTTAGTGTTGGATGTCATTTGGAATGAAGTATTTGTTAGAAATGCCGACATCCAACATCGAGTATCTGGATGAGGTGGATGGACTTCAGTCGTGCAGTAAATAGCATTTTTGACTTCTTTTTTCGTTATGGAATTTTAAATTTTAGAGTTGCTTATGGTACATGCAGTCATCAGAATATATGGACATGAGATCCGCATGCGCGCAGATATATATGCGAGGAGAGGAGATATGGCTAGCAGTACCGATTTGTTGGAAGAGGGTAGAGTGGCACTTTCGGTGTGCTCAGCGATTCGGCATATGATTGATGTTGACGATAGATCCATCGTTTGTTCGTGTTGATGGGCGTGGAAAGGACGTTGATTGGGCGTGTACCACCACTCACATTACCTGATGGGGCGGCGTGAGTTGGTTGTGGGAATTGAGGATGATCGGGGAGCGATCAGCGTTACATGAGGTGACCGATCTTGGGCTTCACTATCTTTGAAAACGCAAACGATTCGCACGATACATACTCCCCGTCTGCGCTGGAGATCGTCTTATGGTAAGTCTATGTGAAATTACAATTTGCTTTCCCTTACGGTGAAACCGATATAAATTTACTTTCTCGGCGTGACCACATCCAATCAGAAGATATATTTGGCTATTTGGCGAGAGAGGGTGGCAATTTGAAATCCATCGGCGACTATGAGCAATGCGTGATCGGCGGAACATGCATATATCGGCGGCGGCTGAGGATATAGACATTCGGGCATACGCGATGCAGTGCCGTCGATGGATGTGGGTCCAATCGCCGGTGGTAGCGCGATCTACTATCCATTCACACGGCCACCCCTATTCATATCGGATGCAATGTGGTCTCGAGATGAACCCATGGCATGCCGATCCCTTACATATGCTCGTCATTCCACATGACAGCCATATCACGGCGTACCGCGTACTGTTGCCATCTCGGGCTTCGGAGATACCACGTATTACGGACTTGGGATGTTCGCAACAACCCGGTGAGCAGGTGGACGAGGAGGATCGTCAGCAGCATCATTTGCGTGATCGGCCACGTCGACCACCATCTCATTACACTCCTGGTAGCGATGCGATTCCACCGCGCAGACATCGACGACGATAGTTGTATTTTTTTTATCACTTTATGTCATGTAGTCGTATCTGTTTTTTTTTTATGTCCACTTATTCAGATTCAGCTGATTGTACAATTACATTTTTGTTTGTTATCTGTTATTTGGTTAACTCACAACTATTTAGACTCATACCAAAAAAATTAACACACTTACAATGTTTAATATTATCAAAAAATCATATGTATTCAACAAGCATTGTGTTAAGATTACACAAAGCGAGATCAGTAATATTTTTAATTTTTTGCAACGTCAAATTTTTACATCTCAAGATTTTAAACAAAAAATACATTTACAAAAATCGGTGATCCGTCAAAGTTATCAACATAAAGTTGTAAAATTTGTTATTATCTTTCCAACGATGCTAAATCCAAAATTCGACAAGCTGATAAGCGATATGACCAAAAAGCGAGTCATGCATCAATATTATTATTTTTGCAACTTCACATCTCACACATTTGCAAAAGCTAGGCTCAGCAATTATCGTCGAAATTTGTCAACATGAAAGTTGTAGAATTTTTTATTTTCTTTCCAACGACACCAACTACGCCAAATTCGAAAACTCTGAAATATGTTCAAAAGCGGTTGTCAAATTTTTTTTTTAAAAAAAAAAATTAAGTAACCATCGATCATCGCGTGGCGTAGCATCGGTCGGCCGGTCGCCCATTGGAAGGCTATTTTGTTAATTTTTTTATCACTTCTAATTAACTAATTAAATCACTAATCAGGTTTAGTTTAAAAATTTTGCCCCATTTGAAACTATCCAAGTCTTGGCCTTGCAAACTTCCATTCATCAAGAGCATTGTCATAAGATATATATATATATATATATATATATATATATAGATATAGATATTGAGGCTAATACAAATGAAAAACAAAATCTATGATGTGAAATTATAAAAATAATATAAAATTAAATAAAATTCCATGGGCTCAAATGAAGAAAAATATTTATGGGAGGATAATAAAATCGAAAAAATACATTGAACAGATAATAGCGCACAATCGGATGGCCCGAATCGGAGCTATGAATAAGAAGTATATAATGAAAACATCAGGCAACTAATTCAAAAAGTTCATACAATTATGTTGCACCTCATATTAGGATTGCAAATGAGTCGAGCATTTGATAAAGTTACTCGTGATTCAGCTCGATAAGAGCTAGTTTATAACTAAATAAATAAGTTCAAATATTTTTATAAATATTCTCTTGTTAAATAAGTGAGCTTGAATAATTTGTTCCTCATTTCATTTATCATTTAAAGCTCATGGACAAGCTCATTAGAGTACCTGAATAAAGCTTGATTTGAAGCTTGATTAAGACAACTCAAAGCTTGATTAAGGCTCAATATGAAACTCATTAATACTTAATGAATTGAAATATTACTTAATAATCCTCAAAATAAAATAATAACTTATATTTTTTTAAGGCTTGAGAAGCTCATATAAGCTTAATATGACTCATTTGGCTAGTTAATGAGCTGCTTAATACATTGACTTTTTTATAAGCTTTATGAGACTTGTTTGGGTGACTAACAAAATTTTCAATAGTATGACTTGTTAATTAACTCATCATGATTCAAATTAAATTGCTCATTTAATGTTTAACCTCAACTGGCCAATAAGCTACTCGTTTAAATGTTCAAAACATATTAAATGAATCAAATCCGATTTGAGCTCAAACTAAGACTAAATAAGAAGAAATCTATATGAATTGAGCTTGAACACAATCTCGAAAGCTCAAATTGAGCTCAAACTAAGACTAATTGCCTTCAGCTGGAAAAGCTGCTATGTTGAGCATTGGAATCCAATAAGCACAAAAATAATTGTCTTAGCAAATCTATTTATTCCAATAATATAGATGCTTTGATTCCTTTGAATGTGATGTAAATCAATTGCCTCAATAAATCTATAACCGGCCATTTAAAATATTTAAAATAAATCTATAACCGGCCATTTAAAATATTTAAAATAAATAGCCCTTGAATGAAGTTTCAATTTAAAACTTTAATGGAACTATGCTTTCATATCTACGGACAAAAATTTTTGGAATAATTTCAAATATTTGATTCGCTGCAGGTTGGTGGCCTCCGGCTCCGGCTGGGGGCCTGGGTCTCGGATTTTGATTTTTTTTCCTTTCCCTCTAACCCCGACCCCTTCGCACCCTCCTCTTCTCATCCATGGATTTCGCATCTACATCCTCCTTCCCGCATTTGGCCCAAAGAGGTGGGGCGGCTCAGTCAATCGACCAAACAACCTCTTCCTCTTCCCCAACACTTGCTTGGAATTGGAAGGCTCTCTTGAATTCTCAAAAGGATAATAAAAACTCTCTGTCTCTCTCATACATCCCCTCTTCAGAAGCAGAGGTTTCCTTCTCGAGGCTGATGGTTTGGACAAAAGAGTGGGAATTATCCACAGTGCCATGCTATTGGAAAAGCACTGGTTTTATGGCTCAGCTCTGGTATCAAGGAAATGGGTCTTTAAGGGTCATTTGGATCTGTGACCTTAAAGGTGATTTCTTTTGTTTAAATTCTCACGCAAGAGGATTATGATCTAGTGTGGAGCGATGGCCGTGCTTTACGAATGGGACCATTTATTTTAGAGAGAGTGGTTGGGACTTCCAATTAAAGAGAACTTTGCGTATTCCTCATGGGTTAAATTCCCAAATCTTCCATTATCTTTCTTTGGAATGAAGAAGGGCTTTCAAAAGTGGCAAGCAAAATTGGTATTCCTATTGTGGTGGATAATCTCACAGTATCTAAAGCTAGGCTAACCTTTGTCTAAGTTTGTGTTAAGGTGCGTCCTTCATCTCAGCTCCCTGATTCAATTCCTTTGAATCTTAACGGGATCAAGTTTGATCATTCACTATGTCACTAAATGTTGAACCTTTTCTCATGATGCAAAACGTCCTCTTAATTTGATCCAGCGAGGCGCAGTTTAAGCGAAGCCTCCCACAGGTCTATTCGATCTCCCTCGGGTAACCTGGCCGGAGAACAATCACCCTCATCCCCCTCACTCCACCACACCACTTCTTCCCACCATTATTACTCCTAGCTCACAGAACCCTCCCAACAATACCCCCTTGGTTGCCCTAAAAGGCACCGAAACTATTCAACCTTCCCTAACCACCACATCCTTAAACGACATAAACCAACTCCCGACTCAATCCCATTCCACACATGATTCTGATGAACTGGACCACGCTATCAATGAAGAGGCAGAAACTCAATCCATCCCTCAATCCTCGTACACCATAATCACCCGATCTATTGCGAATTCTCCCTCCAAATCCTCTTCACTTCGTCATCAAGATTCCAACCCAAATACCAACGATAGACTGCTTCAGGACAAAGAGACCACCAAATCACCTAATTCTCTTGCATTCTTAGTCTAAAAGACTAAGAAGAGGGGGAAAAATCACTAACTCTATCCTTATGAATTCCCCTAAGCTTGGTTGCTGGAACGTAAGAGGCCTTATGGCGGAAGGTCGGATCAGTGACTGCGCTCGCATCATCAAGGAAAATCACATTGATATGCTTTGTCTTGTTGAAACCAAAATCAATTCAGATAGTACTAATGACCCTATTCTCAATAAGAAGCTTACTCTATTCCATAATGAAGATAACTGCAATAATTTTGACGTTTCCGGGGGGGTGGCAGGATATGGTTGAAATGGAATCCCTGCTCTCTCACCTTTACCCCTATATGAACCAAAACCCAATTCATCCATGGTATGGCATCCTCCCCTTCTTGTCCTAGATTCTTTATTATCTGGGTTTATGCCCATAATGAGGCTAGAGGCAGACTGGAGCTCTTATCCTTCCTTCGTAATATCTCTTATTCCATGGAAGACCCTTGGTTGGTGATTGAAGACTTTAATTGTGTGTTATACTCAAATGAGAGATCTGGGGGCAAACTAATTCCTCCAAATAGGCTATCTGACTTTAAAGATTGTGTGAATGACTCTGGGATTCTTGATCTTCCTAGCTGCTTCTTCACTTGGTCCAACCTCAGATCGGACAACTCCATCAAAACCAGAATTTGACAGAGCCATGTGTAATACTCACTGGTTGGATGTGTTTCCCTGCTCTTCATACAAAGCTCTCCCTCCCCTAACCTCAGATCATTCCCCATTGATGGTTTCATTCAATAAAAATCAACAGATAAGTCATAAATTCATTTTCAGGAATCACTGGTCCTCTACTCAAATTTATAAGATTTTGTTTCTAGAGCTTGGGAAAGTTATGTTAGTGGAGACCCTATCTTGGTGCTATTAAAGAAGTTAAGCTGGTTAAAGAATATCTCAAACACCACAAGCTTGATCCCATCTCTCTTGAGGAACAAATCAGAACCTTGAAAGGGGATCAAGAATATCATATGAAGATGCTAAAAAAGGACCCCTCTAATAAGATTTTCCTCCAAAACTTGGAAGAAATTAATGCTCATTATGGGGATATGGTTAAAAAAGAAAGCTTATGGGCCAAGCAAAGAGCTAAAGTCTCTTGGCTATCTCATGATGATGATGACCTTAAATTTCTTTATTGCACTATTAAAGAACGATGCAATGCAAACATTATAAAAGAACTCCAAGTGGATGGGAAAATCCTTACTAGCAACTTTAAGATTGCTATGGAAATCTGTCGGTATTACTCAACCCTCTTCAATAAAGACACTAACCAAGGGTTACCCCTTCTCGAGGCCCTAGTTGGCACTACTATTTCCACGATCTAATCTGAAGAACTAAGTTCCCCCATTTCTAACATGGAAATCATGACTGTCCTTAGGAGTATAAATGAGGACAAAACTCTAGGCCCCGATGGCTTTACTTCTAAATTATTCCTTTCATGTTGGAACACCATTGGGGATCAATTTATGTTAGCTGCTCACCATTTTTTTAGAACCAAGCGACTTCCAGCGGCTTTCAAGCACACGATTATCATCTTGATTCTCAAAATCAAATATATTAATAGTATGGCTGATTATAGACCCATTTCTCTATAACACTTTCTAAAGTCATTGCAAAAGGTCTTATGAGCACTTAAGCAGTACCTTCACTATTATTCATTTTGCAATCATTTATTAAATTAAAAATAAAGATATAGCGATAACATTTGATTGGCGTAAGAAATGCTTGGAATTCAAAATAAAATCCTCAAAACCTCTTTTTATTTGGATATCCACAAAGCTTTTGATAGTGTGAAGAGATCTACATTACTTTTCAAACTTATTCAAAAGGTTTTCCAAAGATATTTGTGGAATGGGTGAGTGCTTGTATTTCATACATTCCCTTCTCCATTGTGCTAAATGGACAAATAGTGAGATACTTCAATTCTGTGATTGGATTGAGACAAGGTTGCCCCCTTTCTCACCTTTACCCCTATATGAACCAAAACCCAATTCATCCATGGTATGGCATCCTCCCCTTCTTGTCCTAGATTCTTTATTGCCTGGGTTTATGCCCATAATGAGGCTAGAGGCAGACTGGAGCTCTTATCCTTCCTTCGTAATATCTCTTATTCCATGGAAGACCCTTGGTTAGTGATTGGAGACTTTAATTGTGTACTCAAATGAGATCTGGGACAAACTAATTCCTCCAAATAGCTCGACTTTAAAGATTGTGTGAATGACTCAGGATTCTTGATCTTCCTAGCACTGGTCTGTTCTTCACTTGGTCCAACCTCAGATCGGACAACTCCATCAAAACCAGAATTAACAGAGCCATGTGTAATACTCACTAGTTGGATGTGTTTCACTGCTCTTCATACAAAGTTCTCCCTCCCCTAACCTCAGATCATTCCCCATTGATGGTTTCATTCAATAAAAATCAATAGATAAGTCATAAATTCATTTTTAGGAATCACTGGTCCTCTACTCAAATTTATAAGATTTTGTTTCTACTGCTTGGGAAAGTTATGTTAGTGGAGACCCTATCTTGGTGCTATTCAAGAAGCTTAAGCTGGTTAAAGAATATCTCAAACACCACAAGCTTGATCCCATCTCTCTTGAGGAACAAATCAGAACCTTGAAAGGGGATCAAGAATATCATATGAAGATGCTAAAAAAGGACCCCTCTAATAAGGTTTTCCTCCAAAACTTGGAAGAAATTAATGCTCATTATTGGGATATGGTTAAAAAAGGAAGCTTATGGGCCAAGCAAAGAGCTAAAGTCTCTTGGCTATCTCATGCTGATGATGACCTTAAATTCCTTTATTGCACTATTAAAGAACGACGCAATGCAAACATTATAAAAGAACTCAAGTGGATGGGAAAATCCTTACTAGCAACTCTAAGATTGCTATGAAAATCTGTCGGTATTACTCAACCCTCTTCAATAAAGACACTAACCAAGGGTTACCCCTTCTCGAGGCCCTAGTTGGCACTACTATTTCCACGATCTAATCTGAAGAACTAAGTTCCCCATTTCTTTGGAAATCATGGTGTGCTTAGGAGTATAAATGAGGATAAAACTCAGGGCCCAGGACTTCTAAATTCTTCTTTCATGTTGGAATACCATTGGGGATCAATTTATGTTAGTCTCTCACCATTTTTTAGAACCAAGCGACTTCCAGCGGCTTTCAAGCACACGATTATCATCTTGATTCTCAAAATCAAATATATTAATAGTATGGTTGATTATAGACCCATTTCTCTATGTAACACTTTCTACAAAGTCATTGCAAGGTCTTATAGAGCTTAAAGCAGTCTTACCTTCAATTATTCATTTTGCACAATTTGCATTTATTAAAAATAAAGATATAGCTGATAACATTTCGGTGGCGCAAGAAATCTGCTTGGAATTCAAAAATAAAAATCCTCAAAAACCTCTTTTGTGCTAAGCTGGATATCCACAAAGCTTTTGATAGTGTGAAGAGATCTACATTACTTTTCAGCTTATTCAAAAAGGTTTTCCAAAGATATTTGTGGAATGGGTGAGTGCTTGTATTTCATACATTCCCTTCTCCATTATGCTAAATGGACAAATAGTGAGATACTTCAATTCTGTGATTGGATTGAGACAAGGTTGCCCCCTTTCCTCTTCACCATTATCATGGATGTATTCTCTTGCATGCTGGGAAATAAGATGAATGCTCATCTATTCAAGCCAATTACTTCAGGTAACTATTCTATTTCCCATCTCCTTTTTGCTGATGATATCTTGATGGCAGGAGTTGCTAACTATCAATCAGTTTTAACCCTTAATGGTGTATTGGCTGATTTCTCCTCCCTCATGGTTTAGAAGTAAACTGTCAAAACTCTCAAATATGCTTCTCAAAAAACTCAGAGGAATCTCTCATACTCGGCTCCTTGCTAAACATCAAACTGGGTGAATTCCCTATCAAATATCTTGGGCTTCCTCTTGTGGCCAGGCAACTTAAGACTACCCATTGCTCATCTCTTCTCGACAAACTCCATAGATGGCTTGCTGGATGGAAATCAAAGTGGCTCTCTTATGGAGGTAGACTTCAATTCATTCGATCCGCTATTAATAGTTACTTAACTTATTGGTTCAGGGATATGGTTATCTCCAAAAGCATTATTAAAAAGATCAAGTCTATAACTGTCAACTTCTTCTACCATGGCGAAGTGACTCAAAAATTGCACCCCATTTCATGGTACAAAACTACATTACCAAGGAATAAAGGTGGTACAGGATTGGTTTCTAGTAGAACCCTTAACATTATTTGCAAGACCAAAATTATGTGAAAAGTTCTCAATCATACATCTGCCCTTGCATCTTGGAATATGAATAAATATGATTTTATTTGGCAAAAACCAACTAAGACTTCCTCTTTATGGAGGAGCTACAAACTCGCCTAGAATCAAAGGGAATCTAGTGTATTCGGTTGGTGATGATTTCCTATTCTCCTTATTTTATGACCCTTGTTATAATGGCAATTCCTTGGTTGATATGTGTGGGGTTGGATGTATTCCTTTGATTAATCAGCCCCAAAACTCTAATCTCAAATCCATAATCAGGAATGGCAGCTGGAACATCCCAGCTGCTTTTACCAACTACTATCATGCCTACTCCCTGTCCATTATGGAAACTGAGATTCACTCTGGCTCTAATACAATCTTCTGGAATGGGCATAAGCTGATAAATAGTAAAAGCATTGTTACTTCCCTTTTTGATCAAATACCTTCTGTGGAAGGTTTTAAGGAAGTCTAGTATAAAGGTAATGCTATTAATTATGCGATTTTCTATTGGATGGCTAAACTAGGAGGACTTAAAACATCTGACATGTTAAGTCGAAGGGGCCTTGGTTTAATCATTGATTGCCCCTTTTGTCACACTGAAAAAGAATCACATAATCACCTCTTTTTTGGTTGCCCCTTCTCACATAATATCATTCGAGGCCTGTTACCTAATGGAAGTTTCTTCCTCCTCCAACCCACACTTCATACGACCCTCTCTGCCTCCTCACTTCGACCACTATTAAAAGGCTTCACCTTCTCATTGTGGCGGTGGTATCATGCCATCACGGGTGAAGGAATAAAAGGATCTTCACGAATCAACTGAATTCTGCCGAATCAATTTCTATAAACATTAAATTTAGAGTTGCAGCTAAGCTCAGTCGATGGGTACTTAAGGATAAATGGCCGCTGTCAGTGCGGAATACTTTAAATAGCTGGATTAATTATGGCAAAACTACTCTATTGGATAGGCCCCCTTAGGGGTACCCTCCTACTGACCTCCTATGGATTCTCTTGGTTTTTGGTTTTTTCTTTTATATCTTGTCATTGCCGAGATCACTTCTTCCTATTCGAGTTTGGATGTCATGTTGTTTTGATGCTGTTTAACTCCGTTATTTTATTGGTTTTGCTAGAATCTGTTGGGTATGATATTCCACCCTTTGTTTCACACCATCGTGGTGACTTCGGTTATTGGTGTTGGATAAGCTTCTATTTTTTTGGGACCTTACTAGGTCCAAACCTGGACTATGATGAGACTGGTTGGTGTTGGAGTTATTTCATCTCCAAGCTGTGTTGGCTTTATGCTCCTGTGACATCTTCGGCGGACTAATAATGGTGCCCTCCTCTCTTTCACCTTATTGTCACGACTCAATTTGGCTGGTGGTCGAGTAACTGCTACTCTCCTAGATGATATTTTCTGTTGTAGCTGGGTCTTCGGTATGAGTGACTTATCTCAATCAGCTATTCTTCAGCCCACTATTCCACTGGATGACGGCCATTGTTAACCATTGGTAGCATTATCTGTTGATTGTTCGAGTTGGTGGGTATTCTAGCGGTGTCTTTGAGTCCAGTGTTTATTTTCATTTTAACTTATAGTCCTTTCAGCTCTTCCTTTGGCCCTGAGCTATTCCTTCTTACTAGATTATACTATGTAATCTTTTTTTGAAATGAAATTGGGCTGATGCTTCAATTTTCTAAAAAAAAAAAAAAAAGCTCCTACCCGCTCATCAGCCAAGTACAGGCTTTGGAAATTGGAATTTTTTGTTTGGGTTGAAAATTTTTGGAGAGCTTCGACCTCTATTTTGTCAAATTGCTGTAAAGGCTTCGACATCTTAATAATTGAAGCAGACACTTAAATATTAAAGCGTTATTTTCAAAACAAGACTTCTGCAGACTCCAAGATTCCTCCCCTCAACTTGTCTTCTCTGAATGATAAGATATTAGAAAATAAAGGAGAAAATAAAATGCACTGTCATTTATGTAAGAAAAATATTATGCGTAAAATTTGAACATTAATTTATGTTTTTACTTCAATATGAATATGATAATAAATAAATATTTTTAATATATATATTTTTTATAAAAAATTTAAAAATATTAGTGAAATTATTTAAAACAAATAAAATTAAAACTTAAAAAAATAAGTATGTAATATATGTACTCATCAATTTATGTAATACATACTCATGTATTAATGAAAATATTAGTTAAATATTTCATAGATCAAAATATATTAAATATTATTCAAATAATTCTAAATATGAATAAATTTTAATTAATAAATGATATATAGAATATAAAGAGTACATTAATATTTTTTAGGAAAAAGAGTACATTAATATTGTATTCAAAATTATATAATAAATGTTATTCAAATAAGTTTATTTAATATGTAAGAAAAGACTTGGTATGCACGTTAGATCTTCTCTATTTATGTATTCATTTTAAATTAAAACAATTGCCAAAGAGGAGAGAAAAGGAGAAAAGGAGAAAAGGAGAAAAGGTAAGAAAAATGAGAGAGAGATTATCGCCTATAATTAGTTATCTTCCCCATTCTTTCCCGCGAAGCAAAGATAGAGAAAATTGACATTTCTTCGTAAACACCAAAGATGACCGTTGCCACCGCCGCAAAGGAAGATCACATCCTCATATTTCCTTTCTTATCCAAAGGCCACACGATCCCGCTCCTCCACCTCGCCGCAGCCCTTTCCTCCCGCAACATCCTCGTCACCCTCATCACAACTCCGGCCAACATCCCCTTCTTCCGCCACCACCTCTCCTCATCCGCTGCCATCGCGAAAATCCGGCTCCTCCTCCTCCCCTTTCCTAGCCACCCCGACCTCCCCGCTGGCATCGAATCAACCGAAGCCCTCCCCTCCTTCTCCCTTTTCCCCATCTTTCTGGGTGCCACCACCTCCTTACAAGACCCCTTCATCCGTCTCCTCCGTAGCCTCCTCCACTCCCCAACTCCTCCTCTCTGCCTCATCTCCGACTTTTTTCTCGGATGGACTCTCCCCATCTGCCAACGCTTCGGTCTCCCTCGACTCGTCTTCCACGGCATGTCCACCTTCTCCATGTCCCTCTGCAAGTCACTTTGGCTTAATATTCCCAAAGAAGAACCCTTTCCGGTTGTCGGAGCACCTCCGGAGCTCAGGCTTACCAAGGCTGACGTGCCGCAAAGCGTTCTCAACTCAGTCGACCCGCTTAACCCGGAAACTCAGTTTATAAACTCAATCGGAGAAACGGACATCGGGAGTTGGGGAGTAATTGTCAACAGCTTCGCAGAGCTCGAATCGCCGGCATACGTTCAACTCCTGGAGTCATTCTACGGACCGGTGGCCGGAGGGCGAGCGTGGCTCATCGGCCCGCTAAACCTTCTAGCCAGCGTCGAATCGGTCAATATAGAAATCCCCGACTCAGAATGCTTTCGGTGGCTCGATCGGCAGCCGGATGGTTCCGTCCTCTACGTCGCATTCGGGACGCAGGCAGAGGTTTCTGATGAGCAACTGGATGAGGTAGCCCATGGACTGGTTCGGGCCAAGGTTCGCTTCCTATGGGCTTTGCGGTCGGAGACTTGGGTGCCTCCCAAAGATGCAGGAGATTTGGGGAGGATTGAGAGAGGGTGGATCCCACAAAAGGAGGTTTTGAGCCATGTGGCCGTAGGAGGATTCATGAGCCATTGCGGATGGAACTCGGTGCTTGAGGCGATATCGGCCGGTGTGACGATATTGGCGTGGCCAATGATAGCGGAGCAGGGACTGAACGCGAAGATGGTAGCAGAGGAGATTGGCATCGGCCTAAGGCTTAAGGTACCGGTGGGGTTGCTGGGGAGGAACGAAGTGGACGAAGGGGTGAGGGAGCTAATGGAAGGAGAGGAGGGGAGGAGGGCTAAGGAGAGGCTGGTTGAGCTAGTGGAGAAAGCTAAGGCGGCGGTGGTGAAGGGAGGGTCGTCTTATGAGACGTTGGAGAAGCTTCTAGAGGAGCTTAGGAGGGTTCCGACGGCTACAGCAGAGGTCGAGGTGGAGGAAGAAGGACATGTAGAAGAGGAAGCGAAGCTGGTGCAGTGTGAATGGCGTGATGTTGTTCAGATTGCGTAAACCTCCGCCTGGCCTTCATGTTTGTATGATTCCCATAATAAAATAAAACAGAGAAAAAACTGTGCTACCGAACTTGAATTGTTATCCTATTTTAACTTTATTATTAAAAATGAAGATTTATAAATGTTGAAGATAAATTTTTTTTCATATTATCAGACATGATTTTCTTTCATGGATTTCAGAACTTATTTTATCTTTCATTAATAATCTTCAGGTGAGGAGGTAATAAAAAAGGAACGTCTGACCAAGAAATTTCAATGTGATGATATCATGCGCTTCATGCCTGCTTAATTCAAATGTAACATTACTTGTGCTGAATTCGGATACATTCAAATTTCATTTATATGTGATGCTCTATTAATATATAAATATTATATATTAGTAATAAAATATTTTATATTAATTATGAGGTATTATGTATTGATATAATATTAATTATATAATAATATATAATATTTATACAAACGTTAATATATAGTATTTTATAGTTAATACACAATAATTATATATTAAATGAGCATCATATAGTATAACGTTTGTATAAGCTAAGTTTTTTTTTTTTTTTTTATGGGCATGTAATGATCACAAATATATTTATAAAAATAAGAAAAGTAAAATGAAAAAAAAAAAATCAGAGGCCCCACATTAAAAACTAGCAAAAATAATGCTCACACAACAATTATAACTGTTAAAAAAAAATTGAGTTGAATTGATCTTAAAACTTTGAGTGTAATATTTGAGGAATCATTCAAAAATGCAAGTTCTATTTATCTCAAATCGAATTATATTTGATTTATAATAATATAAATTTTATAAGGACCTGCTTAGCTGTCAGATGTAATTCTGATTTGTTAATTTTGGAAATGTGAGCATTTGTAACTTTGCAAATATGATTGTAGAGCTATCTTATCATCATATCAAGTCGGCCAGAAATTTCATGAATTAGTTGTTGATTAAAATCTATTAAAAATTGAATTATTTTATTTTATTTTATTTTTATTTGATTTAGTTTTAGACATAATGGCTTATTTTAAGTTAAATTTTGTGGAATTATCAAAACTAAATTAACTAGAAATTGTGTGGAATTAAAATTTAGGTATTAGATATATAAATATTAAAGAATTGTATGATATGTATGTAAATACTCTTTTTTATTGTCTTTAAAAATATGACATTTCAATTGGATTAATTAAAATTTTTATTAAACTAATTAAAAGAAATCAACATATAATCAGAAACGAATTAACCAAATAATATATTAAATAAAATTGCAACATATTTTAATTTACTCAATTTAGTTTTAACTTAATTAAATTTTAAATCTTAATAAAAGTGCATCAATTTTATCAGTTTGGATGAATTAGTTGATAGATTTATTAAATAAATTAAATCAATCTAAATTTTATCTAAAGAAAATGAAAAGATTTTTTTTTTATTTAACTAAATTTCTATTTTAAACATAACTAATAAACAATCTTCACACGACTTTAATTTTTTTTTAAAAAAAATTGAACAATAATTTTATAAACATAACAACACCAATCAAATAAGCTTGATTTGGTTCATTTTTTATTCAATCTAAGTAAATAAATTAATTTTTGGGTCATATTAAAATTAGACAATCAAGTTTAAATTAAATATGTATCATGTTAACCAACAAAACTTGGCCGTGAGCTTCTAGCCAGGAAGAATGGTGATGTACATGATAACGATAGAGAGGGAGACTGAGATGAAACCTTTCTCTTTTCTTCTACTGCCTTGTTACAGAATGTATGTGTATTTATAAGCTAGTTGAGATCCAGTAAGGTAAGAGAGTGTGCTTAATCTAACGGTGCTTGTGAAGTTGGGTGAGTGATTTAGATGAAGAGTTCATGTTAAAGATCTAGAATCGCAGAATCGCCAAGGAGGAGATGCTCGAGATATGCAACCGCATCCTCTGAGCACGGTAGGGGAACGTTGCCAGTTTGTTATGAGTGCCCCGCAACCGAATCGTCCAATTGTTGGACTGTGAGGTTGGTACGTAGTTGGATGAAGCGACGAGTAGGTTAGGCTTTGGTTAATATGTCGGCGATTTGATCTTCAGTTGAGATGTAACGAATTTGAAGTTCGTTGGCGGCGATGTGGTCACGCACAAAGTGGTAATCTATCTCGATGTGCTTTGTCCTTGCATGGAAGATGGGGTTTGTTGCGATTGCCATAGCTGAAGTGTTGTCGCAATGCAAGGGTGTTGGTTGATTTGTGGGGACACCAAATTCATGTGTTAATCGACGGAGCCAGATGATGTCTGTTGTAGCTGTCGCCAGGGTCCTATATTCTGCTTCGGTTGAGGAATGAGCCACTATTTTTTGTTTCTAGACTTTCCAGGAGATGAGGGTAGATCCGATGAAGGTGCGAGGTAGTAAGCGGCGATTAGCGGATTTCCCCGTCGAGTCGGAGGAGTTGGAGATCACCAAGTGCTATTGGGAGACCATAGTTAGGTGTGCCATGAAGATAGCGCAGTACGCGTTTGAGGAGTTGAAAGTGGAAGTTAAGGGGGTTATGCATGTGTTGGCATAAGTGGTTGACAGCCAACGCGATGTCCGACCTTGTAATTTTGAGGAACTGAGGGAGCCAACTAGGCGCCTGTACTCTGATGGATCAGAGAAGGCTTCTATTTGGTATTGTGAAGTTGTAGTCCGGTTGGAAATGGGAGTTGGCACTATCTTGCAGGAGGACATGCCATAGCTGTTCAGTAGTTGCTTGGTGTAAGCGGTTTGTGTTAGGAGGAGTTTGTTCTCGGCTTTGTGTATTTGGATGTCGAGGAAGTTGGAAATATGTCCGAGATCCTTCAGGTTAAATACTACCTTGAGTTGTTGAAGGATGGATGAGATTACATGAGGTTCGTTGTCGGTGATGAGGATGTTTTCCATGTATAGGAGAAGGTAGATATGGGTTCCATGTTGTGTGTATATGAAGAGGGCAGGGTCTGCTGTACTGGCGATGAACCCTTGTTGTTTGAGATGCTCAGTGAATGTGGAGTACCATTGCCTGGGAAGCTTGAGTGAGGTTTTCTGAGGAGGCATACATGGTGTGGAAATTGAGCATCGGAGAAACCCGGTGGTTGAGACATGTAGATTGTGTCTTGGAGGGAACCGCGAAGAAATGCGTTTGAAACATCTAGCTGCTGAACTGTCCAATGATGATGAAAAGCAATTATGAGTAAGAGACGAATAGTGGCATTTTGGAAACTGGGCTGAAAATTTTGAGATAGTGAATCCCATATTCTTATTTAAATCCTTGGGCGACTAATCAAGCTTTGTAATGAGCTATGGATCCGTCAGAGTGAAATTTGGTCTTGAAGGTCCATTTGTAACCTATTATAGTTTGATTGGTGGGTGGAGAGACAAGTGTCCAAGTAGCTTGTTGTTGAAGGCGAAACTCCTACATGACTTTCCATTCGCGATTTGATGGCTTGAGGTAGTGTAGGTTGTTGGGGGTGATGATGTAGAAGTTCTAGGACTATCTTTGGTTTTCAGTGGCTGGTTTGGAGTCTGGTTTTCATCGGGTGTTTAGATGGAGGGGTTGGGAGTGGAGGTGTGGAGGGTAGGTGTGGAGTGCTTGTTGGGGAGAGCTCAGTAGGTATTGGTGTTGGAGTGAGCGTGTTGTGTTTGAGATGGGAGCAGGGAATGGGTGTTAGAAGCAGTGGTGGTACAGGTGAAGGAGAGGTGTGGTTATTTGGGTTGTTAGGTGTGGGAAGTGTGTTTCTTGAAAGGTGACGTGTCAGGAGATCAATATGCGACCGTTGGCGGTTGTAACATTTATAACCTTTATGATGCTGTGAGTAGCTAAGGAAGATACAGAGGGGTGCTTTCGAAGATAGTTTGTTAGTGGACGGTGAGTGATGGTAGGGAAAATAGATTGAACCGAAGACTTTGAGTTGAGTGTAATCTGGTAATTTTCTGTAGAGAATTTGATGAGGTGATTTGAGAGAGGTTTTGTGGGTATTAATGAGATGTGTGTGGCATTAGGGCGCATCACTTGAGTTGTGGTAGGTTTGCTATTTGAAAGAGCGTTCGTGTTAGCTCAATAATATGTCTGTGTTTCCTTTCGGCGACTCCGTTTTGTTCAGGGGTGTTAGGGCAGCTACGTTGATGGATGATGCTGTGGGAAGTGAGATAGGTTTGGAGAGCATTAGATATGAATTCGCCTCCACCATTTGAGCGAAGAATTTTGATGGATTTAGAGAAGTGTGTCTTTATCATTTTATGTAATTGTTGGAATTTGGAGGCTACTTCATGTTCGTAGGTTAAAGGGAACATCCATGTGAATCGCGAGTGATCGTTGATAAAGATAACGTAATATTTGTATCCATGTAGTGAAGGTGTTGGGGATGGTCCCCATACATCATAATGAATTAAATCAAAGGGATGTTTAGTACTAGTGACAGATTTTGAAAAAACTAGTTTATGACTTTTTGACTGAGTACATGCATTGCAGGGAGAGTGGAGGGGCTTGATATGAAGATGCTTGTTTTGGGGCAAGATAGTTTAGACGATGTCGCATGGATGGCGAGCCTTTGATGATACGAGGATGTAGGTGCGAGTGTAGAACTGCAATGTTTTGGATGGAGTACAAGTCGTCAGTGTAGCGACCCGTTAGGAGGAGTTGGTGGGATGTCCGATCCTTTATGTGGAATCCATCGATCTGAAGGTGATTGAGCATTGTCGCCGCAAGATTAGAGAGAAGGTTGTGAGATAAGTGAGGTGCGTGAAAAATTTGTTTGAGAAAGAGCTTACGAGTGGGTGTTGGAAGAATGCCTTGGCCTCAATGAAGAATGGGGATGGTCTGGCTGTTGCCGACTATGACCGTTTGTTGTCCTTGGTGTTCGGTGGGGTCTTGGAGAGTGGCCAGTTTGTTGGTGAGATGGGAAGAGGCCCCAGAGTCAAGGATCCATTCGGAGGGGTGCTGTGTAAGATCGGCTTGGAGCGTAGAGGAGCTTTTAGTGGGATAAGCGGTGGCGTGATACCAAGAGACACAGGAGTAGCATTATTCTTGAGCATAGCTCGGTCGTCCTTTAGTTCGTCCAATATCTTATTGTATGGATGGGTTGTGGTAGTATTTTCCTTGGCCTTTGTTGTGGAATTTCCAGGATTTGCCTCGGGTGAGTTGGAGAGCGGTGATGGATGAAGTAAGTTCTTTTTCATGATCGGTGGAGATGTTGATTTCCTCGCATCATAGAAGGGAGTAGAGTTCATTGATGTTGATGGGTGGACCTGCATGCATGGTATGCCTTGAATGGATGATAGGTTGGTGGTAGACCGTATGCGCGAATGATGTCTTGAGTCTAAATTGGAGCCTGCAGCTGAAATTTGATCTACCAGGGATTTGATTTCCGCTAGATATTGGGTCATTGTTTTATCACGAAGGGAGATGTGATGTAGTTCATTTTTGAGTTGGATTACTCTAGAATATGTGATGAATCTTTTGCTAAGGTTGTCCATGTCTGAAAATGCCTAGGTTAAGGACGTAGGGAAGGATTGATTGTGAGATGGTTGAGTAGAGCGCCGCTGAGAGGTTTTGATCGATCAGTTGCCACATATTGTAGTTGAGGTTGGGTTGAGGTTGTCCATTGGTTTCGATAGAGTATTTGGTGGGGCATGGGGTGGTGCCTTCTAGAAAGCTATCGAATCCGTTTTCTCTGAATAGCTTGTGAATTTGTGAACTCCATATGGCGTAGTTGTCGATGGTGAGAGTAGTGTTGGCTACGGATTTCATGTTTCCCATGAGAAACTTTAGGGAAGGTGGGATGGTTAACGTGGTGAAGTTTTCTTGATGTGTATCCATAGTTCTGTTGGAGTGAGAGGAGTATTCTGACATTTTTCAGCAAGAGTTATGGCTCTGATACCATGTTAACCAAAGAAAGTTGGCCGTGAGCTTCTAGTAGATAAACTTTACACTTTGATTGTTACTATATATATATATATATATATATATATATATATATATATATATATATATATATATATATATATATATATATATATATATATATATATATATATATTATCGATTTTCTTAAAAGAAGCATTATAATATGGTTCAAATGATGAATTAAAAAGATGAAACATATGCATTGTTAAATTCTAAATAATATTTTCAATTTATTTTCTAACTTAAAGTTGAAGAATTCTATATAGAGTTGAGGTGTAAATGAGTCAGAGTCGAGTTCAAATTAGACTAAAGCTTTACTAAACTCTCCAATGCGTGGCTCAAGTTTGACTCAAACTCAAAAGTTAAGATTGAGCTCGACTCATTTAAGAAACTCTAAGATCAAGCTCGACTCGTTGGCTCAGTTGAACTCATGAACTCGACTGTGTATGTACTCTAAATTTTTTTTATAGATTTATTTGTTTTGACAAAAGAAATGAAATATAATATAATAAAACAAGTGCATATAATTTTCTCGAGTAAACTAGCATTTAAATGGACAAAAAAATTCAAGCTTATGACAATAGCAACACTAAATATTCTTAAATTAATGGCATGTCCATCATAACATAAATTCATTTTTTGACCTAGCTAAAGTTCAAAGTAGTTCAAAGTTAAAATTAGTACATCCAAAATAAAAAGTACTTAAGCAAGTAAAAGATTATAAATTAAAACTTCATATTAAAATGAGTATAATAGATAAAAGCACAATTTCTAATAGACCAAGTTGGAGTATAATGAAATGAATGAGTAAGGTGAAGAAAATGAGTTAGTAGTTTGTACAAAGTTGTAATCCATAAAATTGTATAATTTATCATAAGATAATCTAAGTGCACATATTTGAGGGTATTCAAGAAATAGAAAAAATTTGAATTCTTTTTGCTTGCATAACTTTTCTCAATTTCAATAAGCACAAGTATTGTTAAAACTGTAATAGCTTCTATATTATGTAAAATATTTCACAAATAATTTGTCTTAATAATTAAAGTTTAAGCTTTAGGGTTTTAGAGTTTAGGATTTAGGATTTAGTGTTTAGGGTTTAGGGTTTTTAGAGTTTAGGTTTAGGGTTTAGGGTTTAGAGTTTTTAGGTAAGGGTTTAGGGTTTAAGGTTTAGGGTGTAGGGTTAGGTTTAAGGTTTAGGGTTTAGGGTTTAGGATTTAGGGTTTAGGATTTAGGGTTTAGAGTTTAGGATTTAATGTTTAGAATTTATGATTTAAAGTTTAGGATTTAGGATTTAGGATTTAGGGTTTAAGGGTTTAGAGTTTAATGTCTGGAGTTTAGGGTTTAGGCCAATTTCTTTTATCTTTTGAATTTTTTTATTTTTTATTTACAAATTCATCTTCAATAAAAATGGAAATCTTATGCTTTTTTTTTCCTTCTTGATTTTACAGACGGAGTCATCAAGGAATTTATGCGGTTGACATGCAACCTAATGTCAACATGCTATCTAATGTCAACGCTGATAATTTAGTTTAGCACTTGCGAGAGAAGATATGCTTTATTGCATGTTGAACTTTGTGCGCATCTTTGATAGATGGAAGCAAAAGTGTGCAATTGAGGACGACCTTATGAGTAGGAAGCGTTGTCTTTGAGCACTCTTGGGGCGAAGACGCACGGTGTTTTGAGCAATGTTTACCAGGAGGGCCCCAAGATAAGTTGTTCACCACTGGTTGTAGCCACTGATGAACAGATCTCCACCTCCACATTGTCTCGAAGCAAGACCGCTCCATCACCGCCGGAGAAAGAGAGGACCGGCTAGCGTCGTTTAGTTTGGGATCGAGAGGAATTAATGTGAGGTGTTGGACCTCGCTACGCAAGCTGCTCAACAATAGAGAGAGAGAGAGAGAGAGAGAGAGAGAGAGAGAGAGAGAGAGAGAGAGAGATTAATGAGAAACCGGCCGCAAACATTAGTAGCATAACCGATGGAGGATTGCGTGTGTTTGAAACCCTAAAGAAACTAGACAAGAAACAACTTTTCTGAAGTTCGACCTCGGCAAAGTGAGAGTGAGCATCAGGGTGACGGGCATAGGAGTTGGGACGGGAGCAAGGAGGCTTTCATGTGTCAACTTCCCATCTGAGAGAAAATGAGCGACCGAATTGAGAAGGAGAGAGGGTGATATGAATATCAATATCGGAGAAATATTAGAAGCATAAGGAGAGAAGAAGGCCAAAGCTAAAAGACTTCACGACATTCTCCCATTATAACAAATATCCAGGATAAGATTTACAATAAACAGAGAATAAATAAATAAACAAATAACAAAAAAAAATACAACAAAGACATCGCCTTTACAAAGGAAATCTGATTACATGCTCGACAAGCCAATAAATATAAAGATAACAAGGCCTTCATAAACTTAAATCCATCCCAACAGTTACATTACAAAGACATACTAAAATCAAGAAGTATAACAGGAATAAGCCAAAGACATCATATATAGAATGTATAGGAAGTAAATCAAGAAGTCTAACTGAAGGCACGATAAAAGCACAAACTTGCAACAAACCCTAATATAAATCAGTTAGAATCTCAAGATCCAAGACCAACAGAAAGATATAAATAGAGATGAGAAGAGAAGGACAAGAGTAGAAAAAAACTTATCAAGCTTCCTCCTCTGTTTCTAGTTTCTTCTTCTCCCTCTATCTCGAGCTTCCTCCTTCCTCTCCTGAACATTTCCCACGGTGGAAGTCGCCGGAAACCTCCCTTAGAATGGAGAAGTGCCGGTCATCTCCCTCGGAATCGCTCTGTCTCTTAGAACTCTCTCTCAGGAACCCTAGTCTCCTACCATGAAAATGACTCCGAATAGAGAACTATCCCTTCAAATGAAGCTGACGATCGACGCTATCCAACGATCAAGATCTCCTCAATCATCAGAAGACGACGATCCATCCAGACTCCGTGATCCGCTTCCTCCTTGGCCAACACCGTAATCCACTAAGATAAGAAAGAATACAAGCCGTTTGATCAAGACACACATCCGCGACATAAAGAATCAAACCAATCCAATGGTTCAAGAAAATGCTTCAGAGTAACTCAATCCGGGTGATCAAATCCAACGGTTGAGCAAAAAGCCGCCGATCCAACGGATCAGGAAGCACCCGCAAACAGCCTCTAACTCACTCAACTCAACCGGGTTCAGACCACTCAGCGGGTCAACTCAGGAACGAACTCAAGCCAAGCCGGATCAGCCCAATTTAAGGAGTTAGGAACTTATCATTGGTGCTCTCGTTGACTACATCATCAACACAAATGGCAGAAGGCACAAGACACACAGCCAAGACCATAGAGGAGTGTGTAGGAAGACTGAATAAAACAGATGAACAAATGTCTTCAATAACTATGATACTAAATGAAGTATCCAGAAGACTCTCATCAATTGAAGAAAAATTGGAAAGTACTCAGCAAGAACAACAACAATCACAGGTATGTACCCCTCCTCACACTGAAATTTCCTCCTAGACAACAAACTCAACACAACAACAATAGGCTGAAAGTTGATATGCCAAGATTCAATGGAGAAAATAGAGGTTGCTTAAAGCGACCAATTTTTTCATTATTATAGCCTCTCGAAGACCAAATTCTTAAAGATCTCTTTTACATGGACTGACCAGACTAAGTTGGTACCAATGGATGCATCTTAATCACCAATTACACTCATGGATACAATTTAAAGAGCAGTTATTGAGATTTGACCCCTCCTTGAGAGATTTAGGGGTGAACTTGCAAAATTACAACGAAATCTACAGAATTTTATAATGAATTTGAGGAATTAGCAAACCGGATATCGTGTATTCCACCAATTCTTGAGTTGTTTTGAATCTGGTTTAAGGCAAGATATAAAAAGGGAAGTAAGAGCATTACAGCCTAGCTCACTACAGCAAGCCTTCCAGTTAGCTAAATTGATGGAGGACAGGCTAGCTGATGATATAACAATGCCAAGAAACTACAGAACACACCAAGCTCAACAGAGTAAACAAAATCAAAACTATCAACCACCTTTACTGCCATCACCTCCAGGAATTCCAAAGCATTCAACCAAAACAATGGAATGCATAATGAAAAACAACCCCATCCAAACCCACACCAACACAAATAGATGAAAGAAGAAAAAAGGGATTATGCTTTAATTGTGATGATAAGTATCATAGAGGATACATTTGCAAATCAAAAACTGTCAATCTAATAGTGATCAATGAGGATCAAGAAGTATGTCCAAGACTCAACCCGAATTGCAAGAGCTACAAGAAGAATTCTCAAATCGCCTCAATGCATTTGGTCGGCCTAACCCTAGAACATTAAGATTACAAGGAGTAATTGGCAACAAAAGGTAGTGTACTTATTGATAGTTTCACCCACAATTTTATCCAGTCTAAACTAGCCAAGTTTATAGACCATACAGTAACTCCTGCCTCAGTGTTTAAAGTGTTAGTAGGAAATGGAGAAACATTAAAGTGTTCAGGAATATGCTCAAATATTCCTATACAACTACAAGGATACACTTTCACTACTGATTGCTATCTTCTTCCTATGCAAGGAGCAGATGTAGTGTTAGGAATTCAATGGCTAGAACAATTAGGTGAGTGTACAACTGACTATAAAAAGCTCACCATGAAATTCTATCACAATGACAAGTTAGTACAACTACAAGGAGATACCTCATCCAAAGTGGATAGCATTACATTCCACCAGTTTACTAAATTACAAAATAAAAAAGAAATAGTTTTATACTTACAAATCAGAAAAATACCTGAGGAAGCAGAACACACCACAAAGGAATTCAACAAATTACCTGAGGGCATACAATAAGTATTAACACAATACCAAGAATTATTTCAGATTCCAGCAAGTTTACCTCCCAATAGGAAGATAGACCATAAAATACAGCTGCAGCCGGGAACTCAACCTGTCAAAGTAAAAAAATTATAGATATCCCCATTTCAAAAGACAGAAATAGAAAAGCTGATTAAAGAAATGTTAGAATCAGGGATCATAAGAGAAAGTACCCCTTTTCATCTCCGCCTTGTTAAAAAAAAAAAAAAGATGGCACTTGGCATTTTTTGTGGATTATAGTTCTTTGAACAAAGTCACTATACTTGATAGGTTTCCCATTCCAACTCAAGAGTGATGGATGAGTTACATCTCAGTATTTTCCAAATTGATTTAAGATCGTTATCACCAAATCGAATGGCAGGAAGCCATCTATAAATGGCTTTAACTCATGAAGGTCACTATGAGTTCTTAGAATGCCATTTGGATTAACCAATGCCCCCTCAACATTCCAAGCACTAATGAATTCAGTACTTAAACCATTTTTAAGGAAGTTTGCCCTAGTTTTTTTGATGACATACTCATATAAAGTCAAACATTGGAACTACACCAAGGTCATCTACAAGCTATTTTAGAACAATCAAACAACATACACTATATGTCAAACCTTCCAAATGCTATTTCATCCAAGATAGAATAGAGTACTTGGGTCATATACTATCTGACAAGGGATAGAAGTGGATCCCTCAAAATCAAAGCAAGCAAGCATGGCCTATGCCAAAACAAGAAAACAATTAAGAGGATTTTTGGGCTTAACAGGATACTATAGAAAGTTTGTTAAAAATTATGCAGCAATGGCATCTCCCTTAACATCAATGCTTGCCAAACAACAATTCCAATGGACAAAAGAATCCATAGCGATTCAAACAACGAAAGAAAAATGATCTCATTACCATATTAGCCTTCCCAAATTTTACTATACCCTTTATTTTAGAAATGATGCCTCAGAGAATAGAGATTAGCTCAAAACAATCACCCTCTTGCTTATTTCAGAAAAGTTATCTCCTACAATGAAAATATCAACATATGCCGAGAACTTTATGCTATAATTAAGTGTAAATGGAGACAATACTTATTGGGAAACAAGTTTACAATCGAGCATCAAAAGAGCATTAGAGAATTAATGCAACAAACCATTCAAACTTCAACAAAGAAAAATTTCTAATTAAGCTCTTGGGATTGACTATACTATTGAGTATAAACCGGGGACATCAAACAAGGTCACGATGCCCTATCCAAAAGAGCCCAATCAAGTAAGTAAATGCTGGCAAATCACCATAAGTTTCCATGATTGTACACTTATATGCTTATACTCAACACTTTACAAATTTGCTCCAACAAATTAAAGAGGAAACAAGCGCCAATAAGGAACTCCAACAGATACAATAACAGATAGCAAATAATCCAATGAATTTTCCCAAGCATAAAATTGCTAATGGATTACTATACTACAAAGACAGGATTGTACTAGCCAAAAATTTAGATATCAAAAATACTCTTATCAGATAATTACATTCAACACCAGTGGGAGGGCATGGAGGCATCCAAAAGACTTTGACCAGAATTACCCAACAATTCTACTGAAAATAGATGAAAAATGATATAAAACATTTTGTATCAACCTGCCATATCTGTCAACAAGTCAAGTATGATACTCAAAGGCCAGCAGGATTACTACAACCACTGCCCATACCAAAAAAGCCATATGGGAAGAAGTATCCATGGACTTCATTACGGGTTTACGGTTTCATAATAAAACAACCATACTAGTAGTGTGGTGGATAGATTATCCAAATATGCTCATTTTTCATCTACCAAATAATTTTTTCCGCTTTATATAGCTCGCATCTTTATCACGACATTATTAAACTCCATGGTATTCCACAAGGAATAGTATCGCAGAGATCCGGTGTTTATGAGCAATTTTGGCAAGAATTATTCAGATCAAGTGGGACTACTTTAAAACACAGCAGTGCTTACCACCCCCAGACAGATGGACAAACAGAGGTAACCAACAAGATCCTAGAACAATACTTGAGAAGTTTTGTGTTGGAAACACCTAAAGTATGGTTACAATTCCTACCCTGGGCAGAATTCTCATATAATACTTCAATCAACACATCAACAAAGATGACCCCTTTTCAAATTATATATGGCGACTCCCCCCTAATGTAATACCTCACAATGAAATTCCAACATCCAACACAGAAGTGGAAAGCATGTTACAACAGAGAGACCAGATGCTTCAACAAATGAAAACCAATCTACAACAAGCACAAAACAGAATGAAACAAATGGCTGATAAACATAGAAGAGAGCTTCAATTACAAGTCAATGACTTGGTATTGGTCAAGATACAACCTTATAGATTTCAAGAGGGAATCAATACACCAAATTACAAAGGAGATATTATGGGCCTTTTAAAGTACTACGTAAAAATAGAAATGTAGCCTATAAAATTGAACTACCTATATCGCAAGAATACATAATGTATTCCATATCTCCGATTAAAACCATGCAAACACGATTCTAACATACACCCAAAGACAATTATCAACACAATGGGAAGGACAAATGCTTATCAAACCCATCAAAGTTCTAGACCATAACTATACTAAAGGGGATCAGATCAAAGAATTACTAATACAATGGGAAGGATTGTTAGAATGAGATAACTCATGGATAAGAGAAAGAATTACAGAATTTTCTGACCAATTTGAGAGGATAAGGTCAAGGTGGGGGAGGGGAGTAATGATATGAATATCAATATCCAGAGAAATATTAGAAGCACAAGGGAGAGAAGAAGGCCAAACTGGCTAAAATACTTCACTGATATTCCCAAGCCATTATAACAAATATCCAGAAGAAGATTTATAATAAACAGAATAAATAAATAAACAAATAATAAAAAAAAAATACAACAAAGACATCAGCTTTTACAATAGAAGAAATCCAGATTACATGCTCAGCACACAAGCCAATAAACAGATAAAGATAACAAGGCCTTCATAAACTTAAATCCATCCCAACAGAGCTGATTACAAAGACATACTAAAATCAAGAAGTATAACAGAATAACACAAGACATCATATATAGAAATGTAAGATAAGTAGAAATCAAGAAGTCTAACTGAAGACACGACAAAAGCACAAACTTGCAACAAACCCTAACAGAAATCAGTTAGAATCTCAAGATCCAAGACCAACAGAAAGATATAAATAGAGATGAGAAGAGAAGGACAAGGGTAGAAAAAACTTATCAAGCTTCCTCCTCTGTTTCTAGTTTCTTCTTCTCCATGTCTCGAGCTTCCTCCTTCCTCTCCAAACATTTCCACGGTGGAAGTCGGAAACCTCCCTTAGAACGGAGAGAAGTGCGGTCATCTCCCTAATCGCTTATCTTCTCGAACTCTCTGGGAACCCTAGTCTCCCTCGGCCGATAAAAAATGACTCCGCATTAGAGAACTATCCCTTCAAACGGTTGCGACGATCGACGCTATCCAACGATCAAGATCTCCTCAATCAGCCGCGGTTAGGACGATCAGACGATCCAGAGACTCCCGCTGCATCCGCTTCCTCCTTGGCCAACACCTGTAATCCACTAAGATAAGAAAGAATACAAGCCGTTTGATCAAGACACACATCCAAGGGACGACAGTAAATCAAACCAATCCAACGGTTCAAGAAAATGCTCCAGAGTAACTCAATCCGGTGATCAAATCCAACGGTTGAGCAAAAAGCCACCGATCCAACGGATCAGGAAGCACCCAAATGCCTCTAACTCTCACTCAACTCAACCGGTTCGACTCACTCGGGTCAACTCAGGAACGAACTCAAGCCAAGCCAGATCAGCCCAATTTAAGGAGTTAGGAACTTATCAGAGGGACGGCATGTAACAACCTGTTTAGCTTGTAGCCGAGACGAGCGAGAGTGAAACGGAGGAGGTTTGCTTTTTGTTGCGAGCAGAGAATTTTTTTGGAAGAATTGAGGGCATAGCCCAAATATATTAATCCAAAAAAGCATAATAGTTACAAGTTGGAACAATCAGCCAAAAGACTAAAGACAGGGAGACTAAAGATAAAAACTAGGAGATAACAACCTCACAAAACAGCTATATAATAACAAAGACAAAAAGCCTTAAGTTAAAGTAACTCAAAGGACTCACCAATCGCGGATACTGCAACCCAAAACCAAAAGAGACGATAGCAGAGCAAGTGAGACCCGGTTTCCTTCACAACGAAATGGATTTTAAATGCTCTAGCTGACGTGATTCTAGATCCGTCAGAAGGCCTTCCCGGCCTCCAAAGAAAAACTTCCTAGAGGTCATCATTGTCCCCAAAAAAACACCCAAAGATACATGAACATAGGAGGAAGGAGAAGTGAGAGCGCAAGAAGATCGATGAGCTTATGGAGGGTCAAAATCCTCCATTTTTTCATCACATTCAAAGACGCTCAAGGGCCATTTTTCCTTGATTTTCCACTTTTTGATTTTAGCAGACACTCTCTCCTTTATAGAAAGGGATATAGAAGAGAGTGAAGTGGCGGTGGAGGAGAATAATCTTGCATTTCTCTCTCTCCATATAACATATACAATTACAACGGATATTAGAAAGTGCAATCTATTCATTACCGTAATAGTGGAATCATCCACATAGCTGATAATTTGCTGTAATGTAACCTGCATAAGAAAGAATTGTCCATTTGGAATAAGGCTACGTATCAGTTCCATAGAGAAGGGACATTCGAAAAACAGATGAGTATGAGATTCTGGAGAGGAGTTGCAAAGACAGCATAGTAAAGTTGTTCCTAATCCTCTCTTAGCCAATTTATCAGAGGTTTTAAGTCCCTCCTTAAAAGCAAGCCAACAATATAATGCATAGTTTATTGCATGCCCTTTAAACCATATACCTTTGCTCCAACTTAAATCAGGAAGGCCATCATATACCGCTTCAAATCTTTATTAACAGAGAGCTTGAGTTGCACCAAGTTATCACATCCCCATTACCCTTAATCGATATGGCTTGAATTATATTTGAAAGACTTGGAAAAGTAACAGAGAACAGTGGAGGGAGATTCCATCTACCATTTAGTATTATAGTATTAAGCTTAACATGAGGCGACAACCCCAAAAACTGAATACCCTTAGATCCCATAGTATTTATAAGAGAGGAGTTTCCACACCAAGGGTCATAAAAAAGTGAAAGCTGCTCCCCATTCCCGACTTCATACTTAAAGTAATCCTTGAATCTAATAGCAGTGGAATTTAGAGATTTCCATAATTGGGAGGCTTTTCGTGGAGAAGTCTTCCAAATGGATCCATATTTCATGTGACTCCATTTGGCGAATAAAGAAACACCTTGAACGACTTTCCAAATGATTTTAAGTTTGCAAATCAGATTGAGTGAAGTAGCTGAAATAAGGCCTGTGCCCCCTTTCTCTCTAGGCAAAGTAGTTTTATCCCAAGATATAGTATGGAGTTTTTTAGTTTCCCCTGCATGGAAGAAGAAGTTGGCGGTGAAGGAACAGATACGTTTGATGATACCCTTAGGTATGGCAGTGGATCTGAACCAATAAGACAAGTAATTGTTAACCGATGATCTGATCAATTGGAATCTACCTCCCAAGGAAAGAAATTTACTCTTCCAGCCGGCCAACCATGCATGGAGTTTATCAAACAGAGGGTTGAAGTGTGCCAGTTTGATGGAGCCTGTAACTAAAGGCAAACCCAGATATTTAAGAGGAAAAGTACCCTGAGAGATTCCAAGGATATGTTGTAGTTCATCCACTTTTCTACTATTCTTAGAGAAGCATATTGAAGATTTATCTGCATTCACTTCTAGTCCAAGGTATGATTCAATCATGTTGAGAGAGCTTTTAAGAGACTGAAGAGTAAGAGAAGAGGTTTTCCCCATAGCTAGGAGATCATCTGCAAATAGTAGGTGGGAAATTATACAGTCACCTTGCAAGCATGGTTGATAATGGTGAAGATTCACTTCTCTCTCAATGAGACTAGAAAATGTATCCATAGCTATTGTAAAGAGAAAGGGGGAGAGAGGACAACCCTGTCTTAACCCATTGGAAGAGGGGAAGAAACCTTTAATGCTTCCATTTAACACAATTGAGAAAGGAACATCCATAATACAAGCCTCCACCCACTTTGTAAATCTAGTTGGAAAACCTTTGGAAATGAGTCTATGGATTAAAGAGAGTCTATTGACTTTGTCAAATGCTTTCCTCAAATCAAATTTTGCAACAAAGTAGCCATTATTAGGGGGAGAGGAGAACTCATTACAAATCTCATAAGCCAGGGCAAGATTATCTGATATGTCTCTTCCCTTGATAAATGTGGATTGGGCAGGGTTTATGAGAATAGGTAGAAATTTCTTCACCCTATTAGCTAGTATCTTTGCAATTACTTTGTAGAAGGTATTACAAAGTGAGATTAAGTCTTTGATCCAATGAATGTTTAATTTTTTGGCACAAGGGTAATCAAGGTATGTTTAAACTTTTGAGGGAGCTTATAGGTTTTGAAGAAGTAGTGGACTGCATTAAGGAAATATTTGCCAGTAAGCTGCCAAGTAGAAGTAAAGAAGAGAGAATTGAACCCATCTGGTCCCGGGGATTTGTTCTTGTCAATACTTTGGAGAGCTTCCTTGATTTCTTGATCGGTTATATCAGCAGTTAATTCAGCCCCTTGAGAGGATGATAGACATTCCCCTTTGGGATATCCTGTATAGGAAGAGTAAGGGCATTATGGCAATTAAACTGAGAGGAGAAGTACTTACAAAGTTCCACTGCAATATTATTTTGATCATTGATTATGCCAGAGGAAGTTTGAATTTCCCTTATAGCATTGGAGTTCCTTCTCTCTTTCAGTGAGCAATATAGATATTGTAGGTCATCATCAGATTTTGCTAGCCAGTGTTGTTTAGCTCGTTGCCTAATCCATTTACTCTCCTTATGAAGAAGGTCAATATATCTAGTTTTGATATCCTTTGCATCAAGTAGAAGTGAGGCATTGTGAGGATCATTATCTAATTTACTCATGATTTGTTCTTGATCAAATCGTAGAGAGTCAATTTGTTGCTTTAGGGAAAGGGGATCTCTGAACATGCTAGTAAGGGCACATTTAACTTGTTTCAGTTTGTAGGATAGAACAAAAAGAGGATCTCCTTGTATATAGCTTCGCTAAGCATTGGAAGTGAGGTCCTGAAATCTAGCATTTTCAACCCAGTAATTCCTGAACAGAAATCTGTGAGGATGGTTAGGGAAAGACTGGGTGAAGGTCACTAATGGAGAGTGATCTGAGGAAAGAGGGGGGAGGACTTTATAGTAGGATGAGGGGAAGAGGTCCAGCCAACAAGAGTTACAAAAAACCCAATCTAGCTTGGATAGAATAGGCTTGTTTGATTGTTGATTCGACCATGTATAGAATAGTCCATCACTTGGGAGTTCCATTATCTCACAATCATTAATACAGCTTTTGAAAGTAAGAGTGTTGTTCAGAGAGACAGGGTTTCCCCCGACTTTGTCTTTACTGTAAAGAGTGCAGTTGAAGTCCCCCATGAGGATCCACGGCTGATTGATGGAGTTAGCTATGTCTCTTAGAGCATTCCACAGAGCAATCCTAACTTTAGCATCATTATCAGCATAAACACACGTAAGAAGAAAGGGAGTATTACCCGGATTAGAGACACATCCATGAATAAGCTGCTCATTCTTTGTAATCAAATCAAATGAGATTTTTCCAGAATTCCACTTGATCCATATACGGCCACCTGGTGAGCAATCGAAATTGGTGATGCTAGATTCTGGTTGAAAGAGTGAAAGATTGTTGAAGAGAGAGGGAGGTTGGGAGGAAGCACATTGGAGTTTAGTTTCAATAAGGCACATAATGTCTAATCGGTCTCTTTGATGATGAGACGTCAGCCCTTTCGAGAGACCACGACATTCCAAATGACCAATGGACGCTTATTCATTAAGAGGAGGAAGTGGAGGGCTTTTTTGCCCTTTATGAGGTGTTGGGGTAGGATTAGAAGGGTTTTTTGTTGAATTCTCCTCTAGGGCTTTCTTCCCGGGAGTTTGAGGCACCTTGTCAAACATTTTCAATTGATTAGTACGACTAGGAAAAGTGGCTGCAGATCTAGTTATTACTCCAATAGTGGAGATTTCTTGACCATCGCAGAGAGGTCCCAACCGCATGTGGAAGTCTCTTCTTCTTGGACATTGACAATGTCAAGTGGTGGAGATTGGATTGGTAGCTGATTAAGATCAGCAATAGCATTAGAGGAGGAGGGGAGATTAGAAGGTTCCTCTTGTACCAGAATCTGAGGATTAGCAGTTTCAGGAGGAGAAGAAGGTATTGATTCCTGAAGCTGATTTATAGATTTCTGTAAAGTAGGAGCTTTGGCTGAAGGATCCTGATTGTTCCTCCCTAGAGGGGCACGACTTCTACTTCTACCTCTGTTTACCATACGGGAGGGAGGATTGGAGGGGCAACTGTTATCATCATGAGAGAATGTCTTACATTTAGAGCAGCATGAAGGTTTCCAATCATAGAGTATGGTCTGATGAAATTCCAAACCATTTAGGTTAATAGGGATGGAATCCGGTAGAGGTGATGACGTGTTGATTTGAACACAAATCCAAGCGAAGGTAATCCTAGCTTTGGTTGCTGTGAGGTTATCGACTGCCAAGGGAATTCCAATCTTGTTTGCAACTTTGGAGAAGCCTGCTTCATTCCAGAGGCATAACGGGAAATTAGGGAGCTTAATCCAGATCGGGAGTTCAGAGATTAACTCCTTGGATGGACGAAAATTCCACTTCCATTTTTGGAAAACGAATGGACGACCGTTAAGGAAGCACGGTCCGTAATCCCATACCTGATTATAGTCTTCAATGCAAGTGAACTTGAATAGGAAGAAGTCACCTTCTAAAGTAAGAAGCTCAAGATTTCCCTTAAACTTCCATTTCTTCCTAACAGCTGCTAGTAGTGATCCATAGTAAGGCCTTTTTCCAATTGCATGACCTATCAATGAGAGATTCCACTCTTTTTGCCCTTCTACAAGTTCCTCTTCAGAGAAAGAGACTACCTGCGAATCCGAGGGGATAAACGAAAGGGGAAGATTTTGACTTTTATCATTCTGGGCTAGAAGATCTTTCCAAATGCTTGGACGGGAAGTGGAGGTATTCGGTTGCCCGAGAAGAGAAGGTAGGGAGGAGGAGCTTGAAAGCGGAGGAAAAGCACAGTTGAAAGAAGCTAGAGTTCATCCTCAGAGATCTCAACGGTCTCACCGAGGAGGGAGGGCCCAGAGTCTGCAAAGAAAGAAGAGCGGTTGAGGAGGAGGGCGGCGGCGAGGAGGAGGAACCACGGGGGAGGAAGAGGTTAGCCCTAGAAAAACCATCTAAAATTTATTATCGTTGATCAGTTGCTATCTTGCGAGCAGAGAATGAAGGAGTTCTCGTGTTGGAGTAATTTTTTTTAGAGATGAAAAGCCGTGAAAAAGAGAAGGAATCGTCTGCTCCATTTTTTTTTTTTATAATTCTTCACATTTTATTTTAATGTTTCCTCTGAAATCTCAGGTTGGCATGAGGATAAGCTGCAGAGGTATGGGCAGAATCGAGTGAAGTGAATTGCGGCTAGGTAGAGAGAGCATGAGAGTTGTCTATCAACATCCTTATCCATATATATATATATATATATATATATATATATATATATATATATATATAATAGTTGTTCTTTGTTACACGGAGTTAAATAGATAGATGTTTTCACGCAATATTATAATATCATGTAAACTGAAATATAAAAATAGATAAGGATAATTATTTAATAAATATTATTTTGCATATATATATATAATATACATAAAAAATACAGATATGTAGTGAGTTATTTGTTAATTGAGGAATAATTCTGATGTTAGAAAAGACAAATGTGACATTTTTTTTAATTCCATTTTTTTAATATATATATATATATATATCCTCATTTGTTCTAATTATACATATATAAACTAATAAAATTAATATTAATACCAATATATAATTATAATAGTGATAAATTTTATATTTTATTGTAGTCCAGATATCTAATTGGTAGTAAATACAAAATTATATATATATATAAATATATATATATATATATATATATATATATATATATATATATATATATATATATATATATATATAATTTTGATTTAGTTCATTTTAAATTTAAACAATATGTATTATTAATGCCAATAATAAAAATAAAGCTATTTCAATATCATCTAATAAAATTAATTATTTATATCTTAAATATTTTCATATATATATATATATATATATATATATAATTTTAATGAAATATTTATACATTTTAATTTCTCTTTCCTTTCGTTAATATAGTGCAAGTCATGTTAATTTTAATTCACTTAAGTTTCTTGAATCCACTTATCTAATACTTCTTTCTATTATTTTTTTTTTAATGATATATATGTTGGTCTCTTTTTTTTTTGGAAGGTACTGACTGATTTTAGAAAATAGGAAAGTGATACGTGCTATTTTCTGGATTAAGACTGTTTGCTGTTCCAATTGGGTCTGTTGGGTGAGATTGGAGTTTGATTCAGTTCTGAGTTGACTCAGTCCTGAGTGTTGGAACCCGGCTGAGTGGATTATTTGCTGTGGGAATTGCGGGTGCTTTCTGATCCGTTGGATTTGCGCCTTTTGAACTCAGCCGTTGGATGCTAACACACGGATTGAGTGTTTCTTGCGCTGCTTGTAAGCCGTTGGATTGCCTTGATTTCTGCTCTGCCCTTGGATTTGATTTTGGATCAGGCGGTTCTTGATGCTTCTAATGTATTAGTGGATTCCTGTTGATTGCCGCTTGATCCTTGGATCGATCTGAACTAGCTTGTGTTTCGCCCGCTTGGCTAGGGATTAATCGGTGAGGGAAACTAACCTTATACTTTTGTTTGAATTGTTTTGTTCGAGCCGTCGAGGAGCTCCTGAGAAGAACAGGGAGATGCAGCGAAGATCGGCGGAGAAACTGAGATTTCTCCGGTGGCATGCGGTGGTTTCCGGTGAGGACAACCGAGAAGAAACTGATCAGGAAGAAGAGACGAAGGAGGAGGTTGAAGAAAGCTAAGTTCCTTTCTGAAATTCTTGATTATTCCCTTCTGTTTGGCTTTTGATCTCTATTTATAGTTTTCAGATTTCCTTTCTTATGCTTGGATCTAAGCTACTTATGCAACTAACTTTCTGCTAAAATAACCGATTGATGGGATCGCTTGCTTGCTTCGTTTTATGGAATATCAGTTGGTTGAAATGTCGAGCTTCTTGATTCTTGAGTTCTCGATTTCTTTAAGTGACAACTGGATTATTCTTATGAGCCGCTCTATTTCTTCTTATTTTCTTGTCCCGTTGTAATAAGTTTGATCTATTCTCTATTGTATATTGTTTCTAGGTTGTTCTGTACTGTTTGCTGTAATTTCTCTGTCAGTCTTTGGGAGCTTTTATTGTTCTGAATATCTGTAATGGATTCTTAATGTTGTATGCTGTATTTTGGCACTTTGAGGATTTGGGATCATAACATTACTCCCCTCCTCACACTGACCTTGTCCTCAAGGTCACCAATATGACTTGCTCTTTTATGCTTGCTGAATTCCTACCTTCGGAGCATCACTGAAGTATTTCTCGGATTTTTGTTTGTACAATGGTTTCTGCTCTATGCTGTAATTTTGTAGTTTATGTTCCTTATTGTCATTCGTCTTCTATATTTCTTTACTTGATATCTCCTTCGTGTATAGAATTATGTGACCTGCTTTGTCCCTCTTAATTGAGGGTAAAGGATTTGTGCCACCGACTTATTACTATGGACTATCTTATTCTATATAATTGGGTTCTATCTCGACATAAAATCTAAGGGTTAGTGGAAGTATTTATAATGTGTATACTATACAATCTCTATGTCATTTGCCTTAGCTCGGATTGAATGGTCGATATTTTAAGCTTGTATCTAATGTCTCTTCTTGTATCCATGAATTTCGGTGGAATATCATGTTGTAGTTGATAGTCTTGGTCTTCATTGACCATCATGAAGGCACATAAGTTGCTTGACATATATGCCCTTTGTGATATTGTTCCTCACTTAAAACACAATCCTTTCTTTCTTCTTTCTTCATTTGGTAGGTTTTGAATTGATTGGCTGTTTATTTGATTCGCTTTGTTGATTGGTGTTTGTGGGAGGAGGCAGTATAGGCTGGTAATGAGGTTGTTTTAATGCTGGAGGTTGGCTGATCTTGTAGTTTCTTGGCATTGTTACATCATCATTCTGCCCCTCCATCGCTTATTAACGGAAGGTTTCCTGTAGGAACTAGTCGCAATGCTCTTACTTCCCTTTTTATATCTTGCCTTAAACCAGATTCAAAACAGCTCTGTAATAATTCAGGTGGAATACCTGATATCTGATTTGCCAATTCCTCAAAGTCATTATAAAATTGCTGAACTGTATTTTTCTGTTGTAATTTAGCAAGTTCACCCTTAAATCTCTAGAAAAGATGGGCCAAATCTCTGCATAACTTGTTCTTTAAATTCTGTCCATGAGTTTAGCTGTTTATTAAGATGCATATATTGATACTAGCAAGTGTCCATCCATGTAAATGAGGCAATTAAGAACTTGTTCTGATAAATAGATATAAAAATCTCTGCTTTGAAAGACCTGGGTTGTCTCCATTAAATCTGGGCATATCTATTTTAAGAGGCATTGACATGGGTGTGTGTGTATGTGGTCTGTTTGGAGAATAGGATTCTGAATGGGATGCATCACATACCTGGATTTGAGGTTGTTTTTCCAATCTGTTTTCTATTGCAGTCAATCTTTTTGATATTTCAGTCAATGCCATAGTGATTGAGGTCATTTGCTCTTCATTTTGTTCACTGGTAACACATTCTTCAAGTGTTTTGATGTGTATCTTGTGTCGCC
Source organism: Cymbidium sinense (assembly GCA_021442155.1). Taxonomy (NCBI): domain Eukaryota; kingdom Viridiplantae; phylum Streptophyta; class Magnoliopsida; order Asparagales; family Orchidaceae; genus Cymbidium; species Cymbidium sinense. The sequence continues at coordinate 15,887,825 of CM038233.1, read as the reverse complement.
ATTGTTAGGTGTGAATCAACGAGAGCACCAATGATATGCTATTTTCTGATTAAGACCGCTTGTTGTTCCAATTGGGTCTGTTGGGTGAGATTGAGTTTGATTCGCTGAGTTGACTCGCCTTGAGTGTTGGAACCCATGAGTGGATTATTTCTGGGAATTGCGGGTGCTTTCTTATCCGCTTGGATTTGCACCTTTGAACTCACCTGGATGCTAACACACGGATTGAGTGTTTGCCGCTTGTTGATTGCCTTGATTTCGCCTCTCTCCTGGATTTGATTTTGATCGCGTTCTTGATGCTTCTAATGTATTAGTGATTCCATGTTGATTTCTGCGCTTGATCCTTGGATCGATCCAACAGAAGCTTGTGTTTCTACCGCTTCTTGGCTGGGATTAATGAGGAAACTAACCTTATACTTTTGTTTTGAATTGTTTTGTTTCGACAGTTCGAGCCGTCGAGGAGCTCCTGAGAAGAACAGGGAGATGCAGCGAAGATCGGCGGAGAAACTGAGATTTCTCCGGTGGCATGCGGTGGTTTCCGGTGAGGAAAACCGAGAAGAAATCGGAAGAAGAAGAGCGAAGGAGAGGTTGAAGAAAGCTAAGTTCCTTTCAAATTCTTGATTATTCCCTCCTGTTTGGCTTTTGATCTCTATTTATAGTTTTCAGATTTCCTTTCTTATGCTTGGATCTAAGCTACTTATGCAAGCCTAACTACTTTCTGTTAAAAATAACTGATTTCTGTTAGATGGGATCGTTTTACTTCGGTTGCTTGCTTCTGTCTTTATGGAATATCAGTTGGTTGAAATGTCGAGCTTCTTGATTCTTGAGTTCTGCTCTGATTTCCTTAAGTGACAACTGCTGGATTATTCTCATAATGGCTATTTCTTCTTATTTTCTTGTTGTTGTCTTGTAATAAGATCTATTCTCTATTGTATATTGTTTCGGGTTGTTCAGCTTTGTAATTTCTCCGCCTTTGGGAGCTTTTATTGTTCTGAATATCTGTAATGGATTCTTAATGTTGTATGCTGTATTTTGGCACTTTGAGGATTTGGGATCATAACAGAAAGTATGGGAAACGTGATGTGGTAGCTCTTCATTGATTGAGTAGGAGGTGGAGGTATGGAAAGGGCGGCTGCCATTTTACAGGAATTGATCATGTATAATTAGAAGATAAGTAGACAGATTTACCTCAAAATATGTGTTAATTTCAACAAAATTTTAAGCGCAACAAGCTCGTAATTTCAACATTCCAGACACAATGACACAGTCCATTTGTCGATCGAAGGTCGTTTCAACCATTTTCGGCATTGAATTGGGTCACTTTCAGTTCAAAAATACACATTATTAATTCCGACCGCTCGACGTTCGCGCAGACTCGTCCGAATTGAGCGTAGTCTCATTTGATAGGTTTCCATGTTTCGAAGCCAACGATACAATCATTTTCGCGAACGGAGGTCATTCGGACATCATCGCAGCATCCTGATTCTGATATACGTGCCGACACATTGATAGCTCGAGAGCTTCATCGATTGCTCATTAGATTTTACAATATTTATATTTCGATCAATTTCGATGTTCTGAACGCAACAACGAAGTCCGTTCATCGATCGGAGGTCGTTTCAACCATTTTTTGTGACGTCAAGTATATTTTGAGCCTCGATTTATGCATTGTCGCTTTCGAAGTCCGTTGAATTAGATTTATGAGCTTGACTCGACTTTGTGACACACATATAAAGGTCAACAATTGGCAACGCAAGCTTGATCCAGATTACGACATAATGCATACGCTAAAGACGTTGCTGTTGAACACTGACGGGATGCTGCAGCCTATCGATTACTTCTTCTCATAAGAGATCTTTTGGCACACAGAATCCGTACCTTTTTTTCTGCTGGAAATAAAAAAAAATTTACACTTCACTGCTGAATATCTTACAGTTTGGTTTGTATTTTTTTTTTTTATATGAATAGATTTATATTTGATAATAACTATCATAAAAAATAGAAAATAAGTGATGTTTATGTGTTCTTTTAGTAGGGTTTAGTGGCTTGTGCTTAGAGCGGAGTCTTATAAAAGAGTACAGAAAAGCTTATATCTGGCTGTTTAAATTTTTAATATATGGATAAAAAAGTTTTATATTTTATTAAAATTTATAGATGAGGTAAGATCTTATATTAGATTCTTATTGATATGATCATTATCATATTTGATCAGATCAAATTAAAAAATATAATTTGTTTTCTTAGATTTTTTAAAATACAATTTTATTATTGATATGGTTCTCAAAATACCAAAGTCAAATCTTGATGTCGAAATATGATTTTGAGTCAAACCGATCGAGATCACTTAAATATCATTGGAATCTTTGGACATCAATTAAATCTCAAACCTCAAATATGGAGTGTTTATAGTCAAATCGAGCGTCTCGATGAGCCGGATCTAACGAGCCTAAGATCTCATAATTCCGCTTCATTTGGGCATCCAAATGCTCAAAATACATCAAATGATCAAGGAATCATCCTGAGCCCGATCGAAGGGAGTGGTACGGGCTTTACATGAATTTACAAGACGCCTCCTCCCATCTATAAATAGACCTTCATTCCTCACATGAGGGAGGAGAAGTGAAGTGAAGTGAAGTGAAGAAGAAGATGAGCTGAAGCAAGTAAAGAAGAGGAAGAGTCCAAGCAAGGAGGAAGAGAGAGCTCTGAAGCTTGAAGATCCTCCAAGCAAGATCGCACTCCCGCTCGACGGCCATCAACCACCTCCACCGCCACCGCCGCCATGACCTGTATTTCCACGTCACCCGCATCTCCACCATCAAGACTTTGTACTCTGAAACAGATACATAGTGGAAGCTTTTTACTGGGCTAGGCCCCGTGGTTTTTCCCCTCTTTTCGAGGTTTTCCACGTTAAAAATTCTGGAGTGTCTCCTGTTCGCTCTTTAATTACCTGTGTGTGTGCTGGACTAATCGACAAGGCTAAGGCGTAAACTTTCACTCTACCGCGACTGGTTTTCTAGCACGCAACAGTTTGGCGCCGTCTGTGGGAAGTTGATTCTCATTATTTCATCTTGTATGACGACCAAGTTTCTCAACAAGATCAAAACCACCATCGAGGTGGAGCATTTCAAGCTTTTAAAGAGCGCAAGCGAAGAATGAAGATTCATCAAACTTTGTTCCTTCAGATTCTGTCGAACTGGGGCAACTCTTAATCTCAAAAGATAAGCAAGTCAGCAACACCAATGAAAAGACAAAGATCAATAGTCAACTCTTGCTACAAGCTCATACAAATATTCGACCTCTTCCATACGGGTTAACGTCATCGAGTAAACACTCTGACAAACAACCCAGATAGTCAAAACGCCCTGGTGGACTTCCTGCGATCTCTTCCAGACGCAATGTCATCGAGCAAAAGCTCGACAAACAACCCAGGAAAGGTCAAAACGCCCCAGTGGACTTCTGTGATCTTTCCATATTAATGTCATCGAGCAAAACTCGACAAACAACCCAGAAAGGTCAAAACGTTGGTGGACATCCCACGTTTCATAACGGGTTAATGTCATCGAGCAAAATCGACAAACAACCCAGAAAGGTCAAAAGGTCTTCAGCGGCCTCTTCCATATGCAGGACGACATCAATTATCAACTTTTGAACCATCCATTGAAGTTTCAAGAAATTATTTTCCATAAGAGGGACTACGGACTAGCGCCGGTCGCCGCTGACCATTCCGGCCGCTGAATATCGCTCGGCCACCGCCGGCCGCATCGCTAACTATCATCGCCGGTTACGCTGCTGACATCGCTGTATTACCGCTGATTATCGCCGGTTACCGCCAACTATCACCGGCATGCCGACTATCGACGGTTGCCGGTACGCTGATTACTGCTGCCGGTTGGTTGCAACCACGCCGGTAATGCACCGACCACGCCGACGTCACTGTTATCGACGCTTCGCAACCATCCCGTTGGCCAACATGTTGTCGGCTATCGCCAGCACTTATCGGTCATTTGCCGGCTACCGCCATTAATTATCGCTGATAATCTCCGGTGAATCCGCCGGTCATTATCGTTGTTTGGTCATCCCGTACCACTGACGCTGCCGCATTGCTGACAACTGCTGCGACTGATCATCGCTGCTGACATCATCGATCTATCGGCTATCTCCGAATCGCTGTCACTACTTATCGTTATCGGTCATCTCGCTGATTACTGACGCGTGGGTCTCACTGTTGATCTGTTGCCATCCGTCCGGCTACCGCTAAACCATCGCTGACAATCTCCGGTTATCTCGGTAAACCTCGCCGGTTATCACCATCGCTGTTCGGTCATCTCGCTTTTACCGATAATACGCACTGCTGACTACGCTAATTGCGCTGACCACCCTCGCTGGCCGCTAACCGCGATATTTACCGCACACTATCGCCATAATCTCCGATCATCTCGCAACCTTCGCGCCACCACCATCGTTGCCGGTCATCTTGCACTACGCCGCTTCAATATCGACTACCGCCGCCGTCACCGCCTGACCATCGCCGGCATCGGTTATCACCATCGCCGCCGATCATCCACGCTGACTATCGACGCGGCCGCCACTCAACTCAGATTCAATTCAACCTCTTCCATAGTTAACGCATCGCAAGCACTCGACAAACAACCTTGATAGGTAAAATCTCACGGATTCAATTCAACCTCATCCGCGACAGCACGCCATCGTAACACCGACAATAACCTCGGATAGGTCAAAATCGCGATTCAATTCGACCTCTTCCATACGCAGTTAATGTAAATACCGACGAACAACCTGTGAAAGGTCAAAACGCCCTTGGTGGACTTCCCGCGATTCCATACGCAGCACGTCATCGAGCAAAAGCTCGACAAACAACCCAGGAAAGGTCAAAATGACCTTGGTGGACTTTCTACGATCTCTTCCATACGGGTTAATGTCATCGAGCAAAAGCTCTGACAAACAACCCAGGAAAGGTCAAAAGGTCCTTGGTGGACTTCCCACCTCTTCCATGTGTTGGCCGACAAATAATATTACCAATAACCTAGAAAGGTCAAAACTTTGTACCCACTCCACGTGTTAATGTCATTGATAACACTCGACAAACAACCTCGGATGGGTCAAAATCCTGGATTCAATTCGACCTCTTCATAGTTAACGCCATCGAGTCACACTCGACAAACAACCTGGATAGGTCAAAATTCTGCGATTAATTTAACCTCTTCCATACAGGCTAACATCATCGAGTCACACGTTGACAAACAACCTCGGACAGGTCAAAACATCTTTGGTGGACTTCTCATGACCTCTTCCATACGGGTTAACGTCATCGAGTAAAAATTCTGACTAACAACCCAGGATAGGTCAAAACGTCCTTGGTGGACTTCCCGCCTTCTTCCATAATGCGCACGTCAAGCAAAAGCTCGACAAACAACCCAGATGTCAAAACGCTGGTGGACTTCCGCTTTCCATACGGTTAATGTCATCGAGCAAAAGCTCGACAAACAACCTGTGATAGGTCAAAACGCCCTTGGTGGACTTCACGGCCTCTTCCATACGTTAGCATCGACTAATATTCACCAATAACCTGGAAAGGTCAAAACTTTGTACCACTCTACACGGTTAATGCCATCGGGTAACACTCGACAAACAACCTCGGATGGATCAAAATCCTCTGCATTCAATATTCTAACATGTGCCGACAACATCACTATCAACCGAACCATCTATGAAATCTTAAGACGGGATTCACGGACTGCGCCGCTTAATTCGCTGACTAGATCTGGCTGTATCACGCTGCATCTGTTATCATGGCTGACATCGCCGTTCGCATACGCTTAATCATCACGGCGATCGCAAATATCGCGGAATCGCAGGCACTACCGACATCGACAATTTTGTTGCATCCTACTTACGCTGTTCACTATCGCCAACCATAGCCGCAGTAACCGCTGGCTGATCGCCGACGGTCACCAACGCCGCTAACCATCCTTGCCGCTGCAACCATGCTGCCGGTGATCGCCACACTATCTTATCGGTCCGCCGCGGTTACCGCTAAACCATCGCTGAATCTCCGGCTGGTCACACCATATCTGCGGTTATCCCCATTCCGACACTCCGCCATCATCGAATTGCCGCTGTTGCCGCTGACCATCTATCGGCGCCACACTATACGGCTATGTTGCCACCATTGCGTAATCTCGCGGTCATCACTACGTCGGTCATCCGCTTACTACTGGCGCTACCACTATAGATCACGGTTGCTACTTCTGCTGACCACGCTGACGGCGCTATAAGGTTACCGCTGTTGACTCGCTGAATTATCGCCGGCATCTCATTGTCACCACTAACGCCGCGTATCTCGCTGACGAGGCGGTCACCATCGCCGACAATCCCGGTCATCTCCGGCACCTCGCTGGTCACCGATCGTTGGTCATTCCGCCGACTACCGACGCTGCCGACTGCTGACTGCCGCTAAGCATTGCCGCCGACCACCGCTGGTCACCAACATCGGTCACCGCTACCGCACCGTGCCGTCTCGCCGCAACCATCGCCGCAGAATCGCCGGTCACCATCGCCGGTTATCTCGCCACCATCATCGAGCATCGCGCCTCTTTCCGGTGATCGCCTCCGACGGTCGACGAGGCCGGTAAACCGGAACCACGAATAATGGGCCTTGATCTCCTAACGACGGTCCGACGGGGAGAACTGGAACCACGACGATACCGCGGCTTGATCGCCCTAACCCGGACGGAGGGTCGAAACCGGAACCACGATGTATGTACGGCCTTGATCGCCCAAACCTGACGGTCCGACGAGGCCGTTAAACTGAACCACGACGCAGGTGGGCCTTGAACCCGTGACAACCGACGAGGCCGATCGGACGGTAAACCGGAACCACGACGATGCATGTGGGCCTTGATCGCCCTAACCCGGACACGAGGCCGAACCGACGGTGGCCGGAACCGAACCACGACGATGTCTGGGCCTTGACGCTCCCCTAACCCGGACGGTCCGACGAGGCCAGTAAACCGGACGAGGCCGGTAAACCGGAACCACGATGTACCGGCCTTGATCACCTCCTAACCCGACCGTCCGACGAGGCCGAACCGACGAGGCCGTGAACTGAACCACGATGTATGTACGCTGACCGCTTCTTAACCCGACGGTCCGACGAGGCTGCGAATCGACGAAGAGAACCTAACGCGACGACGCATGGCCTTGATCGCTTCCTTGACCGCCCTCAATCGCCTCAACGCTTCTTGATCGCTTCTTGATTGCCTCCAAAGGACCTCACTAAGAAAGGGAGAGGGAAAGGTGTGCCTCTCCTCTCACCCTGGGAATTTATAGCCCGTGGGCAAAAGGTAAAATCCCTCAAAAATGGCTAAAAAACCCTTCAAATCCCTAGGGCCCTCAGCGCGCAAGATGCGGCCTCCTCCCGCCCCATTCACCCGAGTTGTTCACCCTAACCGGCCGCACGAACGTCAGGACGCCCGCAATTCAACCGCCACGCTGAACGCTCGGACCGTCAGACCGGCCGCGACAGAGCTGGCTGAAGCTGCGCAGGGCGAACCACCCGCCGCGCATGTTCGCTGACCCGCCACGCTGCCCGCTGCCCGCCCGCCAGAATCGGCCCGCTCGCCCGATCAATTGATGGCCCGCCCATCAGCCGTAAGACGCCACATGTCATGCAGCGCCCTGGCTATAAGCGCGCTGCCGGACGCCGACGGCGCCACGGGCGCCTCGGCCCGAACGCCTGAAAACTTCATTATTATTTGAGCATTATACATATATTTTTGGATGATTAAGCTAATATCATCCAAAAATAAGAACCGATATGGCTCTCAAAATACCACTAGTCAAAGTGCAAATCTTGATGTCGAAAGCGATATGATTTTGAGTCAAACCGATCGAGATCAAGCACTTATCATCGAATCTTTGGGACATCAATTAAATCTCAAAACAAATTCTCAAATATGGAGTGTTTATAGTCAAATCGAAGGCCTTGACGAGCGGATCTAACGAGCCTAAGATCTCATAATTCACTTCATTTGGGCATCCAAATGCTCAAAATACATCAAATGATCAAGGAATCATCCGAGCCGTCCATCGAGGGGAGTGGTACGCTTTACATGAATTTACAAAATGCCCCTCCTCCCATCTATAAATAGACCTTCATTCCTCACATGTGGTGAAGTGAAGTGAAGAAGTGGAAGAGACAAGCAGTAAAGAAGAGGAAGAAATCCAAGCAAGAAGGAAGAAGAAAAGGAAGAAGAGGAAGAGTCCAAGCAAGGAGGAAGAGAGAGCTCTGAAGCTTGAAGATCCTCCAAGCAAGATCGCACTCCCGCTCGACGGCCATCAACCACCGCCACCCACCGTGCCACCGATTGTAATTTCCACCGAAGTCAGATCTCCACCATCAAGACTTTGTACTCAAATGATACATAGTGGAAGCTTTTCCTGCCAGCCGTGGTTTCCCCTCTTTTAAGGTTTTCCATGTTAAAATGAGTGTCTGCTCGCTTAATTACTGCATGTCTACTAATCGACAGCAAGTAACTTTTGTTTCACCGCTAGATTTTTTAGCATGCAACAGTTATAATTCGCAAAATATCAGAGAGAGAGAGAGAGAGAGAGAGAGAGAGAGAGATGATTTGAATCACACGAAGGTAAAATACCGCCCTAAACGGGGCTAAGTAAAATATCCTCCCAATGTCCTGGTCGTAGGCGACTTGAATGAAACGGATTGATAAAAAATTCATTAAAAATGGGTTCTAGAAGGAGTAGACTGGAAATTGAATAAGTGAAGGTGGCCTACTCGAATCATCATTTTGGCCTTTCTACCTAGAAATATATTTTTAAAATACTTTCAAAATTTTTAATAAATTTTGTTCAAATTTTAATTTAAGAAAATAAGTTGAAATATTATAATGAAAATATTTATTAGAATAAATTTTAAAATGTAAATTATTTTAAAAAATAAATTGATATCTATATTTTAATTAATTATTTATATATATTTCATTAATTTCAAATAAACTAACAGTTTTAAAATTTATTTTTATAAAATTTTGATGAAAATGTGCTGATCTATTAATTTTCTTTTACTTAAAATTTTTTCTTTGAAGATACTGAATAATAAATCATAGTCATTCACTTCAAATCTATCTTAGCATTACATTTAACTTATTTTTGATGAAACAATTAAATTTTAATCTGATATCAAAATGCCTTCAAGAGAATTGACTTCTCATGTAAAATGTCTTCTTATTAATTTTCTTCTCCTGCAGTCCAAACGCCATCTACTGGTATCTCTCATTATATTTGTCTTCCTACAATATTGTTTAGAGCTACATTATCTACACTATTCTAACAAATATAATTTTAATTTATAAGGGCATCAGGAGCAAATATATTTTTGCAAATGATAAATTTAGAATAGTGTTAAATTTATAGAGATATTAAAAAAAAACTTCAAGTAGATAAACTTTACACTTTGATTACATTATATATATATATATATATATATATATATATATATATATATATATATATATATATATATATATATATATATATATATATATATATATATATATATATATATATATATATATATATATATATATATATATATATACACTAAAAAATTCTACTAGTTAAAGCACAAATCTCACGTCGAAAGACGAAATCAAGACTAAACGAGATCAAACACTTATTATCAATCGACAAACATGAAGTGTTTATAGTCAAAGCCCTCGACAAGCGGATCTACGCCCAAGATCTCATAATTCTGATTTCATTTGAGCATTCAAATACTTAAAATACATCAAATGATCAAAGGAATCATTTTGAGTCGTCCGATGGAGAGGAGTTGTTCGGATTTTCTATGTATTTACAGAGACGCACTCCTCCAATCTATAAATAGCCCCTCATTCTTCATATGAGGGGAGCCGAAGCAGGAGAGAGGAGTGAGCTCTAAAGCTCGAAGATCCTCCAAGTATAATCGAGCCATCACTTGACGATCGCCGACCACCCCCGTTGGTTGTCAATGGTCGCCGCCAGTCGCCGCTGTCAGCCGCCACCGCTGATCCTTGCCATCGTTGATCCCCGTCGTTCTCCATCATCTGCTACCACTAGCAATTGTTACCACTCAACGCGACTATAGCTGTTCCTCTTTCTCATATACAATCCTGTAATTCCGTTATCGGAAAGATTTTGTACTTTGAAATAGATACATAGTGGAAGATTTTTACTGGGCTAGGCCCCGTGATTTTTTTCCCTCTTTTCGAGATTTTCCACGTAAAAATTCTGGAGTTTTTTTGTTCACTCTTTAAATACCTGTGTGTATGCTAGATTTCACAACAAGGCTAAGGCATAAACTTTCACTTTACTGCAACTAGTTTTCTAGCACGCAACAGTTTGATGCCGTCTGTGGGAAATTAATTTCCATTATTTCATCTTGTATGATGACCAAGTTTCCTAACAAGATCAAAACCACCATCGAGGTGGAGCATTTCAAGCTTTTAAAGAGCGCAAGCGAAGAATGAAGATTCATCAAATTTCGTTTCTTCAGATTTTGTCGAAAACTAGGGGAAAACTCTTAATCTCAGAAGATCGCTCATTTTAATATGTTAAGCATCTAATCGATTATCATCCCAAGAAACAAGTCAAAGTTGGAGGATATTTCAACATTGAGAAGAGATATAGTTTTGCAAATTATGATTTTCCAATCATACTCATGGAAAAACAAGACTAAGGTTAAGGAGCAACTTTGGCTACAACCACAAACGAATGTTTTGATTCGACCTCTTCCACATAGGTTAACGTCATCGAGCAAAGACTCTGACAAACAACCTAGGATAGGTCAAAAGGTCCTTGGTGGACTTCACCACTTTTCCATAATGTTAACGCCATCGTAACACTCGACAAACAACCTCGGATAGGTCAAAATAGCGATTAATTCACCTCTTCTAGTTAACGCCATCATAACACTACAAACAACCTCGATAGTCAAAAATCCTCGGATTCAATTCAACCTCTTCCACACGTTAACTTCATCGAGCAAAGACTCGACAAACAACCTAGATAGGTCAAAAGGTTCTGTGGACTTCAATACCTTTTCATACGTGTTAACGCCATCTAACACTCGACAAACAACCTCGATAGTCAAAATCCGCGGATTCAACCTCTTCCATACAGGTTAACGTCATCGAGTAACACCATGATAAACAACCTCAGATAGGTAAAAAATCCTCAGTGGATTCAATTCAACCTCTTCCATATATGTTAATGTCATCGAGCAAAGACTCGACAAACAACCTCAGATAGGTCAAAAATCCTTAGCGAATTCAATTCGACATCTTCCATACAGGTTAACATCATCGGATAACACTCGACAAACAACCTCTGATAGTCAAAATCTCGCCGATTCAATTCAACCTCTTCCACACAAGTTAACGCCATCGGTAACACTCGACAAACAACCTCGATAGTCGTCAAAATTCAACCCTTTCCATAAAGTTAACGCCATCTACCACAACAAACAACCCTGATAGTCAAAATCCTCGGATTCAATTCAACCTCTTCCATATGTTAACGCCATCTAACACTCGACAAACAACCTCGATAGTCAAAATCCTCGCCGATTCACTAACCTCTTTCCACTGTGTTAACATCATCGGATAACATCGAGCAAAGACTCTGACAAACAACTAAGGATAGGTCAAAAGGTCCTTGGTGGACTTCCCACGACCTTTTCCATATAGGTTAATGTCATCGGGTAACACTCTGACAAACAATCTCGGATAGGTCAAAAATCCTTAGCGGATTCAATTCGACCTCTTCCATGCAGGTTAACGTCATCGAGTAACACCCTGACAAATAACATCAGATAGGTCAAAAATCCTCAGCGGATTCAATTCAACCTCTTCCACACAGGTTAACGTCATCGAGCAAAGACTCTGACAAACAATCTTAGATAGGTCAAAAATCTTTAGAGGATTCAATTCGACCTCTTCCATACAGGTTAACGTCATCGGATAACACCCTGAAAAACAATCTCAGATAGGTCAAAAATCCTCAGCGGATTCAATTTAACCTCTTCCATACGCCATCGGCAAAGACTCAAAAATAACCAGATAGGTCAAAAGGTCGGACTTCACGACCTTTACATACAGTTAAGCCATCGTAACACTTTGACAAACCTGGATAGGTCAAAATCCTGGCGATTCAATTCGACCTCTTCCATACAAGTTAACGTCATCGGGTAACACCTTGACAAACAACCTCATATAGGTTAATAATTCTCAGCGGATTCAATTCAACCTGTTCCACATAGGTTAACATCATCAAGTAAAGACTCTGACAAACAACCTAGATAGATCAAAAGGTCCCTTGGTGGACTTCCCATGGCCTCTTCCACGTTAACGCCATCGTAACACTCTCTAAAACAACCTGGATCAAAATCTCAACGGATTCAATTCAACCTCTTCATACAGTTAACGCCATCGTAACACTGACAAAACAACCTCGATAGTCAAAATCACCCCGGGCTGCAACCGCTTATCGCCGGTATCGCTCCATTATCATCGCCATCTCCACGACACTACCATCGCTGGTCATCCCCGGACTATTAATGTTGCCGCTATTGCCGACTACTGCTGCCAGGCTGACCACCTCGATGCCTAACTTATCGCTAATCACCACCACAGTACTGGTTGCTGGCCACTTGCCATTATCGCCGGAAATCTCGTTTCATCATCGCTGGCTCATCTCGCTAACCATTTGATGCATTACCATCGCCGCTATCGCCATTGCTGGCTGGACCACCTCGCTGCCGCTAACCATTGTTGCCACGGCCACCATCGCTGAGATTCTCCGGTCCCACCATCGTTGCCGGTCCTCTCCGCTGAGACATTTCGGGCCGCTAATTGCCGATTAGTATGCCGCTCGTTGCCGCTGACACCTCGCTTGCCCAACTATCGCCGCCACATCACACCATTATCACTTGTTCGGGTCACCACCATCGCCGCCATCTCCGGGTCACCACCATCGCCGGTTCATCCGCCGACCATCGACACTCAGCCACCGCCTGGCTATCACTGCATACTATATCATCGCTGATCATCACCTCTAAACCGGCTGGTCCAAGGCTGACGCTTTTGAGGGAAAACGAGCTCACCAGATGAACTACTTTGATCGCCTCCAAACCCGGCCAATTGAGGGAACGGAGCTCTGTGAACTATGGCCTGATCACCTCAAATCATTGGACAAGGGCACTTCGCGGAGAGAACGAGCCTGAGCTATATGAACTACTGATCACCTCCAACCGGTTGGTCCGACAAGGGCGCCTCTTCGAGGGAGAACCAGATGAACTACGAGCCTTGATCTCCTCCAAACCCGGTCCGACAAGGCGTTAAAGCTTCCGAGAAAACCGAGCCTGCCAGATGAACTTTGAGCCTCAAACCCGATCGACAAGAGGCGACACCTCGAGGGAAAATCGAGCCTCACCGATGAACTACGGGCTTTGATCATCAACTCGGTCCAAGGCGGAGTTGATGCCTCTTTCGAGGGAAAACTGGAGCCTCGCCGTATGAACTACGGGCTTGATCGCCTCTGAACTACCTCCTCTTAAGAAGAAGAGGGACACTTAAGCATATGAAGAGTGTGTCTTCTCCATTAGCCCTAGGGGGGGGGGGGGTTTATAGACCCCTATAAGGGAAAAAAGGTCAAAAACCACAAAAACTTGCTCAAAACCGCCCAAAATGGGCAAAAATAGGCAAAAATGGATGAAAAACCCTCATGGGACCGCTCACCACGCGGGCTTGTCGCCGTTTGTCCGTCTCACGGACCCGCCTTCCCCCATTCGAGACGACCAACTCCGGCCGTCAAGAACCGCTACACCACGGTCGTCTGCTCACTCGAGCTCCCATCCACCGCCATTCAGCGTGACTGAACCCCGGCTGGTCGCGCATGGGAGCGCCTCATGGCCATGGGCGCGGGCATGGTGCGTGAACGCCAATTGCAATGGATCCATAACTCCAAAATCTTGTGCCCGCGCATATCCACATACATCCGTGGCCCTGTGCCCACTTCCGTGATCATAATCTTGTGCTCCTGTGAAGATCTGTTCTCTAAAAATGTATGGTTGATGGACTCGCAAATTTCGTTGAAGAATTTATTATTTTTAGTATTTGGCATATATAATTTTAGATGATTGAGATAAGATCATCCAAAATAGAGGGGGAACTGATATGATCCTAAAAATTCTACTAGTAGAAGCACGAATCTTGATGTCGAAAGCAATCTGATTCTGAATCAAGACTAAACGAGAACAAATGCTTATTATCAATCGACTCTCAAACATAGAGTGTTTATAGTCAAATCGAGCGTCTCGACGAGCCAGATCTAACGAGCCCAAGATCTCATAATTCTGACTTCATTTGAGCATTCAAATACTTAAAATACATCAAATGATCAAAGGAATTATTTTGAGCCGATGAGATGGAGGAGTGGTTGGATTTTCCATGTATTTATAGAGATGCTCTTCCAATCTATAAATACATTCTTCAAGGAGGAGAGCAAGAAGAGAGGAAGAGCTCTAAAAGCTTGAAGATCCTCCAAGCATAATCGAGCCACCACTCGACGATCGCCGATCACACCCGTTAGTTGTCAACGGTCGCCGCCAGTCGCCGCCATCAGCCGCCACCGCTGATCCTTGTCGTCGTTGATCACCGTCTCCATCATCTGCTACCACTAGCAATTGTTACCACCTGAATGTGACTATATAGCTATTGTTTCCTTCTCATATACAATTCTGTAATCCCATTATCGGAAAGATTTTGTACTCTGAAACAGATATATAGTGGAAGATTTTTACTGGGCTAGGCCTCGTGATTTTTTCCCTCTTTTCGAGATTTTTCACGTAAAAATTCTAGAGTTTTCTTGTTTACTCTTTAAATACTCTTGATTTCACAACAAGGCTAAACTTTCACTCTACTCAATGGTTTTCTAGCAACAATATATATATATATATATATATATATATATATATATATATATATATATATATATATATATATATATATATATATATATATATATATATATATATATTATTGATTTTCTTAAAAGAAGCAATATAATATGGTTCAAATGATGAATTAAAAAGATGAAACATATGCATTGTTAAATTCTAAATAATATTTTCAATTTATTTTCTAACTTGTAGTTGAAGAATTCTATATAGCGTTGAGGTGTAAATGAGTCGAGTCGAGTTCAAATTAGACAAAAGCTTTACTCAACTCTCCAATGCCTGACTCGAGTTTGACTCGAGTTTGACTCGAACTCAAAAGTTAAGATTGAGCACGACTCATTTAAGAAACTCTAAGATCAAGCTCGATTCGTTGGCTCAGCTGAACTCATGAACTCGACTATGTATGTACTCTAAATTTTTTTTATAGATTTATTTGTTTTGACAAAAAAATGAAATATAGTATAATAAAACAAGTGCATATAATTTTCTCGAGTAACCTAGCATTTAAATCGACAAAAAATTTCACGCTTATGGCAATAGCAACACTAAATATTCTTAAATTAATGGCATGTCCATCATAACATAAATTCATTTTTTGACCTAGCTAAAGTTCAAAGTAGTTCAAAGTTAAAATTAGTACATCCAAAATAAACAAGTACTTAAGCAAGTAAAAAAGATTATAAATTAAAACTTCATATTAAAATGAGTATAATAGATAAAAGCACAATTTCTAATAGATCAAGTTGGAGTAGATTTAACAAATGAATGAAAGAAGGGTGAAAAGTGAGTTTTTCCCCTTGTTAGCATAATAATGAGGTTGCATAAGAAGCTGAAGGTCATGCTACCCTCTGACTAGATCTCAATCACAACTGAAACTTGAGTTGCTGCTAATGAAAAAAAAAAGAAATTTATTAGTTTGTACAAAGTTGTAATCCATAAAATTGTATAATTTATCATAAGATAATCTAAGTGCACATATTTGAGGGTATTCAAGAAATAGAATAAATTTGAATGGTGCATTCTTTTGCTTGCATAACTTTTCTCAATTTCAATAAGCACAAGTATTGTTAAAGCTGTAATAGCTTCTATATTATGTAAAATACTTCACAAATAATTTGCCTTAATAATTAGGACATCAAAAAGCATGATTATAAAAATACTTTTGTTAGATAAAACAAAAAAAAATCTAGCAAGAACAATTAAAGATGACAAAAGCAAGTTTAAAACAAAATATATGATGTCATCAATAAAGATGGTCAATGAAGAACATAAGTACCAAGTAGATTAGTAAAAGAATATGATGTGTCACTCAACAATATTTAGAGATGTTTCAACATAATTTAGTTTAACATAATCACAATAAATCACCATCAAAATAGTCATAGACATCTCTGTTAAATGCATTAAAACCTATAAAAAAATCAAGAACAACAAATAACAATATGTAAACACTAACAAAATATAAAACTTTACCTATATAGCATAAAAGATAGAATGACATACAAAATAAACTTCATAAATTGATTTTATGATAGTGGCAAGAGATTCTCCATGTCTTCATTTCCCTATTCTTCTTAAAGAAATATTTCACAATAAATTTTATCATGAAATGATAAGTAAATAACAAATTAAGGAATGAGGAGATAATACAAATAAGTACTCATACTTTGATCCTTCTCTTTAACCAATAATGACTATGAATTATATCATATTCAAATATTAATGCTTGTACAATTTTTACATGGAATTTAGAATGTTATGTGTATATTTTTTTTTGACTATCAAGTATATTTTCTGAACCACTTATTTAGCTTGACACATTACTTCTGTTGCCCCAGATTAAACATGTTGCTCTAACTTTTCTTGCTATGTTGCCTCATCTACCTTCCAGTTCTTATTCAAAACACAAACAATATTTTTCATACAACTTATATAATATAATACGAACAATTATGATATTCTTTATACTTTCTTCTTCTTTATAAATGATCAGATTTGCATATTTAATTATCATAAACTTCATCCTTGGGTTTATAATTGTGCTGAAGACCATGAATCAGATTACATTCACTCTAATATTTATCAAAATGTTCTTTCATTTTTGGTCATTTGCATAACAAAATGATTAGAAGATACAACCATCATCTAAAATCTTTTTAATAGTACAATTTTGAGAAAAAAGAAAATTTTAAGTTGGCTATATTCTTGATATAATATTAGTGACATCATTAAAAAAAATCTCAAAATATCACAAATATTTTCAGTTTAAAGCACTTCTCCTATGAGGAACAATTATAATATTTAATTTCTCTCTTAGAATAAAGTTTATTTTATTTGCATAACAACTGTTAATATAGAATATGTTCTAGTGAATGAGGCAATCCATAACAAGCTTTTTATTAGAAAATTGAAGTTGTTAAATGACATTTAAAAGCAACATCAACTTTGACTCAATTGTATTCACAAAATTTATTGTATCACCTATCTTGTTAACTATGCATTCAATCATTTTGATACAATCCTTTACCATCAAATTCAAAATATAAGCACATCAACACACATAAAAGAGTTACCCTCAAAGAATAACTTTTTCCTAACTCTCAACCTATCCTTTAATAATTTTTTCGCTCTATCATTATTATAAGCATTATCAACATATATACATAATACTTTATCCTCAACACCCTACTCACAAAAAAAAAAAAAAATTATAAAGTGTATCAACTATCTTAGATGTTTTGTGAGGAGGAGGCATATGTAGAAAATTAAGAACATATTTTTGTAGCTTCCAATAGGAATATATAGTGTGCTGTGACAACTATATAAGATATTCTTCGATTTGATTTCCATATATTTATAGTAATTTTTTTTTATATACTTTAGCACATCTTTACATTTTATCTTCTCTTTCTCAAAATAATAACTGTTAAAATTTTCAAAAAGTATGGAGATGTAGCTTTCAACATAAGATTAAAATCAAATTTATTCACTACTAAAATGGATTTTTCAATAATAAGAATATAATGTGCTATTTACTCTTTGTCTTTGGCATGATCATATATGAATATTGTTAAAGCACCTCCCTACTCACATTTTCACTACTATTTGGTCCAAGATGTAATATGTTTTGTTTTTTATGACAGAATCCTAAGTATACAACATTCCAAATATTTTTTGCACTATGTAGTGGAACTTGTAGTACCCATTTCTAAAATTTTCTTACAATATAAATATTTAGTCTTCTTTGTCTATCAGAAAAAAATTATCTCTTTAAATTCTTCTTAAACCTTTGACATTATGTTCCTATTTTTCTTATCAATTACATTATCATTTCAATATTCTTTTCAATAGTATTTTCATGGTCATTATTATTATCCACACAATTCTCATTTTTATTAACTCCATCATTCTAAACTTAATTATTAGTCATAAGTTGTTCTCCATCAAAAATAGAGATTCTCATTAGTATCCTCAAACTCATTAACATCAAAATCACTTATGATGTCATCTATATTTTTTGGTGTTGATATGCTAAATGCTAAAAAAAAAGGATAAGATTAGAGAAAAAATTATGCAAATATATGTAGAGCAATGAAAATATTAGTTTTAAACTAATCAACAAATAATGGAATAAAACATGTAATACTTGCATATGACAAAAATAATAAAAATAAAAACCCTATTAATGGATTCAAATTAAAGTAAACAAACACTATAAGGTTAAGCTTTGTAGCCACAAAAAATTAATGCAACACAAACAAAGAAGAAGATAAAATTAAACTTTTTTGCATTTGAACTCTATTGTACATGCTAAATGATACTTAAAATTCCTTTAGGGTTTGAAGTTACCATATTTGTTGTTTAGCACGAAATAGGTAGAATCTTGCTACTATGTAACCCTTACGAGATGGAAAAAAAGAGATAAGAGAGAACTTTTCTTCATCGCACCAAGGGTGGAACATTGGTTGGGTCGGTAATTACAAAATCTAGATGAACGAGAAGGCAAGGATTGAGGGATGTAGGAAGGGTAAAATTTTACAAAATCTTGCTACCAAACAATCTCACTACTTATCCAACACACACACACACACACACACACACACCACATAGAGTGAGTGAATGAGTGGCGAGCACAGCGAACTTGCTTGCATCAATTGTGGGAATGGGAGTCATAGTGTGCCTAGCCGTGGGGACGGGAGTGACAGGAAGTCGCTAGTTAGCATAGTTTGCCCTCTTGAGCAGCGAGGACAAGAGTCATTTGAGGTCAGGCCTTATGGGTTTATCGAGCCCTACTCTTGCCAACTAGTACACATGAATGTGAACCACATTCATGCGAACCTGGTGGCCTTGTTTCAAGCTACTTGAGGAGCTTTCGAGTTGAATCAGACTACACTCAAGCTCAAGCTCGATTATCTTATGAGCTATGAATTAAGCTCGAACTTGAGCTCGTGGCTCGATGAGCCATGCATGTGAGGCTTGTAAATGAGTCAAGTCACTTACTTACAACCCTAATATCGAGAATCATAAATGAGCTATATCAAATTTTATAGATAAAAAGAGGATACCATAAATGACATGATTTTGACCAAAGTTTTTAAGCAAATACTTCACATTTGATAAGTGAAATACTTTAATTGAACGAGTTAAAATTATTCCATACAAAAAAATAATGTAATTATTTTAAATATATTTGAGATATTTATAATGAGTGAGAGTTCAAGATGTTATGCTAAAAGAGTCACAAATTTACAATATTATCATGTTACTCTGTGATGAATATACATATATAATACAATTAATTTCAATAATAAATTTAAAATAGATTTGACTTTTTTTTTAAAATAAATCTAATAAAATTAAAAAAATCTATTCTTAAAAAAGTTGATTTTAAAATAATATAAATGTGAGTTAATTATTTATATATTACACTCATCTTAAAATAAAATAAATAAATATAAGATCCTTTCTAAATAAATTTTGATTAAAATAACTTAATCTTATTTTTGGATGAATTTAAAATAAAAAGTGTCATCATGTATGAATTTAAAAATTTTAAAAAAATTTGAAATATGCATCACATCTTCATATACAATTATGATAGTTCCATGATCAAATCATTAGTCTATTTTAATTATATTAATTTTTTTGGGAGATTTACATACATACCACAGTATGTATTTACATATCTAACACCTAAAGTTAAATATTTACTTATCTAACACTTTTTTATGTTTAAAAAGGTGTACTTCACTTTTAAAAAGTGAATAAAGTGGATTAATATAATCAATTTCAAAATATGTTGCTCAACTAAACCTTCTCGTCTCAAATAATATAGAGGTAGAGGAAATTTATGTCAAATAATAAATAATAGATGATGGGGTGAAAAATTGAAATAAAAAAAAAACTATTATAAATGCAATTAAGCTTAACTAAAATATAATTCTATTATAAGAGAAAATAAAGAATAATATTTACAAAATTTATGATATAGTGGACACAAATTCTTAATTATACTTGAAAAGAAGATTGATTTTATTTATCATACATCATCAAAGTATTCTAATTAATATGATTTAATTATTTTTATGAAAATCAGAAGAATAAAATTTTAGATGAGACTATAATATAAAAAACTATTATGAAATCTTGATTTATAATTCTTTTTAGATATCCAAATGGCATTATGAGTTCTTATCACTACGTATGATTGCTTCTATCTAATTGTCTTATCATATAACATTTATATTGATCTTAACAAGTTGTTGGAGTGGTAATATATTATCTCATCTAAAGGTGTGAGTTAAATCAGCTCATGAGCTAGTTCTAACTCAGTTTAATAAATGGCTAGTGAGTCATGCTCGATGAGCTAATAAGATAAGCTTAAGATAGCCCCAACTCAACTCGTTAGCTCGTTAACCAGCTTGTTTAATAAATATTAATATAAAATATACTTGCAATATATTAAAATTTAACAGTTTAAGTATACAATTGCTAAAAATAATTAAAATTATATCTCATTATCTTATATCAAGTAGTTTATTGTTATTTTAATTCTAATTTCTTAAATTTTTATTTTTATTATAATAATTATTTAAATCATAATTATTTTATCTCTTTCATATTAAATAAGTTGGCTCAAGAGCAAGCTTGAACTTATAAAATAAGCTATAGCTCTAGCTCTTAACTTGACACTCGAGCTATTCTAGACAACCACTTGTTAGACAATTGATAATAATTGGCATCATTAAGGAGTTGCAAAGATGTTTTCAAAAATCATGATAAAATAATTAATAATGTTTAATTTAACCATCATACTTAAAAATTTAAATTTTATGCTTAATTAAATATCTTTAAAAAAGCTCCCTAATTATCAATTCAATATTTTATCGATAATTTTGAAAATATTGTTAGAACTTTAAGAAAATAAATTTAACACAATTAAGCAAATAAAAAATAAAAGTAATGAGATTAAAAAAATAGGCGTCGATGACCTACATCCTTATAAGGCTTTGGATGCTCTAATTTAGAATTTCTCTATCATGACACATCACTGATCACACGCATGCCATTAGCTGATTAAATGAAAATGAAATTGTGATTGTTGGATGAACAAAATACAATAGAATATTGAATTATTCTCCCATTCAAGCTCACATTATCATCTATTTGTGAAGACGAGCAAAATAAATCATCTAATTAAGATTTATAGTCATTACTAACTGTTATTTTAAGTTATAAATTAATTAATTTATATTTATTTAAATTTATGTTGTAAGTTACATAATTAATATTTTATTATAATAATGTTAGATATTGTAACGTTATAATATAATGTTATATATATATATATATATATATATATATATATATATATATATATATATATATATATATATATATATATATATATATTTCGGTAACAATTCCCTCTCCAATAAATTTTTTTTTATAAAAAAGCTTGAGGTGAATAAAATAAGAGATCAAGAATCAAATTTTTTATTTTAGATAATTTTTATCATGCATTTGATGAAAGTACCTTCCGGGTTTGAACTTTCACTTAGTATAACCAAAATTTAACATTAATAAATACCATAGTATCCAAAGTTTTGAACTAAATATATAAATTATTATATCATTGGGTATATGCATGATATGAAACACGCTATAAGTTTTACTCAAGGGTGCACTTTCATCTCAATTCATAAGTATTTTAGGATCGTAATAAGATCTCATTGCAACGGCCTATTATTGCAACACTTATATAGGTGAGATCTACAAGATACACTGCAATTATAATATCTCACAAATTTTTTGCCTTTGATCTCATTAAGAGCTATAAGTCAATCTCATTTTCATTGCAGTTTATCACAAATATATATAAATATGATATTTATAATATTTAGAATTGTGCTTTTACCAGTCATTCAATCAACTTCATTTTTACCACATTAAGCCTTCTATCATAGTGTTTCCAATATGAAAGTTGGGTTTCCACTATGATAACTATTTTAACCACATCCCTTCTAATAATCTCAATATAAAAGTCTTTGCAAGCCCTTTCGTCAATAGATCTGCAATATTTTTTTGAGAGCAAATAAATTGGTAAGTGACAACACCTCTTTTATATAATTCATATAAAAAATCATGTCTTATTCTCATATGACATTTTTATCATTACATTTTGCACTTTTTTGCTTTTGCTATAGTAACTTGATTATCATAATTTATTAAAATAAAAGGTATGAGTTTTTCAATATAATTTAAACAAATTAATAAACTTTTAAGTCACTTGGCCTCAGAAGTAGCAAGATCAAATGCTATAAATTCTTCTTCTATAGTAGATCTAGAGATTAATGTTTGTTTAATAGATTTCCATGATATTGCACCACCACAAAATATAAAGACATAACTACTAGTGGCTTTGTTTTACTAGTGTAGATAATTCAACTAGCATCATAATATCCTTCTAGTACTATAAAAAAACCATTATAATGAATGCAATAGTTTATTGTGCCTTTTAAATATTTAAAAATTCTTTCTAATGCTTTCCAATGAGTTTCACTAGGGTTACTAGTATATCTACTCAATTTTCCTACAATATAAGCAATATCAGGTCGAGAATAATTTGTAAGATGCATAAGACAACAAATTATTTAAGAATATTTTAATTCTGATATTGTTGACCTCATTGTTGGATGAGGTTAATATTATCCATAATCTTAATAATTAGAAGCATTAATCTTAGATTAGGAGCTTCTTGATTAGGCACTCAAGACACTATGCTTAGTGACTAGGCAAACAAACCAAAATAGAATAATAAATCAAATCAAATGTTAACTTTGAAACTAAAATCAAATTTGAAATCAAAGCTAAACATGTAATTAAATCAAGCACAAATACCCTAAAATGAAAGTGTGGTGTTTATTTTTAAATATATGTATGGGGGACACCCCACAGATTTGAGAGTGTACTTATTGAGGTGATCGGATATGACATCAAGAAATAGTGCACTATCTCGAAAGATAGAAATCACTACCCTACTATCGCCTTAGATAGAATCACAATAAGATTATGAAAATACCTAAGAGGTTAGGAGTTATGCTTATATCCCGCAAAGAGAAACAACAACCTCGAATCCTAAATCTAGTAAGCTTTGGCGAGTGCCAAAGCACAACCTAAATCTAAGGCAGAAGTTGGTATTTAGTTTACCTTCACAAGAGAGAGTAAGCCACCCGATTGCTGGACTTATTATTGTTTGGAGTGGCAGTCAGCTAACTCCTCCTACGCTTTAAATCCATGTAGGCAAGTCACATGTTTTGCAAGATGGTTAGGATGCTATTTATTTAGAAGAGGAAACTAAGTCCTTAAACTCACTCCCTAAGAGACTAGATCATGAGGGGCATGAGTAATGACTTAATCTAATGCAAATTTTAACAAGTTTTATTTTATTTTTGGACTCTTTATTTTGACACAGGCTATAGGTTTTTGTATGTCTAAATGCACGAAAAATTGGTTGTGGGTTAAATCAGAAAAGAAAGATGTGTCTTTCTATCAAAGGCTCTTACAGGTCAAGCCTTTATTCTCTGGCACAGATGGAAGCTCTCTCTTAGCAAGAGTGGAAGAATATAACATCCATGATGTTATACATACAATCATCCAACTAAGGGGTAGCTAAACATTTTTATTATCTTGATTTAATTCCTAGCCTTTTATGTGAGGTTATGAATTATTTTAAAATTTTAGTTATGAGTTGTTAGTGGGATAGAAAATTTATTTTTGTCCTAAGAGCTAATTGCATCTAGGCCATCACCAATCATAAAGAAACATGCTACTATTTTTAATGCATAAGCTAAACAAAATATCACACAATTTTATAAAGCTATCACAAAAGAATAAGAGGCTGGTGTGGTCAGGTACCATCATACAACCCGAAAAGAAATGTGGGTAGATGAGCTGTACCCTTATACATCCCAGTAAAATAAAAGAATAAATTACAATTATAAAATGATAAATATTATGGGGGTCTTCATTCTTCATCCTATATTCTTCAGTCTTCATCTTTCATTCCTTCATCTTTATTTGCTTCATTTCTTTCTTTCTTCTAGCTTTGATTTACTCCATTTCTTTCTTTTCTTTGACTTGATTGGGATGTAGTTCGCTCCAAATGTATCACATGGTATATAAGACATGGTCTTATAACCAATGTTCATCCTTAATCCCCATAACACTTATCCTAATCCTAATGCAAAATTACATTAAAAGAGAAGGAAAGTAAATATAGCTACACCTGCAAAATAAATGTTAGCTAAAACACGTCATACAACCTTAGCAGTTATATGAATAATTTGGACTTAGCATCCCACACATGGGTAACCAAGCCCATTCTAACTTGGGTTATGCTTAGGGTTATAAGCAACCTACACAGTAAAAAATATTTATATTTTTATTATAGCGCCCCTTAAGCACAACCCCAGAGAAAGAATGATTAGGCTAATATTGGCCTAACATATAGACTAAGCACATACATCCTAACATCCAGACTAAAATAATACATCACAAAACCAAATATTCATCAAACCATGCACCACCCTAACATAAAGCTAGAAATGGTGACTTAGTCTAATGTGCATGTGTTAAGGTCTATGGTATGTCCTAACTAGGCCTTAGGGTTATGATTTGCTAAATGTGATGGATTTAATTTATAAAGGAATTGATTTCTCTTTAAGTGATTTAATTGATTTGAAGATTTTATTTAGTATTTTCTTTTGTTTCATATGACCTACACTTAGCAACTAAGTGTTATAAAGAGAAGAAAGAGAGGGGATCTCTTTTTTATCCCTACCCTAAGTAACTTCTAAGGTGAATTAATTAATGGATTTCCTTTAATGAATGATTTATTATTTATTTTAATTAACCTAAGTTTAGATTCACTCTAAATAGCCATATTCAATGAGAAAGGCATCTTAAGATTAATTGAAATGGATTATTATCACATAACTCACATTCATTTATTTCTTTCTACCATGAATATCATGCATATGAATAAATCCTAAGCATACCTATACATGTAATGTAAATCTTAGCATACTTTGATGATGAATGCAAAGAAGTGTATTTGGATTTAGATGTTTGATTTTTTTGATTGAATTATGAATGCATGTTTTTATTATGTAGAAAATAGAGATTTTTCATCCATTAGCTAAACACACATTTACATGTATAAAAGTTTTAACAAAGTACGATACCATTATTTTCTACACTAGGGCGTAAGGTACAAACTATTTAGGGTTACTTAAATCCTCCTTGTCCGGGATAATATACCACTTTTCTTAGATACATGTAGATGTATGAATGACCAAATGGATAGAAAATTCATGCAAAAGGTGATATTTGATTTATGATTCTTTGTTCATTAGCCACATCACACATGTATATATAAGAGTTTTAGTGAGTACGATGCCATTATTTTCTACGTAGTATGAGACACCAAGACTCTTGTTGATCTCATTTTTAGAATGTGGTCTCAACTTCTCCATATTAAACATAGGACTCCTCTAGACACTAAGAGTTTCTTTGTCTTAAGATACTTCTAGTGATTAGGTGATCACTTAACCTAACAGTAGAGACTTAGAGGAGTTAGCTATAGGAATGAGTTATGCCTTGCGGGTATTAGGAGAATTTGCCTACCCTATAGCTTGAACCTAATCCTTGCTCCCCTCCTTCAAACCAATCCAAATCAAATCTTAAATCAATTCCAACTCAATTAATTTTCTCAAATCATAAATCAATTTTAAAATCTAAATAATGAATCAATTCCAAATGATTGAAACCCATAATCAATTCCAAAATCAAAATCTTTCCTAAGCCCTTTGATTTCATCTTATGGACTTAGCTTAAATCAAATATAAATCACTCCAAACTCAAAGGATTTCCTCATAATTCATTTATATTCTCATTTATATTCACAAATATAAATGAAGTATAAATTCAAATAACCAAAAATCAATTCAAAACTCCAATCAAAATCCAACTTATACTCTTTCAAGTTAAATCTTTGAACTTAGCTAAATAACTTTCAAATCAATCCAAATTCTTGGATTTTCTCTTCAAAAAATCACTTCTTCAATCACATACCCAGATATAAACATAAACTTCAATCATCAAACTAACCAAAATCATACACATGTTCATCCTTTAAACTTGAAATTGTCAAATGAACTAAAACCCATTTGACTCCAAATCACTTGTAATTGGATTTATATTTCAATCATAAGTCCATATGTGAGTTCAACCAAACCTGAATCAAGCTTTGATCAACCCAATTTACCCACTTTGCTCACTTGACCCAAGGTGACCTAAAGCACCTTTTTGAGCTAAATTTTAATTCAACCTAAATTGGATTGAACTAAGCCCATCTCAGCCTCACATTGTGAGCAAAAAATCATCTTAGGATGATTAATCACTCAAATTAGGTCAAACTAAGTCAAACCTAACTTTTGACCAAGTCAACATTTATCCCAAATGAAACCCAAACTAGCCAAAATTCACCATAAGCCAAATTGATTAAAACCATTGATCTAAATCAATTCATAATTAATGATTGAACTTGACCAAGCCATCAATTGAGCCAAACCAACTCTAGTTGGCCACTTGACCCAAGTTGACCCAAATTGACCTAAAATGCCAAAATGGGTCAAATCTTGATCTAAGCCTAATTGATTGCAACCAATGGGTCAAATTCATTCTAAA
This sequence comes from Cymbidium sinense, assembly GCA_021442155.1. NCBI lineage: Eukaryota > Viridiplantae > Streptophyta > Magnoliopsida > Asparagales > Orchidaceae > Cymbidium > Cymbidium sinense. Next base: position 15,860,545 of record CM038233.1, on the reverse strand, counting down.
TCACTTGTTGAACTTGACCAAAGCTTCAATTGACCCAACTGTAGCCCAATTGATTAAAAACCAACTTGACCTAAAATGTCAAATCAACTTGAAATCAAACCAAACCAAAATTGATTGAAACCAAGCTTGCAAAATATTTCAAATGATCAACCAAGCCTAAACCAACTCATAACCTAACCCAATTGGGTCAAATGGATCAAATTGGTCAACTTGATCCATTTGACCTAAATGAACTTAAATGAACCAAAACTAAATCTAAACCAAATTGAACCAAACCAAATACACTCATAGTCTAAGTGATCATTTGAACTTGACCTAAACCATGGTTTGACTTAATTTGACTAATTGGTCAACCTAACTCAAATTGACCCAACTTGACCTAAATATGTCAAATTGAACCAATTCAAACCAAATGAACTCCAAATCACTTGAAATTTGGCCCAACCCATTTTTGAATCATTTCAAATTTTCCCAAATCAAAATCAAGGCCAAATGACCATTTTACCCCTAGGTCAAAAGGTATCCTATGGCCAAATTCACTTAGAATTTAGCCAATTCTTTCTCATGGCCATTTGGCATCTTCCTAGTGGGCCATATGGACACTAAGGGAGGTGGTGAACATCACCCAATCACCTTGGGTCGGCCATGATCCAACCCAAGGCCAAACCGACCCCTCCAATGAAAATTAGCCACTTGGATCACTCAATACACTCACCTAGCACATGGGCACTCACTCTCCTTCCCTTCACCACCTAAAATGAGTCACATGGAGTGCCTAATAGTCCAAACCGATCAATCAATCAGGGAAATTGAGCTAAAATGGAAAAGCTAGTCTTGGTCATCCGATCCAAGGAGAGGGAGATATACTCCCCCTCATTCCCACTGAAACCAGAGACATTGCATTCGATTAAGCTCTAAGAATTGAAACGAAGCATTCCTAAGCTACCCAAACCCATTTCCAAGCTTCCTCAATTTCTCCTTCTTGATTTTTCTCAAAGCCGAAATAGGGGAGGTGAAGTGAAGATCCAACTCATCCAATTCTCCACCAAACCCAAATTAATCTTGCAAGCACCATCAAGGGACCTAATCGAGCTCATCAAGTCATTTTCCAGGTCACCAAGTCACGGGAATGGGGACTTCAATCAAAACTGATTTCCATTGAAGGGGAGCTTGATCAATCGAGCCATCCACTTCAAATCAAAGCTTGATACCTTCAATAGGGCTTCATCTCTACTAGACGAAGCTACCTCCTCCATTGGAAGCGCCGGTGATAGCCTCTAGTGAGGTATTGCTCAAAATCAATCCTAAAATAAAAATTGCTTGGTCCTTTGTGAAGGGAATTGTAATCCCATTAGATCTTGGCTGGATTCCTTTCTCGTGCTCCTCTAAAGGTGTGGGGTGAGTTTGAACTCCATCTGAGCTTAGGTGTGTTCGGATCGAGTGACGATCGACAGATGACATCCATCTTTCACTGCTCAGGAGGAGACATATCACACATTGTCTATTTCACATGATTGGAATGGACGGTTGTGATTTAATCACATTAGATCTCCCTTTCATTTAAGCCTAAACTGTGGGATTAATTGCGATCGTCCGATCTTAGATCGGATGACTCGTGGAGAAAGTGCATCCATCGTCAGCTAACTTGGCGGCGGATGTGACAACTTAAATAACCTATCCATTGTAGGCGTGCCATGTTACACTGGCATGGATGGGATTAGGGGGTTTAATTAGCTCTAATTAATTTTATTTTAATCATGGAACTTCTAAAATTTATAACTAATTGTAAAAATCCAAAAAAATACAAACACAACTTCATTTTAAAGATAATTGAAAGGAGAATAATATAAAATTAAAATCAATTGATTTTGAATAATGACTTTCACTCAATTTGGGTTTTATTGGAAATATAATTAGGCTAATTACTCTTTAATTACTTCAACAATTAATTCCAAACATCCTAGGGTTGATTAGTGGGATAACCTCTGCCTCCCATGATTTTCTTGGAATTTATTATTGGATTAATTAGGGAAATTGCTTGTTTCATCTTTAATCACTTCCTTAATTAATTAAATGATTAATTAACCTAGTAAATAGTGATAAATTCATTAATTAAGTTTGCTAATTATCATGGAACAGTGAATGGACTTAGGGAATGAGATTAGAATTTATTTTCCAATCTTTTCCCCTATGTTCATTTCATTTGGATAAACACATAATTAATTTGCAAATTGATTAGTGATTTAATTACTTCATTAAATGGCTTAATTAACTATACTTAAAACTAAATTATTTGAGAACTTAATCAACTTAATCTTTGGTAGATTCTTAGGTATTCAATAACCTAAGAAACTTCAAAGGAAATCATAATCGAACTACATGTGTAGGATGGTTATGAAAGTACTTAATTAAACCCTTTAACTTAATTAATCAATAATTATGAGCCAATTGCATTAAGCCCCTTTATTTCTTAGGTGCATTGCTGATTTAAATTCTATGTGATTGCATATCATATGTTGGCTCATAATTACTTGTTTAATTATATTAAAGTGGTGTAAGAGGTATAATGAATTTAATTCACACCTTAACCTAAAAAAAATATAAAATCAACCTAATTGTTCTAAAAGTAACTAAACCAATTCACACATGGGGGAAATGGGTTAGGACTAGCAAACTCTTTTCATATTTCCTAAATCAATTCAAATCCAAAAATAAAAATCTCTTTAAAGAATTTTGATCATTTTAAATAATCCTATTTTGCATGATTGTCCATAGGAATTAATTAGGATGAATCATGCTTACATCCCTTTATTTCTTTTCAAGCATGCTAAATATTGTTTGTCATATGAAATCATGCATTCATGACTTTTGAAAAATCAATAGAATAAATTGTTTCCTTTTATATTAAAGTGCATGTGTTGGCTAAAATTGAGAATATGAGTGGCTATTATCACTATTAAATTAAAAATTATTTTCAAAACTTATAAATCAAAGATTATGAATAAAGTGATGCTACTTATAAGTACTTATAAGCTTGCATGTGATTATAGCATAAGATGTGTTTTATGTTATTTTCTTCTCTTAACACGGGTTTGAATGGGATTTGCAAAGTGTATAGTTCATTTGAAAAGAACATTACACTTAATTAAATCTATTCCTATGCATTCCTATGTTTGACTTTAGAAGGATCCTCACATTTATACATGTAAATTATACAACCAAATCAAACGAAAATCTTTTACATGATTCTTCATCCACTTATTTCTTTTGTACATCTACTTGTATTTAAGAAAAGTGGTATATTAGTCTGCACATCCCAAGGTTGTAAGGCTTTAAGTAGCCCTAAGAAGGTCTTGTACCTTATGCCTTTGGTGTAGAAAATAATGGCATCGTACTCACTTGTCTTTTATGCATATGGATGTGCATTTTGTTAATGGATGAAAATCCCCTTTTTCTACATAATAAAGACATGCATCATGGAACATTCAAACTTCCAAATCAGATCTCTTAACATTCATCATCAAGGTGTGCTAAATTTTGTAATGCATATATAGGTATGCTTAGGATTATTCATATGCATGGCATACACGGTGGAAAGAAATAAATGATTGTGTGTTATATGATAGTAATTCACCTTAATTAATCCTAAGATGCCTTTCTTATTGAATAGGGTTATTTAGAGTAAATCTAAACTTAGGGTTAATTAAAACACAAAATAAAACATTCACTAAAAAGTTATTAATGAATCTATCTTAGAAATTACTTAAGGTAGGGATGAAAGAGAAGTTCTCTTCTCTTTACAACATTTAGTAATTAAGTGTAGGTTCATTCAAACCAACTAAAATTAACAAATAAACTAAATCACTTAAAATGAAACTATCCTCTAAATTTAATCCTTTCATATTTATAAAATTCCAACCATAAAGCCTAGCTAAGGCATGCCACACAAGCCTTTAATGGCACACACATTAGGCTAAGTCACCATTTCTAGCTCTCTGTTAGGGTGGTGCATGGTTTGATGCCTAATTTTTTTTTGTGATGTGATGTTTTTAGACTGGATGTTAGGGTGCATGTGCGTAGAGTGGATGTTAGGATGATCTTAGCCAAATCATGTATTCTACAAGGGATATGCTTAAGGGGCGCTGTAATAAAAATATAAATATTTTTGCTGTGCAGGTTGCTAATGCCCCTAAGCATGATCCAAATTAGGACATGTGGACTTGGTTACCCATATGTGGGGTTCTAAGTCCAACTTAATCATATAACTGCTTGGGTTTTGTGGTATGTTTAGCTAATTTTTATTTTGCAGGTTTAGCTAGATTTCTCTTTCCCATTTTAGTGTAAATTTTATAATTAAGATTTAAAATGAATGTTATGGGAGAATTAAGATGACATTAGATTATAAAATATGAATGAATAAATATATAATCCATGTATAATTATTTCATAATAGGTTATGCGGTGGTACCATCCACATCAGCCTCTTATTATTTTGTGCTAGATTTATAAAATTATTTGATGTTTATTTAGCTTGTGCATTAGGATGACATGATTTTTCTAGTTTCTTAATTGCTTGGTGATTGTTGAATGGCCTGATGCGACTAGACTCTTAGGAAAAAATAAATTTTCTATCCAATTAATCAACTCAAAATTAAATTTAACAATTCATAACTTAAAGCCTAAGACATAAATCAAGATAATAAAAGATTTAGTAACCCCTTAGCTGGATCTTGTATGTATCACATCATGCATAAATCATATTGCTTCACTCTTGCTAATAGAGGGCTTCCACCTTTGCTAGAGAAAATGGCTTGACCTTTGAGAGCCATGGTGGAAACACACCTTCTTCTTACTAATTTTAGCCTATAATCAACTTCTCATGCATTAAGCATATGAAATCCCATAGCCCGTGTCAAATGAATTGTCCAAAAATTAAAATAAAAGTTAACAAAAATTTGCATTAGATTTAAGTCATTATTCATGCCCTTCATGATCTAGTCTCTTAGGAAGTGTGTTTAAGTACTTATTCTCCTTTCTAAATAAACAACAGTCTAGCTATCTTGCAAAGCATAAGACTTGCCTACATGTATTTAAAATCATGGGAGGAGTTAGTTGGTAGCCACCTCCAGGAGATTGTAAGTTCAACAGTCGGGTGGCTTATCCTCTTTTGTGGAGGTAAACCATATACCCATTTTTGCATTAGATTTAGGTCATGCCTTGGCCCTCACCAAAGCTCCCTAGAATTAGGATCCAAGGTTATTGTTTTCCTTTACGGGCTGCAAGCATAAATTCTCACCTTTTAGGCATTTCTATAATCTTGTGTTATGGAATTATAAGCCCTAGATTTCTAAAAAAAATTCAACTCAAACATATAATTCTCCTCAATTTTAAAAATATATAGCCCAACCATAGGATAGTTTGGGATGCTCACTAGGTTTCCTAGTATCATGAGCATCCCCTACTCATCTCCCTTTAATTTTGATAATAACTCCCTCCTTTTGATCAATCCCACTTGATTTTCCAAAAATAACCAATTTATTGATAGTCCTATGTTTGAAATATTTAGAGACAATGATCATTTACCTTAATCAAGAGCATTCTTAAGTGACCTCATTTCTTAGGATGTAATTAACTATAGGGACTTGCCTCCACAAGAAACTTAATGAACCCAGTTTAAAATAAACTCTACTTTATTTTTTCATGTAAAGTAAGGGAAGAATCTCTAGTACATTCGAAGACCCATTGTCCTTAGGAGTCCTTATTAAGTATTTAGGTCTATTATAAGATGGTGACTTCTGTCTCTCTAGATAGTACATCATTCCTCAATGTCACACCCGATCACCCTAATGAGTACATCTGTGAATCTACGTGGTGTCGTAATAAATACAAATTTTAATTTTTAAATTCCAAAGTTTTGTGAATCTACGTGGTTATTGAACACTCAAGGAGCTACCCAAAATCCATTAAGTGTTGTTTAAGTGTGGATGAATTGATTTTTAATTTTAGTTTCATTAAGCCTTTAATTAAGTTGTTAAACATTTTAGTTATGTTTTAATTTGAATGATAAAATTAATTTAGGGGAGATGATCAAGGGCAAGGCCCTAATCTTAATCCCTAAATCATTTAAGCATTCAATTAAGTTTTGATTTCCCATTTTGAAGATTAGTCACTTAATTAACCAATTAATCATTTCATTAGACAATAATTAATTTGATTTTTAAAAGTAAAGAAAACTTAAGAAATGGATTAGGGGAAGTATCCCCAATCACATTCCCTATGTGATCTTACTGTTCAATAGAGGTGACTATGCTTAAATGATCATTTAAGTTACTGTTCATTCATTAACTATAATTAATTGAATTAAGAGAATGACTAGGGCCTAATCAAGCGATTCCCCTAATTAAGAAATCAATAAAATCTCAGGAAAATAGAGGAGGTAGAGATCATCCCCCTAAACATCCACAAAAATTTTGGGATTAATTGGGCACTTAATTAAGGCATAATTAAGCTAATTAGTTTTTTTTGATAAAACCCTAATTAAGCCAAAGTCACTGTTCAAAATCCATTAATTATAATTTTCCTAGATTCTCCTCTGGAATATCTTCAAAATGAGCTTAAGTTTGTATTTTTTTTTCTGATTTTTCTATAATTAGTTATGATTTTAGGATGTTTCGGGATTAAAAATGAACTAATTATCCTTAATTAAACCCTTAATCCCATTGGGCCACATGGCTGCTGATGCGGTGCGCTTTCCACATGGCATGATGATATTGGTTATTTAAGTTGTCACATCCACGTGCTGACTCAGCCAATGGCAGACGGGCTTTCTTGTGGGCCATCCAATTTGAGATCGGACAGCCACGATTTAATCAACGGGTTAAGGGAGAAATCAAAGGATCTACCGCTCGATTTGATCAGAGCCATTCATCTTGATCATGTAAGATGGATGATTCATGATCTATCTCATTCGTGAGCGATAAAATACAAGCATCGTCCGTCTTCCCCCATTCAATTTGAGCTCACCCGAGCTCAGATTAGGATCAAATGGATCCCACACCATCAAACGGAGCATACAATCACATCCAATGACTAAAATCCCTTGACATGGAGATTTCTTTCATGAAAGACCAACACACAGAGGCCTAAAGCTATGATTTTGGAAAATTATCTCACCTGAGCTAATGTCCAGTGGTACAACGCCGGAGGTAGCTTCACCTAGTTGAGGTGAGGCCATGTTGAGGAGCTTTGAGCTTGATTTGGTGTGGGAGGCTGAGTCGACCAATCCACGCAAGCGAAGCCTTCGACTCCGATCAAACTTGATCCTCCCGTGGCTTGGAAGCTTGGGAATTGGTTTGGTTGAGCTCAACTAAGTGTAGTGATGGTGTGGCTAAGAGGAATTTGAGTTTAGTTTCGGATTGAGGGAGTCTTGCTTGAGATTGTCCTCCCCTATTTTGGCTTCTCACGGGAATGGAAAATGTCAAATGGAGAGGGCTCGGGGAGGATTGGAAATGCTCTGAGAGGTTTTAAAAATGGGTTAGGAGGGCTCATGATGCAATTGTGTGTGAATTCTATTCGAATTGAGGGGGTATACCCCTCAATTTTCCATCATTGACAGACGGCTGCATGCACACATTTGGCACTGGCTCACTGCCGACCAGCCGTCGAAGTTGTCTCCATCAGGTCGCACGCCAGGGATGGGAGGAGTGATTGGGAGCTGCCATGGACCCAATGTGCAAGGATGCCATGGTTTGGATCTAATGGGTGCTCGATTTGGGTTGGAGGTGAGTCAACTCACCTCCCAAAGCTTTTTGGCCGACCTAGGGTGAGTTAGGCTAGCTAGGTGGGTGAGGAGAAGGTTCCATGGAGTGATCATAAGTTGCCATGGGGGCTGGGTAGTTGACTTTGGCTTGAATCCAATGGTTTTAAGGTTTGAATCCTATGGTTTGATGGCTAATCCCCTTGGTGGGGTCCACTTGGCTTTTGGGCTAATTTGGAAGTGAGCTAGGACATTTTTGGGTTAGGCTTGGCTAGGTCCTAAGGTCTCACAAGTAGGTTTGGAGGGATTTGGCTTCATTTGGTCAAATGGGTGTCATTTGGGTTGGGTTGACCAATTGGTCAAAGTGGGTCAAACCAAGGCTTGGGTTAGGTTCATATAATGATTTGAGATGTTTTGGTTTAATTAGTTTGAATTGGTTTGGCCTAGGTTTGAATTTGACTCATTTGGATTCAAAAGGGTCAAATTGGTCAAGTAGACCAATTTGACCAATTTGACCAAATTAGGTTGGATTAGGTGTTGAGTCAAGTTCAATTGGTTGATTGAAAATTTTGTAGGCTTTGGTTTGGTTTAATTTAGATTTGATTTAGATTTTGGTCAATTTGGGCTAGGTTGTATCAAGTTGACCAATTTATCAACTTGGGCTCAATCATGGCTTTGGTCAAGTTCAACAAGTGAGCCTAAATGGGTCAATTGACTTGATCAAGGTTTGATTAAAGTTTAGTTGGAATCACATATGAACTTAGGATTGAAATATAAATCCAATTGTAATTAGTTTGGAGCCAAATGGGTCTTAGTTCATATGACAATTTCAACTCAAAAGGGTCAACTTGGGTTTGATTTGGGTTGACTTGGATTTGGTTTGATAATGATAGTTTATGTTTATATTTGGATCAATTATTATAGGAATGACTGAATCATGAAGAAATCTATGAATTTTGAGTTGATTTGGGTTTAGTTGGCAAAGTTCAAAAGTTTGGCTAAAAGGGCTAAAATTGGGAATTTGATTTGGATTTGGTTTCAGTCATTTGAATTTATATTAAATATAAATGAAGATATACATGGGTTATGAGAAAATCACTTGAGTTTGGAGTGATTTGAAGCAAATTTAACCAAATTAGGCGATGTAGGTCAAAACGGGCTAACCTAAATTTTGAATTGGTTTGATTTATTTTTGATCATTGGAGGGTGGGTTTGATTTATATTTATGAATATAAATAAAGGAATGTTTGATTTATAAAGAAATCAACAAAATTTGAGTTGGTTTGAAAGAGTTTTGACTAAGCATATGAAGGTGGTTCATATGGTTTAGGAAGAGATTTTTGGAATTTGGAGTTAATCATGGGTTTCAATCATTTGGGTTTTGGATTTGATTCATGATTTGGAATTTGATTTGAGATTGAATTTGATAATTGAGAAAATCAATTGGATTGGTTTTGATTTGGATTTGGTTAAGGCTAAGTCCATGAGATAAAATCAAAGGGCTTAAGAAGGGATTTAGAGTTTGGATTGAATGATGGATTTCAATCATTGGATAGTTACATTTGATTTATGATTTAGAATTTGATTTGGGATTGAATTTGAGGTTTGGTTTGAAAGAAGGAAGCAAGGATTGGGTTTGGGCTATAGGGTAGGTAAGTCCTCCTAAATCCTTAAGGCACAACCTATTCCTATGGCTAACTCTTCTAAGTCTCTAGGGTTAGATTAAGTGTTCATCTAATCACTAAAAGTGTCTTAAGACTAAGAACTCTAGTGTCTATAAGAGTCCTAGATCTATGATGAGTA